>OU753581.1:6044385-8810452 GCA_916701695.1 Agrochola macilenta | reverse complement strand
GAACGCGACCAGGACGAGTGCGTTGTATTTCTTGTGAACTTCTAGTATTGTGGATACGTAGACTTTGGGATCCTGTGGGAGAAAATAATAAAATAAATTAAAGGGAAAAAAATGTGCCATCATATACATTAACCTTTGGCCTGCTAATGGCGAAGTCACGTTACCGCTGTGTGCCGAGAAACATCAGCTGTCACGCAGCCGCGCAAGTCAAGTTATTTCAAACTCAAACTCAAAGCATTTATTTCAATTAAACCATTTACAAGCACTTTTGAATTGTCAAATAGTCGGTCAGTTAGTCAGAAAGTTGAAGCTAGTTGCCCATTCCAAAACGTAGATCTTTATGGAGAAGTACGGGCAAGAAACTCCAAGGACACTCTTTTAAATATAGAAAATTACAAAATCCTGGGTTTTGACATCGAATATCTCCAAGATTACAAACTGTACCTCTTACGAGATTTTTTTTGTAAAAGAAGGGAAAATTAAGTTTTTATTAGTGCATAATTTAGTAGAATATTACCAATCGTGTATTTCTACAACTCGATTATCTCTCACGATCGTTCTTTAGAAAAACACAAATAATAAGGGCAGTAACTTCACTTTGACTTTTTCTTGTTTTATTTTATACTTGGTTATTTTATGGACCCGGTTACATAATAAAATAGTTTACCCTAATGAGAAATTGTGAGACAACACAATTTATATTATTGAAAAAAATGTATATATGTAACCGTAACCGTAACCGACCGTATGTATGTATGTGTAATGTATGTGTGTTGTATGTATGGTGGATTGTGTATGTATGTCTTCAAGCGCGGAACCGCCTTCGATATGTTTCGAACACTGTTCACACGAGTTATGAACGAAAATGAACTGTTTGATTCGATTGGAAGATAACTTCACTCAATAGGAATATGTTTAAGCGATTCTCGACCTGATTGATCTCTGATGACAACAGTTATATGAAAAAAATCGCGTGGGGTCGTAGTACTAGTAGTATCATGGATACGCGTTCCGGCAGTATACCGGGATTGCGAGGATCCATGTTCGCATACCAAAGGTTAAATGTCTCAAAAACGCCTAATCAAAATGTAGTTTTGGTAACCATTAACTGTTATTAGTTACCAAAACTGCAAGGTGGCATTCAAACTGAATTAATGCATAATATTTTAACCATATTCATTTTGTATGTGCTACTTAATTTTTCTCAGTCAATTTGAAACCTCATTCTTTTATAATTAATTAAAAATATATAAAATTTTAATACGCAAGTATCTATCGAAGAAATGTTTTTCCTTGAGGCGATTCAAGTGCACTGCGCAACAGCTTTGTTGACATCGGTCGCAATTACGACTTAACTGTTGTTTTTATAAACAGTCCACAGCTCATAGTGCAGATAGTCTCAAATTCAGAAATCCAGATATGTATCTTTTCTGAAGAGGTTTATGATGTAGAAGATCTGTCATGGTACAGTACCGTGTGCGCACACTCGCCACACTTGTCGATGGCCTGCAGGCCCTGCGCGTGGATGTGGTGCTCCAGCAGGCGGCGCAGTTCGCACAGACCGTCGGGAATGCGCGCTACTAAAGCGTACATACGCCCTAAGTCACTGTTCTTTTCGCCGTCCAGAAGTTTCTAAAATAAAAATAAAAACATTTAGTTATTTAATGTTCGAAAGCAAATCGATTGAAATGTATGCAAAAGTCAACCCCGCGTGTCCACGACCACAGCTTGTCATGTGACATGACATGTCGCAGAAGATTCGATCAAAATACGGACGTTCATGTATAGTAAAGTAAACACACACTAAGAATCTGCGTTCTTCTAACAATCTTCTCCTACTCTGTCCTTCTCATACTTCTGACTGTGTTCATTCTTCCTTTCATATTCAGTCCATTCTTCTTTGGAATGCGCTTCCTCTTGATATCAGGACGGCCACCAGTCGGTATGCATAAGCGGAAATTGCGGAGTTATTTTCAAAATAAATAGAGTAGTCATTTTAACACCTCTTTCCCCTGAATTCGTATATATATATATATATATATATTATAGTAAATATGTATGTATGTGTATGTAGTTTGTACTGTTTTAGTTATAATGCATTCGAATATTTTTTTTTTAATTTTTTCTTTGTTCCCCTCGAACAGAGCACCTGCCATCTAATCTCTTCACCACCCTTGGTGGACTGGTAGAGAATGCCTAAGGCATTAAGTCCACCTTCGTACTTTTTTGAGTGTGAAAAGTTTAAATAAATAAATAAAGTACACAAAGTTTGGCCGTAATTAGTCGGCCGGCACGTCGAGTGAGCAGTTGGCCGTTGCGGCCAAGTGCGCGATGCGTAATCGTTTTCTGTAGTTTATCGGGTCTGTGCGGCTACTGACTGTGATTATGGCTGCGTAGTGTGCCCTTAACGATTCGCTCAGGACGTCCGACGTAGACTGTGGTTGATCGATCTTAAGGCCTTAACAGCTACGAAAGACTGACCATTTATGGTATCCATGTTTCTGTTATGTTGTAGGTAATTACCTGGAACTCGGCGTGGAAGATCTCGAGATGTTTCTCTATGAGCACTCTGTCGCAGGTCTTCGCTAGCCGCTCCATTGTAGTCTCGTGTAAGTAAACTTGCACGCGTCGCTGTTCCTCTTGGAGACGTTGTTCAGCCTGTTGACAAAGAAATAAATATTTGATTATTTAGTATGTACCTTTATAGAATTACATTTTTATTTTATTTATTTTTGTTAACTGGCAAGCATTGTTGCTTTTGTGAGCTATTCTCATATAATCTGTGTTCGCAATTTATTTTCCAAACATGTAAACAACGACGAGTTTTAGGAAAAACCACTGTAATTCCTACACATAAGGCTCAGTTTACGCTACAACTTCATATTTTTTACAACTTTTTTAACAGTACTAGTCAGTCTAAAATATACTTTATAGCACTTGAATAGAGTTGATGTTTGTGTTGAAATAACATAAACTGGAAACAAGGATTTAAATAGACCTTAGTTCGTGACGATACAAGAGAGCAATGTTCATTTGAGTATCTGGTAATAATTATGTCAAAAGCAACATAATTTCAAGTCGCTATCTCATCTCAGCGACAATCAATGTCAAAAACTTGTCAAAAATAAAACCACTAACTTCGTTTCTTTAGGGATTTTTTGACAGATTAAGACGAATGCGAACGTTCTTAAAATATGAAAATTGCCTCTGATGTCTTCTGCGTTCTAAACAAATACATTCTGTCTCCAATATTTTCTCTTCATATTTTTAACCGAGAATAAGGTCGCGAGATGACCCGAACGCAAACCGCGAGGGCTGGTTCAAGGTGGCGCGGGAAAAAAGAGCCCGTGGAAGGACTTGGGGAGGTCTTTGACCTTTTGAGTAGTTGATGCGGTCTACCCAAATATCTTTTCTTGGTATTGTTCGTCGAGTTGAGCTCCACGATTACTGACAAATGCTTGCAATGATTGGACAGGTCTACTCAAATCTGTGTGGTTCTTTCCTCAAAAGACCATTTCAGACACCAATCTACATGGTCCTCATATGGCTTGACCAAGATTATGTCTGGACTTTAAAAGAGACTGTGACCTCTGAGTTTGTTTCGGCCTTTCTTCTCAGAGTAGTCAGATAGGAAACGCCGACCTCACCTAGCTTATTTTTAATATTTTTTTATATGACGTGTACAAGTCTGGTTTAAGATCATTTATTCTCATAAGAATTACACTATTCACTTACATGTGAATATTAAAACTAAATACTTTATAAAGAACAAAATGTTGGGGTAATACAAAAATTTGACGTCGATTATATAAATGTTTTGAGGGTAGATTACAAATCATTATGGACAAATGTTCGTTCGATACATGTAAACAAGTATCCGTGTAACATAGATAAACGGTAACTGGATGTGGCTCGACACTATTGTAGGGAATGTGAATTTTTTAATATAAATTGTTTAAGTAGCTTTTTGAAAGTGGTTTTGGATTTAGATTCTTTGAGGTCTCTTGGTAATTTATTAAATATTTTAGATCCTTCGTCGATAGTTTTTCTTCCGTAGTTTGAACAAGTGATTCCGATATCCTATTTACAGAATAAACAATTTACCTTGATCATGTACTCGGTGACGGGGTTGTTCCTGAGGAAGTCGGTGCTCTCTCTGGTGTAGAACCGCTCGGTGTCCTCCAGGAACACGGCCTCGAACGTGTCCTTGTACACCACCAGGTTCTGTCCGCGCGCTGACGTGTCGTCCTCATTCAGGCCTAGGGCTACGTAGCAGTTGATTACCTGTAAGGAATTTAGAGTTAGAAATAAGTTTGATTTTATATTTTAATGGTATGGTTATTGGAAATTAATGGTCCTTTCTTTCCAGTGTCATTTGCAAACATACGACGATCACCAATATTTGGCAAAATAATCGTTTTTAAATGATTTAAGAAAGAACGCAAATCATTTTATAAAAAAGCTGTTTAAGACTTTTTGAGGAGAATTTTCTGTCCAAGGGGTATCGTATTACCCAGTTACTGTGATGTGGAGATCAGATAGGCAGTCGCTCCATGTAAAATAGTGTATTGAGCGTGTACGTGAGCTCAACACAGAACACGCAAGCTAACCACTCAAGGCCATTGGCATATATCTGCGTGTTAATTTGAGTTACCCAGCAACTGGGTTATGGAGGTCAGATAGGCAGTCGCTCCATGTAAAATACTGGTATTCAGCTGCATCCGGTTAGACTGGAAGCCGACCCCAATATAGTTGGGAAAATACTAGGCAGATTGATTGCTCGTAGAAATGAGCAAATAGTTTGCTATGACGTCGTGCCGATTTTTGTAGGTACTTGTCAATGAGCATACAATATCGACAAAAAAAAGAAGGCTTTTGTTTTTTACCATCCGTCTTTTATAAATTTGGATTGCAGTAGAGATTGTTCCGCCATAACATATATATATATTACTAGAACTTACTCCAGAAACAAGCCTCGTATTAATAGTCTCTCCGTTGCGTTCTCTCTCGATCAGTTTGAGCACCGCGTTGGTGACTTGCTTGTTCAGTCGCTGGAACAAATTGTCTCGCCACGTCACCAGCGCCAGTTGGTAGATCTCGTAGATACCCTGGAAATTAAAAATATAATATGTTAAATAACATGAAGATTCATCATCATCATCATCATTTCAGCCGAAAGACGTCCACTGCCGGACAAAAGACGTCCACTGCCGGACAAAAGACGTCCACTGCCGGACAAAAGACGTCCACTGCCGGACAAAAGACGTCCACTGCCGGACAAAAGACGTCCACTGCCGGACAAAAGACGTCCACTGCCGGACAAAAGACGTCCACTGCCAGACAAAAGACGTCCACTGCCGGACAAAAGACGTCCACTGCCGGACAAAAGACGTCCACTGCCGGACAAAAGACGTCCACTGCCGGACAAAAGCCTCTCTCAAGCGTCGCCACATCGACCGATACTGTGCTTCGGGCATCCAGCGGACTCCTGCAGCCTTTACAAAGTCATCGGTCCATCTTCCAAAGCTACGTCTTCCGGTACGCGGTCGCCACTCCAGAACATTTCAGCTCCATCGGCCATCTGTTCTGCGAGCAATGTGCCCTGCCCATTGCCACTTAAGTTTGGCAATTCTTCGGGCTATGTCGGTTACCTTGGTTCTCCTACGAATCTAAACGGAAACTCCAAGCATAGCCCTCTCCATTGCCCTTTGGGTGACTTTTAGCCTTCTGATAAGGTCCATTGTGAGCGACCACGTTTCAGTGCCTCGGTACGCAGTCACCACTCCAGAAAATTTCAGCCCCATCGGCCATCTGTTCTGCGAGCAATGTGTACTGCCCGTGGCAATTCTTCGGGGTATGTGAGTTTATGTAATTATGAAAATAATCTTACCTTCCGTCCCTCCTCGCACTCGCGCTTGACCCAGTGCCTGTTGAGGTAGGCGCACACGCCGTTCAACACCCGGGACGAGAACTGGTACTCTTCCCATTGTTTCGTGTAGAACGCTAGCACGTCTTCACCCATTAACTCTGCGCCATTCTGCAAATGAAAACATGTTTTGTTGAGCTTTGATAAACAGATTGTACATGGTTGCAGAGTATCCAGTTCCTCAAGATTATTATTAACAGTGGAATTCGTGTTTATTCTGTAATACAGTAATGTACTCGTATGCCCTGTTCGTCTTCCCAGCTAAGCACTAGGAAGTGGTGAAGGATGGGCGTTTTTGGGGGACTGTCCTATGTAATCTTGACGTTCGAAAAGTGCTGATTCTCAACCTAGTTTGAATAAAAGACTTTAGAATTTGAATTTGAATATGGGAATAGCCAGAAATGTCAGTCATCTTAAACTTCCGGTAAACTACCGTTAAAGCCCAAAGATTTTTTTTTTGTTCATGTTCAGTTAGCAATCGAGCTATAGGAATCGTTTAGGCCCGGACTCCACCAAGCGGAGACGAGAAAAGATGTTTTTCAGCTAGGGTGTATCCACCGCAGCTGTGCGGAGATGCGTACTGGCTAGACTGGAGCGGAGATGTGTGCTGGATAGAGCGGACCTGCGCTGCATGCGGCGAGCGTTAGATGTTGAGATGAACGTCGCCAGCTTACGAGGCTCAGCTGACATCTCCACCTTGTACCACTGCCCAGCTCAATCCCAGCGAGGCGCAGCTAACATCTCCGCTCCGATCGCGATACAATTATGATACATCTCCGCTCAGTGGTCTCCACTGAAGCTGAGTGCTGCCGAGATGTGTGAATAACGAAATTCTAAAACACGTCTCGTCTCCACTTTGGTGGAGTCCGGGCCATACACGAGTTTTTTTTTTTTACCGTCACGTCGACGCGAGAATGTCCATGCAAGACTCATAGCTGAGAATCGCCAGGTGGTTTTTTGGACTCATAATATCTCATTTACGCTTATCGTATAACCGAGGCTTTATTCAGCATAATTAATTTGATGTATCAAATATTATACTGATAAAAAATTGCAGAGCACTCTTCGATCAATAATGCACTAGATTACCGGTAAGCGCTTCAAAAACGGAACGAAAAATAAGAGCACAGATTCGGTTGTGGTCTTATTTCAAATTAGTATGGTCCAATCATAGCCAACGTTAAGACGTCAAAATGCCGCAGTACGCGTTCAAAAAAATTTTAAATAACCACCGTAACACCAAGATTTTTGAAGGAATTTTTTTTTTTTCGGTAAGTTTATTATCAGTAAGTGTTTTTCATAAAATAAAAACAGAATTAGATAGTAAATATAAATCAATTAGCAAATACTATGATTGTTTGACCAATGTTTGTGACAACTACCAACTATTGTAACAAACATCGACTGTTCTGGAACAGGGAATGCATGGTGTAGTATTGTTATTTTATATTTTATTTCTGGTTGTAGATTTCCTACCCATTTCGCTGTGTAGAATGGACTGTCGCGAAAGAAAGATAAAAATAAATATATAAGTCTTATAAAAAATCGAAATTTGTTCGACTCATTTTAATAGATTGGACATAACTGGAAACACGCAAAGGCGTAGATTACTAAAAACAGTACAACAGTAACAATCAATATTTTTGAAATTATATAAAATTGACTTTTTATTTTCAAGCGACATGACATTATATTTGTTTCTTCGACGACAGAAAGATTTAATTTTGCCATTGTAATTAAATATTTGTTTCTCCGACGACAGAAATATTTAATTTTGCCATTGTAATTAAACTTTATGTTTGAGTGTCAAGGCTTATAATAAACTGAATTTGTTAGTATAAATATTTTTTTTCTGTATTTCATAGAAAGAAATATAAACACATTTCGACTCCACTCATTCCTTGTCCAAGCGGCGAGCCTCGTGTCATAAATTTTTATTGCTTTTATTAGCACTTTGTAATTCAAACTTTAAAACAAGCGTGTAAGGTTGAATTTGTTTTGATGTATGTTTGACTTTATTGTTTTTTGTATAGCTTTGTGAATACAACTTTAAGCATTGCATTTTTTTTTTTTTTTTTTTTTTTTTTTTTTTTTTTTGGGTGGGAAATCATCAAATGACTCCTCCCGCTCTGGGCGGAGCGAGAGGGAGTGTCAGACTTTTACTGACTAAAACCCACCCGTGTTCCTTCCGTTGCCTGTGTGCCTTCATATAAGCATTGCATTTAAGGTTAAATTTACATTAATGTATATTTATTTAAACTAGAAGTACGTAAACACAATTGGCGACAGTTTTAAGAGAACTTTTGTATGGGATAGTGTATCTAGTGCATTATTGATCGAAGAGAGCACTGAACAAAGTATGAATTAACTAGGAGAGCACCCCGGCCTAAAACTGCCACTTTAGCAATTCTGCTAAAAGCGATTCATTTCCTCCAATATGGCAATATTTACACCAAATATGATTCAGATATGAATTGAATTGAGATATTATTCAGCTAATGTAAATGTAAAAACAGCTAACCATTTCACGAAAATTAGAGGAATTGCTAATGAATTGCTGGGAATTCAGGAAATGAATCGCTTTTAGCAGAATTGCTAAAGTGGCAGTTTTAGGCCGGGGTGCTCTCCTAGTTAATTCATACTTTGTTCAGTGCTCTCTTCGATCAATAATGCACTAGATACACTATCCCATACAAAAGTTCTCTTAAAACTGTCGCCAATTGTGTTTACGTCTTAACCCCCACAACAAACCTGAAGTAAATTGATGAGATAAATCCTGAGGAACTCCTTCAGTCTCTTGTACAATTCGAGGCCAACCAGCTGTGCGCCGCCTTGCACATGACCAGTCTGGAAACACAAACAGTATTCATAAGAACTAGGAAATAATCACACTTATTAAGACAAAGTTCCTAGAGAAAACCATAAATAAACACACACATGTTCCATCTATGTTATATAGGGTTTGGTTTCCACACTTAGTCCTTCAGGGGGACCATTGTGCGTGGGCCATAGCGGCTGTCGGTGGTTATTCCATACAGCCCACTCTCTCCAGAAGTTGATTCGATCTCCTGGTCTGTTCAGAACACCTGTGAAAGATCTGGGTGACCTGAGGGTTTCTGTCCTAATTATTGTGACGCCTGTGCACTCAAAGAGCACGTGCGCAACGGTTTCCTCAGCCTCCATGCATGCCCTTCACAGAGGACTGTCCGTTATGCACATGTTCCATATTCAATGGCTGTTACAATATTCATATTTAGTGGTATACTTTAATAATTGTCAAATAATTACACTGACTGCAATATACACTCATCCGGGCAATTTTTCCAGCAACTTGTGCCGGTGGTAGTGGAGCTATATGCTGGTTATGGAGCACCTTAATAAACTATTTGGTTCATATCGGTCAATATGGTGTAAAAATAAAAGGCTAGTTCTTATATACCTTGTTTCATTTATTACAAAAATTCATAGAATTGCAATAATTATCTTATTATAACATAAATTCAGCATAGATTTATACAATTAAATAATATCAAAAATAAATACAAGAATCAACTTACTCGGTGATGATAACTCCACGAACGTCGCACACAAAACTGAGCTCGCAATGATGGCCGCACGCTTTTTATACAATAAAGGTGGGGGATGGCGCCATGATTGCGAGCTTGACAGTTGAAATTATTTTAATATTGTTTTGCAGCTAAATTACGATTTTAGGTCATTAATAATCTGTAATTATTTAATAACAAATGATGTGATATATAATAACATTATGAGGCATACAATGACGCATGTTTAAGCACGTGTCTGAACACTTGTGTGCAAACGTGCTTACAGTCGGCCATCCAAGCAAATTGCAAGTACGTCCCCGTACTTAGCTGCAAATCAAGCCAACAATAATGTTTATGATGAATGAAAACAATTCAATACAATAAAAATATGTATAAATGTAACAATGTAAACAAAAAAAAATTACAGACCCATTGGTCTATATTAATATGCAGACTCCATTAGTTAATCAATAGATTTGACCCCATTGGTCCTTATAAATATATTTGACCCCATTGGTCCTTATAAATATATTTGACCCCATTGGTCCTTATAAATATATTTGACCCCATTGGTCCTTATAAATATATTTGACCCCATTGGTCCTTATCAATATATTTGACCCCATTGGTCTTAAAATATTTGACCCTAATGTGTTGACCCCATTGGTCTTAATGTGTTGACCCCATTGGTCTTAATGTGTTGACCCCATTGGTCTTAATGTGTTGACCCCATTGGTCTTAATCAAAATATAAACCCCATTGGTCTATATAATTATGTAGCTAAAAAATAATAAAACAATTCAATTAGAATTTCCGTTATCCGACTTTTCGCCTAAGACATCATCATGTGGTCTATTGAAACAAATCCATGGTTTTAATTTATCTACAGCAATTATACTAGAGTATTTTTTGTTTCCCTTCCTTGTAAGAGGCGTGTCCTCTACTAGATAACGGTCATGATCGAAAACATTAGTAATTTTGTAAGGGCCCTGATACTTTGGGATTAACTTTTTACTACCACCCGTAGAGGGAATTTGGCGTTCAATCCTTACTAAATCCCCAATATTATATTTGATAGACTTGCAACGAGATTTATCAAAAGTTGCTTTTTGAGTCTCCTGTGTGGATTCAATATGAGAAGCAATCTCAGTACGAATTTCTTCGAGACTTTTGTCTATTGAAGTAATATCGTCATCAATTGCAGAAATTACTCTACTATCACTTGAGCCCTGTGGCCTTATCCCAAAAAGAGCCTCTGCGGGTGTTCTATTGATACCCTTGTTGAAGGTATTATTGATACCCCACTGGACATCGGGCAGGTGGTCTTCCCATTTGCTTTCAGTTGTGCCAACACATTTAGCTGTTAATGAGTCAACAATAACTTTATTATATCTCTCCACCTGACCGTTGGCCCGTGGAGTAGCAACTGCATTTAATACATGTTTGATGCCTTTATCTAATACAAACTTTTTGAAGAGATCACTTGTAAATGACGTGCCTCGGTCAGATATAATTCGCTTAGGAACACCAAATATACTAATAAACTCGCGCAAAATTCTAATAGTAGTGTTTGATTTTGTATTTTTCACCGGTTTTAAATATATGTATTTTGTAAAAGCGTCAATTAATACAAGAATATACACATTACCCCTACTACTACGTACAAATGGACCCGTATGGTCCATGTGTATAGTATCAAACGGCACGTCTACTTTATGGATTGGGTGCAAAAAGCCAGGTTTTTTTCCACCAGGTGCTTTACTATACGCGCACTCTAGACAAGAGGATACATATTTTGTAACAAAAGCACGCATTTCTGGGAACCAATAATGAGTTTTAATTTTTTCTAATGTTTTGTCTAAAGCGAAGTGGCCGATATCATCATGATTCTGTTTGACAATTTGCCATCGAACGCCTTTAGGCACAACCCATCTATCTCCATCAGGTGTTATTCTAAAAAGCTTACCATTTTTAATTTTATATTTTTCTTTTATTTCTAAAATATCTTTAAATTCAGAGTTACTTAAAATCCCAATAATCCTTTGTAGTTCTGAATCTGAATTTTGTACTGTTATGAGCCAGTCTGTTTCTGTTATAGAATTAACATTTTTTTCCGAGTGATTACTACTGATGGATGGGTTGCGACTCAAAGCGTCAACATGGGCCATAGAAGATCCAGCTTTGTACTCGATTTCAAAATCAAATTCTTGCATTTGGGTCCACCATCTGGCTACCCGGGGAATCATATCACGTTTCATGAAAGTGGATCTTAACGAATTACAATCGGTCACAATCTTAAAATGTATTCCTACTAAATATACCCGAAATTTTTGTAACGAGGCTACCACTGCCAGGGTTTCCAGATCATAAGAGCAATAATTTTGTTCTTCAGGGCTAGTTTGCCTACTAAAATAAGCTACGGGTTTTAAAATATTCTGTTCATTTCTTTGTAATAGTATACCACCGATACCTATTTTGCATGCGTCGGTGTGTAATTCTGTTAAGGATTTTGAATCATACAAGGCTAATATCGGTTTTTTAACTAAGATTGTTTTTAAGGTATTGAATGCATTCTGTTGATCGGGCCCCCATACCCAAACAGATTTTTTTCTGAGTAACTGTGTCAATGGCTTTGCAATAATCGAAAACCCCTTCACGAACCGACGGAAAAAGCTCGCTAGCCCTAAAAACTGTCTTACATTGTGTTGATCTTTTGGTACGGGAAATTTTTCTACTGCCTCTATTTTTGCAGATCCTGGTTGGATACCTTCACTTGAAATATTAAACCCTAAGTAAGTTATCGAACGGCCAAAGAAAACACATTTTGACAAATTGAGAGTAAGACCTGCTTCTGATAGCAAAATCAATACTGATTCTAATTGTCTCATACCCTCTTGTATTGATTTTGATGGGATGATTATATCATCTAAGTAAGCTAGTGCCTCTTTATGTCGTAAGTTGCCTAGAACCTGATGCATCATTCGTTGGAACGTTGCTGGAGCATTTGCCAAACCGAAAGGCATTCGGTTAAATTCGAAATGGCCTTCAGGCGTGACGAACCCTGTTTTATGCCTATCCTGTTCTCTGATTGAGATCTGGTAGTAACCAGATGCCAAATCAAGAGCTGTGAAATATATGTTACCAGCTAGCGTATCAATCTGGTCATCTATAAGTGGCATCGGGTAATTCTCACGTATTGTATTTTTATTTAAAGCTCTATAATCAATGCAAAGGCGATAACCGCCAGTTTTTTTTCGTACGAGTACAATAGGACTAGCAAAAGGGGAGACTGAAGGACGTACTATATCGTTTTGAACTAGTTCATCTACCATATCCCTGACTATTTCTTTTTCTTTCATTGCCAGTCTGTAAGGCCTATATACTACAGGTGTGTTACAGTGTAGGTTAATGCCCATTTCACAGACCGAGGAGTGCCCCAACTCAGATAGTGTAAACGCAAAGCAATGTCGATAGTTATTTAACAAGGAAAGCAAATCATCAATCACAGTTTGGCTTAACTCTCCAGACTGTTTTAAGTCCGAGGAACAGATTAAACTCATTCGTTGATCTTGTAGTTTAGAATCGACTATATGCAGAACTTTTTTTTCAGTTTCTTGATTAGTAGTGATACCCCGTGCAATTAAAGTACTCTCTTCTAAACATATAGGCTCAGAATTTAGGCTATTTACAACAATTTGCCCGTAACCATCATTGTTAAATTGATAAATTCCAGACAAAACAAAATGTAATAAGTTATTTTTGTTACGTAAGCCTCCCTCAATGTAAAGGTTACCAGTAAATTTGGGTTCTGTATAAGCTTCTAAGATTGTCAAACCTAATAATTGAATTTTTTCACGGTTATAAATTTTTACTTTCTGGTATTGGATATTATCGACCTGATTTTGTAAAATTTCAAAATGTTCACTGGTTTTTTGAATTAATACATGAGGTTGTTCAGTAAAGGTTTGACCTATCATAAGGGGAACCTGCATAACACTATCTGGGACAATTAATATTTCGACTTCAGCCTTGACCCCGTCAATTTCAATTAGAGTATTGACTTTACCCAATGTATGCACAACGGAATTACCAAACCCTCTGAGTATAGGTAGATCGTTGGTTTTTATTTCTAAATTCCCTAATTTGGATAATTCAGATTGTTTAAGCATCGAGCACTCGCTACCAAGATCAACAAAGGAAATCATTTCAACGTCGTTAATACGCACAGTTTTAAAATATTTATCGGAAATTTTACTATTGATTACTCTGTTAACAGATTTTTGAGCCGGAATTATTTTAGAAAAACAATTTTCCGCCTCATGACCAATTCTCATACATTTAGTACACTTTTTGATTGGTTGAGTACATTGACCTACAAAATGGCCTTCCTGTTTACAATTATTGCAACGAAGGACTCTGTCTTTGGCGATTGGATTCCTTGCTTTATTATCCGAGGAGTTTGTAACAGGCTGGTTTTTAATATTGGATTTACGGTCAAAATTTTGTTTTAAACTTCTTGAATTTCTTAAATAAGTGAGCAATTTATCCAAGTCCTCATACTGAGCCGCTTCGGCACCTAACCTAACAGCGCGATCATCTATGCCGTGTAGAACACATTCTACCGCTCGTTTACCACTTATACTACATCGGTTAATAAGAGTTATTTTGTCGTAAAAGTAATCTTCAAGGGAGTCTCCGTAACGTGCACGCCTAGCCAACATATCTGCTAACATTTGACCGTAGTTCTCTTCCGAGGGAAAAGCCGATATTAATTTTATCTGCCATTCGTCCCAAGAAAAGAGCACCGATGGCAATCCTTCATACCAACGTTTTGCTATGCCTTGAAGTTTAGGGAGTGCATAATGTACTATTTGCTTTTCATTCCATGAATAAATGGCAGCACACTCATTCACTTTGTGCAGCCACATACCCATCGTTTGCTCTTTCCTTGCAGGGTTAAACTCGGGTATAGTATTGTTGAAAGAACCTAGGTTTTCATGACCCGGGGCAAGAGACCTCAATGCCTGCACTAAAATATTTAAATCACCACTGCTTCCGTTAGAAGCAGCAGTGTTACCTGTGGTTCCTTGCATTGCTGCGGGAAGATGTTGCACGTTGCGATTCGTGCCGTGTTGCGGGCTGCCGCGCCGCTGGCTGCTTCGTCGCGGGCTGCCGTGCCGCTGGCTGCTTCGCCGCGGGCTGCCATGCCGCTGGCTTCTTCGCCGCGGGCTGCCATGCCGCTGGCTGCTTCGTCGCGGGCTGCCGTGCCGCTGGCTTCTTCGCCGCGGGCTGCCATGCCGCTGGCTGCTTCGCCGCGGGCTGCCGTGCCGGTGGCTGCTGCGCCGCGGGGTGTTGCGCCGCGGGCTGCTGCGCCGCGAGGTGCTGCGCCGCGAGGTGCCGCACCGCTGGCTGCTGCGCTGCTGGCTGCTGCGCCGCTGGCTGCTGCGCCGCTGGCTGCTGCGCTGCGGGATGCTGCGTAAAGGGCTGCGTGATCGACTGTTGCTTGGTAGATGGCAAATCGGGCTCATCACGCGGCCTCGTGTCTGCTGCAAACTCAGTCTTGAACTTTGTGATTGCTGCTCCAAGGAGTGATGGTGTCTATGGTCATCGGCACTTTCGATTGGTTTAGTTTGAATACTTCCCAAAATCGGAGAGGCAAGCACTCTTTCTTTATCCATGTTTCTCGACCGAAAAAAAGAGAAAAAAATACACATTAGAATGAGCTACTTATCCCACTTCTGAATTGTAAAAATAAAAGGCTAGTTCTTATATACCTTGTTTCATTTATTACAAAAATTCATAGAATTGCAATAATTATCTTATTATAACATAAATTCAGCATAGATTTATACAATTAAATAATATCAAAAATAAATACAAGAATCAACTTACTCGGTGATGATAACTCCACGAACGTCGCACACAAAACTGAGCTCGCAATGATGGCCGCACGCTTTTTATACAATAAAGGTGGGGGATGGCGCCATGATTGCGAGCTTGACAGTTGAAATTATTTTAATATTGTTTTGCAGCTAAATTACGATTTTAGGTCATTAATAATCTGTAATTATTTAATAACAAATGATGTGATATATAATAACATTATGAGGCATACAATGACGCATGTTTAAGCACGTGTCTGAACACTTGTGTGCAAACGTGCTTACAATGGTGTAGCAGTATCTCTTGAAACAATTTTTATAACCTTGGCATCTAGCGATATGGAATAACGGCATTTCTTCTGGAAAACAAATTTCTGAAAAATTGCCTGTGGCGCAGCTTTATAACCCGATTTTTATAACTGTGCGCCTGCCAACGTCAAAATATTACAGTGTATGAGGTTTAAATAATAACAAGACAGAACTGTGGAGACGACACTAGTTGTGTTAGACCGTTTTAAGAGTCGTCGGGGCACTGAGGAGGTAACCGGGCGGGTGAATTAAATACTAACAACCCACGATTTTGACAGCTCCAAAGGCACTGTTATAAAAGTCGAGATATACGATATGTGAGTCTTGGGTTTCTTTAATGATAAAGACAGAACCTATGCAGGTTCCCTGCGGCGCTGTACTGTACTCTATACATAGTCATTCTATACATATAAAATGCTTTCTCCTGAATGACTGACTGACTGACAGACGGATCAACGCACAGCCTAAACCGCTGAGCGTAGAGACTTGGAGGATGTGTTCTTTGTATGACGTAGGCATCCGATAAGAAAGGATTTTCCGAAATTATAAGGGAGTGAAAAAGGGAGGCAGTGGGACAACATGATTAAGGGAGTTAATAAACTTCAAACTTGGCACTAAAAGTACTAGGCTTGCATGAATTCAAGATAGCAGTATTTCAATCATTAGACGTTGTGCACAATTTCTGAGCAGTATCCTAACAAAAAGTACTAGGCTTGCATGAATTACCGATGGTATTCAATCATTATGTTAAGCTACTAATAGGAATTGGATGAGGTAGACAGATAGTTTATAACCTGGATTAACACTTTTTATCCCGGTAGTACTATCGAAGAATTTCATATCTAAGCAATTTGAAAACAAAATCCCGTGAACACGATGACTACATCTGTTACCGCCCCGGTTCTATATCCGCCGAGCGCTGCAAGCAGAAATAGTCCTTACGGTGTATAGATATGAAGTTCTTCGATGGTACGTTCCCTGGGGATAATTTCCGACATCCACGCGAGCGAAGCTGCGGGCAAAAGCTAGTAAACTTATAAAAGTATGTGTGTGACGTACCTGTTTCTTGCCGCTATAGTTGGCCCTGCCGCCATTGTTGTTAGCGGCTCGACCACTGGAACTACTGCTGGCACTCTGATGATGCACAGATGTACAGTAGTTGTACACGTGACTGAATTCTGTTCAGGGTTTTATTGTATAGAACACATAACATATAAACAGACAGCTGTGCTGCTGGGGAGTTTGTTGCGCCACTTCTTCTTCCCAGCTAACGCACTAGGAAGTGGTGAAGGGTGGGCGTTTTGGGGGACTGTCTTATGTTATTTTTATGTTCGAAAAGTGCTGATTCTCAGCCTAGTTTGAATAAATGACTTTTGAGTTTTTGTGCCATTGAAGATCTAACTACCCAGGACTATTCTTGCTCGCAGCGCTCGGCGGCTATAGAACCGGGCCGGTAACAGATGTGGTCATCGTGTTCACGGGATTTTGTTTTGAAACTGGTTAGATATGAACTTCTTTGATGGTACATAACCTCGTCTCACACAGCATTGACGTGTAAAAGTGTTTACGTACAAACCTACTTACAGAAACAATAGTAGTTTATGAAACTGTTGCATAAAGAGGGGTATTAAAATACGAATGTGTGTTTAAAAACCGAGCCGTAGGCGAGTTTTTCAATATTATCACACGAGTGTTGTAATACCTAGTTATGTGCAGTTTCATACACTACTTTATCAACTCTCATCAAAAACAAATCTGCTGTTCCCTACATTTAAGTTCGCAAAGCTCGTCAAAATGTAGGGAGCAGTTGTTTTTTTTTCACCCTGTATACAATTATTATACAAGTAACTATTTACCTACGCTAGGTACTAAATTAAATCATCATCTTCAACAAGCTTCTTTCGTAAATCTTTGACAGTCCTTACACCCGTAACGTAATTGTCATCTCGACTGCCCGCCAGTCAAGAGCCCGACATTCTGACAACCAGTCAGTTACTTTGTAACACGATACTCAAGAAGTATCGCGTCTCAGATGCCCGTATTTAATACACCATAACATTGAAATAAAAATAAAAACGCCTATTCTTAGCTTTGAATGCTAACAACAAAACAAATTGATCTTCAGTAAAGGAATGACGTTATTGTAGGATTATTGATAAGTAATTAATTGATATTGGTTATCAAAACGATCAATGACTTTTTTCGAAATTACAGACCTGCGAAATTTAAAGCATCGCTGTAGCATTACCAGCCTATACTATAATGTTCCATATTGTTCCATCGTGAATCATAATTAGGCCTGCTCTCTTTGAGGGGGAGTTGGTCTTGGTAATCCACCACGCGGGCCCAGTGCGGGTTGGTGTATGTCACATATCTTCGAATTAGTTCTAGGACATACCGGTTTCCTCACAATACTTTACTTCACCGTTTTGAGAGCAGTGCTGATGAAATAATTTACACAAAGTAAAATGGCTGCCTGGGTTCAAACCTACGAGCGACAACTCGTAAGCCGCAGCCGTTTCTACTGGGCTGGTTGCCAGGCCCAAATATAGAAAAGCCGGACAAGGATTCATATTTAGCCGGACATTTTGTCCTGAAACACTGACATACTGAAAAAAAAAATTTTTTTTGTTTATGTATTTAGTACTGTTAGTCATTTGAGACTTACTCTCACTCTTAAAATATCTATGAATCACATTTTGGTCTTACTAAAGTTATTTGTAACGTCATTTCAAATCAAAAAAAATATTTTTTGTTTGTGTATTTATTACTGTTAGTCATTTGAGACTTACTCTCACTCTTAAAATATCTATGAATCACATTTTGGTCTTACTAAAGTAATTTGTAACTTCTTCAAATTGAAAGTAAGTAAAACAATAAAAACTCAGGCATCTTTTGGAGGGTCGGGGTTGACCAAAATCCTAACAAAACCCGGACAGGCCAGACTTGTGTCTCTTTGGCCGGACACGATTTAAAAAAAGCCGGAAATGTCCGACTCTGGGCCAGCACTTATTTATTGGTTGAATACGAGGCTTTTGGCTACTTTTATATGTGTGTACTTTATGTCTTTTTGTCTTTAATGTGCGTTTTGTTTGTGCAGAATAAACAATTTTTCTTTCTTTTTTTTTCTTTCACTGATACTGGGCAACTGTAAGCCATAGACAAAATCATTAAAGTATAAATAGTTAAGTTCATATTAAATGAAAATATTCCTCAAGTTATAAACAACAATATAAAAAGTACAACAATAATCCTCCATGTTTATTACATTAATAGATGATGATAACGAAACATACACGGCCGATAAGACTCGATCGATAATAATAGCCGACGTACGTCGTTGTTTTGTAAACAAAGCGTCGTACCACTATATCGGCTTTAAATAGAACTGCCCTGATTTTTTCAAACACTGTGTTAGGAAAGTTATACTGCATTTACAAAAGTATACTATCCTTTCAGGGTTATTATTACACGGATTGACACTCCCTCTCACAGAGAGCAAGCGTGCTTTCCAGCAATAAATTTGCCTAGCCTTTTCCTAACTATGTTGGGGTCGGCTTCCAGTCTAACTGGATGCAGCTAAATACCGGTATTTTACATCTCTTTCCCACACTAAAGTAATATTAAAATAATACTGCTTTAGGGGTGGTGGTAGGGCCCCTGATGTCACACAAAATCCTGCATCGTGCATTTAGTGTTTACCGCGCAATCGACATTTATAATGACTTTCTGACATCAATCGTGGGGCTGTTGTCTGCCAGATACGACAGCCGTCTGGTCGGAGGATCGTCCCTTTTCTATGGTGGATGAGTGAACTTTACACCCTGTTCCTCATGCCTCTAAAGGTGGAAGCCAAGTGCTAACCTGAGGAGATGAGATGATACTTGGTACCATTTGTGTTAGATCGTGAGGTTGTTTTGCGAGGTGAATGTTACGTGTCGTTGTGCAAGAATTTCCGGGATAGCTGCTTCCTGTAGGTTTCGGTAGGTAGAAGGCGCTTGTTATTTTTTTATTAGGCTGATTATGCTACACGGATTAAAACCATCTGTGAGGTTGTGAGATGCGCTTGCGTCGGTCAGTTAATTAATAGGCGACCATTCTGTTGTTCATTAGAAACCTGTCTGTGCTTGGGAAAGCATGTTAAAACGCCATTCCTAATAACTGTCCCAACCGTAGAGCATTAGTATTGATCTTTAATTGAATAGTGAAGGTCAGAAGGCAACCTTGATGTGGCCATTATGACGATTATTTTTCCTTTGACCTCATTAGTAGTAATTTTGAGTTCATTTAATGGCCTTCATGAGTTGCGAAGCCTAAATGAACTTCCGGCAAACCGTTTGCAGTCACCACCAGCTGACTGGTCAATATTTTTACCACGGGTTAACATAACATTACGCCTTGTTTCCCCTAAGAGATGGGCAGAGATGTAGGTACCTATAGTACACCCACATTTCGCCAGTTATGTTTAAGTCCCATGTAAGAGGGGCCAGCCTATTTCCATCAACTGGACATAAATCCACGTAATCATTCAGTATCGTTTAAATAAGTAGTGGGGAACTCCGGTGTTAGCCGAAGAAAAGTCTTGGTAAAGAAACATTCTCGAATGAACCGGAGTCACGAGTGCTGCTCAGCTGTTCCACCTCGCAAAGGACAAGGAGGAACATTCACAACCTTCAGTAATTGGAGAGGCACCAATAGAAGAAGATCGTTTAATTCGAGCCGATACGAAAGAAGAAGAGGTCGTTATTGAAAGATCTTAGAGAGGTATGAGGAACAGAGTGAAAAGTTCTACATCCTCCATAGAAAAGGGTGTATCCAACGACCAGACGGGTATTGTGTTGGTGGGCTACTGCTGCCCGACTATTGGACGATGTATACAATGCTAGTCACACGGTAAACTTGCTTGCGTGATGCAGGATTTTGCGTTACGTCAGCGTGATACGTAGTTCGCATGTGGTGTTGTAGATGCCTCCCGAAGACATTGGAGCTTAAATTTTAAAGTGTCTTTTTTTTGCTTGAAATATCTTCTAATAGCCAAATATTATGCATAAATATGTCATAGGATACAATCTGGTAGGCAAATTGGCAACTTATCTTTTTTTGCTAAAAATATGTATGGAGCTAATATTTTTATCTCCGGAACGGAAAGAATGGCCGTTATTTCCTTCCACACGGTGATGTAACTATTTATTTATGATTTTTTGACACATTACATATAAAGAGATTTAGTGCGATTTATTTTTTTAAACACGCACCTAATCTGGAATAATTAAGTATGTCAAAAAATCATAAATAAATAGTTACATCACCGTATGCAAGGATATAAAGGCTATTTATTCTCCCCGTTCCGGAGATATAAGCATTAGCTTCATACATTTTTTTTGCAAGAACAAATTAGTTGGCAATTTACCTAACAGATTGTATCCTATGATATATTTATGCATAATATTGGCTAATAGAAGCAATTTCAAGCAAAAAAAACGTCACTTTAAAATTTAAGCTCCAATGTCTTCGAGAGCCTTTTTTCGATCCACAGTGTGCCGCAAGAAACTCAATATTCTGCAGTTATTATTGCAGTACCTAGATGTTTATTAGCTAATAAGACTCAAGTTGGTGTGGGTCTATCTGGCAGGCCCCAACGAGATTTATCAACAGGTGATAGGTTTACATAAGGACATTATTTTCTACCTATAGAAAATAAATAAGATATATTTTGTACCTCAACAGTTTTTGATTAAATGACGTTTCTATGAAGTGTCTTGCTAGCGGGCCCCATATGATTATTTTTATTGTTATTATACTTTCAGATCGCCCAGTAGTGCTCGGAGTTAGAAACTATTATGTACTTTACAAATCCAAAATTTCGACTTTCTGTGAGCTATACTTTAGAAGATATTCGTTACTTAGACAAACGTCCAGCCAGCGGGCCCCTTTTTTTAAATACTACTCATTTATATCATACAATAGCATTAGGAGGTTGATACTATAATGTACCTTACAAATCCAAAATTTCGACTTCCTGTGTCATTTAATCAAATACTGTCGAGGTACAAAAAAAAATATATCTTATTTATTTTCTATAGGTAGAAAATAATGTCCTTATGTAAACCTATCACCTGTTGATAAATCTCGTTGGGGCCTGCCAGATAGACCCACACCTCAAGTTGTAGATATAAAGATACATGATTAACATGCAATAGAATAAGAATAATTCTTTATAGCGGAAGGAACTGCTCAATTTGTCGTTCAATAACCTCCAACGTGTAACATCTCAACTACAGTCGGATCACATACGGAAGTAGAATAGTTTCCTTATGTTACTAACTTTGTACATGTGTTTTATTGGAGTTGCATAATTTATAGTTCTATACCTACATACCACGAAATCTTTATACAGGGTGTTCGGCAGAAGGTTTAACATACGAAAATGGCGGATCCGTGGGGCCATCTACTACGTTTTTATTTTACGACCCATAACAAGACCCAGGCCACAAGGATTTTTTGACATTTAAAGGAAATTCGTGGTTGCTAAAATTTAAAACGTCAATAATTTATTTAAAATAACAAAACTGGCAATTTTTTTTTTTCTAGAATAATTGTAGAATCTAATACTTATGTAAAAAAAAAAAACCAAACCTTCTGCCGAACAGCCTTGTATATGTAAGTGGAGACATATAGGTGTTTTTGATATTCCATAACTCTAGTAGGGTATTAATGAGACTATGCCAAAGAATCATATTCTCACGGCATAATGTCCAGTCTCTCATTCCTCTGCATTACAATATGCATAGTATAAAAGCAATATTTTTCATCTTTAGGCAGACTGTCCAACCGCCGATTAGCGAGAAGCGAGTAGAACTAAAATCGGAGGTGTTTTTTTGACAGACACCATCGCCGGCGGGAAGCCGGTGATGGTGTAAACAGGCAGCGGTCAACTATTTATATGTGTCATGTATCTCTGGGGCCGTTCAAATATTACGTAAGCAGATTTATTACAATTATTTACCCCCCCAACTCCTTGTCAGCAAAAGTAAACAAAGCTCTTACCCCCTCCCCCCATGCTTACGTAAACATTTTTCAATTATAAATGTATTTTTTAAAATATTATAATTATAATTTTAAAAATAATAAAATTTATTTGGGATGGATTAGATTTTACTGATTCAACATAAAGTAAGGGACAAAAATATTATAATCTTACGAACATAACAAACTTATTTTAAATTTTTGGTACACATATTAAGGCTTGTGCAGACCAGCGCGACTTGTCGCGCGACGCGACACCGGTTATTGTTATACTGTGAAGTTTTCTTAGAAATTGTATTGTTCGTGTCGCGTCGCGCGACAAGTAGCGCTGGTCTGCACAAGCCTTTAAGGTTGCCTGGAAGTGATCGCAGTAAGCGATAGCCCATTGTATATTTTGTAGTGTATTACTTTTTCTTTATGTAATGTATAATCTGGTGTACAATAAAGTATATATAAATAAATAAATTAAATTGAAAGACAATGTGAGGGTTGCGATTCGTGTAAAAAAGTAAATAACTACCGATGACGTAATCATCATCTAGACTCCCTTACCCCCCATGTCATCCAAAATAAGCAAAACAAAAACCCTTCCCACCCCCCCATAGTGCTTACGTAATACTTGAACGGCCCCTCTTCTACAATATTTTCTACATTTGCTGAGCGAGAAAATAGTCGATAGCTAGTCGCTTCCTCGTCAGCAGTGGGACAGATGCCTAATGCACGATTTCCACTGTCGTGTCTTTTTATTTATCGTGTGGTTATTGACTAACATGGTGCCAGAGTTTTTATGCCGCTCATAGCCCTCTAACTTGCCGATATTTCGATAAATATTTCTCAGGCATTTCCTTCACCGTTTTTGAAGCAATTGACCACTATACAATACGCACATGAATCCGAAAAGTCAGGGGTTGCGTGGCTTGGGTTCGAACTCGAGACCTATGACTTGGCTGTCTGACGATCACACCACTAGGCTATCACTGCTGTCTCACTATTACTAACTTGTTATGTTTGATTGCGCCAGCTGTGGATTTTTACAGTTTTAAGTGGAAAAACTTGTAAACGTTTTCGCAATGCAAATTAACTGCAGACGGAAACTTGCGTAATGCATTTTCGACTGGATATATCATCCAAGAAAAACGAGTGTTAGAAACACTTGGGCTCCCGAAATTTGGCGATGTAGATGCCACATGCGAACTACACAAGCAGTGTTTACCGCGCTACGATTACAACGTTCTAACATCAATTGTCGGGTAGTAGCCCACCAGACACAACACCCATCTGGCCGGAGGATCCTCATTTTTCTATTGAGGACGAGTGAACTAAAACCCTGTTCTTGATACCTCTATTCAATAACTTAAGTGGTCACTCACAATGGGCCTCATTAGAAGGCTTAAAGTCAGTCAAAGGGCAATGGAGATGGCTTTGCTTGGAGTAAGTGATCGAATTGGAAATGAAGAGATCCCCAGGAGAACAAAGGTAACCGATATAGCCCGAAGAATTGCCAATCTTATGTGGCAGTGAACAGATGGGCGATGGGGGCGAAAGGTTCAAAGTCAAGGGGGGGAGGCCTAAGTTCAGCAGTGGACGTCTTTCAGGTGAAATGATGATGATGATGAGTCAAGTGGATCATCAGAATGTGCACGGAGAGGTTTACTACGTTAACTGAGCGGTTGAATTGTTTGCCATCCAAGCGTGGGCGCGGGTCGTGGGCGAGTCCGGCTACATCTCATACAAAGCGAAGCTAAGTACACGTGTAGCTGAGCCGTGGGCCACTGTGGAGAAGGAGCCGTGGGCCACTGTGGAGAAGGAGCCGTGGGCCACTGTGGAGAAGGAGCCGTGGGCCACTGTGGAGAAGGAGCCGAGTGCCCCTGGCGCTGCTAGCATTAAGCCCATGCCAGAAAAGGCGCCGATTAGGGCTGATAATGATGACGGTTTCGTGACGGTGCAAAGGAGGAAGCGCCGATCAAAAAACGAACAAGAACCGCTGCGGCAAAGCTCCTACGGACCCCGAAATGAGCCTACGTGCCGCAAAGCCGAACACACCGGTGTACATCTCCCGCCTGCATTACATCACTAAGGCGGAGGACATCGTGGAGTACGTGCGTCAAAATACGAGGTACACGCCGAAGGTGCAGTTACTAGATCGCACCGGAACGTCAAATTCAAGGCGTTCGTCGTGCGTGTACCGAACTGTTATCTGCCCCTCGTCATGGAAGAAAACTTTTGGCCGCAGGACGTGGTGTTCCGTCGCTTCCGCGGTCAAGTTCCACACGACACGCGACAGCACAAAGTCAAGTTAGTGCAAAGTGCAATGCTACTAACATAGTCTAAGCCTTATTTTTTAACACAAGTTTTTGTTTATATTAAAATATGTATGTTTAGGATAAGGTATTTTTCTATGGGCCTGTGTCGCCTGAAATAAATGGTATTATTATTATTTACTCCTGCGCCAGATTTTCACAGTAAGCTGTAGTTTTGAAAAGGATACGTATACAAGTCCATATATCTCTTCTTTTCCATGTGCTGCCTCTTGTAAACCTGCTCGATACCCTCCTGTAGGTCGCCCCATATCTGCAACAATATACATATGGATCCCATAATTATAAAGTTATGGATAAAATGTCATTATAACGAAACTACTAACTAACGAAGCCGCGTTCACATGGCCCTGTCCTGTACACTTTTTGACATGTCACATTATCCTGCATGTCACTGCGTTAGCTGCTTTTATTTAATCTTTAACCAAAATAATATTATTAACGAGGAGTACAATACGGCCGATCAATCATGGCCGGTCTGAACATAGGCTCTCCGAACTTTCACGCGTGTTCTCTCACTCACACGCGCCTCATGTCATCATTTGGTTCCTGATAAATGTTATTGCGCAGCCTTCTGCGCAAAGTTCGGACTGGCCATGATTCATCGGCCGTATTGTATGTACCTAAGGACCATAGCAGGAGGCGTTCTGTAGTTTCTGCCTACCTCCATGGGAAGGCATAAATTATGTATGTATGTACCTATAATATTAAACGTTTTTGACAGATTTGTTCGATTTATGACAATAAAATAGGCTGCGAAAATTATCAAATTTTTCGTCATGGGTGTCGTTTTCATAATTTTCTAGGGTGCTAAATCCGAAGTGATGTCGCAGCATAGAATATTGAGCGACTAACGATCTTCAAAATAAAGCAAATTTGTAGGCACATTTATATACAGTATGTATCATTGAGCAAAACCTGTAACATTCACATAGGCTAGTTTAGCCGTTGCACTTGAATTTGAGTGGGTTTGATTGGGTGGTAAGTGCTGCGCGAAAATTGACGGAGAAATCGATGGACATACATTTTTTGTTAAACATACATACGCGAAGAACATACCTTTTTGGAAACAGTTAAAAAATGAGTCTGCAGATTTCTTTATCTATGAAATATTTCGTGATTTACATCCGCTGAACGAAATTTCAGGCTTATGGATTTTAAATCTTAGAGTATATAACACTGGAGAAGCCTTACGAACACTTCCCCTCTGTAAAAGTACAAGAACAAATGTTCTAATACGTTCATAAAAACTACTTTCAAATCGATTCTTACGCACTTCGTGAATCGTTTTAAAGGAGCTCCGTGAAAATGCCTATTTGTACTGTTAAATGGTGTAAAAAGCGTCAAATTTACATAAAGAACTGAATAACTTTTCATAAGCAGATTTTTTTTTCTAAGATTTAGTCATGTTTTTATTGAAATTTAAAATCCTAACCTCATAATACAATTCGATTTTTCATTCGATTCAACCATGATTCAATATAAAACGTAGCATGAATCGAGTATTTTCCTCACGTTGCTTCTGTGACGTCACCGAGTCTCGCTACATCTCGTTTTTATGTTCGTAAAGATCAAAATACTTTTCTTTTGCATTACGAAAATATACGTCAAATCAGCCAAACTTACACGCACTTGACATGCGATTATTTCCTCTAGTAAAAATGTTAACGAGACTACCGTAGTGTTGAGGTCATGTTTGAAACCAAAATTGACATGTCGATAATTTCCTAGTAAAAATTACTTAGTAATTATTTTTGTTTATTTATTTTTTATTGTTCAATGTTTTATAATTTGTTTTTGTCCATTGAAGTGTTTGTATATAAAAAAATCAAAAATTGGACTTGATCAAATATTTTATTGAGATTACTTTCTTATTACAAATTTAGTTTTTACTTTTATTTAATTGAAGTTATTTTCTCTTCTTATTAAAATGTAACTATTTTATGCAACAGCTGTTTCATTTCTGGGTTCAAGCAAAATTCCGAATGAATATCGATATCGATAAAAATAAAAAATATGGTACGGACTTCTCTACCCGGGCGAGCAGCTATTGTTGTTTTTGACAGTAGCTACCCCGTCCCCCGCAAAAAGTGACGGACTTTTTTGTTCGAAATATTGCGCCTATGGCTTCTCCAGTGATATATACTCTAAGTTTTAAATACATATAATAAGTATTACATTTACTTAGTAGCATTTCAAAAATGTTATCTATTCAAAACGATCTGTGCCCACGACTCTGTCCGTGTATAAAGTATAAATATTCATAATACCACACCGTTCAAAAGTCGAACAGATCATACGTAAAAGACAAAGATATGACCCATATAGAATCATTTTCAAAAATATCAAAACCAGATCTAAGATTATCAAGACTTTATAATAATCAAATCGCCATACATTGGCAAAGTGCCAGGTGTATTTTAAATAAATCTTCGCGAAGTCCTTATTACCTTGAAAATAGAGTTGTTTATCGCGCAGACTGTCGAGAGAAAGCTGATCGATCAGAATGGCGGAAATAAAAATTTATTTCGTCATACATAACTGTGAGACAAGCAAAAGTCACGCAATAAGAAACTGTAGAAAATCAACAATGATCGTGCATCTAGCAGACAGCTCGAGATTTTTGCAAGTCATTTCTATAATTACTAACGTGACGATATTATCGTGAACGTCCACGTCCACGATAGTATCGTCGCGACTAGAATCAATACAATATTTTTTGTACATTTTGACGCTCAAATGTTTTATGTGTCTAATTTAAATAAATTATTTGACTTTATTGACGCGATAACACGAGGAAGAAAAATATATGGGAATATAAATGAAGACGCTTTTAAATTTCTGTCCACGATAACGTTATATATATCACGTTTCCATACATTTTATGGACGTGGACGTGCACGATAATATCGAGTCGAGCCGTTAGAAATTATAAAAGCGCACAATACGCACAGTTCAGTTGCTTTTAACGTCTCGAAAATACAAAACGGAAGGTTCTTAGTTTTTTGGAGGATTTTCTGGGTCAGTCGGGTAAAAAGATCATTGGGGAATTAGAAGAACTCATTCCGTTATCTGTCTAAAGTCTACCAATTGAGAATAATTATGATAATGATCCTTCTTTTTTTTTTTTAGTTTGGGAAATCATCAAATGACTTCTCCCGCTCTGGGCGGAGCGAGAGGGCGTGTCAGACTTTTACTGACTAAAACCCACCCGTGTTCCTTCCGTTGCCTGTGTGCCGGGGCCGCGATATCCCTTTCGGACAAACCCGCAACAATGATAATGATCCTCGAATTGTAGTATTCGTGGTGGCTCATTTTCTAAAGACTAAAGGGGCAATAAATAAGCAAGCAAACCTATCACCTTGGAGGAGCAATTACGAGTTGTAGGTCGTAGGTTAGAACCCAGACAGTCGCTTTACTTTGTGAAAATTATTTCATCACCACTGCTCTCAAAATGGTGAAGTAAAGGCATGTCCTAGAACCAAAAATTGCGCACTGGGCCCGCGTGGTAGATTACGGCCCACTCCCTGTCACTGAGGGGAGGTCTGTATCCCAATAGTGAGATTATAGGCTGATTATTCTAAGACAGGTGCAGCAGTCTTTGGGCAGACTGAAAGAAAGTCTTACCAAATGAAAAAAACCTAGATTATGGGACTTTTAAATATTTGCTAAAATAATGACGATGACGACGCGGCGTATTTCTGCTAGGGAGTTTGTTGCGCCACTTCTTCTTCCCAGCTAACGCACTAGGAAGTGGTGAAGGGTGGGCGTTTTGGGGGACTGTCTTATGTAATTTTGGCGTTCGAAAAGTGCTGATTCTCAGCCTAGTTTGAATAAATGACTTTTGAATTTTGTTTTTTTTTTAATTGTATTCCGTACAAAGTTGTACTTCTGTAGCCACCTGCAACATGCACTTACGTCGAAACATGACGTGCGGTGATAGTTCAGTGCGATTCGATACTTGACGCTGGTTGGCATGAAAGACGCGATAAACAGCGTCAGATGTTGAGTCTAGAACTACACTTCGGATTATTTTCAAACTTAAAATCGAAGCATTTATTTCAAATAAACCAATTACAGGCACTTTTGAATTGTCAAGTCAGTCAGAAATATGAAGCTAGTTGTCCATTCCAAAGCGTAGTAGGAAAAAGTCCATGGCGAAAATTGTAGCGATATTTTGGAGACGGCTACTTTTTATAGGAAAATAGTCATGCCCGTAATGAAAGGATTGGTCAGTCAGCAAGGATCGTATCGGGTCTGTGCACACGCACAGGGTGTGTCAGATATCCATATGCATGTCGTGAAGGCTGTTTTAAATTGAACAATACAGGGTCACATTAAATTAGCAAGTGAAACGCCGCAGACGTGAGTAGTAAGTATCGTTATTGACTATAAAATAACAAAAAATAATATGATTTGGTGATATTTTTTTGGGGTTATCTACCGCTGGTAGTGTAGTTACTTGACATTATGAATAGAAAAAAAAAAATTGAACTAGAGTACAGCTCCAGTCATTGACCCCAAAAAAAAACATCAAATATTTTTTTTTATATTCATTTTTATAGTCATTTAATTTGACCCGGTAGTTTTAATTTACACAAAAGAAGCCGTACAAAGGAATAGTGATAGCAAGCTTGGAAGACGACCCAGATGTCTTGAAAGCTTCTTTTTTTATTTATTTTTTTCAGTAGTCCCCTTTTAGTTCTGGAGTTTTACCCTGGAGTTTGGAATTTTACACCATAGACATAGATTCAAATTCAAAAAAAAATTCAAAATTGTTTATTTCTTTAACCAAATTACAAAATTAGTTTGTGATTGGAGCCTTCTTTTAAGCAAACAATGCCTGTATTAGAAGACTCCGCTCTTCCATAACAAAAAAGAGAAAAATATTTATAACAAATTTATCATGTATAAGAAAGACAAAGTTAGCATAAGAATAGTTTATGTGGATGAGTGTGTGTGTACTTGGGTATGTGTGTGTGTGTGCATGTGTATGTGTTTGTGCGTCTGTTTTTGTGTATGGGTGTGTATGTGTGGGTTTATGTCCCTGTGTGAGAGGTTATGCTGTTGGTTTCAAGAGCTCTTCCGTTTCCTCATAGGTGAGTGGTTTGATCCACTTCAGGGTTTTTTGTTTGCATTCATAAAACAGATTTTTATATATACATAATTCTTTATTTATTCTGTTATATAAACGAGCAGACCGTGTTTTAAATTGCATGGAGGCAACCAAAGTTTTTGTTTGGGGGACTTCTGCAACAGCATGCTTTCTTCGTTTTGCCAGTTTAGATGCATCGTAAGGTAGGGTCTTATGCTTCTTTAATATAGTTTGAACTATGTATAGTTTTCTTACTGAGAGTAATTCGCTTAAGTTATAGAGACTTTCTGTGGAATATCTAGTTTTCTTAAAATACATAGTTTTTATCAGGGCACGTTGTGCACGCTCTACTTCTATGAATTTAGTTTTTGCAGACCCTCCCCAGTTAGGTATACAGTAAACTAAGACAGACTGAGCCAAAGCGACGTATATCTCATTAAGGAGATTTCTAGAAGTGTTATTACGACTCATTATATTTTTTGGCACAATATGTCTCAGTGTACTAAACAACCAACACAGTTTTCTCAACCTGCTAGCAACTTGTTCGATATGGGGATACCAGGATAATCTTTGGTCTACTACTACCCCTAAGTATTTCGTTTGCTTTATTTTATTTAGTTTTGGGCAATTACAATTTTTATTAATAAGGTTTCCACAATCGTGTATTTTAATTTTAAAATTATCCATTGGATCAGTTCGTGCACTAATACCGAAACACACGAAATTAGTTTTACTTGTATTCAAGGTAAGTAAATTCCTCCTTAACCATCCGGCCACCCCAGCCATGCCTATTTCAGCTGTGTTCTCAACATCCTCCCAAGAGATACCAGAAAAGACAATAGCCGTATCGTCGGCATAAGAGAAAATTTTGGCGTTTCTGATATTTAACTTACAGAGATCGTTGATGTAAATTAAAAACAAAGTCGGACCCAATACGCTTCCTTGTGGTACGCCGTAAGTTACATCCGCGTAGTCACTGGTATACTTTCCAATCCTAACGCTCTGCCTCCTGTTACATAAGTAGCTTTTTATAAGAGAAAGTGGAGTTCCTCTTATTCCGTATTTTTCTAATTTATTCACCAGGGTTGGAACAGAGACGGTGTCAAACGCTTTTTTCAGGTCTAAGAAGACAGTTACACATTTGCTGCCACTATCTATAGTATCAGCTATTAGAGATGTTAGGGCGGTTACTGCATCCTCGGTTGATACACCTTGCCTGAACCCAAATTGTGTGGGCGACAGCAAATCGTATTTACTTAGATAATTTGTAAGCCTATTATTTATCAGTTTTTCTACAATTTTGGAAATTGCTGGTAAGACCGATATTGGTCTATAGTTGTTGACATCGTCTCTGTTCCCTCCCTTGTGTACAGGTGTGATAATTGATCTCTTTAGTTCTTCCGGGAAGATGTCTTCATTAAAGCACAGGTTAGCCAGATGAGTAAGGATTGGAACAGCTATCATTTTTACATATTTGAGAAACTTTGTCGTTACCTTATCCCAACCGGGGGCACTATCAGTTTTTAAGCTCATTAAAATTCTATCCACCTCATCACAGTCAGTATCTTGGAGCACAAATGAATGACATACGGGAGATTGATCTCCAATTAAGTGAAGGGGGTCAGAGTCCAAGTCAGGTTGAATTAGCTGGGCCAGTTGCTTACCAATATTAACGAAAAAATCGTTGACATGATTAACTGACTCGGTGGGAGATGACATCAAGTTTAGTAATTCCGTGTTTTCGGTCTTAGTTTTATAAGAGTAGGTAACATTTTTTATATTTTTCCAGAGTAATTTATTGTTTGTTAAAGAGTTGGCTAATAATTCCTTTTGATATTTCCTTTTCAATCTTTTTATGAGGTTATTGCAATGATTTCTATACCTATTAAATGTTATTTTTAAAATTTCATTGCTGGGCTCCCTTTTAAGCGATTTTTGCATTTTATTACGATTGTTTATACATTTTAAAATACCTTGAGTTATCCACGGCTTAATTATGCGTTTTTTGTTAGTAATTGTTACAGTGGTAGTATTATTATTTATTGAGTCAGTAAGTTTCTGAATGAAGATATTAATAAGTTCAACCGGATCATTGCAAAAAAGTAGATCAGCTATTTTATTTTCCTGTAAATGTTTCAGCGCACCTTCATAATCCAGATTAGTCTTAGTTTTTGGGGCAACTTGTTTAACTTTTATTTTAGATAGTCATAAGAATGTTGTATAATGGTCAGTGATAGTAGTGTTTAGTACACCAATAAAAGCTGACTTCTTGTTATTATTAATCTTGAGCATAAAATGATCCAAGCAGTTCATTCCTCGCGTGGGAAGTATATGGCCAGGTAGTATGCCATACGTTGATAGCATAGTTAGATAATTAACTCTATTGTTACGCTCATTGGATTGTTCTGTATCTTTGGGTTTAATATTAATATTTATATCACCCGCTATTATAATACTCTTCTGTGTACCTAGAGCATTGAGTTCTGTACTGAGTGATTCTGTGAAACTGTCACTATTTGCATGCGATGGGGATCGGTAAATACACAGAATAATATTATTAAGAACGTCCAGTTGTAGGCAAGATGCCTGGACTAAGTTTATTTCCTTAACTTTGGGTATAAGAGAGTTTTTTATATAGACAACTACCCCGTCATTTTGATTTAAATGCCGTGTTGTATAATGGGAAGTGTAGTTTGTGAGTTGCGGAATACATTTTCCATCACCTAATCTACACTCAGTGAAAATTATGATGTCAGTTTCGAATTGAAAAGTGGATATAGATGCTATGAAATTGTCAAAATTACAATAAACGCTGATAGATCGCTGGACTCTTCATTGGAATATGTATAATTGTATATATATATATATATATATATATATATATGATAGTACAAACGTACCACATATAGTCATACAACAGGGAAGTTTATTATTATCAAACAGTTCAATTGTCATCAGCGTATTTATTTATATGACCTACAGATATGCGTTTGAGCATCCGATACGTCACAATACATAAATAAAATAAATACCTCACACAGCGATGACACAGGGAATTCGAAGTGTGCATTCGATGACGTAGGATTTACGATAATAATAAACACAACATGTTCTTTATCAAGTTTGTGCGAAAATTTACCGATTCATCGAGTGGACACCGCTTATCGGCAAGTGTATTATGGGACGTCCCCCGCTAAATGGACCGACGACCTTAAAAAAGAGTCAACCCAAAACCCTCCTTCTTTTTTCGTTGGATAAAAAGGCAGCTAGGGCAGACTGGATGCGGAAGGCGGAGAACCAGGTGTTGGCGGAGCTTGGGAGAGGCCATGTTCAGGTCATTGTACCTACATAGTTTCGGTTTTTATTTAGATTTATTTTTTATTATTATTTTATTTATTTTGAAATCCCATTGTGGGATTTATCTAATCTGCGTTCGCAATTTATTTGCCAAAAATGTAAACAAACACGAGTTTTCCACTTAGACAAACATCAATTTTATGAACGTGTAAATACAGTTAATTTTAGACCGACTAGTATTATAGCAAAACTCATAAAACATATGTATTAAGTTGTAGCGCAAACTGAACCCTATATCTAGGCATTACAGTTGTTTTACCTAAAACTCGTGTTTGTTTACACGTTTGGCAAATGAATTGCAAACGCAGATTATGTCCGTAGGTGTGTCCGTAGCATCACAGCGGGCCCTATCAGAATCAGCGCTGCGGTATTTTTGTTTTTAAATATCGCCGCTTTATGCTGATAGCAGCCTTTTTGGCCTCGCACAGGTCGTTATTATTCTGTTACTTTTTAATTGCTCCTTTTTTGTTTTAAATTTTTATTATTAGTTTGTTTTCTTGTGTCCCAAATAAAATATTTTTCTTTCTTTCTGGGATAATTGATACCGATTCATTTCTAAATGGTATCGTAAAATTGACTAGGGTTTGTGTCAGGAGAATAGGTAGCAGCGTTCTTCTGTATGCTACTTTACTGAGATACGTGTGAGTCGAGAGCTTGTTGCGTGTCTTTTTTCCAGCTTGAATACAGTTCGCGTCAAATAACTTTTCTGGTCTGAAGTACGCTATAGATGACTGCGCAGTAGTCAATCTTCCTTAAAACAGTAGCGCGCATACCAGCGCGCATGCGCAACCAAACTTCAGAACGGCAAAGTTATTTGACACGAACTGTACTAGGAAGTTATAAAGGTTGGGCGTTTTGGGAGCTACCTTTTGTAACATTGCCGTTCAAGTAGTTCTGATTCTAAGGGCTAATTTCACCAATGAAACTGAACGCGTTAAGCACATCTAAACGCGTTCAAGAGCTGTCAGTGTCAAAATTGTTATGGAATATTGTACACTGACAGATGTGCTGAACGCGTTCAATTTCATTGGTGAACTCCGCACTAAGCCAATTTGAAGTCTCTGAGAGGATTTGGGCCGTCCCGTCCATCACGTGCAGGCTTCGCAAGCGTTCGTGGATGTCACAAGTCTGTAAATTTTTGTTTCCGGTTTTCTTACGATGTTTTCCTTCACGGTTTTAAGAGCATTGGTGATGAAACAATCAGCTAAACTTAGTAAGTGTCTACAGTAACTACAAAGGTGCATTCAACACCTAAACTCTCGTTAATAAATAAAACAAATACAACTGCTGTTTTTTCCTTCACCGGGATTAAAACAAAAACCAGTCGATCAGCTGCTATATCCCGTAAGTATGGGGAACTGGTTCGATATGGGTGGTCTCACAATCTGTCACTATTTACATTATTACGGTGCATCGATCCGATACGGGCTGCGAGACTTCGGTACGGGTCGTTAGGATATTATACTAAACGCATTCGGTAAGAGTTATATTAAGAATATTATAGATCAGTGTTCCGCAAAGTGTGGACCGCGGCACACTGGTGTACCGTGGTCATTAGTTGGTGTGCCTCGGAAAAATAAGGTTAGCTTATAAACTTATTTTTAGTAAGTAAGTAAGGGTAAGAAAAATACTGGTGTAAGTTTTTCAAGTGAAAGTAATGAAGAAGAAAAAGAGTCAAACTCAAACTCTTTATTAAAAAAGAAAGCCAAAATTGTTCATCGAAAATATGACGAAAGCTGTATAAGTTACGGTTTTACATATTTATTTATTTTATAAATTACATTTTTCTTATATTTAAACAAAGCATACAATCAGACCTCTGGGGTCTATCTTAGCATGCCATGGCCTTAAGATTTGATCAACGCGCTATCAACAGTTAAGTTGTTATCGAGTTGATGTAATGTTCCTTCAGCTTACGCTTTATGTTCTTACTATTCATTGAGTCTCTAATGTCTACAGGTATTTGGTTTAGTAAATTGGGTATTGTGAAAGAAGCGGTACGCCTGCCATAAAAGTTATTTTTGCGTGGCACTTGAAATGATTTTGATTTGGCTTGTCGTGTATTCACGTCATATTTAACTGGAATTTGGATATCACTGTTATCATATTGCGGAGACGAATTTTGTCCTACCCCAAAATGTCTTGTTTGCGCAGAAACTTTGTGTAAATTTGGATTTTCGACTCTTACCACAATATTCAAACCAAAAAAAGGGAACGCCTCAGGACGATCGACGAAGAGATGAGAGCAGCCCTGTCACCGATTACTCCAAATTTAAACCGTCTATGCTCAATTAAACAGGCTCATGTTTCGCATTTAATACCTTTTCTGCAATTTAAATTTTAGGTTTGTTGATTAATAATAAATATTGTTCCGTTGATTAATATTACTTAAAAACAGATTTTTAATTTGTGGTGTACCTCCAAAAATTTTCGCTTTGCTAGATGTACCTTGAACACAAAAAGTTTGCGGAACACTGTTATAGATGACCCGTTCCTGCTTCGCACAGTTTCTACGACTTGATAACACATCCAGATTTCTTTGATGTAAGTTTAATATAAATGTATTGTAGAAATAAACCTTCTGGAATAAGTTCTCTAAGTAATGGTGAATACCGCATCAAAATCCGTTTTGTAGTTTAGAAAAGCAACGCGGTCCCACAGGCGACTTTCTCTTAAAATATGTACCTACTAGCAGCGCCCCATGGTTTCACCCGCATAAGTCTCGATCCCGTCGGAATATCGGGATAAAATGTATTCTAGTGTTAATCCAGGTTATAAACTATCTGTGTGCCAAATTTCATCCAAATCCGTTCAGTAGTTTTTGCGTGAAAGAGTAACAAACATCCATACATCCATCCTCACAAACTTTCGCGTTTATAATATTATTTATATATGAGTATATATATAATGCTAGTTCCCCCCGGCTTCGCACAGGTACTATGTACTTATCTACGGCGCATTTGCCTACCTACCTACCCTACCTACCTACATACCTACGTATCTACATACCTACCTACACCTACCTACCTTAGGGGTATGAAAAATAGATAGTAGCCGATTCTCAGACCTACTGAATATGCATATAAAATTTCATCAAAATCGGTCAAGCCGTTTCGGAGGAGTATGGTAACTAACATTGTGAGAATTTTATATATACTCGTAAGATATATTTATGTATATACAAGTATATAGGAGGATAGGATTATGGACAGATGCTACCTACGCAAATAACATAATCATCGGCCTCCTCTCTGTGAGAGGGAGTGGGCAGTAATCCATCACGCCGGCCCAGTGCGGGTTGGTAGATGTCACGATGTCTTCGATTTTTTGGTTCTAAGACATGCCGGATTCCTCACGATGTTTTCCTTCACCGTTTTAAGAGCAACCTACGCAAATGCTGTGTACAAATCTGGGAATACGGTAAAGCCCGTATTAATCAATTACGTTTGAACTATGAAGGGTCTTTTTGAGTGAACTCTTGAATGGGAAATTAAATAGGGGCCGTTATGTAATATTTTTAAACGATCATGTCTTTCATCTATTAGAATAGAATAGAATAGAATAGAATATTCTTTATTATGTACACCATAAAAAATACAGATATAAATGTAGACATTTAACATAGGGTGACACAATGGGCGGTCTTATCGCTAAAAGCGACATTACAGACATCCTTTGGATGGATTAAAGGGAGAAGGAGAGACTTATGGGAATTGGGAAGCCTTTAGCCTCCCATATAAGTAGAGCTAGAGGGGCTTGTGGCTAAATGATAACAGCACGGTTCGATCGACGGTTAAGCTACAGTTGCTGCGGTCGCTTCGTAGATGGGTGACCATCCATTAGAAGTCGAGACCCCTCCGCGCTTCGGAAAGCACGTGAAACCGTTGCTCCCGGCGTCATTCGTAGATCTTTGACAGTCATTACTGGTAGTCAGAAACCCAGAAGTCTGACAACCAGCCTTACCAAGGGCTATCGTGTTACTGGATTGTGGAGATCAGATAGACAGTCACTCCATGAAATAGGGTATTCAGCGGCATCCGGTTAGACTGGAAGCTGACCCCAATAAAGTTGGGAAAAGGCTAGGCAGATTGATTTTTATCTTTATTCTCATATCTAGTCGTTCGATTGACTTATGTTAATTATGTCGATTATCGATTTTATGATCAATAAATCACCATAGCAGACGTGTTTATCAGAAGATTAGGTACCGATCAGAAAATCGATCAGGGGTGAAAAAAGCAGGTGCAAACAATAATTATGATAGTGTTTTAAGTGAAATAATCCAACTGTTTGAGGTGAGCGGAGTAATTATATCTGCGAACTAGCATCTTCTCACGACTTCCTTTGCGTGGAAGTCGTGAGATACACATCATTCTGCCTAGCCTTTTCCCAACTATGTTGGGGTCGGCTTCCAGTCTAACCAGATGCAGCTGAATACGAGTATTTTACATGGAGCGACTGCCTATCTGACCTCCACAACCCAGTAACTGGGTAATACGATACCCCTTGGTAAGACTGGTGTCAGACTTTCGGGCTTCTGACGACTCGTAACGACTGTCAAAGATCCACGAATGACAGCCGGGACCAACGGCTTAACGTTCTTTCCGAGGCACAGAGGATTCTCGGTATGTAAAGATGGTCACCCATCCACTGACCAACCCCGGCAAGCGTAGCTTAACCTGATGGATCGACTAGTGTGGCTGTTGTTACTTAGCCACGAGTAAGATACACAATATACTGAAATACTGAAATAACGGCCACATCTTTATAAAACCCTCTCGGCCCCCACTGCGACGCATCGCATCGCGTAATATTAACATATAACCTTCCTCAAGAATTTGGTCATCAAATGCAAAAAAAAAAATCGGCGACTGGTAGTTCCAGATATTAGCGCGTTCAAACAAAAACAAGTCTTCAGCTTTATTATATTAGTGTAGATAACAGAAGTATAGATTTCATAATTCAAGTAATACAAACCAACTGTTTGAGGTGAGCGAAGTAATTATATCTGCGAATCTAAACTCAAACAATGAAAAAGGTTATTTTCATCGAGCCTTCCATAAACCTTGACTGACATTCGTACAAGAGAGGTCAAGGTGATATGCTTAGCGTTCGGGGTTACTGTTCGAGCGAGGTCGGTGCTTTGCAAATCTGTGTTCAGAAAATAAACTTTTGTGTATCCAGATGAATTAGGTCCTTTGTCCACGGTACGGTTTCTTTACGGTACGTATAGACCCCGCCGTAGAAAAAAAAATGCCTGTCAACAAGTTTCCGTAGTGATCCATACAACACTGACGAGGACGACCGTGCCTACACACGGCGTATAAAGGGCCGGCGCTGGCTGACGTCGCGGCACGGCACGGCACGGTAAAGGACTTTATTTCTGATAAAGTTCTTTTTATGCTTATTTCAATGAGTTTAGAATTCATATTTCGATACAATCATACCTCGGCACGTCGTGGCATGCCGCGGGACTCCGTGGAACGTCGTGGTTTCATTACACGGATTGCCGCGGCGTGCCACCGTGTCCCGCGAGCCACATATGTCACAGGAATATGACAGCTTAACTAATTGAAATAAGGTTTAAAACGGTTGCGGCGGTGTTTTCGGTGAATGGGGGCGCAGCCTGGGCTGGGCGCGGGGACAAGGGAGGAAGCGCGCGGCATGCTCCAGCATACTTCGGCATGCCGCGTCATACCAAAGAGTCCTTCGGGCTGCCGAACCTCGCCCAACCGTGCTGTACCGTAGAAAAAACGTGTCTGTCAACAAGCTTCCACAGTGATCCATACAACACTGACGACCGTGCCTATAGACGGCGAATAAACCGTAGTTTTTTTCGGCAAGAAAAACGTGTGTGTACAAAGGGTCTTAGGGAGAGGCTACATCAATAGACAAAGCCGGTTTATGAAAGGATGGTCGACTGTGATTATTGATCAGAAAATCGACTGCGAAATGAAAATGTATTGAACCGATCCCAAAGTAACATGGGTCAGGACATAAAGAACAAGAACGCTGTTGACAAATATACTTAGGTCTCTGTAAGAGAGGTCAAGTTGAGATGGTTTTCGGGGTTACTGTTCGATCAAGGTCGGTGCTTTGCAAATCAGTCAGAAACTTTTGTATAGCCAGATAAATTCTTCTGGCCGGGAGAGGCTTAATCGATAGGCTCAGTTATTGACTCACGGTTTATTAAAGGATGGTCGAGCCCGTAATTATTCATCAATGGATTTATTATTACCTACACGCGTAGCATGAAAACCATAGAAACTAGTTTTCTGCAGCTTTTGTCTACGGAAGAATAGACAAAATGACAGATTGTGATTGTTTATGGGTCAATATACACTGTCATTTTGTTTATTCTTCGGTCGACAAAACGCGTTTCTATTGTGGTCATGCTAAACGTGCTGAAGCATGTTGGGAAAGATGGAAGGAGTGGAGGGACGCCTTTGCCCAGAAGTGGGCATTACAGGCTAGCAAGTGAAGCGCTGAGTCCGAAAAACAAGAGACGAAGAAGTCGGCTGTTAAATCTCTATCATAGCCGTTATGGATTCATTGACCGAAATAACGATGAGAAGATGCCAGAAAAACCGGAAACTTATCCAAAGGTAACTATTGAATAGTATAGTTTGAAACCACTGCGCCGCGAGACGGGGGGGCAGTGCAGGCCGCTCATTCGTCAACGCTCTCGGCGTGGGCGTCTCTCCGCTCGTTCGTCAACGCTGCCCCCCGCCTCGCCACGCATTATTCAAGCGCGGTACAGCGATCACGGTCAAACTATAACAACATTTGTGCAACGGGCAGAATTCTCACAATTCGACTTTTCAATCAGGAGTTGAATTCCGTGATTAATTGAATGACGAGGACGTATTGTTGGACTACGTATTGCCATAACACGCGACTTCGTAGGAGTAGCGGTTACAAGAATGCGAAAAACATGACATAACATTACGTCTGTGCTCCTTAATGGGGTAGGCAGAAGTGTAGCTATAAGTAGTACACCCACATCGTTTATGTCAAAATTCCATGTATTTGGGGCACAAATACTGAAATAAATGTAGAAGGGAAACTCACGCACTGACTTATTAGTATTACTTGAATCTTATAATTTTACAATCAATCTGCCTAGCCTTTTCCCAACTTTCTTAGGGTCGGCTGCCAGTCTTAGAACCGGATTCATCTGAATACCAGTATTTTACATAGAGCGACTGCCTATCTGACCTCCACAACCCAGTAACTGGGTAATACGATACCCCTTGGTAAGACTGGTTGTCAGACTTTCGGGCTTCTGACGACCCGTAACGATTGTCAAAGATCAACGAATGACAGCCGGGACCAACAGTTTAACGAGCTTTCCGAGGCACGGAGGAATCACGGAGGTATGTAAAGATGGTCACCAATCCACAGACCAACCCCGGCAAGCGTAGCTTAACCTGACGGATCGACACGTGCAGCAGTTATTGCTTAGCCACGAGCTCCTCTTATCGTATAATTTTACAATGTTTGTAAATATGTGGGCACCATGTATCTATCACATAATAAATTTGTCTGCCATTGCTTCATTTTTCATTCTTTTTACCTATCGTGGTATAGTAATCTTGTTCTAGATGCATCTTCCTCACATATAATTATTGTATACAAAATATTGTAAAAACATTTTAAAAGAGTAACGGTGGAGTTTCATGCCCATTCTTCTCCATACGAAAACTACCTTTTGGAAGGGGCGACTAGAATCAATTCTATTTTTAGGTTAGGTTTAAAGATATTTATTTCCCATAAGAACTATATAACAGTTCACTTATAATGAGATACAGAGTTACTTCTAAATAATAATATATAATATTTGCCTCTGGGGCGTTGGTGACGTTAAAGGGTACATACATGTTTCTATATGATGATGTTTATATATGTTTTGTATGTTGTTTATTTTTCGTCAAATTGATGTTCAAAAGTGCCTTATAAGTGCCTAATTGAAATATTTTTTTTGACTTTGAGGCTAGCCTATTGCCATCAAACGGGCACAGTCCAGACTCACAAACTTTAAAACTTTGGGCGAAAATCCCTTTTGCATTTTATTTAGCCTTTCCTCAATCCATATGGGATTGAGGAAAGGCTAGATTTAAATAAAATCCTAAGGAACATTTGACCCACGGTCCTGAGCTTATTTGATTAATGTATTTTGCATTTATGTTTTGGCCCACCAATCCATCTGCCAAGCGTGAAGATTAGGAGCAATATCTCCTCTGACCGGGCTGCTGCAGAGGTGATTCATATCGTTAAAAGGTATTTAAAAACCCCATCTCTCAAGTACATCGACTTCCTCAAGTTATTCTTAGCCATCGAAAAATCAACAATTAGTCAAAATTAGGGCAGCAATTCTCGAGTTGTGAAATACCAAACATATATACACACATTTTCTTGTAAATTCTAATAAAATGGCTTCTAAAACATGTGTAACACGCTTATAAACATATGGTGCTAATTCAAATGGTAACCTACTTTTTGTAAGTCGGTTAGGAGTACTGTTATGTCAGTTTAAACTTGTTAGAAATGCAGCTCGTTTAGTTTTTTATGTTAATCTTGTATTAGTGATTAACATAATGCTACTTCCGATTACTTTATAGTCTGGTGGTCGCGAACGCGCGACAGACGAGGTCTTAGGTTCGACGCTTAGATAATCCAGTTACGAATTTATGATCGTTTAGGCTATAATAGGAAATATTTATAATCTAGTCCATGAATCAGGAATATTTAATAAGTGGCCTGAATCATGGTGGCGAGTGGCGATTAGGAAATAATTAGGTATGTAAAAGTGTGTAGGCGCTATAATAAAGAGTACTTTATTATAGCGCCTACACACTATGCCGGCGGCACTGCCACCTGCCCTGCCGCCGGGCAAGCCGCGGCGCGCCCGGCCTTGCCGCACAAAGCCGCACAAAGGATCGCAAAGGAAATGAAGGCGCAAAAGCCGGGGGTACGTGCCGCGCGGCAAAAGCCGCCGGGCCATGCCGCCGGCATAGTGTGTAGGAGGTATTACGCACACCATATTATGTCTAACAGATGTAGTTACATAGGGTGACACAAATGGGCGGTCTTCTCGCATATAGCGATCTTTTCAAGACAACCTTTGGATGGATTAAAGGGAGATTGAAGAAGTTATTCCAAGAATTGACGTGACGACTTTGGGTTTCATAAGGAAAGTTGTTCAATGAAGAAGGTTGTTCTGCTCGTCATGAGTAGAGCCACCTTCTCAAGGAGCCAGGAGACTAAATCATCTCCCAGTATATGCCTTACTTTTTCCCAACAATGTTGGGTCGGCTTCTACTCTAACTGGATGCAGCTGGATATCAGTATTCCGCTACATGACGTCCAGAACCCAGTTACTGAGTAACACGAGTATATTGCGATGTTCCGATATTCACACGCTCTAAGCTGTGTCAGTGAACTTCTACTTCTAACTACCCTTTCGCGGAAAACAGGCGCGATAATACACATAAATAACAACCTGAATCACAATCGTTTGATGAGTACGACAGAGTATGTCCCTGACTTAAAATAGAACAGCCGCGCTTTTGACGTGGGTGTTGAGATGACGAACATTGAATCAGAGAAGATGCATTTGAAAATTGATATTAGGCATGAATATCAGGCTATAATGGACAAGTGTGAAGCTGACAGTCACTTGTTTTCCCCGATATTATGATAATTTTTAGTACTGGACCAACTGGGAACCTTATAGTTACAGATAAATTGAATGGATGGGTCGTGGGGATGGTAGGGGAAGTTATCCTGCTAAGATCGTAAGACACTGGACGCCTGAGGGGGAGGCCATCGCTGTCCAGGTCTTACCAAGGTAGGTGGTGATATGTTTGCGGGGCCAACATGGCCAGAGATCGCACAAGAGAAGTTTGGAAGTAAAAAGGGGAGGTTTTTGACCAACAGAGACACAATGTCGGCTAGCAAAATCATCTACTTACTCTTTTATGCGATAACAAACCTTATACGGATTTTTCCTATGGAGAAATACTCTAAGCATTATAACAACAACAAGATACAACTGACAGACAGACGAATCGAGTCGGTAACCCACATTTTGTGAGTCAGCAGCATATTTACAGTTATGCGAGGCTAACGACAGACAGCTATTTTGTTGCGTTAGGTATTGTTGAAGTGAGCTTGACAAAAAGGTTATGGTTAGATGACAACAGGCAGATGGTAAGATGACAAAGCATTTGTGGAGCTTCACGACTATGTTGGGCGATTGGGTAAGCAGTAGTAGAGATATTACGACAACATGCTGATTCTTACTCTATGCAAAGCCTGTATTAGGCCATTTAGCCATTTAGGTACTGGGTATGTCTTTCATTGACTTGAATGTGCTTTGGCGGCTGAGAGTATGTCATGCTCACTCTAATGTCTCGCTGACGGTGACGCGTGTGTTGGATCATTTAGCTCCCTTCAAAATGGTTGAGCTGAATGGTGCTAATCCATGCGCCATGTTCGTGAACGGGCGCCGTCAGTAGGGACTGGTCATCTCTTAGCTACCACGGCTTATTTTAATTTAATTTAACTTTTGAATTTTTATTTTTTATTACGGACGCTTTTAACGTTTTGCATCGTTCTCACATGTATAACTTCAACATGAATGATGATTTTGTAACCATAATTATGATTTAAAAGAGTGTCCGTGGAGTTTCTTGCCCGTTCTTCTCCATAGGTACCTACTACGCTTTGGAATGGGAATCTAGCTTCATCTTTCTGACTGACCGACCCCTTGACAATTCAAAAGTGCCCGTAATTGGTTTATTTGAAATAAATGCTTTGAGTTTGAGTTTGACACTACTCGCGAAGTTTATCGAAATTAAGCTAATACGAGGGCAATTAGGTTCGCTTCGTGCAACCATCCCTCGCCTCAGGCGACTTCCAATCATTGTCGGTTTTTGCGCCCGAGTCAAAGGACTCGAAGCGTCCCGTAGTTCCTCGCACGAGTTTGTTCACGTACTTCGGACTTCGGTCAACTTCGACGAGTATTTCATCGAAGCAACTACGCGAGTAGTGTAGTGGGAGTTTAAGAATCAGCATGTACTTTTCTCAATGCAAGGCAAACCCGTTTGGAGAAGTAACGATTACCACGCTTGCTTACTAGCCGAAAAAGAGATCCCTCTTGGTCGATCAAACTCTAGAGTTTGTAGCGGTTACACAGCCACATACGAGCTACACATCAAAGATATGACGTCACACAAATCCTGCATCGCGCAATTAGAGTTTACCACGCGAACGACATAATATATAAGACTATCCGACATCAACTTTCGGGCAATTGCCCGCCAGACACGACACCCGTCTGGTCGGAGGCCTTTTCTATAGAGGATGAGTGAACTTTACACCCTGTTCCTCATGCCTCTAAAAGTTCATTACGTAGTAGATGCCTCGAAAATCTATTCAAGATTTTCGATTTGTAAGTCTATAAAGATTGGGCTTCGATTTTGACCACAACGTTAGAAGAAGTAACTAACCCTGAACCTTTAAGCTTCATGATCATGGCCCAGGTTCAAAGATTATACAGAACACCTGCCATCTAATCTCTTCACCACCCTTGGTTGACTGGTGGAGAATGCCGATGGCATTAAGTCCACTTTATACTTCTTTTGAGTGCGAAAAGTTTAAAATTTAAACTTTTCGCACTCAAAAGAAGTATAGTAGTATTTAAACTTTAAATAAATAAATTATGCAGATAGTCCTTTGAGTCATTAGATTCTTTGTCGTGGAATATAGGGGTTTACGGGGGCGAAAAATCGATCTAGCTAGGTCTCATATCTGAGAAAATTTATTTTCTCCGTATTTTCACCCGAGCAGAGATCGGTCGCCCAAAGTTTAGAACAAGATTGTTGACACCTTAGAATAATGACATGGCAGCATGGAATTAGTAAGTAACTACTATCACGGCAGCGTGGAATTAGTATGTACTATCACGGCAGCATGGAATTAGTATGAACTTGCCTATACTATTAAATGAGCATTCTCTATTTTTACCAGAGCAGAGCTCGGTCGCCCAGGCACTTTGAATAAATGATGATGTTTGAGCCATTTTTGTTGCCATTCTCGAAAACAGCTGTAACGATTTTGATGAAAGTTGCAATATGGGGGCTTACGGGGGCGATTTAGCTAAGTCTCGGATCTGGGAGAATTCATTTTCTCGATTTTCACCCGAGCAGAGCTCGGTCAACCAGGTACTAAGGTATAATGAACCTACCTAAATTAAAACAAAAACATTGAACATTGAAACTTTAGACACTTGCGTGGGCGTTTATTCTCTCAATGCGGAATCGAAACATCGACCCTGATTTAAGGTGGACTGGTCACTGCACCGTTCAAGTTATGAAAATAAAAATATTTATTTTAGGATCAAAAGTTTTTCGAACTAGTCCGGGCAATTTCCGAGGGTACAAAAATTCGCACCCAGCTCAAAGTTGGTAGGATTGTTCTAAACACCATCATAAATGAAATCTAAAAATTCCTCATCGATTAGATACCTTGAAAAAAAATTACTCGGGGTCACAAAAACAGGTTTTTCGCGATTTTCAGCAAAACAGATGAGATGTAGATGAGATAACTAAATACTTTTTTTCCTACGAGCCACCGTTTCTGAGATATAACGATTCAAAAAATTTGAAGATTTGTAATCGTCATAATATGTACACGTTTCCACGCCATCTTTGAGGTAGTGTACTTAGCGCGTTTTTTTTAAACTAATATTTGGCTAATATTTGTGCACATTAATTTTAAAATATCTAAATTTGTTTTTATTTTTTCTGTTCCTTATATTTTTGTACCTTCACTCCCTTTTTTGGTCTAATTTAACCGGGCTATGGCAGCGAAATATTACGCCATGTCTTACTAAAAAGACTTGATACAAAATGCTACGCTTTCTCTAAGTTTTGTACTCGAAAATCGGCATTAAAATCGATCTGTTATAGTTCTGTATCGGAGGCACGATAGGCTGATTTGATTGATTGATTAATATAACAGGTATATAGAATCGATTACTCATTTGAAAGCCATGTTTGTTGAAGGGCCGATGGCCGGTGGAGCAGACGAGTGCAGGAGTGGAGACCGCGTATTGGCAAGCGTAGTGTGGGACGCCCCCCAGCTAAATGGACCGACGACTTTAAAAAGGTGGCTGGGGACCAACTAGATGCGGAAGGCGGAGGACAGGGTGTTGTGGCACAGCCTGGGAGAGGCCCATGTCCAGCAGTGGACTGCGATAGGTTGAGTTGATTGATTGACGCATAATTATGTCTAACTAGCTTTTTCTAGTAGATAAAAAGTACCTTAGGTGTTAATTCAGGTTGTAACCTGTCTGCTTCACCCAAATCATTATGTTATGCTAACATAACATAACTAACATAATGATTGAATACTATCGTGAATTCATGCAAGCCTAGTACTTTTTGTTAGGTTACTGCTCGGAAATTGTGCACAACATCTAATGATTGATATACGATATCGTGAATTCATGCAAGCCTAGTATTTTTTGTTAGGTTGTGCCAAGATTCAAGTTTATTAACTCAAGGAATAAGATTTTTCATACAAACAAAATCCCCCCTTTTCACCCCCGTAAAAGTCGAATTTCGAAAATCCCTTTAGTGATCCCCTACATTACAATAACAAGAGGTATCATTAGAAGGCTTTCAAGCCGGGAGAGGTTGGGATCGGCTTTCTGTATGAACAGTTGTCGAATCGAAAATTACACATTTTCAGTAACTTTTTCCCGTGCCTGTCCGAGTTGTCTGTTTATTTGATATAAACTGACAAAAGAAATTCGGGTTGTAGATTTGTGAACTGCCTTTAGAGGACTCTTTTGATAACATTCGTTGATGTTCGATTCGGCAAGGAAGCGTATCGAACGGTTGTGAGTTTGTGACACACGGACGGTGCAGGGGGTCTCGCAAAGTTGCAGATAAGGCTACGAGCTCATACCGACCAAAAGATTAGCCAGCCAGCAAGTTACCTAGGGTGCGCCATACTTAAGTATAATAAACTCTAAGTTCTCGTAGGTAGGTACTCTTTTAGTGCACCCCTTAAAACAATCAGTACAATACGGCCGATGAACCATTGCCGTTTCGAAGTTTGCGCAGAAGGCTGCGCAATAACATTTTTTTGGAACCAAAGTATAGATAGTTAATTCTACACTAATATTAAAAGAGATTGCAATAAATCGCGATAGATAAATGAGTTTGTGTTATGTTATGTAATGTTGTTACTTAAGTTCCGATGATGTAAATAAATTTTGGTGATTAAAAAATAAAAAATATAAAGAGAGAACATTTGTATTTTTGTTTTTAATGAATAAACTGAAAAAACGACTGCACGCATAGCATGACAACCATAGAAACGGGTATTGTCGACGGAAGAATAGACAAAATAACAGATTGTGAATGTTTATCTGTCATTTTGTCTATTCTTCCGTCGTCAAAACCCGTTTCTAATGTGGTCATGCTAAGCGGGCTGGACCGATTTAAAAAAATATTTCACCAGAATGCTATATTATCACTGAGTAACATTATAGATATTTATTTATTTATATACACTTTATTGTACACCAGAAAATACATAGTAAATAGTAAATTTAACACTACAAAAAATACAATGGGCGGCCTTATCGCTTTCTGCGATCTCTTCTAGGCAACCTTGATATCTTCTTATGATATCTTCATTATTTGGATATCTTCGGGTGAAGCCTCTGGCGGAAGCTAGTATTTTATAAATCCGAAAGTGGACTGTCTCTCGGAACCGTAGTAATAAAATTGGAGAGATAGGTAGCCTGGGAGCTGGAGAAGGCTACTTTACGCTTGGATTGCAGAAGAAGACGCGGACAAAGGTCAGTATTGAATAAAAAGTGAGTGTGGACATTGGCGGTTAACCACTTTACACCCTATGCCCTTAGTAATAAGATTGGTTCACCGCCAGTGTCCGCGATGTTTCATACGAAATCTTCTACAAAAGTCAATCTTACCATGCCCAGAGCACCGGAAAAATGCTCCGTTGTAGAAAACTAGTTACATCACTATGACGAAATACTATACAGTAACTAATACCATTGTCAAAGCAAAGTGGGTCGATTCGAACAAACGTAGGTGTTAAGTAAGTAGTATAATAGACTTTATTTTTAGTCATATGGGTGGAAATCCTTTGTTCGATTTGATAATTAGTTATTTACTTAATAGGTGTAATATAGAACATATTTGTATTGAAATAAGGGTGAAGGTCGCTTGTAATTATTTGAAATCGAATATACTAATATTACAAATTAAAGGACGAAAATAGATGTTCAGATCAAAATAAGTGAGACTTAAGAAATAAGGATGGTAATCCCTTGAAATCGTAAGTGATTCACTTGAAATTGTTGTGGAATAATAAATACCAACATACCTACTTAATATCGAAATGTAATCTTCATATCTTTAAATATTAATGAGACCTTTTTTACCTGAGTTTACAGGTAACATTGCATTGAGTCATTTCCAAATGAATGTATTGATAGTAAGTAGGAACCTACCTACAAAATTATTCGTTTTTAGGTATCAGAATAGGAACCAGTACGAAGGCCTAGCTGTTAATCTTGGGATTGCAAGCACGACTGCAAGACCTCGATTCCCAGGTTTCCCAGATGGAGCAGTGGTAATTCTATCAATAGGAAGAGCGGTTCTGCACTGCATCCGATCCGAATCCGAGAAATGTCAGTCCGAACTCCGAAGTAGCCAGAGCACTATTGGTTTTTAATTGGGATCTTGAATCCGGATTAGGATCTGATTTCATCGGATGCAGTACAAAACCGCTCACAACAGTTCCGAGTCAAATTTTATTTTTTTATTTATATGGGCCCTATTTCATGGGATTTAAACATAACTGACCAAATATACAGGGTCATATTAAATTAGCTAGCAAAACTGTACAGTCGTGATGAGTTTCGATATCTAAACACGATAAAATAAAGACAAAAAGGATTGATGTTTTTTTTTTTAACGACCTCAGTTATTTTTTGGGCGGGGTTTCAACGGCCGATGTTAGTGTTGTTACCTACTAGAATTATGAGTTCTTTGAATATCTATTTCATTTTGTTTTATCGTATTTACATTATTGATACCACAGCTGCACAGTTACGCTAGCTAATTTATTTTGACCCTGTAGATATACTTAACACCTCTGCCAATCCCTTCGGAGAATACAGGCGTGAATATCTATACTAATAATCTAAACTATGTTAGTTTTATAAAGAGAAAAGATTTGATTTTTCGTATGTTTGTAATTAATAACCTCAAAAACTACTGGACCGATTTAAAAAATTCTGTCGCCAATGAATACTATATTATCACTGAGTAACATATGATATAATTTATGAAAAGCAGCTGGCGGAAGCTAGTAATATTATAAAGACGTAATATTTGTTTGTAAGTTTGTATGTAGGGGTAATCTCCAGAAAAATGAACCAATTCAAAAAAAAAACACTGGTAGAAAGCTACATTATTCCTGAGTGCTATATGTCAACCTGCCTAGCCTTTTCCCAACTATGTTGGGGTCGGCTTCCAGTCTAACTGGATGCAGCTGAATACCAGTATTCTACATGGAGAACTGCCTATCTGACCTTCACAACCCAGTAGCTGGGTAATACGATACCCCTTGGTAAGACTAGTTGTCAGACTTTCGGGCTTCTGACGACCCGTAACGACTGTCAAAGATCCACGAATGACAGCCGGGACCAACGGCTTAACGTGCTTTCCGAGGCACGGAGGAGTCTCGGTATGTAAAGATGGTCACCTATCCACAGACCAACCCCGGCAAGCGTAGCTTAACCTGATGTTTTGACCCGTGCGGCAGTTATTACTTAGCTTCGAGCTCCTCCTAATAATAAAGAGGGTAATCATAAATTTTCGAAAACTAACTTTTAAGGCAAGGGAACGAAATCGCGGGCCTAGCTAGTGTTACAAACAAACTTTGTTCATAAACCACGTGACTTGTAATCACAGGCTTCCATATTGTCTTAGAAGTGAGAGTTGAAGCCATAACTAACATTTGTTTAGTAAGGGCGTGCACGTGACTGTCGCGCTGGTATTTAATTAAGAGGGTTTATCCTAAAAGTTGGCAACGTCGCAAATAACTGTCAAATATTTACCTGTTTTGATTCTTATAGCAATATTACTGTGTGGAAATAAAAAATGTGGCTACCTAGCGAACTAGAATATTAATTTTGAATTGCAATTATAACAATCATTGAATTTGATGTTGTACCCATTTTAGGTGTACAAAACGCATTTGGAAAGTTTGTAAATAGTTTTTTTACATCTAAAACTAAACATTACATTATTGTCTACATTTCTTTCTCATTTCTCCTTTCGCAGGTCTGCTGGAAAAAATTTCTTAAGCAGTACCTTTGTACTCAAATTATAATTATGTCATATCTCTTTGTATTTTACTGTGTGTACATAAATAATAAAATAAATAAATAAATAAACAGTCGGTGTTACGATATTAATTATTGCATTTCATAATCAATATTCTAGTTCGCTAGTTAGCCACATTTTTTATTTCCACACAGTAATATTGCTAAATTAATCGAAATAGTGAAATATTCGACATCTATTTGCGACGTTGCCCACCTTCAGAATAAACGCTCTTAAGTATTACAAGATGGCGTACAAAATTAGTTTGTTAAGTAAATGGTGGAGCTTGAAACTTTTTGACCTTCACCTTACGTCCTATTAATCAGCCTATTATTTTCCCAATGCTGGGACACCAGCCTCCTCTCTTTGAGTGGGAGTAGGCCAGAATTCACCACGCGGGCAGTAAAGCGCTCAGTCAGCGTTAGAACCTACGAACCTACAACGAGTAAGTCGCGGCCGTTACCACTGCGCCAACCTCTCTCAAACTCTCTCCACCGTCCTCCTTTAGATTTTTTTCTCTCTTTTGGCGGTTTTGGCACTTTGTTATTTCGGAGTCAGCTTCGAGCTTGAGATCAATATTCATATGGTGCTACTTTTTCTAATGTTAGACCATATGTCAGACTTTCGAGCTTCTAACTGCTGTATCGTCATGGGTATTTGTATGACTATCGGGGCTGGTAGTCTAACGTGATCTCCAAGGCTTGGAAGAATCTCGCACTTGTAAGACTGATCATGGTCTGACCACGGCAAGGACCACACAGATCAACCAGCGCAGATGCTGTCTAGCCAGAAACTAGCTTAGGTACTAGCCCAGGAGAAAATACATCAGGTTGGGGATGATGATGAGCAGTAGCTTGAGCTGTGCGAAACAGATCTTATCTTAATAATCCATGCGTCAAGTTCGTGAACGGGTGCCGTCGACTGGTTATCTCTTAGCTGCCACGGCTTATTTAAAAAAAAAAATTAATAGCTTTTTTTATTTTTTATTACGGACGCTATTAACGTTCTGCATCGTTCTCACATGTATAACTTCAACATGAATGATGTAACCAATATTTTATAACCATATTTTGATTTAAAAGAGTGTCCGTGGAGGTTCTTGCCCGTTCTTCTCCATAGGTACTATCGCGGACACTGGCGCCTGACCACTTTTCGACCTTATTGCCTAAGCAACCTACCACGCTTTGAAATGGGCAATTTTTGACTGACCGACTCCTTGACAATTAAAAAATGCCTGTAATTGGTTAAATAAAAATAAATGGTTTGAGTTTGAGAATCTACTCTGTGGATACCAGCTATCCTATATTATCTACATACATAGTATTAAAACAAAGTCGCTTTTCGTGTGTTTCTATATGACCGGCTTAGGTCGTTAACACACTGGCAATTTGCGGGCGTGTTTCCAGCGAGGCGATTGTTTACCGCGCTCGCGGCGTGTGCGTAGCGAGCACGCCACTTGTGCGCAACGTGTTCGCCGCGTTTGCGTGACGAGAGCGATTGACGTGAGTGTACAAGAGACAGCAAGACAAGCGAGTGTACAATATTGTGAAAGGCGGAGATCACGTCGCGTTTAGAGACTTTATTCCAGAAGTATTATGCGTATAATAATTTAATTTTTAACTTAGATATAGTTCTGAGACATCTCGATGTTTTGATTTGTCGTCACCGTTAGTAGATTGCACCCGTGCGAAGCAAGAGTGGGCCACTAGTTTTTAAGACTTAAAAAAAGGAGGAGGTTCTAAATTCTTAATCCATACGAATTTGTGGCGTAGGTACCCCAACCAAAAAGTAAAAACAAAAATATGTTTACAAAAAAAAAAACAACAACTAATTTTAATTTCGGAATTCGGTGGCGAACAACGAAAATACAAAACCAAAGACACCGACTTATGAAATTAAATTTAGCTGTTGTTTTTTTTTTCTTTTTTGTAAACCTGTTTTTTTTTACTTTTTGGTTACCTACGCCACAAATTCTTATAATACTATTATTTTTCACTTTGTAGTGTTTTTTTTCGGTTTTGTTTTGGTAAAAAGTTTTTCTTTATGAAAGTCTTAAATTGGATAATATTGGATAAATTACTAGCAAACTAAGTAGATCTTTTTGCAATGACTCGTATCATTGCAAGAGGTCGCTGTTGCAATGTTGAGTAGATAGGGCACACATTCTAGTCTTTTTTTACCAATAAGTTAATTAGTAACTGATTAATCATGCCTTATTTTTAATTAAATTAAACTAGTGTAATTATATCTAGTAGAAACCGTGTTCCGCTTTTGCTCAATGATACAACAAATTTAACACAGTTACATCAAACTAAAAAAAAAAAAAAAACTTTTTGTAAAAAACACATAAGTAAAAAATGAAGCACTTATGTTTAGGCGACAAGACAACCGTCACTGCGTGACTGGTCTGCTAATTCCTTATTAACTTTAAAGTATTTCATTTGTTACTCCTTTGTGTCCAAAAAATATAATTAAATATAATCCTTACCTGATCGAAATCCTTCTGTCGCAAAGGCATCTGGGGCCGCACGTTGGTATTACTAATCGAACTCATTTCTCCTCAATGTCGCATAAATACAGAATCAGACTGGCTACACACGATTCATATAAGTAATGTAATAAAAAAATTATACTATTCACGTAAAGAGATCACAGTGTGTTGTCAGCTTTATTCAGCTGCTATATACATAATTTTTGTTTTTTTTTTCCTGTTTTGCTATTGCTAATACACTATGTTGTTGCCTTTGCGCTTGTCAATTCTGGAAAAAAGAAAAAAAATTGGTTAGTGCATAGACAAAAAATAAGGTTTTATTTAAAATGACTAAACACAATTATTCTGATTTAATTCGTCTGCCCGGTTTTGTTGATAGTTAAAAAAAAATACATATTATTTATTTATTAATCTATGTGAGGAGTAAGAATGTTAATAGGTAATAAAATAGTTATCATTCAATTTTTTTAAATAAATGTAATAAAAAAGGAAACAACATGTATGTAAATCTAATAAAGGACATACTTAGTTATCATTAAATAAAACATTTTAATGCATTAAATAAACGAAAGAATAATGGCTTCTACAGTTATCTTAATACCAAACAAAGTTGTTTGATAAACAAAGACATATTTTTACTATTGCAAATTAAACCATAATGACATAGTTATAAGGAATATGACAGATTCTTACACAGTGGGTATAATATGCACTCATTTTCCTTTGAGTTAATTCTTAAAAAAAAAGAAATTTTACAGGTAAGTAAATAAGTATTTTATTGCTAAATTATCACAAAACAGTGAGGTAAAAAGACTAAGTAACAATTGATTAAAAAAATCTACACATTTGACTCCATTATCATTTCTGCCTTTTTTCCACAAGCCAAAAGAAACAGAAAAAAATAACATGTTCAAAACAAAAATAATATACTGATTTAAATGAATAACTTATTCATGTTTTGATATCACATAGTTGAAGGTCACAAGAGTAACTGTAAGTATTTACCAGATACTTTAGATTATTCCGTTGTTTTGCACTACAAAGTCAAGATCTAATTCTACTAATATTTTAAATATGAAAGTTTGTATTTCACACATCACGTAATAACGGCTGAACGGATTTGGATGAAACTTGATATACAGATAGACCATGGTATGGCTTAGAACATAGAATACTCTTTATTCCGGTTTTACGTTCCGGTGAGTGACCGACCTCCTCCGACGCCGCGGACAAAAACTAGTGTTACATTTGGAGAGGGATAATGAAAAACTTCAAATAAATTGTCTCGATTCTAAACCACCATCATCGTCCTATAATAATATACATACAAATTAAAAACAATCATCTATTAATAACTAACCCATACCCGACTCTACCCTATTCTTATCCCAACTTACTTAGGGACAAGACATGTGCCCGATGCATCGGCAAAATGACGAACTTCCATAGAAACGTTTATGCCCTTAATCACTTTAGGGTAGAATTTTCGAAAATCCCTCCTTAGTGCTCACTTTTTTTCTGCGGTTTTCACTCCGAATGAGTCATCGATGATTGATTTTGAAGGGGAAGTCGATAATTATCATACATAATAGCGATGAACATCTATCACCTTTACTCAAACTGGTCACGCCGAAAGAACTGATAAGGAGAATAAGAAATCTGGAGAACAATAAAAGTTCTGGTTACTATCTCATGACTGGTGAAATATTCTAGCACCTACCTAGAAAAATTATCGTCTAGCTAACAATGCTGTTTTTCGACTACAATATTATCCAAAAATGTGGAAGATATCACAGATATGTCTGATAGCGAAGCCGGGAAAACCACCAACCAAACCTAGCTCATACAGACCCATAAGCCTCCTTCCTATCATATCAAAGGTTTTTGAGAAAATATTTCTACGTACATAGATACCAGTCCTTGACGAGAATGTGATTATACCAGACCACCAATTTGGATTCCGAAAGGAACGCAAGTGTAGAACAAGCACATAGAGTGGTCCATAAAATCAGACAGTCATTGGAAAGTAAAGAATACTGTTCTGTGGTGTTCCTGGATATCCAACAGGCATTCGACAGGATCTGGCACAAGGGACTTTTGTATAAAATTAAATCTCATCTACCTAGAACTCTTTTTACATGATATTAAAATCTTACTGAGACCAAATAAAATTTTAAATTAAGTATGAGGAAAAACTGTCTAAGCTTTATGAAATGAAGGCCTCAGTCCCACAAGGCTCTGTGCTAGGACTCGTACTCTTCTCGATATTTACTGCAGACTTGCCTAATACTGATAACGGCGATCTATGCAGACACTGCATGTCTTGCGAGTGCCAAAGATCCAACGCAGGCATCCCAAAAATTACTAGTCCAGTTAAACAAATTGATATTTGGCTGTTCAAAAAATTACAATTCAACCTAGTATCTAAGTCAGTTCAAGTGAGTTTCACTCTTCGTAAGGGCGATTGTACCCCGGTGTACATGGAAAGTAAAGCACTGCCAATCAATAACACAGTAGAATACCTTGGCCTGCACCTAGACAAGAGACTTCCCTGGGCCAACAACCACATTAAGGACAACAACTACATAAGAAGAAAAGTCTATCCTGGCTCTTAGGCAGACAATCAAAATATTCTCTTGTAACAAAATACTTACTAAGTTATATTAAAACCAATATGGTCTTCCGGTATAGAACTCTAGGAATCGGCTAGCAACTCCAATATCAAAATTTTACAAATTTCCTAAATTTTGCCCTAAGAACAATCTCAAGTGTACCCTGGTTTGTCTGAAACACAGAATACTCGAGCACCTAAAGATACCAACAGTGAAAGAAGAACTATGCGAAAAATGCAAAACACATAAACAGAGACTGAGCAAGCACAGCAATATCTTAGTCAAGAACCTTCTACTAAACAGACAAGGGGATATTATAATACGCCTAAAAAGATGGCAAATCTTGAACTTGGACCAGAGACAGTGAAAATTTAAAGTTTATTCAGTACTGAACCACAAATGAATGTTCAATGGAGCATCACAAAAACAATCACACACAAAGGCCCCATCTGATTATGGCTAGAAAATCGATCGCAGATAAAAGGAGAAAAAGATGCTCACTTTCGTTATACAAGGAACACCTGTGCAAAATTTCATGCTTCTAGAGCCGGCGGTTAAGGTTGTGCTTTTTCTGTCAGTGAGTGATTATAAGAGTTTTATTAAGTAGATAATACTATCAGCCTTCATCTCAGCGCTTACTTATGTCCTTTAGTCTGCCTCTTTCCTCTTAGCCACCCCACATTCATTGGCACAACCTTACTTATAACAATGAATAACTTAACAGACAATTGTGCTCCTGTGGAGTTTGTTGAGCCATTTCTTCTTCTCAGCTAAAGCACTAGGAAGTGGTGAAAGGCGGTCGTTTTGGAAGACTGTCTTATGTACTTTTGATTTTCTCAAAGTGCCGATTCGCAACCTAGTTTCAATCAATGAATTTTGAATATTGGAACATCATGGTACCTTATCATAAAATATGGGACAAACTGCACATACCATTCTTCTGGGTTTAAACAATACTGAATAATGGAAGACAATACTATTGGAATGCCTTAACTGTGAAGTATTCTAAGAATGCAAACAATCCAGTGTTATCTGGTATCTTTATGCAGTGTACTTGGGTGAATGTCTGCTAAACTGCTTCATGTGTAGTGGTTGGCAATAAGTTCACCTCCTATTCCATGGGATTTAAAACATTGTGGCTAATATGTGTGAGTGTACTGTATCCTCTAGATTTGCAACAGGGATAACAGGTGACATTATTATGTACCTTGGCTTTGTCTTTTCTACAAGGTTGAAGAATTGTTTTTTGTTGTATAGGTTGAGTAAGTTTTATCCTTCCAGCTCATTAAAAAAGTTGACTTTTGTTTTTGATAAAAATAATAACAATCAGGAAAGCATCGGTTGCTTTCTCATGGAAACACCTTGCACAATAAACATGGACAGAAATATTCATCAAGGTTTTTTTAGTATAGGATTAATGATACTGCAAAAATGAATGGGAGTTGTCACAGCTTCTAAGACATGCCTATGCTAAAGACATCATTGTATTTAGGTAAGGAAACTGTTTCAGTGTCTGGATAGCAACTATCTGCCAGGTAATTTAACCAGAAGTTATCAAGAGGTGATGAAACAGGCAAAAAATATTGAGAACTAACTTTTGACCGCGGCTTCACCCGCGTGACCTGTAATTCTTCTTCTAAAATAATAATTAGTTAGCCTAATTTACTCCTTATAACATCAGCTATCTGCCAGTGAAAGTCTCGGCAAAATCGGTTCAGCAGTTTTGGAGATCAGCCGAAACAAACAGACAGAAAAAACTTAAAAAAAAAAGTTTTTTGTTATAAGTACTGTATATACGCATTTAGTGAAAAGCTGTCATTTATCTTTGTCTAATGGTGGACTGTATTGAGTGTACACACAGTAAATGTAAAAATTATGCAGTTTTTATGAATCATTCACTTAATTATACACAGCAACTGCAGTGAAAGTGTTATAAAATGCAGATGTTATAGAAACTGATAGATTACTAATAGCGTATGACTACAATACTAAATGTAGGTAAAACACTGAGTTTTGTTAGCTGTAAAGGAAAAACATAATGTCATGCCTTGTTTCCCAAAGGATTGGGCAGAGGGGTACCTATAGAACACCCACATTTCGCCAGATATGTTTAAATCCCATGTTATAGGTGGCGAGTCTATGGCCATCCACCGGGCTCTAATCCAGACTTCTGCGGGGGCTGCTACTGAGACTTTCCAGATAGAAAAGCCCAATAACAAACAAAGGTACTTTATAGGTACTCCCAACACGGTAGTCAATTCTCAAAGTACCACGGACATGTAGAAATAATTACTCTGCTGTTGTCGTATTCTCTTCTCAAAAAGCAAAGGAAAAATAGTTCTGCATTTAAAAAGATAATTGAGTTTGATCATTTTTACATCACATAGAATCTATGAGCAAAGAAACGATGGATGCACTGTGAGAAAGATGATATGGTTAGTAAAGGAGTGACTACCAAGTTGACGACGAATAGAGAAGTATGGAAGAACAAGACATGTTGCGCTGACCACAAATACATTTGGATAAGGGCAGAAGAATGATGATGATGATGATGAGATACTATGGTATGTTTTATTTTATGAACATACATATTTTATTGGGAAATATTTAAATATTACATGGGACTTAAACATAACCGGTGACATGTGGGTGTACTATAGGTACATACACCTCTGCCTAACCCCTCGACGATAACAGCAGTGATGTTATGTTATGTATATTTAATTATATGACACAAGTGACCAGTCCAAATTTCAATAATTCATACAAAATAGCCATTAGAAATGCACTTTCAGTTTTCCTGAAATTTTCAAATTTCCAGGCAAATATTTAAAAAAAAATCTGCTGTAAGACCCTGAATATGGACTATTACATTACAAAAAATTGCCAAATAATTGGTCCAAGTTTCAAGTGATTGCAAATGACATGCTGTTAGTTGATATGCCAACAAATAGCATTTCATTTTTATTACATAGATTGATCCTATAAATACTTGATGTCTTTTAATCAAATGGGATCAAAACCAGAATTATTTGGTGATTAATTAAATATGGTGTCAATTTTTTTATTATCGCACCTCAAGATGTTTCTACATGAAAGATATTTAGAGTATTTCAAAGGTATTGTGGTCATGTAATCATGTTAGTATGAAATTCCCATGAACAATTCTGAGAATCAATGACTAATTTATGTAAATAATAGTATAGTAAATTTATAAATAAGGAAAAGGAATACAATACAGATAGCCTAATTAAGTTGTTGTCATTGATTATTAATAAAAACAATATATTGTCTATGATATTAAGAAATTGAAAGTAATACAAACAATAAGTTGGCATGACACTGTAATAGCTTAGATTAGAAGATAATCAATAAAATATTAGGATTAACAACACAAGACTGAAATATTGATCTAGGAAGTAAAAGATTAACTTTTTGACAGTTAGAAAGCTGTTAACGACACATTAGGCCTTACACAATAACACCTTTGCCAGGAATATCCAGCTGTTTTGCATGTATTACATAGAACACTTTTTCCAACTGTGTCTGTTATAACAGCAAAAAAACTATGTCAAGAGGATAACAATCAAGTATAACTGCATTTTTAAACAAAACTCACTCAACAGTGGCTGCTTGTTCAACTGGAACACCTTATTTACATAAAAAAATATCCCCTATGACCAATGTACCCACTTTCTACTACACGAAAAAAAAGTATTAAAATAGCGGGAATTCAGTAAACGTCAGTCGATTACATGCAATGTTCACCAGAAAAAGTAAAAGTGACTATGCATATGACAAAGGAATCAAGATTTTGCAACCTAAACAAGGGCAGACGAAAACATGTTTTTTTTCAATACCCTACCACACACACTTGGCGCATACCTTCACAGTTTCACAGACACACTTCATGGCACTGTATTTAACATTAAATAATCATAAAATAAACGATTTAACTAAAATAAATTGTTCAATTACGACTGACTTCTTTGCTTGACAATATACAGGTAGGTACACATCTGTACCTGACAATTGACTGACAGGTATTTTTATTATCCTACGAAATACGTTTCATCGTAAAACCAATAGCAGTAATACTACGCTGTCGATGTATACTATTTGATCGTATTATACTTACGTAGCAATCGTTTTCACGCTGTCATCGACCACATTTCACTCGAAATTATCGCGACACGATGCAACGTAACGTTGTACACTTTTAGGATCACAAATTGATTTGCAAAATTCAATACAGGAAATAATAGGCCCTGATTAAATTAACCATTTCTTTCACGCACTCAAATGAAAAGAAACAACAAGGAGGAAGAGAGAACAAAACCGTATTTTATTTTTAACCTGAAACAGCAGATGGCGCTTGGGTCTTCGTCTTAAGGATGCGTTCAGGCTGCGTTCAAATGATAGGTTTTAGATTTCTAATAGCTTCATTTTCATAAACTTCAACAAACTATTGTTTTACTAAAATGGTAACTTCTGTTCAAAGTTTATCAGAAATAGTTTTCTAACAGTCGTAAAACATAGTTACCAGAATTTGACGATAAAATAGATTTGTATGGGGCACCTTAGACGAACATACACACATTATAGAATAGTTCTATTCGCTAAGGTTTGTCGGTTTAAGCCTGTATCTGCTTGTACTCTACTTCTAATAGGCCAAAAATGTTGCTGGATGCTGATTCTAGATGGACTGGCAGATTTAACAGTCTCAATGGAGAAGGTAGAGAACCGGGTGTTCTGGTGTAACTTTATAAGAGGCCTGTGTCTATCTGCGTACTGCAGTAAGCTGATTTGCATAATTATGAAAAATCTTTTAGCTAGATCTTATTCACAAGATGCTGAAGAAGGCAGCGGGCTGACAGCTATAAGTGTAGTTCCATTAGCTTTCAAAATCTCAAAAAATCAAATCACCTCAAAGATAGAATGCAAATCAACATTCTTCTGTCAGTTACTCTGTTTACGAGCCTCAGAGTAATCTCTGAGTTACGAGCTATGTCAGCGAGATATATGAAATAAATAAATTTCGTCAGAGCCAGAGCAATTTGGAACTACTCTATTCTTCTATTCATGTACTCATTGGTCTATTCCGAGGAATAAAAAAGTTAAATGTCAGTCATTCATTAGTCTTTGGTAACCAGTGTTCTCATCTTAGGGCATTTTCCCCTAAATGATGCGGTTTTATATGTTAAGGGAAATTTTTGGGTATAAAATTATTCAAGGTAGTTTTAAGGAAATAGTTGAAATAGCATTCGTATATAGTGCATGTATTTTTAATTTTACTTTATAAACCTAGAAAAGTAAGAAAATCACTCATGAAATGTAAAATTTTCAGGAGGAAAATAAAACTTTTATAGACTAATTTCTTTAGCTTTACTGTTTAGAGAAACAGAATATTGTTTTATAATTTAAATTATATTTTATTTTTTTATTTTAGGGAGAAAAGAGATAGAGGAAAGTCTAAATCACAGGATGGCAGCACAGCGATACTGCTCGATTGTCTAAACTCTAAATTGTAGTAATTGTCAATCAATCATTCAATCATTCAAATAAATGACAGTCTTGTGTATTCTGTGTTTGACTGTGTACGAAAAAAGTGGATAAATTCAATTTTATTTTAATTTACTCGAACTGTATAACAACACGACAACTTATTTAGTGTACTTTTAAACCATATTAGTGGGTGCACATAGAGAAAAAAGAAAGTTTCAATCATGTGTTATGTTATAGTTACTGGTCGAAGTTTAGCATGGCTTTTGCTAAGTTTGGTAGCCTTTATGTTAATTTTAACTGGTATCATGACTCCTAAATGGCTTATGGGACAGCCTGTGGTGCTCAACGAGAATAATATCACCAGTTTTTATGTTCCAAGCGTTGGTATTTACAACAGGTGAGTTAAGAATTATATTTGTTTTAGACCATGTATTATGTACTGAAAACTTTAGAGTGTGTTTGTGGTGGGATAAAGTTCAAAAACTTACTTAAAAAATATATTTACAAAACGAAACTTATTCATTGATGTTTTATTATTATTTATTTCACTTCAAAATTTTATTATACTTTTTAGTAGTTTAGTACTTACTTCAGACTCACTTAAAGTACAGATTAGCAAGTCTATTACTCATCAAAGGTACTTACTTCATATTAAATGCTTCTACTGTTCTTTTGTTTTTGTACTTATCAGCATCAACCTAATAAGTACTATAATAAATATTTGTTGCCACAGAACATTGGGGAGGGGTCTTGCTTCCATCCTCTGACATTGTTGTGGGCTGTTTGTGTATCTCGGGCTATTAAAAGATGATAACAGCTTACACTTAGTCTATACAGTTACAAAAATCACAATTAAAAGGGTTTATCCTAAAAGATGTCAATGTCGCAAATAACTGATATTTACCTGTTTTGATTCTAGCAATATTACTGAATAGAAATAAGAAATGTGGCTAACTAGCGAACTAGAATATTAATAATGAATTGCAATTATAACATTGAATTTGTTGTTGAACCCATTTTAGGTGTAAAAAACGCATTTGGAAAGTTTCCAAATAGTTTTTTTTACATCTAAAACTAAACATTCTGTGTTACAATATGAATTATTGCATTATACAATCAATATTCTAGTTCGCTAGTAAGCCACTTTTTTTATTTCCACACAGTAATATTGCCAAATTAATCAAAACAGTGAAATATTTGACATCTATTTGCGACGTTGTCCACCTTCAGAATAAACGCTATTAACAACTTTTGTCCTAATTAATCTTGTCCATTAACAATAATAGAAAAAAAAAATAAAAAAAATAGGATGAATCAGCCACTGATGATGTTCATGAGACGCGTGTCTCATGAACATGTGACAGTTTCTAGGGCTCAAATTCAAATTCAAAAGTCATTTATTCAAACTAGGCTGAGAAATCAGCACTTTTCGAACGTCAAAATTACATAAGACAGTCCCCCAAAAACGCCCACCCTTCACCACATCCTAGTGCATAAGCTGGGAAGAAGAAGTGGCGCAACAAACTCCCCAGCAGCACAGCTGTCTGTTCAGTTGAAAAAACTTGATTCTATATAATAGTGCATATTATTATGCTAAAATAATTTACATCACCACAAATTGCAATACAACTCATAAAATAAAAACATTTTAAAGAGTAGATTATGTCAACAATTAATGAAAACAAAATTAAAATAAATTGACTTACAGTCAAATAAAATAATCCAACAATTATATGCTCATATAGTATCGTGTAGTCTAAAATAGTCTAAAATAATTGTTTGTTCCTTGGGGTACATTGGAGTAGCTTAATTAGTCCCAAGCCTTTTTGTCGTCTAAGTAATCTTTAACTTTATAGAAACCTTTTTGACATAGTTTCTGTTTAATAAATGATTTAAATTTATTGAGGCTCAGTTCTTTGACATGGCTTGGAAGTTTGTTGTAAAAACGTATACTTTGGCACTTAAATGAATTACAAATTTTTTGGAGCCTAGTCCTCGGCACAATAAATAAATCTTTGTTTCTAGTATTTAAGCTATGAATGTCGCTGTGTTTAGAATATAGATTTATATTCTTTTTCACATAAATCAGGTTCTCATAAACATATTGAGACGCGAAGGCTGAAGGGTGACTGGTGCTCCTGTTGTATCCGGCGCCCTCACCCTCTGGTCCTTAGACTCCGTCATAACGCACCGACTGTATAGACTACTGCAGTCGGCAACACTGTATTTCATGTGACATTATGTTTATTCTTTATAAATAAGTTAGCCTTGTTGGTCAAGTGGCAAGTGCTACTGGTGAGCATGAGGTCCTGGGTTGAATTCCCGAGTCGGGCAAAGTGTTATTGGGTTTTTCATCTGGAGTTTCTCACCTCTGCCTAACCCTTCAAGGCAATACAGGTGTGATGTTATAAAAACAAGGGCCCCGCTGCCGTCTATCTCTGTCTGAACGCGATAAACTCAAAAACCACTGAACGGATTTTCAAACGGTTTTCACTAATGGACAGAGTGGTTCATGAAGAAGGTTTTGGTGCATAATTCATTAAGGTTTTGTGTAAATTGGCTGAAATATGACGATTATTGTTGGTGTAGGAAAAAAGTCATGCCGACTGGGAGCTTCACTGGCGTGCGCCGCGTAAACCGTTACAGATACATAAAATTTATGTTCTACAGGTTTTTACATATTAAAAAGTTTAACAAAAAAGTCTGCGATGGGATATGTCTATCTTGTAAGGATGACCCACAGTAACCATTACTTCAGAATTTGATAAAAATGTAATTGTTATTTCCGAAGCTATTTTGACCGGTATCATATTAATCCTTATACAATAAAATAGGTTATTTAAATTGGGCATTTAATCTAGATAAAAATATGCCTTGACATCATATCATTTAAACGAATAATTTAAAAGATATCACAGATTAAAAATTACGCGTAATAAAATAATTATGGTTGACGGCAAAGCGGGTGCAGCGGTAGGAGTCAATGACCTTTTCCTCGGCTATTATGTAAGTAATCTCGGTAGCACGTTCCCGTGGGATATTTGCCGACATCCTCGCTGGTGAAAGTTAATAAGTAAATTTTACTCTTGTTTAATTTATTAATTTTATCTAATTTCTAGATGTATGCGCATGAGAAGTGATAACAATAACTGTGCATCATTCTCATTCTACGGGCTCGCTACTAATGCTGAGGTGTACCCAACTCCTTGGAAAGCGGCCATGTTCTTTCTATCTCTTTGTAAGTATGAATTATTTTATTACTCAACCTACTACAGTACCCTGGGTGTAAACTTTTTCAATTTAGAAATAACAAAAAAAAATATTGATGAAGGTACTCTCTGACCAGACATTTGAAAGTATGTAGCAGTGGCGGTCCCCCCATAAAAGCCGAAAAGCCCGGCTTGCCTTAAAAAGTGAGCCCACCAACAAAAAAATAAACTTATAAAAGCAACCAAGTCAATAATCATCTCGCAAGAATTGATAAGAATAATACCTAACATTAAACTCCGCGCTGCACTGTGCCAGCCGCGCGCTTTATATGCTACGACGCCAGGTTTACGTACTCAAAGAATAATATTTAAATTCCGCGCCGTTTTGCATCACGCACCGTTGCCAACTATCTCGGATGCAGTTGCGATCTCGCTCTAACACTATAGCGATAAGTAGGACGCGAGATCGCATCGTAAATGAAAACGTAATTTTTATTCTTTCTCGCTCGCACTTGTGTTGGCTTTTATGAGGCTTTTTTACCACTCTTCTTTCGCATAGAAATAGTTAAGTTTGTTGATACCATTAGTATGTACCTATTTCGCAAAATGTTCTAATTTTTAAGCCCGGCTTTTGATTTTTTTATGAATGGAACGAATCGTGCGTTTGATTATGAATAGTAGGAGTAGTGAAGCTGCGCAAAACGTTGCGCAACGCGTGAATTTCTATAGAATGATACAACTTTAACCAAATTAGTTCAAATTTGTTTTGAGCGGCTAGGTACTGGTGCACTTTTTTTCGCTTTGATATTTTTTCATTTTCTGTGAATTTAAGTGTTGTGATTAGTTTTTGCTGTGATTACCTTTGTTTTGAAGTGATTAAAAAGTTTCTTATCATTCAAATGAATTCGGAAACGCATGCAATTGTTCCTTGTGAAGAACTAAAGTGTGTGCAATCCTTACTCGGAAAGGTAAATACTTTGAGTTTTACAGAATATAATCTCGATAGTTATTGTGGCGATTTCATTCCGCGCTTTTGTTAGTGATTATAGTGTTATTTTTATCATGAAAATGGGAATTCGGAAACTGTGCTCGAAAAGGTATGTAGGTAACTTGAGTTTTTCGACATTAAGTAACTCTTTACTTTACCGTAACCAACCTCCACAGAACAGAAAAAACAGTAGAAGTCGCAAGTAGGCGGGGCGCGCGTACCCCGAGCTTTGCGGAGATCCGCAATGTCTGCTTCCGCGCCTACACCACGCAAATCAGTCTCGTTACAACCGTCTCGGTGAAAAGAACTTGAAAAAAATATACAAAAATGCCCTATTGTGCTGTTTTAGAATGTAAACACGATAACAGAACCAAAAATATATCAAATAGAGATATGTCATACCATCAGTAAGTCTTAATTGATTTTATTTCGATTAAAATTTGAAAAATAATATTTTATTAAACAAGACAAGTAAAACTGGACTTTAAATTGTTAACATTAAGGTCTACTTTCTTTTAAACTCAAACATATTCTTCGCGAAGATTCCAACTACGCACATGTCACAGTCAGCTACTCAATTAGAGATTACCGTTATCGATAATGAGCTATCGATATTTTAAAGGGGACGTGCTAAGATAGCCCGCGAAATTCAAATTTCCTTACGTTTTTTGCAATTTGTAAGTCAGTGTCGGGTTGTATGTTGATTAAAATATGATTCGAGACCGTAACAAATATGGCTTCAGAGAATTATAATCATTAGAATCAGCAACAAACAGAATAACAATTCTTATGCTAGAATAATCCTAGTGTCATGATTTCATGAAATAGTCATTCAATAATTATAGGATTTTATGAACGTAGAGGGAATTCTTTTGTATTGGTGATTTTTTTATTATAATTCTATAAATTAATATTTGATACGGCCGCGAATCACATTTATATCAACATCATATTTAGATCGGCTAAAAAAGTGATTTTGCCAAAAGTGACACATAAAAGGTCTTAAAGTCTTAACGACGACATGAATCCTTTTCAACCCGTTTTCAAAATCTACAATATACTTATACAATAATCATTTTTCAGTTAGTCGACACTTAAGTTAGTAATAACCTAAGTTTCGACAAAGTGAAAAATAAATAGCTACAGTACAACTATTTTCTAAATGTTCCTCGGCAAACTTCATGTTTCGTCAGTCGTTGGATTTCTATCAGTTGCCTTTGCACTTGGTGCAGACCAGACACTCTCAATCGACGATAGTAGTAATTTTCAAATTCAGATCAGTAGTTTAACATAACAATTCTTAATTATACTTTCTGTAAATCGTATGTATTAGAATAAAATATTAACACTTGATTTCGAACATAATAATATTTATCGACTCTAGCTGTTGACTGTATTTTGTTTGAAAATAAAACGAAATGTCGATAAATAAGTCAACGACAGTGGTACATCCCTAGAGGAGGACGAATAGTAATGACCTCGTTACGCAAATATGAATCTTATCAGTAACGAAATACAGATTTTAATTGAATGTATTTAATATAGTGACATCTAGCGGCGGGTAGCGTAACTTGCTCATTAAACTATTTCAGTGTGCGCTTTAAACGGAAAAAGTATTAAATACGTACAAAGAGTAGACAATAAACAACTCTATTGTCTATAAATTATGGTTTATTTTCAAATAAGCGACGACTGACATTATTTCCTACTTTCATTCAATGTTAAACTACCAATCACACCAAAGATTTCTTAGTGTTACGAAATACAATTAACTTATATTTGTGTGAGTTGGGGTACGCTGGTTCCGATACTAATGAAGCGCTATACTACTTCTACTGTTTTTTCTGTTCTGTGCTGTACCTGTTTCTCGGAAATAAAAACAAGTATTTTTGTCAGTCGAAGAATACATTGAAATTGGCATTCGATTGTTAATTAGACAACTTTAGGTAGGTAGCTGGTGCCATGAAAACACATAATGAGTGTTGTATACATGGCATTTGTAGTTTTGGTTAACCACTGAAAAACAAACCATAATTCCTATTATTATAATAAGTTCTCATTGAGATCACAAAACACAATAATTTTCGTATCGAAGAGATTCTTCATACTTAGGTGTTTTGAAATAAAGATAAGAGTTGGCTATTGTCATTATGATATATTATAAAATGTTATTTTGGTATTACGAGTATCTCATGTTAACATTTTCAATAGACTTAAATTAAACTCATAAAATTATGCGTACGGCAATAGAACAACAAATCGATCATTTGGGAGCCATCTAGTGGCTTTTGATTGAATTTTTTTGTATGTGACAAGTGAATATGAAATAAGGTGAAAAGATTCGGCTAACTGGTGTGTTAACGCGCATTCATTAATATAGATGGCGCTTATGAAAATTACATACTAATGCTTGATAATACTTATTTAGAACTCTTCGCATTTTATACAGGTTTTCTAACCAACATTATAATAATGTTGTACCATGAACAACATATGAAAATCAGTCAATCGCACACTGTTTTTTTTATTAATCGTAAAAATCTGTTGGCTTGCCCTAATTTTGAGGCCACGGCCCGCCGCTGGTATGTAGTAAATAGCTGTTTTTTCAAAAACAAGTACTAGGTGAAGTACCAAGTTCATCTCATCATCATCATCATCATTTCAGCCGAAAGACGTCTACTGCTGGACAGAGGCCTCCCCCAAATGGGGGGGTTTGCCATAATCGCCACGCTTGGCGGGCGGGTTGGCGATCGCAGTATGGTGTTAAAATACATAGAGAACGCTGCTGCCCATTCTCTAGTAAGTCCCTTAGTCGCCTTTTACGACACCCACGGGAAGGAATGGGTTGGTACTATTCTTTACGTCCGGCACCACACGGAAATCAAGTTCATCTATTATTTATTTGACTTTAATTAACAAAACCAATTGCAAACAATTAAGGGTAGAGAGACAATGTACACATAGAAAAGAAATGATAAAATTCAGGTTAAAAGATAACACAATAAAAATAAAAAATAAAATATCTAAGTAATCAATCGTCAATTTGAGTGACATCCAACCAATCTAGTGAATTGTTTTAATAACTACACAACTGTAAGTTTTTTTTAAGCCATAACATTTTTATCTGCATGAAATCATATTTAGCAGAAGCAAATAGCAATAGAGTTACATCATCTTCATCTCCCTGGCCTTTTCCCAACTGTCTCGGGCTTCCAGTCTAACCGCATGCAGGTACCATATACCAGGATACTGTTGATTTACATAGATTAACCGACATAGGCGGAATAATTGCCAAACTTAAGTGGCAATATGCACCACATTGCTCACAGAATAGATGGCCGATGGGGCCGAAAAGTTCTGGAGTGGTGACCGCGTACCGAACCGCGTGCGTAGCTTTAGAAGGCCTCTCACAAGGTGGACCGAAGACCTTGTGAAGGACGCAGGAATCCGCTGGATGCTCCCAAGCACAGAACCGGTCGAAGTGGCGGTGCTTGGGGGAGGCCTATGTCCAGCAGTGGACGTCTTTTGGCTGAAATGATGTTGATGACATAGTATTAATTATACCATGCTGTTATCTTCCCACTGCTGTAGAAAAGGCACTTCTCAAATAGAGAAGGTACTGGCTTTGATCACCCACCACACTTATCACTGCTTGGCATTTTGTTAGAACTATTCTAAACGCAACCTTTTTTGTGATATCTGTCTTTTGATTCTGACAGATGTCCCCCCTTCCGTCGGTTCAAGACTTTGTACGACTGTGTGAAGTTACTAGCTTTTTTTTGAGGTTGGGAAATTATAAAATAACTTCTCCCGCTCTGGGCGGAGCGGGAGGGTGTGTCAGACTTTTACTGACTAAAACCTACCCGTGTTCCTTCCATTGCCTGTGTGGGGCCGCGATATCCCTTTCGGGCAAACCCGCAACCCCGGCAGGCATTGGTCCTTACGGACCTCGTCAGTTGGTGCTGACATCACTTTGAGGCGCGCGTGGAACACAACGCGCTGTCGCCGTCGACCCGGGCCTTGTCCATATCGGACGGCGAGATACCCATTGCTCACCGTCCGTAAGCCCACAGATGGCCCCCTTTCCGTCGGTTCAAGACTTTGTACGACTGTGTTTATTTAGTTCCAATAATAAATCCCATAGTAATCTCTACAAACCTTTATTTTCTGCCCAAATATCGAACACATTTTTCTAAGATTTTTTAAAGCCCAGCTATCTAATTACGTAACACATTTTATTTAACGATTACGACTAATCTGTTTGATTTTGACAGTTCAGCAACATACATTGCATTATTTACGTTGTTGAGCAGATTTTTTTTCGAACTTATGAAGCAATGGATTAGCAATCTGTTTCAAAACTATTCAGATTATGATTGATCGTGTATTACGCAATCAGAGTCCAGGTTACTTTACAGTCTTCTTCTTCCATGTTTTCCTACTAATATTGAATTGTATGATTCATCTTCAGCCTATGTATGCAAGATTTATAGTACTTGAACAGTCTTATTTGGCACGATATCCATGCAAATTAAGTCCTTGTAGTTACATATTCTTAAGGATGTACATTCATTAATTCACAAAGGATGTGGCTGATGTTACATACTTAATTTAACATCTCATTAAATTGTAGTTGAAGCTATATCGCTTTTGCAACACTAACTCCCGGCTGGATTCTATCGATTTACCAAACAAAAAAAAAAAAAAAAATTGAAGTGTCTGTTTGCAATGTCAAAATAACAGGTTTTTATTATATGTAGAAAGTATATACGGTACTTATAACAAAAAAAACAACTTTTAACATTTTTGTCTGTCTGTTTGTTCCGGCATATCTCCGAAACGGCTGGACTGATTTTCACGGGACTTTCACTGGCAAATAGCTGATGTTACAAGGAGTATGTTCGGACTTTATTTTAGAAAAAGAACTGCAGCTAGTTTTTTAATAAATCTATTAAGCTAGGGCAAAGGTCTTCTCGCTCTTCCTTTTACTACACAACAGGACACAGAGTAACACTGTATTCCCGGAAGGGTTAGGCAAAGCAGAGGTATACCTATAGTACACACGGCTACACATCAAGCTATACATTTCCAGTTTATGCTGATCTCGCATTGTATAGGATTTCCGTACAAATGTGAGGTCAGCTTATACTGGAAATGTATAGTTTGATGTGTAGCCGTGCGTACACCCACATTTCGCCAGTTATGTTTAAGGTGACTACAGGACTTAAACGTGCCTAAACGCAAGTTTGATAAAGCCTAAAAGTATATGAGCTACTGCAGTAAACAAAATCAGAAAAATATACGATATTATTCAGGATAAATATGCTAGTAAGATAATGTGTTGAAAACATAATATAACTAACTTGATAAGATAGAAAAATATCACAGAGACACCTTTAAAAAATTATTTTATCAATTAAAAATCATTTTAATATACATGCAATAGGGATGACGCCTGGGTAAAAAAAAAAAACTAATTAATCCGTCAGTCAGATAATAAAAAAAAAAATTTGACACGTATTTTTTGCTTTGTCATATTAATAAAAAAAAAAATAGATAAAACGCATTTTAAGTTGGGGAGTGGGGGTCGCTACGTCACTAGTATACAGTATAAAATCTACATACTCGTGACGTCATGGCACATTTTACCTCGATGTATCGCCGTAATCTTTAGATTACGAAAAAAAAGAAAAAATACGTGTCCAATATTTTTATTTATAATATCAAAGACGGACTAAAAAAAAATTCATATTATTCTGATTTTTTGTCAGATTATTCTACAAGCAACATAATACCGTAATAGTGTTTTATTTTTTTAGTCCATTCAATAGATTTTTTGTAAATAGATAATTACTACATATTTTATAAATAAATAAATATTTTCCAATAAATTACCAGCGTTGTGTCATCGCGCTTCACTTTCTTTTCTATCATTCTATGCAGTCCGTCAGTGACCGCGCTTTAGCTGTTGTAAGCCTCTTTAAGAGGTCTATCCTAAAAGTTGGCAACATCCCAAATAATTGTCAAATATTTACCTGTTTTGATTCATAAAGCAATATTACTGAATAGAAATAAGAAATGTGGCTAACTAGCGAACTAGAATATTAATAATGAATTGCAATTAATAACATTTAATTTGATTTTGTACCCATTTTAGGTATAAAAAACGCATTTGGAAAGTTTCCAAATAGTTTTTTTACATCTAAAACTAAATATTTGGCGTTACGATAGTAATTATTGCATTTCATAATCAATATTCTAGTTCGTTAGTTAGCCACATTTTTATTTTCACACAGTAATATTGCAAAATTAATCAAAACAGTGAAATATTTGACATCTATTTGCGACGTTGCCCACCTTCAGAATAAACGCTCTTAAATCCCATGTAATAGGGGGCGAGCCTATTGCCATCAATCGGGCATAAATCCAGACTCTGGACTGCTACTGAGAAATTCCAGATGGTAAAATACTCATCATTTCCATTTGTCATTTCTATAATAACAGTTTGGCTGACCTGGGAATCGAGCCCAGGGCATCAAGCTCAGCAGTCGCGCTTGCGACAACTAGACCAGCGAACCAGTCAATCAGATTATTACCCTTTTGAAATTGTAGTAGAACTCTTCAATATTGTCTACAGGTGCAGCCATACAATTCGCGACAGTACTAGCAGGTGTCATGGCGTGCTGCATACAATCTGTGTTTAAAAAGAGCGTCATTTCTTTGGCGGGAGCTACACAAGCTTTGGGAGGTATGTTTTATAATGCTTTCTTATCATTAATACCATGGTCTAATAAAACAAGGTCTGGCATTCCGGGACTAACCTAACACATGCTTACGTCACTATCCAGTTGCCACTTTACTGCAAAAAAACACGATTAAGGTAAGATTTTCAGCCACCATTCTGTTAAAAAATATGTACAAAGCATTTAAATTGTCGTTTCGTGTGTCTAATCAAACGAAACAATTCAATTTAAACATAAACCAACGTAATTGTTAATTAAAACCTCATTAATTAATTAAGGCGAAAGCGTCAAGGTAGCCCGCGGAATTCAAATTTTCTTAAGTTTTTTGCAATTTGCAGGTCAGTATCATGTTGTATGTTGATCTAAATATGATTTGCGGCCGTATCAAATGTTTATTTATAGAATTATAATCATAAAAATTATCAATACAACTCTCTAAGTTCATATAATCGCATGGAATGACTATTTCATGAAGTCATGACATTTGGCGTTTGTGCTTACATAAGGAGTTGTATTGCTGATTGTAATGATTATAATTATATAAAGCCATATTTGTTACGGTCGCGAATCATATTTTAATCAACATAAAATCTCACACTGACCTGCAAAATGTAAAAAACTAATGTAAGACAATATGAATTTCGCGGGCTACCTTAGCGCATGCCCCTTAACGGATTCGCACAGTTAATAAAGGTGGTTGGGGAGTTATTATTACAAACTTCTGGTAACACAGATGTGATGACGTAGACTTGTGTCACCCACGTGACCACCGTGTTTCGGAATGCTTTATCTGGCGAAGTACCTATATTATTATACCATGATTAATACAGTATTAGTTGATTAGCTCCACATATGGTTACCTGGTCCTTCTAGTATATATGCATTATGGATCAATCCTTAGACTTATGAGGAACTGTCCGAAAGGGATATCGCGGCCCCGGCACACAGGCAACGGAAGGAACACGGGTGGGTTTTAGTCAGTAAAAGTCTGACACTCCCTCTCGCTCCGCCCAGAGCGGGAGGAGTCATTTCATGATTTCCCATCCAAAAAAAAAAAAAAAAGACTTATGAGGAACAGCGTGTAAAGTTCACTCATTCAGCATAGAAAAGGGAGGATCCTCCGACCAGACGGGTGTCGTGTCCGGCGGGCAACTGCACGATCGATGTCAGGGAAGTTATATACAGAATGTTAGGGACATCGATGCGATAACTGTTACTATGGATTCAGTACATGATTCTGAACCCCCCATGCGTTGAAATTTTTCGTTGGTTATTCTTTACAAAATCATTTTGACCGCGTAGCTATTGCACTTTTCTACGAAACAGCACATAAAAAAAAAAAAATCGACGCAATATTTCAACGCTGGGGGGTTCAGAATCATGTACTTACTAAATCCATAGTAACAGTTTTCGCGTCGATGGCGTCATGTTTTCGTGCCACCTTGTTTAACCTGTTCGCTCGGTAAAATGTAATTGCGCGATGCATTATTTGTGTAACGTTAGGATTTTGTGTAACGTTAGGATTTTGTGTAACGTTTGGATTTTGTGTAACGGCAGGATTTTGTGTAACGTTAGGATTTTGTGTAACGTCAGGTCTTTGATGCGTAATTCGCATGTGGCGATGTAGATGCCGCCACATATTTACACTTATTTTGTACAGGGACTACATATACATCGTGGTTTTGTATCATTGTACCCATTGCTGTCCCTAGTTTTTTGTACTGATTGAGCGCCCTGGAAAAACCCATGCCCGACCTGGGTATCGAACCCGAGACCTCATGCTCAGCAGTAGCGCTTGCGACCAACGAGGCAATATAGTTAAATAATATCATACTTATCACATTCCAGGTTTATTCGGTGTGTTAGGGCTGCTCCTATACCCGTGGGGTTGGGGTGCTTCCCGCGTCAAGCGACTGTGTGGTGAGAACTCCGAGCCGTACATACCCGGCGACTGTTCTGTCGGTAAGTTAAATCAACAACATTTAAACGCCCGGGAGCAGACGCCCTAGAAGGCCAAGTTAAAACAAATTAAAATTTGAAACTTAGAAAATTTAAATAAATTAATAGTTTAAAAAACACTAGAAAAACACGCTTTTAGTTCATATCTTCCGGCTCCATCATCAGATCAGTTCGACAGTACCATATTATTGTATTGTCAGCAGAACTACATACAGCTGCCAATTTTCATTACGCTGCGACCCTTGGATGATGGTTAAATTAGTTACCTTAGATTCCATTACATAGTTAGTTACATACAGGTCGACCTAATAAAAGCGTGTTAATAATACGAATTCCTTGTTAATAAATCTCTCTAACTTTTAAACTAAGGATATCCCAGTGATTCATACCTCCAAAGAATCTCTATGACTTGGGCAAGTTTTTCTAGTACGCGGTCAACGTTCGCTAGAGTAACTTTTTCCCATGAAAAACGCTCGAAAATTGTGTAACATTTTTGCCAGACCGAAACCTTTACAGTAAATGTTTTTTTGCCAGACCGAAACCTTTACAGTAAATGTTTTTTCTAATTGAGTATTACCACAGGAAAGCCCACTCTTCTACAAAGTTTAGTAAAAATATTAAATCGATAGACTTTGATTTTTTATTGACGAATTTTTTTCACAATTGACTGAGAAATCGGTGGACATATAAAAAAAAAAAAAACATACGCGACGTACATATAACCTCCTCCTTTTTGGAAGTCGGTTAAAAAGAAAGGCTAGAGGCTACAATAATAATGAATTTTTCTTTTTAACTTTTCAGGCTGGGCTCTCTTCGTGACCGCTACAGGAATAGCTCAAATCTTTCTCGCGAGCGCACTCTCTAAGACTGCTGACAAAGCCGCTAACTCCGACAAGGTACAGTTCCAAATGGATGAAGGTAAACAACTCATTTGTTTAGCTTAGGCATCCTATTGATACTCTGTGAAATGGCGTACACATTCTTAAATGTCTAGGCATTTTAGATTGTTACCCATTGATTTTCTATGTTACGTACAGTCGACAAAAGAGATAAATATGCAAGCATTTCTCAATTTTAGACCATGTTGTGCATACGTTTAGGGAACGAACTCGAACGTTCATGTTATGTTCGATTTGACCGGACCGTAGGACGCGGAACGCATCCAGTGTGGCTGGTATTCTGATATGGCCCGCAGTGATGTCACGGATAGATAGATACAGAATTAAATAAATATAATAAAAAATAAAAATAAATAGGTGCGTGAAATACAATAAAAAGTAAAATATATCGGCTGAAATTTTTTACCGTCTCGAGAATAATATGGTGTGTTGTGTAAGTGGAACAGAAGCCATACCCGGGAATATTTGCTTAGTAGTTTTGGATGCGCGAGTGGCTTGTGCGCCTGCGAAAGGATATCAAAGAGGCCGACGGCAAGTGCGGCGACTACCTATCGGCCGCTAAGGAAAGCTACGAATTCATTGACAAATCCCGCGCATTTAGTAGGGTGCGTGTGATTTGAATTTTATAGTTAAAAAAAAAAGACTGTGCCATAGGCTTCTACTCCGTTCACCTATTGTTTCGAGACGGTAAAAAAAAACATGCGTTAAGTAATCCGCGTTTCTGCATCCGACGTAAAATCAGTTACTTGTCTATGCTTTTAGTAACTGCATAATGAACTCTTTTGTTGGCTGTACGTGCGGCAAATAATATATGAAAAGCAAAGGCAAGCCATGCTGATAGCCCGGTGTAGTTTTCATACTTGTTCAATCATACAAAGTTTATTTATCAGTGCCTAAATGTAACAAAGTGTCAAAAGCGAATACCTTACTACCAGTAGTATAGAGAAGCTTAACTTGCAAAAGAATGGTCACCCGTCTACAGATAACCCAAGAAAAGTATGCGCTTCGGGCATCATCGTTTATCTACGGAAATGCGAACACGCCGTGACGAGATCTATTTGAGAACTGTTAAAACCACGGAAGTTTTTGCAAAAACAAAACTATTTAGTCCGTCAGTCAGATAATAAAAAATATTAGATACGTAGTTTTTGTTTTATAATATTAATAAAAAATGCTTTAGATATAACGCAATAAAGTTGGGGAGTGGGGGCTCGCTACGTCACAAGTCAGTATAAAATCTACCGGCCAGTGACGTCATGCCACATTTTAACGCATTGCCTACTCATGTATTGCCGTAATCTTTTGAATACGTAAAAAAAGAAAAACTACGTGTCCTGATTGTGACTGTGATTTTTTTTGTCAACATTCCTATTATAGATTAACAACTCCAAAAAAGTTTTCAAAAGTTTTGAGAGACAGATGTCAGAATGACAAAATGACAGAATGGTGATTGTGAAAACCCGTTTACTATGGTGTTCATGCTACGCGTGCTGAGTAGGTAACCAGACAGAGGGAAAACTTCATACAAACGCGCAATGAACTACTACAAAACGCGGTAATACAAACCTTAGAGTGCTTGGCCAGACTGGCAGCGCGGTGCGGGTGCGGGGACGCGCGCGATAGTGCCTGTCCGCAGTCGAGCGCGGCTTCTTTCCGAGTGTTGTCGTGACCAGTGTTTGTCAAAATATAATATGGACGAAGAAAACTTATTTTTACTAGAAAATTCTTACTTTAAATGGTAAAAGTGAAAAATGGAATTAATAAAATTAATTTAATTGTGAAGACGCCATCCCAACAACGCGCGCGGTAAGTTCGAACTAGTTTGAGATCCCCGCTCCCGCGCGGGTTGTCGCTTGCCGCCCGCGCACTGACTGCGGCCACTTGTATGAACGAGCTATGGCGTGAGTTGTGAAGACGCCATCACAACAACGCGCGCGGTAAGCTCGAACTAGTTTGAGATCCCCGCTCCCGCGCGGGTTGTCGCTTGCCGCCCGCGCACTGACTGCGGCCACTTGTATGAACGAGCTATGGCGTGAGTTGTGAAGACGCCATCACAACAACGCGCGCGGTAAGCTCGAACTAGTTTGAGATCCCCGCTCCCGCGCGGGTTGTCGCTTGCCGCCCGCGCACTGACTGCGGCCACTTGTATGAACGAGCTATGGCGTGAGTTGTGAAGACGCCATCACAACAACGCGCGCGGTAAGCTCGAACTAGTTTGAGATCCCCGCTCCCGCGCGGGTTGTCGCTTGCCGCCCGCGCACTGACTGCGGCCACTTGTATGAACGAGCTATGGCGTGAGTTGTGAAGACGCCATCACAACAACGCGCTCGGTAAGCTCGAACTAGTTTGAGATCCCCGCTCCCGCGCGGGTTGTCGCTTGCCGCCCGCGCACTGACTGCGGCCACTTGTATGAACGAGCTATGGCGTGAGTTGTGAAGACGCCATCACAACAACGCGCGCGGTAAGCTCGAACTAGTTTGAGATCCCCGCTCCCGCGCGGGTTGTCGCTTGCCGCCGGCGCACTGACTGCGGCCACTTGTATGAACGAGCTATGGCGCGCCAAGTAGCTCGCGCCGCTCCCCGCGTCCGCCCCGCGCCCGCGTGCCCACTATGGACACTAGAGTTCTTATGTTTGAGTACGTCGCACTGCGCCCGCCCCGCGTCCGCGCTGCCAGTCTGGCCAAGCACACAAGCTTTGCCTCTGTGGCGCGACATTCGTGCAAATTCAGAATCACGAAGATTACCGCAGCGCATACCTTATTTGGTTTACCTGTACAGACTCGAGATCGTTTTACGCGGAGCCCTAAAATTCACCTATTGTTACTCTATAAAAAAAAAATCGTGCAAAGTACAGTGACATTCAACTATTTACAATTTTGTTTTATATAAGATAGACTTTATACATTATATAATATACTATAATTTAAATTTTAACTGCTATTTAGCGCGTATATTAGGTTACAAAAGTGTGAAAATTACAATAGTTGTAAATTGTTTTTTGAATGATATAATATGACTGATCCCATTGACTGAATCTCATATTGCGTCCATATAAAAACCAAAATAATAATATACACTATGATTAAGCTACAAGTTGAATTCATGTCGTTTTTGTACCAGTTAAAATATGGTTTAATTCCCATTTTGATATACTGTAGAATAAATACCCCAGAGCACCGAGACGCCTCGGCGGTGGCTGCATTGTTAACACTTTACAAACGACACAAATTATCAATAAAAAATATATCTAAAAAAGCTGACAGCCTTGAAGGTGGTCCGTGACGGCGTGACAAGTTATGCGCTCAACACACTATAACCGCCACGAATTTTATTATAGTACTCGCGTTATTAACTTAGAGGGCCTGAAATGTCAGTAGCAATAAGAATGTGCAACGCCTTGTTGTGTCTTATCGATAGTTTGCTACCTGCTCCGTCAGACTGCCAAGTCATAGGTCTCGAGTTCGAACCCAAGGCACGCACCTCTGACTTTTCGGATTCATGTGCGTATTGCATAATTATCACTTGCTTCAAATACGGTGAAGGAAAACATCGTGAGGAAACCGGCATGCCTGGGAGATATTTCTCGACGGTATGTGAAGCCAAGTCAGAGGCCCATGGGTGGTTTTAAAACTCTGACACCAGGTTAGTCACTAACCACACGAAAAGAAGAAGACCTGCTCGGTAAGCTCAATAAGTGCGAGCGAGACAAATTAACAACAATGATTTATGACCCGACTAAGTTTTTAACGTGGCGACTATAGTACTGCCGTCTTTAAACTCTGCCGGCGCGGCGATTCCGTGCTCTATGATCAATATGCTTATGATTGGATTACAGAAATGTAAAATTTGTGCCTAATCTTGCTAGATTTTATCGAATAGATGAAACTATGCAAATCTATTTTGTATGTTGACACAAGAAACTGGGTACAGTAAGACACAACTTAGATATAGCATCGGCAAAATTCGTAAAACCGATCACCATCTGAACTGAGTGCGCCGTGAAAATCACCAATATTTATTACTGCTTTAGGTGAAAGTGAACTTTACGCAAATGCAATAACTTGTGAATTCATATAGTCAAGTCGTACTGAACAAAAGTGTTTAGTTTAAGCAATCTGAGACATTATTTTTATAAGCACGCAGGCTTTTGCCATTTTACATGACCTGGTTTTTGGAAGAAGGATTCAACATAGAATAAATATAGTAAAAAAAAAAAAAATACGACTGCTCTGCCAAAATACGGGGTAAAAAGTAAAAAACAAGTTGAACGACAAACAAGTCATTGCTGTAGGGGGCCGTTTTGTGGAACATTTTTTAATCTAAGAGGTCCCCGGACTGCAATAGGTATTGTTTTATTTGTTCATCTTGTTTTTTACTTTTTAGTCCGTTTTTTGGCAGGGCGGTCGTGTTTTTTAATTATTTCTTTTAATTTTAGTGACAAGTATTGTAAATCATGGTTTTTCTCATTTGAAAATGAAGCCATACCTGCCGCCATATTGTATTTTTTTTTTTTCAAATAAATAATAACTAGTGTCACCCGGGATGATAGGATTCTAAAGATACCATACATCCAAATCTGTTAAGGCATTTAAAATTTAAGGTATAAGGTAATAAAAAAACTTACATACATACGTGAACCCTGAAAACATAATTTTTTTTGGGCTGTCGAGTAAAATACAAAAAAAAACAATTAATATTTTAGAGCCATTCGAAATGTTTTCACTAAAAACATTTGGAATAGCTCTAAAATATTAATTGGAAAATTGTTGAGTTGCGAATACATAACATCACTGATTTAAACAATAACATTCCTCCATAAATGAATAGTTTTTTAACAAAACGTAAACAGAACAGAATAAACAAACTTATCTATTCCTTAAAAAAAAAACAGAAACTTGTTGTTGAATTCTTTTCCCAGAAACTCCGTAAAATATCACATCATAGTTATGCTAGCATCATCACATTAGTTTTAGATTTGAATGAAAACCACAGACGAAAATAATTCCAATTTCATAAAAATGGCACTGAATTTTGCAGACATGTGATTGGTAGTACAACACGCGTAGCATGACGGAAGAACAGATTTTGTCGACGGAAGAATAGACAAAATTTGATTGTTTTCATTTTGTCTGTTCTTCGATTGTGATTGTTTTCATTTTGTCTGTTCTTCCGTCGACAAAACCCGTTTCTATTGGGGTCGTGCCAACCGTACTGTTCTGTCAGTCGCCATTTTGAATTATTTAAGTATTGAAACTAATTCCTACTATGTAATAAGATGTTCATCACTATATTTTCAAAGACCGATTTCCAAATCCTGATCAGATCTCTGTTCTGCTCTCAAATTTCATGGTAGCTGTGTTGTAATTGGTTCATCAGAGTAAAGACTACCAATCACAGAAATGTTGACTTGAGAGTTGACAACAGAATAAACCCCGCGTCCTGTAAAAAACGATCGTCTCGCGAATATCCGATCGTTCGTACTTTTTGTTCGTTGAACCTGAACGCGTGGTCGCGCCGACAGAGGGCGCTTTCCGGTTTTCCGAACAAAAAGTGACATGCACGCGACCGATCGCGTATTCGCGCGACATTCGCTTCTATGTAGGACGCGGCCTAAAGCGTCGTCCTAATTGGCTACGATCGTACGAGAAAACGATGCGATTTCGTGGCACGAGATTAAACTCACACATTTCTAGAGTCCTAATTGAAGCTTGCAAGTCATTGCGCAAGCTCAGGAAATGCTTAATAACGATCGTACGATGCGTTTGATCGCGCGATCTTGTAATCAAAGCTACAAAACTCTTTTGAGTGTCCTAATTGGTCACGCGTCATCGCGCGAGCACAGCAACGCGGCGGCATCGCGCGAGCTTTTAGGACACCTGTTGGACCATCGCACGATAATTTTCATCGTGCAACGAAATCGCATCGTTTGCTCGTACGATAGTTAACCAATTAGGACGACGCCTAAGGCTTACTCCGCTCGTAAATGTTGTTTATTTGTAATTGCATCAAATAGTGATACAGGTTCAAAACTTTTTCCGGATTAATTTATTTTCTGCTTTGAAAACATGCTTTCAATTGTATGACATGTTAACGTTTTTTTGAACAGAAGACGACACCAGTTTTTACGTCGAAAAGTAGGATAGGTAATTAAAAATATACAGAAATATTACAACGTAAATAAGTTTAATTTTAAGAATGATATATAAAAAAGTGTATTTTCCTATTATTTTAAGCTATCTTCTTAACGTGAGTCACAAAAAAAATCAAAGAAATGTTTACTGAATACTCATTATATGCTGTAGTATTTATATTAGTTACATGTAGGGTGAATACACCAATTTTTGGCACGTTGGGTTTTTATTATTTTTATAAATTAAACCTGTAGATAAAAGACTTGTGAGAAATATAATCCCAGTTAAGTTAATTAGAAGAATATTGACTGATTTTAAAGCTGAAGAATCAGTATCATTTTCATAAAAAGCATAATAAATTGTTTAGTAATATTTATTGTCCAAAAGTTGGTTGTACTACCTAAATAAGTTATTTATATGAAAAATATCGTATTGACATAATATTTCAGTATCACAATTATTTTTTACTGAATTAATGTATTATTTTTCTTATCTTTAGGTGCCATAATAAAAAGCTTTGACTTTAATTTTAAAATTATAAATTTGGCGTTAATAATTCTTAAGAAGATTTAGTTACTTTTATATGATTGCAAGAAACAAATAAATCATTATCGGTGTAAAAGCTATATGTTATACACGAACAACGCATCGGTAAACTTTGCTTGCGTGACGTCAGCGTCACGCAAGCACAGTTTACCGCGCGACTAGCATATAATACAACGTCCCGACATCAATCGTCGGGCAGTAGTCCACCAGACACAACACGCGTCTGGTCGGAGGTCCTCCTTTTCTATGGAGGATGAGTGAACTTTACACCCCATTTCCTCATACCTCTTTACACCATTATGAATGTTGCAATTATATTTCAGTAAAGAATCTCAATAATGTCTAAATTAGTACTAAAAGCAGTATTATTTTATATAAATGTTCCATGTTTTTTGGACTTTTCCTATTTAATTGGTTGTAACCGTTTAGATGAAAAATTGCTAAGCTTTCAGTAAACGCACACTTAAAGAAGATCATGTACCTATATTTGTATGAATAAATAAGTGAAAATGTATTATGAACAAAATATACATTTAATTAAATACTAAAAGGTGAAGAGGATAATTTGAGTGAAAAGAGTTAGTGATTTTGATATTTAGTAGTTTAATTAATAACGCCTTAGTATGGTTGACAATTGTCCTTTTCACCCTAGTGTCGTGTTTTAGATGTAAGATTATATTATACTGTTTACAAGAATATACAAATTATGTGTTTGTATTTTATACAAATTATTGAAATTATATACGATTTTGATTGAATGTCATGTGTGTTGATTTCCACTAATACTCGTATTTAAATCTACAACCCATTCCCAATTACATCAAAATTCCAAAGTCATTTAAATTCGAAATTTACACATAAGACAGTCCCCCAAAACGCCCACCCATCACCAGTGCCGGATTAAGACTACTTGATGCCCTAAGCAATCCGAGCCTGTGGGCCGCCCTATCCACTAGTTAACTAGTATCGGTCTTTAAAAAAAAATAATATGGTGCCCCACATGTTATTTTTTTTTTACGTTGACGTTTAAACGATGCGGTCAATTTTTAAAAGCCATTTCACGAAACACAACCATTTTATGAAATGGTCGAAGTCGAACACTTCATGAAATGATCAATTGTAAAATCTGGCTACGACATAAATATATTACCTATTTACTCTTCGATCAATAATGCATTATTGATCGAAGTACTTACTGATAAAGCATGGAGCCTTTCCTGCAGCATAGTCGTTCTTTATTTGCATTTTTTATTACTTTCAACAACATCTCCCGCCGACAATACGCGCGGGTTTTCAAAATGTGCTAGCAGCAATTTTTTCGGTGCTGTTTATGGTCCCCCGGGACGTGATGCCCTAAGCAATTGGTTAATTTGCTTATGGGCTAATCCGGCACTGCCCATCACCAGTTTTGCGTTAGCTAGGATGAAGAAGTGGCGCAACAAACTCCCCAGCAGCACAGCTGTCTGTTCAGTTAGAAAAAAAAGATTCTATTTAATATTATGCAAAATAATTTACATTACGCAACACAAAACATAATTTAAATTATTAGCCATAAGTTAGCACACGCCAATATACCAACCAAAATTATCGAGAACCAGGGTTGATATGATTTAAATCAGTGATTTAAATCAATACTTTTTTTCTTCGACCAAATCAGCCAAAATGTGTCAAAGGACATAAACTACGGCGCGCACACACGTGTCCAATGCTGTTTAACTACACCGTTCGGAGATTCTCCGAAATTTAAACTCGTGACTGAATCCGTCCGTTTAGTCTTTGGCGCGGTCATTCGTGATTGATTAATGAAAGTGAATACAACAAGATGTCTGGAAGGAAAAAAGATGCTGTATGGGTTTATTTCGATGAAAAATGTCCACTTGCGGCAAGTTTAACAAAGCGGTGTGTAAACGTTGTAAGAAGGAATGAATAGCTTAGTAGGTAGCGAGAATGAAAAAACATTTAGAGACATGTGTGACAGAAATAATTAAAAAAATCCGATTTAAATCAAATTAATCCGATTTAAATCAAATTAATCCGATTATTTTGATTTAAAAAAAATCATGATTTTTATCAACCCTGTCGAGAACTATACCTACTCAGGCAGAAATAAAAAGTAAACGTAAACAGAACTTAACTAAATAAAAACCTACAGGTATAAAGGGCGTGCCTGCTTTATATTAATATAGATATATAGATAGTAGATACAATATTCTTTATTATGTACACCATAAAAAATACAGATATAAATGTAGATATTTTACATAGGGTGACACCATGGGCGGTCTTATCGCTAAAAGCGATCTTTTACAGACAACCTTTGGATGGATTAAAGGGAGAAGGAGAGACAAATACTGCAGGTAAGTCAGTGGTGTACCATTTACATACACAATAAATACATACATTCATAAAGCATACACTTATCTATATATATACGAGTATATACAATAATAAACATGAAATAAGATCAAGGAACTATATGTAATGATGATGTTTAAGGAGAGAGGAAATGTTTTTTACCAGAATTTTAAAAGTGGACAAAGATTGAGCACGCCTTATCAACACAGGTAAGGCATTCCATAACCGTACTGCTTGAACTGTAAAAGACTTGTCATAAAAGCTGGTGGAATGCATCGGCATCTCTAGTCGGTATATCTTTATCTATTTGCACAATACCTACACACTTGTACAGGCTATTACTGGGCTAAACTTCTCTAGAACTAGACCTTGGTAGGGCGCAGCATAACCAGAATTACTGTTCCCACTGCTGGGACAGGCCTCCTCTCAGTAAGAGAGTGGGCCGTAATCCACCACGCGGGCCCAGCGCGAGTTGGTAGATGTCACATGTCTTCGAATTTTTGGTTCTAGGACATGCCGGTTTCCTCACGATGTTTTCCTCCGTTTTGAGAGCAGTGGTGATGAAATCCGCTGTGGGCGGTTCCTATCATTTGCAATGCAAGAAAAGTTAACAGTAATAGTTGTACTGCACATGGTTCAAAATGCCTTGACATTTGACTTATTGGCAAATTAATATTGACACCTCTGCTTCATGAGTAGGTACCATCAGAGAAGTTCATATCTAACCAGTTTCAAAAAAAAATCCCGTGAACACGATGACCACATCTGTTAGCGGCCCGGTTCGAAAGCCGCCGCGCGCTGCAAGCAAGAATAGTCCTTACGGTGGTTGGCGAACTTCTTCGATGGTACATGGTAAGCCCGCTTGGATGAAACTTAATAGAGGTATGAATAGAAAAGGAGAGATCTACTGACAAGACGCGTGTTGTGTCTAGTGGGCTACTGCCGGATGATTGATGTCAGGACGTTGTATATATGCTAATCGCGCGGATAACTCTTCGATACGCGATGCAGGACTTTGCGTGACGTCGGTGTGTCGAGTATCGCATCGATGTGGCTGTAGATCCCGCCACACCGGTATAGGAGCTTGGGTGTAGGCTATTGTCCCTGGGTCTAGCGTGGGTGAAGTCAGGCAGCGGCTCTGGATGGTGATCATTAGTCTTGAACCCCAAAACCTGCGTGAATTCGCGTGCCCAAAGACTGACTCTTCAAAAACATCCTCACACTCAGCTACATATAGTAAGTAGGTACGCAACGGTATGTATTTTCTAAGAAATCCATGTAGATCGTGCGCATAATTGCAGAACGAAATTACATGATAATTATGCCTCCTCATCAAAATAATTTCGTTCTAAGAAAAACAGTTACAATAAGTATGTAGTTTTCCATACACCAATGTCAAAAGTATTGTGGCGGCATCTAGAATCGCCACATGCGAATTACGTATCAAAGACCTGACGTCACACAAATCCTGCATCGCGCAATTAGAGTTTACCGCGCTATGGACATATTACAATCTCCCAACTTCAACCTCTTGGCAGTAGCCCGCCAGACACGACACCCATCTGGTCGGAGTATCCTCTAGAGGTGGGCAAAGTGTATCATTTTTGCGATTGGAACATTTGCATCTGGGTCACTGAAATGATCCGAATCATTGATATGTTTCATTTGTATCATCGACTCAAAGGATATAAAAATGCATAAAGACAACGAAAAACTGTGAGAGTATGAGTGATACACATCTCATTTCGTATCTCTTTCTGATAGATAGTAATGTGTCACCCGCTCACGCGCGACTCGCGAGTCAATTCGTTAGTACTGTACTGACACTAAAGTAACGTAACTCAGCGTCTCAGTCTCTCTCTCTCGCTCACCGCTGCTCAGTCGCCTCGCAAGCGACGGTCGCGCGGAAAGACACAGACAAAGTAATGATTCAGATTCAAATGATGCGTTTGAAACGTTGTTACTGAACCAGTCTTTTGGAACACTTCAATGATCCGGATCAATGAGTCGGTTCCGTAAAGTTACACACGCCTAGTATCCTCCCTTTTCTATGGTGGATGAGTGAACTTTACACCCTGTTCCTCATGCCACTAAATTGGTGACCCCGACGTGATGAACGTCAACGCTGCCTTCGTGCAACTACTTCAGCGTGACGTCATCATCATCATCACTCCCGCAAGCTTTCGTGAGGCGAGTCACAGCCAGCTAGCACCCACGGCTTCAACGGGTATCCTGACCACATTTGAAAGCCCTAAAAACATCCTTTAAATTATACAATACATCTTTGAGTTACTGCATGATTCATACCGATACTAGGTTCCTTAGTCACTCGGTCAATCTCCTTTCTTGAAGTATTAAATAAATAAATATCCTGTATTAGTATAACTAGATAGCATAAATATAGCTAGGTACAAGAGGAATGAGGTGTGTAAACCATTTTCCTGAGAACAATACGTGATAGTAGTTACGAACTCCGAAGGTGCCTAATCGTGGCAAGCAATCGCGACCTAGATGTAGGAATCAAGAACATAGATTAAATACTTAGGTAAACCAAAAAATTCTTAACGAAATGCAATCTTACTGCAGCTGGATGAGAGAGGCGAAGATGAATCGCGTGTGTTGTGGTGACCGAGTGATAACGGCCCCGACTTACGAGTTGAAGGTCGTGAATCCAAACCCAGGGCTTTGTGTACCTTATTTCATCACCATATAGAGTCAGTAATCAGCCTATAATTATTTCACAGTTGGGATACAGGCCCTCCCTTTCTGTTAGAGGGAGTGGGCTATAATCCACTACGCGGGCCCGGTGCGGATTGGTGGATGTCACATGTATATTTTTTTTTTTTTTTTAAACGTTGCCCCACACTAAGAATTTCTTCCTGTATCGTGGGTGCGTTTACAAACATAGAAACTCACATACACTAACACCCAGACCCGGAACAACTACTTGCAGATCATACAAATATTTGTTTCGTGCGGGGATCGAACCCGCGACACGTTGCGCAGCAGTCGATCGCTCAGCCACTGCGCCAACCGTGTCGTCGTTTTATTTTTTGGTTCTAGGAAATGCCGGTTTCCTTACAATGTTTTCCTTCACCATTTTTGAGAGCAGTGGTGATGAAATAATTAACAGAGAGTAAAGTGTCTGCTTAGCTTCGAATCTCCGACCTACAACTCGTAAGCCACCACTGCTCTCTTTTATAGACGCAGGCAATATTATACTTTTCGACGAGTTTTCCTCCGCATCCATTTAGATTTGAGGCTGTATGTTCGTCCATTCTAACTCGCGATCTTGACCCGTCTCGTGTAAGTAGCTAGGTATCTACGAGCTGTGCTACATACCAAACATTGTTATCTGTACGTAAATCTTGATCTGTAACCCTAGCACAAACACTTGTATCTGTTATATACCTACCTTCTTAGCTAGATAAAGTGTTTTTCGTCGATTGACTATTTTCGTAAAATTCGCAAATTATAAGTAATATAGCCTGCCGGGGTCGCGGGAAAGTCCGAAAGGGATACCGTGGCCCCTGGCAACGTACAGGCAACTGAAGGAGCACGGGTGGCTTTTAGTCAGTAAGAGTCAGGACTCAGGGGGCTTCTAAGCGAAATCTATCCGTCTCGGACGGATTTCGCTTAGAGAGTAGGCCCCCTGACACGCCCTCCCGCTCCGTCCAGAGCGGGAGAGTTATTTTATAATTTCCCACCCTCAAAAAAATCTAGGTAAAAAATCTGTGTCCTAGTAACTACTTAGTTGAATATTTAGAACCCTAAATATTCAACTAAAAGGTAGCCTACTCAGTCCGGGGCAGTGATCCAACTGCTCTGTCCAACTAGTTGGACCATGGGTCTTTACTAGGGGCAGTTGTCCAACTTTAAAAATAGTTGGACCCCAGCACCTTTTGAGAGTTCCGTGGTCCAATTCATTTGAGATTGTGTATTTTTATTGCCGCCATAACAACAAATAATAAGATTAATTCACTAATAGGGGATACAAGAAACGTGTATTTTTCGGCGATTTTTGCAAAATATTTTAGGTACGGTTTTACGGGCTCCTTTATGTCCGACTCGCACTTGGCCGGTTTTTTTTCAAGGTTATACCTTTGAATTAGGTAGGTAGATAATTGAACCATGAAGCAAGCTAGATAATATTCTCATAGCTTGGTGAAAGATACCCTAAACCTTGCAGTCAGAAAGTAACAGCAAGTTTGGGTGCGAGGCTGACCTGTGACTACCCAGCCAGCGTTAATCTGCATAGGTTTCAAGGATGCCTAAGTCAGAGTGATCTTTTTGCATTGCAAAATTGCAATAACGACTGCACCCCAATTGCATAACACACTTTTGTGGGTAGGTAGTACCACAACTAAAAAGTGAAAAATAAAAACTTTTGTGTTTGTAAAAACGGTGTCTTTGTTTTGAATTATCGTTTTTTGCTACCGACTTCCGAAATTTAAGTTACTTTTCACTTTGTAGTGTTTTTTTTGGAAGCCGGTTGTTATTTTTTGTTTAAGTTAAAGTTTTTTTTTCTGTTTGTATTTGTACCTGTACCTGTATCTGTGCGCGTGTCCCAATTGTCTTTCTTTCTTATTAAAAACTCGGAATTATCTAGTTTTCGGAAAAGGTTTTCTGTGTTTGGTACCTTGATACAACAACCTTACAAATATGAACAATTATCAAACTTAAACGTATTTTAATCGTCCTTCAAAGACGTGTCAGCTATTAAAGAAAAACAACGTAAAAATCTAGATTTATAATACAATACATAGCAATTAATGTGACCCACATCTAATTTACATCGAAAGGAAACGCACATCGGTTCGATCAATCAAAATATATCAACATTTTTGTGAGCAATTTACAAATTCTCTTGAATAGTTATCAGAGTGAGGGTGAGGTGCGACATGTAGCGGGTTTTAAGGCTGCCTGTCCACTGGAGCGGAGAGGAGAGGAGCGGAGTAGCGGTGTGCCAATATTAACCAATGGAATTGCATAAAACCTCCGCTCCGCTTCAGTGGACAGGGATTTGCGAAATAAGAGAAAAAATTATACAAAACCGAAAAGGAAGCGGAGAGGGGAAGCGGAGCGGAGAAGTGGAGTGGGGAACCGGAGTGAGGAATTATTACTCGTCTCGTGAAATCGGTCTAGCTCCGCACAGTCCGCAACACCGCTCCGCTACCTCATGGGATGTCATTTTTAAATTCTGAATTCTGAATTTTATCATTTCTTTTCTATGTGTAAATCGTCACTCTGCCCTTAATTGTTGCATTGGTTTTGTTAATTAAAGTTAAATAAATAATAGATGAACTTGATTTCCGCGTGGTGCCGGATGTTAAGAATAGTACCAACCCATTTCTTTCCGTGGGTGTCGTAAAAGGCGACTAAGGGGCTCACTAGAGAATGGGCAGCAGCGTTCTCTATCCATTTTAACACCATACTGCGATTGCCAACCCGCCTGCCATGCGATTATGGCAAACCCCCAGGGGAGGCCTATGTCCAGGAGTGGACGTCTTTCGGCTGAAATGATGTACAGTCACCAGCATAAATATATGACTATGGGCAGCGCTGCATAAATATCTGATTATCAATAGAAGGTATAATTATATATCGATACTTAGCAGGTAAAACTATGTGATGACTTACAGCCGGATTATAATCGTTTGCCAGTAACAGCATATGTATCGGATCGGACCGAGTAAAAGTATCTGATAATACACGAAATCAAAATTATGTGACATGTCATCAGCACAATTATCTATCTACTGGAAACGCATAATTATCGGATCGCATAAAGACTGCATTAATATCTGACACTATCTACCGTCAAAAATATCTCAACATTCTGCAAGAATGAACTTTATGTACCTAAACATAGAGTCGTAATTTGAACGAAACTGTATGACGCTTCTCGAAAAGAGTATCCTGTCATTTGATATCGCCGTCTCACGTTTTGTAACTGCCAGATTCGACAATGAGTCAAATAAATTCCAATGTTGCTTTTTGAAGTCGGGCTATTCATAAAATGCTAACTCATTGTTTGGAGAGCTCGTCACCAACGTAATATGAGCCCTAGAATCATAACACATAATTACTATGCATATTTTTTGGTGAAAGTTTTACTGGTCGATCTGTAAAAATTGCGAGTAGTCTGAGAGCTTTGTCAATTCCTCGAAATAATTTGAACCCGAAATTCGTAACTAACAACCATGTGAAATCGAAGGGCATACTTAACGTTATTGGTAGGTACACCTGAAACGAGTCGTCGGTTAGTGTTGTGATTATCTGCCTAAGATCCGACTGCGTAGTAAGCTGGTGATATCAAGTGTGTCAATAAAAAAAAAAAAAAAAAAAACGATGATATAAATCCAAACTTTCACATTAATTTTTACTAAGTAACTCAAAAACAAAATAAATTCTTGTATGTACCTACTTAATATTCTATTTAGTATTAACCAAACTACGTCATAAAATCCTGTTTAAACTTATTATTAATATTTAGTATAACCGCCCAGAGCATGTCTTACGTCCTCGAGCCTATTCCGCATTGACATAACCATGTTGTAACAATGGTCCAATCCCCGCATGGACTCCCAGATGTCAAAGCAGTGCTGGATCAGTGTTGCTTTGGTTCTGGCTTCAGTTGGGTCCCATTGTTGTACCATCAACCCCCACAAGTTTTCAATGGGATTGAGGTCAGGGCTTTTGGGTGGGAAGTCGTCCAGGAGCTCAATCCTCTCTTGCTGGGCTATCCAGTGTCGCACAATACGACTGTTGTGGAACGAGCAGTTGTCCTGTTGTACATACCGGATTAATATCTGGGTAACATATTCGCAATGATGGCAACAGAACATCATTGAGAATCTCGATGTAGTCTCTGCTATTTAACCGCCCAGTAACCTGGCCGAGCTCTCCAGGCCCCGCAGACGACATCCAGCCCCATACTCCGCATGAAATGCGGCCTGATCTTCTATTAGGGATGACATTATTTTCGTTAAAGCGGGTATTATTAATTCTCTACAATGAGATTCGACCATCCGCGCTTGACTGGAAAACTTTTTCATCAAGAAACGTGACATTTCTAAAATCAAAATGTATGTATTGTTCGGCAAACGCCAATCGGAGATCCCTGTGTCGTTGTAGGAGCACGAGCTTTCGAGCTGGGATTCTATTCCTCAAGCCAGCATCCTTGAGCCGACGACGGACACTATCACGAGAAAGCCCATTGTCATTTGCGACTGTCAGGTTGAAGTCGTGGGATTGTCATCGTACAAGCTGACAATATTTTGATCTTAGCGACCTACACTTTTATGATGATCGACATTGCCTTCCCCTTCCCAGCGTTTAATCCATAATTTAACGGTATTCCTCTGAAATGAATATAAGTAGATACCACCAATTAAGAGTAATGTATGTGCTACTGATTTAAATAAGTAATCTGAATCGTTTTAAGCGATAACATTACTGTCTCTCCCAATACATCTATAATTTGTTGAACGGATTTATTGTCTTCGTGCATTGATACAATCCTATGCCTTAAGTGGGCATCGATTCTATAAGTCGCCATGGGGTCAACCGTTCAATATTTGAATTCAATCTATAGGTAGTTATTCTACTATATTGCAATCTTACAAGTCTAGACCAGGCGAAAGAATAATATTCAATCCTTTGTGTGTGACAGTTGACATTACAATCGAGGCAACGAAATTTCTTATTTTGAAAATTTATAAGCAATAAATACCACCATACCATTTATGGCATTTATAACCAATGTAATCTCCTTGCTAAAAACTAAATGCTGTCATCAACAGTTCCTTATTTATTTTAGCAATGAAATCTGCTAAAGTCATGTCATAAAACGTGAGACAGCGATATCAAATGACAGGTTGATACTCTTTTCGAGAAGCGTCATACAGTTTCGTTCAAATTACGACTCCATGTTTAGGCCCATAAAGTTCATTCTTGCAAAATGTTGAGATATTTTTGACTGTAAATAGTGTCAGTTATTAATGCAGTCTATATGCGATCCGATAATTATGCGTTTACAGTAGATAGATATTTGTGCTGATGACATGTCACATAATTTTGATTTCGTGTATTATCAGATACTTTTACTCGGTCCGATCCGATACTTATGCTGTTACTGGCAAACGATTATTATGCCGCCTGTAAGTCATCACATATTTTTACCGGCTAAGTATCGATATATAATTATACCTTTAATTGATGATCAGATAATTTTGCAGCGCTGCCCATAGTCATATATTTATGCTGGTGACTGTACAAGTAGGTATTTAAACGAGGGGTGTTCAATAAATAGTGAGAATGAGTAAGACGCAATTATCTTTTATTATATGTTATTTTATTTTTCGACGTAGTCACCTTTCAGGTTTATACACTATGTATATCTTTTCTCTAATCCTAAAATTCCCTTTCTAAAAAAATCTTCTTCCTGATCCCTTAAAAAATAATTTACGGCGGCGACTACTCCGTCATCATCTTCGAATTTCTGGCCCCTGAGATGTTCCTTTAAGCGCGGAAATAGGTAGAAATCACTAGAAGCAAGGTCCGGTGAATATGGAGGATGTTCCATCAATTCGAAGCCAGCTTCTTGAATGGCAGCCATCGCAACTCTGGACTTGTGCGCAGGGGCGTTATCTTGGTGAAACAAAACAACTTTAGCGAGTTTGCCACGCCGTTTCTTGCGTATTTCCTCTCGCAACTTTGTTACTTGTCCTGCGTACATTGTCCCCGTAATAGTGGCTCCATGATTAAGATATTCATTATCACCCCTTGGCTGTCCCAGAAAAGAGAGCCCATGATCTTTCCGGAGGATGGAATCGCCTTAAATTTCTTTGGAGTTGGAGATGACGGTAGCTTCCAAGTCATGGACTGTTGTTTCGTTTCCGGGTCATAATGGTGAAGCCATGTTTCGTCTATAGTTATGAATCGAGCCAAAAATCGGTCAGGATCTTGTTGTAACAAATCCAAACAGCTTTGTGAAATTCTCAGTCGAGTTTGTTTCTGCGCGTCAGAAAGCATTCTGGGCACCCAGCGCGCTGACACTTTTTTCATACCCAAATGGTCGTTTATAATATTATGGACACTTCCTATCGAAATCTTTACTTCTAAAAACGAACAGTAACACGACGATCCGCCGAGTCAATATTTTTTTAATCATTTGTTCAGTCACTGCCGATATGGGGCATCCCGTTCGTGGGTCGTCGTTAGTGGAAGTTCTTCCTCGCTTGAACTCAGCACACCAACGCGCAACCGTAAAATATGGAGGAGCATGAACCCCTAATGTTGCTCTCAAGTCTTGATTTACCTGCTCCGTAGTAAAAATTTTCAAGCAGAGATATTTTATTACCGCCCGAACTTCAATTTCATCCATGTTTATGAACACGTTCCGAAACGACGCAAACAATGGACTTCTACTTTTAAAAAACAAAAGAGAATTAATTGCTTTTTTTATTATCATCTTAACTAATGTCTGGGCTATGCCTGCCAGTATTTATTTTTTTTCTTTCCAAGGAGAATGTATCGCATTCTCACTATTTATTGAACACCCCTCCTATATAAAATTAGAGGAAGCTGGAGTTCCTCCAGAGTTGATAAATACTTTTAAATGCTAGTATGGAGGTCAGATTAATCAGGTACGCTGGGCCGGGTCTTTTTCAGAACCCTACAGGTTGGAGTGCGGAGTGAGGCAGGGAGGGTTGAATTCACCCACGCTCTTCAACCTGTATGTCAATGGGCTGATCGAGGTGCTCAGTAGCGAGCGGGCTGGTTGTTATATTGACGGAGTCTGTGTAAATAACATTAGTTACGCAGATGATATGGCGCTGCTGAGCGCATCGGTTTGTAGTCTTAGGAGGTTGGTGGCCATCTGTGAAGAATATGCTTTACTCCATGGATTGGTCTACAACGTCACCAAAAGTGAAGTCATGGTCTTTGGTGTCAGCGGTCGATGTTCTGATCCGATGCCTCCGGTCAAATTGAACGGAATATCGCTTGTGAGGGTATTTAAGGTGAAATACTTGGGACATGTTTTGACCGCTGACCTCAGAGATGATGATGATATTGAAAGAGAAAGGAGGGCGCTGTCGGTGAGAGCTAGTATGATAGCTCGCAGGTTTGCACGTTGTTCTAGAGTAGTGAAAAGAACTTTATTTCGTGCATATTGCACCTCATTTTACACGTGCAGCCTGTGGGTAGATTACACTCAAAAATCGTACAGCGCCCTTCGCGTTCAATATAATAATGCGTTCCGGGTATTGATGGGGCTGTTCCGTTTCTGTAGCGCATCAGGAATGTTTGCTGATGCTCGTGTCGCAAAATGCGCGTCCCTGGTGCGCCGGGTGCGGGCCAGCCCCAACAATATACTGCAGTGTATCGCGAGTAGACTGGACTGTTTGTGTATGAATCGCTGCTGCAAGCTTTCCACATCGGTGTTGAGCGTGTAGCTGGGATTCGTTAAGTGTGTAGGATAAGTTTACTAACATAGTTGTTAAGAGGTATTGCTACTAACATATTGAGTCTTGTTACTTGTTAATTAAATATAAATAAAAAATATACCTATACAACCTTAGTTTTTGTTTACACTAAACCTCTTAAGGGGTCATTGTCCTCATCATTATGAACAACTTTCACTATGGGATTCACTATGGGGCAAAAAAGAATCTGCTGTTCCCTACATTTCGAGGAACTCGTGGCTAAGTAACAACAGCCGCACTGGTCGATCCATCAGGTTAAGCTACGCTTGCCGGGGTTGGTCAGTGGATGGGTGACCATCTTTACACACCGAGAATCCTCCGTGCCTCGGAAAGCACGTTAAGCCGTTGGTCCCGGCTGTCATTCGTGGATCTTTGACAGTCGTTACGAGTCGTCAGAAGCCCGAAAGTCTGACACCAGTCTTACCAAGGGGTATCGTCTTACCCAGTTAGTGGGTTGTGGAGGTCAGATAGGCAGTCGCTCCATGTAAAATACTGGTATTCAGCTGCATCCGGTTAGACTGGAAACCGACCCCAACATAGTTCGGAAAAGGCTAGGCAGATTGATTTGTTCCCTACATTTCGACGAGATATGCGAACATTAATGTAGGGAACAGCTGTTTTTTTTTTCGCGATTTCAGCGTTGGTTCATAATGATGAGTATCGTTACTCGAGTGAGCGTTATGTCTATTTCCAAAAATTCTGGATTTCAGGAGTGGTGTGTTTTTATTTAATTCTGCATCTGAACGTAGTAGTAATAATTTTCTAATACTTAATTAATTAATCATTTTATGCTAATTATCGATTTTGGTTTGATTGTGACCTAATGATGTATTATTTCTCTTTTTGCTGATATAAAGTAACAAGCATATTTTCCATTCGTCGAAATCCTCAATGGTTAGGATGCCTGGTGTAGATGCAGAGATATGTCGGATTTCGAATAAAACCAAACGTCTGTGGCATCTTCAGCACAACATAATATACGAATCCATTTATGGTGGATTATATTGCTTAAGCATTACATTTGTATGAGAAACAGACGTTTCTTCTCTCGCACCTTGAATTACCCGCTTACACTCGAACCATACCCTAACCAACTTAAACCTTACTATTCACAAATACTAAACAAACTCCCTCTTCATCTTATCCACAAACAAATAAGGTTCAAATTCGCATACCACGTGTAACCACCGTAAAACCATGAATCAATCACCTCACATGCAGTGATTACAGTAAGACAGACATACCCTCGGGGTCCGGGGTTCGATCCTGTGCGAGGCATCAATCAAAACTCGTCTATTTTCACATTCGTGATTTACAAATCGTTTGTGTTTTTATTTTTCGTTTGAAATAAGTCGGATTTTGTAGGATCCTAGTTGTAGCCTGCGGGTGAGCTTCTAAAGGAAAAAGGTTCTTATTGCTTTCCGATTTAATTTGGTGCAATAATTTTTGGTGATGTATGTCCTTAAATTGAGTAGATATATCTTTTTCTTTTTCTCTTCTGGAGCCTTCAAGGCGCGCTTCTCCCAGTCTGTTCCAACTTTCGGTATCTCGGCCCACTCGTGCAAAGAGATGGTGACGTAGATCGGGCGGTGAAGCACAGAATTAACACTGGATGGATGAAATGGCAGCAGGTCACGGGAACAATCTGCGACTCCCGCATTCCCCAGATATATAAAACAATGGTTATATCTGCTGTCTTCTAAGGATCAGAATGTTGGGTCGCAAAATGGGTGAATGAAAGAGAATTGCATGCAGCTGAGATGAGAATGCTAAGAGGGATGTGTGGTGTTACGCGAATGGATATAATAAGAAATGAGTACATAATAGGAAGTTAAAAACTGGCACCGACGACTGAAAAGTTGTGCGGAAATCGATTGTCATGGTATGGACATGTGATGCGGACGAATGAGGAAAATGTCGTGAGGAAAGTTTTGAGTATGAATGTGGAGGGCTATAAGAGTAGGGGAAGACTAGAGAAACGATGGATGGACTGTGTGGAAGATGATATGGCTATACCTGGCGAAGTATATTATTATACCATACCAGCGGCAGCGGCCCCCGGCGTCGCCGCCGGCGGCCTCGCAGGTCCCACGCGCCTAGTCTCCTCTTGACTAGTTTAGTTTCTACATTACATACGCGCGGCCGCCCGCGGTGCCGCGAGCGGCCTCGCGTCGCCGCTGGCAGCCGCGGGCAGTACCACCGACAAGATACGCGTAGCGCGCGGCCGTTCGCAACACCGCGGGCGGTCTTGCGACCTTTTCAAGCTTTTCAAGCGATACTGGTCTTTTAAGTATATAGATAAAGTTTAAAATTATTTCACACTGAAAGTGCTGCAGCGCCGCATCGCTGCCGGCCGCTGCGATTCCGGAGTGACTCGGCCCTAATAGGCATCAACACCTCTTTGCTTAACTCTTGTGGGATTACAGATGTTATTATATTGTTTATCCGTCAAAGACTAGATTCGAAACTAAAAAAAATTGTAGGCATAAAATCTTTGTCCTTGTAACGTGGGGTTGGCGCAACAGTTTGTTTTATTTTTCCACTCTCCCCTGACAACCGTCACGCTATCATTTACTCCCTTCTCTTTCCTATCATTCCTCACACAATCCATCCATCTCTTTTACGGCCTTCCTCTCCCGCTCCATCCATCAACATTTATATTCATCACTCTTTTAGTCGCATGCATTTCCTCCCTCCTCATCACATGCCCATACCAAGCCAAACGATTTCCTTCGACTATATAAAGAAGGTCATTCGTGTAAACTACTGATATTTAGCATTTTATAGGTCAGCTTAGAAGCCAACAAAGTTGCCAAAATTGCTGGCTGGCTTCAGTTATGTTCAGGCAAACACGATATGGGGCCACATTTTCAAAGTTTTTCTTTAGATACACCTGAACCCACTCAAGAAAGACCTACAACTAGGTACATAACTATATCTCCATGCCTACAGTCTAATCCAAAAGTATCAGATTAAAGTGTAAACAAACTCTGTTCTGGTTAGGTATACCTATTCTTGCGTAATCACTCACTAAAAGGAACTCATTCAATTTATCTGTACCTATTTAAAAGGTTTTAGATTTAGCTATTAAATTGTAATTGATAAATCAACGACGGAGCTAGAGGTTAGATTGTCAAATGAAGAACATCTTTATGGTAATAAAAAATTTGAATTTCGTGTTGGCGTGGCAGCTACGTTTTCTGATGCATTTTTTTACATTTTCATCAATTTTTTTTTGGACCAGATCATTCATAACACAATATGCTACGTTTCTTAAAACCATTTGCACCTAAAATCAAAAATATTCCTTTCGTTTCCTTTGTTCGACTCAAGCGCAAGTGCGTCACGAAAGCGCCGACCAATCAGCGCCGTTCGCGCCCGCGGCCCGTCACGATTCGACGCCTTCCATATTTGAATGCATGTCCTAATGTTCTGTTCGTTTTTTAAATGTGTTTGTGTGTGTCGTTATGTAATGGCATTGGTAAATAATAAGTTAAGTAAGTACGTATTGAATAATTACTTACCTAAGGTTGTTCGATTTCTTGGAGTCACGATATTATTTTCATACTGCATGTCTACTTCAACTGGTTATAGACTTAAATCATACTTAGGTACCTCGTAATTACAATACATAGATAGATAAATCATTTATTTCCCGCAACACTGAAGAGGTCGAGTTCGGCTGATGTTAAACGATGACATCTGCTAATTACAACTGCTTTCAGGTTATACTCGTAATATGAGGTTTAAAGGCTGCTTTTGGTGGAATAACAGAGCCTCTACGAGTGTCGATATGAAAACTTGGTTCATGAGATCATTTTTGGAGTATGGCCGCGTCTTGAGCTTTTCGGACAGGCATTTTTCCTACTTTTCTATAGGATAACTCGTGCCAAAACAATAAAGAAGTTTTAGACTGGCAACTGGGCCATCTATCAGTTCGTAGTGGGTAGGTTCGCAGGTTCATGAAACCCTTAACCAGTCTTGAGAGTTGTAAAAAACAAAACAAAAACGGTTGTATAAAACAGCTGTTGTTAGCAACAGCACTTGCATAGTCTGTGATTAGGTGCGGTCCAAGTAGCAATTAAAATAATTATTTTATTAATTCGCAAGGAGCGTAAGTGAACTGCACCCTTGTGTTTATAAAATATTGATAGCAGGAAAATATACCGTAGGTATAAGAGGTAAAACCCACTTTTTTTTTTTTCATGTGATTGGCGGAAAAGTTCTGAATAGCCCAGGGGTCGCAAACTCATTAGTCAATAGAGCCAAATATCAATACTATAGGTGACGACTATGATTTTTTATGAGAGCCAATCTTGTTTGTAAAAAACACTTTGCGTGTATGTTGCCAGGGGCCACGGTATAGGTACCTTTCGGATTGATTTTCGATGTCCTGTTATTTTTTGGTGAAAGTACTTCGGAAAAAAGTCTTTGAAATATAGTTTGAATATTGAATAAAACTTGATATCTTGCTTAATGACCGAAACTCCGATCCCCGCGCGTATCTACGCGCGCACTCATCGTCATTAGTACAGCCAGAGCCGCACTCCATACCTAGGCCAAAGAGCCACTTGCGGCTCGCGAGCCGCGGTACGCCGACCACTGGACTAGCCTACCTGTCAAATGGCGACTATTAGTTCGGTGTACAGGGTGACAGGGACATTGAATCATGTACTGAAACCATGGTAACCGGCTTCGCGTCGATGTCCCGGACACCCCGTATAACCGCGTAGGAAGATAAGCTTTCTCTTTTCTGATAACAACTATGTAAACCTCATGATTTCTTTATAATTATCTGTCTAACCTTTTCCTAAATATGTTCGCGTCGGCTTCCAGTCTAACCGGATGCAGCTGAATACGCAGTATTTTTACATGAAGCGACTGCCTATCTGACCTCCTCAACCCAGTTACTGGGTAACACGATACCCCTTCGTAAAGCTGGTTTTCAGACTTTCGGACTTCTCATTACCCGTTACAACTGTCAAAGATCTATGAATGACAGTCCGGACTAACGGCTTACTGGCTTTCGCTCATTATGCCTGGCAGACAGACTGATAATCGCAGATTTTAGTTATTAGCAGACAAGAGGACACTTCTGCCCATCCATTTTGATCATCATTCATTTCACCCGAAAGACGTCTACAGCTGGACCAAATGGGGGGGTTTGCAATAATCGCCACCCTTGGCAGGCGGGTTGGTGATCGCAGTATTTTGTTGGAATGCATACAGAACGCCGCTGCCCATTCTCTAGTAAGTCCCTTAGCCGCCTTTCACGACACCCACGGGACGAAATGGGACCACACGGAACAACCATCTTGATCAACTGTAACAAAAAAGAGAAGTGATCATTCATGAATTTTAATTTCATAGACAAAAACAGCTACATACCAAAGATAATGTTTGTCTATCAATTACGAAAGAGCTTCTCATTAATAAAAACATAAGAAATCTCCGGAATCACGGTAGGCAGTAATTAAATTATATAAATAATTACTATCATTAAACTACTAGGTTCTGCCTCCGGGGTAGACAGAGGTGTATTAGTAGTTACACTCACATTTCACTAGTAAAGCTTGTCCACTCTGAAATGATGCGCCTCACTACCGCATTTTACGCACACTGTAATGCGGGAATGGGGCGCGTCATTTTACGCACACTGTAATGCGGGAATGGGGCGCGTCATTTTACGCACACTGTAATGCGGGAGTGGGGCACGTCATTTTACGCACACTGTAATGCGGGAGTGGGGCGCGTCATTTTACGCACACTGTAATGCGGGAATGGGGCGCGTCATTTTACGCACACTCCTATGCGGGAGTGGGGAGCGTCATTTCAGAGTGGCTAATGTTAAGAAAGAAAGAAAGAAAATAAATTTATTTGACTCAAGTTAAGGCACCCAATATTCACACAATAACAAAAAAAAATGAAAAATAAAGATAACATAAAATAATATTGTGTGCCTCACGGCTGCGCCAAATAAGCCCAGTTCAGCATAAATGCCAGACAACTAGTGTCTGACGCTGGTTTTCAACTGGACCTATGTTAACAGGAACGCTGCTATTACTAAATCACAGGTAGATATCCTATATCCTAGAGTTCACAATGCTTATTGCCCAATTAATTGGAGCCGCTGCATTGTAGTCGACTGCCAACAATCAATGAGGATTGGGTTATACGAGCTTGGATACTAAATGCCAATCTACTCATTCCTCGATATTCGAAGACAAGTTGATATAGTAGCATAATCAAACTATTATAATATAGTAGTAGTTACGCATATACAGGGTGGCAGGGACATCGTCGCGAAAACTGTTACCATGAATTCAGTACATGATTTTGAAAACCCCTAATTAATCGTCGGTTATTAAAAAAAAATCTGCTGTTTCACAGAAAAGTGCAATATCTACGCGGTCAAAATGTATGGAAAAGCTGTTTTTTTTTTTTAATAACCGTCGAAAAATTTCATCGCCGCGGCGCGCGGCGTTCAGAATCATGTACAGAATCCATGGTAACAGTTTTCGCGTCGATGTCCCAGACACCCTGTATAGTACGCATAGATAGTAGTTTTGCATGAAGCTATGAAGGATAGTGTAGTGATATTCAGCATTCGGCATCAATAGGATTCTACACTTACCAATGGTTTTATATGCGAAGCCATTCGTCGAGCTCTGCATAAATAAAGGCTTGTGCAGACCAACGCGACTTGTCGCGCGACGCGACACCGGGTATAGTTATACTGTGAGGTTTTCTTAGAAATTGTATTGTTCGTGTCGCGTCGCGCGACAAGTCGCGCTGGTCTGAACAAGCCTTAATACTTCTTTGTAAAATAAAACAAAAAGAATCATGCCACATTTTCATGAGCTAAAAATATATTTTTTATAACAACATATGTATATGTATATAGATTTGTAGGCGCTCAAAATAGTTGCAGGTGTTAGCAACAAAAACAAAATTACATAGCAACAGCTTTTATGGAATGGCTCAAAAACTTTATAATAAGTTACAAGGACAAGTTATCTCAAATATTAACATTAACAAATTTAAAATAAATCTCTTCAAATTGTTAAATAACAAGGTGTATTATTCTGTTGACGAATATTTAAATAAAAATAAAATACCCGATAACTAAATCCAATCTTATATTATATTATATTTATTTATTAACTATGGATGACTTACAGCTCAAAAAAACAGAATAAAAAATTGTATGTGAGACTGACAATTAAAAGTCTTCACTTCTAAAAACAGATTGGCAAGAAAGAGTGATAAATATATGATATGTGATAAATAATTTTGTTAATTTATATGCATATTTTGTATGCCTTTTGGCGGAACACAGCTCGGATCTTATGTATTATAACACCTTCTGTATGTACCCTGTGTTCACGAAATAAATGAAATTATTTTGCAACAAAAAAAAAATGAGCGACTCCGATTTTAAACTGCACGTTAGTAAAAAATTACTTTTACTTTTAATAACCTCCTACACCGTGAGAAAAACCTCTTTTTCTTCAAACAACAATTAAAAATCCATAATTATTATTACTTTACTGATTTCTTTACAAAAATATGTTATTATAAAATCTTTGAAACCTGTATTTGAGATTGAGAAATGGTCTAAAAATCTATGTCGATACATCATGTTTTACAAGTTAGAAAATAATTTGAGACAGGCCGAAATTTTAGCCTTTCTTTTTATGTCGAAAATAACATCAAACCTCTAATTCAGTTTTCATTGGTTTCGCGAGTTGATAGTGTAGGGTGACCAATGATTAATATCTTTAAGGATAATCCTTCAAAATATTACCTAATAACCTAAACCAAAATACCCTATGTGTTAATCCCGGTTATAAACTATCTGTATGCTAAATTTCATCCAAATCCGTTCAGCCGTTTTTGCGCCAATTGGGAACATACATCCAGAAAAACGGACAAAAATTCTTCGTTACTATTTTATTATATGTTATGCAAAGAAACCACATCAAAATCGATTAACCTGTTTGGAAGTTGGAAAACCACAAACATACAAACTGAAACACACCTCTTTTTCGGTTGGTGGTTTAAAAGTTAGCCATTGTATTTAGGTTAAAAAAAGAAGACTTTTATTATGTTTTCTCTTATGCCAGAGCGAGATATACGAGTTCATTCGTGGTGAATAATCCTGTCAGCAATATTGATAGCATAGCTGACCACCCAGGGAGCGCCAGAAAAAAACTTGAAAAATATTTTTTTTTCACGACTAGAGAGAAGATATTGACTGGTTCCCACTTTTTATCGTGGGTTAAGTGTTTGACGGGTATGTATTGACGTGTATGTGTGTCCGTCTCTATGTTCCCTCGTAACTACTAAACGGCTGAACCGCTTTTGATTAATGATATGTCGTTAAGTTTGTTTTTATTGCGCGAGTGTTACTGGGTATATCAAAATCAAAATGGCGGATATTTGGCGCTAAAATAATGTTTTCAACAAAAAAAAAAACTCCCCTATCGAGTGGGGTATCAAAATAAAGGGTTTTGACAGGTGATTACAAAAATATACACAAATTATATGTTTAAATGTAATTTGGAATGAGAAATACAAAAACTAAAAGCCTGTAAAAAAAAAAAAAAACTATTTAAAAATCTAAAAACCATATGGTATTGCAGGCGGGACAAACTAATAACCTAAAATATGGTGTACCTAACTTTTGTTTGGTTTTTGTTTTTCTGCCATATATAATTCTGTAGATTATAAGTGCTTGTTTTTATTCTCTTTTCAGTTATATGTTTTTGAGTCATACAATACCCCTTGGTAAGACTGGCTGTCAGACTTGCGGGCTTCTGACGACCCGTAACGACTGTCAAAGATCCACAAATGACAGCCGGGACCAACGGCTTAACGTGCTTTCCGAGGCAAGGAGTCTCGGTATGTAAAGATGGTCACCCATCCACGGACCAACCCTGGAAAGCATAGCTTAACCTGTTGGATCAACCCGTGCGGCTGTTATTACTTAGCCACGAGCTCCTTTAGTTTTTTAAATAACTTTTTTTTACCTTAAATCCACAACTCTTTTTTTTGTTCAAGGTATTTTTTTTAAAGGAGTATCAAAAATAAAAAATCCTCTTTTGCCAAAATATCCTACTGCCCTCCCACAGTCACCCTACTACACACAGTACACACATCCACTCGTGAGAACGGGTCGGGAATCGAACCCCCTATAATCAACCAATCGGTACACCGCAATTAGATCAGATGGACAGACGTACACTTCACTTATGTATATACATATATGTTTGTTATATGCCAGACAGGTTACAAAACCTGCCATGTATGCATGTTCCAGAATTTTTCGATGTCATAATTTAGTTACAGTATCCGGTCGTTAGCACGTGCAGTGCCTGGAGCCCTCCTGGAGGGTTCAGCTAGTCGCATATGGGATGCAGGGAGCCCTCGCGGAGGGCTCATTTTAAATGTAGGTTTTTCTTAGCGATTATAGCTATTTAAACCGTGAAAATAAAATCTGATGTGAAATTTTAACAAGATTTATTACTTTAAGCGTTGGTTTTAAAATCCAACCATTTTAATTTTATTTTTATTTTTTGTTCACGGTTACAAATATTCACAAATAATTTAAAAGGTTGGAAACTACGTATAATAGCGAGAAGACCCCCTGAAAACACTATTTTTCTTCGTTTTACAGTGTTTTATAACACGGTTTTAAACCTAATGCCGTTGACCGTCCGCGATAATTAACTTTAGCGTAAACGTAATGCCGGCAACCCTCCCGGAGGGTTCACTTCCAATATGTATGGCGGTATGGCGTATGAGTTCTATGAAAAGTGGGTGGAGTCGAAAGTGTTATCTAATCGCGTAACACATTTTCGTAAAGATTTATCAGTTTCATTTTGAGAGTTCAACATGTTCATGTTCATTGCGTTATTTACGTTGTTACGCAGATTTTTTTTTCGAACTTATGAATCAATGGATTAGCAATCTCTTTCAAAACGATTCAGGTTCTGATTGATCGTGTGTCACGCAATATCTATCAGAATCTGAATCGTTTGGAAACATATTGCTAATCCATTACTTCAAAAGTTCGAAAAAAAAATCTGCTCAACAACGTAAATAACGCAATGAATGTTGTGGAACTGTCAAAATGAAACTCTTTCTAAAAATGTGTTGCGTAATTAGATAGCAGGTCATTAACATGAGTCTATTTATTGTAATGAAATGCAAACTTTCCATCCATACTTTCAGAGCGTTTATCCTAAAAGTTGGCAACGTCGCAAATAGCTGTCAAATATTTACCTGTTTTGATTCTCATAGCAATATTGCTGAATAGAAATGAGAAATGTGGCTAACTAGCGAACTAGAATGTTAATAATGAATTGCAATTATAACATTAAATTTGATGTTGTACCCATATTAGGTGTAAAAAACGCATTTGGAAAGTTTCAAAATAGTTTTTTTACATGTAAGACATTAATTATTGCATTTCATAATCAATATTCTAGTTCGCTAGTTGACCACATTTTTTATTTCCACACAGTAATATTGCTAAATTAATCAAAACAGTAAAATCTTTGACATCTATTTGCGACGTTGCCCACCTTCAGAATAAACGCTCTTAAATCCCTATGCATAATATTTGTATACCTAACTAGCTGTCTAATTGCAATAGCAACACTGCTTACCCCGTTACGGCTCATAAGGCTGGTGTTACGTATGATATCAGTAAAAAGTGTTAACAAATGATGCATACAAAGTATGAGTAGATTGTATCAGTTTGCGGATCATTGGGTTAACCACTATGTTGATTTAAAAAAACAAAAACAACCGACTTCCGAAAAAAAACACTACAAAGTGAAAAATAACTTTAATTTCGGAAGTCGGTGGCAAAAAACGAAAATTCAAAACCAAAAACACCGGCTTCCGAAATGAAAGTTATTTTTCACTTTGTAGTGTTTTTTTTTTCGGATGTCGGTTGCTTTTTTTTTTGAAAAAAAATTTTTATTCGCTATACAAGTACTTACCTATGTATCTACTGGCATATTATTGACGGGTGGCGTGCGCGGCCATTACCACTGGCCTACCTGACTTACGAGTAGGCTGTAAGGATTGAATGTCTTGAACTTCTTTCTAAGCTGTGTCTGAATGTTCCACCTCGACATTCTTGTTTGAGAAATCTTATTCATGCTCCTTACGCTAGCACAGTTTACCGTACTAATAGGGTTCAAAAAAAAAATCTAGTTAGTCCATCAGTCAGATAATAAAAAAATATTAGACACGTATTTTTTCCTTTATCATATTAATAAAAAATTACTTAGATAAAACGCATTTTAGGTTGCGGAGTGGGGGTCGCTACGTCACTAGTACCTATGTATAAAATCTACATATTCGTGACGTCATGGCACATTTTACCTCAATGTATCGCCGTAATCTTTAGATTACGTAAAAAAGAAAAAATACGTGTCCAATATTTTTTTATAATCTCAAAGACGGAGTATTTTTTTTTTTAATATATTTCCCTATTCCTAAATAATTCGCTCAGTCAAAGTTTTTAACCAAATTGTTAAGAATGAACAGCCCTCAATAGATTTGTTTGCAAGCAGCTTAGCATACATTTCTATTGTTTTATCTAAACACTATATTATTGTTTCTGATGTATTTTGTAATAGCGGTTGCGCATGCATCTTTGCCTATGCAGGTACTTAATTTTAAGTAGCCATCTTGTGTCAAACGCATGGTAGTGTGTGTAATGTTTTTTTAATTAATTTAATTTATTTCCAATGTGTATTATATAAAAATATGAGCTTTCTGCACTCCTTCTCCATATAAACTTTAACTGTGCCAAATTTCGTACTCCTCCGTCCGCGTAATTTTCGTAAAAAGGGGTACAAAGTTTTTGCTTCATGTTTTTGTATGCGTAATTAATGGTTAAATAAATAATTGATAAAAGTACCCAGTGCCCCAAAACCTTGAAAATCTAATACCCGATGTAAACTTTACAATAAGTTTCAACGTGAATGAAAGTTTTACTCAAACTCGACCAACCATACCAACAATGTAAAAAGACTTATGTAATATATAACTTATAACATGTTGCACATCACGAAGGAACTTGCCTTCAAAATAAATCAAAGCTTACTTGACTTGAACATGAGTTATGATACCAACGTTCCAGGTTCGATTCCCGACTCGAGTAATCGCGGCCCCAGGCCTGGAATTAGCCCCAATTAAGTACATCAAACACAGTTTTTATTTCGCATCCCAATGTTTTTGGTTTTTAGTTTAAATTCGTTGTTTCTATGTTTTCTAATTGGAGGGCTATTTTTTGTACCTTTTTGTGTGTTTTTTTTTCGTTCGATGCCTGCTCTAAGCTTTTTACTGTAGTGTACTTAAAAAGCTTATTTTTTACGAAGTTTAGATAGAAATATAGCAATTATTAAATTCAAACTAATAAATTTAGGTATTTATAGGGCTCATGGCTAAGTTATAACAGCCGTACGAGTCGATCGATCAGGTTAAGTTACGCTTGTCCATGGATGGGTGACCATCTATAGATATCAAGACCCCTCTGCGTCTCGTTGGTCCCGGCTGTTATTCGTAGATCTTTGACAGTCGTTACGGGTCGTCAGAAGCCCGAAAGTCTGACAACCAGTCTAACCAAGGGATATCGTATTACCCAGTAACTGGGTTAGTTAACCCCAACAAAGTTGGAAAGTAGCTAGGCAGATGATTATAAAATGGCTGAAGTTATTTATTGGATCTCCAACAGAGGCTACACAATTTCATGCAAGTTTACAATATAAGAACAGGGTACAAATACAGTGTGCGCTTCCAATTATAGGAGACTACTTCATTCTCTTATAATCTAGGTAAGTACAACATTAAGTTTGACAAAGCGAAAATATAATAATAAATATATCCAAACAAATTAATAATCAAAATAAAATAATAACCATAAAAGACAACAGACAAAACTATCTAGGCTTGGATATTAAGACTTTTTTTTTTTTTTTGTTGAAACAAAAAGAGAAAAGTTGTGAATTTTATCAAAGTTAAACTGCTTTAGGATCTTCTAAACCAGCACCCTAATTGCGTAATGCACGATCAATTAGAATCTGAATCGTTTTGAAATAGAGTGCTAATCCATTGCTTCATAAGTTCGAAAAAAAAAATCGGCTTAACGACGTAAATAACGAATTGAATCTTGTTGAACTGTCAAAATGAAACAGATTTGTCGTAATCGTTTACGAAAATGTGTTGCGTATTTAGCTGTTGCCACTTTTTAAATCATAACCATCTTTCTAAGTAATCATTGAACTACTAAACCGATCACATTTAAGATTACAACGTTTCTGTGGCGAGTGGCCAAAATTGGAATTAACGTCGCCATCTTGTTTTGTCAATACAATTTCTGTGACACAATTTCACAAATGTTTACCAACAAGGCCTTACTTACCTACCCTTGTCAATGTCATTCAGACGCTAAAAATATCCTTGGAGCACTGTACAAGAATTTTTTTTTATCTTTTAGAGCATTCTGTGCATTCTTTATAAAGGAAATTAGTGATACGGTCAAAACAGACACTGAAAACTGAAAAAAAACAAACTTTGGTAAAGAAATAGGTTTATTATTTTTCAGCCATCACTAATGCATGACATTAGCCCCATACTACGTCCTCAAAAAGTACCTACACAACATCCAAAAACTTTTAACAGGATATGTACATAGAAAAAGTAATACCTACTGCGTTCCCCCAATGACGCGGCCTATGTATAACCAGTAAGTTAAAATCTGATAAATTACAACGTATGGTAAGAAGGCATGTATTACCGACGACGGAGGGTAAGTTCTTGAATAAATTATGACATAATTCCTACCTTTTAGGGGTCCGTGGGAATCGGAAGAACGATGGGTTGCGTCATTTGGAAAAATGGTGGAGAAATATTTTTCTCAGTTATGTAGCGGCATCTATGACGCTACATGCGAACTACGCATCAAAGACCTGACGTCACACAAATCCTGCATCGCGCAATTAGAGTTTACCGTGCGATTAACATATAAGACTATCCAACATCAATTGTTCGGCAGTTGCCCGCCAGACACGACATCCCTCTGGTCGGAAGATACTCCCTTTTCTATGGAGGATTAGTGACCAGACGAAACGAAACTTCGGGTAGCAGGAAACAAAAAAGTTTTATTGTTTCGCATACATTTGGAGGAAGAAGCCTTCACTTTTTTATTTTAGACACAATATTTTCGGAATCGTGTCTTCAACCTCGATAAAAAAAAGTGCTTTGTTCGAGATAAATTTGCTTGCAAGAGTTGGCAGATTACCAAGTCCCTAGGTCCCTACACACAAATTAAGTCAACCAATAAATACGGAGGTATAGATACGGAACCGCCATCACAAATCAAAGCTCAAACTCCCCCAGAATTTTTCATTTCAAAACTTAAAAGCAGCGGTTTGATTTAAGTGAATTACTAGTTAAAGTACGTAATAGTTAAGTATTAACTGTTACTGTAGCATAGGTAGGTAACTCACTAACTAGGCTCAAGTCTTTTATTTCCGATTATTTCGGAATTACAGAAACGCATCAGGTGTATATTCTCATGACAATTTGTTGGTAGCTTTTATTAAAAGGCTGGTTGTTGGGGGTGTTGTATCCTGAAGATTTGCTTCATTTAGGCCCTAGGCATCTTGATTTTTGGATTGGTAGCCAGCCCATTAATTGACTATATTTCGACTTAAGACCTTACCTTGTCCGATCCGAAAGGGGCACATAGTCACTGCAATACCTAACATTACCAAAAGTATTTTTTTTAATTATTATTATTGAAAATAAAAATACAGTTATTGCTATCAGATCATCGTTTTACTTGTTGTACTTAGTCTTGTGTTATTGTTCCGAAATAAACTTTTATTATTTTATTTTCTATATTTTTTTTTTTTTTTTGTACCAAAATTACCCCAAATCCATAAAAAATTGAAAATGTTCAACAGGGCTCAGTTATGAACTAATGACTTTTAGACACTCGCTAAACTACGCCCCCCCGCGCCCAATGTAACAAAAAGGTAAAATTCCCCATTGAAAAAAAAAATTGGCGATTTTTTTTCTCTTTTTTTTCTGAAAATTTCCACAAAAAATTCTCAGTCAGCAACACCTAACAACACCCTCACGGATCAGACAGGGTTTTTTTACATGTTGTATAAATTAGGTAGGTATATCTACTAATCAGCAAACCAAAAAGTAGAACAGAAGGAATAGTTTAACACGATTCTGTCTTAAGGGGGCGCCCAATGGCCCACTAGCGCCACTCCTTTAAAAAATATTATCTCGTGACTGAGAAGGAATTATGAATAACGGCTAGTAAGGACCCTCGGTAAGTGTGTCTAGAATGATCTAATACCTTTTTTAAACTTTCACGTTGAGACACGAAGCAAGAAAATACGATCTAGAGCAATGTGGCCACTTTTCTTTAGATCGAATTTTGTTTTGTTTGAGTCTGTCACGAGATACAATTTTTTTTAAAGGAGTGGCGCTAGTGGGCCATTGGGCGCCCCCTTAATAAAAATCCCAGAATGTCAGATTTGTAAAATAATTATTACAAATCCCTTCAGTCCTTTCGACTTTTTGATAGAGTAGGTACATTTCTACTCATAAATCCTAGATTCGCGCGACCTTTCAACAACAGCTTCGTTTCGAAATAGATAATAAGTTTACTAACATATTACACCACCGTAGTAGAACCTATAAGTTATATTATTGTTTACTAACCCATATGTATGTTGTTTATCCGAAATAAAGATCATTTAATTTGATTTATTTATTAGCGAGGTATAAATTCAGTGTACGGCATTTCAACGAGTGTGAATTTTAAATCGCCAGTGTGTGTAGATACATAAGATATCATGTGTTTCAGAACTGCGATAAAAATTTCGCGCGAATTTTTATCGAAGTGCGGGCTAGCCCTTATCCAAATCCGTGTAGCAATACAAGTTTAATTTCCTCAGAACATACCGAAAGTGAGAAACTCTAAATTAAGTATGGTTTACCTACATATCTACATCTTTACGTACAATGGGTGATTGTTCTGTTTCGTGCAGCTATCTGATTGATAACTATCTCTTAGTAATTCGGTGTTTAACTGCATTTCTGTAACTTTTATGTTGAACATAAGGTTGTAAAAAAATCTGAATAAAACTTAGATTTTTAAAATGGACAATATCTTTTTGATTTGCTTGAAAAAAGCGAGGATTATGCTTATTTTTTTACACAGCTTCTTCTTTTCGTGTGGTTAGTGACTGGTGTCAAAGTTTTAAAGCCACCCATGGGCCTCTGACTTGGCTTCACATGCCGTCGAGAAATATCTCTCAGGCATGCCGGTTTCCTCACGATGTTTTCCTTCACCGTTTTTGAAGTAAGTGATAATTATAGAAAACGCCCATGAATCCGAAAAGTCAGAGGTGCGTGCCTTGGGTTCGGACTCGAGACCTATGACTTAGCAGTCACACCATTAGGCGATCACTGTTGCTCAACACACACACAACAGATTACGCCAAACCGTAATCAGGTATCATTAGGTATGCATCTACGTCAAGATAGTTTCAAGTTCATTAGAGTTACTAGCCCTGCTATTCCGTGTGGTGCCGGACGTAAATAATAGTACCATCCCATTTCTTCCCGTGGGTGTCGTAAAAGGCGACTAAGGGACTTACTAGAGAATAGGCAGCAGCGTTCGCCAATCCGCCTGCCAAGCGTGGCGATTATGGCAAACCCCCCCATTTAAGGGAGGCCTATGTCGAGCAGTGAACGTCTTTCGCCTGAAATGATGATGATGATGACCAGCCCTGCATTACAGTGAACGAAAACATCGTACATAATCAGGGATGATATCGGCCACACGCAGTAAATAGTGATCAAAGGTCGTTCTTTCTCTGTAAAAGTTTGAAAAATGATCTAAGATCCATTCAATGGATGACCAAACTAAATTGTTATTAAAAGCTATATAAACAATTTTCACAAAACATCAATTATTTCATCGTATAACGCGGCTAGTTCCCGCTACTCGATAACAGATGGCGTTAGCAGCGCCACAGTAACAAGATTATAATGTTAGCGCATAAATTGCTTGGAGTAAATTGCACAGGTTGTATGATTACAGTAAAGGCCGAATAATCTCCACTTGTGGATCTGGTATGAGTTCAAAAATGTAGATGAACCTCTGTGTCCACTAATATAGGCCTATTGTAATGTACTTTCGTGCCGGTATGAGACAAAATGTCAGATTCACAATCACAATCTGTCATTTTGTCTATTCTACCGTCGACAAAACCCGTTCCTATGATTTTCAGGCTACGCGTACAGGATAGTACAAGGATGCATCGGATATAGGTAAAGACATACTAAAGCATCACTCGTGCACTACTTAGGTTTTAAAACTTCCTCCCGTTTTCAGTTTTAAAACTTTAAAACAGTTGCTCTTTTGTTTTGCATCCTTAGCCATTAGAGTTTTCGTTCTCATACTTGTCTTATTTATTGCATTCAAAGAAGCAGATCCATTTCTGCCACCTAGCAACACCAGGTACCTTCTTCTCTGGATGCTCGTGGTACTTTGTATGTCATTTTACCTGAGATTAGCATTTATTTATTTATTTATTTATATAATCACTTACAACTATTATTACAGGTACAACCCAATGCAATAGTAAAGCAAACATAATAATAAAATCCAAAGATTTAAATCTATAACAACTTATTTTCTATAACTTATTACATACAATGTAATCCTTGTGAATTCACTCAGTGCACAAGCAAAAACGTCTATCTCCTCTGCTACAAGGTTAAGGGTGCGAAGCGCCCGCGTCAGGGGCGCCTCATTTACCAGATTAGTGCGGCCACGCGGTACAGCCAGCAGCTGAGGCCGCCGTCTCCGCCACACATATCTGTCAGGCACACTCAAACACACCAACTCTAATATGTTGGCGTTATGTATCATGCTTCTAATTAATTTAAATAAATATAAGACAAGTGCGAACTCACGCCTAACTCTGAGCTCATTGTATCCAACCATGCCTAATATAAACAAGGTTGGATACATAAGTGGGTAAAAAGGTATAAAATCGGCTAACCTCTTGGAATCTAACAAATGCATAAAATGTACATTTTCATTAACATTTAATCATCTTCTTAATTTCCTTGTCTTTATCTTTATCAGTCGTTATCTCAGTGTTCACTTTTATCTTAGCTATATCCCTGACAAAACCCGGCCATAATATCTTTGGTCTGCCACTTTTCTTATACTTATCCATATTCATAACAGATTAATCATTAATATTTTATGCCGGCTCTTCTCCTTAGGAAACGACCAATTGGAACCGTGCACCTATCTTATAATGTTTCATAGGTAAGCTGGTTAATGCGAAAAAATATTTTTATATATTTTTATATATGAAAATCATCGTCAGCATAATATTAGTACACTACTAGACATAGGCCTCTCCAATCTCACGGCGTTCGACTCGATCCTTGGCACCTCCTAAGCTCCAATGCATTTCATCAATTTCATTTTGGCAATGACGTAACCCTCCTTTGTCTTTGATGTAGGTAGTCGGGAAAAAAGGATTATCTTCGATTTCAAAACACTTCCTTTAGCATACCTACATTTGATTATTACCTGCACGGGACAGACCTATGTACCTACAGATAAACATCTCGATACCTACCTACCTCCTTGCCCCATAGGTACCTTGAAGATACGCCTTGCGTGTCCGCATTGCGTGCTTCGAAGCAATTATGTACCGCGGTCCGCAGTTGCTTTTCTTTTATTTGTATTGCCACAGTCTTTTTAAGTCTGAGATATTTTATTTTAATATTTATGTTTATGTGTGTAGGGAAATTTATTTGTTGAGAGTTCTTATGTACTTATGTGAAATTAGATACCTACCTCCTACCTATCTTGTTGGAGCAAAGAGGTACAACCTCACAATGTGTAACCTTATGTCAAATGGATTTGTAAGACAAGCTGGTTGAATTTTTATATGTAATTTAAAAAAGACAACTACGAGAAAAATTTGCCTGTCTAGTGTGAGAAGATATTGTCTGTCTCTCGTCCGTGTTTTTCTAATGCTTTTCCATTTATTTTTAATATATTGTCTAATAATATTATAAAGTATTCTATGTGTGCTCTGCTATAATTTTTTTACTAAACATTCTACGGGAGTCTCGTGTACAATTCCATACACTAACATTGCCAATATACGTAATTCTCGGTTTCTATAAGCTATGTGTCGTCAGGGAGATTGGCTATCGTCGTTTTGGTCAACTAATCTTTTCATGAGATTTTGATATATTTTAACAGATTTGCTGATCAGTTTTTTGTCACCCGGATGTAAGTTAATTAGTACCTAATTATTCTAAGTAGGTATACTGGTTGACTTTCTGATATTGACTTCGACATTTTGAAATACCTCCGAAAAATAATAAATCTTTCGTTGGCTCGGTTTGCGCTCAAATTAGAAGTTACACTATGATACATGCTGCAATTGTGTATTGTAAATAAATAGTTTTTCATTGTTTTATTCTAATATTATAACAAAGCTCATAAATCGACTACAATGCCTAGACAACATTACTTTACAATGGAATTCACTGTAATGTTGAACACTAACAGGGAGGGTGAACTTTATCCGTTGTAGAACCCAATGCACTTAACGTCATACCACTTACTTAAACAAAATTAAATAAAGCACACAGCTCAAATATGCCATCATAATGTTGTTATCAATGAGGAAAAACTGCACCAAGGTAGGTAATAAAATATACAGGGTGGCATACATACATCGACGCGAAAACTGATACCGTATTCAGTAAATTTATGATTCTGAACACCTGCCTTATTCCCTGCTAAATTTTTTGTCGGTTATTTAAAAAAAAATCTGCTCTTCCATAGAAAAGTGCAATACCTACGCGGACAAAATGTATATTATTAGTATTTATTTATTTATTTCAATCAACTTTGGATATTTATTTATTGTATAGAACAGCAGATTTTTTTTAAATAACCGGTTAAAAATTTAGCAGAGAATAAGGCAGGGGAGTCCAGTATCATGTACTGAATCCATGGTATCAGTTTTCGCGTCGATATCCCTGTCCCTGCCAGCCTGTATAAGCGTTAGCTATCGCAAGCGTATTTTTCGATAATGTCTGTCGAACTAGTGACTCATGGTGCCGTTTTGTATGGTGACAGCTGAAAAACGTTAGTGACTATCGAATAGATTACGTTTAACTATCGAAATCGTGGTCATAGTACGAATTCAACGCAGGGGAGTCCAGTAGCATGTACTGAATCCATGGTATCAGTTTTCACGTCGATGTATACCACCCTATATTTTACACAATTTTAAGGAATAGGTACCTTATTCAAGAAATAATAAGATTTATCTTGGAAGTAAATCAGATATGTTTATAGTAATTTTTACAATACAATGTAACCTGTGACATGTTTGTCGAAAACCACTAAGTAACAAAATCAAGAGAGATATTATTGCACACTTCAACTAACGATATTGGTAATGTAATTATGTGTTTTTAACACTTGACAACTAACAATTTACACTAAGAACTTAAATTAAATGACTAACTCACTAACTTCATCTTCAGCCCAATCTCGAGGCTTGCATTACGAAGTTCTTGTTTAAAATATGTACTTAATAAATTTGATTTTGAATAACTGCAAAAAAAGATGGTTGAAGGTCATTCCTTTGCGGATCTTTAACCATATATAAATAAATAATAACTAAAGGACACTTAGGCGTCGAAGTACTCGTCTGCATCGCTGTCATCCGGAAACGTACCCAGAAGACTGGCAGCATTGCCACGTTGAGGCCAAAGAACTAGAAAAAGAAAAGTTAAATATTGTAAAATAAATTATTACACAAGCTAAATCCCGGAAAAAAATGTGAATGTATTTCACTCATAATAATTTTAAATTCATGTCTTTTTTAATTTTGCACTTGTACTAGGTATGCATCTTTTTAAAGCTTATAACAACATCATTTTTGACACCATGACCTACATACCCCAACACAAAGAAAAACAGCATTTCTGACAAAAACTGACAAAAAACGGAGTTATCAGGATTAGGATCAATAGTGTATGGAACATTTAATTACAAAGCTGCCATTATTATTGGGTGTAATAATAGAGTGGGTATCCAGTCGGCAGATTTATTAGACGTTCTTGATTGATAGGTGATCGATTAGAAATGGAGAGGCATGGAGCTGTGTTAGGTTGTTTAAATTTTTGGGTATGCAAAAAATAGGAAATAATAGATTGTGGTTCTAGATTAAATGTGGTTAAGTCTGTCTAGTGATTATATTTTTTTAAGGTCCATGCGAAGTTTGAAGGAAAATATCAAGGGTATATTTTGCAGCATTGACCCCGTAATCCGAAATTATACCCACCATACTATACCATACTTACGTAAACTACAGTTTTATCGTGGTCATTCATTTACCGAGACAATACCAACCTGATGGTTGATGGAACAGAACCATATCACATTATTGGTTAGTCTTCAAGTGCAGGAACCTATTTATGTACGTTTGTATTGTCTACCTACCAAATGTAAAAAATACCAATATGGTTGTTCTTTTTATGATGCAAATAAATAAAGTTATTATTATTATTATATAATGTATGTTTTTTACATGATATTAGAAATCTGGAAAAGTGGAGCAATACCTAATCAATAATTTAGAAAACAACATTGACAGAAATTAATCCGCGTTTCTCTTGACAGTTCAGCTGTCCATATGCAGAGGTAAACTTTCCATAAATAGGGCCGTAGAGTTTGCATATTAATCTGTAATATAAAAACCTGTCTTGTAAATACCCATCATGTTGTTATAGGACAATACATCTAAACTCCTACCACACACTGTTCTAGTTCCATCTGAGGACTGTTCTTCTAAAACTTATAGTCCCAACACCATCTCTACAGTTTTCCCAATTAATATATTAATTGATGCATCGTTTCCCCAAGTTTTATTTTCCGTATTAATGCATGTATTATAATTGAGGGACGACGGGTTTGATATACTGCCTGAAGCGTCTGATCCTTTGGGTTCACGACGTGGTGTAGAGGTGACGGCAAAAAGGATGAATTTGATGAATTAAAATGACTCGATAAGCTATCAGATGGAGGTAGATGTGATGTTGTTACACTTTTAGAGGTACGAGGAACAGGGTGTAAAGTTCACTCATCCTCTATAGAAAAGGGAGGATCCTCCGACCAGATGGGTGTCGTGTCTGGTGGGCCACTGCCCAACGATTGATGTCATGGAAGATAGATGTATGGTGTTCGCCTAATGCAGCTTTCCTAATGCAGCACGCTTAGGATGACCACAATAGAAACGGGTTTTGTCGACGGAAGAATAGACAAAATGATAGATAGTCTATCATTTTGTCTATTCTTCCGTCGCGTAGAAAACCCGTTGCTATGGTTGTCATGCTATGTGTGCTGAAGAATGCATGTAACTTCTCTCTCGCGTCCATCTTGTCAATATTTGATACGTGAGGTGATATCCACGGAGTGACGTGACGTGATTAACTGCATATATTACATGTGGGCGATTTAGAGAATGTTCTTAGAAACGTGAGACATGGTCAATCTTTGGTTGACATTCAAGAATTTGGGTAAGTTACCCAACCTGTTGGTTTGTGGAAGAAACGATAAGATACCTACATACTAACTAATATGTATTATAAATGCGAAAGTGAGTTTGTTTGCTACGCTTTCACGATAAAATGGCAGAACGGATTTGGATGAAATTTGGCACATGGGTAGACCATGACCTGGGTTTAAGACATAGGATATTTTTGTCCCGATATTCCCACGGGATCGAGACTTATGCGGGTGAAACCGCGGGGCACAGCTAGTACTTAATAACGGAAAGATACGGTGGTTTTTATAAAATTATTGAGAATGTAATTTTTGTTATTGTTACGCATGCATTAAGTACCAAAATGATTGAATAACTTTAATTGTAAATATAGAGAATATTTACAATTAAAGTTATTCAATCATTTTGGCTTTGTAGCGCCTCGGGAATGTTCGCGGAGGCGCGAGCCTCCGCGAACATTCCTGAGGCGCTAAAGCATCTGTACGAACAGATGCTTTCCATGCCATCATACGAAAGAAAGCGGCCTCCTTACTACAGCGCTTGCATGGTAGTGACAACAGCATTCTAAAAATGATCGCTGCCAGACCGGACTGTCCCTTTCAGGGACACTGGGTGGGGACAGTCATGGGTCTGCATAAATAAATTTAGTTCGTGAAAACTAACAATACTAACCTACTTTAATAAGCACCATTGTTACTAAAACCAAAAAAAAGTTTAATTTAATTTAATTTATTAATATGTAAAACCATAAATGTGTTAGTCTGTAAGTAATTGATTGATGCACTTATAAACGTACTATTAAGGAAATTATTTTTAAAGTATTTTGTAAACAATTGTTGATTAACCTAAATAACTAAATAAACTGTTGACACAATACAACAAACATAATATCACGCCAGTGTGTGCGAAATGTAGGTTTACCAATAGTACATCTACATTTCGCCAGAAAAAACTGTTGCCCAATGCTGAATCTTGTTGAATAAACGTTGAGTTGGCTGAAAAACTAGTGTTGTGAAATGTGAACTTGATTTGTAAATACGAAAGTAATAGGGTAGCAGAATGGTGATGTTCCACACAAAAAGCAATTCAATGAAATACTCAAACTTCAATGCAAAATTGACATTAGGTGTTACCCAATTACAACGTGCTGGTTACATTGAAAATACCACTGAAAAATTGAAGTCCAACACACTCAGAAGTCAAGTTGGCGAGCTGTGGTGGCCCAGTTGTAACGGTCGTGACTTACGGTCGTGGGTTCGAACCCAGACAGGCGAGTTACTTTGTGTAAATTATTTCATCACCACTGCTCTCAAAACGGTAAAGGAAAACATCGTGAGGGAACCAACAAGTCCTAGAACAAAAATTCGAAGACATGTGACATCTACCAACCCGCACTGGGCCCGCGTGGTGGATTACGGCCCACTCCCTCTCACAGAGAGGAGGCCGGTGGCCCAGCAGTTGGAATATTATAAGGCTGATTATGCAGTTGATAAGTTTCAGCAGTTACTAGTGTTACTACGAAAGATTTTAATTATCATGATCAACAGCTGTGGGGAGTGGAGAGGAGCTCGTTCCTAAGTAACAACAGCCGCACTGGTCGATCCATCAGGTTAAGCTACGCTTGCCGGGGTTGGTCAGTGGATGGGTGACCATCTTTACATACCGAGAATCCTACGTGCCTCGGAAAGCACGTTAAGCCGTTGGTCCCGGCTGTCATTCGTGGATCTTTGACAGGCGTTACGAGTCGTCAGAAGCCCGAAAGTCTGACACCAGTCTTATTAAGGGGTATCGTATTACCCAGTTACTGGGTTGTGGAGGTCAGATAGACAGTCGCTCCATGTAAAATACTGGTATTCAGCTGCATCCGGTCAAACTGGAAGCCGACCCCAACATAGTTGGGAAAAGGCTAGGCAGATTGATTGGTCAGCAGTTGTGGGGACTACTACCGTTTATTTTACTAATGTGCCTCTACTAATTTACTTACTTCAGAAGATACAAAATCAACGACTGATCGATGAAATTAACATAACATCACGCTTGTATACCTCGAAGGATTAGGCAGAGGTGTAACTATTATACCCACATTTCGCCAATTATGTTTTTAAGTTCATCAACCGGACGCCCAAACTCCAGGCTGCTATTGAGAAATTCCATGAATGAAAACCATGAATCAAAACTCATGCTGGCCAGTGATTCTTACAACCAGTAGAGCAACGTGGCATTTAATTAAATTAATGCAGATTTTATTCAACCTTTGTAACAGGATATAGAAAAATACCGTAAAATATTAAAATCCGTAACTTGTATACGACTTTTTAATGTTCCTTTAACTTAAGATTTTTCGTGTAAAAAATAGATGAAATAAAACATTCTGGACTCTAAACAGACCGACGAAGGTAGGTAGATATTTTTTTTATTAAAAAGATAATGTTCTCAAAATGGCCGCGGGCTGTCGGCAGTCGAAGTATGGATAGCAGAAAAGTGTGCTTCATTTTCTTTTTGCTGAATTGATATTTCAATTTCAAATAGCCTTTATTAGCAATCTTCAAAACAGTTTTCCAATTTATTTAAATTAAAGATTGTTTGGTGTCGTGACGGCCCAGTGGTTATAGCCTCGCCTCTCATGCACGAGGTTGTGGGTTCAAATCCGGGCAAGTACCGATGTGACTTTTTCAATTCATATGTGCTTTCTGAGTTTATCTTGGACATTACTGATATCGGCGAAGGAAAACATCTTGAACAAATCTGGACTTATAGTTAAAATAAGTCTGAAATCACCAACCCGTCTTGAGCAAACGTGGTGATCAATGCTCGTGCCCTCTCTGTAGGAGAAGAAGCCTTTGCCCTGCAGTGGGACAGTAACAGGCTGGTATTATTATAGGATCAGACGCCCAATATGAGCATTCAGTAAAAAAATATGTCAGATTTATGGCAGATAAAGAAAAATATATGTTTATTTATCTCCACAAATTACATTCTTATTACTAGTTAAATAGTAAGTAATAGTAAGTAGTTCTCATAATAAGTTGAAAGTTTTTTTTTTTTTGTTTCTGATTATGATATCTGACACAAATCTACTTAGTAGTTTCTCTAAATAAGTATCTAAATCATAGAGAACTAATACCTAGCAGCTGCAGAGCTGCTAGGTATTAGTTCTCTATGATTTAGATCTAAACTAAATCTTTTAGTAATTTTTAGTTGACACTTGGAGAAGTGTCAACTAAATATTACTAAAAGATTTAGTTTTATTGGCAAAAAAATACAAACAAGAAAAAATAAAATTGATTATAGTCCCTTATGAGCTTATGATTTTTGTGGAAAAAAAATGAAACAGTTTCTCTTCTAAAGAAATTACTAACATTTCTTATTTTTTTTCTACCATTACTAGTTCCAGTACTTAGTACCGTAGGTACCTACGTATGTTATTTTCTTTAAACTAAGATTATAATAATTTACAAAATTTGTAATTACATTCTGTGCTACCGTATACATAAATAATGTTTTTAGCGACTCTGTCCAATAAATGCTTGTGATAAAACGGAAATTGCATTTTAATTCAATAATTTGTTGTAAAAAATCATAGGAATTAAAACAGCGTTGACAGATTGATTGATTTATTATGTTTTATGTAATTTATTATTGACACTGTCTTTGCCTGGGAATATATGAAATTGTATTTTCCCGTGGGTTTGTAGAGAAACTTATACAACTACACCTTAAAGGTACCATTCCGTAGTCGACCGCAGGCGGCAACTGCAGGCGACGTGTCGCCGCGACACGGCTGTTTTCTATGAATTTAGTATGAAATACCTTCCGTGGCTAGCGACATGTGGTTTGCAGCTACGGGCTAGCGACAGACGACACGTGTAGCCCGACCGCAGACCAGTAGTGCCTCCAACGATCGAGCGATAACACGTTTTTCTATCGTCTTTTAGGGGCATGAGGAACAGGGTGTAAAGTTCACTTATCCACCATAGAAAAGAGAGGATCCTACGACCAGACGAGTGTCATGTCTGGCGGGCAACTGCCCAGAGGTTGAAGTTGGGAGTTTGTATATTGTCCATCGCGCGGTAAACTCTAATTGCGCGATGCAGGATTTGTGTGACGTTAGGATGTTGTGTGACGTCAGGTCTTTGATGCGTAGTTCACATGTGGCGATGTAGATGCCGCCACAGTCTATCTACCGACTGGAATACGGGCTGCTGCCGCCTGCGGTCGGGTTCGGAATAATGACTGCTGCGACACGTCGCCTGCAGTTGCCGCTTGCGGTCGAGAACGGAATGGTACCGTATGTCTAATTGTCTATAACACATGAACAAAGTATTTATAAAATATTTTTAGGTACATCAGACTCTAAGAAAGTGGAACGGACTTATGTAAAGTACAATCAACCCTAAAATAACATGACATAACAGCGCGCTTGTTCCCCGAAGGGTTGACAGAGGTATACATTACACCCACATTTTGCTAGGTATGTTTAAGTCAACAATCGGGCACAAAAACAGACTCCGGGCTGCTACTGAGAAATTCCAGATAGAAGGACCTAATACCTAACACTTTGCCCTACCTGGGAATCGAAGCCAGGACCTCTTATGCAGCAGTAGCGCTTACACACGTTAAAAATTATGTTACATTCATATTGCATATTAGTACTATAGGCTAGATTGTAATTAATTATTAAGAGACTGGTTATTTTTAACATAGGAAAAAATAAACGACATAATGACATTTAACATTATCGATTTCGTAATTACTTTATCACCTTAAGGTTGAATGTCACTTGCACGTCATAAAACGTCAAGTTCTATTGTTGCTTTGAGATCAATGTGACAGTTTCAAACTTAGTGAAGTGTCATTTAAGTACTAGGAGTTTTTACTTATGTGGTAAAATTAATAAGTAACGTGATTTAAAAAAAAGAGGGTTCTAGCTTGATTAAGGATTCATATAAGAGTAACTAAAGGCTCTTCTCCATAGGAAACGACAAATTAAAACCGCACTGCACCTAGCTTCTGACGTTTCATAACTGCCCATGTAGGTTTATGTGAAATAAAATATATTGAGGACCTATGAAATCAGCGTTTTGTATGGAGAATTTTAAAGAAGTTGCATTTTTCATACTAACACTTTCTTAATTTATATAACAACCATGAACACGAATGTTTTAAAACTTTTATGCACTAATGTTTAAAAACTAAGTTAACGTAATGTGCCATTTAGATTAAGCGACAATAAGTTTTGGTTAAGTTAAAAAAAATAGTGGTAATTTCTGCTAACAAAATGAGGAGTCATTTTTAAGGTATTTTTTATGTTTATAAAACGGTTAGTTAATAAGTAATAAGGTTTTTTTACTATTGGTAGTTGTCTATGATGGTCATTATTCGATATAATATCAAGCAATTGATGAATATTTTAAATCATTAAAGTGACGAGGTTCTCTATTTGTGAGAAAAAAACGCCAATTTCATAGATGGGGGGGACCCAATAATTGAATTTGGTACTTTACTCTTGTTGATTATTTTAGCTTGAAGCATTAGCTCCAGGCATTAGGAGATCCTAACAAACATTATTCTAACCGAAAAAAACCTCTGACGCATACATTCTTTTCAACCAATAAATTGTTAAAGTTTCTAATGTTTCAAAAAACACCCATGAAGGTTATGTTGTGAATAAAAATCATAATTATAGGTTATAACGTACATTTATCGTATTAATCTATCGGTTACGTACGGAGGTATTAAATGGAGCCTCTTTCGGCTTCCGACGCCGCTTTTTAGGGTATTTTTTATATTTTCATTTTTATGTGCCGAAGATTCTTTGAGATTGATATGGTTTGAGAAGGCAGGGATTTTTTGTGTTTCGGTCGGTTCGTGGATACCCTTATCGAGACCCCTCCGTGTCTTGGTAAGCAAGTTAAGACGATGTTCTCGGCTGTGTTTCGTAAATCTTTGACAGTCGTTCCGGTAAGTCTGAAGCTCAAAAGTCTGACAACCAGTCTTACCAAGGGGTGTCGTGTTACCCAGTAACTGGGTTGTGGAGGTCAGATAGGCAGTCGCTCCATGTAAAATACTGGTATTCAGCTGCATCCGGTTAGATTGGAAGCCGACTCCAAGATAGTTGGGGAAAACTAGGCAGATTGATATCTGGCTGAAGAATAAAGGCAAAATCAACTTTCTGTCAATATGGAACTGTGATTCTGGTGACATTTCAACACGTAGCTTGGTGACTGATTCTTTTAATGTCATTATGTACAGTTAACAGTTTCAGGGCTGAATTTCAATAGTCTACCTCATTGATCTAGTGGTCACAAGTGCTACTGCTGAACATGAAATCCTGGGTTCGATTCCCAGTTCGGGCAAAGTGTAATTGGGTTTTTCCATCGGGAATTACTCAGTAGCAATCCGGAGTCTCTGTTTTGTGCCCGGTAGATGGCAATAGGCTCGCTTCCTATTACATCCCTCTGCGAATCCTTTGGGAATAACAGGCATGACGTATTTTGTTATGTATTTTCAATAGTCAGAACTTTTATCTGAATAATAAATATTCTGACAATTTGAAATATTTTCTATACAAAAGCTGTCAAACCGCAGTATTTATTCTTCAGATAAAAGGTTATCTAACATTTGAAAAATCAGATCTTAATATTAATATATGACACGACTGCCTCAATGAAGCAGAAAAATAATTGCTTATCAAATTGACTATCAACTTGAATTGTCCGGATATTTGAATCACTACAGTCATATTTTGACAGTTGTATGAAATTAAAAAATTCGAGAAGCTCGTGGCTAAGTAACAACAGCTGCACTGGTCGATCCATCAGGTTAAGCTACGCTTGCCGGGGTTGGTCAGTGGATGGGTGACCATCTTTACATACTGAGAATCTTCCGTGCCTCGGAAAGCACGTTAAGCCGTTGGTCCCGGCTGTCATTCATGGATCTTTGACAGTCGTTACGAGTCGTCAGAAGCCCGAAATTCTGACACCAGTCTTACCAAGGGGTAGCGTATTACCCAGTTACTGGGTTGTGGGGGTCAGATAGGCAGTCGCTCCATGTAAAATACTGGTATTCAGCTGCATCCGGTTCGACTGGAAGCCGACCCCAACATAGTTGGGAAAAGGCTAGGCAATCTGCCTAGCCTTTTCCCAACTATGTTGGGGTCGGCTTTTTGTTTGTATGAAATTAAAAATTCAAAAGTCATTTATTCAAACTAGGCTGAGAATCAGCACTTTTCGAACGTGAAAATTACATAAGACAGTCGCCACGCCCATCCTTCACCACTTCCTAGTGCGTTAGCTGGGAAGAAGAAGTGGCGCAACAAACTGTCCAGCAGCACAGCTGTCTGTTCAGTTAGAAAAAAAACTTGATTCTATACAATAGTATGCAAAATAAATTACATTATGGAATTGGTATAACATGGAAAATTGACGTAGTAAATCAATTTGATAAGCATTGAATTTCCCTGATACGTGCAGTGACGAAGCGTGTTGATCAGCTCGTTCCTTATATTATTCACCTATTGTTTTATTTATATTAATACTTCTCGTTAAAGAGTAGTATATTCTTTGAACCATATTATATTATAATTTCTATATAATTCCAATAGTTATTTCTTGTTAAATATATTGACAACTTTAGTTGACACTCGTGCGCCCGCGTCCCTTCGCTTGTCACCATAGATAATAAAAGGTCTATACTATAGACAAGTGATGTTGAAAATTCGGGCACAAGATTCATTTATTTCTTACTTAGTTTCAGTTTTTATTTGTACTATTTTTTATTATTATTTTTATTGCTTTTTTATTTTATTATTTGGTCTATCCCTTAATGGGATTTATCTAAGTCCGTAGGTGTGTCCGTGACATCACAGTGGGCCGTATCAGAATATCAGCGCTGCGGTATTTATTTTTAAATATCGCCGCATTATGCTGAGATAGTGGCCTTTTTAGCCTCGCACAGGTCGTTACTATTCTGTTTGTATTTTAATTTTATAATTTTTTATTATTACTTAGTGTTTGTTTTTCCTGTGCGTGTCCCAAATAAAATATTTTTCTTTCTTTCTTTCTCGTGAACTGCCTCTCCTCGGCCTTTGCCCTGTAGTGGTACAATATACGTCCATGCTGGGTTTAAAAACAATGTTTTTAATGCAATATTAGTTCAACCACTAAGAAAATTACAGTTAATTTAGTATGTAACGCGTCAACAATGTCTTATTATTATTATTTAATTCAATCTAGATACTGCGACCAGTAAATTATACAACAATGTATGCATATTAAAATGTATGAACACTTAAAAATAACTGTTCAAATAACTTCAACTGATAATCAACTTTATTTTCTAGTTCATAAAGTTTACGTTGCAACAAAACAAGACCGTGAGATGTGCCGTTGTAAAAGTAGATGCCACAGCGGTCAAAGACGGGCATAAATTATTACAGAAAAAAAAATCTGTCCATAAGTCTTGAAATTAACGAAGCAAAATGATCTTAAATGCTTCGGAATAAGACATTAAATCATTTAAATATTTAATTAAGCATTTTTATTATGCTTGAAATCAAAATGGCGTAAGTAGAAACTTTGATATAAAAAACTACTTAAAATGGAGGTATTAAAATACATTTCTGTGTATTTTTTTTATGTTGTCGAGTGCTACCTCACAGGGGCGTAGGTTCGAGTCCTGCCTGAGGCACATTATGTATCGATTCACCAGTTATCGGTATTCATGAATGATTAATTATTTTTATTGTGAGTTAGCAATGTCATCGAAGTTATGTTGTTATTTGATCAAATTCTGAAAGCTGGGGTCCAGTCAAAAGAAACCATTCGACAACCATAATATGGGTTGTGATTTGAAGTCATTCTAAAACTGAGAAAACATTCTAAAAATAAGAAATATGGTTAATTAGTGAACTAAAATATTACCTAATAATGAATTGCAATTAGAACACAGAATTTTTGAAGTTTTGAGTAAAAAAGTCATTTGGAAAGTTTTCAAATACTTTTTTTTAATCTAAGTAAAACTAAATATTCGGTGTTACGATATTAATTATTGCATTTCATAATCAATATTTTAGTTCACTAGTTAGCCATATTTCTTATTTCCATACAGTAATATTGCCAAATTAATCAAAACAGCGAAATATTTGGCGACGTGGCCAACTTTCAGTTTAAACGCACTTAAACAATATCTACTGGCGAAAACTGCATCTCTGCATACCATTTGAGGAATATTAGCGTGATGTTATTTTATCTTCTACATAGAGAGTGTTAGAGATACACAGGCAAATCTTGAAAAAAAAGTTTAAAGGGGTTTTCTAGGAAAGCGTATATCATATTTTTTAGGGTTCCGTACCTCAAAAGGAAAAAACCGAACCCTTATAGGATCACTCGTGTGTCTGTCTGTCTGTCTGTCCGTCTGTCACAGCCCATTTGCTCCGAATCTAATGGACTGATTTAGTTGAATTTTTTTTTTCCTTTCTTGGCAATTGAGCCGGTGTCAACTATTCAGCCAGTGTCACTTCTGTCATAATAAAACGGTCGCCATGAAAATCTGACATTTCACCAGTCATGAAGGTGTCAAAAAACGCTGTGTATTTGGACAGCTAATAATGAGTGACCATTCACCGCTTTCCAGAAAAACAAGCCTATAAACAAAGCGCCCCAAAAATATCTGTTACACATAACAACACATTTTAAAACTCAACCAAAAACAAAAGTGACCACAGAGAATATCGTTTTATTTTCTTCAGGTTCCCAAAGTTATCTGTGGTCCATCTAATCACAGTAGCCGAAGATAATAAAAGCTGCTGCTTCCCCGAAACATTGGTCGTAATTATACCACTGGTACGGCGAGCCTGCGGCAGTTTCGGTGGTGTTTTCCACTGTTGGATTTTGGAGCGTTCCGACACAAAACGTCAAGTGATGCTGATAAGAGAATTACTGATTTTAGACGGCTAAACTTCAATCGGTTTTTGAAGCAGATATACTGTCTATTGTAATTAAGTTTAGACAGAGAAAAAAAAAAATACTTGAAAAATAATTTATCTATTGATTTTTTATCGATTGAATTCGATTGCAATCAATTAAAAACAAGTTCAGCAGTCTTTACCTACGCTGCAGAATGTTTAATGATATCACCGATTTTTTATTTTATAATTAGTATGAATTATATAAACAGAAAAATACGTACAAAAGTGATGCTCATTTCTAAAGAAATCTCTTCCAGCATACCTGCAATAGGAAAGTAGATAAAAAGTGACAGTGTTTAAGAGTAGAGAAAAAGTAAAATTCATAAAATCAGAAACAATTCACTTAATAAAATAATATGAGAAAAAGGTACTTACATACATACATACATACTTTTAAAATAAATATCACTAAAATATTACGAGTGTTAATTAAAATGTAATAAAAAAATAAATACATACGCAACTAAGTTTAATTAAATTGTATATCCGTCAAGGATCAGAGCAATTTTGGCTTGTTTATACAGATCTATAAAAAATAAGTTGTGAGTTTGAATATACATCTTAGAACCAGCGATCTGATTCCAAAAATTATTTCACTAATGGGAAGCTACCGTGTTGCCAAGTGTAATAAAGGATGTATGATATTTTATGTTAAAACAAGGAATTTTACGCGGACGCGGACAAAGTCGCGGGCAGAAGCTAGTAACTGACTGACTGAGTAGGTAATTCAGCTTAATTTCTTAGTTGATTATATACCAATTAAATAAAGATTCCGTTCGAAGGTAGTCAAATAATTTAGGAAATATATTTTCCTGCCTTATGAGTCACGTGGTGAAATGATATCTGTAAATGGATATCGGAATCACTTTACACGTCTTATTAAAAAATTAGCCAGATGTAGTTGATCTTCTCTATTAGAATCTGACTACCCCTGAAAAGAAATAGCGAAACAAAAACATAGCTTTTCCACAGCAATGCAAAATTGGTAAGGACAACCACCTCACGACCACAACTACTCTGTGTCGTACTCAATGGAACCCACACCATCTTAAAACTCCTGGAGTTACATGGAAGGAAACACCCACGCCTCTAGCCCAGGTCACGCCAAACATACTATAATCGCTCTGTTTACCGTCATTACAGCAGGACCTGTTTACAGCTGATACGAGGCTATTCAAACTCGTTACGGCATAAACGTTTATTAGTTCGTTGTGATTTTTATTTGGGTAAATCATATGTTTAAAGCAGTGCTGGCTCAGGCCGCAACTCATGAGTTCGAACCCAGAAAGGCGCTTTACTTTGTGTAAATAATTTCATCACCACTGCTCTCAAAACGGTGAAGGAAAACATCGTGAGGAAACCGGCATGTCCTAGAACCAAAAATTCGAAGTCATGTGACATCTACTAACCCGCACTGGGCCCGCGTGGTGGATTACGGCCCACTCCCTCTCACAGAGAGGAGGGCTCTGTCTCAGCAGTGGGAATGGTACAGGCTGATTTTGCTATATATCTACGTAGGTATAATAAATATGTCAGGCGCACCATGGGCTATCTCTTTGCCCAAGTCAGTCCCACTCTGGGTTTGCTAACTTGCAATTTTTATTCTAATTTGTAATGCATACTTTATGCGAATGAAACTCATTAGTGTTATTAGCTTTATTTCGTTCCGATTGAATCAATAACTTAGCTCTTTCTTTCTTTTTCGTGTGGTTAGTGACTAACCTGATGTCAGAGTTTTTATGCCACCCATGGGCCTCTGACTTGGCTTCACATGCCGCCGAGAAATAGCTCTCAGGCATGCCTATGTCCTAGAACCGAAAATTTGAAGACATCTACCAACCCGCACTGGGCCCGCGTGGTGGATTACGGCCCACTCCCTCTCACAGAGAGGAGGCCGGTGTCCCAGCTGTGAGAACTTAATATGCTGATTATAATTATATGATAAGATGGTTTCTGCTTACTTCTATTAGAAAGAAGTAAGTGTACAATCAAAGGCTGTAAATTTCAACCAAAGGTTAGTTTTGCTTGCACCTCTTCGTCTTTCCAACTTCGTATTACCATACAGTCAATCTGCCTAGCCTTTTCCCAACTATGTTGGGGTCGGCTTCCAGTCTAACCAGATGCAGCTAAATACCAGTATAATACACGGAGTGACTGCCTATGTGACCTCCAGAACCCAGTTACTGTGTAACACGATACTCCTTGATAAGACTGGTTGTCAGACTTTCGGGCTTCTGACGACCCGTAACAGCTGTCAAAGATCTATAAATGACAGCCGGGACCAACGGCTTAAGGTGCTTTCCGAGCCACGGAGAAGTCTTTGTATGTAAAGATGCACGGACCAACCCAACTTGATCACTCGACCCGTGCGGCTGTGATTAATTAGCCACAAGCCCCTCCATTATTTCCTTGGCTACGACTTATTAATTACCTTAAACTGTATTACAACCTACTTTTCAACATCAACTTCATGAAAAAGCACTGAAAATTAAACTATAAATCAATTTCATGGCTTATGGGCCTATAAATTATTTTACACTATACATAAATTGTTGCAAAAATTCAATTTGCGTTCGGATTAAAATTCTAGATAGGAGTAAGTAATGTTCTAAGGAGCTTTGATGGTGTAGACTGGTTTATGAGGTAAAGCAGAGTTGTTTGGGTGGAAACTAAGATAGGTGACCGGTGTTTTGTCTACCGTCATAAATATAATAGGGATGATACCTGGGTAAAAAAAAAGAAATTCTAATTAGTCCGTTAGTCAGATAATAAAAAAATACCGATAATTAAACACGTATTTTTTGCTTTATCATATTAATAACAAACTACTTGGATAAAACGCATTTAAAGTTGGGGAGTGGGGGTTGCTACGTCACAAGTAAGTATAAAATCTACATACTCGTGACGTCTTGACACATTTTAACTCAATGTATCGCCGTTATCTTTAGATTACGTAAAAAAAGAAAAAATATGTGTCCAATTTTTTTTTAAACCTCTATGACGGACAAAAACAATTTTTTTTGTTATCCCTATTGTAGTGTGGAGCTCCGCGACATGATCCCACCATCGCCATTTTACTACCGGACTACCTTACTACCGCAGTACCCCTACTGCAGGGCACCATCCGCACTTGGTTGATATCCCGTCCAGTCGTACTCAGCGCTTCTCCTCCACATGTGTTATGCGCACGGTCAAAGTGTGGAACTCTCAAACTCAAAGCATTTATTTCAAAAAAGATGAAGCTAGATGCCCATTCCAAAGCGTAGTAGGTACCTATGGAGAAGAACGGGCAAGAAACTCCACGGACACTCTTTTAAATCATAATATGGTTACAAAAAATTGGTTACATCATTCATGTTGAAGTTATACATGTGAGAACGATGCAAAACGTTAAAAGCGTCCGTAACAAAAATAAAATATCAAAAATAAAATAAAATTTAAATTTAAATTAAGCCGTGGTAGATAAGAGATGACCAGTCCCCACTGACGGCGCCCGTTCACGAACATGACGCATGGATTAGCACCATTCAGCTCAACCATTTTGAAGGGAGCTAAATGATCCAACACACGTGCCATCGTCAGCGAGACATTAGAGTGAGCATGACATACTCCCAGCCGCCAAGGCACATTCGAGTCAATGAAAGACATATCCAGTACTTAAATGGTAGCTTTATAGTCGGTACATAGTACTCAACTCTGCCTGCGCCTGTGGGGATTCCATATGTAACCGCCTGCCTTCAAAGCAAGAGTGAATAGGCATCTTCTGGACACGCTCGATCCATCATAGACCTCATCCATGGCATTCCATCAGGCGAGATCGAGATCAAGCAGGCCTATTCTGCAATAAAAATAAAAAAAAGCGTTTTTCAAACAGTCTAAAATATAATTTATGAAAGAATAGTATAGCATTATTTAGTTTGTAAATTTTATTTTTAGTTTTTTCGAGACTAACAAACCACTTTGGAATTAGCAATAAAGTAATGCATTTACTGGAATTTAATACTACGTTAATAAAGAAAAAACCTCAGAGGGAAACTGATAAGGCTAACACAGAAGTCCTAAATGATATAATTATGTCAGAGATTAAGGAGTATATTATAAACTTTTAAAACTTAAAACAAAAATATAAGCTTTTTAGGGTTCCGTACCCGAAGGGCGCCAAACGAGACCCTATTACTACACCTCCGCTGTCCGTCTGTCCGTGTGTCAGCGGGCTGTAGATTCATGAACCTTAATAGGTAGACATTTTCACATTTTCAGTTTCTACTGCCGCTATAACAAAAAATAATGATTAAACCCGTTTAATATTTAACTATGTAATATTTTTTTAAAGAGCATTTTTAAGTAACCGAACAAGAAACGTATTTTTTTCGTCTTTTTTTGCTAAATATTATACGGTAGTACGGAACTCTTCGTGTGTGAGGCCGACTCGCACTTAGCCACTGTTTTACATAGTTTTCTACTTATTTTACCGCTTGCCTTGAGTTTCAGCGGGTAATTTCTTACCTACTTTTACTTTTTGGGGTTTCGTACCTCTATGGCAAAAATGACAAAAGGCAATTTAGTTGAAATTTGGGTACACATATGAATTTCTGTGACCACGGACGTACGGATCACGTATGACGTAAATAAATAAATATTGAATACGAGGGGCAAATTAGAAAAAAAAATACCGTGCCGTACCGTGTGACGTATCAAATGAAAGGACTTGTTGTAAAGATCTTAAATATTTTTATTAATTATTTTAAAATAAATACTTTAAAATATATTTTAGAAAATAGATGAAAATGTACCATTCCACCCCATATCTCCGAAGCTACTGAACCTAAAATTTTGAAAAGAATACAGAGAATGGGTCTTTACTTTGTTAGGAGCTGAGGTGATGGAAGGAAACGACCAGTTCAAGTCACTAATTGGTACTGAGTTTATTTGAGGAAAGCTTAGCTACTAATACATATATATACAGCAGAGCGCTTGGCGCGCGGCGCGCGTGTCATGAGTTGACGATGCAGCTACAACTTTATAGATTACATGAAAACCTCTAAAAAGTCTATGGTCTTAAAATAATATGGTAAATCTCTCAATATTGTGCGTATAAACTTACATTTACAGTTGGAATGAATTGGAGAACATGGTTTTCAACTACATACAATGTTAAGTTTGTTCTTGGGATAAATTCATCCCAACTACGGAACCCTTCATTGTGCGTGATCCGACACGCACTTGGCCGGTTTTTTTAAATCGTTCATGCCGATACCAGTTAGCGCATCGATGTCCCTTACATCCTGTATGGGTGTGCTTACCCCACCTGCAGCAGCCTGGTAGAATCATTAGGTATGCCTTCACAAGACATACCTACCAGAACTTCCCCTTCTGATTAATTATTTACTCTATGTCCATTCAAAATGGCGGCTACCACACCTTGAGTTTCGGGGTTCTAATTAACGACTAGCGTTTCACTGTCCCCTGTCACATGCAAATTATATGGGGCAGTATTAAAAATGTCTCCACCCTTCGGTCATATTTAATTTAAATTATTGGTCATTTGTAGATATGCTTTTTTTTTATAAAAAGAGGGTAGGTATGTGTCATTAAAGAGTATAAAGGCGGAGTCGTCTTCGATACACGGTGTTTCAAATGCCATACAAAACCATTTTTTTAATAGTTCTTGCCGATGTAAAGGGTGTAAATCATCAATTCATCGATGCGCTAACTGTTACCATGATTTCAGAGTGATTCAAGAGTATAGAATCATGTACCTACTGAATTTATGACGAAAAAAGCTATCTCCAGGGCAAAGGTCTCTTCTCATCCAGAGAAGGCACGAGCATTGATCACCACGCTTGCTCAAAACGGGTTGGTGATTTCAGACATAGTACATGGTCGACCGAGCTCTGCTCGGGTGAAAATAGATATCGTCGAGGTATGCCAACGCTGTATCTCATTCCCGAGGCTGTGAAAAATGAGAAAATGAATTTTCCTAGATATGAGATCTAGCTAGATCGATTATTCCCGTAAACCCCTATATTGCAACTTTCATCGAAATCGTTAGAGCCGTTATCGAGAACGTGACTTTTTTTTTTCCAACTTACATAGAATCTATCATTACAGGGTAACTTATTGCGATAGCGTACTTATCTAACTGTTATCCTAACTTATAATTATAATTACATTTTGTAAGTTATTACAAATAATGCATTCTTTTTAAACTCACTCAGAGAACAGCAGAATAGGTCCGAGTCATTAGCTATGAGGTTGAGAGTGCGGAGTGCACGCGTCAGCGGCGCCTCACTTAACAGATTGGTCCGAGCACGCGGCTCACGTACTTGTCTGGAACACACAAACCTATGTGCCCAAAAATATCCGCATTATTTATTTATTTATTTATTTATTTGGTACACCAACAGCAGTACATACACAAAATTTCAAACAGAATAAAACCATAATACAATTACTGGTATGTATGCCTATTATAGGTATACACAGCATTCACCACAAAACAACATCATAATAAGCTAGAAAAAAACTAAACATAAAATAAGCATATACATACTAAGCATTATATACCTTCCCTCTAAGTACTTTTTTATTTTTTAATCTTTATTTATTTAAGGGATTTTTTTGAGGAGCTCGTGGGTAAGTAACAACAGCCGCACTGGTCGATCCATCAGGTTAAGCTACGCTTGCCGGGGTTGGTCAGTGGATGGGTGACCATCTTTACATACCGAGAATCCTCCGTGCCTCGGAAAGCACATTAAGCCGTTGGTCCTGGCTGTCATTCGTGGATCTTTGACAGTCGTTGCGAGTCGTCAGAAGCCGGAAAGTCTGACACCAGTCTTACCAAGGGGTATCGTATTACCCAGTTACTGGGTTGTGGAGGTCAGATAGGCAGTCGCTCCATGTAAAATGCTGGTATTCAGCTGCATCCGGTTAGACTGGAAGCCGACCCCAACATAGTTGGGAAAAGGCTAGGCAGATTGATTGATTTATTTAAGGGATTTTTGTACACATAAGCGACGATGTCAATATCATCGTGCTCTTAAAAATAACGACTAACTCTTCAACTAATTCTAAACTTAGTCACACAAAAATTAACTTAATCTAATTTCTTATCTAAAAAAGTATAAGTATAATATTTTTGCTGCTTCAGATGTAGGCTTAGCTAAAATACCATGGAACATTCCAACGTCCATTACCGATAATTTCATCGAGTAGAGAAGCGCGTTTCTTTTGCTTGTATATCGGATACACTCCACCAACACATGCTGTGCATCCTCTGTTTTACCACACACCTCACAGTTAGGAGAGTCCGATTTTCTCATGAGATAAGCAAAGTTGTTTAGTAGAATATGTCCTGACCTCAAACGATGCGCAGCAACCAATAAGTACTTTGAATATGTACGAGATGAGTAAATAAATATATATATATATATACAAATATTGCTCGTTCATTTAATAGTATAGGATATTAACTATAAGTCCAGTATAAGGTTTCCTCACGATGTATCTCTTCACCGATGTCAGTAATGTCCAAGATAAACTCAGAAAATAGATAAGTACTATCGAAGAATTTCATATCTAAGCAGTTTGAAAACGAAATCCCGTGAACACGATGACCACATCTGTTACCGGCCCGGTTCTATAGCGGCCGAGTGCTGTAAGCAAGAATAGTCCTTACGGTGGTTACTTATGAACTTCTTTGATGGTACATATAAATTGATAAGTCACATTGGTACTTGCCCGGATTTGAACCAACAATCTCGTGCATGATAGGAGAGGCGAGGCCTTCCACTGGGCAGTCACGAAAATCTATAAGTATAAATTACATAATAACCTCATTTTCGGCGACTTCTACCTCTGTCTACCTCGTCGGAATATACAGGTGTGTTTTGTTATGTTGTTGTAAATAAACTAATCCCATCACCACAGATAAATTCAGATGGGACACTCCGCGGTTTAAGTTTGAAGCTACAAGTTCGCGGCGGGCCCGTCTTGCTGGACCTATTCAGTGAGCAACGTAGTCAGAAGATCTAAGAGTCACGCGATAGAAAGAGAGGCAACTTCTAGGTGAATATAACTGTAGGTGATTAGCGCTGTGCGACCTGAATTGCACTTTATTGTGCCGTAACAGGAGTCACTTTTTATTAATCTGTGTCATCACAATTCATGTTTAGGCAATTCTCTATCAACTTAATTATTGATAGCTAATCCAATTCATGCACAGGTCGATCGAAGGTTAAGCTACGCTTGCCGCGGTCGATTTATGGATGGGTGACCATCTAATACATATTGATATCCCTCCGTGCTTCGCAAAGCACGTTAAACCGTTGGTCCCGGCTGCCATTCGTAGATCTTTGGCAGTCATTATGAGTAGTCACTAGTCAGAAGCAGGGCCGCCTTGGGCACATAAGGATCACGAAAAACGATAGAGATAGGGCGCTTAGCTTCATAGATAATCGCAATAAACTTGGACCATAATCTACCGTCCGTAGCACAGCAAGTGTCAGTAGATTATGACTTGTCACCTGCTGTTATAGTACGGCGGTTGTCATTGGAAAGGATAAGAGTAAGTAAGCAAAATTATTAAATCATAGATAGATAGATAGATAGAATATTCTTTATTATGCACACCATAAAAATTACATAAATAAATTTAGAAATGTTACATAAGGTGACACAATGGGCGGTCTTATCGCTAAAAGCGATCTTTTACAGACAACCTTTGGATGGATTAAAGGGAGAAGGAGAGACAATACTACAGGTAGTCAGTGGTGTAACATTTACATACACAATAAATACGTAACGCATAAACTTAACTACATAAATATACACATATATATAATATACATAGATATATATAAAATAATAAACATGAAATCATTTTAAAGGACAAGCAAGGCCCTATGGACAGGCTCACTCTTTGTGTGAGGGTGGTTAAATAAATTGAAGCGCAATTTTTTTTTTTTTTTTTTCCATTTAATTTACCTTGTATAAGTCTTTCGACATAATTAGTATGCTAATTAGATAATTATTTAATGTCGTTGCCGCATTTGGTTTTACTTATTTTTGACAGTTGGCAAATTGAATTTCGTTCAATGTTCATTTGATCCTTAATACATTATATAAAACATAGGAAATAAACGCAATACCATCGATTCTTTAATAGTGATCGATGCTTAATACTAATATTTCATGAGTTGGGGGCTAGAAACTTATTGTAAATCGCACTGCAAATCAATTTTTTTGTCATTGAATCGGTACTAATAATGCGTAGAATGGAACGGCCGCCAGCTGCCAATAATGATTTTTTTGAGGGCAGACCGGGGCCCCTGGTCGATCGTGGGGTCTCGAGGGCCCTGGTCAGAAGCCTAAAGTCTGACCAAGGGGTATCGTGTTACCCAGTAACTGGGTTGTGGAGGTAATATAGGCAGTCGCTCCATGTGAAATATATATATAAGTATTCAGCTGCATCTTGATTGACCTAATCCAATATCATATTTAATAACTTCCAATTATAAATATTAAACACAATTAAAATCTAATGATGTCCGCGCTCCGTGGAATAACCATATTAAGTTATTAATAAAATATCATGTAGGATAGCCATTAACTATATTAACGTGACCTTTTAGTAAATTAATGTTTTTGATGTCGCTGTGCTTACCCCCGTTTTACATAATTACTATAATTTAATTAAGGTATGTAATGTTTTATGTACTATTATAGATAGTTCGTTTTGTTAAATAGAGGAGCTCGTGGCTAAGTAATAACAGTCGCACGGGTTGATCCATCAGGTTAAGCTACTCTTGACGGGGCTGTACCGTGGATGGGTGACCATCTTTACATACCGAGACTCCTCCGTGGCTCGGAAAAGACCGTTGCTCCCGGCTGCCATTCGTCAATCTTTGACTGTCGTTACGGGTCGTCAGAAGCCCGAAAGTTTGACCACCAGTCTTACCAAGGGGTATTGTGTTACCCAGTAACTGGGTTGTGGGGGTCAAATAGGCAGTCGCTCCATGTAAAATACTAGTATTCAGCTGCATCCGGTTAGACTGGAAGCCGACCCCAACAAAGTTGGGAAAAGGCTAGGTAGATTGAATAGAAAGTTGGTTTTGTGTACCCACTTCTAAAAGTACATTACAAGGTTCCTAGTAATGTATTAAAAGTGTAATGTCCTGGTGTCTCGAATTGTCAATACTAATAATAATAATCTAGATAATAATAATCCATCAGTTGCAAATTGTTGGGGGTAAAGAGTTTAAGGTCATCCATGTAGAGGAGGTGAGATATAACCTGACCACCTCTCCTCAGCCGATAGCCTAGACCTGAATCCTCCAGCAGTGTGCTTAGAGGATTCAGGGCTAAACAGAACCAGAGCGGACTCAAACTATCGCCCTGAAATACGCCTCGATATTTCGACATCCTGGATAGCGAAGGACCGTCCTCCATTGCCCCATACATGACATCAGGAAGGTGCGTAGAGTTGCATCTACTTTATACAGCTCCAGCACCCTCATGAGCCATGTATGTGGCACAGAGTCATAGGCCTTCTTATAATCTATCCAGCATGTCGACAGATCCTTTCGGCTCGTGAGGTTATCGACAAGTGGGATGTGGATACTTCGGTCATTGTGCCGATAGTCGTGAAGGCCAATGGCATAATAGCCAAGAGCTTCGACCAACACCTGAGGGGGCTTTCGTTAGGCAGCTGGATCAAGAGCTTGATCCAGAAAGCGGTACTTCTGGACACGGCGCGTATAGTTAGGAGGTTCCTCTCTCAGGGGCCCTGACCACCGGTAGCTTAGACTCTGTACCCGATACCGATGGCCTACTGTTTATGTTTTATTTTTTCAAACTCAAACTCAAAATCAAAGCATTCATATCAATTAAACCATTTACAGGCAACCATTTATGTACATTTACTTTTGAATTGTCAAGGAGTCGGTCAGTCAGAAATATGAAGCTAGTTGCCCATTCCAAAGACTAGTAGGATCCTTTGGAGAAGAAAGGGCAAGATACTCCACGAACACTCTTTTAAATAATAAAAAACAAAAATTCCGCCTCATCCTCTCTCTATTAGGTGTTATAAATAGTGCCATCCACGGAGACGCGACCTACTCCGTTCCGCTCCGTACTAAAGTACAATTTACAGTACAGTAATGGCGGAGTGGGGCGCGTCTGGATCGCACTATTCTGTATCTCAGAATTATCACATAATCCACGCATGACGGCTATTTGAATGTAACCTATATTTTGCCATCATTATTATCAACATATTACTTCAAGTACCTACCAACACCATCAAACTAAAAACAGATTTAAGTTCGGCTACTCCCTAACAGATGGCGCCACCAGCCACTTCAAAGTTCAAACAAATCCATCATTTTACATTGACTTTAAATCATTTTAATTGCACTGAAAACGCATATTAATGAGCAAAGTAAGCTCCATTGACGTCTGTCAGTCTGTTTTTGTCGCATGATATCCGAAACGCGTGGTAATCGCAGTTTGGATTGAGTAATTATGAAAGATTGGCCTATTAACTGTAGAAGATTGAACTGTTAGTTGGTAGATTAGTTCGTCTTGATTATTTAGTGTTTATTGTGTAATTTCTTTGTTGATTTGTGAATTGTGGAGATATCTAAGGGGTAATTGGATTCGTTATTAGGCTACTTGAATTAAGTCGGTAACCTAATGGTCGATAGGAAGATTACGATCACTCATTTGAAACGTGGTGATTGCAATTTCTAAAATGTCAGCTTTTAACCAGAAGGGTCATTCTTTGGTTTTCTTCCTTCTTTGATAACTATCCACTTATATTCAAAACTATCCTTAGGTTATTCAAGTCTCAAATTAAAATATTCCTAAACTCTGATTTTTAATTTGCTTGACCAATTTGTTCAGCTGCTATCAAACTTTATTTAAAAATAACATGATAAATAATAAATATTACAGAGGCAACACGACAACAGTGTAGGTCCTCCTGCAGATAATGGTTCAGTGGTCCTAGGTGAGAGTCACTCGGTAACTAGGTTATTTTTATATCAACACCAAAGGTCATTTTAGTCAATAAAAATCGGAGTACTGATAGTTTATTCAAAACAATAGATAAGTAAATAAAAATATTATTCAGTTCAGAAAAACACGGTAAAATATTAATAAAAAACTAGCTACATGGGAGCTTTAGCAAATTCCCTGGATCTATGCTATCTGTCTGTACATTGACATCTAAAACCGACCTTTTCATTGATCCTCTGTGGTTTTCTAGCCCCAGCCCTCTTAACCTAGAAATAAAAATTTATACGTGAGTTTCGCCGAATTAGTCCCAAGGGTGAAAATAAGAATATTATTTGATACTTTATTTATAACATTGTTGTATATATAACAAAATATTTTAATTGCGGAATTCTTTGGCAAATCCTCTCTCTCAGCAATATTATCATACATCTATATTATTCTCATACCTCTATTCTTTTAACAAAAACCATCATGTAATCAAGTACCGTCGCTATATCGCGTCGGTATATAAAACTACGCCAAGTGTAATTCTAACTTTTAAACACCAGTATAAATTACAAAACAATATATTTTTTACACACCTTAGTATTTTATCTTTCATCATTATCATCACCTCAGCCGAATAACCACTCCAGTGCAGTGTCCAAAGACCGACCTCTAGGATCACCATTACGACCGATCCTACGGTTCCTGTATCCAGCAGAATCATCAGATCTTTGGTTTATCTAGTTCCTAGCCTGTCCGCTGCATCTTCCGGTACATGATCGTCAATCCAGATGTTTTCTGCCTCATCAGCCATCCGTATCCATGTCCGTACTCTTTTATTGACAAGTATATATTCATAAGGCTCCTATCGCCAAAGTTTCTAGTCCAAGGAAGTAGCTTTGAAGTAAGCTGTTGTAGATCTTCGGTCTGTCGGTCTCCTAAGAAAAAAACGTAATTTAAAATTTTCAATATTGACAATCACCTGCTCTTCATCTTGAGCTTTTTAAAATTAATTTTAAATGCATCGTAAGAAGACTTAGATTTCGTTGAATGATAGTGCAAGTGCTCAGTAGTACTTTCCTTGTTCACAAAAAACCTGTTGTCTCTTCCGTAACACAGTAAAAAAAAAACACTTCTAGTCAAAACTACCTACTTTATTCTCCGTAAACAGAGACTAAAATTGTTCTTTAATCCCTAGGGACAAAAAGAGATTTGAATTTGGAATGTGGATATTGTTAGTAAAATTTCCAATCACGGAAATTGTATGAACAAGTAACAGGCTGTAAGATAAAGTAAACCGCGCGATAGCCAAATTATTTTCTCATAGAGGGTTTTAAAAACTAGAGCGTCCACCTCGGGAACAACACTAAGCTCGAGTAATTTGAAACCCTCACTGCGCTCAGGATTCTACTCTATAATCACTGAAACACTCATGCCTTTAAAATAGTAGTTTGCTCCCTAGGCAAACAATCTACTATTAGTCATCCTATAATGTCAAGGTAAAGTGTTATTGGAGTTTTTTCATTAGAAATTTCTCAGAAGCAATTCGGTGTCTGGATTTGTGCCCGATTGATGGCAATAGGGTTGCACATGGGACATAAACATAATGGTATACAGGCACGGTGTTAATGTTATGTTATGAGTACAATGTCAGGTGTTGTATGAGAGCTCAGGAAACGCACAACAGGAAGAGAACACGCAGTATAACCCATACACTTCTCAAATAATGAAAAGACTGGCGCCTTTCACTTCAAAACAAGTTAACACACCCAGATATTCAAAACAGATTCAAGAAATAAACTAGGAAAATGGTGGGATGAAGAGAATACATGAATTTAAAGCGCTACATGCATAATGCAGTAACATGTATAATGTATGTGTGTCACTTTTTCTCAAGCGCTTGCTTAGCTTGAAAGCTTGACCAGGGCGGTACTTGCGTAAAACACTCGATACTCACAATATTTATTGCGTTATTGACGTGGTCGAGCAGACGAATTTTTCGAACATATGAAGTAACAAACCGTGCCCGATAAGATTTTTTCGGCAAAAATAAATTACCATACAAACTTTCATTCCCCTATCCCCTTTAGGGGATGAATTTCGAAAGCCTTAATTAGTGTTCACCTACGTTACCAAATGAACTCTTGTGCAAAATTTCATGCCTCTAGAGACCCGTATCCTACTTGCGTAATACACGATCCATCAGAATCTGAATCGTTTTGAAACAGATTGCTAATCCATTGCTTCATAAGTTCGAAAAAAATCCTGCTCAACAACGTAAATAACGCAATGAATGTTGTTGAACTGTCAAATGAAACAGATTGGTCGTAATCGTTTACGAAAATATGTTGCGTAATTAGATAGTCTTTGTCTGTCCGTGAATTAATCAATGAATTTAAGATTGTTATTAAGTAGAAGATGGATTAAGAATTTCCTTCAAAAATTCATCGGATAATCATACAAAGTATATTACGGAATTGGGGTACTGTGTGGTGTCCTAGGCACATAATTTTATTATATTCAACAAAGTAACATAGTTACTTTTGCTATTACGGACAAAAATCGAAGTAGTGAAAGGTCTTTGAAATCAGTTTCTGTAAAGGTTGGGAAATCTACCGACGGCTATTTAAAGAAAAGTGTTTACGTTGCTTTGATTGGTACTTCCGATTGCTTTTGTATTTTTCAAACTCAAACTCAAAGCATTTATTTCAATTAAACCATTTACAGGCACTTTTGAATACGAAGCTAGTGGCCCATTCCAAAGCGTAGTAGGTTCCTATGGAGGAGAACGGACACTCTTTTAAATAAAAATAACTATTGTTTGTAAGGTATAATATTTTTTTAATTGTAGGATTTGATAAATAACTTAAACATAGTTCCCGTTTAGAGTAACGAAATGGGTAAAACGCTTACGAAAAGAAACTTGTTTATGATATTGCAAACTATTACTATCATAAGTACTATCCGCATTCGTAACTTTGAACAGCACACCAGTAAAGTTGATAAAGTGTATGACATAATAACTGACACTAACTTTAACATTTTCCTCTGCAATGTGCTTCTTTGTAACTTTTTTAAGCGCTCCGGGATCTTTAGTAGAACACTACAAGTCCTGAATTACTTAAGACTGAATAGAATAGAATAGAATATTCTTTATTATGTACACCATAAAAAATACAGATATAAATGTAGACATTTTACATAGGGTGACAGAATGGGCGGGTCTTATCGCTAAAAGCGATCTTTTACAGACAACCTTTGGATGGATTAAAGGGAGAAGGAGAGACAAATACTGCAGGTAGTCAGTGGTGTACCATTTACATACACAATAAATACATACATTCATAAAGCATACACTTATCTATATATATATATACAATAATAAACATGAAACAAAATCAAGGAACTAAACTGAAAACTAACTGAATCATCAAACTGTGTAAGCATGTAACTCTAGTGTCTTTACCCCCTGAATAATTACGTAATAAGAGAGAGAGAGAGGATACATAATAAGCCTATAACATTCCCTCTGCTGGGACTCACGCCTCCTCTCTAATTCAAATTCAATTCAAATTCAAGTCATTTATTCAAACTAGGCTGAGAATCAGCACTTTTCGAACGTCAAAATTACATAAGACAGTCCCCCAAAAACGCCCACCCTTCACCACTTCCTAGTGCTTAAGCTGGGAAGAAGAAGTGGCGCAACAAACTCCCCAGCAGCACAGCTGTTTGTTCAGTTGAAAAAACTTGATTCTATTAATAGTTCTTATGCTAAAATAATTTACATTACCACAAATTGCAATACAACTCATAAAATAAAAACATTTTTAAGAGTAGATTATGTCAACAATAAATGAAAACAAAATTAAAATAAATTGACTCACAGTCAAATAAAATAATCCAAACAATTAAAGTATCATGTAGTCTAAAATAGTCTAAAATAATTGTTCGTTGCTTGGGGTACATTGGAGTAGCTTAATTAGTCCCAAGACGTTTTGTCGTCTAAGTAATCTTTAACTTTATAGAAACCTTTTTGACATAGTTTCTGTTTAATAAATGATTTAAATTTATTGAGGGTCAGTTCTTTGACATGGCTTGGGAGTTTGTTGTAAAAACGTATACTTTGGCACTTAAATGAATTACTAATTTTTTGGAGCCTAGTCCTCGGCACAATAAATAAATCTTTGTTTCTAGTATATAAGCTATGAATGTCGCTGTTTTTAGAATATAGATTTATATTCTTTTTTACATGAATCAGGTTCTCATAAACATATTGAGACTCGACTGACATAAGAAGGATCGACATAAGAGGGATCGGGCCATAATCAACCACGCACTCCCAGTGTGGATTGGCACTTGCTTAACTCATTCCAAGCCCCCTGACCCGACAACCAACTCTTTTGTAACATATGCCAATAATTTTCAAAACATAACTCATATAAAACATCCTACATATACTTATAAACGCAGTACAAATCGAATTTCCGAACGTTGGTCAGTGATTTCAAAACTTCGTGAGGTGAACGTGAAAAACTGCAAGAGCACCTTCGGGCAAAAACCTCGGTGCGCGGTGTGTTTGGTGGGACAGAGAGCGCACGATGAGAGAACGAGAGGGAGGAGAAAAACTTGCGACGGCGCAACCACGCTCGCATATCTGGGAAGTGGACGGCAAAGAGTATGGCGTAGAAGGGTGGAAATGATTTTCGTGGCAAAAGAGTTCTGAATAATTTTAAACTTATAACGGATGAATGTGAGATAAATACTCGTAGAACATTATGAAAGAGACATATTTTGTAGATATACGCAATAATAGGAGACCAGAGTAGAGCCAGCCTTTAAGCATGTTATTAATTTCGCTTAAGAGAAGACAAAGTACTGGAAATCTTTTTTTTTTTTTTATTTCTGTATTAATAAGAACTAACGTTCTTAGTAATTGATTACAATCCAGCCTAACAGACTAATAAGTAATGTGATTCTAATTTAATATTTTATGAGATAGATTATGTTTTAACTAAGAATAATGTCATTTAGCACTTTGTTTTTTACACTAGGTCAATTTCGTAGCACTTTCTTAGGGTCTAATAAAATTGGTAAAAAAAAATAGTTGATGTGTTACATGTATAGCACAACATTGTGACTATTTATTATTAATTCACAATTTACCCACTACACTAACTCAAAAATGAAATCAAAATGACACAGGAAGGAAGTGAACATTGAAATGATGAATGAAAGAAAAAGATGTTCAACACTTACCACAAATAAACTGGATACCAGGCAGATGATGAGGGAAGACAAGGTTGAGCATTGACTTAAGTTCAGCTTTAAATAATTGCAATCTTATACCAATAGGCAAAAGAGCCAAATCAAACTAATTAAATTAACTTCAGCGTTTTTTTAGGCAGCATTTCTTGAAGTATTTTAATTCTTCTGTTACCTCTGCCTAACCTTGCAGTTATTACGGGCGTGATGTTATGTTATCTTATAAATATTATTTAAGGCCTCTGACTTTCCGGAATCATGTGCGTATTGTACAATTATCACTTGCTTCAAAAACGGTGAAGGAAAACATCGTGAGGAAACTGCCTGAGAGATATTTCTCGACAGCATGTGAAGTCAAGTCAGAGGCCCATAGACGGCTTTAAAACTCTGACATCAGGTTAGTCAGTAACCATACGAAAAAAAAGAAGACTACGAAGATCCAGCGGCAATCCGGACAATGAATTTAACAGAATTTTCAAGTAAATTGCTTAGAGATAATCAGCATCTTAATTGCGTATCACACGATCAATCACAATCTGTTTCATTTTGACAGTTCAACAACATTCATTGCGTTATTTACGTTGTTCAACAGACAAATTTTTCGAAAGTTCGTAGCAATGGATTAGTAATATCCTTCAAAATAATTCAGATTATGATTGATCGTGACTTACGCAATTAGGGCACAGGTGGCAGCCAATAACCATTACGATATTTGCCGATACAAATACTCTAAAAAGTGTCCCATTTCAGGGTCTTTTCAGAACCGTAAGCGCGGGCTTGCGGACGGTGAGCAATGGGTAGCTCGCCGTCCGATAAGGACCAGGCCCGGGTCGACGACGCGTTGTGTTTCACGCGCGCCTCAAAGAGATGTCAGCACAACTGAAGGGGTCTACTAGAACCGATGAAGTATTATTTTATTTGACTGTAAGTCAATTTATTTTAATTTTGTTTTCATTTATTGTTGACATAATCTACTCTTTAAAATGTTTTTATTTTATGAGTTGTATTGCAATTTGTGGTGATGTAAATTATTTTAGCATAATAATATGCACTATTATATATATACTATTATATAGAATCAAGTTTTTTCAACTGAACAGACAGCTGTGCTGCTGGGGAGTTTGTTGCGCCACTTCTTCTTCCCAGCTTAAGCACTAGGAAGTGGTGAAGGGTGGGCGTTTTTGGGGGACTGTCTTATGTAATTTTGACGTTCCAAAAGTGCTGATTTCTCAGCCTAGTTTGAATAAATGACTTTTGAATTTTGAATTTAGATGCCTACGATGATGATGATGATGACGCATGATACGAAAAGTAGAAGAATAAGAATATAATCTTCATTCTCTTTTTCTACTTTTTACTGCACTTGGAGTCATTGCAAGTCACAGAACTAGATTATATTACCTAATTCACCGTCTACATTAAGACATCTAAGCTGCACGTCGCTTCGCCGTAAGTCGCTTTTGATGTAGCGTGCAAAAACGACCAGGTACCAGCTAGTCCATTCAACACCTAGATTTGTTTATAATTAATTGTCATTTTTAGCTTTTTGCTCATAGGACACCGCTTTTGAGGTTTCCGTTGGCTCCTTGTGTTATTAGCTGCGCCTTTTAACAGTTAATCCATTATGCAGTTAGTGCTAAGAGCCACTGACAGGAAATATCTTTTCTTATGAAATCGATTCTTGGATTTTGTAAAGATATCTACTTTATTAAGTAATATCTTCTTCTCTAATATATAACATTCTCGTGTCACATTGTTTGTAACAAAACTCCTCTGAAACGGCTTGACCGATTCTTATGAAATTTTGTGTATATATTTCAGTAGGTCTGAGAATAGGACGTCAACTATTTTTCATACCCCTAAGTAACAAGGTTTTTAGGATAGGTAGGTGAAGGTAGGGTAGGTAGGTAAGTAGGTATGTAGGGTAGGTTGGTAGAGTCGGTAGGTAGGGATGTATGTAGGTATTGTAGGTAGGTAGGTAGGTAGGTAGGTAGGTATGTAGGCAGAGTAGGTAGTAGGTACTTAGGTAGGTAGGTAGGTAGGTAGGTAGGTATGTAGGTAGAGTAGGTAGGTAGTCGCGGGGTACAACTAGTACGCATATAATATTAGTTCTTCAAGCTAGATTTTATGCATTTCTTCCAGGTCGGTAAGTACGAGCTCATTTTATGATAACAAGATTTGCTAGTAACCCGCAGGATATATTGTTAAGATATCACCGTGAGAACTTAGGGGAATTGACCTGTTATTAGGTGTAGTGATAGTTCACTTCACAAGCATCATGTCTGTGATGTTAGGGATTGACAGTATTGACACTTCACTTCACCTTAGTTTTCATGGTGATATACGTATTTACAGAATAGACTGTTTCATTACGTAGTTCTATCTAGGTAATTCTAGATCGTAACGTAACTGCCTCAAACTCAAACTCAAAGAATTTATTTAAATTAAACCATTTACAGGCACTTTTGAATTGTCTAGGAATTGGTCAGTTAGTCAGGAAGTTGAAGCTAGTTGCCCATTCCAAAACGTAGTTTTTTATGGCGAAGAACGGGCAAGAAACTCCAAGGACACTCTTTTAAATATAGATATCGATACAAAATCCTGGGTACATTATTCTTGTTGCTTCTATAGTTATGTGAGAATAATCAAAACAATTCAAAATATAAGATTAGCCTCGTTAGTCTTGTGGTCACAAGCGCTACTGCTGAGCAGGAGGTCCCGGGTTCGATTCCCAGGTCGGGTAAAATATTATTGCTGGGCTTTTTCCATCCGGAATTTCTCAGTAGCATCCCGGAGTTTGGATTTGTGCCCGCTTGATGGCTATAGGCTCGCCGCCTCGTCCTCTATTACATGAGACTTAAACATTACAGGCGAAGTGACCACTGAAAAACAGCGCTGTGCTGTGGGTCTCCATAGCACAGCATCATGCTGAGTGGAAGCCTTTTTTTCACAGTCATGACGTGCCAGCAGCTGCCGACTATTTCTGTTTTGTGCTCGTTATTGTATTGTTATCGTTTTAGTATCGTTATGTTGTCGTTATCTACTCGAGTTTATTATCTTTTTTAGGGTTCCGTAGCCAAATGGCAAAAAACGGAACCCTTATGGATTCGTCATGTCTGTCTGTCCGTTCGTATGTCACAGCCACTTTTTAATGAAACTATAAGCACTATACTGTTGTAACATGGTAAGTAGATGTATTCTGTGAACCGCGTTAAGATTTTCACACAAAAATAGAAAAAGAAATTTAAAAAAATTGGGTGTTCCCCATACTGAAACTCAATTTTTTTTTTCCATCAAACCCGTACGTGTGTATGTATGTATCTATGGATAGGTCTTCAAAAATGATATTGAGGTTTCTAATATCATTTTTTTCTGAACTGAATAGTTTGCGCGAGAGACACTTCCAAAGTGGTAAAATGTGTGTCCCTGTAACTTCTAAAATAAGAGAATGATAAAACTAAAAAACATATATGATGTTTGAAGTTTACATTACCATGTAAACTTCCACCGAAAATTGGTTTGAACGAGATCTAGTAAGTAGTTTTTTTTAATACGTCATAAATCGTAAACCGCAATTTACCTTTATACTATGTTCCTTGCTGCAACGGAACCCTTCATGGGCGAGTTTGACTCGCACTTGGCCGGTTTTTTTTATGCACTTGTGTTCCGTGACAAATAAACTTATGTTTCTTTCTTTCTTCCGTTCTAAGTATGGCTGTACTACAGGTACACCTCTGCTTAACCCTTTGGGGATTACAAGCGTAATGTAATGTTTTATGTTATTCTAGGTCATGCTTGCTTGAAATCAAAGCCGTAATAGATAACTCGACCGTTGAGTTGAGCCTTGAAATTAAGCGTTGTGCATTGTATTTTATTGACTTGAAGTCAGTCCAAACTAAACTAAACCAAACTTTTTACCCGACTACGGCGATGCAAAAAGGAGGTTTATGATTTTGACCAGTACGAACGTTCAAAAAAAAAAAAAACAAAGGCTGAAAATCATCACTTTTAGAACGTCAAAATTACATAAGACAGTCCCCCAAAAACGCCCACTCTTCACCACTTCCTAGTGCTTAAGCACGTTGTTGATTTGTTACCTCATAACTTCTAAACTACTCATCATAATTTGACTAATGAAGGTATCTTTAGAAGCGTCTTATTCGTCCGCTGGTTAAAGACTATTCACCTTCATATTAAATTCAATATAGCGACAAAATAAAGGACATAATGACATGTTTAATTATGCCATGTTGTCTATCAAATGAAAGGGCTTGACGAGCACATTGCAAAAATATATTTATATTAAAACACCAAAATAATTTTTATAAAAATAAAAGTTATAAAAACTAAAACCTAACTACGACAATGTATTGTTTATACCTGTTTAGTTGACTTTTTAGCCGTAGTTCGGTTTTAGTTTTTATAACTTGTATTTTGTGTGTATTTTTAGGAAATGGGAATTATTTTGAGTTCGTTTACATACGAGTACATGCCATATTTTTTACCTGCAAGACTAAGTTCTCGTAACTCTAATTTTATTTCCTGTACCATAAATAATCCCATCTTAATGCCAACGTCCACGGTCCCACTAACCCAACTATCTACCCACATTTCCAGTTAGTTGACTCCCCTTTATGATGACGTCACGACACGTGGCGTTGCGCTCGACTTCCCACTTTGCCCATTGATTAGAGGCCATTGTGCGTATTGACTGGCCATTATGTACAATTGCCTTTGTGTTATGACCTGATTATTTAGCGATGATAACGTTAGTTAGTTTTGGCACTAATTTTATTGTATTGTTGAGTTATTAAGAAGTTTGCTAGAGTTGCAATAGGGGTACAATATCATACCTACCAGAATTGGACAAGGGATGTAAATATATTTGCCATAGAAAAACGCCTTCGCTCTCGTGGACTGTAATAGGTATGTTCAATGGGAAAAAATACGTATCCAATATTTTTTAATAATCTACCAGACGCGCAAAAAAAAATGTTTTTTTGGTCAACATACCTATTCGTTTTGTAAAATAAAAGTAGACTTAGTTACTCCTTCAAATATCAGCTGTCTGTCAGTGAAAGTCCCGTCAAAATCGATCCAGTTGCTTCTGGGATTAGCCAGAACAAACAGGCAATCTGGTAAAAATAATAATTATTACCGTCAACTGCCCTAACTTCGCCTGGCGTCCTAAGTTTGCCTATAATGAAAAATATGTAATACATTTTTCATGTTACTTGTATGGCAATCGAAAATTTTGAGTTTTCATAGAGAGCTTTAAGTTTCAATTGCCATACAAGTAAAATGAACAAGTTAATACATCTTTTTCATTATAGGCAAACATTGGATGCCAGGCGAAGTTAGGGCAGTTGACCGGTATATTAATTATAAATTTTTGTTATTTTTAAGTTTTAAATGTTATTATTATATTTTTTTTTAATCGTGTTTTGTATGGATCATGTGGTATGCAATAATGATTTTTTAATTTATTTATTTTAAAACAGGAGACGCACAGCATCATCATCATTTTTTACAATTTAAATAGTAGATGAAAAATTTAAATTTAAAAAAAAGTGTGAAATGCGATGTGTAAGAATTTTAAATTAGCAGGGGAGTGTGCTAATTTTTTAATGTGTCCGATATGCAAGCAAAATAAACGCACTTCTCAACTCGATGAAATTGTCAGTACCTGATGGACGTTGGAATGTTCCATGGTATTTTAGCTAAGCCTACGTCTGAAGCAGCATTTTAGCTAAGCCTACGTCTGAAGCAGCAAAAATACTATAAATATACTTTTTTATATAAGAAATTAGATGAAATTAAGTTTTGTGTGACTAAGATAAGTCAGTTTAGTTGAGGAATTAGTTGTTATTTGTAAAAGCACAATGGGATTGGCATCGTCGCATATGTGCACAAAAATCCCTTAAATAAATTAAAAAAAAAAAAACAGTAAAACAAAAATGTTGTTTTTTTTTTTGTTCTATTTATCGACCGTTAAAATCCGGAGTCGCACGTAATCTGTTCGATTTTTGCCCTAACTCGTGTGAATCCGGATTTTTAATTTGTCTGTCTGTGATGTCTTGTTTATACCTTTTTATATGACTTTTTTGTCGTACTTGGATTTTAGGTTTATAACTTTTATTTTTATTTAAATTATTTTGGGGTTATAATATATATATTTGAAATGTGCTAATTAATCCCTTTCATTTGATACACAAAATGGCAAAAAAAAAAATTTTTAGTTCATGACTTTATGTTCTCTAGAGGGCACCATATTCAATTTAATGACGGCACATAGCCATAATTATGATCAGTAGTTAAGAAGTTATGAAGGAACAGATAAACATACATACTGGTCAAAATCATAACCCTCATTATTGCTTCGTATGCGAAAGTGGATCACAATCCCTAAGCATTTTTACAAAAAGAATGAGCTTTTACCAAAATACAAAAATAATCTGACATTATTTCAAATTTCCCACACCACAAGTCCATGTTAACACACCAAAAATCACTTCCCCATACAAAATAACATAATCAATTTACACTTCTGAATAACTTGATCCTTTCCCATCCATCCGTATGGAATAAACCCATAGTCCCCAAAGTATATCCCTACGCATTGGGGACGATATGAACTGACCCCCTGGGGTGTAAGTGTAGTGGGGTATAATTTATCGGGGTATTAATTTGTAATGTAGTGATAGTGGAGAATTGATTTGATAGCTGCGGTTACGTGAAGATTTGGGGACATTATTAATTCGATTTACTTCGATCGATTCAGTTTTTTTTAACGAAATATTTTAGCAATGTTTTAGTGGAAGTAGATCTTAATTAGATTAAATCCTACTAATCCAATACTCAATACTCAATATATTTATTGCTTCCACATGTGAACTTAGGTGGTAGGTTTAACAAAATAATATGATCATTGTGGACCCTGTCGGGCACAGCAAAAGTAGGAGAGAGGAAGAGGGCTTTTAATTTTGTTTACTTAGTTAGTACCTATTTATTGTAATTATTTTATAAAACTTGTAAATTAAAATTTGTCATTTAAATAATAATTGACATCATAATAGCATTTAGTTAATAGGAATTGTTTTAATTTGTTTATAAATGTATTCAATTTTTGTTCATTTTTTATTAATTCTGGTAATTTATTAAATATTTTAATTGACATGACTAGTGTACTAATATTATTATATTATCCTTACTAATATTATTGTTCGTTGGTTACGCTTTCACACTAAAACGGCTGAACGGATTTGGATGAAATTTGGCACATGGGTAGACCATGACCTCGATTAGGACACAGCATACTTTTTACAATTATATTATACTAATTTACAAAGAAATAATAATTGATTCAGTCGCCCCTTCCAAAAGGTAATTTTCGTATGGAGAAGAATGGGCAAGAAACTCCACCTTATATGTAAAATGTTTTACACAACAATCGAACCTAGATAAGTGAGACTAGGGACCGCGATATTTTTTTCGCTTATGGCGGTTTCTCACTATTTCGATTTTCTAGCTTATAGAGGTACTGGAGTGGCCTTTCTCACTTACAGAGGTTTATATAAAATACACATTTGGCCATTCGATCAGATTATAGTATGATACAAATACAATGTTAGTTACTTCCTCGTTTAAGAAAAGAAAATCAATATTAGTTCCCCGAAATTTAAGAATGAGTCATAAATACCTAGCAGATGTTACAATTACGCTCGATTGTCGCTTATAGAGGTATATGCAAGTAGAAGTCTCAGTTATAAAGGTCTACAGGAGATGTTAAGTGCTCTCGACTGTCGCTTACAGAGGTAAAGGCAAGTAGCAGTCTCAGTTATAGAGGTCCACGAGTAAAAAGTTTATGTTTCTCACATTAGAGTTTTTTGAGTTAAAATGACGGGACCTGGCAAGCACTCTCATTTATAGAGATTTCTCGCTTACTCAGGTTTAACTGTATTTTGTATACATTAATTGTATAATTAATTAATATGTGATTGTACAATTGTATCCTTTTACCAATTCAACTATTAACAACATTTTTATAACATAATAATCACCACAATATTGTTCAGTGAGCAGCGTATAATCTCGGGGTGTTAGGGGGTGAGCACACGCGGCGCGGGCGCAGTCACAATATTGTGCTACTTCGTGTGATCTGGCTTTAATGGGGTAATCGCTCTATTCGATGCGAGGGACACGGATGAGTGTAGTACGTGTGTGCACAGTGGATGCGGCATGTTGTGCAAACTTGTGTTTTTACATATACACATAACATAACATAAAACCACGCCTGTATCGAAGTGTAAAGCAGAGGGGTACCCATTTTAAACCCACATTGCGCCAGTTATGTTTAAGTCCCATGTAATAGGGGGCAAACCGATTGCCATCAACCGGGCACAAATCCAGACTCCGGGTTGCTACTGATAAATTACAGATAGAAAAGCCCAATAACACTTTGCCCGACCAGGAAACCATCTTTTTTTTTTGTTATATGATGTTATTTTATAATAAAACAAAAAAAAATTGTTTTACCGATGCCTAACGTTTTAATTTATATATTGTGAAATCCCGTGTTTTCAAATGATGCCATATTTATAATAATAATAAACATTTATTTCAGACCAGGTCCATATTCTTGTTAGTAACAATATACTTAAAAACGAATGTTAGTACTCATCACAATACAGATTTCACTGAGACATGAAGCCGCATCCATCTCTGGAGCATGGGGGACTCCCCCCGATCTGCAAATACACAGAGTATAGAGTTGGAACTACCACGAACGCGAGTGACTAGGGAGGCACATCTTTTCCTTATGACAGCGGCAAATCCATCAACCCGCGCCTCAGCAAACATCCCTGACGCACTACAACGCCATGGCAGCCCCAACAGTCCCCTGAGTGCATTGTTGTATTGGACACGCAGATCGCTGTATGCCCGCTGCGAATAACTGACCCACAGGCTGCAGGTGTAAAAAGGCAATATGCTTCAAAAAGCGTGATCTTAACCGCATTCGTACACCGTGCAAACCTGCGGGCCAGCATGTTACAACAGACAGCCAGCGACCTGCGTTCCCTTTCTATGTCTACATTATCACTTAAATCATCGGTGACCCAGTGACCCAAATATTTAAATTTAGACACCCTGCACAGTGGAGTGCCATAAAGTGACACATTCGGAAATGCTTGGTAAGAAAAACCACTTGCTTTGAAGAGCATTAGTTCAATCTTCCCAACATTATACTTAAGCCCATGAGTCACCGCCCATGAGTCACCGTTTATATTTCTTATTAAACGAGAAAAAAAGAAAACAATTAAAAAAAACTGTATAAATTTGAAACTTGGTAGTAGGTTTCCTGAAAAAACTCTTCGTGAAGTACTCATTTCTACAAATCCGACTTTATCAAGTTGCCAGAAACTAATTGGAGAAATAATAGAAGAATGAAATACTAAACATAAAACTATCGGAAATTATTACTTATATTTTGAAAAGAAATCGACTTGAAATAATCTTGTTGTCCGACGACACCTATTCCTGTTAACCCAACTCAGTTAAACTACTTAATAAATAAATATATAAAAAAATATAAAAATTTAAAAATCCGCATCCGATCCTCGTATCCATCCCTTCTCACATCGATGTTCGTGCTAATTGTAATAGGCTTATTTGCACATATCAGTGCCCAGCGTGGGACAGTCCTTTGTGCACTTATAATGACATCTAATTTGTTTGCACAGGGCTCGCCTGTGCAGGAAAAAAGGTCATAATGATGTGTTTTGGCGACAAAGAAAAATTATTTTGTCTTTTGCTGCACGAGTCTTAGCCAGAATTTACTTACCCGAAGATTTGCCTACAAATAAATTAACTTGGTGCTAATCGCCTCAAGAAAAAATAATATTATTTAAAAGTGTCGTTCCGCCAGTTTCGGGTGAGTAAAATCGGGCGAATCACCGATAGGCCGAGAGTAAAAGCTCGTGCAGACCAGCGCGACGTGACTCGAACAATACAATTTAAAAAATAATACACGGTGTAACAATAACCGGTGTCGCGTTGCGCTGTCGCGTCGCGCTAGTCTGCACGAAGCTTTTTTCAGATTTGTAATTATTGACTAAGGGCGAAATTCACCAATGAAACTGTGTTCAAGAGCGTCAGTGTTCAAATTTCACACAAATAATGACATTGATTCTTGAACGCGGTTTAGATGTAGGTACTGATCGCGATCCTGGCGCCATCTCCACGGGCGAGAGAATCGCAGCGATAGTCTCGACATCAAATTCAATAGGAACTCTTTGAATCAATTTTCACACGACAATATCATCGCGGTGACAATTTGAAGGCTTGACTATCGCCGCGATTCTCTCGTCCTTGGAGATGGCGCCTTATGAGAAGAATTTGAAAAGCATTTGTTTTGTTACTTTGATCAATTACTTGTCAAAGCGCTAGAGTTATTAGACAGTAAGTAATTAGTCAGAATTTTCTACAGTCTACAATGTCTTTTTATTCATTCTTCCTCCAAAAATATAGCTGTAAATGTAAGTATGTACTAGCCGTTCACTTCAAGATGGCCGTTACCTCCCTTCTCGCTTCCTCACACCGCGCCTCAAGTCAGACCCGCTTAGTACGGATAGTAAGTTTGCTATCGTCGTTTGTTTCGTGTGTTTGTTTGTGCGGTGTGTGGAGGCGGGAAGGGGGGTAATGGCCATCTCGAAGTGAACGGCTAGTACCTTCAAAGTCAAAAAATCTTAATCAAAATATTTTATTTTACAAACCTACGTCGGCAATTATGAAACGTCAGAAGCTAGTTGCATGATTCCAATTGGTCGTTTCATATGGAGAAGAGCCGGCAAGAAACTCCGCGGTTTTACAAATAATTGGCTTTTACAATATTTCCCTCCAGGTATCTATTTGAAGTCCACAAAATATGCCTGAAAATAGAGTTTCAATGAAAGGTACCTAATAGATAATTCAACATGGTTTTAACTAAATTACAGACACAATAACAATTTCGTCCTAACATATCACTTACCTACATAACTAAATAATTTACTAGTTTAAACTAATTGCATACAATTGCACCAATCCAATATATTTTACCAACTACCGTCCCGGACAACAATTACGAAATCTAATTGGCTCATTCGAATTTAGAATTCTACCGTCGCGAGCCCTGATTGGCGACGCGTGGCAAGTCTTCTTCAGAAAAGCCGGTAATTTCGAATATTCCCTGTTCTGTCAACCATTTTGAAATGTCCTATGATAAATATGGTTGGTTGTACTTTTCAGAGGTCTTTGAGCCTGGTTGTCCTCTTATTAAGTATTATTAGTAAAGTAATTGACAGTTATTTATAATAAGTGGCTATTTTAACTATTATTTAGTTGGAAGACGTTAATTAGGCTCTTTAGTTCGTCTAATTTGATGTTATTTAGCAGTTTGTCGGTGTTACAGATACTTAAGTGAGTGAAAGCATTTTCATTTCATGTGAGTTTTGCAGGTATATTATTATTAAAAGTTTCACCTGCTGAAAATTTATTTGAAAAATGCATTTGAAAGGTATTGATTATTATTAAGTCTGGAAAGAGTGTCGCGGTTCTAAAGAAGTAAAACAAACAAGCCAAAGGGCTGTGCCCAATTTTGGTGACTTTTTTTTTGATCGCACTTTAACGCCTCTTTGCTAGATATGATGAGCACTTCCATACAGACAATAGTTACTATGGCAGCTCAGCTCTAAAGTACATCCGACTCGAGTTATGCGCCCTAATACACACACAGAGTTTGGACCTCTGACTTGGATTCACATGCCGTCGAAAAATATCTCCCAGGCATTATTATTAATTTTTTTATTGAGTAAGGCGCACTAACGACATATTTACAAGAATGAACAATAGGTAATCACAAATCTTCAATACTGTGTAAATCACAACATTCTTATATTTAATAAGAATGTTGTGCATGCCTTTAAGTGACGCACAACTATTAAATTAAAAATTCAATTTTGAAATATAAATAACATTTTATAAAATTTTATACCATAATAAAATTAGATTTGATTTGATTATTAAATTAAATTTTACATTCCTCACATTGCATGAGAGCAATAAAACCACACAAATTCACAAAAATATTCGCACTTAACAAAACTAATTAAATGGAATAAAATAAAGGTAAGAAAGGTAATGACGTGTAAAAGTTAAAAAAAAAACAAATTACGTTAAACTAAATTACAATGTAATTTTTGATAACAATCTTAAATTAAAATCCAACATAAATAAAGTAAAAGTTCAACATAATTAAATTAAAATTACATTACTATTAAGTTAGAACAAGTACATATTATATAGGGATTTTTTTTTAAATTTTAATAATTTTTGTTTCAAATATTGGCAAACTATCAAAGAAAATATCGATATTGCATGGCTCAGGCATGCCGATTTCCTCACCATGTTTTCCTTCACCGTTTTTTAAGCAAGTGATAATTATACAATACGCACATGAATCCGAAAAGTCAAAGGTGCGTGCCTTGGGTTCGAACTTGAGACCTATGACTTGGCAGTCCGACGGTGACACCTCTAGGCTATCACTGTTAATACAATATATCACTAGGTTTACGGTATAGGTTCCAACCTGATTATCACCCAAAGCGTAATCGCACAACATGACTAGCAACAATAATAACAAAAGTTTAAAGACATATGCAAGCTTGTCACTTCGCCACCAGTGTAATCTAATAATAGAAAATAAAAAGCCTATGTATTACGAACCAATTTCATCATTATATCTGCCCTGGAAGGGAGGACTTTAAATTATAAAACATAATACACTAATTGGGAAAATACTACTTGTAAACGTTAAGGTAGAGTTTACACTACAGTGCCCATACATTGTCAATTTATTTATGTAAGTACATTGTTTACATGGTTGTACCTATTGTTTTAGGTGGGTACCTACATGTTTCATGCACGGGTGATGCATGCGGATAATTATTTATAATACCTATGAAATCAGCGTTTTGTATGGAGAATTTTTAAGAAGTTGTAACATTTTCTTAATTTATTTAACAACCATGAACACGAATGTTCTAAAACTTTTATGCACCAATGAATTAAAAACTAAGTTAACGAATATGCCACTTAGATTAGCGACAATATTAAGTTATGGTTAAGTTAAAACAAATAGTGGTAATTTCTGCTAACAAAATGAGGAGTCATTTTTAAGGTATTTTTTATGTTTTTATAACTATAAGTAATAAGGTTTTTTTACTATTGGTAGTTGTCTATGATGGTCATTATTCGATATAATACCAAGCAATAGATGAATATTTTAAATCATAGAAGTGCCGAGGTTCCCTATTTGTGAGAAAAAAACGTAAATTTCATAGGACCCAATATATTATTTAATTATTTTATTCATACTATTGGTTGTATAGTAGCATTATATTATCAAGTACTATTTATTTTATTTTATATTTATGTATAATTCTTTAAGCCTGACTTGGTTTCCGTACGTCTTTTTCGGGTGACCACTGAAAATCAGCGCTGTGCTGTGGGTCTCCATAGCACAGCATCATGCTGAGTGGAAGCCTTCTTGTCACAGTCATGACGTGCCAGCAGCTGTCGACTATTTCTGTTTTGTGCTCGTTATTGTATTGTTATCGTTTTGGTATCGTTATAATAATAACATTTAATAATAACATTTATTCCAAAAATAAAAATAATGTTAGGTTTCGTTATCTACTCGAGTTTTTTTTTTTTTTTTTTTTATGCATGTGTTTCTCTGACAAATAAACTTATTTTTCTTTCTTTTTTTCTTTCTATCATTATTACAGCCTCATGGGCGTACCCAGGAGGGGGGAAAGGGGAGGGTACCTGCCCCCCCTGGATTTTGTACGCCTACGTACCTACGTACTGTTATGTTAGAGTCACGTTAAGACTTACTTTACAATTACATTAAATTATGCATTAATTTTAGAAATAACTGCGCTGTTTGGCCGGTTATGTTGTATCATGCAAAATTCGCGAACGCAGCTAGCAAGCACTTGGGCTCGGTTGCCAGCCGCGGGGCGATGATTAAAAAGGAGCCAAATACTCGTATAGTCGACGAAAAATATTCATTCTATAACCATATCAAACTATGTTTAGCATGTGCGGGGGACCCGGCTTAAGAAATTTCTGATTTGGACCCCCCCCCCCCCCCCGTGCCAAAAGCTGGGTATGCCCATATAAAGCCTAGCCTTATTCCAAACTGTGTATGTTGGGTCGGAAAGCAAGAGATTTATTCGACGCTTGAATCAACGCTGCAGACCGTTAAAACCAAAACTATGAAACTTCCACATATAAAAGAGAAAAAAACTCAAACATCCTGTCTTCTCAAAGTAGCAAACATTTCAGAAGTACAATTTTTTTTTTAAAGAAGTAAGTATAACCTCTGGCTAAATGCACACCGACTTCCGAAATTAAAGATATTTTTCACTTTGTGATGTCGAATGAATCGAACACAGTGTTTCGGCACACACATTATACTAGTGTAGGTATGGCCTAACATTAACAAAGTACGTACAATGAAGCGATGAATTTCCCCTGTCCAAGTGTCCGCCCCAGGACAAGGCTAGGTCGAATTAATAATTCATTAAAAAATCAAGTATTTTCTCGGAATAAAAAATCATTGCAAGAAATGGTTGTTAGAAGGATGACTGTTTCCATTGTTACGATTAATTAAGTACCACCGAAGAAGTTCATATCTAACCACCGTAAGGACTAGTCTGGCTTGCAGCGCTCGGCGACTATAGCAGCCGGGACGATAACTGATGTGGTCATCGTGTTCACGGGATTTTGTTTTGAAACTGGTTAGATATGAACTTTTTTGATGGTACGTACCTATATTTTTAGCTTGGGTACGCAGGTACGGCAGGTTAGAAGGTAAATAGGTGTAGAAAAAAACCGGCCATGTGCGAGTCGGATTTGCACAATATTTACCAAAAAAACGCCGAAAAATACATGTTTCTTGTATGATCCTTTAATTTTTAACTGTAGTTTTATATTGGGAACCCTAAATATATGTAGTGATAAATATTGTACTGTGGTATGGAACCATGTGCGAGTTCGACTCGCACTTGGTTGGTTTTTTTAGTTCAGTTAAATGATAATACTAAACGAAGTATATTTTTTATCTAAAATTAAAAAAATCGTAAATATGATTTTGTATTTGTTTTTGTAGAAAATCACACCTTATTAAAAATAAAAATAAAAACTAAATCAATTTTATTTTATCCGTATTATTTGTTGTTATAACGGCAATAGAAATACATATTCTGTGAACATTTCAACTGTCTACGTATTACGAGAGTTCATGAGGTACATCCCGCTGACAGACAGACGGATGGACAGCGGAGGCATATTAATAGGGTTCCGTTTGGTACCCTCTGGGTAGGGAACCTTAAAAAATCACAGATATAAAATGAATGACATTAGCAACTAAAAATAAACTTCAACAAAAGCAAAAACCGGTTTCAAAAAGCACTTAGCAAAAATAGATTCGGGTGTCGATGCTTTTGATGTGGTTTAATTTTAAAATGTTTTTGGTATTTTGATATGAGGCTTTGTGTGTTCAAATCCGGGCAAGTACCAATGTGACTTTTTCAATTCATATGTACTTTCTGAGTTTATCTTGGACATTACTGAAATCGTTGAAGGAAAACACCGTGAAGAAACCTGGACTTATAGTTAATATAACTCTGAAATCACCAACCCGTCTTGAGCAAGCGTGGTGATTAATGCTCATGCCTTCTCTGTATGAGAAGAGGCCTTTGCCTTGCAATGGGACAGTAACAAGCAGGTTTTTTTTTTTGGCGCTTTTCTACCATTAACCAGTTTTGTAATTGGTCTTTCTACTTACGATCCTTGTTTTCCTTTAGGTCTTCATTCCACCAGCACGCGTAGCATGACGCTTTCTATTTCTACGAAGAATAGACGCAGCTCTTTCTATACAAAGTGACATTTCGTTTCTCCATTTTTGACATCGCACCGTAGAAATCTTTCTACAATCTGTCATTTTGTCTTTCGTTTTTATCGATCTTTGTCTAGGTCCTTTTATAAGTAGACTATTGCAGAAGAAAGTTTTCTATCCCAAACTGTCAAAATCACACTGACAACTGACAGTTGTCTAAGGTAGTGAAGGCAATTTGATTTTGTAATCGCCATGATTATGACAGTAGAAAACTTTCTACTCGACGACCACAAAGTATAAACGGTTATCTACAAAATAATGATTTCACAGGAGAGCCTTTTGAACGCAGAACTGTGATAATTAATAAAAGAACAAAGCTATCATCTTCTATTTTACATCATTTAGTTAATAGGGCATTACCAAGGAAATGGTTAGGGCCAATATTACTGTAATATTTTTTTGTTCCAAAATATAGTACTTCGACACTTTGAGAAAAATTCTTGTAGTTGTCTTTATATACGTGACTTAATATCAGTAAAAATTTACAATTAAACAGAAAAAAAATTCTAAAGAATTCTGAGTCGATTTATGTGAAAGAGTGAATTTCGTAAAAAGTGCAGTTGAGTCTTTCTACTTTGGTGCCGTTGTACTGTCTACATGGAACGTCACTTTTGTCTACTCTTCCGTCGACAAAACGGTGCTCATGCTACGCGTGCAGGAGTGTACTATACCTCTCAATCTTGCTGCCTGGGTTATGTACAGATTAGTGAAACCTAATAAACGTTGAAAGAAAGTCGCCTAGTTGTTGTTACATTTCATTTTACATTACAATACGGCCGATATAACTTGGCAGTTCCGAACTTTGCGCAAAAAGCTGCGCAATTTTTTTTTTTGAGAACCAAATGGTGACATGAGGCGAGTGTGAGTGAGAGAACATGCGCGAATGTTCGTAGTGCCTATGTTCAGAACTGCCAAGTTATATCGGCCGTATTGTACATTCATTAGGACGACTCCTTTATGTGACATTTCACCAATCTGTACATAAGCCTTTAACTTGTTGATACGTTAGAACAGGGGTCGGCAAGTAATTTTAAGTGGGGTCCGAAACAGTTTTTTTTTAATTGAGGTCCAAAAAACAAAACTCATAATATGTACCATCGAAGAAGTGCATATCTATACACCATAAGGACTATTTCTGCTTGCAGCGCTCGGCCGCCATAGAACTGGGGCGGTAACAGATGTGGTAATTGCGTCCACGGGATTTTGTTTTCAAACTGCTTAGATATGAAGTTCTTCGATAGTACTTACTATCTACCAGTTTTTTTTTTTTTTGAGTAATGTATGTACAAGGTAATTATTATAAGCAGTTTAATACATATTTGCACCCGCACCCCCGCACTGAAACGCTCTCTCTTGCGCCACACAGTACAGCATAGCAACTGCAGCTGTGTCTATCTACTAAAGCTGAATTAACTAATCAAATTAGATTCTACGTGGCAGTTATTTAAAAATATTTGGCGGTCCAAGTTCCGGCGCGACTACGGTCCGCCTGTTGCCGACCGTTGCGTTAGAAGCTATATATATACGATTTTTTTTGACCTTTCAAAAGTATAATTCGTGACGTGTCGTACCTACAATGGACACGGTACTTCTCATATAAATGTTGCAGACAGTCCGTCCACCGGCTCACATTAGCAATCATTATCTACCCTCCACGCGTCTATGTATATATGTAAATTGCATATTAGCGTTATATATCTAGAACTTGGTGTTATATGTCTAGAAGTTCATATCTAACCACCATAAGGACTATTCTTGCTTGCAGCGCTCGGCGACTATAGCAGCCGGGTCGGTAACAGATGTGGTCATCGTGTTCACAGGATTTTGTTTTGAAACTGGTTAGATTATGAATTTCATTGATGGTACACCTCTGTCAATGGCGTGATGTTGCGTTGGCTTATTGGTGATTCATCCGAATTTATTCAACCGAAACGGGCGAATTGACACCTTTAATTAATATAATTTTTTCTTGAGGTGATTCGCACGAAGTAAATTTATTTGTAGGCGAATAGACAACTCCAGAAATCGATTCGCTTACAAATAAATTTACTTCGTGCGAATCGCCTCAAGCCTGTGTTCCTCTGAAAAGAACCTTCGTTTTTTTGGGTAGGAAATTATCAAATAACTTCTCCCGCTCCGGGCTGAGCGGGAGGGGATGTCAGACTCTGACTGACTGACACCCATCCGTGTTCCTTGAGTGTTGCCTGTACGATGCCAGGGGCAACGGAATCCTTTCGGAATTTCCCGCGACCCCGGCAGGCATCGGTCCTAGCAGACCCCTTCAGTTGTGCAGACATCTCTTTGACACGCGCGTGGAAAACAACGCGCCGTCGACCCGGGCCTGGTCCTTATCGGACGGCGAGCTACCCATTGCTCACCGTCCGCAAGCCCGCGTCTACGGTTCTGAAAAGACCCTGAAGTGGAACACTTTTTAGAGTATTAGTATCGGCAAATATCGTAATGATTATTGGCTGCCCCTGTATCTTAATTGCGTAAGTCACGATCAAACTTAATCTATTTTTTTTTAAAGGATATTACTAATCCAGTGCTACGAATTTTCGAGAAATTTGTCTGCTGAACAACGTAAATGAAACAATGAATGTTGTTGAACTGTCAAAATGAAACAGAATGTGATAGATCGTGTGATACGCAATTAAGATGCTGATTATCTCTAAGCAGTTTACTTGAAATTCTGTTAAATTAATTTTCCGGATTGCCGCTGGATCTTCGTTGTCTTCTTCTTTTTCGTGTGGTTACTGACTAGTCTGGTGTTAGACTTTTTATACCGCCCATGGGCCTCTGACTTGGCTTCACATGCCGTCGAGAAATATCTCTCCGGCCGGTTTCCTCACGATGTTTTCCTTCACCGTTTTTTAAGCAAGTGATAATAATACAATACGCACATGAATCCGAAAAGTCAGAGGCCTTGGAGTCTTTCTAGCTTCATTGTAAGAAGTGGATATTTCAGGGTTCTTATGAATGGCAAAAAAGAAACTCATTCAGTCCTTTCCTTGCCAAAATCAATTTAAACATAGGCCGGAACAACCACTCCCTGACCACACAATTAAAGTATTCTAACCTAACCAATTTTGATCGAGAAAAAAAATGGCGTCAGCATTTTTTGTTTCGGTGTCCAAAAATGACACAAAACTCGCCGAAAGGTCGTCGGGATAAAAACACAGAAAAAAAATGACTAAAAATTATACATGTCTGTTGTACCCAGTATATAATTTGGCCCTATAATTCGTCGAGACATAGTTTTTTTTTGTTTGCCGTAATTACGTTTCGGGTCTCTTGTTTGTGAATCTTTCCGGTTTTTTTTCACGAGTCACTTTCCGATTTTTTTTTCTTTGTCGGTTTTTGGTGATCATCTTTTGGACGGCACGCACTGTCTGGAGTTTGATGACTTGGTCAAGGTGTTGTAGATTTTTTTGTTCCATTAAAATTGTGTTTTCGTTCATTCGCTTTTCTTAAAATGTTACAACATAAATAAAGATTGGTACTAAGATTGTTTATCATGCTGTGACAAATATTAGATACTACCTACACCCCGCGGTTTCACCCGAATAAGTCTCGATCCTGTAGGAATATCGGGAGAAAAATTATCCTATGTCCTAACCCAAATAAACACACAGCCGCGCACGCACTCATACACACCTCCGCGCGTCTGTCTATATGATTGCTTAGTTTTTATTTTTCTTTATATTTTTGTTTTATATTACTCTTTTCCTAATACCTACAGAAATAGAATGTCTATTCAATGGCTTGTACTGTAAGTTGTAACTAGTGGAAGAGCGGAACTTCCTAACACAAGTATATTTCTTACATAAATGGTAATTCCCCTAAAGACCAAATGTACACGTATTTTAAGTTATTGTTTTTTTTTTTTTAATAAACGTTTTGCCGTTTTTACGTGAAAGCGTAACAAACTAACAAACTCACTTCCGCATTTATAATATTAGAAGAAGATATTACCTAGATATTTATTTTTATTTGTAAAAAAATATAAAAATGTTATACAAATAGGCTCATAATCACTCCATAATGTTACCACTACAGAGACACAGACCTCGTCTCTGTGAGAGGGAGTGGGCCGTAATCCACCACGCGGGCCCAGCGCGAGTTGGTAGATGTCACATGTCTTCGAATTTTTGGTTCTAGGACATGCCGGTTTCCTCACGATGTTTTCCTTCGCCGTTTTGAGAGCAGTGGTGATGAAATTAAATACACAAAGTAAAGTGTCTGGCTGGGTTCAAACTCACGACTCGAATCATAAGTTGGGGTTGAAACCACTGGGCCGCCACAGCTCCTGGTAAAATAGGCTCACCCCCTATTACATGGGACTTAAACATAACTGGCGAAATGTGGGTGTACTATAGGTACACCTCTGCCTAAACCTTCCAAATCCGGGAGTAATGTTTTATATGTTTGTTATAAAAAAAAATGGGCCAGGTACTGTGGCAGTTCATCTAAGACAAGATTGTTCAAAAATGTGCTATAATTATGAAGGAAACTCTGAAAGCATTTTGTTTTTATTGTCATTTGCCAATGTCGCAAGAGTAATTACGCAATATTGTCTTCGTTCCGCCTTGACATCAACCAATGAACAACATTGTTTTTATTTTTATTTATTGGTTGAATACGAGGCCTTTGGCTACTTATTGTATGTGTGTATTTTATGTATTTTTGTCTTTATATGTGCGTTTTGTTTGTGCAGAATAAACAATTTTTTTTTTTTGTCTAGTTATAATTTTATGAATATTGTTGTAACAACCACGGTTTTAACATTTTGTTTTTTGTCATCAGCAAATTAAAATGCATTGAACAACGTGATGTCTTTTTAATAGAGCCTTTACTGCGGTTTTGCCAATTATTAATAGAAAAACATCAAAACCTGCTTACCATTTATACATCCTTGGCAATACGAAAACGAGGTAATTTCATGACAAAAACGTTTTATTCAGGTCGGCGTTTTATAAAACGTAGCACTGAACTGAATTAAAAAAAAAAAAAACCGGTTAAGGCATTCGTTTTATTGTGCTTGATTGTACTCCTGTAAGAAGTGCAACGCGACTGTCATCGATACGTGAGTACAGTCGGCAACAATGGTGGTTGGTGACCTCAAGATATTTGATGATAGGGCTTGATATAATCAACAGAAGGAGGTTACACCATCAATTTGTATTTGTTCCTTATCTTGTAATGCCTTGATTTATAACTGGATGATCCGAATAGGTTTTTAAATGTGTTTTTTTTTTAAATTAAATTAAATCTCGAGAGCTAAGTTTATGATGTTTTAGGAGTATGAGGAACAGGGTGTAAAGTTCACTCATCCCCCATAGAAAAGGGAGGATCCTCCGACCAGACAGGTGTCGTATCTGGCGGGCAACTGCCCAGGGGTTGAAGTAGGGAGATTGTATATATGTTCACCGCGCGGTAAACTCTAATTGCGCGATGCAGGATTTGTGTGACGTCAGGATGTTGTGTGACGTCAAGTCTTTGATGCGTAGTTCGCATGTGGCGATTGTAGATGCCGCCACAATGTAAACTCTGTCACAACAAACAACATTCACATGATAGTATTTTGAGTATAACATCATTATGATACACAACTTAGATTAAATACGTATTATCGAAGCTAACTCAAAAACTACCCAAGCAAAGTTAATAAAATTTATATAGGACCACCGCGCAAGCCTTTTCTACCAAATAAAAAAGAATTTTCAAAATTGGAAAATCTCGATGAACATAAATAAAAAAAAACATGTAGACGAACATAATTTATAACCGAAAACTTTTAAACGAAAAATACAAATGTATTTTCTGTCCGACTGTCCCCAAGATGTCACTGAACACAAATTGCTACTAGACCACAATATTCAGTGAACTAGCAACAGATGGACAAAATTATATGCTTTGTTGTTACATAGGGGACCAGACAGGGACAGAGCATACCTCTTGTATGTAAGACAATAAGAGGAAGAGAGATAGGGAGATATATAGTAACAAAGTCTGAATTAGGGCGTGTATCGATACGGTTTGGCTCTTTGAGGGTAAGCAGAAATAGTAAGGAAATAAAGTTACGTTGAAATAAATATTATGTTAGGTTGTGCGTAAATATTTAGTATAGGAATTGTATGTTTGTCTCAGTGTCTTGGAAAAAATATATTTGGTACCCACGAATTTCATAAATTATGTGGAACTTGACGACACGGTTGGCGCAGTGGCTGAGTGATCGACTGCTGCGTAACGTGTCGCGGGTTCGATCCCCGCACGGAACAAATATTTGTATGATCTGCAAGTAGTTGTTCCGGGTCTGGGTGTTAGTGTATGTGAGTTTCTATGTTTGTAAACGCACCCACGATACAAGAAGAAATTCTTAGTGTGGGGAACGTAAAAAAAAAAAAGAAAAAGATAACTTTAAATCCTATCCTTTGTCATTAGGAATTTCTTAGTAACAGCCTCAGACCAAATAAAATACCAAGACAGAGCGCTGCGAACAATACAGCTTAAACATGTCAAAACTAAACCTCCGCTCTGTGCATACACGCTCACACGCACACATTTACAACCTTTTACAATGACACTACAATGAAGCTAAACCACACAAAGTGCACTCATGTTTACGGAACCGACTTCACTTCACTATTGACAGCGCTCTGCCTTGGTTTTTTATTTGGTCTGAGGAACCTGAGCCCGGAGTTTGAAAGTTGGCTGTATGATACCCCCGTGCCTCGGGTTTAGTCCCATCTCGGCATCCATGAATTTATTTATCATATCTACGAAAAATTCCCATCTCGGCACTCCGTCATTAGTCGTTGCTAAGTACACAGTCATAAAAAAATGGATACACTGTATCAGTATAATAGTGAGTAAATCAAATTGACTCAAATCTAAAAAATGTACACAGAAAAAAAAGTACCTATAAAATAAGATTAATTTTAAATTTTTAGTGTTTACATAATAACTGTTGATTTTTGTAATATGTTTTTACTTAATTGCTGTAAAGATTTTAAAACGATTAGTCCGACGAACCGTGAATTTTTCATATATTTTAAGATTTGTCATATTACCGCCAAGGCAGAGATAATGGAGCCTCTAAAAAGCGATTCAAGGGCTTGTCTGTGATAATGGTAATTTAAAAAGAAACAAAAATTCTTTAATAAATAATAAAGTTGATTTACTTACTATACTGATACTGTGTTTCCGTTTCTTTTTGTGTACCTTAAAATTATTCATGAGAGAGTGTCCCGAGATTGGAAGATGCCGAGATGGGAATAAACCGTGCCTCGGAAAGCACGTAAAGCCGTTGGTCCTACGCCTGATCTCTCTGCGGCCGTGTCGGACTATGAGAGTGAGTTTATCTGTGTCTGCGCACATACTTGTGCACTATAATATCTCCCGCATCGAGGGTTAGTTTCCGCTGAGTTTAGCGGCCGGAATTCGGGATGGAGGACTATCATTGTTTTCATATATTTACATATCTCGGGATCATGGTGTTTCGGTCCTAAGGAGCACGAGGGGCCGAAGCCAACTCGCAAATACCCCTTTGACAAATTTAAATGGAATGAGGCACCAACCGACGATTATCCCTGTATGCACTATGCAAGTGCACCCTTTTTTTTTTTTTGTTCCGGGGTGGAAAATCCTCATGGATGTCCTCCGCCCTGGGGCGGACGGAGGGGTCTGTCAGACTCTTACTGACTAAAAACCACCTCGGTGTTCCAACTCACACCTACGCCGGGGGTCGCGGGAACTTGAAATCGTCCGCAACCCCCGGCCCGCCACTGCGGGCCTCCTCGCGGGTCAGACGCGACGTCTCAGAGGGGCGCGCGTGGAACACTACGCGCCGCCACCTCGGGTCCTGATGTGTGGGGGGCGACGGACGTCCCCGAGTCCGTCACCCCTGGACCCATTTAGGGGGGCTGGAAGAGGGCGTTATCCGCCCTCCGCCGACGCCCGGTGCGCCTGCTGCGGGCCGGGTGAGTAGACGAGATCTCCCTCTCCCTTTCCGCAGCCTCCTTCTGCGAGACGACTATCTCGCAGTAGGAAACCACCGCGTCCCAGGACTCGCCGCTGCCGACCATCGCATTCACTACGGCCGGCAGCGACAAGTCACTGCCTACTTCTGAGATGAGGGCACGGCGTGGCTCCTCCCTAGCGGCACACTCTGCCGGCGTATGCCGCGCCGTGTCCTCCCGTACACCCAAGGACAACCCCCGGTTGGTGCAGGACTATTGCAGAACATGGAAATAAAACATATTGGAAGTATCTCGATGGCTCGAACTATGTTTTTGGGTGGCTATAGTTGATTGGTTATCTTGAACTATGGAAGAACTATGTAACCAATACTACGTATTGTTATATCCATTAGAACATATTATTGTCTTTCAAAGTCACAGAAACCCCCACATTTTAAGATGTAACAAGCTAACATAATCAGGCCACCTCTCGGTGAGAGGGAGTGGGCCGTAATCCACCACGCGGGCCCAGTGCGGGTTGGTAGATGTCACTTCGAATGTTTGGTTCTAGGACATGCCGGTTTCCTCACGATGTTTTCCTTCACCGTTTTGAGAGTAGTGATGATGACATAATTTAGACAAAGTAAAGCGCCTGTCTAGGTTCGAACCTAGTCGGAAGTCGCGGTAGGTTTACAAAATCAAAATCAAACTCAAAGCATTTATTTCAAATATACCAATTACAGGCACTTTTGAATAGTCAAGGGGTCGGTTAGTCAGAAATATGAAGCTGTTGCCCATTCCAAAGCGTAGTAGGTACCTATGGAGAAGAACGGGCAAGAAACTCCACGGACACTCTTTTAAATCGGAATATTGTTACAAAATATTGGTTACATCATTCATGTTGTAAATAAACATGTGAGAACAATGTAGAGAGACGTGCACGTTAAAAGCGTCCGTAATAAAACAATTCAAAAATTAAAATAAATTCAAATAAGCCGTGGCAGCTAAGAGATGACCAGTCCCTACTGACGGCACCCGTTCACGAACATGACGTATGGATCAGCACCATTTAGCTCAACCATTTTGAAGGGAACTTTTTAATAAAACCTTTAATTTTCAATCGCCTAACACTATGAATCAATGAAATATTTATTGCATTTATGTTTATGGGTAGTGCTTCATAAAAACGGGTAACCATAACTATAGGACCTAGTATTCATTTAATTTTATTAGCTACCTGTTATAACAGTAGGCATAAAACGAGGTATTTATAATTAACCATTTCCTGCGCATTTATGAATATTGAATATTTTATTGCAATAATTCAGGAGTCTGGTCCTGTACCCTTTTGATGGCAATAGGCTCGCCACCTATTAAAGGGACCTAAACTTCAATTGCGAAATGTCGGTACTTTTGTACCTAAACAACAAATAATAATTTCATCACAAATAATAATTAATATATATTATATAATTAATATATTATTAATAATATAATATATTATATATATAATATTATTAATTATTATTTGTTGTGAATGTCGTGATGGCCCAGTGGCCCAGGCCTCGCCTCTCATGCACGAGGTTGGGGGTCAAATCCGGGCAAGTACCAATGTGATTTTTTCAATTTACATATATGTACTTTCTGAGTTTATCTTGGACATTACTGACATCGGTGAAGGAAAACACCGTGAGGAAACCTGGACTTATAGTTAATATAAGTCAAAGTCAAGTCATGTAAGTTAAATTTACTATTTTATACGTATTTTCTGGTGTAATTATTATTTATAATAAAGTATATATACATAAGTCTGAAATCACCAACCCGTCTTGAGCATGCGTGGTGATCAATGCTCGTGCCTTCTCTGTATGAGAAGAGGCCTTTGCCCTGAAGTGGAGCAGTAACAGGCTGGTATTCTTATTTTATTATTTGTGATGAATTTTTGATCACAGCATTGGAGAATATTACCATAGAGTCTCACAGACCTATGTCGTAAGCAATAGGTGAGATTTTGCAGCCTGAAGCCTTTCGCAGACAGTTGCGACGCGACTCCGGTAGAACAATTTCCATGTTTATAGAAAATGTGCCGCCACAGTCGCAGCGCGCCTGTCTGAGACCTTGACACATACCAATATTAACGTCTTACAAAACATATCCTTACTCAAAGGCGGATCCAAGGGGGGGGGGGGAGGGCGGCACAGGGACACGTGAAGCCTCCGCCGTCCGTCCGTTTGTCTGTCAACGGGCTGTTCACTGATTATGCATTTCTGTTGCCGCTATAACATCAAAATATAAACGTGTTTTTTTGCTAAATGTTTTACGGATACGGACCCTTGGTGTGCGAGTCCGACTCGAACTTGCCCGGTGATTCATTATATTCAATCAATCTGCCCAGCCTTTTCCCAACTATGTTGGGGTCGACTTCCAGTCTAACCGGATGCAGCTAACTACCAGTATTTTACATGAAGCGACTACCTATATGACCTCCACAACCCAGTAACTGGGTAATACGATACTCCTTGGTAAGACTGGTTGTCAGTCTTTGAGGCTTCTGACGACCCGTAACGACTGTCAAAGATCCACGAATGACAGCCGGGGCCAACGGCTTAACGTGCTTTCCGAAGCACGGAGGAGTCTCGGTATGTAAAGATGGTAACCCCTTCACGGACCACGCGACTGCTATTACCTAGCCACCAGCTCCTTCTACGTTTTTTCATTATATTGTTAGATTTTTATTTATTGTTTGTATTTTCTGTGCGTGTCCTAAATAAAATATTTTTCCTTCTTTTTTAGTTATTAAGACTTTCTTTTGTCTACACAAATATTATAAAGAAAAAATATTTGTATGTTTGTTTGTAATTAATAAACTCAAAAACTACTGAATCGATTTAAAAAATTCTTGCTATATTATCACTGAATAACATAGGCTACAATTTATAAAGATATCATGCGGGCGAAGCCGCTGTCGGAAGCTAATCCTTAATAAATTGTCAAATTAATATTTTTACCACAAACAGATCAAATCAAACGTAACGTGCTGATGGCAACATCGATTCACACAAGAGCCTTCTCCCACGATTCTACCACTGTCTTCCCTTGAACTCCAACAGACGGCGATCAGTTTAAAAACGTATTCATTAACTCTATGTGGTTGAAATAATTGAGTATCGCGACAGTTGGTGTAATTAACTGTTAAGGTACCACACAATGTCGTGGGGTGTGGTCGCACTGGTGGTTACAGCGATTTAGTCGTTTAAATATTGTTTAGCTCTACCAAGCGTTTTCCGCCCTGTCGATTTTTTCGCAAGAAACATTTTCATTTGCGATTTAAGTAAGACTAAATATTTTGTTTCACATAAACCTACATGGGCACTTATGAAACTTCAGAAGCTAGATGCATCCTGGATTCGATTCCCAGGTCGGAGAAAGTGTTATTGGGTTTTTCTATGTGGAATTTCGCAGTAGCAGCCCGGAGTCTGGATTTCTGCCTTAAAAGCTAATGAATAAAAAAATTGTTCAAATTAGTTAGAGACCTGAACAATTTTAGCATAAAAAAGGAAATCCTAGTTTGGCTTGAAAGCTATACCTATGATGATACGGAAAACATTATCAGTAATCTAACCTAGTGGGCAGACTCAGACAACACACACACTCACACACCCATTCAACATCTCACCACACACATGCTACCCCTATTAAATTTAAAAACAGATTACCTATGTTTTAGTATTATTAACATTTTATATTTTTTGTTATTTTATTTGTTAAAAACACAAAAAAGAGAGGAGCTCGTGGCTAAGTAATAACAGCCGCATAGGTCGATCCATCAGGTTAAGCTACGCTTGCCGGGGTTGGTCCGTGGATGGGTGACCATCTTTACATACCGAGACTCCTCCGTGCCTCGGAAAGCACGTTAAGCCGTTGGTCCCGGCTGTCTTTCGTGGATCTCTGACAGTCGTTAAGAGTCGTCAGAAGCCCGAAATTCTGACACCAGTCTTACCAAGGGGTATCGTATTACACAGTTACTGGGTTGTGGAGATCAGATAGGCAGTCACTCCATGTAAAATACTGGTATTCAGCTGCACCCGGTTAGACTGGAAGCCGACCTCAACATAGTTGGGAAAAGGCTAGGCAAATTGATTGTTAATTTATTTGTTTGTTATATCTTTTAATTATTTTAAATATTAAGTATAGATTGTATCTAGTCTAAGCCGTCTCATGTTGATCCATGTAACTGGAGAAAACTCGACCCCTGTCATACAGGTGTCCTAGTTCAGGGGTCGAGACCTCATTGATGTAATGTGTACAGAAATTTGGAAATTAATTATTGTAAATTACTATTACTATTCTCTCAATAAATCGCTCCGCTTCCCGCTCCCGCTCTCCGCTCCCACTACACCCTAACCTCCCAACAAAACAGTAAAATAAAAGAATATTAAAAACAATGCACGAGTAACGAAGCCGAGACAATGGCGACACAATAGCACCGTCACAATAGGGCTGCGCCACAATAGGGTTGTGCCGAGTGCATTCGAGTGCCGTCGAGTCGAGTACACTAGCGCAATTTGTTGCAACTCCCGAGTCGATCGAGTTGACAAGTGTACTTGTATCGGGATTGTAGTTTCGTTCATATTACATTTGAGATTCGGAAAGCCGTCGGTTCCGGCTGTCATTCGTAGATCTTTGACAGTTGTTACACATTCAGGAGCCCGAAATCTGTCAACCAGTCTAACTAAGGGGTATCGTGTTACCCAGTTGTGGTTGTGGAGGTTATTTAAATAAAATAAAAAATTAATCAATATCAGTACCAAAATTGCTTATTTTTCTGTTTATTATTTCTAAAAGCTTATGAGTTAGCTTTTAAAAGTAATAAGCTTTTAGAAGTAATACGCTTTTAGAAGTAATAAGCTTTTAGAAGTAATAAACATAATCCAAATCGAGCCAATAACATCGGAGATATGGCAAAAAAAATAAAGCAAGGTCACAAACGCTACTTAAAAAATTAAAATTGAAGATAGACCACCATTTTAAAGTTTTTTTCGAAAAAAAAAACACGAATATTCAGAAAAATACGGGCTGTCACATGCCCATGGGCGGCATTGTATTTAATCTTCTTCTCCCTAGGTGTAAAAAAAAACCAACAAGATTTCAATGTACAGCGGAAATATGAATATTTTTTAATGTTTAGATAATTTTGGTTTTCGGCTTCGTTTTCGGCCGAGAATAAAACTAAAGCCGAAGCTTCTTTTTCGTTTTCGGCTGAAAATCCATTGTCGGTCGGACACTACTTTTAACATCTCTTGCATGCTGACAATTTGTGTTGTATGTATTGTACTCATGTTTGAGCAAATAAATGATTTTCTGATCATATCTTATGAGCGTTTATTCTGAAAGTCGGCAACGTCGCAAATAGATGTCAAATGTTTCGCTGTTTTGATTAACTTCGCAATATTACTGTATGGAAATAAGAAATGTAGCTAACTAGCGAACTAGAATATTGATTATGAAATGCAATGCGTAGGTGTCAGTCTTTTCAATTTGGTATATAGTGTGTGGTTTTTTACTAACATTAGGTTAAGACCTGTACTAACAACTTATGGATTTTGATCTGAAATAAATAAATATTTAATAATTAATATCGTTACACCAAATATTTAGTTTAAAACTGGTACAACATCAAATTCAATGTTATAATTGCAATTCATTATTAATATTCTACATCGCTTTAAAGTTAGCCACATTTCTTATTTCCATTCATATTGCCAAATTAATCAAAACAGGTAAAATTTTGACAGCTTTAAGTGACGTTGCCAACTTTTAGGATGAACGCTCTTAATGGTTTTAGTTGTATGATTTAGTACACAAGCTACATTCTATGTACCTACATGAGAATGCCATTAAATTCAAAATCAATAAAATATGTGTCATCGTTTCATAATTTATATGAACAAGTTGTGCTATAAAATGAACCACTCCTACATCCATATATTAATTTAATTTATGCATGTTATGCATTTAAATTGTTGTGATAATAATATAAATGATCCACTTACCTATTTATATCTATATCAATCTACACATAATATAAATTAAAATCGTTTTTTGTGTCTGTCTATGTGTGACCGCGTAGTTCTCCCAAACTACACAACAATGCGGTTTTCACCATTATTTGGAGAATTTATTTCGAAAGGTGTAAAATGTACCTGGTCTACCGAGCTCTGCTCTGGTGAAAATGAGAAGTAATAGTATTGTAGTTAGTACATACTAATTCCATGTTGCCACGTTAGTAGGTACTTACTAATTCCATGCTGCCATGTCATTATTCTAAGGTAGCCATCTTGTTCTCAACTTTGGGCGACCGAACTGTGCTCGGGGGAAAACACGGAGAAAACGAGTTTTCCCAGATTTGAGAAGTAAGTAGATCGATTTTTCGCCCCCGTAAACTATTGCAACTTTCATCGAAATCGTTAGAGCCGTTTTCGAGAACTTAATTACAAATATATATCTAAATATACAAATATTGCTCGTTTAATAGTCTAGGTTATGATGTATTAAGGTACTGAACAAACATAAAATAAAGAAATCTTGATTCGATTCAATTCAATTCTAAAGTCATTTATTCAAACTAGGCTGAGAATCAGCACTTTTCGAACGTCAAAATTACATAAAATAGTCCCCCAAAACGCCCACCCTTCATGTTGACCCTTGATGTTTTATAAAGGCGTAAAAACTGTACGAAGCACGGACGGATCGCTAGTTTACAATAAATAACAACATTTATTAGTTACTATCAATAATAATTATGTTATTATTGGCGCCAGTACAGTCTGCGATTTTGCATTTTTCCATAGAAAAACATAATAATTAGGTATAATTTAAGATTGTTCTGGATTTTCTCAGTAGCGGCCCGGAGTCTGGATTTGTGCCCGGTTGATGGCAATATGCTCGCCCCCTATTATATGGGACTTAAATATTAGTAACTGATGAAATGTGGGTATACAACAGGCACACTTCGGCCAGACCCTTCAGGCGTGATATCATATGGAAATGAATCTGAAGAAATTGTTACAAGAGTCTTCACGAGTGACATCACTCAGAATCTACGTCCTGTTTTTTTTTCACCATCATGCACATTTCGCCAGTTATTTTTGCGTTTCGTGTGGTTAGTGACTAACCTGGTGTCAGAAACCGCCCATGGGCCTCTGACTTGCATTCACATACCGTCGAGAAATATCTCTCAGGTATGCGGTTTCCTCACGATGTTTTCCTTCAACGTTTTTGAAGCAAGTGATAATTATACAATACGCACATGAATTCGAAAAGTCAGAGGTGCGTGCCGTGGGTTCGAACTCGAGACCTATGACTTGGCAGCCCGACGGTCACACCACTAGGCTATCACTGCATACAGAACTTTTTCATTAGGACATTGACACCGCGAATTTGTGGTCAGTAAATAGCAGTGAGTTTACCTACTAAGTAGTACATGAACCTTGTCAGATAATGAAAATTGATCATTGTAATGTTATTTAGATAAATTCGGGGTGAGAGCCTGGTGATCATAGGGTATCTTAGCATGGACGACAAAGGACCATATTTTATGCATTTTTGTCAAAACGCTATAATTCTTGTCTCTATGTTTATAACTATGTGAACCTTTGTGAAGAGTTATTACTGTTATAACTTACTATATTACTAAGATAACAAAATAATGTATCTAAATACGAGATACAAAATTTAAATGGCAAAAAGTATTTCAGTTAAAAGATATAAATACGTATTTTGTATCTTGTATCTGTATTTCAAATACTTGTATCTAAGTTAAGTCACCTCTCTGACAATGATATACAATAACTATCAATCAATCTGCCTAGCCTTTTCCAACTACGTCGAGGTCGGCTTCCAGTCTAACCGGATGCAGCTGAATACCAGTATTTAACATGGAGCGACTGCCTATCTGACCTCCACAACCGACTGGGTAACACGATACCCCTTGGTAAGACTGGTGTCAGACTTTTGGTTAATCGGGATTTATTTATTAAATTTTATTTGTTCGGAAATTTATATAGTTATACATTAAAATCTTATACTAAGTTATAAATATGCAAGAGTTACAAATGTATAACCTACGACATTTTCTACAACATTAAAGTTATGTTAAGTTACGTGCTTTCCGAGTCATGGTCCTCGATATGTAGGTAATGTGACTCTGCCTTTAACTCTTCGGGAAATCGGCGTGATGTCGTGTTAACATTTCACATTTCCTATTGATTTACCTACCACCGTTAAAAAGAGTAAAAGTGTAAATATGAAGACGCCATCATTCCATTTGAGTTACAATAACGGCATGCTCCACTTTTTAAAAAGCACTCTACATCACTTTTTAGTCTGCGAGCTTCTTGCAAAATGACATTTGAGTGTCACGACACGACGTTGGGACGATCGGCTTTTATCTGGACGATTTTCATTTGGTATAAATGGGTATTTATTTTTAACACGCTTTTATTAGGTCGACCTGTAAGTAACTAACTATGTGATGGAATCTAAGGTAACTAATTTAACCATCTTCCAAGGGTCGTAGCGTAATGAAAATTGGCAGCTGTATGTAGTTCTGATGACAATACAATATTATGGTACTGTCGAACTGATCTGATGATGGAGCCGGAAGATATGAACTGGAACTTCATGATGGAAAATCGTATTTTTGTTTTAACGTGCATTTATAAAAGTGTGTTTTATTTTATTTATCTTTTATATAGATTCTTTTCTTTTAGATTTTGTGAATGTGAGAACGTTGTAGGCTTAACAGACTGTAGATCTGTAGACCATTTTATATTTTGCTAAGTACCTGGTACTTGTTCATAGGCCTACACGGTCCTCTCATACCTTTTAACACTGTAATTTGAAAACATTGTAAAAACCATTTACTTTTAAAAGAGTAACCGTGGAGTTTTTTGGCCGGCTCTTCTCCATAGGAAACGACCAATTGGAACCGTGCACTTAGCTTTTGACGTTTCAAAAGTGCCCTTCGATGTATCAGTTAGCCACATTTCTTATTTCCATACAGTTATATTTCCCAATTAATCAAAACAGGTAAATATTTGACAGTTATTTACGACGTTGCGAACTTTTTGAATTAACGCTCTAAAGTATTTACAAACGGCAGACTCAAGAGTTTACTGCAAATTAAGATATTTATTGATATTCCTTCAGAAACTGGCTGAAATACTCCACTATTGTAAACTGCATTTTCCAGATAATGTTAACCATTACCTGGAAAATCTAGTTAGTATACGGAAATTATTTTTCATCCGGAAAAACATAGCTATTTCAAAAATCAATAGTTCATCCTAGCGTTTACATTTTTGTAAGAGCTGGTGTCATACGTCACTTGTTTGTTACTTGATAAAGATGCGTTCGCGCAATGGCTGGTATCTTTGTTCCTGAATCATGCGAATAGTTCGCGAATTTTAAAAAGTTTAATATTTTGACCTTTCCATCAGTCTATATCTATGAAGTTACAGTATTTGTTAAAATAAATAATAATCTATTCGGTAAACTAAAGTCAATAAAATATACTGAAAATATCTAGTATGCCACATAAAACTGCTCTTCTGGGTAAAAGTTTTTTGGAATGACATCTAAAATTTACAATAAGATACCTGTGGACATTTTAACCACCAAGGATCTCCCACTATTCAAATATAAATTGCGTAACTTTTTAATTGACAAAGCTTACTACACGATCCAAGATTTTCTTAATAATTAGTACCTACTACAATCTGTCACCATACACCTAATTGTTATTCTGTAAGAAATGTTTTATATGTGATACCTAAGAATTGTTTTGTACTGTATGTTGACATAATTATTGTATGCCTACTAGTATTAGGCAGGACATAATGGAACTGTAATTTACCTAACATCTGTCTGTATAACCTACTAGCTTTACCCGCCCCGACTTCGCACGGGTAGCTTTAAACCCTACCTACCCTTCCTACCCTACCTACCCTACCAACCCTACCTACCCTACCTACCCTACCTACCCTACCTACCCTACCTACCCTACCTACCCTACCTACCCTACCTACCATACCTACCCTACCTACCTAAATAAAAAGCCCAAATAAAAAGATTTGATTTGATTTGAGAAGCTCATCAAACCATTCATCAGGACTTTTTTCCTGTGGCAACACTACAGCTAACAGCTGATTTGTATTTGCTCTTGTAATTTTAATCTTAAATATTAAATTTCTTTGTTTTTATAGCCTATTTCCAATTACTCATCTAGTAAATAGGATAATATTGTGTTTGTTATATTAGATTCACATACCGAGTGTAAATTAAGTGTAAATATTTCAATTGAATCGGTGACAGTTACCGGCACAAGTGAATTTTGCATTGTCATCTTGATAACAGGTACAATTCTTTATATTTTACTTGCTGTTCGTTTGTTTACGTACTATAATTTCACCAGCAGTTACATAGTTCACTTTTAATAAGGCTAATTATTGATGCCAATGACCTTTAAACGTAAACATAACCTTAGTTTGGTTTGGTGACAGAACTTCTTTATTTACATCTAAATTTCATTATTTCCTTTTAAACTAATAATCTCTTAAACTACTGCCACAACTATATTCTCTTCCAATTTCTTGTCGCTTCCTTATTATACTTATTAAGTTATAATCATGATTATGACTCGCAGCGCCCGTGCTCGCCTCGAAGAGTCCAAACTCAATCAGGCTTTGAGCGAATTAAAGGCTTCAAAGGAGTCCTGTGACCAACTAAATAAGGAAATAGATGACAATGAAAGGGTGCTATTTGATGCCCATGAAAAGAATAGGAAGTTGAAAATTGAAATGGCTCAGATATATACTCAATACACTGATGCCATAGAAGAACGGGATGGACTTCAACTTGTTGTGGACGGGTTCAGCCAGTGTAGCATAGAGTATGAACAAGCTCTTAGTCACAAATATTTATTACAACAGCAGCTACATGAGGCTCAAAGTCAAATAACAGAACTTCAGACTACAAACCATAACATCACCACCTCGCTAAATCAAAGTCTGTTCAATGAGTTGATGCCTATTGCCCCGTCAATGGTTTCTGCCATAAACCCCTCTTACACTAAAGATTTAACAGGTAATGAGGATTCAAAGTCATGTCATTCAGTGAGGGTAGTCACCAGTAAAAACAAACTTAAAAAATACATTAAAATTAATAAATACATTGTTAAAACACAAAAAATGGTAAAAAGACAAAAGTTCTTTATTAAAAATGTTAAACTTAATAGAGAAAGGCTAAATTTACTAAAACAATTAGATAGGTATTCTTTTAATTTGGAACAAAGTACTAGGAAATACAACATTGACACAGAGTACTTGCAATCAGAACTTAACCATTTACAGGAGAAACTTAGTTCAATGACTAATAAATATAATACCTCTGAACATCTAATGAGGGAATATGTTTTGGCAATGAATGAGCTGGTAAACTCACAAACAAACAACTGTGAGCAGTGTCAAACAACATCCAATGTACTTACACCGGACCATTCATTGACAACATGCGATACCACCTTACCGCAGTCATGTGTTGATTTGATATTTCCTGCTATCAATAGTTTAAATACAAAATCCAAACAAATTGTAAAAAATGATTTAGTATTATTTTGCGATGAGATTGGAAAGGACTTAGGCCCCTTGTTGACAGATGAATATCCAGGACACTCCATAATAAATTACTGTATGCCTGGTTGTTCTTTATTTGACATTATGAAAGAAATTATTAAATGTAATTTTAACCAGAACACTACATTATTAATTTTTATGGGTAATAGGGGAAATGTGAACAAAGGAGAATTGCTCCAATATTATAGAACCATGTGTAATCTTACTTTAAGAAAAATTGTGTTGTTTACATTCCCTTACAGTAACAGTTTGCCACAGGAAGAAAATAGCTTAAGATTTGAAATAAATATGGCATTGCATAATTGGACATTAAATAATAATCTGTTCCATCTAGTTGATACTAACAATTATGTTGGTAATAATTTGCATTTGACAAGAGATAGATATAATGTTGTTATGTACTATCTTTCTACCTATTATAAAAGACAGATAGCTGTGTCGCTATCATATTTTTTTTCTATTTCAGCCAAAAATTTGGCTAAACAACTTGCTTCTTTTGAGCAATGCAATGACTTTTTAAATAATTCTGCCAAAAATTTGGCAACAAGTATTGACATTAATTATCATTTAAATTAGAAATTAGGACAATAGAGGAAACCTCTTGCTTAATCAATGAAGAAAATTTAAATACTGGTTTATATCATCAAAATGTTACAAAAAGTTCTTCTTTAATATCTCACCCATCAAATTGTTGTAATCTAAATAAATGTAATAATAATACTCTAAAAATTGTTCATCAAAATATACAGGGTGTGATAGGTAAGGAATTAGAATTGGAGCTGTTCATGAACTGTAGTTATATTGATATCCTATGTGTAACTGAACATTGGTTGAAAGTCCACCAGTTCATGTTCAGCTTTAACAACCACCAGGTTGCCAGCTCATTCAGCAGAGTTAATTTGATACGTGGTGGCTCTCTAATAATTATTCGTAATAATATGAAATTTAAAGAACGTAAGGATATTGTGAGCCTCTCTGTTGAGCGAGTTATTGAAATAGCTTGCATTGAGCTTGAGCAGTTCATTGTAATGAGCGTGTACAGGCCCCCATGTGCTTCATATGATATTTTTGAGAAATATATGGAAGAAGTATTATTAAAGACTTCTAACAGTAATAAAACAGTTGTAGTCTGTGGAGATTTCAACATTAATATACTGGAAAAATCTGCTGTAGTAAATAAATTTGTAACTTTATTAAAGTCATATAATTTGTATAATACATTCTTTGAGCCGACTAGAATAACTGCCACTAGTGCTACCTGTATTGACAATATTTTTACAAACTTAAGACCTTCTAGCCATTTAATTATAAATGAGTTGGACTCTGATCACTGTGGCCAGTTAGTCACTTTCCCTCAGAAAACAGTCAGAGCTCAAAGAAAACTTGTGAGTTTTGTTCCTGTAAATAAAAGTCGCTTAGGACATTTTAAAAATAATTTAATGGAAAAGCTACCGGGTTTGCCTTATCATAACGACCCGGACCAAGCGTATGCTTCATTATTTAACCTCATCAATTGTGAGTTTAGGAAGGTTTTCACCGCAAAAACATTGCCTGTTTTTGACCGCGTTATATTTAGTGATTGGGCAACACCAGGTATTTACAAAAGTAGGCAGAGGTTATTTGAATTGTATCATGAAAAAACATATAACCATGATGAAACTTTTAAAGAATTTGTTAAGAAATATTCTAAAACTTTTAAAAGAGCTTGTTCCTCAGCAAAAGCCATACACATTAAAAATAAAATAAAATCTTCTGGAAATAAAATTAAAACAACTTGGAATATTATTAATTCAGAAACGGGAAGAACGACAGTACGGAATCGTGACTTCCATCTAAAAATCAATAATGTAGATATTAAGGCAGACGTGGAGGTGGCAACTGAGTTTGAAAATTTCTTCACTAATATTCCCATTTTAACAACCAAAACTCTGTCATTGTCGTCCTCCACTTCTGCTTACTCAATACTTAAAGAATGTGTACCAGAATGTGACAAACTTTTTGAATTTACAATTATTACTGCTAAAGACATTATAGAATCTTTTAATAAACTTGATGTAAAAAAAACTGCTGACCTTTGGGGATTATCAGTACATACCATGTCTTCAATAATTGATGTTATTTCACCCTTTTTAGCAATCGTTTTTAACTCTTGTATTGCATCTGGTGTATTTCCTGATTTGATGAAACTTAGCAAAGTGATTCCACTGTTCAAATCTGGCAGCACAACTGATCCCACAAATTTTCGGCCTTTTTCGAGATTACCTACATTGAGTAAAATCTTTGAAAAATTAATTTTAAAACAAATGTTAGGACATTTTAATGCACATAATTTACTTCATTTGAAACAGTTTGGTTTTACAAAGGGTCGTTCAACTACAGACGCGGGCGTGGAATTACTGAAGAGCATATTCGAGGCCTGGGAGAATTCGCAAGATGCTCTTGGCATTTTCTGCGACTTGTCCAAGGCCTTCGATTGCGTACATCATGATACTCTTATCAGGAAACTGTACCATTATGGCATGAGGGACAAGGCTCTTGACCTTCTGACTTCTTATCTGAATAACAGAATTCAGAGGGTCGATGTTAATGGCAAGAGATCTGCAGGATCTGCGGTCACCATAGGCGTTCCGCAGGGTTCAATTCTAGGTCCTTTCTTATTTCTAATTTACATAAATGACTTACCTTACTACATAAGGGATAATCACAAGATCGTATTATTCGCAGATGACACTTCCCTCATTTTTAAAATCAAACGTCAGTTAGTTAACTTTGAACAAGTCAACGATGCACTCTCTAAAGTTGTGCATTGGTTTAATGTAAATAATCTTCTCTTGAACGAAAAAAAGACTAAACTCATTAAATTTTCAACGCCAAATGTCAGGCAGCTAACTACCAATGTTCAAGTTAATGGAATAGAGTTGGACCCTGTTGAGTCAACAGTTTTTCTTGGAATAACTATTGACGGTAAATTACAATGGGGCCCACACATAGAAAAATTGTCAGGAAGGCTTAGTTCGGCCGCCTATGCTGTTAAAAAAATTAGACAGATAACTGACGTAGATACAGCCAGAATTGTTTATTTTAGTTACTTTCATAGTCTTATGTCATATGGAATTCTTCTTTGGGGAACCGGTGCGGACATTAATACTATCTTTGTTCTACAGAAAAGGGCTGTTCGAGCCATTTACAACCTAGGTCCAAGAGATTCCCTTCGAGAGAAATTCAGAGAGATAAATATTCTGACTGTAGCCTCACAATATATTTTTGAAAACCTATTGTATGTACACAAAAATATATCAAATTTTAAGAAAATGTCCGATATTCATAGTTTAAATACCAGGAATAAACACAACCTTGCTGTACATCGCACACGTCTCCACAGAGTAAGCAACTCGTTCATGGGTCAATGTATACGCTTTTACAACAAACTTCCCATTGACATTCGAAACTTACCCATTAAACGATTTAAAAACTGTATTAAAACCAAACTTTGTAAAAAAGGGTACTATAAAATTTCAGATTATTTAGAAGATAAAAAAGCTTGGGATTGAACTGCTCGCTCTGCTAAGCCTTGTGAAAACCATAAAACTTGACATTTTAATTATTCATCACAATAAACCAGTTTTATATACACATTGACATTGTTGAAAATTATGTTCAAAATGACACGATTACTTTGTAAAGTATTATATTATTTTAATTATTGTGAATGTGAGGACTATGTGGATATTTTTATTTTCCCTTTTCATTTCTTTGTTTCTTTCTCAGTTTTAATGATGGTCTGGCAGTTTGAGTAGTTGATGCGGCCTACCCAAATATCCTTTCCTTGGTATTGTTCGTCGAGTTGAGCTCCTTAAGTTCTGAGTTGAGCTCCACGATTACTGACAAATGCTTGCACTGACTGGACAGGTCCACTCAAATCTGTGTGGTTCTTTCCTCAAAAGACCATTTCAGACACTAATCTACATGGTCCTCACATGACTTGACCAAGATTATGTCTGGACTTTAAAAGAGACTGTGACCTCTGAGTTTGTTTCGGCCTTTCTTCTCAGAGTAGTCAGATAGGAAACACCGACCTCACCAAGCTTATTTTTAATATTTTTTTATATGACGTGTAAAAGTGATTCCGATATCCTATTTACAGAATAAACAATTTCATTTCATTTCATTTCATTTCATTTCATTTCCATGTGACGACTACCTCACGACATGACATCACTTAAAAGTCGTACCATCTAAATAATCCAATTGATTTTTCCGGCGAACACTCTGTGAAACGAATGCTTTTAGAAACATTAACACGATTGGAAAAACTGTGGTTTTAGTCAACTTAGATATTTATTATATTTGTGTAGGAGTCTACGGGAAATGATGGGGTTGGAAACATAAAATATTTAGGGTGTTTTAAGTGAAGTAAAAATAAATATTATTGTTCCTTCCTATAATTCCGTTCCGTTGATCTAGTGGTCGCCTAGCGTGAGGTACTGGGCTTGATTCCCAGGACCGGCAAAATGTTATTAGGATTTTTTCGTCAGGAATTTCAGTACGACCCGGAGTTTGGATTTGTGCCCGGTTGATGGCAATAGAATCGCCTCCTATTACATGGAACTTAAACCTAACTGGCGAAATGTGGGTGTTAGGTGCTACTGGCGTCTGCTGGTACATCTCTGCCTAGCACTTAACGGAAAACAGGCGTGATGTAATGCGATGTACCTTTCTATACACCGTGGCATTTTAATCGTCTTACAAAAGCAGCCCACTTCAAGTATCCAATGACTACTAAACATTAATTTAAAAAAATATATATACTCGTATTCACCGTGATATTTTAGTCGTCTTACAAAGGACCACTCAATGTACCCGACATAAAATACCTCTAGGAGCAAGTAAAAAATTGTTACAATATTTATTTTTATTTTTAAATTAATGTTTTGTAGTCATTTTATACATGAAGTGGGCTGCTTTTGTAAGATTAAAATGCCACGGTGTATATATATATATATTTTTTTTTTGAAACGTTGCCCCACACTACGAATTTCTTCTTGTATCGTGGGTGCGTTTACAAACATAGAAACTCACATACACTTAACACCCATACATACATACATCCATACATAATATAATGGCTATGTATTTTTAGGATACCTAAATGTAAGTTGATAAAAAAAAAATGTTCACTGCCTAGTTGGATGGACATTCAATTTTTTCTTTTCCTGGCAAAGGAATCTTGATATTGCAGTAATCGGGTAAGTATGTAGCATCATAATTTAGATTTTTAACAAAAAAAAATATTGGTCCTTCGAGCCGCGAATTATTGTCAGATCTTTAACATGTGCGTTCCATTCCGTACATATTGGTCCATGTTTAACCATTAAAAACACAGATTATAATATACTATTAAATGAGCAATATTTGCATATATATATTTGTAATCACGTTCTCGAAAACGGCTCTAATGATTTCGATGAAAGTTGCAATATAAGGGTTTACGGGGGACAAAAAACTAGCTAGGTCTAGCTAGGTCTCATATCTGGGAATATTTGTTTTCTCCGTATTTTCACCCGAGCAGAGCTCACCAAAATAACCAAGAAAACACGTTCTTTTTAACAAATTGAAGACAACAATTTATCTCTACAGAAGGTAAAAAAAATAAAAGTCATTATAATCTACCCCAATACCGGTATAAAGGAGGGGGTTGCGTTGCCATGGCAACCGACGGGGGCGGCGCTATGTAGTAGCTAACAACACTCAGAGAGGCGTATGTGAAATATTTTTAGAGTAGGTATTTCTGTTGGATTTGATGGGTTTGTGAATTTCAGTTTCATATTACTAACCTATTATTATTTTTAATATTTTATTAAAGTCGTGTCTATCGTTTAAACATAATAAATAATATTATGCAAAGCAGTTAAAAAGACTCCTAAAAAGTATTCCTACACTTGAAACTTCGGATGTCCATCTGCCAAATTCTATGTTTGTTATAAAAAATTGCAGCTTTTTTTGCAGGAGACGTCCTAGGCGTCGGAAATCGCAGGCCGATTCCCGGCCACCGTAGGCGCGGGCTTGCGGACGGTGAGCAATGGGTAGCTCGCCGTCCGATAAGGACCAAGCCCGGGTCGACCGCGCGTTGTGTTCCACGCGCGCCTCAAGGAGATGTCAGCACAACTGACGGGGTCGCGGGAAAGTCCGAAAGGGATACCGTGGCCCCTGGCAACGTGCAGGCAACACTGAAGGAACACGGGTGGGTTTTAGTCAGTAAGAGTCTGACACGTCCTCCCGCTCCGCCCAGAGAGGGAGACGTTATTTGATAATTTCCCACCCAAAAACCTAATAGATAGATATATGATAGATAGATTTTGGTGCACGGTAAAACTCTAATGAGTTTATGTTAGCACCAACTTATTATGTATATATATGTAAGTAAGTACTGAATGAATGAATGAATAAATAAATAATAATAATAATCAATATTTAAATACGTTTTATACATTAAAACTGGCCAATGATCATGGTGTCCTTGCCAACATTTGGTCAGAAGGACACCAACTACAAAACGCCATGGGCGCATCAAGCTAAAGTAAAAACTTATCTAAACCGCAAAAATATCGTAAATTACTGTCATTTTATCCACTGAGTATCTTGTGTGTCATGGTATGAGACATAAAAGTAGGTTACTGTTATAAAACTGTGTTATATTATAATAAATGTAAATTATAAAAACATTGTGCGGACAAAAACACCATGATTTTTAAATAGACAGAATTTAAAAAAAGAATGCTATGAATGAAAACGTCATATTTTTTTATATTATTCTCGTATGCTATTTAAACATCGCACGGACGTAAAGCCGTTGGTCCCGGCTGTCATTCGTAGATCTTTGACAGTCGTTACGGGTAACCAGAAGCCCGAAAGTCTAACCACCAGTCTTACCAAGGGGTATGATGCCACCCAGTAACTGGGTTGTGGAGGTCAGATAGGCAGTCGCTCCATGTAAAATACTGGTATTCAGCTGCATATGGTTAGACCAGCAAGCAAGATTGATTGTGCTATTTAAAAACTGAAGTAGATAAATTCTGTACTTAGTATCTTGCTATTACTTTATGCTATCTTGCTATTATTTGCTTAGTATATTTCTACAAAATATGTAAGCAGCACTCCTGCACGCTTTTCTTACAGCTAAAGGGCAGTGAAACATTTACTTCTCAATCTTTTATTTTTTTAAATGTGTCGTTTGTTATATTCGCTTACCTACTGCTCCCTAACTACCTACATAATGGATTTTGATCATCACCTTTTAGAAAGTTTCTTGAAAAAGGATTGTGTTACATAAATAATACCATCCTTTTATTGTCTCTCTGGCCCTCTTCTCATACGGAGAAGGCACGAGCATTGATCACCACGCTTGCTCAAGACGGGTTGGTGATTTCTGACTTTCGATTCGATTGTTTTGTTGGTATATTGGCGTGTGCTAGCTGTCACTACGGCAAATAAGATTTACTGTTTTGTATTGAGTAATGTAAATAATTTTGCATAGGTGTAGAATTAAGTTTTCACTGAACAGACAGCTGTGTTGCTGGGGAGTTTATTGCGCCACTTCTTCTTCCCAGCTAAAGCACTAGGAAGTGGTGAAGGGTGGGCGTTATGTAATTTTGACGTTCTCAGCCTAGTTTGAATAAATGACTTTTGAATTTTGAATTTTGAACAATTTGTGATATTATTTGTGTTACATACATAATAAATTAGTGTTGCACCCATGCGAAGCTGGGGTTGGAGTTGCTATTCCATAATTTTTTTTTTCACAATCATCAAATACTTATTGTTTTTTTCTTGATGTATCGATTAAAATCTTCAATAGATTTAAGCTCATGCTTTTTATATTACAGTTCGTGTGTGGTCCTTATATTAAACTCTATTTTATTACAATCACGTAGTACTAAATAAAAAGTAACAAGTACGTACAAGTATCAAGTATACCTTTTAGAAGTACGTTATGTTATAACGCTCCAGTGAAAGGTGAAACGACAATTTACATGTGTTTACTTAAACGGCACGTATTTTGCGTGTTAGGTAGGTAACACATAGTTGATATAACATGAGTATGTTCTACGGTATAATTTTAAACTGATAATTATAAAGAGCAGTGGTGGCCCGCTTTACTTTGTGTAAATTATTTCATCACCACTGCTCTCAAAATGGTGAAGGAAAACATCGTGAGGAAACCGGCATGTCTTAGAACAAAAATTCGAAGACATGTGACATCTACCAACCCGCACTGGGCCCTCGTGGTGGATTATGGCCCACTCCCTCTCATTGAGATGAGTCCTGTGCCCCGGCAGTGGGGTCATTATAGACTGATTTTGCTGCTTATGCTGTAGATGTTAAAGATCTGAAGAAAAAGATTTTTGGTGAGTTCCGATTTTCGGTACTGAATCATCGATTTAAATCAACTGAACTACTGGATTATTATTAAATATGAGCAAAACGCGGAACTCCTAGTAACTAAAATTAAAATAAATAGATTTTCCATTTTCATTTCCCCCATTTCCCGCTCCCGCCGTCCCCCCAGAGTTGTGTTACAGTGAAATTATGAACGGCAGTGTTGCCAAGTAAAATAAAACTTTCCACGTTTTACAGCTTTTTACTACACTTTATGAATTTACAATTTCTAAAAGGTTGGGAAATAATATTCTATGTTGTAAATATTTTAGTGTATTATTTTCCTGGATTTACTAAGTGGACAAGAGCTTGATCGTTACTGAAAGATGATTGTGTAACTTTATTGATTGACTGTGTAACTTCGTGAAGGGCGGGCGTTTACTGTCTTATGTAATTTTGACGTTTGAAAAGTGCTGATTCTCAGCCTAGTTTGAATAAATGACTTTTGAATTTAGAATTTTGTTTTTTTTTTATTTCACCTTCCCAGCTTTTTTCCAACCATGTGTGGGGACGGTTTTCAGTCTAACCGGATGCAGTTGAATACCAGTATTTTATATGGCCCGACTGCCTATCGACCCTTCACTACCCAGTTACTGGGTAACATAATACCCCTTGGTAAGAATCGTTTTCAGAATTTCAGGCATCAACAATTCTCAAAGATCTAAAAACGACAGCCGGGACCAACGGCTTAACGATGCACGGAGAGGTCTAAAGAGAATGAAAGGATCGTAGTAGGTAGTAATCTGTAGTTTCTGCTTACCCCCTGCCCCCTGCTTATAGGAAGACGGCGTGATGTGTCACTACATTTAATATAAATGATATATGAACTTTATTTCTCAAAAAAAAGCCTTAATAAATAATATATATAAAACAAAATCGCGCCGCGTCTTTTTGTGGGTCTGAACTCAAAAACTACCGAACGGACTTTCATACGGTTTTTACCAATAGGGATATTGACTAAAAATATTTTTTTGTCCGTCAGATACCTAGATAAAAAAAATATTGAACACGTATTTTTCATTTTTTTCTTAATCGAAAGATTACGGCAATACATTGAGTTAAAATGTGGCATGACATCACTCCCCGGTAGATTTTATACTGACTTGTGACGTAGCGAGCCCCTACTCCCCAACTTTAATGCGTTTTATCTAAATAATTTTTTATTAATATGATAAAGCAAAAAATACGTGTCGAATATTATTTTATTATCTGACTGACCGACTAAATAGTATTTTTTTTTCCCAGTGAACATCCCTAACGTACGGAGTGATTCATGAGGAAGATTTAGGTGTTATATAATTCATTAAAAGTTTTGTGTTAATTGGCTAAAATATGACGAAGATTGTTGAAGTTGTCGGAAAAATCATGCTGACTCCAGTTTCCTGGCGTGTGCCGCGTAAACCAATAGAGTTATATGAAAGCAATATATTACGGAATGAATACATTGTTTAACTGTATTAACATTAAATTTTAATGCCGGTTGTACGCTCTCGTAGGATATTTTCCGACAACCACAAGCAAAAGGTATCAGCTGTGTGTGTATCAAATAGAGTCCATATGTACAGATTTCCAGATCATATAGGATATAATCGTAATTCGAATCTCAGCCGAAGTTCGCATAAGCCAGTTATTTCGTGTGACATTTCATATCGTACGCCGTAAGTACCGTGACCCTTATATTGTATACGGTAATTCGCTGCTTGTGAGGTCAACGAGAGGGAGAGAATGTGCGGTCACAGTGTCAAGTGTTACATCGATTTGAGGTAGGATGTTTTGGGTTTCAAAATTATTAGTTTTTTTGTAAAAAAAAAAAAAATTTTTTGTTAGTGCCATTTGTAATAGCAATGCGTATATCAGTCCCATAAAGAAATAGTAATAAAATGTTCATTTTAATAATGACGGAAGAAAATATTTCTATATGCATAATAAGATATTTTTTTAGTTACAAAAGACAAACTGCACTCCGCGGTTTCACCCACATAAGTCTCGATCCCGTCGGAATATCGGGATAAAAAGTACCATATGTTCTAACCCAGGTCATGGTCTACCCATGTGCCAAATTTCATTCAAATCGGTTCAGCCGTTTTAGCGTGAAAGCGTAATAAACACACTTTCGCATTTATTGTATTAGTTAGGATACTAGCCCGCTCGTATGCTCCTATTTATATGTGCTTTTAATTTTATTTACAAATATATGCAACGCAATATTATGGGAATATTCGTCAATATCAATTACAAATGTTTACTTGAAAAATTGCCTTTAGAATCTTACTTTAAATTAAGAATATTATGTTAACTAGATTAATATTATTATGATAATTAAATTAATAATATTATGATAATTTAATTAATAATAATTATTATTATGTCTGTGTAATTAATAATTATTATGTGTGTCTAATCAAAGATTATTCGTTGATTAGACACACACAACATAGCATGACAACGTTGTTGTAACACACTTACATACCTACCTTTTAAGTTGTACCTAACTAACATTTACGGATCATTGTTGTCTAAGTAAACTAATAAATTTTAATTTAATTTATTTAAACTATGGTCAAAAATATTGAACAAATTATGAGAAGATGATTTAAATGTATTATATTAGCCTTGTTGAATTTTGGGCCAAACATATTTGAAATTGCCATTAACACGATGATGGTGCTGCAAGGTATTTTTCTCTTTTGTTTTAAACTATTTTCTAAGTTGGGCACAATAACATCGCCTATAATAAAAACGAGGGTGGGCGCTGATACCTATAATTACAAGATATAAAGTTAGCTTAGGTATTTGCTGAAACTTTAACATACACTCATAATTACCAATCAATCTGCCTAGCCTTTTCCCAACTATGTTGGGGTCGGCTTCCAGTCTAACCAGATGCAGCTGAATACCAGTATTTTACATGGAGCGACTGCCTATCTGACCTCCACAACCCAGTAACTGGGTATTACGATACCCCTTGGTAAGACTGGTGTCAGACTTTCGTGCTTCTAACTCGTAACGACTGTCAAAGATCCACGAATGACAGCCGGGACCAACGGCTTAACGTGCTTTCCGAGGCACGGAGGAGTCTCGGTATGTAAAGATGGTCACCCATCCCCGGCAAGCGTAGCTTAACCTGATGGATCGACCAGTGCGGCTGTTGTTACCCAGCCACGAGCTCCCTTACCATAAGGCCAATTTGTTTTTTAAACCATATTATGTTACTTGAAGGTGCAAATAAACTATTTATTTTATTTTATTCCTCTTGTGTATTTTTAAATTAGCTTCGACAAGAATTTTACCACTTGGACAGCCTTAGCATTAGCCTCGCAAAGGTCTTCCATAGAGCAGGTGTGACAAGAGGTGAGGTATCATTTCTGATATACATGTATCTCCACAGCAGCGGTCGCTCTCGGCGCCAGATGGCAACGGGCGCCAAAAAGCCAAAAGCGAAAAACAATTTCCAGCACAAAATAAAATATTGATGAGAGAGATAGCGCATTTTGAAAAGCGTGGGCCTCCCGCGGCTCTTAAAAGGCGCCATCAAAAAGTTGATTTAGAAAATTAATATTTGTTTAACATGAAACCGAAGTAGAATTTACGTGAAGTGAAGACGTCAATCATATCCAAAAAAAAAAATTCAAAATCCAAAATTAAAAAAAACATTTATTCAAGCTGAGAATTAGCACTTTTCGAACGTCAAAATTACATAAGACAGTCCCAAAAAAACGCCCACCCTTCACCACTTCCTAGTGCTTAAGCTGGGAAGAAGAAGTGGCGCAACAAACTCCCCAGCAGCACAGCTGTCTGTTCAGTTGGAAAAACTTGATTCTATATAATCGTGCTTATGCAAAAATAATTTATATTACCACAAATTGCAATACAACTCATAAAATAAAAACATTTTAATGAGTAGAATAAGGCAACAATAAATAAAAACAAAATTAAAATAAATTGACTTACAGTCAAATAAAATAATCCAAACAATTATATGAGCTCATATAGTATCATGTAGTCTTTGATTCTAAAACACTCGTTTGTTGCTTTACATTGGAGTACAAAGGGCGCTAAAAGACAATCTCACTCTACCCTGATCAACGGCTATGGCCGGCGCTGCTCCATAGTCGCATTATAGCTTATCCGGAGTACTCCGATCGGCACGCTAAGAAGAAGATTAAAATTATCCATATTCGCATAATGTTATAAAGATATTAAACCAATGAAAATACTGTGGTGGAATGTACCACTAATAATATCGTAAAAAACGATGCAATTATTATTGAAGTTTACAAAAAAAAGGGAATGGTTCCAATTCTAAAACAATTAGGTAGGTACAGCTTAGCGTAAGCCTCAAAGCCGGACCTTTTCCACAATAATTTTTCATGATTATTTAATAAAAACATAAAATATTTTATTACGTTAGAATCTGCTGACATGAATTGTTAGATTTTAATTATACAAGTTATATTAAAAACTCAACTTGGTTTAACATAATATAAATAAGAACAATTATAATTACAAGGCCTCCTTATAACCATACTTAAATTATAAATGGATTTCAGTGCACAAACTCGAAAAAGTAGAGAAAGGCTTTGCTTACGTTTTAAAAATGGTTCACTCTGAAAGCCCTTCAATGCTCGTAATATTTTCATAACAAAAAACCTCGCATAATCGAGTATCATATCTCATCCCTCCATCTCTTTCACACACACCGCAAAATCCCACGTTAAACAGAGAACGAACTACCCCATCTGTTACCTCTCGAAACGTCTCTTAATGATATGCAATACGACCCTCTTTAATCACCCCTTCCTTTCCCACTTCAGCGTTAAGCGAAGGACAAAAAGAGATAGAAATACATAATAGTGTTCCGTTTCGAAATTACATTATGAAGTAGTGGCACGCGACCAAATTGTAAAGACCCCTCGGAGTCGTAGAGTTTATTCAACGTCACGGATTTTTTAAGCAATGCCAAGGGAAGGGAGGTCATTGTAAATTGGTCGTGTTCGTAGGATAATTTTTCATGCCTCCTAGTAACAAATGGCGAGGAAATAAATTTTATTTATAGGTTTTAGTTGACAGCAAGTTGTAAATGAACTTTTAATGGCGTCGGTGTTTGTTTATTGTGTGAATTAGAGGCTTATGTGATTTATATAAACTTGGATTGGGGAAAGTATAGAGTAACGTAATTGGGTTGGTTCGTCGAGTTTTGATAAGTAAGCGGAAGTTAATCGCGAAGAATTTGTTGATTTTTGTGGTAAGTTTAGTTAAATGTGTCCTTTTAGAAGGTCAATTGACTTGATTTTTTACTTAAACTTGGTGAGTGAAAACGCAGTATTATTGCCAAATTAATCAAAATAGGTAAGTATTAGACAGCTATTTGCTGTTTGCCAACTTTTCGGTTAAGCCCTCATAATTCCAAATACATTGTACCATCCACTTGACAGAACGGTGAGAAAATGCTCCGTTTTTGATAAATATTAGACTTAATTTTCGCCGAAACCTTGTTTTACTCCGAAGCTATTTATTGGATGCCAAAATAGCACATGTCGCGCTGAAAATTGGCCGATCAACAAAGTAGGAAGCGGAGACTCACTACCTAGGGAGCGATGTAAGTAACTAATGCAATAGTCTTAAGGGTCTCCCAAACGCTTCAAAAATTCAAAATTAAAAGTCATTTATTCAAATTAGGCTGAGATTCAGCACTTTTCGAATTTCAAAATCACATAACACAGTCCCCCAAAACGCCGCCCTTCACCACTTCCTAGTGCTTTAGCTGGGAAGAAGAAGTGGCGCAACAAACTCCCCAGCAGCACAGCTGTCTGTTCAGTTGAAAAAACTTGATTCTATATAATCGTGCATATGCAAAAATAATTTATATTACCACCAATTGCAATTGTCAATTTTTACATGATTGATACACATTGATTGTCTACCTACCGAATGCAATTAAAGCAATTGACAATTTTTAGTATACATTGTAGCAGTTCACGCCTTCCCTGTAAAACCTAGGCCATTTTTTTTTTTTGATATTCGGGTATCTCATGACCTAAAAAGTTCCATAAAGAATATGAATCAATCTGCCTAGCCTTTTCCCAACTATGTTGGGGTCGGGTTTCAGTCTAACCGGATGCAGCTGAGTACCAGTATTTTACATGGAGCGACTGCCTATCTGACCTGCACAACCCATTTACTGGGTAACACGATACCCCGTGGTAAGAATGGTTGTCAGAATTTCGGGCTTCTGACGACCTGTAACGACTGTCAAAGATCCATGAATGACAGTCGGGACTAACATAAATAATAATAATAATTATAAATAAAAAACCAAAAAATAAATATAAATCCGCAAAATACCGCGGGTTAAAGCTAATACTTATAACTATCAATAATACTATCAATTTATGGTTTCGGGACCCTTAACAGTTGAAGTTATACGAGTCACTGAAGGAAAATAATTGAAAATCCCATAAAGTACATAATCCTTATCAACCAATTTAACAGTGGTTGGCAACATGATTCGCGAGTGTCGGCCATGTAAATGGCGGCAAATAATTATGTAGGTATGACCACAATACCGCCGCGCACGCACGGTAATAAATGCTTTATTAATATTTTATTGTAGGACGGGAGACGGGGACTAAAAATATTTGAAATTGGAAGTGGTTTTATCTTCTTTCTTTTCGTGTGGTTACGACTAACCTGACGGCCAATTCTCGTACTAAAAAACGTTCACATTCATGTCGCAATCTGTCAAATTTGTCAAAAATATTGGTAAATTGATTCTATTTTTGACAGTTTGCGAATGAGATTAGAATGCGAACGTTCTTAAATATTACTGGAATTGCCCCTCTGTTGTCAGAGTTTTAAAGCCGCCCATGGGCCTCTGACTTAGCTTCACAAACCGTCGAGAAATATCTCTCAGGTATGCCGATTTCCTCACGATGATTTCTTTCACCGTTTTTGAAGCAAGGGATAATTAATTATATAATACGCACATGGATTAGAAAAGTCAGAGGAGGCGTGCCTTGGGTTTGAACTCGAGACCTATGATTTCGCGGTCACACCACTAGGCTATCACTGCTCATCAGTGGTTTTATGACATAACATAAAAGTACGTCTGTATTTCAAGAAAAGGTGGTTGGGGTAAATCAAGTAGGTACCTACTGAGAATATACCCAGAATTTACCAGTATTAATGGGCAAGCCTATTATCCTAAATTGGGCTCAAAACCGTAGTCTTGGCTCACTGAACAAATCTTAATTGAAAAACCCAATAACACTTTGCCAAACTTGGAGATTGAATCCAGGACTAAGCAATTGTGACTACACCAAGGATAAAGTGAAATGATTATAAGCTTGGTAGAGGGATAATGAGAGCCTCTTCTCCTCTTCTGAGTTTGAGCTGCACGATTACTGACAAATGCGTGCACTTACTGGATCCAGGTCCACTCTAATCTGTGTGGTTCTTTCCTGAAAATACCATTTTAGTTACGGTATTCACATGATCTGACCAAGATTATGTCTGGACTTTAAAAGAGACTGTGACCTCTGAGTTTGTTTCGGCCTTTTTTCTCGGAGTAGTCAGATAGGAAAACCGAATTCATCTAGTTTTAAAAATATGATTGACGTGTAAAAGTACTTACAGTAATAAAATCAATTATCATTTAGACTGATTGAGTGCATAATGATCACCACACTTGTTCATTTCGTATCTGCGATTCCAGACGATGATAGGTAAGTCCTTGATTGAACTGACAGGACTTCAGAGTTACAGTCCGGCCGTTGAGAGACTGCGTTCTTGACACCTGTCAGTTATTAACGAATATGTGTTTTGCGAGTTTGATCCTTATTAGTCACACAGGTGACAGGTCTGACAGGTGTCAGAAACGTATTCTCTCGACGGCCTGACTGAGCACCGAAATGTTCATATTAATCAAAGAGGTTAAAGGTACCATTCCGTACCCGACCGCAGGCGGCAACTGCAGGCGACGTGTCACCGCGACACGACTGGTTTCTATGAAATACCTTCCGTAGCTAGCGACACGTTGTTGGCGAGCGACAGTAGACACGTGTAGCCCGACCGCAGACCAGTAGTGCCGCCAACGCTCGTGCAGTAAAACGTTTTTCTATCTTCTACCTACCGACTGGAATACGGGCTGCTGCCGCCTGCGGTCAGGTTCGGAATCATGTCTGCAGCGTCATGACGCCGCGACACATCGCCTGCAGTTGCCGCCTGCAGTCGGGAACGGAATGGTACCTTAACGGAACAGTAAGTTAATGACATGCAAATTTAAATGAAATGTGAAAACGAATTTAACCAGGAACTAAGCAGGATTATTTTAAACTGTTTGGAAAAATTAAAGCTTTACCCTGCAATAGTGTTAGTTGTATGAAATATTGATTTAATATTAGATATCTTTATCTTACGGTAGACGTTCTTAGATACTATGAGAGTTACCAAGTCCGTGTGGTGCCGGACGTAAAGAATAGTACCATCCCATTTCTTCCCGTGGGTGTCGTAAAAGGCGACTAAGGGGCTCACTAGAGAATGGGCAGCAGCGTTCTCTATGTATTTTAACACCATACTGCGATCGCCAACCCGCCTGCCAAGCGTGGCGATTATGGCAAACCCCCCCCCATTAGGGGGAGGCCTTCGTCCAGCAGTGGACGTCTTTCGGCTGAAATGATGATGATGAGAGTTACCGGGACTTGAAATGATTCTTCTAAAAAGTTTCATCATCTGTGGCCTACCTAGCCTTTTCCCAACTATGTTGGGGTCGGATTCCAGTCTACCCGGATGCAGCTGAATACCAGTATTTTACATCGAGTGACTGCCTATCTGACCTCCATGACCTGGTAACTGGGTAATACGATACACCTTGGTGAGAGTAGTTTTCAGACATTTGGGTTTCTGACAACCCGGTACGACTGTCAAAGATCCAAGAATGACAGCCGGGACCAACGGCTCAACGTGCCGCGCGTGTCTTCCAAAAAGTTTATGTATCCAATATTGATGCTATTAATCACAAGTTTACTATATAATTACGCTTATATACTACATTATATATTCCAAACTGCCAATAAAACCATCTACACAACAAACACATTAATAATACTAGGTTTTTTTTTCAAAGCTCAACTCCTAGCCTATAATTGTAATGTAGGATAGCTAAACTCATTGAATATTTATTTTATTTCATCAAAACTAGGCCTGCCAAGTTCTTATGCAGATTTATTACGGTGGACACCATTTTATATAATGTGGTTCCATGTGAATAGTTTTCTTGTAAAAGACACGCCCTGAATTTGTTATATAACTAATATTTTTATATACAGCCTCGTTGCAGCGTGGTCGAAAGCGCTACTGCTGAGCTTGAGGTCCTGGGTTCGGTTCCCAGGTCGGGCGAAGTGTTATTGGGTTTTTCCTTCGGGAATTTCTCATTAGCAGCCCGGAGTCTGAGTTTGTGCCTAGTTGATGGCAAAAGGCTCGCACACTATTACATAGGACTTAAACATTAGCTGCGAAATGTGATGTTATGTTATGCTATGATGTTACATTTTTATATTTATCGACAACAACTGTCCAACGTTTAGTTTTGTAAAGGACATACACAAATTTTGTACCCACAAACTCTAAGTGCCAGAAAAAAATACATGGTTTTCTTAAGGAAAATAACACCCTCAAATTTTTTTACTATCACAATGAGAGTATAAAATTTACCCTTCCGCTGCTATTCCTAAAAATTGTGGCGCGTCTAGTGTTTTACCCTCGAGTGAGTATAACGGAATCAAACAGCTTTTGGGGGGCTTAGAACGGATTTTCGTTTTTTTTAATACGTTTTATAATTTAAAATACAAAAGAAAATTCTTAACGCCTAAACTTACTAGTCCATAGCTGTGCATAGATTACCACTTTAAAATCATCTTTACGTTCCAGTAAATCCCATTTAATTTTAACTAATTTTAGACACAACATTTGACTTGATAAATTGTTCAGTCATAGATAATGTAGTTTATTCTGTCTTTTAGTTAAATTAGGGAAACGTGGTTAAGTAGCCGTACCGGTCGATCGATCAGGTAGCGCGGTTGTCCCGTAGATGGGTGACCATCTTTACATACCGAACCCCTCCGAGCGTCGGAAAACACGTTGAGCCGTTGGACCCGACTGTCATTCGTGCGCCTTTGCCAGTTGTTAAGGGTCGTCAAAAGCCCGAAAGTCTGACAACCAGTCTTATTGAGGAGTGTCGTATTACCCAGTAACTGGGTTGTGGAGGTCAGATAGGCAGCCGCTCCATCATAGTTGGGAAAAAGGCTAGGCAGATTATGATGAGAAAATGTCGAGAAAACTTCGTGTACTTTTACTTGAATTTTTTTAACTTCTGTAGAATGGAAACGTAAGTCAAATCAATCCACTTACAAAATAAAAATGCACATTCCATTTCACATCATAATACATAAAATATTTTTCGAATATCCCTTCCACGATCCCACCCCATACGTCTTGCCCCTACCACAGTTCACGCGCGAATGGCCACGCACAATACAATTTGATTTCGCAATGTACGTCTACCCTCTTCTTTCGCGCAATTTCACCCGACAACAATAAGTAAATTGGTCCTTTTGTGGAAAATTCAAGATAATTTTCTAGTTCAAACTACTGGAAATATTGCTTGTTAGTTCCTTTTGTTGCTAAACTAGCTTTTTGTATTCTTTTTGACGTTTTTGGGGGTAAGCAGAGATGTTAATTAACGTTTGATAGTAATGATTGCAGTCACGTGCCCGTTCAGGTTAGAGATGATGAAAGAGCACCATAAAGGGTGAATATTGAGGCACTATTTAAAGTATTTGGTTGACAGTTTCATCATCATTATCATTTCAGCCGAAAAACGTCCACTGCTGGACAATAGGCCTTTGTTTTTTTTTTTTGAGGGTGGGAAATCATCAAATGACTTCTCCCGCTCTGAGCGGAGCGAGAGGGCGTGTCAGACTTTTACTGACTAAAACCTAACCGTGTCTGTGTGCCGGGCCGCGATATACCTTTCGGACAAACTCGCAACCCTGGCAGGCTGACATCTCTTTGAGTCGCGCGTGGAACACAACGCTCCGTCGACCCGGGCCTTGTCCTAATCGGACGGCGAGCTACCCATTGCCCACCGTCCGCAAGTCCGCGCCTACGGTGGCCGGGAATCGGCCTGCGATTTCCGACGCCTAGGACGTCTCCTGCAAAAAACTCTGCAATTTTTTATAACAAACATAGAATTTGGCAGATGGACGTCCGAAGTTTCAAGTGTAGGAATACTTTTTAGGAGTCTTTTTAACTGCTTTGCATAATATTATTTATTATGTTTAAACGATAGACACGACTTTAATAAAATAATAAAAATAATAATAGGTTAGTAATATGAAACTGAAATTCACAAACCCATCAAATCCAACAGAAATACCTACTCGACGGGAAGGTATAGTGGTAATAGCTTCCTACTTTTCCGAAAGATCTCCGCAAAAAGTTGTAGCTTTTTGCGGAGATCGTCCGGAAAAGTTAACACTAGTTAAAGTTAACACTAGCTCACAATGTTAACACTAGAAATAAGGACAAACTACGAGCTCCCTTTCACCGGCTTCATAAGGTTCATAACTCATTTGTTGGGCTTGGTATAACCTTTTATAACAAGCTACCCTCGTCTTTGCTAGATTTGCCTTTTAATGCGTTTAAAACGAACGTAAAATCCAATCTTTGTTCAAAGGCATACTAATACTATCAACGACTACTTAAATGATAAGAATAGTTGGTCGCTATGATTAACTCAAGACAATGTTTATGTTCTTTCTCCAGCTTACGTACTGACAAGTTACATGAGTTTATATAATTGTTTAATTTATTTGAGTTTTTAAGTCAAGTTATTTTAATTTAACTTTAATTTATTGTTGACAAAATCTACTCATCACACTGTTTTTTTTTATGAGTTGTATTGCAATATGTGGTTAGCTAGTGACCTCGACAATTGATCATATTATTTACTGTTATTAGTAATTAACTCTTTGTTTATTTATTTTACATCGATGGTCCTAGTTTATCATTTATAACTTCCAGTTACAACTATATGTAAGCGGGCACGCCCTTTATGCCTGGAGGCTTTTTTATTTAGATATTAAATTCTGTTTACGTTTAGTTTTTTTATTTCGGCCTGAGTATAGTTCTCGATGATTTTGTTTGGTATATTGGCGTGTGCTAGCTAACATATGGCTAATAATTTGAATTATGTTTTGTGTTGCGTAATGTAAATTATTTTTAATACTATTCTAAAGAATCTTTTTTTTTGTTCTTCTAACTGAACAGACAGCTGTGCTGCTGGGGAGTTTGTTGCGCCACTTCTTCTTCCCAGCTAATGCACTAGGAAGTGGTGAAGGGTGGGCGTTTTGGGGGACTGTCTTATGTAATTTTGACGTTCGAAAAGTGCTGATTCTCAGCCTAGTTTGAATAAATGACTTTTGAATTTTGAATTTTGAATTAGTGATCTACAAGTTTTTGTGGAGATCGACCTGAAGAAACCATATACACCAGCGTCAAAGATAACTTCTGTGAAAGAGAAATGCTGGCTAATTCTTACTGTTATTTTATTTTTAACATTTCGTATAAAAATGTACACGGAAAGCTGATATAGGAACTGTCTGAAAGATTTCAAACTATATAATACCATCACATCTCACTAGAGCGTTATATTGCACCCATTTTATTTTAAATATAACATAACATCAAGCCTGTACTCCGCGAGGGGTTGGGCAGAGGTGTACCTACCTATAGTTCACCCACATTTCGCCAGTTATGTTTATTTAAGTCCCATGTAATAGGGGGCGAGCCATCAACCGGGAGCAAATGCAGACTCCGGGCTGCTACTGAGAAATTCCAGATCGAAAAACTCAATAATACTTTGTACGATCCGGGCATCGAACCCAGAATCTCATGCTCAGTAGTAGCGCTTGCGACCATTCGACCAACGAGGCAGTTAGCAATATAGTAATTCAATAAAAAACATTTCTATAACAAATACAAACCACTCATTCAAATAAATAACTTTCAACAAAAACACCAAATGATTGCTTTACGTAAAATCATTCACAATCTAAATCGATTGCCTACATAACAATAATCATTTCGATTTTGACAGACAGGTATGTACCCACCCCCAAACACAGCACACCCTTATTTACCCGGAAACAGAAATGACTATATTTTTTTTCAAAAACCGCAGTCGCGACAGACGCGCGGCGCCTGCGCAGGCGGCTTCGAAATTTGAATTTGAAATTGGAACGTAATGGCGACCCTGGCGGCCATCATTAAAAATAGATCATAGACACGGATCAAATGATTTTGTATAATTTTCTATCGTTAAATGCTTGATCTCTTTGTAATTCTGTTTTTTGTGGACACTTAATAAGTATTAGGTTTTAATTTTTGTCTGGGAATGCAGCAAGCGCATTGTGGGACCGTGGTACAGATTTCGTAAATTTTTATTTTATCAGCGTTCATCGTCTATTTTAGTCTGATGGGAAAATTGCCTGAAACTTCAAGAAAATTTAAACAAATCCACAAATAAATAACAAAGCAAAGTTGTTATTTATTGTTTACTATATTGGTCGTCAGCTCGGTAGTTTACCTATAATGTACTTAGTACCAGGGCGACTGACCTCAGCTCTGGTAAAAATAGAGAATTCTCATTCAATAGTATAGGAAAGTTCATACTAATGGAATGCATGGAATTAGTATGAACTTTCCTATAAATATATATTAATTCCATGCTGCCATGATAGTAGGTACTTACTAAGTCCATGCCGCCATGATAGTAGGTACTTACTAATTCCATGCTGCCATGTCATTATTCTAAGGTAGCTTGTTCTTGTTCTAAACTTTGGGCGACCGAGCTCTCAGCTATGGATAAAACGAATTTTCCCAGATATGAGTCCTGCCATGTATGACCAGCTGGATTGATTTTTCGCCCCCCCTATATCGCAATTTTCGTTAGAGCCGTTTTCGAGAACGTGATTAGAAATAACAAATATTGCTCGTTTATTAGTATAGGATTTGGTCAACGAAATCTCCAAACGGTTGGCCAGGGGCTAAGAATGACCATACAATCTGGCAATGCTGCCATTCTCTTTGGTACATTACCAGTCGACAGCGATGCGGAGGAAGTTTTCGACGCCGTATTTTAGTTTATTAATAGTTTTAATTAGGTTATGTTATTATATTTTCATTTATTCGTTGTTAAAAGTATTTTATTAATTGTTTAAAAGTTTACAGGATAGAGCTACTGAACGAGATGGCAAATTACTTATTTGTTAAACTAAGCTATTTCAGCAAACTGATAACTGAGTTTTCATCAGGACATACCCAAAAGAAATTTACAGTTTTGTGTACAGACAGTATTTATGGTGTAATGCTACCCAGAGCGACTGCTAAACTTGGATTCGATGGTCAGGGATGGATTTTACTCGCGGGAAAGTCCGAAAGGGATACCGTGGCCCCTGGCAAGGTACAGGCAACTGAAGGAACACGGGTGGGTTTTAGTCAGGAAGAGTCTGACACACCCAAGTTATTTGATAATTTCCCACCCAAAAAAAAGGGATTGATTTTATTTTAGTTTTTCTATCTCTGTAGTAGTAATGTTTAAAAAAACATATTTACCAATTTAACTTTTTGCATACTGAAAGAAATAAGCAAGATGTGAACTATTCATATTTAAGACTTTCTTTGTACCATATTTTGTGCAAAATAGAGATATTCTATTCTATTCCTGACTACATCTTTTTCAGGTGATCACTGAAAATCAGCATCATGCTGAGTGGAAGGCGTGCATCTGCCGAGTATTTCTGTTTTGTGCTCGTGATTATAATTATTATGTAAATCTATTATATTTTGTTTTATTTTTCTGTTTACCTACTCGAGTTACTTAATTATCTTCTTTAAACACGTGTTTCTGTGACAAATAAACCTCTTTTCCTATCTTTATTAGGAAATTCCAAATAGCAGCCCTTAATTATAACTTGTGTTTAGTTAATGGGATTAGGCGAGCTCTCTATTAAATGGTAGTTACTACAAAACTGGCGAAATGCGAGTGTATCTTTCTGTGTCTCAAAAGACCATCACAGACACCTATCTGGCTGGGCCTCACATGATCTGACTAAAATACTGTCTGGACTTTAAAAGAGACTGTGACATCTGAGTTTGTTTAGGTGTTTCTTCACAGTAGTTGGATAGGAGACACCAAACTCAATAGTTAAAAAAAAAAAGATCTTTTTTTTTTTTGGTTGGGAAATCATTTAATGACTCCTCCCGCTCTGGGCGGAGCGAGAGGGAGTGTCAGACTTTTACTGACTAAAACACACCCGTGTTCCTTCCGTTGCCTGTGGTGTTGTTAAAGTGTTTGCACAAGCCGAATTACAGAAACAAATATAATTTGCCATTTATTCCTACCTGCCGTTTGATCAAATAATTGTTGAGGTGCTCTACCTCACCAATACCCAATACCCTCTATCTACGGTGGGTGTGGGGCTCTACGAGAAAAAAAACATGATTTTTGGTTAAATTTTATCTTTTTTCCAACTCTAGCCGGCTCCCTACACTCACGTCGTAACGATAAAGCTATAATCACAGGAAATGTTTTCGGCTCATGAATATGTAACGACGATTTTAGGATGCAACGTAATTCGTAATGCCGGCCGGCGCCCAAACTAATTATGTTAATTTTATAGTCTAGACACGGTACGCTTTTCTTGTTACGGGGTAAGCAGTAGGTGTGGTAATTAGTGAGAAATAGGCCACCATAGTTCATTTACCTAGTGAATAATTATATCCTTTTCAAATATTGGCTAGTCTACAAGGCATGCAATCATGTAACTAAAAGAGTCCATCTGCCTAGGCTTTCCCCAACTATGTTGGGGTCGGCTTCCAGTCTAACCGGATGCAGCTGAATACCAGTATTTTACAAGGAGCGACTGCTTATCTGAACTCCACAACCCAATTACTGTGTAACACGATACCCCTCGGTAAGTCAGACTTTCGGGCTTCTGACGACCCGTAACGATTGTCAAAGTTCTACAAATGACAGCTGAGACTTTAGCGTGCTTTCCAAGGCACGGAGGAGTCTCGGTATGTAAAGCTAGTCACCCATCCACGGACCAACTCCGGCAAGCGTAACTTAACCTGATGGATCGACCCGTGCGGCTATTATTACTTAGCCACGAGCTCCTCACGTGACTAGAATAATCTTTATTAAAAAATACAGATATACTCGTAAATGTAGACATTTTACATACGGTGACACAATGGGCGGTCTTATCGCTAAAAGCGATCTTTTACAGACAACCTTTGGATTGATTAAAGGGAGAAGGAGAGACAAATCTTGTAGGTAGTCAGTGGTGTACCATTTACATACACAATAAATACATACATTCATAAAGCATACACTTATCTATCTTAATATATATAAATTACGCGTCACGTTGTTTGTCCGCGATGGACTCCTAAACTACTTAACCGATTTTAATCAAATTTGCACACCGTGTGCAGTTTGACCTAACTTAAAAGATAGGATAGGGTAGGTAGGGTAGGTAGGGTAGGTAGGGTAGGTAGGTAGGGTAGGTAGGATAGGTAGGGTAGGTAGGGTAGGTAGGGTAGGTAGGTAGGGTAGGTAGGGTTGGTAGGGTAGGTAGGGTAGGTAGGATAGGTAGGGTAGGTAAGGCAGGTAGGGTAGGTAGGATAGGTAGGGTAGGTAAGGCAGGTAGGGTAGGTAGGGTAGGTAGGATAGGTAGGGTAGGTAAGGCAGGTAGGGTAGGTAGGGTAGGAGGGTTTTTTATATTTGATTGATTGCGGAACAAAGTTCGCCGGGTCAGCTAGTATACACGCTGAAATTTTAATGGTTGTTTTCCCGCGGCAGAACGATTTGCCCTAAGTAGTAATATTGAATCATAGCGCTAAACTTTAAAAAAAATAAGTTTTTATTTTCAAATAATTAAAAAAATTGTAGGTAAAAAGTATTTATGACGGTCCTAAGCCCGTAAAAGTATGAAGGGAAAATTGGAATATCTTTTAGGTAGGTAAGTAGTCGCAGTCGGGCGTTTGCGCTGTATCGAGATCTTGGTCGAGATCGCTTTCGAGTTTTGTTTATCACAATTCTAAATCTGCCATTTTTCAATAAAAAAAAATAAAAAATCTTTAAATCTATTGTACGACCAAGACAAAACCATTTCGCTGCGGGAAAACAACCACTAAAATTTCAGCTTGTATATACATATAGGGTGATCCCCATTGTGTTGAAATTTTTCGTCGGTTATTTAAAAAAAAAACAGCTGCTCGATACATTTTGACCGCGTAGGTATTGCACTTTTCTATGAAACAGCTGATTTTTTTTTTAATAACCGACGAAAAATTTCAACACAATGGGGATCAGAATCATGTACTGAATCCATGGTAGCCGGCTTCGCGTCGATGTGCCTGCCACCCTGTATTGTATATGTATATACAATAATAAAAATGAAACAAGAGCAAGGAACTATATGTAATGATGATGAAAAAGAGAAAAAGAAACAGAAAAAGAGCAAGAGAGAGAGAAAATATAAAGACTAATGAATATAAATGTTGATGGATGAAGAGGAAGGCAAAAGAAAAGGTGTATGGATTGTGTGAGGAATGATATGAATGATAGCGTGACGCTTGGCCGGGGAACGTAGGGGGGGAACCGTGTTACGCTGACCCCAAGTAACATGCCACAAGAATCCCTCTACTGACGGGAATCCCTCTTTTATCTGGACGCCCTAGAAAAAAATATAGAGACCCTATTGGTGATGTTTTTCAGAAAGGTCAGGTGCGTAGTATTATAGCATCTGGCAAGCATGACCAGATGTACATATGATGGTAATCAAAGCAAAAGTAGTATGTAAGAATCGTAGCAGTTGACATTCTGCAGTTACTGCCTACTCCATTAGGAAGAAGGCATGAGTTTAAGTATGTGTACCTATGTAATCTTGTACTTACATAAAGCACTCATAACTACACTTTTCATTATTAAAAACAATTGAAATCTGAAATCTCACTGTCTTGGCACAAAAATCAAAACAACAACACTGCACAGTAAAAAAAAAAACAAATCACAATCACTGGTCGAAGAGAGTTCCAAATTTAAAATTCGGTCTTTGATAATGAACGATAAGTAGCAAATTCAAATTAGGTCCCCCAACAGAACCAAAGAGGTTGTCATTGGCAAACTTTTTACCGTCCATTTTGTTTGATGCTTGACATTATTTTATTGAAATAACTTTACTACTTTTCACGGGTCTGTCTGTCCCCATCGCGAGTTAGTAGCGTAATGATACTACACTATGCAACATGCGGTTTTCTACCCAATTATAATGGTGTACAATTTGTGTGAGCAAAGCGCAATAATTTGAGGTCAATACCAATTTAGTGTCATGCTTATTATTTATAATGCGATCGTATTAGTTCGAGGATATTGTTGGGGGCTTAAATATTGGTCTTGTAAATAGATTTTTGATATCGATGTAATGAAAAGTTGAAAAGCGTTGTAACAGCGGTTTTTCGGTTGTATCAGGCGGTTTATCGAATTGTACAATGAAAACGGAAACTTCTTTTGTGGTTTTCAGAGGCAGCTTGAACTTCGCCCGCGTGGAGGTCAGAAATTATCCCATGGAAATGTACTACTACCGTAACGCGCATGCCAGTAAAGCTCACAGTCAGCATGATTTTTTCCGACATGTTCAACAATCATCGTCATATTTCAGCCAATATTTACACAAAACTTTAATGAATTATACATACAAACCTTCCTCATGAATCACTCCGTCGCACTGGTAAAAACCGTATGAAAATCGGTTTTCCGGAGACATGCGCGGCGGTGGGACTTTTTTTAATAATATGTAGTGATAATTAGATTGTTTTCAGCACTACTGTTATTTAAATTATACCAAAAAAAAAACCAGTGAAAAAAGTGTGTTGAGTCTGGCTGCAAAATCACTTTCTGCAAGCAGACAAACGTGTAAAATGAAAAGCATTACTTAGCTGGTTGACCTATTAAACAGTGTTCTATATTTTATGAAAGCATAATCATGATCATGATCCGCCTATATACCTAGTGTTCCCACTGCTGAGACACCGGCCTCCTTTCTGTGAGAGGGAGTGGGCCGTAATCCACCACGCGGGCCCAGTGCGGGTTGGTAGATGTCGCATGTTTTCGAATTTTTGGTTCTTGGACATGCCGGTATATTTTATGAAAATCAATACCTATTTACAGTGGAAACTGAAAAGCTATATCACCAACTGTCAGAAAATTGCAAAATAAAAACAAAACGCCCACAAAACATGCTTGGCTGTACAATGACGTCAGTGCTTCAAAATGCATTCACGAAAAAACTCAAACTCATTTCATGTTCCCGCCTTTTATAACCTAACCTATATTCAAAAACAAATTGTTTCTGCCCAGGACAGATGGGTATCGGCGTGATTATATTTCTAATCTGTCATTATTTCGAACAAGTCTAGTTTTAAGACGAAAAACGTTGAATTAACATAATGATAATGTTGCTTGGTCACAGAGTAAGTGAAAACAGAGGTTGCAGTTTTGAAGAGTATGTATTTAATTAATCGAAACTTTAATCATTCTCATTTTGCTTTCCTAAAAATATTATTAAACACTCTAATATCAATCAATCTGCCTAGCCTTTTCCCAACTATGTTGGGGTCGGCTTCCAGTCTAACCGGATGCAGCTGAATACCAGTATTTTACATGGAGCGACTGCCTATCTGACCTCCACAACCCAGTAACTGGGTAATACGATACCCCTTGGTAAGACTGGTGTCAGACTTTCGGGCTTTTGACGACTCGTAACGACTGAAAACACACACACACAAAACAAACGCTCACTCACTCAAACACACACTCTCTCACTTAAACACTCTAATATGTGAACCATAAATAATTTTTATTTTGGGGTCGTAAAAAAAACTAAAATAAATTTTTAATTTCGCGCTACCCTGGCGCTCTCGCCAATGCGAAACGGTAACTGCGCGGTAGCGCCTGTTCCGTGGTTTTTAACAGGCCAACCGCTTTCGGTGGGTTTCGTGAAATGATCCTGGGCATATTTTACCGCTCCATCAACAACATCATCATTATCGACTTCACCGAATGCTAGACATAGGCCTCTCTTTTCATGTGCCAATCCCCACGCTCCTGTACCAGCCAGGTTCTACCCGCGATGGTAACAATGTCATCCGCCCATCTCGCCGCCGGACGGCCGACACTTCGTCTTCCAGTTCTTGAACTTGTTTTACGATGTCGAAGACCTTCGTACATCGTATCAACTACATTAGTATCGTATCACCATCATCATTCTCCGGCCCTTCTATGTTCTATGATATGGGGTTTGGTTTCCGCACTTAGTCCTTCAGTGGACCATTGTGCGTGACCATTCTCCGGCCTTTATGTGGTCTGCGCAACATGTATTTTTCCTCCATACTTCTTTATCAGTCGTCATCTCGATAGTCACCACATTTCTAGCCATATCATCTTTCACACAGTCCATCCATAGTTTCTTTTGTGGTTTCTTAAGCATTGCCGATCTGATGACCAAATTAATGGCGTATCTTCTATGTCATAATTCTCCTTTGTTAATTTTATTGTGCTGAGAGTCTATCATCACTTGCATAACCTTTTCCCAACTATGTTGAAGTCAACTATTTTACACGGAGCGACTGCTTCTCGACCCCTTGGTAAGACTGGTTTTCAGACTTTAAAAATCTAGAAATGGCAGCCGGGACCAACGGCTCAACGTCCTTCCTCTTCAGCCTACCTCTCTCCCTCTCCATCCATCAAAATTTATATTCATCACTCTTTTAGTCACTGTGAGGAGGAGCTCGTGGCTAAGCAACAACAGCCGCACTGGTCGATCCATCAGGTTAAGCTACGCTTGCCGGGGTTGGTCAGTGGATGGGTGACCATCTTTACATACTGAGAATCCTCCGTGCCTCGGAAAGAACGTTAAGCCGTTGGTCCCGGCTGTCATTCGTGGATCTTTGACAGTCGTTACGAGTCGTCAGAAGCCCGAAAGTCCGACACCAGTCTTACCAAGGGGTATCGTACCTATTACCCAGTTACTGGGTTGTGGAGGTCAGATAGGCAGTCGCTCCATGTAAAATACTGGTATTCAGTTGCATCTGGTTAGACTGGAAGCCGACCCCAACATAGTTGGGAAAAGGCTAGGCAGATAGTAGATACTCTTTTAGTCATTGTATGCGTTTCCTCCCTTCTCATCACATGCCCATACCAAGCCAAACGATCTCTTTTCAAGGTAGGCCTACCTTTCGGGGAAACAAGTCTCAGCGAGAGGTTAGCCTATAGTACACCCACATTTCGCCAGTTATGTTTAAGTCCCATGTAATAGGGGGTGAGCCTATTGCCATCAACCGGTCACAAATCCAGACTCCGGGCTGCTACTGAGAACTTTCAGATGGAAAAACCCAATAACACTTTACCTGACCTGGGAATCGAACCAAGGACCTCGTGTTCAGCCTTGCGACCACTGGACCAACGAGGCATTTGTTTCTGTTTTATGGTCTAGGTTCCATTATTCCGTGCTATTTATTTAATTTTGATTTAGGTTTGCATACTATTATTATATTATTTAATATTATTATACGTAATTAAACTTGGCATTATTGTGTAAGCTTTTTTTTTTTCTCACCGTCCGCAAGCCCGCGCCTACGGTGGCCGGAAGTCGGCTCGTGACTCCCGACGCCCGGGGCGTCTCCTGCGGTGACTAGGGCGAGTGCGCGAGGGCGCGAATCTTGCCTCTCCCTCACGCGTTCCGCCTCCTCCTTCGCGAGAATTACTGCTTCACAGAAGGAAGTGACAGCCTCCCATGCACTCTCACTCCGGACCATGGCCTGAACCAGGGCCGGACCCGAGAGATCGCCGCCGCCGCGGTGCTCCGCCCAAGCCGGGCAGACCTCCACCGTATGCTCCACCGTGTCCTCCGGGCGATCCACATAGTGGTGACACCCGGGCGTTTCCTACCGCTTTATCCTGAACAGGAACCTCCCGAAACAACCACGTCCGGTGAGGACCTGCGTCAGGCGGAAGGTGACGACGCCGTGGCGCCTCTCTAGCCACTCCTCAAAGAGGGGACTTATCGCCACAATTGTGGCGTGCCCATTATTGTGTAAGCTGTGGTTGCCTTTATTTGAATTTGAGTTTCTATGTATCGCCCGCTTACCATCTGCAAATTTTGTTAGTCTGTGACAACCAGTGTGTTGTTACTCATGTCAACATGAAAAACACATGCCTACACGCCGAATACTTAAGGTTAGGTAAGTTTATAAGTAAAGTGTTGTCTGTCTGTTCACAAAATGATGACTATCGAGTAATTTGACAAAGATTTCATTCAATATAACCGAGTAATTCTGGCTTTTCATCTGAAATTCAGGTTAGCTATTGTTTTGACCGATTTCATTTGAAATGTGACTGTTTGATAAAATAAGTCTTTGGTCTATACATCATTTAGTAAAAAAAAATCTAGGCGTAAGTCCTGTTAAAAAGTCCCAAAATAGCTTTTTATTTACCTAAATATTTACAGTTTATGTTTCAAGAAACTTGTATTTTTTTTGTTACTTATCGATGTCTTCATTTGGTAAGTAGGTAGGTGCTCATTGTAGGAATTGAAGTCCTATTCATCACGAAAAATACCCCCCCCCCCCCCCCCCCCCCCCCTACTCGCCCGCTGTAACATGGGACTTAAACATAACTGGCGAAATGTGGGTGTACTGTAGGTCAGTGTATGTGTGTTACCTCGAAAAATTACTTTAAAAAAATATTAATAAGAAAAATTGCATTGCACATAATGAATTTCCGTATCCTCGCGAGCGGAACAGCAGTATTACCTTAGAGCATAAGATACCAACTTAATCACATTCTTTATATGGAGCCATACTAAAAATTATGAATATTAAACTCATGCGCCTCTAAGGATTACAGACCGTATTTAATCATAATAATGTTACTCATATGTTTTGGATTTTGGTTAAGGGTGCGCGCCAGTGTGAGTGTTGCTATAGTTTTTTATAAATAAATGGTATAATATCTTGTGATGTCTAAGCGATTATTATCCCTGACTAGTTTGTGCATTCAATATATAATACTTATTGTCCGCACATAGAGCTTTTCTTTTGTTTATAGCTTTGAGTTGTACTTCGTTGTGTCGATGATTCCAATCATTTGAATAAATTACCATTTGAATTTTGAATTTAAATGACTTTCAACCAGAACTTACCGGTATCGACAGCGTTCACTGACTTCGGACAGGTTCCAGTAAGTGCAGGTATAATTGGACAAATAATAGGACAGGGGGTGAGGGATGAAGTGTGACTGTGCAGCCACATCTCAGAAGATGGTTTGTGATATGGCTGAACCACAGCCGCACTTTGACTCATCGAAGTATCCCATCTGACTATGTTATTATGGCTAACTTGTATCTTTGGGTGACTTTGGGATTCAATGAAAGGAAGATAAATATTAGACAACGTGGAATTTTACGCTGTGAAATAATGCACCTAATCTTAGAACACTTAATTTTACGCTGTGAAATAATGTATTTAATTTTAGAACGCTTAATTTTACGCTGGGAAATAATGTACCTAATCTTAGAACGCTTAATTTTATCCATCAAATGTCATTTTTTAGATTGAGTTTCTTAATACTAAAATTACACCTGTTTAGCGCCTTAGAATATTATCGCTTTCTTATATAAGTAGGTAGCTGTTAGTGGAATCAATCCTAAAATATTTAGGTAACGATAATTTAGTAAATTATCAGTGTTATGGTTTATATGTGGGAAAATATTAAATATTTTAATTTTACAAAGGTAACATCTTCAAGGAATCATTATAGTTTTTATTTTATGATACCTATATTTTTACGACATTAATTTTCATTCTTCCTTAAATGGTCTAACGTTATGGTTTTAAAAACTCCCTCTAATTTTTTTATGGTGTTCAGTCAGTTCCTTTGAAAAACAGACTTTCAGATAGGTACCACATAACTCGGAATCGCCGCGCCACCCGCCGTGCCTAGTAGTAGTGTCTAGTGTCTAGAGTTTAGAGACGGTAGTGTCTAGAGACTAGAGACGGTAGTGTCTAGAGTCTAAAGACGGTAGTACTAATAAAAACTAGAGAAAACTAAAAAAACTAGGGTTGTTCTAAGTCCGCCTGGCTAGCTACCACCATCTTATCTACGTCTGACGCCATAACAACAATGTTAACAGCATTGTTGTGTTTCGGCAGTTAGAGGTAAGTTCCTCTGTGGTTGAGGATTCCGGGTGAAGCTCGCTTCCACCTTCGGCCTGATTATCACTTACCATCAAGTGAGATGCAAGCCAAGAGCTACCCCGCTGTGGATTTAAAAAAAACGTGGCTCTGAAAGCAAAACTTCTGTCACGGACCGCCTTCATAGTCGGCAGTTTCTATACGCCATGTGTTGTAGCGCAAGTTAACGATGACACGCTTGGGTTGTATGGCAGGTGTTGAGAATGCCGCCTCTAACAGCGGCCGCTGAGGAGTCTGCGTGCTCTGTGGCACTTACTATGAGCCATTATTGTTCGGAGCCAGAGAGAATAGAGATACAATAGGGGGCAATTATTATTACCGACAATCGACCACAAATTCAGTGTCAGCAGCCTAATCTGTTTATCATGACCAATTGTCCATGTTAGAATGTTGTTAATAATTTATATTTACAAAAGTAATATACAATGTCGCCCATGCGCATGTGACCGCCCGTATTTTTCTAAATATTCATGAAAAATTATCGAAAATTAACTTTAAAAGGGGGGTCTATCTTTAATATGTTTCATGTATCTTTGGTGGTACAACCCACAAGGACCTCGATGAGTGATTGGGAACTATGTTGAAGTGGCGATATAAAAACACAAATTTTCTTGGCTGAAATTATGCGCAAGAGTTCCTTATCAAAAAGGTGTGATCATATTAAAGAGTGTGGTGCAGACCATCAAAATGAAATCGCGAAAAAATTTATTAGCTATCCCATACAAAGCTTGAATATCTACTCGACCCGAATGTATGGGAGGACAGCTGCTTATTTGTGTGATGAAGGTGAGCACTGAGAAAAGATTTCATTCCCCAGATTTAATTCCCCAAAAGGGGTAAAAGGCTATGAAAGTTTGAATGGAAGTTAGTCATTTTCGCCGATGGGAGATCCATTTGAGCACACAGTTTGTTTCATACAAAAGGCTTGTACAGACCAGTCGCGCTGACGCGACGCCGTTTATTGTTATACCGTACACTTTTCTTAGAAATTGCAGTTTTTGAGTTGTTGAGTCGCGTCGCGCTGTCGCGTAGCGCTGGTCTGCACGAGCCTTAATTCTGTTCCGACATTTTGAAATAGTTCCTACAAAAACATTTCCCTGTCTATCAACCATCTCTAAAAGAAACGCCACACAGTATAAAATATACTAAATACGTACACAGCTGCACGCCATCTGCCCAGCCTTTTCCCAACTATGTTATGGTCAGCATCCAGTCTAACCGGATGCAGCTGAATGCCAGTATTTTACATGGAGCGACTGCCTATCTGACCTCCACCACCCATTTACTGGGTAATACGCCCCTTGGTAAGACTGTTTGTCAGGCTTCTGACTACCTGTAACGACTGTCAAAGATTCACGAAATGACAGCCGGGACCAACGGCTTAACGTGCTTTCCTGTACGGAGGAGTTTCGGTATGTCAGGTCACCCATCTACGAACCAACTGCAGCAAGCTTTACCTGATCAATCCACCCGTGCGGCTATTATTACTTAGCCACGAGCCCCTCAGACAACTGCACGTCATCCTCTTAATAGTCAGAGACGTAATAATTATAGTAATTAGTAGATACCAAACTAATAATGCAGACATCTTTTACTTGTTGCCTTTGACGACACGTAACTTTTATTAGAATAATTCTAAATAACATCGCATAACTCTATTTCGCAGAGGGGAAAGCAGAGACATATCGTCGACCGTAGGTCCAATTGAGGTAAGATACAAAACACCCAAAATGAGTTGAGTATACAGTTTTGTTCAGAATTTTTCGCTCTTTCGAATGGTGTATAAGAAAAAAATCTAATTTAAGAAAAAGGTCCCTTACCCTACTGATTTTTTGGATCCAAATTTCGAATCAGCCCCTTAATAACAATGTATCTGAAAAACTATGCATTAAAGCAACTTGAAATGGTGTAATTACCGCCGCCAATCCACTTCAAATAAGGTAAGGGTCTTCCTAATCGCCGAATTACCATTACGGATTACTCAGTACGTCAAAAATGTGTACTTAATTTTCTGTCAAAAATCTCTTTACACTGTATTTTTAATGAATAGATTGGATCCAACGTAGAGGTCAATTTAATGTAAGGGACGGGACTACGAGATACTTGGCCAGTAAGGGATATTACTAACCAAATACATTGGTGTAAGGGACGTCTATTTTCTTAAATAGCTAACTTATTTAAATAAATGTTACACAGGTAGATAGAGCACTAAAATACAAGATTATGTGTGAAATCAGATCCGAAAAACGTTAATAACAAAAAAAGTTATGGGTGATTTAGTCCGAAAAAAAACTTTGTCGACCTCTCCTGAAAAATCGTATTTTGTCCCTTACCTCAATTGAACCTACGGTCGACGAATATGGTAGGCCCACATTTCACCAGTTATGTTTAAGTCCCATCTTCTTCTTCTTTTCGCGTGGTTAGTGACTAACCTTGGCTTGGTTTCACATGCCGTCTAGAAATATCTCTCAGGCATGCCGGTTTCCTGACGATGTTTTCCTTCACCGTTTTTGAAGCAAGTGATAATTATACAATACGCACATGAATCCGTAAAAAGTCAGTGGTCTTGGGTTAGAACTCGAGACTTGGCAGTCCGACGGTCACACCACTATGCTATCACTGCTCTCAAGTCCCATGAAGATACCTAGTAGGGGATGAGGCTACATATTGCCATCAACCGGTCTCAAATCCTGATTAACGCCTAGTAGTAACAAATTCGTGTCGGAAATATCTAAAAACACTGCCTGACTTGGGAATTGTACTCAGGACCTCGGCTCAGCAATCGCGTTTGTGATCGTTACCTACCTACCTTCTTAATTTCTAAGGTTCATTCGTTCAATTTGAAGTAGCAGCCTGGTGTCTGAATTTGTCCTAAGTTAATAAACATTAGTCTCAGCCCTTAAGGTATTCTTAATAAAAATATCTAGCAAGAGGTGCTGTTGTTTACTGAACAGTAGGCGCTCAAAATAATAATTTTAATGTATTACCACAAAAAATAACAATAATAGGTATCCCACAAAAAAATCAAACCTAGATCACAAATCATTAAAATCGATAAAACAACGCCATCTACCGTCGAGTAGCGCAACCGAACACACTAGCGCCGTTCCGGAGCGGCGACTTCTCGAATTAAACGCCGTCATACATCAAAATGGCCTGTAACCATAATTGGTTCAATTTGCTTATTAAAATAGATTTATTTTCTGTTTACACTGTAATAAACTAATGTTTGTTTTACTAGCATAGTTAACTATTACGTTGCACGGTAATTATTTAGTTGTAATACTAAAACGGTGTTTTAGAACCCAATTAATATTTTGCTCAGTAATAAATCATTTTCTTTTGGTGTTAATAGTACTTATTTACTTTCATTAACTGTTATTTGGGTAGTTTAGGTTTATTTGTATAATTTTCGGTTGTAATAAACCTATTTTTCGTTTGATAATAATCGTTTAAGCTCAAGAAAGCATATTTTCTTGTCGAACGCATTAATTTTAAAGTTAATTTGTAAAATCTTTACTACATCTACACAGTTACGAGGAAGTTATGGTAGCCATGTTTAACTTGCATTCAAATAGTGCTCTAAAACCTAACCAGACAACGTATTAAAACAAACATTTCTCATCCGGACAACTAAGTTCTTTTCTCGAGATATAGAGCGCACTAGGTTCAGCGCACTAATAGACAGACAGGTCGGAGAGACGTTGCAGTGTTTTATGAGAAAGTGAAAGTGAGTTTCAAAAAAGTATGTACCGAAACATGACTAAATCTCCTACAGGATCTTTTTACAGGTAGGTATACTGCAAAGACTGCTGATTATGAGTATAGAGCAGAGAGAGATGAGATGATGATGAGATGAGAGCACTGATAGCCTAGTGGTGTGACCGTTAGGCTGCCAAGTCATAGGTTTCGAGTTCAAACCCAAGGCGCACCTATAAATTTTCGGATTCATGTGCGTATTGTATAATTATCACTTGCTTCAAAAACGGTGAAGGAAAACATCGTGAGGAAACCGGCATGCCTGAGAGATATTTCTCGACGGCATGTGAAGCCAAGTTAGAGACCCATGGGCGGCTTTAAAACTCTGACACCAGGTTAGTCACTAACCACTCCAAAAGAAGAAGATGAGTAATATAATAGAACCTTAATTTTAAAGGTTATTACGTAAAAAGTTTAGAAGATTCGACTAAGTTGCAACAAATTGCTAATTACTTATGTTGTCTTTTATGCTAACCTGAACAAAGCCCAGGTAGGTAGATCTCTTGACTACTCAGAGGACGCACGTCAGTTAACTGACGTTAACTCATTTTAATTGGGCTTTTAGTCACTCTCTCTCTCTGCCTGACGGCCTGACGGCAAAGAGAGAGAGTGACTAAAAGCAGCTAACCCATCAGTGATGTGTGGTGGACTGTCCGGCGCTATAACTTGGGAATTTAGTGCCACCAACCTTGCTAACCAGCTCATTATTTTAGCATAACATGAGCTATTTATTCCTACTACCAGTAGGACAACTACCAAGTAGAAGTTAGTGCCACCATCTTTTCTAAGTCTGTCGCCATAACAACAATGATAGCTTTGTTGTGTTTCGCCAGTTAGAGGTAAGATAGCCAGTTCCTCTGTGGTTGTGGATTCCGGGTAAAGCTCGCTTCCACCTTCGGTCTGATCATTACTTATCATCAGGTGAGATGCAGGCCAGGAGCTTCCCTGTTGTAGTTAAAAAAAAATAGTGCTACCAGATATAGGTTCACAAGAGAGAATAATATTACACAGAATGTCACGCAAAGCCGCCGTATAGACTAGTGTTGCAAAATAACAAAATAACAAATGAAATGTGGCCGCCTAAATGTCTTAGTGACACACAGGGTCGAATTTGAACTAAATCCTATTAGATTCAAAGATCGTTTTTATTTTAACAGGACAAAATTTTATCTGTATTACTATCTCTATATAGGCACTATCCACAACATAATGAAATTAAAAATTCTGAACGATTTGATGAAACAGGCTTTAGTAAAATATTCCAATAATAATATTTTTCGCACTTTATGCTTTAAGCAGTAAAATGTATTTTCTTTCTCTTAATGCAAATTAAAATCTACCAATGGTTGACTAGAAACCTACAGTAATAACTTTCTGAAAAATAACTGTGATTCATTATCAGTTTTCAGTGCAAAATGTAGCGACGTCGTTTTATAACATTTAAGTTTATAAGTTACTGGGTACCTATATACACTTCAGTTTATACATAGATATCTAAGATATGAACATTTTGATTATTATTAGTTGCCAATTCAATTTCAAAAGAAATAAGAGTTACTTTTAGAGAACTATAACAAACGATCTTTGCAAGTTCTTTGTAGAAGTCATTTTCAAATACGACCGTCGGAAACTGTTTTGTTTGATAGGAACTTAGGTAGCTAATTTGTCGTGTGATGATGAGAAAAAACTTCATAAGATTTGAAAAGACAACTAAATAAATAAGAAATAAATTGTAAAAAAAAAGTAGTATTAAAGAGCTGCGCGGCTAACATGATCATACCATAACGAAAGACACAATGACATGTTGGAGAAAAATGTCTACGTCGCGATGTCAAACATGAAGAAAACAAATGTCACTTTCTCTTCGCAGCCAGAGATAGAAGTAGATGAAGAACTAAGGCTTTACGTTGGAAGTTTTACTCTACATAATCTTCTCAGCCTTTTCCCAACTATCTTAGGGTTGACTTCCAACGGATGCAGCTGATGAGCTGAATACCAGTAATTTACCGACTGCATATTTGCGCTCCACATCCAGTTGCTGGGTAACACGATACTCCTTAGTAAGTTTTACTCAACGTAGGTAGACAAATGAGTAAACATTAAATAATTAATTGTTTTATGGTTTTATCTATTTTACTGTCTACATCTCTTTCTATCTATGGCAGGTAAATATGCTGAGATCTCTTAACAAATGAGCATCACCTTCGTACGTATTTTTTTGTGTACATAAACTGTTAATTTAACGTTATATTTCGCCCCCCGACCCATCGCATCGCATTCCATCGCCCGCCCGTGTTATTAGTCCTTTCTGAGTTTTTGCTCGGCACCTTAAGGTCGTTGCGTGATGTTACATATAACCTTCCTCAGGAATTGGGCTCCAGATCCAATGCAAAAATAATTTTTCAAATCCGACTGGTAGTTCCGGAGACCCTCTACATACATGAAATGAAATGAAATTGTTTAATCTGTAAATCGGATATCGAAATCACTTTTACTTAAACTTACAAACAAACAAATTAATTATTAACATAATGAATTATTATTAATATTAATTATAAAAAATAAAAAATTGTATAGAATTAAAGACAAGAGCCATTGATCATCGAAAACTCAAAATATTATACTGACTGACGGAATCTTAAATACAGAGGCTATTAATGTATCAAAGCGAAACTTATAGCCACTAAACGTCAATGCTACCAATAATTAAGTGGTTGTAATCAGCATGTTGATAACATTACGATAGTAAAATAACCCGCTTGTTTGACGGTAGGTATGTTAGTATTAACATATGTAGGAATCCTGATGGTAGGTATCTACGTAAGCTGACCTTGTCCCTGATATAACTTAGAAAATGTTTTTGAAAGATGGTAAAATTGTTATCTTTCTATATTATATATCTATTTCAATTCAATTAAATTTAAAAAAAAAATATTTCACATAAACCTACGTGGGCACTTATGAAACGTCAGAAGTTAGGTGTACGGTTCCAATTGGTCGTTTCCTATGGGGAAGACCCGACAAGAAACTCCACGGTTAGGTACTCTTCTAAAAATAATTGGCCTTTACAATATTTTCAAATAACAGTATTTAATAGGTATGGGATGACAGTCAGCTGTGTAGGTCTTTCAACAAGTATTAGGTACTTAACAAAATAGAAGATGGTCAATAAATCTACAGTCCACTAAGCCTACAGCGTACTCACATTCACAAAATACAAAAGAATCAATATAAAATATAAATACATTAATTCAAAAAAATACATTCTTCCTTGACATAATCATCATGACATTATATTAATTTCAACACTTTATTATCTAGGCTTTTGTATACATGACAATTATTCAGATTTGTTACAGTTGTAATAGCAATCATGTCATTTCGTTTAAAATAGGTTTTATTTTTATTAATTTATTAATTGTTTATATAGATTCTTTTCTATTTTGTGAATGTGAGAACGCTGCAGGCTTAGTGGTTTGTAGATTTATTGACCATCTTCTATTTTGTTAAGTACCTGGTACTTGTTGAAAGACCGGCTATTAATACTTTGCTTTACGTGGAGTTTCTTGCTGGCTCTTCTAAATTGGAACCGTGCACCTAGCTTTTGACGTTTCATAAGTGCCCTTGTAGGTTTATGTGAAATAAAATATTTTGAATTTGAATATTTTTCATGTTATTTTATTTTTTATTTTTTGTGTAGTTTTTGCTATATATCCGATGTTATTGGCTCGCTTTGGATTCTGTTTATTATTTCTAAAAGCTTATGAGTTATTTTATATTTTTATAAAAATTGATCAATTATGGAAAAAAACGGAGCTGAAGACATTAAAAAAAAAAAACAGAATGTATTAAAAAAAACAAGTGTTAGTACACAAAATAATAGGGGATTTAGAAAAAAAAAAAAAATATAGACCTTTTTAAGTAGTTTTCGAAAAAAAAAAACATTATAGAAAAATACGAGCGGTCACATTTCAATGGGCGATATTGTATAGTTGACCGACTTGGTTTAGACCGGAAAAATGTACCAACTAACAGATGAATAAGAAATAGATCCATGTATGTTTGTATTTTGTTTCTTTGCATCGGTCTATCTTCCATATGGAGAGGACGTTTCCTTCCGTCCATTCTTCAAAGTTAATCGGTTAAGCAACTATGTATGCTTGTCGGCTGGTTTTTAACCGACTTCCAAAAAGGAGGAGGTTATATGTTCGACGCGTATGTGTTTTTTTTTTTTTTGATGTATGTCCGCAGATTTCTCCTTCAATTTTATTGTGGAACGATTTTGAAAATTCTTTTTTTGTTTGAAAGGGTATGCTCCCGGATTGGTCCCATATAAATTTTATTAACTTTGCTTGGATAGTTTTTCGAGTAAGCTTCAATGATACTTATTTTATTTTATTTTATTATATTTGGGTGGCTTACTACAGCTATCAATACAAAAGCCCACACACAAGCAGCTTATTTTTCCCACTTAGTATATGTGGATGATAACAGGATGATAACTTCCTGTGACTGTTATTTACATAGCAGGTACTGGTATTTGAATTTGTGTGGGATTTATTTTTTATTTTTCCCTTTTTAGTTGCTACTACCACAACTAAAAAGGGAAAAATCAAAAAAATTACAAAAAAAACAGCAGACTTCCGAAAAAAACATTACAAAGTGAAAAAAAACTTTAATTTCGGAAGTCGGTGGCAAAAAAAGAAAATTCAAAACCAAAGACACCGACTTTCGAAATTAAAGTTATTTTTCACTTTGTAATGTTTTTTTTCGGAAGTCGTTTTTTTTTTTTTTTTTCTTTGTGCCACACTTATGGGGCTTGACGCTTTTGCTTTTGCGGGGTGAGTTGAGTTGCAGGTAGAGCTTGAACTAAGACTTCTTTTAAAGACAATACTTATTGAGCACCTTTCTTGGTAAAAGTAATATCATCATATACAAACATTATGTTCATAAGGTTGTGCCTTTGCTGGAGACTTTGTTGCGTTAATTCTCGCCAGTTAAAACAGTAGGAAGTGGTGAATGGCGGTCGTTTTGTGGGACTATCTTATGTAATTTTGACATTTAAAAGTCCCGATTCTGAGCCGCATTTGAATAAATTATTTTTGTTTTTGTTTTTAAGCTTCACTTAGTGATTCGAAAATGTTGCATTCAAGGAACGTCTGGGATCTTCTTCATTTGTATTTTCATCTAGATATAAATAAGAGTCACCTCTGACTAGAAACTTGAACTGCGTTAGAAATGTGATAATCAATGCTTATAGTATTTTTTTTATGGTTATAGTACAAATTGATTTTTTATTTTGTTACAGGTGGATTAACAGTTCCTATGTTAATAAAGTAATTTTTCGAAGAGTAAGGATATTGTTTTGTAACAGATGGAAAGACCGTTTTTTACAAGTATCTTTATTTATTTATTTATTGAGAGGAGAACCAACAGCTATAACAAATGGATAACAGTTGTTTAAGAAACATACAGCCAATTACAGATTCTCACTGGTAAAAACAGAGTAAGCAGTAGAAATCTTAGGACCACTATATAACTATTACTTACTACTACTACTTTTACTTTTTTTTACTATTTTATTTTATTCTAGCGTATGGCACTCGTGAGTTACAGCTGAAAATCAGCGTCAGGTGGTACACTGTGTGTTGCCATCTGACATTTATGCTGAGCTGAGGCCCTATTGGCATTATAATCATTGTTTTCTGTTTTTTTTTTAGTTATAAGGTGTATTTTTCTGCTGTAATGCCCATAAACGCATTTTTCTTTCTTTCTTTTTCTTTTCTTTATTTTTACCAATTTTTTTTTAGCTCTTATTTTTTTCAAATAAAAAAAACAAATGGTTATTTTTTTTTATCACAAATGATAGACCGTTCTTACAAGTATGTTACATTTATGTCCGTCTCTTCGAAAGAGACGAGGCTATAGTCCTGCAGTAGAACAAAGAGACAATAAAGGGCTACCAGAAGAATTTCCCAGAAAAAGCCTATTGTATTGTATATCCTTTATTTAAAAAGGAAAAACTACTCGTAACTAACGTAAGTTGGTACTTATTTGAACTGTCCTCATAAGAGGGTTTATCCTAAAAGTTGGCAACGTCGCAAATAACTGTCAAATATTGACCTGTTTTGATTCTTATGCAATATTACTGAATAGAAATAAGAAATGTGGCTAACTAGCGAATTAGAATATTAATAATGAATTGCAATTATAACATTGAATTTGATGTTGTACCCATTTTAGGTGGAAAAAACGCATTTGGAACTTTCCAAATAGATTTTTTACATCTAAAACTAAACATTTGGTGTTAATTATTGCATTTCATAATCAATATTCTAGTTCGCTAGTTAGCCACATTTTTTATTTCCACACAGTTATATTGCCAAATTAATCAAAACAGTGAAATATTTGACATCTATTTGCGACGTTGCCCACTTTCAGAATAAACGCTATTAACCTAAAGCAAGTGCATCCCTGTGCAAATACCGTGGGAGCTGCCATTTGACACACGCCATTTCGTGTCAAGCGAGACAGAAGACCTTCTGTCTCTTTCACTATCTATTTCTATTAAGTACATAACATCAATACACTATGGGGCATGCAAGAGTTTTGAAAGCATATGTCTGGATTTATAGACATTTTGATTCATTTGTCTTGCGTTTTCGGTCGGTTTACTAAATGCGGTTTCCTTTTTGTCTTGTGTCGGTACGAACTATATGAGAATATCGTATGCCGTAGTGACTGGGTAACTCACAGTTCCTATAAACAAAAAAACGAATCGTTTTGCATACCGTTTTTTATTGCCTGTGCATAAAAAAAGATTCGAAAGCTAGTTTTACCTGTGATAGCTACTTCTATAAGGGGGGGTCTTCTATGTAAAGCTATGAGGTCTATGCTTCATTATTGGTAAAGATACAAAAGTCTTAATTGCAACCAATAACGGTCGGTAAAATATAGGAATCGGCCATAAGCGTCGGGTCACACCGGAATGGCAGCGGTCGGCAGCGACGCGGCGAGCACTTTCAGTGTGAAATAATTGTAAACTTTATCTACATACTTAAAAGACCAGTATCGCTTGAAAAGCTTGAAAGGTCTCGAGGCTGCCAGCGGCGACGCGAGGCCACTCGCGGCACCGCGGGCGGCCGCGTGTATGTAATGTAGAAACAAAACTAGTCAAGAGGAGACTAGGCACGTGGGATCTGGAGGTCGCGCGAAGCCGCCAGCGGCCGCCAGCGGCGACGCCGGAGGCCGCTGGCAGCCGCTCCCGGCCGCTGCCATTCCGGCGTGACTCGGCCCTAAGTCAGCGAGGTGGTAGAGTGCGCCGGAGTATCACCAATCGCAAAAGTTGTTTTATAAGGCCCAAATAAAGATGATTTTGCATGATCATTAATTTTTATTCTCTGAATTGTTTTAGATTCTTTCATTGTTGCCAGCACCAATAATACTAAGCTCTAAGTAGATTCCATCTTTGATCCACTCAGCCCATCGCAGTCCACTGTTGAACATACAGTACAGGCCTTTCCAAAATTATGTCTTAGCACCCAGTTATCCGACGTCGGTACGTTTAGCTGGGGGGTGCCAATATTACCTTAACTCTTATAAAACTAAATACAAAAAAAAATAACTGGTTTAAAATAAGCACTAAAAAGTGCAAAATAACTTTAATTTTGGACGTCGACGGCAAAACAAGAAAATACAGAACCAAAGACACCGACTTCCGAAATAAATTAATAATAATAACTAAATTCATTATTTTCCATTTTTTTGTGACTTTTTTTTAAGTCAGTGTTTTTTTTTTTGTAAAAACTGTTTATTTTTACTTTTTAGTTGTGGTATCTACCCCACACAAATTCGAATACCACTACCCGCTATGTAAATAACAGTGTCAGAAACTTATAACATCATCCATAGACTAAGTGGGAAAAATACGTATTATTGAAGTTAACTCAAAAACTACCCAAGCAAAGTTAATACAATTTATATGGGACCTCCTCTGAAGTATGATTTACCAAACAAAAAAGAATCATCAAAATCAATTCATAATTACATAACACAATAACATACAAAAAAAAAACCAGCAGTCGAATTGAGAACCTCTTTGAAATCGGTTAAAAAGGTCAACAATTTGATACGGAAAGTGAAATGTCTTGCAAGTTGTGCCATGTGCCAATACTATCTACTCTGCACATCACCTTCTCGACGAGTTATCATGGTAGGACCCCGTAGGGCGTCCCACGCTACGCTTCTAAGTAGCCTAAAGAAAACATGTTACTCTCAGCAGAAGATGCGCAGAAATTCTTTGAAGCCTACGTGCTGGAAAAGAATCTACAGAAAAAGTATATCAAAATGTTTCTTGATTATTTTTTGTTCAGAGAATAATTGATTACATTACACTGCATATAATTAATCATCATTAATTTGCATGTAAGGATAAAGAGTCGGTTTGGAGTGGTATGCTAATGCAGACTCGGGTAATCAACCGTAGGGCTGCAAAAATCTTGCCTAGAAAGTCTTTGAGTACCTTGTCTTGTTTACTTTTTTTCGTAAGGGATAACAAATAGTAGTATAATAAAAATAAACGGAATAACTTAAAATGTAACTTAACAAATATACTACCCACTACATTTTCCACATATTAGAATTTAAATATTTACAAACTGATGGCAAACGTTAAGTGTAGTCAGGGCAAAATCAATTAAATGTGTTACCCAGTAACTGGGTCGTGGAGGTCAGATAGGCAGTCACCCCATATAAAATACTGATTTTCAGCTGCATCCGGTTAGACTGGAAGCCTACTCCAACATATTTGGGTAAAGACTAGGCAGATTGTGATCCTAGAAAAAATTCTTGCTGCCCTCAGCTCACGGCATACTTTTTGCAGATCCTAATAAGTAATTGTAAGATGTTGTGATACAGATTTTCTATTAAAGGTATCATACTTTGTAATACTTACATTATTTCCAAGCTATCCTGTATTTTTTAATAAATAAATTTATATTTTTTCTATTTACTTTACAATGAGTCAGATTACGAGTATTTCGCGAGTTATCGTCGACTTTCACGACCTATTTTTTTGAAGGACGTGTACGATGCTTATGATAGATATATTTAATATCTACTGTTTTAGCTCCTTCACTAATCGAACACCATTTGTATGTTGTCTGCGAACGCTCTCAGGTTGACAACACCAGCTTTATGCAAATAAAGTCATAGCATTTTTTTCATAGTAATGTAATTCTGTTCTTCTGGCAATATTATAAGTTATAGCTTGATCAATTTGAGTAGTATCAGCTAGGAATGGTCCACGCTCAGTCAAGTCTCATGCTCTATCATCAACAACTGCCTACAGCATCCACTGCTGAACATAGGCCTCTCCAATTGCCACCATGCAGCTCGATTCTCGGCAACGCTCATCCAGGTGCTACCAGCCACCCTGCGAAGATCGTCGCTCCACCTAGAATGAGGGCGTCCTACCTTACGTTTGCGGATTCACAGTCTCTACTCATGAACACGTCTACCTCAACGGTAATCGGTTTTACGGCTAATATGGCCGGCCCACTGCCACTTCAGCTTGCTTATTCTGTGAGCTATGTCGACAACTTTGGTTCTCTGCCGGAGCACCTCGTTCCGGATTCAATTCCTCCCTTAGAGAGACTTCAAGCATAGCCTGTTCCATAGCTCGCTGAACGGCCTTGAATATTGGACCAGCCAGACATGCTCCTTAAAATAATAATAATATTAACCAGCTTCTGTTAATTTTCTCTTCTTTGCATTGGTCACCACGCTTTCCCGCTGTGTGTTGGCGGTTTTTAGATCATTGAGTCCAAGATTCCACAATCCACTGCAGGGTACCATCCGGACTTGGTTGTTATCCCGTCCAGTCGTACTCAGCGCTTCTCCTCCACAATTGTTATGCGCACAGTCAAAGTGTGGAACTCTCTGCCAGCGTCTGTTTTCCCTTCAACATATAACCCGTCTGCCTTCAAAGCAAGAGTGAACAGACATCTTCTGGGCACGCTCGATCCATCATAGACGTCATCCATCGCTTTAAATCAGGCGAGATCGAGAGCAGGCTCATAACATAATTTAAAAAAAATGCCATCTTTGATAGTTTAGATATATAATCTACTTATTCTTTATTGGAATCTTCTTATTTAAACTTATTCCTACTTATTTCATTTATGGTATACATAATAAAGAGTACAATTACTAAACTATTATTAAACTTTAAAAACAAATCACAGAGCTAAGTCAACTGATCGTTATTTTCCCAATCGCCAACACAGATGGCGCTGGCTGTCCACTTAAATGATTTCTTCCACGCGCAAAGGTAACGTTTGAATCATCTTATCAGAATAAACTTTTTGTTATAATTAAAACTATACCGGAATGTTTGATTGTACAAATATTGTGTTTTATGTAGTTTATTAAGTATGGTTATTATTTTGTATTGAACTAATTTGATACAATGTTTTTGGTTGGGTCAATGGCAATTTTAATTCAAACTTATTTATTAAAAAATGAATGTAGAATTCTATTCTATCTAAGTACCTAACTTAAGTAGAATAGAATTCTTATCATACTTACGTAGTTTCTTTATAATAGTTCTCAGCTTTATATTAAACATTAGCTATTGCCCGCGGTTTCACCCGCGTGAACCATAATAATTTTTTCAAAAATAAAAGTACTCTACTAGCTGAAGTTACTCTTTATAACACCAGCTATCTGCCAGTGAAAGTCTCGTCAAAATCGGTCCAGCCGTTTCGGAGATAAGCCGGAATCAACAGACAGAAAGACAGTCTATTTAAAAAAAAATTGTTTGTTATAAGTACCGTACGAGTATAATATACTTGCATATATGCATTTAGGAAAAAGCTGTTATTTTGACATTACAAACAGACACTTCAATTTTATTTATTTGTATAGTACCAGTACATGTATGTATGTTGGATAGTTATCACGCTTCAACTTTTTAACGTGATAAATGGGTAGAGATTTGATAAATTAATTTGTGTCAATAAAGTACCTAATCAAGCCTTTCTAAGGCCGCTTTCACATTAGGATGTTAGTAACTGAATACTGTAGTGCGGCAGAAGCAGTTGCCTTTGCATTACAAGAACAGCTGCGCGACAACAACGCGTCGGCCGCGCCGCTGGTTAGATCAGTGTGGCGCACTTCATTTCAAAATGGACACCGACGGGGCTTCAATTTCAATTTCAGTATTAAATCGTTCGATGTCAAACTCGCTCCTATACCTAATCACGTGCGCTTGTTGTTGGGGCAGGTACTAATAATAACTTGGTTTACTTGTATAGCTGTAACTATATTTCAACATTCATATTTTTTTTTCTTCAATTGACAAGTATTGATATTGAAAGAACATCGACACTGTCAATAGACAATAGTCGCAAAGGCAATCAAATCAAATTGACGTTGTATTCCGACACTCGCCACACTGGCTCATTGCCGACAGACCGAACGCGGAGGCCTCGCCTAATATAAAATTCTGACTGGTTGACAGTCGCGCTTCTGTCGCGCTGTTAAAGTCGCCTAAATGTGAAAGCGGTCTAAGAAAGCACGTCATGAGATATTTCAGTTTAATTTGTCTTGAAGATGGAAAAACCCCTGCGATAGGTATGCCTCTGATATTGATGCAGACTCTGAATGTTGTGGAAATTCTGAGACTGCATTTTCATTATATGCGACAAATTCTCATAGCCTTTACAAAATTACTGGGGAATATTAATAAACCAAGTTTTATAATACGAAAAACCTTTTAACTTAGGTATATTTTTGCTTTTTTTTTAACAAAAATGTGTGTACCTACTCCAAAAGCAATAAGAGGGATACGCTAAGATAGCCCGCGAAATTCAAATTTTCTTACGTTTTTTGCAATTTACAGGTCTTACGTTTTTTGCAATTTGCAGGTCAGTGTCAGGTTGTATGTTGATCAAAATATAATTCGCGACCGTAACAAGTATGTATTTAATAGAATTATAATCATAAAAATCATCAATACAACTCTCTAAGTTCATAGCTTAGCAAGTTCGCCTTAACATCTTTAAGATTTGAATGAATAGGTTACTTCTATGCCAGCGTACACCATCGACGATCTCTTCATCGCTTCCCATCAGGTGAGATTTAGTAGGTCGCGAGACTATCCATTCAACAAAAAATTTAAAAAATACTTTTTACAAAAAAAAAACAACCTACTTCCGAAAAAAAATGAATATGATGACAACTTCCTGTGACTGTTATTTAACAGTGGCAGGAAGTTATCATCATATCATCCACATATACATATACAGTGGGAAAAATACGTATTATTGAAGCTTACTCAAAAACTATCCAAGCAAAGTTAGTAAAATTTATATGGGACCATACCGTTCCGTATCCGGGAGCATACCGTTTCATACAAAAAAAATATTTTCAAAATCGGTCCACAATTGACGGAGAAAGCGGCGGACATTCATAAAAAAAAAAAAAAACATACATACGCGTCGAACATATAACCTCCTCGTTTTTGGAAGTCGGTTAAAAAGGGCAGTCTTTGGGGACTGCCGATAGAAGTGAAAACTAAGTAACTTGTGAATTGTATATGTATCTCGTATATACACAGTATACATATAGCTCACGGGAAGCGTTTGGTGACGATGATGCGAGTTCCATGATTTTTGTTCACCTAAAAAGTGCTCAACGCTCCTAAAGAAGTTTTCACTTCAAAATATGTTTTGCATTTTACATACGCACATAGCCGGTGGTGAGGTCAGGACAATAAACACAAAGGTCAATGTCACTAATTAATCCTTAATCAACTCCTGCTGACTCCACACAATGATAGCGTGATAGTACAAACATCTTCAATCAAAGCGTCTTATGAATCAATTTCATTTGCACCCCTTTTCCTGTATCTAAGGTCAAATGGAAACTACAATCTATTTTAAATTCTATAATTTACAGAACAAAGTCCCATTTACTTTGTCAATTTCCTATAAATTCGTGATGAAGAAGGTCGTAAGTGCGCTGGAATTTGTTGAGTGATTTTGAGTTTTGTGTGGGAGAGGTAGGTTTGGTTTTTCAGTGTGTGATTTGGGTAAAAATTCAAGTGCACTCGATTTGAAAGGAAGGCTCAATTAGAGCCAATTCAGTTGTATTAGACAGTCAAGTTGGTGGGATTTCGGCGGTCATCCTGCTAACGTCGTTTCTTCACGACCATGTTGGATTTGGGCATGAACATTTTAGCCGTAGAAGAGGTCTTTTGGTCTTCTACTATACCTCCTTACTAAAAAAAAGAGAAAAAGTAGCCTTTCGAATAACTTTTTAACCTGCCACCAAATAAAATTGTACATAACAAATAAACCTACCGAGAATCACACCACACCCCTCTCAGAAATCGAGCCACACATTAAAAAGTAACAGATGCGATAATACCTATTATATTGGTTTCAATTCTTCTCGTGAAGAACACTTCAGAATTCAACTGCACTACAAACTTAATCACACAGTCTAACACTACCTTATAGTGTACACAATTATGGCTATTTTTCCGTGGCATAGTTAAATTTTATCATGGTTTTTGGCAGAAGTATTTCGTCAACTCCAGTTGAGTTAAGGGTCCTCAAGGTATTAAAAAGTATTAAATTAATGTTTTAAGTACTGTTTTGTGTGTCAGCTCAATTATAGGGGTAGACAGAAGTCTAAGTGGTATATGTGTCTTTAATTTGAAGTTGATGAAGTGATTTTTGAAAATCCTTTAACAGATACTTGTGGTAGGTAACTTTCTGTTGAAATGGTTTATTGACCCCTTAAGACGCAGATATATGCCAGTGACCTTGAGTGCTTGCGTGTTCTGTACTGAGCTCACGCGTCGTACGTCCATCCAGTAATAGGACTCGCCCATCAAGGAGCGCTGTCCCAAATTAGACGCATTATTAATTTATTATACATAAAACAAAAAGTATTTTAATAAAACACGTATACTAAAAGATAAATAATTCAATTATCTTTAAAATGGTGAAGGTTTCAGAAAAATACGCTTGATAGATTTTGCGTGCTTCTCAGTTTTCAGTTTTTTATCCGCGTTAGACATAACTTTACAAATTAATTTCACTATGCAATATAAACATAATCTAAAATATTAAGTTATTAAGAAAATGCTCTAATTTAACATTTTTTTTTTCCAAATAATTAACACTACTCGTTTAGACGCGATCTTCAGTATAATATCATTAAAAGTCGGTTTAACCATTATTTTATAGATAAGTAGCAATGTTAGAGATTCTTGTGAAATGATTTGTCCAGTGAAGTCGCGGAATAGCAATGCTTTGAGATTTTAAAAACCCAATCATATTTTTGCTCCAACCCGGGATTCGAAACTTGGACCCCACGACCCGTAACCATATAAGCCATATAGGCAATTCACCACAATCATATTCATAGACAAAAGTATTTTGCAAATTCAATAGAAAAATCTAAAAGTTTTATAACCCAAAATATAAGGGCGTGTACACTCGACGTAAAGCTGGGGCCACACGAGGTATTATTTGCAAAATATTTGTTAAGGCTTATTGTACACAGCGGGGTGTGTTGCACTTTTGTGGATGAGGTGGGGAGCGCACGGGTCGATTTACTCAGATGTCTTTTTACAAAATATTATGTTAACATGGCATCTGAGTAATAAACTCAATACAGTGACGATTTGGATAGAAAATGTTAAGCATGTTGTTTCTAGAAAGTAATTTGGGGTTGATAAAAAAATCATCAGAATCTGTTTTTTCTTTCTGTTTCTGGACTTGCCAAAGCGTAACATAAAAATACTGCAAGTGTCACCAGCTGGATCCCACTCTAGTGTGTTAGAATATATTCAAATGACAACTGTCATTCTCTGAAATATACCTATGACACGGTAGTGTCAATTTGATAGCAATTCATTTCCTTAACTATATTATGTATTTAGTGACAGACGGACAGATTATTTCAAATAAGGAAAGGAGAGGGATAGGTCAGCGGTATCCGGTTTCCAAATATGTTGGGGTCAGCTTCTAGTCTAACCGGATACAGCTGAATACCAGTATTATACACGGAATGTGACTGACTATCTGACCTCAGCAACCACAGGGTAACAAGATACTCCATGGTAAAGTATAGGTCAGCGGTATCCATGTGATTTTTATATAAAGTAAAGGTACTTGACCAGCAAGGATTCCAGAATCGGCAGAATCTATCTAAAAGTGGTGCTTAAAGCCCGTAGACGACTTCAAAAGGAGAAGTTCAAACATAGGTCGACCACTTGAGCTCGATAGCCGCTTTAATATATTACTGCTAACAACAAAATCACCCAGTGTGTATAAACCAACGCAGGTAGCTGCCATAGTTGATCGGATGAGTAACAAAAGTGCTCACAATAGAAGTGCAGCGAAGCCGCATTGATACTGAGAGCACAGCATTCAATTTGCTTGTGTGACCGATAAGTATTTACTTACGAAATGGACATGGTTGTAATAGATTTAACATGACATAATTATATTCAGAACAGTATTCTTCAAAGGAATAAAACAGAGATGTGCGAGGGCAGATTCTCTTATATTTATGACAGATAGCACATAGGACTTTCTTTTTCGTGTGGTTAAAGTGACTATCCTGGTGGCAGAGTTTTTATGCCGATGGGCCTCTGAGTTGGCTTCACATACCGTCAAGAAATAGCTCTCAAGCATGCCGGTTTCTTCACGATATTTTCCTTGACCGTTTTTGAAGCAAGTGATAATTATACAATACGCACATTAATCCGAAAAGTCAGAGGTTCGAACTCGACTTGGCAGTCCAATGGTCACACCACTAGGCTATCACTACTGAAAGAAGAAGCACCTAGGTAAACCTACATTTCACTAGTTACGAGATCTTAAGTTCCATCCGGAAAAGAACCAGAGTTACCGACACAGCTTGCAGAGGAAGCAAGCTGAAGTGGCAGTGGGCTAACCATGTTTGTTGAAGGACCAATAGCCGGCAGAGCAGACGAGTCCTGGAGTGGAGACTGCGTATCGGCAAGCGTAGCCCTCCAGCTATGTGAACCGAAGACCTTACGAAGTTGGCTGAGGGAGATTGGAAGATGGAGGACAGGGTGGTGTGGCGCAGCCTGGGAGAGGCCTATGTCCAGCAGTGGACTGCGGTAGACTATGTTGATTGAAATCCCATGTAATTGGGAGCGAGCTTCGTGCCATTTACCTGAAACAAACCCAAAATACGGGATTTTATACCCAATAACACTTTGCTCGATACAGGCATTGTATGTTCTATGTTATAGGGTTTGGTTTCCGCACTTAGTTCGTCAGGTAGACCATTGTGCGTGGGCCATGGCGGCCGTTTGGTGGTTATTCCCACCAGCCCACCTCCCTCCAGAAGTTAATTGAAGCTTCTGGTCTGTTCTATGTTCTATGCTATGGGGTTTGGTTTCCGCACCTAGTCCTTCAGTGGACCATTGTGCGTGGGCCATAGCGGCCGTTGGTGGTTATTCCAACCAGCCCACCTCCTTCCGGAAGTTGATCAAATCTTCTGGTCTGTTCAGAACATCTGTGTAAGATCTGGGTGTCCCGAGGGTCTCTGTTCTAATCTGGGTGACGCCTGTGTATTCAAAAAGCACGTGCGCGACGGTTTCCTCAGCCTCCATGCATGCCCTGCACAGAGGACTGTCCGTTATGCCCATTGTGTGGAAGTGTCTGTTCAGCGAGCAGTGGCCCGTGATGGTCCCCGTCACCAGGCGCAGGCCATTCCTATTCAGGCGTAGTAAACGCCGGGTTAGCCCGGTATCAAAGGATGGCATGGCTTCCTTGGACTGCCTGCAGCCTGGTGTCGAGGTCCACCAGTGCTCCGCTTGAGTGTGGGTGAACTCCTGTAGGCTTCTGACCTGCTTAGAACATCTATAAGAGGTCTGGGTGACCCGAGGGTTTCTGTTCTACTCTGGGTGACGCGTGTGCATTCAAAGAGCACGCTAAGGAAACCGTTGCGCACAGCGGTTGTATCCAGCACCCCATGCTCAGTAAAAGAAAGAAAGAAAGAAAGAAAAATGCGTTTATTGGCAAACAACAGAAAAATACACCTTATAACTAAAAAAAAATACAAAAAACAATGATTATAATGCCAATAGGGCCTCAGCTCAGCATAAATGTCAGATGGCAACACAAAGTGTACCACCTGACGCTGATTTTCAGCCGTACTAGCGTTTGCCACCGCGAGACCAATGAGACAGGAACGTAACACTCAATGAGTATTACTTATCTTCTTGTTAGGTTATCCACAGATCAATACAGATGAGACACTCTGCAAAATCATTTATATAAAAAGCGAATTTTGCTACGACACAATAAAGTGCAATCAAGGTCATACAGCGCTAATCACCTACAGTTATATTCACCTAGAAGTTGCCTCTCTTTCTATCGCGTGACTCTTATATCTTCTGACTACGTTACACTCACTGAATTGGCCCAGCAAGACGGGCCCGCCGCGTACTTTTAGCTTCATACCTAAATGCGGAGTGTCCCATCTCTATTAATGTTTAACCCCTTTATCAAAGCTAATATCAAAAGGATCGATACCACAAAATAAGCCATATGTTCAATACACTATTTATACACAATAATAAATATTATTTGGTACAGATTATGACGGGTTTAAAAAAAAAAATACAATAATGCTTTCTAATCTATTGTGTAGCGAAGACCCTTTGTGATCACGCCCTTCAGTTTATATTATAGACAGATTTTGACATAACTCCACATGCTTAGTTACGGAAAATGTATTTTGAAAATAATGTTTTGTTAGCGAATATTATGAGATGCCGACCTGTCTCCTTTACAAACTCAAAGCATTTATTACAATAAACTATTTACAGGTACTTTTAGATTTTCAAGTTTTTTAAAATAGCTTCTATGATTGGCGATTTTTAAGGGGACCACAGAAACTAAACGCAATTTTTATAATGTCTAAAAGTATATGATCCACGACAATAAATAAAATCAGAAAAAATGTATGATATTCTTCAGGATATATGCTAGTTACATAGTGTGTTAAACATAATACAACTAATTTGATACGATAGAAAAAAATCAAAAAGATACTTATAAAGATTTCTTTAAACGATTAAATACATGCAATCATTCAGATTTTTTTCAGATTATTCTACAAGTACTATAATGATGTAATTGTGTTTGAATTTTTTAACCAATTTTTTTTTTTTTTTGTAAATAGATAATTGCTTCATATTTTTCAATAAATTACCTGCGCTTTAGCTGGTGTCAGCATCTTAAATGAAGGTCACAATTAGTACTGGATTGCATGGGCTAATAATTTCGTATCAAAGACGAAATGAGAGAAGCAGTAGATTTTTTTTTCTAGAGTCTCTACAAAAAACATTTGCTCCTTCAGTTTCAGTTAAAGTTTTAAAACACCTAGATCAACAAAGGCGATTTAATATTTTCTGGAAACTGAAGAAGTTTATTCATTCAAAAATTAACCTTCAAACAAAACAAACTGATGACCTTTGAGAACCCAAAACAACTGATGTATCACTGCCACAAGATAAACAAAAAAAAAAACAGAAAATAATACAAATACAAAAACGCAATGACACGGAATCGAATCTGGGACCGGAATCACACATCTTCTGTAGATGCGATTCTTTTGTTTTGCACTCGACAAACTAAAGAATTTATTAATATTGAATTTGGACAAAAACACGACCTTGGTCTGGTGTGTTCCTCTTGGGACTTGAGAAATAGATCATGCCTCCAAAAAAATTTACACTTTTAATTGATTCATCTGATTCTGAACTTGGAGCGTCCGTCTGGACCTAGTATCTATTACTGATATAACTCATTTCTTTCTTTTTCTTTTTCCTTTCTTTTTTCTTCTTTCTTTATCAGGTTAAGCTAAGCTTGTCAGGGTTGGTCAGTCGATGGGTGACCATCTTTACATACCGAGACTCCTCCGTGCCTCGGAAAGCACGTTAAGCCGTTGGTGCCGGCTGTCATTCGTGGATCTTTGACTGTCGTTACGAGTAGTCAGAAGCCCGAAAGTCTGACACCAGTCTTACCAAGGGGTATCGTATTACCCAGTTACTGGGTTGTGGAGGTCAGATAGGCAGTCGTTCCATGTAAAATACTATTATATTCAGCTGCATCCGGTTAGACTGGAAGCCGACCCCAACATAGTTGGGAAAAGGCTAGGCAGATTGACTGACATAACTTCTTTAATTTAGAAAAAAATATACTTTTGCTAGAAGTGCGTCAATATTAAGGATTAGATCAAAGATCACTTTATTTGGAAATGAATGGCTTATTTGTTACAAGTGGGGACGCAGCTATGGGTTATTACTAAACAGGTTTTGTAAATAATGTTCCGTAGACTAAAACCCCGGCTTGGCTATCACGATGTCTCTAATTTCAACACTTTATTAGCGGCTTTTGTGTGTACATGATAATTATTCAGATTTGTTACAGTTGTAATAGCAATCATGTCATTTCGTTTAAAATAGGTTTTATTTTTATTAATATTTTCCATAGATTCTTTTCTATTTTGTGAATGTGAGAACGCTGTAGGCTTAGTGGACTGTAGATTTATTGACCATCTTCTATTTTGTTAAGTACCTGATACTTGTTGAAAGACCAACACTGTCCTCCCATATTTATTAATGTAGGTTTATGTGAAATAAAATAATTTAATTTGAATTTGAATTCTTCCAGTCTAACCAGATCTCTAGATTCAGTTGAATATAAGTATTTTTCAAAGTTTTCATCCATCCCACATAAACCAATTACTGAGAAGTGCAATATCCTGAGATAAAGCACTGGTATAGGCAGAATTTGTAGAACAGAGATAGTTCGCCAGTTTATCAACCGGGTCTAATTGCAGTCTAACCGAATGCAGCTGCTTACCAGTATTTCCCATGTAGCAACCGCCTGTCTGACCTCCACAACCCAGCTACTGAGTAGCACGATACCCCTTGTTAAGACTGGTTGTCAGACTTTCGGGCTTCTGACTGCCCGTAACGACTGTCAAAGATCCACGAATGACGGTACTAAGAGCCTCGGAGGGGTCTCGGCATTTAAGAATAATCACTGTTACGGGTTGTTATTATTTAGCCACGAATACTATAAGTTATTAACTAACAACTAAATCGAGATAAAGGCAGAAGGATAACAAAATATTAACTAATAATTTGATCAATTTGACACGCTCAGAGAGTTTTCTTATAGCATATATATTCTACTACACAATATGCGATGTGCATTTTATCCTCATCCATTTCATTCATAAACCCTACAGTGGCACACACCAACACAGCTTCCTTGGCTTTCCGAAAACCGATTCATTCTGCGCCTGGGCATATAAAAAAGACATTTCTATATATCGCGGGATCATCAAAAACAAATTGAAGCCGCTACCGAGGCGGAAAGGTTTCGTGTTTTTTGTTTTAACACCGTTTGGGTTCCGTAGAGGTCAGTGACGGTGTACCATAGAAGAAGTTCAGATCTATACACCGTAAGGACAATTTCTGCTAGCAGCGCTCGGCCGCCATAGAACCGGCGCAGTAACAGTTGTGGTCATTGTGGCGTCTTTCCATTCTATACAAGGCCAGAACGCAAGGGTGTGAAACTAATCGCGTACCTACAGTTTTTTTTTTTTTTTTTTACTAAGGTCTTCCAATCTATACAAGAGTAGTACGCAAATACTCGCGTATACTTCGTAGTGACCTAATTAACTACCTTATTTAGTATCCAACTTTTTTGCGACGTAACGCACCTTGCGCTAAATAGCCAGCCTGGCTGCGAGCAAATTGGAAGCAGCGGTTGACACAGTTCTATCCTAACCTAACCTAACCCATTTCATATTCCGTTATCTGTTCCATTTCACCCAGTTCACAATTTTTTTTTTTACTATTCATGTTTAAAACAAATGTCAAGCGTAAGTGATGTAGTATAGTTGGAACCAGTTTTTAATTATTCTCGAGGTGATTAATTTTCCATCACTCTTTCATAAGATATCACATTAAGTTTTAGGATTTATTACCTTGGCGTCGAGTCCCGCCACGTTGCGTCCCGCCACATCGAGTCGCCTTGACGTCGAGTCCCGCCACGTTGCGTCCCGCCACATCGAGTCGCCTTGACGTCGAGTCCCGCCACGTTGCGTCCCGCCACATCGAGTCGCCTTGACGTCGAGTCCCGCCACGTCGAGTCCCGCCAAGTCGAGTCCCGCCACGTCGAGTCCCGCCACGTCGAGTCCCGCCACGTCGAGTCCTGCCACGTCGAGTCCCGCCACGTCGAGTCCCGCCACGTCGAGTCCCGCCACATCGAGTCACCTTGACGTCGAGTCCCGCCACGTCGAGTCCCGCCACGTCGAGTCCCGCCACGCCGAGTCGCCGCCACCTCTACTTGTTAAAATATTAAGATTTAAATAATTTGTTTCATTAACTGTACCTTTCGTCACATTTGACGTGGCGGCACCAGGCAGAAATTTTTCATCGTAGTAATAAACATCATATTATAGAACAAGTAGACGTGGCGGTAACTCGATGTGGCTGGACTCGACGTCAAGGCGACTCGATGTAGCGGGACTCGACGTCAAGGTCGTAAATCTGGTTTAGGTATGTGTATAAATAAAACCGCCAACTCACTTGAGGTGGCGGCTATTTTCAGTTTTTTTTCGCCAGACGAAGTACTTATCTAAGTCTAGCGTATGTGAAGTCAGCCCTAATACCAAGTCTGTAGGTACACTGGCTAAGATTTTCACGCATGCTCTATTTTTTTATAGCTACGACACGAGAATCGCTCTCACGATTCATATAATCCTCAAGCCGTTCCATATAGTTCAGCTTATAAGTATGTAGGGAACATTTTATACTGAACCTCTGAACTAAATGCGGGGTCACACCTCTCCATTTTCGGGTTGTCGCGATTAGGTCGGTGGCACAATGGGAGACAGCGGGGCGCCAGATTATCTGACACAATGCTAATGTGCTCAGCGGGTGACGTGTGAACAGCGATTTAGGGTGTGCTGTGAGTTGTAAGCGGTAGCGATGAATAAGCTATAAGCGACAAACAAGTAAGTTCTAAAAGCTTTAAAACGAAGTCATAACTTAGACCTAGGTAAAGGTAAAATACGGAAAATTACGGGTTTGTAAAAAAAAAAAACAACTGTAAACTTACAGTTACCTGTTCACCCTTGGAAGTTGGATAAACGCAAAGGCAATGCGAGGAAACAATAGGTTATTTTTACTTGAGAGTTTAATATTTTTGAAAAAGTGAACATCAATGTTTGAAATCCATCTCATAGAATGGTGAATTTAAGTTGATGCTTATACTTTATGCAAAAAATAATTATCCATAATCCCATAGGCTCAAAAGGCTGCTCAACTTAAATGGGACTGGGCAGGACATGTCAGCCGCATGCCGGACAAACTGTGGGCCCAAATAGCACAGAACTGGTGCCCTGAGACAGTGAGGCGGGGTCACGACAGACCACGTAGGAGATGGTGGGACGAGCTGGATAGGTTCCGTCAAAACTGGAAGGAGGACGCGCGGGCTCGCGAACGATGGAAGGAGTGGAGGGAGGGCTTTGCCCAGGAGTGAGACAGCGCAGGATAGTAAAAAAAAAAAACCCGTCTGTAGATAGGTAACTTTGTAATTTTGATACAGCCTTTTCCCCAACCACGGGTTATTACAGGCCCTTAATAACTTGTATTTTTATTCAAAACTCCTTTCAAACATGTATCACACTACCCGCTCCCGCTCCCTCCCATGCCTTACCCCTACCAAAAAGGACGACAGTTGATCTTTTTACTTTATAATGCAGTGGCACTAATGTTAGTCGCGTCCCACTGCGCTGCGTATTTATAGCATTGTGTGTGATATGAACTTATAATGAAGATAGAATTAGCTACGATTGAGTTTTAATTCAATGTGGACAACGCACTCTGTAGGATGTTTTCGGAAGCTTCTGTTTGTATAAAAGGGTTTGTTTTTTGTTGACACGTGATGTTGTTTTTTGTCAAAAGGTGATTAAGGGATTATCAGCTCTATGTTAGGAGTAACGGGGGGCCTAAAACGCAGCAAAATAAGTAGGTACCTATTAGGCATTAATGTAAAAATAATTTGCATGCCCTAAACCGGCAAAATATGGACTGTATATTAAAACCACCAACTTTTACAACTGGTAAGACCAAATAAAAAAACCAAGACATCGCGCTATCAACAGTGAAGTGAAGCCGGTTTCGTCAATATGTGTGCACTTAGTGAGGTGTAGTTTGATTGTAGTTTGATTGTAGTTTGATCGTAGTTTGATTGTAGTTTGATTGTAGTTTGATTGTAGTTTGATTGTAGGTTGATTGTAGTTTGATTGTAGTTTGATTGTAGGTTGATTGTAGTTTGATTGTAGTTTGATGGTAGTTTGATTGTAAATGTGTGCGTGTGAGCGTGTATGCACAGAGCGGCGGTGTAGTTTTGGCATGCTTCACTGTATTGTTCGCAGCGCTATGTCTTGTGTTTATATTTGGTGTGAGCTGGAAACACCTGTATTTGCTGCAAATGAGAATTAGTCCATTAAAGACTCAGTTGCCATTTTGAGACTGGTCATCCGCCGTCAGTTGTCACTGGTCATCTCTTATCTGCCAGGGCTTATTTTTAATATTATATTTTGAATTGAATTGAATTGTTTTGATATTTTTTGTACATTGTTCTCACATATAGAAGCAACAAGAATAATGTAGCCAGGATTTTGTAATTTTCTATATTTAAAAGAGTGTCCTTGGAGTTTCTTGCCCGTTCTTCTCCATAAAGATCTACGTTTTGGAATGGGCAACTAGCTTCAACTTTCTGACTAACTGACCGACTATTTGACAATTCAAAAGTGCCTGTAAATGGTTTAATTGAAATAAATGCTATGAGTTTTTTTTTTTTTTTGAGAATTGTTCATTCTGCGCCTAAACCAAATAAATGATACTTAATCTTATAACCAAGCTAACACATATTAGCACACACTGAGTCACTCACACAAACGAGCAACAAATCAAACGACTGTCAATTAGTATGATTACAATCAACTACAACAGAACAAGTAAATAAATTGTAATTAATTAGGAAGTCATGATGATAATTTTAATTGCTCGTCAATGAAGAGTGACATAAAGTGTGAGGATGTTAATGTATAAGGTACATAATTTATATGGTAATCATGTGATTACACCGACAGTTACACATCACACTGACGTCACGGAAAATCCTGCATCGCGCAAGCAGTGTTTACCATGCGACAAGCATATAAACAACGTCCCAACATCAATGTCAGGCAGTAGCCCACCAGACTAAACACCTCCACCATCCTCCCTTTTCTATGGAGGATGACGGTACTTTACACCCTATTCCTCATACCTCTCTTTGTCAACTTTAAAATGTAATGATATTTTATCTACTCTCATATCGTAATATTCGAATTAAAAACTTCAAAACGAGTTTATATTGACATACTTTATAAACACAATACCGAAATTTAAAAATAGAATCATATTCGTACTCGTATTATAACACTTTTTCTCGTATTTTAAAACAATGCTGTAAAACATTTGTTTTTCTATTACTATACAGGGCAAATCCAAGAAGTTTATCACCAAGGAGTTTCCATAAAATTTTGTAATCTAACGTTAGCGGGAGACAGCAGCACCGCTCTAGCGCATGCGCGGTGATGTGCTGGTGCAGGCGCCATTCATACGTGAAGTTGTACTGAATTTCGTGGGAATTTTGTATTCTTGATCTTTAACTTTGATCTTTTATTAGTGGGTTCGGTCCTAATGTATGAGAGTAGATAAAGTAGTGTATGAAACTGCACATATATAGGTATTAAAATACGAGTTCGTGTTTAAAAACCGAGCCGTAGGCAATGTTTTTAATAGTATCACGAGTGTATAAAACCCCTCATTATGCAACAGTTTCATAAACTACTATTGTTTCACGCTTTTTGGGATGTAAAGTGTGTTTCCTCCCCAAAAATATGGAAATAGATTTGATGTAAGGTTTATCTAAAATATCATAAGTTGTCTACTTCTTTTCTCGCCATTTGACTCGCTTTGAAAGCCTTCCAACGGTACATTAAAATTAATCTTCCGAATTCTTTGTCTCATACTGCTTATGCCCTATGTAACCTAACAAATCACATCTCTAAATAAAATAGTAATTAAGTTAATCTGATGACTGATCCTCGATTCTCGTATAAATAACTAAAAGTTAATACTTTACTACTACTTTACTATGAAGACATAATTGTCTTCATAGAAAACGCACGCTTCGATATCGCAGTGAATATCAGTACGCAACAGTCTCGAATGCGCGGCAGTTACGCACAGACGCGGAAGGTCACTGCCGAGACATAATACTGTTACTTTATTATACTGTGCAAAAGCGCACAAACAGACAGCAAGAAAGTAATTTGTAACGAAGCTCCTTATACAGTTTGTATTTTTCAAGATCGTGTACAATCTCACACTTCACATTATTCTATCAAGTATTTGACCGTACCAAACTTGGATATTGTAAGTAGTTCTACAATAACATTTTGACAAAGGTAACACTACACCCTCCTTCCTAACTATTGTGCCACAGGGGTGTGGTCAGTGGCGCAAAAAATGTTTTATTAACCATTCTGCTGAGGGTTCGAATCCCGGTTGGGATTTGCATTGATTTTGAGTATATTTGTTGGTTATATTTTGTTTTTTTAAATTAATTTATGTGGAAATAAAACTACTTTACTTCGTTTTCTGGAAGCCTGATGGTCTTAGATCAGTAAATGTGTTGTCAAATGCCATTTATGTTTTATTGTGAGTAGCATGAGCATAGCATAATCAGCCAATATTATTCCCACTGCTCGAGCTCAGGCCCCCTCTCTGGGAGAGGGAGTGGGCCGTAATTCACCACGCGGGCCCAATGCGGGTTGGTAGATGTCACATGTCTTCGAATTTTTGGTTCTAGGACATGGCGATGTTTTCTTTCACCGTTTTGTTGAAATAATTTACACAAAGTAAAGTGCCTGCCTGAGTTCGAACTTAAGACCTACAACTCGTAAGTCGCAGCCGTTTCCACTGAGCCACTACTGCTCTCACTGGGCCACTATTGCTCTCACTGGGCAATCACAGCTCTCACTGGGCCATCACAGCTCTCACTGGGCCACTACTGCTCTCACTGCGCCACCACTGCTCTCACTGGGCCACCACAGTTCTCACTAAGCCACCACTGCTCTTACTTGGCCAGCGCTGCTCTCACTGGGCCATCAGAACTCTCACTGGGCCACTACTGCTCTCACTGCGCCACCACTGCTCTCACTGGGCCACCACTGCTTTATTGCTCTATTTATTGTGAGTAGTTGGTCAAAATAACAGCAACCAATAATTTGACCAGAGAATTAACACCAGAGTAATAATGTTGAAGAGAACCTCAAAAATAGTTGTGAAAAAGTAAACTCCTGAATTTTACACATGCATCCTTTAAGAAAGTGGCTGGGACAGACAGGATGCGGAAAGTGGAGGACAGGATGCTGTGGCACAGCCTAGGCCCATGTCTAACTGTGAACTGCGATAGACTAATTTGATGGAATTATACATAAACTATACATAAACTCAATCATTCTTATTAGCTTTTTTAATATTGCATTCCAAACAATGTTTCTACTTCCCCTTTTAAAATAACAATCACTATAAAAATACAATCAAAAAGTATATTGTCGTCATTTTTTATAAAGTTACAAGACACTCCACGTTTTACACACCTTGCTTCCGAAATAAGATCACTTCGAATCCCATTGTTGTTCAAAAAAGGCGTGGTTTTGTATAAAAGACGCGAGGATGTCCTTTTAATGTGAATTTTATTGTGTTTTGTCAGAGTTATAGTGAGTTTATAGAGGATACAGGTACCTCTGTGTGTGAATCTTGTATTTTAACACCTTTGCGAAAGCACTTCATCAAGATTCATAAACTTTTCTACTATAACTAGGGGTATCTAGGTACTTTAAGGTTTTATGCAATAACCAACCTTATGTTGTACAGGCTGTTAAGAAAATAGCATTCGAACAGTCTTAAAATTTGTAGTGGTTTTTTGTTTGATGAAAAAAACAGTAGAAAGCTAGCCATCGAATAGTATAGTCTTTAAAAGATATTGTGTTGAACTCTAACACAGTATAAAAATATTGCCTATCATTGTTGTGTCCCTGATTATTTCCAAACATTGCGTTTCTATAAAATGCCAACTAAATCTAATAAGGTCATCCAGACCGTATTTCGACTAAAACTAGCCTTCGGCGCAGGAGATATTGTAGTGCACAAACGTGTGCGCAGACACCGGTGCACTCTCTCTTCCCTCACTCTCATAGTCCGATGGGACGGCAATCCGACACGACCGGAGAGAGATCAGTCGCAGGACCAACGGCTTAACGTGCTTTCCGAGGCACGGGGGTATCACACCGGCAACTTTCAAACTCCGGGCTGTCACTACGAAATTCTTAATGGAAAAACCCAATAACATTTTGCTCGACTCGGGAATCGAACCCTGGACCTCACGCTTAGCAGTCGCGCTTGCAAGAACGAGACCAACGGGGCAGTCACCAATACTAATAATACTGTACTGTATGTATCAATATCAAGGTATACTCGTATTAATACAATGGGGGACCTGGAGTTCTAAAATACAGGCCTAGGCTTAGTTTAGACTTCAGATCTCCCACAAATTACAAAATTTTGTCAAAATGTCTGTGAACTTATTATGTTTAACTAGTATAAAAAAAATACGTGAAGCAAAAACTTTGTACCCCTTTTTACGAAAATTACGCGGACGGAGGAGTATGAAAGGCACAGTTAAAGTTTATATGGAGAAGGAGTGCAGAAAGCTAATATTTTTGTACATGTAATATAAATTAGGAATAAATTAAATTCATTTAAAAAAACATTACACACACTACCATGCGTTTGACACAAGATGGCTACCTTAGAATCATGACATAGCAGCATGGAATTAGTATGTACTATACAACTTCAAATTTAAATGAATTATGGTCGAATTTCAACCTCTGGGCGACCACTAGTTATAATAAATGTTTAGAGTTTTTCTTACAAGCATTCCTTTTGACCCAAAAGTATTACTGGTTAGTGAACTGCTTATAATTCCGAATCATAAATAAATATATTACCGTATCACCACGCTAAATATCTTCTCGAAAAATCTCAGCATATGCACACGACTTTCAAAACCAACCATTACTTGTAACACTATACCATACAATTACCAAGCATACTCAAACTACATACAAAGTCGGCGCTACTATGAGGCTATGTGGGGCTACGAAGCTCTGACGTATGGGGCTATATCGGGCTATGGCACGCTTATAACACCCGATACTAAAATTATTAGTATTAAGTGTATTGTTCATTTGACGACATAATTGGTGAGTAAAAAATAAATTAATGTTTCGTAACGGTATGCCATTTTTTAATGCGTGTAACCTTCGATCAACGATACAGAACTTTTGATTATATCTTTTTCTCCCTTATCGATACAGGGTATTTGAGAAAAATACATGCCGTGGTATACAATATTAGTGATAAAGAGTAGGGACTACAGGAAGCAATAGCAGTAAACAAGCATATTATAAATTAGAAGATTATATCTAAGATAAGAATGCTTGGAAACATGCTGGTCCTGCTCCATAGGATAATCTACAATCTAGACAAAATCAAACTGGCTGCTAATTTAAGTTGTATAAATTATTATTTTTTATATGACTTTGATTTTACATTTTGTGATTACTTCCTCACACACTGTCTTATTAATTGTTACATTTTAGGAAAATCGTCTGCTTTTACAATGTTTGTAAATATGTGAGCACCATGTATGATATATCACATAATTTATCTGTCGTGGCTTAATTTTTAATTCTTTTTACCTATTGTGGTATAGTAATTTTTTTTAGGTGTCTTCACATCATATAATTATATAACTAATGTACCTACATATACAAACAAAATCAAACATTTTAAAAGAGTGGAGTTTCTTGCCCATTCTTCTCCATACGAAAACTACATTTTTGAAGGGGTGGCGAATAAGTGCGAGCGTAGATATCAAGTTTTATTCAAAATTAATACTATATTTCAAAGATTTCCGAAGTATTTTCCCAAAAAAATTACAGGTTATCTAAAAAAATCATTTAAGATGCCTTCATCATATTATTATCAGCCCATATGATGATGATGATGAAGGCATCCTTCTTCTTAACAAATACATTTTAGGAAACATTGTCGAGTGAAAGAGAATGGAAGTTTTAAGGATTAAGAAAAGTGTATTGAGACAGTTTGGACAAACAGAAAGGATTGGCTCTCGTAAGAAATCTTAGTCGTTATAGTATTGATATTTGGCTCTATTGACTAATGAGTTTGCCGATCACTGCCCTAGACAAAAAAAAAACCGGCCAAGTGCGTGTCGGACCACGCACAATGAAGGGTTCCGTAGTTGGGATGAATTTATCCCAAGGACAAACTTAACATTGTAGTTGAAAAACATGATCTCCCATACGGAATGTATGGGAGATCATGTTTTTCAAACCGCAACTTTTAAGTTGGTTGATTATTACTCGTTAACCTGTACAGCCTACTTAGCTCTGATAGTTTTCCTTTTAATTTCATTATATATACTACTGCTGTGATTTTTTTCACACATCCAAGTACATCCATTTAGCTGGCAGGGGGGGGACACTTGACTCTAACAAAAAAAAACAGTTAAAAGCTTTCGCAAACAGATCCCTGAATTCAAAAATAGTTTTCATAAACTCACAATATTTTTGAACGTACTTTCTAACGATACCCTAAAACACGGGGTAAACGAGAAAAAAAAAAACATCCCCACTTTACGTGTAGGGGAGGTACCCTAAATAAAAATATTTTTCTTGATTTTATTTTACCACTTGGTCGGCATGATTAATATGTATACATATGCCAAATTATAGCTTTCTCGTATTAACCGTCTCTGAGCTAAGCCGCGGACAGACAGCGGACAGACAGACAGACAGACAGGCGAAACTATAAGGGTTCCTTGTTTACTACGGAACCCTAAAAACCATTCAACGAAAATAGTATATAATCGAAATCCAAATTCAAAAAGTTAATTATTTACATATTAACAAACAAACACATTAACAACAATAACTTCAGTTTAACAATCAGCACGCGCCTCACAGTCGGCCTGCTGTGCTCAATATTGTTGAATTACGAGTACTAGCATTTCTGCCCACCCTACTTAGTAACGTGGATTAATAATTAGTTATTAGGAAAGTAGGGGAGAAGAGAGATTTTAAAATTAATTTTATGTTTTATTTTTTTATTTTTTTTATTCTCAAACATCGGTACATTATTTGTTGCTTTTACAGTTTTACTCGCCAAACTATCCAGTTTGATGGCGAGAAGCGCTTGCTATTCGTTATACACAAACAATGTAATTAATTAAATTAAATTTCGTTATCGAGAAACACACTCCTTAATTTTGACTTTAACATACCTTTACTTACTTTAGGGTTTTGTCTTAACAGATCTATTTTATTGAATACTCTTGGGACTAGATATCTTGTAGTTCTTTCCCCATAATATAAAAAATATATTAAAGCAAATAAATATATTCTATTCTATTCTATTCTAATAATTTATTACTTTCGGTTCAACTAGTTTATTTTCTCTTACTCTTCTTGTGTTATATTTATTATCAACAGGTACTTTATACTCGTCACTAAAATAGTGTTCTAGGCTTATCAAATAATCGACTTTCTTATCTACTGGTAGAATTTTACAAATGGGGAATAATTTTTCATATTCTTTGTTACATTTTTTCTTAACCTTTTTGTTGACTTGTTTAAAAGAGATGAGTCAATATTTATTTGATTAGGCGTAATTGATCTAATATAAAAAATAAAATACTGAATTTTTCGTAATGTCAATGGACCAACCATTCACATTACCTAAAATTCAGTATTCTTTTTTTAGGGCAGGGCTTGTTCTAAGTCCGTTTGGCTAGCTACCACCATCTTATCTGAGTCTGTCACCATAACAACAATGGTAACAGCATTGTGGTGTTTCGGCAGTTAGAGGTAAGATAGCCAGTTCCTCTGTGGTTGAGGATTGCAGGTGAAGCACGCTTACGCCTTCGGCCTGATCATCACTTACCATCAGGTGAGATGCAGCGCTAGACCTTCCCCTTAATGGATACAAAAAAATTGCGGAAAATATCTCAAAATATTCAATTTGTTTTAACTAAACCTAGTGCCTTGTCTAGGTATAGACATGTTAAATAGGGATGTTGTAATATTTTTGATGTGAAACATCTATAGCCGCACGTAAAACCGATTTCTGGCGTGGCGACGCATGCCGTGGCGACGCGTCGCCACGCTATGTGATGGTATATATATACAGTCTATATGCAGTAGTGTGTACGGTGTGGCGACGCGTCGCCATGCGCAATCGACTGTGCGATTAGTTAATTATTATCGTTATTAACGATTATATATATATATATTATATTAATTATTATTAACGATTTTGTGTATGACATATTTAGTTCCTATCACAATATGTTCTTTTCTGCATATTACTTTTACAAAATAATGTCGATGTTTCACATCTGCCAGGCGTCCCGTGACGGCTCACATTTTTTTTGTCAGTCAGTTAGATTATTAAAAAATATTGGACACGTATTTTTTCTTTTTTACGTAATTGAAAGATTACGACAATACATTGAGTAGGCAATACGTTATAATGTGGCACGACGTCAGTCCCCGGTAAATTTTATACTGACTTGTGACGTAGCGAACCCCACTCGAACTTTAAAGCGTTTTATCTAAACCATTTTTTTTATTAATATGATAAAGCAAAAATACGTGTCTAATATTTTTTTCTTATCTGACTGACGGACTTAATAGTTTTTTTCCCCCCAGTCAACATCCATATTGGTGCTAGTTTATATTTAATTTATAAAGCAAAATAGGGAACATTATTTAAATTAACAAATAAGTATACAATTAATTACCTATCTATAACTAAGTATCTATTTAGATCGCAGTATCACCAGAAGTTCTCATCTTATCTGCTAGCACCCACCATCAACAAAGATATTCTGGAGGTCTACTCCCCTCAACAAAGATACGGGCCCATCCGAAAGTAGCTAATCAGTCAAAACAAGTTCCAAATTAAATTTTTCGAACGAGCAATTACTTATCGGGAGTAGAGACAACAACTGTCAAATCGTGTTGTCATTCAATCTTGGTTCGGCCCTCGAATTAATCATAAGTCCGTAAGTGTTAAGGAGTAGGAATCGCATGTAACTTCGGCCGAATCAGATTTCGTGCGTAATCAAATCAAATCAAATCAAAATATTTTATTTCACATAAACCTACATGGGCACTTATGAAACGTCAGAAGCTAGGTGCACGGTTCCAATTGGTCGTTTCCTATGGAGAAGAGCCGGCAAGAAACTCCACGGTTACTCTTTTAAAAATAATTGTTTTTTACAATATTTTTAAATAACAGTAGGTATTAGTAGGTATGGGAGGACAGTGTAGGTCTTTCAACAAGTACCAGGTACTTAACAAGATAGAAGATGGTCAATAAATCTACAGTCCACTAAACCTACAGTGTTCTCACATTCACAAAATAGAAAAAAATAATCTAAGTATATAAAATATGAATAAATTAATAAAAATAAAAACCTATTTTAAACGAAATGATATGATTGGTATTACAACTGTAACAAATCTGAATAATTATCATGTACACAAAAGCCACTAATAAAGTGTTGAAATTAAATTGTAGGTATATAATGTCAAATATTAGGATGATTATGTCAAGGAAGAATGTAAAAAAAAAAAAAAAAGATGGTAATTTGGGAGCAGTTAATAGACTCTTACATAATGTGCCGTTAATGATGTACCAGGGAAGCCACATGTGCAGAAGGAATTATTGCCAAACTTCCTTGTCTTCAACGTAGTCTTTAATTTTATAATATGCTTTCTTGATAAGGACACGTTGGATGTGGGTTTTGAACTTCCCATCGCTAAGTTCTGTAACCGACTTTGGCAACTTGTTATATAAGCGGATACTGTTTATAAGAAATGACGTAGGGAGTAGACCCCCTTTTAAACAGACTCACTTTTAAATGAAATACCTCATACATTTTCATAGGCCTTTGTCTGTCCGGACATAAGTCACAGAAACTCGCTAAAACCTAAACATAAAACACACATACCAATAAAATCCTTTAACAATCTTCAAGAAACAAGCGACTCTCCATTTCAAGGAAAAAGTATATTTTACGCTTTCTTCAAAAGAGTTTTTAATGCTTATATGACTGTGTTTTAAGCTTTAAACCACTGCCCACCGGCTGATAACGTAAGTTCGGCGTAAAATACAGAAGTGCCGTCTTTAGGGTATAAAATTTATTGTGGTGTAAATATCGGCAGGTTACGGCTCGGTAGTAAAATGAAGTAGGGATTTTAAGGAGCAGACTTGTTTTAAAAGTTTTACAATAATGACACTTACGCCCCTTAAAATAATACAAAGACAAACCGAATAGTAGCGACAGTTATAGTGAAATTCTAGAAATATTTTGATGACTTGGTTCACACAGAACGCGTATTGTAGGCAAACCGAAAATATCTAGATATGCGACTCAAGGAAGAATTGCCTTTTGCACTTAGGTATGATATGATACTTAAAATTAGTTACGCTTTTCATATTTTTAACCAACTTCCAAAAAGGAGGACGTTATAATGTTCTTAGCGTACTTTTTTTAATGTATGTCCACCGATTTTACCGATAATTGTGGACCGATAATGAAAATTCTGTTTTTGTATGAAAGGGTATGCTTTCAACTTTGCTTGGATAGTTTTTGAGTTAGTTTCAATATTACGTATTTTTCCTACTTAGTTTATGTGGATGATAATAACTTCCTGTCACTGTTATTTACATAGCAGGTAGTGGTATTCGAATTTGTGTGGGGTAGGTACCACAAACAAAACCGACTTAATTTTTTTTAGTTATTTTTCACTTTGTAGTTTTTTTTTTTTTCGAAGTCGTTTTTTTTTTGGAAAAAGTTTTTTTAACTATTTATTCGGCCGTTAAACACGACAGATATGGATTTTCATATTACTACCACATTGCCGGTCGCCTGCTCGCATGTATTTGACCAGTACAGCATTTTCGATTTATCTCGAAGAAGGTTAACAAAATAATACTTGAATTCCCAAGCATGTTTGAGAAAGTATTGATTTGTTAAATGGTTCGCGGTTTGACAGGCAAACTATGTTTTTTTTAGCATATTGAATTTGGCTGAGTTTCTTTCGCAGAATAGGAATGTTGACTGGGAAAAAAAAACTATTTACTCCGTCATTCGATAATAAAAAAATATTAGACACGTATTTTTTGCTTTATCAAATTAACAAAAAAATATTTAGATAAAACGCATTAAAGTTGGGGAGTGGGGGCTCGCTACGTCACAAGTCAGTATAAAATCTACCGGCCAGTGACGTCATGCAACATTTTAAAATGCATCGCCTACTCATTGTATTGCCGTAATTTTTTGATTACGTAAAAAAAAAAATACGGACAATTTTTTTTTTTTGTCAACATCCTGTTGTTTACTAATGAAAATCCTATACATGCGTCCATATTAATTTCAGGAACCTGTTTTTTCTTATCTACCATTTCTTCTTCCTAACATATCTATCAGCCCTCATCTCCGTATTATCATCTCCTTCCTAGCCACATCATTATTCTGACAATCCATGTATCGTTTCTTTTGTTTTTTCCATTCCATTTTTCAGCAAATTACAAAATTAATGGGTCCTTCTTTGCCCGTATTGACACAATGCAGGGCAATGACCTTCCTACTCAACTTTTTATATGATGACGATCCGGGAATCAATATTAAATTCATTGATTTTCTACTCTGATGGCGAGACCAGACTTCTTGAATGAAGTAAAATTCTGTTGATCAATCGGAACAGTGACAAGTCGGGCATAACCTCCCATCTAGGTCCTTGAACCAAAAACATACCCTCGATCCCTTTTCATTAAAACTATATATGCCAACGCTCACCAACACACACTAGTACGAGCACAGACGATATTTTCCACATTTTCGCACAAACCGACTCTAAGCATTCTCGTCTTGAGACACGTTAAGAACGCTTTGATAAAGCCGCTGCCTCAGTATATCTCATGAGGTTTTTTTTTAAACAAAAATAACTTCTTTCTTGTTGTCCAACGGCAGAGAGGGACAAATATGTCCTCAGTTTTTACCTTGTTACTAGGGCTGACAGTAGTGAGAACTATTTTTCAATTATGCAGCACTTTTCAAGCGGCTAACTGAGTACCTACTTAGGCTTCGAGTTTACACCTCGCCCTTAGCATTACTATTGTCGTAAATCAACTCTTAATTCTATAGCATATTTTGCTCAGTTTGAGGAATTGACCGGAAAACGATAGACTTTTTTTCCCCCAGTTAATTTTAATCATGGTCTAGCATTTTGAGTAATTTATGCAGCCTATCCAAATGTCCTTGATTTGGTATTGTTCGTCGAATCGTTGAGCTCTTTAAGTTCTGAGTTGAGCTGCACGATTACTCACAAATGCGTGCACTGACTGGTTAGGTTTACTCAATCTGGGTGGTTGTTTCCTCAAAAGACCATTTCAGATACCAATCTACATGGTCTTCACATGATCTGACTGATTATGTCTGGACTTTAAAAGAGACTGCGACCTCTGAGTTTGTTTCGACCTTTCTTCTCAGAGTAGTCAGATAGGAAACGCCGACCTCATTTCGTTTTTAAAATATTATTGACGTGTATAAAGTGTTTGTATAAACTTACTTACAGGAATAAAATAATTTATAATTTATCTTTTACAGCTCACGTTGTTATGAGACATTGGACTGGCAAGATTGTGAATTCAAAACTGTTGCATTATTAACGTGCATTCACTTCAAATACACAGGAATATGAGTATATACATATGTCACCGTAATATTGTGAGAACCGAAAGTTTATAATCCATCGGTATTATTGCCGTTAGAGATTATAAACTGTCGAAAAATTGTAAACTGGGTGAAATGGGCTGGGTTTGTTTAGAAATGTAAGCAACCGCACCTACTTCCAATTTGCTTGCAACTAGGCAGGCTATTCAGTATTAAAACCGTTTGTCCCCATCTGCCATCTGTTTGGCGAGCAATGTGGTGCTTATTGCCACTCACGTTAGGCAATTCTTCGGGCTATGTCGGTTACCTTTGTCCTCCTGCGGATCTCTTAATTTCTGATTCGATCAGGTAGAAAAAATCCAAGCAAATTACAAATTAGATAGTCCAACCTGATTAAAATCAAAACCTCTTTTTATAATCCGTTCCAGCTTCGCGACAGCCCTGCTCGTAAGAATTCCTTCACTGCTATTGTTTTTGACGTACCAGAACTTTGACGCGTGGTCCGCTGGTGCCCGCCGATTTGGGTTCCTTGTACTATTGCTCAGGGAGACGGGTTCCTTATGTTTTAAATATACTAATATTAAGATAGATTGTGACTATGGACTATGTGATGGCAAAGCGATGCTTGCCGAGGTCGATCCGTAAATTATTTACATACATACTGAGACCCCATGCTACGGAAAGCACGTTACGCTGTTGGCCCCGGCTGTCATTTGTGGTTTTTTGGTAGTAACGAGTCGTCAGAAGCCCGAAAGTCTCACAAAGGGCTATCGTGATACCTAGTAACATGTGGCGGTCAGATAGGCAGTCGCTCTATGCAAAATACTGGTATTTAGCTGGATTCGGTTAGCCTGGAAGTCGACTACAACGTGGGTAGCACTAGTGAGAACAATTTTTTTTAAATTACTTATGCAGGAATTACCGACTGTTCAAGAGGCGAATTTAGTACACTTAGGCCTGGAGTTTACACCTCACCCGTTAGCATTATTGACGTGAAACAACTCTTAGTTCTATAGCATATTTTGCTTAGTTGGAGGAATTGACCGGAAAACGACAGACATTTTTTTTCCCCAGTTAATTTTAATCATTGTCTGGCAGTTTGAATAATTTATGCGGCCTACCCAAATGTCCTCGCTTTGGTAGTGTTCGTCGAATCGTTGAGCTCCCTAAGTTCTGAGTTGAGCTGCACGATTACTGACAAATGTGCTCTGACTGGACAGGTCCATTCAACCTGTGTTGTTCTTCCCTCATATGTCCTTGTATGATCATTGACTGTGGACCGATGACCTCGTGAAGGTCGCGGGAACCTATAACTGTTGGCGCGAACCGGCCGATGTGACGAGACTGAATTATTAAGATTACTAGCCGCGCCCCACGGTTTTACCCGCGTAAGTCTCGATCCCGTAGGAATATCGGGATGAAAAGTATTCTATGTTCTAATCTAGGTCATAGTCTACCCATGTGCCAAATTTCATCCAAATCTGTTCAGCTGTTTTAGCGTGAAAGTTATTTTAGCGTAAGGATGATGAGTATTGTCTGTTTAAAAGATGTGGAGACGCTGACGTTGAGCAGCCGACTGTTTTTTGTTTTAAGTACAGAATGCCAATTCACGTACTTAAAAAAACGTTCACATTCTAATCGCGCAATCTGTCAAACTTGTAGGTTAAATGATTGTCTTTTGACAGATTGCGAATGAGATCCGATTGCGAACGTTCTTAAAAATTACGGGTTCCCTAGGGCGGACTAAGGTATTTTATTTTCGTTTTTTTTTGCAGGTATTTCTCAGTAGCAGCATCGTCGCTCCCGTGATTTGGGACTTTAGATAAATAGAGGCATGAGGAACACTCCTCTTCCATAGAAAAGGGAGGATCCTCCGACTGGTGTTGTGTGAACTGCCCGACGATTGATGTCTGGACGTTATATACATACTCGTCGCGCGGTAAACTTCACTTGCGCGATGCAGGATTTTGCGTGACGTCAGTGTGATGCGTAGTTCGCATGTGGCGTTGTAGATGCTGTCACAGATATAACAGTCACAGACACAATGTGGGAGGTACTATACAATATACCTCTGCCTGCACCTTTGTGGAATATAGGCGTGATGTTATGTATATAAGGTCCCATTAAAATAGATGGACAAACTTTTAGAAACCATTCAGAACAACAAAAAAAAAAAAAAGAAATACACGAAAAATTTTGGGTACCCAATGCCATTAGGTCAAAATAAAATCACTTTAATCAGTGTTTTTTTTTTGCTTGGATATCTTTGGTTAGATGTACTGAACGGTGTGTTAAAATTTGTCCATCTATTTTAATGGGACCTTATATATGTTCCTAATTATCATATTTTAACCTAGTAGGTAATATGGCGCATTTTTTACGGCACACATCACTGCATTCGGAACACGACAATGTTGCTTTTCCTGCCGTTAGGGGAAGTCCCCGATATTTTAATGAAATAATTTCAAGGCTGTCATAATTTAGATTACTAAAAACAAAGCCCGGTATGAAAATAGAGTTGTAGAGCCGTTTGGTATTGTTTGCAATCTCCTGGAAACTATTGTCATCCAGTTTATAAAACAGCATTTGTTTTGATTATTTTACCCCGGGACCAGGTCAAGGTTACGTACTCCGCATGACCCTTTTGGAGACGCAATTCTTTTTGTAACCTTAACAAGTGTAATTATATAAAAATTTAAAAACCTCCGACACAAACATTTCCTCATTTCTCTGTCCTACTCCATCACTAGACCCTGTTCATCATCTATCTATAACCCATTCATTGAGACCATTCCAATGAGCCCAAATACGATACCTGTGCTGTAAGTTGGTAAGGTTATCCTGCAAATTTCAGGTGATGCTACAGCATCAGTTCAAGGTTACTATGTTCTTTTATTATCATTGAAGTAACAGAATACCAAATTTCCTGTGGAAATTTGGCTCACATCTAGTCATCAACTATAAAAAAGCTAATAATCTTCAAACGTCTGAACCAATTTCGGTAAAACATGTCCAAGAACCATTGTTAGAAAACTTGCTTTCAAATAAAAAAAACCGCATTCAAATCGGTTCACCCGTTTAAGAGCTACGGTGCCACAGACCGACACACACACATATCCCTGCATCCCTGTATGAAGTCTGACACCAGTCTTACCAAGGGGTATCGTATTACCCAGTTACTGGGTGGTGGAGGTCAGATAGGCAGTCGTTCCATGTAAAATACTGGTATTCTGCTGCATCCGGTTAGACTGGAAGCCAACCCCAACATAGTCGGGAAAAGGCTAGGCAGATTGATTGGTTGCATAATGTCTGTATCCATTTTTATATTATCACGTCCTAGGTCTTAAATCTCATTAAGGTCAGAAAGTGTCTACAGTCCCCATACTACGTAAGCATCATAATTCCAACATCAGCTGCTCTTTTGACTAACATTTTACCAGCTCTCATTCACAATTCAAATCATTTTACGTATACCAAAAAATGCGAAAATCCGCCTCTTGCATAAGTGTCATATTCACAAGAAAAAAAAAACACAAAAAGCGTGTTGCCAACCCCGAAAACTATTAAAGAATGTGGACGGAAGCGCCACGCCTACGGAACCCTTTAAAAAAATAATAAAACAGGGCCCTTTGTTGGGTTCTGTATAGGTTTTGATACAAAAGGTATTTTTTTAAAGAGCTGTTTTTTTCGATCGCATCTGGCTATGAAACCTGGTAGCGAGACGTTTTGTTTTGTCGATGGTTTATTTATATATGTTTCCTTCAGAAAGCTTACAGTTTAATATTATAAAGATATAGTAAGTAATGCACAATTAGCGCTAACAATTGGCATTTACAAGCTTCGACAAATTAAAAAACTAAGTACCTAAAATTAAAAAGGTGAGTAGGATTTGTTTTGATAATGTATAATAATACCAGCCTATACAAGGGCAAAGGCCTCTTCTCATACAGAGAAGGCACGAGCATTGATCACCACGCTTGCTCAAGACGGGTTGGCGATTCCAGACATATATTAACTATAAAGTCCCAGCTTCCTCTCGATGTTTTCCTTCACTAATGTCGAAGATAAACCCAGAAAGTACATATGAATTGAAAAAGCCACATTGGTACTTGCCCGGATTTGAACCCACAACCTCGTGCATGAGAGGCGAGGCCTTAACCACTGGGCCATCACGACATAAAGAATAGGTAACTAAAAATACCAAATAGAATACTGTCACTTAACCTTATTTGAATAAATTCAAATTATTATCCATCCAGGGAGCCCAGGGAGCAGGGGCAGGGAGGGGGGGCTGGTAGCCCTGACCCTCGAGTTCAACGTCGTAAGTTCGAACCCAGACAAGCGCTTTGCTTTGTATTAATTATTTCATCACCACTGCTCTCAAAATGGTGAAGGAAAACATCGTGAGGAAACCGGCATGTCCTAGAACCGAAAATTCGAAGTCATGTGACATCTACCAACCCGCACTGGGCCCGCGTGGTGGATTACGGCCCACTCCCTCTCACAGAGAGGAGGCCTGGGTCCCAGCAGTGGGAATACTAAAGGCTGTTTATTTTTATTTTTATTATGCTATATATCTACGTAGGTATAATAAATATGTCAGGCGCACCATGGGCTATCTCTTTGCCCAAGTCAGTCCCACTCTGGGTTTGCTAACTTGCAATTTTTATTCTAATTTGTAATGCATACTTTATGTTAATGAAACTCATTAGTGTTTATTAGCTTCATGTCGTTCCGGTTGAATCAATAACTTAGCTTCTTTTTCTTTTTCGTGTGGTTAGTGACTAACCTGGTGTTAGAGTTTTTATGCCGCCACGGGCCTCTGACTTGTCTTCACATGCCGCCGAGAAATAGCTCTCAGGCATGCCTGTTTCCTTCCTCACGATTTTTTCCTTCACCGTTTTTGAAGCAAGTGATAATTATACAATACGCACATGAATCCGAAAAGTCAGAGGTGCGTGCTTTGGGTTCGAACTCGAGGCCTATGACTTGGCAGTCCCACGGTCACACCATCACTAGGTAATGTTTGTGCCAAGATGAGAGAAGAAATTAAAGAATAAAATTACTGCTTAGCTATAGGTAATGTTTGTGCCAAGATGAGAGTAGAATTTAGGGAATACAATGACGGTGATTTGTCTTGTAGGTAGTCTTAATGAGATTAAGTTCAAAATTGAATATTGAAATTAATGAAAGCTTCCGTGAACACTACAGTTGTTGAGTTGAGTCTCTGATGCAATAAATGGCTCGGTCAACTGAAGACATAATCTCCTATTTAAAACCAGAGGTCGGTTTTCAGTCTAACCGAATGCAGCTGAATACCAGTATTTTTAATGGAGCGACTACCTATCTGACCTCCACAGCCCAGTTACTGGGTAATACCATACCCCTTGGTAAGACTAGTTGTCAGACCCTTTCGCTTATCTAGCATGGCTGGAAAAAGGCTAGGCAAGTTGACCTATATTTCTCGTTCGTAGGATTGGTCAAAGGGTTATTTAATGTATATGTATTGCCAGATAGATATGTTATACTATGTGCCGTGTATTGTACCTAATTATTATCCACAGTTCCTTTTTTTTATCGCAGAGACTAATTTGACAGGTGCATATGTCAAACTCCAATCAATCTGCCTAGCCTTTTCCCAACTATGTTGGGGTCGGCTTCCAGTCTATCCGGATGCAGCGGAATACCAGTATTTTACATGGAGCGACTGCCTATCTGACCTCCACAGCCCAGTTACTGCGTAATACGATACTCCTTGGTAAGACTGGTGTCAGACATTCGGGCTTCTGACAACTCGTAACGACTGTCAAAGATCCACGAATGACAGCCGGGACCAACGGCTATTCGTGCTTTCCGAGGCACGGAGGATTCTCGGTATGTAAAGATGGTCACCCATCCACTGACCCTAAGGGCTTGGTAAGACTAGTTGTCAGAGACTTTCACTTATCTAGGATGATTGGAAAAAGGCTAGGCAGGATGACCTATATTCCTCGTTCGTAGGATTGGTCAAAGGGTTATAGATATGTTATACTATGTGCCGTGTATTGTACCTAATTATTAACTACAGTTCCTCTTTTTTATCGCAGAGACTAATTTGACAGGTACATAATATGTCAAACTCCTTTAAAAAAACAAACAACATCACACTCGGAACTTATATCTAATTATTGGATAATTATTTATTTGTGTCAAACGTAATCCAAAATGGCCGACGCCAAACTTCATAATTGATTGTTCTGTGTCACACTTTTCAGTTAAAATTTTCCAATTAATAAGCAGTCTATCTAGTGAGTTGTGTGAACTTGTAAAACAGGATTTTCCAGCAGTTTTATTTAATCCCGTTAATTAGTAATCGTTTCTACTAACACACTTACGTTGACATCGAAATCAACAGTTAATACAACTGTCAACTGTCAAGTCTTACTTCTGCTAATTTTGACGTCGAGCTGTCATTTTTTTGGGCGTTCACTTCAGAATTTTGTCCCACTCCTGAGCAGTAATTGTCAACCTTTAAAACAGGACAACTAGTTTGTTATTAATAATTGGAACTGTCTATTTGTATCTGTCCCTAACTACTACGTATAGTGTGGAGTTGGGATTTTTTTTAAAGAAGAAGCATCTATAAACAAAAGATTTGGTTTTACAGGAATGTATGTTTTTTTACTGCCTTTTTGGTCCTGTTGTCACTAGTGCGGCTGCAAAATGTTATTGGGGATTGTCAAAAAAAATTGAGTATCAGCCTGGAGTCTGGATATCAATCAATTTGCCTAGCCTTTTCCTAACTATGTTGGGGTCGGCTTTCAGTCTTACCGGATACAGCTGAATAGCAGTATTTCACATGGAGCGACTGCCTATCTGACCTCCACAACCCAGTAACAAGGTAATACGATACCATTTGGTAAGACTGGTTGTCAGACTTTCGGGCTTCTGACTACCTGTAAAAACTGTCAAAGATCCACGAATGACAGCCGGGACCAACGGCGTAACGTGCTTTCTGAAGCACGGAGGAATCTCGATATGTAAAGATGGTCACCCATCCACGGACCAACCCCGGCAAGCGTAGCTTAACCTGATCGATCGACCCGTGCGGGTGTTATTACTTAGCCACGAGCTCCTCGAGTCTGGATATGTGCCTAGTTAATGAAGGCAGAAGGCTCATCCTCTATTACCTACATGAAAAATTACACGGTAAACATACAACCCTGCCTTTCACCTCAGGAAAGAGAGGCGTAATGTTAGTGAGGCATAGGTGTAGTAGTGGACGTTACCATGATATTTAAAACCAGAATCCTAAGTGATCCAACAATACGTCTTTCAATCAAATCAGCATTTCAAGAGCTATCAGAATGACACTTAAAAGTACCTCTCAAACTAACTGCCATATGAAAACGTACTGAAGACGTGTAAGCATTTCTAAGCCAGCCATGTTTGTTCCCGAGTCCCCAGTCGACACGTTCTACCAACAAATGCTTTGTGGTACAGCCAGCTCGCGACAAAAACACAAATATCCTTTGTACAACGCCGCTGTGACAAAAACCGACACCACTATGAAACCATCTGCTCGACGTTTCAATAAAGGCACATATAATTGGCTGGCGATCGCCATTTTAATTACACTCAGTGTTTTTCGCCAATATTCTCAAAAAGTCGAGCCTTTTACAGTTTATTTGCGACCGGCGACACGTTGGATGGTTAATGAGATTGAATTGATTGTTTGAATTAGGATTTTCGGGTTTCCGAGTTTCCGAGTTTTTTGGGTTCGTTTGAAGTGTTTTTGCCGAGTTTTTGTTGACGATTTTTTGTGTTTTCAAGCTAGAAATAAACCTACTTTACTCTTACTGCAGGTGGCATATAGTAAAGCTACCATAGATTTACGAGTATTACATAGGCTGCAGAAAACACCTGTTACTCAGTAACATAATTCTCCGAAAACCTGGATCTTGAATATTCGCGAAAGTAAGTTAATAACGTGAAATAAAATTTTTATAATTGTATTTTTTTCCTTAAGAATTCTTAGTGCCGTCTGTGATGGGCTTCCAAATGCCACTTTAATTGCATATGCGATGTTTTTCGCGTCTCAAACTGCCTGCTTCCACAATATATCAACCGGTAAATTGATTAAAAATTATCGTTAACATTTTACAAACACTGTTTAAAAATTTAATTACAATGCTAACTCAATCGTGTTGAAAACAGGTACTTGTTGGAATTTGGAAAATTGTCGTTTTTGAATTGTATTTTTCGAGTTTTTTTTGTGAGTGAAGTGTAAAATTTACGTAAGATGGTTGTGGAGACACCGACACAGACAGAGAGGAGCCCGTGGCTAAGTAACAACAGCCGCACTGGTCGATCCATCAGGTTAAGCTACGCTTGCCGGGGTTGGTCAGTGGATGGGTGACCATCTTTACATACCGGGAATCCTCCGTGCCTCGGAAAGCACGTTAAGCCGTTGGTCCCGGCTGTCATTCGTAGATCTTTGGCAGTCGTTACGAGTCGTCAGAAGCCCGAAAGTCTGACACCAGTCTTACCAAGGGGTATCGTATTACCCAGTTACTGGGTTGTGGAGGTCAGATAGGCAGTCGCTCCATGTAAAATACTGGTATTCAGCTGCATCCGGTTAGACAGGAAGCCGACCCCAACATAGTTGGGAAAAGGCTAGGATTGACTGTTCATTGAACAATTAAATTTGTACAAGTCACTACAGTTCATTGAACTCTACTAGGTAAGTTTTACGGTCAAAAAACGTTTTAGCTTACCATTTACTTTATACTTACGAAGAATGTGTGATAGATTTCTCCACGGGATGGCGGCTACCTCTATGTCTGCCGCCAACCTGCACTGTTTTGTTTTAGGGAGTTATGCAATGTCAAACTCAATTCCTGGTGACTTAGGTCTGATTAAACAGCTAGGTATACAATGCCGCCCATAGGCATGCGACCAGCGGTTATTTTTATTATTTCTAAAAGCTTACGAGTTAAAAACTTTTATAAATAATATAAACAGAATCCAAATCGTGCCAATAACTTCGGAGATATGGCAAAAAATTTAAAGCAAGGTCAAAAACGTTACTCAAAAAATTTAAATTCAATAACATGAAAAATATTTAAGATAGAGGGTCCCCATTCATGCCCATGCGTGGCATTGTATTATGCAGTATTACAGTAGTACAGTACTAGGTATACAACTAGGCCGTTTGACCCCTTCTATTTCTCATCTCTTCGGATTTTACCCCGTAGTTCTCAAGAACTTATGCTACACTTTAGCAGTAATTATAATCTAATCTAAATCTACGAGCTGTCAAGTTTGGAGCTCACTGGCAAATAATACTTTGTAAACGAACTGCAGGTAATACTTTAAGCTATTCGTGTCTGAGATCTAGGTACTTGTTGATAGGCCTACACGGTCCTCTCATACCTTTTAACACTGTAAAAATCATTTACTTTTAAAAGAGTAACCGTGGAGTTTCTTGCCGGCTCTTCTCCATAGGAAACGAACAATTGGAACCGTGCACCTAGCTTCAAACGTTTCATAAGTGCCCTTGTAGGTTTATGTGAAATAAAATATTTTGAATTTGAATTTGAGAGCAGTTTTAGCCCAGTAGTAACGACCCTGACTTACCAGTTGCAGGTCGTCGGTTCGACCCCAAGCAGGCGCTTTACTTTGTGTAAATAATTTCATCACCACTGCTCTCAAAACGGTGAAGGAAAACATCGTGAGGAGACGGTCTTAGAACCAAATATTCAAAACATCTGGCATCTACCAACCCGCACTGGGCCTGCTCCCTCCCGAAAAGAGGAAGCCAGTGCCCAGCAGTGGGAACCTTATAGGCTTATTATGCATGTCGTCTGAACTTGTGTTAACATGTAAACCTGCTTACTGAATTCCCTGAACAGTCAACTATTTTCTATTCCTATTTCTAATCTGGAGTAGAGACATGAGTCTGTCAAATGGCATTAGTCGATTTTCACAAGAACTTATAGTTAATAATTTATGGTGAATTCCACTATAAATTGCAGGAAACGTAGCTACGCTAGCAAGCATAGCGTGGGATCCACCAGCAGATCCTTAGGTGGACTGATGTTCATAAAAGGGCGACTCTGACAGCCTGGACGGTAAGACGTTCTCAGGCTAGGTGGACTGAATGAGAGATGCTGAAAATTGAGTTGAATGGCGTGCAATAGGAGAGGTCTATGTCCTGCAGTAGATTGCAGTAGGTTGAGTTGATTGATTTAAGGGGCATGCGCTAACGTAGCCCGCGAAATACAAATTTTCTTACGTTTTTTTGCAATTTGCAAGTCAGTGTCAGGTTGTATGTTGATTAAAATATGATTCGCGATCGTAACAAATATGGCTTTACAGAATTACAATCATTAGAATCAGCAATACAACTTCACAAGTTAGAATAATCCTTAAGTGTCATGATTTCATGAAATAGTAATTCAATAGGATTATATGAACTTTGAGAGTTGTATTGATGATTTTTATGATTATAATTCTATAAATAAATATTTGGTACGGCCGCGAATCTCTTTTGAAGTCCAAACATTTATTAGGATTTTATGTGAGTCTAATAATGCAGGGTCACGTCTGGAAGGGTCTTTGTAGAAAGAGCCATTGGAGCTTTGAATTCACCTGTCCCAACAGATGCATCAGTTATCGTGTAGCTCAACCCTATTTTAGGGAGCTCAACAACCCGTCACCACCAGATCTGCAGGACATTTGCGTAGGCCATATACACATGACTGAAAACCGTCAGACAGTTATAGTCATATTCAGTAAGCAACAAGTTACGGGTTTCGAATCACTGACTTCGGTGAAGGCAACTTGGACATTATGTTTGATCTAAAATCACCAGCAACACGGTGGGAAATATGGGTAGTAGGTAGGTAAAGCTTGTCCACTCTGAAATGACGCGCCGCACTACCGCAATTTCCTCACGCGGCAATGCGGTAGTGGGGCGCGTTATTTCAGAGTGGACAAACTATACTGGTTGCTTCTTTATGTTTGTTTCTGGTATAGATCATACTTATTGGAAATCCAAGATTTATAGTCCAACACCATAGAAATGTAAATAAAATTCTAAGTCGGTTTACTGGTTCTTAGGTATGCTGTTAGAATCTGAGGTAATTTTATTGTAATGAATAGCTACTAGGGCCTTCTCAGTTTAAAGTCACCAAATTCAAATAGGAGTAGACATATATATACCTGCCGATTTATTCTGAAAAATCTCAAAATTAAAACTTGAAGTGACTTTCAAAGTGAGCTGTCAATAGTGTAATGACAGCTCACTATTCAGAGCATACTATACCGAAACGATACCGCATCGATGAGGAAACGGCCTAAGTTTTTACGGTGACATTTTTACAGAATAGACTGGATTGGTATAAATAAATATTGTATGCAAAAAAGTTACACCATTTCGTAAAACCACTTCCTTCGTTATTTAGTGGGTGAAACAAAAGCTATTTTACAGCTGACATGTGTCTGTAATTAGGGTGCCATTGTGGTTTACCAAACAATGAAATAAAAACACGAAAATATAATATTTTTCTCTTTTTATTTGACAAAAGAAATTAATTCACTTTTTTTTCTTATTTCCGCTTTCCTTATAATACATTGTAGTTATAAAGTAATTACGCTACCTATATTTATATGTATAGTTTATTTTTCTATATATTACAAAAAATATTTACAAAATTTTATTTCATCCCGTAAAGACCCATTCTAGAAATAAAGATATATCATAATGTAGTCTATTCATATGACGTAAAAATTTAAAAAATAAAAATTATTAAAAAAAAAAACTAAATTATTTGAAAAAACTAAACATAAAACATTGTTTCGAAAAAATTACAGAAATATGAACAGACTATATTATTTACAGGTAATAAAGAAATTGCAGTTGAAATTAAAGATAATAATATATTTATAGCTTAAAACAACAAACTTTTTTGCATTCAGAACACATTATTTTTGCACAAAATGTAATAAATACAATTTTTATAATTCAAATTATTGTTCTACGTAAAAAAAAAACTTAAAATTATTTATCACAACAGACTGGTTTTGTGTTCCCGTTGATTTTTTTTTCGAAGATTTAAATCTAAATAAATAAAAAAATGAATTAAAGCTTAATTTACGAATACAATTTTCAAATAATAATATTAGTTACAATGATTGACCAATAATTTTTAAATAAGATTTTTAGAGAAAATTTTAAAAATGTAAAGCGAAAATAGAAACATCGTTTTGTTTTCATTTACAAAAAGCAAAACAAAATTCAAATTCAATTCTAGTAAGTTTTGCCATTAATTAGTAAAATTGCTACATGTTAAGGCAAAACAAAGAATACAATTTTGTTGATAGGTATTCAAATTCCGATTGCCAATATTCAATTTCTATAAAAATCTTGATATAAAATTCTACTAATTTAAGTGTTCCGGGAAACTAAAAGTAATGAAAAAGAGCCAACACATTCACATCTGTCTTATATCAAAGTTGACAAATAACGTGATACGTCCATTTCAGTGTCACCCCATTATCAGCCAACCAGAAACGAGCATTTTAGGATACACGATACCTGATTGGCTCATATCGGATACCCAAGACGTTACATTATTTTTAGGAATACAAGTTTATTGATGGGCCAAAGAATTAATTCGGAAAAAATCTGAAAATATGAAGATGTGTGTTAAAGAAAAAACCTAAGATATGTGAATATTTTTTCATAGTGATATTACATAATATCAAAGAAAGCTAGTTAAAAACAATTGAAATATGCAAAGACCGGTGCAGTCATTAATTATTTGGTCCATCAATATCTGTTTTTATTAACATATTTATTACATATACAGTAACCATTATGAACAATTATTCCCTATTTATAATTAATTATAAAAATTTACAATGATTTTCATTATTACTATTAAATAATTCTGCTTAAAATTAAAAGTTGGTTGTGCCGATGCTTTCGCGCCTTAAATACGACGCCATTTTGTGATGGCTGTCATTCCTGTCCGCCATTTTATAGTGAATATACACTTACATTTTAGTTAGGTTTGTGTTTGTGCGAGGGCTGTTAAACTGCAGGCCATACCCTGTTGACAAAAGAAAAATTATTAAAATAAATATACCCATAAATGTACTAATATTTTTCTACACCTACTTTCTTTAATTTATAAATTTTGTAGTGGGAGTTATGAAAAAGTGAATTGGAGATCTTAAGATTTAGATAAATTCTTATTTAAATAAATTTATTTTTTGAATCCAATTCATTGGAATATTGAGGCTTCTGAAAAGAAAGGCCAGTTTAGTGAATCAAAAAGAGCAATATAATAAAAATTAGAGTCTTTAAAGACCCCTAAACTTAAAGATAGTATTGGTTCTAACTTAGGTTCGTTGTCTTATAGTAATTAACCAAAGGTAGTATGAAAACTTACTGACTGACCCAGGATAGTCATCGGCCTGGTACCAGAAGCATTGTGGCACGAAGACCAGGTGCCACCTCTTGTTTCCAGTCACCAACCCGCTTGCCAAGCATGGTGATTCATTCCCCATTTTTGTAGAGGCCTATGTCCAGCAGTGGACTGCGATAGGCTGTTGAAGATGATCTCTTGATGAAAAACATGTTTATGGGACTTACGTGGGAAGGCATCTATCTGGTACCAGGGTGAGCAGACTAGATATTAAGGAGTACATCCAACGCAGCGCAGTCAGACCCGCTACCAACATTGGTGAGTGGTCTTTTCGTGCAAAAACATGAGTTATTAACTTACGTTTTTGGTCCTGTACACGTTTTCAGCTGGTCATGGATTCCCATGGGTTTGGCTGAGATTATACTGAAGTGTTTCACATTTTTGCCAATATTTTGTGGTAGTATTGGCATTTCTGGTACAGTGAGTATCAAAAATAGATGAAAGCTTTATTTTTTGTGTTTAAGGTATGTATGTTGCATTGTCTTTATTTTCAAAAAAGAATAACCCGTTGACTACTAATGCAGATCATTTTGACCTCAGATGCCGTAAGTCTTATTTTACTCATGGTGTTTTAAATTGCCTTGCGAAAATTTAATGCAAAAGACTCCTGTGAAACTGAATTATCGAAACTTTCATCTACTTTTAACACCGAAAGTACCACTTACAAATTAAAATACGATCCAAATAAACTTACGTAAGTAACCCAGGGTTGGCGTCGGTTTGGTACCAGGAGTACTGCGGCACGTAGGGCGGGTGAGGCTGTGGGGCGCCCTGGTGGTGCAGCGCATGGGCGGCGTGCGCGCCTTTCATGTCCCACGGCCCGGGCGGCGCACCCTACGACAAAGAGAGGGATTGGTTAGGTCGTGTGTCCTGTAAAGTAGGCTTGCCTAGACATAGGTAGAGTGCTACAAGGATATTATGGCGCCTGAATAACATTGGCAGTGGGGAGTTGTTGGTAACCATTTGTGAAATTGACACAGAAATTGAAATGACAAAACAAGATGGTGGCATTCGTTCTGATTTTGGCCACGCGCCAAAATAACCTTGTAGCGTTGTAAATGTTAAATGATGTCTTCGAAGTTCTAATATTTATGCCTACAGAAATGTTAGTGATTGTGACTGGTTAAAAAATGTTCGTAAAGTTTGCTGAGTTTTAATCTGACTCTTCTTCCTTAGATACTTATGTATTTTTACACATAGCAAGGGTATAATTTTGTTTCAGCCTGGAACTACTTTTAGGTTTTCCAAGTACCGAGTCTTTCGAGTTGCCTCAAGGCAATATTTCTTATTTAGATTGTCTAAGTACATATATTAAGTTGCTTTTAAACTTGAAAGTAAACAAAGTAGAGGTACCTAAAACCGATTGATGTTAATATCTCCATATCAATAAATTAATTAACAATATTACATGTACTTCCAAGTGAAGTCGCAGTAAAGGCTAGTCGAAAACTAATCGTCGAAAACGTGAGGCGCGCCCGGCACACCCACGACCATTATCTAATAAGTTTTATATAGTTTTTTATAATTTTCACACACGCAACCATACAAACTTGTTTTTTGTGAGCTTTCTATGGAAATACGAATGTTTTCAAGAAGATAATTAATTTAAATAGCGGATTTTTACGATGATTATTTGGTTTGTAAAGAAAATAATTAGTGTAGGAAAAGTTAGTTAGTGGAGAAATTACGGATTTATTTTCCGACGGTTTCTATTACTTCGACTCACAGTTTTTGTTTAAAAAATTCGTTAAAGAATATCGCTGTGTTGTACATAGTTTAAATAATTTTAATAACTACGTGCATATGACAAACACGACACGGAATCGAACCCTTACCTTCAGCATCCAAGGCATTGGTCGACCCCTCATGCCGTCGGCGCCCGGCGATCCTTCTACGTCATCGGATTGAGGCGCGAAATAACCCTCCTACGATAAGAAAAGGAAGCTCCCCTCAAAAATATGTATATCTTTAGGTAAAATTTACCTAAACTTAACTAACTTGACAACAATATTGCTAAAATTGTATTAAATTCAACATAATTTTCCAATTTAATTATTGCATTCATTCTTGAAATAACATGCCTTTTTATTTTCTAGTTAAAGCTAATTCAATTATTTTCGAAATTAGAATTCATTAATTTGTAAACTAAATTAATTTTAAAATGAGCGTTTCACAATTACTGTTTTTTTTTCTTTGTTCATTCATAAAAAGAATTATTTATTTTGCATGCCTTGCGTTTGCGTTCCATTTTCAAAATCTTGCTTCTTAAATATTGGAAAACTCAACATAGGCCTGTCATTTTACATCATAAGTGCAATAATTGTAAAACTTTTGAAGTGACAGTGTTGCACTTACGTATCCGACCCTTGGATCCCACGACTGCTGGTGTGGAGGCTTTACGTCGCACGAGCTACCGTCCGGCGATCGGCCTGCCGTCGGCTAGACAGAAAGAAAATATGGAATGTTAAAAAACTGTTTTTGTGATATTTATTTCGGGTAAAATGACTTAGGAATAAAATATGTGATGCCTAGTTACTATTCTAGAGTTATGGTTTCTTAAAATATAAAGTTAATAATAATTATTGACGATAACATTAGCAACTATACCTTTAACTATATCTTTTCGAAAAATGGCAGCATATTATTTCGTAAACATTGTGTTAATAACATTTAAGTACTCAGTGGTATTGATAACGCAAGATCACATTGAAATCATTCAGGAAAAATGCAAAAAAAAATAACAGAGAGAATTAAAAAGAATGGCTCTCATTAAACGCAACACACCATTTATAAAAACAAACTTGCCTGTTTGGTATAATAAGATACAGACAGGGTTTTCATGAAAATTGACGCCAACGGTTAGCTTCACTTAGACAAGAGGTCTTCCATTATGACAATGAATATAAAATATAATTATGATGACGTTCATCATTCGTTCATCATTCGTTCATCATTCAGTAACGACTAAAGAAAAAGAGGGTTTATCCTAAAAGTTGGCAACGTCGCAAATAACTGTCAAATATTTACCTGTTTTGATTCTTATAGCAATATTACTGAATAGAAATAGGAAATGTGGCTAACTAGCGAACTAGAATATTAATAATGAATTGCAATTATAACATTGAATTTGATGTTGTACCCATTTTAGGTGTAAAAAACGCATTTGGAAACTTTCCAAATAGATTTTTTACATCTAAAACTAAACATTCGGTGTTACGGTATTAATTATTACATTTCATAATCAATATTCTAGTTCGCTAGTTAGCCACATTTTTTATTTCCACACAGTAATATTGCCAAATTAATCAAAACAGTGAAATATTTGACATCTATTTGCGACGTTGCCCACTTTCAGAATAAACGCTCTTAAGCGCCTTGAAACGTTTGACAGGTGCCCGGACCTGACATCTCAGAGCTGTCACCTGGTGGAAGTAATTTCGGAAAACCCTCAAAACTAACCGCTTTTCTGAAGGAAGAGCGGCACCACCTATCCAGTAAAGCCTTTGTCAAAAAATTATCTCTCTTACATATCCGACCTTGACATCCCAAGCTGGCTGCGGCTGCTGCTTCACATCCCAGGGGGTGCCGGTGGGAGACAGCCCGGGGGATAGCTCGGACACGGGGGTCGAGCTAGGGGTGGGGGAGTGCGCCTGCGCTGGGCCCCCACTCTGGTACGCCGATGGGGAGTGTTGGGAGCCGCTGGAACTGCCGCCGCCCCCTGTGGGAGAGAAATTAATAAGCAATTTATAAAAAAAACAGTATCATACCATAATTATTTCCACGGCAGGTCAAGGTTACAGCTGTTAATAGTTGAAAGGCATAATACATTTTCATGACACTAGCTAAAGTATGAGATATCAAATCATCACAATACGAGAGTTTACTTTTATAAAAGCGTCATTGTACTATTTTCTATTACATTAAAACTCAATAAATAAGTGATAGAGTAGGTATGTAAGGTTGAATCAAAAACACACAAAAACTCAGGTGTAATTCAAAACTTTATTTTCAAACCATATTTTTCAACAGGATAATTCAATTTCACGGCCTAGCGAATACGACTCTCAGTATGAGAAGTCGTATTCCCTCTGAAATTGGGCAGTTAGTTACCGATATTTTTTAAATAATTTTAAGGGTCACAAATACTTACCATGTAATAGTTGGTTGTTGTTGGGCGGGCTGCTGGGCGGTAGACCGAGGCTGGGTGGCGGGGCGCCCACCTGGGCGGCCTTCATCATCTTCTTGTACTTGCTCCGGCGGTTTTGGAACCAGATCTTCACCTGTTGACAGAAAAGGATGGGTTAGAATGGTAGTCAAGCATTAAGAGCACATAAATTCTTATGGCAGAACAGACAGTGTTCATTGTTAGAGAACCCAAATCCGAACTACACGTCGAATAACTATGTTTGTACCCTGATGTAAACACAGGGATAGACGAACAGCTGTGTCGACGAATCGTTCGCCGATGAAAAGTTCTATGGGCGAAACAATGAAAAGTGAATCGTTCTGTCGGCGAATCGTCCGACTTTGAAAAGTTCTATGGGCAAAACAATGAAAAGTGATTCGTTCTGTCGGCGAATTGTTCGACTTTAAAAAGTTCTATGGGCGAAACAATGAAAAGGAAATCGTTCTGTCGGTGAATCGTTCGTAGTTGAAACGTACTATCGGCAAAACAATGAAAAGTGAATCCTTTTGTCGGTGAACAGTTCATCGGAGAAACGAATGTCGGAGAACTGTGTCAGAATCATTAAGATCATCCTTCGTTCCATAAGGCCTCTTTGATTTAATCTGTTAAAAAATTAGTTTATTCTGTAAATTGGTATTAACAAACTTTTGCACGTCAGACCCAAATTATATAAAACGAGGTTGGTATAAAATCCTCATATCTATTATGGTACCTATTAAGTTTTTTGTGGTTAGTAGTTGGTTGTGTTCATCATCATCATCATTTCAGCTAAAAGACGTCCACTGCTGGAGCCACAGCTTAGGCCTCCCCCAAGCACCGCTACATCGACCGGTGCTGTGCTTCTCGCATCCAGAAGAAGAAGCTATAGGTTCCCTAATAGTTACATAAGTCAAACCACATATATATTCTATAGGTCGCAAGTTCGATTCCTATCAATCTGCCTAGCCTTTTCCCAACTATGTTGGGGTCGGCTTCCAGTCTAACCGGATGCAGCTGAATACCGTATTTTACACGTAGCGACTGCCTATGTGACCTCCACAATCCAGTAACTGGGTAATACGATACCCCTTGGTAAGACTGGTTGTCAGACTTTCGGGCTTCTGACGATCCGTAACGACTGTCAAAGATCCACGAATGACAGCCGGGATCAACGGCTTTACGTGCTTTCCGAGGCACGGAGAAGTCTCGGTATGTTAAGATGGTCACCCATCCACGAACCAACCCCGGCAAGCGTAGTTTAACTTGACGGATCGAACCATACGGCTGTTATTAGTTAGCCACGAGCTTCTCACGAGGTTCGATTCCTGTAGTTATGGAAAAATATTGTAGGTTTAAGAAAATACTAGATTTGGGGGCAATAGTAAAAAAAACCGGCTTCTACTTTACAAATTAAGTATTGACATCTTCGATTCTCGTGCCGCTGCTTTCAAAAGACATGTATGTACTCTTTCTTTTTAATCTTGTAACATTTTAAACTGTTTTCTTTATATAATGTAACTTTGTGTCAATTATGTATGTACTTTAACCTGGCGTGTTTGGTCTCCTGCACATTCCCTGCCTAAGTAGAAGTGTGTTGGAGGGCAGACGCACGGACCTTGCAGCTGTAACTTTGTGAACTAAGTTTTTACTGCAGTTGTCTTCTTTATTATTGTTGTTGCTAGTCATGTTGTGCGATTACGCTTTGGGTGATAATCAGGTCGAAACCTTTAATGTGAATCTAGTGATATACTGTGATTGTTACCTGTTGTAGTTGCCTTGTAATTAATAAATAAATAAATAAATAAATAAATTGTGTATCACAGTTATCGATTTCAATTCATAATTATTCGAAGAAAAAATATCTTACAAACCGTGCTTAACAATGTGCCGACAATCATTATGTACTCATAGGTATATATATGTAAATGATTTAATTGACCATTCTTACGAATGTTAATCTTTACTATTACCATATATATGTACAAATACGCATATATAATGTTTTCATATTTACATATATAAATATATACCTACTAGAACGTTTGAGTAAAAGAAAATATTATGTGAGTGTATGAACTGGATAATATTATACATACCTACCTAATAGTTATGTGTAATAACGCAGATGCATATTATTTTTTACTGCAGAATATGCAACTCTCTCTATGTGCAAAAAACAATGTTTTACCATGCACCTGTAAACCAAGCTATGCGTTAAAATTACCCTAGAGTTTTATGTGAAAATTATCACCTCTGAATGGCTTATCCTTTTTTCAACTATGTTGGGGTCGGCTTCCAGTCTTACCTGCAGATGCAGCTTAAATTATAATATGGTAACGGTAATAGGTGTCCTCCACAACTCAGTTACTGGGTTACGATACGCTTTGGCAATTCTGGCTGTCACCCGTAACGACAGTCAAAGATCTGCAATTGACAGCCGGGACCAATTCCGAGGCAGAGAGAGTGTGAACCAGCCATAACGAGTGGCGATATTCAAATGGACAATCACTCTGGACCGTCAGCTCCACTACCACATGGCTGACTGGCTATATTCCAACCACGACATGACCTATTCTCATATTATACTCCCAAATTCCTAAATCGAGCCAGTCTTGCAATTCCATGTGAAATATAAAGGCCTTAAATATCACACACAAACACAAACAAAAGTAGAAACTAATATGCTATATTAATAATAATTTACGTCACGAAGATTCACCTTGACACGATCTCCCACAATGCTCCACGTTTGAGGACTGACTCCCAAAATACAATCCCTGGCTTAATTTGATATCAGCTTCAATACCTAAAGATAAAATAAATAAATACTCTTTTTTCATTTTAAATCAAGAGTCAAAGAAAAAGTTTTTATGCTGTTCGAGGCCGCACATACTGGCTATCATTGTTCCGAATTTGAATTCACGAACATTTAAAAAGTTATACATTTCTATGCAAAAAGTGCAGGGTAGCTGGATTTACGAGTCCGGGAGTTTAACAGTATACTATTTCGTGCCGATACAAGAGAAAGATACAATTGGCAATGTCCTTTCACTACAAATACCTAAACTAACATAGGTATAAGCAGGGGTAGCGTGGATAAGGGCGGGGCTATGGGGTTGTCAGCCGTTACTATACCGTTAAAGTTAGGGGTGGGATAAGTCGATAGTTTTATATCGATAGTTTTTTTTAAAGAGTGTTTTGTTTTTTTTATTTAAGTGTTTACTTTTTTTTAAATATTTTATGTCATTAATTGATTTCGTATAATTCAATAAAATATAAGGTTTCTCATACTTACATGGATTATCATTGATGTACTACATTCCTTTACTTAGTTCGACTACATCTATTCGTTAATCACATGCATGTAATATAATTTTCCTGGTTTTTATTAGGATATCTTAAAATAAAAAGAGTGATCTAATATTTGTTTAAAGTAGAAGCAATGTCAAGAAAACAAAAAAATCTGTTAATCGCCAACAGTGAGTTATTTACACGGAGCAAACAAGCTTCTGATTTTTGAGAAAGTGACACATTATAGTATTGTATTCATCTTATTCTATACTTAGATTTAAAAAAAAAAAAAGGTACACATACTCGTACTTTATGATAGACATAGTTCTATATCTCTGCATTAAAATTTACAACTTCCTCACTTTAAAAACAAAGAAATCAGAACCATGGACACGATATATCTCGCATTTTCCTCGAGATAAAGTTATTGGTTACATAAGAGTTATGATTGCGATATGTTATAGTTCATTATAGCGTAAATACAAGTTATAGGCATGCAACCCGCCAGACCTGAGTGACAACTAACATTATTGATAAACGTCGGGTGACTGTGACAGTGGGAAGCGGCAGCGTTTTATAAAATTTCATTTGTATTGAAGTATAAGTCCGATATTTTTGTGCCCTGGAAAGCACGTTAGGCCGTAGGTTCCTGCTGCCATTTGTAGATCTTTGTCAGTTGTTACGGGTAGTCAGAAGCCCGAAAGTCTGACGACTAGTCTTACCGACGGACGTTACCCAGTAATAGGGTTGTGGAGGTCAGATTATTCAAGTTCATTCAGTTAAACTGGTAGCCGACTTCAATATAGTTGAGAAAAGTTTTAGCAGATGATGATAAAGCCGATATTAATAAACGTTACTTTGCACGTACTTTGGCTTAGCATTATTTCTGTCACTGTTACACAACTAACAAATTACATGTGCCAGATAGAGACGAGAACATAAATCTACGCCAAAGCAAACATGTTCATGAGAGTTTTTCAGTTGTTTGTTAATTAATTAAGGTATTAGAGATGAGTTATAACAAAATGAAATTAAGCGAACATGGTTGGGGTTTCTCTTTCTCTTTGAATATTGCAATAATGTTGTACGATTCAGAGAAGTGAAGGTTCAGTTCAGACCCTACCCAACGTCTGAATTGCTTTTGCTTTTAAACTTTTGTCAAAAAAGTTACTCAGATAATAATGCTAGTGGAAAATAACTTAGAATCGAGTTATTGTTGAAACAATTTTTTTGTAAAAAAACGGCTCCTTGATAATCAATTTTGGGTTAATACTTTCCGCTTCTCGCTGCCACTGACACCACACCAAGTGATCAACAACTTATATCGCCAATTCGTGTAATCAATGCATAACGGGTATGTCATGCAGCAAAAAACTGACGTATGCATTATTATTTATGTGTCCATTTTATATGAGTTATATTTCACGTGGACGCGCAGTCGCGGTAGAAAGTACTACAACTGAAGTGAGCTCTTATTTACGATGCATAACTTTTCGTTATCTTTATCTAAGACAGCAAGGAATTGTTAATCAGTTACGAAAAAGCCGGTTGTTCAGCAAAAAACTGCTGCGGTTTATAAACTCGCTCAAATCGTTAAAAATCAAACCAATAACTGTCTTATTCTTCGTATACTTGTGAAGCCAATATAAACTAGAATCAATGCGATAATATAAAACAAATTACTTATCGCCCACTATAAACTTATACGGAAAAGTGTAGGTGTAGAAGTCTTATTTAATTTATTTTATTATAATCATCCGTGTCATCGATATCGATAAATTTTGAGACGTCCCATCCCTCACCACCCACCCTTCGATTAGCCGGGTCGCAGTGCACGATATAACTTAACCCCGACGTCGCGCCTAACTTATTGTATTGGTATTCGGCATTCAATTCACTTAGCCCGCTTGAACAAGGTTATATTGTATGGAATTATTTATATTGTCATGTATTGTTTGATGTTGCTATGTGTTTTATTTATTTAGGGTTGAATTAGAATGAAATAGTTTTAAAAGTGTAACCGCGCAATTTTTTTAAATAAAAATTGAAAAATATTTAAAAAACCTATAGAGATCGCAAAAGGGAAAACCATTCACTTTTGGTTTTTATTTAATGACAAGCTTTTACCCGCGTGGACGTCGGTAATATCCCACGGGTACTTACTACCGAGATAAAAACTATCCAATGTGTTAATCCAGTTTATAAACAAGTTTTGCCGAGCAGGTGCTTGCCAAATTTCATACAAATCCGTTCAGCCGTTTTTGCGTTATTGAGTAACAAACATCTAAACATAAAAACATACAAACTTTCACAGTTATAATTTATTATAGTAGGATTAATCCAGCAACTAAGAGACATAAAAAATGTCTTAATTACTTTTCAGACTCAGTAACCAGCAACAAGCAAAAAATAATGTGCGGTAGCTTTCGAGCCGATATGAGCTAGGTAGAGTTACTATATATATAAATTTTATTTTACACAATAGCAGGTATTCTGTATCTATCAAATTATCCACATAAACTTGCCAAACTCAAAACCGGAATATTACAAAATTATAAATAAACACATTCAAAATAACACAGAAAAATGTCGAAATACTCAAGGTTTCCATCGAAAAAACTATCGACAATAGTTCGTATACATGTACCAAATCATTTCAATCGTCGAACCGTGGAGTATTGTGCTCGTGACAAAAGACTGTTGTATAAATTTTGTCAAATAAATGTTTATTACTGTGGATGGGAAGTTGGGAAACGGAGTTTAATTGTAGAAGATTTTTTTTTTTACGTTCTGGTGTTATGAAATGTTTGTCATCATTGTTGAGTGGTCTGAGGAGGTTTTTCCAGTCGCTAGGCGCCGTTTTCTTGAATTTTTTATTCAACACAATTTTTTTTTTAATAATCGATATAATGAAGAACAAGCAAACGTTTCAGCAGAAATCGTATTCAAAACACATATTATTATTTCAGTGCCTACTCTGCAGCCAAATTTTATTATTCGTTGTTGTTGAGTTTTTTTATTTATACAATTTTGATTAATTTAAGTAAAATCTTTTGTTCGGACAGTTAAATTTATTTGTGTTTTATGTTTTTATCTTCATATAATATTAATTTAATAAGCTATTATAGACTACCAACGTGTACCTACGTGAGATGGTTTTTGTATGAAACAATTCCCGACAGACCATAACATAGGATTAAAGTGCAAAAATAGTTAGGTATAAACAAATGGAAAAGAACTATACGTAGGGTTTATCAGCTGTTATAAAAACGGCCGGCGGAAACGCATTATTGTGGTTTTCGTAAGCAATACCTATGTGAGCAATCTGCCATTGCGATTCACTATAGTGACACAAAAAGAATAAAAAACTTAATAAAAATACTTCCACACTAATCTTGTAGTAAAAGAAAAATAAATATATCAGCTTCAGCTGCCTATAATTTCATGCAAGTCGTAAAAAGTGAGTGCTATAAAAACTCGACGACATTTTTCAGCGCAGAACATCAAAAGCGAAAGACATAAAATTATTTTTATTTGTTGAATGTATAATAGATTATGCATAATTTAATGCATTAAAACACTATCTCCCATTCACAGAAAAGAACCAATTCAATTTTAATTTAATAAAACATCGATATTAGAACTGTCGATATGCCCCACCTCTAGCATCCGTCATCTGTCACGTGAAACTGTCATTGTTATAAAAAAGAAAACTTAGTAACATGGCCGCGGCATATGCGACCACAATGCAATATGTATTTACTTGTACACGCACTGTTATTGTGTTACGAGAAATTTGTGGGGAGTAACACGAATTCGGAGAAAAAAAACGTAAAACATGCGCTGTGTTTCGACATGTGCAATTGACAATATTTCTCTCCTAAACGAAAAGACTAAAACTTTTTTTTTTCAGGTCTGAACGTCAAAATAAGCATAAAAACAGTCTATAAAATCTTTGAATAGTTACAGGTACTGCTCTTCTAGAATAGTGCATAAGATTATTTCTAGAATTAAGACATTTAACATAACATAACGTCACGCCAGTAATTCATTATAGTACTCAACATTTCGCCAGTTTTAATAACATGGGTCATTAAGGCATTTAATGTCAATTTAATCATTGCCTGGAACTCAGGGCTCCTCAGAGGAAATATGATAATACGAGTATATAAAAATAATGTAATGCTGTACTAATTAAAACACAAGTGCCCAGTGCGTATTGGTGGAGTTTCGAATTTGTTCTATTTGACAAGATTTTACTTTATGGTCCTTTTTAAGAGGCTTACTCTTAAAAAGGACCATGAAATAAAATCTTCCCTTTTACTTGGGAGTAAAACTTCTAAATCTCTGCTTTTTATGCGAAAGTAACTTTGTCTGTTATATTTTCACGCTATGGCCGGCTTAAAGGATTTTGACGAAATTTGGAACACAGAGTATGACTTGGCTTAGAACCTTTAATACTTTTTATCCCTGTAGTACTTTCCCATGGGATAATATCCGAACTAAACATAGACGAAGCCGCAACCAAAAGCTAATACGAAATAAAAATATCCCCTTCTTGTACCGCCATAATTAATATTTTATATTATATACTTTATCTTCAACTGACCACTTTATTTGTGACAACATTTTTAATACCTATCTTAGTCACTTTATAAATCACACATAGGTACTTAATACAGGTTGCCATTTCCGATGATAATAAATTCTAAGATAATAATCTAAGATGTTGATTATTGCTAGATATAACATGCGTTACCGTGGATTGAAGAAAAATTACAGAAGGGACAAACTAAAAGTATCTAGGGAGAAAACGTGGGTTTTCCACCTAATCAACTTTACTTGATTTCCTCAGTGTGACTCTATCAATAAAAATTGTATAGCGTCCAAAATGCCAATATTATTTCCTTTATTTGATTCACTAACAGCGCCCTGATTAACCCGCATAAGTCTAGATCCCGTAGGAATATCGGGATTAAAAGTATGCTTTGTGTTAATTCAGATTGTAAACTATTTGTGTGCCAAATTTCATCCAAATCCGTTCAGTCGTTTTTGCGTGAAAGAGTAACAAACATCCATCCTCACAAACTTTCGCGTTTATAATATTACTCGTACATATAAAGTACATTTTTAAATATTAGAATACATAATTATAAATAATTTTTTTATAGAATATAAAAACATATAAGATATATAGCCCACCGGTATCGAGAACAGGGTCCAAGAACCGGCGCGGCGGTCAGGGCTCCGGAGAGAGGAACCTCTTAACAATAAGATCCATGTCCAGAAGTCCATTATCAGTCGTTTATGTCCCATTGCAGGGCAAAGGCTTGCCTTCCACTTATCCGTATCTACTGCTGAACTGCCAATAAGCCATAACGTTAATAAAAAAGAAGCTTCAAATATTTCAGAAGCTGTTCTTACAGGATAACTATCATCATTACCTACTGAAGAGGAAGACACTATGAACTATACCCGTCTCGATTTTAACCCCAATATCTGTGAAGGCAATTTTACTGATGATTTATAGACTGGGACTTAATAAACATAACTGGCGATATGTGTGTGTATCGGTACTCCTCTGCCTAAGCCTTTGGGGAATACTGGTGTGATGTTATGTGGTAGAAACTGTCAATAAACGCTCTTCAGTTTCGTTTCGTTAAAGCAGCAGCAGCTTTTAAGAGCGCAACATCGCAAATAGCTGTCAAATATTTACCTGTTTTGATTAATTTGGCAGAATTACTAGGTATATGTAAATTTGAAATGTGGCTAACTAGTGAACTAAAATATTGATTATGAAATGCAAATAATTAATATCGTAACACCGAATATTTAGTTTTAAATGTAAAAAAAGTATTTGGAAACTTTCCAAACGCCTTTTTTACACCTAAAACGGTTACAATATCAAATTCAGTGTTATGATTTCAATTCTTTATTAATATTCTACTTAATATTGCCAAATTAATTAAAATAGCGAAATATTTGACATGTATTTGCGACGTTGCCCACTTTCAGAATAACCGCTCTTAATGTTACTCCATTTTCGCGTCGGTAATAAGCTCGAACTTCTTTTAAGTTTTCATAATATAGCGATTAATATTCGTTCTACCCGCACATCATAGAACGTCCTAGAATCCTCTTTAACCACTTAGAATAGGAAAGAAGAAGCGTCATTCATAATCAACCTCCACCAACAACATCCCAAGTTGCAACACATACCACAACTATGACTGGATTTGACAAACCGATCCTTACGAGTACCTAGAATCACTTCTATTTCTGCTTGTACCCAATGCTGCCAACCTTTAAAAAAAGCAGCTCTGTTCCCATAGATTTCGACAGCGGACGGCGGTATGCACGCAGTCGGCAATGCGTACATCGCGCGGCGCTCACAAAGACGTGGTGGACATACGTGGCATAGCTTTGAGAAACCGGTGCCCTCTCGGATACAGCTATTCCAGCACTTCCAGGGACTGGTTTATGTTGTACCGCTTGTGTTGCGGCTTGTTCATGTAGGGTAGGCAGGAAACTAACTCTTGATTTGTGTCACTACAATTTTGCCAACACCACAAAATGTATGCAACGTTCAAAAAAAAACTTTTTTGACAGCTGTCAAATTGACAACGTCATTTGATTGTCATTTCTCAATATTAAGAAATTGACAATCGTATCGTATCTGTCAAACATAGAGACAAATGGATTAGGTTGGAATTAGTTAGATTTTAGTCACTATTATGATATTTGTCTTGAAATGATAACACCGCCATGTGAGTGTATTTAAAACTGCTAGCTAAACTATAACGGAGATACATTTAAATGAGTTGAGATACAGCATTAGAAAAGTCATAGCAGGTATGTGCTGCGGAAACACGTGCGCTTGCGTCCCTTTGATAATCGCGACTGTAGGTACATAAAGGAAGCACTTACTTACGGTATTTAAATCGTATCGTTTCTAATTAACACAGCCATCGGATGTGCTTTAATTCTATAGAATAGAAGATGTTATATTTTATCAATACTTTGTAGAAGTTACTATCTACATGTACCTACTTACTATAGTTATAAAATAATCTATTAAAGCTGAAGGGTCGAATTTGAAAAATTATTTTTGCATTTGATATACCAATTCATGAGGAAGGTTATCATAACACTACAGCTCTAAGGAGCAACGCAAAAGATCAATTTAAAAATGGAACTATAGTCCGGCCTTCGAGAGAATGCGCTCCTGACACCTGTCAGTTGGACAATTTCTAGGAACTTTATGGATCAAATTCGCAAAACACATATTCGTTCCATTACAGAATATTTATCTAGAATTCTAACTAAATAAAATATGAAGACAGTTTAAAACTGCTCTACTATTTCTGTTCATTACATGACGCGTTTTTTCAACCCCGATTTTATAATCGACTATACCTCTACTGAACATTATTATATAATCGATATTAACTGAAACTACACAACACTATTAACACATTAAAAGACAATTTACCGTTCGATATTTAAATCGGAAAACCATCAATCAAATCACAGTTTAACTTTACGACTACTATCACCGACTGTCAAACCAAAAAAATAAACATTTGACAAATGAAAAACAAAACACGTCATAATTCACGAAACGACACAAACCATCACCCATTGTATCAATCACTTTGGACGACTCAATCACTTTACCAATCAGTAAATGAGAAATATAAATAATTAATCGACAATATATAAATGTTAATGTGGTGGCAGTGGTGCATAAAGCGGTCCTCGGCTTGAAAAAAAGACAGTAGCCACTGCGTGTTTCTGTTGGACAGTGAATGATGTGGAGTTGTCTTTATTTTATTTTTATTTTTGCAATTGCAGTATTGCGGTGTTGTGTGCTCTTTTTGTCGTTCATAGAGTTTTGTTTATATGTACCTACTGTCGGTTTGTTGTAGGTGGAAAAACGAATTAAAACTCATAATTTGTTTTTTTATTCAATTCCTTAATTGTATGCAATCTAGGACATGCCGGTTTCCTCACCATGAGCTCCTTCACCGTTTTGAGAGCAGTGGTGATGAAATTATTTACACAAAGTAAAGGGCTTGTCTGGGTTCGATGTTCGAAGAATTTGAAGACATGTGACATCTACCAACCCGCACTGAGCCCGCGTGGTGGATTACGGCCCTCTCCCTCTCACAGAGAGGAGGCTGGTGTCGCAGGAGTGGGAATATTATTGGTTTATTATGCCCATGCAATCATCGTTTTTTTTTTGTAACACTATAAATAATGATTTTTCTGTATTTTCACTAAAGCACTTGTTTTGGTGTAATAGAGCTAAGCATTTATGCCAAGATATATTCATTTATATCCTTAAAATTAAATATTACTTAATAATCCAACATTCGGACTAAAAAGAAATAACATCCAACCGCAATTAAATTGCAAAAAGAACTTTACACCCAACTCAATAAAACTCAAATTAGTTTAATAAATTCAAACAGGTGCTAACTGTCGACACCCTTATCATAATCCAATAAATTAGTGATGCACAAACGCGTTTTACATATCGATACATTAGTGTTGTGACAAGCACATTAGGCGGTCCATTGGCAATAAAAAAAAATGGACATTGAATATTTAGCGATGCTAGCGATATTACTTTTTGCTTCGTGTAATTGTTTTCCATTAATTTTATTACTCTAAATGGTTATTTTATATAGTAACATACATTTATAAAATTAGTTTCTAGATCTTTATACCTTTTTAGAGGAGAATAAAATTCTAGGAGGTATCCGCAAAGTGGCGTAGTTGCTAGTAAAAATCATAATATATGTAGCTGTAATACATTTTTACATAATGCGATATCGAATTTTGCACTTATATTACTTATTATTAGTATTTCAGATAAAGTCGTATAATGTATTCATTGAAAGAAAAAATTCGTTTTACGCCGACGATGCTGTCACGACCTATGTATACGTATTTCTAAACTAGATAAACTTTTACTATCAATAGTATTAGTTATACCATGAAAAAAAATCGACATAAAAATCATCTGAATTATTTTTACAACAGAAAAAAATCTCTCAAGCAAAACTTAATTTGCCAATTTAGAAAAAAAAAACACAATTAACTCCACCGGTTCCGTAGCAGCCACACAAAATCTTTCGTACCACGTCTCGGTCACATAGGCCTTGTGTTTTACGCCGAGAAAAACAACAACATTCCCCTTAGTAGGAAAAAATACCGCTCAAGTAATAAATTTGATGACCAGTTTCTTTGTCACTCAATTGTGGAACGGGTTCACGTAGAGTGAAACAATTTTTGGCGTGAAATTGAAAGTATTGTTATATTGATTCAAAGAGGATGGTAGGTATATAATTAGAGATAGATAAAGATCTTTTTACTTAAAATGTGGTTGTCCTTTATCCATTTTAAGTATAATCGATGATATCATAATTTGTTATCAAATGGTAAACAGCTGCTAGCAATGGCGTTGTCAATTGTCAGTCTAGATTGCAGATTAGTTGGAAGATCCATGATTATCTAAGACCATCTATTGGTTGCTGTAGTTAGTAACTATTCATAAAACAGCAACAAAATGTATGTGATGTTATCAATCAAACAAAACCCACGTCAATGTTTTTTCCAACATTACTTGAATCAAAGACAAATGCCATCTAAGGCAGCCATTACAATGTTGTGCGTTGACCATTGACTCAGTTTACCATAAATAAGTACTTCATCTTACAGCTCAGTGATACAGCAATTTATTGCTAATCGCATTTATAGAGTAAGTATCCATGTCGATATGTTTTTTTATCGACACTTGCACGTCACTAGAATTACGTAATAATGAATTTATGAGATTTTTGTAGTGTCTTAGACTTTGTGTGCAGTTTTGCTTGCGTGAGAGAATTAAGTCTTTTAATATTGTTGTAAGTGTTTTTTGCTGTTTAAAGATTTATGTACGTATTTTTACGAGCATTTTCTCTTATCGGGGGAACAGTAGTGTGGCCTAAGTAATAGTTACAAGATTTATTGCTAATTGGTTTAGATTAAAACATACTCATTAACATTTAACAGTCAAATCAATGTATCTTTGTGTACCTATCAACACCATGTTTCAATAATATAATTACCTATTCTTTCTTTTAGTAAACCGCTGTTGTGCAACCATATTTCAATGCCTTACTAACCCATTTGTTTTTTAAGTAGGTACAACACAACACACCCGCAAAAATCACTGCATATGTCTTCCATTCTGTCCGAATAACATCGGTTGGTATTTAAAAAATTAACTTGCAAAAACTGAATACGAACGAATCTCGGAAAAAGTTGCGATAAGTTTTTGCGAGCTAGTGAAAGGCCGTATGTTGGGTAGCTGTGAAATGTCTTTATCGGCGCCGACTCGATTTTATAGCAACAGAGAACGGCGCTGTGTGCGTTAGTGTCGATGTTTTTTATCGATATATTTTTGGAGTGCGTGCGGCTGTCACTAATGTTTTTGAAAGTTTATTGTTAGATTACATTATTTTTAGCGATAAAAAAAAAACAAGACATTTTTAAAAGAGATGAAGAATTTTCTATCTTAAGGAAATTCATATATGCGTTATTTAAGAAAAGATAAGGCTGAACAAAGAATGGCTCTAATCTAAAAATCTACGACAAATATAGTTTTAAATACTAGGTCTGTACAGTACCTTTTTAGTACAGGTTTTTTTCTTAATTGCATTTAAAACTAACTGCACCCCATGATTTCACCCACATAAGTCTCGATCCCGTAGGAATATCGGGATAAAAAGTATATTATGTGCTAACCCTGGTCATGGTCTACCCAGGAGCCAAGTTTCATCCAAATCCGTTCAGCCGTTTTAGCGTGAAAGCGTAACAAACAAACATACATAGACCAAATCTTTTCTCTTTATTATTTAGATAGATAATATATCAAGTTCTTTATCTAGATGTTTACTGAATATCCAAATTAACCCTTTTTACACCCCAAAAAGAAATCCTTAGCAGACTAAAATAAAAACATCCACAAATTGAAGCACATTACTCAATTTATTTCCAAATTACAGACATATGCTGAATTATTTGATCCCCCGTTGCCATAGCAACGCCCCACACAGCAGGGCTGTCGAAATCGCGGCCAGCACGCCAATTACAATTAGCGATCGTATTATATTTGTACCAGCCCTTGTTATTAACAAATTGGCCTCAGTTCTGTTAATCAGATCTTCATTGTATTTGTTTGTGTCAGATTTAATTTAAGTAATTGTTCGTGAATTGTGAGATGAAGGACCTTTTGATGATTTTTTTGCATAGAGCGAGATAAGCTCGAAGTATCTTTGGAGGGTAATGATCCGGAAGAGAACTGGAGTTACCGACTAAGCTTGGAGAGTAAATGTACCATTCCGTACCCGACCGCAGGTGGCAACTGCAGGTGACATGTCACCGCGGCCGGCACGACTGATTTCTATGAGTTTCTATGAAATACCTTCCGTAGCTAGCGACACGTCATTGGCAGCTAAGGGCGAGCGACAGGCGACACGTGTAGCCCGACCGCAGACCAGTAGTGCCGCCAACGCTCGAGCGATAACACGTTTTTCTATCTTCTATCTACCGACTGGAATACGGGCTGCTGCCGCCTGCAGCCGATTTCAGAATCATGACTGCAGCGACATGACGCCGCGACACGTCGCTTGCAGTTGCCGCCTGCGGTCAGGTACGGAATGGTATCTTAAGCAAGCTGTGCTGGGGTTGCGGGTTTGTCTGAAAGGGATATCGCGACCCCAGCACATAGGCAACGGAAGGAACACGGGTGGGTTTTAGTCAGTAAAAGTCTGACACTCCCTCTCGCTCCGCCCAGAGCGGGAGGAGTCATTTGATGATTTCCCAACCAAAAAAAAAAAAAAAGCAAGCTGACGTGATAGTGGGCCGGTCATGTCTGTCGAAGGACTGATGGTCATTGGAGCAGATGACTCCTTGAGTGAAGACCGAGAATCAACAAGCAACATTAGACTAGCTATATTGACAGAAGAATTTAAATGCGGTCGGAGTAGACTGGATGGTGTCATGCCACCGATTGGCGCGACTTTAAGAAGAGGTCTTCCATTTCGTAAATGAACATAAAATATATGATGACGTTCATCATTCAGTCACGACTAAAGAAAATATAGGCGCTTTGACACTTTTGGCAGGTGGCCGGGCCTGACGTCTCAGTGCTGCCACCTGGACAACGTGATTTCAAAAAACTCTCATTAGGTAGTCAATTGTTTTTGAGGCCCATTTGCATCACAAATTACAAAAGACATTTAGCGCTAAGCATATTAAAAGTCATTATATCTCTGTCATCTTCAAATAATTGAAGGAAATGGAATGATGTTTGAATTTGTGGTACAAGTAGACCTACGTGTTGATTAGGCTATTGTAAGTCAAGCCCACTTATTTATCTTTATTTAATTTATCACCCATTCCTCCATATATCTCCCTTACTGGTCACCATTAATTCTCCATATCCTTTATTAATGACCTACCAATAAGCTTCCCTTTAACCCTTCAAAGCTCTCGTTACACAATAACGAAGTGAACCGGAGAGCGGCTGTTATTTGAAACTGTTTTGTTGAATGAAAATGTTACTGTTTTCATTAATTTGGCTCAACTACTGCTGTCGCAAGTGCTGTCGGGTTTAAACTTGAATTTGCATTCATCTGGAAAAGGTATATTGTGTATAATCAGCAATAGAGGACTGGTGATGATGATTCTGTAAATATTGATTGTCACACATAATGAAAATAACAGGTTTCATTTGTTAATTACATAATTGAGAAGAAACAACACTGTTTTACGAAAATTATTATCTTGAGATAATGACGAGAATGAAGAATTATAATGAAGTTGACTTTAGAAGACATTATCCTAAAGGTGCATTGGATTGAGATCTATCGAGCAGAGGACCATGAAAAAATTATAAAATGAAGAGTACAAAAAAACTTTTAACAAAAAAAAAAACAACCGACTTCCGAAAAAAAACACTACAATGTGAAAATGAAAAATGAAAATGTGTTTTTTTGTAAAAAGTTTTTATTTTTTAGTTGTGGTACCTACCCCACACAAATTCAAATACCACTACCTGCTATGTAAATAACAGTCATAGGAAGTTATCATATCATTCACTTAAACAAAGTTGGAAAAATACGTATTATTGAAGCTTACTCAAAAACTATCCAAGCAAAGTTAATAAAATTTATATGGGACCAATTCGGGACCCCTTTCAAACAAAAAAAGAATTTTCCAAATCGGTCCACAATTGACGGAGAAATAGGCGGCCATACATAAAAAAACGCGACGAACATAATAATATAACCTCCTCCTTTTTCGAAGTCGGTTAAAAAGATGATGATGAGTCGAAGAAGCTATAAAGAAAATAAGAAACCAAACAATGATACTGAAAAACTGAAAGCAATAACAGAATAGAGAGTTGAAAACAGAATACAATCCACAACAAAACTCTTAAGCAACAGTCCTCAAAATTCACATCAATCATACGAAAACGTACAGCTAGAATTTTCTCAGAAACCAGACCAACTCCCACTTATTAGGTACCTACCAACCGTTCACTCTACCCACCAACTTAAAAACACACCCACGAAAGCAACCCACAAACGAAACCAGTTTTTATCCCAACGATGTAAGATGCATTGTTAGAAAAAATCACAGAAAAAGTAACTTTGTTTTACCCAAGATTTTTTTTCTATTTTTTCATCGTATTGTCTCAAAGAAACACGCGAAGCAACAATTGCTTGGTTTTTCTTCAAGACGGAAGTTGCCATATAATTATTTTCAAATTAGACGCAATTGTAGATTTCGGATGTCTCTGCCTAGGCCGTGAGAAAGATGGTGACATTTTTTTTGTTACGTCAAGTCGAGTCAAAATATGTGATTTGATTTTAAGTGTACACCCGAATTTGGCGTGTGAATGTAGAAACAATAAGGCTGGTTTTTGTGAGACAATAGCTCAAATCATGAGGAGGGGTGACTGACAAGAGGTCGTGAGTTCTCGTCGGATATGTTACATTTTTGAGGTATAGCCACTACTTGTATGAATAACATATTTAACTTAGTTGAAGGAGAAAATGTTAGGGAAAAGAAAGAAAAATATGTTTATTTGTCACAGAAACATGTGCATATAAAAAGATAATTAACTCGAGTAGAACAATAAAACATATTTAAATATAATCACGAGGAGCACAAAACAGAAATAGTCGGCAGCTGCTGGCACGTGGTGACTGAGATAAGATGGCTTCCACTCAGCATGATGATGTGCTATGGAGATACAGCATAGAGGAGATTTTCAGTGTACCCCGAAAAAAAAATCGACGTCAAAGGCAAATAAGGAAGGGATTCTCAATTCAAAAGAGAAAATATAAAACCTTTACTTTTCTAATGAAGATGACAGACGAGAAGTTGACAGCATTACAAGTATTATAAATCATACTTCGATAGCACTAAAGAGTCTAGTCAATTGAGTTATGCACAGGGCTTTTGTTAGAGAGCTACAATTTTCAAATCAGTGCAGGTGTTTAGATAAATTAACTCCATTATAGTTTTACTTGCCTTTTAATGTGACGTTAACTATAAGTACTTCCTTGTCATTCAAACACAGGTTGATAAATGCACAATTTGTTTTTACTACCCTTAATAACTGACCATTATTGGCATCTAGTCTGTTCTTAAATATTATTGTTAAAACTTAGGTAAGTATCTGTCTTCTATAAATCTCTATTTTAATCTAGTTTTAATTTCTGTTTAGATTCATAATTTACTTAAAAAACACGCGAACGAATAATCTTGGCGCATACTGTATCATATTTTATTAATTTTTCACGCTCCCATTCTCTTTAGATGTGGTGATATATTAACTTTAAGACGTTTATTTGGTCTTAAAAATAATAAATTTTAACTATATATATAATATTATAAATGCAAAACTCAGTTAGTTTGATACGCTTTCATGCTAAAACGGCTGAACGGATTTGGATGAAATTTGGCACATGGGTAGACCATGACTTGGATTAGGACATTGCATAGTTTTTATCCCTATAACATGTTCCCGTTGGATAATAACCACATCCACGCGGGAAAAAGCTAGTGCTTTATATATCCTTCACATACCTATAATCTAAGTCTTCTTGTTTTAGTTTCCATTAATTAAAGCTTCATCATCATTATCATTAACAGCTTTGTGTCTGCTGTCTATAACCTTCCTCCCGCTTGTGCCATGCTTCCCTAGTCTGTGCTAGTCTCATTCAGCTTTTTTAACCTTACTTATATAAACTCTAAATGCGGATAAATCAATATATTTTTTATTACTCTTTAACATTACTCAAAGATTTCTGTTTAACTAGATGAGTTTACAGAAGTATCCAACCGTGTTAGGTTGAAAATGAAAGACTGTAAAATGTCTGATATTACCAAGGGTTGTCTACAAGGTCACATGATGAAAATTTTTCTGATGACATCGTTAAGTCCAGTGACATGATCAATTTAAAAAATATATAAACCGTAGAAACGAAGGAAACGTATGATAAATTGACAGATTGTTGGAAGATTTCTACACGTGATGTCAAAAATGAAGCAAAATAAATGCAAGGAAGAGATGAGAGAGAAATGTCTATTCTTCGTAGAGATAGAAGTGGTCAGCAAAAATGTTGAAATCAACAAGAAACTTGTCAATAAATGAATTGTTAAGTATTAACATTCACTTGGAGTTAAGAGGGTTTATCCTAAAAGTTGGCAACGTACAAATAACTGTCAAAAATTGACCTGTTTTGATTCTTAAAGCAATATTACTGAATAGAAATAAGAAATGTGGCTAACTAGCACTAGAATATTAATAATGAATTGCAATTATAACATTGAATTTGATGTAGTACCCATTTTAAGTGTAAAAACGCATTTGGAAACTTTCCAAATAGATTTTTTACATCTAAAACTAAACATTCGGTGTTACGATATTAATTATTGCATTTCATAATCAATGTTCGCTAGTTAGCCACATTTTTTATTTCCACACAGTAATATTGCCAAATTAATCAACAGTGAAATGATATATTTTAGTTTGTAAATAGTTTTAGTTAAGTTAGTATATAATTTTGCTACTTTTATTAATTAATTAGTTATAAATTGTTTGTACCCATTATTGCAATAAATTATAATTTAATACAGTTAAATATTTGACATCTATTTGCGACGTTGCTCACTTTCAGAATAAACGCTCTTAATGAAAAAAATCGCCAACACGAATTGAGTAAGAGTGATGGAGAATGCTAGGACGAAGAAGCCTTTTGCTTTGTTCAAAGTGAGAGAGTTATAGGCCGACATTATGGAATAAATGCATAAATAAAATATTCTATTTTCTATATTTATAAAAATCATTTGCCGTGCGTTAGTCTCGCAAAAACTCGAAAATAGCCCGACTGATTATGATGAAACTTTAATAAGTTGTTGTGTGCGTGCCGGAGAAGGTTCGTAACAAAAAAAATGCATTGCAACACACGCTGGGCAATAGCTAGTAATGAATAGTAATACAAAGCAGTGATAACATCTGTGCACTAATCCTTGAGAAGTCTAGTTGTACTAGAATCTGCATAGACGGTTGAGTAACCGTTAGAATCAGGGATGCCATGAGACATTTTTCATTAACAAGTCTATCAGAAATGATTGAATGAATTTATGGCAGTAAGATAAAAAATATAATAAAACTTCTTGGTTTAATGAAAATAATATAGGTATATAAAGAAAGAAAATTGCGTTTATTGACACAGCAACAAAGAAAGACAAGTATCTAATAAATATTGGTATGAGAGAGAGGAGGAAGTAGTTTAATATCATAAATATTAAAGAAAAGGTATCACAGTAATGGATGTTAATCCTTATGATTATATTAATCCAAATGATTATTATTTACCAAACGAAGAATTGCAAGTGCATGAAACTTTGAATGAAGAGATTACGGATTGTATTTTTCATCACAAAGATTTTTTTATTCGCATAAATATGAACCTCTGGGTCAGTAGTATGCAGCTTATATTAAAGATATAATCTAAGATGGAAACGATATGTAGATTGTAGATATAAAGAAGCCTGTAGTTGTATTGTGAAGGATAATCTATATGAGACGTTGAAGGGGCTTGTGGCTAAGTAATAACAAACACACGGGTCGATTGAAGGTTGAGTTAGCTCAACCTTCAATCGACCCGTGTGGTTGTCGATGTCGGTCCGTGGATGGATGACCATCCATTTCACATCCGTTCATTTGGTCTTAGTCATTACGGGTAGTCAGAAGCCCGAAGGACTGGCAAACAGTCTTACCAAGAGGTATCGTGTTACCAAATAATATTATTGTATAATTACCAGTTGCTACAAAAACGGTGAAGGAAAAAAAACATCGTGAGGAAACCGGCATGCCTGGGAGATATGTCTCGACGGCCTATGAAGCCAAGTCAGAGGCCAATGGGCGGCTTATAAACTCTGACACCAGGTTAGTCACTAACCACACGAAAAGAAGAAGACCAACTGCTTATCTGACCTCCATAACCCAGTTAGGGTTATGGAGGTCAGATAAGCAGTCGCTTCATGTAAAATACTGGTATTCAGCTTCATCTGGTTAGATAAGAAACCAACATATATATTTCCCAACATAGTTGGAAAAAGGCTGGGCAGATGATGATGATCTACAAGAGACACTGTACTTTCAGCCATATTGCAAAGATAACAATTCAAACCAGCGCCAGCCCTATCTACAAAGCTTGTATTAAATTTTCCTATAAATAATTACAATTGACAGGTTTGGCTATATAACGGTCTGGATTCTAGAGTCTAGATCTAAATCAGCGGTTATGCTTCAGTTAGCAACGTCGGCGGTAGGGGGCGTCGTTGACTGAGCCAAATGGATGGGTGTCCAGAGAAAGTGGGAACTTTCCATGTTGCGATGGAAAATTGCTGCTTCAAAGTAAATTGTATGAAATAATATGGATTTTGTGTTGGGTCAGTTGACAGCTGCATCCTTGTGGTAATAAACATGGATGTTTTTGTTCTAAGTAGGTATATATAGGATTTTTTTATCGAATGTGTCAAGATCGCCTTTGTTCTAGTTTAAGCATAAAAATATAATCAGCCCATTAATGTTGTCACTTTTGGGACACAGGCATCCTCTCTTCGAAAGGGAGTGGGCTGTAATTCACCACGCGGGCCCAGTGCGGGTCGGTAGATGTCACATGTCTTCATTTGGTTCTAGGACATGCCCGTTTCCTCACGATGTTTTCCAATACCATTTTGAGAGGATTATTTTTCTATATTTGCAGTCCCCCTTTCTCTTTTCAAAACTTTGACTGAAGTTTTTTTTAGTCGGTTTTTGTCAGTTGCCAATTATTTTTATTTTTTATCTATTTATTTAAAAACACACAACTATCATCACAGGCTTACCTAATACAATTAAAATAGCTTACAGAGATTAGACTTAAAATTATATTATTAATAGCTTTCAGAAAAGCAAAATGTGGCCCGTGTGAATTCACTCAGAGTACAATTGAAGCAGTCAATCTGTTGTGACACCATATGTGTCAAAGTCGTCAAATATGTTGTAGAAGATTGCTGTCATTTACTTCTTACTTTATAATACATCGTCTTACAATAATTTCAACCGAAAGACGTTCACTGCTGGACATTCTGTGTTTCTCGTATTCAATTATAACAACAGACATGAAATGCTAACATAAGGTCTTCGGAAAACGTTAGTTCTGCCTCATCTATTGTTTTTGATAATACTCGTTAATTCTGAGAAAGTGATTTCTCCAAGAACAAAAGCCGGCTAGAAATCGTTGTATAAAATCTGAAATTCACCAATATTTAAATCATTTAATTATTCATTAGTTACTTAAGACCGCTAAATGGCACTGCATGAATAATTAGCAAGATTAGCTCAATAAAATTAAGGGTTAATTATTTCTTAATTAACCCTTAATTTTATTGAGCTTCATTCACGAGGTTTCTGATTTAATTATATATGTGAATTGTTAAACAGTAGGTGAGGTCAATATTATATCGTATGCTAGAGAAACTCAACTACTAGAAGGGTTAGGATCTTAAATCTTGCAAAATTATAAATTAAAAAAAATACATTAATTTTAATATCCATTTTCAACTTAACAAAAATACCAACACGTATTTTAAAAACAGAATCACAGACATCAATTTCATACACACGCACACAAGGCCATGAAAAATGATTGTGATTGTACCTCTCCGCTCATTATGAACGCCTGGTACCTATGATTGATGTTCGTAGATTGTCCGACGGAAAACCATGAGTTATGTTAAGAAAATGTATTGTATACTTAGGTTTTATTTACTTATTTTCTATACCTAAACACAGGTATACATACAACCCAGAGTTGTTATCGGAAAAAATATACTCGAACATTTTTCTAATAGGTTTTTTGGCATATCGAGACTGTTAAATCGTCTTTGAGATTATTTATTTATTTATTTAAACTTCTCGCACACAATAAGTTACAAACGCGGACTTAATGCCTTAGGCATTCTATACCAGTCAACCAAGGGTGGTAAGGGTGGTCAAGGTATTTACTTGTAGTTGGAAGCCCGAAAGTGTGACAACCAGTCTTACCAAGGGGGTAACGAATTACCCAGTAAATAGGTTGTGGAGGTCAGATAGGCAGTCGCCCTTTGTAAAAAACAGGTATTCAGCCGACCCCAAAATAGTTGTTGAGTTGTAGGAAAAGGCTTGGCAGATGATGAGGTAAGTAGTCACTACTGCCTGTGGATATCTGCTATATCAGAGGCATCGCAGATGCTTTGCCATTTCACATCTAAGAGGCAAAGCTGAAGTGTCTCATGTGATCATACTGGGCGGCATCCCACATCGACGCGAAAACTGATACCATGGATTCGGTACATGATTCTGATTTTGACTGCTTAGGTATTGCACTTTTCTATGGAAAAGCAGTTTTTTTTTTTAATAACCGACGAAAAGTTTAAACGGTTCAGAATCATGTACTGAATCCATAGTATTCGTTTTCGCGTCGATGTCCCTGCCACCCTTTCCCTTCAAGCCAAAATATAGCAACGCTGTTGGTACCATAAAAGAGAGGATAAGCACTACTCTTATCGCTATAACTCCATGCCAGCTGGTCTGTGTTTCCTGTTAATTATACAAGGTGTTCCTTTTGATATCCCATAACCTACGGTTATAGGGTATAAGTAAAAATAATGCAAAAATTCCTAGACAAGTTTTCCGAAAATACATCGTTTCCAAGATACCATAACACTAGACTCTCGTTATGTGTAGCTAAATTTCTTTTATAAATACGAGTAAGTAAATCATTTTCATTCAAACCAATCATTCTGCGACGATGTAATAATGTTTTTAAAGACACAGTCAGTTTTTTTTTTTTTTTTTACTTGTCGGTGTTTTACATAAATAATAGATAAAAATATTTTTTAGGAACCCTATATCCATCCGTTCATAATACCGGTCAAAAGAATGCTCTATATCCAGCAGTAGACTATAAAAGATGATAAATATTTTGTAGTATTTTTCCGTATAGACGTCATCAACATCGCCACGATGCATTGATTAAGTGAATTTGCAGTATCCTTTCCAGAACTGATAGCATCATAATAATCTAGGTGTTCTTAGGTCTGACATAAATTGCTCTGAGTAAGAAGGTAGATAAATCGTGATTATAGGAAAATTCCGACAGTTGGTCAAACTTTTGAAGTCAGAATTTTAGAATCGGGGTCCAAAAGTAAGAAGGCAGTTGTTTCATATAAAAAAACTTTTTACAAAAAAAAATACAACCGGCTTCCGAAAAAAAACACTACAAAGTGAAAAATAACTTTAATTTCGGAAGTCGGTGTCTTTGGTTTTGAATTATCGTTTTATGCCACCGTCTTCCGAAATTAAAGTTATTTTTCACTTTGTAGTGTTTTTTTTCGGAAGTCGGTTGTATTTTTTTTGTAAAACGTTTATATTTTCACTTTTTAGTTGTGGTACCTACCCCACCCAAATTCGAATAAGTACCAGTACCTGCTATGTAAATAAGTGACAGGAAGTTATCATCATATCATCCACATAAACCAAGCGGGAAAAATACGTGTTATTGAAGCTTACTCAAAAACTATCCAAGCAAAATTAATAAAATGTATAATTTATATGGGATCAATCCGGGAGCATACCCTTTCAAACAAAAAAAGAATTTTCAAAATCGGTTCACAATTGACGGAGATATCGACGGACATACATTAAAAAAAAACTCATCCTTTTTGGAAGTCGGTTGAAAATACTGCAGATCGTGTCCGGCCAAATATACACAAGTCCAGCCTGTCCGGCTTTTGTTAGGCTTTTGGTCAACCCCGCCCCGCCAAAAGATGCCTGATTATCAAGATTATTTTAATTACCTACTTTCAATGTAATGAAGAAGGCTGATTATTGATTGTTTTAGTTACTTTTAATGTAAAGAAGTTACTTCCTTACGTAATAACAAGATGTGATTCACAATTAAGAGTAGAGTAAGTCTCAAAGAAAAGTTTTGCAAAATGGACATTTTGCAAAACTTTTTTTTTTTTTGGGCCTGGCAACCCTAAGTGGAACAGTAATAAGCTGGGCTTAGGTAATATTCAGCCGCATCGATATTTCATCTTCTAAGTATTACATTGTAGACAAAACTGGCCCACCAAACTAGAATATCTTAAAAACCATAACATCAAGTACCTAGAATTGACAGTTAGATAAGGCTCATTTAGGAATTATAATTTAGTTTAATCGCTGCTGGTAAGAAACACGTAGTTTCTACACATTTCCTTGCTAAAACGGGTCCTAGTTGCCTAATGTTGCAGAAAAAAATGGTCCTAATAAACTAATGTTAATAAAAGCTTTTAATGAAGATTGAGTCTTGTTCCTTTTCATTGAAAAACTCGCTCGAAGTGTCGCTTGTTATTATTATATTATCTATGTATGTATGTTTATGTACTTCCTTTTACATGTTGGTAAAATAAATGTAATTCCTAGTATTACGGAGATGTTTTATGTCGGGCCCTCTTAGTGGTTTGTATTATAAAGACAAGGCTCTATTGCACATTCTATAGAGCTTCATCGTGTTGAAAAAGATAGTAGAGCTTTCCAAAAAATAACAAAACCACAAGAGAAATACAGGTTGTACAAGTTTTTATTCAAAAACAGAACACAATACAAAATAAAAAATGATATTCCAAAATTCCAAATACAAAATCGATTTCCATCTGTCATTTCGTCACGCCATAACCTAAAAACTGTTAGTTCTTAACAAAATACACCTTATTGCCTTCGTTTTAGGGTTTGAATTTATTTGTAGTGCCATAATTGTCACTGAAAAGTACCGGGTAGAAGTTGCGGTATTTTTGCCTCACGTACCGCGGTCTCGAGTTGAGATCTGTCATTATTGTGATAACACTGTCTGTCTACGTGAGGAGAACTGTCCGTTGGCGTAGTGATGCGATCAAGTCGATAGTGGTTATCGATGATTCGGAATTAAATATTGGTTGGGAATGTAGGACAGGAAAATAAGATAAAGATAACTGTTCATTTTTGGGGGCAAGACGTTTTTTTTTTATAGCTTTTCTTTTAGGAAGTTATTTATTAACAAGATGCAAATGGACTTAGAAGGAATATAATATTTAAAATGTAGTCTCTTTCAATAAGCACTATTCATAAAGATTGTGATAGGTTTGAATGAATCGTGATTTATTGAAATTCTCACCATTTCCCAAATTACGACTTGCTGCAAAATAACAGTATTTGATATGAAGCTCCCACAAGTAAATTAAGTACTCTTTATATTACTACAACTTCAAAATCCACAAGGCAAGCGTGGCTTACCACGACATGACCACAAGCGAAGCACAAGACCAGTATCCCAAAAACCGAATTGACAAACACAAAGGTCCACCATCCATGACAACTGTCACAAATGACATGACAGCCGTTATCTTTCAAGTGCCCTCCATATTACTTTACCCTATAAATTAAAAAGCCGTGACGTTTCGACTCGATGTGCCCAACACTATATTCATACTTACAGCTATCCGAGTTGTTTACAAACATATAATTACTTGGTAGGTCGATGCATATCTTAGGTATGTTTGTGTGCGTTTTGACAGCTGTGTGGGTGTGTGCATGAAAGGTGTGGGGTGAGTGTGTGTGTGTGTAAACTAGTTTTCTTGGTATATGAGTGATTGTAAGTCCCAACGACCACACAGTCGACTGATCAAATTAATTAATTTATTGTTTTGATTTCATTATGTGGGTCGTAAATTTGTTTTTGGCTGTTGCTGAGATAAATAGTTGTCATTCCAGCTTAAGTTTTACATGACATGTGTAAGTTCTAATCGTCCGATTGTTAGTTAATAAAAGTAATGTTTATTTAATATGTCAATAAAAATTATAAATAAATATGAAATTATCTGTGCATTTTTAACCAAAACCTATATCTTAGGTAGACATAAAATCAAGATGGTAATCTTATAGAATATGGTAATGTTCGTCTCTGAAACAGATTTTTATTTTCGCCTGTGAGTTCGTAAATACGGATGATAATAATTTTCAGTGTGTTTTTTATAAGCTTCAGGAATATCTCCTTGAAACCTGATGTCGAGGCATCCTAGCCGATTGGCCCTACAGATTATTTACCTAGATATCTAAATCGAGCATCTGTCATTCTTACGTGTTTACTTAGGCATGCACGTCTTTTATGCATAAACTAAAATAAAACATTTATTTTAAAAATAACAGGCAATTGTAACTATTAATATTTAGTTAAACACGAGTTATTATTATAATCTGTTTCGTTTTTTATCTGAAACAATACAAAATTAGTAGAATTACACACATCGCGTGACGGTTTTTTAAACTCATTGCAATATATAAAAATGTTGTGTCATTTTTAAAACTTTTGCAACGTTCGCAAAATTACGTTATGTGTGGACTGTTTTTTTTTATTCAAGGTTGAAATTGGAACACCAAATAGTTTTGAAACTATGATGCAACCTCTAAGGTCGCTTCGAATAACGAATACAATTTAAATTCAAGCAGATGGCAGCACATTCGCACAACATTAGGACAACCAATCAGAGCAATTTAAGTTGACATTAGCAATAATGTCAAATATTATTGACCAATGGAATTGCATTTGAACAAATGTGAGTGGTGGCTTAAGTGCCACAGGTGGTTTTATTTTATGTGTCTAGTATCAACTTGAAAAATCCTCGAAATCTAAGACGTTATTAACATATCAAATGAATCCTTCAGTACACGTATATTTTTGTACCCCTTAAATATATTACACCCTACATACACAAAACCACGTAAGTGATTATATAAAATTTAAAAAAAATATCCATGCATCGTCATATAATCGCTTTAAAAAATACCCACCGTAAGAGAAAGGGTAGTTAAAAACCTAAAAACGATAGTTATTTTAACAGTAGCACAGAAACAACGGTTTAATTGATTACACGCCCCGCTGATTATGCAAAATTTTGCACTAAATACATTATAAAACTTGACACCCGAACACAATTAGGCATTTACCAACTAAAAGCTGATATCAATCTTATACACCGTAATAATAGCAATTATAATGCTTAAACACCACTTTTAAAAGAGTAATAATTAATTATTTTTATCTATTTAGTACTGTTTTTGGTTAATTTTTAACTGGTTGGTTGTTAGCATGATGTATTTAACTATAAATGGTTTAATTCAGTTTATTTATTTGGAGTTCACAGCGTTTTGCAGTTACACGATCGAATGTGTTTTTATTTTTTTATTTATTAGATTTTGTATAAAAAACAATTGTTTTATCTCACTTACTACGTGCTGATTTTTGATCAGACAGATACTGGAGAATTTTTATCAAAATAATAAATGTGATAGTTTGACATTTTATAAACAAAAGCTGTAGCAATATTTATTCTTCAAATAAAAGATATCTGTCTAATGAGAAAAAATCAGCCCAGCAACTTAAAATTAAAAAATCAAAACAGTTAACGATGTATTGACATTTATAGTTTATTTAAGTTTAGATAACTTAGAGTAGACTTATCTACGAGTATCATTCATAACTCAAAAACTAGCTCTTAAATAATTATAACATTATTTAATCTACATGCCTTGTGTTATTTTTAAAAAATAACACAATATAATAATAATATTTTTAAAATTATAATTGTAACTCACATAACCTAAGTCATTTTACTTGTTTTATTGTGTTTTTATGTTGTAGTTTTGGCAATGATGGTCTTGGTTCTCGATTTATGCAAATGTAATTTGATTCTTTTCAAACGTTTAAAAATTTCGCATCTGCTTTTTAATCGTTGAAATTAAAATTATGCTAAAAAGAGAAATATTTGAAATTCGAACATGGCAAACTTTGTCTCGTGAAATCGTGACGTCATTCCCTATGTGATCTTTATTTTCACATTTAGAAGACAATTTAAAAAAATTGGAAGCAATTTAGCATTTAAGTTTTTTTTTGGCATGTTGAAAATACCCGATATTGAAGTCACATCACATCAATCAATCAATTCATAGTATCACTGTCCACTGCAGGACATAGGCGTCTCCCAGGCTGCGCAACACCCTATCCTCCGCTTTCCGCGTCCAGTCTCTCCCAGCCACCATTTAAAGGTCGTAGGTCCATTTAATTGCTAAACTTAATGTTAATTAAACTAAGCATTTCAGCAGACTTGAGATTAAAAGGCGTTCATTTAACCAAATTACATGAATCTGTCTTCTTAAAGTGTCAATGGCAATATTTATACAGACTCAGCCCAGACTTTGACTACGAGTTTGGCACCTTCTGTAGCGTCCATCAGCTCCTGCATCGTGCTGGCACAGGACACGCTGGACGATATTAGGTGCCCCATTGTTTGTGAGACAGCACCACATTTACACTCCAGGGCGGAGTCATCTGTGAATCCCCTGAGCAGGGTTTTCTTGCTTCGAATCTGATAAAATCACTTTTGAATTGAGTTCAAAACGGGAAGTCTATATGAATCATGTCATATTTAAACTAGTGCTAAACGTAGCAGAATTTTCGCGCTAGAGATTCCGCTAGGTACGTTATATTCCGTTTCAGTCTTACCAAGAGGTATCGTGTTACCCAGTAACTGGGTTGTGGAGGTCGGATAGGCAGTCTCTCCATGTAAAATACCGGTATTCAGTGGCATCTGATTAGACTGGACCCTAAGGAAGTAGGGAAAAGGCTAGGCCCATTTAAATTTGTCCCTTGTCCCTAGTCATAGATCTTCGAAGCCAGTAAGATTTTCTTTGATAAGAATTCCTGCTTATACCGTGGCTAGACGAAGCAGATGGTGTTTACTCAAAAAATATTGCAATATAATGTTTATTTAATATGTTTTAGTACGTTAGTGGCTCGTATTGACCTCCGAATGTTCCCCGGCCGTGCGTTCCGCGGGCTGCCTCCGTAATTGATGTGCATAAACACGACGCGTATACAGGCTGCTGCTTTTGTAGTTTATGACTTAATCAGGTTTTAGATTAGTTTTGTGGTTCATATAAGGTAGTAAGGAGCGATATCCTGGTAAATACGTTTAGTTTGCTTTACTGATTTAGGCCGCGCGCACTTTGGACACGAATTTCTATGGTACGTAAACGACCATAGTTGTACGAATTGTGTACGCACAATGAATACATTTTTCTCCGTCAAATAGGTAGTTCCGGTGATAACGCATTGAACGCACGAAAAATCCCAACAAGTTCGGATTGTTTTCCGAGGTCGGAAATATACGTACGACTCGGTACGACTAACTCGCACTCAGTCTGCGCGCTGCCTTTGTACTTGGAAGGTCGGGATCGTTCGTGCGTGTGCGTAGTGTTCGCACGAGTGAAATTCGTACGAAAACACGTCCAAAGTGCGCGCGGCCTTTAAGGGTTACTTGATAAGTGTAGTAGTGGATTGCGAAAAACCGAGAATTTTAACGCAAATAGTCACCTACTTGAAAAATGTCATCATATCGGTCCAGTAAAGATTGGGTTGTTATACATTGGCAGACTATTGTCTAAGGCCAAGGTACAAGTCGCTGAATGAGTCCTTAAATAAAAAAGAAGGTCGCCGCAGTAGATTTTGAAGGCAGAAACCGAATGGTGAACCGAGATAGACCATATTGTAAGTAACATTCTGGTAAATCGTCTTAGGTTGTTTTATGAATGAGAAAGTGTTTAAGTATATGTATGTAGACTGGTTATGCTAGGGGGAAACAAATAAGAATAACTTTAAAATATAGCCGTAAATCCATAACCAAATAAAAGCCCACCAATAAATCAAACAAACGTCCTATAAACAAAATAAATTTAGAAAGCACACAGGCAAACGTAATTAATCAATCATCAACGGCTTGCGAACATCCTATATTTGAACGCACACACACAACGCACACACATCGGACACACACAAGCACACCCACAGACTCGGGCGCAGCGGCGCGTAAATAAATTTTGTACGGACAAAACTGTTATTTTAAAATAATAATTGATGTGCATTCACATTGTCCATAGCAATTGTCAATGGTCGAGGTTTTTTTTTCTTTTGTGCCGCGCCGTGTCATTAAATATTTTTACCTAGAACTAAAATATAGAGATATGAATTAATTTTTCCGCTCCGCTGTCAAGGCTTGGTCTTGTAATTATGCGGATTTCTGTGGCTTTGGTTATAATAGAATTGTTGGGTATGGTCGTCTCTTGTTAGGCTAGGACCTTGGCTGTTCTACGTACTTTTTGAAAATACATTATGTCTGAAAGCGACATTACTCTGGGTTTCTTAGAAGAGCGGCGTTCGTCATATTCTATCGGCTGTCATGGAAATCTATAATTTTCATCAGTATTTGACATTTAATTGAGGTGTCAAAAATAGCTCTGTATTTGGACAGCGGTTATTTTGTGACCGTTCACCGGTTTCTTAGAAATCCAGTTATGATCCAGCCTGTCCAATCTTGCTGACCTCCCCCCAGCGACGCCCTTAGCCGAGGCCCTTAGCGAGCAGTCGCTTAGTTCATAAGTTTTTATGCCCTGGCTGGAGGCTTTAAGTTAGTAGCTTAAGGCAGCCACAGGATAGCCCGGTTAAGTAGCCAGGACCTCAGAGGTGAGCGAGATGACATACAGAAAAAAAAAAAAAACAGGTATCCAAAGCTTAGCATTGTGATCAATGGTCGTTCCTTTTTTGAATGAGACATTTCCGTTTGACATTTATTTTACAGGCTAATTTTAGGAAACTCCATCTTTAAATACTTATTTAATAGTAAACCGTTTGATTTTTTAATTCTTACAGGTATCATCACCATTGTTAAACGGATTTATTACTACAATGTGCTGTCCCTGCTCTTTACATAAATTCCTTTAGTCACGGTCTACTGGTAAAGAGAACTTGTTTTATTCTTTGCGATTAATAATTAGTATGAGCTTATCAGCTATCACCAACAAGGAGTTTTAAAACATTTTGTAGTAGTAATTTATGTACTTAAGATTTTAATTCAATTCATGCTGTATCGGAAGGATAAAAATCAGAAATGAAGTTATTCGGAACAGAGCTGGAGTTACTGACGTAGCTCGCAGAGTAAGCAAGCTGAAGTGGCAGGACCGACGGCTGGTGGAGCTGACGAGTACTGGAGTGGAGACCACGTATCGGCAAGCATAGTGTGGGGCTTCCCCCATTTAGATGGACCGATGACCTTAAAAAGGTGGCTAGCACAGACTGGATGACGACTGAGGACAGGGTGTGGCACAACCTGGGAGAGGCCTATATCCAGCAGTGAACTGCGATAGGCTGAGTGAGAGTTGGATGTGACTTCAATACCGCGTATTTCTTGCATGTCGACACAATTTTTTTTAATGTTACGTTGTTTTCTTTTTAAATTGTCTTCAAATTCAAATAACAAAAAAAAAAACACGATTTCATGAGAAAAAAAGTTTGCCATGTTCGAATTTCAATAATTCTCGCGCCAATCTTTTTAACCCAATTTTAATTTCAACGATTAAAAAGCAGATGTGAAATTCTTAAAAGTTTGACAGTAACAAATTGTTGCCAGACTAAAAAAAAAATGAAGTCGAATAAAATATACACTGTATTTTTACAACTATTTAACCTTTATGGTTTAATTCCAATTTATATAAGTTTCCTTAACCAGTTTGATCGAGTACGGTGAACAAAAAAACATTGCTTTTTGAAACTCGTAGTAGTCACGGCACCATTATTCTTTGAGTCCGTTCAAATCTATTTTGTTGTTGTTATACCTACTGACACATTGCATAAATGTGGACATGCCAAACATCATTAAAACTGCGACCATTCTTTATTTTAGTAACACGAGTTATAATTTCGAAAAAGTCCGTCATGGATTATCTGCAATCTTTTGCCAACGCGGCAACGTGTTGATAAAATGTTACGTATATTATTATGGACAGTATCATTTTTATAAGCTTCCCTAAGCCTAGTTGCCATTCTAGTCACCTTATAAAATTGCCATACAAAAAAAAAAACTTTGTTTTTTTTGTCATATTATTTTTTCAAACGTATTTTTCCATAACCATAAATAATACATAACCAGGAATACTAATTACTGTACTAATCATCAAAAAAAAATTGCCAGTTTATTTTGTTTTATTTGAAAAAAGAACTACGCAACAATTGGTCAAGCGGTACTTCCGTGACAACAAAACTGGGGCTATGGGGCTACCGTTGATGGGGTGGTCATTAAAATCCCATAAATAAAGTGAAGAGTCCCCGGTTCGAGTCCCGATCGACATATGTTGCGGCATCGACAGGCTGCTCTTGTAAAAATAAATACGTGACAAAGAGCTTCGAAACTTTAGAACTGGCAACGGATGGAAACACTATTTTATAAGGATTTTTTTTCCAGATATGATTTTGAGTTCATGAATTAACTATACCAATCAATCTGCCTAGCCTTTTCCCAACTACCTAAATACCAGTATTTTACATGGAGCGACTGCCTATCTGACCTCCACAACCCAGTAACTGGGTAATACGATACCCCTTGGTAAGACTGGTGTCAGACTTTCGGGCTTCTGACGACTCGTAACGACTGTCAAAGATCCACGAATGACAGCCGGGACCAACGGCTTAACGTGCTTTCCGAGGCACGGAGGATTCTCGGTATGTAAAGATGGTCACCCATCCACTGACCAACCCCGGCAAGCGTAGCTTAACCTGATGGATCGACCAGTGCGGCTGTTGTTACTTAGCCACGAGCTCCTCCATGAATTAACTATACCAGTATAAAAAATTGTTAACTTGAAATCAATCGATTGTGATTATTCTTAAATTTTTAAACTATCTGCCGTTGTCCTGTCAAAAATTCAATCTACTTATAGAAAAAGCGCATTCACTTTCCCCCGAGTCATCCAATTTTACGGGCAACTTTACCAAATTTATTTCAATAAAATCCTAATTCGGACCACTACAAATATTTTAGAATAAAAAGTAGCCAATAGGTCCAGCCGTTCTCAAGTGATGCGCTTAACAACTAAAAGCATTTCATGTATGACATATTTATGACAGTTTCTTTTTAACTATAAATAAAAAAAAACTGTCATGTCCTATTACCAAAAATAGAAGTAAATCCTGTCAACAGAAAACTCAAATAAACATAACAATAATTAAAAATCTATTTCTTCTACTACAAACCTACTTGAATATATTAATATTATCAATTAACATTGCATGTTTCAACAGCTTATTTGTATATCAAAACGATTATTAATAAAAACATTACATTTGCTAATTATATTCATAATAAATTGTATGTACTTATTTAAAAAGACGTTATTCTTCTAAATATTCTGTTTCAGACATTGTATTTGATAAAAATGCTAAAATCTTATATTAATTACAGTTTTGATTGTAATTAGGCCGTATTTTATGCATATTAAGACGTACGATGGCATTAAGTTTGTTTAAGAAAAGAATTAAAGATTAAAATGAATAAAATATCATTGTAAAATGAAATATGGAAAAAGAAAAGTCGACTTTATACACAATGTTATTACCAACTTATTCATTTTCAAATTGTGTTTTGAAAGGACCAAAAATAATTGTAAAATTTAAATTTATGTCTTTCCTTGAATTGGTCCTTATTTCCGAATGCAACCGATTTCTAATGAGTAATCATACCTTGCATTGGACTGGCATTTCATGGACTGGATGAATAAATAAATCATATTGCTAACTAAAAGAACACTGTTAGGGCTCGTCAATCAATCAATCTGCCTAGCCTTTTCCCAAATATGAAAGATGGGATCCACTTCGAGTCTAACCGGATACATCTGAATACCAGTATTTTGCATGGACCGACTGCCTACCTCCACAACCCAGTTACTGGGTGATACGATACACCTTGGTAAGACTGGTTGTTAGACTTTTGGGCTTCTGATTACCCTTTACGACTGTCAAAGATCTACGAATGACAGCCTAGAGGTTCAACCCTAGCCATCAAGAAAAAATAAAACGGCGTCAAAGAAAAAAAAAACGACAGTTTTTTCAGCGCCATATTAATCAAGAAGACATTTGAAATTCGAATTTATTTACATTTAAACTCGCAAAAAAGTGCCAGTCTCTTGTACAAGTTTCGTTCTAGTTTATAAAATGACAAGTGTGAATAAATGGGCTCATTGTAACATAGCTGAATCTACATAATTATTGCTCTATGAATTGTTCATGGTACAATAAAAAATTAAACTGGATACATTATGCTTTGGCTTTCGTGTGGCGGCAGTTGGCACATATTTTTGTTTAAAAAATCTATACTGACATTCGTGGTATGTAAAAATGTAGTGTGACGATTTCTTTGTGAATACTGAGGGGTTTTGGTGCATGCTGTCAAACGGCAGTTGCTTGATTCTACTTTTGAAAGATACATAGGTAATGGTATAGATAATTACATAATTTAAATTTGCGCGTTAGGTACTATCGAAGAACTTCATATGTAAGCACCGTAAACCGTAAAAACTTTCTCATCTTTGTTTCTTTTGTTCTAACCCTAGTAGTGGAAAAAGGTTCAGACATCTGTGATAATTGTAACAGAGCCTGCAAAACACACGAACAACAACAAAACAAAAAAGACAATATTTTACTATGTAAGTATTTTTTTGTTTCATTGGTCGACGCAAATAGGGGCGTTAAACAGATGTGGTCATCGTGTTCACAGGATTTTGTTTTCAAACTGCTTAGATTTGAAGTTCTTTGATAGTACCTACTATAATTTTACTTTTATTTTATTTTATATTAAAGGAAAACTAGCTGTTCAGTAAAGATTTATTACATAGGATTTCAACATAACTGGTGAAATGTGGGTGTAATATACACCTCTGCCTAACACTTCGGGGAAGCAAGGCGTGATGTTTTATGTAGGTTCATATTTTTCAAACCAAAGGTGGTTTGAAAAATATGAAATAATAATAAATAAATATATATAATAAATCTTTTTAACATCAAACTCGAGAAACAACAAAAATATTTTTACAGAAAAACAACAACAATTTTAAAATTATTTCTCGAGTATGGTATAAAAAAAAATTTTTTGTCTGAAAAACGTTAATCAAAATAGATAAGAATCATAATGACCGCCGAAACGTCACGTCTGTTCTCTTCCGAGCACATCCGAACATGTTAATTGTGTATGTTATTAGTTCGCAAGGTGTGAACCGACTTACAACTCGACAGGCAGAATACAACACTTGTCCTCTGTCGTATTTGTGTAAAAAAAAAACCATCAAGTTCGATTCGGACTCGCACACGAAGGGTTCTGTACCACCGTAAAATATTTAACACAACATATTGTTATGCATTTTTACTTAAAAACACATAAATTTTCTTGTATGGGTAGGTACACCCTTAAATATTTAACTTTTTTTTTTTTTGTTATAGCTGCCGTTGTCTGTAAACATTTCAAGTGTCTACCACCTATTACAGTTCAAAAGATATAGCTCTATGACAGACGGATGGACAGTGGAGGTTCAGTAATAGGGTCTCGTTGGCACGCTTTGGGTACGGAACCCTAAAAAATAAACAAAAGTTTAATTTGAAAACGCAAAAAGTCTCGTTCCTTTATCGGTAGATTCCCTTTTTCGCTCCGACATGCGTATGCGCCCATAAAAATTTCTTGGTGCAATACTTGAGTATAATCTGCATATTCGGTTGTTTACTTGTTTTTTTGTGATTGTCACGGTCTAGTAAGATATTTATAAAGCTTTTTTGTTCGGAATAACGGAAACTTTTTTGTTAGATCCATAGACGTATTAAGGCTTGTGCAGACCAGCGCGACTTGTCGCGCGACGCGACACGAACAATACAATTTCTGAGAAAACTTCACATTATGACAATAACCGGTGTCGCGTCGCGCGACAAATCGCGCTGGTCTGCACAAGCCTTTACGTCTATGGTTAGATCCTTGTTTAAAATCAACCAGTATCTTTTTCTTGGATCTTTTTTCAATCACTCTGCCTAGCCTTTTCCTAAGTAAGTTGAGGTCGGCTTCCAATCTAACCGGATGCTGAACACCCGTATTTTACATCTCCTGACTGCCTATATAACCTCCACAACCCAGATAATGGGTAATACGATATCTCTTGATAAGACTGGTTGTCAGACTTTCGGGCTTCTTACGACCCGTAACGACTATCAAAGATCATGCTTTCACGGGCACGGATGGTCACCCATCCGCAGACCGGCCGCGGCAAGCGCAGCTTAACTTTAACGATCGATCCGCGCGGCTGTTATTACTTAACCACGAGCTCTTGGTACTTTTTTAATAGGTGAAACAAAGATTGCATCAAACAGATAGCCAGAATACACCTGTACATTGATAACATCATGTGCTCAGTCCTGAGGTCCGCGATTACAAGTGGTGAATTGAGAAATAAAATGTCACGTCCTTGCGACCGTCACGTCCATTCATCTTGAGACCTTAACCAGAACTGACCTATAAAAGGTCGATCAATGACGTCAGATCCAAAATCTAGACTGACTAGTCCTGTTTGAAATGTTTCTATTCGGTTAATATAACGCTCGTGGCTAAGTAATAACAGCCGCACGGGACGACCGAGCAAGTTAAGCGACGCTTGCTGCGGTCAGTCCGTGGATGGGTGATCTTTACAAATCGATACCCCTCCGTGCCTAGGAAAGCACGTTTTAAGCTGCTGGTTCTGGCTGTCATTCGTGGATCTTTGACAGTCGTTACGGGTCGTCAGATGCCCGAAAATCTGGCAATCAGTATTACCAATTACTTTTACTACTTACCTTTAATTTATTCTGTTAATTTATTAAAACGGACACACACTTCCCTGTCTTTATTATTCTAGCGTATGGCACTCGTGGGTTACAGCTGAAAATCAGCGTCAGGTGGTACACTTTTTGTTGCCATCTGACATTTATGCTGAGCTGAGGCCCTATTGGCATTTTAATCATTGTTTTCTGTTTTTTTTAGTTATAAGGTGTATTTTTCTGCTGTAATGCCAATAAACGCATTTTTCTTTCGTTCTTTCAAGGGATATCGGGTTTCCCAGTAACTGGGTGGTGGAGTTCACAGCGACTCGCCTCATGTTCCGAGCCGCCATAAAGTTTGAATTGTGGATTTGCGCCGAATTGTGCAGTTAGGGGAAAAAATTCCGCCCTGCCCTCCATGAGACTTCAACATGACCCCTTTGAGTAAAAAAGCGTGATGTCAAGTCACGATATATTCCAAGAGAAAGACCAGCCTTCTCATTTCATCAACCCACAACGCATTTAATTGTTCCTTTGCATTTTCTCAGCGTGACGTTTCCAAGATGGCGTAGTCACGGGCGACAGGTACAATAATGGACGCTATCTCGAGATCGACCTTACGAACATCCGTAGTTTGAAATTGTTTTATTATTTTTTAATAGCTTGCTTCGGTGGCGAGGTGTTTTAGTCACGTGTGTTGATTTCCCATCTTTTTTAATCAACGTTGAGAATTTTTATTTTAATTTTGTTGCGGATTCTCAAATACAAATGCTAATACAGACTGATTTTGAAACGGACAGTTTAAAATAAGAACGTTTGATTTTGAGAAGGCCTTGCACCAGACCCCACTAAACCCAATGCGAATGTGGTGCTCCTGGCCAAACTATGACCCATATCTTGAAGTGTCCTAAGTGTGACACTTGCATTTCTGTTTGAGGACCTAAAAATGCCACTGATGCCGCTATTGGCGTGGCCACCTACATAATACATGTATTTACCATCGACTCGAAAGGAAGAAGAAGCCTTTTTACATACAGTCCAAATCTAGCAAAGTGTTATTGTCACTACAATACAAGAATCAGGGATCTTCTGGGCATCTATAATCTAAACTTGACAACTAAAAACGTGATATGGCGAGAGCGATATCCTAATACTAGAAGTGCAATGGTGAGATAAATCTTCGGCAGTCCCAGTGCTAATGAAAACAGAACGCTCTTAGTAGCAGTGTGAATACAATATGCATTGACAGATGCCAAGTGGTTTCCATCCAGTTTCCGAACTGGCTAGATCCTTGTCAGTTTATAATAATTTCATTTTATACATTCTAGGAATATGAAACGTTGTAAATTGGAATCTGCTAAGTCTACATAATTTTTTACTCAAGACAAGTATGTAACATCACGTAACAATGAAAATTCTAATCATTGCTAGTGCAAAAAAATCTTAAAAACTATTCTGTGAACGCGGAAATATCTGCATGCAACAAAATACCTTCGTGTTTACTTCATAAAGTCCAACAATTGCCATAGTTTACCTGAAACAAGAAACAGAAAAATATATTACACACATCATAGATAAAATATAAAATTTTGGCGCCGAAACAAACGCTAGCTGCCATAAATTCTAGTCCAATAAAAAAGCAATTTAAAATACATTCAAATTTGAAAAGAGAACAGACCGACCCGAACTAGTGAGGTCCGCATGTTAGTTAAAAATCGACTATTTTTGTTTTAGTTAAGGGGAAATGTGGGTTCTAGTTATTTTGGTCGGTTCCCGTGGTTACGCACGCAACCATGACGTCATCCTCCGGTAACCACGCTAGCTGCACAACGTTATAACTTCACTATCGTGAGATTATCGGTAGTACTGTTAGTCCGCTTTTGCACATAAAATGTTTTTTTTTATTGACAGTTTTAATACTGATAGATATCCGATGGTAAAGATATTTTTTTAAGTTATGGAGGCTTGTTTAAATGCTTTGGAATGTGAGATGATAATTAGGTTTTTGGAAAACACACTTATTTCTCACTAAGAAAATCAGCCAGTCATTTTACAAAAATGAATAAAATAAATTATTTATATCATTTCAATGTCAAATCTTCATTCATAGTGATATCCAAATTAAGTAAGTTTGTATTATTAGTATTACTCACCTACTTATAAAATAAGTAGGAATTTTTTTGCCTCATTTTTTGTACAACAACATATGAACACGAATTTTTGACTACAAAAAAGATAAAAATACATACAGTTAACTAAGACCAGTGCAGCACGCGAACATTCAAAAACTAACGTCTTGACGTTTCCGGTTACTAAAAACTCCTACTGACGTATTGCCAACTTAATTTTGACACTTCAAAACTTACTGCACATCCCTATTTGTAAGACCATAGAGTTTAAAATCGACTAGAAATGTCAAGTTTTAAACGAACAATGTTGCCAGTTATACAATTTCGTCATAAAAGCGTCTTTTGATTCGGGTTCTGTTATTTTACCGGCAAAAAATATAAAAAGTATAAAATAAAAATGTTTCTTTTGTCTGTTCGTAACAGTTGGCTTGAGGTTGCGTGGTTCTGAGAAATATTGTGGTAATGAGGAAAATTGGCATATATCATACAGTGTGTATCGTAATTATGAAGCCTCTATTGGAAGGATTTAGAAAGGAGACAGGAAGTTCTAGTTTCAGAATAAGAAGCGAACACATAACATAACATCACGGCTTGTTTCCCCGTAGGGTCGAGCAGAAGTGTACGTTACTATTGTAGGTACCCACATTTCGCCAGTTATGTTTAAGTCCCATGTAGGTAATAGGGGGCGAGCCTATTGCCATCAACCGGGCACATATCCAAACTCTGGGTTGCTACTGAGAAATTCTATAGACAGAAAAACCCAATAACACTGAGCGACCAGTAACGGTTGTGATCACAACATCAACGAGGCTATCGCAAGAACCAAGAAGCGACTCCTTTATTTATTTTTACAGTCAAGGGTTCAATATTGCATTCAATTCAATAGTATCCTAGATCTATGAAGAAGAGAAGTAACAAACTACAATTGTTTTCACAAGCGTCGTGATTATGCAGCATTCCCGTTATCTTTAAAAGTAGGAAGCGATGAAAGTGGTCAGTTAAGTACACTTTCAGTATTTTTGTCAAACACAACGTTTTATCATAATAACGCTACAACCAGCCTGAGTAATCACAATCTTTAAAGCATACAATATTAATCAACAACACACTTCCTAATTAAACCAAAGACAAGATGATTAAACATAAAAAATCAACGATTAGTAACACCAATTACTTGGCAACACTAGGCAGAACGCGAAACAGTACTTTCGCCTATAGAAAAAAAAACAAAAGACTGACCCCACGATATTCAAATTTGGAATTATGAATGGTTTCGCCTGAGTTCGTCCGGTTATTAGGGTTCATAAGTGATGAAAACCTTGTTAGGAGATTTTTTTTGCCTAAAGTTTATTTCTTTGTTTAATTTTTTTAAGTAATAATCTTTGCTGAGGAAAGGTAGGTTATTAATGTTTAGGACCAAAGTGCGTCTTGCTAAGAGCCAACATTTTGTTTTGCAATTGCATTAAAATTTCACATCTGACAGAAGAATTTGATGAAATCGGTTTTGCTTGCCATGATAAATAAAAAGTATAGAATAGCTTAACCGGTGACGTACTGTTAACGTACCGTGGCCTACCTCAAGTACCTCAAACTCAAAGCATTTATTTCATACGTACCTACATCGTATTTTTATTGGCTTCAATGGCTTTTGTTGACAAAGCCAGACTTTGGTTTAAGAAAAAATATTATCTGTATCTTCATTATTTTCAACATATTCTTATTGTAATAATTTATGTGGTCACTTATTTAGTAGGTACATAATAATTTAAAAAAAAATAACGTAACCTCACTATTTCTTTTCCCAACCCTACAGAACCCGCTACACAAAGCTAACTGTCATTCATTCCTTCCATTCGTTCCTCAATTTTTTCAAATAGACGAATGATTGATAGGCGATGATGTCTTTTTTGTTAGTTACGTCATTAGTTCTTAATTAGTTGTGAACTTGTTCATTTGTTGGCCATGTTTGTACGTGGATGTAGGAACGATGGAAGTGGCTATAAGTTTTTTTTAGTTTTCTTTGTTTAATTTTTTGTTATTTAGCATAAGAAATGCGTTTGTTTTTGTGTGTTTTGCAGTAAGTTCACTTACCTTTTATCGTATTCCAGTAAAAATATTAATTCGGATAAGGATAAAGATTCTCAATAAGATTTAAAAGATTAGAAGGTAAATATTTTAATATGTTAATTATAGAGCTAGATATTGTGCACTGCTTTATAAAATATAGGTTTTAAAATGTAGCATAATCTAAAGTTATAATAATTATTAAGTTGTATAATTATAATAAAACACCTAAAACGAATAGTTTTTTCTCTGGAGCTTTTCTCCAGAGAAAAAACTATTCGTTTTAGGTTTTGTTGGTCAGCAACATTGCTAGCCATACTGACTGCCCAGGATACACAAGACGTAATAATAAAAGGAACGCTTTTGTATAACCTCACAAAATAAAAAATATTCACAATTTTATTAATGAAGTTATTACAATGTTCTCATTGAAGGTTCAAGTTTATTCAATAAGGTTCGATAAAAAAAGTTCACAGATTGATCAGCGGCGACCTTTTCTCTCAATCCAATTATACCAACTACTTAACTGGCATGATAACACAGTAAGTACATTAATTGTATTAATTTCTTCCATTCATTACAAGAATTTAAGCACAAATAATTAATCAAACGCCAACAGCCATAGGCTGAGATGTCGATGGCGAGTGGGGAGGTCGTGATTTCGAATTGCGTCTTATGCAGTACTGATGTTAACTCACTCTAGGAAAAAGCATTTATTTAGCTAAGTCACAGGGATCAGCAGAAATACAAGTAATATCCAATCTACCTTATTATTAACCTTTACAAAATGATACAACTGCCTCGTTGGTTAAGTGGTTGCAAGCAACACTGCTGAGCATGAGCTCAAGGTTTTCCATCTGGAATTTCTCAGTAGCAGTCCGGAGTCTGGATTTGTGCCCGGTTGATGGCAATAGGCTCACTGGCGAAATGGGGGTGTATCGATACACTTCTGCCCGACCCTTTGGGGAATACAGGCGTTTTAAGTTAATGCGGCAATAATGGCGCTTGCAACCTCGAAACTAGCTTTACTTGACAAATAACCACGGAAGATATCCCGTGATTTCTGGCCAGTGAAAATATACATCAAAAAGTTATGTAAATCTCATTGCACTTACCAATAAAAAAAAAACTACAGAATCTATTACTTTTACTGTTAGCCTGCATCATCCCACTGCTGGGCAATGGCCTCTCCCCATGACTTCCAAGCGTTCTTAAATGGTCCTTCAAAGAGCCGGAGCTCTTTCAATTATTATTTATTCTACAGAATCTAAGAGGTTTTTATTTAAAATCAGACTACGATTCGGCCTTCCCAAGGTAGCGACCGTCACCTTTTTAACTTTTTTATTGCAACCTCACTTCCCTGTTTGTTTCCTTACTCCTTTCCTCGAAATACCTCAAGATTAAGTTAACATTAACTTTTACTTTCGAGATTAAAAGGAAGAGTGACTGGTCCTGCGCAAGTCGTTAAGGCTTCCATTACATAAAGTACTAACTTCATTCGCGTGCACATAACAGCAACACTTTTATAAAACTCCCGACCCACCGCGTCGCATCGCATCGCCCGCCCGCTTTTACATCGTTTTCGCTTAGCGTTCTTTCGAACTTATTTTCTTTTTGCTCAGTCCCTTAGGGCTAGCGTGATGTTAAATAGCCTTCTATCAAATGCAAAAATAATTTTTCAAATACCTACAACTGGAAGTTTCAGAGATTAGCGTGTTCAAACAAAGAAATAAACAAACTCTTTAGCTCTATTTTACGAGTATTAGTACTTATATATATGTAGATTATCAGACGGTAGCAAGAGTATTCAAACTCAATCTCAACGCATTTATTTCAATTAAACCATTTACAGGCACTTTTAAATTGTCAAGGAGTCGGTCAGTCAGAAAGATGAAGTCTTTCATAAGGAGCTCTTTTTCTGTTACATGACCTTTGTGACGATAATGATATCATCAATCAGGCGATCGTAGTATGATATCATGCATTGACTTATAAGATGAAGGATACTGTTCATTCACCTAGTTTTTTTGTTGTTGTAAATAGGTGACTAACCTAATCGGAATAGAAATGATGACTTGTTTTCATGTATTTTTCGTAAAATTATGAGGTAAATTATAAATGAAGGAAATCAACAACTAATAAGCCACTTTTTCCCACAATAACGAAACACTAATTACCTACCTATTTAATCGTAAGCACACTCATCAACTCATCAATGCCACATCCAGTTATTTAAACGTACTACCTCCATGTACGCATTCTAGCAGGTGGCTAGTAAGAATTATGATTTATGGCAACACCAAAACAAATCGACCTCTTAATTGGATCGATACTTATAATCGAGTATTGCACAACACTAGTCCACTAATTGTAACTTTTATTACTAAGAAAATTGATTAAGACATTTATAAAATAGTTCCCCTTTGACGGCTTATGTTAATTAACTTTAATATGAAAATCGGCTTGTTTCTCTTTTTTAAAAAAATATAATTTGTATCATTCATTTCAGGTATTCAAGTTTTGTATGGGACAGTTGATTATTTAAGAAATGACCACACATTTCTGATAGGTACATGATTGTATAGCATTCATACAAAATTTAAACGTTATAAAAATACGGTCTATTAAAATATTGATTCCTTGGTTTTTTTTTGATAAATAAAAAAAACTGCTTCCTTGGACTCATGATTGAAACGCGCGACTGTTGACCTTGAAATCCTGGGTGCAATTCTCAAGTTGGACCTCATTGTTATGGCCAGACCAAACAGAGTTCTGAAAACGATTGCTGACAGAGTGAACTATCCTTAAGTGGTTCACTGCTGTCTGTTACATGTGTCACCGTATCGTAATAAAGTCCAGTAGTATATTTCGGCCATGCTCGAGGAGCTCGTGGCTAAGTAACAACAGCCGCACTGGTCGATCCATCAGGTTAAGCTACGCTTGCCGGGGTTGGTCAGTGGATGGGTGACCATCTTTACATACCGAGAATCCTCCGTGCCTCGGAAAGCACGTTAAGCCGTTGGTCCCGGCTGTCATTCGTGGATCTTTGACAGTCGTTACGAGTCGTCAGAAGCCCGAAAGTCTGACACCAGTCTTACCAAGGGGTGTCGTATTACCCAGTTACTGGGTTGTGGAGGTCAGATAGGCAGTCGCTCCATGTAAAATACTGGTATTCAGCTGCATCCGGTTAGACTGGAAGCCGACCCCAACATAGTTGGGAAAAGGCTAGGCAGATTGATTTTTATTGAGAATGTCTTAATAGCAGCCTGGACATAGATTAATGGCAATCAGGTCACCAAGTGCCTAGTAACATAACTGGCAATACGAAGGAATACACGCGTGTTGTTTTTGATTCCCTTCAATCTGCCTAGCCTTTTCCCAACTATGTTGGTGTCGGCTTCCAGTCTAACCGGATGCAGCTGAATACCAGTATTTTACATGGAGCGACTGCCTATCTGACCTCCACAACGCAGTAACTGGGTAATACGATACCCCTTGGTAAGACTGGTTGTCAGACTTTCAGGCTTCTGACGACCCGTAACGACTGTCAAAGATCCACGAATGACAGCCGGGACCAACGGCTTAAAACGTTCTATCCGAGGCACCTTTGCAAGTCAAAATTTGTTCGAATTACAAAATTACGCCAACAAAACTTGACCATCAACTTCGATACCAAAGACACTAAGTTAACTTTTTAATTTTGTTTTTTTTTTCCCGTAATTTTGCCTCGTGAACAATTATAAGGTCATACGTACTGGCATTTAAGAAACTGACATTCATTTTATAGGCCCAATAAAAATAATGAAAGTCCTATTTATATCCCTTTCATATTTTTGTTATGATTTTTTTTACTTTATGTCAAGTTATCATGAAACGTGAAACTAGTGTGGGGCTTATATTTAATTGTCATTTCTTTTCAATAGTTTGGGGCATATAGATTGACAATGCCAAAGCGATCGCAGGAAAGAGCAAAATCGTTTTCATCCTTTGTCTAAGGATTCTAATATGTCAAGCAATCAAGTATAATGTCAGATAAAAAAACAAAAAATTGACGACGTATATTTAGTAACCTAATCCGCTTAACTGTTCTTAAAGAGTTATAAAGAACCCTGTAAGAAACCGACACGTGTTTCACTTCTCAACGAGGCATCCTCAGGATGACGATTGACTTGTTGCGAACCCGGGCCCGACGTGTTGGCACGTCAAGCGTCGAGAGCACAAGAGCGTGTCAATAAGAACAGTTAAGTGGATTAGGTTACTAAATATACGTCGTCTATGGTATTTTATCATGGATTTCCGCAGTCACGCCTGAGTCAATTAACTATTTTATTGACAGATTGTCTTATCTGACATGTCTGTACTAAAGAAGCAGGAAGCAGAGATCTGTATAATTTAGGAGTCAACTCTGACTTTAAAAAGTTCCTAAAATTTCTCCATTTATACCAGACTTTTTGGTAAGATATATTTTCTATCTAAAATAGTCAATAACGTATCGAAAATGACCAAATACACTAACGATTTCTGTATCGTCATCAATCCTTGTCGACTCCTAGCACATTCTATATATGACTCTATCTTCCCCACAAACATACGCAACAACATAGCTACCTACCAACAAAAATATAGTACAAAGCAACAACTAGTAGATAACCTACGTCTTGAGCAAGCATCCGGTAAACCAATAGAGCTAATATACCAACCATCTTTGTGTGACCTCTGGCCTCCTCCATCCATCTTCCTTTCACACCCTCATGAAGAAGCGGGGGAGGTCAAGTCGAACTGGCTGATTTTAACAGGCGAACGTCACTTGAGCGAATTATACGATAATCGGGACTTCCTACTTACGGTCAACGGACAGTCACCGTGATTTGTTCCAGTTTCGAATTTGAACTTTTGATTTTTGGAACGTGTGTTTGGATTTTTGAATGTGGAAGCGAAGAGTTTTTGGAAGGGTTGGTAGAAATGTCAGAATTGACAGGTTTAGTGATGTGATAGTTTTTGTTTTTGTCAATCGATTAATAACCAAGTTTTAATTCGATCAAGAATCCTTTCCGTGTGTGAAGTATATTAGTTTTGACATATTATCTAACATTTCGGCTCTGTCATATAATGATGCAGTAAATCCATATTTCATTTCAAAGATACTCGATAATTTATTACAAACAACACAAAAAATCAATAAAATTCCATAAAAAAATATTTTTCTCACTTCGCAAACTGAAAAAGCCTAACTCCTCAAGTAAGCAGTAAACAAAAAAGTTGTAGTAAAGTTCTACAGAGTCAGGCCTCACGCAGACTTGATTAAAAAGCAATAATGTCATTACAAGCTGTATAAAAAACCCATTACACCAGTGAGTATGAACTACGCTTAGGTAATACTTGTTTCTATTTATAGAAAAGTGAATCTTCAACCTAGTTGAGACTTATTACTGGCTGGTTAGAAAAATTGTCGTGTGAAATGTTTGTATTCGAAGTTCAAAAAGTCAATTTTGAACTTTGTAAGTCGTCCATGTTCTTGTAGGCCACGTAGAGGGTCAATGTAAACTAGAGAAGCTAACAAACAAAAGATGTGTCACCGCGGATGTCAAAATAATGTGACAAACGCGGTGTATGCGTATTCAGGTAGGACTGAGATATTTGCTGTCCTGGACAACTTGTTGCGCAAAAATGTTGTTCGCGGCGTCTGCCCTAGTTTACATTGAACCTCAGTGGTAGGCCACCTCGTTGTTGGTCTAAAAGATTTGGTAGATTGACTGTGTTAAAACCAAAACTAATCAAATTGTTAAGGCATTCAATATGCATTCAATAAAACTTTTGGGTTCAAATTCTAATTTCTTCTAAGATTTTTGTATCTTATTTGGAGACCTTTTAGTTTTACGTGAAGATAATGTTAGTTGATGATGATCTTCCAACACGTAGGTACTTATAACATACTGTAATTTCTGTTAATAATAATCTGTAACATCGATGGGAAGTGACAGGATGGCATTTCCCAGGCCTAATGACAGCTAGTTCAAAAAAAGAATATTTTAAAAATAACGAACGCATTCTACAAAATAGGGTGAAGGACACACTAGACGTCACAGGTAATTATGAAATTAAAATTGCCATACATAAACTAGACCTTTGCCATCAATTGCATAAAAGACATAGTACATATGTTTATTACATAATAAAATAACTGCCTTATTAGCCATCATAGAAAAACTGGAAACGTGGTATAAGAACCAACTTAGTATGACCTCCCATGACCCGCGATTTGCAAACAAAATACGGTTTTTCAAAGGAAAAGTAAGTCAGAGTGACGGATCAGGATATATCGGATATTTTACACGCGTCTTTTGCTTATATTATTATATACGTTGGGCATGTCTCCATTGATGGACGATTTATGAGTTTATTTCTTTTTTTCGCAAAAAATGACGTTTTTCGACGAAGTGAGAATTTATGTTTGGTTTCGCGCCTTCTGTTGTGGTGACAGCATTTCTCTTTATGTTTTTGTTACGAGCAGCGGCTTTGACGTTTTCTTGCTGCGATTTTTTGGAATGTTACACACGTTAACATGTCTTTTTATCAATAGCAGTAATAATTAAAATTAAAATTAAATTGACCTCTTGTCAAAGTAACTTCAGTTGACTTATGTATATATAATATTTTTAATAAAATATTTCATGCCTAGTAGAGTTGTTACAGTCCCGATTATAATTGGCATAGCTTATGGGGCATGCGCTAAGGTAGCCCGCGAAATTCAAATTTTCTTTAGTTTTATTCATTTTGCAGGTCAGTGTGAGGTTTTATGTTGATTAAAATATGATTTGCGACCGTAACAAATATGGCTTTACATAATTATAATCATTACAATCAGCAATACAACTCCATAAGTAAGCACAATCGTCAAATGTCATGATTTCATGAAATAGTCATTCAATGCGATTGCGAGAGCTTAGAGAGTTGTATTGATCATTTTTATGATTATAATTCTATAAATAAACATTTGATACGGCCGCAAATCGTATTTAGATCAACATAGAACATGATACTGACCTGCAAATTGCAAAAAACGTTAGAAAATTTGAATTTCGCGGGTTACCTTGACGCTTTCGCCTTAAGTATTTTACTGCAAAGTGACTGCGTGTGTACAGGAGTGCATATTGACTTGCTAGTTAAATCTAATCCCATAGGTAACGCTCAAGTATCCAATTACACGATAGGTTAAAGATCAAAATAATTACCTCCTTATCTAATACCGTGTCGTAAGGTGAAGCGAACAGTTGTCGGCACACAGCGAGCCACGTGCATCAATGCGGGTTTCCTAGTACTCGATATATTTTTTCCTATTACAACAAGTTCTGCACATTTTTATGTGCTTGTATAAAAAATATATAGGTAGGGAGCGGAGTTTCTATTGTTTCTAATATGAATGCAAAGGTTTGATGAAGTATCAAGTTTTTGCTAGTCTTTGAAACTACGTTAGGTGTCTTGTTAGTGAACTGTCGTAAATTATTAACAAACAGACAGGAAATGAGGAAAACATGAATGAATAGCTTAGAGTTGTGTTTAAATGCTTAGTTTTTCTTGCAACTGTTCGAATGGTGTAGCCAGCGTTCGTTTTCTATGAGTCAATTGCGTGTTTGATTCTTGTATTGAGACATTTTGTATTGCAGATAATGGTCGAGTTTAGATGTTTATGTATGTAATTTATATTACAAAAAAGTGGAGCGAGTAAAAACACACACACAGAAAGTTTTTTTTTTTCTTTAAAAAAAAGACTATTATATCCAGCTCAATTCTGCACAACACAGACATGGCCTTTAAGTCCTTTTGTTTCTCCCAAGCTGCTTCCTGCTACAAACGATGATTAATCTACGAAACTTTTTGTGTTACAACATAAATCGTAATCGATTTTAAACTGTATTTGTATGAAGTAATGTTTTCACTTTTTTGCTATTACAGCCTTGCTTATTTACAAACACATAGCCAAGGTTAGTTTATAATTTAAAAAAAAAAAAATTACGTTTATGCTACGTACTGTGCTCATATCAATTTTAAATTTTCGAATTTGAGCAGGTTTTAGTTGAAATTTTCAAAAATAGATTTTGTTTTTTGTTTGCTTATAATAATATTAATTGGGTTGAAAGAATTAATTAGCAATTTTACGTTTATTTCACTGCTATTTTTATTAATATGTATAGTACAAGTTATTTCTAATTCTCAAAAGGTTTTTAAAGCCGGATCTTGCTGCGGCTCTTGGTTGTCTCATCTAGTAACAGAGAAAAAACCTGTGATTAAAATAATATGTATAATTATGCTTTTGCTACCATAACTGTCCGATATTATTTGCTCTCAACTCACTATAATTAAATGCATTATCTTAATAAAAACAATTAAGCATGACAAACTTGAACACACCAGTTATAATGTCTCAATCAAAAAGTTGCAATATCTTTAACAGAATATTTTTGCATAACAAATCTGGTTAGGTATGCTATATCAAACAAAACAACAATCTTAGTGCAGTACCTAGCACAAATACATAGATCTAACGTAACGTGTTTTTAAATAGCTTGATTTCATAATATTCATATTATCATTAGTCAAGAGCTACTGCTGAGCCGGGTCGGGCAAAGTGCTATTGTATTTTTCTCATCTGGAATCTCTCAGTAGCAGCCTGGAGTCTGGATTTGTGCCCGGGTGGTGGCAATAGGCTTGCCCCCTATTACATGGGACTTAAACATAACTGGCGCAATGTGGGTGTACTATAGGTACACCTCTGCTTAAACCTTCGGGGAATACAGGCGTGATGTTCTGTTACGTTTTGTACGTCGAATACTCTATTAGAGCAATTTTCAAGTTTATTTAGCTTTTTTTATTGATTATTGCATAGGTCTGCCTATGTTTTCAAATACATAGTTATACTTTGCCGTTGACAAAATTCGTAGTTTTTGAACTGTCAAAATGAAAGCTATTGCTACTGTATGTATCTGTATTGAATTGAAACTTTTCCTACAGCTCGATGTGTGTAGTCTAAGAACCTACTCGTCGTTGGCGACATAATAACGGTAACTATATTGCCATAAGTTTATTCTAGAGGTACAAAACTTGAAATAGAGCTCCGTACCTCGTATACAAGCATATTGTATGCAAAGGTTCACATCTACGCTACGTCAGGTATGAATGAAGGAGGCGGGCTGTGTGCCCTCAATACAACGGGTACAGTCGTGAATACCAAGCTTTTGGTTTTAGTTTATACTGATTTTATTTTAGTTAAATCTCAGAAGAAGAAAGAGATATGGCTGAGTCTGGGCCCATCAAATTCAAAATTGTTGGTAACAGCTGGATAAAACCGGTGGAGGTTAGAGTTAAATAACTATAACTTAGAGATATCAACGACATGTGTAACAACGACGTGGTATAGAACTAAAATAGAACAGTTGTTTGACATCTTCCTTGACAACCAGCACAGCCATCAAATTCATTTAGAGCTATGTCGGACATTTAGCAGGGAACTGCTACAGGTATAATGATGAATGTCAAATAAAAAACGCGTTAAAATGAAAAATACGTTATGTCTTGTTATTTTATTATTTTGTAATTGTCTTTGTAGACAATAGGAATAGTAACTAAATACATATAAGGCCTACGTCAACAATATGTTCTATAATGAAAATAATATATTATACTATTGTTTAGTCGTTTGTGACTATTTTAGAATGATTTAGCTGGTAATTGAATGTTTATTTGGTGCTAAAATTACGTAGGTATAACATTAATCTTGGCTCGACTGTCTATTCACTTTGATTATAAGCACAAGGATGTTTAAAATTAGACTATGGACTAATAATAAAAAATTAAGCGGTAGGTACGATAAAATCAATAATATTCTAACTTTGATCTGGTTATAACTGGCTAACTAAACACAAACCATATTGACCTTCACGTGGGTATCTAAAATGCAATAAAACAGATATAATGTATAAAGATTTTCCTGATTATTTTTCCTCAATAAATACCATCTTTAAGAGGTATAAAAATAATCTAGAGGATTTTTTTTTTTTCGAAAATGCTACTTAGAAAGAAACTCCGGAACCACAATTAAATCAAGAAAAAACTTTAACATTTAAAGAAAGTGAAACCAATTACGAAAATAACATTAAAAAAATCGAAAACAATGTTTACATTAAATGTACTTAACAAAAATTCTTACCAAACAGGCCTTCGACAAGTTGTACCTTTTACCTTTAACCGTTCCGTATTTACAGACTTTTTATCAATGTCAATTATAAAGTCAGTGCCGACAACAGGTCGTTTTACCCTACATTTACGAAAATGAACCACTTTCTCTTTGTGGCACGATAATAAAATGTATGCAAAAATGTTTTGTTTATTTTTTATTTGGAACGGAGGAATGAGGAAGGTTTTTGATATATTAAAATATCAATCGTTTAGATATCATTAGAAAAATATATATAAGTACAGTTTTTTTTTATATTTTATAGATTGTGCTTAGAAATATCCAATATCATATGCCTATGAATCAAAATGTCGATAATCAACCAAAAGACGTTCACTGCAGGACATAGGCCTCCCCCAAGCACCGCCACTTCGACCGGGTCTGTGCTTCCCGCATCCAGCTGACTCCTGCGGCCTTCACCAGGTCATCAGTCCACCTTGTGGGAGGCCTTCCAATGCTACGTCTTAACAATGTTTGTAAATATGTGAGCACCATGTATCTATCACATAATTAATTTATCTGTCGTTGCTTTATTTTTAATTCTTTTTACCTATTGTGGTATAGTAATCTTATTTTTTTAAATAAGTGATAGATACTTATATCACTAAGACTTGTATAATACCTTCATTGTGTGTAGGTATGTAAATTAAACAATAAAGATATTATTGGCACCAGACGGGCTATTCTGTACATCTCACTGTGTAAACTTAGGTGAAGTGAGTTTGTAGTGAACTATCATACCCTAACGTCAGATGGGATGACAGTTCATTATGGTGTTGACATATTTACAAACATTGTAAAGACGTAGCGTTGGACGGCCTCCCTCCCACAAGGACCAATGATCATGTGAAGGTCGCAGGAATCCGCTGGATGCGGGAAGCACAGAACCGGTCGAAGTGGCGGTGCTTGGGGGAGGCCTATGACCAGCTATGGACGTCTTTCGGATGAAATGATGATGGTGAATGATGATCTATTTGATTTAAAAATAGAATGAAGAGAACATGTTCAAATCTGACGAATTAGGTTGCTCATATGTAATTCCATATTCAAATCTCAAAAACCGTTCTATTTTCAATTCTAAACCGTCATCTTTCAAGCCAGAAACTAATTAACCAGCAATATTAATCGAAAATGAAGTGATTAATAAAATTTCGCCGAGTAACTTTAATAAAAAATCTTTAGCTGCACGGTTCGCGCACACGTGGTTGCGCGTACGCAAGCAAAAAGTACGCGATCAAACTGATATAAAGAAAAAATGAGCGAATGAATACTGTTATTCAATGTGTATGTTTAATGGTCAAACTGTACGTCTTGTCTTAAATTCATCAAGAATTTAATATGGCTTTTAATTAGTGGTCTATTTCTTAACTTGAATTTGATCAGACTTTTTTGTGATTGTGGTTCTCATACATTCTTACTTTCGTTTAAAAAAATAAAAAATAATATGATGGATTTATGGGAAAGGGTTTCATATAGACGTGGACATATAACATTAATAAGTCTTCTTAAGGGGGATACGCTAAAGTAGATAACGAAAAAAAAAAAATGGCGTTTTTTGCAATTTGCAGCTCAGAGTCAGGTTGTATGTTGATGAAAATAAGATTCACGACGTAAGAAAATTTGAATTTCGAGTTGACAATTTAGAAAAGAAGAAGCTCCCCAATTTAGGAAACACTGAAATGTAGAAATACCTTTTTATTTACAAGTTTAATGAGAATTATTCGATGTTATTTTGAAGATCTAATTTTCTCAAAAATTACAAGTTTTGATGGCACTCACTCATAATAGTAAAATACTCAAAAAAATCCTTATTATAAATGGACTGCAATATGCCCCCTATTATATGGGACTTAAACATAACTGGCGAAATGTGGGTGTACTATAGGTATACCTCTGCCTTACCCATCGGGAAATATGAGCGTGATGTTTTGTGTGTTAATGGACTGCAAGCCTACCGAAGTCTAATTAAAAAAATCGAGCCAGGAAAATTATTCTTAGAGGCTATTTCACGATGTCCGAATAGCCACTACTTACCGACTAAATTCAAAAATGGAACAGAATTCGTATGAAATTATCTGCCAAGTAAGTTAATAGGAACTTAATATTAGGTGGTGAAATAGGCGCTAAATCTGAATAATATGCATAGATACTTATATAAATAAATCTTGACAAGCAAAGTCGCATGAAAACATTATGCGCTTAATATTAAATGCACAGAAATATCAACGGGTGTTGCAAAGGTCGACAGAATGTTGCAATATAGTACTACTTTCACGTTTTATACATCAAGGGGTAGACAGAGAACATGCCTTTTACCTTTTAAGGGCATTTCTTATTAAAGTTATCTAGTAACTTGTTAAATGTGTATACAGGTAGCTCAGAAATTGAGGATATTATCAGCCTGTATTTGTGCCTCCAGCAGGGCTAATGCTCGTGGCTAAATAATAACAGCCGCACAGGTCGATCGAAAGTTAAGCTACCCTTGCCGCGGTCGGTTTGATGATGGGTCCATTACTTAAACTGATGGTCCTGACTGTCATTCGTAGATCTTTGACAGTCGTTACTGGTAGTCAGAAGCCGAAGTCTGACAACGAGTATTACCAAGAGGTAGCGTGTTACACAGTAACTGGGTTGTGGAGGTCAGATAGGCAGTCGCTCCATGTAAAATACTGGTATTCAGCTGCATTCGGTTAGACTGGAAGCCGACTCTTAAATTGTTGGGAAAAGGCTAGGCAGATATTCCAGAAGACCAATGTTCGTTATTAAAAATGTTCAAAATCTAGTCGCAATGATCTGAGAATCCAAATGACAGTTCTGTATGAAACTAGTCGAGCAAACCCGAAACAAACACGACCAAAAACTGAAAAACATCACTATTCAATAATAGGGATGATGCCTGGGTAAAAAAAAAAAAAACTAATTAGACCGTCAGTCAGGTATTACAAAAATATTAGACACGTATTTTTTCTTTATTTAATTAATAAAAAAATACTTAGATAAAACGCATTTTAAGTTGGGGAGTGGGGGTCGCTACGTCATAAACTCACAAGTAAGTATAAAATCTACATACTCGTGACGTCATGGCACATGTTACCTCAATGTATCACCGTAATCTTTAGATTACGTAAAAAAAGAAAAAATACGTGTCCAATATTTTTTAATAATCTACACGACGGACTAAAACAAAATTTGTTATCATCCCTATTATATTCATTATATACTCTATATGAACGTATAGTTTATCTTGGAAATTATACTGAGATCAGTGAAGGAAAAACACCGTGAGGAAAGTTGGACTTATAGTTAATATATACGTAAGTTTGAAATCGCCAACCCGTCTTGAGCAAGCGTAGTCATCAATGCTCGTGCCTTCTCTGTATGAGAATAGGCCTTTGCCCTGCAGTGGGACAGTAACAGGCTGGTATTACGTGTGTCAGGTCGTCAGGTGTCAAAATGTGTCAAAATGTTATTAGCCGCATCATAAATACGAGTATATTAAAAATATTTTTTTATGCCAATGTCAACAGACCTGATAGGAATCAATTTCCTTTAATAGACCTCAAAAAACTATACAGCTGCAACATTCTCATAAAAGTAATACTATTAATAAAAATATTTGTGCATAACCTGCGCTCGCGCACATATCGGGGGCGGTCTCCTTATTATTTATTAATTTTCGCATCCCATAAGGTGGTACTTACAGACACATTCACACCCATACCGGGATTGTGTTACACCGTAGAGAGCGAGCGAGCGAATGTGGATGACGGAATGTGGGATCAGTTGGATGTTGAATACTTTTTGTTGGATGTGTTATGGATAAGACATGCTTTTGTTCTTGGTGTAATGTGATGGTTTAATTATGTTATTTAATGTATATATTTGTTCTACCACAGTCATAGCGTTGGTAGAGAGACAGACTTCGAATTTTCAAACACATTACTAGGTAGTATGTCAAAATGGGTTTATAATATAAGAGGAGCTGAGAAACTCAGTGAAGTGTAAATGGACAAGTCTTTAGTCTTAATCCAGCAGTGGGCAGCTATTATTAGGCTTATGATAATGATGATGCACAACATTCTTATTTTGAGAATTAGCCCAGAATTTAAAAAGATTGAAAATGAGATAGATTGAGATTTTATTATTGTTTTATTTTCTATTGATGAGTGTGACTTTTTGTGAGTGTGTGTCTGTCTGAGTGTTTTCTGGCTGTTGAAGCTTGTCAGGTCACGTATTTAAATACGCCACAGAGTGCTATAATGTTTTAGTTACACGTTACAGTTCGGTGTGAGAAGCAGCCGTAGGTTACAACGACTGGGTGTGGTCACAATATTTATTAAAATCTCTTCATTGCAGAGAAAAAAATATAATCTTATCGCGACGGAAAGAAATGCTTGTTTTATTAACTATTTCGTTTAAATAAAGCCTTTGGAATGCACTTCATTAATTAATAATTAATTAAAAATACCTTCTAGAACTTAATTTGAGAAACTATTAATTTATGGTGAAGGAGAATACACACAACATCACACCTGTATTACAAAGGGTCAGGCAGAGATGCATCTATTAATAATACACCCAAATTTTGTTAAAGTCTAGTTATGTTTAAGTCCCATGTAATAGGGGGTGAGCCTATTGCCATCAACCGGGCACAAACCCAATAACACTTATACACTACATACACACACACACACACACATAAACACACACTACACACACACACACACTACACACACACATATACACTTGAAGGAAAATATAAGATATTTTCCGTTATTTACTAGTTATCAGAAAATTGCTTAAAAGTGAGCAAGCGTGGTGATCAATGCTCGTGCCTTCTCTGTATGAGAAGCGGTTTTGGCCCTGCAGTGGAGCAATTATAAGCCAGTATTAGGAATACTACTCAGTGTGTTTGGTACGACGGATGGACTGTGTGGAAGATGATATGGTTAGACATGGGGAGATTACCGAGGTGACGACTAATAGAGAAGTATGGAGGAAAGGGACATGCACCAACTACAAATAAATTGGGGTATACCATCCCTGGGTTTATAAAAGGTGTGATTCAGCAAGCGTTGTGATTGAGTATAGTATAGTTCCTACATTTATGTTCAGCAGAAGACTTGCTAATATTGGGTCTTTACCTATGAAATTGGCGTTTTTTTCTCACAAATAGAGCACCTCGTCACTTCTATGATTTAAAATATTCATCAATTGCTTGGTATTATATCGAATAATGACCATCATAGACAACTACCAACAGTAAAAAAACCTTATTACTTATAGTTTTATAAACATAAAAAATACCTTAAAAATGACTCCTAATTTTGTTAACAGAAATGACTACTTTTTAACTTAGCCAAAATTTATTTTTGTCGCTTAATCTAAGTGGCATATTCGTTAACTTAGTTTTTAAACATTAGTGCATAAAAGTTTTAAAACATTCGTGTTCATGGTTGATAAATAAATTAAGAAAATGTTAGTATGAAAAATGCAACTTCTTTAAAATTCTCCATACAAAACGATGATTTCATAGGGACCTAATATAATGCAATTTCATCATCATAAATCCACTATAATTTCTAAACACATAAGCACAATGCTAACCACCTAGTACCTAGGTTTTCGTAACTGCATTACTAGTAATTTAGGTCGTTTAACCTGCCTTAAATTCTTGAATACATTAATGTTTAGATAAATTATAAACAGTAATTAATTCATGTGGAAAATCCAGTTAGATTTCACTAACTAATGTCGTAAATTAATAAATGGAGATATGCAAGGGTGACTGCGTTTTATGGTCATGATTGTAGGGGTATTGTATCACATCTTGGGTAACAGATTTACCATGGGATGGCATCAGCTAGTGAAGCCGTAGGGTCCCGGCTGTCATTTGTTGATCTTTGACAGTCGTTACGGGTCCAAAACCCAAAAGTCTGACAACCAGTCTTACCAAGGGGCATCATAACCAATAACTGAGTTGTGGAGGTCAGATAGTCGCTTCATGTAAAATATCGGTATTCACCTGCGTCTGGTTAGACTGGAAGCCGACCCCAACAGTGAGCATAAAATATAAGGTACTAGGTGTACATAAATGTTAGAAAGTAAATTAAGTAGCTATACATGATACTGGCCACAAGCACGATCGGAAAAATAGTTTTTGGGTATTTGCATTAAGAATTTTTCGGTAGAAGCCCAGAGTCTGGATTTTGGAATAGGCTCGCCTCCTATTACAAGGGACTTAACTTAACAGACTGGCGAAATATGGGTGTAGTTAATAAACCTTATAAAATCAACGATTTTATCAAACTTTTTGTCTAAATAAACATTTTATCTAAATCTCTTGCACTTTATTATGACGATCCTTTCCTCCTACAATAAATTAATACATAAAGTAATTAAAATACTGGTATAAACAAGAAAATTGAATTCTGCGACAGCCATATTGGTTTTTCGAAGTTGACAACTGGGTGACATTACGAGGTCTTGAATATGTAAATTCAAAAGATTTAATTCTAAATGTAGAGCATTTTAGCAAGCACTAAAATATAAACGGACACAAATATGCGTACAAAAACTTCACCCTCCTTTTAAATCGCCACGGTCGGTCAAAAAAGGACAATGAATTTTCTCAACAAAAGGATATTTCTACATATCGTGTACCAGGACTTCATAAAAGAAAAGAAGTTACTAACAAATACTTGGAAATCAAGAAAACGGCGAGCGACGGAGCCTCCAAGTCTCGACACAGAGTTACTGTGTCAAAACACTGTGTCCTCACTCTTTTATGATTCGAACACCGAAATCGTCTCTGTGTCGTAGTTGGAAAGCGGATTATAAGTAAACGTTGATTGCCTTGAAGTAGCGCCGGCATGCTCCGTCTCGCTCTGTCGTGTGTTATCGTGTAATGCCGTCTCTTTCGCCAAGTTACGCAAAAGGCGTTTTTAAAGAATGCTGGAACGTGTATTGATGGTAGGTTTTCTAATCGCGAATTCGTAATCAGATGATTTAAGTTACATTGTGGCTATCAATCTTAGTAAAATTCGGGGGTAAGTAGAAGAGAAGGCTTGCTTTACTTTGTTATCAGCATAAGTTTCCATACAGCCTTGTATTGCTTTAAATTAAAGGAACAGTGGCTCATTGGCAATTTTATTACTAATAATGCTTCTAAATGTAAGTTTGATGTCAGGTGATAACAACCACAAAATATTAAAGACCAATTTTCCGCAAATTTGCCAAATAACGCAAAGTACTATGACCTTTTCCAACTACCAAGCTGTCTCTTCGCAAAATTTCATCAAATTAAGTTCAGCAATTTAGCCACAAAACTCCCTCAAACTGACATACCTACATAATCAATCACTTTTTTTAAATTATTAAGAATTTATAAAAAAATAGTCTTGCCATCAACCAGGCACAAAGAGTCTGAATTTGTGCCTGGTTGATGGCAATAGGCTTGCCCCCTATTACATGTGACTTAGAAAAAAACAACTGACGAAATGTGTGTGTTACTGTAGGTACATCTCTGCTTAATCCTTTGGGGACTAGAGGCGAGATGATATGACATGTTATGTTTATAAAAAAAGTAAAGTTTTCAATAAACATCGTAGCAAAACAAACCGTATATAAGTACATAAATAAAGCAATACATATGCAGGTGTATGCTGCTGGAAAATCCAGAGGAAGTGACGTAATCAATACCTACCTACCTACAGGTATTTATGCAACTAAGTTCTATTCAAATCCCTTTTTCCAATTGATGTTATTTCCACTTAAACAAACATCAACTTTATGAAGTTTAAATAAAGTTGAATTAAAACTGAGTACTGTTCAAAAGTCATAGAAAAATATGAAGTTTTAGCGCAAACTGAACCTTATGTGTAGGCATTACGGTTGTTTTTCCTAAAACTCGTGTTTGTTTACTTGTTTGGCAAATATATTGCGAACGCAGCGTATACATACATATACTTTGTATAGATACGTATTATGTAGAGTACGCAATTACACAATGTTCTATAAATATTAAAACTATTAATATACTGCGATAAGTCACTTGATTAATCAAGTAAAAGAGAGAATAGGTAAAAGAAAATTGTTGAGCATGAATTTAAGGAAAATTTTTGAGCATGAATTTAAGGAAAAATTTTGAGCATGAATTTAAGGAAAATTTTTGAGCATGATTTTTAGAGAAAATTGTTGAGCATAAATTTAAAGAAAATAGTTGAGTATGAATTTAGAGAAAATTGTTGAGCATGAATTTAAGGAAAATTTTTGAGCATGAATTTAAGGAAAATTTTTGAGCATGGTTTTTAGAGAAAATTGTTGAGCATAAATTTAAAGAAAATAGTTGAGTATGAATTTAGAGAAAATTGTTGAGCATGTATTTAAGGAAAATTGAGAAAGGCTCATTGCTAAACAATAAGACTCGCACGAGTCGATCGAAGGTTAGCTACGATTGCTGAGGTCAGTCCGTGAATGGGTGACCATCCTTTACGTATCGAGACCCCTCGTGCAAAATTTCATGCTTTTAGAGTCAGCGGTTTAGGCAGTCCGTAGTCTGTCAGTGAATGGATTTATGTTTTACTACAAGCGCCCCGCGGTTTTCCCGCATAAGTCTCGATCCCGTGGGAATATCAGGATAAAAAGTATCCTATGTCCTAACTCAGGTCATGGTCTACATATTTGCCAAATTTCATCCAAATCCGTTCAGCCGTTTTAGCGTGAAAGTGTAGCAAACAAACATACATACATACATACATACATACATACATACATACAGAAAATCTTTATTTTTCTCTTTACAAAATTAGTTTAGATTTCATAGAATTGCCCAACGAGCAATTGGATTGTCGAGGTCTGAATGAGATGCTTCAAAATATAGAATTTCTGCCAAATTCGTTGTCATCCCTCGATACCTATAACAAGAGTCTTATAAGTTTTAGTCTGTCTGTGTGTCTGTGTCATCGTAGCTCCCAAACCAATAGATCGACTTTAAAGTTTTTTTTTATAGCATCTCATAGGTCATTCTAGGAGGTTGTCGGCTGCAGGCGACGATAACTGACTTTTAATGATTTTATACCGAAGATCACGCCTAAACAAGTACTGTTAATGATTTGGAAAAAAAAAATATATGTTAAATTAGAGCATTTTCATGTATAGTATGAATATTTTAGATTATGTTTACATTACATAGTGAAATTAATTTGTAAAGTTATGTCTAACGCGGATAAAAACTGAGAATCACGCAAAATCTATCAAGCGTATTTTTCTCAAACCTTCACCACTTTAAAGATAATTTAATTATTGATATTTTAGTATACGTGTTTTATTAAAATACCTTTTGTTTTATGTATAATAAATTAATAATGCGTCTAATTTGGGACAGCGCTCCTCAATGGCTGGACGTACGACGCGTTGCGTGAGCTCAGTACCGAACACGCAAGCTAACTACTCAAGGTTACTGTAGATGCCTTAATAAATTAAGGCCTCCATCGATTTTAATGCAGTTTGTTCGTCTTTTTAAGGTTCCAGTTATTCTAATATTAGATATATAATATTATGTATATATTTATAATATGCAGTAAGTAAACTTGTATATTATAAAACGCGTTTAATTACAGGAAACTCCACACTTTGACAGTTTAGTATAAATACACACACACACACACACACACACACACACACACAAACAGACATGATAAGTCACTGTGGCGACTTGTAGGGACAGCAAAAAAATTTGAATAGTTTTTTTTTCGCTTTTTTTTGTGATATCAAAGATGAAAAGCTGGGTTTAAGGTTTTTATTCCAAAGATAAGAAATAACCTTGGTTCTGATGACGTAATATTTGTACAACCTACCTTCGACATCAGAGACCAAACACCTAAAGACCATAACACCGGTTATGAGGGTCCTGAAAGTTGGCAACGTCACAAATAGTTGTCAAATATTTACTTGTTTTATATTAATTAATTTGGCAATAATACTGTATGGAATTATGAAATGTGGCTGACTAGCGAACTAGAATATTAATAATGAATTGTAATAATTAATATCGTAACACCGAATATTTAATTATAGATATAAAAAAAAAGTATTTGAAAACTTTCCAAATGTCTTTTTTACACCTATAACGGTAACAACATCAAAATTGATGAAATATATATATAATTAGAGATAAAAAAAAATTAGGTAAAATATTTGTTTACAAATTATAGGGGCACCAAAATGGCTTATCTTTTATCCTATGAAGATATGTGTTAATGTGGCTTTTTCAGAATAACGACATGAACTTTAACAGTTAATCTTACATATTGATGACCCCTATACGACCTTATATTACATAATGATCACCAAATCTAAACTCAATAGCTCTGAAAGCCAAAAAGCAGTGAGCAAGCGTGGGGCTAAGCGTATGCTGAGACGCAGGTGACGCAGCACAGCACAGTACAGATTTTGCAGGGTAGGGCAGGCGAGGCAGACATAGGCCGCGAGCGCATGCTGCGATGCAGCTACACAGGCACATTCGCGTCCTAGCTAGTACAAACAATCTGTCATTGAACAAAATTATGAATCGCTTGTAAAAAACAAGTGACGACCTGCACGCGTCGCGCAAAAATCTGTGCCGGCTCTACGAGACGCAGAGCAGGACTGACAACTGTCTGCGTCGCTCGTGTCTGCGCCGCAGCGTACGCAGCTGTCAGTACGTTTATGCATTACAACATCTGCTCTGACCTGCGTCACCTACGTCTCAGCATACGCTTAGACTGGTGAACAAGCCTCTTACGACAGCGACTGCGGAGAAAAAAGATGAAAGAAGTTGTTTAGAACATGCTACAAGTCACCGTGACTCGACTTGCGGCGAGTCGGTCGAAAACAAGTGACGCGCGTGTCGCTTGACGTAAGTCGCATCACCCGAGACCGTGGATAGGAGATCAACAAGGCCTCGCGTGGGACAGTTACAGCCCGTCACCTTTTTCTGCAAACCCTACAATATTTTCCTGGTATAACTAATGCATCTAGAGCCAACCATCACTGAGATGTTGGCTGACTCAGCCTCGTGATAAACCAATAAAATATTACACGCAGTTACACCTAGTATACTATGATATTGTATTTGTCGTTCTGCGGTTATTTTTATCATATTTTTTAAACTACTTCTGGATGATTTATACGCTGACTCTGGACACGCTGTCAATTTTTGAAAATGCACAATTTCTCGCCACTCTTTTGGCAATAATGTTCATCATTGACATTATATTGCTGAGGATACGCCTTTGTGCGATGCTTCCATTCCTGCCATATTTGATACCATGATTTGGTTAAAGTTCGAATGGAGCAGCTGCATGTTTGCTGACTGACGGTGATGTCATTTAAATTTTATAACCTTAAAAAAGGACGCATTACAAAAACTTCAATGACGAAATTAGGAGTTACGGGACTTCCCGTTTTCCGTTTTATAATTTGAAGATCCTTTTCCGGTTTTGAGCTCTTCGGTCTTAGGACCAACCGATCTACTCATAGTTATACCTGTTAAGCCATTAATAATGTACCTACCTACTTCCGTTAAAGGATTCCTATCATACCTTTCAACAGGTGAGAATCAATCACAAAGGATTGCCAGTCCTCCATGAGATCACGATCCTTTAACACAGGCGACATCCGTAACACCTCCTATCAAATCTTTGTCCCTGGTACTTTTGATCGAGGATCTCAAATATAGAACACTTAAAACTTCAATAAAACCTTACTTCCTGGTATATGTGTCTCCAAATCTTTATCAATCTTAATAAAATATTCAATCTAGAAACTTTGGAACGCTCCATATCATCTCCTGCTACACCTTGAACCCTGGTACAATCAAGATTCCCTAACAAAGAAGTCTCCACAACACCTCCTATAAAATCTTCGACCCTGGTACATTTGGCACAATGTTTTGACTGGCACCCGACAGTGCGGAACGGTTTTTGTGCCATCCAACATCCGCCTGTTCCGATGATATGACTTACTGACTTTGAGGCACACGGCGTGATGTTCCTAAGATATTTCGTAAGATATTTTTCATTTTGACAGGGATTCTGGATTCTGTCTCTCTGTGAAATTACCGGTTAATGACTTTGCGAGTAAAGATAATTAGAAACGTTTAACAAACCTATCTTGGTGAAAATAATCCTAGGCAATCATCCCCGCTAGAAAACTAGCTAACTCGTTGATGTTTTTTAATACTAACTATTCTTGAATAGCCAACAGGAGAAATAAAAATAAAGCTTCAGCAGGATTTTATAAGCTAAATCCTATTTTCCTACAATAATAATACAATAAATGAGAAAGTTTGTTTAGATGTTTGTTATTCAACCACGCAAAAACGACTTAACAGATTTGGCACACAGATAGTTTATAGCCTGGATTAACACATAGGATTGTATTTTATTTTAGCATAAGCACTATTATATATAATCTAGTTTTTCCAACTGAACAGACAGCTGTGCTGCTGGGGAGTTTGTTGCGCCACTTCTTCTTCCCAGCTTAAGCACTAGGAATTGGTGAAGGGTGGGCGTTTTTCGGGGACTGTCTTATGTAATTTTGACGTTCGAAAAGTGCTGATTCTCAGCCTAATTTGAATAAATTACATTTGAATTTGGATAATTTTTATCCCGGTAAATAACATGGCTTAACGACTGCTATCAATTTATGTTAAAACTAGCTTCTGCATGTTCATTTATTTCTCTCTAGACCCTGAAGACGACGCAGTCACGGGAGAAGCTCGTACGTAATAAAAGTGCGACTACAGAATTGGAAAAGTTCTTGAAATTGCACTATTAAGATGTCAAATATGGAGTAAATACATAGTGAAATGATTATATGTAATGTCATTGTTACTATTAGTAAGTAATCTAAGCTGAAAACCTGTCTAGAGACATACTGCAGTTGACTACATACTAAAGTTAATATAGCACTTATTACTAAACGTTGTATTAAGTATTTTGACATTAGGTTTAACTTAGATTAAGTGACGTTAAGTTTAACTTAGAAAGCTTACTTAAGTTTCACTTAAGGGATTATAAGCTTTAAGCTCAAGTCGTAATATTTTTATGTTAAGTCGGCTTTTACTAAAGACTTGCAATTCAATATTAAAAGCCATTTTATTACTTATTTTAATTACTTTATTAACTTATTCATAACTAATTAATTTACGTCAATAAAAAATATCTTAAAATATTATTATCGTGTGTACCTTTAAAAGTACAATTACATAAATGAAAATGCACACGGTTTACGCAATTTAGCTCTTTAATCGTTTGTAATAAGTTCTAAGACGTGTGTCTTTATAATTTTGTCAGATATCGGATAAGACACATTTTAGGGGTATGGTCAGACTGTAAAATAAGAAAAAAAAAAAACAAAAACATTTTATAATATTTAATTGTTTTTAGGGAACATTATAAATGTTGGTATGTTAGATGAGATCTTTTATATAGTGAACTAGCTGTAGCCCGCGTTATCACCCGCCTCGCTCAGCATCTAAGGGTTGTAGCTAGCGTATCCTCTAGAAATGGGAAATCAAATACAAAAAAAAAAACTCAAATCCGACTGGCTGTTCCAGAAATTGGCGTATTTAAACAAACTCTACAGTTTTATTTTATTGGGACTATATACGTAGATGAAACATAAATAAAAGATTTGTATCTACAACATTAATGTACACTTTTACTAAAGTAACAAACTATTAATTTATTATTGAATTCATTGTTTACTACAAAAACTCATAGATTTTCTTCAAGATCAAACCTCAGATAGAGATTTCTAAATCAACCTTGAATCGGCTAGAAGTAACAGGCATATGACCAAGTACTTTAAACCGATTGCTCAAAGCGATCATGACCGCGCAGAAGGACACAGCTCCGCTCCGCTCAGACCTCGCTCATCTTTCAGTGGAGCATAACTCCCAAGTGATGTTATCGTAAAAATGTTAATTTTTATATATCTCGCCTTTTAATTTTGACACACAAATGTAATTAGGGCAGAAATGATAACTGTAAATGACATTTTATGGTATTCGTATGCACAGAAGTTTTTGGGAGGCTTGTAATAACAGCCGTACGGGTCGATCGATTAGGTTAAGCTACGCTTACCACGGTTGATCCGTGGTTGGGTAAAAAGTATCTTATATCCTTTTCCAGGTTATGGTCTACCCGATATCATCAGGGCACGTCTTCCTTACCATCTACTGCGCCACCCGGTCTACTCCTCGATATGCAATGGCCTCTGTAGCCCCATGCAACATGAAGCTCCACGGACTAGTGCAAATCTTGGGTTTCATTCGATTTATCGAGAGTCATTAAACCACGCTGGGGTCGGTGGATTTCATTCATTAGTTACGATGTTTCCTCGATCAATACAAATAAGTTAAGACCCGTAATCTACTAAACAAAATACAATAAACGACATATATTTAGTAACCTAATCCGCTTAACTGTTCTTAAAGACTCAGAAAGAACCCTGTTAGAAATCGACACGTGTTTCACCTCTTAACGAGGCATCCTCAGGATGACGATTGATTTGTTGCGAACACAGACCAGACGTGTTGACATGTCAAACGTCGAGAGCAGCAGCTCTGCTCTCGACGCTTCAAAATTCAAAATATTTTATTTCACATAAACCACAAGGGCACTTATGAAACGTCAGAAGCTAGGTGCTTCGACTCTGGATTAGGTTACTAAATATACGTCATCTATTGTATTTTATCATGGATTTCCGCAAAGTTACGCCTGTGTCAATTAACTATCTACTAAACACTTAACTAGTAACATGTAAACGAAGTCATTACTTAACAGATATAATCATCAGCAACATTAAAATTAAATGTTATAATTTATACATTCTTTATTTATTTTTTACATTTTACTGCATTCCTTTGACTTGCGATAGTATGGAACATGACAAAAACATGCTCGTTTGATAAATGGATACGATGTGGGTAGCACTATACTAAACAGATGTAGTTAGTATTGGCATAGATTACATAATAATGTAAACAAATGTCATCACAGTAATTTTACACGATTATTCAAAGTGTATATTGAATAATTTGTCTAGTTTTGCACCAGTTGCAATAATTTACTTTTGGAACGAGGTTTCTTCAAACGTTATACTCTGCATACTTGGCGAATGAGAGCCAGACCGAAAAAAATGTAACATTTTGACCGTCACGACAGTTTTGTTAGGGGGTCAAAATGTTACACCTTTTTCGGTCTAGTTTTGACTCTACGACACTTTTATTACGATGGTAGCAAAGACCTAAAAAAATGTAACCTTTTAAACCCCATGACACTTTTGTTACGTAAAAAAAGTGTCATGGGTGTCAAAATGTTACACTTTTTTCGGTCTGGCTCTCATTCGCCAAGTGTGTAGCGATAGGAAGTAACAACCGGGTATGCCACGAAATCTCTCGACTGTTCTTTATTATTCAGTATTGCTTAATTTTGATTTTCAGAGGAGCTCGTGGCTAAGTAACAACAGCCGCAATGGTCGATCCATCAGGTTAAGCTACGCTTGCCGGGGTTGGTCAGTGGATGGGTGACCATCTTAACATACCGAGAATCCTCCGTGTCTCGGAAAGCACGTTAAGCCGTTGGTCCCGGCTGGCATTCATGGATCTTTGACAGTCGTTACGAGTCGTCAGAAGCCCGAAAGTCTGACTGCAATCTTACCAAGGGGTATTGTATTACCCAGTTACTGGGTTGTGGAGGTCGGATAGGCAGTCGCTCCATGTAAAATACTGGTATTCAGCTGCATCCGGTTAAACTAGAAGCCGACCCCAACATAGTTGGGAAAAGGCTAGGCAGATTGAGTCTTGCAGGAGTCGACATTTCCTATCTGACTAACCCTGAGAAAAAATTGCGAAAAAAACTCAGGGTTCAAAGTCTCTTTTAAAGACCAGATATAATTTGGGTGCAATCATGTGAGGACCATGTAGATTAGTGTCTGAAATGGTCTTTTGAGGAAACAACCACACAGATGTGAGTGGACCTGTCCAGTCAGTGCACGCATTTGTCAGTAATCGTGGAGCAAGCGTGGTGATCAATGCTCGTGCCTTCTCTGTATGAGAAGAGGGCTTTGTCCTGCAGTGGAGCAGTAATAGGCTGGTATTAATTTTAAAAGACCGTGGACCTACTAACTTACCGGAGATAGTTCAGAACACTACAATCCAACACAATGCCTTTTGCTATGCAATATATCTGCAATATACAATGTCGCCATGGGCATGCCTGCCCGTATTTTTCTGAATATTCATGATTTTTTTTCAAAAATTAACTTTTAAAAGGGGGAGACTATCTTAAATATTTTTCATGTTATTCAATTTTTTATTTTTTTAGTAGCGTTGGCCATATCTTCTATGTTATTGGCTCGATTTGGATTCTGTTTATTATTTCTAAAAGCTTAGGAGTTATTTTATCGGATTAACTAATATTTTTTGATAAAATTTGTCGAATATGAAAAAAAAATGGAGGTAAAGACAATTTAAAAAAAAACAGTATTTATTTAAAAACAACACAAGTAAAAAAAAAACAAAAAAAAAAAAATTGGTTAGATTAAAATTGCTTATTAGTCTTACAGTCTAGATTGTAATTAATTATTAAGAACCTGGTTCCTTTTAATAAAGGATTGAAAAAAACACAAGTCTATATCCATACAACCATAGCGGTTATTGAAAAAAAGGTTTGACCCACACTTTTTAAATTTAATTTTCGATAATTTGTCATGAATATTCAGAAAAATACGGGCGGGATACCCATGGACGACATTGCATATATCTTTCGTTCAGTACTCTGATCAAAAGTACTAGGGTCGAAGATATGGTAGGAGGTAATTTGGAGCCTTATTGGATCCGAAATCATGCATGATATAACTCAATCAATCTGCCTAGCCTTTTCCCAACTATGTTGGGGTCGGCTTCCAATCTAACCGGATGCTGCTGAATACCAGTATTTACATGGAGGGACTGCCTATCGGACCTCCACAACCCAGTTACTGGGTAACATGATACCTCTTGGTGGTAAAGTCAAAATACAGTAGCTCTTTAACTCATGTTAAATTCACAAAACAAGCAACCACAGGTAAAATGCTTGTCCATACCGATAAGGTCATAATAAAATGAAGGTAATTTCATTAAACTGGCACTACAACTTAATTCCGACTCTATTTACATAACATTAAAGCACAACTTTAATTACTGAATCGATCGCTGAGATCCAAAGATAATATATTCTGTGGCTTTTTGCGTGTACAGTAAGCGTAACAAGTTTTCCAATAAAAATGTTAATAAAGTACAGTTTTTTTTTGTTTGCGAAACTTGTTGGTGTATTGTACCAAGGGAAATTTATTTATTGCCAACATTCTTAATTGCAAGGTGAGATTATACTTGTTAGTTTTAAATGAAAAATTAATTTGATGTCGATCTTAAACAAAAAGTCGACAGGTGCTTTGTAAGTAGGTTACTATATTACATCACGCTGGTATTCCCTATGGATTAAGCAGAGGTGGTAGGTATACACCCACATATCGCCAGTTATGTTTAAGTCCCATGTAATAGGGGGCGAGCCTATTGCCATCAACCGGGCACAAATCCAGACTCCGGGCTGCTTCTGAGAAATTCCAGATGGAAAAACTTAATAACACTTCAACGTCGCAGTCAAATATGTCTTTTTAAAAGTAATAAATGTGTCAATGTGAAAATTGCTTACTGTCAATAATTGTATGTATATATAATAGAAATAACATAATCCCATCTAATATAAAATATCTCTTCACACAATATTTGAGAGAAAAATATAGAAAAAATAAAAACTTGTAAAAGAAAATGATTGCTAAGTAAATTGATTATCAACTTTGACAGTCGTATGACACGTATATCTGCTAAACAGTTAATTTCCAAGACTGTAGTTACTAGCCATGGATTTCGACCTACTACATATTGTCTAAAAACCAGACTTGTTAACCAAGGGACCAAAAAGATGATTTTAATATCAAAAAGATAAAATTCAGCGTCTACTAGCAAAAAATGCAAAGAAAATTCTACAACATACAAGTACCTACTGAGGCTCTACTCCTGCCTATCCCCCGTCAGTCTTAACAGCGTGAAAGTATCAAGTATAAAGTGTTTTCCCTTGGCACCGGCGCAGGCGCAACGAGTTTTTATCTGTATTTCCTACCGCTGCCTACTAAACCAAACGCCGAGACGAACGTGGTCACCATGAGGCTGAGAAGTACGGGACAATGATTGATGTTGAGATTAATGTAGAAATTATAAAAATAATTGGAATAGGAGTTTTGAAAAGAGCATGGTTCCGAAATAGTTATATTATTTACCTACATTAGTTTAACAACCAGTTTTAAAAGAGCTTGGAGTCCCGTCTGGTTACGATAGTCTGTTTTAGTTTAGATTATTTCTAGCATACGTTTTATGTAAGTATATGATGTGGTTGCACTTTTTTTAAATAAATAAACATTTTTTTTTATTATTTGAATTTATTTATCGGTTATTTATTATTTTAGGAAGCATATTTTATTATTTAAACCTAAATATCAAATTCAAATTCAAACTAGGATGAGAATCAGCACTTTTCGAACGTCAAAATTACATAAGACAGTCCCCCAAAACGCCCACCCTTCACCACTTCCTAGTGCCTTAGCTTGGAAGAAAAAGTGGCGCAACAAACTCCCCAGCATCATCTACTACCCTGTAAGTCTAAATCTGGATATAGTGTCAATCAAGACAGTCGATATTTATATGGTTGCTAAACTCGCCTACACTTCTACACTAATATTATAAAAAGAAAATATTTGTATTTTTGTAACTTTGTAATAAATAAACTCAAAAACTACAGGACCGATTTAAAAAATTCTTTCACCACTAGAATGTTTTATTACGAGATCACTGAGTAACATCCTAATCAATATTATAAATGCGAAAGTGAGTTTGTTTGTCACGCTTTCACGCTAAAACGGCTAAACGGATTTGGATAAAATTTGGCACATGGGTAGACCATGACCTGGTTTAGGACATAGAATACTTTTTATCCCGATATTCACACGGAGTCGAGACATATGTGGTGCCAATTTATAAACTACGTGTATGACGCGAAGGACACGTACGTCGCTGGCAGAAGCTAATCCTTAATAAACGTACTATAATCAAAACAGTCTTCTTTCTTCTGAGCATCCGAAAGTTACAAGCCATTATCAAGTTTTTCAAAGAAACATAAATATCAATCTGCCTAGCCTTTTCCCAACTATGTTGGGGTCGGCTTCCAGTCTAACCGGATGCAGCTGAATACCAGTATTTTACATGGAGCGACTGCCTACCTGACCTCCACAACCCAGTAACTGGGTAATACGATACCCCATGGTAAGACTGGTGTCAGACTTTCGGGCTTCTGACGACTCGTAACGACTGTCAAAGATCCACGAATGACAGCCGGGACCAACGGCTTAACGTGCTTTCCGAGGCACGGAGGATTCTCGGTATGTAAAGATGGTCACCCATCCACTGACCAACCCCGGCAAGCGTAGCTTAACCTGATGGATCGACCAGTGCGGCTGTTGTTACTTAGCCACGAGCTCCTCAAAGAAACATAAATGATAACAATTACTCAGCTGGGATGCATCATATTTAAAAAACAATCCAATTCACGGTAAAGGACATTTTTCTGTGCTGCTGGGGAGTTTGTTGCGCCACTTCTTCATCCCAGCTAACGCACTAGGAAGTAGTGAAGGGGGGGCGTTTTGGGGGACTGTCTTATGTAATTTTGACGTTCGAAAAGTGTTGATTCTCAGCCTAGTTTGAATAAATGACTTTTGAATTTTTTCCTTTAAGAAGCGGATACAAAATACGAATCTGATGGAAAAAAAAAATGTCTCACCATCTTCTGACTTCAGGGTCACCCTACACGTTTTGTCCAAACATTACCATACAATGGGAGACACCTCACACGTCCTTGGTCCCTTATCTGTTTATCATACTACCTTCCTATTTGTAATTATGAATAGAATACAGTTTTTATGAACCTCTTCACCTAAGGTCAGCGGTTTATCACGAGAAGAATTATGTTTAGTGTCAATGAATTCGGTAACACGCTCTTTGAGAGGTCAAAGTTTATAATTAATTTTATGTGAGCATTGCTTAGTGATCATTTAGATTAACGATAGAAGACTATATTGAAAATATATTTCGTATTTTTTACAGGCTGATTCCCATGGAAGGGTTCAAAATGTGTACTTTGTGAACCAACCTGTATATGAAAAATATTGTTGGTAAACATAGGGAGGTTACGTATTTTTAACCGACTTCCAAAAAGGAGGAGGTTATGTTTTTTTTATGTATGTCCGCCAATTTCTCTGTCAATTGTGACCGATCTTGAAAATTCTTTTTTTGTATGAAAGGGTATGCTCCCAAGTTGCTCCCGTATAAATTTTATTAACTTTGCTTGGATGGTTTTTGAGTAAGCTTCAATAATACGTATTTTTCCCACATAATTCCTGTCACTGTTATTTACATAGCAGGTAGTGGTATTCGAATTTGTGTGGGGTCGGTACCAAAACTAAAAAAAAAAAAAACATTTTACAACAAAAAAAACCGACTTTCAAAAAAACACTACAAAGTGAAAAATAACTTTAATTTCAGATGTCAGTGGCAAAAAACGAAAACTCAAAACCAAAGACACCGACTTCCGAAATTAAAGTTATTTTTCACTTTGTAGTGTTTTAGTTTGCAAGTCGGTTGTTTTTTTTTTTGTGAAAAAGTTTTGTAATGTTGCTATGTGCCAGTCCCAGACACAGCTTATTTTTTTTTTTTTTTTTTGTTTTGTTAATTATTCAAACAAGAAACAATCTGACATTTTTTTTAATACATAAAATAAATAGGATAGGTCAATAAAATATAAAACTAGGGTGAGAAATGGGGGGAAAAACGAAAACACACGAAAATACAACAGAATACTTTCCGGAACTAACAAGAAAACTAAAAACGTTTCTTCAATTCACAGAAAATAATAATAGTTTCTTACTGTCAGTATGTAATTAAAAACTTCTCAAAACATCCAAAGTCGTAATTAAGAAAGTAATTAAAACTATGCAAAGTTTCTTGATTTTACGAAGTTTGTTATTGAAATGGTAATTCTGTCAAAGTAAAATTATTGTTTTTTTGTTTGTATACTAGTCGATACACTAGTGATTAAAATAGGCTTATTCTTTTAGTTATTAATTAATGTTAATTAAAACGTGTGTTTTTCTGGCAATTATTTCATTTACTGGCTGTAAAAACTAAAGAGCATTAATATTCTGGGCAAAAAGTTTGAACCTAGGAAGGTTAAAATTTTTGAAAAACCTCAAAAAAAAATCTTCTATTTTTAGGTTTTTCTGTTACTCATCTAGAAGTACAGTTTTAAAGTACAACTGATTATCCGTACCTAAAGGATGTTAGACTAACTATTTTAATGTCGTAGCATTATGCTGAGATAGGAGCCTTTTGGCCTCGTACAGGACTGCATAATTTTTTAATTTTTCTTTGTTTTTTTTATTGTTTTGTATTTTTTATTTACGTTTAGTGTGTTTTTAGTTTAATTTGTGATTTCCTGTGCGAGTCTCAATAAATACTATTTCTTTCTATTTTAATAGGTCAAACTAATCGTAAAACCTCAATACTAGACATTTTTGGTGGATCCTGTACCCCTAATTGCGTAATACGCGATCAATCAGAATCTGAATCGTTTTGAAACAGATTGCTAATCCATTGCTTCAAAAGTCCGAAAAAAAAATCTGCTCAACAACGTAAAAAACGCAATGAATGTTGTTGCACTGTCAAAATGAAACAGATTAGTCGTAATAGCTTATGAAAATGAATGTGTTGCGTAATTAGATAGCTGGATTGTGTTTAAAATGTTTTTTTCACGATATTTATCTTGATCTTTTTAAAGCACCAGTAATTCATTGTACACAACTCTACCTGCTTACCACCTTACAGAAACAGCGTAAACATAACAGAATGTATGGTACTTAATGCAAAATAAATGTTGGAAATGACTCATGAGAACGGGTCAGACGGGATGTATGGATGATACACTCCTCTTGCGACCAATCTTAATAGTTTTTAAGTCTTTGTAACGGTAAATAATAAAAGCGGCACGGCTCGATCGAAGGTTAAGCTACTCTTGCCGCGGTCAGTTCGTGGATGGGTGACCATCTATTACATCACGAGACCTCTCCGTGCCTCGGAAAGCACGTAAAGCCGTTGGTCCCGGCTGTCATTCGTAGATCTTTGACAGTCGTTCAGGGTAAATAGAAGCCCAAAAGTCTGACAGCCAGTCAGACCAAGGGGTATCGTGTGTTCCTGCGTTGTGGAGGTCAGATAAGCACTCGCTTCATGTAGAATACTGGTATTCAGCTGCGTCCAGTTAGACTGGAAGCCGACCTCAACATATTTGGGAAAAGGCTAGGCAAATTTATTGCTTTAGTCAATTACCGTTAGGTAATTAAGAGGAGCTCGTGGCTAAGTAATAACTGCTGCACGGGTCGTTCACTCAGGTTAAGCTACGCTTGCCGGGGTTGGTCTGTGGATGGGTGACCATCTTTACATACCGAGACTCCTCCGTGCCTCGGAAAGCACGTTAAGCCGTTGGTCTCGGCTGTCATTCGTGGATCTGTGAAAGTCGTTACGGGTCGTCAGAAGCCCGAAAGTCTGACACCAGTCTTACCAAGGGGTATCGTATTACCCAGTTACTGGGTTGTGGAGGTCAGATAGGCAGTCGCTCCATGTAAAATACTAGTATTCAGCTGCATCCGGTTAGACTGGAAGCCGATCCCAACATAGTTGGGAAAAGGCTAGGCAGATTGAACGGTAATTAAGAAATAACATGGTTTCCAATCCTACATTTAGGTATCGGCAGCTGTGAGTCATCATCATTTCAGCCGAAAGACGTCCACTGCTGGACATTGGCCTCCCCCAAGCACCGCCACTTCGACCGGCTCTGTGCTTCCCACATCCAGTGGATTCCTGCGGCCTTCACAAGGTCCGCGGTCCACCTTGTGGGAGGCCTTCCAACGCTACGTCTTCCGGTACGCGGTCGCCACTCCAGAACCTTGAGCTGTGAGTAGTGATACTTAAATTTTGATACATCCAGCTCACTGGGTTGTCAGCCCCATTACCTTGCTGACTGAGTAATCTTTGCCACGACCATGAGCTTTTCTGATACAGTTCGTGTCGAGAGCAGAAGAACCGTTATTTAGCTAGATGGCCTTTATGGACTTACCACCAATTCATAGAGCAGTATTATTTCAAAATTACTGCAGTGTAGGAAAGAGATGAAGATCTACAGGAAGTATAGCTCGCTCTCTTTCCCTCACTGAAGTTACATAAAATAATACTGCTGGGTAGATTGAGACACGGGCATGTTTTAAAGGCAACTTACTGGGAGGTCTATTTGGATGTTGATTTAAAGACAGATTCTGCCTCAGAGATCTGATAGTGCTAGAGGTGAGATTTTCATCAGTCGTAAGACCAAGCCTTTGCTCGTTAGTTAGAGCCCATAAGAGACTTAGGGATCTCGCGCACTAGACGGCCACGAACAGAACAAATGGTTGCACCGAGCAGGTAAACTACGAGTATAGAAACCGATGCGAATGGCGCACTTGGTCGCAACGGCCAACTAGCCACAGCCCACACAATGCCGCGAATGGCTGGAGTCGTGGCCGCCTAGTACGCGAGATCCTGTGGTAATAGGCATCTAGCTGTGATTACCATGAAGCAGTAAACTAAAGGTGAGGTAAAAAAAAATGCCGTGTAAATTAGAATATGAAAAAGCATGCTGCTAAAGTTTTTGTGCTACATCAAATGATGTCCAGGAAAACTATGGCATCACCCCAAAAATGCTCGTAATTTCCTGATTACGATATTTACGACGCACAGTAATTTTTTCTTTACTCACAGCTCAGCTATGATAGTAAACATTTCTGTGGAACACGAAGGATTAGTCATAAAATCAATTATTCTGACCCGCAAGCGTGAAAACGTTTTAATTACTCCCAGAACTTGTTTTTTTTATGTATTTTTTTCTATTAATTCTGTATTTGAGGTCACTCCTGATCAGTGCCGGTATTTTTCCGTTATAATTTTTTTCGATTTTTGAAAGTTCGACCAATCAACGGTGCTTTTTTTAAGATTCGAATCCTATGATTGTTGAAAAATGTGTTCTTTTTTAGTATATTTGGTTTTTGTTAATTTGTTATTTTAGCAATCAATTTTGCATGCCTCATATTTTAACGAAATGTGGTTTTATGAGTTTTATAGTGTAGACTGGTTGTGCCCATCCCTTTATTACAAAACATTAAAAGCAATAGGCACCATCGAAGAATTTCATATCTATACACCGTAAGGACTATTTCTGCTTGCAGCGCTCGGCGGCTATAGAACTGGGGCGGTAACAGAAGTGGTCATCGTGTTCACAGGATTTTGTTTTCAAACTGCTTAGATATGAAGTTCTTCGATAGTACTTTTACTTTTTTTTTATGATGATGTTTTTTCATGATTTTTATTGCTATGCTCAAAAACTAAACGTTTTTTCCCTTTTCTTCTTTTTCAATTACTGTATTTGTACCTCGACATGCGCTTTACTTTATGTAAATTATTTCAACACCACTGCTCTCAAAACGGTGAAGGAAAACATCGAGAGGAAACCGGCATGTCCTAGAACCAAAAATTCAAAGACATGTGACATCTACCAACCCGCACTGGACCCGCGTGGTGGATTACGGCCCACTCCCTCGCACCGAGAGACGGCCTTTGTCCCAGCGGGAACATTTTATGCTGATTATGATAAAAATTGCTATATTAACTTAAAAATCCCTACAATTCAACTAAAACCTAAAACAGCATCAAATTACTTGGCTCCAATAAGAATATATACAGATCAAGTACCGATAGACAAGTAATATCCCGGAGATAATAACCGCTATAACTTGTACACGACAGTTTTGGGCTATTACCTAGACTGGATTTGACGTTATCTGTCACTACATAACTACTATAATCAGCATATAACGTTCCCACTGCTGGGAAACAGGCCTCGTCTCTGTGAGAGAGAGTCGGCCGTAATCCACCACGCGGGTCCAGTGCGGGTTGGTAAATGTCACATGTATTCCAATTTTTGGTTGTAGGACATGCCGGTTTCCTCACGATGTTTTCATTCACCGTTTTGAGAGCAGTGGTGATGCAATAATTTGTACAAAGTAAAGCGACTTTCAAGGTTCAAACCTTCGATCTACAGTTTAGTCAGTAAGAGTCTGACTGTCGCGCTCCGCCCAGAGCGGGAGAAGTTATTTGATAACAACCCAAGCAAAAAAAAAAAAAAGGGTACCTTCGTACCGGCAGGGAACTGTATTGTTGAGTAAATTGAAACTCTTCGTCTTTTCATTTTCAAACAGCTGACCCTTGTCAGTTGTGATTTGAATTGGTAGTCAATTTATTAAATCATCCGTATCCTAGACTGTACCATCAAAGAAGTTCATATCTAACTAGTTTCGAAACAAAATCCCGTGAACACGATGACCACATCTGTTATCGTCCCGGCTGCTATAGTCGCCGAGCGTTGCAAGCAGGAATAGTAGTTACGGTGGTTAGATATGAACTCTTCTTCTTCTTCGATGGTACATGTCCTGTGTTAAAAACAACATTCTGGGCAGTCGACCCCGCTGTCAACCTTGCTGATTGATATCATTCTCCTGTGTGGTCAGCGCAACATATCTTTTTGTGGTCAGCGCAACATATATTTTTGTGTTCAGCACAACATATCTTTTTGTGGTCAGCGCAACATATCTTTTTGTGGTCAGCGCAACATATATTTTTGTGGTCAGTATTTACCTCATTCCTCCGCATCACACAACAACCTTGCTTATTGTCTTGTCTGAAATTGTTTGATTCATCTTTTCGTAACAATTCTCACATAGCTCGTGCTCACGAGTAAAATAGTACCATAAAATACGAGTTAACAGTAAAAAATAACATTTTAAACTATATGACACAGTCGATCGGCAGAGTAGGATGTGACGTAATGTCGGTCGATAGTAATTACTAGATCACAAGCAGCCGGCCGCTGATGCAATGTTCATATAAAAAATATCTAGCTGTTTGTGCGTTACCTCTTAACGTATCTTCGACCCTGGTACTTTTCATTTGGGTACCGAAGAAAAGAGACTAAACTTTTAAACTTTCATGGTTATAACTAGCATGAGGGGCCCGTGGCTAAGTTATCAGCCGCACGGGTCGATCGATTAGGTTAAGCTACGCTTGCTGGGGTTGGTCCGTGGATGGGTGACCATCTTAACATACCGAGACTCCACCGTGCTTCGGAAAGCACGTTAAGCCTTGGTCCCGGCTGTCATTCGTGGATCTTTGACAGTCGGTAACTTTTTTAACAATTTTAGGGTCTGCCTGCAATCTAAACCAGATGCAGCTAAATACCAGTATTTAACATGGAACGACTGCCTATCTGACCTTCACAATCCAGTTACTGGGTAACACGATACCCCTTGGTAAGACTGTTTGTCAGACTTTCGGGCTTTTGACTACCCGTAACGACTGTTAATCGAATTGTCAAACTTTGGCAGTCATTATAGGTACGTAGCGATAGCCAAAGCTCTACGAATAACAGCCCGGCTTCACTGTGAGAATGGCTCATGCCAAGTTATTAAAAATTCCAAGAAAATCATACTAGACGGCGTAGTAAGGTGTTATCTAAACCATAAAATGAATAAAACATCAAACTGGCTAATTTATGAACAACACGGGAGAAAAGACAGCCATTTTAATATCTTGAGAAATTATGAAAGCAGGTTTCGATTTATAGATACTGGTTTTTCAGGATGCCGAGGTAAATAAATTATATTAGTAGTATCTAGTAGAACTCCTTGTGAAAAATCTGGTCGGAGAAAGTACTAGGTATGACCATTTATTATAATTTTTTCTATAATAACGCCAAAAATTAAACAAAGGTCACACGACAGTGGTAGAAATACATTATATCGTAAATCTTTGGACTAGTATTATTTAACTAGGGACAAAACAGAGGAATATCAAAGGTATAAATATGTCTAGATAGGCAGTCAAAGCTGTGAGCTCGTCGACAAAAATAGCGTCCAACTGTTGGCCGCTAAATACATGCACATTAGAAAAACAATGGACAATGACAGCACAAGGAAGTGGCGCGAGTGTAAGACTTAGCTGTCACGCACATCGGTATAAAAAAGATGAGATATAAAATAATCAAAGACTTTAGTATGGAATGGACGCCAGCGACCACTTGACCACATTTCCTCCTAAATATTTCTACCGTCAAGCATTGATTTTTCTGATTCGAAGAAAATGGGTGCTAGCTAAATAGAGGAACAAGACATTTTCTATTGAGTTCCTCAGTACAGACACTTGGCTTCGTTTGAAACCATACAATCAAAATCAACTTACACACTGCAGAGGCACACACACTCTTACGTGCTCACACACACACACACACACACACTCATATAATACAGAACAGCAGCACAATATAAATACATATACAATTTATGTTTTATCTATAAGAATTATTTTAGACTTCATAACTGAATTAGTTCATTTATGTAATTTTAGTTTTGCAGTCTCGAAGAGGCTAACTAACTAGTATAACTGTCGCCAATTTCAGCTTTTATTTAAAAATAATCAAAAATATTTAATATTTTATAATTATTAGTAATGGTGCCCAAGAAAGGCTGTTCCTAGTTTGGGACCAACGGTACCTCAATAATGTAATTTAGATGGTGAAATAACCGATTTGTACTTTTATTTTTTTTACTTTACAATTCCCAACTCCCATATGACCCTCTCAGGAGAAGAATTTCTTAGTGCACCTCTACAATTTCATGCCTTCTAAAGAACATTTTGTAACTTCCGAATTATATGTTTTTATATCTAGTGATTTAACATTTTTAACACCATACTGCGATCGCCAACCCGCCTGCCAAGCGCGGCAATTATGGAAAACCCCCCCAAAAAATACAAGGACCAAAAATAAATGTGGCGGTGCTTGGGGGAGGCCTATGTTCAGCAGTGGACGCCTTTTGGCTGAAATTATGATGATGATATCTAGTGGTTTTACCAGTGCGTTGTCAGCCAGTCAGTAATTGAACTGCTTCATAATTTTATAGGATTCAATATTCATACACATGTTGTCGCCAGCGGTTTTATTGGCGTCCCAGAGCAACATCTGTTTTCTTCTCTTCGTTTCGTGTGGTTAGTGACTAACCTGGTGTCAGAGTTTTAAAGCCGCCATGGGCCTCTGACTTGGCTTCACATGCCGTCGAGAAATATCTCTCAGGATTTCGTGTTTTGAGCAAACATCTTTACAAACTCTCATCGTCATTCAGTAAAAAGCAGTCCACTTCAAGCATCGCATCGATGAGAAGCCATCTCTGTATGAGAAGATGCCACATAATAAGCCGCTATTGTAAGCATCGCCACAACGACTGGTCTTAGGCTGCCTGTTCATTGATGCGAAGCGAGGCAGCGGAGCGGAGCGAGGGAGTAATGCGGAGCGGAGTTGCAGACTGTGTCTGTCCATTGATGCGGAACGAGGTAGTGCTGAGCGGAGTTGCGGACTGTGCGCATCTAGGACGAGTTTACGCGACGAGTAATTAGAGCGGGCTGCAATACCTCGCGGCCAGGTTTTTCCGCTTCCCCGCTTCACTTGCTCGCTCCGCTTCCCGGTTTTGTATGAATTTTTGAACTAGTTCGCAAATCCCTGTCCACTGAAGCGGACTGGAGATTTTATGAAATTCCATTGGTTAATATTGGCACAGCTCCGCTTCGCTCCTCTCCTCTCCGCTCCAATTGACGGTCTTATGCCTCCCGCATCCAGCGGATGCACCAACTCTCACATTATTTTATTACTAAGGAAGTAAGCAAGGATAATGATTTACCGCGAGTAAACCCGGGTTCCCCAGCTAGTGTAGCGTGATGTATTAATATAATATGTAGTTGGCGCCACCTGCCGGTAACTCGTTAACGTTTAACTACCTAACTAACTGGATCTTGTACTGGCAGTAACTGATGTGTTTACTGTAGCGAAAATATTCAAATAACTTTTAGGGGGTTTACAGCCGCACGGGTCGATCCATCCGGTTAAGCTACGCATGCTGCGGTCAGTCCGTGGATGGGTGACCATCTTAACATACCGAAACTTCTCCGTGCCTCGGAAAGCACGTTAAGCCGTTGGTTCCGGCTGTCATTTTTGGATCTTTGACAGTCGTTACGGGTCGTCAGATACCCGAAAGTCTGACAACCAGTCTTACCAAGGGGTATCGTGTTACCCAGTTACTGGGTTGAGGAGGTCAGATAGGCAATCATTCCGTGTAAAATACTGGTATTCGGCTGCATCCGGTTAGACTAGAAGCCGACCCTAACATAGTTGGGAAAAGGCTAGGCAGATTGATTTGGAGAGCTTAGGGCCCAAACAAGTGACAATCGTTTTGAAAGCGTTTCGTATTTTTACGACTTTCAATAGTGCTGACCTAAACTTTTCGGCCGATGTGAGTCCCATACATTTTTGACTTTTCCATCAGCTATCGTTGATGGAATGCCGCTTTCTCTAGGCCCTCCGAGATAATGTTCTATGTTGATAATTTCTGCATTTATCACAAAGAACCTCGGATCTAAATTAGGTCTTTGGTGATTAAACCTATATTGATCAAAGTTGCCAGTGTTTGGGGGAGGCCTTAATTCAGCAGTGGACGTCTTTTGGATGAAGTGATGGTGATGATAATTAAACCTGCTATCAAATGGCTTGACCAAGATTATGTCTGGACTTTAAAAGAGACTGTGACCTCTGAGTTTGTTTCGGCCTTTCTTCTCAGAGTAGTCGGATAGGAAACGCCGAACTCATCTAGCAATTTTTTTTTATTTTTTTTTATATGACGTGTAAAAGTGATTCCTTTATCATATTTACAGAATAAACAATTTCATTTCATTTCAAACCTCGTGAAAACTGTTGTAACAACCAATCATAGGTTACATACGAGGCTGCTGTCGCCTGAAGTTGGGTTTGGGATCATGACTGCAGCGACATGACGTCGCGACATGACGCGGCGACACGTCGCCTGCAGTCGCCGCCTGCGGTCGGGTACGAAATAGGAACTTTAGATGAATGGGTAAAAATGCCTTTGCATGCCTTCCAGATTGTTAATTCCTTTTTTATTAAGGACCCAATCGCTTCTGTCCTCGCCAATACAACATGTTTGAACAAGAAGTGCTCCTGGCAATTAGGAGGTTTTGTTTTATTTCAATACAGCCCACACTTCCACGTCACACGTAATCAAATCATAATAAAATCTTTTAGTTTTGCTTTAAATATAATTTTTAGTTTGACATCCGGAATTTTGCATTTCCAAAATTTATTGCAAAATACGAAGTAATATCTATTTATAAAGAATCCATTGATTGGACAAAAAAATTAAAAAAACTATTACGGTATTATGTTGCTTGTAGAAAAATCGTACAAAAAATCAGAATGTACTATTGTCTACATTTCTTTCTCATTTCTCCTTTCGCAGGTCTGCTGGAAGAAATTTCTTAAGAAATAAGCAGTACCTTTGTACTCAAATTATTATATTATATATAATTATGTCATATCTCTTTGTATTTTACTGTGTGTACATAAATAATAAAATAAATAAATAAATGTATGTATATTATGATTTTTAATCGGTAATTTTTTTTGGTGGTATTTTCGTGATTTTATTCTATCGTATCAAATTAGTTGTATGTATTATGTTTTCAACACACTATCTTACTAGCATATACCTATTCTGAAGAATGTCATATATATTTCTGATTTTGTTTACTGCAGTGGATCATAATACTTGCGTATAGGCACGTTTAGGTTATGCAGTCTCCTTAAAGGACGCTTCAACATGGCCTCTATGATTGACGATACTCGGATGAACTATCATGGACAGTGGCGGTTGGCAAGTTTTCAACACTAATGAGATTGAAAAGGGCATTAGTGGGTGGTCAGCCTCACTGCTAACTTACTAACATAACATCACGGCTGTATTCCCGAAAAAGTTAGGCAGAGGTGTATCTATAGTACACCCACATTTCGCCAGTTATGTTTAAGTCCCATGTAATAGGGGGCGAGTCTATTGTCGTCAATTGGGCACAAATCCAGACTCCGGGCTGCTACTGAGAAATTACAGACGGAAAAACCCAATGACACTGCTCGACTCTGCAATCGAACCCAGGACCTCAATGAGCAGCCACTAGTGATAATCAAAGCCAATGAGACAAGATTTGTAAGTATCTATTTTAATTGTTTTTTTATTTCTAAAATATTCACAATTTAAAAAATGCAGTTCCAATTTTAAATTTTACCAACCCTAAGGTTTGTTACACACGATCAATTCCCCGAATTAGATTAAACATAATCATGCCACTACTACCAACTTACAGGAAATAAACTTCAAGTAAAAACGAAAGTAGTAAGCGGCGGCTCAAGATACACGTTTTACTGATAACGAACATGCACAGCCACTGATAAAAATAACTGATAAGTAGTTAGATTTCTTGGTGTTTCACGGTTATGCACATAATGGAGGCAATTACAGGAATTTAAGATTGCAGTGGGAAAAGATGTTTTTGATCTGGTTAGTGAGTACAGCTACCATCTTTAGTGACAGGATTCCCATCACAGCATGAGCTGTTCTTTATCTTGTTACGAATTCTAGTGTGCATGGAGATCCGTGCCATGCAATGGAAGTTTACAGAGCAGCATTGCTTTTGATGGAGGATTCTTCAAAGATAAATTAATTTCTTTAAGTTAAAGACTGAATTTTATATTGCTGTGCACGTTTGTAAGAGGATTACTAAAACCTAACTGGAATAATACCTGGTCAAAACAGAAAACATTTATTCTAGGTGGAATAACTTATGCATAATCAGCTCTGTGACACTGAGTGGGCCGTAATCCACCACACGGGCCCAGTGTGGGTTGGTGGATGTGACAGGTCTTCGATTTTTTTGTTCTAGGATATGTCGTTTTCTTTCACCGTTTTGAATACTTCTTAAAGCCGAAAAAACTATAAGTCGTCTATCTTCTAGCCTAAATAAATGACAGATCTAATCAAATAAAAAAAACAAAAGATCAACAGTAGGTATCAACTCAATCCTCATTTGTCAACTAAAATATAGGCCAGTAAAACTTTAAAAAAAGAACTCAACAATTAAATTAATTGGAAAATCGTTTACCAATTGATGACAATTGGTACCAATGGATCCAATGGTGTTTTAATTGCTTTAAATAAAGATACGATGTGTAACGATCATTGGGAACTGCCATTTTGAAAACAGATGCCATGGTCATTCAGGATTGTGCTCGTGGCTAAATAATAACAGCCGCACGGGTCGATAGAAGTTTCAGCTACGCTTGCTGCGGTTGGTCCGTAGATGGGTGACCATCTCTACATACAGACCTGTCCGTGCCTCGGAAAGCACGTGAAGCCGTTGGTCCCGGCTGTCGTTCGTAGATCTTTGACAGTCGCTGTCTCTTCGTGATCTTTGGCAGTCTTACCAAGAAGTATCGTATTACCCAGTGACTGAGTTGTGGAGGTCAGATAGGCAGTCACTTCATGTAAAATACTGGTATTCAGCTGCATCTGATTAGACTAGAAGCCGACACTAACATCGTTGGGAAAAGGCTAGGCAGGATGATGATGGTCAATCTGGATTTATGTGACTGCGATTGCCTAGTGGTTTGGCGGTCATAAGTATAAAAGGTGCATGTGCATCTTGATGGAAGGCCATCTAATGCACATGCACACTTCAAAAGTGGGCCTTTTATTGCAAGGAATAGAATAAAGGAAGAATTACATAGATATGATCTCCACATTTGGTGAAAAGATTGGCGATCTCTTACATAACATCACGACTGTGTTCATAGAACGGTTAGTCAGAGATACACCCACATTACGCCAGTTTTGTTTACTGCATCATATACTTGCGTGTAGGCTCGTTTAGGTCATGCAGTCCCCTTAAAGGATGCTTTAACATGGCCTCTATGATTGACGATACTCGGATGAACTATCATGGACAGTGGCGGTTGGCAACTTTTCAACCCTAATGAGATTGAAAAGGGCATAAGTGAGTGGTCAGCCTCACTGCTAACTTACTTACTGAATAACATAACATCACGGCTGTATTCCCGGAAAAGTTAGGCAGAAGTGTCTATAGTATACCCACATTACGCCAGTTATGTTTAAGTCCGATATAATAGGGGGCGAGCCGATATAATATGCCATCAACCGGGCACAAATGTAGACTTAAGGCTGCTACTGAGAAATTCCAGATGGAAAAACCCAATAACACTTTGCCCGGCCCAGGCATAAAACCCAGGACGTCATGCTCATGGCTAACGAGGCTTGGATTGGTGATCTTAATATGTTGTTATTAGAGTAAGGAGAACCTTGGTTTATTTAGAATGGTGCTACGTAGAACGGTATTGCTCATTTCTTTAATTAAACTAAAAGGTAAGTGTTCACGAATTACTTTTAAAATAGTCTTACAAAAAATATTCAATACCGTTTGCACATTAAAACAATACCAATCAAATACTTCTCCACTACATATTTATTACCACAGACAACAAAAGAAACACTATCTTTCGGCCACAGACAAAAGGTTCCATAGACAACTTCAATAAAAAAAAAACAGAAGCCTTGCCACTTTAACGGAAGCACGTTCTTTTTTCGAACAATTGTTCTGAAACCGCATAGTCATGACATTTGACGAGCCGCTATTGGTCGTCGGGTCGACTTTGACAGCCAATCAGAGGAGGTACACGAAATGCGTAAGTCATCGTTCTTATCGTTTGAGATAGTGACTCGGCGAGTTCTAAGACACGTTATGTATTTTTGTAAATAGAATTCTTTGGAAGTGCTGGCCGAAAGGAATAACGTTATGTGGTGAGGTTGCGGAAAAAGAAAATGAAATATTTGACATTGACGTTCTAAAATCAAATCTGCGAACTCATATGACATGGGATTTCCCACCATGAATTCCGAATGGATTTTTTGCTAAGATGTTTCCCTGGAAGCACAATATTATTATTACGTAAATACCTTATTGCTGATGTTCTTCAGAAAGGTCAGGTGCGTACAGTACTCGCAACCGGCGTGCTTGTATGACCTAATGTATGTACGTAAACGAAGCAAAAAGAGTATGTAGGTAAGGGTTGTAGCACATGGCATTATGTAGTTTCTGCCTTCCCCCAAAAGAAGAAAACTTTAATTTATGTATACATGTAAGTTTCATGTTGTTAATTGCACAGAATTTTAAGTAAGTTTTATGTAAGTAATCACCGTTTTTTTTTTTTTTGAGGGTGGGAAATTATCAAATAACTTCTCCCGCTCTTCGTGTCAGACTTTTACTGACTAAAACCCACCCGTGTTCCTTCCGTTGCCTGTGTGCCGGGGCCGCGATATCCCTTTCGGACAAACTCGCAACCCTGGCAGGAGTTAGTAATCCCCCTAATGTTTCGATAAAAATAATAAATATCTCTAGAATTATACATACAAAAGATAATCGTTTTCTTATATTTTAATAGCTAAAATTAAAATAATAATGACACCTTAGTTGTTTGTTTAAACATAATAAGTTAATAACACAAACTGAACTTTTCTGACTGGCAGATCCGTTATATTGAAATGTCATAGCAATTATTTAACACCTTCTATAAAAAAAATCTTACTTCTAACTCTAGAAAAACAAACTCATCATTTAATAGGAAAACTAGTTTTTATAAAGAACTTGCTAATGAAATGATTGGCTTTTCATCACAAAAAGAACATACTGTTTCAATGAGATGCTAAGCCCGCAAACAACTTTGTTAACTGGATAAACATTTCTCTTGTCATTGATGTTGTGTAGATTATATATTTTCTTTCTTTCTGTCGGGTAATGAAAACATTACAGAACAAATTGGCCAAGTGGGTTCCGTACCACCATACAATATTTAACATAACATATTTATTAACAGCAAAAAACACCGAAGACGACCTGTTTCTTGTAGGAACCCCTTTTATTTTATTGTTATTATTTGTTGTTATAGCGGCAATAGAAATACACAATCTGTGAAAAGTTCAACTGTCTACCTATAATGGTTCATGAGATACAGCCCGCTGACAGAAAGACAGACGAAAGGACGGACAGCGGAGGCTTAGTAATAGGGTTCCGTTTGGCGCCCTTCGGGTATGGTACCCTAAAAATTAGGGAATTCAAATGAGTAGGTAAGATTTGAAATTAGTAGATGTTATTGTGGTGGAAAACCCATACACTAATGTCAGATTTCCGTCTTGAGACTAAACTTTTTATATTTTTGCTTAAACAAAATATTTACCAAATACAAAGAAACTAATATTCCAAATTCAAATCACGCCACGCTCAATTTTGAATTTGGAAAACCCACCTCCATGATACACAGCAAAAACATGAAACATCAATAGAAACTTATATAAATAATTACGTTCAAAAAAGGAATACAAGAAGAAATACTGCAATGAAACATAACACAGTTTGTGAATTCGTCACACCACACCGTAGTATCAAATTAACTCCACACATCCATCATCATTTTGTTTGACGCGCTGTGATCAAATGGGATTTTTTACGTCAAGCCGGCCTGTCAGTACGACTGCGCTGTATGTGCAACGCCTTATTTTCTTTAATTTCCGTGTTGCTTATGGTTTTTCTGGTATGTGAGAAATCTAATAATGTTCTCACAGTGAGGGAAGGCTTCAAGAAAAGGTTTAATAGTAGATTTTCTCATTTTAAGTTGCGAAGTGTAAAAACAAAAGTTTCCTCGCTTGAGTAAGAATTTTGCTCTCTAGCGAAATAGTGAACCCAAAGCCCAGACATAAAAAAGTAAAAATTTACAATACATACTACTTTATAATATTACATGTTCGAGAAATTAATTTTTACTACTACAAGAGAATTCCCTCTTTGCAAAAACTGTTTTTTAGTCATCGTAACAATTTCAAAATAAGAATCCATAAATGCCATTGATATTATGCGCGAATGCATTCTTTTTTCAAATCTGTCAAAAAACTTTTTTTTTAACTCACAGATCAAAACACTAGTGCAGCGCCATCCAGCGGAGATCGAGCGGGCCAGAGGAGAGGGCCGTAAGGAGTCGCTGGAGACTCTGAACAGAGACCCGTGGGGGCGCCCATACAAATGGGTGAGAGATCAACTCCGCCCATGGGCTCCCCCGCTGACGCAGAGTCTCCGGCCCCAGCTCGTGGAGGAAGTGGTGAGCGCTCTGTTCCCTTCGCGAGGGGAACATACTCCCCCGCCCATGGCTCCGCCTCCTGCGGTGCCCGATGCGGACCACAACAGTGACGACGACGACGAATCTACGGAGGTGACCGAGGTAGATTTGAGAGTGGCGGTACGTAGGCTGAGTGCCAAAAATACCGCCCCAGGACCCGACGGCTTACCTGGAAAAGCCTGGGTCCTGGCCTTAGAGGCTCTCGGGCCTCGACTTAGGGGGCTCCTAAGCGCATGTTTGGAGAGGGGCCAGTTCCCACTTCGTTGGAAGACGGGGAAACTGGTCCTCATTAAGAAGCCGGGGCGCCCAGCGGACTCTCCGTCCGCTTACCGGCCCATCGTGCTGCTCGACGAGGTGGGCAAGCTCTTCGAAAGAGTTATTGCGGACCGCCTTGTCGGGCGGCTGGTGCGGGTGGGGCCGGATTTGGCGGACAGCCAGTTTGGTTTCCGCAAGGGGCGCTCCACGGTGGATGCCATCATGCGCGTTCGAGCCCTCACGACGGGGGATGCTGTTGCCCGGGGTGGGGTAGTCTTGGCGGTGTCTCTTGACATCGCCAATGCGTTCAATACCCTGCCCTGGAGTTGCATTAGGGAGGCACTCCGGTATCACCGGATGCCGACCTACCTCTGTCGAGTGGTCGAGGCCTATCTGACGGACAGGGCCGTCATCTACCCCGGTCACCACGGAGAGTGGAACCGGCGAGAGATGTCGTGCGGTGTCCCACAGGGATCGGTTCTGGGGCCGTATCTGTGGGACATCGGCTACGACTGGGTGCTGCGCGCCGACCTCCCTGAAGGCGTCAGCGTAGTCTGCTACGCTGACGACACGCTGGTCCTGGTGCAGGGGAGGTCGCATGAGGCGGCGGCCGAACTGGCGACACGTTGGGTTGGGACAATCGTCGATAGGATCCGGCAACTGGGACTCGAGGTGGCCTTGCACAAGTCCGAGGCCATGTGTTTCTATGGTCCTCGGAACGCGCCACTGTCGGGTTCCCAGATAACGGCAGGAGGGGTTCACATCGGTGTCGAGTCGACGTTGAAGTACCTGGGACTCGTCCTCGACACCCGGTGGAACTTCGTGGAGCACTTCCGACGTTTGGCTCCCAAACTGGATAGGGCTGGGGCTGCTTTGAAGCGGCTTCTGCCCAACCTAGGGGGTCCAAACGCCTCCTGCCGGAGGCTCTACGCGGGGATCGTGCGGTCCATGGCCCTTTACGGGGCACCGGTGTGGGCGCGTTCACTGAGGCTGCGACCGGCCCAGCGGTTGAACGCGTCCCAAAGGGTCATGGCCATCAGGCTGGTCCGGGGATACCGCACGGTCTCCCGCGAGGCGGCGAGCCTCCTTGCCGGACTACCGCCATGGGATCTGGAGGCGAAGGTCCTCGCGCACATGTGGGAGTTGCGCGAGGAGGCGAAACGCCGGGGTATAACTCCGCTGCCGCAACAAATCGCGGCACAGCGGACAGAGCTCCGGCGGGATCTCATGGCGGCATGGAGTGTGCGATTGTCGCAACCCAACGCTGGGCACGCCACAATTGCGGCGGTAAGGCCCCTCTTTGAGGAGTGGCTGGAGAGGCGCCACGGCGTCCTCACCTTCCGCCTGACGCAGGTCCTCACCGGACACGGCTGCTTCGGGAGGTTCCTGTTCAGGATCAAGCGGGAGGAAACGCCCGGGTGTCACCATTGTGTGGATCGCCCGGAGGACACGGTGGAGCATACGGTGGAGGTCTGCCCGGCTTGGGCGGAGCACCGCCGTGTCCTCACGGAGGCGATCGGCGGCGGCGATCTCTCGCGTCCGGCCCTGGTTCAGGCCATGGTCCGGAGCGAGAGTGCATGGGAGGCCGTCACCTCCTTCTGCGAAGCAGTTATGCTCGCGAAGGAGGAGGCGGAGCGCGCGAGGGAGATTGAAGCTGCACGCCCTCGCGCCCCTAGTCGCCGCAGGAGACGCCCCGGGCGTCGGGAGTCACAAGCTGACTTCCGGCCACCGTAGGCGCGGGCCTGCGGACGGTGAGCGATGGGCAGCTCGCCGTCCGATAAGGACCAGGCCCGGGTCGACGGCGCGTCGTGTTCCACGCGCGCCTCAAAGGGATGTCAGCAACAACTGACGGGGTCCGGAAGGACCAATGCCTGCTGGGGTTGCGGGTTTGTCTGAGAGGGATATCGCGGCCCCAGCACATAGGCAACGGAAGGAACACGGGTGGGTTTTAGTCAGTAAAAGTCTGACACTCCCTCTCGCTCTGCCCAGAGCGGGAGGAGTCATTTGATGATTTCCCACCCCAAAAAAAAAAAAAAAAAAAAAAAGTGCAGCGCCATCCACGTTGAAACCGAAACTGTCGATTAGTACGTTTAATTAAAATTAAAAGAAAGAACCGTACAAAATTCTGTTCAGACATGAGAATCGATGCTACGCTCATTATAGAATATTGTACGCATCTGAGTTTATTGGGTAAAACATTGTATTGAGTAATTTTTAATCAAGCTGTCCCACATCGTATAGTTTTGTAATAGTTTGTGGTAAAGACCTCTTTCTTTTTGTATTTTTTTTGGTTACTGGTTAACTCCTCGCCTCTCATACACGAGGATGTTGTGGGTTCTAATCCGGAAAAGTACCAATGTGACTTTTTAAATTCATATATACTTTCTGAGTTTATCTTAGACTAACTGTCATCGGTGAAGGAAAAACATAGTGAAGAAATCTGAACATAGGTATAGATAATATAAGTCTGAAACTGACTATGTAGGCTGGTATTATCTGGTTTTTTTTTACGCTAGAGAATCTGTTGAGTTCTTTGTAATTATTTTTATTTCAACTTCTAGACAATAAAAATGCAGCTATGTACCTTGAGGCCTATATGCTATTGTTGCCAAGTTACCCTTTAAAGCCCCATATGTTACTTGAACATAAAAAATTGCATCTTCAACTCAGCTCCGATCAATCATGATTTTTTTTCGTCTTTATTTTTTCATTCGTTGCAACGCAACACAATGTAATCGATAAAAAGTCTGACCTTATATGCTTAATCCCATTGCATAACAGCAATTAAAAACAACGTTTCTTGTTAGAGTAGGGGTTCTGAGTTCTTTTAATAAGTTATGTAACAATAAAGATGTATTTTCCTGCTTTTGGGATTTACGTAAAAATCCCTTTCTTTTTTTTAAGTCATAGTATTAATAATTAGTCTATGATGATTACAAGAAAAATATATTATGTAGATTTATATAATAAAATAATAGCTTCAGGTACTGTTTTCTTCAGCACAAAAATAATAATTACCTGAATGAAATTGTCCAAAAGTTTTTTTTTTTTAATGCAAAAAATCTATAACTACTGTGAATTGTGTCATACTATTAAGCAATTGAGCTACAAATAATTAAGGACTCATCCAAACGAACAAACAAAAAAAAATTACACTTCGACAAATAACGATCCAAGAAATCTTATCTCAAACACATAACAAATCAATCGACACATTAAACTAACATAAAAAGTTTTTTTACAAACGTATATCTAATCGCCATCGTATAATAATCATAATACAATACTAATGATTACTGAAGACTAATAATAATTATAAACTAGCGACCCGCTGCAGCTTCGCACGGTTTTTACGACTTGTCAAAATATTGAGATTTCTTTGTTATATGTAAGTTTAATTTGAATGTTTTATAAACATAAACCTTCCGAAAAAAAAAACCTAAATGATATTGAAAACCGCATTAAAATCCGTTACGCAGTTTAGGAGAACAACGCGGACACACAGATAGACATGAAAAGCGACTTTAACTTATAATTTGTATAGTTAATAGAAGGAACCCAACACGGCAGCTAATATAATAAGAAAAATGCTTAGAAACAATAGAAACTATAGAGCATCGCCAGCACCTAAAGACAAATGTAATGATTTATTGCCATTGACAAAAACTCCTGGCACAAAGTAACATTTGCAGTCCCATAAAACTCTATTTCAAAAGAGATTGAGTCGAAAATCGCTCGAGCAGTAAAAGTAAAAACTTAATTATGTTCTAAGTCATGCGTTTTTGTTATGAGGGGAATAGTACGGAGTTCAATTCCTACTTTTTTGTTTTAATGTGGAATCGAATCGAAAAAGCTGTAGGGTTGGGATGAGAAAATGTATCGGTTTATCGATTCAGTTCATGTAAAAATTTTAGGTAGGATAACAATTTATTAAAACTCATTTTATGTCATTAGAAGACTGAGGTTGACTAGTAATTTATGAATTGAAGTGTAGTGACATTGTTTTAATAATTTATATGCAACATATAAATATTTTATTAATCTAAAGATGAAAATGTCTTTAATTATGCAAATTAATATTAATCATTTAATACATAATTATTCAAAAAAGAGAACCGGCTTGCCGTAGAACTAAATCGTTTTTTTATTGGGAACAAAACAAACATAAAATATAAATATTTTATTAAACTAAAGATGAAAATGTCTTCAATTATGCAAATTAATATTAAGTAATCATTTAATACATAATTATTCAAAAAAGAGAACTAGCTTGCCGTAGACACAAATAAAACAATAATTGTTTGTGTTTTGAAATATGTGCAAATTAATGTTTTGAGCCGTATGAGTAATGTTGTTTGTTTGGATTTTTATAACTATAGTAAAAATTAAAATATTATAAGTATTCTTAATCATTTAAAATACGTTAACATCGACAAAATCAACAGTCTCGATTGTCGATTACCGCACAGCCCTATATCGACGCGGGGCTCATCAAAGTGCGGCTCACAGACAATAACTGAGAAATATTAAATTATAATAAAATTAAGTTGGCTCTTACTTTTTATACCGTTAAAGTGAACTTAAGAATGATTAGAGTGTACAAGTGTATTATATTAAAGGTTTAAATATAATTTAAAATATTTAAAAGTATTAATAAAGACGCGTAATTTACTCTGATGTTAGTTAAGTAAAGCAAAATTTTATAAGTTTTATTAAAACTTAATTATAATATTACATATTGCTGTTACATGCTGTACAACACATGTATATATACATGGCCATCGCCATCATTATGTCATATCAACAAATACAATAATTTTTTGTATTTTGTTTATGTCTGTGAAACACGATAGCGACTTGAATATACATAATATTTATACAGTTTTAGGTATATACATTATTTACGCATAATTGATGCCTGCGGATATAATTTTTATGTTATTTAATCATATTTATTCGTATAATTGGTTGTATAGTTGCAATATTACTTTTTATTTAATTTTAAGTTGTTACCAAATTATGCACAAATAATTAAACCTAACTTGGTTGGACCACTGATAATCAGCGCTGTGCTGTGGGTCCCCATAGCACAGCATCATGCTGAGGGGAAGCCATCTTGTCACAGTCACGACGTGCAGTCGCCGACTATTTCTGTTTTGTGCTCGTGATTATATTTTGTTTTATTTTTCTGATTACTAGAGTTAAATACTTTTTTGTATGCACGTTTTTCTGTGACAAATTAATCAATTTTTCTTTCTTCATTTACCGTACCGACAGTTCTGTATTCGAGCGATATCTATCGTTTACGTTTCGAGAATTGTGGTACAAGTGGGATCAATGACTTTTAATGCACCGTTTTCGGGCGGCAAGTATAGTTTAAAGTTAGGTAGCATCTTAACAACCCGAATAGGTAATTTATTGAATATGCCTCTCAATTACCGCTGCAACGAACGGTCAAGAGAGAAACCTACCAGACTTGTGTTACAGTATGCCGAAGTTTCAGTAGAACAATGGTCGATTCCTATAATTTACGGACCGTTATTGGTTAAAATTAAGACTTGTATATTTACCAATAATGAAGCAAAGTCCTCATAGCTTTACATAGTAGACCGTCCCGTAAGGAAGTAGGTATCACAGGTAAAATTTGCTTACGAATATATTTTATACAAGCTTCCGAGCGGCTTGGCCTGCATGATATATTTATAAATTGTAGCTTATGTTACTCAGTGATAATATAGCATGCTACTGGTGAAATAGTATAGTTTTATAGTTTTGTTACTACTGATGTGAACGCTACTGTGTCTATAACGCTGCGTGGACGGATTTGTGAAGTGTTTTTGCAAACAGACTCGGCGTGGCTAAAGAAAAGGGCCCATTGGTTGCTTGGAATCACATGTAACGGTGGCCAATATACTTGACAACAGTAAATTCGATCTACGCATTCAAATTGGAACTTTGGAAGCGTAAAGCTAACATGACTTTGTATACAGCCTGTATCAGAAAGTTGTGTGGTCAATTTAACGGTGCGCTGACTATCAAACTGAACAACTCCATGGGACCGATATCGAAATTGCGAAAAAATTATCAATTGTCCCATAGAAAACTTCAAAACTCGTATACCAGGTAGGCTCGACCAAAATGTATGGGACTGCTCATATAATTTTTTTGAGATGAGAAAGTTGTTTAGTTTCATGGTCTGTACGACACCCTTAAATTCGACCACACCTTTCTGGTACAACCTGTATATGCCTTACGCTTTAGTTGTTTTTTTTACGAATAGATTTGAATGTGTTCTTTTTTCAAAGTTAGTTAATAAAATTTTAAAAAATCAGCTTCTTAAACGAGTTTCATAATCAAACATACACACTAACTGACACGCTAAAACTAAAGGCGTGTCTACATATTGCGCAGTCTATATCGTAGCCGGTCCAGACCACGATTATTCATTCCGTACGGTGACACATGACGAATCAATTTCCGAACGAAACCAATCGGAATATGGTTTCCGAACGCATGCATTTGTCTATGGTGAATGTTTTTTTTATAATGATAGGCGCGCTTTGATTGTGGTAAGAGCAAGGTTTGATGGGCGTAATGAGTTTTATTGGGATGGTGTAATGAGGGCTATCGCGTATGAATTCGCCGCTAGAGGTCTCCGAAATGTCAAATGTCACTGAACGTTCACTGTACGCAGGATTTTCAACCGGGAATTTTTATTTATTATTCATTTATTTTTTATAAATATTATGCCATTCCTGATTAATTATGGCTTAAGATTTTAAGTAACAATTTAGGATCTAATTTGGTAGCACTTAAAGGAAAAAATAATATTATTAATGTTTTCTTCATACTTGCTAATTTTAGGATCCTTTATAACGTAAATATTCATTTGATGTTTTAAACATTATATAAAGTATAATAATAATAAAACCAGCCTATTATTCCCACTGCTGGGCAAAGGCCTCTTCTCATACAGAGAAGGCACGAGCATTGATCACCACGCTTGCTCAAGACAGGTTGGCGATTTCAGACTTATATTAACTATAAGTCCATGTTCCCTCACGATGTTTTTCTTCACCGATGTCAGTTAAGTCCAAAAAATATAAAATTGACTTGCTGTCCCTCAATCCTAACGGTAAACTAAGAGATATTTCTCGACGGCATGTGAAGCCAAGTCAGAGGCCCATGGGCGGCTTTAAAAGTCTGACACCAGGTTAGTCACTAACCACACGGAAAGAAGAAGGTAAACATAGAATAGCAATGAATTATGAGGAGTTGGTAAAATTATTGGTACAGCATTATCCATAACTTAACATCACGTCTCGTTTCCCCGAAGGGTCGGGCAGACGTGTACCTCCAGTACACCCACATTTCGCCAGTTATGTTTAAGTCCCATGTAATAGGGGGTGAGCCTATTGCCATCAACCGCGAACAAATCCAGACTCCGGGCTGCTACTGAGAAATTTCAGATGGAAAAATCCAATAACAATTTGACCGCCCCGGGAATCGAAACCAGGACCTCATGCTCAGCGGTAACGCTTGCAAACACTGGACCAACGAGGCAGTCACCCAGAATTAGGAGCGTAATCTAAATACTACATCAATCTGTTTTCTTTTAAAATAAAGTATCATAGTGTTTTTGTTGCAAATTTCTGAATTTGCAATAAAACACTATGATACTTTTTTTTTTTTTAAACTCTTGGTAAACTCTGGTTTTCCAGAGAAAAAATAGTAGGTACAAGAAATACTGCTAGCTTGAGTTAGTTGTACGCAAATCGTTCAAAGTATATTGTATTTAGCAAAGATGAAAAAAATATTCTGTTCAATTATTTGTCCTTCAAGGAACTGTTTTTATTAGGTACCTACTTACCCAGGTAGGTATTTGTTTTTTTTATAGTAAAAAAATACAACTTTTCAATTCCTTTTACTAATTCATCGCAAAAAAATTGATATTGTCGATCGAAAGTAGAAAAAAATACCAAGCACTTTTGTTTCGTAAAAAAAACCATAGACTATTCACAATGAAATTACTACTTAGAAGCAGCAGTGCGTTATCTGTGACAGATATTAAAAAAAAACTCCTTGTCTTTTAATTATACGTTACTGACATAAGGTGGACATGTTGCTTGATGATTGTATATTTTATTCTAACAGTAGTAAGGTCTATTTTTAGATGAACACTGATTTAAAGATATAAAAATGTAGTGAATGTACACACTGGTAGATAATTACTAGGTGTGTGACATAATTACTATGCCAGCGGTGTGTGGGGATTTTTTTAGTTTTAATATTTTTTAGTAAAAATAAAAATGTTTTTGTTTAAGTAATAGTTAATTGATGCAACCGACTGTTAAAATTTGTGTTTAGAAATTCGGTGATAGGAAATTGAAGTATATTTAAAAAGAAATGGAATAAGACATTCAGAACAGAAATGAGGGTCGTGTTCTTTATTTCGATTAATCAAAAATGGCATATTGAGACAAATTATTGTAAAAAAAAGTAAATACAGCAAGTAGTTGTTTTAGTTTCATCTTGTTTTAGACAATAATTATAGTTATAAAGTAAAACGTTTAATCGCTCAATGTCTCGTCTTAAATCAACGAAATTCCCAAGAACAGGTAAAACCATTATCAGGGCTAAAATTGACAAATTTATCACTTCATCCATTGGGGCTTAAGAAATTATTCTTGCCAGGAGCGTCACGCACTCGTAAAAAGAAAATGAGAGCTCTCTTGCGCTGTTTTCCAATCCGATGAGACGCTCAGTAACAGTGAAAACACTTTTTTGAGAAGACTAAGGGAACATAATATGAAGAATGAAATTGACAGCTATCTCGCTCTATAATTCCCAACACATAAAATTTTCATTTGTTTTCGTTCTGCTTTCAAAATACTGATATCCAAAACCACCTACCTGAGTCTGTGTGAGGCCCAAACTAGCTGCGAGTTCTGCCCTCTCAGGGAGGGCGAGGTACTGCGTCCGTTGAAACCTCCTATTTAACTGCTGGAGCTGAAGACTGGAGTATATCGTGCGAGGTTTCCTCATCTTCTTCCCCTTGCCGTTCACGCGGAGGCCCGGGTCATCTGATAGGCCGCATTTTTCTGTGGAGGGAAGAATGGATTATAAGCTTTTTTTCAGTTAACACATTTATTGTGACTCGCACAGGAAATCACACATTAAAACATAAATAAAAAACAAAGTAACATTATTAAAATTTAAACAAGGAAGTCCTGTACGAGGCCAAAAGGCTCCTATCTCAGCATGATGCCGCGACATTTAAAAATAAATAAAAATGTCGCAGCGCTGGTATTCTGATAGGGCCCGCAGTGATGTCACGGATAAAAAATAAAAATATAATAAAAAATAAAAATAAAAAGGTGTGTGAAATACAATGAAGAGTAAAATATTATGTAATCCGTGTGTCTGCATCCGACGTAACATCAGTTACTTGTCTATGCCTTTAGTATCTGTGCTACTCTATGGTACTCTATTCTCATTAGGTGGTTCGACTTCGATCACACTTGGTGGAAAGTGATGATAGAACGAATGCACCCAGAAGAAATGTCCGTTCATTCATACGTTGAAGGTTCACAGGTTATAAATGTTGAAGATTATAGTAACTTAAAAAGTATTACCTACAACTGCAATTAAACAAATTATTGCAAAAGAGCACTAAATTAGACTGTTACTAAGTACCTGCGTTCAATTTTAGTTTTATCGAAATGCCGACGGCTTTGGCCCATCACTATTTAAAATTACGCACACATGACGAAATAATATTCGCCATTTTCACAAATTCAAAATTCAAAAGTCATTTATTCAAACTAGGCTGAGAATCAGTACTTTTCGAACGTCAAAATTACATAAGACAGTCCCCCAAAACGCTCTAGATAACCTAACTAACCGCATTATTGTAATAGGAAATCTTTTTTTAACTCCACCTACAGTACGACAACTTAGATGTAGCATTAATTTGAGGATTTTCATTCATTCATTTCAATTTTACGAATGTATTTGATTATATGACTTTACAAGTTATTGAGTTTTCGTAAAGAGAATTTTCACCTAAATACGTATTACACTCAGTTCGGATGGTGATCGGTTTTACGAATTTTGCCGATGCTACTTCTGACTTGTGCGTACTGTATGCATTTCTTCTGATCTGGAAAGGCTCTGGGTGGAAGAAAAACGCGCACAAGTCAGAGAACCGGCAAGATGGTCAGACGCGATCAAGAAGACTGTTGGAGGTATCGTTTACTGAGCGGTCCACACTGCAGAAGACCGCATAACTTGGAGACACGTGGTCGCGTTCCTCAGCTTTAAGGGAACCACGAAGGAGAAGAAGACGCACTTATCAATCAACCTCAGTATTTTTACTCCATTCGTAATTTTTACCTTGAGAAAGCAGGTGATACCTTAATTCATTCATAATTAATTTCCCGGTCAGTTTAAAGTATTGATGTAATAAAAATCAATCAAGGCTTTAAACTGATGGCGCCGAAATGGATTTAATTAATTTTGTACGTTTGGTACACGTTTCTGAATGTAGTCTTGTATTTTCACGCTTGTTAGAGGTTGAGAGGTCTCCAGTATTAATAGAATTGGTAATATTTTTTTATGAAATATTTTTGAAATTGTAGCTTGTGGAGGTCTAATGTTTCTACTTATCCCCTGAGAGATTTTCCTCCATTGCTCAAAACACAATAAGAGAAAATAAATCTGCAAAATAGACATTGTTGTAAAACACTCTGCCTTACTGACTGAACTTTTTTATCTGTTCTATCAAAAAGAGGCTAATTTATAACCTGTCAAAAAAGAGTCTGTCACTCAGTAAAATTTAAAAAAAAACGTACAACAAAAAAATTCAAAATGGCCTTCCGAATTCAAACACCGCACCGCAGCCCTCTATAAATCACAACATATTTCTCCGCAATAAATCTACAATATAAATATTCAACGCACAAGACAGGCTGTGAAACACGGCCATCCATTTTGTAAAATATATGAAAGGCACTCCGCTACTTGATAATAGCTATAGTCAGTAAGTTGTAATTACTGGGTTCGTATCGCTACATCGGATCGCCTCAAGACCGACACCCAGCTTTTTGGTAAGCGTGCTGTAGTGTGGTGCGAATGTGAATCGAGTTGGTTGTCAGTTAGTCGATTTGTGTTTTGACGATAGATTCTTATAGAAAATTGTGGATGTTTTTTTGAAGATTTTCGTAAATTAATGAGCAACGTTAAAGGCTTTTTAACGAGCCAAACAAATGACAGCGTTACGAAATGGCTGTATTTCCTGCGATATTTAACGAAATGAGCAACAAAAAACAATTATAAAAATAACTATTTCTCCAAAAACACAAAAAAAACTGCTTTCCTAATAAAATCGAATAAAACCGTCACTATCGCAACACTAACGATACCACACGATTCTCAGCACTGTATAATATCGAACGCACTTTAACTTTTTTATTCGGTACCCGAACGCGCGCCGTGGAAAATTTTTGAATTTGGAATTGTCCGCGGCTCTTTTGGTGTGCTTTTTAAAAATCGAACGCGAGACCGTTTTTTTTTCTTGTTTAGATGCGCCTGTGATTATTAGCGTAATGGAATTTTTGTATAAGTACATCCTTCAAAATGAATGAATATTTTAACTTTTACAGTTAAGAGGGAATGACAAATAACCAAGCGAAACAAATTACTTCTGTAACGTTAGAAGTAGTTCAAAACACTACATAAAGAAAAAATCAAATTGAAAACACAAATATTTCCATTCCATTCACAAAATAAATAAAAAACATTTCAAATAACGAACACAAATCTTTCAAATTCAGAATTCAGTTACAAATGCAAAGGCTGGCCAGCAGCCAGTGTCGCGATCGCAGATAGATATGCAAAACTGTTTGCGCAGCCGAGCCTCGTAAATCAGCGTGATATTAATACTTCCACTTGTATGCACTAGTTAAATACGTATGAAACGAAAATGGGTATATTTTTGAAGATCTATTTCTTCATAATAATCATAATATTTGGAGGCATTAACCAGTTCCTATTTGAAAAACGAATCGTTAATCCTATTTGAAAATACTGAAGGTAGCGTTGCCTGTAAATGCTTCTAAAGCATAATATGTTAGCTATGGTTCGATGTTGGCAGATACCGAAATACTTGACACCACGCATGATTTTTCCCGGAGGTGTAAGCAAAGGTGCTGGTAGGAAAATCCACATTTTACCAGATAGGTTGAAGTCCCATGTAATAGGAGCTGAGCCAATTGTCATCAATTGGGCATAAATCCAAACTGCACTCTGCTACTGAGAAACTCTCGATGGAATAACCCAATAACACTTTGATCGACCTGCGAATCGAACCTAGGACCCCATGCTTGTCAACACGACCTGGGAATAATGTTCCATACAACCCTAGATGCACTAAGAATAGTCAAAAATCCTTTCCAGAGGATATCAAGGGCAGGCTACATTGTAGTTTGAAAACATTGTAAAAACCATTTACTTTTAAAAGAGTAACCGTGTAGTTTCTTGCCGGCTCTTCTCCATAGGAGACGACCAATTGGAACCGTGCACCTAGCTTCTGACGTTTCATAAGTGCCCATGTAGGTTTATGTGAAATAAAATATTTTGAATTTGGAATTTTGAAGTTTGTCTGGTACGCAAGAGAATTCGCGGGCAAAAGCTGGCAACTTATAAATTAAATGATTTATGAACAGTCCACAATTTCATATTACATTCATCAAAAAACTCACAACAAGCGCTTCCCATGGTTCCATACAAAATGTATGTATGTGTATGTATGTATGTCGGCGTCCGTCATACATACAGACGAAACAATGCGTTGCCCCAGGCCGCGACACACCCTCAAGCAGTAGTGATGTGCTGATGTCGTGTCGATAAGTAGTGATGTGAAAAAGAGTTTTGCTTTTTTTATGTCATATTTCTTTGTTTGACTCAGAGTACAGTTGCCTCCTGCCAATAACACTTTGGCAAATTTTATAAACCAAGCTTATTTAAATTTAATGAAAATTTGACTTATTTGGTTTACTCTGTATTCACCGGGATTCTTTAAGTAGTTCGCTCATTCAGATAAATTTAGATATTTTTATTTGTTATTTATATCAATTATCAATCCTACTGAAAATATACATCATCTGCTTTCATTTTCAATAATAATTACAATAAAAATTATGTCACCCGCAAATTAAATCTTAATAATATTAAAATTAAAGCAGAGCCACACACATACCATACCAACAGTACTCCGCCCATAGCCCGCCTACCGAAAAACTGAACGTAAAATGTACCAGCTAAAAAACAATAAAACCCTTTGCCAGATAAGAAAGAAAAAAGAAAAAATAGAAAAAAATGTATGAACAGACGGGCGGGTGATAGCGGTTCAAACGTTTGGTTAATTTTCTGTTGAAGTGTACTTTAATATGAATAAACATTGTGAATTTTCTTAAGTAGTTCTTGAAGAACACAGAATGTAAAAAAATGTATGTAACTGTTTGCAGTGCTATGAAAATTTAGTTAAAAAAAAAAATATGCTAACTAATTTATTGGCTGTTACGATGTTTAAGGACGGTCACATCAAAAAATGTTTGCTATTTTAGATTAAATTAAGTTCGAAAGTATTTTCTTCAGTAATATTATTATGTTTACGATTTTTTTTTGCGATTTTCCAAAATATATCTTTTTTTTTCTGTACATTGAAAAGTCACTCGTCTGTCCCGCCTACGACAAGAAATAAAATCGCGCCATTCGTTTTTGAGTAAAAAAGAAGAAAAAACTTCACTCTTTCCCGTTGGTACGTTACCGCGCTTTTTATTAAAGAATAGTGCTATGGGAATCAAATTATTAATTTTTAATTACTTTCATCGTACTCTATTAACTTATTAAATAAAATGATTAAACAAGTTTTTCGATAAACATGTTTTGGCGTTGCATTTTGTGTTATTTTTTCTTTTTTATAGTTTTTTTTATTATTTCTAAGATCTCAATCTTATGTAAGTGACAAATCACTTAGAAAATGTCGGTTTTATTACTACAATTAGTAGGATTCAGCTAAATACAGATGTTCAAAACCTTTTTAGAACAAGCAAAGACCGAAGCTAGAACCGAAAATATTTTTTGTTTTTTTACTTGTTCCAATGTTAGAGTAAGGGGTGTGTCTAACGTTTAGCCTAAGGTTCTCTTTCCTAAGTAATCTTATTTAGATCTAAACAGTTTCGGGAACTGTTGCCAACCAAAGTGTTGTCTGTTCATAATTTATTAATAATATAGTCGTTAAAAAAAAAAAAAAAATGCTATAATTTTTCAGTAAAGCTTGAGCAAGATTTGATTAGAAAAAATATGGCAGAAATATGAAAATACAGAAGGAGAAATGTTTAGCCCAGAAGTCGGATTTTCAAGGCTGTTTTTTTAACTATAGACATTATCAGTATTTTATGAAAATGCGTATGTATAACGTGCGTGTATGACAAGTTGTATGAACGAAAACAAAGCAAAAGAAGTAATTATGTAAGGATGGTAGCAGTTTTTCTATAGTTTCTGCCTACCCCCAAGCCCCATGGGAAGAAGGCTTGAGTTTATGTATGTAAAAAAACAGCTGTTTCATAGAAAAGTGCAATACCTACGCGGTCAAAATGTATGGAACCGCTGTTTTATTCTTAATTAAGAAAAAAAAAAAAAAAAATATGTTGCGTTCAGAATCATGTACTGAATCCATGGTAACAGTTTTCGCGTCGATGTCCCTGACACCCTGTATATGAATTAAAATATTACAATGACTTGTCTTAATACTTTCAATCAAATAACAATTTTTATTTTTATCTTCAATAACATTCTTACTTGTTATTCAAAAATCCGTTTTAACACTATAAAATATTAATATTTCTTCCAACTAGCAAGTTGTACCGCAAAATCCATATTTTATTGAGGTGTGAACAAGACAAGGTTTTATTGTTATTTAACTGGTTAATTAGCAGATACTAAATACACGTATTACTTTAGTAAGTACTCATTATTTTTATAATTACGACTCAAGCTTATTTGTGAACGATATAATTTTTAATAATTTTACGTTAAAACACGTTTTATTGTAGTAACTATAAAATATACGATGTTTTTTTTACCACGTTCAAAAGTGATTACTACTGCAGCAAAAAAACGACTTGTCTCGTTACTCTATTATTTTAAGATTTAAACGAACAAAAATCTGTCTCTGTAAAAATAATCCTACTAATATTATAAATGTGAAACTTTGTATATTTATTACTCAATCATGCAAAAACGGCAGCACGGATTTGGATGAAATTTGGAACACAGGTAGACCATAACCTCGGTTAAGAATTAAGCAACTTTTTGCTGAGCTCCACGCGGGCAAACCTGCGGCCAAAAGCTAGTTATAAAATAAATAACCTCAAACCACCTCACCACGCAACTGTACCTCACGTGCTGCGCTTTAGGCTAAAAATGAAGAATTCTTTAGAAAAACTTGATAAAAAGATGTTTAAGGCCATAATTAAAAAATAGTCAGTCTGTAATTATGTTTATATGTCTCGCGGCGATAAGCAGTTGGTTGATCGAAAGGTTCCGGGGTAACATCACGGTTAATACCCTAGGGGATGGGCTGAGGTACTTTTGGGGACACACCCTTTGGTTTTGATGGAGTCCCATGTTACCCAAAAAATTACGAATGTTTACAATAAAGTCACTCTTTTATAAAAAAAATTAAAAAGAAAATGCAAATGCGAATGGAATTCCAAAAGGAAAATAAGTGATTTTTTTTTTGTAAAAAATGGGAATCAGCAATACAATATGAATTTAATTTAATTTTTTCTAATAGGTAGAGTAGCTAGAGTAACCATTTATTCAAGACTTATTATTTATTTCTTCATAAAATCCAGCACGACACGACGTGTAAATTCATCATAATAATAACATTAAATGTAATAAAAATGCTTACAAACATGACGCAACATTAAATGTAATTATGAATCTAAAATAGAGCATTTTACTCAGCCAACGCTCAATGGGTCAGCCATCGCTTTTTAACATGAATTTACTTTGAAGATTTTATATTTTTGGGGTTATTTTGCATGATTTTTTCTTTTAAAATTTTCAGCGAATACTTTTGTATGATTAAAATAGTTCAACTGCTTAGTTTAGTCTGTATTTTAGTAATAAAATGACAATTGACTATCGCATTTACGTGAACATAACCGCAGAATCACTACTATAAACGCGATAATTTGTTTGTTTTTCAAATAATAACTCGGCAATAAATCAACAAACAGCCACTAAATCGACATTAAACGTTACTCATGTGACGGATTAACACAATTATCTCATAAATTAATTTTGTCGTAAAAACGAGCCGCGCGAGTTTAGTAACAGTTCATAAAATATAATTAATGAACGAAATAGAGCACGTTTCGTGGCGTACCAGTGGGTGTGACCGAGCGAACGTTACGTTAAGCGCTTTTTAACATGACTGTACCCTTTTGCCTTTTTTTGGATTTTGAATTTCGAATATTTTTTGAGGTTTTTAAATGTGAGTGTGTTTTGGTAGATAACTTGAGGCCGAAATTAAAATTGTTTTTTTTTAAATAATCAAATTTCGAAATTCGAAGTTTTTAACAATTTAAACAGAAATAAAACTATCTACTTATGGTATTGACTCTTCACGTGAACAGAAGCCTGGCCTATTTTTTGGCTAAAGAACCAGAATCACCATACAACGTATCAATGTTGCCAGCCTTTTGGGCTCTTGTCATGTTGACAGCGATGCGGACGAATTTGTTGATGCCCTATAATGATTTCCCCTCCTCTTTTATATCCTTATACTTAGTAGTTGAGTGGTGTGACCGTCAGACCGCCAAGTCATAGGTCTCAAGTTCGAACCCAAGGCACGCACCTCTGACTTATCGAATTCACGTGCGTATTGTATAATTATAACTTGCTTAAAAAACGGTGAAGGAAAACATCGTGTGGAAACCGGCATTTTTTATTTATTTTATTTATTAATAGGTTGGCCTACAACTGTTTACACATAACATTTCATTTAAAAGTACACTATATACATTTATTATTTACAGGCTAACACAACATGCACTGTATGTTTAGTTTTAATTTTTTATTTTATTACGGTTAGCTAATCTTGTCTAGTCTAGCAATATAACACCAATCAAAATTCCAATAAAATTAATGTAAAAAAAAAAAAATACAAAAATAAGTGCTTAAAATAAAATAAAAAATATCACATAAATTGGTAATAGTATAGAAAATTAACAATAAATTAAATTAAAATTAAATATTGGGTTTACAAATTAAAAATTATAAATTAAATTAGATATCGTTGAATTAGTAAAATTAATAAATTTAATAAATTTCCAATTCAGAGTATGCCTTGGTTGTGCGAGTAGTATTTAATAATTAGTTTACAAAATTTCCCTATGCTGTCGTGGTGTACATCGATCAGGTCACTACAGCTGTTTAGGATTTTGCACATTCGCGGTATAGGTGAGTTAGCACCTAGGACAGTTTTACGCAAGGGCGGGTGGAGCGGCATGCCTGAGAGATATTACTCGACGGCATGTGAAGCCAAGTCAGAGGCCCATGGGCGGCTTTAAAACTTTGATACCAGGTTAGTCACTAAGCACACGAAAAGACGAGACTTAGTAAATACTTCATTACAGTTTTACTAAACATTTTTTCATCACAGCTGAGCAAAAAAAAACCAAATCCTACACTGTAATACTTTCTGTAGTTTTTTCACAAAACTGGGCCAATTTTACATTAAAGTAAGTTTTGCCTCATAAAAAAACCAGTTAGGTAAGTACCTACCTCATTAATTAAATTTAAAACAGACCTAACATAGCTATAAATGAATTAAAAAAACACAATTTAATTTGATCATTATCTTCTAAACAAAGTCAAGCACCATTTAATTTATGACAACGATTAATTTAAAACAATGACTACAAATTGTTTTGTCAAAATGAATTGTTACCAAAATGTTACAATTAGTTGAACGGGTAATTAAATTATTTAACTTTTATGATTTAGTGCTATGATAAAACATTTACGTTATTCAGTTGCATCTTTAAACATCAAAATTAAACATAAATGATTTTTTTTTTTTCGAGAAATCTCGAGACTCGATAAATTAAAAAGCCCGAGAAACCATAAACCCTAATTTGGATGGGAAAAGGCTTGGATGGATGATGACTGTCATAAATACAAACATATTCAGCCTACTTGTAATGTTCCCACTGCTGGGACTAAAGCTTCCTCTCTTTAAGAGGCGTGAGAGGGTCACACATCAACATCATCAGATTCTATAGGTCGGCAAGAATAAGCCCAAAGCCCATGCCGAGCACATACCAAACTTACTTTTTAATCGACTTCCAAAAAGGAAGAGGTTCTATGTTCGTAGCGAGTTTTTTTTTTATATATGTCCACCGTTTTCTCCGAACCGTTTTTTTTTTTATGTATGAAAATTTATGCTCCCAAGTTGGTCCCATATAAATTTTATTAACTTTGCTTGGATAGTTTTTGAGTAAGCTTCAATAATACGTATTTTTCCCACTTAGTATAATGTGGATGATATGATGATAACTTCCTGTTACTGTTATTTACATAGCAGGTAGCGGTATTCGAATTTGTGTGGGGTAGGTACCACAACTAAAAAGTGAAAAATAAAAACTTTTTACAAAAAAAAAAACTGATTGAAAAAAATTACACATAGGAAAGAGCCTGGCTGGGTTCGAACCGAACGCGAGAGTCGCGGCCGTTACCAACAATGGCTCATGCCGGAGGCAGCAAATTGGCATCAGAACTAACTATTCAAGGTGTCCGTACATTTAAGTATCACAACTCTTAAAGGCTATTTTAACGGGCTACGTATGCTCATAAAGTCTATAAGTATATCATTAAAGGACCGCGCATGACTTCGCCCCTTAACATTGAGTTCTTAACTCAAAGGTTACACGCTTACGACACGTTATGTCACCTTCAGACTTGTCACGCGAATGTGTATGTCACTCGATTTAATACAGTGTGAAAGTTAAGGAGGTAATTTCTTTACTGATAACGGTTGGTTAGATGTAGGAACAGAAGTTACTAATCGTAATTTGTTATAAAAACTTTTTACAAAAAAAGAAAACACTACAAAGTGAAAAATAATTTTAATTTCGGAAGTCGGTGTCTTTGGTTTTGAATTTTCGTTTTCTGCCACCTTTTTTTTTTTTTTTTTTAAGTCATAGTGTGATGTTCAGAGATCGGAATAGGTAGAGTATATTTGCCTAAACGTCAAGGATGTAAGTAACATAGAGTTGATAATACCGGCTTCTTACTTCCCGGAATAATAATCCAGAAAACAATATTTTGATTTTAAAGACTGGCCGTGTAGTTTCTCGTCGCACGCATTTTAGGTTGGGGAGTGGGGGCGACCCCCACTCCCCAACCTAAAATGCGTGTCCAATATTTTTTTATAATCTCAAAGACGAACTAAAAAAAAATATCAGTCTTCCTCCCTATTGTCAGAAAGACGAAGCTAGTTGCCCATTTCAAAGCGTAGTTGCTACCTATGGAAAAAAACGGACGAGAAACTACACGGCCAGTCTTTAAAATCAAAATATTGTTTTCTGGATTATTATTCCGGGAATTCAGAAGCCGGTATTATCAACTCTATGTTACTTACATCCTTAACGTTTAGGCAAATATACTCTACCTATTCCGATCACTGGCTGATGTTAAATAACCTATAAACTTCCTGAAGAATTGAGTTATCAAATGCAAAAAAAAAATTCAAGTCTGACCTGTAGTTCCAGAGATTAGCGCGTTCAAACAAACAAACAAGAACCTAAAATTTCATTCAAAAATACAACTTCTTTTGCTATGCAACCAAGTGTGACTGACACTGTCATGGCCACCATCAGGGATTTTAATTTTATAACACAAAAAAGTTGTCGGTAATTAGTCGAAATGGTTCGCCTAATATCAGAATTTGTCGGACACTCGTTCAAAAGTCATAAGGGTTTATTGGTGGCCGTTCTAGGGAGCATCACCCCAGCTTGGCCCAATCTAATCTCAGAAGCTCGGGCACCTAGCGAAGATCTGTTTCTCCCAAATTTTGTCGCTAATTAGTCGCAATTTTTCGCCAAGTTACAGATTTAGTCGGGTCTTAGTTTAGAAGATATAATGAGTTCAATTTATAAGGTAGGTATAGTCGAAGAGTTAACGAAAAATCTTCGATCTAGCTCTTGGATTATCCAAGCCAAGCTGGGGAGATGCTCCCCAGATCGGCCACCTATAAACCCTTATAAGTTTTGAACCAGTGACCGACAAATTCTGATATTGGCGACACATTTCGACTAATTAGCGACAAATTTATTGTGTTATCAAAATTAAAATTCCTGATGGTGGCCACAGTGTCAGTTACATTGCAACCAAAGTTCAAGAACCTTCAATACCACAATGATAATCATAAAACCCATTAATAAGACAATCAGCCTTTCACCTATATCCATGACTTTATTAGTTGCCTACAAGATAAGACCACAGTTATCAACTTCGTTAGCATTTTAAAGAACTAATTACTTCAGTACTTAGCTACCGTATTTTTTAATTTGAGTTAGTCGAGTTTCCAGTTGTGCAGTATTATGTATTCAATTTATTATACGGTTTGAGTTACCTGAAGAAAATTGCTTTCATCAATTAATCTGACTAACCTTTACCTAACTATGTTGGGGTCGGCTTCCAATCTATCCGGATGCAGCTGAATACCAGTATTTTATATGGAGACCTCCACCCCTAGATAAGATGATACCCAAGAGAGTATTATTACCAAGAGGTAAAACTGGTTCTCACACTTTTTTCATACAGTCATATTCCCACTGAATTCACGAAAAACTTGGCCTACGGCTCTTCATATGAAATAAGTACTGATTTTTAATAAGTACGTCAGATTTTGCTTGACTCACAGCAACATGAAACACAGTCTATTGAAAAATTGTCTTCTTCTTTTCGTGTGGTCAGTGACTAACCTGGTGTCCAAGTTTTAAAGCCGCCCATGGGCCTCTGACTTGACTTCACATGCCGTCTAGAAATATATCTCAGGTTTCCTTACGATGTTTTCCTTCACCGTTTTTGAAGCAAGTGATAATTATACAATACGCACATGAATCCGAAAAGTCAGAGGTTCGTGCCTTGGATTCGAACTCGAGACCTATGACTTGGCAATTTAAAATTGTAGATTCATCATTTAAGTAACCACCAACAATTTTTTTTTTCATTCAAACCCCAATTTCAATTCCGAAACCTAGGCATCGAATCCAAAACTCTACGACAAAAAACCAAACTACTAACCACTAGACCAAAGTGTTCTTTACCAACAGAGCAATGACATTAATTATCAAATTAGTATCATCAAACAAGCAGACTATTTAATATGATCACTCTGATCACCCCTCGTAAACTCCGAAAGATTTATAGCCATGTACCCTTACAAAGGAGATTAGACCTTGCTTGTAAATGATAGAGTTGAATTTTGAATGTGTGTACTCAGTATGGTATTTGACCATTTTGTTTTGAGCCGCTAGTTTGAATTTCTGGTATGTGGGATGAGCAGAGATGACAGTTACAGATAGGGAGGGAGAACTTTCAACAGTAAGATAAACAATAAAGGGTTGTCTGAAAAATGCTGGCACGGTTTTCTAAGGTCATAGGGCCCTGGGTTCGATTCTCATGTCGGCTATGTCAAAGGGTCTAATATGATTGGTCATAGAGCATAGGGTCGAGATGAAAATTTATTGCTCTATAGTTTGTCACAATTAGTTAATTATACGTTTGTTTATTTATTGTTAAAGTATTTTTTTATTGCAGGGTTTTCATAGAGATTGATTACTGTTGTACTAGTTTAAATTTTATTTGAATAGATTATAGGGAGTTTTTTAAATAAGGTAATGAAATATGGGTTGTTCTAAGCCTTTTATGCAATGTTTTATAAAATGGCTTGCTTCATGTAGGGAAGTGAGAAAATATATATAACGGCCACAGTGATGGCTGTCATGAAAATTATGGCACCAGGGCTTCATGGTGTCAAAAAACGCTCTCTAGGAAACACACCAACCTACTTTCATAAATAACGTTTCAATGACGTCATTCGCCGGTAAATTGCAGACGCTATGGCGGCCACCGCTCTTAGGAAACCGTAGCTTCACTTGGAACCTCACTCAAGTGAGCGCATATAATACGAAAGCGAACTCATTTGTTTTTAAAGTAAATCATAGTAGATCAACTAGACACCGTTCGAATTACGACGTTATTTAGAAAATAACAATTGAAAAACGATTTTTATATAGGCCTTTTTTTTTTTTTTTTTTTTTTTTTTTTTTTTTTTTTTTTTTTTTTTTTTTTTTTTTGGGTGGGAAATCATCAAATGACTCCTCCCGCTCTGGGCGGAGCGAGAGGGAGTGTCAGACTTTTACTGACTAAAACCCACCCGTGTTCCTTCCGTTGCCTGTGTGCCGGGGCCGCGATATCCCTTTCGGACCAACTCGCAACCCTGGCAGGCATTGGCCCTTACGGACCCCGTCAGTTGGTGCTGACATCTCTTTGAGGCGCGCGTGGAACACAATTATATATATAGGCCTAAGAATGTAGTCTACAATGTAGGTAAAATATATGGACACCATTCTAATTTCGACGTTATTTAGAAAATAACAATCGAATTACGTACGACGTTATTTAGAAAATAACAATCGAATTACGTACGACGTTATTTAGAAAATAACAATCGAATTACGTACGACGTTATTTAGAAAATAACAATCGAATTACGTACGACGTTATTTAGAAAATAACAATCGAATTACGTACGACGTTATTTAGAAAATAACAATCGAATTACGTACGACGTTATTTAGAAAATAACAATCGAATTACGTACGACGTTATTTAGAAAATAACAATCGAATTACGTACGACGTTATTTAGAAAATAACAATCGAATTACGTACGACGTTATTTAGAAAATAACAATCGAATTACGTACGACGTTGTTTAGAAAATAACAATCGAATTTCGACGTTCTTTAGAAAATTACAGTCGAATTTCGACGTTATTTAGAAAATAACAATCTAATTACGTACGACGTTATTTAGAAAATAACAATCGAATTACGTACGACGTTATTTAGAAAATAACAATCGAATTTAGACGTTCTTTAGAAAATTACAGTCGAATTTCGACGTTATTTAGGAAATAACAATCATATTTCGACACTTCTCTTTTGAGTAGTGTCGTGGGACTTAAGAATGTAGTCAACAATGTAGGTAAAATATATCGCCTAAACCGATTAGTATAAACACAAATCTATATTTTTTAGCTAGAAGCTAACAGCTATTTCCGGCGTTTCGAGGCCATACTAAAAACCTAACCAAAACCTTGAATCGAGGAAGGGTTTAGAAATCTCCTAGCGCATTTGGGAAACGACTTTATGTATGTGAAAATCGACCTTGCGCAGGGTTGTCACGAAAGTGAAGAATGGAGAAAATTATCTTTATTAAAAGTCGTGTTTAGAGTACCTCGATGGTCTAGTGTTATAGGGTTTTTTCATCTGGAATTTCTCAGTAGCAGCCCGGTGTCTGGATTTTTGCCCGGTTGATGGCAATAGGCTCGCCCCCTATTACATGGGACTTAACATAACTGGCGAAATGTGGGTGTACTAAGGTACACCTCTGCCTAACTTTTGTGTGTGTGTGTGTGTGTTTTTAGGGTTAGTATGAAAAGTGACGTAGATTTCACAAAATCGTGTTTGACAGCTAGGGCTCCACATCAGATGACAGATGTTATGGATAGAGAATGAAGATAAAATGTGTTATGAACATAATTACAAGATTTAATTGAAATAGATAACTGAAAACCTTTGAAGGGATCGTTGTACTCAATATTTTGATCAAATTTTACTTTGTGACATAAATTTAAATTAGCGGAAAAAAACAACAACGCTCTCCCTAGATTTTGTCGATTAACGTGAAGATAAATGTATGGAGCAGTTGATTTTTTTTCGTGATTTCTGGGATAAATAGATTTCCGCAAGGTTGGTAGCTCCGCTGACCTGCCAGGGTTAGCCAGACGCTAAAGAATCGTGAGTATTAGAGTCTCTTTTAAAACATCTTTGACAGTCGTTACGGTTAGTTGGTAAGACTTTGACAACCAGTCTTACCAAGGGGTATTGTGCTACCCAGTAACTAGGTTGTGGAGGTCAAGAAGGCAGCCGCTCCACGAAAAATACTGGTATTCAGCTGCATCCGGTTAAACTGGAAGCCGACCCGAACATAGTTGGGAATAAACTAACCAAACCAAGGGGCTCTTTTGAAAAAAATAAATGATTTTGCTTTAACACAACACAAAAAAATCTAGTCAATCTAGAGGACAGTGTAAACCTACGTTTTATTTAGTTGTTCGTGTATATATCGATAAAAAAAGAATAATACCTAAACAACAGACATTCAAAATTTCTGTTAAACAAACTCTGACATCAAAACGACTTAATTAAAAATAATGACAGCGCAATTAAAAAGTAACATAGTAAACACAAATATAACTTAATTTCAATACAGAAAGTTTTTTTTCTCTGCGGAAAACCTCAAGCGGTGATAGTATAATAATAACCTTAACGATAATTATCATTATTTTCTAGCTTTTTGGGGTTGAAACCGTCGTGCCGTGGTGTCCGAGTGCATGGTCTATTCAATGACATCTCCAAACGGCTGGTTGACACTTCCCGTGACCCAAGGGTTGGCTTTTACCTTGGCCAAAGGAGAAGCATTGCCACACAACGTGGCAATGCCGCCAATCTCTTGGGTACATTACTAGTCGACACCGATATGGAAGAATTTTATGACGCTATATTTTAGTTTGCTACCAAAGTTTTTGTTAAGTTTGGCTATTTTAATTTAATTAAATGAATTAATTAGGTATTAGTTGTTATTTATTTATTTTAATTATTAATACATTTATTATGTGAATACGTGAAGTGCCATCCTTATATGGTATTAAAGTAGCAAGGAAGACGCATGTCGGAACGCATCGATTTAATCATAGTTTCCTTTGCACGAAATTTTTGACGCCTAAAAAAGTTATCACGTTTTTTTGCGTTGTCTGTGGTTCGCGTGCTGTTTTTTTCACGGATGGCATTCTCGAAAGCGAAACTGATACTTATTTTTTTTTTAAATTTCTGTGGCTTAATTAATGTCGATTTTTGAGCGATATTATTATGGTTATTATCATCTTATTATAAATGTAAATTCGAGTCGATTATTTTGTTATGGTTAATTTGCAATTTCCGTATAGTTTTGATATTAGGTGTTTTATTTAACCTTTAAAAAATAGGTAGGTAATCTTCTATGCATTTAAATCATTTCCGTGATTGACAGATTGATAACGTTTTCAATGGTATAGTTCTATTTATGTCCATGAGCTATAAATACATAAATATAGCTATTTCAATCAATCGGCCTAGCCTTTTCCCAACTATGTTGGGGTTGACTTCCAGTCTAACCGAATGCAGCTGAATAATAGTATTTTACATGGAGCGATTGCTTATCTGACCTCCGAAACCCAGTATAAATACAGCTATTTATACCATTGAAAGTGGGATTAAAAAAAATTGGAAGATGGGTTGAGGATACAGTAATTAGGGGTTTTTAGGAAATTCTACCCTTAGTTGACCAGTTAGAATCTATCTAGATGGACGACCCTATGAGGTGCCTGGGACATACTGGATGCGTAAGGCGGAAAACCTGGCGTTGTGGCACAGCTTGGAAGAGGCTTATGTTCAGCAGTGGCCTGCGTTTAGTTGAGTTAATGAACTCCTATGAGGTAAAATATTAAAGTAAATGTCGTTTCTTAAACACAGTAGTGAAGTCACGGATAAGACCCATTCCTGTATTATTTTTTATATTCTAACCTTTTCTCAAAGCATTTTTAAAGCACGCTAGATATTTTACAGGTTAATTTTCTTATATATAATGTATGTGTATCGTGATATACCATTGGCAGTTGGAACTTACTTATATAAAGGTTAGCGCTATCACACAATGCCCTTATAGAGGCAGATGATAAAGTTAGTCATAGAACTGACTTATTTTAGGTTTAAAGGCAATTTGTTGGTAAAATTATTATGGTGTCTGTAACGATACGTACTAGCTAGAATCAAAAGTGTACCTAAATTCACAATGTACATTGTGAATTTAGGTACGCTTTTGATTCTAGCTGCAGAAATTTAAATGAAATATATTTCTGTACCTATCTCTGTTTGTATCCTATATATGTTTTTTGGTTAATGTTTTCTCGTGGAGTGATAATTTATGATTCTCTGAATAAATCAAGATAGAAACTTCATGTTGTTCAGAAGAGGACTCTTCTGGTATTGGCAATATTTTTGGTAATATTATTGATTACAACAATATTTTGTGTCACCTTTTGCTTGTTGAATCCATCTGGAGATAAATATGGTTTGGCCGGTGCGTGCGTTTTTAAACATACTTACCCATTTTTTTTTTCTCATAAAACTAAATTGCTAGCTTCAATATTTATACATTTATAATAAATTCAAAATTCTTGATTTTTCTCTAATTATGTCGATCTCTTACCTCTATTCTTTATCAACTTAGCATTCGTTCCTTAGTGAGAGAGGCCTGCAAGCCAAGATGTATCTCTATGGTAAGATGAGCCATCTAATAATACAACTACTTTAATAATCTAACTGTACATCAATAAATTACTTAGATATGCGTATAGTTTTTTTTATTTGTTTTTTTATAAATAATAATTATTATAACTATTTATAAAAATAAAATAAACTTTCTCGTAATTTTTTTTTATTTTTTTATTAGAAAATCTCTGTTTATTAACAACAGCTCTCACCTATCACAAGTAACCTATAACATCCTCCATTAAGCTTGTCATTTTCTCTCTATTAAAATATGAAAACCTAACCTTTTACTACTAAAAGTAACTGCAAAACGAATACTTAAACCCTTATTTAAATACTAAACCAACGGGTTTACGGGTACAGAACGGTAGCTATAAACAGTAATTAATTATTAACATTCTTGTACATTTTGTTGTGTAAACTTATTACATGATAATAATATTTTGGTAATAAAATTGGGTAGATTAACTGCCCTGCTAAGCCGAAAGGCGCTATCTCAAAGATACGCCCTTTTAGTTTTTTTTTTAACAATGCAATAGCTATAACAATTTCGCATCTAATGGTATATAAGCCATATACCGCTATCTAACATAAAACGTAAATAAATCACTCTATATATTTATTATTATATACTTTTTTGTTTCTTTACCTTTATTAATAGGAATTTTTTATGAAATAAATTATTGTACTTATAATCATTTATCTTTAGTAAATGTTTATATATTATATTTATCTACAATTTTAGCTTTTTTCGTAAAAATACGAAGTTTTTTATATCCTTATGTTTCCTTAAATTACAATTTGCAAAAAGTAAATTTTCTCATAACTTTCTCCGATTGAGATAGCGCTTTTCGGCTTAGCAGGGCAGATGAATTTTCAAACAGATTGTGTTAAAGAACTCGTATACTCCTTTACCTTTCTAGTAATACTAATAATAGTAATAGTATTTATTTCTATAATGAAGAGGTGTACTGGGTGTACAGGGTATTTATTTAATCTTTTCTGTAAAATTCACTTCGAATCTAACTCAAGTAGTGATCGCACACAATTAAAAAACGAACCCATATTTTTTAAAGTGAAAACTTCTTTAGGCGCGTTGAGCGATTTTTGGAAGCGGGTAAACTTATGAATTCACGTAGTGCTTTACTTAGAACATAGATGGCGCTAATACCAGTTTAGAGGTATGAGGAACTGGGTGTAAAGTTCACTCATCTTCTATTGAAAAGGGAGGATCCTCCGACCAGACGGGTGTCGTGTCTGGCGGGCAACTAGTCTTATATATGTCGTTCACGCGGTAAACTCTAATGGCGCGATGTAGGATTTGTGTGACGTCAGGGTTTTCTGTGACAGTTCGCACGTGGCGATGTAGATTTATGTTTTGACACCAGTTTTATGTTTTGACTTCTGTTGGCAGTTCCCATCGCTGGTTTTTAATTCAAATGCGAACTCATTTGTTTTTAAAGTAGATAAATAAGCGTGGGTTCACAACGAGACACCGTTTGAATTTCGAAGTGATGTTTGACGGTCGCAGAAGCCCAAAAGTCTGACAACTAGTCGTGGTACCCAGTAACTGGATTGTGGAGGTCAGATAAACAGTCACTCCATTTAAAATACTAGTCTAGTACTGCATCTAGCCTAATTGGGAAAAGGCTAGGCAGATTGCTTAGAGAATAACCCAACTGGTTTTATTTCAGCCATTTTAAGGTCGTTTTGAAAAGTTTACAGAATATTTTGAAACTGTTTATTCTTAGCGTAAATGTTGAAAGCGTCAATTATAAGCGTTCAATTAGTTATTTAACTAATCATTATTATTATACGCACGCAAGCGAATTTATTGAAATAAAATACGTGGTGTGAGCAAAGCTGCTTGGTCTTACAAAAGTATTAGCTAATATGGTTAGTTAGGTCATCGGTTGAAGTTAGCAAATGAGTTTACCGCGTTTTTAGAAAGCCTATTAATTTAAATGTGTTGTCAAATCGTGAGGAGCTCGTGGCTAAGTAACAACAGCCGCACTGGTCGATCCATCAGGTTAAGCTACACTTGCCGGGGTTGGTCAGTGGATGGGTGACCATCTTTACATACCGAGAATCCTCCGTGCCTCGGAAAGCACTTTAAGCCGTTGGTCCCGGCTGTCATTCGTGGATCTTTGACAGTCGTTACGAGTCGTCAGAAGCCCGAAAGTCTGACACCAGTCTTACCAAGGGGTATCGTATTACCCAGTTACTGGGTTGTGGAGGTTAGATAGGCAGTCGTTCCATGTAAAATACTGGTATTCAGCTGCATCCGGTTAGAATGGAAGCCGACCCCAACATAGTTGGGAAAAGGCTAGGCAGATTGATTGTGTTGTCAAATAGTATGAGAAGTAAATCGATAGCCTGAGCAGGGTTCAAAACCGGGCAAAGTATAATATGTACTTTCTGAGTTGTTCTTGGATATTACTAACATCGGTGAAGGAAAACATCGTGAGGAAACCTGGACTTATAGTTAATATAATCGCCAACCCGTGAGCAAGCGTGGTGATCAATGCTCGTGCCTTCTCAGCAGGAGAATAGGCTTCTGCCCTGCCGTGGAACAGTAATAGGCTGGTACTATTATACTCAGCAGTTAACATGAGATTTTGACAGTGTGTTAGTTAATTTTTGTATTGATTAATTAAACTTTCAGAAATTATTTTTTATCTCTCTGATGTTTCTCGATACGAAAGTTTTGAGGTATGAGGAACAGGGTGTAAAGTTCACTCATCCTCTTTAGAAAAGGAAGGATTCTCCGACCAGACGGGTGTTGTGTCTGGCGGGCAACAGCCTAACACTTTATGTCAGATAGTCTTATATACATCGTTCGCGTGGTAAACTCTAATTGCGCGATGCAGGATTTGTGTGACGTCAGGATTTTGAGTGATGTCAGATCTTTGATGCGCAGTTTGCTTGTGGCGATGTAGATGCCGCCAATGAATTTTCAAGACTTCTCGCGAAAAACCTTGTTACGGAGAGGTATAATACCAGTCTACTAACGATAATGTATTAAAATACTTTTCATTTTACAGCCAGTCTCCAATAAAAGAAAAAAAAAAACATTATTTCTCGGAATAGGTAACAATTTGCATAAATACGACATCATATTTAATTCACTAAGGTTGGCCCTCATTTGCAAGAACTTCACAATTCAACGTCAATTACAGAAGAAAAGAAAGTTCTTTTTAAACTGATACGCGAATGATTCTAAATTCAAACTCTACTCTACAATTGGTCGGGGCCAATGCGACACATAAAAGTTTCATGCGAGACCGTTAGGTGGCGTTCGGAAAAATTGAGTAGGTAATGAACTAGGGTTGTGCAAAATAATTACTGAGAATTTTTCAGACTGTTGTTAATTGACGTGTCAATAATTGACTTGTCTGCCTGCCTAGCCTTTTCCCAACTATATTGGAGTCGGCTTCCAGTCTAACCGGATGCCGCTGAATACCAGTATTTTACATGAAGCGACTGCCTATCAGACCTCCACAACCCAGTTACTGGGTAACATGATACCCCTTGGTAAGACTGGTTGTCAGACTTTTTAGCTTCTGACTACCCGTAACGACTGTTAAAGATCTGCATGACAGCCGGGGTTAATCAGAATCAAAGACTTAATCTCAATGAGGGATCTCAAGGTAATGGATGGTCATCCATTCATGAACTGACCACGGCAACCAGAGCCTAACTCCGATCAACTGAAATTGATAGCATTTATTCATTTGTAATTGCAATTTGACCTGGTGAAGGTCGTAGGAAGCGTTTGTCCACCGCTGGACATCTTATTAATTTTATGAGGATAGTGATAATTTCTTACCAAAGTAGTGGTTTAGATGTGAAAAAGAGACATTTCCGTGTTGATCTGGGAAGGAAAAATACAGTGAAAAATGTAAAGAAAAACAGTGACAATTTCAAGTGTAATCTACAAACATTATTTTTTGCTTCTAGTAAAAAAAATAAGAAAAAATAAGAAAAAAAACGTTCGACCGTACGAACTGTTTTTTTATATCTCAGATCAAGATGAATATTCTCTGCAATTCACAAAACAATTTTATTTTGTCTTAAAAAGAAAAAAATCTTTTGTACTTAAAAAGAAAAAATATCGTAACAAAAGCGGCAACCCTAATTATACTTGAACTGTGCTATAGGGGACTCCATTAAATATTAACTCGGCGGTTCCGTACCACAATTACTAGTGTTTTGACGTACAGTATTCTATGCCACTTTAGATGTCACGATTTTTTAAGGAAATTCATGAAAATATGTGATTTGATTGATGTTTTCATTTTGAATATGACATCGCCAGTGTCCGCCTTTTGTGAAGTTGGTTAACTAATTTATATAGAAGTCGATTTCTGTTAGGTATTTGTTTAGTTAGCAGCCAAAAATACGCGAAACATTAAGATAAGTTGATCGACAACAATATCGAATGTTTTTAATTTTTTATATATTTTCCCAATGTGACTTTTTCAATTCAATACTTTTTGAGTTTATCTTGGACATTACTGACATCGGTGATGGAAAAACATCGTGAGGAAACCTGGACTTGTAGTTGATATAAATCTGAAATCACTGATGTCTTGAGCAAGCGTGGTGATCAATGCTCCTGTCTTCTCTGTATCAGAAGAGGCTTTAGCCCTGCAGTAGGACAATAATATGGTCTTACAAAATAATGGTATGTATGGTGGTAAAATACGGCTGGTATTTTAACTATGCGAAGACCATTTTCACTATCAGTAACGTTGAATCGTGATCGTATCGTGTCACATAAAGAAAAACAAAAGTTCACCGAAGTCTCAATAAAATATTCAACAAAAGAGACATTTTCTTTTTTTTACCAACCAAAGAGTTTTTCATAAAACTTCATGATAGTTGGCGCCTTAAAATGACGGTTCAAGCCATAATGTGACGATCAGAACACTTTGGTGACGATAATTTTGGGGTAAACTCGTAAAAATGGGGTATTTCATAAGACAACTGTAATGTTAGACAAATTAGGGTAATTTATATGTTCGAAATGGCTTCTTTTGTGTCGAAGGTGTTAACGTAGGCTTGAATTGAATTTGTGATGTTGTAATAGTAGGTATTATGTTTGGGGGAATTTGAAAACTCTTTGTCTTTGTATTTGACACTTCTTTTTCCAATTTACCCTTAAATTTTTCTTTATAGTTCAGTTTTATGTTTCAATAAAGTGCTACCTATTGTAAAATATAAGGTTTATTTGTATAGAAAAACCCACACTCATACAATTTTAATTGTAGTAAAAATAATCCGACACAAAACACTGAAGAATGAAACTGAGAACCCAAAACATATAAATATGTTTGGGTATGTATTTTTTACATTCCAATAATACAATTTCGATGCGACAACATCACATAATGGAATTTATCAGTTTCGTAGGTAATAAAAAAATATAAATACAAAAATATTCTTAATTACACATACAAATAAAAATATCAAATTGAACTTACCATCTTTAGGCGGACTGGCACATTGCGGCGCGTAGGACCCTAAATGATAACCATACGTATTTTGGTGCATCGGAGGAAAAGGATACCCTAACGACCTAGGACTGGGGAAGCCTGACGCCTCATGAGGATTCTGCTGCCCCCCTGGACTCCCAAAATGATGGGGGTGTTGATACCCCCCTTTGAAAGGACCATACCCATGTTGCTGTAACTCTATGAAAGCTGATTTTGAGGAAACATTTGTGGGTGTTGAATTTGCGGAATCGTGCGGGGTCTGTGAACCCCCAAGATGATGGTGTTGGTGGTCTATCGAGTCTTGGGTGGTGAGGGCCGGCTGTGGGGTGGATGGGCCCCCCCCGTCCGAAGACTGGGGAGGCCCAAACGGATCTGTGAAACTCAGGGTGGATGGTTTGCTGTTGGGGGATTGAATTCGAGTAATTTTGAGGGATTTTATTGTCTTCTTGTGTAGGGGGCCGCTGGGCTAGCCTGGAACAAAGAAACATGTTGGTTAGATAAGGGATACCATCAGAATGTATGAGTATAGTCAATCTTCATCTTCATTGCACTTTACACTTTTTATTTGATTTTAATTTTTTATCTGCTATATAATTAATATACTGTGTGCTTTTAGCTTTTAGTTTCTTTCTTTCTTGTTTCTTTTCTTTCTTATTAAAACAATGTAACCTGCATTTCTTTTACATACTATAGGATATTATCACGATATTGATATTATTCATTCTGTTTTAATTTTACATAGGTTATTAATTAGGTGGAGACTGTATTTTTTTGGTAGCTGAGATTAATATAAGATTGATTTTAAAACGTAACAAAATATTACATTGTTTTTCTGTAATAATGAATTTAATTATAGAATTACATTACAAACATTAATTTGAACCCGGTCATATAAACTAATGTCACAATACTCGCAAAACTAAGGAAAACACAACGAAGAAAATAGATAAACTAATAAAACAGCCATGATGAAACGCAATCAACACAAAATATTCAACTCTTACGCATATTTCGAAGCGAGCCAATCAGCCGTAACGGTTTTTTGAATAAATAGTAGGGATCCGTAAGTAAACGTTAGGTTTCTATCAATTATAAGTTCACTAGAGTTTATTAAATTGCTACTAATAAGATAAATGCAATCTAGACTTGTCTTTTCATAGCAAAGATTTTTTCTTGAGTTCGGTTGAAAACCTGAAAAAGGGTGCTAGGGTCCGCTTACTGGTCCTTCCTAAGATAAAGGTGTTACTCTTCTACCTTAGCATTGAAAGTTTAACCACTAAGTTTGTTTTAACAGGAAAATACAATTAAACAAAAGTTGTCTAAACTTTTATAGAATAGATTAGAATATTTGTTTATCTGTATTTACAATAAGCTGCAGATATAGCATTTAAGAATCCTTGTACATTCTGCCATATTGGAAAGCAAACATTAGCAAGATTTATAGCAATTTTTTAACCAGATAACGCCAAGCTTAACTTTAAAAGTCTCAGGTACCTCAAATACGGGACCTTTCAAAACCCAAAACTATGAAACCTCAGAAAAATAATAAAATATAAAAATCCCACCCACTCCCACGGGGTCAGTAAAGGTCAAAAGTTGTGGGTTTTCTTTAAAACAATTTGGTCGACACGCTCAATTGAATCAATAAGTGGACGTACATTGTCCGCCATGTAGGGGAGACAAACGTCATTCGTTTTACTTTATAACTTAGCATTTTATTTGTTTAAACATCTGGGAATTAAAAACCAGGTCTTGAAAATGTGTTAACAGAGGGAACCAGTCTCTCGTGTCATGTTAAACAGTTTTGGGACTGACAGCACTGCGTAACCACAGAAGATAAATATGAAAGCCAAAATTTGGTCCTTTGGGTGTGTTGGTTAAGCTAACCTTTGTGTTCAAAAATCTTGTAAGATTTTTGTTGAAATTTGAATTAAATCATCATCATCAACTTCATCATTCTTCCCAAAGAAATTCATTCAAAGTCGTCAAGCTCGATTCCCAAAATATTCAGCATATTAAAGCCATGACCTACGTTTTTAACTTATTCAAAATAATTCAATTGAATTCTTTGCATAAGCCCCTCTGCGACGCTATAAACCTATTTACCCTCAAGTCCACTCCAGTTACCTTCTTCAAATAACCATCAAATAATAAACTGTCACTTATTTCAATACCGTTTCAATCATCAACCACCAAATTAACACATACACCCAATGTAAAGCGCCATCTCCACATGAACGTGTGGTCTATTCCTATTATATTTCATTAATGATGTCCCAAAAAAACTAAATGAGGGCCGATACTCTCCTACGAGATTTCTCACAAACCTAACTGGAAACAGCGCCTTGTATAAAACAAATGGTACGATGAATTAATATGAAAAAAAAACCCTTTTCGGCAAGATCTTTGTGTTAATTACTGGTAGGGTTGGTACTAGAAGGATTCTGGTTTTGTTTAACATTTAGGCTATAATATATTTTTAGGAATTAGGTATAGTTTCGAAGTCCAGAAAAATATAGGTTTTGTAGAGAGTACCTATAGTGTCTGTCACTCGACTATATTTGACATATTAGATAATGTAAATATGACTCGCTCAAGTTTATTTCTTGATAAGTCGTTTTCTTAAAACGTTTTATTCATTTTCAGCCAGTGCTTAGTTTCTCGTGTTGTTTGTGCACCTGGAATGACATTTTTGCTTGCATCGTCACCAAAATTGACAATCCTACAGTGCATTATCCTTTGGCTGTCTTATGTCCATCGTCTTTTAAGATCTCCAAACTACAGCTGAATTAAAAAAAATAAGCTAAAAATAAAATGGAATAGCGCAAATTGTCCAACAATTTCGCCAAAATAAAATGCTGCGTAAATTATACTCTGCGTTGAAGCAAATATAAATGGCAGCAATAGGTACGGGCAGTACAATAGACACTAAATGTAGCAGTGTACCAGTTTCAGCATTCACTTTGCTTGGCATTAAAATAATGTTGTTTTAACTAGATGACAGCTGCTGTGCTTTATCTTGAAAAACACTCCTTCTAACACTTCTTCTTGCTTCTCAAGTTCTTCATTAACAAAATTATAGTCTAATTTAAATTTCTCCTTCAGCACCAACCCTATACCACCATTCGTTTTCCCTTTCACTCTCCACACATTCTCTATATCACCATCTCTTTCCATTTCCGAGTGTTCCGCCGGCGCCGCCAAAGGTCGGGTCAAATCGTTTCGTTTTTTTGTCTGTTTGTTAGTCGTGTTGATTGCTCATGTTAGTAATAATAATGTTTAGCCATAACTAATTGGTGTAGAGTTTTATTGAAAAATATTTATCACACTGTATTGGAGAATTCAATTTGTTAAGAAATTGGTGATAAATGTGAAATGAGAGCTATCAAAGGTGAACATGATGAGGTATGAGAAGTCTAAGATGAAATGCCGCCTGTAGCACAAATACAATATGAATCTGAAGAAAGATTTCGGGACTGGACAAGGGATTTTGATAATTACAAACCTTTAGATTAGACCAAGAGAGAGAGCGTTTTGAAATTGTAAGATCAACTAGTAATGTCGAGTGAAGATGAAGTGACTCAGATATCAATAAGAAAAATTTGCATGTTAAATTTTAAAACATCTTTATTATATAGTAATTGACAGAACTATAAAGCATTAACTTGAAGAAATTAACATTTATATCATTATACATAACCCACAATTTAAAACATCGTCATTATCATACTGACAAAAGACGTTCAGATTTGGCCATCCTATACATATATAGTTTTAATAAATGACTAAAATAAGACGAGAAACGTCTATTTTGATGTTAGTATCAACATCAAAATAGACGTTTCTTTTGAAAATAAAACCCCTCCTATCAATCTATCCCTGTCCAATTCTGGGGTTAGATATATCTAGACCATAATTTTCTTACTAACTACTCGGTGCACGTAAACTCGCTGATCCGAGACGCAAAGGTTCATGGGAACTCATGGAAAAACCCCATTAATAATGGGTGCCCCATAAAATGGTATTAAGTATTCATTAGACTATGTCCCATGGTCCAATGGGTTTTATCGTTTGATGTACGAAATTTTTGTAGTAAGGTTTTGTGTTGCGATTGTTTTAAAAATTGCTTCATTGATTGTAATTGGGAATGTGTAAATCATGATTTGATTATCTTGTACAGCTTTGTTGAATGTTTTGTCTTAATTGATATAGTCACTGTTCTTTTTTAAGTAAAGGTCAAATGTGTCGCTTAACTTCAAACTCTGATAAATCCACTCTACCCTGTTAGGAGATATTTAAAAAAAAGTGTTAATAGTCTTAATTTCATGAATTAAAACACAGTATTTTTTTAGTATGGCAACATTATTGAAGAAAACGATCCTGTTTAGCCAATTCAGTATTTAAATCACTCATTCTTTCAAAAATGTAATATTTAAGTTGGAGTCACCTTTATTTGATATAATGGAATGCAATTTATCTATCTTTGAAAAAACTCAGTGTGGATTTATAGAATTTTAATTTAATGGATTCGGATTTATCTGGATTGTGATCGTGGACTGACGGCCATGTTGAACAAACGCAATTACCTGATTGGCTCTCATGGACTTAACTACATTTGAAAAAAACTTTCTCATGGATCTATCTGACTTAGAATAAAATATTATGATTTTAACGGTTTATTTTCTCAAAAACCATGCGGATTTATACACAACTGATAAAATTGTTTAAAAGCATTTCTTTTTCCGTTTCTTTTGACACCAAAATCTTAAAAGATCTCAGAATTGGATTTATCTGAGTTTGAAGTTAAGCGAGACAAATGTTCTTAATTATATTTGTTTTAATAGATGCTACTATATATTTCTTGGTCAAAATCTTTAGAAGAAATTATGTGGTTGGACTTTCTCTCAAAATATATAACAATACAGATTGAGATTTGACAGATAAAAGTGCTTAATAATTATTAGGTACACTTTGAGTAAACCATAGCAATATGTCCCTATTCCAACTGGCATTAAAGATAAAGAATGCAAAATCAATAAAACTATAATAAATTAAAATTCTTCAATCATCACAATTCAATTAAGACCAACAGATTTATTCATCATGTTTAAGCTTAAAATCAAGAGTAGCAAAAACTGCAATAATTTACGAATATTTTTTGATCATTGTTGATGTTATCTGTCTAATTACCCTATTGTTATTTATTCATAGGATTAATGATTATTCATTAATACTTTGTCAGCGGTAACATACGATTTCGTGGATAACCTTAGGATTATGAGACCTTTCATTGGGTTCATAATCATTATTAGCAGCCCTTTACTAATTAGTTATAACTTCTTTTGAGTAGCGTGGTCCAATCTTGTTGGTCATCAGCTTCGAACACAAGCAGGCGTTAATTTATTTCATCACCAGTGCTCTGAAAACGGTGAAGGAAAACATCGTGAGGAAACCAGCATGTCCTAGAACCAAAACTTCGAAGACATGTTACATCCACCAACTCGCACTGGACCGGCGTCATGGATTATGGCCCACTCTCTCTCATAGAGAGGAGGCCTTAGTCCCAGCAGTGAGAAAATTATAGGTTGATTTTGCAATATTTTCTTTTTTATCTTTCTTTCTTGATTTGTGTGTTTCGTATCCAGGATTTCAGTCTTTATACCAATGATCTGCCAATACTTTGTTATGTAACAAACTTCATATTTCATGGAAATTTGCAGTTCATTTATTTTTATATTCGTTTTTATTTTCCCTCCAATTTTATGTTATCCGTCATTCTTTTTGGCTTTTGAATGAAAATGCTGCAGCTTCTATCAGGTCTTAGACTTTAAAAATAATTCGGCTTAATATTTTGCTCAGACAAATTGCTGTATTTTTCTACGAAGGACGGTGTCGTTTTGTAGTGAAGACCTGCAGGTTGGCACCAATTTACGAGTATTATGAATATTCATGCTTCAAATACCAGTGATCTAGGATGGCAATCAAAAAACGTCACAGAATGTCGCAGCTGTTAAAATTCTAGTATATCTTATAAAAGTAAAATGAGGGAAACTGGTTGATATGGTTCTGGGAAGCAGGAGCTTACAGTTTGTTATTCATTAACCTATTTTAGTCGGTGTTAATTCTTTTGATACGTAAGCTTTATGCATCATCGTCATTATCATTATCCTGCCCATAAGCCAGTATATTCGGGGTCGCTGCAAAATTTATTTTTCTTCCATACTTCTCAATGTAATACTTATATATTTAAACGTATCATGTATTAACATTTTTCTGCCACCACCAGAGTATTATTTAATAAAACCGACAGGTGTCGAGGTGACAGACAATACAAAAATTTTTCAAGTTTCCTCCGTACATTTTCGGCTTTATTAAGCAACACCTGTCGTGAAATAAGATGAGGAGCTCGTGGCTAAGTAACAACAGTCGCACTGATCGATCCATCAGGTTAAGCTACGCTTGCCAGGGTTGGTCAGTGGATGGGTGACCATCTTTACATACCGAGAATCCTCCGTGCCTCGGAAAGCACGCTAAGCCGTTGGTCCCGGATGTCATTCGTGGATCTTTGACAGTCGTTACGAGTCGTCAGAAACCCGAAAGTCTGACACCAGTCTTACCAAGGGATATCGTATTACCCAGTTACTGGGTTGTGGAGATCACATAGGCAGTCGTTCCATTTAAATACTGGTATTCAGCTGTATCCGGTTAGACTGGAAGCCGACCCCAACATAGTTGGGAAAAGGCTAGGCAGATTGATTGACCTGTCGTGAAATAAGATGTCGCATTGTCGGTATTTTACTCCCCAGAAAAAAATGTACTTACAGTAATCGGACTTATTGATTATGGATTAAAAAGTGTGAAAAACGTCTTGCTACGAGACGTCTTTATTTTGCAGAATAACGGAAATTAATGACAGACCAAAAGGACCATATTTCATATTATTTTCTAAACAAAGAAAATTCAAATGAAATTATATGAATTCTCAAGACTCACTTGTGTACATACTCCTCGAGGAGACTATAATCTATCAATTGTGGAAGACAGAAAAAGCTAATAGAGCTATACGTACTATAAAATTATCAATCATGTGAGACGGAATGAATGTATAAACAAAAGCTTTATTCCCTTTGTAACAATGTCGTGAAACGAATCGAAGGGTAAGCAAAAAATTGGCGCCATGTCTGACCTAGAGTTATTAATTAAATGAGGATGGGCAGAACTAGAGGGTTGAATGCTATTTACTAATTATGAGTTTTTTCTTGGCTTTTCTTTGTTAAGCTCGTAGTTCTTCTACGCGAACGTTCGTTTTATTTGATTGCATGATTGCGTGATATTATGGAATTTGATGTTAGTTAGTTTTCATTTTTGAAGTAGGTTTCATACTTACATAGCCAGCACAAAAATTATGATGTGCTTGCTGTATTACCAAGTGCAAAACTCTTCTATCTAAAGTTGAATATATACTTAGCGCTCTTTTTTTATTATTATGCCTTAGGCTTCATGCAAACTAATTATGCACTTTCACAGACCATGTCAGACACTTATCTACATGGTCCTCATATGGCCTGACCAAGATTATGTCTGAACTTTAAAAGAGACTGCGACCTCTGAGTTTATTTCGGTCCTTCTTCTCAGATTAGGCGGCTAGGAAACACCGAAATCATCTAGTTATAAAACATAATTTTAATTTTGACGTGTAAAAGGATTTTTTGAACCAATTTGCAGAAATAAATATAATTTATCACTAAAATTTCAAATAGACTCTTAGCCTTTGTAAAGAGATCATAAGTCTTGTGCATTAGCAAAATTCTGCATCAACGCGTATCAATACCGAATTCCCATCCCTTCGATCCGCGAGCAACTATCGATTGGTCCTTCAGTGCTCGCGTAAAACAAACTCCCCCCTTACTCCAACTCGAAGTGTGCCATGTATACAAATGTCCCTCTTCGAGTATTCCTTTGTTTCCTTCTAATGACTAAGTAAGTTAGTATTCTTCATAGATATTGATTTATACGCCTTGTAGTTCCCAGAAAATACCTCTGAGTATTTCAATTGGTAATTTTTCTTTTGTTTCATTGAAGTGCGATTAACGACAAAGCGATGGTAAATAGATGGTCTTCAGCTAAACTAATAGGAGTGTAGGGGATAAAGAAATGGCAAGGAAAAGTATTAATCACAAGCTTACCTACTAATAACGGTTAATAAGGATACCTTACTCAATTTAAATTATTGAGATTTCAAGCTTGTTCTTGTATAGTCTCCTTAGTGATTATTTTTATCCAATCGTTGTCTGGAATATATATCTACTTGTTTACCTATTTGTGTCGCAGCTATGTCCAGTCTAGGAAAATATTTTTTTAATCAAATTGATACACTACGTCAATTTGCCTTGTTATAGTCCACGCCACTACTCAAGTCCAATAGACGCGGCGCTAGTGTTTATGACATTGCATTTAAAAAAATGTAGTTCCACAATTTGCCGCCGGACTTCAGCGGTGGCGCGTACTATAAAGCCATTTCTAACAACTATCGTGGAATGACAGTTTTAATTGACAATTTAAGTTGGTAAGTAGATAGTAATATTACTAATAAAATAATTTCCCTAGGTCTATCTCAATCCCTAACGTACCTACTTCTTCTCAGTGTAAAGTAATTTTATTTTTAATTCATTATGAGCGTTACGCATTCAAAAAATTGGCAACGTCGCAAGAAGCTGTCAAATATTTACCTGTTTTGATTAATTTGGCAATATTACTGAATGGAAATATGAAATATCGCTAACTAGTGACCTAAAATACTATTAACGAATTGTAATTTTACGACTGAATTTGATGTAAATATTCGGTGTTACGATTTCATAATCAATCTTTTAGTTCCGTAGTTAGCGATATTTTATATTTTTATACTGTTTGATTGCCAAATTAATCAAAAAAGGTAAAAAATTGAGAGCTATTTGCGACGTTGCCAACTTTTACGACAAGCGCTCTTAAGAGTGCCTACGTCCTATCCGTGCCTCGAACTTACAACCTCTAACTCACCAGTCAAAACCTATCTTATGGCCGAAACTAGGACATAAACGCCCTCCCCTTTAACCGTCACGCTAAACAACAATCACCATAAAAAATACAAGTAAAAATAAAAAAATCTCCGGTCGTGTAACGGTGTTTTAAAACCATGTCGAATCTTATATTTTTGATCGTATAACGTAAAACTACGAAGCTGCGCACGCGATCATCTTCGTAAGATTATATTGTGATTATTTATTGAGAACATGCGATGCCGCAATCTTTTTTCTGTTTGTTTCTTGGATTGTAGAAAGTCGTGTTGAAGACGATAATGACAAAATATTAGCACATGTAGCAGAATTCCAAATGTTGGAGCTGCTGAAGATTTTAATACCATCTTTGCATTGTATAAAATCAATTTCCTTTGTATTATATAATTTCAGAGCACGGGTGTGAGTACTATGTACTAAAGAGCTAACATTTACCGGGTACGTCTTTTATTGACTTGAATGCCCTGGCGGCTGTGAGTATTTCATGCTCACTCAAATGTCTCGCTGATGGTGGCGCGTGTGTTGGATCATTTAGCTCCCTTCAAAATGGCTGAGCTGAATGGTGCTAATCCATGCGTCATGTTCGTGAACGGGCGCTGTCAGTTGGGACTGGTCAACTCTTAGCTGCCTTGACTGATTAAAATTGTTGAATTGTTATTTGTTTTATTACGGACGCTTCTAACGTGCACGTCTTTCTACATTGTTCTCACATGTTTAATTTCAACATGAAAGATGTAACCGATATTTTGTAACAATTTATTTAAAAGAGTGTCCGTGGAGTTTCTTGCCCGTTCTTCTCCTTAAGTACCTATTACGCTTTGGAATGGGCAACTAGCTTCATATTTCTGACTGACCGATTCCTTGACAATTCAAAAGTGCCTGTAAATGGTTTAACTGAAATAAATACTTTGAGTTTGAGTTGTGGTAGGGTAGGGTAGGTCAGAAGCCCAAAAGTCTGACAACCAGTCTTACCAAGGGGTTGTGGAGGTGAGGTATGCAGTCGCTCCATGTAAAATACTGGTATTAAGCATTTGGAAGCCGACCTTAAAATAGTTGGAAAAAGGCAGACAGACGATGGAAGCAGAAATGCAAAAGTTTGTTTTAGATGCAAAACTGAAATCAAAAGAATATGAAGTAGATTCGAAATCGGAATCATGGCCATCAACCAGACTGCAAAGAAGAAGACTGGGAAACCTATTTCTTCATTCGTAATGACTGATTTGTAGCTATTGATAGCCTACAATACTGTACAGTCTTTAGGAAAACTAGCTCATGAATATATGTATTTACTTGAGAATGTTACCATTGGCACTCAATGTAGCTCTATACAAACTTAAAAAGAAGACATAAACGATGTTGAACACGGAAACTAACTATATACCGTCTTCAGCATAGTTTATTTATTTTCCGTTCTTTACTTATCAATGCAGATTGATGTATATCATTTTACTAACTGATCTTCATTAGGACCACATAAAAGTATTATTTTCTTTAGGACCACTTTTTATTATACTTTAAATTAATCTAATACGTGAGTCTTAGCCAAAATCTGATCACTACTAATCTCAATATCACCTAAACCAAATCTTTTACACAAAATCACAAATAACATGTAAATGAGATACAATATTTTAGCACTATGACGTAAACGGTCGACCATTACTGGTCACAGCAATTAGCTCAAGGCAAAGCACTCAAAGTCGAATCAAACACGAGAGTACGTTTTTGTTGTAATGATTTTTCCTATAAAACTTTAGAATCTTTAGATTAACCTATCACGAACGGATGCTGATCAAAAAAGTGTCAGAAATGAATTCGTTGAAGATCTATGAGGTGGAAAAAACGATTCTTAAAATACAATTGATGATAGTAATTGTTTGATCAGTAATCATGTATTTATGAGAGTCTTTGCACGTTATGTTGATGTACCAAATGGTAAAAAATTTGCATACAAGGGGAAGTTTGGGAGTAGCGCCAGTGACAGAACAGTTGAAAGGAAATGGTTTGGCTTGGTATGGGCATCTGATGACGCGGGAGGAAACACATGTGACTAAAAGAGTTATGAATATAAATTTTGATGGATGGTAGGAAGAGGAAGGTCAAATAAAATATGGATGGATTGTGTGTGAAATGACATGAAAGAGACTGATACAGAGTGAATAATAGCGTAACGCTTGACCGGGGAGAATGCAAGAAGAAAGCGTGTTTCGCTAACTTCAAGTGACATGGGCAAGGGCAAAAAGATTATGATGATGATGAAGATGGTATGTATATAAAGGTAAGCAACTTTTAAAAGAGATAGCGTAAGAAATTCAGAGGTAGGTCTCGTATTAAGCAGTGATTATTACCTACTTCGACGACGTAGATAAAACAAAAACTTGGGTGGTTCACTACATATTCGATAGATGGACTGAGTGAAAGATGATAATGGCTAGAAAAGAATTGACTACCTAGATAATGACTAAGTATGGAATAAAAATACATGTTGCACCGACAGGGCAGGAGAATGGCGAAGATGATGCACCGAACAAAAATGGACTGGACTTCTATTCAGAAGTTGCTGTTACAAAAACAACATTAGCTACAAAAATAACAGTAACAACAACATGAGCAGCATTAGCATCTCATACCACTGGGAGTCTTAATATAAATGACAGTTTTATTTAACTAAGCCATACTGAATCCAGCTCGTCCTGCATGAAAACTAGATCTAATTCGAATTGTGTCACAGTTTTATCAATCTCATAAAACCAAGATTGAATATTAGAGAGGATGCCAGCTCAACAAGTTTCCACGCCTATCAAGTTAGTTTCTGAGACATCCCGGATGAGCAAATGTCAACGGACATAAATCTACAGATAATTTAAACATAGGCAACCATGTTGGATCATTTCAATATGTTTTACTATGCATAGATCTGCATAGTGATTGTAGTACAATAGATTGATGACTAGATAAAGATGTTGAGTTATTTAGCTCAAGAATGTTGAATGACAAGTAAAGAAGGCCTATGAAGAAAAAATTATAAAGATAAGACATATTTAAAATGAATGAACCCCCCAAAAATCAACCCTCAAAACATATTTCATGATCCCAATATCACACAAAAAAATTACATAATACTTACCCTAACCCCAACGATAAATAATATAACGTTAATTTGCGCGGTAAATCAGTAAACACAGTCGCGTGTCACAGCCGCCATTTTGGTCTTAACCTCATTGACAGCTAGGCGTAATGGCGGCCACGATAGAAAGGGCGCGAAGAATAGTCATTGTTGTTTAATAATCTTTAGACGTCATGCAACGATAAAAAATGGGCTGATTAACATTTCATGACAGTTTTTGTGAAAGAAAGGCCTGAAGGCGAACAGATTACTTGGATTTATTAAGGAAAAACTGCCAAGTGTGCCACGTTGGTTTTTCTTAAAGATCTTCTCGTGATTTTGGAAGCGAATCATGTTTTTGCTGGTGACTTCATAAGTATTGAATTAGAATCAAGATTAGCAGAGGCGTTAATCAAGCTATCTACCGCTAGAGCCCCTCCCCGCTGCGCGTGCCATATACCCGTTGAGTACCGAACGACCCCCCGCGGTGACAGATTTACGACCGCACTTAAATAAACAAAACACTCGGGGTTTTTTGTTTCGCCTCCGGTGTTATCGCTAGTTGATTTGGGTTCGTGTTTAGACAAATGATTCTTTGTAATACTTAGAAATGTCGAGTGGAACCCTTTGAATTCATAAATACGCATTGTAATCGACGGCTGCGCCGTTTAGTGATAAGACGATTTGTGATAAAACTACTGTTCCAATTTACACGAAATTTTGCAGGGTACATTATGAATAGATAAGTTATATAAAGAGAGCATTTTTTACAGATAAACACAGTAAATAAAAACACGAAAAATTACTACTTTTGAATAGGTACTAACCGTCTGTTTACGTAAAACTATTTTCGTGTTTTTAAATTTACGATGTTTATATTTTAGTTCATTTATCGTTTATAACGATATTTGAACTATTTATATGAAAGAAAATAAGCACTTACCAGCGATTACAGACACAAATCACTCACAAAACACAAAACAACACCACAATCACTTTTTCCACAGACACTTTTGCTCACATGTTTTTGGTTGCCCAAAATAGGTATCAAACGATGTTATTTAGTGTTCATATTATTCACCACGATGTAAAAACTACTTAGTAATGCAATTAATATCACTTCCCGTCGATTTACACAAGAAAACCATTTAAAATAACGAAATACATGCGGACCGAGCACTCATGACCAGCGTAGTTTGACTCGCGTCTGACGTGCGTGAACTGTCAAATTCAACATTTTTTTGCAATTTTGTCCATGAATATTTTTGTCTGCCAATGATTTAGTCGACGAGAATATCCGTCAGGCCCATAGAGAAATAATCCACAGTCCAGATTAGCACTTTATAGTAATAGAAATAGAGATTAAAGCCGCGTGTATACGGCATCGCCAAATGGCGATGGCGGGGCTCTAAGGGGGTCGTGTTTGCATTACCAAATGGTAATGGCGGGGCTCGACCGGTTAACTATATATATATAAGTATAACCGCACGCGCAGACAAAACTTAAATTGCATAATCTCTTTGTTGTTGAATAATGTGGTTCATTATAAGATCATCGATCGTAAAATAATACAAACAATAAAACGATAATTGTAATAATAAATTAAAATGACAGGATTACAAGAATAAAACAATAGAATTGAAATCACTGATACTTACTTAACTATCGATCTATTAATAAAAAGTATCATGATACAGTGTTAATTAAATTGATATATTTATTACTCACTGCAATGTCAATATCTCAGAAAATATACCTTCATTTATATTTAAACAAGGATGATGAAATATCGATAAGAGTCTTCGGTAAAATCGTAGAAGTACTGCAAACTTCCGATGAAAATATATTTAAAGCGACCGTAATAATAGGTAGGTACATGAATGTAGTTACTTCTCAAGAACGCGTCAATAACATCAATACAGTCCTCTTGTGTTAATCCTATGTATTTTGTAATTATAATTTCTATTAATTTAGGTTTCTCAACGTATCCCGGTAACACTATCCAAGACTCCTTTCAATTGGTTAATAATTCTATCTCGTCTTCATTATTTACAAGCCTCTCAATTACTTCTACTGCCATTTCTACTTTTTTACCCATTTCATAATCTACAGCTCTACACTCCCTTGCATTAAAATTATCCCTTCCCATATTAAAAGCTGCAAAATAAGAAATTAACATTGTCGTATTATTACTGGTAGCCCGTCACTCCATCCCGACTTATTACTAATAAAAATTCCTTGTACAGGCCTGTGACAAGCACTTAATAGTGTCAACTGTCTGTTGATGTTAGAATTTACCCTATTTTAATACCGGCTGGTTTAAAACTAGGTTCAAATATTCATAGGATGTTGTTTTGTATTCGTAAAGACAGTGCTTACAGTGGTAAATGTCAATAATATGTCGAGGACTGCTATATTGCCTGTCGTTAGGACAAAGTGAATACGTGATATTGTTTCTGGAGCATATTTATCAGTGTTACCAAGAGGTATCGTGTTACCCAGTAACTGGGTTGTGGAGGTCAGAAAGACAGTCGCGCTATGTATACCAGTATTATAATTATATGGAGCGTATGTCTATCTGTTTTTATCCGGTTAGACTGGAAGCAGAACCCAAAGTAGTTGGGAAAAGGCTAGGCAGATTGATTGATTATGATGACCCCAGGATAGATGGATTGTTGAATGAAAGGTAATATAGTTTGGCAGAAGACGATTATGTAACTATGATTTTTGTGGCGTTACTTAAAAATAACTACGTATATAAAGCAGGGAAAAAGGCCATCCCAACAGCAAGTTAAGTTATCTATCATGTTCACCTCATTCGTAGTATCAGTAGGTAGGCACTGTTTAGGGATATTTCAAGTACACTTCTTCCATCCTTTATTCGAAAGGAAAGCAAAACCATACATGTAGCTTCCTAACATTTCTAGAATGCTATTTTTCTCCAATGTCATCATTATCTTTCTGCCTTTGTACGATATTACTTGGGGTAGACGTAAGCAATACGTTTTCTTCTTCCGTACTCCCCTGTCTACCGTCAGGCTATCATTCACTAGCTTCTCTTTTAAATAAATCCTCACACAACCCATCCATATTTTCTTTGGCCTTCTTCTCCCTCTCAATCCATTCTATATTCATCATCAATCATCATCATCATCATCATCAATCATTATATATTCATCACTCTTTTAGTCACTTGTGTTTTCTCCCTCTTCATGTCCATACCAAGCCAAACGATTTCCTTTCATCTTTTCTGTAATTCTTTTTCTTTTGTGTTCAATTGTTATTGTTAACATTTTTGAACAACCCTGTATTATAATAGACAACTAAAACACTAATTTATTGATTCCGATTATAAATGTGTCGTTTCGCATCACTAACAAGTTCAGTACTGACATTTGTAGTGCAGGTGTCACTAACATTATAGACGTAGACACTGCAGTAATCCCTTCTTTACATTGTATAGTCAATTGCTTTTAACAAAAAAAACTGTTCAAATGTTAATCTCGTGGTCTAGTAATGTCATGCATTAAGCTAGTAAACGTTTTATCTATTGCAGACATGAACATTAAAGATTAACACAATGTAAAGTTTTAGATGTTAATGTTATCACCACCGTAGAAACAGAAGATATGAAAGACAGACGGCACGACGTTAAAAATTAAAAAATGACACTTTTTATAGAAAGATGTATCTCTTCGTCTATTCTTCGTAGAGTAGAGAGAGAAAGAAGTGGCTACACGAGCGGGCTTGACAAATAGGTTGATGATCACAGTATCATTATTGTCATAAACGGAAAGTTGTTTTCACAACTTTGACGCGATCTCATGTCAGTATTTGTAAAGGCAGACAGTCATTGTGCTGTCAAATATCATATTAGCTGTCGTTATAACTGATGGACTAGCCACGAATAATATAAATAGACATAAGATTATGGTAACAACAAATAAAATAGCTTTCAGAAACAAGAAGCGTGCCAGAACACCAAATAATATATTTACAAGAAAAAGCATTGGGTTGGTTAGAAGTAAAAAGGTCAAACACCGCACAGAACTCAAAACAAAAACCATGTAACAACTATTTTCTTAAAGACACTTAGGCGTAGATTGAAATCAATGTTCAGCCCTTAACTTTTCACCAAACCACCTAAGCAGGCTATCGCTCCCATCGGGTCTCAACAAAAGAAACGCCAGATAGACATCAGCATTTTCCGAGTAACCACCGCTAGGTGGCGTGCGTAGAACGTACTTAGATTTCGTGAGATAACAAATGCTATCCAAGACAGTCATTTCTTTCTATTCATTCTGATTGCTTATGTAGGAAGGGAAGTCACATCAAAACGAGTAGTTGATTTAGTTTAAGTTAATGAAGTAGTTAGTAGTTAGTAGTTACTGGTAGAACGGATTTAAACTACATTAACGTAGAAGAAAATTGGAACTGAATAGGTTGAAATGGCGTGTGAGCTCAAACTCAAAGATTTATTTTAATAAACCCATTTTCAGGCACGTTTGAATTAACAAGAAGTTGGTTTGACAGAAAATTGAAGCTCATTATAGGTTCAACGCAGATTCCTTTGAAGAAAAACGGGCAAGAAACTACAAGATATTCCATTTTTTGATACAAGAAAATGCTGATATTATTTAGTGCGTTTATTACTGCAGCGCCCCGCGGTTTCACCCGCATAAGTCTCGATTCCGTTAGAATATCCAAATAAAAGCTATTCTATGTCCTTTTCCAGGTCATGGTCTACATATGTGCCAAATTTCATCCATATCCGTTCAGCCGTTTTAGCGTGAAAACGTAACAAACAAACTCACTTTCGCATTTATAATATTAGTTAGGATATGTTTGGGTTATATGCTTGATGATGAGAATTTTAAATAACCCAATAAATATGTAGAATGAAAGAGTTAAAGGTATTACTTATTTGTGTTCATCAAAGACGGCATAATTTGATTCTCTTTTATAAATTAAAGTAAATTCATATCTGCCATTGAAATTGGTCACAGTAAGAAACAATATTTGAAACTATTTCCTACTTTACATGCGTCATATTTAGAGGTCAATACCAGAAATATCAAACAATTTTGTAGCAGTTTTATTGTGGTTTTGAATTTTTCACATTAATTTATTGTATTCGAATTTCATCGTCAATTTTCTTGGTGTATAAGACAACCTCGGATTTATTATACTTTTTAAAATTTGCATCAAGTTAGGTATCCAAGTCAAGCAAGAAAGCTGGAAGAACTGTTTTATTTTATCTTCTACGGGGCACCTCTTGGCCTGAGTCTCATCTGATGGTAAGTGATGATCACGCCGAAGGTGGAAGCGAGCTTCATCTGGAATTCTCCACATAGGAACTGGCTATCTTACCTCTAACTGCCGAAACACAACAATGCTATTTACATTATTGTTATGGCGACAGACTTAGATAAGATAGTGGTGGCTAGTCAGGCGGACTTAGAACAAGCCCTACCACAAACCAGACAAAGCAAAAAAAATTGCCCCCACTGAGACAGGTGGTGTAACCACTAGACCACATAGGTGTTTAAAATGATGACCTTCGAAAGACGGCAGAAAGCGGACAACTGAGTGCCGTGCCGTAGCGAAACTCGTGAGAGATCTTAATCCAGCAGCGCTTCTTTATTAATACAAGCTTCATCATCATCATTCGTTAATTGAAAGACGTCCACTGTTGGACAAAGGTGTCCTTCCCAAACATCGCCATAACAACCTGTCCTGCAATTCCCCTATCTAGCCGATCCCGCGATCTTCACCAAGTCGTCGTCGGTCAAACTTCTGCGGGGTATATAGCAGCTTATGCCACATGTCTGTGACTGCCTCATTGGTCGTAAGCGCTACTGTTGAGGATGAGGTCCTGGTTGGGTAAAGTGTTATTGGGTTTTTTCAGAGCGGCATTATTCAGTAGCAGCCCGGGATCCTTTGTATTTGTACTAGGTTGATGCCCCTATTGCATGGAACTTAAACATGACTGTCGAAATGTGGGTGTACTATAGGTACGCCACTACCTACTGCTTCGGGAATTACAGGCGTGAAGTTATGTTATGTTATGTCTGAACAATTTGAAAATCTATGTCCTAACTGGCACAATATTCCGGGTGCGAACTTATAAATAAATATAACACCATAACCCGCGAGTTATTTAGAAAAACAACGCGACTTAAGAGAGCAGTTAACATTTGCTCCGGCAACATTAATAAATCATTTGTCAAATGCGCCATTTTGTCTTATTAACCTTAAAAGGAAAGCGCGGTAATTACGGAGGGTTGGTGTGCTCTGGAGCATCTAGAGTTGGGATAGTAGTCGAGTTATATAGTTTAGTCGATTATGTGAGGAAGGGAAATTTGATCGAGTTGTTTGAATAAATAGATGCAAGATTAGGGCTGATTATTATCACTGCACAATTGGTTTCTTATAAGCTGATCTAGATAGTTAAAGATAGGGAACTCGTTTAAAACGAAATACTTACTGTGATTTCATTTGTTATTCGAAACAGTAATAATTGTATTGCTGTTACAAATATTTTATAACGTAATATAACAAAACACACCTGTATAGTATCTACACCCACATTTTTTACGTAAACTTTTATGATAACCAAAAGATGAATGAATACAAAACCGATCCTCGCAGTCGACTAACAATCGAATAACCGAAACAAAGCACATCACTACACGTCGATTGAAACATCTCTATCAGAATCTAATAATAAAAGAGAGCTACCGTGGTGTGTCAATTAAATTCTTTAATTTAATTCGATTCGTTAGGCAGGTCATTAATTTTACAATAATGGCAATTTTTTGTTGTGTGTCTTGCCGAATTGACAGGGTGGAGATGGATAGACGTTCATTTGTTACAATGGCCGACTTTCAAAGAGCGATTTTGAAGTTTGCGTGCTTCTGACATTACGCCATCGATTTAATGAGTAGTAGGTACCGTAGTTATTTGATTCGACTGTCTCGTTGATTTAGTGGTCGTAACCGCTATTGCTGGGTTCTGGTTTCTAGGTCTGGTTTAGTGTTATTGGGATTTTCAATCAGAATTTTAAATAAGCAGTCGGATATATGGCAAAAAGGTCGCCCCGTTTTTCATGGGAAGGTACTTTGGTCCTTCCAGTCGAATAAATATAAATGTTGGTCCTTCGAGTCGGATGACTGGTGAAATGTGGGTGTACTTGGTACTGCCACGTCACCTATGATAGTCAGAAATACGAAAGTTTGACTGACAGTTGATGCATATCAGTTGAACTGGTTTCAAAATGCACGTTATTCCGTCGGTATTAATTCTTTTGCAAGTAGACAGTAATTGCATGTTGTCAAACAGTACCCTAAAAATGTCCAACACACGCCACATATTCTGTTATAAAGACATAACGTCACGCCGGTATTCCGCCTGTATTTTTGGCAGAGGTGTAGAGCCTAATTCGCCAGTTATGTTATAAGTCTAGTAAAAAGCCGTACGAACATTTTATCATAAATTGGTGATAAATCTCAGGGCCTGCTACTGAAAATTTCTTATAGAGAAACTCATTAATATCCGGGGAGCTAATCCCACGGACCCTAAGTTCAACGAAGGCCAACCAACGAAGTATTATATAACATGTATCAGAAAGTTTCAGGTAACCTTTGTACTCAAAATTATGACTACGTTGCAGCTTTATGTATTTTACTGTATGTACATAAATAATAAAATAAATAAAAGTTTTGGTCAGTTTTGGTGTGATACAGACCATCAAACTGAACATGAACTCCATGGGACCAGCATCGTAAACGAGAAAATATTATCAGCCGTGCCATACATTTGGGTGGAGTAGGTTTTTGAGAATGAGATAGTTGATAGTTTTTATATATATAGGTATACAAGCTGTATAATACAAATATCGAGAAAAAAAATCTGGCAAACCCGCGGTGGCACACTTATGTCGTTTAAAAGCCATTGTGTCAACATGACATGTCAATAGTCAAAATAGACGTCAAGTGTGGTCGATTAGTTGCGATAAGACGTCAAATATTCGAATAAACTATTGATTTAGTAGCTACGATGGTTTATCAATGGGAATCGGTTTGTTATTTTTGGGTGTCATTTGTTTTTTATGTGACTCATTTTAGGGGTTTGGATTTTTTTTGTCAATAGGTATATACATTATTTTTTCCTTTCTCGTGTTACTCAGTTACTACAATGTGGGAGTGGGATAGGCAGACGCGTCATGCAAAATTGCATAAACTGCATCTGGTTAGACTTTAAGCTATCCCCAACATGATGATGAAGATGATGATACTCAAAGATTATTTTTTATTGAACTTATCTTCATCCAAACAATACAGTCATCATTTTGGCCTGCCGTGGGTATATCATAAGTGGTAACTAAAGGATGACGTTAAGATTATGGACAGTAGTATCTTCCTACATACATACATAAACTCACGCGTTCTTTCCATGGGGTAGGCAGAAACTACAGAATGCCAACTGCTACCATCCTTACATACTCAAGTATGTAAAGATCATAGTAGAATAGTATCTTAATATGTTTCTGTTTGCTTATATGTTACACATTGTTGTTTTTTTTGCACTGTGCGTGTGCATACGTACAACATACATTACTCCCTAGCGACGCACCTGATGGTATCTTAGTGGTTACCGCCGCCTATAGTACCAGAAGTCTTGCAGGTGCGCTGCCATCCAATATACAAAGCTAAATATCTTTCAAGTTTAATGATCAATAAGACAACTTTTCAGGAGTAGAAATTAAAAGGCTAACAAAATGATGAAATAACACAAGAATTACAAAATATAATAAATTTTTAACCAACATATCTATTTTTAGGACTAAAAACCACTTTTCAGGTGTCGAAAGCAATACAAAAGGTAATAATAACAATTTGAATGAACTGAAAACGTATATTAACGGCAATAATCAATGCTTGGAAGGTAAAACAGCTATTATACACGTCGACAAAGGGGTTAGGAAGGAGTACATTATTGATTGGATAGTAAACGTGAAGAGTTCAAAATAGAATTTGATATGAACTGGTTGGAAACGTTTGTTTAACGTTTTATTCATATAGAAATTCTTAGAGAATAATTATGTTGTGACCAATACAAAATACATTGGTTTTGTTCAAAGTGATGTTCAGGCGGCCCATCTGATTGTAAATGTCACCACCTCTTATAGACGTCTGAAATACAACAACCGAGAGGCAACCGTAGGTACGTTGTCTATCCGAGAGACAAAGTTGCAATAATATCTAATGTAACTAAATCAGTACCGTTCAGCAATGTGGTAGAAGGCCTGACTGCTGAGGATGTGTCGGACGTAAATATAAGTATTGCCGCTAGTGGAGGCTTATACCAGCAATAAAACAGGCTATGGTGACTTATCCAAGTCTTGAAGAATCTCAAATTCACAGAATTCCACCTTACAAGCGATAGACATGAATATTACTATCGAAGAGTTGAACTTTAGGTCAAAACGTATTCATACACGAGAATTCTTAATTAAAACAAGCCTCGCTCATAGAAATAAAACCGGTGTTTTTAACAATCATTGCTGCTATAAAAACTATATGTGATTACTCGTGAAATCGGCTGTATTTTAATATTTTATTGATTGAAGGACCCGACTTAATGAATTGAGAATTTTGGAGGAAATAGAATAACTAAAGACGAAAAGAGCAATGTGAAGGATATAAGGATGACGAAATAATTTTGTGAATGCTAAAATACTAATATAAACTGAGACGAACGAAAAACAAAACGAGATCAAATAAGACGCACACGCAATAGGGTTGGGTTGAAAAAGGTGCATTGTATTCGATTACTGACGATCAAAAACTTCCAGAGTTTATAGGCGAAATAGACTTAGCTGCTAACTATGACTTGCTTCAGCAAAAAACTAGTAAATGTACTCGTAGCGAGGTTTTTGGTACCAAGTATGCAATTATATAGTGCCTCGTCGAGATTAAGTATTAATGTAAGTTCTGGTTACGCTAAATTATTTTTAAGAGTTCTATCTCTCTTGCACTATTAATTATTATTGTGGAAATAAAGTAACTAGATTAACAACAATCAATTAAAAACAATCAACATAAAGAAACTCAGTTTCAGCTTGTAACAGCAATCGTAGGTTATGAAATGACAATAGACTCATGTCTCACAAAGGATCGATTCTAAAAAGGTCATCGCTGAACTCATAAAATATTATCCACCATTCTAAATAGGCTCATTGGTATCACTCAAGTTACGAGTATATGAGCCAGTGATAAAATGTTATTAGGTTTGAAAGCCTTAAAAGTTAAAGGTCGCCCTACGCATTTAATCAATGTCTTAAACCGATGTTGAGATTATCTCCTAGCTGTTTGTGTGTTTGAGTTGAGCTCGGAAACTGCTGTGTTTGCTATGTCTGCTGTTTTTTGGTTAAGTTTCTGCTTTGAAGAGTCTTTGGCAAAGCTTTGATTTATTATTTGTACATACGATTGGCGTTGTGCATCTCAATGCCATTACATAGTATTATTTGTTTTATGTATTAAATATGAATATTAACTAACTGATAATTTCCGATGTATTTCGATTAGAATTTCGTAGTTCTATATATCTGCTGCAATAATCAGCTTGGAAAATTAAGACGGATTGAACGAATTTTATGTGGCAGTGACTGGGAAACAAATCCACCGCTTCATTGCTAGACTTTTACAAAGATTTAGATGCTACATTTCTAGAGAACAGCTGTCTAGAATTTAGTACACAATTTCCAATGATTCCAATCATTTTTAAGGTAGTTTTTGCTTTAACACCGCGCGTGCGCTCAAACTAGTTTTTTTATATAAATACCAACCACAAGGAAAATATAGCAAAATAAATCATGAACAGCCGTAGTTAATCTCAAAGTAATTACAATGATCATACCGCGATGATTGATAAACAACCTTGCCTGTTGCCGTTTCATATACTGTGAGATTATTATATTAGTTTCAAGATAGATAATGCAAAATTAATTATTTACAGTTGACATTTGCAGGTTGATGTGAATTAACCTGTTAATGTCATTAATTTAAATCAAGTGGATAAACTTGGAGTTGAGATTGATGGTAAAGAGTTTAATGAAACAGCTCTTTATATTGATGATAAAACTGAACTATGTTATAAAATAGGACGTAAGTTACTTTTATTTGTTAAACACCACAAAACTACTTCAATTGATAGGTTTAAACAAACCACGAGAATGAAACTAAAGATAGATCTAATTAAAACTTTTATTTCGCGAGTACCAAGATGATCTTTTGCCATTTCGCTCTGACAGTGACAACTTCTAAGAAGCTATGCCGAAAGAAAGTCCAATGTTTTTTGTAGATATTCTTTTTAGGCGTCTTTTATTAATAGAAATATGATAAAAAAAGGTGTTGGAAATGTATACGATCCGTTACTGATACCTGGAGTGATGCTCTACGGGAGGTCAAAGAAGCGCTGACAAGATGTTTTGAAAGGCGATATGTAAGCTAACAGTCTGACAGATGCACTATACAATTGTATATAATATCTGAATTCAGATTCAAATATTCGGGCACGAAATACGATTAATGAAATTTTTGTGCATTTGAAAAGTAAATCATCTACATAAAAATACAGTATTCGGGCAGGATGCTGGGGAGTATTGTAAATGCAAGAAATATATTGGAAATCAAATGGCACAATGATTTTCTAAGCCACATAACTGAAGAACCTTAAATGTGTTAAGCAACAAAGTTAAATTTGAAGCTGATTGAACGCCATACTAGGATCCAACTTCCGATGGTTGAATATGCACAAGACGCAGCTAATGGAGTCGTATATTTGTGTAAATCGTACAAATGTTTGAGTTTGGAATAGGCAGCGAATGCCCAAACTGAACCAAGTAGTGAGTAAGTCCGGATGACGCGAAATGGGAGTTCCTTTTATGACGAAAGCGATCACCGACGAGGGATTCCTCGAAATACTCGAAGGGAAAAAAAGAGGAAATCAGATTCGGGCGAGAACAAAGTAGTTCATGAGTCATCTTTAAATGGTTTTTGACCTCCCGACTTTCCTATAGTGAAAAGTTTTTGGTCCTTCCAGCCCACTTTTGGAATTGCGGAATAATTTTTGTTTGAGACGGCTATTACCGTAGAAAAACAGTATCTCAATTGTAGAGTATTTTGAACCCAATAATGGTTTATGATGCTATTTTGGACAAATGCCATGATTTTGAACCTTTATATTCTTTTTATCTATATGTACCTTTGGTAGGATGGACTTGCGTGGAAGGGCCGTCAGTTTTTTTTTTTCTAAAAATCCGTCCTTCGAGCCGCGAATTCAATTCCCGGGACGGGACAAATATTTTTACTGTCGCTATAACAATAATGAATGAAGATCAGTGCAATGACGCTGTATCTTCGGGATCTGATTTAGCTAACCAGAAATGAAAGCGAAAATAAGAGGAGTTGTAGAGAACATCAGTTTCTACACCACCCTTCTCCAACACTATGGAAAGGTAAAAAAATTATTATCTACAGAATGTTGTCACTCTTTTGGTATATCTTTGAATTTCTGATATTGTAGTTGTTCCATAGTTAAAGTTAAGTTCTTGCTATTTATTTTGTAGGTAATTGTTAGGAAAGCGCGGGAAGATACTTGTCTAAAAAATTTGATGAGTAGGTACCTATCTGACATAATTATATTAAGTGAGTAGGTATATTTGTACAAATTACTATATACTCGTCTTTATATTGGTTCCGAGTTCGGGAAAATCTTGCTATGACCAAGTGGTTTTGGACTTTTGCTGTAATTTGGTTTCGTTTTTCACTTTCAAAGCTTTTTGTCAATCAAAACGTTTTCAAAATGAGGAGCTAGGGGTGTCAGAAACTTAACCAGTAGGATGGGTAGGGTGATGGAGTAGGAGTAAGATGGCTTTGTCTTGAAATTATTATTTTTCAAAGTATCCCAGTACATTTTGGACCCCTAGCGGGCCTAGGAAAACGCCCTTGCGTTTTTTCTCAACTTCTGTGATTAAACAGGGTGAAAGTATAAAAATCTGCAAAATTTTGGATTTTTTTTATGGGTTTACTTATAGGAATATTAGTTCATTCCAATAAGCGTCTTATTAGGCCTAAATTAAATTGCAATAAATTATTCGTTTTTGCAAAAATTACGAAAATTTTGCTTATTTTAGAATCATTTACTAATCATGACATGGATTTGGATCTGAAATTGCGGTCTCCAATTTTTTTTTGCCAATGTATTCAATTTTTTGTTTTCTAAATAACTTTGTTACATTGCGAATGACTTTTCCAATGAGATTTAATCCTGAAGATTTCAGCGGGTATAACAATGAATAGGTACTTACGGTTTTTGCAGAAATCACGCGATATTACACAGCATCACTTTTTCACAATAATTTTCTTACACCACAATATTGTCTCACAAAATTGATCTAGTTTATCCTTTTATTTATTGTACACTTGTCTTTTTTGAACACTGGTCCTTCACTATACTCTCCGAAACTTTAGGAAATCGTTGATTGGTCGATTACGAATTTCAAATCGAAACGTTTTGTTATTTGAAAGAATTTGTAACGGATTGGGTACAGCACTACAGAGGTGAGGCGTAGCAATCAAATTTATGATTGCCAGTCATTAGAAAGAACAGGACAGAATGATAATTGCCTATCAATTAACGATCCATGCATTACGATTCAGCAATTATGGAGCACGTGGCATCATTTTCCAATTTTATTTTGTCGATAGTCGATTTCGTTTTTCGCCGCGCTTATATTACGTCACCGATGTCATTTTTAATCACAACACTGGTTCCTGTATCGAGTCTAAACGAGTCATAATATTCGTAGAGTTAAACTATAGAAAATCACAGGCGATCACCTCACACTAAACACAAATGATAACAGTCATCAAGTTTCGAAAAAACCGAATCGTCACTGGCTTCGAAAAAAAAACACGCTCGCCGACGCACACAAGCACAAAATTCTGTCCAATTAAAGATAATGTTTGTGGATATTTTAATAGCGTACCCCTCCGAAGAAACCCGACACAACCAACTCCTGTTGGATTTAAGCACTTAATGATCGGTTGGGGGAAATTGTGCGAGAAACGAACGGCCCAGCGTAGCTCCGTCTCGTTCTAATTAGTTCTATGGATCGCCACATGTATAGGGATTGTGGCGCCACTGTAGCAGCGTAGGCGTGGCTTATTCCGAGGCGGTATTTGTCAAAGGAGGAGCTGTTTTGCCATTGGTTGGTGGTTGTGAAGCGATTTTTTTCGTTCGTACGTGCAGAGAACGCGGGTTGGCAATGTAAGATCGATCGTCGGCGCCAGGTTACTATTATATGTTTTTTATGGGTATTTTTTGGCGGTGTTCAGTGCTTTGGTAACCTGTTATAGAAGCCACGCCCAGTCGGCTTCGCGGGCACGGACAGACAGAGACACACCGGCTATCAATCGGAGTTCAGGCCGTAGGGTTTTTTAAGTGCGGTTATATTTTTTTTTGTAATTTTTCGTGAGTGTTTGGACTCTGTGCTGTGACTGTTTGTATGTCATTGTGTTTTGTATACCGTATGTAATGCGTCGGTTGGTTTATCGTTTTTTTTTTTTAGAAGGCATTGCTGATGTATTGTTATTTAGATTTATTTGTCTTTATGTTTTGGGAGACTGTATTTAGTACTGTTTTTCATGACTTATGTAATATGTATTGTAAATTAAAACGTAGGTATTATGATATCTGTTCTAGCCAGAGGCGAACGGATACTTAACTATTTGATTGTATAATTCAGCATTTGTAGGTAATATTTTTTGTAGAAAATTAGTTTAAAATTCTATGCGAAGGAAAATTGAAAACAAATAATTTTAATTTTATTTTTCATACAATTTTGTAATTGACTGTACCTACTTCCATACTGACGCTACTTTTGTAGGTATAAAAATTTGTTTTTGCTCTAGATTAACTTAGCAAATAAGATAATATCTACCAAGTCACAAATAGGTTACCTTGTTTTATTCTAATCCAGATAAGTTTCGTTATCATAGTCTAATGTAAGTAAGATTGTTAAATTAGGTAAAGCTAAAACTAGCGTTTTTAAGTCCTTAAAGGTCAACAAAGTTTTTTTCTTATTTGCTACTAAGATCTAGCATCTGCCCTCGGCTTAGCCCGCGTGGACGTCTCAAAGTCGTTAAGCCATATCATTTACCAGGATAAAAAGTATCCTGTGTGTTAATCCAGGTTATAAACTATCTGTGTGCCAAATGTCATCCCAATCCGTTTAGTATTTTTTGCGTGATTGAGTTACAAACGTCCCAACATACAAACTTTCACATTAATAATATTATATGTAGGATATTTAATAGTGAAAACAACAGCGATTAGAGTAGGTACGTATCTTGAAAAGTTATAAAACAATATACCTAATTCTAATCAAATGGTAATAAAAAGTTTAATTTAATAAATGGACACGAAATAAAAACAGGTTTGAAACAGGTTTACATAATTCTTATTATATCAGACTGATATAATTTTTAAATTTACTACTTAGGTAGGTACCTATGTAGTAAATTTAAAAAAAAAAATATTTTTCATTACCTATATTTATTTTTAAAAAACGGCCTCACATTTTTTATAAACCAATTAAGTACCTATAACGTAAACAAAGCTCCAATGAGTACTTAAAATAGTGTCGACGATGTCAAATAGTACAAAAAATAAACTCTAAGGAAAACTGACTTTTCTACTCCGTGTGTAGTAAGCACGTTAAACCGCTGTTCTCGGCTGTCATTTGTAGATCTTTGACAGTCATTACGGGTAGTCAGAAGCCCGAAAGTCTGACAACCAAGGGTTATCGTATTATCCAGTAACTGGGTTGTAGAGGTCAGATAGGCAGTCGCTCCATGTACTGGTATTCAGCTGCATCTGGTTAGACTGGAAGCCGACTACAAAATCGTTGGGAAAAGGCTAGGTAGATGCTGATGACTGTGCTACTCAGGTCATTACCCCTAGGCTACTTACTCAGTCAGAAAAATCTGATCGTAAACGTGGAACATTTTGTTCCTAAGTTTCGATTTTCAAATCAGTAAGTAGCCATCTTTCTTACTTTTCATTTTACTGAATTAAATTAATTTGTAGTTGGTAACATCAATCTTATAATATGATCCTGTAAAATGAATAGTAGCTACTAGCAGTAGCAGGAAAAATCAACACGTTGTATTTTTTTTAATGATTTTATATTAAAATTTACAGGAGCTTTGGACTAAAAGGACCACTTAATTATTTTTAGTGGTCCTTTTAGTCCTAAGTTCCTGCAAATTAGATAATCACTAATCTGATTAAATTTGTTAAGAACTGGAAAATTTATATTGAGGTTAGTAGTTAATTTATATTTAGGTAGAAAACATATAGGTCAGTCCTTTGCCAAATTTTTCGGGGAAACAAGGCGTGTATGTATCTATGCTATAAGATCAGTCAGCGAAAAAAACTCCGTTAGCACTTTTATATTTTTAATCTTAATTATTGTTGACCAAATTTTTTTTATGAAAATCAGAACAGAAGTAAAATAAAAAGAGCATTAACTTTAAGTAGGTACTTATAGGACCTATACCCTATTACCTAGCTATATGATATGCTGAAATGCAAAGTATCGAATACGTAGTTCTGTTTAATATAGATAATGTTTAAAAGTTAATCGAATTTTGTCTCTGACCTTGCCTACACTAATTGTTACTTATTAATTGTCAATTTATTGGCTTAAACGAAAAAAACATCTTCAGCAAACACTTCAAAGATATAAGATAGTTTATAATGTTTAAATTAATCGGTACAACACTAACAAATAAATTACACAGCTAAATAATCTACACAACAGTTAATTACTGCCATATCGAGCTATAAAATAGCCCTTACAGTGATGTCAAACTGTCACAATATTGTGTCATGTCAATGTCAGTTTGACGTAATAAGAACATAGACATCACTATTAGTTTCATAGACTGTTCAATATGTTTCCGTGGTTCTGAGAAACGTTTAAAAATTGCTTCGTAACGTCGAAATATTACAGGCATATTATGCAATATCTGTAATATTAATGTAGGTAACTACTAATGCCTTGAAACAGTTTCTTCTAACGTTTTTTTTTTTTTTAAATACAGTATTTATCTTAGTAATAATATATAATAAATAATAATAATATAAATATATGGTACCTATTACAAAGTGTGATGCCTGTACTAGGATAAACCCGTATCACAGGCGGCATAAGGCACAAATATTTTTAGGACAACTGATTTCTTATTAATAATTTATATACTATAATTTATATAGGAACATAGGGTTTTGTAGTACATGAGGGACTAACAAAGTAAGCATTATTAATAACATGGTGTAGGTATAATTAATTGAATTAAGAAGAGAAGGAATATTTAATACAAGCTTTAAGAGTCCTACAATATTATATTATATTTTATTATATTATTTTATGTCCAGGTAAATCACTGTCCATTCTAAGGTTGCCTGGAAGAGATCGCGGAAAGCGATAAGGCCGCCCATTGTATATTTTGTAGTGTTTGATTATTATTATTTTTGTTATGTTTTTTTGTGGTGTACAATAAAGTATATATAAATATAAATAAATAAATATAAATATTTTTTCACGGAAATTCATGATTTTTGACGCTGTAATTTCACAGCAGCAGTAAGATATTTCAATTATTTAATTATACTATCGATAGTGCAATTCTCTTTCTTGTAAGTTGGAGTTAAATATTCTTTGAATGTACTTAATTAAATTTTTTGTAATTTTGTCTTATTATAATGAGAAAAGAAAACGAATGAAACGTTTTCATTGTGGATAGAAGTTTTATATCATTTTAGTTTATTTGATAAAATTGTGTTTATTTGGAATATAATGGACCCTGAATCACGAAATTTATTGCTTTATTTATTTACGATTTTTCTGCAAAAACTCAAGAAATATAAAGAAATGCTAGAACTACAATAAAACAAGTAAACATTCAACTTATCTAATTTTAGGTTTTTTTAGAATTGAATGAAACAATGTGAATTTGAGCGTCCAAGTTCCATCGCCGACGGTTTTTCTTGTAAACTGAGTTCGTAATATATTTATAGTAAATAAGACGTTTTTTTTTTTTTTATGTGTAACTCCAACTTACAAGAATGAGAATGGCACCATAGTTATTCAAAATCAAATAATTAAAATATCTTACTGAAATTATCAAAAATCATGAATTTGCGTAATAAATGTAAAAGGACTCTTAACAATAGTGACATGGTTAGTTTATTTATTATGTTTTAATTGCATAGTCCATTCATTGTCCTGCTGTAGGTACGTACCACCTCAGAATAAATTCACAAGAAATTATTTGGCAGATAAGTACTTAAGCAATTTTATACTAATTTTGTTAGTTGTTAACTTATCTGAATCGGTTTAATTTTTCGTTGATTTAGCATTTTTGTATGAAACAGCAGACTTTTTCAATATTCTAAAATTGATCCCTAAGTACCTAAAATTCGTTTATTCAATTTTATTTTATAATTAAGTACTTTCACACCCTGAAAGATTGCCAATGAATTCAAAATCACCCTGTATAAGGACTTAAGAACTAAAAGACCAAGTCTCTAAGCCTACCTATAATGTCTTCTATTGTAAACTTGCCTACATCTGACAGATGTTTCCTGTTAATTTATCTTATAAACACAATTACCTAAGACGTTAATTACATATCCATGGCACGGGCCTTTTAAGATACGGAAATAGACCCTTACGTTAAGAATTTATGAATTATTTATTAGTTGCTGTTAGCTCAGCTCTAGCCCGCGGGGTGGTCGTCATGAATGAGGTTTTTAGGTACAATTCCGTAGCCGACCGCAGCGGTACGAAATCGGAACTGCAGAAAACGCGACATGACTGGTTTCTATGAAATACCTTCCGTGGCTAGCGACACGTCGTCTTCATAAAAATACGTAAGAATACCTACATAGAAACCAGTCGTGTCGCGGGGATATGTCGCCTACAGTTGCCGCCTGCAGTTGGCTACGGAATTGTACAGTGGGCTCCAGAGAAACCTTACCCCCTAGCAATGTAAAAACAATGCAAGGGGGTGAGGTTTCTCTGGAGTCCACTGTATCTGTGTTAAAATCTATTTGGTAACAAATAATCAAAATTAGTAGCAGTGGTGGCCCTGTGGTACCCGCCGCGGCTTACGAGTTGTAGGCCGTAAGTTGGAACCCAGGCAGGCGCTTTACTTTGTGTAAATAATTTCATCACCACTGCCTCAAAACGGTGAAGGAAAACATTGTGAGGAAACCGGCATGTCCAAGAACCAAAAATTTCAAGACATGTGACATCTACCAACCCGCACTGGGCCCGCGTGGTGGATTACGGCCCACTCCCTCTCACAGAGAGGAGGCCGCCGTCCCAGCAGTGGGAACATTAATAGGCTGAATATGATCAAAATTTGGTATTTTGCAAGTATTCATCTCAATCATGAAACTTACTTAATCAAAACATTCCTGAAAACATTCCTAAAAATTCTGAACTTAGCTAAGTAGGTAGGAAAATTCAGGGTTTTCAAAGGTAAGAGAATCGTGAGAAATGTGTTTTCTTTATCACACCTACAGGCTATATTTTCCTTTGTAGGTATTATACACAGTAAGCTTTACGGAAATCATTTCATAGTTAGTCTTACTTTCTTACATTTAAGTACCTACTTAAATAACTTTTTTATTACTTAAATTACTGTTTTTATTACTTAAATTACTTTTTTTATTACTTAAATTACTTTTTTTTATTACTTAAATTTGTTTTTTTTATTACTTAAATTACTTTTTTAAATTGTATTCTTTTTTTTTTTTTTTTGTTTCTCTTGGACTTAATGGATTATTATGTATAATGTGTGTCCTATTTTCTATATCCATATCACTTTGAAGGGACACTAGCTTCTAAGATACAGGTACTACATAACCTAGTTTAGAAGTCAGGGTTTTTTCACTCTGGAACACTAACTTAAGCCAGTTTTAGATCTGCCAGGGTTGCGAGTTGGTCCGAAAGGGATATCGCGGCCCCGGCACACAGGCAACGGAAGGAACACGGGTGGGTTTTAGTCAGTAAAAGTCTGACACTCCCTCTCGCTCCGCCCAGAGCGGGAGGAGTCATTTGATGATTTCCCACCCAAAAAAAAAAAAAAAAAAATGCCAGTTTTAGATCAAAATAATATAAATGCATTTACGGAGAAATAAAGATTTATTTATTATTTATATAATTAGCTACAACGGTTGTGTTACAGCCAATTAAAGTAACTAAATATAAAAATAAAAGAATCAATTATAACACACATAAAATATATAAAATAAAAACATAAAAAAACATAAATTAAAAAAAAAGAAGGTTATAACAACACTTTCATAAATTCCTCTCACAGTACTTCTGATATACCTACCATTAAAATCTTCGTCCATCCATCCGCAAAAAGCAAAGCTGTTGGGTCATTTATTCATTTATTTATTCTCATAACATAATATCTCAGTATTTGTACCAGCTTCATTGTTAAAAGGTATTTTTTTTTATCACCGAATCAAAGAGAAAATCCTTTCAGGCTTATTGTTTCTCTCCACATGGGACATCATCGCTTTTCATTTGTTAAAATCGTCCTTTTTTTTTTGGCTTTTCAAAGAAAAGAAATTCTAACCTCAATCTACCCAGTCTTTTCCAACTATGTTGGGGTCGGCTTCCAATTCAACCGGATGCAGCTGGATACAAGTGTTTTACATAGAGCGACTGCCTATCTGACTGCCACAACCCAGTTACTGGGTAACACAATACCCCTTGGTAAAACTGGTTGTCAGACTTTTTGGGCTTCTGACTACCCGTAACAACTGTCAAAGATCTACAAATGACAGCCGGGACCAACGGCTTAACGTGCTTTCCGAAACATGGAGGTGTCGCCGTATGTCTAATGAATGGTCACCCATCCACGAATCGACCGCAGCAAGCGTGGCTTAACCTTCGATCGACCCTGTGGCTGTTATAACTTAGCCACGAGCCCCTCCATTCTTTCTTAACTGCAGCTGCAAAATTTACCATTTACTCCTCTGCTTAAACCTTGTATTTCCATTGACGTACGAGTATTACCAAGTGTTTTATTGAAGCTTTTATAAACAAAAGGAGCGATGGAAAGCAAAGTGTTGCCTGCTATAATAAATTATTTATGAAGTAATCGTTGGCCCTCTATTAGTTTTTTAGGGTTCCGTACCCGACGGGACCCTATTACTTAGGCTCCACTGTCCGTCCGTCTGTCACAGGGCTGTATCTTTTGAACAGTAATAGGTACACACAAGAAATTTTCACAGGGTATGTAACCACCTATGGCCGCTGTAACAACAAATAATAAAAATAAAATAAAGTAAAAAATTCAAGGGGAAACTAGAAACTTTTTTTTTTACGAAGTCTTTTTTAATGTTAATTAATTCAGGAGTGACTTTGCGGAAATCCATTAAAATCCGTCGGGTCCAAGGGGCCTACACCCTAAGCGAAATCCTTTCGTTCGGCCGTCGTTACGGGCGCTTCGCTCTCTGTCTAACTTGCGGTATGTCCGTAAGTGAGACGGAGAACGAAGCTCCCGTAACGACGGCCGAACGAACGGATTTTGCTTAGGGAGTAGGCCCCTGGTCCGCAACAAGTCAATCGTCATCGTGAGGATGCCTCGTTGAGAGGTGAAACACGTGTCGATTTCTTACAGGGTTCTGTATGAATCTTTATAAGAACAGTTAAGCGGATTAGGTTACTAAATTTACATCGTCTATTGTATTTTTTAAGTTTTTTTTTAAAATATGTCAAGATATTATTGTATGGTGGTACGGAACCCTTCGTCTGCAAGTCCGACTCACACTTGGCCGTATTTTTTCTACCCCTAAAAGGTGTGTATAATGGAAATAATTAGAGGGTTATATCCTGCATCACTCTCTTATAACAAAATGGTTAGTAAATAATGTTAAGCATTTTAGTTACAGAAGGTAAAAACACACACTAACATAACCTAACTGGCGAAATGTGGGCGTTATTATGCCTATACCTCTGCCTTACCCTACGGGAAACACTGGCGTGATGTTGTGTTACTACGATGCCAAAATCATAAAACCGATTTCCATTTTGATTCTCTGACTAAGCAGAAATCTAAAATCTTGAGTTGTTTATCAGAGGTGGTTGTAAAGCATTCATTATTTTGTTACTTACATAACTTTAGCAATCACATTCTAAACTAAGTCTTTATTTAGGCTACATATTTTTTCTTTAGTTATAAGTTGGATTGTAAACTGTACATGTACCTAGCTTACAAATTAGCATAAGTTTAGTTCATGTGGTGTTTACCTTTAAGTAATTGTGCTCTTGTCTGTGTTACACTGTTCAAAGTTTTTATGACGTTATTTTTGTCAAGATATTAGTGTAAACAATTGTTGGTGAACCAAATAAATAAATAAAGAGTTTAATTAAAATATAATGTATGCAGGGTCAAATTTAAATTTGCTAGCGAAACTCTGCCGACCTGATGGGATGGATATTTAAAATAAAACAAAAAATAAATTAATTTGAAGAGAAACCAATCGTGTCGCGGCGACACTTCCGTCACCTGCTGTAAGCTGAATGGTACATTAACATCCTTACAATGGCAATACCTTTCATTTTGACAGTCTAACAACATTCATTGCGTCATTTACATTGTTGCGCAGACGAATTTTTTAAACAGCAGCAATGGAATAGTATTTTCCTTCATAATTTTTCGAATTATAATTGAAAGTGAGTTACGGAATTAGGGTGCTGGATATTTCGGGGCTGTCTCTAAAATTATATATAATTTTCTTTTGCAGAAATCTAGTTGAAAATACAAAATGGCGGATAGAAAAGCAAAAATATTAAAAATAAAACCAGCTCAATTTCAAACTATGAAACCCGTATTACAGAACTGTCATGGCTGCCTTATTTGTCTTTATTACCAGCTGTCGGCACCTAAACGTTGTATTAATAGGCAATTTGCTCAATTAAGTCGAGTTTTAACTTTTAAAATGGCGCCTGTTATGTCAAGACGAAAATTTTAAGCGTGCGTTGAGTTACCTGTTTCGTTCATGTTTGCATTTTTTGTTTGTGCTTTTCTATTCTGATATTTCTATTAAATTAAAGGTACTAAAGAGTGGTGAGAAAGGCTTGTGGCTAAATAATACCAGCCGCACGGGTTAAACTATGCTTGCCGTGATTGGGTGACCAACCATTACTTCTCGAGACCATGCCAAACGCTACCATGCCTTGAAAAGCACGTTAAGTCGTTGATCCCGGCTGGCATTCGTAGATCTTTGACAATCGTTACGGGTAGTCAGAATCCCAAAAACTGACAGCCAGTCTTACCAAGGGGTATCGTGTTACCCAGTTATTGGGTTGTGGAGATCGGATAGGCAGTCACTCCATGTAAAATATTGGTATGTAGCTGCAGCCGGTTAGACTGGAAGCTGACCCCAAAGTAGCTGAGAAAAGGCTAGGCAGATTGATTGCACTAGAACGTTGTTTAAGACTCGGTACTTACTTTCCCAAACACAATGCTTTCAATAGGTATAGAAAATCGAAATGTCATCGGCAAATTAGAAAAAAATCTAAAAACAAGAGAAGCATTTTCCTTAATGTCAAAACAACATTAAAAACGTAATATTTAATTAATTAACTCTACGTTACTAACTGATAATTATGTCAAAATTACATAGTAAATAAATCCTTTTAGTAAATAATAAAACGCTACCCGAAATAATTAAACTCCATAATGAGATACAAAACTTTGAAGCTATAACATAATAATCTGTAATAGCGCTTCAAGCCGCTTTATTGCACAATAAAGCCGTTCGAAATTCAAATTTCGTTTCCTAGAATCTGTAATAGGAACGTGGAACAGGGCGCATTATAATTTTTACTGTTTATTTATTTTTCCGTGGAAAGGGTGATTTTATTTTGAAAAAAGAAGGTTTTATTGTGATTTGATTACTTTGAGCTTTTGCAGTCATATATCTAATGAGTGTTGGTTTTATACTTGGTAAATAATATGAATGGTAATAATTGTTTTAATGGTGTATATTGGAAAATTCCCCTAAATTCAGCAGGTACCAATTAATTCATGGGTATAGCAATCTATATTAGTTCCTTTAAGATATTTAAAAAGATTGCTAAACCCATAGCAATTTCTAGTTCTTATAACATATTTTTTCCCGTTAGGTAACTGAAAATTGTAGACTCGATTCCTATAATGCTGTTTACCTACCTTACCTAGGAAAGTGTGTCAACTAGGAAAAACACTTATTAAGGTTCCCGGCCCCGCAGACGCGAATCCAGTAGAACAATTTCCTTGAAGTTTTCATAAAATTTAATAAAACTGTTCCACTAGCGTCGCGTCGCAGCTTTTAACCTTTAGGTAGGTAACATATTTATCATACCTACTTGGGACTGTGATAGGTACTTACTTACTTACAGTCATTAAAATCACGTTACTTATTGTTTAATCAATATAATCTTCTATCTTTCTGTTTATGAGAATTGAATAGAATTATTTAGATTTATTGACATGAATAATATTTTATTTTAGCTTCAATTGTAAGCAAGCTCATCATCATCATCATCCACAGCCCGACTGCACCCAAGGCTGGGCATAGGCCTCTATTTTTTTGTGCCAGTCCCCACGCTCCTGTGCCAGCCTCATCCAGGTTCTGCCCGCGATGGCAACATGTTGTCCCCCATCTCGCCGCCAGACGACCGACTCTTCGTCTTCCAGTCCTTGGACGCCACTCTGTCACTGAATCCATCTGTCATCACTGCGCCTTGACAGGCGTCCTACCCAATTCCACTTGAGTTCCATAATACGTTTTCCGTTAGTGAAGACTTTCGTACCTACTTGCTCACTTCTGTAAGTGACGAATTCACAATACCTAAAACTTTATGTGATTTTTGTATGTGTATGTTTTAGTGAGTAAGTCGTTAAGGTGCCTTACCAATAAATAAATAAATGTTAGTACAAATAAATGTCTTGAATCTTGGATCTCCTCAAAACAACGCCGACCAATAAAATAATAAAACTAGCAAAAACAAAAACCCCCAATAACAAATCGATACATTTATTTAACCTATTTTTATAGTCTCACTCTTAATTAGTTAAAAACTCAAAGCAAACGTTCTAATAGTGTCTATCACCACAAAAGGTAAACCATAAACTATAGACTTGCAACAAACGCTTCACGCCTCATAAAATTAAAAACTTAACAAAAAAGGCTGGCAACAAACGATAAATGTCACAGAGCATAAATAATACAAGAAGAATATCGTCGTAAAATATAATAAGACTCCATTAAACTACTGTGCGTAGGAGTTTTGAAATTAATGATGTTTTTAAAATAAATAATAGGAAGTCAGCGATATTAAATTTGAGTTTTATTTTTCAGTGCTGCTTTGCGTTGATTTAGGATTGCAGTAGATAATAAAAAAAAAACTTAGAGCATTTTTAAGAAAGTGCTTACGTAGGTACAAAAAAAACTGCCTAGCCTTTTCCCAACTATGTTGGTGTCGGCTTCCAGTCTTACTGGATGCAGCTGAATACCAGTATTTTACATGGAGCGACTGCCTATCTGACATCCGCAACCCAGTTACGTAGGTATTTAGCTGCATCTGGTTAGACTGAAAGCCGACCCCATCATAATTCAAGATGGGATAAGGCTGGGGAATGAAATGAAACTGTTTATTCTGTAAATAGGATATCAGAATCACTTTTACGCATCATATTAAACAATGAATTTGACATTTCTTAGCTGACAGCCTGAGAAAAAATGGCGAAATATTTATTACTCGTAAATTCAAGTTAATTATGATTACCTACCTATTTGTCGTCGTAATCGTACTTAAATATATATTGTACGATCCTAACTTTAGTTAACATAGTTTTAAATACCCATTGTCAACTATTTAGTATAAGCACCGTTCTACAACCACGCATTGTTACAATTAAAATCCAACGGTACCTCTGAACCATGCAAATTTCTTTTATTAAGTACATTTTAAAGGACCAAGGGATATCTTTACAAAGAAAGTACAAGCATCCCACAAAGAAAGAATACTTAGCGCCATGCGCCAACGACGACTCCCGAGCTCTCACGGAAATAGCCGAACCCCGTCGGTCCCTTTGTAAATCTATTTTAGGCTAGTCCATCATTTTTTATTAGCAAAATGACAATCAAAATGAGTCGGCTCTCTGCCATTTTTTTTCTCAATAATGTGTCCCTATTTAGCTATTGTTACGGGGAGGTCTAATAGAACCTTTGCAATTTTTTTTTTTTGGCTTGCAACACAGGTGAAGTGTTCAAAAGGGGTTGCCAATTTATTTCATGTTATTGATATTTTTTTTTGTACGGTGTGTTAATATTGTGATTATTTGTGCTTTGTATTTTATAGTATTGTAATGATGATTACATTTTTTGAAATAACGTAGTAAGCCTTGTTTGTTTTTCGTAGTAGATTTTTTCATGTCATAATTTTCCGAAATGTTGTTTATTGTACCTATTTAATTAAAGAAATTAATTTGAATAAAATGTTGTTTTATTCCAATATCCTTAAATTCACCCATCAATACAAGACTTCCACCCGATTTCTGTAAGCAAGGCAAAAAATCACCGACGACGTCCTGTTCGTACCTGGTTCGGAAAAGCCCAATAACGCTTTGCCTGACCTGGGTCAGGCAAAGCGTTATTGGGCTTTTAAATCAGGAATTTCTCAGTAGCAGCCTGAACTCTAGATCATGTAAGTGGGCCAGGTTGATGGCAATAGGGTCGCCCCCTCTATCGAAATGTGACTGTACTATAAATCTCTGCCTAAAGACCCATGTAGATATAAGCGATATCGCTGTCATGCTTGGTAGCGATACTGGTCCTAAGTGACTAACAGGAAACGAACCAGTATCGCTACTGAGCGCGACTGTGATATCCCTTATATTTGAATAGGCCTTAAGATCATTTATCCTAAAAGTTGGCAACGTCGCAAATAGCTGTCAAATATTTACCTGTTTTGATTAATTTGGCAATATTACTGTATGGAAATATGAAATTTGGCTAACTAGTGAACTAAAATATTGATTAAGAAATGCAATAATTAATATCGTAACACCGAATATTTCGTTTTTGATGTAAAAAAATAAACTTTCCAAATATATTTTTTACACCTAAATCGGTTACAACTGTTATAATTGCAATTCATTAGTTAGCCACATTTCTTATTTCCATACAGTAATATTGCCAAATTAATCAAATCAGCGAAATATTTGACATCTATTTGCGACGTTGCCCACTTTCAGAATAAACACTCTTTATTTTACTGGAAACAAAGGTGTAATAACCAGTCGTGGCATGAGCTCATAAAGGCCTCTTCCAAATTGCCTCCAGAATATAGATGCGTCTTCAGCAGCGAGTCTACCCCAGCAGTCTTTTCAAGACTTCGTGCCTGTATCGGAACTTGACACATTGACCTAATTCGGTCGCAAAGTAATGGCGTCACTCGACGGTCAAAATTGGTTGACAAGCACGAAATAATCATGTGCTTGTCAAGCACGTCGCGCGCGTCTAGGGACGCCATCAGGTCATCGCTATCGGTCGTAAAGCGATCGCTATCCATGGCGAGACTGACGCCCCTGGCATGCCGCTTTAGCGAATATACATGCGATTCGTAAGCAAATTTTACCAGTGATAGTGATTTTCCAAGATAAGAATGCTTGGAAAAATGCTGGTCCTGCTCCATAGGACAATTTAAGTAGTCTAGACAAAAAGTTTGATTTTGTCTAATCAAACTGGTTGTTATGTTAAATTATATGGTTTGTTTTTTATTTTTTATAACACTGTGATTTTACATTCTGTGATTACTTGAACTCACATACACTTACTTACTAGTATTACTTGTTAAAATGTAAGTAATATCGTATAATTTTGCAATGTTTGTAAGTATGTGAGCACCATGTATTTATCACATAATTATGTAATTTATCTGTCATTGCTTAATTTTTCATTCTTTTTACCTATCGTGGTATTAGTAATCTTATTCTAGATGCATCGTCTTCACATATAATTATATAATTAATGTATATAAAATATTGTAAAACATTTTAGAAGAGTAACGGTGGACTTCCTTGCCCATTATTTTCCATACGAAAACTACCTTTTGGAAGGGGCGTCTAGAATCGATTCTATTTTATGTAAAATTGACGTTCAAAAGTGCCTTTTAAGTGTCTAATTGAAATAAATTGTTTGACTTTGACAGCTACTTCTTTTATATGGGAAGGTCTACTATGCAAAGCTATGAGGTCTTTGCTTTATTATTGGTAAAGATACAAGAGTCTTAATATTAACCAATATTAATGGTCGATAAATTATAGGAATCGGCCATTAGGGTCAACGTAGGCTGAGCAGCAAAATACTCGAGCATGCTCAAGCATGTTCTTTGCAGTCAAGTGTTGAGTCAAAATATACGCAAGGACCGTGCCAAACACAGGAAATCATCTCTAGCGGGTTATTCTGAACTGAGTTTTAGTTGTGATTTAGGTAAATTTTAGATGGTCAATTAAAAATTACTCGAAAATTTTGCTACTGTCTACGCTAAGCCTTAATAAAAATGTTACGTAAAAATCATGGCAAATCCCACAGTCTAATAGAATCAGTTAAACAATTTACTCAACCCATCATGTATGCATGCAACAATTTGAACGATCATCACAATCAGATGCGACCGTTTAGGTTACATGCGTGCGCGCAATTGGTACAGTCAACCACACTTGAATAACGAAAACAGCCAATACTGCTACGACTTTATGGCGCTGTCAATTTCAAACTGTTACCACGGCATGTGGTTGACTGTAGGTTACATGACCATGGCCCTTTAACGTGGATATAAATAGGTAATGGAGGGAAAAGTGCTGTCAAGTTGACAGTAATCAGAGGGAAATTTGCGTTACGCTTGTTTTTATTTATTGGGCAAAGGAATATTTTTGTACAGCTTATGTTTGTAGGTACTATTTTTAAGATGAATTTGTTCATGGCCTCCTCTAACTCATAATTTTAATCTCTATACATGTACTTAGGAGTTTTAAATAATAAAATTCAAACAATATGAATCTTTGAATTTATTTATTTTTGGTCCTTTACTCTCGGGAACAAATACCTCTTCTCATACAAAGAAGCCACAAGCATTCAGATACAATTTTGAGAACTCAAGGAGAAGCACCAAACAGTTTTCCTACAACTAAGTTCGAAATTCAAAAATCAATTCGAAATTCTTATTCCTTTTTATCGAATTCCAGACTGCTTTTGTTTTTTTTAAATTAACTCTATGCCATTTCTTTTGTCTATGGAAACAATTTTTCCTTTATTTCCCTGCCTTTTAATCATACATAAATTAATGTTCTTAGTACTGCAGTTTCTTTTTACTTAGAAAGAAAACCATTGTTGATAATAGTAGGTAGGTAAATATAAGTACAAGGTTCGAAAAAAGAAAGTCATAACTTGTCTTTGACAGCGGCTTGTCATACAAAATTATGCGTTGTTCGAGAAAATGCTTTAGAAACGCTACATGTCGGTTTTCTAAGGTGATCTTTAAAAGCTTGCTTGTACTATGCGCAATAGAATGTTCACTTTTAATGGTAGTATTACGGAAAACCTATAATTGTCTATTCCTAAAACATAGAAAAAATCAAATAAAAAATAAACTTCAAATCCTTGTTTCCAATTGAAGTTTTTTCCACTAAAACAAATACCGACTTTATTTTAGTGCAAATTAAATTGTTTTTAGAATGACTTGTAAGTACTATTGAAAACATGGTAAAAAAAATTGAAATAGTGTCGCAAGCTGATTCACAGATATTTTTACAAATAGATTATATGTTTATTTACATTTTTGGAAACTAAATTGCGAACGCAGAATTGTTGAGAATAGATTATATTCATCAAGGGCTTAGGTACCTAAGTCTAGATAGTTGAAAAAAAAAATGGAAATTCGTAAACAAACAAAATGCCTTTACAACTGACAGTCTAAAAGTAGCATCTTTATTCAGCTGATAGACGTCCACTGCTGGACCTAGGCCTCCGCCAAGCACCGCCACATCGACTGGTCCTGTCCTTCCTCCATCCAGTGGATTCCCGCAACCTCAACGAGATCAGTTTTTGTCTATAAAAAGTAAGTATAACATTAATATTTATTTTATGACCTAATTAAGTTAACCATTAAATAAATATTTGACAAAAGTCTATCAAAGACAAGTGGGTGGCCCAACACCAGCGGAAATGCGCGATTTAATATCGATGATAATTTAAAAAAGATCAACCAGGCTAAACTGGCGCTAACATGCCATTTTACAGATTATACAAACGTAAAAAAAAAAAACAAAGAGGCCGCCGAGCAAAGGAACCGCGCGTTCGGCCGAAAAAAAAAACGAAATTAACACAAAATTTTCAATAATTAAAACTCACCTTGTTAGTGGGACTTCGATGTTTTTATAACTTTACCATTTTATACTTACAGTTAATCAAAAACCTTTTAATTTTATGTCCTTTTTAACGCAACGGAATAGAGTCGAAAATACTTTAGCAATGTTCATCTGTGTGGAAACGTTATTTGAGCATTTAATTCGAAATGTGCCGAAGTAAATTGCGTTTCAAATTTTATTGTTTATTTGATTGTCCCTTTGGCAGTATGGAGATATACCTTTGCTACCAGCCTTTTAAAAGTAAAGTTCGTAAAACTATAACTGTATTTAAAATCGCTGTTTCTATTAAGGACTGGTAATAAAGTATAATGATTTTTGTATTCATTAATAAAGAAATAAATGAATTGTTATTAAAAATAGCTTGTTTTATGTATGACTGAATTAATTAAATTTATTTTACGGTTGTCGTAAGATTCGTCTTTTAAATTTTATCAGAAGAGAAGTCTTCAGACATTTAAATGCAATACATATCACAAAGATAGTTAATTGGCTTAGGCGTGAATTTGCAGAAATCCATTATAAAATACAATAGACGACGTATTATATAGGTATTTAGTAACCTAATCCGCTTAACTGTTCTTAAAGAGTCACAAAGAACCCGACACGTGTTTCACATCTCAACGAGTCATCCTCAGGGTGACGATTGACTTGTTGCGAACCCGAACTCGATGTGTTGACACGTCAAGCGTCGAGACTCTGCTCTCGGCGCTTGACGTGTCAACACGTCGGGAGTGATCAATTGTATTTTACATAACACAACATCACGCTTTGTTTCCCCGGGTTAGACAGAGGTTAACCTATAGTACCTACGTAAACCTAGCCTATTGCCAGCGAAGGTCGTGGGTTCGAACTCTGACAGGCGCTTTACTTTGTGTAAATTATTTCATCACCACTGCTCTCAAAACGGTGACGGAAAACAGCGTGAGGGAACCGGCATGTCCTAGAACCAAACATTCAAAGACATGTGACATCTACCAACCCGCACTGGGCCCGCGTGGTGGATTACGGCCCACTCCCTCTCACAGAGAGGAGGCCTGCGTCCCAGCTGTGGGAACGTTAAAATCTGATTAAGCCTATGCTTATGCTATTGCCATCAACCGAGAGATTCCAGATGAAAAAATCCAATAACACTTTACTTGACCCGAGCATCGAACCCAGGACCCCATGCTCAAACAGTAGCGCTTTAGACCACTCAACAATGCAACAATATAATATTACACTTAAAATTAGGTTTTAATTGAGGCCGGGACCAATTTCGTCTTTTATTAATTCGAAACTGCTGAATTATAGAAAATTATCCGTGCTCCGAGGTTTCACCCGTATAAATCTCGATCCCGTGAGAGTATCGGGATCAAAAGTATATCATATCCTAACCTAGATCATGGTCTACCCATGTGTCAAATTTCATCCAAATCCGTTAAACCGTTTCAGCGTGAAAGCGTAACAAACAAACTTACAAAAAATCAAATCTTTTCTCTTCATTTAAAAATAATATTAGTTTAGACAATACAGAAAATAGTTTTTCTATTATATGCTGTATGGTTACTTACCGTTGGAAAGCATAGAAGGTTTGAAAAATAAAATAAATGTAGTATTTCAGAAGTTTTCATAAAATTCCTGGCTTAGACAGCTTAGGTACCTAGTAGCCGAGTTCACTTTGACATTTTGTATTTCCGATTTAAAAAGAACAATAACAAATTCAAAATTTTAAACAGAGAACAGAATGCATTTTGAATCTTAAAAAAAAAACTTGGCAAAATGAAGTAGCTGACTCCGACGTGTCATCGAAAAGTGCATTCTCATTTACTAATGTATTTCGATAAAAAATCCGAATATTGTCGCGTCATCATACCGAAATTGTGGCTGACTGTGATGTCTTTGTTAATTTTGTGTCAAAATATTGGTAATACTGAGGATATTTTTGATTTATTACTTGTCTTACTGTTTATGTAAAGGCTTAACTTGTGGGAAAGATTGATGGTGGTAAATGGAAATAGTAAAGATGTTCAAAGCTGTTACTTTCAAAGCAAATTGGGAAGGGCTACGGGGGTTATTAGATTACTCAAGGAAAGCTTTATCCACAATCCATAAAAATACTTCTATGTCAAACGGTTTTATGAAATAAATAAATTAATAGGTAGGTATCTAGGTTCTAAAGCACTTTAAATTCTGACCTTGCTTTGCTTAATAGAAAAAGATTTTTATAACATTGATCTTTAGAGGTACACAGTCATATCATTGCTCCGGAAATTAACTAACTACATGGTTCTTTGAAAAGTCTTTAAAAACTAAATTTGTCTTTAAGTTTGTCTGTTAAATGAAATTGCGTTCTTACTTACAATTTTCAAAGATAGTTTAGAAAGACAATATAAGTAAGTTTGTAGGTAGGTAAGTAGGTACTCTGGGAGAGGTCGTGCGTAATTCGCCATTTTTCACTCTAATTAGGCAAAAATATCATTAGGTAGCTATGAAACTAAAGATCCGCTACTAATGCGAAAACTGGCCAATAGTTCCTTTCAACTTCTACAAAAATAAAAACGACAATTACAAAAACTCTAACATACCGTGCAACTGTCAAACTTGCAAATTTTTTCACTCCCTTTGTCAAAGGACCTACTTTCAAAAAGAAATGGCACTATTACCTGGCGACCGACAAAGAATGTCGGACGTGCATCATCTATTTAAACTGTACCGTATTCTTAATTATTATTTTATGATTTAGTGGACATATCCTATTTTTCTTGCGCGAAATTAGACTGAAGATAATGGAATGCAAGTAGGTGGGGTAATGTCACGCCTATTTCGAGTGTTAAGGAGTAATATTGCGTTTTATGGTCTCCCAAGTGGAAATGTAGTTTTGATACCATTAAAGACGCATTTTAAATGGTAAAAAAATTGCAGACTGTGGGCTAAAAGTCTAGAATCGTAGATTTAGCATTCGGAAATCTGTTCCTTGTACTTAAGTGAATAGTTTGTACTATCATCTCGTCTCATATAACACAGGATGAAAAGACCAAAGTTTTTGACCAGTGCGTGTTGCCAGTGATGAGCACTGAAACGTGGTCGGTCACAATGAGCCTCATTAGAAGGGTGAAAGTCACCAAAAGGCTTGGAGTTTCAGAATCAGAAAAGAAGAGACCCGTAGGAGAACCAAGGTAACCGACATAGCCCGAAGAATTGCCAAACTTAAGTGGCAATGGGCAGGGCACATTGCTCGCAGAACAGATGGCCGATGGAGCCGAAAGGTTCTGGAGTGGCGACCGCGTACCGGAAGACGTAGCGATGGAAGGCCTCCCACAAGGTGGACCGAGGACCTTGTGAAGGCCGCAGGAATCCGCTGGATGCGGGAAGCACAGAACCGGTCGAAGTGGCGGTGCTTGGGGAGGCCTATGTTCAGCAGTGGACGTCTTTCGGCCGGAATTATGACGATGATGTGAATAGTAAAGGGTTTTTGGCAATAGTGAAAGATTAGTTTTGCCCAGGACTTCGCGCACAATATTCACCTTTCAGCATTCATTTGAATTGCTGCAATTCTACAACCTATAAAACATATATTGTGCCTGCAGTCATTCTTCTAGAAATAAATCATAGGTAAATTAAAGAAACATACGTTTACCTAAATCAGTCAATCCATAATTTACTCCTCTTTGCCTCGGAAAGCACGTTAAGCTGTTGCGTGGCTGTCATTCATAGATCCTTGCAGTATCCCAACGAACCATCAACTAGGGTACCGGTATTTACCCTAGGCTCATTCAACTAGAAATAGAACTAAGCAAAGGAACGGTATATAAACTTTGAGGCTTTTATTAACTATAAGAACCTCCACTGATTAAAATAATCAGTAATCATAAACTAGTTATTTGAGCTGACTTTCTTATTAAATCCTAGACTTTCGCAGGATTCAACGCTTGTCTTTATAGCACTATGGACTCAAGTAATACAGTTTCCAAAATACTACCATCAGCTAAAGCAAAAAACATCAATATTTTCGTCCACAGCTTCCTTTGATCTGAAACGGTAGATTATTTCTCAAATCCCGTCAAATCAAGTGTAAACTTCTTTATTGTGAGATACAAATCGGATTTTATGCATCGATGGTTCCTCTATTTAATATAGGGTTGAATGATCATGTACACTAGGGATAATTAAAAAAATCACAAAGGGAACAATGTTGGAGATGGCTACTGTGTTTAATATCTTTATAAGTTTATACTGTTGTGATGTTTTGTAAAAATAATGGAGGAATGTCGGATTTTAGCGTGGTTATAGTTGTGGCTGTCATTCGTAGATCTTTGCCAGAGTCAGTCTTACTAAGGGGTATCCTGTTACCCAGTAACTGGGTTGTGGAGGTCAGATAGGCAGTCACTCCATGTAGAATAGGTACTGGTACTCAGGTGCATCCGGTTAGTCTGGAAGCCGACCCCAATATAGTTTTGAAAAAATCTAGACAGATTGATTTGGTTCCTCTTTTTTTAGTATAGGGTTGAAAGACCATTTATTGTATAAATGGTCTTTCAACCCTTCATTTACTACTACTATTTTCAGGCTACTGTGTTTAATATCTTTATACTGATGTAATGTTTTTGGAGAAGAATGGAAAAATTACGGATTTTGATGCGGTTATGATTGATATTCATTCACATGGGTGTAGCCATACATACATTTGTCTAACCATACCTAATACAAAAGAGAATTTTATATTTGTGCCAAAGTTATTCTTTGCCACAGACTGACTTTACTGACTCAGGCACTGACCAAGGGATTTTTTTACACAAAAAATTATTTCAACAAAGTTCACTTTCGGATTCATAATATTTTAATTCACTTAAACCTACTTGGCGTTCCGTTCGGATGTAAAGAATAGTACCATCCCATTTCTTCCCGTGGGTGTCGTAAAAGGCAACTAAGGGACTTACCGCGCCTCCGGCTCTAAAAAAATCATGGTTGAGGGCAAACCACGGGTACCACGTGGATTCGCGACTGTCAAATTCTATTTTAGTTGTGTCAAAATTATTTTTTAAAGCCGCCCCTGGGGCTCTGACGTGCTGCGATCCTCACACACTCCTTTTTCCTCGTTTACGTTCATACACGCACGCCAGTGCGAGTACCATGCACCCGACCTTTCTGAAGGCCTACCTACTTAATTTTTTTACAGAATTTTGATGACAGTCGCTTCGCGTATCATTCTAGTCAGCCCCTTTGTTTGGATAAGAAGACCAAATCAATAGAAACCAGGCAAAAGTCTTATGTACAATGAAATCTGCTTCCATTTACCCACAACTCAACCTTTAACCTAACTATAATCATCTTCCAGCCCTTATCAGGCTATCATTCACTCCCTTTTTAGGGTTCCGTAGTAAACAAGAAACCCTTATAGTTTCGCCATGTCCGTCTGTCTGTCCGCAGCTTAGCTCAGAGATTGTTAGTACTAGAAAGCTGTAATTTGGCATGTGTATACATATTAATCACGCCGACAAAGTAGTGTTTTTTTTTAAAAGGTACACGTAAAGTGGGTTTGTTTTTTTTTCTCGTCTATTCTATGGTGTGGGATGTCATTGGTCGTTTCAAAATATTGCGAGTGTGTGCAAGCAATTTTTCAATTTAGGGATCCGTTTGCGAAATATTAAGCCTTAAAGTGCAAATTTTTGTTAGAGTATAGTGTCCCCCCCCCCCCTGTCAGCTAAATGGTTGTACTTTGACTTGTGAAAAAATTCACAGCAGTAGTATATATAACGAAATTAAAAGGAAAACTATGAACGCTAAGTAGACTGTACGAGAAATAATCAACCAACTTCAATTTGGACTCAAAAACATGTTCTTCCATATATTCCATAAGGGAAAATATGTTTTTCAACTAAAATGTTAAGAGAAAATTAAAAATATTATATAAATTAAATTTAAATTTTTGCTTGGGATAAATTCATCCCAGCTACGGAACCCTTCATTGTGCGTGGTCCAACACGCACTTGGCCGGTTTTTCTTTCATATCATTCCTCACACAATCCATCCATCTCTTCTACGGCCCTCCTCTCCCGCTCCATCCATCAACATTTATATTCATCACTCTTTTAGTCACATACGTTTCCTCTCTCCTCATCACATGCCCATACCAAGCCAAACGATTACCTTTCAACTTTTCTGTCTCTGGCGCCACTTTCAAACTTCCTCATTTCTTACTTTATCCACTATCGTCACTACAGACATCCATCTCCACTACATCATTCTAACACACAATAAATACTAAAACAAAAAAAATCCTCAATACATAAGGCTAGCAACGATTTCAATACATAATATATTAGTTTTGGTTCGCGTGTCGCCCGGCCGGCGGGTAGGCACATAATTGTATGTAATCTCAATGTATCGGGGATAATGTGATCTGCGTCTGCGCGGGTATAATGACAGGCCGGCGTAGCACGCATGCGCTGAACACACGACGCCATTTTGGAGCTGTTTCTTTGAATGAGAAAAGATAATATTAGTATGAAAGGTTGGGAAAGCCATGCTATGCAGTTTGAATGGAATATCACACAAGATTCAGTACATGATTCTGAAACCCCCTGCGTTGAAATTTCAAGTCGGTTATTTAAAAAAAAAAATTGCTGTTCCATACATTTTGACTGCGTAGGAATTGCAGTTTTCTATAGCTGTTTTTTTTTTTAAGTAGCCGACGAAAAATTTCAACGCTTACTTCAGAATCATGTACTGAAGAATCCATGGTATCAGTTTTCGCGTCGATGAAATGAAATGACATTGTTTATTCTGTAAATAGGATATCGGAATCACTTTTACATCTCATATAAAAAGTATTAAAAATAAGCTAGGTGAGGTCGGTGTTTCCTATCTGACTACTCTGAGAAAAAAGGCCGAAACAAACTCAGAGGTCACAGTCTATTTTAAAGTCCAGACATAATCTTGGTCAAGCCATGTGAGGACCATGTAGATTAGTGTCTGAAATGGTCTTTTGAGGAAAGAACCACACAGATTTGAGTGGACATGTCCAGTCAGTGCAAGCATTTGTCAGTAATCGTGGAGCTTAACTCAGAACTCAATGAGCTCAAGGAGCTCCTTGCTACCATGTATGTATATCCTTTAAGATGGACTAATGACCTGGTGAAGGTCACGAGAATTCGCTTAATGCAGGAAGCACAGGCCTTCTTGTTGTGTTGATGCTTAGGGCATGATCCAGCAGTGAACAACCAACAGTTGAATAATGATGATGATGATCGCACTCTATCAAGTTGACCCTCTGAAGACTCTTAAGAAAATTTAAATAGAGTTTACCAAAAAAATAAGCGTAAAAATGGAGTTTTTTTTTTGGATCAAGTTTAATGTCACGTTAAAACCCTGATCTGGTTACTTAAGGTATTGAGGACTGGTTAGCCACCTGCCAGGGTTGCGAGTTTGTCCGAAAGCGATATCGCGACCCCGGCACTCAGGCAACGGAAGGAACACGGGTGGGTTTTAGTCAGTAAAACTCTGACACACCCTCCCGCTCCGCCCAGAGCGGGAGAAGTTATTTGATGATTTCCCAGCCAAAAAAAAAAAAAGGTCTGGTTAGCCAAACATGCACAGTATGCATACATCGTTTCTCATGAATGTAACGCGAACGATTGAGTTATTACTCTCATTAAATGCAAAATAAAAGAAGAAAATGTACACTGAATAAAAACAAACCTGAGTCTTTCTGTAAACCTACTTATTGAACAATAAATAAAACTAAACCCCAGCAGATCTTCGCCCCGTGTGCAGCGACGCTCGTCAAAGACGTAAAAACAATCGCGTTTCCTCCCGCAGACGTGATTGAAGTTGTCTATTTGTGTACCGTCAGCAAAACACGCTGGGAACCGTCACGGAAGGTCGAGTATTATTTAAAGGGGTCTAGTAAGTAATCCTCATCATCATCATTCCAGCCGAAAGACGTCCACTGCTGGACAAAAGCCTCCCCCAAATGGAGGGGTTTGCCATAATCGCCACGCTTGGCAGGGCCTTTTTTTTTTTGACTTCTCTTTGAGGCGCGCGTGGAACACAACGCGCCGTCGACCCGGGCCTGGTCCTAATCGGACGACGAGATACCCATCGCCTACGGTGGCCGGAAATTGGCTTGCGACTACGTTTGGCAGGGCCTTTTTTTTTTTTTTTAGTGTGGGACATTTTCAAATAACTTCTCCCGCTCTGGGCGGAGCGGGAGGGTGTGTCAGACTTTTACTGACTAAAACCCACCCGTATTCCTTCCGTTGCCTGTGTGCAGGGGCCGCGATATCCCTTTCGGACATACTCGCAACCCTGGGAGTCGCTTGGCAGGGCCTGGGTTGGCGATCCCAATATGGTGTTAAATAAAGTGCATAGAGAACGCTGCTGCCCATTCTCTAGTGAGTCCCTTAGTCGCCTTTTACGACACCCACGGGAAGAAGTGGGTTGATACTATTCTTTACGGCCGGCACCACACGGAACGTACTTAGTAAGTAATACGATCATCCATTCCATCACAACGATAACTGATGTCACTTGGAAAGCTGCCACGCTAAAACGGAATTGGGCTGGACAAATCTGCCGCATGTCAGACGACCAATGGGCCAAATTAACGACCTATGCCTTTTAAAATATTTTCAAATGACAGTGTTAAAATACATAGGTATGGGAGGCCAGTTTAAGCCTGTCAACAAGTATACCAGGCACTTAAAAAAATTAAAATGGTCTACAAACCTACAGTCAAAAAATGCCTGGAGATTTTTTTTTAAATGCCTCTCCTAAAAAGTTGAAATTAGTTATTGTCCCATTTGTCCTTGTTTGAATTTCTAAAGAACAGTGCGGTTTTATGAGATAAATCCGTAATTTCGTAAGGACGGACGGTGCGGTTTTAGGAGAGTCCTTGTTTGAATTTCTAAAGGACGGTGCGGTTTTAAAAGATTTATAATAATAATAATTAAAAATAATAATTAATACAAAAATAATTCCGTAATTTTCACAAATTTGTCGGGTTTTTTAAAGTGTAGTAAGTAACTTCCAATTTTGAAAATGTTTGCAAGTGGTTGTTCATAGTACCTATTTCTTTCGCGTGCAAATGCGGCCTTTATCCCACCACCGTGCACCGGCGAGAACTCGTTTGTCGCAGCGACAAGAGCTATCAAAAAGAGCACCTACTCGCTCAGCGACGCTCGCTTGGCAGGTAGAGCACTCGCTGAGAGACTATCGCTAGGTACACCAGCGAGTATTCAATCGTCGCCGTCGCGCACTCGCTGCTCGTTCGTTTTCAGTTGCTCGCTCTACTTGCTTCTCGTTAATAGCCAATGCGGTGGCGCGTGAGACCAGGGCTCGGAATCGTTATTTAAAATATCGTTTTTAAAACGTTTCTAACAGTTCTCGTTCTTCTTCCCAGCTAATGCACTAGGAAGTGGTGAAGGGTGGGCGTTTTGGGGGACTATCTTATGTTATTTTGACGTTCGAAAATTGCTGATTCTCAGCCTTATAGTTTGAATAAATGACTTTAGAACTTTTGAACATTTTGTTCAAAACGAAAACGAAATGAGAACATTTTCAAAAATCGGTTTATTCCGCAGGACGCAGTCTCGCACGGTGCGTGCGCCAACAAGCATGAACTTGTTTAATTAAATTGTACCTTATCTTCATTTCATTACATCATTGATTCCAATGCGCTTGCTGCTTACGAATTGATTAGGGTTTTGTGAGTTTCCTATCGATCAACCCAAAAATGGTTAAAAACGTTTATTAAACCGAGAACGATTTAAATTTTGTTCGTCTTCAAAAACGTTCCGTTCGAACGTAACCGAAACAAATCGTTCTTTAGGTTGTTAAGACGAAAACGCTTCGATAAATATACCGTTATCCAAGTCAGTAATGTTCCTTATGTGGCTGAAAACTATTTCCATTACCTTTCAACCTACATGCCAAACGATAAAAAAATCATGGAAGCCCTCAGAACAAAGAAAAAACCAAGACATAGCGCTGCGAACAATACAGTGAAGCATGCCAGAACTACACCTCCGCTCTATGCATACACGCTCACACGCACACATTTACAATCAAACTACACCTCACAAATTGCACACAAATTTACAAAACCGGCCTCACGTCACTGTTGACTGCGCTCTGTCTTGGTTTTTTATTAGGTCTGAGTGAAAACTATATAAAACAATATGTTACCTATTTTAGGAACTTTGAGCTTTTGGAATTAAATTTATCAAAGCTTGTTTACTCTTGCTATCGGTACTTAGGGTCCATGGCGCCGTTGCTTTCAACGGAGGAGTTTCTCCATCTCCCTCACTCATCCAAGATCTCTTTCTATCGCAATGACACCGACTCTCACTTTTAGATCCTGGAATGGAAATTGAGGCTCTTTGTAAAAGGGTTTGGAAACCATGAAAGCGAAAAGCGAGTAATTTTTCTTTACATTTCATTAGAATAGGGTTTTGAATTTGATTTCCAGGTTAGGCCAATTTTATCTGTTAACAATTTCCTATTTTTATTTTTATAAAAATTGGATTCTTACGAGTCGAATGTAGCGATCTTTTACAAACATATTTTTTAAATTAATTAATTATATTTTTAAAAGCACTTTAAGCTAAAAGATCATAATGAAAATCATAATTCATAATCATAATATAATGTTATTAAGAGAAAATATATAATTTTTTGTATGTTTGTTTGTAATGGATATACTCAAAAAAAACTTAAATGTAAAAAAAAAATCTTTCCCATATAGGAAGCTACATTATCTGCGAGTAACATTGGCTGTATTTTATCGACTTCCACGGGAACGAAGTTGCAGGCAGAAGCTAGTAAACATAACATGGTCATTTCCGTGAGCATGTGCAGTGCCCAGTGGTAGCAGCCCCGACTGCTCTCAAATAGGTGAAGGAAAACATCGTGGGGAAACCGGCATGTCCTAGAACAAAAAAATCGAAGACTTGTGTGACATCTACCAACCCGCACTGGGCCCGCGTGGTGGATTACGGCCCACTCCCTCTCACAGAGAGGAGGCCGGTGTCCCAGCAATGGGAATATTAAAAGCTAAATATACTTAGGGTCATTTCTCAATAAGAACGGTTGGCAATGTGCCTAGGCGCCATTCACCATCACTTCAGGCCGAGTTACACCGGAATGGCAGCGGCCGGCGGCGGCCGGGAGCGGCTGCCAGCATCCGCCAGCGGACTCCGGCGTCGCCGCTGGCAGCCGCAGGCAGAACCATCGACAAGATGAGCGTGGCGCGCGGCCGCTCGCTGCACCGCGGGCGGCCTCGAGACCTTTCAAGCTTTTCAAGCGATACTGGTCTTTTAAGTATGAAGATAAAGTTTAAAATTATTTCACACTGCAAGTGCTCGCCGCGTCGCTGCCGGCCGCTGCCATTCCGGTGTGACCCGACGCTATTAAGCTCTCTAAATGCACTGAATACAAAGTTGACGAACTTAACCCCTACTATAAAAGTCGGTAGAAAATCAAATTAGACTTGAATCGAAGGAAAAAATTAAATATAATTGTATTACTACACAAATACCGCTCCAGTTCCGAGTACCGCTTTATGACTCAGAGCGCAGGGGTTCGATTCCCGGAAGAGGCAGTTAATCGGTCTACACCTCAAGGCAGATAGCGGTAAAAAAAAAACTAAGTTTATTTTAGAGTTAGATCGCTTGTGGATTGGTATCGCACGATGCATGACGAGAAATTATAGATTTGCTGGAAAGGCCTACAGTTTCATATCTCGCCTTGTTTTGTCGCTAGACGCTTGGACGCTGTGAGCGTTGACGAATTTGCGGGCTGCACTGCCTCCCTGTCTCGCCGCGCACGTACCTAAAGCGTGGTACCTACAGTGGTCTCGGTCAAACTATAGGAAAAAATATTGCAACCTACTTAGCATGTCTCACCACCTCTGACTTTTCGGATTCATGTGCGTATTGTATAATTATCACTTCCTTCAAAAACGGTGAAGGAAAACATCGTGAGAACGCATGCCTGAGAGATATTTCTCGACGGCATGTGAAGCCAAGTCAGAGGCCCATGGGCGGCTTGAAAACTCTGACACCAGGTTAGTCACTAACCACACGAAAAGAAGAAGAAGACGCTTGTCTCTAAGCACAAAGACAAATCTTGGCAGTATTTTAAATTTTAATACCCCTAATGAATGTCAGTGTTCCATCGTCCAATACTTTCTGACCGGGTAGGTAATATTTTCAAGAGCTATCCTCGCCCAGCTCGTGTCAACACGAAAATATAGACGAACCAACATCCGAACTTCATCATTCATTCCATTTACTTCCAAAAATCCCGACCAACTCTAATGCAGTAAGCGGCGCTAACAAATTACATTAGTGTCCATTTGATGTTGCGCCCGCGCCGCCTGTGATGACTGGCGGTTTATGCGCAGGCGCCGGACACTCGCGGACAGAATTAAGTGGTCCCAGAATAATAAAATATGGATTAGTATCACTTCGAAAATATTTCAAAAGCTTTACATACATTTTTCAGCAATTGGCTCGCCTAGTTCTGGAGTCATTCTCACGTTGCTGACGGTGTTGCAGGTTGCAGATGGATGGAGTTGCAAACATGTGGTGATATTATGATACGTACCTAAATAATTGTCATTCTTCACTTCGATCAATAATTCTGCTCGCAAGTGTAACACTGACGAAGCAACTAATATCACTTCAAACTGATATTCATTCAACTATTCCTTGCCAATCCAAAACTTCCTTTACACTTCGGTAATAAAGCTCAAAATCATTTCTTAATACAATTAAAAGTATTCCACTGATTCTTCTTTAATTAGTGATTGAGTCCACATCTTCATCCCAGCTACCTGATGAGTGTTTTCTTTTTTTAAGGATTTTCATAATGGATATTAGTGAATATGTGATGAGCTGATGACAGCATGGCGGCTTGTACGGGTATGAGGGCTTGAGATGGGTGACTCTATTTGCTCGACAGGGTAAAGGACTGGCGGGTCTTGGGAACTAATAATAATAATAATAATAACCCCACCGCCGTATCTCTACGTTGACGTCGTGGTGGGGCTTGCGCGCTCCAGACTCTAGGTCTGTTTCGGTAGAGTTTACTTTACTGAGACAGGTCTAGGGTCTGGAGCCAGACCAAGAGAGATACAATCCAAGCCAAGGTCGCACACGCCGAGGGCTGCATGGCTAGGGGAATGCGTTAGTCGTTAGTGTGCCAACTCTGGATAATAGGGGACCTCCAGTTTTATTCACCCTTGCCACAGTGAACGCAGGGCTCTGTTGTGGTCGACTTTTAAAGTCCCTAGCTACTCGTGGGAATAACATGAACACTAGATCAAAAACAAAAAAACGACTTCAGGCTAATTTGCCTCAGATAGATGACGAAACAACACAATTCTCTTCGTCATCTCCTTCATCTCTTTTTCCATCAATTCCATCATCATCACAATCTTTCCGCGTTACTCCGACGCCATCATCATCATCAGTCAGTATACAGTCAGCGGATGTTGTACAGGAGACAAATATTGTCGACGATACTGTACCCACCGCTAGAACTGCAACAACTCGTAGGAAATGGAGCTTTGAAATGAATATATTCATCCTACGTACATATCTTCATCTTACTCATATGGAAACCGACAAAAATGCATACCTTCCATCGCTTCACACTAAGTTTTTAGAAAAATATCCAACTATGCAAGTAGGCCGACAAAGGATAGGTGACCAACGAAGAGCCATAGTTCAAAAAAAACTATTACCTCAGGTCACGATAGATCAGATTTATGAGGAAGTCAGAGCTGAACTACAAATGGTTCATACACAAATACAGCAACACTCCACACAATTTAAAGTACAAATTAATACACAATCTGGCCAACGAATGAAATGGACGAACGAATATAATGAAGCAATAATCAGAATATACTATACTACAACACAACTAGAAACAAATAAAACGGCCTATAGAAAACAGTTACAAGAGGGATTTATAAATATATATCCAGAATTAGCCCATATAACAGAGCAAAGACTATCTGATCAAGTGAGAGCAATTATAAATAACAAATATATACACCCCTACAGATTAGAAGAAATTAAAAACCAGGTAGCTACAGAATTAAGAAATAACAACTCAAACACACAAAATATAGAACACTTAAATAATAATTATTTAAACACACAAGCAGACGACTTAGAACAACCTGATGTAAGCATACACTCACTAAATACTCAACATACAAATATTCATATCTCTGACACAACTACAAATACCCCCACAACAAATAATATATTCCTAAATAACAGCTCAAATACCGACATAGTTTCCCGAACTCTTATAAATACAGATGAAAATATTTTTTTGAACCACATAGATATTGGGCAAGTTGAACCCACGTCAACTAACTTTGATGCTGCCCCAGAAACAAATTCAGAAATAGAAGCCACGTTTGAACAAGCTCTACAATACTTCTCTGATACACACCCTACTAATAGGCCATATATTCCCAAGCAGAAAACTTCTAAAAAGTTTTCTGTCATAGTTAGTTATATAAATACTGTCATTCTTCCTAAGTACACAAATGTCGACACCGACTTCATGAAATTGCAGACCATAATTTACTGTGCAGCATGGACGGCAGCTACATGCAACGGATCTAAAATACCACACTCTACACAAAATGAGCGTCGTACGTACATACACAGAAAACCAGAATGGCAAATCAGGTTAGAAAAGAAAATCGGAAATCTAAGAGCAAACATAGGTAGGCTGACACATTTCATTAATGGTTGTAGAAGTGAAAAACTAATAGCATCCATAGAAGAAATAAAGAAAAAATATCAAATACACGCACAATATGAAGACTCAAACACACATATAGAACACTTTTTGGACACTTTAAAACAAAAATTAAACGCAGCATCCAGTAGACTTAAAAGATATATCACATGCACCAACCGCAAGGTCCAAAATACAAAATTTACCAACAACGAAAAAATATTTTACAGGAACCTTGCATCTAAAAACAGAGACACCACGAACCAAACTCTAGAGACACCTCCTCCCGAGGCATTACGAGAATTTTGGGCAAACATTTGGGAAAATCCAGCATACCATAATAATCACGCAGACTGGATTAATGAAGCAACACCACAAATCCCCGAAATGGAGTTTGAACTCATTCCAATAAACACATTTATAGACGTAATCAAATGCACACACAACTGGAAATCTCCAGGCTCAGACAATATTCACAACTACTGGTATAAGAAATTCACTAGCATCCACCCATTCATATATAATCACCTAAACACATTCATTCAATCACCACATTTGCTTCCAACATACTTAACACATGGAGTAACATACATGATACCTAAGGACGTGAATGACACTACAGACCCAGCCAAATATCGACCAATCACTTGCTTACAAACTCTTTATAAAGTCCTGACAGCCTGTGTAAGTGAAGTAGTATACAAACACCTAACTAAACATAACATTCTTGCAGAACAACAAAAAGGTTGTCGTAAAAATAGTCAAGGATGTAAGGAACAACTCACTATTGATGCAATTGCTATGAACAGTGCAGTAAAAAGCAAAAAAGATATTCATACCATGTTCATCGATTACCAAAAGGCCTATGATTCAGTACCGCACAGCTGGTTGTTGCACGTCCTAAATATCTATAATATCCACCCCACACTCAGATTGTTCTTAGAATCTACCATGCAAAATTGGCAAACTGTACTTAAAATAAATCAAGCCTCTACGACCTTGGCCACTGAACCAATCCACATAAAACGTGGAATTTTTCAAGGCGATGCTCTAAGCCCTTTATGGTTTTGCATGGCACTCAACCCACTCTCACACCTACTAGATAAAACTAACACAGGATTCATTTTGACAAACGATAACACACAATTCACCTTAACACACCTTATGTATATGGATGACATAAAGTTGTACGCAGCAGATAAAAAATCACTTTTCCATTTAGCAGACACCACACAAGAATTTTCTAACGATATAAGTATGCAATTCGGAGTAGACAAATGCAAAATTTTGTCAAATGTGAAAGGAAAAATACAAAACAACAGTTACACTCTCGGATCAGGTAAATCTATTGAGCCAATGGATGAACACAGTACTTACAAATATCTAGGTTTCAAACAATCTAGACAGATAGAACAAAAGATGACAAAAGAAGAACTGCTCAAAAAGTTTACACACCGCCTTAACCTAATCTTTAAAACCAACCTTAACTCCAGAAATACAATTAAAGCTGTCAACACATTCGCAATACCCATTCTTACATACTCTTTCGGAATTATACGATGGTCAAAAACCGATATCAGAAAACTGGAGCGTACTATCAATACACTCTTTACCAAACACAGGAAACACCACCCTAAATCATGCATACAGCGACTTACGCTACCACGCCAAGAAGGAGGAAGAGGATTAATTGACATACACAATTTGCACAACAAACAAATACTTTCACTCAGATCTTACTTCCATAACAAATCAGAACATTCATCACTACACAAACATGTAACAGACGCAGATAAAAAACTTACTCCACTCAACCTACAAAATAGAAACACTCAAATAAATGAAAATCTCATAAGCACACAACAAAAAATTGCAGCATGGTCTGCCAAAGCCCTTCACGGAAGACACCTAGCCTACCTGAGTCAGCCACACGTCGACAAAGCTAAGTCGAACGAATGGCTCAAACGAGGTGAGCTGTTTCCCGAGACTGAAGGGTTCATGCTGGCGATACAGGACCAAGTAATAGCGACTCGCAACTACAGAAAATACATTATAAAAGACCCTCGTCAGCCGACTGACTTATGCAGACATTGCAACACTGCCTCTGAGACCATACAACATATTACAGGAGCCTGCAAATCACTTGCACAGACTGACTATAAGCACCGACATGACCAAGTTGCTGCAATTATACACCAACATTTAGCATACAAATATAAATTAATAAGTGAGATGATACCGTACTATAAATATAAACCCGAAATTATACTAGAAACAAGGAATCAGAAAATCTATTGGGATCGGACGATAATAACAGACAAAACTATACACTTCAACAGACCAGATATAACCGTCCACGACAAAACTAATAAAGAAGTTTACCTTATAGATATAGCTATCCCTAACTCACACAACATTCAAACCACAATATCTGAAAAGCTGAGCAAATATCAAGACCTCGCCATAGAAATAAAAACCCAGTGGAAAGCACAAACCGTTCACATCGTCCCTATAGTACTCTCATCCACTGGTATAGTACCAAAATCTCTTACACAAAGCCTTAACACTCTACATATGCCCACCCATACCCTACACCTGATACAAAAAGCCACAATTCTCAACACCTGTCGGATCACCCGGAAGTTCCTTACTTCTTCCTCAATATCATCAACATTCTCTATTTAAATTCCTCCTTACACACTTGGTTCCGACCCGTGTGCAAGGTTTTGTACTCTCATTTATGAGAAGAAAATTAAAGAACTCAAAATAATAATAATAAAGTTTATTATTCAAAAAGTAACAATACAATGTGACATATTCGGTGAGCCACAAACTAAGCGTCGCTTGTATCTTGTGGCTCTGGAGTGCGAAATTTTCAAAGTTATAAAAGTTACATTACAATTATAGAATGGTAGATAATTATTACACATTTTCCATATACAAAAGATGTGAATGTGAAGTGAAAATAAAATAAAATAAAATAGAACATTCGTGCGAATCTGAACACAAAATAAAATTGCAAGTGTTATCGTTTGACTTGCACTGTGGTGTGTGTTTGTGTGTGCATGCATGTATATGGGTTTGTGTGTGTGCTTGTGTGTGTGTATGTGTATGTGTGTGTAGGTACTATATCAAGGCTTCGGTGTCGTCGTATGATAATTTTAAAAGAGCTGAAGTTAGGGTTTTTTTATAGGTCATGGTTGAGCAGTCTTTTAGGTCGCAGATTTTCAAAACTTTGTTGTAAGTGTTGGGATGGGAAAAATAGGTACAGCGTCTAGCTAGTTCGGATTTGGCATTTGGTATGGGTACTTTGAAGATACGCTTGTTTATTATGTCGCTATAGTCGGGCCGTTTTTTTTATTGTATCGTGATATTTAAGCGTAGCTTGGAGTACAAATATTTGTCGTACCCTGAGAACTTGAAACTCATGGTAAACAAGGTCTGTGGGGAATCTGTAAGGTTTTTTAAGTGCAACCTTGATCAGTGCCCGTTGTGCCCTCTCTAATGTTATAAATGTGCTTTTACCAGCACGTCCCCAGATGCAGATACAGTACTGCATGATTGACTGGCAGAATGCGAAGTAGACCATTCTCAAAATATCGATAGGAGTACAGTCGCGGAGTTTTTTCAAGACGTGTATTAGTTTACGTACTCTGGAAGAAAGGGCATAAATGTGGGCTTTGTACGTTAAGTTGCTGTCTATGGTTACCCCGAGATATTTAATCGTGTCAGTACGTTCAAGGACTATGCATGCGCAGGGATGCTGTGTCAGGTGTGAGGCAATATTGTGTTTCTGTGGGCAGGTGTGTATTTTTAAGGACTTAGTCTGAGAGGCACTAGAGGAGCTTGTTTTGGAGAAAGCAATATATTTACTTTTACTAGCGTTTAGTGTCAGTAGGTTAGTGTCTAGGGATTGCGCTATCTGAGTAAGGCCTTGTTCCGCCAGTTGATAAACTCGGTCCCATGACGTGTCGTGGAAAACGATGGCTGTGTCGTCAGCGTAGGATATCACTGTAGCGTTTCTAAGAGGGAGATTTACTACGTCATTAATATACAGCGTAAACAACGTTGGGCCTAGGGTACTGCCCTGCGGAACGCCAAACGTGATAGGAAGTGACCTGCTTTGGTGATTGCCTATTTTACAATATTGATACCGCGATGTTAAGTAGCTGCGAAACCATTCTAGAGGTGTTCCTCTTATGCCTGTTGCCTCGAGTTTCTTTAAAAGCAGACCAGGTGACACGGTATCGAATGCTTTTGCCAAATCAAGAAAGACACCAACACAGCATTCTCCATTTTCTATGTGGTGCGAGACTTGATTTGTCAAAAGTGACACCGCGTCTTCGGTTGATTTTCCCCGGCGAAATCCAAACTGCCTATCTGAGACAATGTTGTGCTTCTCTACAAAATTTACCAATCTCGTGTTTACAATTTTTTCTAAAATTTTAGAGACTATACTCAACAGGGCGATGGGTCTATAGTTTTCCGGCAAGTCTTTGGGACCACTTTTGTAGATAGGGGACACTGCAGCAATTTTCCAGGAATCGGGAAAGACACCTGATTCTAAACTTAAATTAAAGATGTGCGTAAGTGGCTTTATTATACTTTCTCGGGAATTGATTAGTAATCGAACGGTTAGTTGGTCTGGCCCTGGTGCGCTGTCTATTTTCAAGTTGCGTATTATGTTGGACACTTCTTCTTCGTCGGTCGGATGCAGAAAGAAAGATTGTGAGATAGAGCTTGGAGCTATGTTTGATTCTATTAGTGAGTGGTGAGTGGTTGAAAGTTTGTCTAGGATCTTGGCTGCGTGGTTTTCCCCGACAGAGACGAAGTGTCGATTGCAATTGTCAAGTGCTGAACTTGGGGAGATACTGGACGCAATTAGGTGCGATGATGAATTTTTACGAGTTTTAGTTCCACATATATCTTTTATAACCGTCCAGAGCTTTTTTGGGTTTTTCTGGTTCCCTTCAATTTCCTGTCTGTTGTGTAAATTTCTGAGTTTCCGAAGAAGTGTGTACACGAAGTTTCTGTATCTGGTGTAAATTTGTTGTTTTGTGATATCTTCAGGGTCGGCTTTGCATTCAAGATGAAGTTTATCGCGTTGTCTCATGCATCTAATTAAACCAGGAGTGACCCAGGGTTGAATTTTGGCCATTCTGCGACTAATTTTAACATTTTCTGTGTGTTTGTCAGCGGCGCGTGAGATAATGTCGTTGAAGTAGTTTAAAGCAGTGTTTACACAAGATGAGCTAGTGACTGGATCCCAGTTTGTATTTGTAATCTCACCAGCTACACCAGTCCAGTCAGTTCTGACTCTCCAGCGCTTAGTGTTTTTAGGGCGTTCTGGGTTAATGGGGGCACAACACAAGGCTAGGTCGTGATCGGTAATGGATAAGCCACAAACGAGACCAAAAGGTATTGCTGGTGATTTTATAAATATGTGGTCAATACAAGCTCCGCATCTTGTTGGGAGAGTAATAGCAGGAGATAAACCATGTGAGGCCATGAGACAAGCGTAGTTAGATACTTGGTAATTAATTGGATCGTTTATGTTTAAGTTAATGTCGCCGGCTACAATTAGTGTTTGTTGGTTTTTAAGATCAAACAGGGTGGCGTCAAGGGAATTAAGAAATTGCTCTGTGTTTGTAAAAGAGGGAGACCGGTAAATAGCTAGGAGGCTTAATTTGTTGTTGGTTTTTATTAATATACTGTCGGCGTCAGCAAGGTTAGATTCTACAGTAACAATACTGCTGCTCCAGGCTGTTCTTGTGTATATAACAATTCCCCCGTTTTTATTTACTTGTTTAGTTGTTCTGTATGCGCTATATCCCTGTAAGTCCTCTATAATGGAGCCATCAGATAACCAACACTCAGTGAGCACGACAACGTCGATATTCGAGTCTAACCGATTTAGAGCAATTGCAAAGTCGTCAAAATTTTTCTGATAACTTCTGATGTTATATGTTAGCACCTTAATATTGTCTTTGGAAGCATTTAAGATACTCTTGCAGTTTTCAAGAGATTCTACTGTGCGACATTCTATATTAAAGGTTTCATCTAGGTCGTTGGATACGCTAAGTAAAGCCATTTTTAAGAGTTATAATATAAAGATGAGAACCGAAATTCAGTGAGGTGATTTTATGTAGAAAGTTTGTTGTTGCAAGAGATTTCATTACTTTTATGTTACAGAAGATTCTTCCAAAAGACAAGTTATTATTATGTAGTGTGTAATTGTGGGAGTACCTTTGTAGGGCAATGTGCGTTGATGTGAGTGTTAAAATTGGATAGTTAAGATGTGTGTATTTGAGTACAAGCTCCTGTGAGAATTTTACCAAGTTTAGTACAATAAACAAACAATAAATATATTTATAAAGTAAAAAAATTGAAGTGAAACATACCAGGTGTAAGGGAACTAGCTCTTGTAGGTATTTGACTAAAAACATTTTAAATAAGCTATTAAAAATAATCAAAATTGTTGTTAAACTTAAAAATAGATGATGATAACAGGTGCTTAAGTCCCAGCCTTCTTGTGTATTTGAGTTTAAAAATGGTAAACAGGCAGTAAGAATATTTTGAACTTATTTTTATAGAGAAACATAGCGGGTGCTTTTGTACAAGCCCTTGTTTGTATTTGAGGAAATTTAACGTAAACAAACATAAAGAATATTTAAAAATTATTAAGTTAGAGAAACATAATAGATGCTTGATTGCAAGCCTTTCTAGGTATAGGTAGGTAAACAACAAATAATAAAAACATCTAGGAAATATAAAATTCAAAAATAAACATAACAGGTGCTTACATAAGGACCGCTCTCGCTCGCTAAACTTCTGTTTGTACAGTTGAGATGGGGCAATGGCGCGATAAGTCATGCTGGTTCCTAATAGCGATGGCGGGGTTTCCTTCTTGCTTGCGAATATTGACGGTTCCATTTTTGATCCAGCAATACTTGTATCCGCAGTCCTTAGCTCGTGGCTTTGCTGCTCGAAATAACTGCCGATTTTCTTTTGTTAGTCGCTCGTTGAAGTATACATCCTGAGGGTGCCGGGTATGTCTAGATCGTCACTAGAGAGGTTGCGTCTTATTTTCCCTGCACGTAGAAATTCGTTACGTTTGTTTCGACGCAGGAACTTAACTACCAGCGGACGGGGGTGATTTTCCACGGGGGCGCTAGTGGTGTTCTCAGTGTTGGTGCTGTGGCGTGGCCCAGCTCTAGTAACGTATTCTAGATCGGAGTCTTCGAGATTTATGCCAATTTTTACTGCCGCTGTGAGAATGATGTGAACAGGGTTTTCGTTGGCAGTTTCGTTTACGCCTAATATTTCGACTTGGTTTTTCAAGTTAGCTTGGGCGTGTGATTGTACTTGTTCACTGAGTTGTTGAATTGTGGCCTTTAAGTATGGGATTTCACTTACTTGTTGCTCAAGTGCTTCAATTTTGGCTTCTGCGCAGGCCAAGCTAGCTTCGGACACTTCAAGACGCTGGTTGCACAGTGTTAGGTGTTCTGTAAGCGTTTTGAGGTGATATTTGAGATCACCTACGTCTTCTCGTAGTAGTTTTATTTCAGACGTTAGTTGAGACAGGCTACCGGAGTCCGATGCAGCGGATGGGGTATTGAGTAGCAACGAGCTGTTGCTGGTATCATTTTTGTGGTCGATGTGTTCATTTTGTTCTGACTGCGTATCAGAGTTGCTCGTGTTGAGCTTTTTATTTCGACAACCCGTGCATAACCATGTGGACTTTGCGGCCTCTGATAATTTACGAAAATCGGTTATTTTAGCGCACAAAGGATGGTAAAAGTTGTCGCATTCAATACATTTAGTATATTGGTTGGCTCTTAGTGTTTTAGCACAGGTAGCGCACGTATTTACCATTTTAAAGTAGGTATTTTTTTGTAGAACAGTAAAAAATAATAAGAATAAGCGCTGTTGTTTACTTATCTAGGGATGTGTTTGTGGTATTCGCGATGGATCGGAATTCTTCGGGCAAGCTCGGGAGGATCGTGAGTCCTTGATTTCGGTAATCGGCGGTTGCCGTCCGCGCGTCCTTCGGAGTTACGCGCGTGCGACAGGGATGAATTATTTTGATTACGCGTCCCGTCTCTTTTCCGCGAGGGGGAGAAGAGCTTACCTCGGCGCACGTGTGGTATCGGATTATTATTAATTCACTTTTTTATTTATTTATACTGCACACCACAATCATTTTTATCACTGTAGGTATATGGGTCATAGTTAACACAACACACCGCGCTGCTTGAGGGACTCAATACTGAGTTCCCTATTACGAAAGCCATAAATGACCGGGTACCCAAACAATTTATCTTCGATAAAAAATACAGGATCCAACTTCACGAGGATTGCCGATGCGAGGGTTTGCGCCCCGCAGAGCTACGAATCTTCACGGATGGATCCAAAACAGGTAGTGGCACAGGTGCTGGAATCTTTTCGGAAGACTTCAACATACACATAGCCACACCATTGGGAGTCCATAACACAGTGTTCCAGGCCGAATGCATGGGTATATCTCTTGCCGCGTTAGCCATAATGGCCAGGGAAGTTAAGGACCACTCGATACGTATACTCTCAGACAGCATGGCTGTTCTGCAAGCGCTAAACAGCCACACTATTGACTCTGGGCTGATATACGAGTGCCACCAGCGCCTTAACCAGGTGGGTAGCCTCAATAACATTACCATTCAATGGATTAAAGGACACAGCGGTTCGCGGGGCAATGACGCAGCCGACGAACTTGCCAGAAGGGGGTCGAGCATGGCACCAGTGGGCCCCGAACCCATTGCGCCACTCCCCTTCGGGTACTTACGCACTCTGGTAAGGAAACGAACCAGGGACCAACATCACAAACTATGGTTGGATCACGGAGAGTGCAGGCAGGCTAAGGAGGCACTCCCTACAATTGATGGCCGGCTCACGAAAAAGGTTCTCCGACTAACGAAACAACAGCTGCGTACAGTCACAGCAGCTGTAACTGGCCATGGGTCATTTAATAAACACCTCTTTGTAATAGGAGTCACAGACAGTCCGCTGTGCAGAGCCTGCATGGAGGACGACGAGACAGCAGCTCATGTGCTGTTATACTGCCCGGCGGTCGACGCATACAGGGCAAAGTACTTCGGTAACCCAGGTACCCTACGTGAGATTGTCAGTGACACCAAGGCGTTGCTGGCCTTCTTTGAGGAGCTGGGGTGGATCGAATAACCGATTTTCCCACCCGCACGCAAAATACGCGCTTAGACGTGGAGTTGCGGATACCAGCCCGTATTACCTATTACCTATTACCTATGGGTCATAGTTCTTTGTAGTTTTTTGTAATTTATGGGAGAGAATTGGACACGTCCACTCCTCAAACGCTCTAGATCGACACTCTGATTTCGAACTTCAATTGACCATCATGTATTTACAAAAATAGCTCGAATAGAGGAGCTCGTGGCTAAGTAACAACAGCCGCACTGGTCGATCCATCAGGTTAAGCTACGCTTGCCGGGGTTGGTCACTGGATGGGTGACCATCTTTACATACCGAGAATCCTCCGTGCCTCGGAAAGCACGTTAAGCCGTTGGTCCCGGCTGTCATTCGTGGATCTTTGACAGTCGTTACGAGTCGTCAGAAGCCCGAAAGTCTGACACCAGTCTTACCAAGGGGTATCGTATTACCCAGTTACTGGGTTGTGGAGGTCAGATAGGCAGTCGCTTCATGTAAAATACTGGTATTCAGCTGCTTCCGGTTAGACTGGAAGCCGACCCCAACATAGTTGGGAAAAGGCTAGGCAGATTGATTGTATTTACAAAAATGTAAATTTTATTTTAGAGAAATTAAAAATGTTTAAGGCAGACAGGCGCGACGCGACTCTAGTAGAACAATTTATATGAAAACTAAATGGAAATTGTTCTACTAGAACCGCGTCGATCCGTCGTTTTGTGCCTGTCTGTGTGGGCCTTTAGAGAGATAACTTAAATTTATTCTGAAAGAAAATATAATAGACTACTTATATTTAGTAACCTAATCCGCTTAACTGTTCTTAAAGAGTCATAAAGAATCCTGCTCTGCTCTCGACGCTTGAAGTGTCCACAAGGTAGGCAAGGTAAGCAACAAGTCAATCGTCATCCTGAGGATTGCATCGTTGAGAGGTGAAACACGTGTCGATTTCTTACAGGGTTCTTTATGACTCTTTAAGGACAGTTAAGTGGATTAGGTTACTAAATATACGTCGTCTATTGTATTTTATAATGGATTTCCGCAAAGTCACGCCTGAGTCAAACGACTATCTGAAAGAAAACGTCATATAGTTCTTTAAAAAAACAAGATGGCGTTTCACCTGATGGTCTGTGATCATCGCTGCGCCGCCCAAGTACAAATGGAATACCAGAGACACAAACAATGCGTTGCTAGACTTAAAGTTACGTCAGTCATCTTTCGGCATTGACAGTCTTGTTCCACCCGCTGCTGAATTAAGAATAATCCCTCTTGGTGCCATGCTTTCCTGGTACCTATGTGCGGGGCTCATCCAGGTCATACCCACGGTCTTTTGTAGGTCATCCGGTAATAGGGATGATGACATTTTTTTTGTTGTCCGTCATGGAGATTATTAAAAAATATTGGACACGTATTTTTTCTTTTTTTACGTAATCTAAAGAATACGGCGATACATTGAGTTAAAATGTGCCATAACGTCACGAGTATGTAGATTTTATACTTACTTGTGACGTAGCGTCCCCAACTTAAAATGCGTTTTATCTTAGAATTTTGTTATTAATATGATAAAGCAAAAAATACGTGTCTAATATTTTTTTATTATCTGACTGACGGACTAATTAGATGTTCTTTTTTTTTACCCAGGCATGATCTCTATTGGTCTGCCAACACTCTTCCTACATTTCATGTACGTATCTGTAATTACGGAGGAACATTTTGAATATTTAATTCAGGTCATTCCGACCTGAATATCGACACTTTATCAATCTGCCTAGCCTTTTCCCAACTATGTTGGGGTCGGCTTCCAGTCTAACCAGATGCAGCTGAATACCAGTATTACATGGAGCGACTGCCTATCTGACCTCCACAACCCAGTAACTGGGTAATACGATATCCCTTGGTAAGACTGGTGTCAGACTTTCGGGCTTCTGACGACTCGTAACGACTGTCAAAGATCCATGAATGACAGCCGAGACCAACGGCTTAACGTGCTTTCCGAGACATGGAGGTTTCTCGGTATGTAAAGATGGTCACCCATCCACTGACCAACCCCGGCAAGCGTAGCTTAACCTGATGGATCGACCATTGCGGCTGTTGTTACTTAGCCACGAGCTCCTCCGAATATATAATATCGACACTTTATGTGGAAGGGAAAGTCTAGATGGTAAAACCCAATAACACTTTGCCCGTATCGAACCCAGGACCTTATGCTCAGCAGTAGTGTTTGCGACGACGAGACCAAAGAGGCGAGTAGGAGCAGAGAGGTTGGATTTGTGCCCGGTTTATGGCAATAGGGCGATGTGGGTGTACTATAGTCTGATCTCTGCCTAACCTGTCAGGGAATACAGTCATGATATTAAAAATTCAAAAGTCATTTATTCAAACTAGGCTGAGAATCAGCACTTTTCGAACGTCAAAATTATATAAGACAGTCCCCCAAAACGCCCCCCCTTCACCACTTCCTAGTGCTTTAGCTGGAAAGAAGAAGTGGCGCAACAAACTCCCCAGCAGCACAGCTGTCTGTTCAGTTGGAAAAACTTGATTCTATACAATAGTAGTTATGAAAAATAATGTACATTATGCAACATAAAATATAATCGGAATCTATACTCAAGCGAAAATTGTATGTTGTGTATGGAAGGGAAATAATATGATTCAGGTTAGATCAAAAGAAAATCGAGAATGAAAAAGAAAAATTGTTTATTCTGCACAAACAAAACGCACATTAAAGACAAAAAGACATAAAGTACACCCATATAAAAGTAGCCAAAGGCCTCGTATTCAACCAATAAATAAAACTAAAAAAAATAAAAACAATGTTGTTCATTGGTTGATGTCAAAGCCATGGATCAAAGACAATATTGCGTAATTTACTCTTGTGACATATGCAAATGACAACAAAAACAAAATGCTGATTGCAGAGTAAACTATTTTTTTTTACAAATATTAAGAAAAATTATGCTGTGCGTCGCATCTGTGCAAGAACAGGTCATTGCTCAGCGAAATTCTGTGAATTCGGACGAACCTAACGTCAACAGCGCTGGTCAAGACGTCAAGATCAGTGGCCAAACATTCAGTCACCAGACTAACTTACCAAGAAGATATCTACTTACTTCAAATCCCACATAATGATCGCCATCACTCCACCTTACCCTAAATACACGCATACCTACCTACATACAAAAAAAAACAATTTTCTTCACACAACGTTCAGAAACAATAAGGCAATCAATCAAACAAAGATGGCGGCTACTAAAAGTATCAAGCATGATTTATTGTATGCTTACAAAGCCCAAGGCTGCATGATAAGAAATGTCTGTGCTTCTTACGTTTATCTTTACAAATGACCTCTGTTCGTCGGTCAACGGCGACCGATTTGGGTGGTGCAAACCAGAGAAGTCTGACAACCAGTCTTACCAAGGGGTATCGTGTTACTCAGTACCTGGATTGTGGAGGTCAGATAGGCAGTCGCTCGAATCGAATAAGAACTGTCCCACGGGTCGATCTTCAAGGTTGATAACGCAACGCTAGCCGAGCTCGATTCTTGGATGGGTGACCATCTATTACAAACCGAAACTCCTCCGTGTCTCGGAAAGCACGTTATTTGTAGATCTTAGACAGTCATTACGGGTTATCAGAAGCCTGAAAGTCTGACAAGTCTTACCAAGAGGTGTTGTGTTACTCAGTAATTGGAATGGGGAGGTCAGATAAGCAGGCGCTCCATGTAAAATACTTGTATTCTGCTGCACCCGGTTAGACTGGAAGCCGACCACAACTAGGCTGATCACGCAACTGCAGCCGTGCGAAGAAGCCGTGCCGTAGCAGCGTTGGCCGTGCGTAGAAGCCGTGTCGTAGTAGCGTAGGCCGTGCGTAGAAGCAGCGTCGTAACCGCGTCGTACCCGCGTTGTAGCTGCGTTGTAGACGCACTGTAGCCGCGTTGTGGACGCGTTGTAGTCGCATCATAGCCGAATAGGGATGACGACTGTGTAAAAGAAAAAAAAACCTAATTAGTCCGTCAGCCAGATAAAAAAAAAAATTTGACACGTATTTTTTGCTTTATCATATTAATAAAAAAATACTTAGATAAAACATATTTCAAGATGAGGAGGCTACGTCACAAGTAAATAAACAATCTACATACTCGTGACGTCATGGCACATTTTAACTTATTGTATCGCCGTAATCTTTAGATTAGGTACGTAAAAAAAAGAAAAAAAATACGTGTCTAATATTTTATTATTTTATTATTTATTATATAAAAAAAAACATTGTCCCTATTGTAACCGCGCATACGCAGATGCAGCATATAGCTGCGTAGACCATGAAACTATTTAAAGACTAAGTACTATTTACATGCCTTATTGACTAGATCCATGGAAAGAATCTCATTTGTCCATCAAGTACCTACAAATACATTCCTAAGGTACTACAAAAGTACAACATTCATTACATTACCGATGCAGCATAAACATGATTTATTTAATATTAACTCGCTTTCACACGCAATAAAACATAAAGAAGTGAGCTCGGAACGGAAGAGGCTAAGATTAATTACTTTTTAATTCGCCATTTTGGTTGCGTCATTCTTTGCGCGGGAACGCGTAGTGAGCGCGTCTTTTGTTTTTTTTTATGTGAACTTTGATGACCAAAGGTCGTGGTCAGCCTGCTAATGCCATGCACTAAATATATTTTTAGGCTTTTTTTATGTGAATTCCTATAAGGGCCAGATTTTACTTGATTTTGGGCACCACAATCATGTTTAATGTATGACTAAATTTAACACTTTCGACTCCATGCGTTTGACACAAGATGGCTACCAGAATATTTTAATGAATTATGGTCGTATTTCGACCTCTGGGCGTCCACTAGTAAATATATGGAAATAAGTGCACGTTATAATGTTATCGTGGACGGAAAAAAAGCGTCTTGATATATTTCCATACATTTTACTTCCCTGTGTTATCGTGATGCCGTAAGATGGACGTGCACGTCCACATTAACATCATCATGTTAGAATTATAAAAGCGCACAATGGATGGTGTGGAACTGGAAGGTACATTTGGCTAAAAAGAGGGTGACTGCTTTCATTTTGACACGATTTCTGATTTTACCGGAAAAGGAATCCACCTCACCGTCATGGTACAAAACCTCTGTGAGGGTCAACGCATGGTTCGTAAGATTTGATGAGTCATGATGATGTTTCTTTAGCATTTACAGCATTATTTATTACTAACTGCGCCCCGCGGTTTCACCCGCATAAGTCTCGATTCAGTATGAATATCGGGATAAAAAGTATTATATGTGTTAATCTAGGTTATAAACTATATGAAAGCATATTCTAAAATTAAAGACTACGTTGAAGACAAGGAAGTTTGGCAATAATTCCTTCTGCACATGTGGCTTCCCTGGTACATCATTAACGGCACATTATGTAAGAGTCTATTAACTGCTCCCAAATTACCATCTTTATTTTTTTACATTCTTCCTTGACATAATCATCCTAATATTTGACATTATATACCTACAATTTAATTTCAACACTTTATTAGTGGCTTTTGTGTACATGATAATTATTCAGATTTGTTACAGTTGTAATAGCAATCATGTCATTTCGTTTAAAATAGGTTTTTATTTTTATTAATTTATTCATATTTTATATACTTAGATAAAAAAAAATCTATTTTGTGAATGTGAGAACACTGTAGGTTTAATGGACTGTAGATTTATTGACCATCTTCTATCTTGTTAAGTACCTGGTACTTGTTGAAAGACCTACACTGTCCTCCTATACCTATTAATACCTACTGTTATTTAAAAATATTGTAAAAAAACAATTATTTTTAAAAGAGTAACTGTGGAGTTTCTTGCCGGCTCTTCTCCATAGGAAACGACCAATTGGAACCGTGCACATGTAGGTTTATGTGAAATAAAATATATTGATTTTGATTTTGATTGATATGTGTGCCAAATTTCATCCAAATCCGTTCGGTAGATTTTGCGTGAAAGAGTAAAAAACATCAACACATACATACATACAAACTTTCGCGTTTATAATATTAGTAGGATATAAGTAGGATAGTAGGAAGTAGGATTTATGTGTAGTTAGTAAACTTACCGAATGCCTATAGACGCTAACCTAAATTTTTATATATGTGGATTATTTGAATGAAAGCTATAACTATTCAAAATCCATTTGCCTAACCCTTTCTCAACTATGTTGGGGTCGGCTTCCAGTCTAACCGGATGCAGCTGAATACCAGTATTTTACATGCAGCGACTGCATATCTGACCTCCACAACCCAGTTACTGGGTAACACGATGCCCCTTGGTAACACTACGGGTGTAACGACTGTCAAAAATCAGAGAGACTGAAAAAGAATAGAAAAGAGTCTGTCACGGACGGGTCTCGATATGTAAAGGATGGTCACCCATCCACGAGCCGACCGCGGCAAGCGTAGCTTAACCTTTGATCGACCCGTGCGGCTGTTATTATTTAGCCACCCCATTCACATCGTCATATATTTTAACTGTTTTAAGTGCATAAACAAATTAAGTAAATAACAAAACAATAAATTATTCACATCTCACACACGTGTAAACGTTATTATAAATAATACTTGACATTATGAGCATTCCTCTACCTAAACGATTAAATAAAATAGGTACCCACTCAAATACTTAGCATAGTTACTTGAGCATTATTTACATAATCATCTAGTTATAAATCTATTCCTACGAGTACATTCAATCGTACAGACCTACTTGACGTAATAATAAATGCTTAGGTACTATCAAAGAATTCCATATCTAAGTAGTTTGAAAATAAAATCCCGTGAACTCGATGACTACATCTGTTTCACACAATGATCACAGATGCCTGACCCTTTTTTGAAGTTTTTAATTTTAATTTTTTATTAAGGCTTACCTCAATATTCACAAAAACTGGTTTCTTGGATAGTCGGGAATGACGTAACGCAATGAAAATATACAACGCAAAAAATACAGTGGACAGAGAAGGGTTTAAAGATTTATTTTAACTGAATAGAATAGTCGAAAATAGTTTGATATTCCCAATAAAAAATACTTCACAAAAATAAACTTTGGTGTCGAACATCTCTGTATTTTCAGCGATAACAACATTTTTTTTTTTTCAAATTCTATTGTGTAAATATTATTTTATAACTTTAACCAGACAATTATTTAATTTAATGTGTATATTCTGAATAATCTAAATAAAACCCGTAAAATAAATTCCCATTCGCAGCTTACTCACATCGTCAACCCAAATATTTATTACATTTTCAACCGTATTTAATGCTCTGTAATTGTGAAAATAGATATTGCGGTCATACTTTAGTCGTCGGGCTACCGTATAGCGCGCAGACGCGGTTGTGTGAGTGCAGCTGTAGCGTTTAAAATCGTAGTCAGTCCGCGCCTTAAGGGACTCATCAAAAATCTGATGCTGCAATGCTATTGGTTGATGAGATTCCTATAGCGGCTGAGCGCTGTAAGCTGAAATATTCATTACGGTATATAGATCTGAAATTCTTTGATAGTACCTACTACTTAAACAAAAATTAACACCACGCTTATTTCGCAGACCTGTGGCCCAGTGGTAACAGCCGCGACTTACTAGTCGCGTCGTAGGTTAGAATCCAGTCAGGCGCTTTACTTTGTTTAAACGCTTAGAAACCCTGCGAAATCCTTTTTTTTTAGTTTTTTGCGATTTTCAGGTCGTTTTTTGAGCAACAAGTAGTAGTAGAATTTATCTTTTAATACTCTTCTTCTGTTACATTACGGTCTTTTATAGACTTCGTAAAAAAAAATGCATACCAGCTATTCCATATTGACCTCTAATGATGTCATGAAATAGTATTGGGGTAATTTGTAATTAGAGAACTCTTCTTTGTTAAATGATTTTAATGAATATAATCCTGTAAATTCATAGAATACTATACAGGGTGTTAAAGAATTTGCGTGCCTTAGCTTAGGGGTAGGTTCAGTATCGATAAAGGAACCCAGGAAAAAAAAAAAAATTTTTTTTTAATAAAAACAAGAAAAATATTGCAAGATCAACCTAATTAGATTAACTAGATTAATTAGATTTAACCTGGAATTGTAATTTACGTACCTAGTTACCTATCCTTCACCCGGCGTTATAGAAGTGTTCGGGCGTAGGTATTTCATTGCGTTCGATAGTAGGTAGGTAACTCCAGGACATTATTAATTAGCATTTAAACAAAATAAAAACTTATTTTGAGCAATTTTTAATCAATGCTAAACGATTGCTATTTAGTAGGTACTACATGAAAATTTACGTTTTTTTTAAACTAAATAGTTAAAAAAAAAACGTAAATTTTGTCAGAGTCGTTAAAGGAACCCGTTAAAAATAAAAAATAAATACCTTTAAAAATTAAAACGTGTTTATTTTTTATTTTTAACGGGTTCCTTTAACGACTCTGAAGCTATGGCACGCAATTTCTTTAACTATTTGTTACGGTCGCAAATCATAATTATTCAGATGATACTAACCTACTAACTGCAAAATACGTAAGATTTTTTTTTTTGCAGCCTGCCCTTGAGCTTTCTTCTAATAGAGGACCAGAGTCGGCCCATAAAACAAAAAAAAAACAGTTCCGGGTTGCTATTGAAAAAGATCTCATGCCCGCCTGACACCTTGGGTTGTAAGTCCAGGTATTTTTTCTTAAGATTAATAAATGATCAGGATTTAATCACACTCAATAAAATCTTACAATAAAAGTGATGTTCTTATCGACACATTGTTATCATTATCACACAAACATTGATACAACAAAACTCGATCAAATAAAACTAATTTATTTTTTTATCTGTGCTCCATTGTCCATTGTTTGGCGCGAACGCCATCTTTCTTAACACCAATTATGGCGGCAATTAGTAACAGGAAGTGTTCGATTTTGCTCTTCATTCGGATGACGGTAAAAGTGTTTTTGTTAACTACGGTAATCCAATGATTTGTCTGTTTTAATTGCTTCGAAAAAATTAGCAAAGGAATGTTGCTGTTGAAATTAAATGAAAGGAAAATTCTGTTGTTTTTCTTGAGGTTTTGTAGGTTATGTTTTATACTTTTGTCCGAGGGAAATGGATTAGATACGGTTAGCGACAATTACACATCATTATTATCATTCTCTGGTCCTAATCCCAATTGATTTTTAGTCGACGCAACATGGGTTTTTCTTCCATACTTCTCCCCCTTTCTGGTAACCCCTTTGTTTTATTTTTTTGTTTCATTTACAAAGAAAAAAAAAACACTTCTGTACCGATTTTAATTTTAAATTTAGCTCAATAATTAGGATAAAAAAACCAGTTTCATCGACTTTTGTCGCTGTCTCGCTGACTAGACCAACCCAACAAGATTTAGTTTTTTTAGAAAAAAAAAAATTATCTAGGTCCCGTTTTTACTGGCCTTGATTCCATCATTTGCAACACGTCATTCTAAACAGCACTGCAAATCATGATCGGCAAACCACAAAAAATATCACCAAAGACCAAAATATCAAAAATTCGTTCGGCCACTTAATTAAATTATTGGAACTATACTTTTACCGCACCAACGCCTGTGCCGCGGGGCGTCTCGAAAAAAAGAAAATAAAAAGTATAGAGACCAAAGCGGAAAGGTTTGGCGCCACTGACACTTTGGCTCTTCGCTCTGACACGCCTCCGGCGCCGACTGAGAGGTTCTTAGATCTATAGAGGTCTTATAGCATGTTGGGATAGATCAAACATGTAGGATAGGTATAGGTATGTTTTATTTTTCATAGAATTAAATTCAAATTCAAATTCAAAAGTCATTTATTCAAAATAGGCTAAGATTCAGCACTTTTCAAACGTCAATATTACATAAGACAGTCCCCCAAAAACGCCCACCCTGCACCACTTCCTAGTGCTGGGAAGAAGAAATGGCGCAACAAACTTTTCAGCAGCACAGCTGTCTGTTCAGTTAGAAAAACTTGATTCTATACAATAGTAGTTATGCAAAATAATGTAAATTATGCAACGTAAAACATTAAATTAAATTAATTGTTATATGCCAGCTAGCACACGCCAATATACCAACAAAATAATCATCGAAATCTGTACTCAAGCCAAAATAAAAAGTAAACAGAACTTAACCGAATGAAAGCCTCCAGACATAAAGGACGTCCCCGCTTACATAGAGCTATTAAAGCTGTAACTCGAAGTCACAAATGACAATTAGGTTGATAAACAAACAATTTTTAACCTCCGATGTATGAATTGAAGTTTTATGTTTTGTAGATATTTATATTACCCAGCTACGACTGGCTGGTAACACACAGCCATCGAGGCTAGTGAAATTTAAAATAATTTGTTTCATAGAGGTTGTAGGGTTGTTGTTCGCTACTCCCTCTGAATCAAATTCGTCATTAGTAAGTCAGTAAGTTAAATTATGGAAAGACTGACTTGCACTGCTGGAAATGGGTCACATCGACCAGTCCTCCATCGTCCGGCTTCACTGATTCTCGCGACCTTAACCAGATTGTCGGTCCACCTAGTGGAGGACCTTTAGAGGTATGAGGAACAGGGTGTAAAGTTCACTCATCCTCTATAGAAAAAGGAGTATCCTCAGATCCAGTGTGGTGTCTGGCAGGCAACTGCGCAATGTTTGAAGTCAGGAGCTTGTATTTATCGACCGCGCGGTAAACTCTAATTGCGCTATGCAGGATTTGTGTGACGTCAGGTCTTGTTGATGCGTATTTCGCATGTGGCTATGTTGATGTCGCCACAGACCCATCACAATGAAGTAGACAACTGGAAGAAAAGAATGCTGCGCTGTAGAGAGGCATAATAAAAAAATCACAGTACAAAGTATTTTTCAACAACTGCTGTGCCCTGTGCTGGTCTAAAAGATCTTTAAAGTACACAAACTAAACCATTGGAACCTACTGTGTTACTCTATGTACGTATACATAAGTACAAATAAAATGGTTTTACAAGTTCCAGATAACTTCTTGAAAATAAAAAACAATATTTTTAAACTTTTCAGTAATCCAGACTTCAAAAACGCTAAACCGACCCACAATAATTAACCTCTGGACTACGTAAAACAGCCAAATGCCTGTAATTATAAGCTGTTTTTATATTGAGAATAAAGATAAAAAATCCTTAAAAGCACGCGCCGCTTGCCGCCGCCGGGTCGACCTAATAGGATGAGGTGGCGCCACTGTTGCCTGTTAAAAATATTGTTAAGTTTGTTTATTGGTCATACTTTAATTTGCGAGTGTGAAATAAAATCTTATTACGGAGAGGGCTACTGGTTTCTTTATGAGCTGTTGGGTTAATGCCGCAGGTTAACGTACAGGGGTGGTTTCCTAAGAAATCGTCTGTCCAAATACAGAACGTTTTTTGACACCTATTGTCAAATATTGGTGAAAATGACAGTTTCATGACGGCCGTTACTACATGACGGAACCGTTTTCCTACCCCGCATTCCGAGTTAGGCTGTAATCGATTTGAGCGTGCTAACGGCCGTTCCGAATAAGCCTTAGCGCGATAACAATCTATTGTGAATCGTCATAGATGACGTCATGACATGCGCCATCTTGCGATAACGCCGACCATGCCTTTTACTAATATCATTATATCACCGTGAGGGCTGTCAAAGATGACAGTTGTGCTGTTTTGTTTTGAGTCGCATCATAACTTTAGACAAACGTGGCATCTTCGAAATTGTGCTTCTGGCTACCGTGGCCACCTAACCAGCGAAGAAGAAGAAATGTGTAGTATAAAGACAAAGAAATATGATACGCAAGTTTTGACGTTGAGCGAGCACCGTGAGAGCGTTCACGAGCGTTCCGAATTGATGACAGCCCTCAGCTGTCATAATCGTGTTATCTAACTCGGAACGCCAAATATTGATGTCAGCGCTGTGAGCGATTACGTTCTTATTCGGAAAGCGGCCCTAGTAAACCGTAGCTTTAACGTGACTGCTGAATTTTCCGTTGTGTTACCTACATTTAAATTAGCTAAGTCAGAGAAGAGGTGAAATGAAATGGCGTCCTGTCACGTTAGTCTAGTGGTGGCAAGCGCTACTGCAGACCACAAGGTCCTGGGTACGATTCCCGGGTCAGGGAGTGTTATTAGGTTTTTCCTTCTGGAATTTCTCAATAGAAGCCCGGAGTCTGGATTAGTGCCCGGTTAATAGCAATACGGTCGCCCCCTATTGCATGGGACTTAAACATGACTGGCAAAATCTGGGTGTACTGCGCAACCCTTCGGGAAATACAGACGTTATGTTAAAACTTAAAATGATGTTCTTAGAAAAACGCTAATTGTTTTTTTGCGTTTTCCTAGCATGCATGAACTAAGAAAGGAATCGTGTCATACATACTGTTGCTATGATGTCGACTCCCTCGTTGATGTAGCAGTCACATGCATGACATCTGAGCATGGGTTCCTGGGTTGGATTTTCAGATCGCGAAATTTGTCGTTCAGTGTCATGTCGGCTTGCAGGGTCCAGAAGAGGGATTAAAAGTAGAATATCCGAATAGCCGAATATCTATTTGCATTCCTAAAAAAGTTCGCGCAATGATCTACAACTCTCTTGTTAAACCCCATATTGAATATCTCATTGAGATATGGGGAACTGCAGCAAAATCAAACGTCCAAGAAATACAAGTTCTGCAAAATAAAGCAATAAAAACACTTTTTAACTATGACTACCTAACACCAACCACCAAAATTTACAATGATACAAAAATACTTAAAATTAGCCAATTATACATACTTAAAACATGCACTCTAATACATAAAATCATAACACAAGGTACGCATTCACAATTAAACTTTAAAAAGAAAACTTACACATACAACGCTAGACGACGAGACAAACTAGAATTAAGGCCACCCAGGACTAACTATGGAAGAAAAAATATACTGTACGAGGAAGCAAAACTGTATAATCAACTACCTGATGATGTAACCAATAGTGACACCATGTATACATTTAAAAAAACCCTAGAAGAACACGTTAGAAAACAACACTAACATTACCGATTGTCACCATTATCTCTTAATTCTCATAGTGTGAACACAGAGAATCGCACTTACTTTTATTTTTTTTTATCTTACTTTTCTCAATATGTTAAGTGTAATGTTTTTTTTTTTTTGAGAAATAAATGTCTTTAAACCGAAGTCGTTAAGACTGTCCACAGTCATCTAATCCCTATACTGTGACCAGCGGTTTCCCGCCGTAGAAAAAAAACTATTTGATCGGCTTCTAAGGGTCATACCTCGATGTTAAGGTGACGGTAACCGACTTTTAATGATTTTAGGTATACTGAAGATCATGTCTAAACGAGTAGTGTTAATGATTTGGAAAAAATATATGTTAAATTAGAGCATTTTCTTAATAACTTAGTCTATGACTGTTTTAGATTATCTTTATATTACATGGTGTAATTAATTTATAAAGTTATGTCTAACGCGGATAAAAAACTGAGAATCACGCAAAATAAATCAAGCATTTTCTCAAACCTTCACCTTTTTAAAGATAATTTAATTATTGATCTTTTAGTATACGTGTTTTATTAAAATACCTTTTGTTTTATGAATAATAAATTAATAATGCGTCTAATTTGGGACAGCGCTCCTTGATGGGCGAGTCCTATTACTAGCTGGACGTAAGTTCGACGCGTTGCGTGAGCTCAGTACAGAACACGCAAGCTAAAGCTGATATTGCCAATCTCTCCCTATTACCTCTACTTACTGTAGACGGCATGGTGAAGATGGGTCTGCGTCTGCGTAACCTAAGTCGAAGTCAAGACTGGTACTCAAAATTGTATTATGTAGATACTCAAAGCATTATGGTTTCCGAACCAATCGCCCAAAAAAATACCAAGTTTCCGAATAAACAAAAGTATTTTTTCCCAACTTTCTTTAATTTCTCTTGACCTACGTCTATTTGATAGCACTTTGTGTTACCGACGTCACAGGTAAGGGTCTGAATGATTTTTTTTTCTAAAAGCCCTTCCCGCCGAAAAGGCGCACGCGATCGCTCGGGCGCCATGTTCTTTTATTTTTTTTAACCACAGTTGCGTTCGGATACAGCCTCAGGCGAAAAACAGTCACTCAAAAGTCACGCGTACACAAATAAAAAAGGTTTTTTGAATGATACAGTTTTTTCGGTAAATTAGAGATTTGAAAGAGAATAGTTTTTTAAGAAATTGCGTGCCCGACTTTTTGGTAATGATACGTCTGCGCGTTGATTTTTGACTTTGCTCCAAATACGCGGTTTTAGTTTTTTTTTCGGTTCGGTTTAGGGTTTACCTACGTGGGTTTGAATTCGATCAAGTTTGGTAGTGCTTATTAGCTATTATTATGTGCTTGTCTTTGTGGTAAAGGTACCTAGAAAGAAAAAAAGGAGTTAGGTAGGTAGGTACTTCGTGGGTAGGTTATACCGTTTAAAATTTGTAATCACGTTCTGAAACTGGCTCTAACGATTTCGATGAAAGTTGCGCTACATGGGTTTACGGGGGCGAACAATCGATCTAGCTAGGTCTCATATCTGGGTGCTGACCTCGCATTGTACGGAAATCCTATACAACGCGAGATCAGCAAAAACTGGAAATGTATAACTTGATGTGTAGCCGTGTGTACCTACCTAAATTCAGAAAAAAAAAAAACTCGATTGCCTATGCGGGCTAACACGGCAAGATGAGCTGACTATGACCAACTAATTAAATTTTAGGGAATATAAAGCGTAAGTGGCCATTAGAAATGGGGGGTATTAATATAATAATAATATAATAGGGGACCTATGAAATCAGCGTTTTGTATGGAGAATTTTAAAGAAGTTGCGTTTTTCACACTAACGTTTTCTTAATTTATATAACAACCATGAACACGAATGTTTTAATTAAGTTAACGTAATACCTAGCCACTTAGAAAAAGCGTAAAAAAAAAAAAAATTGGCTAAGTTAAAACAAATAGTGGTCATTTCTGCTAACAAAATGAGGAGTCATTTTTAAGGTATTTTTATGTTTATAAAACTATAAGTAATAAGGTTTTTTTACTGTTGGTAGTTGTCTATGATGGCCATTATTCGATGTAATACCAAGCAATTGATGAATATTTTAAATCATAGATGTGACGAAGTTCTCTATTTGTGAGAAAAAAAACGCCAATTTCATAGGTGGGGACCCAATATTACCCACTTAAAAATCATAATTAAATGTTAAATTAATAATATAAAATCAAAAGTCATTTATTCAAACTAGGCTGAGAATCAGCACTTTTCGAACGTCAAAATTACATAAGACAGTCCCCCAAAACGCCAACGCAAACCCTTCACCACTTCCTGGTGCTTTAGCTGGGAAGAGATAGGTATTTTATAATTTTGTTATTTTTTTGTTATTAAGTATTGCCTCGTTGGTCTAGTGGTCGCAAGTGCTACTCCTGAGCATGAGGTGCTGGGTTCGAATCTCATGCCAGGCAAATGTGTTGGGTTTTGCCCTCTGGAATATCTCAATAGCAACTCGGACTCTAGATTTGCGCCCGGTTGATGGCAATAGGCTCGCCCCCTATTACATGGGACTTAAACATAACTAGGTCGTAGGTACCTACCTACTACAAGTGCACCTCTGCCTTACCCTTCGAGGAATACAGGCGTAATGTTAAGTAACGTAGTATGTAATGAAAGTAATGGACCGACCGAAGCTTCGTTTTCGGTCACGTTCGGCCATAAACCAGCTGAAGCTTCGTCCAAGCCGAAAATTTGAAGTTCGTGAATTGTCGCGCGTTATTCGGCCTACTTCGTAAAGCTGGGCAATTTCAGGTGACGTCCGGCTAACTCCAGTTAAGTGATTTCTTTTAAACCCTATGTTTGCTCTTTCTGTCTATAAGTGTCAAAAATACAAACAAGATTTCAGTGTAGGTATCTACAGCGGAAATATTTATATTTTTTAATGTCTAAATTATTTTCGTTTTCGGCATCGTTTTTGACTTCGTTTTCGGCCGAAAATAAGACTAAAGCCGAAGCTTTCGTTTTCGTTTTCGGCTGATGAATCCCATGTCGTTTTACCACTATCATAGTGTTGGCTTTAGCAAACCCATCTCGAAAACTCATCAAAAGGTTTCTTTGTTAGTCACTTAAACAAACGCCTACCGTATTTGAATAGCATCAAGTCTAAAATTGGTGAATACCGATCTTCTTTCGCTCTCTGACAATCAGGCGCTATGGGTCACAGTCAGTATCCTATGAGGTAATGTGATTTTGGTGCAGATTACTTGCATCTGCATGATTTAATTAATTAGGTAGTACTTCTTTTTCTTCCAGAGTTCGAGTTCTATTATTGTTAAAAAAAAACTACAATAATAATGAAGGATTGGCCCGCAATGACAGTGGACACCCGTGTTTGGAAAAGGGAAAGGGAGGCCTTTGCCCAGCACTGGGACATCACTTCAGCCGAAATACGTCCACTACTGGACATAGGCCTCCCCCAAGCACCGCCATTTGGAACGGTTATGTGCTTCTCGCATCCAGCGGATTCCTGCGGCCACCGACATTAAACAGACCCCCTGTTTTACCCTAACTTAAAAAAAAATTAGAGGTGTCAAGGGACACCCGGATGGAACGAAGTTCCTCTTTCTATGAGAGAGAGAGAGAGAGAGACAGACAGAGAAACACGCGCACGCCGCACGGCTTACAACTATAGCAAAAAGTGTCAACTTTTGGTCTCCAAGTATTAGTATAAGTATAAGTCTCTTGACTCGTGTCGACTTATACACTCGCTCGACTTCAACTTCGACTTCGACTCCGACTCCGACTTCGACTCCGACTTCGACTTCGACTCCGACTCCGACTTCGACTTCGACTTCGACTCGTGTCGACTTATACACTCGCTCGACTTCGACTTCGACTCCGACTCCGACTCCGACTTCGACTTCGACTTCGACTCCGACTTCGACTTCGACTTCGACTCCGACTTCGACTCCGACTTCGACTTCGACTCCGACTTCGACTTCGACTCCGACTTCGACTTCGACTTCGACTTTGACTTTGACTTTGAGAGAGAGACAGACAGAGAAACACGCGCACGCCGCTCGGCTTACAACATAGCAAAAAGTGTCGTTACAACTTTTGGTTCTAATTTTTTCCATCTAGCCCCCTTTCGCAACGCGCGATAAGGAACTTCGTTCCAAAACTTCGTTCCAATAATTATACAGAGTGGATTTTATTTTGATACTTTGTTGTTTGTTTAAAATTTAAAACTTTTTCCCTACAAAGGTCGGGGTTGTGATTTCTAACTTTTGTAGCGGACAGTCTTTTTATTTAACGTTTCCGATACAAGACTGAGGGTTATAAATTATTTGAAGCATTTTTTTTCTCATAATTTCGGAAATCACAAGCTCCAAACTATTTTGTTCATAAAGCAGATAAAATTATAACGCAATACGCAATATAATTTTATCTGCTTTAGAAGTTTTAATTTTTGTATATTTTCGGGTAGTCTGTCCATCATAAAAAAAGTAAGTTGGAGTTTCTTTCCTACCAAAAGTATGGAAATAGTTTTTTTGCGATTTCTGACTTTTCTAGTACTCAAACCTCAGTTGGTCCGATAGACTTTTTTGATCCTTGTATGAAACAAGATCGATAAGCATCAAAAAAAGTTTTTGTGAAAACTGTCCATTTTCTTGCTAGCTATATTATTTTTTCAAAATCTGTGAATGCAGATCAAAATGTCTGAAAAGTTAAGGACAGTCTCTAAGACCGTTTTCCTGTAGCTACAACGGTTAGGGTACCTACCCTTATTGCCCCATCATGTTTGTTATAGAGATTTGATCTTTATGATTGACCCTGTCGATTGATGTCAAAAAAGTACAGAGTGTTATTTTTTCGGATTTTAGCCGGTTCGATTCCCGAGTGTGGCAAGCGAATTTTCGAAAATCTTTGAATTCCGATTTGTTTCTTAAAAAAAATAAAAGAATGTTTCCTTTGAGTAAAATTTGCTATCTCCAGTATTTAGAGTACTTTCCCTCCAGATGAGGTTCAAAAATTCCACCTGTATATTATATTATTTGTAAATGCGAAAGTGAGTTTGTTTGTTTGTTACGCTTTCACGCTAAAACGGCTGAACGGATTTGGATGAAAGGTACATGGGTAGACCATGACCTGGAGATGGACATAGGCTACTTTGCATCCTGGATCGCAGACGCAGTCGCGGGAAACAGCTAGTATGAATATAAACAGACACACAGCTTTACTTTAATTTGCAATCAATATATTATCCTACCACACGGCTCCCCCTGTAGCTAATAAAAATAGACTTAGGAGCATCACCTGTATACAAATTTCTCCCATAAAAGTCTTCAGGTTTAAAAAGGATTGCACATAGTCTAGACGAAATATGGGGTTTCCAATTTTTTTACGAACATCCGATAAACAGTTGCCAGTGACTAAATTCTTTTTTTTTCTAAACGCTTTTGACAGTTTGACGTTGCCAAATATTGACACTGACACTGACACACACCACTGACACTAACTTATAACAAAACATTGTTCAAGTTGTTTCTGTTACATTGTAGTACCGGTGTTTTAATTTTTTAATTTACAATGGCCTGTCGTAATATCATCAAATTAGGAGCCCTGGAGGCTCCGAAAACAGCTTTCCTGCTTTGTGACATCCAGGAAATATTTCGGCCTCATATCAAGTACTTCGGCGAGGTGGTCAAAGTCGCAAATAAAATGGTAAGTTATAAATTGATTGTTGCGTAATATCTTGGTGCTATCTGTATAAAATCTATTTATGTAATCCATAGGAGGATTTGATTAGATATTGGTAGGTATCTCTGATATTTTTCTTTGTAAAGAAATGGATAAGTACAAATGAAAGAAAATGTCGATACCGCTCTATTGTTTACTGTTAATCAATTTCACTTTCAGTTAGTATTAGCAGTAGGAGGATGTAGATTTCAGTTTTTCAGTCAGAGGCCCATGAGCGGCTTTACACAACAAACTCAAACTCATTTCTTAGCTGCCATGGCTTATTTTAATTTTTGAATTGTTTTTATCTTTTAATTACGGACGCTTTTAACCTGCACGTCTTTCTACATTGTTCTTACATGTATAATTTCAACATGAATGATGTAACCAATATTTTGTGAGAATATTTTGATTTAAAAGAGTGTCCGTGGAGTTTCTTGCCCGTTCTTCTCCATAGGAACCTACTACGCCTTGGAATGGGCAACTAGCTTCATCTTTCTGACTGACCAACCCGTTGACAATTCAAAAGTGCCTGGTTTATTTGAAATAAATGCTTTGAGTTTGAATTTGACAAAGTTAGTCACTAACCACACAAAAAAAAATGTTTCTCTTTTACAATTCAATAACTCCTTCATTTACAAAGAAGCTAAATATTCAAATAATTCCATGTTTTTTTGTATCCAGTTCCCACAAATGATAAATGATAAATGATTTTATTTCTGTAAGTGGGTTTGGACAAAGCACTTTTACACGTCAATCATATTTTTTAAACTAGATGAGGTCGGCGTTTCCTATCTGACTACTCCGAGAAGAAAGGCCGAAACAAACTCAGAGGTCACAGTCTCTTTTAAAGTCCAGACATAATCTTGGTCAGATCATGTGAAGATCATGTAGATTGGTGTCTGAGATGGTCTTTTGAGGAAAGAACCACGCAGATTGAGAGGACCTGTCCAGTCAGTGCACGCATTTGTCAGTGACCGTGCAGCTCAACTCAGGGTTTAAGGAGCTCAACGATTCGACGAACAATACCAAAAAAAGGACGTTTGGGTAGGCCGCATAAATTACTCAAGCTGCCAGACCGTGATAAAAACTAAATAATAAAATAAAAGGAATGACCCACATAGTCTCACATTCACAATTATTAAAACAATATAATACTTTAAAAAGTAAATATTCATGTCATTGTATATATAAAATTCATTAATGTCAATGTGTATATAAAACCCAGAAATAGTCTTGGTCAGATCATTGAAGGGCCATGAAGATTTGTGTCTCAAATGGTCTTTTGAGGAAAGTATTATACAGATTTGAGTGGACCTGTCCAGTCAGTGCACGCATTTGTCAGTAATCGTGTAGCTCAACTCAGAACTTAAGGAGTTCAACGACTCGACGAACAATACCAAAGAAAGGACATTTGGGTAGGCCACATAAAGTACTCAAATTGCCAGATTATCATTAATAATTAATGAGAAAAAAAAAAAAAAATATATGATCCACATAGTCCTCACGTTCACAATAATATATATAAAAAAATAAAAAATAAGTATATATTATACTTCACAAAGTAAATATTCATATAGTGGTACAAATGATAAAAAATAAAAAAAATAAAAATTAAAAACCAAATTTCTGACTGTAAAAAAAAATTAAAATAAAAATTGGAGCAGCTTAATCCCAGGCCTTTTTGTCCTCAACGTAATCTTTAATGGTATAAAACGCTTTCTGGCACAACTTACGTTTAATGAATGATTTGAATATGCAAATATGTATGTATGTATGTATGTGTATGTGTAATTATGCAAAGAACTAATAATTTTTACTTTGTACTATAACTTTTTATAGTCTTTTCTAGTAAGGGAATTTTGCAATCACAATGCTTAAGAGTATGACAATCTTAGATTACTACATAAAAATCAATTGTAGGTGTTTCTCAACATCAACGGAATAGGCTCCCATAACAGATATTTTTATGCCACCAAGATGCTACTGCAAATCAGTTTCATCTTCTTAACGACTGAGTGATAGGTAATACGGGCTGGTATCCGCAACTCCACATCTAAGTGCGTATTTTGCGTATGGTTGGGAAAATCGGTTATTCGATCCACCCCAGCTCCTCAAAGAAGGCCAGCAACGCCTTGGTGTCACTAACAATCTCACGTAAGGTACGTGGGTTACCGAAGTACTTTGTCCTGTATGTGGCGACCACCGGGGAGAATAACAGCACATGAGCTGTTTGTGCTGCAGTCTCGTCGTCCTCCATGCAGGCTCTGCACAGCGGACTGTCTGTGAATCCTATGACAAAGAGGTGTTTATTAAATGACCCATGGCCAGTTACAGCTGCAACTCGACTGAGTGATGCAGTAACAAGTATCTAAACTTGGCAGAATAAAACCAGCCGTGCCCCCAAGATACAGACTAACGGTCTAGTTTGGGGCTCACTGGCAACTATCACTAATGTAGCTTAACCATAGGTCATATTTTAAACTACTTATGACATTTTAATTTGTGTTTAACCTGAGTCAATCAAGTCAGCCTATCGCTGTCCACTACTGGACATAGTCCTCTCCCGGCTACTCCACAACACTCTGCCCTCCGCCTTCCGTATGCAGTCAGTCCCAGCTACCTTTTTAAGGTTGTTGTTCCATCAAGCTGGGGGTGTCCCACAGTATACTTGCCGATAAGCGGTCTCCAGTCCAGGACTCGTTTGCTCCACCAGCCATTGGTCCTTCGACAAACATGGCCAATTCAACCTGCTTACTTTGCAAGCTATGTTGATAACTCCGGTTCTTTTCCGGATAATTTCATTGCTGATAGATAGATAGATAGATAGATAGAATATTCTTTATTATGCACACCATACAAATTACAGAAATAAATTTAGAAATGTTACATAGGGTGACACAATGCTGATTTTATCCTTCAAAGAAACTGAGCATAGCCCGCTCCATAGCAACCTGTATACCTGCCTAATATGCATTGGCGGAACCAAGGGGGGCCCAGGGGAGGGCAGCTCCTTGGATTTTGAATGTCTTAGTACCTACTGTTGTCAATAAAGGTCAAAAAACGCCAAAACAGTTTCAAGTGTCAAAAAAGTCCGTCAGGCTGACGGAAGACGGACTAAGATTACTGCATGACCATGCGTCATATTCGGCTGATAAATAAGCGAGGCCGAGCGACTTGCATTAATTGCATTTATTGTTTTGTGGGACCCAAACATAGGCGACGAAATATATTCATTTAATGTTCATGAAACGAGTATTATTAAAAATCCCGGATTAAAAGTTCTGATTTGCCAACCCCTGAGCCAAAAGTTGGGTACGCCTATGCTATGATGTATTACCTAGATAATAAACAATTACCTATTTCTATTACTTAACTTATTGAAACTCATAACATCATTAAAAATAATACTAAGTATAAAAAATTGCAGATAGCGGCAGGGAAGCACTTCAAAATACCCGTGTACGTCTCTGAGCAATACCCAAAGGGTCTCGGTCACACTTGCAAGGATATCAACACTAAAGATACTGCGTTAGTTTATGAGAAGACCAAGTTCTCAATGTATACTCCAGAACTAGAGGAAAGACTGAAAAAAGACGTGCCTGGACTACAATCTGTTGTGCTGTTTGGCATTGAGGTAAAATTTTTAAAATAATCCGGCTCGAAGGACCACTATGTTCTTGGGGTTACGGTTGGTTTTTGCTTAGCAGGAATTTGGTAATTTAAAATGCATGCTAGCCTCAATACTGTTTAATTGCGACCTACTATGGTAGGGGCATACAAACTTTAATAAATCATTAAAAATGTATAACTTTTGAAGGAGCTCCTCTGTGAAAGTACTATTAGCCAGTATTTCTGAAGCCAAGCAGCATGTCAAAAAGACACATGAGAGATTTCAGCCTTGTTAGTGGGATCTATCTGTGATGCCTCTTGTATTACAAATGTTCATAGGTAGCGGTAACCACCTTCTATCAGCGGCTCATAGGCACATGTCCCACTGCCGACGACCGAGAAGCGAGTAGAGCTAGCAACTAAACGTGAATTTGCAAGCAACGAGTAGCGAGTGCTCGACGGCGACGAGCGATTACTCGCTAGTATGCGTATGTAACGTGAGTCTCTCAGTGAGTGTTCTGCTCGCGAAGCGAGTGTCGCTGAACGAGTACTCTCTTTGATAGCTCTTGTTGCTGCGTCAAACGAGTACTCGCCGGCGTACAGTGGATCGGAAAAAGGCTCCCGAAGACATAGGAGCTTAAATTTTAAAGTGTCGGGTTTTTTGCTTGAAATATCTTCTAATCCTTGCAAACGGCGATGTAACTATTTATTTATGACTTGAAATGATCAGATACAGACCGGTCTAAAAAAAAGAAAAAACAATGATATCATAGTTATTCTCTCCGTTCTAGATATACGCATTAGCTCAAATCATTTTTTTTTTTGCAAAAATAATATTAGTTTCCAATTTGCCTACCAGACTGTATCCTATGATATATTTATGCATGATATTGGCTATTGAAAGCCATTCTAAGCAAAAAACTGACACTTTAAATTTAAGCTCCTATGACTTTGAGATCCTTTTTTTGATCCACAGTGCGGCGGCGCGAACAGTAAGCGAACACCCGTTAATATCATAAGTACGTTTGCGTTGGCAGTGGGATAGGTGCCATAAGCTTTTGTGCCACCCAAATAAACAGAAAAAAAAACAATTGGTTTGTGTATCAAACTTAACCTGCAGATAATACTGACATTTTCACATTTTCAGACCCATGTATGTATAGAACAGACAGTGATAGACCTCCTGAGCAAAGACTTAGTGGTACATGTTCTTGCTGATGGAGTGTCCTCCAGGTCACTCATGGACAGGGGACTAGCATTGCAGGTTGGTACTTCATTATATATATTGACGGTAGTACTTCAGTTCGCGTCAAATAACTTTGCCGCTCTGAAGTTAGGTTGCGCATGCGCGCCACTGTTTTATAAAGAAGATTGACTACTGCGCAGTCATTTGTAGCCTACTTCAGAGCGGCAAAGTTATTTGACGCGGACTGTAACTGTGAAGCTCTGGCCAAGCTGAGGCGATTTCCGCCCGGGATGCGGATTGCACTGAATGTGTCAACTATCTTGTATAGGTGTTCAAACTAGCGCAAAGAAAATAAAGATTAAAACAATCGACGCAAGTGTCAAAAGTCGCGTTCCGAATCCCGCGCGGTATTCGCCTGTGTGGCAAAGGCTTAAGGGTGCTAATAAACTGCGGTCGTTCAACGTCAAGCACATTCTATAATCTGTTTCGAAAACTTTTTGATGAAAGTGTAAACAAAACCGGTTCAGGTTAAATTATTACGCAATCACACACTAAAGGTTTCGACTTTGTATCTCACCAATTTTCCCAACAATTATGGTTTGAATTGGCCTGCGCAAGTTCTGAATTCAATTTTTTACACACATAAATCTATTAATTGATGGACATGGAAATTAGCATTCGTTTCTATTCGGAAATGCGATGATTCCCGAGGGTCATTAAGAAAATAGTTGTACTGTAAGTAGGTTTGACGTCAAATTTATTTATTTGCTCTCATGCACATCACACATTTACAATATTTATTACTGTCATAATTATCTAGAAGTCGTTATGATGTCCAATTAATAGTTATAAACAATACAAAATAATAACACACGTATAGTCATATTTAGTCAGATTGCATAAGTAAAGTCAGGTAGTAAAAAAGTAGAATAAAATAATAATAAGGAATAGGTAAGAGATTCGTTTATGTCACTGGAATAAACAAAACTTATGTCTTTGATCAGGCCGGATCTAACGAAAAAGAAAAGTTATGTTATGAATAATAAATGAAAGTACCTACATAGTAGTTTCCCGCCCTCAAAAAGAGTGTGAGTTTATGAAGGCAGAAAGAACGCTACATGGTTAACATGGTTGCTTAGTCGCATGTTCTATACATTTGGGTCTTAGCCCTTTTTGTAGCAGCCAGGGGACAATCCAAGTTCACACACACGTCCCCACCGTCACACGTTCACATTTACAGCTTTATTTAACAGCATCTGTCATGAAAATGTGGCAATTTTGTAATTTTTATGGTTCCGCACCTCAAAAGGAAAAAACGGAACCCTCATAGGCTCACCCGTGTGGTATGTCTGTCCCAGGCAATTTGCTCCGAATCTAATGGACCGATTAAGTTGAAATTTGGTACATATATTTCTGTGACCCAAACACGAACGTGTAACGTAAATTTTCGAGTTTTTGAGTCACTTTTGGGGACAAATAAGAAAATTAAAAAACAAAGTTTTGCCGTGACAACAAATGAAAGGGCTTGTTGCGAAAATCTAAAATATTTTTATTTTATAATTTTAGAATTTGTACTTTTAAATATATTTAAATTCCCCTAATTTTGAAAAAAATATACATTGATTGGTTCTTTACTCATAGATTAGAGGAAAACCTATAAGAAGTCGTCTATGGGCTTAAAATAACATGATAAATATCTCAATATTGTGTTATAATATTGTGTAATAAGTTACATTTGCAATGTGCTTGCAGTTGGAATGTATGTGAGAACATGTTCTTCAACTTGTAGTTGTTAAGTTAAGTTTGTTCTTGGGATTAATTCATCCCAACCATGGAACCCTTCATTCTGGGTGGTCCGACACGCACTTGGCTGGTTTTTTGACAAATATTTCGCATTGTCAGTTATATTAAATAGGGGCCTGGTCATACGCGCTCCTGGCCAGATTATTTGCTAGCTTAAAAAAAGCTCGTTAAGAGGGTTTATCCTGAAAGTTGGCAACGTCGCAAATAACTGTCCAATATTTACCTGTTTTGATTCTTATAGCAATATTACTGAATATAAATAAGAAATGTGGCTAATCAGCGAACTAGAATATTAATAATGAATTCCAATTATAACATTGAATTTGATGTTGTACCCATTTTAGGTGTAAAAAACGCATTTGGAAAGTTTCCAAATGGTTTTTTTACATCTAAAACTAAACATTCGGTGTTACGATATTAATTATTGCATTTCATAATCAATATTCTAGTTCGCTAGATAGATTTTTTTTTATTTCCACACAGTAATATTGTTAAATTAATCAAAACAGTGAAATATTTGACATAAACTGCTTCTCTTAACTTCTTCTATCTTCTTTTAACTGAACAGACAGCTGTGCAGCTGGGGAGTTTGTTGCGCCACTTCTTCTTCCCAGCTAACGCACTAGGAAGTGGTGAAGGGTGGGCGTTTTGGGGGACTGTCTTATGTAATTTTGACGTTCGAAAAGTGCTGATTCTCAGCCTAGTTTGAATAAATGACTTTTGATTTTTGATTTTTGAAACGCTCTTAACACGATGGTCCCAGCTATCATTTATAGATCTTTGACAGTCGTTACAAGTAGTCCGAAAGTCTGACAACCAGTCTTACCAAGCGGTATCGTGTAACCCAGTAACTGGGATGTGGAGATCAGATACTCCACATCCCAGTTACTGGGTAACACGATGATAGGCAGACGCTCCATGTAAAATACTGGTATTCAGTTGCATCCGGTTAGACTGGAACCTGACCCCAACGTAGTTGAGAAAACCTAGGGAAAACTAAAAGTATATTTACTAATTCCAGCGGATGGGTGTTATGTGCTGTTTCGTAACCACAGCGGAGAATGTTCTCTTCAAGTTAATGAAGGATAAGAATCATCCTCAGTTCAAACAGATTTCCAAACTGAATAAGGAACCAACTGTAGATACTTTAGGGTTTACACATAAAATGAAAGATGTATAATAGCCATTAGATAAAAAAATTACCCCTGAATTCTCAAATGACAACTTACACCTAGTAAAAGTTTTATTACTTAATAGATTTTTTTAATTCTGCCATTTTTAAGTGGTCGTAGATTTCCTAAAAAATCTCAAGATATTTAGGATTTTTCAAATGCACAAATTATTTAGGTAACATTCTATTTACTGCTTGTGCTGGTGGCGCCATCTATGCACATCGTTTCACTTACAATGTTCCATTGAGTTGCATTTGAGAATTCGGCCTAAAAACTGGTAGAATACTTAATGTTATATTTTATGGATCTTTTGAATTCATGTGTGATATATATTAATGACTGATGATTTGATGAAGTTCTTATTAATGTTTTACAGTTTTTTTTTTCTATACGATTTATTCAGAGATTTTTTTTAACTACATTATTTTATATGGTAGGTATTAAATGAGAATTTGTACAGAAGCAAAGAGCTTTTTTATTTGAGATTGTCCAAAAATAGTAATAGTCCATTCACAGTTATTTTACCTCTTGACAGCAACCCAACAGCAACCTTATCCTATCGAGAGTCCGAGATCCTATCACTGCGATTTTGACAGCAGAGGTGAAATAACTGAAAGGACGGTAGCTCTGATATTTTGAAGACATCCTAATTAATGTAATGTTAATGTAAATGCGAAAGTGAGTTTGTTTCTTACGCTTTCACGCTAAAACGGTTGAACGGATATGGATGAAATTTGGCACACGGTTAGAACATGACCTGGAATAGGACATAGGATACTTTTTACCCGACTTTCATTTCTCCGTCAATTGTGGAACGATTTTGAAAAAAAAAATTGTATGAAAAAGGTATGCTCTCAAGTTGGTCCCTTATAAATTTTATTAACTTTGCTTGGATAGTTTTTGAGTAAGCTTCAATAATACGTATTTTTCCCACTTAGTATATGTGGATGATCTGATGATAACTTCCTGTCACTGTTATTTACATAGCAGGTAGTGGTATTAGAATTTGTGTGGGGTAGGTACCACAACTAAAAAGTGAAAAAAAGATACTTTAAAAAAAAACACCTGACTTCCAAAAAAAAAACACGACAAAGTCAAAAATAACTTTAATTTCGAAAGTCGGTGGCAAAAAAGAAAATTCAAAACCAAACACACCGACTTCTGAAATTAAAGTTACTTTTGTTTTTTTTTTTTTATCCAGATAGTATCGTGGCATTCGCTAGTATCGTTGTAAAGGGTATTTGAACAAGCAGTACATTGAAAAGTAAAATAATACAATATTTCGGTAATCGGTTTCGATTCAATAGGCTACTGGCTACAAACATAGGTAAATAAACTCACACCTTTTTCCACGAGGGTCGGCAGAGGCTACAAAATTTAATGCCACATACCTACTTGCTTCATCCGCCTACATACATCTGGTCACGCACACAATTAAGAGCGTTTATTCTGAAAGTTGGCAACGTCGCAAATAGGTGTCAAATATTTCGCTGTTTTGATTAATTTGGCAATATTACTGTATGGAAATATGAAATTTGGCTAACTAGCGAACTAGAAGATTAATAATGAATTGCAATTGTAACACTTAATTTGATTTTGTAGTTGTAAACAAGGCATTTGGAATCTAAAACTAAATATTCGGTGTAACGATATTAATTATAGCATTTCTTATTCAATATTTTAGTTCGCTAGTTAGCCACATTTCATATTTCCATACAGTAATATTGCCAAATTAATCAAAACAGGTAAATATTTGACAGCTATTTGCGACGCTGCCAACTTTTAGGTTAAACACTCTTATTAATAGCCGGTAAAACATCTTGAACAAAAATGGCGCTGACTACGCATCCCCGCGCCCCATACGTCCCTCAAAGGACACCGTATTATCATTATTTGCGCAGGCACAAGGTATTTTCCAGCTATTATACTGAGTGCTGTGTCCTGCAGTTTATAAATATATACTTGATATACTTACCTATTAAGTCTATCAAGAAATCGGGTTTGCTGTCACCAACATGGTTTTCCTTCATCCATCTTTCCATTTTTTATGTAGCTTTCTTGGGGAAGCTTCAACATCCACCATACCCATTTCTGCCAGCAAGCAGCGTTGGTGGTTTGAAGGGTTTTCGTTTCCCACTGGTCAACAAACTTGCGATATTTCACATTGATGTACGTCGACACGGCTACACATCAAGCTACATTTCCAGAATAAGCTGACCACGCATTCTACGAAAATACTATACAATGTGAGATCAGCATAAACTGGAAATGTATCAATGCTTAATCTTGTCTGTCTTAGAGTATATAACACTGGAGAAGCCTTACGAACACTTCCCCTCTGTAAAAGTACAAGACCAAATGTTCTAGTACGTTCATAAAAACTACTTTCAAATCGATTCTAACGCACTTCGTAAATCGTTTTAAAGGCGCGCGGAGCTCCGTGAAAATGCCTATTTGTGCTGTTAAATGGTGTAAAAAGCGTTCAAATACGTCAAATTTACATAAAGAACTGAATAACTTTCCATATCCAATTTTTTTTTTCTAAGATTTAGTCATGTTTTTATTGAAATTTAAAATCCTAACCTCATAATACAATTCGATTTTTCATTCGATTCAACCATGATTCAATATAAAACGTAGCATGAATCGAGTATTTTCCTCACGTTGCTACTGTGACGTCACCGAGTCGCGCTACATCTCGTTTTTATGTTCGTAAAGATCAAAATACTTTTCTTTTGCATTACGAAATTATACGTCAAATCAGCAAAACACACATGTGCGTGTGGTGTGAGGGCCACTTTGTTAAAACTCGAAAATTTGCTTAGGATTTAGTGAACATTCCCAAACAATTGTGAAAGTTAGAATCAGAATTTGTGAAAGTCAAATAACCGAGTTATGGACTGTAAAGTTGGGCCCTCAATTCTCACATAGAGGATTGAGGGCCCACCTGAATCTGATAAACTATGGACACTACAGAAAAAGTCTTTATGCCAAAATCTAAGCTAATGCCAAACAAAATTTGTGAAAACAAGATAGTATCGCAAAACACTGTCCTACTTTGTATATCTTCGTACAAAATGGGCCCTCAATTCTCATACACGTAAAAGTTTATTACGCAAATACAATGAAATCATTAACTTACAGCTACTGTTTGAAATCCTATATGCTACTAAATAAAATGTGAAAATTTGTGAAAGCAAGAACAGGTCACCACTTTTTGTTGTTTGAAAGTTATAACCTTGATAAAATTCGGGCCCTCAGTCCTCCATTTCTTTTTTGTTTTCGTTTTTTTACGCATAACGTATGAAAGATAAGACAAATACAAAACTGTCTCTTTTTGTGAAAAAAAATGTGCAACAAATTGGTGTCATTTGTTACAAATAAGAATTATGATAAAACTACAAATCTTAAGGACGCGTTTGTAAAATTGATAGGTATAGAATCGAACTACTACGTCGACACGGGTCACACACACAAGTGTACGCTCGGTTAGCTGCGGGAATAGTAGTGAAGTGAACTAATTTTGATACTTTGGAAAATTGTTTTTTTTTTCTTTATATTACTTGGTACCAACAAAAAAATTTTTAGTACTGTTCTTTATATTTTTACTAACCTCCGGACTTGATCCAGTGACCTGAAGGTGTACTTCGGTGACTGCTACTGGAACTCCTCGATGAGTAGAACTAGGTGTGCCAAGTTTGGGCTCGTTTTGTTAGTTATGATGAGACCTTACCTCCAGACTAGATGGAATTACCTGAAGGTGTACTTCGGTGACTGCTACTGGAACTCCTCCACGAGTAGAACTAGGTGTGCCGAGTTTGGGCTTGCTTTGTTAGTTATGATGAGATCTTACCTCCGGACTTGATGGAGTGACCTGAAGGTGTACTTCGGTGACTGCTACTGGAACTCCTCGACGAGTAGAACTAGGTGTGCCGAGTTTGGGCTCGTTTTGTTAGTTATGATGAGATCTTACCTCCGGACTAGATGGAGTGACCTGAAGGTGTACTTCGGTGACTGCTACTGGAACTCCTCGACGAGTAGAACTAGGTGTGCCGAGTTTGGGCTTGCTTTGTTAGTTATGATGAGACCTTACCTCCAGACTAGATGGAATGACCTGAAGGTGTACTTCGGTGACTGCTACTGGAACTCCTCCACGAGTAGAACTAGGTGTGCCGAGTTTGGGCTTGCTTTGTTAGTTATGATGAGATCTTACCTCCGGACTTGATGGAGTGACCTGAAGGTGTACTTCGGTGACTGCTACTGGAACTCCTCGACGATTAGAACTAGGTGTGCCAAGTTTGGGCTCGTTTTGTTAGTTATGATGAGACCTTACCTCCAGACTAGATGGAATGACCTGAAGGTGTACTTCGGTGACTGCTACTGGAACTCCTCCACGAGTAGAACTAGGTGTGCCGAGTTTGGGCTTGCTTTGTTAGTTATGATGAGATCTTACCTCCGGACTTGATGGAGTGACCTGAAGGTGTACTTCGGTGACTGCTACTGGAACTCCTCGACGAGTAGAACTAGGTGTGCCGAGTTTGGGCTCGTTTTGTTAGTTATGATGAGATCTTACCTCCGGACTAGATGGAGTGACCTGAAGGTGTACTTCGGTGACTGCTACTGGAACTCCTCGACGAGTAGAACTAGGTGTGCCGAGTTTGGGCTTGCTTTGTTAGTTATGATGAGATCTTACCTCCGGACTTGATGGAGTGACCTGAAGGTGTACTTCGGTGACTGCTACTGGAACTCCTCGACGAGTAGAACTAGGTGTGCCGAGTTTGGGCTCGTTTTGTTAGTTATGATGAGACCTTACCTCCAGACTAGATGGAATGACCTGAAGGTGTACTTCGGTGACTGCTACTGGAACTCCTCCACGAGTAGAACTAGGTGTGCCGAGTTTGGGCTTGCTTTGTTAGTTATGATGAGATCTTACCTCCGGACTTGATGGAGTGACCTGAAGGTGTACTTCGGTGACTGCTACTGGAACTCCTCGACGATTAGAACTAGGTGTGCCAAGTTTGGGCTCGTTTTGTTAGTTATGATGAGACCTTACCTCCAGACTAGATGGAATGACCTGAAGGTGTACTTCGGTGACTGCTACTGGAACTCCTCCACGAGTAGAACTAGGTGTGCCGAGTTTGGGCTTGCTTTGTTAGTTATGATGAGATCTTACCTCCGGACTTGATGGAGTGACCTGAAGGTGTACTTCGGTGACTGCTACTGGAACTCCTCGACGAGTAGAACTAGGTGTGCCGAGTTTGGGCTCGTTTTGTTAGTTATAATGAGATCTTTCCTCCGGTTTGATGGAGTGACCTGAAGGTGTACTTCGGTGACTGTTACTGGAACTCCTCGATGAGTAGAACTAGGTGTGCTGAGTTTGGGCTCGTTTTGTTAGTTATGATGAGACCTTACCTCCGGACTAGATGGAATGACCTGAAGGTGTACTTCGGTGACTGCTACTGGAACTCCTCGACGAGTAGAACTAGGTGTGCCGAGTTTGGGCTCGTTTTGTTAGTTATGATGAGATCTTACCTCCGGACTTGATGGAATGACCTGAAGGTGTACTTCGGTGACTGCTACTGGAACTCCTCGACGAGTAGAACTAGGTGTGCCGAGTTTGAGCTCGTTTTGTTAGTTATAATGAGATCTTACCTCCGGTTTTGATGGAGTGACCTGAAGGTGTACTTCGGTGACTGCTACTGGAACTCCTCGACGAGTAGAACTAGGTGTGCCGAGTTTGGGCTCGTTTTGTTAGTTATGATGAGATCTTACCTCCGGACTTGATGGAGTGACCTGAAGGTGTACTTCGGTGACTGCTACTGGAACTCCTCGACGAGTAGAACTAGGTGTGCCGAGTTTGGGCTCGTTTTGTTAGTTATGATGAGATCTTACCTCCGGACTTGATGGAGTGACCTGAAGGTGTACTTCGGTGACTGCTACTGGAACTCCACGACGAGTAGAACCAGGTGTGCCGAGTTTGAGCTCGTTTTGTTAGTTATAATGAGATCTTACCTCCGGACTAGATGGAGTGACCTGAAGGTGTACAACAAAACGAGCCCAAACTCGGCACACCTAGTTCTACTCATCGAGGAGTTTCAGTAGCAGTCACCGAAGTACACCTTCAGGTCAGTCCATCTAGTCCGGAGGTAAGATCACATTATAACTAACAAAACGAGCCCAAACTCGGCACACCTAGTTCTACTCGTCGAGAAGTTCCAGTAGCAGTCACCGAAGTACACAGGTCACTCAATCAAGTCCCAGTCGAATAGGCATTTATAAACCGTACTTACTTTTACCGAAATAAAATAATTAATATTATAAAAATCTGTGAATACAAAATAATCTTACCATAGCAAATATCAAATTTGGTTTATCGAATATTTTGTATTTGTACAACGATCTTTTTCCACACGAGCCGCTGCAAAAAGGCAACACAGGGTCCACCACCGACAGCGGCCAAGCGCGGACTGAGGTTTCTTTCGAAATATTTGTGAAATAAATCAAAACAGACCAAAAATAAAATACGATTCATCCGTAATAGCAAAACATGTGAAAAACTTAGTTTCGTTTTTTATTTTTTTTGGCCGCTATTTGTGACATTTTGAAACATTTTTTTCCTAAGGTTTAATATTGAACATGTCTGCCTACTAATAGTATTTTTAGAAATCTTAAAATATATTGATAATAGAACAAAAAATGTACCTAAACTCAACCCGGTATCGTTAATTTTGTGGAAAATGGCAACGGAAGATCGTTTTTACAATATAAAAAACTATAATTTTGAACAAAAAAGTTCCTATCATTTGAAGATGAAGAACCAACCTATAAGTGGTAGTTATTAGTTATATTTGATTCGGTTTAGTTTTGTCACAAAATTTACCAAAAAACAGCATAATTTTGTCCGATTTGCAAACGCGCCCTTAATAGATACCGCAATCAACTATTTTCTAATTGTGTATGTGAATAGGGTGACAATAATTGTTTGGGAATGTTCACTAAATCCTAAGCAAATTTTCAAAGAGTTTTAACAAAATGGCCCTCACACCACACGCACATAAACTTACACGCACTTGACATGCGATTATGTCCTCTAGTAAAAATGTTAACGAGACTACCGTAGTGTTGAGGTCATGTTTAAAACCAAAATTGACATGTCGATAATTTCCTAGTAATAATTACTTAGTAATTATTTTTGTTTATTTGTTTTTATTGTTCAATGTTTTATAATTTGTTTATGTCCATTGTATATAAAAAAATTGAACTTGACCTAATTTTTTATTGAGATTACTTACATAATACAAATTTAGTTACTTTTTTTTTTTTTTTTTTTTTAAAACGTTGCCCCACACTAAGAATTTCTTCTTGTATTGTGGGTGCGTTTACAAACATAGAAACTCACATACACTAACACCCAGACCCGAAACAACTACTTGCAGATCATACAAATATTTGTTCCGTGCCATTGAACCCACGACACGTTGCGCAGCAGTCGATCGCTCAGCCACTGCGCCAACCGTGCCGTCAAAAATTTAATTGAAGTTATTTTATCTTCTTATTAAAATGTTACTATTTTATGCAACAGCTGTTTTATTTCATGGATTCAAGCAAAATTCCGCTTGAATATCGATATCGATAAATAAAAATTAATGATACGGACTTCTCTTTCCGCTACCGCATCCCCCGCAAAAAGTGACAGACAGTTTTGTTCGGAATATTGTGCTTATGGCTTCTCCAGTGTTATATACTCTAAGGTGTCTGTACACTACGTTCCCGATTTAGTTCCCAAACATGTAAACAAATATTTGTTTTTGGAAAATCACCTACTTTACTTACTACTTTACTTATAAAGTTAAGTTTGCGCTACAACTTAACACATTTTGACTTTTCAATAGTCATTCTGAAATTAACTTAATTTACATTTCCATAAAGTTGATATTTGTTTACGTGGAAATAACGTCAATTGGAATCAAGGATTTGAATTAACTTTAGGAAGTTTAGGCGGCAGTGACCGCTTACCATCAGGCACTTGTCCCACCGCCGACGAGAAAGCGATTAGCTGTCAACGATTATCTCGCTCAAGAAATGTACAAATTTTTATAGGTCCCCAAGAAGTAAAGGACGTACATATACACATATACAGGGTGGCAGGGACATCGACGCGAAAACTGATACCATGTATTCGGTACATGATTCTGAAATTTTTCGTCGGTAAAAAAAAATCTGCTGTTTCATACATTTTGACCGCGTAGGTATTGCACTTTTCTATGGAACAGCAGATTTTTTTTTAAATAACCTACAAAAAAATTCAATTCATGGGGGTTCAGAATCATTTGCTGAATCCATGGTATCAGTTTTCGCGTCGATGTCCCAGCCACCCTGTATTAATATTTGATCGCTGACTGTTCATATCACCGGCGAGTATTCGTTTATCGCAGTGACAAGCTATCAAAGAGAATACTCGCTCAGCAACGCTCGCTTGGCGGGCACAACACTCGCTGAGAGACTCACGCTCGGTACATACGCATACCAGAGAGAAATCGCTCGTCACCGTCGCGCACTCGCTGGCTGCTCGTTAATCGCCGGAAGTGGGACAGGTGCCTCAGGTAAGCCAGGTGATGGCAAAACTAAAATGTCTTTACTAATTCCAGCGCTTGGCTGCTCTTGGCTGTTTCGTAACCACAGCGGAGAATGTCCTCTTCAAGCTAATGAAGGATAAGAATCATCCTCAGTTCAAAGACATTTCCAAACTGAATAAGGAACCGACTGTAGATACATTATGGTTTACTAATACAACGTCTAAACTATAAGTAAGCTTATTTAACACCCAAGTTCTCAAATTTCATTGTTGTGTTTCGGCAGTTAGAGGTAAGATAGACAGTTCCTCTGTGGTTGAGGATTCCGGGTGAAGCTCGCTTCCACCTTTGGCCTGATCTCACTTACCATCTGGTGAGATGCAGGCCAAGAGCATCCCCGACGAAGGTATTACATGTCACTTCAAAGTGACAGGAACGGCTAGACTATGTGCGGATTTCACCAATGAAATTGAACGCATTCAGCACATCTAAACGCGTTCAACAGCTGTCAGTGTACAATATTCTATAACAATTTTGACACTGACAGCTTTTGAACGCGTTTAGATGTGCTGAACGCGTTCAATTTCATTGGTGAAAGTCGCACTAAGGCGACACAGGCACGAAAACAATTGTCGTATTAATCCGACTCGGGCGGTCAATACGTTAAAATTTAGTTTTTGTTTGAGAATTCGGCTGTTGTTCGTTAATTTTGATGGGGTTATTTTGAAACGAATGCGTGCACGCCATGAAATGATGAGGTTTTTATTTATTTTTTCGAATAATCACAATATAAAAATTGTTCGGTAAAGGTTAGGTTGGGTTTTTATATGGGATTGCAGGGCCAGAAACCAGAAGAGTATTTTTTTAAAGCTTTTTCGACTTAGGGCGGGTTCGACCACACTTTTATACATTTTATCCTGCGAATAAATATTGAATTATTGACAGATTTTCCATTAAAAAACTGTCAGACGTCAATTTTATTCCACGGATAAAATATGATTGGTAAAATCAAACTCATCCTGTATTTTTTTGGTGACTGTTTACTTAATTCTAAGCTTGTTTTTTTTTTTTTTACATGGTGGCAGGGAATCGACGCAAAAACTGTTACCATGGATTTGAAAAATTTCAACGCAGGTTTCAGAATCATGTACCTACTGAATCCATGGTAACAGTTTCCGCGTTGATGTCTCTCCCACCCTGTATATTATTAAATGAGATGTAAGTACTTAAACTTGACATTCCGTGTTTTTTATTTAAGTGTAATTTTTTTATCAAAAGTGTATCAGCTCTGTTATTCACGTTCGTACAGGCAACGTTACAGTAATTATTGTACAAAATGTGCACTTGTATAATTTCTAACTTGACGATATTACTGTGGACGTCACGGCATCACGATAACAAGTAAAATGTTAAATATATGAAGATGCTTTTGCTTTTTTTCCGTCCACGATATCGTTATATCGTGCACGTATTTCCATACGTTTTATAGACGTGGATGTGGACGTCCATAATAAATATCGTGACATTGGAAATTATAAAATCGCAAAATAGATATTCAAATAAGTGATGGGACATAATGTAGATAGTTTTTTGTTACTAAACGATTGTATTATTATAACTTTTTTTTTCTTCAAAATAAAACTTTTTCACACAAACCTTGTTTTATTTTCAGCGTCTCCAATCCATCGGTGTCTATGTGGGCACTTCGGAGAATGTCCTATTCAAGCTACTGCGAAGCAAGGACCATCCGGCTTTTAAGCTAATTTCTAAACTTAATACCACACCTACTGCCGACGAATTTGGGCTTAGTCAGAAAAGTGATCAGTTGTAAATAACTGTAATAAGGGGTAGATTTATAGAACGCATTTTGACTTTATTTCGTAAAATAACAAAGCGATTATGAACCTTATTCTCAAATAATATAAACAGGGTGGCAGGGACATCGACGCAAAAACTGATACCATAGATTCAGTACATGATTCTGAACACCCCTGCGTTGAAATTTTGAGTCGGTTATTAAAAAAAAAAAAAGCTGTTCCATACATTTTGACCGCGTAGGTATTGCACTTTTCTATGAAACATTTTTTATGAACAATTTCAACGCAGGGGTGTTCAGAATCATGTACTTACTGCATCTATGGTAACAGATTTCGGGGCGATGTCCCTGACACCCTGTATATAACTAGCTTCTGCCCGCGACGTCGTTCGCGTTGAAGTCGATAAAATACAGCCCATGTTACTCGCTGAAAATGTAGTTATCTATAGGTGTTTTTTTTTTTTTAAATCGGTTACTTAAGTATTTTTTTAGTTTATCCATTACAAACATACAAAAAATCTAATATTTTCTCTTTATAATTTTAGTTTAAATGTTCATATTCGGATAAGCAAATGCATACGAATGTGAACGTTAAGCGAATAATGTTTATATTCGCATGCGAGTGAAGTCAAAGTGCTTTCTGTGAATCCTGCCCGAAGGCTAATTGGGCATAAAACCAGTTTGCGAATCAATAGGGATAATGCCTGGGTAAAATGAAAGTAATAATATTTAGTCCGTCAGTCCGATAATACAAAAATATTAGACACGTATTTTTTGCTTTATCATATTAATAACAAAGCAAAAGCAAAGCATAAGCAGTGATAGCCTAGTGGTGTGACCGTCGGACTGCCAAGTCATAGGTCTCGAGTTCGAACCCAAGGCACGCACCTCTGACTTTTCGGATTCATGTGCGTATTGTATAATTATTACTTGCTTCAAAAACCGGTGAAGGAAAACCTCGTGAGGAAACCGGCCTGAGAGATATTTCTCGACGGCATGTGAAGTCAAGTCTGAGGCCCATGGGCGGCTTTAAAACTCTGACACCAGGTTTGTGACTAACCACACGAAAATAATAATAAAATACTTAGATAAAACGCATTTAAGTTGGGGAGTGAGCCTGCTACGTCACAAGTAAGTATAAAAAATCTACATACTCGTGACGTCATGAAACATTTTAACTCAATGTATCGCCGTAATCTTTAGATTACGTAAATAAAGAAAAAATACGTGTCCAATATTTTTTAATAATTTCCATGATGGACTAAAAAAATATTTTTTGTCTTCATCTCTATTCAATGACTTGGGCGCTGCACAGAGCACGGAGACGCCTCGGTGTCATTGTCAACACAAATGACATAAAGAAACTGACGGCTTTGTAGACGAGGCAGAAATTGTCAACCACACATGGGACACGCCTCAAAATCATTTAAATAAAAAGGGACTCATGCTACGATACAATAAAGTGCAATTCAGGTCGCACAGCGCTAATCACCTACAGTTATATTCACCTAGAAGTTCCCTCTCTATCGCGTAACTCTTGATATCTTCTGACTACGTTACACTCACTGAATTGGCCCGACAAGACGGGCCCGCCGCGTACTTGTAGCTTCATACCTAAATGCGGAGTGTCCCAGCTATATTAATCTGTGACTCAACACACTTTCGACGCCACGAATTTTATTAGTAGGTACTCTCCAGTTATTTTACCTCTGATTTTGCATCACTGTCAAATTAAAGTGATCTTTATTCTCGTTAAAATAAGGTTGCTGCCACTGACAAGTCTGTCAGAATCATAGTGATCTTTATTCTCAAATAAGGTTGCTGTTGGATTGCTGCCACTGACAAGTCTGTCAGAATCATAGTGAACTTTATTCTCGTAAAAATAAGGTTGCTATTGGGTTGCTGCCACTGACAAGTCTGTCAGAGTCACAGTGATCTTTATGCTCGTTACAATAAGGTTGCTGTTATGTTGCTGGTATCGAGGTAATATAATTGTGGAAAGACTTAAGACGCTGTCGGCGGCCGATTCCGTGCTCTGTGGACGCTTACACGAAGCCGGTACTGAACTGTCTTCAAATATATTCGTATTCCTACACGAGGTCAGTGAAAGACGAGTGACAGAACAGACTCGCAAACTAGCCTCCTGTCTGGAACCCATAAGACCCATAAGACAAGGTCTGTTCAGTTAGAAGAACAAAAAAAAAAAAAAATCTATATAATAAAAAACTAGGACACCTAGCAAAGATGTGTTTTCTCCCATATTTTGTCGCCAGTTAGTCGCAATTTGTCGCCAAGTCACAGATTTAATCGGGTCTTAGTTTTGGAGATATAATGAGTTCAATTAGTAAGGTATAGTCGAAGAGTTCACGAAAAATTGCCAAGAAAATAAACCCTTATATCTTTTGAACCAGTGACCGACAAATTCTGATATTTGGCGACAAATTTCGACTAATTAACCATAAAATATGGGAGAAAACAGATCTTCGCTAGGTGCCTTAGTTTTTGAGATATAAATGTGGCCCTGCTGGGGAGACTCTTCAGATCGGCCACCTATAAACCCTTATATCTTTTGAACCAGTGACAGACAAATTCTGATATTTGGCGACAAATTTCGACTAATTAACGATTTTTTTTTGTGTAATGGAAATTAAAATCCCTGATGGTGGCCCTGCCAGAGTCAATGACACCCGTTATTGTGTGACTGAGATTCTATGTAAACTAGAGCAGCCACCGCGAACAAAAAAAGTGTCCCTTGTATGTCAAGTGCGACAACTGCGCACCATGAACGTCAGGTAGTGACTGAGACGTTTGTGGTCCATAGACCACAACGTGTGGCGCAAAAATTTTGTTCGCGGTGTCTGCTAGTTTACATTGAACCACAATGGTGACCGTTCATCGTTTTCTTCGGAAACCAAACCTTTACCGAAGCTATAAGCTAACGCATAACTATTACTTACCCACTTTGGTGAACCAGAATTTCAGGTATTTTAAAGAGATTTTTTGAAAATGTTTACTTATTTTTTAGATCAAATGATTATTACCCCTGCTTCTATTATACTTGTCGACATCAATCGTAACTGACGTATCCAATGATATGCTAATGCGTTTTCTTACGAATCATTTGGTCCATTTAATTTTCTATCATATTTTCAAAAAGTTATTTCAGAATCATTTACAAGTTTGTAGTCATAATCAGGACTTTTAATACTGATTTGACTACTGGCAATTAATAAAAACAATTATATTTTTTAAGCTTATAGTGTTGAAGGATTTTTTAAAACGTAAATGCAAAATAATAAGATGTAAAAACTGGAAACCCAGAAGTAAGTACTAAAAATATAAGTTTATTTTAAATAAAAATGTCCTCACCATTACAATATTAATGTAGTTCAGCAAAATATAAATTCATACCTTAGGATTTAAGAGTGAGGAAAATAAAATGTAAATAATGTTGGAGTAATGTAGATTAGAGGTTTTTGCAAATCGCGAGCGCTCGGAAATTGGTTCTTACTGACATTGAAATAAGGCATGCATAAGTAATTGATTCCATGTTCTACAAAGTGGAGACGCAAGAAATTAAACAGCGTATATCTAATGACGTTGTCAGTCTGCATAAGCAAATTCAATCGAATATATCCAATAGTTTAGTCTACAGATAGTCAAAGATTGGCAAAACTCTTAGTCGGCCCATCCCTACTATGTACTATGTAATTGATAAATCCAATTGTTATTTCCAGTTAAACAAAAATCAACTTAAAGTGTGTGAAAATAAAGTAGGTTTTTAACTCACTAGTACTGTTGAAAATGTCATAAAAAATATGAAGTTGTAGCGCAAATTGAACCTTATGTGTAGGTATTACAGTTGTTTTTCCTAAAACTCGTGTTTCTTTACATGTTGTGATAGTTTCAAAATACTCCTATCCGTAAGTATTGTCTGTTTTTTTTTCATTTATCGTCTTACTGTCTGTATATGGAATCAATTATGTGGGAAAATTAAAAATCTTATCATGAAAAGTAAGAACATAACTTACGTTATCCTTTTAGTAGAAAATGCATATAAATGCAGGTACGTTTTAGCTGAAAAATATAGAGTATGTTGGGGTAAGTTCGGTGCTGGGGTAAGATCGTACTGATCAAATTCCCGGCTAATATGGCTATATTTTTAAATGCTGACAACATTGTGTTCTGCGCCATTTTATTCTGCCCTGACCGTCGCTCGAGGCTACAATGGCGCAGGATTTGATTCGGGGTACGGTCTTATCCCAGCGCATAACAGACCCTACATACTAGATTTTTTACTTACATATACTTACTAGTTTTGCAACAGCAGCACATTATTCGAAATATTTATATTAAAAAAGAAATACCAATTATTTCACGTGCGCTCGTGAGATGTAAGAACTATAAAAGTAACTTAAATCGAATATTATATTTTTATTAAAAATGCAATTAGTTTTATTTCAACAGCGACCATTTCAGTTGCTCCTTCGCCGATTGTAACACCTGAAAATAAGAAAAACTAACATAGGTATAGAATATTATTACATTACAATCATTATGTATGTCGTGATGGCCCAGTGGTTAAGGCCGCACCTCTCATGCACGAGGTTGTGGGTGCAAATCCGGGCAAGTACTAATGTGACTTTTTCAATTTATATAGTACTTTCAAAGTTTATCGTGGACATCACTAACATAGCTGAAGGAAATCATCGTGAGGCAACTGGGATTTATAATTCATTTTAAAGGCGGATAGACGATATTAGACTTATAAGTCTGATATCGTCTATCCACCGTGAGCAAGCGTGGTGATCAATGCTCGTGCCTTCTCTGTATGAGAAGAGGCCTTTGCCCTGCAGTGGAGCAGTAACAGGCTGGTATTACTTAGGTGGATATGTCGCTTTTATAAACTTCTTTTAAATATCCTACCTTGTAAATTTAAGAAATGTGGACGTAATTTTTTCATGTTGGCTTTAAAACGAAAATCCAAATAAGGATTAATACACAGTCAGGGAAATGAATAGTTAAGGAAAATTAAACTGTACGTCAATTTGGCGTGTAACAGCCATTTCATACAACCGCCAAAGAATAACAGCTGTAATGCTATATGTAAAAATCTTACCCAGAAAAAATTGGTGAAGTGAGCTTCAAATAATATGTCATACCACCTGATGCTAGGGATCGCTATAGTTTGACCGATATCGCTGTAGACGAGACGTTTGCCCGAGACGGGGGGTGCGACGCCGTGAGCGTTGACGAATGAGTGACCTGCACCACCCCCCTGTCTCGCCGCGCACATAAATAAGGCTCGATATAGCGGTATGGGTCAAACGATTGACAGCACTTCAACAAACTTGTCATGGTAAGATTTTTATAGAATACATCGGCTGTTGTGATTTTAATACATGGACAATTTAAGTTGGTAATCAATTTGGTTAGCTTTTAATTACCCTGACTGCCAAATTGTGTGATAAGCCAGGTACGTTGCACATACCTCGATTACTCGTTCATAAAAATCACTGTGTATGAGAAATTGTAGGGATGTTGAATATTACGTTCTACCTAATTAATTATTATGTAGTGTTCAGTTATTATGTTTTCCTTTTCATTCAAAGGTTTATTCCGTTTATCCACCTCAAAAAATCCGCCCTAAAGTGGATACTCGGAAACGTATGTCCGAAAATTCACCCTAGGCCTACCTAGTTGGATATACGGAATTTATAGGCTTAGGGTGGATTCTAGGACATACGTTTCCGAGTCCCCCAAAAAATCCACCCTATATAAGGTGGATTTAGGGTGGATTTTTTGGGGTGGATAAACGGAATAACCTGACTTAAATAGCTTTGCATTTTTTATAATTCTCGAGTATACTGGCAGTTCGGTACTTGGCCCTTTTCCGCCCGAATGCGTTGCTCGACCGCATGCGTGAGCTTAGCGCGTGTGATGCACTCGCAACCTCCCGTGCGTGTGCCATGCGGGACAGGATGTATGGACGAAACGATGGGTTGCGGGTGGCGTGCCTACGGGGTTTTGCTTGCAAATTAGCAAGAATATGTACATTTTAAGAGGGTTTATCCTAAAAGCTGGCAACGTCGCAAATAACTGTCAAATATTTACTTACCTGTTTTGATTCATATAGCAATATTACTGAATAGAAATAAGAAATGTGGCTAACTAGCGAACTAGAATATTAATAATGAATTGCAATTATAACATTGAATTTGATGTTGTACCCATTTTAGGTGTAAAAAACGCATTTGGAAAATTTCCAAATAGTTTTTTTACATCTAAAACTAAACATTCGGTGTTACGATATTAATTATTGCATTCTATAATCAATATTCTAGTTAGCCACATTTTTTATTTCCACACAGTTTGACCAGCACACAGCGACGTTGCCCACCTTCAGAATAAACGCTCTTATTGCTTTTTCATTTTATCATTCGCCAAAATATACAGGATGTTTATTTTTTGTCAAGCCACTGCTATAGTTTTTCTTTAAAATTAAACCCATGGTTTTCAGCATTTTTCTCTAGGACGTTAGATTTAAAACTTACCCGTAATGGATAGAAAAATAAAAATCCTGTAATCTAAAATACTTACTGGATAAAGAATTGCTACTTGAAGAAAGACGAAATCTTGCATGGATAAAGTCCATAAGAGTAGGTATCTACATATTGCTTTTAGCATAACACTATACAACTTTTTTACACCTACACCAGGTGAAAATACCCAAAGTTACCAAATTTATGCGTATTTATTTATGTATATAAATGAAAAAAAAAAATCCTACTTTAAAAAAAAGACAAGCAAAACTATTTTTTCTTTTTTTTTAAATGACAGACTTACCAAACAAAATAAGCATCAAAGAAAAAGCGATACAGCCAATGAAAAGGGGTTGCCAATGAGAAAAATAAATGAAAAAATAAAAATGTTAGTAAATAAAATTTTAATAAGCACTAATTAACTACAATTACAATTAAATGTAGAAATACGTAATGTGAAACTATTTGCCCCCGGTTCGCTTACATATTCATTATGTTCTGTAGAATCTGAAATTTTTAATAAATAAAATCATTGTCAACTTATTATTTTGTAAAAACTGTTAATATTGTGGTAAAAAAATCCAATTAATATTGTACTTCAGTAACCCAATTAAATCCCAGTGTAATACTATAATATCACGTGAATCTAATGAATATATAATAATACTTTTAATCCCAAATTAATAGTTGAATATTATAATAATGATTGTGTTAATAATAAAAACGATAAACAAACACAAAGTGCAAACAAACAATAAAAATATAGTGATATTTCAAAATATTTATTTAACAAAAATCATAATGAAACAATTATTTAAAATATTAAAAACTTTATACTTGAACTACAATAATGTTAAAAATATTTAACAAAAATAACTTCTACCGACCAGAAATTTATGGCATATTGTGCTGCATCTTACTTAAATACTGATATTATTCAAATATTATAATAATCATATTATCATAAGAACATAATAATATTATTTCGTTTTACTTAAAAAAATAAAGTCTAATACTTAAATACATTTATAATATTGATTAATTAATTCTATTGAGTTTAACTTACATATTATTAACAACATAAAATTGTCTTTTCGTAAAATGGAATAAAAAAATATCAATAATTGATAAATATTCGCGATCTCAAGCGACGGTGCTGCCAAATTGAATAAAAATCTGCCTAGCCTTTTCCCTATGTTGGAGCCGGCTTCCAGTTTACCCGGATGCAGCTGAATACCAGTATATTACATGGAGCGACTGCTTATCTGACCTCCACAACCCAGTTACTGGGTAACACGATACGCCTTGGTACGACTGGTTGTTACACTTTCGGGCTTCTGACGACCCGGAACGACTGTCAAAGATCAACGAATGATAGCCGGGACCAACGGCTTAACGTGCTTTCCGAGGCACGGAGGAGTCTCGGTATGTAAAGATGGTCACCAATCCACGAAACGACTGCGGCAAGTGTAACTTAACTCTCTATCGACCTGTGCGGCTTTTATTATTTACATAGTTACGAGCCTCAACAAAATACAAATAATATGTAACCTAAATGTGCAGACTATCAATTCATGAGAAAAGTAAAAATAAAACAGTACTTACTTTGTTTTTAATAGAAGGATCTAAAATTAGACAATTAAGTAAAGATATAGATAAACTATCACCAACACAAAACAAATGGATTAAGGCCAGGCGAAACCAAGGCGCGGATGCATTATTTTATGTATATGCAAGGACAAAAATAAAAAAAAAACAAAAAATTTAAACTTAAAATCCCTTCTCAGTTTTGCAGTTACTTCCCGTCTTTTTGATGATTTTTTTTACACTGGTTACGAAGATATTGAAGGTCTAAGATCCATTTTTTTCCCGAAAACAATAAATTTGCAAATGCTTTATATTAACATTAAATACCCCCCTAACTCCTGTACCCGTTGCATGCACTCCCGTAAGCACAACGTTTTGCGCGCGGCCGTAAACAGCGAATTTCACCCCAATACTTAAAAATGTTTTCCCAGCAATAATTTTTGCTCAATGTTACTTAATTTGATGTATTATTAACAGCTATGTGATGGGCCTTATAACAAACACCCTGTATGTTTGTCCTTAACTGCAAAAGACACATACTCATTTGCACGAGCTCCGTGGCGTACACACCGCAATTGCGCGCCAAAAGTCCATTGAGATCGCGAATAATCATCGAATTAAATAAACTATCGAAGTATCGACACATACAACTAAAAAGGTTGGTACAACACTATTTACGAAGTTGATAGATACAGAAAACTTGACAAAAAAACAACTTTGTTTCACTCTACGACAGTGGTTGAAAATTCCGCATTTGTACAGTTTTTACTTGTGTATTCTGAAAGTTGACAATAGATGTCAAATATTTCGCTGTTTTGATTAATTTGGCAATATTACTGTGTGGAAATATGGTATGGTATGGTGTATTTAAATCTATTGTGTTTTATTATAATTGTTCTACTAGTCATTTTTTTATTTTTTATATGCACAGGGTATCTGTGACAAATAAACTTAATAATAATAAAAAATTAAAAAAAATCTAAAACCCGAATTCAATGTAATTTCAGTAACTTATTTAGGGCGCATTCCACCAACGAAATTGAACGCGGTTTAGATTTCAGTTTCATTGGTGGAATTCGCCCTTAAATCTCAATAAATTATGTCTTTTCTGTATCCATCAACCGTCACCCAATACCCAGTGCGCTACTCAAGTGACGAACACAAACTAGAGTCTACCAAAACATCTTATTTACTTGTTCCATTACCTGTGCTACTGTCTGCTCCCCTAGAGGGACGTCTTCTGTGCGGAGGGCGGCCCGGCCGACGATGGAGGTGGGGTCGGAGTCTAGAATTACTCTGAAAAAGAGAAATTTGAGTTATAGTGTTAGTAGAAACGAGAGAACGGCATGAAATTAATATATACATATATTGGCTATATAATAATGATAAAAAAAAAAACGTTATAAAAGATTTTGAAGTGCAGTAAGAGAAAGCTGCGCCATGATTTGCTATTCCAAATAATTTTAAAACACGTTCCTGTCTGCGGTGATGGGACAGACACATTAAATATCGATGGATATCGATATAAAGGTTGTTACATTCAAAATTAATAATTAAAAAAAAAAAAAAAAAAAACTACTATATTGTCCAAAGGTATATACAAAAACTTAGAAACAATTTTTTGCATTTAAATACAATTACAAAGGACAACACATCCAATTCTGTACACAAATGCCCCTGTGCTGAGACACCCCGGTCCGTCAAGATAACCAATAGGGAGATACCTCCCTAAAAGATCACCAGACGAACAAACTGCCTCAACACAGGTGCACGCACGTCTTCAGGTATAGTTTTAAGAGCGGCCAACCCGTCATACTTTTCATACAAACGCTCGTACGTGATTATGGCGTAGTAACACATCTTTCTTTGAAAAAATTAAACTAATATGTATCTTGTGCACTGTATCTAGGTTTCTATGAAAGCAAAAAATAAAAAAATTGAGAAACAAAGTCAGTGTAAGCCTCCAAAAATCTGCTTTTTTGCACAATTTTTACCCGAACTTTGGCCGGTCATAATAGACTCATAATTGGACCTTGTTAAGCAGAAAAGATCCACGCATAGTGTAATGAAATGTTGGTTGGATCTTTTCTGCATAACAGGGTCCAATTGGTAAAAGTAAAGAAAACATCTGCATAGAAACCTCGCATATGTAATGGAACTTATACTCGTAAATACCAAAAAAAAAAAAAACACGAACTTGTAAGGTTTACTCAAAAACACGTATTTCCTGATACAACTTTTTACACACTATTTTTCGTACAATGTTATCGCGTTCTTGCTTGTTAGTTAGCAGTTCTCACTTGCGCTCGATGAAACAACAAGCTTTTCGACCATGCTCGCGTTGACGATAGACGGACCGGGCCCTCTTAAGTTATAGTGTTAAGCCTATTGACAATAATTAAAATATATACTAATTATTTTGCAATGCGGTATTTTGAGGGAGTTTTCTGTGGTCGCAATGCACCACGCGGGACCTGTGAGGGTTGGTAGATGTCAAACATGTTTTTGAATTTTTGGTTCTAAGCCATGCCGGTTTCCTCAAGATGTTTTCGATAGACGAGGTCAGTCACAAAGAACTCTACTACTACTAGGGTGTCTATGTCTCGGTGTTTGTGTATTTTAGTCTTTATCAACCCGCATTTTCATGAGAATTTCTAATATTAACACAACATAAAAAAAATAAAATAGGACTGCTTCGTTGATGTAGCGGTCGCAAGCGCTATTGCTGAGCATGACATCTTCGATGAGATTCGATTCCCAGCACGCGTAGCGTGACAACCATAGATACGGGTTTTGTCTACGGAAGAATACACAAAGTGACGGATTGTGATTGTTTATCTGTCATTTTGTCTATTCTTCCGTCGACAAAACTCGTGTCTATTGTGCTCATGGTAAACGTGCAGGTCAAGCAAAGTGTTATTGGGTCTTTCCATTAAGAATGACTGAAAAGCGTAGTCTGAATTTGTGCCCGGTTGATGGCAATAGGCTCGCCCACTATTACATGGGACTAAAATATAACAGCTCAGCATATCTAAGCAGTTTGAAAACAAAATCCCGTGAACACGATGACCGTATCTGTTACCGCCCCGGGTCTATAGCCGCCGAGCGCTGCAAGCAGAAATCGACCTTACGGTGTATAGATATGAAGTTCTTTGATGGTAACTACATCTCTGCCTAAACCTTCCTGGATGATGCCTACAGGCGTGATGTTGTATGTAAAAAAAGAGGGTGTGTGCTTATGACCACACGATAGAAGTGAAAACTTACGACTAGGGCCGAGTATACGCGATTTAGCGACGAGTATACGCAATTTAGCGACGAGTATACGCGATTTAGCGACGAGTATACGCAATTTAGCGACGAGTATACGCGATTTAGCGCCGAGTATTTGCGATTTAGCGCCGAGTATTTGCGATTTAGCGCCGAGTATACGCGATTTAGTGCCGAGTATAACAGCTCAACGTCACCGACCGACTGGAACCGAGTATATATAGGGTGGCAGGGACATCGTCGCGAACGGATACCATGGATTCAGTACATGATTTTGATCCCCCTAAGTTGAAATTTACCGTCGGTAATTTTTTTTTTAATCTGCTGTTCCATACATTTTGACCGCGTAGGTATTGCACTTTTCTATGAAACAGCAATTTTATTTAATAATAACCAACGAAAAATTTCAACGCACGTTCAGAATAATGTACTGAATCCTTGTTAACAGTTTTCGCGTTGATGTCCCTGCCACCCTGTATACCCGATTCAGTGTTACCAACCCGACCGTGACGGATCAGTTTCATTCACTGTTCAGGGTGAGCGCAAAATGCGCCGAAAGAAGTTTTCATTTATTAAATGTGAGCCGTCACGGGACGCCTGGCAGATGTGAAACATCGACATTATTTTGTAAAAGTAATATGCAGAAAAGAACATATTGTGATAGGAACTAAATATGTCATAAAAAAATCGTTAATAATAATTAATATAATATAATATATATATATAATCGTTAATAACGATAATAATTAACTAATCGCACAGTCGATTGCGCATGGCGATGCGTCGCCACACCGTACACACTACTGCATATAGACTGTATATATATATACCATCATATAGCGTGGCGACGCGTCGCCACGGCATGCGTCGCCACGCCAGAAATCGGTTTTACGTGCAGCTATAGATGTTTCACATCAAAATAGTTCCGAAGAATAACAAGTATCTTACCCGCCATCACAGATCTCGTCGAAAGCCAGCATGACAGCGTCCAAGTTGTCCAACAGCACTCGTCTCTCCACGTTCCTCCGCAGGAGTATGCTCACCGACTCGTACAGCGCGTTCAGCACAGATTGGAGGATTAACTGTAATTATTGTAAATATTTGTTAGTAACTTAGCTTTTTCGAGTCAGTATTATAAGGTACCCGTCTCACCACCGCGCTGGCGAGTAGAGTTAGCAACTAAAAGTTGGCGAGCACGACGGCGAAGAATGATTACTCCCTGGTATGCGTATGTACCAAGCGTGAGACTTGCAGCGAGTGTTCTATCCACCAAGCGAGCGTTGCTGAGCGAGTACTCTCTTTTTGTTAGCTCTTTTCGCTGCGACAATTGTGTACTCATCAGCAGTCATCAACTATTCATAAATATGCATTTGTTTTACCTCCAATCTTTTATACGTTTCTTGAGCGAGAAAATCGTTCATAGCTAGTAGACGATTTATGTAGGGACGTTGAATGTTAGTCGCGCTCTGCTTGCGCGATGCAGGATTTTTGCGTGACGTCAGCGTGATGATCATTTAAATCATTATATATTTTGTCCCTTTTGTCTAATCAAAGCATTTACCACTCTGAACATACATTACTAGTAGTTTTTGGGTACCCAGTGATCAGCTGGGGTTTAATAAAAAATCAATTAAGTACCTCATTTTCATGTGAGCTGCCCATGACATAGAAGAAGAGGTCCACGTTGCTCTTGTATACGCATGTCAGACCTTCCAGCATTATGATCTCTGCGTTGGCTCTGAAATCAGTATTTTGACAAAATTAAAATTTATTCATACATCTTATTTTGGAAAATATAAATTGGAATATATATATTTTGATGGCGTGTTTTGTGTCGTGATGGCCCAGTGGTTAAGGCCTCGCCTCTCATGCACGAGGTTGTGGGTTCAAATCCGGGCAAGTACCAATGTGATTTTTTCAATTCATATGTAGTTTCTGAGTTTATCTTGGACATTATTGACATCGGTGAAGGAAAAACATCGTGAGGAAACCTGGACTTATAGTTAATATAAGTCTGAAATCACCAACCCGTCTTGAGCAAGCGTGGTGATCAATGCTCGTGCCTTCTCTGTATGAGAAGAGGCCTTTGCCCTGCAGTGGGACAGTAACAGGCTGATATTATTATTATTATATATATTTTGGTCAGTAATGAGTAAACTTAGAACAAATCTAGTAATCTCGTAGCAGTAATCCTATATTCGTGGGATTGGCGGGCCAAGTGGTTCAACTTCACACTGCTCTCGACGTTTGACGTGTCCACACGTCGGCTCCGGGTCCGCAACAAGTCAATTGCCATCCTGAGGATGCCTCGTTGAGAGGTTAAACCCGTGTCGATTTTTTACAGGGTTCTTTATGACTCTTGAAGAACAGTTACGTGGATTGAGTTACTAAATATACGTTGTCTATTGTATTTAATAAATCTAGTACTAAAATTACCTTTCTTTATTTCAAAGTGTAGTGCTACTAATATTGACTTAAACCCAAAGATTTAAATCGTAGATTTGCCCTCACCATACTAAGTCGCACGAAAAATCGTCCATAATGAGAGGAGCGAGCTCACTCATTAACAATGGCGTTTCCATGACAACCAAGTCAAGTTTCTGCAACACTGTCTGTCTCAGAGGTGTCAAAATGAACCAGAAACGCGACCATCTTTTGACGTGGCAGGGCCAATCTACGATTGAAATCTTTGCTTAAACCATATTTACTAACACAACTTTGTGAATATAATAAATCACATAACGTAACATCATGCTTGCATTGCCCAAAGGGCTAGGCAGATCTGAACTTACAGTACACCTACATTTTGCCAGTTATGATTAAGTCTCAAGAGGGGGCTCTTAGGCCCGTATTAATAAACGTTACTCAGCCCAAGAGCTCGCACTTGATACTAATCTTGAGGTCTCGACCGTATTAATAAACATAAGAATTGATGTACTCAAGTTACGGCTTAGGTTTACGTTATCAGCCGAGTGATGGACTGATTAATAAATGAAACTCGACACTTAAGTATACAATAGGTGAGTGTACTCAACATGCTAAAACCTGAGTGTGAGGTCGTGATTAGTAGCGCGAAACATGGATTTTGAAAACATTTTGGGTGAAATTAATTATTATGATCAAATAGAGTACTATGACGATATTTTATGGCCATTGCGTAAATCCGCCTGTGTTGTCCGCCACTTATTTAGTTGCATAAAGTTTAATAAAGGTACCTTATAAATCCAATTAATCTAATATTATTAGAAACAAACCCAATATATTCATATGAAAAAGTAATCTAATAAATTTATAGTTCATCCTTTTTTTTGAGACTCGTCCTTGACCCTCCAGACGCTTTATTGCGTTATGTTATTTGTACCTGCTAAGTTGAGTAGTAAGCATTTCTGTCATATTGAGAAATAATTATACAAAATTTTTAACAATTTAAGGTTTTCTTGGGTAGACAACAACTTTATAACGTGATACAGCGCTATTCATATTTTTTTAAACAAAATACAAGTGTTTCTATAAATCTTAAGACAAAACAATAACGAAACGTGATGAATGTTATTCTAAACTTCGGTCAATGTGTGTGTAATCGTTCACGAGATCGGCATCAAGTACAGCGCATTGAGGAGCTGATCTTGGTAACTGAGATACTGTACTCATGTGTTTATTAATTAGCAATGATCTTGAGATGCTGATATCGTAATAATGGCATATCAAATGATAGCGCATTTAAGTACGTTGTTGAGGGACGTTTATTAATACGGGCCTTAGACCTTATCGGTGATGTTCTTTAAAAAGGTCAGGTGCATAGTACTCACAACTAGCATGCGTGTATCACTAGATGTATGAACAAAGGAAAAGTATGTAAGAATCTTAGGAGGCGGTGTTCTGTTGTTTCTGCCTACCCAACTTTACTGTCTATGGGAAGAAGGGTAGAGTTTATGGCGTGACTTTGTGTTACCATGGTATTGGCATTTATTGGTTACGGCTGTTCTATTTTAAAGCCAAATAAATGGCGAGGTCATTTTGATGGTTCCCTCTTTAGACTCTGTCCCTCAGCACTTAGGACCATGACCGATCTTGTTGATGTCTTGTCCTTGCTTGGCGTCAATTATGACGGTCCTTACCTGTGTGTTTTATTAAATAAGTTTTTCTCAAAAGCCTTCTGTTCCTTGGTGGTCGGCAGGACATCTTTGTCGTAGTACTTAGCGAGGATACGGTTGCCGTCGTTGTCCAGGATACACATGCCTTTCACGATGTACAGGGTGGGTTCCTGAAATTGGAGAGTAATCAAATAGTGAGATTTTCTTTTTTTAATTATACAAATGTGAACTGAAAAATGCATTTTTATAGTTTAATAGAATACAATAAAAGCTCTTGAATTTGTCCTTGAAAGGCTTTAATTGAGCTACTCTCAGCTTCTGACTGAAAATTTTAAATTGAGATCTTCTCTAATTTTGCATTACTTAAGGATCACCTTAAGTGAAGTATGGGCTACATCAAAGGAATCATCCTGCAATGTAGCCCCCAATATTCAGCTCTGATTCCAGAGGCTTGCCTCCCCCAAGCACCACCCCTACGACTGGTTCTGTGTTTCTCGCATCCAGCGGATTCCTGCATCCTTTAGCAGGTCCAGCGTTCAGCTGCATCTTCCGCAACTCTATAACCTTTCAGCCCGCCGCTTTGCCATTTGTATTTAATTGTAGTAATTTTATATTACAGTTGCAATTGCCGGAGTCGGCAAAAATTATCAAAACCGACAAGATGTGACGGTTCAGGAAGCCGGAAACGCTAGGAATGTGATTCCAATGCATACAAATTTCGAAAGGTTTTCATTTTATAAGTGTACATGTTACCAAAGCAGTATAAAGCCCGAAAAAACTACATAGTGCGAAAGGAGCTACACCATTTTACAAATAGTATCAAATTGAAGGTTATTTCGTACGTATGAAAGGAAAACTACAAGTAACTTACAAAAAGTGATCCTTCCATTGTTGTGTGAACCATTTTCAGGATAATTTGAACGTTTTCTTAATTTATTTCTAATCAAAACATGCAACTTCGAAGTAGTTGACGTGTTTCTGTTTGACAATTAAATTTTGAGTTTTTGACAGCAGAATGTTGCCAAAATCAAAATATCGAATTTCCACGTCGAAATTATCGTTTTGACGACAAAATGATTGTAGAAGGAGACCATTATTTAATTATACGATTTATATTTCTGCATTAAACCATGGCCACATGATTTTACGAATAAAAGTCAGAAATATAGACTTAAATATATAGAATATAGAAAGTACCAATAAACAATGCAATAAACAAAGTACCAATTTTATTACTATTAGTAATAAAATTGGTACTTTGTTTATTGCCATTAAGTAAATAACATACAAGTATTTTTCGTTTATGCGATTAGGAATATATTTAAAAAATGGCTATGATATGACATATCTGAAAAAAGAACTGAAAAATAATATTGCATCAATCGTTGGTCCAACGCCATCTATGATTTTTTCTATGTACTTTTATATGGTAACGACAAATTTGTTTTCAAGAAATATTTAATTGAAATAACAGATATGGCTCTAGTACGGTCGCCGTAAACTGCTGATAGGTGTCGCTAGTGATTCATTCTTCAGTATTATTGAGGTACACTGAAATATTTATTTCCAAGCCATCAGCAATTAAAATAACAGTAGAGGCCTGTATTATAATCACAAAAAAGTAAATTCTCGCATTCAAGTGTAGGTATAAGATAACCGAGCCGTTAGATAATCGATACATTGTATTTTAGCATTTACAGCTAAGAGCAGATTTATATTCTTTAAATACATAGTTAGAGAGGTGACGCCCTAGAAGGACATGTGACATAGTGATGTTCTTCAGAACGCCAACGGTCCGGTGCGTAGTATTTGCAACCGGGGCGTGCATGAAAAAACTCAAACTCAAACTCAAAGCATTTATTTTAAATAAATTACTTACAGGCACTTTTGAATTGTCAAGGGGTCAGTCAGTCAGAAATATGAAGCTAGTTAGCTAGCTAGTAGAAAAGAAGTTTGTATGAAGTATCGTATCGTGACCGTCAGACCGCCAAGTCATAGGTCTCGAGTTCGAACTCAAGGCCACCTTTGACTCTTCGGATTCATATGCGTATTGTATTAGTGATAATTAATTGCTTAAAAAACGGTGAAGGAAAACATCGTGCCTGCCTGAGAGATATTTCTCGACGGCATGTGAAGCCAAGTCAGAGGCCCATGGGTGGCTTTAAAACTCTGACACCAGGTTAGTCAGTAACCACACGAAAATAAAGAAGAATGGTCTGAAATCGTCAACATTCAGTGAGCAAGCGTGGTGATCAATGCTCGTTGTTTCTCTGTGGAAGACGACTTTGCCCAATATTGTATGGGATAGCATATACTCAGCCCAGCTACTCAGCCTTTAATGGTCCCACTACTGGGACCCAGGCCTCCTCTCTGTAAGAGGGAGTGGGCTTTATTTGGAGCCCGACCGAAAATATATTTTTTTGGCCGAAAACAAAAACGAAATTCGGCCTGATTTGCATTTTCGGCCGAAAACAAAAAAAAAGGTAAGTAATAGTAAAAGAAATGCACCGTCGCGAAGCGAGCTCGATAGGATCTCGCCTCGAATAGGTTGGTTGAGTTCTTTAATATTGTGTTTAGGCGTTTTTAGATATTTCTTTACTTAGTTCTGAATGTTTTTACACTATTATTTAAATGATTATTTTATTTTGACCAAGGTGCAAGTGCAGCCTCTTGCACCCCCCTCCCGCCGCTCATACATAGGGAACTTAGTAGGACTTTTCTCAAAAACATAATTATTCATATTAAGTAATCAAACAATCTGATTTTGTAGTTATGTGTGAGAAAAAGCAATTTTTCAGTATTTTCTCAGTTTTTGCGCTTTTACATAATGTGACTATTGGATTGGAAGTAGTTATTGACTTCCTTTTTTCTTACTTACTTTCTGACTTATATTTTTCGCCGAAAATTACCTAAAATAGGGTGTAACAGCCGAAAATTGCCAAAAAACATAAAACGAAATTCAGCCATCCACCACGCGGGCCCATTGCAACCTGGTGGATGGTAGGTACATGGTACAGTTACAGGGTAATATGAGTAGCTATAGGTATTTATAACTTATTTTAGCAGAGAGCTTAACTTATTTTAATTAAGTCGGTAGTAAGGTAATTAACGTCGTCATATCTCCCCATTTTTGTTGCATAGACCACTTTGATGAAACTTTTTACTACCACAAAGAATCCCAGAATAGAGTTCTAATTACAATATTTTCGCGCCACATTTTGACACATGGAGGGAACTGGGAAGATGGCCGCCAAGAATAGACTAGATAGTCTTTGATGTCACCGAATCAAATTACCAAAGTTTTGAACTTCCCTTGTAAACGTTAGAAGTTGTAACATTTGTATTATTTTTAAATGTTTTACCTACCGCTATATCATGGGGTTTTGGTAATAAGAAACTTTGGTACCTATCTGAGCTATAATCCTTTCCGTGAATTTTGTGAGAGTCGGAGAGATCTTTAATCATTCTCAGATACGATTTAGCATTTTAATGAATTGCCTCTTTTTTCTAGGGTCGCAAGCGCAACTTATAAACTTGGAGTCCTTGGTGTGATATCCGGAAAAGACAGCGGTTCACTTTAGCACGGGATGGAACGCGGTAGTCCATCGCTCTAACTAACGAGGTATTCTGTAGTCAGCCTTTCCGAAATTCCCGCTCGATTCAACCTCCATAAAATAGTTTATGCATTTACGTGCTACATAGCCATAAACACGATAAACCACAAACCACATTACCCACTATGTTTCTTAATTGACTATTACCGATACTTACCTTCTCATTTCAACCCTCTAATTACCTTTAAAATGGGACTAAAACTGCCTCGAAATATAATCTGTGACTGTTACGACCCCTGTAAACGATTTAGAGGCATATAATAAGAAAAATATAGTTGCTATTTTTATTTGACCTCTCATTTCACCGAGATTTAAAGTGTTCCCAGTTCAAATTATGTCAGGTGGTCGAATGAAGACCACCATTTTAAATTGAGTTCTCTTTTTTCTAAAATTGGTTGTGTTGGGGGTTCAACTGATTTTGGTTAGTAGACTGGTATATTTTGGGAAGGATATATTCATAAATACAAGAGGACAGTCTCTGGCTAAATCATTTTAACGCCAAAACTGAGGGCGAGTGATGCGTTGTTGTCATTTAGATGTTACGATATGGATACGATACGACTTTGACAAATAACGGTGGCACTTAATGATTTCTCGTCAAAAAGTCGTCTAGTTTTACGATGTTTGTAAATATGTGAGCACCATGTATCTATCACATAATTAATTTATATGTAAGCTGTACTAAGATTCAAAATGGTTGCGTTTGAAATTTGGATTAGATTGATGATGAGCATATTAATTTAACGTCTCGTGACTCGTGCTCGTGACAAACTGCCGCAAGGTTCTATCAAAGGTTAAGCTACGCTTGCCGAGGTCTGTCCGTTGATGGGTGACCATACATAACAAATCAGGACCCCTCGGTGCCGGAAACCACGTTAAGATGTTGGCCCCAGCTCACTGTCATTAGTAGATCTTTGACAGTCGTTACAGGTAGTCAGAAGTCCGAAGGTCTGACAATCAGGGTTATCGTGGTTATAGCTTGTCCAGTCTGAAAGCCGCGGCGCCATGTACCTCCGTAAAATGTGACATTCTGCCTAGCCTTTTCCCAACTATGTTGGGGTCGGCTTCCAGTCTAACCAGATGCAGCTGAATACTGGCATGTTACATGGAGCGACTGCCTACTGACCTCCACAACCCAGTTACTGGATAACGTCATACCCCTTGGTAATTTCTCTAAAACATTATTTGACCTTCCGAAAAACATTCTTCAAATCTAAATGATAACAAAAACCGAATCAAAATCCGTTGCTTAGTTTAGAAGAACGACATAGTAATGTCGTTGTTCAGTTCTTTTGTGTTGTTGAAGGATATTGTGTATGATACATTAACATTAAACTTGCACATAATAAAGAAAGTACCTAGTCGACCGAGCACTGCTCGGGTGAAAATGGGGAATGTATGTTGACTTGAAAGAGCATGGCAGTTGAGAGTATGTCATGCTCACTTAAATGTCTCGCTGATGGTGGCGAGTGTGTTGGATCATTCGGTTCCCTACAAAATGGTTGAGCTGGATGCTGCTGATCCACGCGTCATGTTCGTGAATGGGCGCCGTCAGTTGTGACTGGTCATCTCTTATCTGCCATGGCTTATTTTTAATCTTATATTTTGAATTGTTTTGATTATTTTTTATTCATTTTTCTCACATATAGAAGCAACAAGAATAATGTACCCAGGATTTTGTAATTTTCTATATTTAAAAGAGTGTCCTTGCAGTTTCTTGCCCGTTCTTCTCCATAAAGATCTACGTTTTGGAATGGGCAACTAGCTTCAACTTTATGACTAACTGACGCGACTATTTGACAATTCAAAAGTGCCTGTAAATGGTTTAACTGAAACAAATAGTAACAAGTAGGTACTTACTAATTCCATTTATTTCATTTCATGCTGCCATGATAGTAGTTACTAATTCCATGTTGCCTTGTCATTATTCTAAGGTAGCCATCTTGTTATACAATTTGGGCGACCGAGCTGACCTAGCGGTGAAAATACGGAAAAAACGAATTTTCCCAGTTATGAGACCTAGCTAGATCGATTTTTCACCCTATATTGCAACTTTCATCAAAATCGTTAGATCAGTTTTCGAAAACGTGATTTCAAATATATATATTTATGTACAAATATTGCTCATTTAATAGTAGTTATAGGATATCGATGTTTTGACATGTCGTAAAAACCGTGCTTAGCAGGGGCTGGTCACTAGTAATAATATAATATTTAACAGTAACACAATAAATTATAGGCTTTCCTACTTCTTATTAAAATCGTAAATCGTATGTGTGTGTACTTTAACTAATAGGGATGATGACTAAACATTTTTTTTGTCCGTCTGGTAGGTTATAAAAAAATATTGGACACGTTTATTTTTCTTTTTTTACGTAATCAAAACATTACAACGATACATTGAGTTAAAATGTGCCATGACGTCACGAGTATGTAGATTTTATACTTACTTGTGACGTAGTAGCGACCCCCACTCCCCAACTTTAGTGCGTTTTATCTGATGTCTTTTTTTATTAATATGATAAAGAAAAAAAATACGTGTCTAATATTTTTTTATTATCTGACTGACGGTCTAAATAGAGTTAATTTTTTTTTACCCAGGCGTCATCCCTATTTAAGCCTCTTGCAGACTGGCCCGACGAGACAGCGCGACGCGACACTAGTAATTGTTCTACCGCAAAGTTTTTTAAGAAATTGTTATGTTAGAGTCGCGTCGCGCCGGTCTGCACGAGGCTTAAAGCACACCTAAAAAGGCGTGATATTACGTTATGTTTATATTATAAAGTCGTACGCTATAAAAGCTATCACCTGTCAAACGTTCATGTCAACTGACAGACGAGTCTCATAGCCGCCTCTAAATAAAACATGCTTGAGTTTAGGACGAAAACCGACCATTTAATGATCGCTTCATTACTTGGGAATTATGATTATGACACTGGCAGAGTAATGAATTCAGTGTTTCAGGGTTTCAGCAAGGAATTAGACGAGTTTTCTGATTGTAACATACCCCTCTGTGCTTCGGAAAGCACGTTAATACGTCCAGTACGGGGAGCCCTCCTGGAGGGTTCAGCTAGTCGCGTATATGATAGCGAGAGCCCTCGCGGAGGGCTCATTTGAAATGGAGGTTTTTTTTTAGCGAATACACCATTCTAAACCGTGAAAATAAAATCTGATGTAAATTTTAACAAGATTTATTAGTTTAAGCGTTGCATTTAATATCCAAGCATTTTTATTTAAAAAATATTTTTTGTTCAGGGTTACAAATATTCACAAAAAATTTAAAAGGTTGTATACTACCATATAACAACACCTCCTGAATACACAATTTTACTTCGTTTTACAGTGTTTTGTAACACGGTTTTAAACCTTGATCGTCCGCGATGGTTAACTTTAGTGCAAAAGTAATGCCGGTAACCCTCCTGGAGGGTTCACTTTCAAACTTTCAATATGTGTGGCTGCATGGCGTATGAATTCTAAGAAAAGTTGGTGGAGTCGAAAGTTTTATTTTAATTTTAAATAATAACCGTTTTAAGTGTTAAGCCGTTGGTCGTAACTGTCATTCGAAGGTCTTTATTTGTAGATCTTTGATTCGTAGTCGTTACGGGTAGTCAGAAGCCCAAAAGTCAGTCTCACCAAGGGGTACCCCAATTACCCCTTGTTGGGTTGTGGAGGTCAGATAGACAGTCGCTCCGGTTAGACTAGAAGTCGACCTCAACATACCTAGTTGGAAAAAGGAAAATGGGAAAAGTCTAGGCAGACTGATTTCTTCTGATTATAACATAGCTGTAACTATTTAAATCACTGTCTCATTGGTCTAGTAGTCGACTACTGAGCCTGTCTTGGGTTCGATTCCCAGGTAGGTCAAAGTATTAAGGTGGAACTAGTCGATATTTTTTTCATAAAAATTTCGGGGGGGTTTTACTCCACTGTTTGACATTGTACATCCAAAGTTAATCATGATATCGTTTTGTCTCATTATTAATTTTGTTTATGCGGAAACAGAATAGTAAAATAAAACGCCATTAAAAGTTATGAGCCAACAAAGATTAGTTTTTATTGCTAATTTTAACGCACCTTTGGGGTTAATAAGTAATAAAAGGGGTGTAAAATCTCCAAAACAAAGTCGGCACTGACACAGCTCAATTATTATTATGGAAGAGTTCAATAAACTTTATTTGTAATTGATTTATGGAGTGGTTTTTCATTTCCAAAGGACATTTCGTAATTTTTTACGCGCTTTTTTACAAAAATAGTTCGGAACGGTGTTTGTGTGCGTGCGAACTAGACGTTGTGCACGTAGACCAGCGTCTAACTGTTCATCACTGATATTATCTCTGTCGGACACGATGCCAGGTGATACAGTGTGCTTTTTGGCCGCAACTGAGTTCGAGCCCACGACTAGTTCAACCTAGAGGTGGGCAAAGTGTATCATTTTTGCGATTGGAACATTTGCATCTGGATCACTGAGATGATCCAAATCATTGATATGTTTCATTTGGATCATAGACTCAAAGGATATAAAAATGGATAATGACAACGAAAAACTGTGAGAGTATGAGGGATACACATCTCATTTGGTATCTCTTTCTGACTTTATAGATTGTAATGTGTCACCCGCTCACTCGCGACTCGCGAGTCAGTTTAGTAGTACTGACTAAAGTAATGTAACTCAGCGTTTCAGTCTTTCTCTCTCGCTCCATGCTGCTCAGTCGCCTCGCAAGCGACGGTCGCACGGAAAGAGCAGAGAGGCAAAGTCATGATTCAGATTCAAATGATGCATTTGGAACGTTGTTACTGAACCAATCCAATGATCCGGATCAGTGAGTCGGTTCCGTAAAGAGTTACACACGTCTAGGTCAACCTTAAATTGTGGTTTTCTATTAACAAATTCTCGTTAATAAATTCTCATTAACAGTCCGAAGTCTACATTACTGCCCGGCTATTGACAATACGGTCACTTCCTGTGGCCACCATCGCCGGCGAAATATGCCAGTAGATATACTTCTGCCTACCACTTTGTCGAATACAAGTCTGATGTTGTAATAATGGATGTTCGTCCATACCATTCACACAATAGTCATGGAATGCGAACAATTAAAACTTAAACAATGTGAGTTATTAATTTTATTTCTACACACACTTTAATGGGGCTAGCTGTCTGTCGGCACTGGTTTAAACTATGTCGCAATGATAGTTGGGCGTCTGTCACACCGACATGTAATTTTGAACCATGATTAATTAACTTGAGAGGTGTTTAAATTCTTGAATAGGTACTATCGCGGAGTGCGGCATATCTGAACACCGTAAGGACTATATTCCTGCTTGCAGCGCTGCAAACATACAAAAAAAAAACAACAAACTTAAAAATAAAACACTACAAAGTAAAAAATTACTTTATTTACTTTGAATTTTCGTTTTTTGCCACCGACTTCCACTTTTTAGTTGTGGTACATACCCCACACAAATTCGAATACCACTACCTGCTAGATGTAAATGATAGTGGAAAAAATACGTATTATTGAAGCTAACACAAAAACTATGCAAGCAAAGTTAATACAATTTGTATGGGACCTCCTTTCAAACAAAAAAAGAAATTTCAAAATCGGTTTACAATTGACGAAAATATCGAGGGAGATAAAAAAAGACGAACAGAATCTCCACCTTTTTGAAAGTCGATTGAAAAGGGGCGGGATTATGTTTTCAAAATGGCTAGATATGCGTGACCGCGATGGTACACTATTACAAAGTGCATTTACATACATGATTTGGAGATCACCTCGCAAGAATTGCTTGTTTTAGGTACTTACATTGGTCCGTATCCCGCAAAGAGAGTTGCCGTGAACATTTTATAAATCTGAATACTTACAGTGCCGAGCATTTATGTATTTGTACTTCTTAGTAACATGGCCAAATATATACATGAATATGAGACAGCAGAAGAACGGCAGATTAGAGAAGGTATCTACACGTAGATGACGTAGACAAGACATTAAACGGTACAAGGTACAGTCTAATTTGAATAATGTGAAGCACAGTCCCAGATTTCAATCGGTTATATTATTTAATAAGTTGCCACTAGATATACTCGTAAAATGCGCACAGTAATATTGCCAAATTAATCAAAACAGTGAAATATTTGACATCTATTTGCGACGTTGCCCACCTTCAGAATAAACGCTCTTAAAGGTTTCCTGTTGAATAAGTGTATTTATGCTGTTGAAGATCTATAATGAACTTCCTATATTATGTTGTAATTATGCATTGTTGTAATGTTTAAGGTGTTTTTTTCCTAATGTAATTTAATTTTCTTTTCTATACTATGTAAGTTCAAATACAATTTATTGTTCATGAATAAACAAACAAACTAACTTATCATGATAATTATCATGCCTTTATTCCCCTAAATATTTAGTCAGAGGAAACAGTTTGCTAACACCGATGGTTTGGTCATGTTGAGAGGATGAATGAAAGGCGACTAACAAACGGCAGATGTATGTTGAAACGGCGGGAGGGGAAATACTTGTTCTAAAGATAAATAGACACGGCAACGTTTTAAATGAAGATTTTTTGAAAAATGTGACCTATATTAAAAAGTGGTTCAATTAATTCTGCTCGTTATTCTGATCAAACTATTTTCAGGTTTTGCGCATTTAACGTTACATGTTGTATATATATATTTTTAATTAATAATAAACTTAAAAAAATATTTAGACACGCTTCGGTGTAATAGAAGTGACATCAGTACAAACCAAACTTCACAGTCATACCGCGCTTATTGTTTGATAGTGAGCATACCATACCACCATACGTACCACTTTACAGTTGAATACCACGATCGAAGAACAATACTTCAGTCATTAATAGCTTTGACCAACGTCACAGTATAATAAAGTAACAGTATTAAGCTTATCACACACATTGAAGATCGCTTAAAAATTCTTTAAGGTAAAATATACAGGGTTATTGGTAAAACACCAACAACCTTTTAAGGGGTCATTGTACTCGTCATTATGAACAACTTTTACCACCAAACCTGAAATCACGAATAAAAAATCTGCTGTTCCCTATATTTATGTTCGCATATCTCGTCAAAATGTAGGGAACATCTAATCTTTTTTTCATGATTTCAGGTTTGGTCCCATATTAAAAGTGGTTCATAATGACGAGTACAATTATTATTAAATTTTCACTTTGTCCATTACATTGTACAGTGAGCGATATTTCAAAGATAATGTATTGTTAGCGCAGAATCCTGCGATTGTAGGCGTGGCGGCTGAACGACGACACGAGGCGCAAGAGAGGGGCGGACGGACAGCTGAAGCGGCGAGCTCATTTCCTCGGTTATTTCATTTTGGCGCTTGGAGTGTTAGGACGGGTTTTAGCTAGGCGTATTAGGAACTTGTGTTTAAATTAAGATCTATTTTGTTAATTTTATGGTTAGAGAATTATAACATTTATTTTGTGGTCTTTATCTTTCTTTTTAAATTCCAACTTGTTCACTCTGCTCACATTAGAAGTGGGATAGCTCTCATAGCTATCTACGCTGAAATTTGGCAATCTGACGAGTTATTGCATTTTAGTTAGGTAATTCTTTATAGTAGTGATCTCCACGGGTACGTTCTGCAGTTCGAATATTGTACTAGCAGAATGCCCAAACGGAGTAAAAGTAAAATCAGCCGCAGGACGCGGGACCGTACACCAGATTTAGATCTGCATCAAACTCTTCAAGTTATGTTGACTCGTATTAATTCATTAGAGCAAGATTTGGGTAGCACTCTAAGTAGTAACGACATTGAGCGCGGGAGATCGTGCGGCGGCGCGCGGCGCCACGTTGTCGCCAAGCGCCGGCGCGCGACCGCCGACGCCCGCTACAGCGGCAGCGCCCGCGCCATCGCTGCTCGGTGTCTCGACTACAGATTTATCTGTTCCGGTAGCTGCAACTCCACCTGGTTGTAACGATACGATGGGTAAAATGACCGACCGGATTGTAAGTGCGATTGGCAAGCTAAGTGCGGTAAGATCGAACCATTTTTATAATTTTGACCCTGCTATTAATGATATTGATGTTTGGTGTAACGAAGTCGATCATGTGCGTAGTTTAAATTGCTGGGATGATCGAGAATGCTTAGCTTTTCTTCTTTTTTTTTTTTTGGGTGGGAAATCATCAAATGACTCCTCCCGCTTTGGGCGGAGCGAGAGGGAGTGTCAGACTTTCGGACAAACCCGCCACCCCAGCAGGCATTGGTCCTTACGGACCCCGTCAGTTGGTGCTGACATCTCTTTGAGGCGCGCGTGGAACACAACGCGCCGTCGACCCGGGCCTGGTCCCTATCGGACGGCGAGCTGCAGCTGTAGCGGCAGACCTCCACCGTATGCTCCACCGTGTCCTCCGGGCGATCCACACAATGGTAACACCCGGGCGTTTCCTCCCGCGTTATCCTGAACAGGAACCTCCCAAAACAACCGTGTCCGGTGAGGACCTGCGTCAGGCGGAAGGTGAGGACGCCGTGACGCCTCTCTAGCCACTCCTCAAAGAGGGGACTTATCGCCGCAATTGTGGCGTGCCCAGCGCTGGGTTGCGACAATCGCACTCTCCATGCCGCCATGAGATCCCGCCGGAGCTCTGTCCGCTGTGCCGTGATTTCTCGCGGCAGCGGAGTTACATCCCGACGTTTCGCTTCCTCGCGCAACTCCCACATGTGCGTGAGGACCCACATGTGCGCGAGGACTAGAGAATGCTTAGCTAGGATAGGAAATTGTTTAAAAGGAGACGCGAAACAGTGGCTAAATGAGTGGGTCACAAATGATCGGAGTTGGTCAAACTTTAAACGAGAGTTTAAGCCGTTGTTTCCGCGTAATACTAGACGTAGCTAACATTTTATTTCAAGTCATGAGTACCAATTCGGACCATTACACTACGTATGCAGATTATGCACGACGATCCCTATTACGTCTTCGAATAGTAGGCGGATTAAGTGACGAACTTATAACTGCTATGACGAACATTATACGCGGTATAGCCGATCCACAAATACGTGCCGGCGCGACCAATTCCAAACTGAAACCAGGAGATTTAGTCAGCTTTCTCTCGATTTATATTAAGCCTGCTACATCGGCTTCTAATCGTAAACCTAATCAACGTACAAGTAATACCGACGCTAGACCTCATAATGGTGACCATCGTAAACGGGATCATGTTGACACTAGGTCAAAGTGCTTTTCCTGTGGTGGTTTCGATCACAAACAATATTCTTGTAACAAACGTATAAAAACGAACGAACAAACTCGTACACAGTCTTCGCAATCTACCCCCAGTACCAATAATAACAATTCAACTTCAAATAATACTTCCAACAAATCTATAATATGTTCCTTCTGCAAAAAATCGGGTCATAGGGTAGAAGAGTGTTTTGCAAAGCAACGTTCAGAGTCACGAGGAAAGTCAAACATTAATTTTTGTCGTTATACAGAGGGTGACTATAAGAAAAATGATATAACCACACGGTGATTCAAGGTATACCTGTGGACATATTAATAGATAGTGGCTCGGTAGTATCGCTTATTTCAGATAGCCTTATCAAACATTTCCAATGCAAACAAATACCGTCATTTCGTATGTTTTGTGGGTTAGGCGAAAAGAAAATACAATCAAGTCATGACACGGTGTTGACCGACGAGTTTCTTGAATTAACTTTAGAAATTGACATTTGTTATCAATTATCGTGGACTTCTCAGAATTCCTTATTACTGGTACAGCCACAAAAACTATAAATACTGGTCCTATGCATATTAAGCTTAATAGTAGTGCACCTACAGTTAACAGACCGTATAAACTATCTCATGATGAAAAGTTGCGTGTGCGCGATATTATCCGGGAACTACTTGAGAAAAATATTATAAGGGAATCTGAATCTGAATATTCCAGTCCGATATTGCTAGTAAAGAAAAAGGATGGCAGTGATGCCATGTGTGCGTGGACTACCGCGCACTAAATGCAATAACTGTAAAGGATCGTTATCCATTGCCTCTGATCGATGATTATGTAGACCGCTTAGATAAAAGTAAATACTTCACCAGTATTGATATGGCTACAGGCTTTCTTCAGATTAAGATGGATAGCGATTCTATTCCGTTAACTGGCTTCGCTACACCTGAAGGCCACTTTGAGTATTTAAAGATGCCTTATGGTTTGGCCAACGCGCCAGTTGTCTATCAACGTATTATAAGCCATACTCTGCGTACGTTTATTGAATCGGGCAAGGTTTTAGTGTACGTCGACGATGTGTTATTACCGTCATTGACAGTAGATGAAGGGTTACGAAATTTACGAGAGGTTTTACAAACGTTAACTCAGGCAGGGTTTTCCATAAACCTGAAAAAGTGTATTTTTCTCGCTGAGGAGATTGAATACCTAGGTAGATTAATTAGTAACGGTCAGTTTAGACCGAGCCGTCACAAGGTTGAGTCATTAACCAACGCCCCAATCCCAGGTAACGTTAAGCAAGTGAGGGAATTCTTAGGGCTGGCTGGATATTTTAGACGATATGTACACGTACCTAATTATTCAGTCACGACTGCTTGCATTGCACATCTCCTTCGTAAAGGCGTCACATTTCAATGGAATGAGGAACGTGAGTGCGTTCGTCAAGACATAATAAAGTGCTTAACAAATGACCCAGCTCTAGCAATATTTGATCCGTCTTTCCCGACGGAGGTTCACACAGACGCCTCTGCAGTGGGATATGGTGCGGTGCTATTTCAGACCGATATTAATAAACGACCTGTCGCGTATTTCAGTAAAGTAACTCAGGGGGCAGAGCCACGTTACCACTCTTACGAGTTGGAAACGTTGGCAGTGGTCAAAGCACTACAAAATTTCCGGCACTACCTCATTGGGGTAAAGTTTAAAGTGGTAACTGATTGCAACGCCTTAAAACTTACACAAAGAAAGCGAGATCTGTTGCCGAGAGTTGCTAGGTGGTGGATGTATTAACAGGATTACGACTTTGATTTAGAGTAGCGTAAAGGCATAAATTTATCTCATGTTGACTATCTGAGTCGCAATCCAGTAAATGTGTGTGAAATACAGAAACCACCTACCTGGGCACATTTGGCACAGTTTGGGGACGACGAAACGCATTCTCTGTTGCAAAAGTTAGATGAGGGTGAACTCGATTCTAATCGTTATATCAAGCGAAACGATGTCCTTTAATACAAATTTGTAAAAACTGGTGAAGAACCAAGTTATTTGTACTATATACCGAAAGGATATCGCCTCAGCCTTTTGAGAATTTTTCATGATGAACATTGGCACAGATAAAACAATTGCTCTAATTTTAAATCATTTCTGGTTCCCTGGCCTTGCTAAATTTGTTAAAAAATATGTACAACATTGTATTGTCTGCTTATCTCATAAAAAAGTTCCAAGACAACTGTTACAGCCAATAGAATATGAATGCTAGTATGCCGTTTGAATGCATCCATAGTGATGCTTTGGGGCCACTCCCTGTTTCTAACGGATTTAAATTTGTTGTAATTATCGTTGACGCGTTTACAAAATTCTGCCTATTGTATCCGATACGTAGACAAGATGCAAACGAACTTAAACGCGTTTTTGAATCGGCAATATCAATGTTTGGTATGCCCAAATTAATTGTCGCTGACCGTGGGCGAATGTATGAGAGTTCAGCATTTGCAACTTGGGTACGTGAATTGTGGGGAGAATTATATTTAATAACACCTGAAATGCATCAAAGTAATGGTCAGGCTGAGCGATATTGCAGAACCGTTCTAAAGATGATAAGAGTTGAAGTTAACTTTAGAAATGAAAAGTGGTCAGATGTATTAGGCAAATTACAGCTCACTCTGAACATTACAAAGCATAAATCTACTCAATATTCACCTATGAATTTATTATCCGGCAGCTAAGCTACGACACCCGTCCTACGCTCTATTGTGCGCGATGTGGCCCTGGAAGGAACGAGTCCCAACCGGGAGTCCCTGCGTGAGCTGGCCACACAACGCGCCTCCGAACTTCTGGACGAGAACAGGGTTCGACAAGACGCCCGCGTTAATGAAAAGCGAAAGCCGCCGCGTAGTTTCACTGTTCATGACGTTGTTTTGTGAACAAAAGCAGCCAGTCCAAGGGCAAGTTAGACGCATGTATGCGTGGCCCATATCAAATTATTAAGGTATTGCCTCATGGACGTTATGAACTGAAACTTATAGCGGATTCGTATGGTAAAATCACGCAAGCGGCCGCAGAGTACATAACTTTGTGGCGTGGAGAGTGGACGCCTGATGTGTGCAGTGCATTTTTTGAGAGTAAGTAGTTTTACCTATTTATTTTTTGTTTGAGACATGTCGACCTCTGTTTCATGCATGAAATATTTTTGGTAAATGAGTTGGGACATGCCGAGGCCTCTGTCATGTGAGTTTCAAAAGGGCTTTGGCATCCTGAGGGCTCTGACTTTATTGATGACAAGTTGAAATGAGTGTCATCAGATCAAGGATTTCGTGACGCTTAGTACTTGGACATCCCGAGGGCTCTGTCTTAATGTTCACAGTAATAAGTACCTACTTGGACTCGATGTGAGTCAGTAACAACCCGATGGCTCTGTTTCTGATAAATGGCTAATTATTACGATATAGCTCTTCTATCCAAGAGCTTTTGTGGAGTATTACTGTACTGAAGCAAGCTGAGGCCTCTGTTTCCTTCAGTTATACGACTGAAAATGAACATAGAGCTAATGCAAACAATGTAACTGTCTCAGGCAGTAATGAAAATGGTCGTGAAGATGTTCCTTCAGGACCACCAGGGTCCAGTGAAGCTACTCCACCAGTAAATCAAGCGGGCGAGGACGCGCCGCTGTCAGGAGAGGCCGTGTTAGCGGAGAATCCTGCGATTGTAGGCGTGGTGGCTGAATGACGACACGAGGCGCAAGAGAGGGGCAGACGGACAGCTGAAGCGGCGAGCTCATTTCCTCGGTCATTTCATTTTGGCGCTTGGAGTGTTAGGACGGGTTTTAGCTAGGCGTATTTAGGAACTTGTGTTTAAATTAAGATCTATTTTGTTAATTTTATGGTTAGAGAATTATAACATTTATTTTGTGGTCGTTATCTTTCTTTTTAAATTCCAACTTGTTCACTCTGCTCACAATATATTTTATATTATCTTCAATGTAGAGAGAATAATAATAATATATAGAGAGATAATATAATAAAGACGTAACGACGACGTGACGAGACGAGTAAGGACTTTAATATTCTTTGTAAAGAGTTTTCATTTGACCCATTTACCATCAATACCTGGTATTCTGCACGCGCTTGGCTGAACGCTGACTTCTTTAAAAGTACATAGTGCTTATTGTACCTTATACATATATGTATATACTTTGTTTATTTTTTTCGTGCTTGTTAGTGATCCTAAGATTTCTAATACTTATTCTGTTTTTACCCGTGAGAACCTGTAATTGGCTGTATGTTTCATATACAACTGTTATCCATTTATTATAGCTGTTGGTTCTCCTAACAATAAATAAATAAATATATTTTATATATTTCTTATCTTATCTTATCTTCAAAGTGTGTGACAACCTTTACGTCTCGGCAGTGACCTTGAAATAATTACCTACGGCCGCTGTTGTAGGTAAACCTTCCGCGTCCGTGCATACGCCTTCGTATGTTTTATGTTTTTCCTGCACTGGATTTTCAACGTTCTTCTCAGCGCCGAGAGTTGAAAATTCAACAGTGTGTTTTTTCAACGCGCTGGGACGAGAGTGCGTCCCAGCGCGTTCGATTCACAACGCTCGGCTTAACATCGAGAGTTGAAAATCCAGTGCGCGATTTTATCCCGGCGCGATATTTTTACGTCCGTGCAAACGTGAGCTAACTCCCGCGCACTCGATACAGGGGGTCTACTGCATAAGCGTAATCCGCGTAAGGCGCTTCGTTCTACGTCTCACTTATGAACATACCATGAGTGAGACGGAGGGGGAAGTGCCCGTAACTTTGGCCGAAACTACGGATTTTACTTAGGGCGTAGACCCTCTGTTGCGTACTGATATACACTGATATTTCGAAGCGCGTCGTTTCGGCCGTTTTCTATAAAGACATAATACTGTTAGTTATTTATACTGTGGCCATACCATCGTACCACTATATAGTTAAATACCACGATCGAAGAACAATACTACAGTCATTAATAGCTTTGATTAGAGTGTTATAGTAATTGTTTTTATTGTTTGAAGTATTCCTGAAACACTCTTTAGAAATAGTTACAGAAATATTTTCACCCGACCGCGGCGAAGCCAAAAAAGGAGGGTTATGTATTTGACCTGTATGTATGTCAGTCTCTATGTTCCCTCGTAACTACTAAACGGCTGAACCGATTTTGTAAGAAGAATGATATTATGATTATGATTCGTCTTCATTGAGCGAGTGTCACTGGGTATATTAAAATTACTAGCTGCATCTAGTTAAAAAAAAAATTGTTTTATAGCTTTATTTTGTTAGAGAATAAGTGTTTATGATTCTATTTTTAAATTTCGGTATTGTGTTTATAATGTACGTCAATATAAACTCGTTTTGAAGTTTATAATTCGAATATTACGTTAAGAGGAAGGTTAAGAGAGTAAATAAATGATGTAATTGATTTTAGCAATTTCCTCGCCTCATATAACATTCTATACGACTCCAAATGGAACTTTGGCGAAATGTAGTTTACATCTCTGATTACCCACCATCAGCCTAGCGTTTTCCCAACTATGTTAGGGTCGGCTTCTAGTCTAACCGGATGCAGCTGAATACCAGTATTTTACATGGAGCGACTGACTATCTGACCTCCACAACCCAGTTACTGGGTAACACGATACCCATTGGTAAGGTGACGTCCTGCGTGAGTGATCTAGACGCGAACGCGAAGCGCGAACAACAAACAGTCGAAACCTATTGAAGTGGCCTACGTGACCAAACGCGGTGCGGAGCGGCGCGAAATGAAGCGAACGCGATCAGTTGGCTTGATATTTTCGCGCGAACTGGAGGCGGTGCCGTCGTGTTTATGTGTTTGGTTATAACGTCGGAAATAGAAATTTTAATTAATGCTAACATATTAATATGGGATAAAAGGAATAAAAAATATCACAACCGGTTATTATCGTACCTACAAATTGTGAAATTCCCCATCAGTATGCCTTTCTCAGTATACAATATTAGTCCCACTTCTTCGCCGTACATACTTCTTGAGTATTTGATATTTAAGAAATGAATTTTACAATAATATTTGTTTCCGTCCGTCCAAGACAAATGCAGTGTCCACTGAACGGCGCCGTCAGTGGCGGCTGTGCGAGACGATTCGCGTGCACGTAGGATTTAACCGCGGGTTACACGATATTGGTCAAGTCAGATTTTTGTCAAATTAGCAATTCGTCAAATTTGATATTGGTCAAAGCTGTAGTTCGACAAATCTTCTGTTTGTCAAATTACGTAATTAGTCAAATACGCTATTGGTCAAGTAATTTACGTACAATTAACTGCATAAATGAAAGTACCTCATGATATTTTTTTATTAACTCATTTAGGTATTTAATTCATAATTTACATAGAATTCAAACCCAACACAACTGTTTTAATTAAACACTTTAATTTTCTACTCAATAATTTTTCTATTTTTTATTTTGGCATCTTTTATGATGTTGGATGTTTTCCTCTGCTTCTCATCTTGTCTTTTAACTTTATTTAAATAATATTTCGCTTCTTTTAAAAAAATACTTATGTACATGAAAATATTATATTTTTCTTGTACTTTCCCTAATCTCCGATGCCAAGCCTCGACTGCGTTGGTGATACGATGGCGTTCATTTGCAAAACACCACATGTTCTGAGAAATACTTTTTTGCCATTGCTCAGTAAAATATTTTTGAAAAATTTCTGCCCTACTATCATTTTCTGGCATCATCTCAAGTATTGCTAACCATCCTTCAGGAATATACTGATAGGGTAGTAACGCTAGATTTGTGGTTAGTCTAACAAGTTATGGATCCATTGCACTCGCTCCTATATCTACCTATATTTTATTATCCTATATTATATTGCAACGCCAGATTATAGTACTGTTTTTGTTTGTTGAGTTAAAATGGAATTGATATCTAGCACGTAATAGTTTCTTTTTGCCTTTTTCACTGTCTGTAATGTAAATACAGAATGCCTTTACTAGTAGAAGCCATTAAATAAATATCAAATGTCGGCATAATAATCTATTCTATTAAGCCAGCATTTTCAGCACCTCAGAATACTCAATTACTATTTACTATATCTCGTGTATAGGAACCTACAGTAGGCGGCTTTTCCTTTTGTTAGACTACAAGTAAGTTATGTGAGTTCAAAACGCATGTTTTCATTGAATGTACATGGACTTGACCAATAGCGTATTTGGCAAATTATGTAATCGGACAAAAAGACGATTTGACGAACTACAGCTTTGACCAATATCAAATTTGACGAATTACCGATTTGACAAATATCACACTTGACCAATGTCGTGTAACCCCCTAGGACGGAGCGTTAGACTGGTTGTCAGACTTTCGGGCCTCTGACGACCCGTAACGACTGTCAAAGATCCACTAATAGCAGCCGGGACCAACGGCTTCACATGCTTTCCGAGGCACGGCTCTGGATCTTGGTATTTAACGATGGTCACCCATCCACGGACCTGCTACGACAAGCGTAGCTTAACACTTTGGACTCCACCCAATTTTCATAGAACTCATGCGCCATGCCGCCATACATATTGGAAGTGAACCCTCCGGGAGGGTTTGCGCTAAAGTTAATTATCGCGGACGGTCAACGGCATTAGGTTTAAAACCGTGATATAAAACACAGTAAAACGAAGTAAAATTGTGTTTTCAGGGGGTCTTATCGCTATACGTAATTTCCAATCTTTTTTTTTTTGTGATTTTCTTTAAAAGAAAAAAAAAATTACAGTAAGTATTTTAAAACCAACGCATATACTAATAATTCTTGTTAAAATATCCATCAGATTTTATTTTCACGGTGTATAATGCTGTACTCTCTAAGAAAAACCTACATTTAAAATGAGCCCTCGGCGAGGGAATGATACCGGCATCCCATATGCTACTAGATGAACCCTCCAGGAGGGTTCCCGGCACTGAACATGTTAACCTGATCGATCGACCCGTATGGTTGTTAAGCCCCTCCCCGTTACATCTCTGCATATCCCTTTTATTTTTATTTTTTTGGTGGGAAATTATCAAATAACTTCTCCCGTTCTGGGCGGAGCGGAAGGGCGTGTCAGACTCTTACTGACTAAAACCCACCCGTGTTCCTTCAGTTGCCTGTACGTTGCCAGGGGCCACGGTATCCCTTTCGGACTTTCCCGCGACCCCGGCAGGCACCGGTCCTTGCAGACCCCTTCTGTTGTGCTGACATCTCTTTGAGGCGCGCGTGGAACACAACGCATACCCCTACCAAACCCCTGCTGAGACAACAAGCCGTGATGTAACGTCATTATTCCAATTCATTCTCACTACACCTCACACTTTTTCTCAGTCCCTCATCAAGTAACGAGTGATCACGAATGGCGTGACGAATCGATTCCGAACAACAATAGTTACTACAATGGCCAACTAATTGTTGATATATCGGGCGATTTCACAGATAAACGGTGTTAGGTGTTTTTGTAAGGACACCGCTTGATTGGGGGTTATGTGAGGACAAAAGTTGTTTGAGATGGGAATTAATGGAGCGCATTAACATAACATGAAATAGGGGCTCGTGACTATGTATATATTAGGCTACGCTTGCCGAGGTCGAGATTGGCAACTCGAAATTATGCGTGCTAAGTCTGGTGTCGAGATTGTACATTCGAGATTACGAGATATTTCAAACTTAATTAAAATGAAAACGAGTTCAGGTGATTGTGTTATATATAAATTGTAAATAAAAAAAACCTTATCTAATTGAATCACGAAACAAAAAAATCTACGTATACGGTAATTATGTAATAATCATCTGCACTAACAACACAACAAACACACACACACATTATAAATACATTAATTATTAAAATTAAAATGGCTTCGCAAGAATGTAGGTATATACTAAGTGTAATGTGTAGGTATATACTAAGTCGCCCGCGCTCAGTCTCGTAATCTCGTTCGAGATCTACTCAATTGGGCGAGATCTCGAACGAGATAGTATTCTCATGAGATTGAATCTCGAGCCTGTTTTTTTCGAGATTGCATTACTTGCAATTGCAACCAACCAATGAATGATAAATTATTAATGATATTTATTTCTTTATATTGGTTCAAAAAACACTTTTACACGTCAAAATTAAATTTTGTTTAAAACTAGATGAGTACGGTGTTTCCTAACTGACTCTTTGAGTTTATGAGAACAAAGACCGAAACAAATTCAGAATTAATCCTAACACTTTTCTTCTCGCCAGTATAAAGGGCTAAGCGTGATACAGTCACGCAAATACAATGATACTAAACTTTGATTAACTGCACTAAATCGTTAATCTCTCGTTAACTTAAACGACTGTTAAATTAACACTATCATTTCGTACATTTACTAATTACGTAAAAGTGAAACAATGGGCGATTTATTCTTGCTTTAGAAGTAATAAACTACTTACTAAAATATTATGGTTTTAGAAACGACAAGTGTTTATAATAAATTTATTATACCTTACTAGCTGACCCGGCAGACGTTGCCCTGTTAAAAAAATCAGTTTTTCCAGAATTTTCCAATATTACGAACAAATTATCAATTTTCTTCCCACTTATTGTCGCGAAAACTAAAAAAAATTGCCAAATTGATCCGGCCGAACTCAAGTGACGCGCTTACCAACGAACAGACTATGATATCGTAAACAGGTGGCATTCTTAACAGATGGTTCATGTTTAAGAACCATCTTTTTTAAGTTTGTCACATGTTTTACATAATAAAAAAGTAATAATAATAATATTATGAAGGACGGGACGGTTGACGTGTGTCGGGCATGCCATCGTCCGGGTGAGTCCATCAGACATATTATCTCTGGTTGTTCGCGTCTGGCTAACGGCGAGTACTTACACAGGCATAACCAAGTGGCCAGGACTATTCACCAGCAACTTGCTTTGAAATATAAACTTGTTGACTCTGAGGTACCGTATTACAAGTATGTGCCCGAACCAGTTCTCGAAAATGACCATGTCACGTTGTACTGGGATCGGTCTATCATTACTGACAGGACTATTGTAGCCAATAAGCCTGATATAGTGGTGATAGACCGATTAGCGCGCCGCGCAATGATAGTCGATGTTACCATCCCACATGACGAGAACCTCGTGAAAGCTGAGAAAGAGAAACAAATAAAATATCTCGACTTAGCACACGAGGTTGTTGACATGTGGAATGTGAGCTCGGCTATCATTGTGCCGATTGTCGTAACGGCCAATGGCCTGATTGCCGAAAGCCTCGACCAACATCTCTCGAGGCTCTCGTTAGGCGGTTGGATCAAGGGCCTGATTCAGAAGGCAGTACTCCTCGATACGGCTCGCATTGTGAGGAGGTTCCTGTCTCTGCAGCCCTAACCACCGGTAGCTTGGACCTTGCTCCCGACACCGGCGGAATACTATTATTTATATTTTTAAATGTTTTTTATATAGTTTTTAAGAAATATTTAAAAATGTAATTTTGTATGAAAAAATATGAATAAACGACATAATAATAATATTTATTCAAAAAATTACAAGGCATAAAAATTAGTACAGTTTTGCTTAAATGTAACTGAAGCGTTTACGAAATCAAATTAATTCTACGGGACTTAATTTGATATGAAGGGTGTGCCCTTCACTTATACGGGTAGTCTGCTTCCAGTCTAACCGGATGCAGCTGAATACCAGTATTTTACGTGGAGCGACTGCCTATCTGACTTCTGACGACCCGTAAAAACTGTCAAAGATCTACAAATGACAGCTGGAACCAACGTGCAAAGCTTAACGTGCTTTCCGAGGAACGGAGGAGTCTTGGTATTTAAAGATGGTCACCCATCCACGGCCCAACCGCGGCAAGTATAGCTTAACCTGATCGATCAACCCGTACGGTTGTTAATACTTAGCCAGAAGCCCCTCCCCGTTACATCTCTGCCTACCACTGCTGTGACAACAAGCCGTGGTTACCCCTTGGTAAGACTGTTCAGACTTTTGGACTTCTAAATACCCGTATAACGACTGTCACAGACTCAAAGATCCCATCCATGAATCAACATGACTCGTGCGCTTGTTAAAATTTAGCCACGATCTTCATTCAAAATAAAATCTCAAATTGACTTGCAACGCTCTTTGATTTAACATGCAACGAATCATTTTTCTAAAATTCCGAACCACCACAGATAATTATACGTACGACGCAATCAAAATCTACTTCCAAAAAACAGGCGTGAACAATGAATAATGCCCCGATCCGGATATCGAACCTGGTACAATTACGAGTCGAACACTTGGTTCAGTTCATCAAGAACAATTATAAAATAATTGTTTTACGGTAACTAATGTTTAATGGTCTCGTTAACCAGCGATTAACGGTATTATGTTTGTTTCAGTTTTGGAACGATAAAAAAAAATGGGTATTTAGCGGCGTGAGATTTTTTCGGTATTTATTGATTTATCATTGAGAATCAATAGATCTGCAACGTTAACCCGATTTGTGAAAGGATACTCAACGCAAAAAATAACTTGGGAATCAATTTGCCTAGCCTTTTCCCAACTATGTTGGGGTCGGCTTCCAGTCTAACCGGATGCAGCTGAATACCAGTATTTTACATGGAGCGACTGCCTATATGACCTCCACGATACTCCTTGGTAAGACTGGTTGTCTGACTTTCGGGCTTATCGTATTGTAAATTTTGGATGCCATTCCAGAAGAGCAGTTATACGTGGTATTCTTAGGGTATACTAGATATATTCAGCATATACAGGGTGGCAGGGACATCGCGAAGCCAGTTACCATCGATTCAGAACATGATTCTGAACCCCCCTGCGTTGAAATTTTTCGTCGGTTATTTAAAAAAAAAACAGCTGCTCCATACATTTTGACCGAGTAGGTATTGCACTTTTCTATGAAACAGCAGATTTTTTTTTTAATAACCGACGAAATATTTCAACGCAGTGGCGTTCAGAATCATGTACTGAATCCATAGTAATCCTTAGCCGGCTTCGCGTCGATGTCCCTACCACCCTGTGTATCTTTTTGATTTTACTCGTAGTTTGGGGTTCAGAATCATGTACTGAATCCATGGCAGCTGGCTTCACATCGATGTCCCTGCCACTCTGTGTATCTTTTTGATTTTAGTTCACCGAATAGATTTTTATTTACTTTCTTACTAAGCTGCATGCAGATGTGAGTGGCAAGGCAGATATGACTGCGAACGCCGCAGGAACGCTCTAGAACGATATTATTGTGATCTTGTTGGTGATGTTCTGCAGAAAGGTCAGGTGCGTGTATGACCAGATGGACGTAAACGAGGCTAAAAGAGTATGCGATCGTAGAAGCTGGCGTCCGTAATTTCTGCTTACTCCCATGGGAAGACGGCGAGAGTTTATGTATGTTTCTTACTACGATAAATATTAATATTCCAACTATGCTTGTGGATTCAAGTCAATAGTGCAACGAGTTCAGAGTCGAGACCTGCCGCGCGCCATTCTGACGCCAAAACTGTTAGCCTCTCGTACCCATCACACAGCGGGTTAGCATTAAAATTAAAAATTAAATTAAATTCATTTAATTCAGGCAACGCCTATAAAATAAAATTTCACAATACTGCAACACGATAGAATAAAATGTCAATGCCATTAAAATAGATGTAAATTATAAAGGTCATAGAATTAAAATTAAAATAAAATGTTAAATGCAATTAAAATAAACCAATGAGTAAATCAAAATAACACACACAAAATGTCACAGAATCTAAATCAAAATTATATGTCAAATTAAACGGGTCACAGAACTAAAAAAAATTCAACGTAAATAAAAGAATTTCTTCATCAATCAGATTATGTGCCCTGGCTATAGATGTCTGTTACAGCATTTTCGTATGTAGGGGCAGTCAAATCGCTCAGCGATCATTTTCAGGACAGTATTGGAGCTGGCCCGCACCCTGCGGACTAAGGACGCGCACCGCTTGCGCATGGTGGCGTGAAAACAGTCGGTGCGCGCTGCCGCAAACATGCCCGAGGCGCTGCAGCAGCGGGGCAGCCTCAACACTGCCCTGCTGTAGCACGCTTGTATGTAGCGAGCCCACAGGCTGCACGTGTACGGTGAGGTGCAATATAGATCATTGCAGATCAGATTTGGTGCATTGCAGATCTGTATTTGTATATCTGTGTATCTGTATATTTAGTATCTATTTGTGTATCTGTGTATTTAGGACTCACAATAGACACACACATTTCATGGAAGCCCCATATACAAAAAGTACGATCAAAGCTCTCAAAATTTACTTACGCACTTCGAGAAGTCAATAAAAATTACCGACTTGCAAACTACACTTACTAAATACTACGCCTACGCTAATGCATGGCTCAGCTATGGCATTATAATGTGGGGAAATAGCACAGACGCGCCTACGCTTTTTATTCTTCAGAAGAAATTATTCGGATCATAGTCAACATAAAACAAACCGACAGCTGTGAACCCTTTTTCATAAAACATAAAATACTCACCTTACCATCTATCTATATCCTAGAAACATGCAAATTTGTTAGAAAATACATGAACTTTTTCAAAACCCGCGGCGATAAACACAAAGACCGATCTGTCAGATATAAAAATATGTTAATGTTACCCTCTTCGCGCATGAAACTACATTCAAATAGCCCATAAGTAATGTCCATAAAAATATTTAATAAACTACCAGATGCAATAAAAGATGAAACCAGCGATACGAAATTTATAAATAAGATCAAGCAAATATTAATTAAAAAAGCATACTACACAATAAACGAATACATACATGACAAAAAAAAATATTTAATACAAACAAACACCATATACAGTTAGTCGTATAGATACAATTCATACATACATAGATAAATATTATATTATCATATAATTATGTTTAATAAAATTGACCTTAACAAATAATTATTATGCACCACACTTACATTTAAATCTGACCTCAAATAATGTGAACATATTTTTTAATCATTTTTATTTAATTTCTTTTAATTTCTTTCAAATTATTTTTATTAAGAAATTATTTTATACTTTATGCTGTGCCCGACAGGGTTCGTAATTATACCATAGCTCTAAGCCGTTATAACACCTGTATACCTACATTATGGAATGCAAATAAAGATATGAATATGAATATCTTTGACAGTCGTTACGGGTCGTCAGAAGCCCGAAAGTCTGACAACCAGTCTTACCAAGGGGTATCGAATTACCCAGTTACTGGGTTGTGGAGGTCAGATAGACAGTCGCTCCATGTAAAATACTGGTATTCAGCTGCATCCGGTTAGACTGGAAGCCGACCCCAATAAAGTTAGGAAAAGGCTAGGCAGATTTGATACTCTCATAAAGCAACATAATACTCATAAAATATTTAAACAAGAACGCAATCAAAACAAAACAGTCACAGATTTATGAGAGGTACACACAGACATACCTACATACATAAATACAAGTTGTCTGTACGTCTATACTACACATTACTCGGGAACTAGTCGCCGATATTTCATTATACATCATTTGGGGACCGAGTGCGCTGTACAGGATGTGGTCGTATTTACCTGTACTTAATTGTTTTTATTTTTCTCTTACGACAACAGCCTACTCATTTATTGCTTTTTTTATTAGTATGTATATAGAAGTAAGGGATTACTTCTATACAATGTCGCCCTAATGCGCCCGCCCGTATTTTTCTGAATATTCATGACAAATTATCGAAAATAAACTTAAAAAGGGGGGTCCATCTAATTGTTTTTTTTTTTCAATGTCCTGCTATGATTTCATCAACACTTGTGTTTTTTTAAATAAATACCTACTGTTTTTTTTTTAGAAAAAAATGTCTTCTCCGTTTTTTTTTCATAGTCGATAACTTTTGTTAAAAAATATTAGTTAATTCGATAAAATAACTCGTAAGCTTTAAGCAATAATAAACCAATCCAAATCGAACCAATAAATAAAAATTGAATAAAATGAAAAATATTAAAGATTTAAGATATTCAGAAAAATACGGGTGGGACATGCCCATGGGCGACATTGTATAAAATAATTAAGACAGACTTAAACGTAAAAGTTGCAAAAGCGACGTTTATTTGTAAGTTTATAAGTGCGTACACGATAAAAAGACGAAATGATTGTTAACTGTAGGTATACTTACTGTATTAAATGAAAGATTAGGGTTCTGCTATAAACTGCCCTGTCAACACCAAAAGTTTCATTAGTCGGTAAGACTTTTGCAGATGAGAACATTTGCTGTAAAATCTTACTGAACGATGATTACAACAAATTATTTTGGTATCTCCATCATTAGTATTTTAATTTATTAAAATTAGAGATTATATTAAAATCAAGACCACAAGACAATGTGCACTTTGATAATTTCTAACGTCATGATAATACTTTTAAAGATACTTTAGCCACTTTTAAAGCATCCTGTACGCCAGGTTACTATAGAAAACCATTAATAACCATCGGGTGCGATCCATCAAGAGTATCTCGGTTCACGCGGCTGACCCGGCGACAACCGTACCGTACAAGTGACGTCATTTCACGTATTGTTTTAGTATTATAGTAATATAAGGCTTTAAATCATACTTAGGAATTCTTAACGGTCAACCTGTAAGCAGAGCTAACTCAAACTCAAAGAATTTATTTCAAATAAACCAATTACAGGCACTTTTGAATTGTCACGGTCAGTCAGAAAGATAAAGCTAGATGCCCATTCCAAAGCGTAATAAGTTCCTATGGAGAAGAACGGGCAAGAAACTCCACGGACACTCTTTTAAATCAAAATATTGGTTACATCATTCATGTTGAAATTATACATGTGAGAACAATGTAGAGAGACGTGCATGTTATAAAAAGATAAAAACAATTCAAAAAATAAAATAAGCCATATCAGCTAAGAGATGACCAGTCCCAACTGACGGCGCCCGTTCACGAACATGACGCATGGATCAGCACCATTCAGCTCAACCATTTTGAAGGGAACTTAATCATCGAACTTTTTGGAATGAAGTTCCATATCGCACGTTATATCTACTCTGCGCAGGACCATTATAAACCATTTCTGGTTTAATGGTACAAAAGAAACATGAACCTGTATGCATAAAATAAATAATACACCGCCATAACTCTACGATGACGTCGTGGTGGAGCTTGCACGCTCCGAAGTCTAGGTCTGTGCCGCTAGAGTTTACTTTGCCGGAACAGGTCTAGGATGAGGAGCCAGACCAAGAGAGATACAGAAACCCGCAGAGCAGCATGTGGCGAGCTGTTGGGCAGTAGCGACCCCACGGACCTTATCTCCCGGGAGAAGTCTTGTTCCTCACCTCTGGCTTGCCTTTATTGGCCGGCTGGAGTGAACACTAACGGGAACAGAGCTCACTCCTCATTCTTGCCTTTATTAGCTGGCTTGAGTGGAGATTCGCAAGAGCAAACGTGCTCGGAGGATGGAAGTATTCCAGTGAGATGCTGGTAGGGATCTTGACCGTACTTCCGGGATTGTCCTGATCGCTGTGGAATACCTCTCCACTCCTCAAGCTCTTCAGGACATGTTGCCCCCTTGTCGCTATGTCACTATGTGCTAGCGACAGTTTCCGGGGACCTATTATTAAGAGTGCAAGTTACCCCCTGCCATTTTATCCGTGTATAACATTGGTAAGGCAGGGGATATAGTTCTTCCATAGTTCAAGGTACCCAATCCACGATAACCACCGATACCCATAGCCCAATATGTTTTGTTTCCATGTTCTGCAATAGTCCTGCACCAACCGGGGGTTGTCCTTGGGTGCACTTGCTTATTGCATACTGGGATAATCGTCGGTTGGTGCCTCCTCATCATTTAAAATTGTGTAAGGGGGCTCTGCGAGTTGGCTTCGGCCCCTCATACGCCTTCTAAAGGTCCGGGACCCCAGTGTACTGAGATATGTCAAAGACATTTTAAAATATTAATAAAACATTGGCAAAAGAGAGCTAGACATAAAAAGTGTAACATGCAGCTCATGTCACACTTATATCACGACACTTTTATTATGTCACAAAAGTGTCGTATTTTTTTTTTAAAGTATTCCTTTTGTTTTGGCCTAATAATCATAATCATTTAATATAAGTACAATAAAATAGTTGTTAAAAAAAAAAATACAAGCGCTATGTTATAACCAGAGATCGGAATAGGTAGAGTATATTTGCCTAAACGTCAAGGATGTAAGTAACATAGAGTTGATAATACCGGCTTCTGAATTCCCGGAATAATAATCCAGAAAACAATATTTTGATTTTAAAGACTGGCCGTGTAGTTTCTCGTCCGTTTTTTTCCATAGGTAGCAACTACGCTTTGAAATGGGTAACTAGCTTCGTCTTTCTGACAATAGGGAGGAAGACTGATATTTTTTTTTAGTTCGTCTTTGAGATTATAAAAAAATATTGGACACGTATTTTTTTCTTTTTGTACGTAATCTAAAGATACATTGAGGTAAAATGTGCCATGACGTCACGAGTATGTAGATTTTACACATACTAGTGACGTAAGTAAGATAAAACGCATTTTAGGTTGGGGAGTGGGGGTCGCCCCCACTCCCCAACCTAAAATGCGTCTTTAAAATCAAAATATTGTTTTCTGGATTATTATTCCGGGAATTCAGAAGCCGGTATTATCAACTCTATGTTACTTACATCCTTGACGTTTAGGCAAATATACTCTACCTATTCCGATCTCTGGTTATAACAGAAGCCGTACAAATATTCATGGATGTCATTGATACTTAAAATTGATAAGATAATTACATTAATCAAAGGATATTAATTTGATTTTCTCAAAAATAAAAAATAAGAAAAATATAAATGTCAAATAACATTTTTTGTTTACTACGTCAATATTCAAATAAAGTTTCAACAAAAAGAGAGAAAATAGTATTATAATAATTAAAATCATACAATAATGTTAATGACAATTTTTTTCTAAACTAAAAGGTCTTAGCCTAAGTTACTCCTATATATAACATCAGGTATCTGCCAGTGAAAGTCCAGTGGATATCGGTCCAGCTGTTTCGGAGATTAGCCGGAACGAACAGACAGACAGACACAGTTCTATCTTCTTTTTTTTTACTGTAATGGATGACAATTTTATGAAATGGCTATAACACGGCAAATAATAGACGCGGTCTGTCAATTTGATAAACTTAGACTTCACCTACAACTAATCATAATTGTACTAAGTACTCGAAATTCAAATAATTCACATTCAAAAGTCATTTATTCAAACTAGGTTGAAAATCAGCACTTTTCGAACGTCAAAATTACATAAGACAGTCCCCCAAAACGTCCACCTTTCGAAAGGTTAGGCAGAGCTGTTTAGTACATCCACATTTCACTAGTTTTAAGCCTGACGGAACTGGGACGTAACCGTTTGCCATGAATCGGCCACGAACCTAGACTTCAGGCTGTTAGAGAGAAATTACTTGATGAGAAAACCCCATAACACTTCGCTTCGCAAGACCTTGGAATCGAGCAGCCCCACTACCAATTTCCCGATTGGGTAAAAAGAAGTAAAGAGTTACCATGGTCTTTCTGGACCGTTCTTCTCCATAGAAAACTACACTTTGGAACGGCAACGATAGCTTCAGCTTTCTGACTCATTGACTAACTCTTTGACAATAAGGATGTTGACTGGGGAAAAAAAAATACTGCTCGTATTTAGTCCGTCAGTCAGATAAAAAAAAAAATATTAGACACGTATTTTTTGCTTTATCAAATTAATAAAAAATGGTTTAGTTAAAACGCATTAAAGTTAGGGAGTGGGGGAGTGGGGTCTCGCTACGTCACGTCAGTCAGTATAAAATCTACCGGCCAGTGACGTTAACGCATTGCCTACTTAATGTATGGCCGTAATCTTTTGATTACTTAAAAAAAGAAAAATACGTGTCCAATATACAGTCAATCTGCCTAGCCTTTTCCCAACTATGTTGGGGTCGGCTTCCAGTCTAACCGGATGCAGCTGAATACCAGTATTTTACATAGAGCGACTGCCTATCTGACCTCCACAACCCAGTAACTGGGTAATACGATACCCCTTGGTAGGACTGGTGTCAGACTTTCGGGCTTCTGACGACTCGTAACGACTGTCAAAGATCCATGAATGACAGCCGGGACCAACGGCTTAACGTGCTTTCCGAAGCACGGAAGATTCTCGGTATGTAAAGATGGTCACCCATCCACTGAACAACCCCGGCAAGCGTAGCTTAACCTGATGGATCGACCAGTGAATCTACATGGTCCTCATATGGCTTGACCAAGATTATGTCTGGACTTTAAAAGAGACCTCTGAGTTTGTTTCGGCCTTTCTTCTCAGAGTAGTCGGATAGGAAACGCCGAACTCATCTAGCAAATTTTAATTATATTTTTTTTTTATATGACGTGTAAAAGTGATTCCTATATCCTATTTACAGAATAAACAATTTCATTTCATTTCATTTCATTTCAGTGTCCAATATACAGTAATATTTTTTAATAATCTACCTGACGGACAAAAATATATTTTTTTTGTCAACATCCCTATTTATACTCACTCATAGCTTTATAAATCAAAATCAAATATATTTTATTTCACATAAACCTACGAGAGCACTAATGAAATGGCAGAAGCTAGGTGCACGGTTCCAATTGGTCGTTTCGGACTATGCAGAAGAGCCGGCAAGAAACTCCACGGTTACTCTTTTAAAAGTAGATTGCTTTTACAATGTTTTCAAATTACAGTGTTAATAGGTATGGGAGGATAGTGTAGGCCTGTCAACAAATAGGTACTTAACAAAAAAATTCAAATTGCCAATAAATCGAAACATCTACTTTTAACGATGCCAGCCATTTCCTTTCTCCCAACCTCACGAGTTAAATGACAAGAAAATAATACCTACACTCAAGCGATTCAGAAATTAATCTCCAAATGAATGTCTTCACTCATTCGATAATAGGTACCTCACAAAAGAACGTAGTGCACAAAGGAGAAGTGTTAAAAGATGGACGGCATTATGCGGTTGAATGAGACGACTGATTGCATGTTTTGATCGCTTACACCTCCAGCGGATGGGGTTATGCAAGAATGCAAGACGGTTCATTTACTATGGAAAATATTTAAGTGATCCTCTAAAAAACTTATTGACCTTGCAATGATTGACACTTTTCTAAATGAATGAACCTGTAAATACTTTTTGCGCTTCATAAGATGCACACTTTTTTTAATAATTGAGTCTCTTTGTTAACTTTCTGTTCTTTTCTGACATTTGGTCGCAGTAACTTGACTATTTGGTATTTTTAGGTCCCCAATACAGGCATTATATGAGGTTCACAAAAAGAGGCGCAATCATTATAAAAGAGTTTTCAATAATAATATTTTTATTGTAGTTTGTAGTCTTCAATCTTTCGCTGTCATTGTAAAAATCTTTAACGTTTTACCCGACATAATTATTATGAATCTAAATCACCTCAGCCTGCCGTAGTTACATAGTACACCCATAGCTGCACATAGGCCTCTCCCAGGCATGAATCCAAAAAAAAACAATAATTCATATATAACTGATAGTAATAATAGCCTCCAGGCCGAATCTCGGCCATGTCGACCAATGCCAACGGAGACCAGCCTTCGGCGCGGGAGACCAGTCTTCGGAGATATTATAGTGCGCAAGTGTGTGCGCAGAGACAGGTGCCCCTCTTCCCTCACTCTCATAGTCCGATGGGACGGCAATTCAACACGACCGGAGAGAGATTAGGCGCAGGACCAACGGCTCAACGTGCTTTCCTCGGCACGGGGATATCACACCGCCAACTTTTAAACTTCGGGCTGTTACTAAGAAATTCCTAATGGAAAAACCCAATAACACATTGCCCGACCAGGGATTCGAACCCAGGACCCCACCTCAGCAGTCGCGCTTGTGACCACGAGACCAACGGGGCAGCCCATAATTTATACAAGCGTTAATAAAACTGAATTAATCCTCGTGCTTTACAAATAATCTGTCACACAGGTATGATTGTCGGAGGCGAAGCTCTACAAAGCCAATGCCGGACCCGAAATTGCACCGAGTACTGAAGCCTTAATTGCACTTGGTACCGAAGCCTTAATTGCACCGGGTACTGAAGCCTTAATTGCACTGGGTACTTCTCCTTTTCGTGGGAGTTTTAAAGCCGCCCATGGGCGTCTGACTTGGCTTCACATGCCGTCGAGAAATATCTCTAAGGCATGCCGGTTTCCACACGATGTTTTTCGTCACCGTTTTTGAAGCAAGTAATAATTATACAATACGCACATGAATCAGAAAAGTCAGAGGCCCTGTGTTCGAACTCGAGACCTATGATATGGCAGTCCGACGGTCACACCACTAGGCTATCACTGCTCTACTGAGTACCGTTTGTTTTTGTCATTGTGGGTCTCAGTTGCAATTAAGGCTTCAGGCCTTAATTGCAACTGAGACCCACAATGACAAAAACAAAGGAAAAACAGAGTTAAAACTAAATTTGATCACTCTTACATAGCACCATCCACTCAAAAGGTACAGCCAACAAAACAAGGTGTGGATGACGTAATTTCCGCTGCAGTTAACCTTTTGTGCGTACCCTCAGTTTTAGTAACGGCGTCGGAATTTCTTTGAATCTATTGAACACTTATTGTCTGACCGTACTCCATGATATATGAAACTCTCTGAACGTTAGTGCCATAGGAATCTTTTAAGAACGATAGAGGTCGCATACTTTTTAAACATTAAGTATAAAAAACGAAAATTGTTCCAATGAAGATTCTTATTATGAATTTAAAAAAAATATTAATTCATGTGTACTGTGGTAACTTTAATTGAATAATAAACAGAAATAATACGGATTAAAGTCGATTTATCAATTAAGTCGACGGAAACAGGTAAAGTTACTTTGAAATGTTTTGTGTATTTACAAATACATAAAATTATAGTGTCTGTTTGTAATTTATACATCTATTTATTTATTTAACCGTTTATGCACACACATATAAACAGACAAGAATTATAAAAAAAATTATAACAAAATGCAGGCGTTGAAATTGTATATAGAACGGCTGTTTCTTTTTAAAATACCCGATGACAAATTTCTCGGGGGGTTTAGCGTGTAGTGGGCGTTTTGGGAGACTGTCTCATGTAATTTTGACGTTCGAAAAGTGCTGATTCTCAGCCTAGTTTGAATAAATGACTTTTGAATTGAATTTGAATTTGGAAGTACCGAATCCACGGAAACAGGCTTCGCGTCGATGTCCCTGCCACCCTGTATTCAAACTAAATTAAATTGCTACACAAAGAATCAAAACAAAAACACATCAACTGCGCTCCGTCTATTGGGGTTATTGGTGATTCGCCCGAATTTACTCACCCGATACGGGCAAATCGACACTTTTAAATATTACAATTTTTTCTTGAGGCGATTCGCACGAATTAAATTTATTTGTAGGCAACTCCAGAAACTGATTTGCCTACAAATTAATTTACTTCGTGCGAATCGCCTCAAGATTTTTTTTTTATTCAAAAGTGTCGATTCTCCCGAATCACAAATTTAAGCTGTTTGTTGAAGTTCCTAACAAAAAAGGTGCCATATCTAATATCTTATTAACACCTCTGTGGTCTAATGAATCGTTTCATTACTATAATGGATCCACGCTTTTGCTGACCGTACTTGGGACAAAATAGTTGTATTGAAAATAATTAGTAATGGTTCCTTTCTTTATCAGATTTCAAAAGCTTTGTTCCTACAAATCGTTTAATACAATTTTACCCGACACGCGAATAAAGGGTTATGAGTTTGACGCATGTGCGTCTTTTAATTTTAGATCGTAAACGTTAACTAAGTATGGTTCATTTATAGATAATTAAAATCATCATTGTTGATTTTATTTGAACAGTTATCACGATGGAAGGAGTGGAGGGAGGCCGTTGCCCAAGAGTGGGATAGAATAGGGTCGCAGCATTATGCTGAGCGATGGCCGTTTTGCGTGGATGTGACGCATATTTTCCCTCAACTTGTTTATTTTTTTTATTTTGTGTTCTTTTTTTTTGCGTCATGTTTACCGCAAACACACGTAGGTATTTTTTTTTCTTTATAATCAATGATATTATAAGTTATAAGACGTAGATTGGGTTACCTACTCAACATACGATTTTCAAAAACGGCACAGTGTCGCACCATTACATGACACGTTCGAGGTAGGACGATGTGGTAATTATCGGGAGCGAAAAAGAGACAAGACGAAAATGTGGCTAATTAGCCAAATATTTTACGTGCCGCTTGCGCAGCTAGTGTAACTTATAAACCTCTCTTTAATTAGCCAAATTTTTACGTGCCGCTTGCGCAGCTAGTGTAACTTATAAACCTCTCTTTAATTAGCCAAATTTTTACGTGCCGCTTGCGCAGCTAGTGTAACTTATACACCTCTCTTTAATTAGCTAAATTTTTACGTGCCGCTTGCGCAGCTAGTGTAACTTATACACCTCTCTTTAATTAGCTAAATTTTTACGTGCCGCTTGCGCAGCTAGTGTAACTTATACACCTCTCTTTAATTAGCTAAATTTTTACGTGCCGCTTGCGCAGCTAGTGTAACTTATACACCTCTCTTTAATTAGCTAAATTTTTACGTGCCGCTTGCGCAGCTAGTGTAACTTATACACCTCTCTTTAATTAGCTAAATTTTTACGTGCCGCTTGCGCAGCTAGTGTAACTTATACACCTCTCTTTAATTAGCTAAATTTTTACGTGCCGCTTGCGTAGCTAGTGTAACTTATAAACCTCTCTTTAATTAGCCAAGTTTTAAGGCTTGTGCAAACCAGCGCGACATGTCGCGCGACGCGACACCAGTTAAGGCTTGTGCAGACCAGCGCGACTTGTCGCGCGACGCGACACCGGTTATTGTTATACTGTGAAGTTTTCTTAGAAATTGTATTGTTCGTGTCGCGTCACGCGACAAGTCGCGCTGGTCTGCACAAGCCTTTATTGTTATACTGTGAAGTTTTCTTAGAAATTGTATTGTTCGTGTCGCGTCGCGCGACAAGTCGCACTGGTCTGCACAGGCCTTTACGTGCCGCTAGCGCAGCTAGTGTAACTTATAAACCTCTCTTTAACCGACTTCCAAAAAGGAGGAGCCATTGACCCATTTAAAAATACATTTTTTTGTTTGAAAGGGTGGACCAATATAAATTTTATTAACTCTCGAGGGTTCACCTCGAGAGTTAAAATACATAATACATATACAATACATCGACCATATAAATTTTACAAACTTTGTTTAGGTAGTTTTTAAGTTAGCTTCAATAATACGTATTTTAGTCACTTATCTATATGGTCGATGTTATAAGTTCCTGTCATTAGAAGTGTAGTGGTATTTATTTATTTTATTTATTTATTTATTTAGTATATCTAACAATGTTTACACAATACATTTAAAATAAATTCCTTGATAGTACGTTTATAAGTGCAACAATTACTTACCGCCTAACACAACATGCACCATTTATGGTTTTACATAATATTTACAAAGCCAAAAAGGAAATTTATAATTAATGTTATTCAATCATTTTTGGTAATTCATGTATAGCAATAAAAATAACATAAATTGCATTCTAAATATAAACAAAATAATAAAACATGATAACAATAACATTAACCAATTAAAATATTAATAAAAATCTCAAAATTCAATTGAAAATACATAGAATGTAAAAAAAAATATTTAAAATAAAATAAAATAAAAAATTACAATAGCACTCAGTAGCGACATTATTGATTGTGAGAATAGTGCTAAATTTCATCCAAATCTGTTCAGCCGTTTTCGTGGGAAGCGTAACAAACGTGCAAACAGAAACTTTCACATTTATAATAATAATTATATTAGTTAGGATAGTAAGAGTATTTCCTATAATCACTCTTCTGTCCTTATCCCAATATATTTGCGGTCGGCACAACATGTCCTTTTCCTCCACACTTCTCTACAGTCGTCACCTCGGCAGTCACCCCCCTTTCTATCCATATCATCTTTCACACAGTCCATCCATCGTTTCTCTGGTCTTGTATTCTTACGAGGTATTTGTAAGTTAGTATGTAATCTTCGGAACTACTGATCCGATTCCAAAAAATATTCTTGACAAATGGGCGGTAGCTACGGTACTGACTGATATAGGATATATACAGCAGGGTTATTGGTTAGGTATATGTGAGCGATCCATTATGGAGAGGTCATTTACAACCTAATGACAATCCTCCTATGCAAATGTCAACAATTTTCGAGTCATTTGACATTTAATATTTTTATTTTATACATTTTAAAATATAAAATGTCAAATTACTCGACAATGGTTGACATTGGCATAGGGGTCAAAAGGGGTAATTTGGTTGTAAATGACCTCTCCTACATTCCCTTAACGGATTGCCGACACATAACCAATAATCCTGTATTTTAAGTTTAAACAAGAAATCACGCGGATGAAGTCACGGGCAGAACCTAGTTTAAAATAATTATGAATCACTTTCATTTCTAAAAAACCTAAATGAATCACAAAATAACTCAAGTCGGTAATTTCTAAAAATACCTCTGTTTCTTAACAAACCATCGATAAAATAATAAATGAAAGAAAAATAGCGCTGGCACATCAAACGCGGGCTTTTGGCGAAGTTTGACGTGCGCCGGTAGTGACGGCGGCCATCTTTGCTCGCCACCGGAAGCACCCATTTCGAGGCATCAGCGTTTAGCCATAGAGCTACGAGTGGATAGAAAGGGTACAAGGAAATCGACTGCATTGTTAAGAGCGTTTATTCTGAAAGTTGGCAACGCCGCAAATTGTTGTCAAAAATTTACCTGTTTTGAATAATTTGCCAATATTACTGTATGGAAATAAGAAATGTGGCTAACTAGGGAACTAGAATATTAATAATTAATTATAATTATAACATTGAATTTGATGTTGTACCCGTTTTAGGTGTAAAAAAGGCATTTGGAAAGTTTCCAAATCCCTTTTTTACATCTAAAACGAAATATTCGGTGTTACGATATTAATTATTGCATTTCATAATCAATATTCTAGTTCGCTAGTTAGCCACATTTCTTATTTCCATACAATAATATTACCAAATTAATCAAAACAACGAAATATTTGACATCATCTATTTGCGACGTTGCACACTTTCAGAATAAACGCTCTTAAGTGAAATTTACACATACATATTTACATTGACAGCAGAGCTGGCCCACCGGTAACGGAATGACTTACGAGTCGGGGTACGCTTTACTTTGCGTAAATAATTTCATCACCACTGCTCTCAACACGGTGAAGGAAAATATGGCGAGAAAAGTGGCATATCCTAGTAACCAAAAATTCGAAGACGTGCGAATCAAATCAAATCATTCAAACTAGGCTGAGAATCAGCACTTTTCGAACGTCAAAATTACATAAGACAGTCCCCCAAAACGCCCACCCTTCACCACTTCCTAGTGCGTTAGCTGGGAAGAAGAAGTGGCGCAACAAACTCCCCAGCAGCACAGCTGTCTGATCAGTTAGAAAAAAAAAAAAAAAAAAAAAAAAACGTGACATCTAACAACCCGCACTCGGCCCGCGTGGTAGATTACCTACAGCCCACTACCTCTCGAAGAGAGGAGGCCTGGGGCCAGCTGTGGGAACATTAGAACATTATAATTATGCTGATTATGCTATACGTGCATTGCTGGTTAAAAACCTTGAGAATTATTTATATTATTTCCATTATCACGATCTAGGACCAATAATTTAAAACAGTGTTTGTATTCCCTCTTGTTTTTATTTTATTTGGTTTATTTATTTATTTATTTATTTATTTAGGATCTCCAACAAAAGATGTACACAATACATGACACATAATTAAAGGGCAATATCGGGTATTGAGTAAGTGTACTCCTTCAATAATAGGAGACCACAGCAGGCACAATAGAGTTAAAAAAGTTAACACATGAAAAATGGAAGGAAACTAAAAGTAAATTAAAGGGAATTGCTCAGTTTGTTAGGGTGATCTGGCTAACCGTGAACAAGATCTTAATTAATAAAAGACTTGCATTTTAAAAACTACTTATCTATAGGAAAACAAATAATTTAGTAAAGTTGTAGCAAGATACAAGAATATAAACAACATTAAAAAATTAAGAAAATATAACATTTAGATACATAAATTAAAATAAATCAAATCAAATTAAATCTAATAAACATTTATTTTTTCTAATAACCATTTATTTGACGACACGGTTGGCGCAGTGATCGACGTGAGTAAGTGATCGACTGCTGCGCAACGTGTCGCGGGTTCGATCCCCGCACGGAACAAATATTTGTATGATCTGCAAGTAGTTGTTCCGGGTCTGGGTGTTAGTGTATGTGAGTTTCTATGTTTGTAAACGCACCCACAAAAAAAAAAATACAAAAATATAATAAAAATACAAAAACACGCAAAAAAAAAAAAAATATATATATTATATTGGACAGAGACTCAGAGATGTCTAAGTTCGAAGTTTTTGTTAACATGTTACATTGCCTACAAATTCTTGGCACAACGGCGTAATGACCGAGGTTAGTTTTTGAGCCAGGAATGTAAAATAAATTGTTTATTTAAACATACGTGGCTGGCAGAGAATGCCAGTGCTGGCAGAAAGTGCTTCCTATGTCCATCAAGGTCACAGGCCCGACTGCTGAACGTGTGGTTCTGGGTTGGATTACTAGGTCGGGAAAAAATATTGTAACACCTACTGTGTGCACAAAACGTATTTGATTTGATTGCGTTTTCTCAGTACCAGTGCAGATACTGGATTTTGCATGTCTAATGGCAACAAACGCACCCCATATTACATGGAATTTTGGCATGCAAGCTTGTAAGCAAGTGATAATCGGCGAAATGAGGATGCATAAAGGTGTTAATGCACGTGCATCTCGCCGTCCGATAAGGACCAGGTCCGGGTCGACGGCGCGTTGTGTTCCACGCGCGCCTACTAGAGATGTCAGCACAACTGACGGGGTCCGCTAGGGCCGATGCCTGCCAGGGTCGCGGGAAAGTCCAAAAGGGATACCGTGGCCCCTGGTAACGTACAACAACACGGGTGGGTTTCAATCAATAAGAGTCTGTCACTCCCGCTCCGGGCGGAGCGGGAGAAGTTATTTGATAATTTCCCACCCAAAAAAACAAAGAAAAAGGCACGTGCATCTCTTTTGACAACGAATCACTCCGACACTCAGTGTGAATGCAGTGCCCCAACCAGACCATGGCCCACTAGCTGGAGTGTCCAAAGTGTACTTACATCTGCACTTTAGAGGACACAAAACCGCCACCAATATCGCGATGAACGTGGCCATCTACATGCCCAAGTAATTTGCCAGACGTTTATTTTTTTGTTATTCACAATCGTGGAAGCTCTAGGCCTACATCTCACTTGATGGTAAAGTGATGATCAGGCCGAAGGTGGAAGCGAGCTTAACTCGGAATCCTCAACCACAGAGGAACTGTATCATTACCTCTAACTGCCGAAACACAACGATGCTGTTAACATTGTTGTTATGGCGACAGACTTAGGTAAGATGGTGGTAGAAGTAGAAGCCCTACAATGAACCAAACCGAGCAGAAATTTTAGCCCCCAATGGAAATGGAACCCGAGACCTCTGGGTCTGAGACAGGAGGTCTAACCATTACTAGGCCACAGAGGCGGTTGAAGTTTTTCACCTTGTCCACATCACTATAAATGCCAACTCTATACCCGTCTCATCTCTACAACAGCACTAGTGTAGTCCATCGGAAGCGGGCGTGGTCCGACAATATTGCGCGATCTGTCAGTTTGCTCGTTTTTGACCAGACTGAAACACGACGCGCGCGCCGACCGTTTGATGTACGACTACATAGCTAATTGATTACATTTTGTGATGTTTTTAGCGATGTGAATTAAACTAGGTTTGGAATAGGCGATATTTTTTATAATTATCGACTAAAAACAATTTGATCACCATACTTTTATACCAGCCGAGGGGCTTGTGGTTAAATGATAACAGCAGCACTGGTCGATAGAAGGTTAAGCTACACCTGCCACTTGTTTTGTGGATGTGTCACCATCCAGCCATCCATTACAATCGAGACACCTCCAAGCCTCGGATAGTACGTTAAGCGGTTGGTTCCGGCTGTGATTCGTAGATCTTTGACAGTCGTTACTGGTAGTCAGAAACTCAGAAGCTCAAAGTCTGACTATCATTCTTACCAAGGGGTATCGTTATGCAATTGCTACTTGTAAAAAACTGGTATTCAGCTGCATTCGGTTAGACTGGAAGTCAACCCCGAGACATTTGGGAAAAGGCTATTGAATGGCTTTCATAGCAGCCGATCTATTTCTGTAAAATTCGAACTGTGAAAACTTAGCTGAAGTGAGATCGAAGTAAGCTGATAGTAACACTGTTTAGAGCTTACTGCCAGTTATTCGTGCAGTCTGTGGGGTAGGTATACGTGGGGCTCCCGTGTTTTATGTAAAGCTTCGGGAACGTTTGCTGAGGCGAGGATTGCCGGCTTTCATGCCATCATTCAAAACCAGTGTGCCTCGATCCTTCGCAGAATGCGTGCCAGCTCCCACAGCATCCTGAGCATGTTGTGCGGTAGGTGGGATTGTCAGATGCTGCGTTACTGGATCGAACTTCATACATACTACGTGGACAGTGTGAGATCCGGCTCCAGACATAAGATTATGATTGAGATACTAACATTAGATTTAGGTTTTCTTTACTAACACTGTATGCATCTCTGTGGTCTGATAATAAAGCTTTTAATAATAATAGTGTCAATTCCGTATCAGGTGGAATGACTGCTCAATCTTCAAGGTCACTTCACCTAAGTTTTACAGAATAGAATGTCTGGATATGAGCGTTTATTCTGAAAGTGGGCAACGTCGCAAATAGATGTCCAATATTTCACTGTTTTGATTAATTTGGCAATATTAGTTAGTGAGTGGAAATAAAAAATGTGGCTAACTAGCGAACTAGAAAATTGATTGTGAAATTACTAGAAGGCACGAGCATTGATCACCACGCTTGCTCAAGACGGGTTGGCGATTTAAGACTTGTATTGACGCTAAGTCTAGTTCCTCACGATGTCAGTAAAGTCCAAGATAAACTCAAACGTTCAATTTTAATTGAAAAAGTCACACTTGCCCGGATTTGAACCCACAATCTCGTGCATGGGCCACCACGAAATCGACAGTGGGATTTAAAAAAAATGGCGTCCTGCACTCGTGGTCTCCGTTACCTATTAACTTCTGCAATAACAGAAGTTACCTTGAAACCAAGCTTTTCTTTTTCTTTTTCGTGTGGTTAGTGACTAACCTGGTGTCAGAGTTTTAAAGCCGCCCATGGGCCTCTGACTTGCCTTCACATGCCGTCGAGAAATATCTCTCAGGCATGCCAGTTTCCTCACGGTGTTTTCCTTCACCGTGTTTGAAGCAAGTGATAATTATACATTACGCACATGAATCCGAAAAGTCAGAGGTGCCTTGGGTTCGAACTCGAGACCTATGACTTGGCAGTCCGACGGTCACACCACTAGGCGGTCACTGCCACTGGTATATTATATTATTATTAAGACAGTCAGGTCTATTAAGAAAATACACAACTCAATACAGCACAAAAAGCCAACCAAAAAAGCCGTGTCATTTACAACCGATTACAATACCCGAAAAAAATACCAAAGACATTTTGCATACCTTATTTTTTAAACCATAGATATTAGATGACATCTATTTTTTAAAGTTAAGTAAGATAGAGATGTCAAATGAGCAGAGACAGGGGCATACGTTATGCTAATGTTGTGAATATTTCAAGCTAATAGATCCCCTGGCCGATTAACTGGTAACAACAGGTTTTTGTATGTGTCCATTGTTATTCACGATACGACATTTTTCTAATGTTTTTTTTTTAAGCACTACGGAATGAAATTGTTTATTTTGTAAATAGGATATCGGAATCACTTTTACACGTTATATAAAAAAAATAAAAATAAGCTAGATGAGGTCGGTGTTTCCTATCTGACTACTCTGAGAAGAAAGGCAAAACTCAAACACAAACTCAAAGGTCACAGTCTCTTTTAAAGTCCAGACATAATCTTGGTTAGTGATAGATTAGTGTCTGAAATGGTCTTTTGAGGAAAGAACCACACAGATTTGAGTGGACCTGTCCAGTCAGTGCAAGCATTTGTCAGTAATCGTGGAGCTCAATTCAACGAACAATACCAAAGAAAGGATATTTGGGTAGGCCGCATCAACTACTCAAACTGCCAGACCATCATTAAAATAAATGAGAAAGAAAAAAAAAAACCTGTCATTTTAATATAATTTTCAACACGGTTAAGCTCTTGTCCTGCATCTCACCTGATGGTAAGTGATAATCAGGCTGAAGGTGGAACCTCCCTTCACCCGGAATCCTCAACCACAGAGGAACTGGCTATCTTACCTCTAACTGCCGAAACACAACAATGCTGTTAACATTGTTGTTATGGCGACAGACTTGGATAAGATGGTGGTAGCTAGCCAGACGGACTTAGAACAAGCCCTGCCACTAGCCAAACGGAGCAGAAAACCGGGATCTCTGGGTCTGTGACAGGTGGTCTGACAGAGGAGAGGAGAGAGTGGAGGAGGAGAGTCAGTTTTGTTTCTCAAGAACAGCCCGGAGTCTAGATTTGTGCCCGGTTGATGGCAATAGGCTCGCTCCCTATTACATGAGACTTACACATAACTGGCGAAATGTGGGTGTACTATAGGTACTCCTCTGCCTGACCCTTGGGGGAAACATGGCGTGATGTTATGTTATGTTTTATTGCTATGAAAAGGAGTTCGTGTTATCTAGTAACTAGGTTGCGGAGATCAGATAGGCAGTCGCTCCATGTGAAATACTGGTATTCAGCTGCATCTGGTTAGACCGGAAGCCGACTGGTAACTGCGATCAACTTGGATGTAGCAGTTGGTCACAGTTCAGGTCAGGGTGTTACTGCGGCCAATTGGGCTCGCGCGTGGTTTGTCACAGTTCTAACCTAACCCGTTCGGTGTATCGTATCTTAGTTACGGCGACCGACTGTGAGAAAAGGCCAGAAAGTTAAAAAGAGGCTCAATTTAAAAAATGTGGGCATCATTAGAAGCGCAAAAAGTTTTTAGAGGGTCATTAATTTTAGAAAGTGTCTGTCATTAGAAGGTCAATAAGTTATTGAGGATCAGTTAAATATATCCCTAATAATATAGCTCATGCTGTGTTAAAGCTCCTGCAGACAGGCGCGACTGTAGTAGAACATATTTTTTTTTTTCTTTGTTTGCCTCTTTAAATTTGTGTGCCTAAAGTGTTAAATAAATAAATAAATAATTTCTGAAAATATATGAATTGGTTCTACCAGAAACGCGTCGCACCGTCCCGTCGCACCTTTCTTGGGGAGCTTAAAAGGTTGTAGTGAGGCTGAATGCACAAAACATAATATAGGTACTTCTTTTTACTTCAATATCGTCACTCTTGGAAGCTATTTTAATGCACCCCTGAAGATAAATTAATAATGAGAAGTACGTAGGGCAAAGATAACAGTGCATATTAAGTATTCACACTCACACGGAATTCCACTTAAATTCGATTCAAAAATAACTTCCATCAAAGAGTGCAGGAACAAAACTGTGAGCCTGTTAAAAATAATATATGACAGAGGTGTCACAGCACACCCACATTTTTCCTAGCACGGAGAATCACTTTGAGGCGATCAAAATGATTCTTCTTCTTTTCGTGTGGTTAGTGACTAACCTGGTTTCAGAGTTTTAAAGCCGCCCATTGGCCTCTGACTTTGCTTCACATGCTGTCGAGAGAATCTGTCACACAGGTATGATTGTCGGAGGCGAAGCTCTACAAAGCCATTGCCGGACCCGAAATTGCACCGAGTACTGAAGCCTTAATTGCACTTGGTACCGAAGCCTTAATTGCACCGGGTACTGAAGCCTTAATTGCACTGGGTACTTCTCCTTTTCGTGGGAGTTTTAAAGCCGCCCATGGGCGTCTGACTTGGCTTCACATGCCGTCGAGAAATATCTCTCAGGCATGCCGGTTTCCTCACGATGTTTTCCTTCACCGTTTTTGTAGCAAGTGATAATTATACAATACGCACATGAATCCGAAAAGTCAGAGGTGCGTGCCTTGGGTTCGAACTCGAGACCTATGATTTGGCAGTCTGACGGTCACACCACTAGGCTATCACTGCTGCTGCAAAATGATTGATCGACGTCGATCGACCCCAATCTAGTTGCACCCATGGTCTAATAAAACAAGGTCTGGCATTCTGGGACTAACACAAGCTTACGTCACTATCCAGTTGCCACTCTATTGCAACAAAACACGATTAAGGAAAGATTTTCAGAGACCATTCTGTTAAAAAATATGTACAAAGCTTTTAAAAATTGTCGTTTCGTGTGTCTAATCAAACGAAACAATTCAATTTAAACATTAACCAACGTAATTGTTAATTAAAACCTCATTGTTTTATCGGATTCGCACCGATAATAAAGGTGGTTGGGGAGTTATTATTACAAACTTCTGGTAACACAGATGTGATGACGTAGACTTGTATCACCCACGTGACCACTGTGTTTCGGAATGCCATACCTCGCGAAGTATATAATAATAATAATATGAATAATAATATAATATGATCATGTCTCTGCGCATCGGTCGCTTCTAAAGTGGTTGCCCATACGCCAGCGCAGAGAGCAAAGGGCGCTGACCACCTTGTTTTCATTTCTTGACTCTCCCTCTTCCCCTAGTTATCTAGCTCCCCACTTTCAGTACATTTGCGCCAACCACAATAGAAATCTTCGTTCATCTCACAATCGTCTTCTTCAATGTCCCACTCACCGCCCAGACTTCATTCACTCTTCCTTCTTCATTCAGTCTATCTCTCTGTGGAATGCGCTCCCCCAGGAAATCAGAATGGCGACCAACCGATTATCGTTTAAAGTTAAAGTTCGCGAGCATATTCGCAAGAAACTGGCAGTATCATCACTACGGTAATGTTTTCTCATTGATTGTCTTAGTTGTTTTAGTATATTTATGTGTATTATCTTTATATTTAAATAAATATTTATTCCTGAATTCTCGCTATTGCACCTGCCACTGTTTGTCTCTGCATCACCCAAAGGTTGACTGGTAGAAAAGCCTATGGCATTAAGTCCGCCTCTGTACATTTGTGTGCTTGAAGTATTAAATAAATAAATAAATAAATATATTACTATATATACCACGGTTGCACCCTTGTGCTGGGGAATAGCAGATTGCAATAGCGTATCAGACATAGGCTCTATTGATGTACGGGAGGAAGAAGTGTTTCGGTTGCTTAAACAGGTGGACCTTAACAAAACCGCGGGCCCCGATAACATTTCGCCAATTTTTATATCCAAATGTGCCCGGTGCTTATCCCTTCCGTTAACAATATTATTTAAGCGATCATTTGAATTAGGGGTAGTGCCTGTCATCTGGAAGTCGGCGTTTATAACGCCGATTCATAAAAAAGGAGCTAAAGCCAATATAGGCAACTATAGACCAATATCCAAACTTTGTGTGTTTGCTAAAATTATGGAAAAAATAGTGCACAGACAACTTTCTTCTTCACTTAAATTAAGTTTCTGTGAACATCAACATGGGTTTCTAAAAGGTCGCTCGACCACATCCAATCTCGTGGTTTGTAGTGACTATCTTACGGAACACATGTCCAGACGGTCTCAAGTCGACGTTATATACACTGACTACAGCAAGTGTTTTGATAGAATTGATCATGCGCTTCTTATGCGTAAACTCTTATTGGTTGGTGTAAGGGGTAATTTGTTTAGATGGTTCTCGTCATACGTTGAGAATAGGTGCCAGACGGTGGTTCTCAACGGGTATACGTCGAGAGCGATGTACATTCCGTCGGGAGTTCCCCAAGGATCCTTGTTGGGACCTCTCTTATTTAATATTTTTATAAATGACGTTGCCTCTTGTTTCTTTAACTCTAAAGTATTATTGTATGCGGATGATATGAAGATTTTGGGTCAAGTGTCAACTGTTGAGGACGCACGCTTATTACAGGATGATCTGGACAGGTTCCACGAATACTGCGCTAGAAATGGGTTGAATTTAAATGTATCCAAATGCTATGTATGCACATTTACGCGTAAGCCAAACCCTGTTAAGTTTGATTATAAACTTTCCAATGCCTTGGTTGCCAGAGTTAGCGTCATTAGGGATCTTGGAGTTACTTTTGACTCTAAGCTTCTGTTTGATGCACATATTAATAACATAGTTAACCGGGCTTCTAAAGCCTTGGGTTTTATTTTTAGGGTCTCTTCTGATTTTAGGAATGTCAAAACAATGAAAATTCTGTATTGTGCGTTTGTCCGTAGCCACCTTGAATATGCTTCTCAGGTTTGGAATCCAAACTATAATGTATACATTAATCGTATTGAAGGTATACAGAGGCGATTTTTGAGGTACACTCAATATCGCTCTAACACCTATCTCCCGAATTATATAAGTCGGTGTAAAAAATTTCATATTCTGCCTCTATACGAGCGAAGGAAAATTGCAGATCTTACTTTCTTATTTAGCGTTATGAACGGATCTACTGACGTTTCTGAGTTGGTGGGCAAGATCGGGTTTCGTGTACCGAGTGCATTTCTTCGGAGACCACGTCTTCTCCATGTGCCTCAAGTCAGAGCTATCTACAGACAGAACTCGTACGTGATAAGAGCTTGTCGTACTTTTAACATGGTGTGTCAGGATGTCGAGAATGATTTAGATTTTTTTACTAGTAGCGTTAAGGAAGTAAAGAAAAGTTTGAACAATTGTTTTTTCGATGTATAACCATTATTTTTTATTTTTTCTCTCAGTGTTACTGTATTTTTTTTTTTTTTTTTTTGTTAGCTTGAGATAATTCATTTGCGTATCTCTCTTACGTCGCTGTTTACGCGTATTTGTTAATGTTACTCACACTAATTGTTAGTGGAAGCTTGTAATTGGCCATCGTTTACACATTGTACTAGATATTCAAATGTATTAGCTGTAAGTTTTCCTAAAATTAATAAAATAAAATAAAATAAAATTGTCGTGGATGCGAATTCTTACATTATTGTTGTTTTTTTATAGTTTATTTTATTGCTGGTTATGTGCGTCACTCCAAATGCTGCCCTTGTTTTTCGGCCGTTATTCGAATTTATTTGTGGTCGGAGCAATATTTCCCTTTCTTCCATACTTATCTATCAGTCGTCATCTCGGTAGTCACCCCCTTTCTATCCACATCATCTTCCACACAGTCCATCCATCGTTTCTCTGGTCTTCCCCTACTCATATAGCCCTCCACATTCATACTCATAACTTTCCTCACGACATTTTCCTCATTCCTCCGCATCACATGCCCGTACCATGACAATCGATTTCCACACAACTTTTCAATCGCCGGTCTTACTTTCAGACTTCCTCTTTCAAACTCATTTCTTATTAAAAAATACAATTTGGACAACGTATTTTTAGTAACCTAATTTGCTTAACTGTTCTTAAAGAGTCAAAGAACCCTGCAAGAAATCGACACAAGAGACATTGAGAGGCGCACCTCTCAATGTCTGTCACAAATGCTCACGACGCTTGACATGTCCACACGTCGGGTCCGGGTTCGCAACAAGTCAATAGCCATCCTGAGGATGCCTCGTTGAGAGGTAAAACACGGGTCGATTTCTTACAGGGTTCTTTATGACTCTTTAAGAAGTTAAGCTGATTAGGTTACTAAATATACATCGTCTATTGTGTTTTATAATGTATTTCCGCAAAGTCATGCCTGGGTCAATTAACTATCATTTCTTATTCTATCCATTCGCGTAACACCACACATCCCTCTAAGCATTCTCATCTCAGCTGCATGTAATAGGGATGATGACTAAAAATTTTTTATTAGTCCGTTTTTGAGATTATAAAAAAATATTGGACACGTATTTTTTCTTTTTTTACGTAATCTAAAGATACGACGATACATTGAGGTAAAAATTAAATGTGCCATGTGGTCACGAGTATGTAGATTTTATGCGTACTAGTGACGTAGCGACCCCCACTCTCCAACTTAAAATGCGTTCTATCTAAGTAATTTCTTATTAATATGATAAAGCAAAAAATATGTGTCTAATATTTTTTTATTATCTGACTGACGGACTAATTAGTTTTTTTTTTTACCCAGGGATCATCCCTATTGCCTTTCATTCATCGCTTTTGGAGGCCCTATATTAAAGAAAGAAAGAAAGAAAACGTTTATTTGGACACAGTTCTTGAAATACAAAATAAAAAACAAACTAAAAAGTAGAAGTAGGTCTTTTGGCAATAAGTGTGTACCTCACGCTGCGCCAAAAAGGTTCATTTCATCATTAATGCCAGACAAATGCTGCCTGAAGCTGGTTTTCTAATGAACCCTTATGAACAAGTGACGGGGAGTACAAACAGTTTCAACATACTTAATACATAATTATAATACTTCTAAATAAATAAATAAATAAATTAGTAAACAAATAATCGAATTACAAAAATTACAAAAATAAAATAAAATACGAGAACAACAAGAACTGTCCAAGCAAAACCTGTTTTTAGCGATTAGCTAGTTTGATTCGTGCACCATATTCTGATCCATATAAGACAGCAGATCTAACCATTATTTTATAAATCTTCCCCATAAACTTACCCAATATTTACTTCCAGTAATGCATAAATACATAAGTATTATCTTTCTTTCCTTGTTTTTCTCGCAACTCAATGGACACCCACCATCCTCCACCACGCGTCCACTTAATATGTTCTCTTGTCACCACTCGCTTGTATATAACACACTAGGCATAGCGTGTGTATATCGACGCACTTTGTCGATCTGTCGCTGCAACGATCGATAACTATGTACTGTTGCTGCATGTGAGTTTTGTTGCCCTTTAAAGCATGTAGAAATTCCACTTTCCTAGGCTAGGCTGGAATATAAAATACTTGCTTTTCTCTGTGGCTTCGCCCGTGTGGAGGTCGGGTAATCCAGAAATGTTTTTTTTTAGATAGATATAGAAAAAAAATATTGAGTGCAAACAAAAGACACACATACGCACAATTAAATAATAATAATTTACATGAATATATAAAAACAAGATGCCAATATACAAAAAAAGACAAAACATAGGTATTTAAAGAAATGGGGAGACATTATGACTTATTACAACTAAATACGAGATACAAGTTGCGGTGTGCGTGTTTTTGGCATTCCTAGCAGTGAGGCACACACTATTCTTGATATAACATTATTTTCAATTTAAATTTGTTTCATTTTTAACCGACTTCCAAAAAGGAGGAGGTTATATGTTCGACGCGTATGTTTTTTTTTTTTATCCGTCGATTTCTCCGTCAGTTGTGGACCGATTTTGAAAATTATTTTTTTGTTTGAAAGGGTATGCTCCCGGATTGGTTCCATATCAATTTTATTAACTTTGCTGCGATAGTTTTTGAGTAAGCTTCAATAATACGAATTTTTCCCACTTAGTATATGTGGATGATAATATGTTATTTACATAGCAGGCACTGGTATTCGAATTTGTGTGGGGTAGGTACCACAACTAAAAACTGAAAAATAAAAACTTTTTACAAAAAAAGCACAACCGACTTCCGAAAAAAAACACTACAAGGTGAAAAATATCTAAAAAAACAACTTTAAAAATAACTTTAATTTCGGAAGTCGGTGGCAAAAAAAGAAAATTCAAAACCAAAGACACCGACTTCCGAAATTAAAGTTATTTTTCACTTTGTAGTGTTTTTTTTCGGAAGTCGGTTGTGTTTTTTTTGTAAAAAGTTTTTATTTATTTTGTGTTTCTAGAACTGTGTCCAAATAAACTTTATTCTTTCTTTATAACCCTGCTCATGGTCTACCCGTGTGCCAAATTTCATCAAAATCGCGACTGCCTATCGGACCTTTACAGCCCAGTTACTGGGAGTTTTTATAGGCTTTTGACTACCCGTACAGACTATCAAAGATCTACGAATGATAGCCGGGAACGAGGGCTTAACGTGCTTTCCGAGGTACGGAGGAGTCTTGGTATATAATCGATGGTCACCCATCCACGGACCGACCTCGGCAAGTGTTGCTTAACCGTGAAGATCGACCCGTGCGGCTGTTATTTTTTTGCCACGAGCCCCCTCAAATGAGGGTGTGAGCAAAGCAAAATGAGGATATTCTTACCTACGAATACACCTCTACCAACCACTGCAATGGAATGCAGCCGTGAGTGATGTTATGTCATACGTATTTTTTAGTATGAGTCGAGAGACCCGTGTATACTCGTAATACTCCATAGATTAAGGTATTTAAATAAACGTAAACAAATTGTAAAAAGGGTTTTTATAGATGACTCTTTCTTGTTTAAAAATACGATAATACCAATTTTTTATATATTTTTATTTATTTTAAACTTTATCATTTATTTTTAAACTACTCTTCATAGACGTTACCGTAAACCGTAAACGTACTGCTTGAGCACAATTTTTTTGTTAGATTTATAATAATAATATAATATTTTGTAATCCGTCTATTGTAAAGAGCCCAAACTCTAAACATCAACTAATTATTACCTTGATAAATTGAAGAGTACAAGTGTGACGTAGCATGACAATAGAAGTGACAGATATTACGTTTAGTCGGTTACTGGACAGCTGTCTCGTCACGAGATTTTTTTTGGTTACGGAGTATATGTATTATGGCCAACGGCTCATCAAACCAATAAATAAAATGATATTAAAAAATCTATGATTGATTCCGACCAGTTTTCCAAAAAACACACGTGCCTACCTTTGTCATTAATAAGAATTCACCAAATGTCATAATAACATTAAAAAAATGACACTTTACATATTACAAATATTAATCTTCTATGGGCTAATGCGACAACATTAACGAAAATGTCAACATATTTTTTTATTTCTGTACATTTGTAGTAGGTAGTCAATATTATGTTGTTATGTTTGAGAATTGATGTCAATATGTTATGTAAAATTCAAATAGTCAAATAGTGGGATAATACATGGAAATCTAAGTTTGAAAAATGTAGCTGACAACATGGCATTAAATCGGTATTTTTTAGGGTTCTACATATTTTGGCAGGAATGTTATTAATACATAATCACATAATCAGCCTGTACCTAATGTTCTCTGACTCAGGCCTGAGTGGGCTGTAATCCACCACGCGGGCCCAGTGCTGGTTGGTAGATGTCACATGTCTTCGAATTTTTGGTTCTAGGACATGCCGGTTTCCTCACAATGTTTTCCTTCACCGTTTTGAGAGCAGTGGTGATGAAATACGTTGAGCAAAGTAAAGTGCCAGCCGATCAATTCTGTAAAAAAACTTTTTACAAAAAAAACACTACAAAGTGAAAAATTACTTTCATTTCGGAAGTCAGTGTCTTTAGTTTTGAATTTCCGTTTTTTGCCACCGACTTCCGAAATTAAAGTTATTTTTCACTTTGTACATAGTGTTTTTTTTCGGAAGTCGGTTGTTTTTGTTTGTACAAAGTTTTTATTTTTCACTTTTTTTAGTTGTGGTACCTACCCCACACAAATTCGAATACCAGTACCTGCTATGTAAATAAGAGTCGCAGGAAGTTATCATCATATCATCCACTTAAACTAAGTGGGAAAAATACGTATTATTGAAGCTTACTCAAAAACTATCCAAGCAAAGTTAATAAAATTTATATGAGACCAATCCGGGAGCATACCCTTTTAAACAAAAAAAGGATTTTTAAAATCGGTCCACAATTGACGGAGAAATCGACGGACGTAAACATTAAAAAAAAAAAACACATACATACGCATCGAACATATAACCTCCTCCTGTTGGAAGTCGGTTAACAATCGGAATGAGTCGGAATGAATCCGAAGGAAAGCTCACTTCTAACTCACTTCTCGTAAGGTTTGACAGACTGGGTTCAAATCCATGATCTACAACTCGTATGGCGGGGCCAATTAGACATAGCCACGACTGCTTTGTAAATCAAAAGACGGTTTTTAATTAATTACCCCATTCATAAAAACATGGCATGCTTATAAAATTCTTACAACCTGCCGATACGGCAAATGTCAAATTAACATGACATTCCTAGGTCGCACAGACAGATTAGAGATCAGAACAAATACTAGGAAACGCTAATGTTCAGCATTAGCATAACTGATTGTTACTTGTAAACTAACATTAATATTGATAACGTGAAGGTATGAATGTTACAAGGCTCGACAGCCGGTTGTAACCAAGTGACCCCAAGTATGCACGGGCGATTTTTTCCTAGGACGATTTTTCTTCGCACACTGTATTTTTAACGCTCTGCTGAGCGCCAAGAGTTGAAAATCCAACACGACGTGCTGGGTTGCACTCTGTTGAATTCTTAACGCTCGGCTTGACACCGAGAGTTGAAAATCCAGTGCGCGATAATATCTCACCGCGATATTTTTATGTCCGTGCTAACGTAGGCTGAGTCTTTGTTTACTTTCGTGTTAAAATGTTATTAATTTATTATTCTACTAGTCGGTATTTTCTTAATATATCGGTAAGGTCAACCACAAGTCAGTGGTAACACTCGACAAGTCATCATATGGATGCTGTCAAAGTTTCAATGTCAAATTGTTGCCATGGGCATGCGGTTGACTGTACCCTTGGTTTGAATAATCCGAGATAGTGTAGTCATTTGTATATTTAGAATAACGTTAAGAACGGCCTAATAAAAAGTTGAAACAACGGGAATAGGGATAATGCCTGGGTAAAAAAAAATGAAATTCTAATCAGTCCGTCAGTCAGATAATAAAAAAATTATTAGACTCGTATTTTTTACTTTATCATATTAATACAAAATTACTTAGATAAAACGCATTTTAAGTTGGGGAGTGGGGGTCAGTACAAAATCTACATACTCGTGACGTCATGGCACATTTAACCTCAATGTATCGCCGTAATCTTTATATTAAGTAAAAAAAGAAAAAATACGAGTCCAATATTTTTTTATAATCTCAAAAACGGACAAAAAATAATGTCATCATCTATTTTACTAAGTAGATATCATATTTCTGGGAAGCGTAGGTAAGTATAGCTGTTTTGTTACCTACAGCTGATCTTATTAATACTTTTCTGTGATAAACATATCAATAACAGCGTATCTGAGAGCTATAACTCAGTATGAATCACTAATCATTTCGCAAAAAAGACGGATGTCGGGTGAAACGCCCTGTTGTCGGCCACCCATTTAATTTCGTGGGATTATAATTTAAATAAAACATTTTTAATCTGTTTGAGTTTAGTCTCTTTGATGTGTGTTTAAGTTTTTAAAGCTTGTAATAATTGCTTTTTCTGTTAATTGAATACAATGGTTGTTTGTTTTTATTTGTAACCATTATCAATCGCATTAGAATTGGCTAGAAGTCGGTTAATGAGTCAGAAAGTTGAAACTAGTTTAGATAATTGAAGAAAGAGGCTATAAATGATGATTAATTGAATTTTGCGAGGCAATTTTCGTTTATTCTTTTTGGTGAAGTTGTTCAGAAAGCTCAGGTGCGTACTACTCGCAACGGACGTGAGTGTATGACCTGATGTATGGACGTAAACGAGGCAAAAAGAGTATGCAAGGATCGTAGCAGGTGGCGTCTGTAGTTTCTGCTTACCCCCATGGGAAGAAGGCGTGAGATGATGTAGGTATGTACCATCGAAGAACCATCATCACCACCGTAAGGACTATTCTTGCTTGCAGTGCTTGGCGGCTATAGCATCGGGCCGGTAACAGATGTGGTCATCGTGTTCACGGGATTTTGTTTTTGGTTAGATATGAAGTGATTTGATGGTATGTTCTGTTTACTGCACAACGAAATAGATGTTAAATTCAAAACATTAGAAGCTCACTGTAGTGTCAGTTCATTGATTTAGGCTCATGTTGGGAGGGTCGCGGTTTTAGAATCAAACGCGCGCCAAACTTAATTCACTGCCTAAACTAACACGCGTTAGTTTATTTAGTATATTAAACAGTTGACTAAATGTTTCGCTTTTAATCCCAGATTAGTTTAACTTTAAACTTGGTTTTGTTTCGTTTTGATGATTAATAATGTAGGTAGTAAAAGGGCTTTTTAGCATGGACCATGGATAAAGATGCGCTAATACGCTTTATTTGTTTAATTTTATTTACGGTTTCGACCCCAAAGATAGATTTTTTTTAAATAAGGGTTCTGTCGTCGGAGTTACGGCCCATTCACGACTTCGGTCTTAGCGGCGAGCGGCGCGGCAGGCGGGGCGGCGGCGGCAAGCGGTGCGTTTTACACGCCTAGCGGCTAGCGGCAGCGGCCGAGGTGGACGTATTTAGGTAGTCAGAACGTGCTCAAAATTATGGCGTTATCAAAATTATCGATATTTAAATGGCGAATTTCGTGACCTATACGAAAATTACAGAAAATATCCGGATAAGTTTTATGAGTACAGTGCGGGTCGATATAAAATTTCAGTTATAAACGCCTCGGTATCCATTACCGCCACAAAATCGTCAATTTTTTTTTGTTTATAAGATCGCCGCCGAGTCCGTCACACCTACACCGCAATCCACGCCGCTCTGTTTCGTGGCGTCGCACTCATTCGCTTGTACTTTTGATCTCGCCGCTCCCCGCACCGCGCGCCGCTGCAGCGATTCGCTCCGACAAAACCGCGCGCGTTTTCGCTATGAGCGGCGACTCGTGGCGTGCTTCAAACATTTTCATACTTTTGTTCTTACCACTCGCCGCCCCGCGCTTAGCCGCCGCTCACCGCGGCAAGGTCGTAAATGAGGCCTTAGATGTGATTAGAAGGACATAGAACACAAAAAATAAATCTCTTTTACAACCGACTACTGGTACACTTACCTCACATCACCCACAATATTTGCACAGCGGGATTGCTTGCTACATTCATTATTAATCTAAAAACTGTTATTTAATATAATAACTATTCGATCTACAGAAAAAATATCACGAAGTTTTTTATTTGAAGAAATCATTACTCAGAATTGGGTGACTGTATTAATTGATTTTTCTCATGTTTTTTAGTTTGTATCTTCCTGTTTCAATATTATTATTAAATCAGTATTTCTCGGTATTTCATTCTTTGAACAAACCCCTCTGAGGTTTAACCATCATCTTTTACAGGGTAGGTGATGTGCAAGACAGGTCATGACGACAGTGTTATCAGTTGGTAAAAAATCGCATAGTACTTCACTTTTGAATATACATATTTATGTACAGGGTGGATTTTTGCGATGGGGCAGTAAGGGTAGCTACCTTAACCATTGTAGTTACAGGAAAACAGTCTTAGGAGACTGTCCTTAACTTTTTGAGATATTTTGATCTGCATTCACAGATTTTGAAAAAATTGTACAGTCAGCAAGAAAATGGGCAGTTTTCACAAAAACGTTTTTTAATGACAATCTATCGTTTTACTAATAAGGATCAAAAAACTATTAGACCAACTGAGGTTTGTCGTAAATCGCAAAACACTTTTTCCCTACTTAAGGTAGGAAAAAAACTCGAACTTCCATTTTTGTGATGGACAGAGGAGCCGAAATAAAACATTAAAAGAATTATATCGAACGAATACGCGATAACATTTCCTTTGAGAACAAGATAGTTTGTTGTTTGTGATTTCCAACGTTCTGAGAAAAATATTTAGAACTTTCAGACTTGTATGGGATATGTTAAAAAAGACTGTCTACTACAAAAGTCAGAAATCGCCAAAAACCTTTGTATGGAAAAAGTTTCTTTCAAAAGCAACAAACTATCAAAATTTTGTTTTCAAATCAAGTAAAATTCTAACTCGGTAAACGTTCGAAATTTGAAGTTCCATTTTTTTTCTTTATTTTCGGCCAGTCTATCCACCGTGAACAGTAGATTGAAGTATCATTTCCTACGAAATGTATGGATTTTTGTTTTTGTGATTTCTGAATTTTCTAGTACTCAAACCTCAGTTGGTCTACTAGAGATTTTTGATCCTTACCTATACCTAATAAACAGGATCGATTGGCATCAAAAAAAGTATTTGTTAAAACTGCCCATTTTCTTGCTGACTGGTACATTTCTTTCAAAATCTGTAAATGCAGATTATAATGTCTCAAAAACTTAAGGACAGTGTCTTAAGACCGTTTTCTTGAAGGGACAACGGTTAAGGTACCCGACCTTACTGCCCCATCTCAAAAATCCACCCTGTTTACATATCTTTTAGACTATATTGAACTGCTTTAAGCTCGTAGCTAATTGATAACACCAGAACGGGTCGAATGAAGTTTAAGTTAAGCTTGCCGTGGTTGGTTCGTGGATGGGTGACCATCCATTACAGAAACCCCGCCGTGTCTCGGAAAGCACGTTAACCCGTTGGTTCCAGCTGTCATTCGTAGATCTTTGACAGTCGTTACGGGTCGGAAGCCCGAAAGTCTAACAACCAGTCTTACCAAGAGGTATCGTGTTACCCAGTAACTGGGTTGTGAAGGTCAGATAGGCAGTTGCTCTATGTAAAATACTGGTATTCAGCTGCATCCGTTGAGACTGGAAACCGACCCCAACAAAGTTGGGAAAAGGCATGGCAGGTTTTTTAGGTGACTCAGTGACAGCTCGGCCCGGGTCAACTCAACCCGAATAATAATACCATATATTTCACTGTTGGCCTCCAGTCTAACCGGATGCAACTACAAATAAAGGGAGTATTATTCTCAAAATCATTAACAAATCACAAATGAGTCATTTTAAATACTATTTGTAGATAATGAGCGTCTGTTTCAAGATTTCAAAGAAGTAACAGTATTAACAAATGAAGATTAACTAATAGTTGAAATGGAACAATCGAGAGAAACCTGTCATCGTGTCGATAGTATCAATACAATCGATACCTCTCGATATAATACCGATTTAGAATCGATACTATCGAGTAGGCTCCAATAATTGCTATTGTTAAATATGAGCGGCCAGCTGAGATGATAAAGATAGTTAGTTGTTAGGAATGATTAGAGCAGACAAACAAATATTATTTTCACTTTTTATTTTGTTAGTAGCCGACCCGTCAGACGTCCTGTAAAATTTTCGATTTCGATTATTCGGCAGTTCCTTTGGGTTTTCCTAAACCACTCCAGGATTTCAGAACAAAACGATAACAAAAAAAAACTAATCGGTCGAGCCATTTTCGAGTTTTTGCGAGACTAATGCATGGCAATTGATTTTTAACCGACTTCCAAAAAGGAGGAGGTTCTATATTCATAGCGTAGGTATGTATATTTTAGTTACGTTTATTGGAATTCGTTCGTGAAACACAAAATACCTTTAAATATAAGTAATAAAAACTTTTTACAAAACAACTTTTTAGTTGTGGTATCTACCCCACACAAATTCGAATACTGCTATGTAAATAACAGTGACAGGAAATTATTATCATATCATCCACATACTCTAAGTAGGAAAAATACGTATTATTGAAGCTAACTCAAAAACTATCCAAGCAAAGTTGATAAAATTTATATAGGACCAATTTCAGAGCATGCCCTTTCATACAAAAAAAATAATTTCAAAACAGTCCACAATTGACGGGGAAATCGGCGGACATAAATAAAAAATAAAAAAGTACACCACAAGCGATCATAGAAGCCAAAAATAAAATAGTCGGGGAAAAAGTTATTTCTCAACTTCTTGCCTGAGTCTCATCAGCTGTTGGCAGTAGAGATTCAAATCGATGATTTTGTCCGGCACGGTAAAAGCTCAGAATGAACGATGCCCTTCCAATCCCACCACACACAGCATCACCTTATTCCGAGTTAATCCGGGTTTCGCTATAATCTGTGGAGCTTGAATGCCCTTTGACCTTGATCTTTTTCACACGTTTTTGTCGTAGGTGATCCAAGTTTCAGCAACAGAGCGCCTCTCGCCATCAAACGTAAAAGTTTGGCGAGTTTAGAATTAAGTAACACCTCTGTATTAAAATATAAATTAAAAAAAATAAATAAAAAAAAACCGTGATCAATCTTTTCAAAAATAGTTCGGTTTCATTAAGTTTCAATATAGAATCGCAAATGAGTAAACGATTCATTAAGTCTCTTTCAGTGAGCTCGTGTGGCACCCAAATAACGAGCTTTTTTGTAAACCCAGACATTTTTTTAAATGGCTTAAAACAGTTTTGTATGTCGTAACTACTAATATTCCAATCTTGCTCCACTTTTTCAAAAATGGCATCGAATTTGAAATACGTAAGAACTTTTTCCCCGACCAAAACAATGAAAAAAGAGAAAGTTTTTTTCATAATTTTTATAATGTCGATACTCATCACGTCTGCGGAGTTTTGCTAGCTAATTTAAATTTAACCCTGTGCCTATTTGTGACCAGTAATATTACACATACATTGTAAAGTGACTGTTCGAGTAAATATACGTCCTGTTCTATTCCATTCTATAGCTTACGCCATACCCAAGTCAGATGACGCAGCATTCAATGATGACGCTATTCGCGATCTGACCAGCACGGACTAAACAATTACTGGATAAGAAATAATAGTAGGTAATGACACCTGTCCCACCACCCGGCGAGAAACGAGTAGTGCTAGCAACCAAAAATGAGTTGGCGAGCAACGAGAAGTGAGACGAGCGATTACTCACTGATGTACCAAGCGTGAGTCTCTCAACGAGTGTTCTGTCCAGCAAGCGAGCGTCACCGAGCGAGTACTCTCTTTGATAGCTCTTGTCGCTGCCAAAAATGAGTACTCGCCGGCGATATGAACAGTCAGCGATCAAATATTAATATAATTATGTATCTCCTTTACTTCTTCGGGACCTATAAAATTTTGTACATTTCTTGAGCGAGAAAATCGTTGACAGCTAATCGCTTTCTCGTCGGCGGTGGGACAAGTGCCTGATGGTAAGCGGTCACTGCCGCCTAAACTCCCTAAAGTCTATTCAAATCCTTGTTTCCAATTGAACGTCAATTGGAAACAAGGATTTGCACAAATTTCCACGTAAACAAATATCAACTTTATGGTAATGTAAATTAAGTTAATTTCAGAATTACTGTTGAAAAGTGAAAATGTGTTAAGTTGTAGCGCAAAGACGGTGTAAACAGTTAGCGATCAACTAATAATACAGGGTGACCAAGCCTAACATCGCGAAAAAAATCAGCTGTTTCCTAGTTTTTGACGTGCTATGGGAACATAAATGTAGGGAACAGCTGTTTATTTTTGACTCGATTTCAGGTTTGGTCCCATTGTGAAAGTTGTTCATAATGATGAGTACAATGACCCCTTAAAAGGATACCCATGGATTCAATTTCATCCTGTATAAAATTATGTCTCTTTTACTTACACGGGACCTACAATAATTTGTACGTTTCTTGAGCGTGAAAATCGTTGATAACTAATCGCTTCCTCGTCGACGCGGCCGTCGGCGGGCGGTGGGACAGGTACCTTAGGTAGGTACAATTTGCTTTTATTTTTTATTTTTGTTTATCATTCTTTAATTGAGTTCTGCGGTTTGCGGTTTTATTTAAACTTATTGATGAAAATGATGTGTGTTTTTAAAGGCTTTGAATTCATTTTGTGGCTTTGAATGCTGACCTATAGTGTTGTTTATGTCGGAAAAGATCTGTTGATTTTTTTTGTATTTAGGGTGGGGATTTCTTTTCTGTTTTGCGTTGGAGGACAAAGAAATCGGCTGTTGTAATCAACTAAGTCAGATATATTGCATTCAATAAAAATTGGGTAAAGCAATGACTAACTAATAAGTGGATAATAGACATGAAAGTAAAAAGAAGTTTAACCCTTAAACGCCTACCATACGTCTCACAGATTCCCACGAATTTAAAATCGTGAATATTTTTGCGCCCGAGTTTCATATATTTAAACTTGTTAGTTCCTACACCTTTTCCCCACGTCTCTGAGTACCGCACAACCGCTTGCCGAAGTCGGAGGTCCATGTGTTTGACTCTGGTAAGTAAAAAAAATTCGTCGTAAGTCTGTGAGACTCCTGTCAGGTGGTTACGTAATTTTTTTAAATTGTTATTTTTGTTATTGTTGTAGTTTCAAATCAATTCTAATGACGTCACTATTGAGCGGTGGTTGGGTAAGATCCGCCAGACGAAGAAAATATACCAAACAATGAATTTAGCCATGTGGAGTGTGACCACAACATATATCAGAAGAAAGTTGCGGGTTTGATTCCGAAAGTGAAGATAAGAGATAACTGCAGCGAAACTACCAAGAAACCTGGAGTGAAAATTGGAGTTGATCTTCTTGGCCAAAGGTTTTCTAACTACTACACAGTTCGTCACAATAGCAGATGGCCCATTCGAATGGTAAGCACCAGTTTGCTCAAAAAAGCTGTACATTCGCTGTCGTGAAACACTCAATTTTGATAAAAACTTGATTAGACTGTAAATTTTTTAATTTTATTATGTTTATTGATGATTAAATAATTAAAAAGAGTCGAAACAAGTTCGTATTCTTTGTGTTTATTTTTTGGGTCACGTTTTTCAAATATTATGTTTGTTTGTAAGGCTAAAATAAGAGATATTGGTAATAAACTAAGATTCACATAAATATTATTGATTTTTATGTGCCTTTATTTTTCTAATAAATAGTTTAGCCTAAACTGACTTTTAATTAAAAACAAAACTTTAATATACAAAATTTTACAAAAGCGAACTTTAATATTCTAAATTTTACAAAAGCGAACGCTCCTCCGTGTCTCTGAAAGCACGTTAAGCCGTTGGTCCTGACTGTTATTCGTGGATCTTTGACAGTCCTTACGGGTCGTCAGAAGCCCGAAAGTCTGACAACCAGTCTTACCTAGGGGTATCGTATTACCCGGTTACTGGTTTGTAGAGGTGAGATAGGTAGTCGCTCCATGTAAAATACTGATATTCATCTGCATCTGGTTAGACTGGAAGCCGACTCCACCATAGTTGGGAAAAGGCTAGGCAGATTGATTGGTTTTTACAATGTTTTCAAATTACAGTGTTAAAAGGTATGAGACAGTGTAGGCCTATCAACAAGTACCAGGTACTTAGCAAAATATAAAAATGGTTCACAGATCTACAGTCTATTAAGCCTGCAACGTTCTCACATTCACAAAATTTCAAAGAAAATAATCTATTTAAAAGATAAATAAAATAATAAAAATAAAGACCTATTTAAACCAAATGACATAAATGATAATGATATATTGATCGTTGTTTGATAATGTAGTGGGCTGCAATATTTTTAATATTTTGTATTAGCTTTTCTCTGTTTAAACACATGTTTCAGCTGTTTATTGTCCATGAATAATTAAAAAAAAAAAAAAAAGTTCAGCATTACTTTTAGTAGAATTTAACGAGGTGAAATATAAAAGATTCCTTATCCAGTCACAACACATCTCTGCTGTGAAACCCAGCCGGCATCTGACGCGAAACTACAAAGAGTTAGAAGTAATGACCCCACTGTTACTATCTGTGCGGTATTCGGTGACAGACAGTCGTACAATCGATTCATTATCAACAGCATTTAGTCGGCCGGTGCTGGATAGGCGTTGTGGAAAAAGGATACTAGATATTTTTGGTCATCTCTTAGCTGCCATGGCTTATTTGAATTTATTTTAATTTTTTAATTGTTTTATTAACCGACTTCCAAAAAGGAGGAGGTTATATTTATTTCTGTATGTTCGTCGCGTATGTATGTATTTTTATTTTAGTCCGCCGATTTCTGCGTCAATTGTGGACCGATTTTGAAAATGTTTTTTTTTTATAAAAGGGTATGTTCCCAAGTTGGTCCCATACAAATTTTATTAATTTTGCTTGGATAGTTTTTGAGTAAGCTTCAATAATACGTATTTTTCGCCCTACAGGCACTTTTGAATTGTCAAGGGGTTGGTCAGTCAGATTGATGAAGCTAGCTGCCCATTCCAACGCGTAGTAGGTTCCTATGGAGAAGAGATGGCAAGAAACTCCACGGACACTCTTTTAAATCAGAATATTGTTACAAAATATTTGTTACATCATTCATGTTGTAATTATACATGTGAGAACAATGTAGAGAGACGTGCACGTTAAAAGCGTCCGTAAACAAACTTTTTACAAAAAAAATAACATCCAACTTCGAAAAAAAAACACTACAAAGTGAAACATAACTTTAATTTCGGAAGTCGGTGTCTTAAGTTTTTTTTTTTTTGTATAAAGTTTTTATTTTTCACTTTTTAGTTGTGGTACCTACCCAACACAAATTCGAATACCAATAACTATGTAAATAACAGTGACAGGTAGTTATCATCGTGAGTTTGAGTTTGAGTTTTGTGTAGTTAATATCTATAGGGGTTTTTTTTTTTAAATGAGTTGCGTTTATTTACCCCTTTGCCTATTGCATTTTCAAAGACAATCGTATATAGTAAACTCCAATCGTGCGTCGGAGCAGATACACACACACTTTTTTTAATAGGTATTTATATAACCTTTTTTATACAGGCTGGTAGGGATATCGACGCGAAAACTGTTACCATGGATTCAGTACATGATTCTGAACCTGCATAAAAAACAAATCGTAGGTTATAAAAAAAATCTGCTGTTTCATACTCATAGAAAAGTGCAATACCTACGCGGTCAAAGTGTATGGAAAAGCAGTTTTTTTTTCCGACTTCATAATCACGTGCTGAATACGTGGTAACAGTTTTCGCGTCAAATTCAAAAGTCATTTATTCAAAATAGGCTGAGAATCAGCACTTTTCAAACGTCAAAATTACATAAGACAGTCCCCCAAACACGCCCACCCTTCACCACTTCCTAGTGCTTAGCTGGGAAGAAGAAGTGGCGCAACAAACTCGATCCCCAGCAGCACAGCCTGCTGTCTGTCAATGTCCCTGCCACCCTATATTTAAATAAATATAGTAAAAAAAAAATATCATCAAATCAGTCTTTTTGTTGTGTTTATCATGTTTAAAAGAAAAGAAAGAAAAAAGAAGAAAAGAAAGAAAAATTGTTTATTCTGCACAAACAAAACGCACATATAAAGGCAAAAACACATAAAATACACACTTACAAAAGTAGCCAAAAGCCTCGTGTCTAACCAATAAATAAAAATATAAAAAGTAAAACAATGTTTTTCATTGGTTGCTGTCAAGGTCACGGACCAAAGACACTCTTGCGACATTGGGAAAATGTCAACAAAAACATCACAAAAACAAAATGCTGATGGCAGAGTTACTACTACTTTTGTAACAGTTAATAAGACAAATTATGCTGTGCGTCGCATCTGTGCAAGAACAGGTCATTGCTCAGCGAAATACTGTGAATTCGGACGAACCTAATGTCAACAGCGCTGATTTTCAGCAATTACCCTATGGAATGACGCATTGACATCCCCTGTGTGAGTTATTGTATTGGGTTAGTAATAATTTTCACTGAAATATGTGTGATTATACATAAATGTAATAAAAATATATATCTGTATTTGTTCATAACATAAATTTAAGCCACTTTAGCACCTTAGCGCGTTTACGCACCGATACTCATTACCTCTGCGTAGTTTCGCTAGCTTATTTAATTTGACTCTGTAGATTATGCTTATTGGAATAAACGCAATGATTAGATCTGTATCAAACTCAGTTTCGAATCTAAGTGTAGTTAAAATAAAGCGGGTTTAAATCCAGACTAAACTGATTAAATAGGACTTGATGTGGGAATGGTAACACGCGATTTTGATGTGGTACTGGGTAGCTAGAGGTACTTACTTAAACTTTTATTTAATTTAGTTATTTGATTCAGGCGTGACTTTGCGGAATACTATTATAAAATTCAATAAACGACGAATATTTCGTAACCTAATCTAAAAAAAAGAATTAAAAAAAAAAAAAAAACTAAGTCTAATCTTTCTTAAAGAGTGATAAAGAACTCTGTAAGAAACCGAAACGTGTTTCACCTCTCAGCACGTCGTGTCCGGGTTCGCAACAAGTCAATCGTCATCCGGAGGATGCCTCGTTGAGAGGTGAAACACGTGTCGATTTCTTACAGGGTTCTTTGTGACTCTTTAAGAACAGTTAAGCGGATTAGGTTACTAAATATACGTCGTCTATTGTATTTTTAATTTTATTATTTATTCCTCTTTAATTCAGGCAGATTACCTATAACTGGTTAAGTAGTATGTGCTTACAAATATGTTGATATAATTAATTAAAACAAACATAAACAATTCGAAATAATAACAATACTACAACACAACTTAAATAACACTTATATACTAGGAATAAAGACAAAATAGATCAACAATTTTTCAGATTATCTAAAGTAGATACATCTTATAAGGGGGGGTACTGTGTTAAATGATTCAGCAAAATGCCTTGTGATATATTGCAATTAAATGAAAGAAAAAAAACTCATATTAAAAGTACCTACACTTTGTAAACAAGCATATTACAAATTTAGAGGATTATATCCAAGATAAGAATGCTTGGAAACGTGCTGGTCCTGCTCCATAGGACAATTTAGATTCTAGACAAAATCAAACTGGTTGCAAATTTAATTGTATAATTTATAATAACATTGATTTTACATTCTGTGAATACTTGAACTCACACACTGATTTATTAGTATTTCTTGTTAAAATGTTAGGAATATCGTATAATTTTACATTGTTTGTAAGTGAGCACCATGTATCTATCACATAATAATAATTAATTTATCTATCATTCCTTAATTTTTCATTCTTTTTACCTCTCGTGGTATAGTAATCTTATTCCAGGTGCATCGTCTTCACATATAATTAATGTATACAAAATATTGTGAAAACATTTTAAAAGAGTATCGTGGACTTGCCCATTCTTCTCCATACGAAAACTACCTTTTGGAAGGGGCGACTAGAATCAATTCAATTTTCTGTAAATTTTGACGTTCAAAAGTGCCTTTTATGTGAAAAAAGAGAGTGTGGGAAATTATCCAATAACTTCTCCCGCTCTGGGCGGCGCGGGAGGGCGTGTCAGACTTTTACTGACTAAAACTCACCCGTATTTCCGTTGCCTGTGTGCCGGGGCCGCGATATCCCTTTCGGACAAACTCGCAACGCTGGCAGGCATTGGCCCTAACGGTCTCCGTCAGTTGGTGCTGACATCTCTTTGAGGCGCGCGTGGAACACAACGCGCCGTCGACCCGGGCCTGGTCCTTATCGGACGGCGAGCTACCCATTGCTCACCGTTTCTGGAGACGCCTGGCAACAATACATGCACTGCGCACAGGCTCAGGCGCAGGCAGGCGTCTTAAAATTTAACTCGAGTGATAATTTACTACTACTGCTGTCCGTCAGCGGGCTGTACTCATGAACCGTAATAGTTAGACAGTTGAAATTGTCACAGATTGTGTATTTCTATTGCTGTTATAACAAAAAATAATAAAAGTTAATAATTAAAGGGGGTCCCCATACAGGAAACGTTTCTTTTCGGTATTTTTTGCTCAATCTTAATACGGTACGGAACGCTTCGTGTGCAGGTCTGACTCGTACTTGGCCTGTTTTGCAAAATAAAACCAGTTAAGGCGAAAGCGTGAAGGTAGCCCGCGAAATTAAATATTCTTACGTTTTTTGCAATTTGCAGGTCAGTATCATGTTATATGTTGATCTAAATATGATTTGCGGCCGTATCAAATGTTTATTTATAGAATTATAATCATAAACATGATCAATACAATTCTCTAAGTTCATATAATCGCATTGAATGACTATTTCATGAAATCATGACATTTGACGATTGTGCTTACTTATTATGGAGTTGTATTGCTGATTGTAATAATTATAATTATGTAAAGCCATAATGGTTACGGTCGCGAATCATATTTTAATCAACATAAAACCTCACACTGACCTGCAAAATGTGAAAAGGTAAAGACAATTTGAATTTCGCGGGCTACCTTAGCGCATGCCCCTAAACCAAAATCTTATTTAAATATATTTAGGTTGGGAAACACGTAAACAATAGAGATCAATACTCAATACTCTATTCTCTATTGCATTCCATAATATGTATTACATAGATGGTATAACAAAATAAATGGATGTAGTATGGATCTTGTCGGGCACAGCAAGATTAGGAGAGAGGAAGAGGGCTTAGCAAGCAATTCAATATTATTATAAATTATTAGATGTGTTTAATTACGCTTGCCGGGGTCTTAGAGTATATAGCACTGGAGAAGCCTTACGAACACTTCCCCTCTGTAAAAGTACAAGAACAAATGTTCTAGTACGTTAATAAAAACGGCTTTCAAATCGATTCTAACGCACTTCGTGAATCGTTTTAAAGGCGCGCGGAGCTCCGTGAAAATGCCTATTTGTACTGTTAAATGGTGTAAAAAGCGTTCAAATACGTCAAATTTACCTAAAGAACTGAATAAATTTCCATAAGCAGATTTTTTTTTCTAAGATTTAGTCATGTTTTTATTGAAATTTAAAATCCTAACCTCATAATACAATTCGATTTTTCATTCGATTCAACCATGATTCAATATAAAACGTAGCATGAATCGAGTATTTTCCTCACGTTGTTTCTGTGACGTCACCGAGTCTCGCTACATCTCGTTTTTATGTTCGTAAAGATCAAAATACTTTTCTTTTGCATTACGAAAATATACGTCAAATCAGCAAAACTTACACGCACTTGACATGCGATTATGTCCTCTAGTAAAAATGTTAACGAGACTACCGTAGTGTTGAGGTCATGTTTGAAACCAAAATTGACATGTCGATAATTTCCTAGTAAAAATTACTTAGTAATTATTTTTGTTTATTTTTTTTTTATTGTTCAATATTTTATAATTTGTTTATGTCCATTGAAGTGTTTGTATATAAAAAAATAAAAAATTGAACTTGATCTAATTTTTTATTGAGATTACTTACTTATTACAAATTTAGTTACTATTATTTAATTGTAGTTATTTTCTCTTCTTATTAAAATGTAACTATTTTATGCAACAGCTGTTTTATTTCTGGGTTCAAACAAAATTCCGAATGAATATCGATATCGATAAAAATAAAATATCTATCTATCCGGGCGAACAGCTATTGTTGTTTTTGACAGTAGCTACCCCATCCCCCGCAAAAAGTGACAGACTTTTTTGTTCGGAATATTGCGCTTATGGCTTCTCCAGTGATATATACTCTAAGGCCCGGGTTGGTCAATGAATGGGTGACCATCTTTACATACCGAGAATCCTCCATGCCTCGGAAAGCACGTTAAGCCGTTGGTCCCGGCTGTCATTCGTGGATCTTTGACAGTTGTTACGAGTCGTCAGAAGCCCGAAAGTCCGACACCAGTCTTACCAAGGGGTATCGTATTACTCAGTTACTGGTTTGTGGAGGTCAGATAGGCAGTCGCTCCATGTAAAATGCTGGTATTCAGCTGCATCTGGTTAGACTGGAAGCCGACCCCAACATAGTTGGGAAAAGGCTAGGTAGATTGATTGATTAGATGTGTTTAATTGGGTGTATAATTATGTATATATATATATATAATATATTATTAGGTTTGTGCCGATTGATGTACCGATTTAGCTTCCATTTATCGATATCGATACAGTGACAGTGTAACACTACGTCCAAAGTGTTGTGATCCCCATCTAACTCATATTGGTGAAAAAAAACACTAAAACAAATGAAAACGCATCAAAAGTTTTTAAACCTAACTTTTTACGAGTATGTGACACTTTTAGTTTTATTTCATTGAGAGTTTGGTCTTAAAAGTTTACGATGTGCTTTCAACGGATAACTGTGGTCCATTTGTTAAATTGTTTGTTATTTTTGAAGTTAAATTTTTAATCGACTTTTAAAAAGTGGGAGGTTTTAAGAAAAACATATTTTTGGGCATTGCTCCCGTCCTTAATAGACGGATTTAATAAATCCTTTTTTTTTTTAAAAGGGTTTGTTTTCGAGATGGTCCCATATAAATTTGATTAACTTTGCTTGGGGTACTTTTTGAGTTAGCTTCAATAATACGTATTTTTCCCACGTAGTCTTTATGGATGATATTATAATAACTTCCTGTCACTGTTATTTACATAGTAGTGCTATTCGAATGTGTGTGGGGTATGTACCACAAAAACAAAAAAGAGAAAACAAACTTTATTTTGGAAATACCTTTTTTGGTTTAGAATTTTCGTTTTTTGCCACCGACTTCCGAAATAAAGTAATTTTCCACTTTGTTTTTTTTTGGAAGTCGGTTTTTTTTTGTGTATTATTAATTATTTTGTTTTATGTAGTCCACAGTAGTCAAACCGTTGGTTCCAGCTGTCATTTAATTTTGTAGATCTTTAACAGTCGTTACGGGTAGTCAGACATATGACATCTACCAACCCGCACTGGGCCCGCGTGGTGGATTACGGCCCACTCCCTCTCACAGAGAGGAGGGCTGAGGCCCAACAGTGGGATCATTATAGACTGATCATGCTACGGGTACTCAGAAGCCCGAAAGTCTTACCAAAGAGTATCGTATTACCCAGTAACTGGGTTGTGGAGGTCAGATAGGCAGTCGCTCCGAGTAAAATACTGGTAATCAGCTGCATCCGGTTAGACTGAAAGCTGACCCCAACATAGTTAGGAAATAGGTTAGGTTAGGTTAGAACTGTGACCAACCGCGCGCGAGCCGAGCGAGCGGTGCGCGCTACTTCCAAGTCGCTCGCAGAAATGTTTTAACCATTGTTTAATTATCTATGTTTTCGCAATATCCCTAGGGTTTTCACGAAAATTAGATTTATCAAATCATCCTACGACATCGATACCATATCCATAATTTTCTAGCTCAACCCTGACCGAATGCTAAATCAGTCTAGACTATCGTGGTCATTCAGCTGAATTATTAAACTACGCGTTCTATTGAAGTTACCCGTGTGTGTATGTATGTGTGTGTCAATCAGTGATGGTGTGTGTTTGAGTGTCTGTGTGTTATTTTTGACATGGCAGGCTGATCTGATTTGCTTTGAATTTGATAGGGGTGGAATTAGGTTGTATGGGGTTGAAATTAAGATGTTAGAGTGTTAGGAATAATTATTTTGTTTGTTCTGTTGTTCTTTATTGCAAAGGTGGTTATTATACTGCCCAAATTAAGGCTGCCTGTCCTTTGTAGCGGAGCGAGGCAGCGGAGAGGAGAATGGCAGCGGAGTGGAGCGGAGTTGCGGACAGTGTCTGTCCATTGATGCGGAGCGAGGTAGCGGAGCGGAGTTACGGACTGTGCGGAGCGAGGTAGCGGAGCTGTGTTGCTGACTGTGCGGAGCTAGACCAAGTTCACGCGACGAGTAATAATTCCCCGCTGCGGTTCCCCGCACCATTTCCCCGCTCCGCTTCCCCTCTCCGCTTCTCCGCTCCGTTTCCCCATTCCGCTTCCCGGTTTTGTATTAATTTTTAAACTAGTTCGCAAATCCCTGTCCACTGAAGCGGAGCGGAGGTTTTATGCAATTCCATTGGTTAATATTGGCACACCGCTAGTCCGGGTAGTAGAATAGAATTTCCAATGGGTTGTAAAAGGCGATTAAGGGAACTGGCAAATCCTGGTGAAAGAGCACAATGCTGGAGGATCTTATTCTTTTCCTCTGGGTATTACAGCTCACACCCAATCTAAGGTTGCTGCACCAAGTACTGCATGGCTAGGGCGGAGCCTAGTCGCAAGCGTGCCTGTTGTCTGAGATCGGGCGCCTCCAGGCCCTAACAAGTCTTACCTCTGCATGCAGGGCTCTGTAGAGTGTCGACAGATTTTTTCTTTCGCCATTCATGGAAACTAAATGAGTAAGTACTTACCTATATCAAAATAATAAAGTATAATCTTCCAGACCGTATTTCGGCCATGGCGGTTAATTTCAACGGAGACTTGCCTTCGGCGCGGGAGATATTTATAGTGCACAAGTGTGTGCGCAGATGCAGGTGCACTTCCTCTTCTCTCACTCTCATAGTCCGATGGAACGGCAATCAGACACGGAGAGAGATCAGGCGCAGGAATAACGGCAGCAAAATAAGGTAAGAGTAAGAAATAGAATTTCCAAAAATAGTAACAAGTCGAAATGGTGGCTTTGAAATAAATAGAGCAGTATACTATTTTTACTACAGATTCGGAAATCCCTGGAGGTAACAAATTTTCATCAAACTTGCTTTTGCCCGCGAAACCGTCCGCATGAAAATACTTATTTTTACTGTAGCTTCTCATTAGTGAAATAATTTTTTGTATCGGATCAGTATTTCCTAAGGTTTTCCCCTACATACAAACTCATCAATAAATATTTATTTTATTAGTATAGATGAGTTGTTGGCCTGTTTGCATGGTTAATTTGTTTACTGACAAACACAGCAACGGCATACAAATCATAAATGTATCATAATTAGCCAACAGTAGGCCATCTTACCGTAGGTTTCTAGAATCGAAAAACATTTCAAATTCAAAAGTCATTTATGCAAACTAGGCTGAGAATCAGCACTTTTCGACATCGATTTATATCGAAGGATACGCCTTACTGCATCAAAAGATGACCGCATTTGTGCTTAAGTTGTCATCAGTCACACAATGACGTAGATAATTGTCGCTGTACCGTCGCATACTCGTTTTAAAAAGGGTAAGTACTTAATTTAAAAACGAGGTTGTTTAGAAATAATAAAATGTTTGTTTTTATAGTCTTAATTGAATTGAATTTGAAAGCAGAAGCGGTAGAGTTTATTAACAGGCTGATTAAAAAAATCAAGAAAAATATTTATTGGATCTTTGCCACACCCTCACGACGTAGGAAAATGGTACGATAACAGTTCGGGTGATCCGGCTTTAATGAGCAAGCGTTAGAAGTTTTAGAAAAAAAAAAAATATAGTGATCAGCCAATATTCTGCACGAACAACAATATGGCAACCCACCACGAGCGGAGAGAGATCAGGCAAAAGACCCCACGCTTTATGTGCGTTCGAAGCACGTCGCGTTTTATTAAATTGTTTATGTACCTATAATTTTGTATTCGAAAACATAGTTGCAAAGAAAAGTTAATCTAAAAAAAATACATAAAAAAAATCCGGCTATAAAAATATTTTAAAATTATAATGTAACCTCCGTACTTCCTAAATTCTTTTAAACTTTTTTTGTCAACGCTACACTACCCTATCGTTCGTTGTCATGGGAACTAAATTTTTGTTAAATGTCATAATATTTATTTTAGAAATCGTAATAAATTTGAAAAAAATTACTTAGGCATGAAAATTAATACCTTTAGCTTTATTTGTATTTTTGAAGTTGTTGGCACATTTCCTGAAGGCACAACAAGGCATCTTTGTACAGCTCTGTGTATTAAAAACAAGAAAGTTACTCCGACGTGTCGCGAACTATGATGAATGAAGAAATGATGTTCAAATGAGTGAATTCACTCAAATTTAGGAGTGACAATTTTCGCGCGACGTAAGTATGGTGAGGGCGTATCCTTGATTTACATTTACATCAATGCTTTTCGAACGTCAAAATTACATAAGACAGTCCCCCAAAACGCCCACCCTTCACCACTTCCTAGTGCGTTAGCTGGGAAGAAGAAGTCTCGCAACAAACTCTCCAGCAGCACAGCTGTCTGTTTAGTTATTTAACTCATTCCTTGGGTACTCTCAGGTGGCTGCTGCTGGCCCCTCTGCGGAGATCGTCCCATCTAAATACAGAATAACACTGAAATCCATGGGCATTTACTACAATCAAATTATAAAGAGAAAATTTGTGAGTTTGTATCTGGGAAATGCAGTGGTGGCGCAGTGGTAACGGTCGGAGACTTACGAGGGGTGTACTATGCCAAATCGAATGCCAAATAATCGAATATCAATTGATCGACCACTATAAATCGAACATCTAATCGTAGGTCGTGGTTTCGAGCCCAGACAGGCACATTGTGTAAATAATTTCATCATCACTGCTCTCAAAAATTCGAAGACATGTGACATCTACCAACCCGCACTGGGCCCGTGAGGAAGATTACAGCCCACTCCCTCTCAAAAAGAGGAGGCCTGCGTCCCAGCTGTGGAATATTAGAGGATGATTAATGATTACCATTTTTTTTACTGATAGAAGGCTACATTAATGCCGAGTGGTTTATAATAGGTTAAGCTACGCTTGCCGGGGTTGGTCAGTGGATGGGTGACCATCTTTACATACCGAGAATCCTCCGTGCCTCGGAAAGCACGTTAAGCCGTTGGTCCCGGCTGTCATTCGTGGATCTTTTACAGTCGTTACGAGTCGTCAGAAGCCCGAAAGTCTGACACCAGTCTTTCCATGGGGTATCGTATTACCCAGTTACTGGGTTGTGGAGGTCAGATAGGCAGTCGCTCCATGTAAAATACTGGTATTCAGCTGCATCCGGTTAGACTGGAAGCCGACCCCAACATAGTTGGGAAAAGGCTAGGCAGATTGATTGATAGAAGGCTACATTAATGCCGAGTGGTTTATTATAAAACAAGAAACTTCACACAAGCGAAGCCACGGGCAAAAGCTAGTGAAAATAGAATTTTACTTTCCAAACATTTTTGTTTTAACAGTAGCAATTGCTTTCATTTTGACAGTTCAACAACATTCATTGCGTTATTTACGATGTTGATGAGAGACATTTTTCGAACTTATGAAGCAATGGATTAGCAGTAACCTTCAAAAATAATTCAGATTGTGATAAATGCAATTAGAGTGCACGGTTATTTTAATTTTTTTTTTGAGGATGGGAAGTCATCAAATGACTTCTCTCGCTCTGGGCGGAGCGAGAGGGCGTGTCAGACTTTTACTGACTAAAACCCACGTGTTCCTTCCGGTGCCTGAGTGCCGGGGCCGCGATATCCCTTTCGGACAAACTCGCAACCCTGGCAGGCATTGACCCTTACGGACCCCGTCAGTTGTGCTGACACCTCTTTGAGGCGCGCGTGGAACACAACGCGCCGTCGACCCGGGCCTGGTCAGGCCTATCTCGTGAAATATAACATAAAAAAAAAAAAAAGTCCATCAGCTGCCATCATTATTTTGCTTAAATCTCTCTCAACACAACCCACAACAAAATATATATAACTTTACATAGAGCCCGGTACTCCAGCCCATCCGTCGTTCCTTTTGATATACCATTTCATTCACAGGGGTGAATTTAGCAAGTAATACTGTCAGGTGGTACTGTTGTATGCTTTTTCCCGGTATGAGCTCCCCGCGTCGTCTGTAGCCCTAGTAACCGACGGCATATCGATCCGGCGGGTAGTGATGAACCCTTGGAGAGGTCATCGATATCGATGTTTGTGAGATACGGCTACGATCGTGCCCTGAAAGAAGTAAAAACATTCAACCTGATGGCCACTACTAGATGAGTTTACACTGTGTTTTTATTAGCTTGAATTCAAAATTCAAAAGTTATTTATTCAAACTAGGCTGAGAATCAGCACTTTTCGAATGTCAAAATTACATAAGACAGTCCCCCAAAACGCCCACCCTTCACCAAATGAATGTGCTGTTCATTAGTGAAACCTTTCTTTTTATGTTATATGCCTTTGGACGTCAGCAATTCCATTATAATAGAAAACCAGCAACGCTGCTTGGCGGCACAAATATGAATATGGGAGATAATTCCCATACTTCCATGTATTTTAATAAATATTTATTCCACAATTTTTATATTGCACCTACCACTGTTCGTCTCTGCATCACCCAAAGGTTGACTGGTAGAAAATGCCTATGGCATTATGTCCACCTCTGTACATTTGTGTGCTTAAAGTATTAAATAAATAAATAAATTCCCTCGACGAGTTTCTTCACAAAGTAATCCACTACTAGAATGCAAAACACGTGTAAAATTATATCATCATTTGGAAACCTTAAGAAGACAGTAACACCTTACTGGAATAAACGTCTTGGAAAGGCTATAGATGTGGTAAATCAATTAAATACGCCGGTAATTCCCGAAGGGCTAAGTACAGGTGTACCTGTAGTATCCACATTTCGCTAGTTATGAAGTCCCATGTAATAGGGGGCGAGCATATTGCCATCAACCGGGAACAAATCCAGACTCCGGGCTGCTACTGGGAATTTCCTGACAGTAAAATGAAATAACACAGTCACACAGCTTGTTATTTATTTTTATTTTTAGCTTGTGTTGTCCCACTGCAGGGCAAAGGCCTCCCTTTCTTCTTTCCACTCTTCTCTGTCTTGAGCTAGTGTGGACCAATCCTGTTTGTAGGCGTCAAGCTCGTCTCGCCATCTTCTCTTGGGTCTACCTCGATGTCGACGGACGTTTTTTGGGACCCACATCGTGGTAGTTTTGGCCCATGGCTCAGCTTGTACTTAAATTAATTTACAAATACAAAAAAATACAAAATAATTTATTTTCTTTCACATGTTATGTACTACATCTAGTGGTTGAAGTGACCTTTTAGACAAAAATTGCCTGTGTTAGGACACTTCGCTCTTCCGAAGCTTAAAGTTACATGGTGTACTAACAATTTTGAATCTTAAAATCTTAAGAAAACAATTCAAAATAACTTTGCAAAATGAAAAAGATATGCCAAATTTTGAATTTACATAAATAAGAATAAAAATGGAAAAAAGCAAAATATGTACTGTAGCAGCTAATAAAAATCATTATATTATACTTTTATAGAGTAGGCATGCGTGTTGTGTGATGAATGAAATTAGTGAGTGGGATGTATGTGTGTGAATGAGTGTGGATTGATGTGTTTTTGTGAGTGGGTGGGTGTTCGTGTGGATGAAAGAATTACGATGCGTGCTGCAATAGGTCCTCGGTTTCCTCATATGTAAGTAGTTTAATTGATTTAGTTATAAGTTTTTTGCATTCGTAATAGTTTTTGGTGTATAAATGTAGTTCTTTGTTTAATTTGTTATACAGTTGGGATGCACGTCTGTCATATTGCATACTAAAAAAACTGGTTTTAGATTGTGGAATATGCGCCACAAGATCTTTCCTTCTTTTTGTTAGATTACCAGCATCGTAAGGCAGAGTCTTGTGTTTTTTCAAAACAATTTGAGCAATATATAATTTTCTCACTGAGAGCAGATCACTAATTTGATAAAGTCTATAAGTGGGGTATCTTGTTCTCTTAAAATACATAATTTTGATCAGAGCTCTTTGAGCTCGTTCTACTTCTATAAATTTGGACTTAGCTATTTAGCTAATTTGTAAATATTTCACTTCATAATCGTAGGTAGCTCTTTATTCAAATTAAATGAAAATGTCGACAAAATCTATCGACACTAATACCTGAGTACCTTCCCCCATCCCTACGCAGCTCATTGCTATATTTTGATAATTAAAGGAACAAACTGTGAGAGTTTCTGTGAGCTTTCCAAGATTTCGCTAATATTACGCGTATGCTTAATTGGCAGCGCCTGGTAAATACAATCTGATTCTAAGTAAGTATAATACGACACAACTTATGTAGATGTAGCATAAATTTGAAAATTTATTTTGCATTCATTCCTTTAAATTTTACGAATGTATTTGGTTATATGACTTTACAAGTTATTGCGTTTGCGTAAAGATCATTTTCGCCTAAAGCAGTAATAACGATTGTTGGTTTTGAAGGCGCACTCAGTTCGGATGGTGATCGGTTTTACGAATTTTGCTGATGCTCCATAAAAGTTGCGTCGTACTGTACCTAATTTTATATTTTGTAGAAGTTTTGAAAATGATATAGGTATCCTACATATATTTTAAATGTGAATGTTTGGATGAGTGGATGTTTGTTAGTGTTAATGACAGTTGTGATTTGAATATATTATGTACTAAGTACCTTTTACTCGCGGCTGTTGGAAAATATCCCACGGGAACGAAGGTACTAGCGGGATTAAAAGTATCCTATGTGTTAAACCAGTTAAAAACGGCAGAACGAATTTGGATGAAACAAATTTCATCCAAATCCGTTCAGTAGTTTTTGCGTGATTGAGTAACAATCACATGTAACAAACATACAAACTTTGACATTTATAATATTAATAGGCTATGGACATTAAGTTGATAGTCAATAGGGACGATGACAAAAACTATTTTTTTTGTCTATCAGGGAGATTATTAAAAAATATTGGACACGTATTTTTTCTTTTTTTACGTAATCAAAGATGACGGCAATACATTGCGTTAAAATGTGCCAAGACGTCAACAGTATGTAGATTTTATACTTGTGACGTATCAACCCCCACTCTCAAACCTTAATGCGTTTTACCGGAGTCGCTTTTTATTCATATAAATTATGATATAGCAAAAAATATATGTTTCATATTTTTTAACCGCCTTCCAAAAAGGAGGAGGTTATATGTTCGTCGCGTATGTATGTTTAAAAAAAAAAAAAAATATGTATGTCCGCCGATTTCCCCGTCAAGACGGTTTTTAAAAACTGTTTTTTTGTATGAAAGGGTATGCTCTGAAATTGGTCCCATATAAATTTTATCAACTTTGCTTGGATAGTTTTTGAGTAAGCTTCAATAATACGTATTTTTCCCACTTAATTTACATCGGAAGTCGGTGGCCAGAAACGAAAATTCAAAACCGCAGACACCGACTTTTGAAATTAAAGTTATTTTTCACTTTGTAGTGTTTAATTTTAAGTCGGATGTTTTTTTTTGTAAAAAGTTTTTATTTTTCACTTTTCAGTGGCAGGAACTTATCATATCATCCATGTAAATTAAGTGGGAAAAATTAATATTCTAGTTCGCTAGTTAGCCACATTTCTTATTTCTATTCAGGAATATTGCATTAAGAATCAAAACAGGTAAATATTTGACAGTTATTTGCGACGTTGCCAACTTTTAGGATAAACCCTCTTAATACGGTACGAAACTCTTTGCGTGGGAGTCCGACTCGCACTTGGCCGGTTTTTTTACATATTTTACTGGTCCTATGACCTATTTTAGTTCAGTGCAATATATTTTTCCCTTCCATTCTCCCCTCTCAATAATACCTTCAACAGGTAATATTTTAAAACAACCCACTTCTCTGCCCACCCCCTAAAGTTGACTGAAAACGTAAAGTACAGTTGTTTAATAATTCTTCAAGTTATTTGCTTTAATAACACAGCCGGGGAACCGAGTCCCCTGTGTTGCCAACCGAAAATATTTACCCCGATTTTAGGGGTGAAACAAATTTTTGGGTAATATTAACTTTACCGTTAACTTTTTAGCGAAATTTGAAGTTTTTCGTTTGTTTTGTAAAGTAATATAAAGATTTTAATTAGGTGGGTATACTGGGGATGTTAAGAGAATTGACTGAAGTTATGCTTCTATAAGTTTTGATCCTTGTCGCGTGATTTGAAAGTTTATGTATAAAGTTTCTTAAGAAAATTATTAAATTACTAAAACTACTTTGGTTGATTTAGAACAAAACTAGGTAAAGCTAAGTACACAGGTACTAATTTTATATTATTTTGGTTTTGAAATTGTTCTTTCGAAAACCAGTCGTCTCAATTTTATCATTTATAATTATTATTTATTTACTTATTTTTTCATTGGTTTTTATTTTACTCGCGGTAACTAACACTCATCATCATCAGCCTTTTCCCAACTATGTTAGGGTTGGCTCCCAGTCTAACTGGATGCAGCTGAACACGAGTATTTTACATGAAGCGACTGCCTATCTGACCTCCACAACCCAATAAATGGGTAACACGATACCCCTTGGCAAAACAGGTTGTCAGGCTTCGGGCTTCTGACTACCCGTAATGACTGTCAAAGATCTACGAATGACAGCCGGGACCAACTGCTGAACGTGCTTTCCGAGGCACAGAGGGGTCTCGGTATGATATGGATGGTCGCTGGTCACCCATGAACGGACCGAGCTTGGCAATAGTTGCTTAACTTTGAAGATCGACCCGTGCGGCTGTTATTATTTAGTCACGAGCCCCTCCAGACAACAGAAAAAAAAATCAAAACAATTAAAAAAAATTACAATATCGTCAGCATGCACCTAGCAACCCAGTTAAAAGCTCGATCGTTTTCATTGCAAAGTGCAATGAAAGTAAACAGGGGGTGAAATCGGGGGTGAAGGGGGTGAAACGGGGGTAACGCATACATTATACTCACTTAGTAGCAATAATATTGGGGGTGTATTTATAATGGATAATATGATAGCCTTATTTTTATAACTTTTGTAAAGGTATATTCAAATAAAATTGTTTGCATGAATCATTTTAATTTATGGATTCGTTATTTTTCATTAGTGACCATTGTAGTGGCGTTGGCGTAGTGGTCACTACAGCTGAGCATGAGGACCTGGGTTCGATTCACAGATCGGGCTACGTGATATTGGGTTTTTCTATCTGGTACATACCCTGTGCTGCATAAATATTTCACGACTTGGTACTAGTGGATAACGAACCTCGGTGTAAAAGTGGGGATAGACGAACAGTTGTGTCGGCGAATTGTTCGCCGGTGAAAGATTCTATCGACGAAATTCTCAAAAGCGAATCGTTCTGACGGCAAATCGTTCATCGGAGAAACGAATGTCGGAGAACTGTGTCAGAATCGGATTTTCTCAGTACCTAGCAGCCCGGAGTCTGGATGTCTGGTTGATAGCAATAGGCTCGCCCCGTATTACATGGGACTTAAACATAACTGGCGAAATGTGGGTGTACTGTAGGTAGGTACACGTCTGCTCAACCCTTCGGAGAAACAAGGTGTGATGTTATGTTATTTTCTATAGAACCATTTTGTAAATTTACATGAGCCGGGTGATCTGAAACTCAGCACCCTCTTACCTTTTTTTTTCTGACACTGACCTGCAAATTACAAAAAAAATAAAGCTTTGCGAGCTACCCTGACGCTTTCGCCTTAAGATGTGGAGATAAATAAAGATTTATGATTATGAATTAATTTCCCTGACAGTACCTACCTACCATGAAGCTTGAAAATTTACTAGACGAAAGTCACGACGAATAGTAATTCTTTATAAATTTCTCTGAATTCAATACACAACTATAGCACAAAATAAAGACTTGACACTCCCACGACTCCGCGGCTGACTTATTCATCAGCCATAGTATGTTATATGGCTAATAATTTATACATTCTGCCGGTTACCACATGTCTGCTAAATCATTGTGTCGTTTGATTCCGTCGAGTCGCTAGTGGGTTTTATACTAACTGTGCCGTGTGGCTCTGTCTGTGAAAACATTATGTATACCGGGTAAGTTTTCAATGACCAGCCAAATTTTCACAGGGTGTTCTACCCATGAATATGAACAACTTTCACTATGGAACCAATATCAGCTGTTTCATACATTTTGGTCTAATAGGTATTGAACTTTTTTATGAAACAGCTGATATTTTTTCGTGATTTTAGAGTTGGTTCCATAGTGAAAGTTGTTCATATTCATGGGCAGAACACCCTGTGAAAATTTGGCCGGTCATTGAAAACTAACCCCGTATAGTTAATTGACTCAGGCGTGACTTTGCGGAAATCCTTGATAAGATACAATAGACGACGTGTATTTAGTAACCTAATCCGCTTAACTGTTCTCAAAGAGTCATAAAGAACCCTGTAAGAAATCGACACGTGTTTCACCTATCAACGAGGCATCCTCAGGATGACGATTGACTTGTTGCGAACCCGAACCCAAGTGGCTCACTCTGCTCTCGGCGCTTGACGTGTCCACACGTCGGATCCGGGTCAAGTCAATCGTCATCCTGAGGATGCCTCGTTGAGAGGTGAAACACGTGTCGATTTCTTACAGGGTTCTTTATGACTCTTTAAGAACAGTTAAGCGGATTAGGTTATTAAATATACGTCGTCTATTGTATTTTATTATGTATATATCGCAGTAAGATAGTTATAGCCATGATATAGCTATATCCCGAGAGATATATTATATGCCGTATTATAGTTATATGAAAGCGGTGCATAACTGTCTTACTAGGAATATAACTATGATACGAGCAAAATCTAGTAATATAACTATTAGGGCACTTCGACCAAATAGGTTAGGTTTAGAACTGTGACCAACTACGCCTAAATTGGTCGCAGTAACAAAATTAGGGCACTCCGACAGTTTTGGACCGCTCTCATAAAACTATGTTACGGTATAAAGATATATCCCTTGGAATATAACTATATCACGGCTATAGCCATCAAACTGAGACATATATTTAAAGCTAGATTAAAATAGTGTTATTTAAAAGTAAAAGTTTGTATGTTTGTTACTTAATCATGCAAAAACGGCTGCACGGATTTGGATGTTTGGTACACAGATAATTTATAACCTGGATTAACACATAGGATACTTCTGGAACCAATTCTGAAGTTCAAGAAGACGAAGCCGCGGGCAGAAGTTAACAAACAAATCTAAAAACAACAATTCTTTGTTTCTTTTCTTCAAACAGTCAACCTGTCAATCAATCTGCCCGGCCTTTTCCCAACTATATTGGGGTCGGCTTCCAGTCTAACCGGATGCAGCTGAATACCAGTATTTTACATGGAGCGACTGCCTATCTGACCTCCACAACACAGTAACTGGGTAATACGATACCCCTTGGTAAGATTGGTTGCCAAACTTTCGGGCTTCTGACGTCCCGTAACGACTGTCAAAGGTCCACGAATGACAGCCAGGACCAACGGCTTAACGTGCTTTCCGAGGCACGGAGGAGTCTCGGTATGTAAAGATGGTCAACCATACACAGACCAACCCCGGCAAGCGTAGCTTAACCTGATGGATCGACCCGAGCGGCAGTTATTACTTAGCCACGCTTAGCTGCAAATAGTCAACATGTATTTTTGTGTAAATATTTTCAATGCACAGACATGAGAAGCCACAGTTTCAATATATCTCTAGATACTTACGGGACATGATATATATCTCACGATTGAATCCTTCTAAGGTAAATTCTTGGGCTTCGGGATATCTGGAAATGGGGATATAAAAGGTGTGAATACCAGTACATTTTGTGTTAGATTATTTGTTTTTTTATTAAAATATAACTGGGGGAATGTTTGTGTAATAGGTACACTTCTGCTGACCCCGTCGGGGAAATACGGCGCGGTGCTATGTTATGATGTTATTTAAAAATATTTTCTTGTCTCATATCGACGCTAACAGCTAGATACAGTCGGTCGAATAAAGAGTATTTACATAATATTTAAAATAATAATAATATGTACAAGTTACATATATATTAAAAAAACCGGCCAATTGCGTGGATCATGCACAATGACAGGTTCCGTAATTGGGATGAATTTATCCCAAAAACAAACTTAAAATTGGAGATGAAAAACATTTTCTCCCATAATTATGATGGAAGAATAAAAACGATAGGGAAATATTTAACTTATGATTGTAAGGAAGAAGCATTGCAACTTTCTGTCTCTCTGTCGAGAGAGAATGAGAGAGAGAGAGAGAGAGAGAGAGAGAGAGAAAGAGAGAGAGAGAGAGAGAGAGAAACAGAGAGAGAGAGAGAGAAAGAAAGAAAGAAAGAGAGTGAGAGATAGTGAGAGAGAGAAAGAGAGAGATAGAGAAAGAGTGTGTGTGAGAGAGAGAGAGAGTGAGAGTGAGAGAGAGAGAAAGAGAAAGAGAGAAAGAGAGAGAGAAAGAGAGATATAGAGAAAGAGAGAGATAGAGAAAGAGAGGGAGAGAGAGAGAGAGCAAGTGTTTCAAGGTCTCAAGTTTCAAGTGACAAAAGATTTTTGTTTTTGTTGTAAATCATACGTGAGAAGTAACTTTTGTCACATTTCCACACGAAAACCGAATAGGTCGCAGTAACTAAGCCCCACACTCCGACTAATGCCCGGTTTCTGAGTTCCCCAGAAAAATTCTCAATAGCTATTGATTCATTAAAGTTAAGTCGGTTAACTGTCACTGCGTTTCTGAATACGCAACAGACCATTCAATAACTATGGAACCGATAACTAGTTCCTTAGTTGCCGCTAGATGGCTCTTTATAGGAGACCGCGTCTAAAATTGATTTCTTCAGACTGTTTTAGTTAAAAAAATATGTTATGTCGTTATTTATGGGCGGATCATTGTAATTTTTTTTAAACAACACGTGTTTCTAGTTTCTAGTTTCACTTCATTGTTTTTGTTTCGCATGGTATTATTTTTGCTTGAGCTCCGGCGGGATCTCATGGCGGCATGGAGAGTGCGATTGTCGCAACCCAGCGCTGGGCACGCCACAATTGCGGCGATAACTCCCCTCTTTGAGGAGTGGCTAGAGAGGCGCCACGGCGTCCTCACCTTCCGCCTGACGCAGGTCCTCACCGGACACGGTTGTTTCGGGACAGTACTTGACATATTGATGTATTGTTGACGGATCTCAAACCTAAAAACGAATCATATATTTTAGCTATGCTATGATTTTAGCCTTTTTTTTTAATATATAAATAATAAGTAGTAGTTAAAAAAACAGACGTTTTTAGAAAAAATATTCCTTACCCAATATTACTTTGCAAGGCAAGGATTGTTGTTGGTTATGGTGGTTGGTGAAAGGTGGTGAATTCAACTCACTATTATCATCCTATTGCATAGTTCATTGATTGGCCTGTGCCTTAGAGTATATACACGCCTGTGCAGATATTGGAGTATCTATCTAGCATCCTTCCATCCTAGCGGCCGGTATATAGCGGCCGCTACATAACGGCCGCTAAGTAACGGACGCTACATAACGGGCGCTAAATAACAGCCGCCATATAACAGCTGCCATATAACGGCCGCCACATAACGGGCGCTAAATAACGACCGCTAAATAACGGCCGCCATATAGCGGCCGCTACATAACGGGCGCTAAATAACAGCCGCCATATAACAGCTGCCATATAACGGCCGCCACATAACAGCCACCATATAGCGGGCGTTAAATAACGACCGCTAAATAACGGCCGCCATATAACGGTCACTTAATAACGGCTGCTAAATAACGGCCGCCATATAGCGGCCACCATATAACGGCCGCTACATAACGGCCGCCATATAGCGGCCGCTACATAACGGCCGCTAAGTAACGGCCGCCACATAACGGCCGCCATATAACGGCCGCTACATAACGGCCGCTAAGTAACGGCCGCCACATAACGGCCGCCTTATAACGGCCGCTACATAACGGGCGCTAAATAACAGCCGCCATATAACAGCTGCCATATAACGGCCGCCACATAACGGCCGCCACATAACACCCGGCCGCAGTGACGGCCGTCATGAAAATGATGGCAACGGCCGCCATATAACGGTCACACTTAATAACGGCCGCCATATAACGGTCACTTAATAACGGCTGTTAAATAACAGCCGCCATATAGCGGCCACCATATAACAGCCTCTACATAACGGCCGCCATATAACGGCCACCACATATCGGCCGCCATATAACGACCGCTAAATAACGGCCGCCATATAGCGGCCGCTACATAACGGCCGCCACAAAACGGCCGCCATATAATGGCCGCTATATAACGGCCGTCACATAACGGCCGCCATATAACGGCCGCTAAATAACAGCCACCATATAACGGGCGCTAAATAACGACCGCTAAATAACGGCCGCCATATAACAGTCACTTAATAACGGCTGCTAAATAACGACCGCCATATAACGGTCGCCACATAACAGCCGGCTGCAGTGACGGCCGTCTTGAAAATGATGGCAGCGGGGTATTGTGTCACAAAACGCTTTCAAGGAAAACACACCCACTTCATTTAAAAAACAACGTCTCAGTAGTATTCGCCGGAAAATTGCAGACGCTATGTGGTGGCCACCGCTCTTTTAGGAAACAATAGCTTCTTCTTGACGATGCACCTAGAAAAAGATACTATACCAGAATAGGTCAAAAGAATTAAAAATGAAGCAACGACAGATTTTATACCATGGTGCATTTGCTTATAATTTATTGCATTTTAGACTTAAAATCTTTATAGGATTTCAACGTTTGGTGTTCTCTGAATTTCTCTAAATTTAAAATTTTACTTCTTACAGTCTTACCAATAGGTATCGTGTTACCCATTCACTAGGTTTTAGAGAACAGGTAAGCATTAGTTCCGAGTAAAATCTGGTATTCAGCTGCATCCGGTTAGACTGGAAGCCGACCACAAAATAGTTGGAAAAAGGCTAGGCAGATGATGTTGATAATAGTTAATAGAAAGCAGGTAGACAGACAGACAAACATAACATAACGCCTGTGTTCTCCGAAGGATTAGGCACAGGTGTATCTATAATAGGTACATTAGGCACAGGTGTATCTATAATAGGTACATTAGGCACAGGTGTATCTATAATAGGCACATTAGGCACAGGTGTATCTATAATAGGTACATTAGGCACAGGTGTATCTATAATAGGTACATTAGGCACAGGTGTATCTATAATAGGTACATTAGGCACAGGTGTATCTATAATAGGTACATTAGGCACAGGTGTATCTATAATAGGTACATTAGGCACAGGTGTATCTATAATAGGTACATTAGGCACAGGTGTATCTATAATAGGTACATTAGGCACAGGTGTATCTATAATAGGTACATTAGGTACAGGTGTATCTATAATAGGTACATTAGGCACAGGTGTATCTATAATAGGTACATTAGGCACAGGTGTATCTATAATAGGTACATTAGGCACAGGTGTATCTATAATAGGTAGATTAGGCACAGGTATATCTATAATAGGTACATTAGGTACAGGTGTATCTATAATAGGTACATTAGGTACAGGTGTATCTATAATAGGTACATTAGGTACAGGTGTATCTATAATAGGTACATTAGACACAGGTGTATCTATAATAGGTACATTAGACACAGGTGTATCTATAATAGGTACATTAGGTACAGGTGTGTCTATAATAGGTACATTAGGTACAGGTGTATCTATAATAGGTACATTAGGCACAGGTGTATCTATAATAGGTACATTAGGCACAGGTGTATCTATAATAGGTACATTAGGCACAGGTGTATCTATAATAGGTAGATTAGGCACAGGTGTATCTATAATAGGTACATTAGGCACAGGTGTATCTATAATAGGTACATTAGGTACAGGTGTATCTATAATAGGTACATTAGGTACAGGTGTTTCTTTAATAGGTACATTAGGCACAGGTGTATCTATAATAGGTACATTAGGCACAGGTGTATCTATAATAGGTACATTAGGCACAGGTGTATCTATAATAGGTACATTAGGCACAGGTGTATCTATAATAGGTACATTAGGCACAGGTGTATCTATAATAGGTAGATTAGGCACTGGTGTATCTATAATAGGTACATTAGGCACAGGTGTATCTATAATAGGTACATTAGGTACAGGTGTATCTATAATAGGTACATTAGGTAAAGGTGTATCTATAATAGGTACATTAGGCACAGGTGTATCTATAATAGGTACATTAGGCACAGGTGTATCTATAATAGGTACACTTAGCTCCCTTCAAAATGGTTGAGCTGAATGGTGCTGATGCATGCGTCACGTCACGGGCGCCGTCAGTAGGGACTGGTCAACGAGTATGACGTAACGCAATGAAAATATACGACGCAAAAATACAGTGGACAGAGAAGGGTTTAAAGAAAAAAAATTACCGAATAGAATAGTAGAAAATTGTTTGATACGAGTATTCCCAATAAAAAATACTTCAGAAAAATAAACTTTGGCGTCGAACATATCTGCATTTTCAGCGATGACAACATTTTTTTTAGGAGTTCAATAGAATAAACATTATTTTATAACTTTAACCAGACAATTATTTAATTTAATGTGTATATTCCGAATCATCTAAATAAAACCCGTACAATTCCCATTCCAGTATTCATTTAATTATTTGCCCATTGACAACTTATTCACATCGTCAACCCAAATATTTGTAAAATTTTCAACCTGAAAATAGATATTGCGGTCATAATTTAGTCGTTGGGCTGCCGTATAACGCGCAGACGCGGTTATGTGAGTGCAGCTGTTGCGTTTAAAATCGTAATTAGTCCGTGCCTTAGTTGTACTGTACCGGGAGCGGAGTCCTGGGGGCCTTAGCGTAGGCACCAGTCTCCCACAATATTTTTCTTTGAGTCATGGGCTCAAAGAAAAATATTGTGGGAGACTGGTGCCTACGCTAAGCCGAGGCTTGTATTTGAGCTGAATGGTGCTGATCCATGCGTCATGTTCGTGAACTGTGATCTTTTGTGACTGGTCATCTCTTAGCTGCCATGGCTGATTTTAATTTTTGAATTGTTCTTTGTTTTATCTTTTTATTACGTGCTTCTAACGTGCACGTCTTTATTTATTTATTTATTTATTTATATATACTTTATTGTACACCAGATTATACATTACATAAAAAAAAAAGTAATACAATACAAAATATACAATGGGCGGCCTTATCGCTTACTGCGATCTCTTCCAGGCAACCTTGTCTTTCTACATTGTTCTCACATTTATAATTTCAACATGAATGATGTAACCAATATTTTGTAACAATAGAGTGTCCGTGGAGTTTCTTGCCCGTTCTTCTCCATAGGTACCTACTACGCTTTGAAATGGGCAACTAGCTTCATATTTCTGACTGACCGATTCCTTGACAATTCAAAAGCGTCTGTAAATGGTTTAATTGAAATAAATGCTTTGAGTTTGAGTTTGAGTTCCAATTACTGTGTGATTGCACTGGCGAAACATTCACAACAAAACATGTTGAAATCTCTATTTTCTGTCAATGTTCCATACAAGGTTTGACAGGAACTAGAGATTTAAACATGTTTTCTTGGCAATGTTTCGCCAGTGCAAACACTCAGTTACAGATACAAAATATACAACATTTCTTTGCTCTCTGCAACGTTTTCTAAACTGAAATCCAGACCATTATGGAACTATAACTCAGCTGCACAATTTTACAGCCATCACTGAATTTTATAAAACCCCTAACTGGGTCGGTCTAGGCAAGTCAATGCTCTGAAATATCAACATACGTCAACCCTCAACAGTGGCTGTCTGTGTGTGTGTTTGTAAATATGAGTATGTGTAGATAACCCAGTGTGCAAAAGTGCGTGAGTGATGTGTATGTGTGCAAGAGGGGAGCTAGGCTCGTTAAGAATGACTGGGGTTGGTTTCCATTGATTTGCGGTGGCATTTAAATTTCACATTCCTCGCTCGGAGGAGCTCGTGGCTAAGTAATAACAGCCGCACTAGTCAATCCATCAGGTTAAGCTACGCTTGCCGGGGTTGGTCAGTGGATGGGTGACCATCTTTACATACCGAGAATCCTCCGTACCACGGAAAGCACGTTAAGCCGTTGGTCCCGGCTGTCATTCGTGGATCTTTGACAGTTGTTACGGGGCGTCAGAAGCCCGAAAGTCTGACAACCAGTCTTACCAAGGGGTATCGTATTACCCAGTTACTGGGTTGTGGAGGTCAGATAGGCAGTCGCTCCATGTAAAATACTGGTATTCAGCTGCATCCAGTTAGACTGGAAGCCGACCCCAACATAGTTGGGAAAAGGCTAGGCAGATTGATTTAAATTTCACATTCCGTCTATGTTTATCTCTACCACAGGCTCATACTAATATGGCACTCAGCAAACAGTTCTGCAACACGCACCTACTTCTCCATCACCCACACCCACACGCTCACTCACCCACACATCCACAAACCCAACACACTTACATACCCACTCGCGCCACACAAACAATCTTTCCTATAAACAAACGAGTCAGTGTCAAATAATTTATTTATTTTAAATAGGCACATAAAACGCACCTCAAAGTTAACAAGAAAATACGTTCTAGTCGCCTTTTCCAAAAGGTAGTTCCTTATGGAGAAGAAAGCGCCAGAAACTTCACTGTTACTCTTTTAAAATGTTTTACAAAAAAAATTATACATTATTATGTGTGAAGACGATGTATCGTATGTACCTACTTGACGATTTTCCTTGAGAAAGGTGCTTACTACAACATTCCTAAGCTGAAGTAGGTAAGTATATTTCTCAATAAAATGTCTAGCTCAGTCATTATCATAAAACTCATGTAAAGATTCCTCCGAAAAGCAAAAATATAAGGGAAACCATTCTTATTCTCCCCTAGTGTTGCCATCATTAAAATTCAATGCAAAATCCTGTCTTCTTGATTGAAGTCTACATTTCTTTGGGTCATGAACCCCAGACTATATACGTATATGGTCTGTAACCCACTAAAATGGTAAAACGACATCGTTAGGCAGAAAATGTAAGTTTTATACAGTAAAATAAGAGTATAAAAAATAAAAGACAGATAAATGTATGGGTCTTTACATACAAAACGTGTATGTAAATGCTGACAGGCGTGCGCACTCGACGAAAGACGGACAGAGACTGATTTGAATTTTTGAATTTCGAACGCACGCTGCCGCGCAAGCGCATTGAATGGTGAATACTTAGTGTGCGCATGAGTTTTGGATCTTTAGGATTATTAACATTATAATTTTCTTTTTATTTGCTGAAAAATCAAGTGTACCTGTAACCATTGCCACCCAGACTGCCTTATTTATGTAGGAAAGTACTGTGGCATTCAAAAACTGCGGAGTAATTGCGTAACACAATTAAAATGCCAATGTCTTTCATTTTGACAGTTCATTGCGTTATTTACGTTGTTGAGTAGATTTTTTTTTCGTACCTATGAAACAATGGAAGTCAGAATAAAAGATATTGCGATCGATTGGACTCACAGGACTAGCCCATTTACAAAGGCTATATATGTACAACAATGTTTCTATGTTTCTAGGGTTCCGTACCTCAAAAGAATAAAACGGAACCCTTATAGAATCACTTCGTTGTCCGTCCATCAGTCTGTCAAACCCATTTTTCTCAGTAACGCGTGGAGGTATCAAGTTGAAATTAATATCAAATACGTAGAACTACGAGTATATAAAAAATACGGCCATCTAAGTGACATAATATATTTTGTTACGCAAATAAGTCAAAACCTACAGGGTACTTCCTGTTGACCTTTAATCATGAAATTTGGCAGGAAGCAAGGTTCACAACTAAAGGAAAAAGTCAGAAAATAGTTAATTTGTTATTTTATCACACAACAATATCTATTTTTGCGATTACAAACTTACATTTGCAGTTGGAGAATTGACCGTGACGTTTATCGATGTATGGGAGAAATTTTTTTCAACTACAATGCTGTTGTTTTTTTTTTTTTTGCGTGGGAATTTATCAAATAACTTCTCCCGCTCTGGGCGGAGCGGGAGGGCGTGTCAGACTTTTGCTGACTAAAACCCACCCGTGTTCCTTCCGTTGCCTGTGTGCCGGGGCCGCGATATCCCTTTCGGACAAACTCGCAACCCTGGCAGGCATTGAACTACGGAACCCTTCATTGTGCGTGGTCCGACATGCACTCGGTCGGTTTTTTTTTTCCGTTCGGCATGTTATCTTGTGCTGAGAAGAGTGAAATAGAGACTCCATACCACGTTAAGGTACAAAGAATTACTCATTGGGTTAATTACAGATTTCCTGTCACCATAAGTAAAAATCCTATCCGTCAAACAGTTCATAACCATCCCAATATTTCCCCAAGACATGGTGTCTCTTGTCAAGCCAGCAGCTATAGCAGCATATCTTAGACTTAACTATCTGAGAATCATGTCGTATTAGTTCACATTTCGCAGGCATATTGGCGCTGGTTAGAGTTGAGCCTAACATTGCTCGAATTTAGGATTATTTACTTAGTTGACAAGACGAAAATTTGGGACATGGCATTAAAAATTCAAAGCAAAACCCTTAATTAATAAAACACGGAGTAAAATTAAACAAGTTTCAACTTCGCTCCTCATTATGGTTTTATTGAGAAAATAAACAAAGATGGCTGTGCTACACTTAGTTTAAAAAACGTTTTACAAAAACAAAACAAAATACTTTAAAAAAAAAACACTTCAAAGTGAAAAAAAAACTTTGATTTCGGAAGTCCGTGTTGTCTGTATTTTAGTTTTTTTTTGCCACCGACTTCCGAATTTAAAGTTATTTTTCACTTTGCAGTCTTTTTATGGTAGTCAATTGTTTTTTTTGTAAAAAGGTTTTTTATTTTTCACTTTTTAGTTATGGTACCTACCCCACACCAATTCGTATACCAATACTTGCTATGTAAACAACGGTAATAGGAAGTATTATAACATAATCAAGATACACAAAGTGGATTAAATACGTAATATTGAAGTTAACTCAAAAACTACCCTAGGAAAATTAATAAAAAAAAAATTTAGGTCCACCGCGTAAGCTTTTTCTACCAAATATTTTTTTTTTTTTTAATATTGGTCATTAATTGATGAAAATATCGATGAAGATACATAAAAAAAAACATACTGACGAACATATTAACCTCATCTTTTTTTAAATTCTGTTAAAAATATAATAAGCAGCACCATATTTTTTTGCTCTATGATAAAACTACAATATTAAGCAGTAACAAACTATCAGTATTTAATATTTGAAGTCAATTTCGACTTCTATAAAAGTTTTAACTTTTATAGTCCCATCCCTATTTGATATCGTGCTTACCATCAGCTCATACAAATCCTAGGAAGGCCTACATAACGAACAGTTATAAATAACTGTAGATATACTATCTCTTCACGATATAATCATACTTGCTTGTTGATCTGGTTTTGACTCTCTTTTTGGGAATAAAATGCACTGATCAGGATTTAAATGCGACATTTTCAGTGCAGCGTTTATGCGCTTTTTAATTTTTAACGTGGCGATAATTATTATGGACGTCCACGTCACGATAACACAGGGAAGTAAAATTTATAAAAATATTAGAAGACCTTTTTAAATTAACGTCCACGATAACGTCATATCGTGCACGTATTTCCATACATTTCATGGACGTGGAATAATATCATGACGTTAGAAATTATAAAAGCGCACAATATCATAGAACGTAAGAAATAGACTATGACTTCTTTACCTATAATATTGTACCTTTTTATATTCGTTGCGAGTTTAATCATATATATACTTATAATTTACTATAACTTACTAACTATTTACACTAGGTACTAAATACAATAACTAACTACACAAATAGATACAAAAAACAAAAGGATACTTAGGCGTCGAAGTATTCGTCCGCATCGCTGTCATCCGGAAACGTGCCCAGAAGACTGGCAGCATTACCACGTTGAATGGCAATGCTAATTCTTTGGCCAAAGAACGAGCCAGCCATATCATAGTGATTTTAATCATTGTCTGTTTTCAACCGACTTCAAGAAAGAAAGAAACATTGAATAATAAGTTTATTTATTACAGAAACACGTGCATAAAAAAAAAAGATTATAAACTCGAGTAGATAACGACAACATAACGATAACAATATAATAACGAGCACAAAACAGAAATAGTCGGCAGCTGCTGGCACGTCATGACTGTGACAAGAAGGCTTCCACTCAGCATGATGCTGTGCTATGGAGACCCACAGCACAGCGCTGAGTTTCAGTGGTCACCCGCAACGGTACAAAATAGGAGGATGTTCTCTCAATTCAATGCCTACTTCTTAAATGATACCAAAGTCGATTACTTAGCTTTACATCACGCCTGTAACCACCTGGAGATATGCAGAGGTGTGTGGTTATTTTACCCTAATATTGCCAGTTTTGTTAAAAATCTCTTGGGGGCTAGTTTTTTGTTTGTATCCGGGCAAAAAATCCAGACCCCCGGCTGTTACTGAGAATTTCTTGAACTAAAAACCCAGTAACACTCCCCGACCTGGGAATCGAACCTAATATACCTACCTAATAATTTGAATTACCTATTGTGAATGTCAAAGTCAAAGTCAAAAGTCAAAACAATTTATTTCAATTAGGCACATAAAAGGCACTTATGAACGTCAAATTTACAAAAAAATAGAATTGATTCTAGTCGCCCCTTCCAAAAGGTAGTTTTCGTATGGAGAAGAATGGGCAAGAAACTCCACCGTTACTCTTTTAAAATGTTTTTACAATATTTTGTATACATTAATTATATAATTATATGTGAAGACGATGCATCTAGAATAAGATTACTATACCACGATAGGTAAAAAAATCTAATTGCAGATAAATTAATTATGATAGATAGATACATGGTGCTCACATATTTACAAACATTGCAAAATTATACGATATTCCTAACATTTTAACAAGTAATACTAATAAGTCAGTGTGTGAGTTCAAGAAATCACAGAATGTAAAATCAGAGTTATAAAAAATAACAAACTATATAATTAAATAAGCAACCAGTTTGATTTTGTCTAGACTCTAAATTGTCCTATGGAGCAGGACCAGCATGTTTCCAAGCATTCTTATCTTGGATATAATCCTCTAATTTGTAATATGCTTGTTTACAGAGTGTACTTTTAATATGAGTTTTAAATTTTCTTTCATTTAATTGTAATATATCACAAGGTATTTTATTGTAACATTTAACACAGTACCCCATAAAAGATGTATGTACTTTAGATAATCTGAAAAATGGTTGATCTATTTTATCTTTATTTCTAGTATTAAAATTATGTCTATCACTTATTTTATTAAAAATATGAAGATTTTTTCTTACATACATAATATTTTCATATATGAATTGGCAAGGTACCGTCATAATATTAATCCTTTTAAATAGTTCCCTGAGAGATTCGCGACGATGTAGATTATAAATGGCTCTGACAGCTCTCTTTTGTAAAATAAATATGGATTCAATGTCAGCAGCCCGACCCCACAGTAAAATGCCATACGACATAATACTGTGGAAGTAACTAAAATAAACCAAACGCGCGGTTTCTACATCTGTTAACTGTCTTATCTTTCTAACAGCATAAGCGGCCGAGCTTAGGCGCCCCGCAAGAGATGTTATATGAGGTCCCCATTGTAATTTCTCGTCTAGCGTGATTCCTAGGAAAACCGTTTGATTAATAAATTCTAGTTTTTCTCCATTCAATATGATGTCACATTCGCTACTTCTAACATTAGGTAATTTAAATCTAATGCATTTGGTTTTTTTTTTATTTAGTACCAAATTATTTACCGTAAACCAATCTTGGACTTGAAATATAGAGCTGTTAACGTCATCAAGATTTTGTGACCGTCGGTTTATTTTAAAGATCAACGATGTGTCATCTGCAAATAACACCATCTTCGGTTGATTTTGAAGTAATTGGGGTAAATCATTAATATAAACTAAAAAGAGGAATGGACCCAATATCGAACCCTGTGGAACGCCCATTGCCATTTCAGATCCCAATGAGTTTACGCCGTTTACTTGAACTTTAACTTTTCTATCTTTCAGGTACGATCTTAGTAAATCAAGAGCTGTATTCCTAATCCCATAGTGCTCCAGTTTCAGCAGAAGTGTTTCATGGTCTACGCAATCGAACGCCTTCGAGAGGTCGCAAAAGATTCCAATGGCATCTTATGCTTCTTCCCAGGCGTTAAAAATGTTCTTTATGAGGGTGACACCGGCGTCAGTGGTACAACGCCCTTTGGTGAAACCGTACTGTTGTTCATGAAAGATGGAATTTTTATTAAAGTGACGTAACATTTGATTCAGCATTAACTTTTCAAACACCTTGCTGAGAACTGGCAGAATTGACACAGGCCTATAATTGTTGGGTTCCTTACTATCACCGGATTTGAACAAAGGAACTACTTTACTGTGTTTCATGAGATCCGGAAAGACTCCTTGGTCTACACTGGTGTTAAATATGAAAGCTAAATAAGGCGCAATGGTTTCGATGATACATCTACAGACTTTTACAGACATTCCTCATAGATCTTCTGTTGATTTAATTTTAAGATCTTTAAAAGCTTTTAATGTGAGGACTATGTGGATTTTTTTAAAGAGTTTCCGTGGAGTTTCTTGCCCGTTCTTCTCCATAGGAACCTACTACGCTTTGGAATGGGCAACTAGCTTCATCTTTCTGACTGACCGATCCCTTGACAATTCAAAAGTACCTGCAATTGGTTTATTTGAAATAAATGCTTTGAGTTTTTAAAGAAGAAATAAATTACATTAATTTAGTACAGACTAAAACGCACACAATATGATATACAGCAGTTAAAAAATTAAAAACAAATAAATGGGTAAGAAATCAGGGGAGTGGGCGTGTGTGAGTGTGTGTATTCAAACTCAAAATGGCCACTAAACAGTTCAAACGCGGTAACTACTCTACTTTCTAACAACGACGTCATTTAGCAAGTTATTCAAGTACAAACAAACTAACCGTTTATGGTATTTTCTGAAGAATGTTTAAAGTTACGTAAAGACGCCATGTCACTTACCGTAGAGGCCTATTAGATGTACTAAGTGAATGCGCAAACGCCCTTAGAGTTAAGGGACGGTGCACACTACGTAGTTTGTTGAAGACCGACCGGCCGCCGCCGTCCGAAGACCGACCGCCTTTGGTTTTACTGTCAACCGAAGAAGAAAATCTGTGGCATAAGTGTAGGAGATTCATTATTATTATTTTATTATTAAGAAATAAAATATTAAAACTGATCAACCCCATTTTAGAACAAACTATTTACATCATACATATATATACATACAAATAAATAAAATTAAATTGTCTGTCAAAAAAAATAAGCTTTTTTACTAAATGCTGAAGAAAGTATTTATAAAGAAAAAAATAAATAATTGTCTGCCTGTTTGTTCCGGCTAATCTCCGAAACGGAAACGCGTGGACCAATTTTGACAGAACTCTGCTTTCAATAATAGATAGCTGATGTTGTAAGGAGTAACTTAAGCTATTTTTATTTTAGAAAGAAATAGGCTGCGACAGCACTGCTGCACGGCAGTGTCGCCCTGCCGCTACGTCAGACCAGTGGTGCGGCATTCATGGCAACGATTACGCGTGACGTTAACGATTAAATTGGCAACAAAACAACGAGACACCACGACCTGCTGTTGCTGGGTCTCAGCGGCCAGCGGCAGCGGCAGGCAGCACTGCCGTGGCGACAAGGCGGCGCGGCGGCAGCGGGGTTCGAAATCATACTTTTATGAGCCAAACCTTTCTTGTGTCAGTTCATACCTAAATCTACAACTTAACTATAGTACTAGATCATAACATAACATTGCAAATATTGTTATTAGGTTTTTGTATATTATGGAATTTCTCAGTAGCAGCCCGGAGTCTGGATTTGTGCCCGGTTGATGGCAATAGGCTCGCCCCCTGTTACATGGAACTTAAACATAACTGGCGAAATGTGGGTGTACTGTAGGTACACCTCTGCCTAACCATTCAGGGAAACAAAGCGTGATTTTATGTAAATATGCAATATAATATAAAAGCCTGTAAAAAAAAAGCATCCTATTGCTACTGTAACGGTTAGGGCTGCGCAGGGTAGGCTGCGCAGGCCGTTAACTGATAGGTAGATAGAGTAGGTGATTAACACAGCTGGATAGGTTAATACATATTTATTTAGATAGGTAGGTAGCAAAATAAGGCTAGGTCACGGGTAAGGTCACTAAACACTTGAGCACTGGCACACTTCGATGGGAAGGGTACCGTCCTTGGCAGCACGTGGTAGACGTGGCCTGTTCAGCACAGAGACACTGTTTAGAGGTGAAAAGTACTGTACAGCCAAGTATTAAAGTCCCACGTAATAGGGGGCGAGCTTATTCCTCTTACCGGACCACAAATCCAAGCAGATAAAGATTTGTAAGATATATTCCAAAATAATACACACCTTTTGTGCTCTATGAAATCTTCGCCTCACACGGTCAAAAGTAAATCCTTCCTTAGGAATGAGCACAAAGCTAAGGCCGGAGTTTGTCCTAAACCTATTGTTTCACCTGTCTTTGCATACGTAGCGTATGTGGGGAGCTTTGAAAGCGAAGATTAAGGGATATCTAAGCTTGAATATAGCGGAAAACACAAGCAAATTGGATTTTAGGCATGGCATGTGTCGGGAGGTTCCTGTTCCGGATAAGGCGGGAGGAAACACCCGGGTGTCACCACTGTGTGGATCGCCCGGAGGACACGGTGGAGCATACGGTGGAAGTCTGCCCTGCTTGGGCGGAACACCGCCGTGTCCTCACGGAGGCGATCGGCGGCGGCAATCTCTCGCGTCCGGCCCTGGTTCAGGCCATGGTCCGGAGCGAGAGTGCATGGGAGGCCGTAACTTCCTTCTGCGAAGCAGTAATGCTCGCGAAGGAGGAGAAGGAGCGCGCGAGGGAGAGGCAAGATTCGCGCCCCTAGTCGCCATGCCCCTAGTCGCCGCAGGAGACGGGTTTATGGGTTTTAGTCAGGAAAAGTCTGACACGCCTTCCTGCTCCACCCAGAGCGGGAGAAGTTATTTGATAATTACCCACACTAAAAAAAAAAAAGGCGAGGCTTTTGTGTAGGATATTGTCTTCTTCTTTTTGTGTGGTCAGTGACTAACCTGGTGTCAGAGTTTTAAAGCCGCCCTTGGCTTCACATCAATCTGCCTAGTTTTTCCCAACTACGTTAGGGTCGACTTCCAGTCTAACCGCATGCAGCTGTATACCAGTATTATACATGGAGCGACTGCCTATCTGACCTCCACAAACCAGTAACTGGGTTATACGATACCCCTTGGTAAGACTGGTTGTCAGACTTTCGGGCTTCTGACGACCCGTAACGACTGTCAAATATCCACGAATGACAGCCGGGACCAACGGCTTAACGTGATCTCTGACGCGCGAAGGAGTCTCGGTATGTAAAGATGGTCACCCATCCACAGACCAACCTTGGCAAGCGTAGCTTAACCTGATGTATCGACCCGTGCGGCAGTTATTACTTAGCTACGAGCTCCTCTGACTTGGCATCACATGCCGTCGAGAAATATCTCTCTGACATGACGGTTTCCTCACGATGTTTTCCTTCACCGTTTTTGAAGCCGGTTTTGTAGGATTATTGTGAATACTGGCGAAAAATAGACGATCATTCTCTGTCTTAAATCACTTAATTAACATGACATATCACGCCTGTAATTCCCGTACGGTTAAGCAGAGGAGTACCTATAGTACACCCACATTTCGCCAGTTATGTGTAAGTCTCATGTAATAGGGAGCGAGCCTATTGCCATCAACCGGGCACAAATCCAGATTCCGGGCTGCTACTGAGAAATTCCAGATGAAAAACCCAATAACACTTTGCCCCACCTGGGAATCGAACCCGGGACCTCATGCTCAGCGGTAGCGCTGGTCAGGAAGTTATCATATCATCCACATATACTAAGTGGGAACATTACGTATTATTGAAGCTTACTCTCAAACTATCCAAGCAAAGTTAATAAAATTTATATAGGACCAACTTGGGAGCATACACTTTCATACAAAAAAAAAAAATCTAAATCGGTCTACAATTGACGGATAAATCGGCGGACATACATAAAAAAACACAAAAGAACTTCGTTCCGAGGAGCTCGTGGCTAAGTAACAACAGCCGCACTGGTCGATCCATCAGGTTAAGCTACGCTTGCCGGGGTTGGTCAGTGGATGGGTGACCATCTTTACATACCGAGAATCCTCCGCGCCTCGGTCATTCGTGGATCTTTGACAGTCGTTACGAGTCGTCAGAAGCCCGAAAGTCTGACACCAGTCTTATCAAGGGGTAGCGTATTACCCAGTTACTGGGTTGTGGAGGTCAGATAGGCAGTCGCTCCATGTAAAATACTGGTATTCAGCTGCATCCGGTTAGACTGGAAGCCGACCCCAACATATGTTGTTGGGAAAAGGCTAGGCAGATTGGTTGAACTTCGTTCCGACAAGGTATTTTCGCGACATTTACCGAAGAAGTGAATTCAAAATCAGGTAAAATCTGGTGGCCTTTAAATGCTTTTTTTCAGTCTATTTCCAAGATATTACTGACTTATATTATTACTCGGGCTATTTCTTCTCAAATCATACTTTTGCTTTACAGGGTGAGAAAGAAATCTAAACTAATATTTTAAAGAGATTTTTTGTATGTTCGTATGTTTGTTTGTAATGAATAAACTCAAAAACTACTGGAAAGATTTAAAAAAATCTTTCACTAGTAAAATGCTATAATATCACTGAGTAATATAGGCTATAATTTATAAAGTTATCACGCGGGTAAAGCAGCAGGCGGAAACTAGTCCATTTTAAACAAAATTCCACCCGTCAGTACAATCTTTTTCCAAAAATGATCGCTCCTAATACTTTGAACAAACCGTCTGTCCGCGCCTCTTTAGCGTCTCGTTTGTGCGCGTCTCAATCGACTCTTGCGCATAACGAAGTGGTATATTTAGTCATGTGATAAATAGTTTACCGTGGTGCTTAGGTGGATGGGTACGGATGGATGGGTGATGTTATTTATGGATGAATGTCAACGTAACATTGGGCCACATTTAAGGTAAATGTTTTTACGATTAAGTCAGTTTATGTTACGCTTTAGAAGGCTTTACTAGAGTCTGCGCCATCACTGAAGTTTGGCGGAAAATTGTGGCACTACGTTTTTTTAATGCAATTTGATACAATGACATAGACACTAGGGCCGCGTCTATCGGGCTTAAGTCGTGGCGCCGACTCTAGACCTTTTTCGGATTAAAATTTGATGGCGTATTATTATGCGCGTATTAGCGCGCGTCACAGTGTCAGATTTGCAGTTTTGTCCGCCCTAGGCCCCAAGCCATGTAGTAAGTATCATGATCTAATAAAACAAGATCTGGCATTCCGGGAGCGACACATGCTTACGTCACTATCCAGTTTCCACTTTATTGCAACAAAACACGAATTAAAGAAAAAAAAAACAGTCACCATTCTGTTAAAAAATATGTACAAAGCATTTAAATTGTCGTTTCATTTGTCTAATCAAACGAAACAAATTAATTTAAGCAAGGTAATTGTTAATTTAAACCTCATTGTTTTATCGGATTCGCACAGGTAATCAAGGTGGTTGGGGAGTTATTATTACAAACTTCTGGTAACACAGATGTGATGACGTAGACTTGTGTCACCCACGTGACCACTGTGTCTCGGAATGCTATACCTGGCGAAGTATATTATTATAGCATGGTAGGTATCAGCCGCCCCTTTCGCAGCACCCTTCATATATACTACATAATGAGTTTACTTTATTGCCAACTTTTATCGAAATCGGTTCAGGAATTTACATACTCGTAGTTAGGTAACTATGAGTCGGTTTGGCGCCGCGAAATTCTATGTCGCGATTCAATAAGTTATGTGGACATATTTTTAAATGGTTTTAAGTTATTATTGTTATTAGATGCGGTGCAGTGCGGTTATATAAGGAGCCCATTAATATAAGGAGTCTTTTTAGTACTGACCTGACTACCAAAATACCATAGGAAAAATGCAAACAAACGGGTTGTTTCAAATTTCAGCATTTTATACTGTGTACTATTTATCACTCCGGTATAATATACCTTTGGAAAAAAAAAAAGTTTATTCTGTACAAACAAAACGCACATTTAAAGACAAAAATACATATAAAACACACATACAAAAGTAGCCAAAAGCCTCGTATTCAACCAATATTTTTTTATTTTTTTTATTGACAATGTTGTTCATTGGTTGATGTCAAGGCCACGGAACAAAGACAATATTGCGTAATTACTCTTGCGATATTGGTAAATGACAACAAAAACAAAATGCTGATTGCAGAGTTAACTACTTTTGTAACAAACAATAAGAAAAATAAAAGCTGTGCGTCGCATCTGTGCAAGAACAGGTCTTTGCTCAGCTTTGTACTTAGATCATTAATTTCTTGCTTATAAGCAAACAAACATAATGTTTTGGAGATACCCAAAACACCCTTACCCTTTTATGCTATAATTGTGGGGGATAATTAACATAGCCACCATAACGCTTATCAACACGAGCCGTCAAATTAAGTATTGATGTTCTTTAGGCTGCCTGTCCACTGGAGCGGAGAGGAGAATAGCGGAGTAGCGGTGTGCCATAAAACCTCCGCTCCGCTTCAGTGGATAGGGATTTGCGAACTAGTTTAAAAATTAGGCATGGGTTCGATATATCAAAACGTAACTTATATCGGATATGTGTTTATTATCATACCATATCGATATCTAAATATACATAACCGTTTTCACAAAAACTTCATCGAGCTATGGCTTATCCAAAGCGCAACAACGAAAACGAACTACGAATAATGTCGAATAAATAATAACGAACAAAACGCAAACTTCACATCACGAGCGATATGACATCGACGGTTTTTATTCGCTTTGTCTCTGTCTTACCATTCAATGTTTTACTGGCGTAAAAGTGATGAAGCGAATATTACGTAACTTCGGCTAGTGATTGGTTATTTGGTTAATAATAGTGCGTGCGTAATATCTATATCCTAACGCGCTAGCAATAAGGTCTAGTTTCTTTTTATTTAGTTACAACAAATATTCCATAAGTTAGCAACTTTCCGGCGGCTACTCGATATCAGGGAGAAATTCATTCTTTAAACTAGCCCTACGTCCAATAGATTTAAGGTTGAATTTATGTTGTTGGAATAAGAAATTGCATCGAATTAATTTTGAATTGTATTTTTTAGACAGTTTTGTTTTGAGTTGCACTTGACCTTGGTGACACGTGCCCTACTTAACGATAATTCTTTGCCTTTTTTTAGTTTTATAGTTTGTATTTAGGTACTTATTGTAAATAAAAAGTAAATTTTTCAACATTTCTTAATGCAAATTCTTAATTCATCCAGAATGAATCAATCAATAACGTAGAAAAAAAAAATAAAAAATAATATTCAATCATTGTAAATAAGACGATTTTTAAATGCGCCAGAAAAGTTAGCTTTTAATAATTGACATAATTATAGTATGTTTTCAAAAAGTTTTCTGCTAGTCCTAAGCCTAAATTAAAGCATGAAGGGAAATCGTCCTACTTACAAGAAGCTAAACTGATAAATTTATTATTTTTAAACTTTAAAAAACGAAAGCACTTATATCAATGTGTTAACGGTAAAAGTGTGAGTTTGCGTTTCGTTCGTTTCAGTTACTTGTGCAAATCGTACTACTGATATCGATATCTGAAAACGGTTTTCAATATCGATATGAAAACTGAATATCGGTTACATATCCGTTAGCAACTAAATACGAAAACGCCCATGTCTATTAAAAATTCATACAAAACCGGGAAGCGGAGCGGGGAAACAGAGCGGAGAAGCGAAGAGGGGAAGTGGAGCGGGGAAACGGAGCGTAGAAGCGGAGAGAGGAAGCGGAGAGGCAATGCGGAAAAATACGTGAACTCGGTCTAGCTCCGCACAGTCCGCAACACCGCTCCGATACCTCGCTCCACACAGTCCGTAACTCCGCTCCGCTACCTCGCTCCGCATCAATGGACAGACACTGTCCGCAACTCCGCTCCACTCCGCTGCCATTCTACTCTCCGCTGCCTCGCTCCGCTTCAATGGACAGGCAGCCTTAGGGTCTATACTACTTTAGCGATACTCTATAGAAAAGGGACGATCCTCCGACCAGACGGGTGTCGTGTCTGGAGGGCAACTGCCAAATGGTTGAAGTCGGGAGCTTGTATTATAAATATTATGTCGATCGCACGGTAAACTCTAACTGCGCGATGCAGGATTTGTGTGACGTCAGGTCTTTGATGCGTAGTTCGCATGTGGCGATGTAGATGCCGCTACAATACCTCATATTGCTTAACACGATCCTCCGTTATATCGAAAATACTGCAGCATTCATTTTGAAATAAATATATTATGTTAAAGTTGAGGATTAATGTTCAGTACTATGTTACGTAAGAGAGAGAGAGAGAAAGGAGGAAAGAGAGAGGGAAAGAGGGGGAAAGAGAGAGAAAGAGAGAGATGGAGAAAGAGAGAGAAAGAAAGAGAGGGAGAAAGAGAGAATGAAAGAGAGGGAGAAAGAGAGAGAAAGAGAGAGAGGGAGAAAGAGAGAGAGGGAGAAAGAGAGAGAAAGAGTGAAAGTGAGAAAGAGAGAGAAAGAGGGAGAAAGAAAGAGAGGGAGAAAGAGGGAGAAAGAAAGAGAGGGAGAAAGAAAGAGAGGGAGAAAGAGAAAGAAAGAGAGACAGAGTAAGAGAGAGAAAGAGAGAGAAAGAGAGAGAGTAAGAGAGAGAAATAGAGAGAAAGAGCGAGAGAGAGAGAAAGAGATGGACAGCGAGAGAGGGAGACGGGAGAGAGTGAGACGAGTATTGCAACAAGACCCCTTGAAAACACAATTTTACTTCGTTTGACAGTGTTTTATAACACGGTTGACCAACCGCGGTGGCTAACTTTAGCGCAAACTTAATGCCGGTAACCTTCCCGGAGGGTTATGGCGACATGCCATAATATGAGTTCTATGAAAAATGTGTGAGGTCGAAAGTGTTAAAGGCGCTCCCTCGCCGGAGCATTCGCCTGTAATATAACAATCCAAGATTCGTTTTTTGAGCATTACGTTACAGTACTGCCTCACTGACTGACGAGTAGTAACACGATTCCATAAAGATTTATCTATAGAAAAAAAATCGAAACCACCAAACCGGACAATAAACCGCTGGTATTAAAAATACTTCAAATTAGATCATAAAACTTTGCTTATTAACTGAACTAACTATAAAGCAGATACTATGTTTTTTTTCCATTATTTTCGCCGTAAAAAGAAATTACCTAAACTATTGGTATCTTGGACCCACGAGCTCCCCGCTCAGTCTCGCTCTCACTCAGTCCGTCAGCAGTATGGTGCGAGCGAGATAAAAAGTTGAATTTAAGTTGAGGTACTATGGACTCTTAATTTATAACATATTAACATCACGTCGGTTATCCCCGAAGGATTACAGTTATAGGTGTATGGGAAAGTTACATTACATTATATATATTTAATAAATGAAATTCCTTAATTAATTTATTTAAAATGTATAAACTCACAATATAAAATATTTTAAAATAAAAAAAAATATTTATAAAGACCTACATTTATGTTTTTTTATGGTTTATAATTTAAAAAAAAATGTATATTCTGTAATACTTATCTTCAAATTAACGTAGGGTGTCAATTTGCTTAGCTTAATTTCCCTGTTATTAATTTAATTATAAATATATTTTATATAATAAAATTAAAAAATCCTGTTAGACCCTCACAAAAAGCTACTCTATCCACTTCCAAACAATTACATCCAAATCCATTAACAAAAAAAAAAAAAAACACACTTTCAAAAATCACCGTAAAATCTTTATATCACAGCATCTTTCTGCTCGTCATCTCATAACGACATTTACTTGGAGTTGAGATATAAACCTGATGCTACAAAGTAGTCTGTAATGAGAGTAATGGCTTAAAATTATACGCTTCATTTCATTACTTAATGTAGATTTAAGGCACTGCTACTCTGGAAGCGATAATATATTTTTCATTGCAAATATTGCAATATTTTTAGTTTTTTTTGTAATTAAATCGACCAACGAACAAATTAAGGCTTTGTGCAGACCAGCGCGACGCGACGGCGCGACGCGACTCAAACAATGCAATTTCTAAGAAAACTGTACGGTATAACAATAACCGGCGTCACGTCGCGCGACAAGTCGCGCTGGTCTGCCTTTACTTGGCAAAATAAATAGTATTTATTTTAGAAAAACAGGCGACAAAGAGAGTATATAAAAAAAAAAAAAACTTAATAAAACAGGACGCACGAAATTTTGCTAAATATGGATAGTTGACAGGGGAAAAAAAACTATTTAATACGTCAGTCAGACAATAAAAAAATATTAGACACGTATTTTTTTGCTTTATCATAATAATATTAATAAAAACGGTTTAAATAAAACGCATTAACGTTGGGGAGTGGGGTTTCGCTACGTCACAAGTCAGTATAAAATCTACCGAGGAGTGATGTCATGCCACATTTTAACTCAATGAATTGCCGTAATCTTTAAATTAGTTAAAAAAAGAAAAAAAAAAAAAGAAATAGTGTCCAATATTTTTTAATTATCAATCTGACGAAATATTAGTCAACATGAGAATTATAGAGAAGTTCCATTGTCTCCGAAGACCTCCATTCCATTAAGTCTTCATCAAAAATAGGGACTATTTCGGGAATGTTCATTTTAACAACATTCTTGAAAATCGAGGTACCCAATTGGCGACGCCGTCCTTCCTCCTTTTTTTGAAATCGTATATTTCATTAAATTTTGTTTATTTATTAAAATCAGATACAGTGATCCATATTTATGTTAGTATTACTTAAAAAATAAATTAGTAGTCAATGATTAAAAGACAGGCCGCAATAAAACTATTATAACTAAAATAAATAACTGAAATATGTACATAAGGTATCTTATGAGATAAATTAATAAATTAATCGCAATCTTTATATAGAAATAAAGAAAAAATGTATGTAGAAGAAGAACAGGACGTAAGAGAAATACAAAAAAAACAAAAATACTGTTAAAATATCTCGTACAAATAGCATAGCGTAACATCGCTTTCACTACCCCACACGCTTCCCTCAACGAAATTGCATTTTGATCGCGAATCAAAATTACACACGATACGAGTTACTTCATATAATTATTATTTTATTACAGAATGGCTGCCGGAGTCATTTTACGAGATATTATTATCATATTAGAGCCCAAATGTGCTGTAATAGGCAGCGTTTATTATAACCTTGTTATTATTTTATCCTTTGAACGAAAAAGGATAGAAAATTAAGCTACAATTCCTGCAGATAAATATTGGATGGGTGTCTTCTTTTATGATAATTTTGACAGATGTAAAAAATAAAGGGATATTGTTTTACTCAGTTACTGGGTTGTGGAGGTCAAAAAGGCAGTCGCTCCATGTAAAATACGGGTACAGCTGCATCCGGTTAGACTGGAAGCTGACCACAACATAGTTGGGATAAGCCTGGGCAGATGATAAGAAAAAGAAGAAGAATTATGGAATTTGTATTTTATACTGTTACTATCCCACTGTATGCCGTAAGACCTCTTCTTCTGTACAGAAGTAACGAGCACTGAAGAAGATGGTTTTAGAAGCTACCTTCATCATAATTTCAGCTCAGAAAAACACCTACTGCTGGGTAAAGGTTTCGTTTCTTTCCTGCTATTCTTCGTGATGTTATGCGTCAGCTCTTGCAGGTAAAACGCATAACCACCAAACTTGGCAAACAGATTAGTGATGATAGTAAGTTATTATTAGCAGCTAGGAAGACACTGTTACCCATCCTCATGACTCACGGGACCCGTCATTGACGATTCGTCAAAAAAAACGATAGACGCACGTTTACATTGCATAAGGAAACGAGTGTTTTCGCGATTCGCCAAAATATTCGAATATATATTCACACTTGATTCGTGATTCTGAGTCCAGTCTTGGACGAGCGCTTCAGCGGATCCGTCACAAAAAAATCACGATTTATGTTTTTTGTGATTTTTAAAAGACGATACGTGTTATAAGAGATATCAGTAATTTTCCACGATTCGTGATGCTTGTGAACACGGGCATTTAAAAAGAATTGCCACAGACAAAAAAAAAAACGAATCGTGAAAAAAGTCAAAAATCACGAATCGTCCTCGTTTTACGAGCCTTTAGTTAACTTTAAGGATATCCACAGAAAGAGAAAGCGAATAAGGAGATTAAATCAGGAAATGTTATTTTGTTTATCCATTAAGATTTTTTCAGTAGCAGCCTGGAGTCAGATTTGCGCCCCGGAACGGCAATGAAAATAAGTTCATCTTTTATTACATTGTATGGGACTTAAACATAGCTGGCGAAATGTTCTGAATTTGTTTGAGATACCGGCTTGATGTTTGCCGTTAAGTGCCAGCGCAATCTGTGCGTCTGCTCGTAGCGTCTAGTCGCTGCTACAAGACGCAAAGCTGTCGTTTGCGTCTCCACCAGTTGTTACGACAGACCTCGTACAGCGCAACTGCCCCGAGCCAGCCCCCCAAACGAACGTGTATGTATTGACGGGAACCTTAACACACCGAAGGATCTTACGGGCCATGCTCATAACCCGCCTGCTGCGCCCCATGACGGCGACGTAGCGACTACCCTGGGAAGTCGTGCAGGAAGCGCAGCATTTTCTTTAAGTATTCGACAGAGACGGTCCTGTTGTTCCTCTTGTTGCATTTACCTTAGTGCTTCATGCAAAGGCGAAGTTGCAATACAAACAAACGTGCACCTTCTATAGCGCTCACAGTAAGACTGACAGTGCTCTGTCGCTTGCGTCGGGTGCCGCGTGCACCGTGCGTCATTGCGACAAGTACTGTGAACGTGCAACCCCTAGCCTGTCATTGCGACATGTCGCCAAGAGTGCTGAACAAAATAATATGAAAAGTGTCGTCTGCAGTCTGTCTCGTCGAGCTGTCCCAGTCGCATAGTGTGCGCCATGTCTAGGTGCTTGAATACACGAGTGGCATGTTCCCAACGGCAGCCACCGATACGTCAACGGCTGCAGTTGCCTCTGTCGACGTCAGCCGTCGACGCGTCTACGGCTGATGATCACTAGTGTCGACAGCAATTGCCTCTGCCGTTGGTAATGTGTCGCTCGTGTATGAAGAGCACTGAGACCATTGGAATACCAAATCTTATTTTTAGCCTAAAGCTATAAAGACAATATTAAAACTTTTAAGTCATCCCAGGCGTCATCTAAAGCTAACAAAAACGAAAGTTTCATATCTTTTAAAAGCTTTTAAGTTGAAGGTAATAAATAATAACATACTTGAGCCTTAAGGAGAAGTCTATCAAGTTGTTTAAGGGTGGGTTACCCCTTTCGTACCTACTTGAGTAGGGGCGTCTGTTTTGATAGTTAAAATTAAATGTGTGGGTTGTTTTTCAGTGTGTTTCTTACCGTTATTAAGAATCGTTTTCTCATAAAGAGTACATTTTTTTTCCGTGGGTGCTAAACAAAACATAGTGTGAAACACAGAAGTAGTATAATTATCCTGGATATCAAAATAATGTAACATCCTGTAAAGGAGCAATATATTTTGTAATCACGTTCTCGAACACGGCTCTAACCATTTCGATTAAAGTTGCAATATAGGGTTTTACGGGGGCGAAAAATCGATCTAGCTGGCTACCTTAAAATAATGACATGGCAGCATGGAATTAGTAAGTACCATGGTATAATAATATACTTCGCCAGGTATAGCATTCCGAGACACAGTGGTACCTACTATCATGGCAGCATGGAATTAGTATTTAATATACATGGAATTAGTATGAACTATCCTATACTATTAAATGAGCATTCTATATTTTCACCCGAGCAGAGCTCGGACGCCCAGGTACTAATAATAATACCAGCAGTAGTTACTGTCCCACTGCAGGGCAAAGGCCTCTTCTCATATAGAGAAGGCACGAGCATTGATCACCACGCTTGCTCCAGGTTTTCTCACGATGTTTTTCTTTCACCGATGCGATGTCAGTAATTTCCAAGATAAACTCAGAAAGTACTTAAATATGAAAATAAAAACGGTTTTTGACACAACCTCGTGCATGAGAGGAGAGGCATAACCCACTGGGCCATCAAAGTCATCACACCCACCATGAACGGCGCTTTTTTAAAATGTTGTTTAATCGAAGAGGCATCTGCAATACCAGTAACATCGCAGATGCGTCGCCATCCTAGAGACAAAGAACTGAAGTGTCGCTTGTTGGACTTGGCGACAGAGATAGAAAGTTGGCGCTTTGAAATTTTACGCCGGTTATATAAAAAAAAAAAAACCGACGTAAAATTTGAATGCAGGGGGGTTCAGAATCATGTACTAAATCCATGGTATCAGTTTTCGCGTCGATGTCCCTGCCACCCTTTATATTATATTTACATGTATGTGAATAAACATTATCATTATCACTATCGAACCCCAAACGAACAGGCTCTCTTTATGCCATCTTTGGACAGTGGGCTGACCAGACGTTTATTACGCCTGAACAGGAACGGCCTGCGGTGACTCTCTAAACAAACACTTTCACACAATAGGCATAACGGACAGTCCTCTGTGCAGGGCGTGCATGGAGGCTGAGGAAACCGTCGCGCACGTGCTCTTTGAATGCACAGGCGTCACCCAGAGTAGAACAGAAACCCTCGGGTCACCCAGATCTTTCACAGACGTTCTAAACAGACTAGGAGCTTTAATTAGCTTCTGAAGGGAGGGGGGCTGGTTGGAATAACCACCAAACGGCCGCCACGGCCCACGAATAATGGTCCACCTGATGGACTAAGTGCGGAAACCAACCCTATAACATAGAACATAGCCATGGATTCGAAATTGGATTGCCACGAACATTTTTGACGAACACAGTGTTTGATCTGTTCGTTAGCGGAACGCACATGCGAGCAGTGTTCGATTTTAGTGTACACCATGTTTTTGTAACTTCGTGCGTACATGCCTTTATGGATGATCACCTATCCTCGAACCGACCGCGGTAAGAGTAGCTTAACTTTCACGATCACAAATTCCTTTATAACACCGTAAACAGAAACAAATAACACCCCCTTATAACTTATGAGCTCCTTAATAAAAAATAAAACTAGGTAATGGTCTCTCAATTCGTCTTAAATTTTTAATAAGACCCTTATAATATTTTTTTATTATCCACTTCTAATGCATTTTGAACCTTATCCGATTATAATAAGAGCTTTTTAGAAGTTAGATTAAAAAGTAGAAATTGAATTTGAAAAGGATGTGAGTACTTGTACCTATTCATAATTTTAACAGTTACGTTTTTGAGGATAGTCTTAAATAAAATTTTATTGGATAATGATTGACAAGAATTTTGAGAGGTTCATGGTAAATTACCACCACGCATATTAATTCATCTGTGTTCATCCTCATCTGCCTAGGGTCAGCTTCCAGTCTAACCGGTTGCAGCTGAATACCAGTAATTTACATGAATCGACTGCTTATCTCACCTCTACAACCCAGTGACTGAGAAACCCGAAACCTTTGTTATATAGGCAACTGAAGGAACACGGGTGGGTTTTAGTCAGTAAGAGTCTGACACGCCCTCTCGCTCCGCCCAGAGCTACCGAAGTGGCCTATTCAGATACGACCGATCAAGGCTCGGATACCGGTTAAATTTTCAAACTGTTATCATGTACTTGACGCAAAAACCTTAACATTCGGTTTCGTTCGCATAAACCGGTTTTTTTAAACCGGTATTTGGAAGAGTATTTGCATAAAGATTTTTTCGGATTAAACGGTTTAGAACTACAAAAACCGGTTAATACGGGCACGATAAACAAACGTCGCGCGCTATTCGTACGTCTACATACCGCGGCGCTATGTACAGCATCCTTACAAGTTGCTACGCGTTTACCGACATGCTGTTCGTCAAATAAACCGGTTAATATAGGTTAAAATAAAGTTCTTAAAATGTTCACGTTCTTAAGAAAAGTTCGGAGGAATACCGAAATAAACCGGTATTAACCGGTATTTCATAAACCGGTTCCGAGCCTTGCGAGCGATATCGCTGTCGTGTTCAGTAGCGATACTGGTCCAAAGTGACTAACCAAAAGGCGAACCAGTATCGCTAACGATAGATATCCGTGATCGCTACTACTACTAGCGCGACGGCGATATCGATTATAACTGAACAGGCCTTTAGGCCTGGTCGTCAGACTTTCGGCTGACTGTCGTTTAATCAATCAACTCAGGCTACCACCGTCCACTGCTGGGCATCACCATCCCAAATCCCTTGACATCTGTCTAAAGTATCTCAACGGTTGTTCTTCAAAAAAACTGACCCGATCCAAAATATGACCGCAGCAAGTGTCGCTTAACCTCACATAACAGTACATCATAATTCACTAATCAGATTACAAGTCAAATCCGACCGCCTTATTTTAATTCCAACAATTATAATTATTTTAATAATTCCTAAGAAGATTAATAATTAATTTGACAGAATATTTTAGGGCACAATATTACAGGTCTACTCGTATAGGTACAATAATATATGTATAAAGGTAAGTAGGTATAATGAGGACAGGTAAATGACACAGGCGTCTCGTGGATGCGGGGTGAGACACTTGGGGCCGCGTGAATCGACCCTTTCTGAAATTGAAAGCTGTTTTTCATCATCATCATCATTATAAAATACAATAGACGATGTATATTTAGTAACCTAATCCGCTTAACTGTTCTTAAAGAGTCATAAAGAACCCTGTAAGAAATCGACACGTGTTTCACCTCTCAATGAGGCTTCCTCAGGATGACGATTGACTTGTTGCGAACCTGGACCCGACGTGTTGACACGTCAAGTGTCGAGAGCAGAGTGAGACGCAGAGTGTCACTGTATCATCATCATTAGCCTGCAGCAGTCCACTAATGGACATAGTACTCTCTAATTTCACGCCATTCAGCTCGATTTTCGGCAACTCTCATCCAGCTGCTACCTGCCACCCTGCGAAGATCGTCGCTCCACCTAGCCTGACGACGTCCTACCTTACGTTTGCATCGCGGTCTCCACTCAAGAACACGTCTACTCCCCAACGGTCATCAGTTGTTCTACGGGTAATATGGCCGGCCCACTGCCACTTGCTTGCTTGCTTATTCTGTGAGCTATGTCGACAACTTTGGTTCTCTGCCGGATCACCTCGTTTCGGATTCGATCCCTCAGAGAGACTACAAGCATAGCCAGTTGCGTATTCCATGGTGGCCGTGTGTGTTGGCCCATGAAGTTCCCTTCAAAATGGTTGAGCTGTATGGTGCTGATCCATGCGTTATGTTCGTGAACGGGCGCCGTCAGTAGAGACTGGTCATCTCTTAGCTGCCACGGCTTATTTTGATTTATTTGTTTTTGTTTTTATATTTTTATTACGGACGCTTTTAACGTGTACGTCTTTCTACATTGTTCTCACATGTATAATTCCAACATGAATGATTTTGTAACAATATTTTCATTTAAAAGAGTGTCCGTGGAGTTTCTTGCCCGTTCTTCTCCAAAGGAACCTACTACGCTTTGGAATGGGCAATTAGCCTCATCTTTCTGACTGACTGACTTACCAAGGGGTATCGTTTACCTAGTTACTGTATAGATAGGCAGTCGCTTCATGTGAAATACTGGTATTCAGCTGCATCCGGTTAGACTGGAAGCCGAACCCAACAAGAAAAAGCAGCAGGCAAAAGGAAAAGGCAGCAGATTGAGCTATACAATGTCACCATGGGCATGTATTTTCCGTATTTTTCTGAAAATTCATGAAATATTATGGAAAATTAACTTCAAAAGGTCAATCTTGAATACTTTTCATGTTATGTTTTTTTTTTTTATAGTAAAATTTGCCTTATCTCCTATGTTATTGGGTCGATTTGAATTCTGTTTATTATTTCTAAAAGCTTATGAGTTATTTTATCGGATCAACTAAAATTTTTTTGTAAAATTTGTCGACTATGAAAAGAAAATCGGAGGTGAAGACATTCTTTTTCTAAAAAGATCAGTGTTTATTTTATAAAAACACAAGTGTAAGTCCATAAAATCAAGATAATTTTCGATAATTTGTCATGAATATTCAGAGAAATACGGGCGGGCTCACATGGACATGGGTGACATTGTATAGCAATTGAACAACCCGTTCACTTCACAACACTGCTGCAGCACTCACTTTCACAACAACTCAGGGTGATAATACAGAGAAACAAGTGTACTTGTACTTTAAATTGTGTATAGAGTTTATTTTTGCATAACAAAATTCACAGACCTAATTAAATGGCGGAAAATCTTAATATCGAGATTCACAAATCGACCAAAAATTAACAACGCCATCTATCGGCACAAAAGTTAACTATTATTCTCAAACAGCAATTTATTGTATTTCAAGCCTAAAATTAAAATTAATATAGCGTGTTTTCTCTCAGCGCAGTATAGAACCCACCATTTCATCCCTAGTCTCCCCTCCCCATCTCATGCGTATTGATTTTGGTCGTTAGAGGGATTTATTTATGAGTCGCGACTGTGAACCCGAGGTACGGGGCTTCGACGACGGGTCGAGGTACAGTTAGCAGAAGATTTGTTTGTCTGGGGGAGTTATCAACAAGAATCATTCTTATTCGATTATTTTAAGGTTTGATGTGGTTTGAAGGCATATATATATATTCGTAAGCTAGTTTTACCTGTGATAGCTACTTCCATATGGGAGGGTCTACTGTGCATAGCTATGAGGTCTTTGCTTCATTATTGGTAAAGATACAAGACTCTTAATATTAACCAATATAACAAAGCGAAACGTTTTGCTCTTCTTGCCCTGCCATATCTACACATATTACACACACATATTATAATCAGAAAATAAATAAATGAGTAATAACATAAATAAATATAATAAAAATACTGAAAAAAAAAAAAAAAATGGTGGATACTTATCTATTATTTAAATATTTAGTAATAAGCTTCCTCTCTCCCACTTATTTAAAATTTAGCTGTGCCCGACAGGGTCCATAATTGTTACAATTTATTTATTCCTATCACCTGTATGTGTACATTATAAATTGCAATAAAGATGAATTGAAATTGAAATAATATCTTGGTAGTAGCTTTGGGTATGATTTTAATTATCTAGACAATCAACGTGCTATAGTATTACTAATAATTATGAACTAAAATCTAGGCTTGGTCCACACTTTTTAGGGTTCCGTATACCAATGCCAAACAAAACCCTATTACTAAGCCTCCACTGTCCGTATGTCTGTCTGTCTGTTAGCGAGCTGTATCTCATAAACAGGTAGACAGTTAAAAATTTCACAGATTAAGCCTTTCTATTGCAGCTATAACAAGAAATAATAAAAATTCAATATTAAAGGGGGGTCTCTATTCAATAAACATTACAAGTTGAAAAAAAAAGTCTTACCCTGGCATAATTATGTCATTGTCTAGAGCTCATCGAGTAGAGACCAAATATATTTTATATATTTTTTAATCTTTAAAAGTAATGAAAGGTCGTAAAAGTTGTCAGTTTTAGACCATTTTTGTACGAGCTCTGTCTCAACAACTAAACAAGTTGGGAATTTGAAACTTCTAACAAATACTAAAAATGCCGATTGTTATGGTATTTGATTTAAATATGGGTGAATTTCTGCAACTGCAAAAATAACCTTGTAATTCATTGTATCATTATGAAATACAAATCTATCTTTGCGATTTGGAAAATATAAGGTACAAATAATAATGTTCTTCGTTTAGTATTTTCATTTATTTGCTAAATGATGTACGGTGGCACGAAACCCTTCGTGTGCGAGTCCGACTCGCACTTGGCTGGTTTTATTTATATGCGTTTCAGCTGCATCTAGGGTTGCCTGGCCCAAAAATAGAAAAGCCGGACACGGATGCATACTTAGCCGGACATTTCGCCCTGAAAGTCTCACAAACAAGTTTTTAAAAGAAAAAAAAAATAGTTTTATTTGTGTAGGTATTTATTACTGTTATTCATTTGAGACTTACTCTAATTAAGAATCACAATTTTATTTCTTATTAAAGTAATTTGTAACTTCTTTACATTAAATTAAATAAAACTTTATTTCAGACTAAGGTCCATATTTTTGTTAGTATTTTGGTTTTAGTAACAATGGTGCTTAAAGTAGGTTAGTATTGTTAGTTTTCACGAACTAAATTTATTTATGCAGACCCATGACTGTCCCCACCCAGTGTCCCTGAAAGGGACAGTCCGGTCTGGCAGCGATCATTTTGAGAATGCTGTTGTCACTACCATGCAGGCGCTGTAGTAAGGAGGCCGCTTTCTTTCGCATGATGGCATGGAAACCAACGGTGCGAGCCTCCGCGAACATTCCCGAAGCACTACAACAAGTAACATTGAGTAGTTACATTGAAAGTAATTAAAACAATCAATAATCGATCTTATGGCGGGGCGGGGTTCACCAAAAGCCAAAAAAAAAAGCCGGACTTGCCTATATTTGGCCTGACACGCTTGTAAAAAGCCGGACACCTGACAACCATAGCTGCAAAGGTACAGTTCGTCGGAAAAGGGCTACGATGAAGAAAATATAAAATCAAATACATAATACTTAAAAGTTGTGGCGGCATCTATATCGCCACTTGCGAACTACGCATCAAAGACCTGACGTTACACAACATCCTGACGTCACACAAATCCTGCATCGCGCAATTAGAGTTTACCGCGCGATGGACATATAAACAAGCTCCCGACTTCAACCTCTGGGCCGTTGCCCGCCAGACGCGACACCCGTCTGGTCGGAGGATCCTCCCTTTTCTATGGTGGATGAGTGAACTTTACACCCTGTTCATCATACTTCTAAAAGAAGAAAAAGTAGTTTCGCATATATATGTATGTACAATATTATATTATACTGTAAAATATTGATAACAACTCGGGTAGGTACATTTCGGTCACCCATTTCACTTTGAAGCTGTCAGCTGAGGGATTATATCCGGCAGATAGACAGCAGTTTCCGTACCTTGTCACCAACTTATAACTTGTGTGCTGTACACATACGCCTGTATTCCTGAAGGGGTTGGCAGAGGTGTACTTATAGTACCAATAATAACTGGAACTTAAACATAAACATGTGGGTACACCCACATTTTACCAGTTAACTTTAAGTCCCATGTGAAAGGGGGTGAGTTTATTGTCAGTGTCCATTAGTGTCCGTTATGTTGTGTTCCGTGTGGTGCCGGACGTAAAGAATAGTACCATCCCATTTCTTCCTGTAGGTGTCGAAAAAGGCGACTAAGGGATTCCTAAACAAATGTTGTTTCTTTCTTTCAATAAGTTCACAGTGCTATGACTCGAACTCCCCGAAGCCGATTTCCAAAACCAGCTCCTACACACTTTTCTATCAACATTTTCGATCTGAACCACTCAATTATTTTAAATCGTAGACGTGTCGTCAGCACAAACCAGGCTGACCGATAGATATTAACATAATTGCAGACAAAGAACAAACAAATCCACTTACATTTTGCATATTGAGACACTGTTTGACTCCGAGATCAGAGCTCCATGTAAAGTAGTATAAGATGGCCTGTGCTGGCCAAGGCTCTTGTTCATGATGGCCCATGCTTAACATGACCATACGTCTAGCTCTGAGTGGGATAGTCCCGCTTTTAAGCTATGTGTCCCGCTGTCCCCAAGAAACCTGGTTCCTGTTTGAGAAAACCATGTAGGAGCATGCAAGCGTTGTCATGCGCCAGATTGAGAATACCTATTTACTGAAAATCGTAACCATACCTATTTTCGTTTAATAATTGAGTACATTTTATGTCTACCTGGCAGTTACGCTGTCGAACGAGTGTCACTTATGAATAAAATATGGGTATTAACATTATTAACACAAGTAGGAGTTGCAGTAAAACGAAAAATGATATACAAACTTATGATTTATTTTTAAACCAATAATGAGTCATTTAGGGGTGTCCAGGTTTGACGGAAAAAATAAATGGTTACGTTACCCATGCTGGCCCAGTGGCCCAATGGCCCATCATGTTGAGTGGAAGCCTTCTTGTCACAGTCATGACGCGCAGCTACCGACTATTTCTGTTTTGAGCTCGTGATTATAAATAGGTAATCTGTGTTCGCAATTTATTTGCCAAATATCTAAACAAACACGAGTTTTAGGAAAAACAACTGTAAAGCCTACGAATAAAGTTCAGTTTGCGGTACAACTTCATCTTTTTTTGTATGACTTTTTTAACAGTCAGTCTATAAATCAACTTTATTTACAAATGCATAAAGTTGATGTTTGTTTAAGTGGAAATAACATCAATTACATACTTCCCTGGACTCGTTAACAAAATGCTTTACTATTTAGGTACTTAGTGTCAGACAAGTTCCAGACAGACAGCAGACAGTTTGATGAAAAAAATGCAGTCACCATCATCATCTACCAAACCTGTTCCCAAAAATGTTGAGGTCAGCTTCTAGTCTAACCGAATGCAGTTGAAACCAGCGTTTTTACATGGGGCGACTGCCTATCTGGTCTCCACAGCCCAATTACTGGCTACTACGACACGCCTCGAATATGACGTAGCATAAAAAATAAACTACCACAAAGACTGTATCCATAGGTACATTATTTCTATACCAATACCTATAATAGAGTGACATAGATATCCAATATTTTGTCTCTCGGGTACAGATGGCTGGTTGCCATGGTAACCGTATCTCGGCTTTCTTCCTGACTGATCGCCAATACGACCGGGGAGTCGCGGCGTATACACCTGAGGACGTACTATGGTAACGAGAATTGATATCGACTTTAATATCTTTGTGTTTTTAGGTCATAGAGGCTTTTGACATGGGCGTACCAAGCTTTTTGCCGGGCCAAATTTCTTAATATTATATAATTGCATAGCACATGTGTGAGCACTGTGTACCTACTTTAAAGCTTCCATTTACTGGGTACGTCTTTCATTGACTTGAATGTGCCATGCTCACTCAAATGTCTCGCTGGTGGTGGCGTGTGTGTTGGATCATTAAGTTCCCTTCAAAATGGTTGAGCTAAATAGTGCTGATCCATGCGTCATGTTCGTGAACTGGCACCGTCAGTGGGGACTGGTCATCTCTTAGCTGCCACGGCTTATTTGAATTGTTTTTGTTTTTATTGTTTTATTACGGACGCTTTTAACGTGGATATCTCTCTACATTCTTCTCACATGTATAATTACAACATGAATGATGTAACCAATATTTTGTAACAATATTCTGATTTAAAATAATGTCCGTGGAGTTTCTTGCCCGTTCTTCTCCATAGGAACCTACTACGCGTTGGAATGGGCAACTAGCTTCACATTGCTGACTGACCGACCCCTTGACAATTCAAAAGTACCTGTGATTGGTTTATTTGAAATAAATGCATTTCGTTTGAGTTTGACTTGAGCCAGCTTTTTATTAATAGTTTGTTATGGACATTGAATGAATATTTATATTTTTTATATGTCAATTAAATGCAATTAATACAAGCCGCTCGGGCTCACTTATTAGCCGAATATACGAGCGCTCGATCATGCAGTAATCTTCGTCCGTCATCCGTCTGTCTAGGACGGCTGTCGAGCGCGCCTAGTGCTTGCTTGCTGTATTCGCGTATTTTGCATGATACAACAAGACCGGCCACGTAGCGCAGTTTTTTCTAAAATTACTGCATAATATGTTGTAACTGTAAACTAAATCTTAACGTGACTACCATAACTTTTATCGACAACAGTAAGTACTAAGGCATTCAAAATCCAGGGGGAGGAACGGTGGGCAATGGTTACCTCGCCGTCCGATAAGGACCAGGCCCGGGTCGACGGCGCGTTGTGTTCCACGCGCGCCTCAAAGAGATGTCAGCACAACTGACGGGGTCCGCTAGGACCGATGCCTGCCGGGTCGCGGGAAAGTCCGAAAGGGATACCGGCTCCTGCAATGTACAGGCAACTGAAGGAACACGGGTGGGTTTTAGTCAGTAAGAGTCTGACACGCCCTCCCGCTCCGCCCAGAGCGGGAGAAGTTATTTGATAATTTCCCACCCTAAACAGAGAGCAAAAAGACAAAAGACAATGTAGAGAGCTAAACTGAGAGCAGATCTTCCAGGTGAAGGTGGTTGGGAAGGGCAGGGTGTTGTAGCGCAGCCTGGGAGAGGTTCATGTCCAGCGGTGGACTGCAATTAATAGGCTGAGTTGATTGCGAGCAGAGCTATTTTTAAAGAAGCTCGTTTGGGGAAGTACAGCCGAACAAGTATTTCGGCACACAGGAAGAAATATTGAATCGATCAACTACACTTCTTGGTAAATGAGGATGCACAGCATGTGTTGGCGGAAGGTGTTCGATATACAAACAAAAGGAATGCACTTTTCAAGACGTTGAAATTTATTAATTTATTAAAACTTTATGCACCAAAACATAAAAAAAAAAAAAACATGCAACCGAATTGATAACCTCTCCTTTTTGGGAAGTCGGTTAAAAATACCGTACAAAGGCGGACTTAATGCCTGAGGCATTTTCTACCAGTCAACTTTAGGGTGGTGCAGAGACAAAACATGGCAGGTGCAACATAAGGGATTGATAACACGAAATTAACTATAAAATACAAGAAAATATACATACATAGTATAAACAGAATAACTTTGTCAGGAGAAATACCGATCGGTAGAGGAGAAATAACGATCAATAGAGGAGAAAACGAATCCAGCAAGTCACCGCTGGGATGTTTCAGGCAACTTCTTGCGTATATGCTCACGTACCTTCACTTTAAAAGACAACCGACTGGTTGCCGTTCTGATATTGTCGGTAATGAATGTTTTTTCTATGGTATTTCATGCCTCTGGTGTTACAGATGTGTATAGGTGACCACTAACCATCAAGTGAGCAGTCGGCTTGTTTGACTACCAATCACAAATAAAGGTTAACTAAACTCGATCAAACCTCGCCTCCACAAATCCCTAAAACCGGTAGTAAGGCCTTCCTCAAAGCTAATTATGCATTATACCCACTTCAGGTTGACGTGTCCGTAATTAGGGCAGGTTTAGACAACTCACCCCTCGCTTTATGTTCGGCAGAGCTTAATCCCGGTCGTTGAGATGGGCTGGACATGGAATGGTTAAAAACTTGGACAACCTTTTGTTTTTTCGGTGACAGGTAGATTTTGTATGGAAAATGGGAAAGGAAGATATAATTTGGGTAATATTAAATGCATTGTTAGTAGAATAGGGGTCTGTTTCACAGTTGTCAGTCATAGATCTACCCGTTAAATTAATACTTGGAACAGAATCTGCATGATAGCATTATTGCACTCATGTATTACGCTTTTCAGGCTCTGATCAAATGCCTTTCCCAACTATGTTGGGGTCAGCTTCCAGTCGAACCGGATGCAGCTGAATACATGGAGGTAACCTTTTTTTTTTTTTTTTGAGGTTGGAAATTATCAAATAACTTCTTCCGCTTTGCGTGGAGCGGGAGGGCGTGTCAGACTTTTACTGACTAAAACCCAACCGTGTTCCTTCCGGTGCCTGAGTAACGGGGCCGCGATAACCCTTTCGGACAAACTCGCAACCCTGGCAGGCATTGGCCCTTACGGACCCCGTCAGTTGGTGCCATAGAAATATAACTTATATCTATGGTTGGTGCTGACATCTCTTTGAGGCGCGCGTAGAACACAACGCGCCATCGACCCGGGCCTGGTCCTTATCGGACGGCGAGCTACCCATTGCTCACCGTCCGCAAGCCCGCGCCTACGGTGGCCCAAAGTCGGCTCGCGACTCCCGACGCCCGATGCGTCTCCTGCGGCGACTAGGGGCGTAAGGGCGCAAATCTTGCCTCTTCCTCGCGCGCTCCGCCTCCTCCTTTGCGAGCATTAAGCAAGGAAGTGACGGCCTCCCATGCACTCTCGCTCCGGACCATGGCCTGAACCAGGGCCGGACGCGAGAGATCGCCGCCGCCGATCGCCTCCGTGAGGAATGGAGGGACTCCTTCTTTTCTTCTTCTTCTGGGGTATCGTGTAGTTACTGGGTAGCACGATACCCCTTGGTCAGACTGGACTGGACTGGACTCAACTTTCGGGTTTCTGACGACCCGTAACGACTGTTAAAGAAACAAAGAAAATACGTTTAATTGCGTTAAACATGATGCAAAGAAAGATCAAAAACACGAAAATAACAATTTGAGGGAAAATATGCATCAGATTCACGCAAAACGGCCATCGCTCAGCATAATGCTGCGGCCCTATGCGAGATAGAGCCCCAGCGCTGTTTTTCACTCAGCGACAACCGGCGTTGATGTCATGACGTCAACCGGTGCAATTTATAGTGAAATAAGAAATCTAAAATAAAATAAATACAATACTTATTTCTTTAAGTTTAAATTATGTTTACATATAATATTTAAAATGTCAACATTTCGCTCGGAATTAATAAAGTACCGAAAAGGTTGACACGAAAAAAAACAATAACGCAAGAATATTTTACAAAGATTCTTTTAAAAAAAAACTCACTCTGCTCTCGACACATGTCGTGTCCACACTTCGGGTCCGGGTTCGGAACAAGTCAATCGTCATCCTGAGGATGCCTCGTTTCGAGGTTAACACGTGTCGATTTCTTACAGGGTTCTTTATGACTCTTTAAGAATACTTAAGCGGATTAGGTTACTAAATATACGTCATCTATTGTATTTTATAATGGATTTTCGGAAAGTCACGCCTGAGTCAATTAACAATATTTTGTTTGTCAGTAAAAAACAAACCCAACTACATTTCTATACTCAAAACTTTTCTAGCACATGAAAATCCAGTTTAGTACCTACACATCACTAATACCCATCAAATGTGGCCATTACCCAGGCTTATGTACAAATGGGACCATTAAATCGTCTGGCGATGTGTGGAATTTTGCAGGCATGACATTAGTCATCCTATAATAGTACGTCAATAGGTTTCTGATAATTGCACGTAGGTATAATATGTACAAGGTGCAGGTAATTGAAATATGTAGGGAGTGACTTTATCGTAAATATGGTATAATAATATACTTCGCCAGGTATAGCATTCCAAGACATAGTGGTCACGTGGGTGACACGAGGCTACGTCATAACATCTGTGTTACCAGAAGTTTGTAATAATAACTCCCCAACCACCTTTATTACCTGTGCGAATCCGATAAAACAATGAGGTTTTAATTAACAATTACGTTGGTTTATGTTTAAATTGAATTGTTTCGTTTGATTAGACAAACGAAACGACAATTTAAATGCTTTGTACATAATAATTTTCTAACAGAATGGTGACTGAAAATATTTCCTTAATTCGTGTTTTGTTGGAATAAAGTGGCAACTGGATAGTGACGTAAGTATGTGTCACTCCCGGAATGCCAGAGCTTATTTTATTAGACCATGATCGTAAATAGACAGATTATGACACAACTGTTTTTTTTACAGTGAACGAAACTGAACCATTTGCCCGCGTAATACTTAATTATGTCACTTTTTGTTCGATGATCCTGAATAGTGATCAAACGTGACGAACGTGTATTAGCGCGACGCACTAAGAAAAGAAGAAATTAATAAAAAAAAAAAAAAAACAATTATTTAGCACAGACTAAAAGGCACACAACACACCATATTGTACTACAAGTAAAAACCAAATGAAAAAAGAAAGAAAACGATTAAAAAGTGGAAAGTGCGTTCTAAGATATTAGCAGGAGCGTGCCTTGCGGCTGCACCAAATAGGCCTGGTTCAGCAAAAATGCCAGACAACTAGTGCCTGACGCTGGTTTTCAACTAGACCTGAAGTGTGAGGTGACGGATGTAAATCAGTTTTATACTGCAATGTGTGTATGTATAATTAAATATAATTTTGTGTAAAATAATAATAATAATGAATATTTCAATAGTTACATAAATTAAATTAAATTGCAAGACAACAAAACAAAAACTAAACGCACTCATCATCATATGCCCATCATTTTCCAGTCTAGCTGGATGCAGCTGAATACTAATATTTTACATGGAGCAACTGCCTATTTGACCTCCACAACCCAGTTACTGGGTAATACGTAATTAGCACGACGCACTGTGGATTGAAAAAAGGCTCTCGAAGATAGGAACTTAAATTTTAAAGTCGTGTTTTTGCTAATAGCCATAATATTAATGAAATGTATATTTTTTTTTTTATTTATAAATTTTATCAATTTTGTATCAATTTATATAAATTTTTACCATTTTATTTTTATGCAATTCTTATCAGTTTTACCAATGTCGAAGAATGTCAATTTTATAATATTTCAACTTTTTTAATATTTTTATATTAATAATATTTTTACTTTTTATTGATGTTACCAAATTTTCTTTATTAGCGCTTATTACTAAGTAAGTTAGCTTATTTGTCTGATTCATTGTTTTATGCATGTGGTGTTTACCTATAAGTAACTGATGCACTGTTATTTTACTTTTTTAAATGTATTATGTGTTTGTATCAGTGTAATCAATTGTTGGTGAACCTAATAAAATAAATAAATAAATATTATGCATAAATATATCTATCATAGGATTACAATCTGGTAGACAAATTAGCAAAATATATTTTTTTGCAAAAAAAATGTATGGAGCTAATGCTTATATCTCCTGAACGGAGAGAATAACCGTTATATCCTTGCTGATGTAACTATTTATTTATGATTTTTTGACGTACTTGATTTTTTCAGAGAAGGTGCAGATTTTATTTTTAAAAAGCGGCACAATATATCGTTTTAAGACGTATGTCAAATAGGACGCGGGGTCACGCTCGGGTAGGTAACGCTGAATCGAGTATATCTAGTCGGCGTGTGCAGTCGTCTCCATTCGGAAGTTTTCACTTCTATCATGTTGTCAGCAACTCAGCACACCCCCTATTTTTTCTTGATTTCTGGTCTGGCCCGTAGTCAAAGCCACAGTCGTAGCCACTTATATCACAGAAGTTGCTTTCCAATGATTATAAGGATATAATAAAGTACCAATATTATACAGGGAACTGCCAATCAACCGTTTTAAAACAATATTATTCAAATGGCCTATAGAAAAATCATTATTTCTGTGAATGAGTACCTAAACTTTAAGGACTCACACTGACATTGTACTATGATAATTTGACAAATGATTGACATTCATAATCTTAATTATAATAATTTTAATATCTGTTCCAATTTTATTAACATAATTTCATCTTATTTAATTCATGTAATTTTGCATGCTAGTTTTAGCGAATTGTTTTAGAAACTGTTAAATAATACCACCAACTGTAATGTACTACAATTCTTGCAAATAAATTTCATTTTCATTTTATTTTCATTTCATTTCATTTCATTTCATTTTCATTTCATTTTCATTTCATTTCATTTTCATTTCATTTCATTTTCAAAGTTGTTAATAATGATGAGTTAATTTACATATCTCTTTTCGGGTTTTAGTTTTTTCACCTTGACCTACCCAGCTCTACTGTCCTGCACACAGTTATGTTACAGGCCGAGTAGCAGTAAAGCTCTTTGTAGTCAAGAAGCAATGTTGTGCCAATTTGAGAGGTTTCAAGAAAATTCGTGCCACTAGTTGGCGCCACTTTGACAAGAGGTCTTCCATTTCGAGAATGAGTATAAAATAAGATGACTTTCATCATTCGTTTCATTCATTCGTTCATCATTCGTTTCATTCATACGATCATGATTCGTTTCATTCATTCGTTCATCATTGGTTCATCATTCGTTTCATTCATTCGTTCATCATTCACTCACGACTAAAGAAACTTACACTTTTACACTTTTGACAGGTGTCCAGACCTGACGTCTCAGTGCTGCCATAATGCCAAAAATTCTTTATTGCGAACTAAGTGTACAGAATTTTGAAGATGTTAACAATAGGTGGGTTCTTAGAACTTAGTTGCCTGTTAAGGCATTGCAATTTAAATGGTTACAACTAAAAAAATAAAATATATCTATACGTACTCAATATTACAGATAGACAGTTTACATTATAATTAATTATCATTTTATATTATATCATACTATTCTTATAATTTATATCACATTATAATTAAGTATCACAATCATTTTTATATTAGATAATTATTTTTCTTCTTTTTTTTTACAGAGTAAATGCCTTTTAAATCAGGAAGCTTCCTTTTAAAAATACCAATTGAATGGCTGTTCATAATGTCAATGGGTAGCTTATTATATACTTTTATGCCCATACAAAAAATACTATTGCTATATACTGCAGTGTGGGAAGGTTTATTACGTAATATATTTTTAAGTCTACTGCTTGTCAATGTTTCATAGCTACTGATGTTTGATTTAACTAAAATTGAGGCCGCGTAGATATTTAGAGAAGGGAGGGTTAATATCTTTAGTGAACGTCATTTCAGAAAACCCTCATTACTAGCACATGAGACATTTTAGCTTTCACATCTTGCGCACTTAATAACCCTGCGGTGCCTCTGGTATTGCAGATACCCAGTGGCGGTAACCATTCACTATCAGGCGGGCTACTTGCATCAACATCATCATCCTAGCTCTTTTCCAACTGTCAGTTCTAGTCTAACCAGTTGAGGCTGAACACCAGTCTTCTATCTATCTTACAAGAAACGACTGCCTATCTGATCTCCATAACCCAGTTGTGATAATTATGTATATCAAAAGATGAGTTTATTTTTGAGGAGAAGCTGATGTTAATTTCTTTTATCTATAGCCGGCTAAACTTAAGTGTAGCCATAACCCCTTGGCATAGCAATTTCAAATGGCTGAAAGGTAGGTTAGGTTAGAACTGTGACCACATCACGCACGAGTCGAGCGAGCGTAGTGAGCGGTGCCGCGGCAGCGGCCGGCTAATGACAGGGTTCGTTTAGGCACAAGAGAATGTAATGTTTTGTGAATAAAAATAATAAACAAATATTTATTCAGTATTAAAATTGGTAAAATATTAATAAAGTAAAAGCTCAAAAAAAAAAAAAAAGGTATTATAATGTTAGATGCCTGTACTAGGATAAACCTGTATCACAGGCGGCATGAGCTCACACTTTATGGTAATTGTAGGACAATAATATGATTCTTAACAATATTTAACATTACAAGTCTTGAAATAATGACAAAATTGAATTTCCTAATTCATTATTTTATACCTAGTTTACTTAAATACTATTTACCTTAAATATTAAAATAACAAAAAGTCTTAAATACGTAATTTCTTATTTAGTTTGCGTAGTATAATTTTTGCACTTTATAGTCTAGTGTGAAAAAAATGAATGAAAAATGAATGCAAAATGCACGGAAATGAATGAATGAATGCGGAATGTGTGTTTTACAGCGAACTAACCTCAACAATCAAATCAAATAACAAGTGACAGTAACTCAGTGACAGTGACAATGACATTGAAATGCTTACGGCACTTTAGCTGGGCTGAGGCAGTGCCACTTATCCGATAGGGATAGAGTGCCGCTAGCGGCTCTCTCTACACTGCCTATATTTTATTGACAAAACAAGGACCCGACGTTAGTTCCGATTTTGACCACGCGCCAAAAGAACTTTGTAGCGTTGTAAGTATATTAAAAAAACCGGCCAAGTGCGTGTCGGACCACACAATGAAGGGTTCCGTAATTGGCATGAATTTATCCTAAAAACAAACTTAACATTGTAGTAGAAAAACATGTTCTCCCAAACGGAATGTATGGGAGAACATGTTTTTGCAACCGCAAATGTAAGTTGGTCGATTATTACTCGTTAACCTGTACAGCCTACTTAGCTGTGATAGATTTCCTTTTAACTTCGTTATATAAACTATAGCTGTGAATTTTTTCATAAATCCAAGTACAGCCATTTATCTGCCAGGGCGGGGGACGCTATACTCTAACAAAAATAAACACTTTAAAGCTTATTATTTTTAATCCCTTAATTGAAAAATGGCTTTCTCACACCCACAATATTTTTAAACGACCTTTCCAACGACACCCCACACCATAGGACAGACGAGAGAAAAAAAAAATCCCCACTTTAGGTATAGGGGAGGTACCCAAAAAAAAAGTTTTTTTTTCTTGTTTTTATTTTACCACTTTGTCGGCCTGATTAATATGTATACTCATGCTAAATTACAGCTTTCTAGTACTAACAGTCTCTGATCTAAGCCGCGGACAGACAGACGGACATGGTGAAACTATAAGGGTTCCTTGTTTACTACGGAATCCTAAAAATGCCTATCTAAAGGCGACGTAAGCAATACGTCAAGATAAATATAATTTCTCGATTCGTCCCATAAAGTTTGTTGCACAGCACGCAAGCGAGGTGTTTTCTTTGAATTTAGGTTAAGCTGGGATCGGTATATCGTGTGATATAAACTATGTGGAGGAATCTGGCGGAGTGGAACAGATGATACACATATACATATACATAACCGATTTTGATGCAATAAGGATAAATGTACGATCAGGTTTGTATTCCCTGAAGGTGTATGCAGAAATGTACACAGTACAACCAGATTTCTCTAGATAATAATAATATTTATCGTCGTCTTAGTGTGAACACCGGACTTGCGGACGGTGAGCCATAATGGGTAGCTCGCCGTCCTGCATCCCGTCGTCCCTGCATTCATCTCCTCCTTCGCGAGCATTACTGCTTCGCAGAAGAAAGTGACGGCTTCCCATGCACTCTCGCTCCGGACCGTGACCTGAACCAGGGCCGGACGCGAGAGATCGCCGCCGCCGATCGCCTCCGTGAGGACACGGCGGTGCTCCACCCAAGCAGGGCAGACCTCCACCGTATGCTCCACCGTGTCCTCCGGGCGATCCACACAGTGGTGACACCCGGGTGTTTCCTCCCGCCTTATTCGGAACAGGAACCTCCCGAAACAGCCGTGTCCGGTGAGGACCTGCGTCAGGCGGAAGGTGAGGACGCCGTGGTGCCTCTATAGCCACTCCTCAAAGAGGAGACTTATCGCCGCAATTATGGCGTGCCCAATTCTGAACCCCCCTGCGTTGAAATTTTTCGTCGGTTATTTAAAAAAAAAACCAGCAGCTCCATACATTTTGACCGAGAAGGTATTGCACTTTTCTATGAAACAGCAGATTTTTTTCGAAAAATCGCAGGGGCAGGGGCAGGGAGGGGCTCAGAATCATTTACTGAATCTATGGTAACCGGCTTCGCGTCGATGTCCCTGACACCTTGTATTATGCTGATCGCGCGGTAAAATCTACTTACGCGATGCAAGATTTTGCGTGACTGTATGATGCGTAGGTCGCATGTGGCGATATAGATGCCGCCACAAAACTAGGGCGAGCGTTGCAAGGTTTTTTTTTCAAAGACCCCTTAAGAGGTTTAATATAAACAAAAACTAAGGTTGTATAAAGCAAAATACAAACAAACTTAAAGTTAAAACGATCGCTAAGGGATAACGTATCGACTCATTATAATTTGTAATCGATACGAATACAAACTTTTTGAATTAAAACTTCTTAAATCGATGCGTCGAGTATTGGTTTACGGGTTTACTCGATTATGGTAAATATTTTATGTTAAAGTTTGGTGATAATGGTCCACGTGATCTTTTTCCTCCTCGTCTCGATGGCACGACAGTGTATTAAATTTTGTTGGCTTAAAAGTTAGCCACTTTCACGGCGTCGGCGGTGGCACCGAAGAGGCCACATTGGCTGCAGTTTTTGGGGCTCAGAGAACAGGATAAGAGGTGGTCCATGTGATAGGAACTGGTTTACCATCTCTTGCTTACACCTGTAAAACCAAAGAGTGTGCTGATCAATCAATCTACGTAGCAGTGAGCAGTGATAGCGTAGTGCTGTGACCGACAGACTACCAAGTCATAGGTCTTGAGTTCGAACCCAAGGCACGCACCTCTGACTTTTCGGATTCATTTACGTATTGTATAATTATCACTTGCTTCGAAAACGGTGAAGGAAAACATTGTGAGGAAACCGGCATGCCTGAGAGATATTACTCGACGGCATGTGCAGCCAAGTCTGAGGAGCTCATGGCTATGTAACAACAGCCGCACTGGTCGATCCATCAGGTTAAGCTACGGTTGCCGGGGTTGGTCAGTGGATGGGTGACCATCTTTACATACCGAGAATCCTCTGTGCCTCGGAAAGCACGTTAAGCCGTTGGTCCCGGCTGTCTTTCGTGGATCTTTGACAGCCGTTTCGAGACGTCAGAAGCCCGAAAGATTGACACCAGTCTTACCAAGAGGTATCGTATTACCCAGTGACTGGGTTGTGGAGGTCAGATAGGCAGTCGCTCCATGTAAAATACTGGTATTCAGCTGCATCTGGTTAGACTGAAGCCGACCTCAACATAGTTGGGAAAAGGCTAGGCAGATTGATGTGAAGCCAAGTCCAAGTCCAGAGGCCCATGGGTGGCTTAAAAACTCTGACACCAGGTTAGTCACTAACCACACGAAAAGAAGAAGAATCTACCTAGCCTTTTACCAACTAAGTTGATGTCGACTACCGGTCTAACCAGCACGCTTATATATTCTATTTTTCCATATGGCAATGGTGCCGATGTCGACAATTCTGCCAATGTCAATGTGTGGAGAAAACGTGCGGAGGGAAACAAAAAAAAAAAATTGTGATGGAAGCTAAAATTAAATACCATGTAATTGAGTTTAATGCGAAACTTGTTGGCGAGCACGACCACAATAGAATCGGGTTTTAGCAAAATGACAGATTGTGATTGTTTACCTGTCATTTTGTCTATTCTTCCGTCGACAAAACCCGTAGAAAATCCGTGTTTATGGTTGTCACGCTACGCGTGCAGATGCAGCTGAACCACTGGGTCATTACGACCTGCAAAATGAGAAAAAAAAAATGGCAGTTTGTTAAAAAAATCCTTAGGTACTTGTATACTATGTAAAACCAGTATTTACCTCGATATACGCAAAGAAGACGTTGCGTTTTAAATCACCATTATGTAAACATTGTACATATTACCGCGGTAACACGGTAAATTACTACCCAGTAATAAAGAGAATACTACGAACAACGCAGCGGGGTGCAACCCTATTATTAAAATATGAATTTTCTAATATTTTTAGACAAAAACATTGTTTATTATGAGCGTTTATTCAGAAAGGCAACGTCGCAAATAGATGTCAAATATTTCGCTGTTTTGATTAATTTGGCAATATTGTATGGAAATATGAAATGTGGCTAACTAGCGAACTAGAATATTGATTATGATATGCAATAATTAATATCGTAACACTGAATATTTCGTTTTAGATGTAAAAAAAGTATTTGGAAACTTTCAAAATGCCTTTTTTACACCAAAAACGGGTACAATATCAAATTTAATGTTATCAGTTCGCTAGCTAGCCACATTTCATATTTCCATAATTGCGAAATTAATCGAAACAGGTAAATTTTTGACAGCTATTTGCGACGTTGCCAACTTTTAGGATAAACGCTCTTAAGTCAGTTTTTAAGATGGGACTGCAGAGAATATAAGGAGCACATTTACGATAAAAAAAAGTAAGTCATATAAAAAATAAAAGTGTAAAATTGAGTGTACGAGGGCTTAGTTTGAGATGATATTGGATAACAGATTACTTACATTGAAAATTATCTAAAAATGAGCGATTTGACTGCCCTTACATACGACAATGCTGTAACAGACATGTATAGCCAGGGCACTTAATCTGATTGATGAAGAAATTATTATATTTTTGAATTTAATTTTAGTCCTGTGACCCGTTTAATTTGACATAATATAATTTTGATTTAGATTCTGTGACATTTTGTGTGTGATAATTTGATTTACTCATTGGTTTATTTTAATTTTAATTCTGTGACCTTTATAATTTGCATCTATTTTAATTGCATTGACATTTTATTCTATTGTGTTGCATTATTGTGAATTTTTATTGTGAAGTTTTATTTAATTTTAATTTTAAATGAAATCGTTTTCTCGGAATATAATTCCAAGGAAAGGTTTCTACAACCTTGGATACTTTTCTTTACCTATCAAAGAAGTATGCAAATAGATATTATGTAATCAAAAAATTGTCTCGTTGATCTAGTGGTCGCAAGCGCTAGGTACTGCTGAGGATGGAGTCTTGGGTTCGATTCCCAAGTCGGGCAAAGTGTTACTAGGTTTTTCCATCTGGAATTTCTCAGTAGCAGCCCGAGTCTAGATTTATGCCCGATTGATGGCAACAGGCTCGCCACCTATTACAATCAATCTCCCTAGCCTTTTCCCAACTATGTTGGGGTCGGCTTCCAATCTAATCAGATGCAGCTGAATACTGTATTTTACATGGAGCGACTGCCTATCTGACCTTTACAACCCAGTAACTGGTTAATATGATACCCCTTGGTAAGACTGGTTGTCAGACTTTCAGGCTTCTGTCGACCCGTAACGACTGTCAAGACCCACGAATGACAGCCGGGACCAACGGCTTAACGTGCTTTCCGAGGCATGGAGGTGTCTCGGTATGTTAAGATGGTCACCCATCCACGGACCAACCCTGGCGAGCGTAGCTTAACCTGATGGATCGAACCGTGCGGCTGTTATTACTTAGCCACGAGCTCCTCGCCACCTATTACATGGGACTTAAACATAACTGGCGAAATGTGGCGTTTTGCTAGTAGGACCATTTGCTTTTAGGACGTTTTGATACGGAGGGGATGTAGGTACCTGCTATAGGAACACTTCTGTCTAACCATTCGCGGAAAGCAAGCGTAATGATATATTATGTTATGTAATATTGAAGAGACACGTTTTTGATCATTGAACCTAGACATTTTACGAACAAACCATCCAACTAAGACATATCTCCTATTGTCTTAAAACCGAATAAAAACTTTAAAAAAATACAATAAACTTGTCAAAACTAAAGATATCGTTTACACAACCGTCAATAATCACCATATAAAGCCGAGTTCACACTTAACTCCAACGATAAGACGCCAGTGTGGACACCGCTTTATCTTCGCTTGAGAGTAAATTATTACTTTTTGTGTGTGGTCAAATTTGATATCTTTTTATGTAGATGTGTTATAGTAATAAATACTGGGCTGTTGTCTTAATTGAGGTAATTTTCTTGCTCTAAAGGTGAGAGAAATTGTGATGGTTAAATTATGTAATGCAGGAACTTTTCAAGTGTACCTACTCGTAGTTCTTAGGTAATAATGCTTTCTATTAATCTACTATCGATTTAAAAAAATACTATTACCGTGCGTTAGTTTAGTATAGTTAAAAATCGAAAATTTCTTGACCGATTTTGATGAAACTTTGGTAAGTTAATACGTGCGCCGGAGATTTCTAACAAAAACATAATTAAATATGCATTGCACAAAAACAATATTAATATTTCATCCTAGCTAATGCAGGCGATTAGCTAGGATCAAATATTAAATTGTTTAAAATTGTGCATTCTCAAAGTTGGCAACGTCGCAATTAAATGCAAAATTTTTTTTCGCTGTGTTGATTAATTCCATATTACTAAATAGTCATTAAGTATTTACTAAATAAAATTATGAAGTATCTTTGTTGTTGTTTCGATATTAATTATTATATTTAAATCAAGTTTCATTTAGTAATATTGACAAAATAAACAAAACAGTGAAATATTTGACAGCTAGTTGCGACGATGCCAACTACATTATGTTTGTTACTCAACCACACAAAAACGGCTGGTCGAATTTCGATAACATTTAGGGTACAGACAGATAAACCATGCCCTGGTTTAACACATTAGTTTTAGGGTTCTTTTTACAAAAAAAAAAAAAAACTTTTAAGTGATGTTCTTCAGAAAGGTCAGGTCAGGCGTAGTACTGGCAACCAGCGTGCGTGTATGACCAGATGTATGAACGGAAACGAGGCGAAAGGAGTATGTGAGAATCGTAGCAGTTGGCGTCTGTAGTTTCTGCTCTCCCCCATGGGAAGAAGGAGTGAGGTTATGTATGTTTTAGTTTAAAAAGCCTAAGGGGCTTTAGGCATTTTTGACAACTACTTTAACGCATTTCATTGAATACTGATCAATTTATGCTTTTTAATGCAAGCTTAGCATGACCACAACAGAAACGGGTTTTGTCTACGGAAGAATAGACAAAATGACAGATAAACAATCACAATCTGTCATTAACTGACTTCCAAAAAGGAGGAGGTTGGTTATTATGTTCGTCGCGTATGTATGTTTTTTTTTTGTAAGCTTCAATAATACGTATTTTTCCCACTTAGTATATGTGGATGATATGATGATAACTTCCTGAGACTGTTATTTACATAGCAGGTAGTGGTATTCGAATTTGTGTGGGGTAGGTAACACAACAAAAAAGTGAAAAATAAAAACTCAAAAAAAATTAAAACATCCGACTTCCTGGAAAAACACTACAAAGTGAAAAATAATTTTAATTTCGGAAGTCGGTGGTGAAAAACGAAAATTCAAAACCAAAGACACCGACTTCCGAAATTAAAGTTATTTTTCACTTTGTAGAGTTTTTTTTCGGAAGTCTGTTGTTTTTTTTTTGGAAAAAGTTTTTGTTAGTTTTAAATACTTAGTCATTTTTTACTGTATGTATTTCCTTTGCGGGTCCTAAATAAAATACTTTTCGTTTTTTTTTTTTAAAGTAATTTTTCACTTTGTAGTGTTTTTTTTCGGAAGTCAGTTGTTTTTTTTTTTTTGTAAAAGGTTTCTTTGTCTATTCTTCCGCAGACAAAACCCGCAGAAAATCCGTTTCTATGGTTGTCATGCTACGCGTGCCGGTCGTCGAAAAAGTTAAAAGCCCCTCACGATTGAATTATCTTACATAAATATTTACTTAAAAACCAAACCTTTCTTTTAAAACGCAATTATTTAGAAAGACGCACAATAAAATCCACAAAACATAATTGCATCAGTGTCTAACAAAAATATTACGTTACTTACCTTCATTAAAACGATTTCGCGAAATGCTCACCAAAGCCCGAAATTGTAATTTAATACTTTTAACAAAATACAAAAATTGGTGTTTCTAAAAATTCGGACCAACAAAATAATTGACATATCCGTTTACATTTTTTTTTGGCCGCCATTTTTTTTTCGTCCCATTCAGAAATTACAATAGGCATTTATGTTGCTGGCATGTGTTCGTGGGTTTGGTTGAGTAAATCGATTATGTAGGTACCAATGTCGATGTTTCGAGTACAAGGTTTGATTTATGATGCCAGCTGTGTAACTATATGGTACTTTAATGGAGTACCTGATAATAATGCAGTAGATTACAGTTATGCATAAATATTTGACAGGTACCTTGTATTTAGATGACTTGGTGATTGGATAATGAATGGGAATGAAGAATAAATTGGATAGTTAAGTTAAATTAGTTAAATTTAAGTATTTGCAAAAATTGTTCTAGCATTGAATTTCTTTCAAGTTTAAGCAACCATTTAAAGTCGGGGAAATTAATTGATAAGCAAAATTGATTACCTACCAACTTAAATTGACCGCTTATTAAACTGTCATTCTTTGACAGTTGTATGAAATGCAAAATGACATAAGTCAATTTGTTTAAAAATTAACTTTCCTGAATGAACTTAAATCTAATAGAAACAATGTTTAATGTTAGTGTTAACTCAGAGTTTCAGTAATTTTTAGGTAGACAAAGGTTCATAGTTATAAAAATCAGATATAAAACTATAGTTGGTAGTTTTTTTTTTATTGAAGATATTTTGTGAATAGAAGTTACATATAGCAGTTACGTAGACACTTTGTCGTTTATTGCTACATTAAATAGCCTCATAAAATTGGTTCATAAGAATATAATTTTAGCACATCATATTTTTCTTCTATTCGCTACAGACAGCCATGGGCTGACTCTTTATAAAACACAAAACATCCTTTTTTGTTTAAAATACAAATTGTTAGAATGTTCGACTGCTGTTTTCTTAACAGCCTGTACAAAATAAGGTTGTTCATCGTATAAAATCTTACAGTACCTAAGCGGAGATTATGACAGAAAAAATATGTTTCGTGTGTCATTGACCATCTATTCTGCCCAAAAGCAACAAAAGATCAAAGAATATGCGACATGTAACATGTTATAAAAATCGATAAATACTAAAATTCACTCACTCCCCACACCGTCAAATATACTCCAAATTATTTCATTCAAAACAATATATATAACAATATATACACATAAAATACACCCAAATAAGTATACAGAACTCAACGGTATTTTTATTTACCATAGATTAAGAGGACTGTGCAGATGCGAATGTTCTTTGTGTTCGGGATAATGCAGTCAAAATGGTTACCTCAACTGCGTTCGCTATTTGGTTTCCAAAAAAGTAAACAAACATTTTTGTTTATGGAAATATAACTTTAATACTTACATTTATGGTGCAGTTTGCTCTTCAACATCAACCATGACTTTTCCATTTTCCATTCTAATATCAACATAATTTACAGTAGCATAAAGTTGATAACTAAGTGTATATTATTATGTAAGTAGAATTAATAACATCAATTGGATTGTCTCCAATTGGATTTGAATTTGCCGCTGGCGGCCTCGCGTGACCTCCAGATACAACCCGCCTAGTCTCCTCTTGACTAGTTTAGTTTCTACATTACATACGCGCGGCCGCCCGCGTTGCCGCGAGCGGCCTCGCGTCGCCGCTGGCAGCCGTGGGCAGAACCACCGACAAGAAGCGCGTGGCGCGCGGCCGCTCGCGTCACCGCGGGTGGCCTCGCAATCTTTTCAAGCTTTTCAAGCGATACTGGTATTTTAAGTATGTAGATAAAGTTTAAAATTATTTCACACTGAAAGTGCTCGCCGCGTCGCTGCCGGCCACTGCCATTCCGGTGTGACTCGGGCCTTAAAGTAACTTAAGTCTGCCGCATGTCGAATGAGTCACGGGCCAAATCTACCACCACGTACCCACATTCCCAGAAAACATCTATCGACATCGAGGCAGACCCAGCCTACAGACAGGATTGGTCCACACTAGCTCAACACGTAGAGGAGTGGAAAGGAGAGAGGGAGGCCATTGGCCTGCAGTGGGACAACACAGACTAAAAATAAATAAGTAATAACGTAACTTAATTAAGTCTACCTGTTCTTGTCAAAAAGAGCATCCGTAGATACTTCGGACAGATCTTTAGGCGTGAGGGTGACTATGAAACGCGTTGTTGTGCAGGGTAGGAGTGGAGGGCACTATAGACCACACGAACGCTCACCTATGAGATGGACTGACCAAATGAAATCCGCAGATCGAGTGCACTACAAATACCAAAAAATCGGAATAGACGAGAAATCGTGAGGCGAATCACATCAGCCCCTGGAAAAGAAACTACATGAAGACCATGACCGCTCTGACAAGAGTGCTACAAAGAAGTAGAAGAACGTAACTGGTCCTCACCTGAACCTAAAGGCTATCATGCATGACACAGTCAGTTCTACTGGTCTGATCAAAATACGTATCATGTAACCCTGTGTGACTGTTACGGCCTCAAGATCGATACTTAAGAAGGCCGGAATTATTAGGTTTAGGTTGAAACGTTTACGGTCAGAGTATTCTAGTATTTCTAGTGCAGATTCTTCAGTTCAGATTGATTTCTCCTTTACCATACGATCAGCGCTCGCTGAAGCAAAAACGGGTTGTCATCTGGTCAATATTGTCCACGACCGAGGATATAGGTACAACCTAGGGTTGCCAAGCATACTGTTAAAAACAGTATTATTCTGTTTTTCACTCTGAAATATTGTTTACTGTTGAACAAAAATTAAATATACGAATATACTGTTTTCACCGATATCCAGAGCTGTAGGTACTTAAATAAAAAGGACAAGGACGAGTGGCAAAAAATTAATTATACAAAACCAAAGACACTGACTTCCGAAATTAAAGTGACCTATTTTTCACTTTGTAGTGTTTTTGGAAGACGGTTGTTTTTTTTTCCGAGATACTGTTTATTTTTCCGAAATACTGTTTATTTTCCCACTATGACCATAATTATACTTTATTTCTTTTACAAACATCTTGCAAATCTCGTACAACTCTGACTGTGTCAAATCTTTCTTATGCCCCGAATTAAATAAATATTCGGTGATTCACTCCTAATGCCTACAGGGGCATTCGGCGCGAAAGTGTCGCATCTGCACACATTATTCTATGACTTTACCTTCATCTCTCAATGAATAGAGATTTTAAAATGTCAAAGACGCCATTGAAATCTTAAGGGTCGGTTCGAGATCAAAATTTAACGCCTCAAGGAATCAATATAGGTCTCTTTTGTATAGTTTAGGGGCAAAAAATGGCAGATGCAAACAGTTCATTGTTGAGGCAAAGTCGAGGACTCTACAAGTATAATAATTGACATTAAATGAAGTGTCCCGACTGTGGTTGACTTTTTTTGGGGATCCGTGTGTGAGGAGGTAACATTTTGTTTGAAGACCAATATTATTATGAATTCAGAGGTCTTTGTGAAGCGTGTGAGGGGAGAACTTCCTACATACACATTTTCAAACTCAAACTTAAAGCATTTATTTCAAATAAACTAATTACAGGCACTTTTGAATTGTCAAGGAGTCGGTCAGTCAGAAATATGAAGCTAGTTGCCCATTCCAAAGCGTAGTAGGGTCCTCTATGGAGAAGCAAGATACTCCACGGACACTCTTTTAAATCAAAATATTGTTACAAATTATTGATGCCAAGCAACGTTGCTTTGTACAAGTATGAAGCATAATCAGCCTATAGGTACTGTTCCCACTAGAGATGTGCTAGGAATTACTTATCTGTTAAATATCTAGTAACTGCAGCTTAACAGATAACCTAGGAACTGAATTCACAGTTCCCTGTACCCTGACGTTTGTTCGTTCATCGTTCATTTATCAGTTATTTTGTCGATGACTGGGAATTCCTCGGTATTTACTTGGGAAGGTCGCTTAGTAGTGATAGTGACGTTAAAATTAATGTAAGTATGCGACAAAGAATTAGCTATTTAAGCCTCTTTGACATAAGAACTTTATTCCGATGGCACGCGTGTGTATTGTTTTCGATAATAGTTAACTAATTACTTATCTGTCTGAAATATTACGAAGTATGTATGAATTATTCTATCTAATCAGTTACCTTAAGAAGGAAATTTGCCAAAGTAATAGGTAATTTCAGAGCCTAGGAACAAGTTATCTGTTAACAGAAAATCCCATCTCTAGTTCCCACTTCTGGGACACCGGCCTCCTCTCTGTGAGAGGGAGTGGGCTGTTATGCACCACGCGGGCCCAGTGCGGGTTGGTAGATGATACATGTCTTCCAATTTTTTGGTTCTCGGACATTTTTCCATTCCATTCCTCACCATGTTTTCCGGTAGAAGGTAATGCCAATGGGAGACATTTCAGTTTTGTCTCAGGGTTGAGAACGCATCTGTGATGATGTGAGATGTCCAGGTGTCGCGACCACTGACCACTTCTGAACAGCAGGGTAATTACGTAACAGACTTACAGTAGCAACGGCTTTCATTTTGACAGTTCAACAACATTCATTGCGTTATTTACGATGTAGTGGAGACAATTTTTTTGAACATATGAAGCAATGGATTAGCAATATCCTTCAAAAATCATTCAGATTGAGATTGAAGGTGTGTTACGCATACAATGTCATCCATGGGCATGTGCCCGCCCATATTTTTCTGAATATTCATGACAAATTATCGAAAATTAACTTAAAAATGGGGGGCTATCTTTAATATATATATTTTTTTAATTATTTGTAACATTTTTTTTTTTTTAAATCCCGCTATTATTTTATGGACTTACACGTGAGTTTTTAAAATAAATACAATTTTTTTTTTTAAGTCTTCACACCTACGTTTTTTTTTTCATTGTCGATAAATTTGATCAAAAATTTTTAGTTAATCCGATAAAATAACTCATAAGCTTTTAGAAATAATAAACATAATCCAAATCGAGCCAATAATGCTAACACCAAAATAATTCTATACAGAACCAAACCGTTCAACCTTTTTTTCAACAAGCAAAGACAAGGTGTCATCCTGCCTATAAACCATACAACACAACATGTTTCTTTTTACGATCAATAATATTCAACAGAAATAAAATATTATGTTTAAGAAACGTGAAATTATCAACTTCGCTTTGAAACTTTATATTTTTGAAATGCTATCGGCAAAGCGATGGCCATTTGTTTTGCAAAATCAATAAAATGATGAGAGTTTTTATGAGTGATTTTAATCTGTATACGTTTGAAAGGAGATATTTTTATCTGTTTCATTGCATCTTAATTTTGAGCGCTTGGCAAAGAATATTGGTAAAATAATTCATGAATAAAATAGGTATTTAAAGAATATAGTATGTTATGTCAGGCAGGGCACATTGCTCGCAGAACTGATGGCTGATGGTGTCATGCGGCATAACATTACATAAAAAGGTATATAATTACAATTATATAAAAAGCATAAGATTAACATTACATAGAAAGGTATACAGGGTGGTACGGCCATCGACGCGAAAATTGATACCGTGGATTCAGTACATCCCATGAACACCACTGCGTTGAAACTTATCGTGGGTTTAAAAAAAAATCTGCTGTTTCATAGAAAAGTGCAATACCTACGTGGTCAAAATGTATGGAACAGCTGATTTATTTTTTAATAACCGACGAAAAATTTCAACGCAGGGGTGTTCATGATGATGCAACGGAAGGAACACGGGTGGGTTTTAGTCAGTAAAAGTCTGACACTCCCTCTCGCTCCGCCCAGAGCGGGAGGAGTCATTTGATGATTTCCCAACCAAAAAAAAAAAAAGGGGTGTTCATGATCATGTACTGAATCCATGGTATCAGTTTTCGCGACGATGTCCCTGCCACCCTGTATAATTAACATTATCTATATAAAAAGGCATATGATGAATATTACATAAAAAGGTATATGATTAACATTACATAAAAAGGTAGGTAAATGATTAAATTAGCTAGCAAAACTCCACAGATATGACGGGTATCAATATACCTATGAAACAATGGATTAGAAAATGTATCCTTCATAACACTCGGATTGTGATTGAAACTGTGTTACACAATTAAGGTGCAGGTTACTTCATTAGTATGTATAATGACATCATAACTTACAAAATAAAAGTTTATTAAACTGAGTTGCAGTAGGCTAGTCCTTCGCCATTTTATGCATTTTTAACCAACTTCAAAAAGGAGTAGGTTCATAAATAGACTGTGTTTTTTTTTTTGTATGTTTGTTACGCGCCATTACTCCGCCAATTATGAATTGCTTTTGATGATTCTATTTTTGTTTGGTAGATCATACTTCAGAGGTGGTCCCATATAAATTGTATTAACTTTGCTTAGGTAGTTGTTGAGTTATCTTCAATAATACGTTTTTTTCCCACTTAGTCTCTGTGGATGTTCTAATAACGTGTTGTAAAAGTCGAGTGTGAATTTTAGTTCATGACAACCAATTGTACTCCACACCATTTTAATCGCGATTAAAAATAGTCAGATTTAGTTAGACAATCAAATATTTATGTGAAAAACGTCAAAGTCAGAATAGCAAAATTGCCATTATTACTAAATTAATAACTCATCTTAGTGCTGTCAAATGAAAATATAGTTAAGTTGTGTCACTTTAGTCTATTTCAGAATGGGCAATCGTCGTTTGACAGGAATAAACATTTTGGTGATTTTTTGTCTAGTTTAGAAACATTTGTGACGAGAGAATCAGCACCAATGTGTCTATCACCAAATATGTTTAGAAATTAACTACTCGTATAAAAGTTAATTTAACAATGTTAAATTATAAAGTTGGCTATTTAACAAACAAAAAAACCTCATAATTCATACTGTCCAATCACTCAACTAATAAATCATGGCCGAAATATTACGAGCTCGGTAATAATCGAACTGCGGTAAATAAACAGAGTCTAGATAACATCTTCCAAGTAATGGAAGGTTATGGTGGAAGTTATATTTTTTACTTATTTCTGCATGTTAAAAATAAAGAGTTTTTTGTTACTTTACTGCACTATCTTTGTGATCTTTTTCCATGGGGTGGCCATGGTTTGTGGAATGGTGAGATGTCCTGTTTTTTGGGTTGGCACTTTCGATCAATTTGGCCACATGTGAACGTTTAAAACCTTCTATCATTATAACTACAAGCTATAAGCCCACGTAAAAATATCGCGGCGATATTTTTACGTGCACTGGATTGTCAACGCTCTGCTTAATACCGAGAGTTGAAAATCCAGTGAGCGATAAAATCCCGCTGCGATATATTTACGTCCGTGCGAACGTGTGCTAAGAGAACAGCTTATGAAATTAGTCAGGCGTCAAGATTGATAGTTTTGGGTGATTGCCCACGGTTGACCTGATACCTGGTAACCATTTGTGTAAGTTGCTTATCCAATGTATCTTACTTATTCTGCAACCACAGCACTCAGTTCTTTGAATTTTCCATCAAGTCTTCTAGGTTGGTGATAATTTTATTGCAGTCGCAAATGAAAGTTAGGATTTCTCAAAATATTCTTATTCAGTTTATTTGGTAGAAGTACAGTTTTTGATGGATTGGTAGTGTCATTTGCTAGCATTACATTTTTTTTTTTTGTACCTTATAACAATTTTAAGACTTAAAGTCATTTTCTAAAAATCAAACGGACATAAATGACATTGCCGCAACATCAAAAATTATTGCGTTTTATTACAACCACAAACAAGAAAGTTGTGTATTTTTTTTTTTCACAATTACCTACCGTAAAACCTAAGACACAGGTTTTATGGTTGTAAAATAGGATATGACGCTCCCTATCCCTAAGATAACTGTGTCGGTCCTTCTACCAAACAACCTGTAGTTTGTCGTGATAATATCTAATGAACGTGATAATCTATTAAATGTTCAGTTAAATGTAGACTATTTAACTATTATCAATAGTAAAACTTGGTATACCGAAAAAAGATGATTTACAAAAAATAACGTCGAATGTTTTAAAAATTCACTAAAATCAGAAAATTGGGAAATTATACTAAATAAAAATAATAGTTTACACAAAAATTACGAATCCTTTATTACAATAATAAAACACAATCTAAATAAATATATTCCATTGCAAAAAATAAGAATAAAGAGCAAACCAAAAAAAGGATGGCTTACAAGGTCTCAAAAAATCATGCGAACATAAAAGAGTGTTAAGAACTATTTTTAATGAATCCAAAAGTTGTGTTATAAAAAAACACTATAAATTATTTAGTAAAATATTAAAATTGACTATTAGAAAATCAAAAAAGCTAACATATATTAAACAAATGCAAAAATCTGACAATAAGGTAAAAACAATGTGGAATATAATTAACACAAAAACAGGGAAGACAAAAATAAATAGACGTGAAAATATATCACTGAAGATAGATAATGAAGAAGAGGAATGCCCGTTAAATGTATCCAACAGATTTAATGAATTCTTTGCGACGGTAGGGCAAACTCAAACAATTAACTCGACCAATAACATTGGAAAACCCGTGGTCAACCCCTGTACTTGTTCAATGTATGTACGCCCGGTAGACCAAAAAGAAATAGTTAATATAATAAGGTCAACTAAAAATAAACATAGCAGCGGTATCGATGACATTCCACCAATTTTACTAAAGCAATGCGCAATAGAACTTTCCATTCCTCTAATGTTTTTAATTAATCAAAGCTTCCAAGACGGCAAATTTCCAGATGCACTTAAAGTAGCTTTAGTAAAACCAGTACATAAAAAAGGGGAAAAGCATATCCCAAGTAATTATAGACCTATAGCACTGCTACCAACCTTTTCCAAAATATTTGAAAAAGCTATGTGTAATCAGCTATACATGTTCTTAGAAAAGTTTAATGTTCTTGACGACGCATAAAATGGATTTAGAAAATGTAGATCAACAACATTAGCAGTTTATAAATATGTTCAACAAGCGCTACAACATATAAACGACAAACAATATGTAATTGGACTACTGTTAGACATGACAAAAGCATACGACAAGGTCCGTTATGACATCTTACTCAATAAACTATATGGTTGCGGCGTACGAGGACCAGCTTATGCGTGGTTCAAATCATATTTACATAATAGGACACAAATAGTACAAATTGAAAATTACGACCATGATAAAAATGAGATCAAAACCATTAGATCACAAGAAAAACAAATTACTTGCTCAATCCCACAAGGAAGTGTGTTAGGATGCCCACTATTTTTAATCTATATTAATGACCTTCCCAAAACATTAGATAAAGAAAACGCTTTACCAATATTATTTGCAGACGATATTTCAATACTAATCAAGTGTGGAAATATAAATAGCCCTAGTCTACAAATATAAGATATCCTCCAAACTGTGGATACTTGGGTCCAGATCCACAACTTGGAAATTAATAGTAATAAAACTAAAATAATACAATTTAGATCATACAAAAAGCCACCTCTCAATCTAAAAACAACATTCAGGAACGCGCAAATAGAAGAAGTTAAAAATTTTAGCCTACTTGGCATAAATTGATACATACATAATTGATACATAATTGACACACACATTAACTGGAAGTCGCACATAGAACATATAAAAATTAAACTCTCCAGATTCTCTTACGCTCTTTTTCAAATTAAACAAAGCACTAACACACAAACAGCTATGGCTGCTTACTACGCATGCGCATACTCATGGCTGCGATATGGCGTCATGCTATGGGGAAATAGTGTTAACGTAGATGAACTATTCATAATGCAAAAGAAGTGTATAAGAATTCTAGCCCAAATTGATAATACGGAGAGCTGCAAACCATATTTTTTATCATATCAGATTCTGCCGTCAATATACATACTTGACATTTGCGTATTTGTTTTTAAAAATATCGAAAATTTCACTAAAGTAGAAGATACGCACAACGTCAACACTCGCCATAAAAAGAGGTTATGCGCTCCAGCCTCAAGAATTAAAATGTTAAGTGATAGCCCATATTATATGGCAATAAAAATATATAATAAGTTGCCCAACATCTTTAAAACTGAAAAATCAGAAACAATATTCCAAAAAAGGCTAAAACTATACCTAATCCAAAAATGTTTCTATTCAGTAAAAGAATATTTAGAATCTAGCTTAAAATAAAGATTTTCTCTCATGTACAAAAATGCCGATCTGCCCTATACAAACAATACGATTTAGTCTATCCTATTTAACTTCATATAAAACTATAATTATAATTTGTGCTACCTGAAAAGGATGACATTCCTATTGCTGATTAATAATTTGTATTTAAATTCATTATTATTGACATTTTGACATAACTATAATTTCTTAATTTAATTGTACTAATATAAAAGAAAACAATTAAGCACTAAAAATGTTTAATGCATGCTAATTAAGGATGATAAGGGCAGGCGAATGATAATTGCAATGCTTGTAAAAGGCTGCTAAGTCGTAAGTACTAACATAAGATAACACCAACATTGTACACTTAGTTCGCAATAAATGTTTTTGACTTTGACTTTGACTTATCTTGTTAGTAATTTCATGGTAACCTTTAAGTTTGACAATATTTATGCTGACAGCAGGAAGACCTAAAAAAATGAATGAATAAGTAAGTAGTTCTTTAGATGCCTTTCTTTCTTGAGGCTAGTTTAGCAAGCCACTCTAAATTAAGATTTGATTTGATTTTGATTTGAAGCTCTGTTATTCATGTCACAACATATTTCGGACGAATCCACGTTTCCACCAAACTGATGGTGACCTCAAAAACTGAATTATTCGGTAGAGCGCCGAAGTATTTATACGTTGGATTAATAAAAGACGGACGAAGACGACTTTAGAGTATTAATATCACGCTATAGAGAGAGAAGTGAGGGTTTTTAACTGACTTCTAATAGGAAGTCGTTATCAAGTCGGATGTTTTCTATTTATGTCATGTACAAGGTGAAATTTAATTCGTTTGCATCCTCTTGGGGGTCATTGTACTCATCATTATGAACAACTTTCACTACGGGACCAACCCTGAAATAGCGATAGCATAGCTCGTCAAAATGTAGGGAACAGCTGATTTTTTTGTATAGAAGGATTTGCCAAATTCTTTTTATAGTTCCGAGGTAGTTCAATTGTCATCAGGTCAGGATTTGATGATGGGATCCTGGAGAAAACGAGGGAACTCTTCAAATATTATAGGAACACCTACATATAGCGATTTGGGTATTTTTTATAGTAACTGGTGCAGTTGCTCTCGGAAAACACCATTTGGTGAAGTGGAACTTATGGCTGTGGTCTTCATCATCAGCTTCACTTCACCGGCAGTGGTGCTTTCCGAAAAGTGGAACTGATGATGAAGACCACAGGTGGCCACCGGAACTACTCAATAAGTATTTCACGAGTTGCGATTCGATTACTTTAATATGGTTGCCAAGCAATTTATGCTCGTCACAATGCATATGGGGAAGTGGAGCTGATGGTGGACTGCCAGGAAAACTCCTCAACGATTAACGTCCCTCACTAACTCATCTCTCTCTCATCTAACCAGGTTTATGTCTGAACTTTAAAAGAGACTGTGACCTCTGAGTTTGTTATGGCTTCTCAGAGTAGTCGGATAGGAAAGGGCGACCTTATCTAGTTTTTAAAACGTATTGACGTGTGAAAGTGTTTGTACAAACCTACTTACAGAAATGAAAATCTTTTGTTTTTTATCATTATCACAAAAATGCTTGTCTCATTCATACCCAAACGCCTACGCATTTTGTATAATACTGTTCCGTTTTGCGGTAAAACTCAAGATTACTGATATCAGACCAATATATATTCAATGTTCGGTAATCAGAAACCGATAATAATTATTGAGAAATAAACTTTTTTGTTAAAAATATTATTTATTGCTTGTTTGTTTATCTAAAATGTAAATCGAGTAAAAATTCCTTGCTTTCTTTACACCCTTTATTTTTTTAAAGTGAAATGAATACAGGGTCAAATAAAATTTACTAGCAAAACTCCGCAGATGTGGTTGGTTTCTACAGATTCATATCGCAAGGTTTTATGTAGTTTGCATTTCATAATAATATGATAGGTACGTACTATCGAAGGCACAGGCGCCTGACCACATTTTTTACCTTATTGGTTAGGCAATAAGGGCGAAAAGTGGTCAGGCGCCTGTCCTCGATGTACTTACATACATCACCAGGCAGTCAGCCGGACCGGTCTCATCAAATCAAATAAAAACGAAACGAATTGTAAGTATTGTACAAGTACCCATCTACTTATAACATTATATACCTATCTAAACACGATAAAATAAAAACAAAAGATATTAGTTTTTTTTTTTTGGGAGGGTCAACGACCGCTATTAGTGTTGTTACATGAAGCACTTAGTTATAACATAATCTATCTCGTAAAATATTAAGTTACAATTAAATTACTTATTAGTCTTTATGGCTAGATTGTAATCAATAGGTATGATGCCTGGGTAAAAAAATAAATTCTATTTAGTCCGCCACACAGATAACAAAAAAAAATTAGACGCGTATTTTTTTCAATGTTAATAAAAAAATACCTGGATAAAACGCATTTTAAGTTGGGGAGTAGGGGTCGCTACGTCACAAGTAAGTATAAAATCTACAAACTCGTGACGTCATGGCACATTTTAACTCAATGTATCGCCGTAATCTTTAGATTAAGTACCTACTTAAAAAAAGAAAAAATACGTGTCCAATATTTTTTTTAAACCAACCGGACGGTCAAAAAATTTTTTTTAGTCGTCTTCAGATTCTAAGAATGATGATAGTACTTATGAATAAAGAAGAAAAATAAATAAAAATAAGTATGAGTTGAGAAAATATGTTTTATTTTGTTTCATCGTGTTATGATATACCTACATTCCCATCACCTCAGTCCAGTTAACACATAAAAAAAAACTGATTTGTTAAACTGATATTTCAAGTGACTACAGTAACTGCTGTCGATTATTCGCATGAAACGGGCAACGTGACACTTTTAAGAGCGTTTATTCTGAAGGTGGGCAACGTCGCAAATAACTGTCAAATATTTACCTGTTTTGATTCATATAGCAATATTACTGAATAGAAATAAGAAATGTGGCTAACTAGCGAACTAGAATATTGATTATGAAATGCAATAATTAATACCGTAACACCGAATGTTTAGTTTTAGATGTAAAAAAACTATTTGGAAACTTTCCAAATGCGTTTTTACACCTAAAATAGGTACAACATCAAATTCAATGTTATAATAAATATAATAATAATAATAATAATATGATATGTTATATGTTATATGTTGTTGTGTAGGCGAAAAAAAAAGATTGCTAATACATTGCTTCATAAGTTCGAAAAAAAAATTTGCTCAACTACGTAAATAACGCAATGAATGTTGTTGAACTGTCAAAATGAAACTGATTAGTCGTAATCGTTTACGAAAATGTGTTGCGTAATTAGATAGCTGGTTTCCATGTAGCTTAGATTTCAACAAAAACCTTTTGTAAAGAATTAATTTCGGATTTAAATAGGTATTATGTTGGTACTTTTGTATTTTTTTTATTACAAATTAAAATCAAAACTCAATTATTCAAATTAGGCTGAGAATCAGGCCTTTTTGAACGTCAAACTTACATACGACAGTCCCTCAAAACACCCACCCTTCACCACTACCTGGTGCTTGAGCTGGGAAGAGGAAGTGACGCCAGAAACCTCCCAGCCGATAAACAGACAGAAAACCAAGTGATCTCGAGAAGGATATCTTCTAAACCCCACGGAACCCCAAAAAATACACGACTACCTACCCATAAACAAACAAGCTCCACCACAAATCCTAACGCCCAAATGAACAATATCTTAGACAAAATATCACTTGACACTGACAGGTAGGCCGCCATTTTGTTACCTCAACAAAAACATGCTCGCTTCAACTGTTCCGTTCACGCTACGTTGCGTTACTTGTAACTTGAGAAGCATAGCTTCTAGTTATGACATGACATGTGGTAGCTTCTTAATTTACTGACGTGATATTCCCGGGAACATTATGAATCACTAATTCCCGGTTCTTGAGGTCCTCACTTACCGAAATAGCTATTGTTTTGACACAATTTGCTTCAAAGGGGATATTACACTATCACGTGTCTTGGATCATAATATAAAGGATAATATTATCCCTAATCCCCATCCTTACAAATAATATGAATGTGAAAGTGAGTTTGTTACGCTTTCACGCTAAAACGGCTGAACAGATCTGGATGAAATTTGGTAGATGACCTGGATTAGGATATCGGATATTCTCATGGAATCGAGACTTATGCGGGTGAAACCGCGGGGCTCAGCTAGTTATTTCTATAATACACTGTCATATATTATATCTTTGACTCATAGATTTATGATTCTAGATATATGATAGTGTAATATTCCCCTAAGCGAAGTTAGATCTTTGATAGTCGTTAAGGGTAGTCAGATCAGAAACCCATAAGTCTGACAACCAGTCTTACGAAGGAGTACCGTGTTACCCAGTAACTGGATTGTAGAGGTCAGGTAGGCAGTCGCTCCATATAATATACTGGTATTCAGCTCCATTCGGTTAGACTGGAAGCCGATCCGGCTGGGCAGATGAACTTCTTATGTTCAGAAATGTAAAGTTATGGGGGTGGCAATGCCAGCTAGGACAAGCGCCATAATACGTGACTCGATCAGACTTTCCATTCGTCTTTTATCACTCCTATATCACCCAATACTGAGTGAGGGTCTTCTCCATTGCACGTCACGTCTACCATACCCTTAACACAAGCAAGCACCGTATTGGTTGAAAAACAATGCTCATTTTTGTCAAAAATGTCATCTCAAAAACGTGACGTGTGAACCCCATTTGACGGGGAGTCAAAATAAACATAAGCATGACAGTAACGCCACCTGGTGGCAATAATCGGTACAAAAGTAAACAAAACAAAAAATGGCTGAAGTGTCCCATTTGTCCTGTCACTGATGTATTAACAAGTCAAGCTTTTTGTTCTGGATTTGCTTAGAATAAAAATCTACATGCAAAACGTACCATCAAAGAAGTTCATAACTAACCACCGTAAGGACTATTCTTGCGTGCAGCGCTCGGCGGCTATAGAACTGGTCCGGTAACAGATGTGGTCATCGTGTTCACGGGATTTTGTTTACAAACTGGTCAGTTAGCAGCTTCTTTGATGGTACATATTTTAAAAGTAATACGCAATATCTGTCCATCTAGAATTCTAGAGAATCAATACGAAATCTACCTTTTGGAAGGGGCGATTTTTTTTTTTTTTTGTAAATTTTTTCGTTCCAATTTTATTTTTTTTGTAAATTTTTTCGTTCACAAATGCCCTTCATGTGCCATAATGAAATAAAATAATTGACTTTGACTTTATTTATTGTACTTCGTCATCGAAGAAATTATATGAAACAACATTTAAACAATTTACTGTGCTTTATGAACTTACTTATAGGAATTCTAGCAATTTATTTATTTCATTCTAAAAATTTAATTTAATTAATTTTAACATGCATTCCAATGAAAGACCAATCGTCTACAAAATTACTTGAAAAAACTCATTTTGCAACAATAACTATCTAGATATATTTTAATTAAATTAACCCAAACGATAGTTTGATCGTTTGGGTTTTAACCAACAGCATTATCTTAACAATATTTAAAACAGAAGGACGCATTTCTCCCGTGACTTAACTATGGTTAGCAAAAAAACGTTAACAAAAACTCAAGTGTTTAGACAACAGTTTGTGTCATGTTAACCGTATGGTTATGGGTTGAAAGTTAACTGATAGGGTTAGTAGCGACAGCAAATAAGATAGTAGTTAAAAAAGGTTTTTTGCCGCCTTGTTGCCAGTTTCTGAGTTGAACATGTTCACTCAAATCTGAGTGGTTCTTTCCTCAAAAGACCATTTCACACACTAATCTACATGGTCCTCATATGGCTTGACCAAGATTATGTCTGGACTTTAAAAGAGCCTTTGACCCCTGAGTTTCTTTCTCCATTTCTTCTCAGGAGTAGTCAGATAGGAAATGTCGACTCCACCTAGCTTTTTTTTTTGTTTCGTTTTAACACATTCCGGGACAGATCGCCTCTCGACGTTATCTTATCGTTACGTGCCAGTACGGCTAAGGGCGGTGAATTTTATTTCATGTAATTTGGCAAACCGTCGACAGCCGTTGCTTGTCCATAACATTCCTAGGAAGCACATGATCTAGTGTCACATCACGCGACTTCATTCGTTCGTAGGTGTGGCAAACTCTTTTCAAGTAACTTTTCAACACAGATATGCAGTGCTTTATGACACATTCACACCGCCGACAGGCGTAGACTGAGCCATACAAGTACAGTGATGTTGATATTTAGTGTGACGGCATATGCACCGCCGGTTAGACATAGACGGTTTGATAAAATATATGGGATTTTGTAGTGTCATATGACATTTGCAAATAGTCAAGTGTCGAACGTGTTAAAGTGGTTATCTTCCGATATCCTTTTTACAGAATAGAAAATTTCATTTCCAATAAGATCAGCTTATAATTTTCTCACTGGTGGGCCTCAGGCCTCCCGGACTGCCTCAGGACTTGGAGAGGGTAATCACTAACCCAGTGTGCATGTCATGTGTTTTAGAATTTTTGACTCTTTAGCTACGGTATCCTAAAAGAGAGATGGCCGCTACATAGCGTCTACAATTAACGGCATATGACGTCACAGAAACGTTATTTATGAAAGTAAGTTGATGTGTTATCCTAGATAGCGTTTTTTGACCCAGTGAAGTCAAACCCGCTGCCATCATTTTCATGACAGCCGTCACTGCGACCGCTGTTCTAGGAAACCGTAGCTTAAGGGATCTCACGCACTAGACGGCTACGCCTTCGACCAGTCGTGGTCCGTGGTTCGGGCTCGGTCTGCGGATAGTTGGCCGTTGCGACCAAGTGCACGATTCGTATCAGTTTATCACCTAGTACCTGCGAACTGGTCGTGGCCCTCTAGTGCGCGAGATCCCTAGCAAAGGCCGGTTTCTTGATGTTGTCGCGTTTTCCTTGGAAGCCACTACTTTTAAGGAAAACACACATACACACACACACAATTAAGCCGAATTTACATTACGATACTAGTTGCGCAAACTTAGATGTTCATTGATAGTTTCACGTGTAAATAGATAATTATAAGTACTAGTTTCGTAATGTTTATCTGACTTTAGTGAAATGTGCGAAATAAATTACTTACACTTAGTGAAGTGTGTGTCTGGCTATTTTGAACTCTACAATACAAGTCATAAATGGGTCATACACAAAAAGAGAACATTACAAAATATTAATAATAAAACTCCACGAATTGTTATGAAACGTTATATTTATTTAAAGATCGATAATAATATTCTTACAATAATATCAGTAGAGATCAGTCTTGGTTATTTTAGGAATAAATCACGTTTTTAGTTCTTTTACGTCTACAGAAGAGATTGTCATGTCTACAGAAGAGAACAAAAATTGGCCTTATATAATCATATCAATAAGATCAAGAATAGAACCAATGAACAAAAAACTTAAAATTGACTTCTCTTTAACCCCTAAACAAGTCATAATTAAAAATCTTTACCAATTCCGTACAAAAAAATAATCTAAATTTGTCCACAGAACAGACATAATGCTTCTGTGGGCATATAAAGGAACAGAATATTAAAATATATTATCCTCATCAGAATCGTCCCACATGAAATTCCTCGGCCGTTTTTTCTGTGTTGAATCTTCAGAGGCTTCAGAGTCGTCTGAATAGATTATTTTCTTCTGGGGTTCATTTCTTCTATGCCTTTGGTTAAATATTTCGATTGAAAGATCTGGTGTGAGTCTATCTGAGCTTTTGCTTTTTCTCTCCATATTTTTCTTATCTGCCTTTGTTCTCTTGGCGTGTAGTCTTTATCAGTCTTAATTTGACCTAGGTGTTTTTTTCTTTTGTACCTCTCTCTATCCTTCCTTCTTCTTTCTTCGAGAGCTGCGTCATCCATTTTTGCCCGAGCACGGCGTATACTAAGTTTTTCTGCTCGCGCTGCTTGCGCCTGCGCTTCTTTTTTTCTTCTTCGGATAGCTGCCGTGACTGATTTATTCGTGGCATAGTAACTGAAAGAAAAGACCCCAACCGTCATGCGCTGCTAGCGCAAAAAAAAATGGCAAGGAGTATGTCAAGCTACGCATTTCAAACAATTTAACAATCCAAAAAACAAACCAACCTGAAAGGTAAAAGTAAAGAAATAAGTCATGAAATAATTATATAGAGGTAGAGTACACACAGTAAACACACAAAGAAACTATTTTTAGAAAATCTACTATATTACCTACGAACAGATCTTGACCAAATTAATATGGAAACATACTAAAAGTAGGTGCATCAAAAAAAAAACGTCAGTTTTAACCAAACTGACGTTTTTTTTTTGATGCACCTAGATGCACAAAGAGTTTTAAACAATTATGTTCTAATTGAGAATATCTCTTTTTTTAAATCGGTTAAAAAGCGAGTAATACTATATTTTTTTTCAAATACAAAGAAATTTCATTGCTAATTCACTTCTGTTGACATAGCTCCCTTCTGTGGACACAAAGTCTACAGTAAAGATGTCTACACGAGAGACACAATTTGATAAATCAAACATGGCATCCTACATTATGAGGTTAGAATTTAAGCAATGTGATATTTGCATACCGCGCCCATACGGTTAAACTATCTTAATCTTTTTATTGATTTGTAAAGGCTCCTTACTCAGGTATCCTTTGCACAGGAAAGAAACACTGATCTCGACCAAAAACGTGTGTAATTAAATAAAATTGCGATTTTTCACATCAGACACACTTTACGTAAAATTCACAATCAAGCAAATGACAGAGAATACAGTGCTACCAACACAAAAAACAAAATAATAACGATGCGTTCATCTTTGGCACATTTTGGGTTATTTTATGCGTCTACAGAAGGAGACCAAAATTCTGTGAACAAAATGTTTACACGTTTTATTTCAAAATGTTGAAATATATATTTTTTAATACGTTGTGTCACTTAAAATTGATAATATATCTGATGTAATGTAACGAAATAAAAGTATTTAAAGTATGTGTATATATTTTTAACCATCACTTAAACTCAACTACTTGGCATCCGAACAGTCTACAGAAGGAGATTTCTTTAGATTTAAAAGTAAAATAAAAGAAGTAAATCTCATTAAAGCGCGATTTTTTTGTGAAACGTGATACGTTTTCAAGACGAAATAACTATTAAATGTATTTTAATGTTGATATAATATTGAAATATCGGTTGTAAGTTGCAAGAACATATTTTCTTCGTTTTTTGTGTATGACCCAAATGCTTTCTTCTCCAGCCAATCAAAACTATGAATATCAGCGCTTTCCGATTTTCCTCTACGGAGGAAACAAATACGTGACTTAAGCATCAAAAGCCATAGTACTGCCACCGTGCCAGTTAACAGTAATTCATGGGGTTGTTTTTTTCTTACTGTGTTAGAAAAACTCAAGTGTTTAGAGCAGTTTGCGTCATGTTAAACCCCACAGTTATAGGTTGAAAGATAACTGATGGAATTAGTAGCGACAGCTAAAAAATTCTAGTTATTTTTTATCACAAAATACTGATATTCAACATAGTTGGGAAAAGACTGGACGCCTGTTATAATTTATCTAATAAATAAAGACAGTTGAGGCAATAGAACTAACTAGCGGTAAGCTACGCTTGCCGCAGTCAATTCATGGATGGGTGACCATCCATTACATATCGAGACCCCATCTGTGCCTCGGAAGGCACGTTAAGTCGTTGGTCCCGGCTGTCATTCGTAGATCTTTCACAGTCGTTACGGGTCGTCCGAAGCCCGAAAGTCTGTCAACCAGACTTGCCACGGGTATATTGTTACCCTGTAACTGGGCTGAGGAGATCAGATAGACAGTCACTCTATGTAAAATATTGGTATGCAGCTACATGTGGTTAGACTGGAAGCCAACCTCAATATAGTTGGGAAAACGCTAGGCAGATTGAGGTTATGAAACAAATTATGTCCCACTCGACTGCCTCGTTGGTCCAGAGTTCTAGTACTAGTAATAGTTATTATTCTGTGGTTCTAGACAATAGTGGTAGCAAGAGCGATTTCTGAGAATGGACCTGGGTTCAATCCCCAAGTGGAACAAATATTTTTCCATAAATATCTCATTAGCAACCCGGAATCTGTATTTGTGCCGGTTGATGGCAATATGCTCGCCACCTATTACATGGAACTTTAAAATTCTTTACACCTGTGCTTTATCCTTCGGGGTATATAGGGCTTGATGGTATGCGAAAGTATGTCCCATCAAACAAGTATAATTATCTAACCAGTTTTAAAACAAAATCCCGTGAACACGATGACCGCATCTGTTACCGGCCCGGTTCTATAGCCGCCGAGCGCTGCAAGCAAGAATAGTCCTTACGGTGGTTAGATATGAATTTCTTCGATGATACCTACTGTATTTTCCTTATCAACAAAATTGTGGTATTTCTTTACTTAATTTTTCTTGACTTTTTTGCTAGCCCTACCTTAACCCTCACTCTGCGCGTGCACATGTCGCCACACTACTACTGTGCGCCACTCACTGTTAGCTCGTCGGTCCCTCATGTGTGGGGTTAAATGTCCTGAAGGTGTTATCTCGGATAGTCGGATCACTGTGATTCAAACTGAACTATGTTTTGCAAGGGTTTGATGTTGACAAGATATACGTCACAAGTCTTGTCGTGTTTTCTTGAAGGTGATATAAACCGTTTAGAAGTGTTTTGTAGAAAAGTCCTTGTGAAAGTCAAAGTCAAATCATTTATTTCAAATAGGCCCTTGTAAGGCACTACTAGTACTATTAGTTTACGTTCAAAACGTAAAATAATACAAAAAATTGAATTGCAGCAATCTGGTTACTGCCGTGCTTTGAATAATACTTAGAGAAACCATAATTTTTCAATAAAATATTTGGTAATCTAACTACAAGAATGTTGGTGTTTCTATAATTCTAAAGTTACCGAACATAGTGCATTTTGAACATGAACTTATTTTATCAAGCATTTTAGAATCCTCCAAGACACCAACATAAACCAATACCTAAAGATTTTGGCTTGAAACCCAAAGCTATAAAGAATAAAGACAAAGATTACAATGTGCTCGATCTACCCGCATACGATATTTTTCAGGGTGAAACTACGAGTGCAGTCTTGAGCAAAGCTCCTGAAACTTTTATGTAGGTGCAGATTGAAGCAATTTATTATGAAATCGGTGGAAAATTGTGAAAGAAATTATTATTCATCTGGTTTATGTGAAAATGCAATTAGAGCCTAAGGCTGACTCTGGTGACCAAAAACCGGCCAAGTGCGTGTCGGACCACGCACAATCCAGGGTTCCGTAGTTGGGACGAATTTATCCCAAGAACAAACTTAACACTGTAGTTGAAAAACATGTTATACATTCCAACTGCACATGTAAGTTTATAGGCACAATATTGAGAGATTTACCATGTTATTTAAGACCATAGACTTCTTATAGGTTTTCCTGTAATCTATGAGTAAAGAAAGACCATTTTCTGTATAAAAAAAAAAAAAGGCTCTGTAGTTTCGGAGATATGGTAGTAGTTTTTATTATTATTAAGTCATCTATTTTCTTAAATATCTTTAAAAGTATTTATATTAAAATGTAAAAAAAAATGTATTTGAGATCCTCGCAACAAGCCCTTTCATTTGATATATCACGCGGTACAGTTTGCAAAACTCTTTTTTTTAATTTTCTAATTTGTTTTTTCTCACGGACGTCCAGAACATCACCCTTGTCCGTTCGTACGTTGAGAAACATGCATAATATGCAATTGGCACATTTTGAATTTTATGCAGTAAAGATATAGAATTAACTTCACCGCATAATATTCAAAATATGCCCATAGCCTAATACGTATTTCTGTAGTTGTCGATTCGCTCACAAATAATTTAACATCGTGCAAATCGCGTCAAGAATTTTTTTATTATTTAAGTGTCCATTCGCCCGTTTCGGGCGAATCAACCAATAACCCGTGCGTACTTGTGCTTAAAGCAGTGATAGCCTAGTGGTGTGACCGTCAGACTGCCAATTCATAGGTCTCGAGTTCGAACCCATGACACACACCTCTGACTTTTCGGATTCATGTGCGTATTGTATAATTATCACTTGCTTCAAAAACGGTGAAGGAAATCATCATGAGGAAACGCCGTATGTCTGAGAGATATTTCTCGACAGCATGTGAAGCGAAGTCAGAGGCCCATGGGTGGCTTTAAAACTCTGACACCAGGTTAGCCACTAACCACACGTAAAGAAGAAGACTTGTGCTTACCCTCTAATTCCATCTACATAGCACCGGTCAACCATTTTTGAATGTATAGTCGAATAATATAGTCAGCTATATTATTAAAAGCACAATGAATGCACTAGAATCGAACCCATAACACCTACTTTACCGTGCACAACCACACATATTAATCTACCATAAACAAAACTATAGTCAAAGAGACAAAGAAACATTACGAACAACATCTAAACAACAAAAAAAAACTAAATTCAAAAAAAGAAATGAACGGTTTGGGATCATAGATAATGAAATGTTACCGGCCATGCGTAGAATGACGTCTCCTAAAAAGTGTTTGACGGCCAAATTATAGGTTGGGAGAACGTACCGTACTCAATGTAGCTTAGTTTAGGAGCTAGGGAGTTTTGTTTTGTGAATTATTCTTGTGTAGTTGAATTTTGAATGTGTTGTGGTTAGTACAGGGTCAACATAAATTAGCTAGCGAAACTCTGACGACGTGATGGATATCGACATCTAATCACGAAAAAAAAAAAAAAAAAAAATTGGGGTCGTTTTTTTTCATGTTTAGATATCAATAACATCACGTAAGTACGTGTAGTTTACACAAAGAAAACTGATATTTCTAGTGACTACATACATACGGTTGACGACCCCAAAAAAATTACATAAAAAAAAAAAAATGTTTTATCATGTTTAGATCATTATCGATATACCTATGTATTTTCATTCTGTTTACCTACTTCATTTGTAACGTATTGTTTTTGCTTACACTTTTAACAAAATTATGGAAAACATGGAAGAATTTACTAAAAATGGGAAAGTAACTCTGCCCGTCTGTCTGTTTAACAGATTTCGATAAAATTTGGCACATAAGATAGGCCATTGACTTGGGTTAGGATATAGGATATGTACTTTTTTCACTCGGCCGTGGAGCTGCGGGCAAAAGCTAATCTAAGTAATATTATAAATGCAAAAGTGAGTTTGTTTGTATGTTTGTTTGATTATCAAACAATGGATTTGGCACATGGGTAGACCATAACCTGGGTTAGCACATAAGATACTTTATATTCCGATATTTCCACGGAATCGAGACTTATGCGGATGAAACCGCGAGCCGCAGCTAGTTTCCCATAATTATGGGTATACTATCTCCTAAACTACATCGATGAATCGTCGGAACAACGTTTTTTCATCACACAAAACGCTTGGTTTCCCTTTCTTTAAAGTTATTTCATTGTGAAGGGTTAAACACATGTTCCTCAAATATTTAAGATAATATATTTAATTGTACGTTTCTTTATTCTTTAACGATATAAATTAAAAGTAAAAATATTAGTTAGCAGTTTAAATTAAGTTTATTGGGTTGTCCTGTGTATATATTTAAGTAAATTATATACTACATTAATTTAAAATAACGGTTTTATCAGTGATCCTTGACGGTGCAAGTATTTAAAGTAAGTATCTAATATAATCAGCCCATATTATGTTCGCATTGCTGGGACACCGGCCTCCTCTCTGTGAGAGGGAGTGGGCTGTAGGTAATCCGCCACGCGGGCCCAGTGCGGGTTGGTAGATGTCACATGTCTTCGAATTTTTGGTTCTGGACATGCCATACACGAAGTTTTCCTTCACCGTTTTAAGAGCAGTAGTCAATCTGCCTAGCCTTTTCCCAACTATGTTGGGGTCGGCTTCCAGTCTAACCGGATGCAGCTGAATACCAGTATTTTACATGGAGCGACTGCCTATCTGGCAGTAACTGGATAATACGATACCCTTTGGTAAGACTGGTGTCAAACTTCCAGCCTCTGACGACTCGTAACGACTGTCAAAGATCCACAAATGACAGCCGAGACCAACATCTTAACGTGCTTTCTGAGGCACGGAGGATTCTCGGTATGTAAAGATGGTCACCCATCCACTGACCAACCCCGGCAAGCGTAGCTTAACCTGATGGATCGACCAGTGCGGCTGTTGTTACTTAGCCACGAGCTCCTTTTGAGAGCAGTAGTGAAGAAATTATTTACACAAAGTTAAGCACCTGCTTGGGTTCGAACCTACGACCTGACTCGTACGTCAGGGTCATTACCATCGTGCCACCACTGCTCAAGCGCAAGTAAGTAATATTCAATAGGATTTCTCTTCCTAGAGAAAATCCTGTATACATACCATACCAGCATAATACTGTCCCACTGCAGGACAAAGACCTCTTCTCATACAGAGAAGGCACGAGCATTGATCACCACGCTTGCTCAAGACGGGTTGGCGATTTCAGTCTTATGTTAACCATAAGTCCAGGTTTCCTCGCGATGTTTTCCTTCACCGATGTCAATAATTTCCAAGCTCAGAAAGTACATATGAATTTTAAAAGTTACATTAGTATGTACTTGCCCAGATTAGACATGAGACGCGAAGTCTTAAATACTGGGCTATCATGATGAAATCCTATAAGTACCTATATGGATTCTGAACCATTGAGGTTCAAAGATCGCTTTTAGCGATAAGACCGCCCATTGTGTCACCCTATGTAAAATGACTACATTTTTATCTGTATTTTTTATGGTGTACATAATAAAGAATATTCTATTCTATTCTATTCTATTCTATTCAATGTAAACTAGAGCAGACAACACGAAAAAAAATTTTGCGCCACATATTTTGGACCACAACGGTCTGTCACTACCTGAAGTTTATGGTGCGCAGTGCGCACCGCGGAGTTGTCACACATCCAAGGGACACATTTTTGTTCACGGTGTCTGCTCTAGTTTACATTGAATCTCAATGTCATGAACACAAAATCTGGCCTTATATTTCAATTCTCATCCTCGAAAGACTAATGCGACGTAAGGATATTTGACACATAAAAATTAACACATATTTTTTTACACTGTTGAGCAGATGAATTTTTCAAACATAAGAAGCAGTGACTATCAAAATGAAAGGTATTCTGATCCATTGACATACCATTTAATTATGTGTGTTATGAAATTATCCTGCAGCTCTCTTAGGCAGCTCTACATCGTGTATCTACTAAGATACTAAGCTGACTATGGGAAAAACAATATTTCATGAATTAAGTAAATTAAATGGTCTTAAAAGATCGTAAATAACAAACTATACACAAAACGTTTGACATTTAACATTCTTTTCCACAAATTCACGAATTCACAAACCTTTTTAGAAAATTAAACTTGAATTTGAATTTGGAAAATTCAACGAACGCACCATTTTAGGGAATTCTGTTGACAGTTCAAAATGGCGGTAACATTTGGATGGTTAACATTTTTTAAATTCTTTATTATTTATTAAACTTGTGAATGTGTGGGCAATATTTAATTATCCTAAATTGTTTTTGAGTAAATAAACTTATGAATACGGCGTGTGAATTTTTCCATTAGGGTTTAGACATAAAACCTAATAGGCTATTAACGTCAGAATTATACATCGTAATAAATATTTTTTAAATTCTTTTGATTAGGTAATGCTCGATAAAAAAAAAAAAAATTTTTTTTAACACTATCGAAGGTACGAACAACGCTTCGGTAAGTACCTACAACGACAAAATTACGAAATCACGTGGCCATTACAAAATCAAATGGTCCCTTCCTAAGCTTATCAACAAAACAATATCATGAGAAAAATCGCCAAAATCAGAAGCAAACATCAAAACTTGTTCAATGAATATTACTGCTACTTGATATCCATACATATTACTATGTATTTCATTCATACAAGCATGTTTCTATGTAAAAAAAGTACCTTTTCATTGACAAAGTATGTAAATTGACATCTAAATTCGTTCACTGTATTCAAAACTACCAAATTACTATTCAGAAATTACTTCTAATCACCGAAGAATTTTGAAGTTAAGGGGCATGCTAACGAGTCTCATTTAGCCAAAAAAAAAGTGTGTGTGTGTCAGCTTTGACGCACGACTGGAGTTTACTCCTTAATACACCCTTACTTACTGTATACGAGGCTTTTGGCAAATTTTTGTGATGAGCGTTTTGTTTGTGTACAATAAATATTTTTTCTTTCTTTCTTTCTTTTATATACGTTTGTCTTTGAATATGCAAAAGGCAAAGAGGGTAAATAAACGCAACACGAAAAAAAATCAAAAATAAACCGTGTTATTTACGAATAAAACACAATACAACAAGATAACGCTTGTATAAATTTTGCTTCTTACAAAATTTTCATTAGGGTAGCCATATTATGAAAATCGATTCATAAAGAATAAACTCCAAAAAATTAAAGCCAATTATTTTCTTCTTTACAGTTCAAAACGAAAAAAAATAAAAATAATGGATTTTTGACAGAAGTGCCGAAATATGCATTTGTGAAGTAGCACAAGTTGAGTATGTGGCAATAAAAGAGTAGATAGGTACAAAAAATGGAGGAGTTTCAACCTAATGATTTTTACGTTTAGCCAAGACTTGGTTGCCAAAACTATCGACACGATGCCCTCCAAGTTTTCAAACCAGAAAAAAAAATATATATATATACATATATTGAAAATTGAAACACCCGGAATATAAATATATTTAGAGTTCTCGAAACATTTAGAAATATCATACAAAAGTTTCAATCTAATTCCCTATTTTGTGAGATATTTTTTCGTATGCAGCCGAATCGAAACGCATCACCTTAAGTTAACCCGTCGGCTGCCAGCATCAGATACGGCATTGTTTCTTGTGGGCGACTGTAATATATATTTAATTGTAACGCCCTGCGACGCCCACTGGGTATTTAGTGCAGTTCGGACGGAACAGAGGTTATGTGGAGCGATTTGGTGCTAAAGATTTCGAAATGTTGGTTTTATAGGTTTTGACGCAGCGGTTGAGTGAATGCCTTCTTTGCTACGACGTGTCGCAGGCTGAATTTGTAAATGCAACAATTAATAACATTATTACGGTATACAAATAGCAAACAAGAACCACTGTGACAAAATACACTAAACATACAAGTAACTCTAGTATACAAAACACTCCCCAGATGCATTTAATTTCTACATTATCGCGCAAAGTGTTATTAGATTTTTCCATCTGGAATCTCTCAGTAGCAGCCCGAAGTCTAGATTTGTGGAAGTCTAGTGATTTGTGGAAGTCTAGTGATTTGTGGAAGTCAATTTGTGCCCGGTTGATGGCAAAGTGCTAAACACCTACCAGTACTAGATAGATAGAATCCTCTTTATTATGTACCATCGAAGTAGTATAAATCTAACCACCGTAAGGACTATTCTTGCTTGCAGCGCTTGGCGGCTATAGAAACGGGCCGGTAACAGATGTGGTCATCGTGTTCACGGGATTGTGTTTTGAAACTGCATGATATGAACTTCTTTGATGGTACTCTATATTTTTTTTGCAGAGGATGACACAATGGGCCGTTACATCGCTAAAACCGATCTGTTACAGACAACCTTCCAAGGGACTTAAAAGAGAACTAAAACAGGCAACTGGCGGAATGTGAGAGTACTATAGTTACAGCTCTGCCTAGCCCTTTCGGGAACACAGGCGTGATGTTATGTTATGTTATTATTAATCAAATTTCGTTTCGGCCGATTAAAATGTTTCTTCCTTCAACAAACATGTTTCAATGCCATACATCACTTAGCTGTCACACGACGCTAGCGTCAAACGAAACCAAACTTATAAATCACATTCTCTTTTACTTATAAAAGGTATGTTATTTTGATGCAACATCTATGTTCTTTAATATTGGGTCCCCACCTATGAAATTGGTGACCTCTTATTACTAAAAATATTTATGAAAAAAACTTTCTTATTCAAAGGGTTAGAGTAGAGAAAACTTTGTCTATGGAACTTTTGTACCTATTTATTTAATTTAGTTAAAAATTAAACGGCAATCTGCCAATTACATTAGCTAAAGAGAAACTATTAGACAAAATATTCATACACTCATCTCACAGAACTCTAGACATACTGACATGATCGTCTTCTATACATCCACGAACACATAAATAACATTTAAATAAAACAGTTAAAACCGATTAATTAAACTTTTTTGTTAACAAAATTACTACATTGAACACCAAGATATGCATGCATTCTTGTTATCACTTGATAAATGCCCCAAAAAAATATCAACAAAAAAGATTTTCGAAAAAAACTTGTTTAGACTAAAATAAAAACATTGAAACTTTTGAAGTGCTAACATCTGGTCCACTCATTTCTCTGACAACAGTTATTTGGTATGTCCATTCCCACGTATTCGATTCCTTTGCCAGCAGTGGGCAAGCGCAGTTTGGGGTTGAATAATTACTGGGATATTTTAAAAACTTGCACTTAATGCATTTTTTGTGAATAAAACTTTATGCAATTAGTATTTTTGTTTTAGATGTTTAAATTGCACCTGTTTAATAATTCAAGAAATATCTTTCATTCAATGCATGGTTTCAAGCACTACTTCAGCTATTCAGAAGAACCTAAGTTCTAAGAATTAACCCGATGATATACCTATCAAACTACCACCATGCTTTTTTAGGGTTTCGTGCCCGAAAGGAAACCAAACGCCAAACGGAACCCTTTTACTAAGCCTCCGCTGTCCGTCTTACTGTATCTCATGAACGTCAGCGGGCTGTATCTCATGAACTATAATAGGTAGACAAAAAAGTTAACGGTGAAGGAAAACATCGTGAGGAAACCAGCATGTATGAGAGATCATGTGAAGCCAAGTACCCATGGGCGCTTTAAAACTCTGACACCAGGTTAGTCACTAACCACACGAAAAGAAGATAGGTATACAGTTGAAATTTTCACAGATTGTGTAGATATTTCTATTGCCGCAATAACAAACAAATAGTAAAAAAAAAAAAAAGTTAAAAATTTAAGGGGTCACCATAAAAGACACGTGTTTATTTCGGCGTTTTTATGCTCTCACTTAGCCGGTTTCAATAATCTTTCAGATTGTAGAAAAAGGTTAACTGGCCATATTATAAACACTAGTATTTTAACTAAATAAGTACCTATCTGGGGGTTACCATGCATTTAGCAGGTCATGTTGACAAAAAGTGTCAAAAAGTCGAGTGTCATATGAAGTGTCAAGCGATTTTCAACAATGTGATGTGTAGCTATTACTTTCACCTTGACTTGCCCTAATCTTAAGTTGTCCTGCAAACTCTTAAAGTACCTTTAGGCCCTGTAGGTGACGGGTGGGATAGAATAACATTACAATAGGTAACTTTTTTCTGGAAAACTCGAAAGTTAGCCTTTACTAACCAGTAATAGCCTAGTGATGTGACCGTCAGACCGCCAAGTCATAGGTCTCGAGTTCGAACCCAAGGCACGCAACTCTGACTTTTTGGATTCATGTGCGTTTTGTATAAAAATCACTTGCTTCAAAAACGGTGAAGGAAAACATCGTGAGGAAACCCGCAGTCTAATTACGCAACACATTTTATTTCTGTTTACAATTCTGAATCGAAAGCAAGTCCAGTTTTAAACGCCTGCCCAAATTCGAATTACGCTACACATTTTATATCAGTCGACCGTAATTGGATAGGGATGTTCTAATCAATTGGCTATAATTTATTTGGATGATGTGTTTTGTTACACCATGTAGGAATGATTAATTTCCAAATTATTGTGCTATATTTTTTATTTTTTTTATTACAACTGATACTCTACTAGTGCTTATAAATGAAAATGTACAATGATTGCCGAAAAATTAAAAACCAATTTTTAAAACACTTTCTACCAAAAACTACCATAATTGAAATACGTAACAAAACGTTTTTCTTTTCACGTTTTTATTATCTGTAGCCAATGACAAAATCGTAGAAAAGCAGTGTTGTCAACTTAGTGGGATTTCCACTAAACCTGGGGATTTGGACACCCCTACTGGCGGAGAAATTTTGCTTTCAGTGGCCGGTGGTTGTGTCTAATGGTTAGTTTAATTCAATTTGTAGAAAACAATACAATCAAACTAAAACTTTGACTCGAGAAAATATTTAAATAACACGATAATGGCATATTTTATTGTTTGTTTAAAACCTGTGTCAGTGATTTTTCGATTTATTTCTTTCAAATGCCGAAACCACTGCGGATTCGAACGCTGATTTGGAAAGACTGACACAGCATGACGAATATATTGAAGTCACACAGAGGCTCCGCCCGAGTAGAGATCGAAAAACAACGTCATTTCAAAAAACATATCTCACGGCAGACGGGAACGTACTTACGGGATAAAAAAATCTGCCGTTAAGCCGTTTGAAAACAAACATCTTCACTAAAATTTCAATAATTATACTGCGGTTGCCGTTTGTCATGCCACCAAATCAATAGAAGTTAAAATCGGTTGAACGGACTGTAAAAAAGGTTTATTCAAATGTCAAATCTTATTTTATTAATCGAATAAAGTTTTTAACCAAACGGTTAAATATCCTATTTCAGATTTTGAAATCGCTTTCAAAATCCGTTTTTAGAAATCGGTTTCAGGAGTGGCTCCAGCTCGCAGTTTCAATCGTCTTTAGTAATATTATTCGGTTGTAAGTGCATCATTAAAAACTATTCAAACATAAACAAATACGTACTTACGCAAAGCTACTATTGCCGTGGTTGGTTTTGTGAAATTGGTTTGTCTAGTTCGGATAATCGATACGATTCGATTTCTGACTGAAATCTGATTTTAAATTCGTTTTGATGTATCTGACGCATGTCTATACCGGACTCAGGGAAAAAAATTGGCAGCACCGAGTAAAAGTTGAATAACCTCTTGAACGATCTGCCGACTTATTGTGAGGTGTTCAGAGTCGAATTTATTGCAGAATATTGCCTGTCTTTACTGCTCTAACTTTATCAGTTTGTAGAGAAAAGAACAAGAAAGGCATATAACACATATTAAACATCGAAAATAATCTGCGCTGGAAGCTGGAATGATCATTCTTTGAAGTCTGTGGAGAATACGATATCTAACATGGCGAATTGGCGATGACTTTGTTTACATTTTAGTTTTCGGTAATATTTTTGATAAGCATTGTTTTGCCTTTAATGTTTTATATTTTTCAACATACAAGATTATATTTACTATTCTCTTACAGAAACATGGGCCTATGCTAAGCAGTTTTGGAACATTTTTCTTGTGGCTTGTGGAAGTCGGAAAAACTTTGGAAAATTCTCTCGTTCAAGACACTGAAGACACTGCGTGCTCTGTTTTCGTTTTCTACTGGCTGCACTAAGACTTACTTAGGCTGTTTTGCTCAATAGCGAAAAGTAACTAAGTCGATATTATCACTACAAGTAAGTAAGCCAATATAAATAGGAATAACGTGTGTAAGAGAGTACCTTTGTATCTCATTACATTATTGTAGCTGTAGGTACATTATTGGTCAATCTACCTATGGACAATCATTCTTTTGTTGTGTAGACACAAGCATCTAACTTTTTATTGTGGTTAAATATAGTTACTATGTCCGTCAACCTGTCTTAACTGAAATTGTTAATTGATATTTATGTACATAAGTAGATGCTGAAATAAACAATTACAACTAGCCAAATAATAACTAACTACACTAGCCAAATAACAACTAACTACAAAACATATTTATAATATTTTCACAGACCGTGCTAGAGCTGAAAATACAAGAAGGGAACGCAACCCAACATCAATCTTGTTGTTCAAACATGGATTGAATATCCAATCTTCTGTATTAATCATTGAAGGTAAGCTTTTTGACACATAGTTAAGAATAAAGCGTAGCAAGTCACATAATAAATAAAACTTTGAATATATTTCCTTGGCTGAACTTAGTACATAGACACAACATATATTTTGTGTGTACCTAACTAATGTTTAATATTATAATTCAGTATTATAAAATATCTGGAGACTGAAATATCAGCCCTAAATAAAGATGAAATTATACAACCAGCACCAATGACTAGGCTGATGGGTTTTGTCCAGCCATGGGCTAATGAAAACCTAGTTGAGCCTACTTTACTTTGCCACATAATTTCTAAGTAGGTACTTTATTTGAGCAAAAAATAATAAGATTTTGTTTTAAAACTATAGAGTTCCTGGGGCGTTTCACCTATGAAGACATGAGGGCAGCATGAAGGATGTCGCCCATGCTGCGTTGCCCCGTTGCTCTGCTACTTCAGTTTTCAAGCTTCTCAAGAACTAAAGTAAAAACTGAAGATTGTTAATGAAAGATAATCTTCTTTTTTTTTACTGTTCTGTCTTGTACAACAGCAATATAAATATGTGTTACTATTTTGTTAATTGATAACAGTGTAAACTTTAATAAAGTGTTTTTATTTTGAACCTGTACTTGTAATTTTTATTTGTACCTATAAAGGTGCAAATAAAAATAACTTATAATGAAATATTTAAGAATTGAATACTATGCCTTTTATAAACACAGCCAATTGATTATTTTATTGATACTATTTAGAGGTAGGTACCTATTTGCCTAAATTAACTGTCATTTATTAGGTAACAGTAAATAGAGATAAATAAATTATGGTAATCAAAAACGACTTTTATTATATCTTCACATTATTATGAAATATTTGGACACTACTGTAAGGATTAGTGGAATTTGGAATCTAATGTCCTGTGGCAGTCATCATGGAATAAGTATGTACTGCTTGCTAATTCTTGCTGTAAGCGCTCATGAGAGTTAAATTTTTTCCTGAATAATATAGTTGAGCCTGACACCTGAAATATAAAAAAAAAAAATTAAGTAAATCCTCATTAGATTGATATTCCATGAACCATTACATCCATCCACAAAGTCTAATAGGCCTCTCCCTTAAACACTTACATGCACAATCTATCTACTTTATAGAACAGCAATATTCTGCTATAAACAACAATTAGGTGCCTACAATTGACTTTATTTAAATGTATGGTAAGTTTACGTTTGATGGTGCATTTCGTATTTACCAACAAACAATAAGATTGTGTGTAAAATTGTTGCTATGCTAAACACACAATCAATGTTCAACACTAAGAAAGAAAATAATATTGATATTAAGTAGGTACCTTATACAGACAATGATGTGGAAATAGATCTATTTATGGTGTGGTGAGTATGTTCACCGATGTCCTTACAGAATCCATTGACATAAAATGCTTCAAACTATATTATAATATTTGTTCTTCCTGTAATAAATTTGCTTTTCCAATGAAGTACAAGCCGGACTGGGTTGCTAAGCTTGTGGCTTATGATAAGTTTGATACGGTACGAGGTACGAATTTGTCTTTCCTTTAAAATGCCACCAAAATACCTCGTTTCTGAAATATCATAATATATATCTTTAGTTTAGGTTGTAAGCACTTGTAACAGAAGAAATTTTCACAATTATTATTAAAAACCGACCTCGTTGCTTCGGTATTTTACAGACCCTAATACTGATCTATCATTGAGGTTTTACACAAAAACACATTCACAATTTATGAAGACGACGTTCACTTACATAATTTTGTAATAAGTAAGGAGATTATACGAGTAAATCCCAAAAATATTGCAAAGAAAATCGAATGCGACCAGTAGGGTGCCTTCTCTTTAGATTGATAGCTGAAAGCAATTTCTCGTTGATTTGAAACAAATTTTCAACTGTCAAAATGATTACGTAATTCCACTAATAGCCTTTTTAGACGAGTATCGTTCACTCTTTAGCGTTTGAAACAGAGTGCAGTTGACAACGCAGATTTTAGAGTTACGTAATTCGAAAATTATAAATTGAATGCAATTGTATTCAAATCGAAACAAATTTGACTCAATTGTAAATCGAAAATGTGTTGCGTAATTAGATAGCTGAGGGATATTTCTCGACGGCATGTGAAGCCAGGTCAGAGGCCCATGGGCGGCTTTAAAACTCTGACACCAGGTTAGTCACTAACCACACGAAAAGAAGAAGAAGCCGTTACTAATAAAAAATAATCGTTCACAAACATACAATTAACATGGATGAAATTCTAACCAACAGAAAACGTTGACAGATTTAACAGCGGTTCTCAAACTACACACAGCCTGTGACTTGGTGACCCAAGAGATCATGGTGGTCTAAAAAACCAGTCTCCTCTTCAAATTCGTAGGTGATACATTAAATATAACTCTGCGCCATTTCTGACAAACTCGACGCCCGAGCAAAAACTAAAAATTTGTTAGCCACTAAAACAGAATTTTAAAAGCGACTAATTGGTCAAAACGATTTGTGTAGTGACAAAAATGACATGCCGTCACGACCTATGTAAGGAAACATACGGGAGAATATTTTGTACCGAACTGTCTTACTCTTTGTATTTATAAAAAAAAAACCGGCTAAGTGCGAGTTGGACTCTCGCACACGAAGGATTTCTCCGTATTAAGATCGCGCAAAAAATGCCGAAAAAAACACGTTTCTTGTATGGGGGCCCCGTTTTAATTATTATATTTTTTTTTTTTTTTATCGTTTTACCGGCAATAGACATACACCATCTGCGATTTTTTTTTTTTTTTACTACAATGATACATATAATCCAACTACTCGTAATATTATTAAACGCGAAAGTTTGTGAGGATGGATGGATGGACATTTTGTAACTCTTTCACGTAAAAACTACTAAACGGATTTGGATGAAATTTGGCTCACAGATAGTTTATAACCTGGATTACAACATATGATACTTTTTATCCAGATACTTTTATTCCCACGGGATCGAGACTTATGCGGATGAAACTGGGGCGCTGCTAGTATTTTTATAATGTTGTTTTAAATACTATTTTTTAAGTGGATTAATACATATACAATATAATACATTTTGTGTAAGGAAAGGCTTTGATCTATACTTATAATTTTTCGAACGCGGTTTGTATAACGTTTGGAGGAGCTCGTGGCTAAGTACTAACTGCCGCACGGGTCGATCCATCAGGTTAAGCTACGCCAGCCGGGGTTGGGCTCTGGATAGGTGACCATCTTTACATACCAAGACTCCTCCGTGCCTCGGATAGCACGATAAGCTGTTGGCCCCGGCTGTCATTCGTGGATTTTTGACAGTCGTTACGGGTCGTCAGAAACCCGAAAGTCTGACAACCAGTCTTACCAATGGGTATCGAATTACCCAGTTACTTGGTTGAGGAGGTCAGATAGGCAGTCGCTCTTTAAAAAAAAAAATTAATTAATTAAGATTGTTTTGTACGTTTGCAAGTCTTCTGGAAGTTTATTTCTGTCAATTTCACAACAGTCCCTTCCTAAATTACCTCCCGTATTACTTCCACTTCAGAAAAATGTCACGTCACGATAACATCTAGACATTGCTACAGATCGGCGTCTCATTATGATCTGCAAAAGGCAACATTGTTCTGGCTTGTTCCTCTTTTTACTGGCGTGAAGCTTCAGTAAAGTATTTTAGGCACGTTGTAATATGTGTTCCTTTTTGAAGACTTGCGAGGAGAAAGAACGGGTGTAAATGTGGTTTTTTCGTGCGGTTTCTTCATTCCTGGGTTTTGGTTTATGGAAGGTTTGTTGGTATAAGAAATTGTTAGTAATGAGTGTGAGATACAGTATCTTCGAGTATATATCCTACTATAATACTCTATACTATGATGTTTGCTACTCAATCACGCAAAAACGGCGGATTTCAATAGAAAATAAAAATGTCGGATTTTATACTTTCGGCTCAACACCGTGAGTAGAAAATCCAGTGAACGATAAAATCCCACCGCGATATTTTTACGTCCGTGCGTACACACGGCTACACATCAAGCTATAAAATTCCAGTGTATGCTGATCTCGCATTGTGTAGGATTTCCGTACAATGTGAGGTCAGCTTATACTGGAAATGTATAGCTTGATGTGTAGCCGTGTGTACGTGGGCTTACTGTTTTTCTCAATTCCATGACTATCCTTGTGAAATCTACCGAATTATTTAATATAAGGATTTTTTTTTAAAGACTATGCGAAACTAAGAAGCACCTAACTTATTTAATACTGGCTGCACCCCGCGGTTTCACATCCGTAAGTCTCGATCCCGTGGGAATATCGGGCTAAAAAGTATCCTATGTTCTAACCAGGTCATGGTCTACCCATGTTAAATTTCATCTAAATCCGTTAAGCCGTTTTAGCGTGAAAGCGTTACAAACAAACAAACATACAAAAAATTAGACCTTTTCTCTATAAAATACTAGCTTCCGCCAGCGGCTTCGCCCGTGTTATGTTTTTATAAATTATAGCCTACGTTACTCAGTGATAATATAGCATTTTACTGGTGAAAGATTTTTTAAAATAGGCCGAATGGTTTTCAAACAAATTCATTACAAACAAACAAATATTTTTTCTTTATAATATTACTTTATATTAGTTTAGACTAGCTGATCCGACAGACAGTTGTGCTGCTCAAATTTCAATGATTCATATTCAGACTTTCAGTTTTCCCGGAAACATTCCGATTTTTTTTCCCGTAAGTCCTTGATTCGGAAAATTACGACAAACATTTTAAAACAAAAATTTTCCAAATCGGTCCCGCCGTTTTCAAGTGATACGCTAATATTTTAATTTAATATTGTATTAAATAAAAACGCTACTAAGAAATAGTCTAAAGCTAATATGAAACATTCTCAAGTTAATTAATTAGTTTATTATCTTACATTTAGTGGTTTCGAATGACGAGGGACTAAAGCAATTTTCTAGATTAAAAATGTACCTAAGCTTAAACGCTTTATAAAAACAGAAACATATATTTTTCATGAGAATTCAGATTCGGAAAATAAGTAGAAAATAATTACTTAACTAAACCTAAAAAATATGATTATTTACGAAAATGTGTATTTAATTTATGTACACGTATATTAAAAAGCCAAAGTATCAATTTATTGTTTTTTTGTGTAAATTAACGCAATCCTTAAGAAAACTTGCTATCACAAACATTACGGCCACACCTAAATGTACGCCAAATAAAAACATCCTTTTTTTTTGGGAATGGCATCTCGCAGGTTAACCTAGGGAGTTGTCGGCTGCTTAACCGGACTTTCCTGGGGCTGCCTCAATAAATTAAGGCCTCCAGCCAGGGCATGAAACTTACAAACTAAGCGACTACACGCTAAGGGCACCCCCTGTGGGGTACGGACCTCGGCTTAGGGCGTCGCTGGGGGGGGACAGCAAGGGACAGGCTAGATCCGATTAATATAATTTTTAGGGGAAGTTAAAGCTACAGGCTCAGTGGCGTGGGCTGACTCGAGTAAGGGGTCGGGGCAGGTTTGAAAATCCGACAGCGCGCTTCGATTTAGATCAAAGAAACGATGGATGGACTGCCGAGATGACAACTAATAGAGAAGAGTGGAAGAAATGAGTATAGGTGCCTGAGAGATATTTCTCGACGGCATGTGAAGTCTATGTTTATGGGGCATGCGGTGCTAACCTGTAAGAAATTGTTACACTAACCTTTAATTATGGTATTTATTACTTCAGCTATTTACAGTGTAAACAATTGTTGGTTGGCCAATAAAGTAAAATAAAAAAAAAATAAGTCAGAGGCCCATGGGCGGCTTTAAAACTCTGGCACCAGGTTATTCACTAACCACACGAAAAGAAGATGTAAATGGGAGAAAATACATGTAGGGCCAACCGTGAATACATTGGAATAAGTGCAGGAGGATGATGATCAGATGGCGCTTAGTCTTAGTGAACACGGTCACTAGACAACTACCTATCTTATTTTCAATTTGCCTACAAGGTAGTTGATGTGCAGGGCAGCTCAAAGTGACCGTTTGCAGTTGGTGCACACTTGGTATAAAGTCGCTTGACACTTCATGTTCCGTCTATTACGATAAGCATAAGCATAATCTGCCTCCTCTCTAAGAGAGTGGGCATGTTGATATTTGCCAATGTCGCATGAGTAATTACGCAATACTGTCTTTGGTCCGTAGCCTTGACAGCAACCAATGAAAAAAATTGTTTATTTTTTTATTTTTTTATTAATGGTTGAACACGAGGCTTTTGGCTACTTAGTAGGTGTGTTTTTTATGTGTTTTTGTCTTTATTTATGTGCGTTTTGTTTGTGCAGAATAAACAATTTTTGTTTCCTTTTTTGCTTTTCCGTCATAACAATAATATTTTTCAATATAAATTTTAAATATTTAAAAATGTGTTTTATATGTATAGAAACTTTAACCTAGTACATATTTCTTTACATTTTTATATGACTCGCCCATTGATCTGAAAGGGACAGTCAAAATCCATCACGCGGGCCTAGTGCGGGTTGGTAGCGAGTATTAACCTGATATAAGTTTGTGTCGGGAAACCTAGACTTATATAGTTAATTTATAAGTCAGAAATTGCCAACCCATCTTGAGCAAGCGTGGTGATCACGATAGTGCCTTCTGAGTTTGAGAAGAGCGCTTTGCCCTGCAATGGGACAGTAACAGGCTGGTATAATTATTATTATAAGGATGGATGGTACGATGGTAGATGGCATGTGGCTTAGCAATAACAGCCGTAACGTTGGTACAGGTTGATCGATCAGGTTAAGCTACGCTTGCCGCGGTTGGTCCGTGAATGGGTGATCATCTTTACATACCAAGACCCCTCCGTGCTTGGAAAAGCCGTTGGTCCCGGCTGTCATTTGTAGATCTTTGACAGTTGTTACGGGTTGTCAGAAGCTCGAAAGTCTGACAACTAGTCTACCAAGGGGTATGGTGTTACCCAGTGACTGGGTTGTGGAGGTCATATAGGCAGTAGCTCCACGTAAAATACTGGTATTCAGCTGCATCCGGTTAGATTGGAAGCCGACCTCAAAATAGTTGATGCAGATGATGATGGTAGATAGTTAGATGTCCAGAACGGTATAAATGTTGGAGTATAAAATATCCCACTAAAGGTAACTGAATGTAAACAGTAAGTATATGGAGCGGCTTGTCAAACCACATAGTGACGTGGGTTAGTGCGATATCTGATAAGAGGCGCAGACGAGCGGTTTTGCAGCTGTTGTGAAGCGTTTGTTTAGCTTTTTTTTTTCAAGTGTCGTTTTAATGTGGGTTATTAAAATGTTTGCTTCTTTCTATTTAATAGGCTGGTGGATTAACTGTTGTTGATGAACTTATTTTACGAGAAAAGAGACTTTCTATACCTTGACTTGACAAATGGGATACCTATTTCTTATTTTGACAGTTAAGCCACGTTCATTATCATTATACCCCATAACTCTAGGGTATGATTGAGACCATATCAAAGAACCAACTGGCATATGAATTATTCTTCAATCATATATTTTATTTTTTTTCATTTTTCATACAAAAGAATTCGACAAAGTCACGATTACTAATGTAAAATACCCTTACGTGAAATTTGACAACGTCGCGTTTTCTTGGCTTTAAATATGAATGATTGGTTTGAATAAAAATGAATTACTTTACTACACTAAATGAATACCTTTACTACACTACTGCGAAGTTTGGCAACGTCGCAAAAGTAAAGATTCGTCATACTGGTGACAATTATTGCCCTAATTTAATTATGATTGATTATATCTTCAAAACTATGCATTTTTGGACCACCTATTCTAGGAGATTTTGTGTTCTTTTTACTGAAATAATATAACCCTAGAGTTATGAGTTATCAAAAACAACACGTTGTATAATTGGGCAGACGAATTTTTCAAATAAATTAATAGGTTCGGAAAAAAGCAATGGATTAGGAACTTCCTTCAAACCCCACGAACGCAAATTAGGGTGCAGGTTTCCTCACCATGATAATTATTGCGTTGCAAAAACTGTACAAGCCTTCATCACAAGCCCGTAATCAAAAGATTTAAAAACTACCAGTTTTTAAATCCATCCCATCATCCAACCATCTGTGTTTCTCGATAGCCAAAAGCTTGGAGTTTTCAAATCTATCAAAGGACTACGTAACATCTAGGCAAGCGTGCATCATAGTCGACCGCATCTTCACTTAACTCAAAACACAATTTCAGACATTAATCTGCATGGTCCTCACATGATCTGACCAATTATGTCTGGACTTCAAAAGAGACTGTAACCTCTGAGTTTGTTTCGGTCTTTCTTGTCAGATAGGAAACACCGAACTCGTTCAGTTCGACAACATTATTTATTTTTGGCACATGCCAAATTGTAATGAAATAAATGATTTTATTTTTACATGTACTTACTGGTTTCTACAAACACTCACAAGTGTTGGTAGAAACCTACTTGCAGAAATAAAATCATTTATCATCAGGTGACTTAGTGATCAAACGTAAGATTATCGATCAATAAAAATAAAAATAAAAACGCACGTCTACATCGCACAACCCACAAAAGATATAGTCAAAACATATCCAGTAAAGTAATTCGGAGGCTCGGACACTTATTAGTTGTGTTTTTTGTTGATCGTTATACATTAGCTGTCACTCTGATCAAAATGATATGAACAGGTATGAACAGAAGGTTTACTCCACATAGTAGCTTGATTAGAACTTGCGTCGCCGCCATTTTCGAGATTATCTTTTGTCGCAGTGACTCTTAAGTAAAAGAGTTTTTTTCAAGGTTAGGTAGGTAAAATCCTAAAGCAGGCGATAGCCAGGTAGGTGAACGCCCAACAGAAGAAGATAGACATAGATAGAATACTTATAGCGTGCGGCAGATTGTAAGTGCTACCATGGCAACCCAGAGTGATTACCCGGCCGCCCATCTGAGGGCGCCCGCGCAAGCTCCAGTAAGTTATCATTGTAATAGTCAGTTAGTTAAGTAAGCTACCCATCCGCGAGCGAATGTGCGCGAGTTTTAACTTAAAAGTATTGTTAGATTATTATTATGTATTGTTGGATTGTCGCGGCGATTTTTTTTCGCGTATTGGATTATCGACGCTCTGTTTAGCGCCAAGAGTTGAAAGCCAACAGTGTATTTTCTTAACGCGCTGGGATATGCGCTGGATACGCTCTGTTGGATTCTCAATGCTCAGCTCATTACCTTCTTCTTCAAGAGGGTCAGGATACCGAGAGTTGAATATCCAGTGTACGAAAAAAACGCGATAAAAATACGTCCGCGGGAACCTGTGCTAACTCGTTGAATCCTGTGCGATTAAAGTGTGATTTCTAGCACCTGCGTTTCTCTTACACCCGTTCCCAGGCTATATACTCTTTATTATTACACCATAAAAATTACAGATATAAATGTAGACATTTTACATAGGGTGCCGCAATGGACTTTCTTATCGCTAAAAGCGATGTTTTACAGACAACCTTTGGATGAATTATGGGCGACAGCAGAAGCATCAGCGATCGGCGATTTTACGATGATCGATATCGATGCATTTAGCTTCTAAAATCCGACTAAATCGCCGATCGCCGATGCTAAAAGTAGCTTGTCTGATATGGTCCTAAAAGGAGAAGGAGACAGATTATGTTTTTTTTTTTTTTTTTGGATGGGAAATCATCATATGACTCCTCCCGCTCTGGGCGGAGCGAGAGAGTGTGTCAGACTTTTACTGACTAAAACCCACCCGTGTTTCTTCCGTTGCTTGTGTGCCGGGGCCGCGATACCCTTTCAGACAAACCGCAACCCCAGCAGGCATTGGTCCTTGCGGACCCCGTCAGTTGGTGCTGACATCCCTCTGAGGCGCGCGTGGAAGACAACGCGCCGTCGACTCGGGCCTAGTCCTTATCGGACGGCGAACTACCCATTGCTCACCGTCCGCAAGCCCGCGCTTACGGTGGACGGAAGTCAGCTCGTGACTCCCGACGCCCGGGGCGTCTCCTGCGGCGACTAGGGGCGCGAGGGCGTGCAGCTTGAATCTCCCTCACGCGCTCCGCCTCCTCCTTCGCGAGCATGCGCATGAGCGACAGATCGCCGCCGCCGATCGCCTCCGTGAGGACACGGTGGTGCTCCGCCCAAGCCGGGCAGACCTCCACCGTATGCTCCACCGTGTCCTCCGGGCGATCCACACAATGGTGACACCCGGGCGTTTCCTCCCGCTTTATCCTGAACAGGAACCTCCCGAAACAACCGTGTCCGGTGAGGACCTGCGTCAGGCTGAAGGCGAGGACGCCGTGGCGCCTCTCTCTCCACTCCTGAAAGAGGGGACTTATCGCCACAATTGTGCCGTGCCCAGAATTTGTACACATGTAACAACTTTATTTGATAATGTCTTGCACACCTGCGACTTTCTTGTGTCTACCTGTGACCTCCTTAGTTCCACTTTTCACCAGCAAGACATTAAAGGTGGCGCTGCAGTCGAGAATTTCATTGACAGACGTCAACAGTGGAACTTCTGTCAATTATTTTCGTTGTCATCTGTCACTCTGTTTCTAAAAGTATATTAATGAGTCCTCTCAAACGGCTGTTGTTTTAATTTCTTACTGATCACTTGCTTGACATTGTTGTACAAGAATGTTGGACTTATCTGATGGACTGACAGTCTGGCTTGACAACATAGTTAAGTACCTTATAAGGATGTGTGTGTAACTTTGACTATTATCATTGTGATGTAGCAAGCCGGACCTATGAGCAATTTCTGTTTTTTTGGGTATGGCTATGCCCATTGCCCAACTAATGATTGCAAATTGCCATGTTTTTGGATATCGCCACAATTAGGTAGTGTTAATAGGATAAAGACCTCAAATGGACTACATAAGGCAAAATAAAGTTAAAAGTGAGTCACAATTTAATTCAGCATCCTAACTAATATTATGCGAAAGTGAGTTTGTTTGTTACGCTTTTCCACTAAACTGGCTAAATGGATTTGGATGAAATTTGGCAAATGGGTAGACCATGACCTAGGTTAGGACATAGGGGACGTAGGGTAGGGTAGCGATACTTTTTATCCAATATTTTTACGGGATCGAGACTTAAGTGGGTAACCACGGGAGACTGCTAGTTTTTTTATTTATAAATATCAACTTACAATTTCATCAAAACGGTATAATTGTTTATTCATCGCCTATTCATATTAAATTATAATTGAAGAAAAAATAATAGCTCGGGCTTCTTTGAGCTCCAGGAAGGTAAATCTCGGCATTTACACAATAAACAATATTTTTTAACAATATATTGTACCTACACTATGTTATTAACAATGCATACTTTGTAAGTCCATCTTGTACTATAAAACCTTTATGTGCCTAAATAAATAATAATTATTATTATTATTATCTCGGCATTTCTCGTAGCAACATTCGTCATCGCCGCTCCTCTCCTATGTCGCTTATAAAATGGTGACATTATCCAGAATCAATACAAGTTGTCCGTACTTACATCATGAGTCTAAGAAAAAAACATTCCCTCAGCAACCGTGGCAAAAAACACTTGCATACGAATACGGGTCGTAAAACTGCGATCACAGATAACACCTTCCAAATCCAATAAAAAATAAAAACACTCCATCCGAATTGTCTATACAAAAAAAAACTAAACAACACATTTGAAATTCGAAACAATCGGCGCTGTCAAACACTCAGACAAACGAACAGACAAAAAAAAACAAAATTCAGAAGCGAATACGATTTTACAAAGTTAAAATACAAAAAAATATAACACCATTGTCTCACGGCGAATAGAAAAATCTTAAAATATAACAAAGAAATAAAAATGGCGAACACAGAAAGATGTTTAAGAAATATAGAATATTTGACTAAATTATCATTGTTGGAGTCTTTTGATCTAGCGTCTGCTTAGTCTCTCCGAGGGTTTAAATTCGGAATGAGGTGATGCAACAGAGAACCAAAGTAGGTAGTCGAAATAGCTTACCGTTATTCGGTGAGCTATTTCGATTACTTTGGTTTTCTGTTGCAAGCTGAAGTCGGCCGGCCATATTAGACGTAGAACCGATGACCGTTGGGGTAGACGAGTTCTTGAGTGGAGACAGTATGGTAGGCGACAATCTAGTAAACAAAAAACTGGCCTGTCCGAGAACCAAAACTTCGAAAACATATCTTGGACATTAAAAGAGACTGCGACCTCTGAGTTTGTTTCGGTCTTTCTTCTTAGAGTAATCAGATAGGAAAGGCCGACCTCATCTAGCTTATTTTTAATATGACGTGTAAAAGTGTTTCCGATTTCCTATTTACATAATAAACAATTTCATTTCATTTCATCTTTGGGCCAGCACGGTGGAAAACAGCATTTACAGCCCACTCTCTCCCACACAGAGGAGGCCTGTATCCCAGGAATGAACACTATTGGCTGGTAATGCTAAGGTAGGACGCCCTCGGGCTAGGTGGAGCCATGATCTTCGCGGGTGGGTCTCACTATTCCTATTACCCATTGCAATGGTAATAATGAGACTGCAAGTTTTTTTCAAATCAGTCTCTCTATACCCATTGACTTAAGAAAGGACAAATGGAAATAATGCGACTCATGTCATCCTACAAAATGTCTCCGTATTCCCATTTAGAGCGCTTTTTCTAACGCCTGTTGAAAAATCATAATCCACGATATGCTACAGAAAATGGATCTTTATCTGAAAACAAAATATCTGTCAAAGCAGGGTGTAACAAATACTATCTAATTACACATCGTAGACACTTTTATAATATTTGTATAGACATTTTTGTCAAAAGATAAACTATCAAACATAATATCTAGTGGTCAGATCGATAAAAAGGTCATATCATCGAGTCGAGATATCATATATCAGTATTACCGTCAATGGGTAAGCACAACGGGAATAGTGAGACCCACCCGTCTTCGCAGATTACCGTCAATGGGAAAGCTCAACGGGAATAGTGAGACCCACCTATTTTCGCAGGCTGGCTGGTGTGTTAGATGGGAGAAGTCAAGATAAATGGTGTGATTGGAGGATATTCAGACTTATGATGATGTTGTAGGAACCTATATTGGTTATCAGTTACAAGATTCTACTTTTGAATTTTCTCCCCTTCAGAATTTTCGAAAACGAACATTTGTTAAACTGATTGACACCCATTTCTGCTTGTCCCCTAGTAGAATTTAGTCGTGAACCTACCATTAATCAAATCATATCTATTAGCGTATTTAACTTAATTATATTTAGACCAGACGCCGACATCCGGCGTCTGATATTCTTAGTTGTAGTTACTAGTAGACATAGAAAGAGCTCATAGGTTAACTTTAAATGGCGTTTGAACTTCTACTTCGTGAGGACGGCACGACAGATTTACAAATTTGATTGATCTAAAACTTTGCCACATCCGCTGCATCGTCTGTATCAGCGCAGAGGTCAGTTTGAAAGCAGGTTTTAGTGATGGGCTTGGTGCGATCAGCCCTAGCGATCATTCTTAACGAATACCCGGGCCCTATCAGTATACCAGCGCTGTGACATTTTTTTTTTTATGTCGCATCATTATGCTGAGATAGGAGCCTTTTGGCCTCGTACAGGACTGCATTAATTTTTAATTTTACTTTGTTTTTTCTTTTTATTTATGTTTAGTGTGTTTTAGTTTAATTTTTGATTTCCTGTGCGAGTCTCAATAAATACTTTTTCATTATTTCTTTCTTTACCCCGTACATGGTCAGTTTTACCTTCAGTGTTGTCTACCCCTCACCGATTATCGACCTGAACAAAATCAGTATCCAGTGTGTCTGTATTATATTAAGGAACCAAATCTGAAATATCATAAAAAAAAACAACAACTGGTGTATAAAAAAGCCCTACCTATCAAATACCTATTTATATCAAAATTATAGACCAACTTTTTCCTTTAAATTTCTGAATTGTTCCCCTATAAAACATGTTCATAAATTCATAGTTACCATATTCCCATTCATACTTACAAATACAGTCAGCAATAAAAGTTGTATTTTTTATTTCGAATCCATTGTGTCAATTTAGATGATATTGTGTAAAAGTAGCTCCATCAATCATCAGCCTTATCTATAGCCTTTTTATCCCAACTATGTCGGCGTCGCCTTCGAATCTAACCAGATGCAGCTGAATACCAGTATTTTACATGGAGCGACGGCCTATCTTACCTCCACAACCCAGTGACCGTATCTTAAGATGCTGACGAGAGCTAAAGCGGTAACAAAAATTAAACTCTAATTAGTCCGTCAGTCAGATAATAAAAAAATATTAGACACGTATTTTTTGCTTTATCATATTAATAAAAAATTACTTAGATATAACGCATTTTATTTTGGGGAGTGCGGGTCGCTACGTCACTAGCACGTATAAAATCTACATACTCGTGACGTCATGGCACATTTTACTTCAATGTATCACCGTAATCTTTAGATTACGTAAAACAAGAAAAAATACGTGTCCAATATTTTTTTTACAATCTCAAAGACGGACTAAAAAAAATTTTTTCTCATCATCGCTATTATGAAGAAAAAATTAAAAATGAAAATTTTCGTCAGTTATTTAAAAAAAAAATCTGCTGTTCCATACATTTTGACTGCGTAGTTATCGTACTGCGTACTTTTCCATGAAACAGCAGTTTTTTTTGTAGTTATCACCGAAAAAGTTCAACGCCGGGGTGTCCAGAATCATGTATTAAATCCATGGTAACAGTTGTCGCGTCGATGTCCCTGCCACCCTGTCTATATACGTTTACCTCTTGTCCGCGCCTTAAAAATATTTACGTTCTATAATTCCCGCCCAGTGACGTATGGCACAGTTATATCTTTCAAATTGACACGTCAATCATTAAGCTGGAGTAAAAACAAATAATGACCAATATAAACAGAACTGCTATAATTAAACCAACAGGAAATGTTAGGCAGACGCCAAGGCACATCTGTGCTGGCGTTTATTTATGTTAAGAAAACTAGCTAAAGCACGGGAGTTTGCTTTAGAATTTATTTTGAACGTAAAACACCCAGTTTCTGGTAGAGTTATCAAAAGAAAATCACATAATTCCAACTATTAGATCAAAATTTTTGTATCTTGAATTAATGGTAGGAATATGATTATTTAATGTCTGAAAGAAAATTCCATAACAATGAAAGTTTAAAAAAAAGAATATGAAAAAGCCGTGTAAAAATAAAAACAGTTTTTTTTAAGAATGTTCCGGTATAATTTTCAAGAAAAAATTTAAATTATAACTCGAAAACTATTAAGAATCGCGGAGTATTTTCGGATAGCCCTGGACATGAGGAATATTTTTTTTTATTATGATGTCATTATTTGGACCACCCTAAAAACGGAAATTTTAATCGACTTTTGTCGCTGATTGTTCTGAATTAAATTAACTTACGGCACTTGTCTTACTAAAAATAGCGTTCGTCATTGCATACAAGTCTGTACTTTTAAAAGCAAGGCACAGTATCTTTTCTGTCGACCCCAAAGAATAAAAAAACACACATCCTGCCAAAAAAAACGACCTACCATCCAGTCCCTTATTAGGTCTACATTCAAAACGGTGTAAGTATTTTTTTTCTCTTTTTTTGATCAAGAAATGTAATTCGCGTCGCATTCTAAAAGAGTGTTTGATAAAAATAAAAATAATTTGAGATAGTGTGATGTGAGTGTGTGAGTTAGTGTGAGTTCCGACGTCCTTTGTGTTTGAAGGTAGCTGCGTATTTTTAGAATTTAATGTCGATATTTATTTTTTAGTTGTCAAGTTTTTTTTATAAAGACGAGGCCGTGAGGTGTAGTCTGAAAAGGTTTTTATTTAAAGCTTTCATTGATAAAGATTTGACACCCAGTTTTACCAAGGGGTATCGTGTTAACCAGTAACTGGGTTGTGGAAGTCAGATAGGCAGTCGCTCCATGTAAAAATCCTGGTACTCAGCTACATCCGGTTAGACTAGAAGCCGACCCTAACATAGTTGGGAAAAGGCAGATTGAATGATTGAGAAAGAATTAAATTAAGATCGAAAATCCTACAACATAAAAGTATTTTCTATACCTATGACTTATGACTGATATTGTCACAAAACAGTATGATACGAAAACCCTAAAAATACTATTTACATTTTAGATATTATAAATTTTTTTTTTTTGCTATTTGATAAAAACAATTGGAAATGACTAAAAGGACAATATTAAAAATTTTATACAATATAAATAACAATCATTTAATACCACTTACACAATTAAGACGTCCCTTAATTATTAAGAATCTTTACAGTGCTTCCTGAAGCCACTTGAATTATACAGATTTAAAGCAGAAGTTTGCAACTTAGATTTTTAAAACTGGAAGTGTAGTTTGTGCAGCGTAAGGTAATCGTTAACTTGCTGGCGACATAAAGTTATACGAGTAAAGCATGAAAATGAGTTTATAGGAAAAAATACAACAAAAACACCTTAAACACACAAGTATAAGCATAATGATTCTATAATGTTCCCACTGCTGAAACACAGGCCTCTTCTCTTCGAAAGGGAGTGGGCTGTAATCCACCATGCAAATCCAGTGCGGTGGTAGATGTCACATGTCTTGGAATTTATGGTTCTAGAGCATGCATTTATATATTTTTATTTATTTTTAGATTGTTATACAAATATATTACAAATTAAACTAAGGCTAATTTTGAGTACAAATGAGTTAAGCAGCTGTAGCCAAACTAGGCAAAACCTGTATTTCGGCTATCAACGCCAATCCCCTCGGATAATTTTACATTTATCATAGCCATTAACATTAATTTTTACAAGACAATTAACAGTACCTAGTGTTATTTTACACATATTATTATTATAATATGTCGAGTATGAGTGCGTGGTCTCTCATTGTGTGGAATAAAGTGTGAGTGTGTGAATTGAGATAGGGTGTGTGAGGGTGTGTGTAAGTGTATGTAGTCCATGTTTTCCTTCACCGGTTTGAGAATAGTGGTGACGCGACAGCCTGATGATGCTGCTTTGATCTAGTTTTGCTGAGATCCATGGAGAAAATTACTTTTGTTTTTTTACCTGACTTTCCCACATGGAGGATAATGTTTTTGCGTGCAAAATACTGTTACATGTTAATGGTAATTAAACTAATTAAGTCCTGTATCAAAAGTGCAAGTGCGCTAGTCATCAACCAAGCTTATCGACGTAGTATAAAAATATTCAAAAACTTCTATTCCTGCTCTGTTTATTCTAATTAACTTAAAATTTTCGGGCTCTTGTTAAACCGTAGCGTAGAGAATTTCTTGCAACTTTCGTATTACAATCAGAGCCAGAATTTTGTAGTTAAGAAGTTTCTATGTCGAATTAAAAAAGATTTATCACAATTTCTCTATGATCACTGCTCTTTCTGTCGCTATGTGGAGCACCCTTTGCCTTACCGTGGTAGAGTACAATGAAATGCTCATTCTTCCTCGCTTCGCTCTGGACGGAGCAGTCGTGGTCACAATGAACTAACTGTGTCCAATCGCAGGTATAGTTGTTGCCCGCCTCACGATCTCGCACGCGTAGCATGAGCACCGTTTTTTCGATGGAAGAGTAGACAAAAATGACGTTCCGCGTAGACAGTACGACGCGACAGCAAAGTAGAAAAAGTCAACTGGACTTTTTATGAAATTCACTCTTTGACATAATTCGACTCAGAATTCTTTGTTTTGTCATAGGACCTTTTATCTGTTTGATTCTCCATTTTTACTGATAAGTCACGTATAAAAAGACAACTACAACAGTTTATTATTCTTAAAATTACGAAGTACCGTGTTTTGGAACAAAATGGAAATGGTATGGAAAGGCTAATATTATTGTAATATTTTCAGTAATATTAGCCTTTCCATACCATTTCCTTGGTAATGCCCTAATACCTAAATGATGTAAAATAGAACAAGATAGCTTTGTTCTTCTATTAATTATCACAATTTTGCATTCAAAACGTTCTTCTGTGAAATCATGATTTTGTAGATTTTGTATATACTTTGTGGCCGTCGAATAGACAGTTTTCTACTGTCTTTAGCATGGCGATTACAAAATCAAATTGTCTTCACGACAACTGTCAGTTGTCAGTATGATTTTGACAGTTTGGGATAGAAAACTTTCTTCTGAAATAGTCTACATAAAAAAGGACCTAGACAAAGATTGTTAGAAACGTAAGACAAAATGACAGATTGTTGAAAGATTTCTACGGTGCGGTGTCAAAAATGGAGAAACGAAATGTCACTTTGTATAGAAAGAGCTGTGCTCTATTCTTCCCAGAAATAGAAAGCGTAATGCTACGAGTGCTGGTTCTGTTAGATGAACGCCTGGCGCATTCATTAACAGGGCCTCCAACCGCGGATTTTATTTGATCGGCCCTCCTCAGCGGTGACCTCCCGCGTGGCGGATTACCTTCCACTCAGCTCTGCACCACTAGACGCTCTGTGGATTCATTATTCCGCCTCGAGACATGACCAAAGAACGTCAGTATTCGAGACTGTACTAGTGCTGATAGCTGCTGTTAGATACCAAGTTCCTGAAGCATGGAGACGTTTGTGCGAAGTTGCCGATAATACATAGGTACTGTATTCACTTTTACGATATAAACTTGCCGAAAACATACTTCTTTTTGTCTATAACATCACCATCTGCTTAGTATTTTCTCAACTATGTTGGGGTCGGATTCCAGTCTAACCGGATGCAGCTGAATTCCAGTATTTTACATGAAGCGACTGCCTATCTGAACTCCACGACCCAGTTACTGAGTAATACGATAAGCCTTGGTAAGACTGGTTGTCAGACTTTCGGGCTTCTGACGAGCCGTAACGACTGTCAAAGATCCACAAATGACAGCCGGGATCAACGGCTTAACGTGCTTTCCGAGGCTTGGAGGAGTCTCGGTATGTAAAGATGCTCACCGATCCGCGGACCAACCGCGGCAAACGTAGCTTAACCTGTCGATCGACTCGTGCGGCTGTTATTATTTAGCCCCAAGCCCCTCTTTTTTATCTATAACAATTACAAAAAAATGCGGAGGACGAAAAACAATAATTATACACAATAATCGTTTACCGTGTTACTCTAGCCCCAAGTAAAGTACACAGATTCATTATAACGCCTACGGAACCCCAAAAATCATGCAACATCATACCGTTTGATCAGCGATTAGTCTAACACGCAATTACTGACAGAATTAACTAGTAAACAGGTAACGGATTTGTGTACTATAACTGTTTTAGATACTAGTTGTGCCTTGCGGGTACGCCTGAGAGAGTAAACTTATTTTGTATGTGTCACGAGGTTATAGATAATTAATATATAAAATACGAGTATAATTTATTTCTGCTTGAGTATAGTTCTCGATGTTTTTGGTTGATAAATTGGTGTGTGCTAGCTGACATATGGCTAATAATTAAATTTATGTTTTGTGTTGCGTAATGTAAATTATTTTTAACCGACTTCCAAAAAGGAGGAGGTTATATGTTCGACGCGTATGTATGTTTTTTTTTATGTATGTCCGTCGATTTCTCCGTCCATAAATTGTGGACGGATTTTGAAAATTGTTTTTTTGTTTGAAAGGGTATGCTCCCGGATTGGTCCCATATAAATTTTATTAACTTTGCTTGGATAGTTTTTGAGTAAGCTTCAATAATACGTATTTTTCCCACTTAGTATATGTGGATGATATGATGATAACTTCCTGTGACTGTTATTTACATAGCAGGTACTGGTATTCGAATTTGTGTGGGGTAGGTACCACAACTAAAAAGTCACTTTAATTTCGGAAGTCGGTGGCAAAAAACGAAAATTCAAAACCAAAGACACCGACTTCCGAAATTAAAGTTATTTTTCAAAAGTAAGTTAGTAAAGTAAGTTCCGAAGTTAGTTAGGTTTAAGTCGGTTGTTTTTTTTTTGTAAAAAAAAATTATGCTTACTTCCTTTATTCCATTGTAAATACTTATAAATTATATTTTTAAATATTAGGATATAACAAATTAAAACATTTAAAAATATAAAAAATAGTAGCCTACCGGTATCGGGAACAGGGTCCAAGCTACCGGCGGTCAGGGCTCCAGAGAGAGGAACCTCCTGACAATGCGAGCCGTGTCCAGAAGTACCGCTTTCTGAATCAAGCCCTTGATCCAGCTGCCCAACGAGAGCCTCCTAACGTGTTGGTCGAGGCTCTTGGCAACTAATCCATTGGCTGATAGGACTATCAGCTATGCTTACTATTATTATAGATTTCTTTTTTCTAACTGAACATAGAGCTATGCTGCTGGGGAGGTTGTTGCGCCACTTCTTCTTCCCAGCTAAAGCACTGGAAGTGGTGAAGAGCGGGTGTTTTGGGGGACTGTGTTATGTAATTTTGAGGTTCTAAAAGTGCTGGATCTCAGCTTAATTTGAATAAATAACTTGTTTTTTTTTTTTTTTTTATAAAATTTGTTTAATTCAAGCATAACCCGTCTAATAATCTAATAATAAAGCTGAAGAGTATGTTTTTTGGTTTTTTTGTTTGAGCGCGCTATTCTCTGGAACTACCGGTCAGACTTGATTAATTCTTTTTGCACTTGATAGACCAATTCTTGAGGAAGTCTATAGGCTATGTAACATCACGCTAGAACTCTTAGGAGCCGAGCAAAATGAGAAAAAGTCAGAAAGAACGCTAAGCGAAAACAAAGTACGGGCGGGGCGATGCATTGCGATGAGAAATTTCACGCGGATGAAGTCGCGGGCAGAAGCTGGTATTAAATAAAATAAAACAAACAATGCCAGAAATTATGTCCGCAAAAAAAAAACCGGCCTTATTCCCTGACATACCTATAGGAATAAAGAAATTTTGCACACAGGAGTGTGCAAAAGTGCAAAATTTTAGCTTTCTAGGTACAAAACAATGGCTTTGGCTAGGCGTTGATGAACTAATCAGTGAGTGAGTCAGGATTTTTCTTTTTATATTTACTTAAGCCAAATTTACATTACAACATTAATTATTATTGCATGCATGGTTAAATTAATATCACGAAACTAGTTTCAATAACAGTGCAACTTGTTTCGTAAAATTTTTACAATCTGGAAATCTATAGTATCACCGAAATCATGGCGCCGTTTCGAAGCTTTATTTTGCAGTGCACAATATTATCGTGCGAATGTGCTTTCGCGACACTAGTTTCACGTTGCTTTTGTACGCGACATTACTTTTATCGAAAGTATTTTGATTTCATGAATTTAGAAGTTTACTCGTGAAATAGGAATGTTCACTGGGAAAAAAGGAACTATTTCATTCGTTAGTCAGATAATAAAAAAATATTTGACACGTATTTTTTGCTTTAACAAATTAATAAAAAATGGTTTAGATAAAACTCATTAAAGTCGGGGAGAGATATCTCTCAGGCATGCCGGTTTCCTCACGATGTTTTCCTTAACCGTTTTTGAAGCCAGTGATAATTATACAATACGCACATGAATCCGAAAAGTCAGAGGTGCGTGCCTTGGGTTCGAACTCGAGACCTATGACTTGGCAGTCTGACGGTCACATTAGTAGGCTATCACTGGTCACCGTTGCCACTTCCTCTTTCAAACTCATTTCATATTCTATCCCTTTGCGTAACACCACACATCCTTCTTAAACTACACACAGAATCAAGCCCTTTTTTTTTGAGGTTTTGAAATTATCAAATAAATTCTCCCGCTCTGGGCGGAGCGGGAGGGTGTGTCAGACTTTTACTGACTAAAACCCACCCGTCTTCCTTCCGTTGCCTGCGTGCCGGGGCCGCGATATCCCTTTCGGACAAACTCGCAACCCTGGCAGGCATTGGCCCTTACGGACCCCGTCAGTTGGTGCTGACATCTCATTGCGGCGCGCGTGGGAAACAACGCGCCGTCAACCAGAGCCTGGTCCTTATCGGACGGCGAGCTACCCATTGCTCACCATCCGCAAGCCCGAGAATCAAGCCCAACTTCCAGCAGTCGCGAGCTCAACGAGGCAGTCTGTAGAGCTATGAACAGAATAATAACAAACAAACATACCCGATTTTCTATTTTCGATATTTTGTTATCATTAGTTTAGTTAAGGATGGTTAAGCCACCGCTTAAACCGTTTAGCGTGAGTGAATTTATAGTAATTGATGTAGGTACATGTTTGTTTAATTTACAATTTAATAGGAGTTTCGTTAAAAGTACTTACGGTAAATAATTTAATTTAACTTTAAATAACCACGTGACAGAAAATAAATGTTTCCTTATTTACAGGAATGATGACTAGCTCGTTGATTCAGTGGCCGCAAGGTCGACAGCTGAGCGTGAGGTCCTGGGTACGATATTTGGATTGGGTGAAGTGATATCCGAACAAAAAAAAACATTAGATATTCCCACTAGAAAAATCTATACTCCGTTGATTTAGGTAGATAGTTAAAGATAAATAAAAAAAACCACGTGACGAGCCAGCTGTCTTGTAACCGTCTAAATGTAATACCTGTCACTTCAGTTGTCATGCTGCGTCACAGCTGTACTCTTGAATTTAGCAACGTTATAATTCGATGACGTTTACGAGTTTGGGCTCTTCACCACAAAAAAAATGACATACAATCTGACAAAAAAATTGTGCTCAAGCAGTTACATCTACAAAGAGTGGTTGAAGAATAAATGACAAAGTTTAACATACATTAATAAAAGAGAAAACGTCTAAAAACTATCGTAAAAATAAAAATCTATATAAAATAAATTTAATTTGGATATTAAAACGTATTTTTAAACAAGAAAGTGTCGTCTATAAAAACCCTTTTTACGATTTGTTTACCTTTAATTACCTAAACCAATGGAGTATAAAGTCTCAGTTACAGCTTGCCTGTATTTGTGCCAACTTTATGGCAATACCCTAGTCGGTAAACATACTCTTTAGAAATTTCACAGAATTTACATCATGTTTCAAACAGGTTGAGTGCAATCCGAAAAACAATTTTAATTAATTGCTTGTGTTTCACAAAGCGTGAAACACAAGCAATTAATTAAAAAGAAAGAAAATGTTTATTTGGACACAGTTCGTGAAACACAAAAATAAAAAACAAACTAAAAAGTAGAAGTAGGTCTTTTGGCAATACGTGTGTGCCTCACGGCTGCGCCAAAAAGGTTCATTTCAGCATTAATGCCAGACAAATGCTTCCTGACGCTGGTTTTCTAATGAACCCTTATGAACAAGTGACGGGGAGTACAAACAGTTTCAACATACTTAATACATAATTGTAAAACTTCTAAATAAATAAATAAATTAACTGAATTCCTAGAAAACGTCACTAAAAGGTACATGTAGTAAATGTGCCTTATAGTGTAGTTTTCTTGGAATATAGTTTTTCTTTCTTTTCAGGTGACTACAAAGTATTCAGCCAAAAACGGATGATTCAGTAACCTTAATTGCAACTAGCTTTTGCCAGCGGCTTTGCATGCGTGGATGTCGGTAATTATCCCAAGGAATCGTACTACCAAGATAAAAAGTATTCTATGTGTTAATCTAGGTTATAAACTATTTACCGTTTTTGCGTGATTGAGTAACAAACATACCAACTTATAAGTAGGATTTCATTAAAACTTAATTTACAAATAAATTTTGTACACGATAAAAATCTTTTGTGCAGCAAGTTAACTAAATAATCACCAATTAAAGTTAAACGATTGATATCTTGTGATTAATAAGATATTTTTAATAATTTATCACGCAGTGATTGGATCAGTGTTTCTAAACGAAGCGACTACGAGATGGCGGCACATTTTTAAAATGGCCGCACAGAATTTTGTACAGAGTAGTGTGAGCGACAGAGGTTTTTTTGCGTTACTTTGCGTTAAGCAGTTGGTCCCGGCTGTCATTCGTAGATCTTTGATAGTCGTGACGGGTCGTCAGAAGCCCAAAAGTCTGATAACCAGTCTTAACAAGGGGTATCGTGTTACCCAGTAACTGGGTTGAGGAGCTCAGATAGGCAGTCGCTCTATGTAAAATACTGTTATTCAGATGCATCCGGTAAGACTGGAAGCTGACCCCAACACAGTTGGGAAAAGGCTAGGTAGTTGACTGACTTAGTGAAAGTACCTGGCAGTTGTGTCCCCCCATACAATCAACACTGTAATTTGAAAACATTGTATTGCTTTCCGAGGCACGGGCGCTTTGGTACGTAAAGATGGTCACCCATCCATGTTCCAACCCCGGCAAGCGTAGCTTAACCTAATGGATCCATCCGTGCAGCTTTTATTATTAAGCCAAGAGCTCTTGATTAAGATTATTGAAGAAAGTTCACACTTGAATGTGTGAACTTTCTTCAAAAATCTTTAAAAAATCGGTGAGTTTGCAATAAGTTTATAATCTATAATGAACACAAATGAAACTATTTTTATTTAGATCACATACTAGATACATTTTCCAAAAAAACATCTTTTACAAATTACTCTGTGGTTATCGAAAAATTAATTGGCGCCCAAATCGTGCGAGCGTTCCGAAACAATGTCAAAATCTTTTTGCGTTAACAGTTGCCAGTGCAAAATAAAAAAAAGTAAAACACAGATAAAGCAAAAACGTTCGGAGGACAAATTTCTTACGCTTTTCTGCACCACACACTTGCCACACTGAAATACAGCCTCTGTAATTATCCTGATTTCATGTTAGCTCGTATTACTATGAAATAAGGTTGAATTTTTAATGTACTTTTTTGGTATTAAAGTTTTTTGACGGCAAAATATCTTTGGTTATGTTACAAGTTTTTATTCTCAAGTTTAATTGTGCGAAATTGTTGCATACGTGTTTTTTGATGTTGTAAAACTAAAAAATATTAATTCGCATTCGATCCCTTTCAAACTTCAACTTTATACTCCTTGAAATAGAGTTGATAATTTAAATAATATTCATCTCCCACATGTTTGTTTTAAAATATTTTTTTATCAGTAATTGGTCCGAAGCACGAAGTGTGGCTTTTATTTTTGAGTTCATATAATTTGTTTTATGAGTCAAACATTATTTATACCGATGAAGTGTTAAGTTTACAGTGACCGACAGGTATTTAAACACGTTTACCTCAATAATTAACTTAAATAATTAGCAAAACTTAACTGTAACTTTCGACATACAGCAATTTAAAGAGCTTTTTGCGTTTATACTGAAAGTGGGCAGCATCGCAAATAGCTGTTTTGATGTATTTGGCAATATTATTGTATGGAAATAAGAGATATGGCTGAATAGTGAACTAAAATATTGATTATGCAATAATTAATATCGTAACACCGAATATTTAGTTTTATATGTAAAAAAATACCTTTTTACACCTAAAACAGTTACAACATCAAATTCAGTGTTATAATTGCAATTCATGATTAATATTCTAGTGCACTAGTTAGCCATATCTCTTATTTTCATACAGTAATATTGCGAGATTAATCAAAACAGGTAAATATTTGACAGCTATTTGCGACGTTGCCAACTTTTTGGATGAATGCTCTTCATGACCCCATTTTTGCGTTCAATTCCCAAGTTAGGACATAGTGTTTGTTATTGGTTTTTATTATCAGGAATTTCTCAGTAGCAGTCCGGTGTCTAATTGTACCCGGTGAATGTCAATGCCTTTCTTCGCCGGTCGCCCCTAATTAAGGGAATAAACACGAGCGAAATGAGGGTGTAAAAAATAAGAAAATACAATTACAAAAAAAAAAACGACTTCCAAAACAAAAACAGTACTAAGTGAAAAATAACTTTATTTGGGAAGTCGGTGTCTTTGTTTTAAAAAAAAAATGATTTTTGGCCCCTATTTCCGCAATAAAGAAATTTTTCACTTTGTAGTGTTTTTTATTTGGAAATCGGTTTTATTTTTTTTGTATACTATTTTTATTTTCCCACTTTTTAGTTGTGATACTTACCCCATACAAATTCGAATACCTGCTATGTAAACAGTGACAGGAAGTTATTATACTTAATATAAACATCATCCATAAATAGACTATTGGGAAAAATACGTATTAAATATTGAAGCTAGCTCAAAAAGTACCCAAGCAAAGTTTATAAAATTTAAATGGGACCACCTCGTGACCATACCCTTTCAAACAAAAAAATAATTTTGAAAATCCGTATATACGGGGTGTCAGGGACATCGACGCGAAGCCGGTTACCATGGATTCAGTACATGATTCTGAACAGCCTTTTTTTTTTTTTTTTTTCTTTTTTTTTTTTGGGTGGGAAATCATCAAATGACTCCTCCCGCTCTAGGCGGAGCGAGTGGGAGTGTCAGACTTTTACTGACTAAAACCCACCCGTGTTCCTTCCGTTGCCTGTGTGCCGGGGCCGCGATATCCCTTTCGGACATTCTGAACACCCCTGCGTTGAAATTTTTCGTCGGTTATTAAAAAAAAAAAACAGTTGCTCCATACATTTTGACCGCGTAGGTATTGCATTTTTCTATGAAACAGCTGTTTTTTTTTTAATAACCGACGAAAAATTTCAACGCAGTGGGGTTCAGAATCATGTACTGAATCCATGGTAGCTGGCTTCGCGTCGATGTCCCTGCCACCCTGTATATGACGGAGTTATGCCCGAAAATACATTTTTTTTTAAACATCCGAATTGATAACCTCCTCTTTTTTTTTTATCGGTTAAAAACGGTGAATAGCGAGTACTTAAGTGCTAAGCATGTCTGCCCACCCCTTCGGGAAATGTAGACGTGATATTATTTTAAAATAATCAACTTTTTCCTTCTTGATTCATCATCATGATTTTCCTGCCATCACTCCAATTTATTCCTGGTCGGCGCAACATGTTTTTTTCTTCCACACTTCTCTATTAGTCGAGGAGCTCGTGGCTAAGTAACAACAGCCGCACTGATCGATCCATCAGGTTAAGCTACGCTTGCCGGGATTGGTCAGTAGATGGGTGACCATCTTTACATACCGAGAATCCACCGTGCCTCGGAAAGCACGTTAAGCCGTTGGTCCCGGCTGTCATTCGTGGATCTTTGACAGTCGTTACGAGTCGTCAGAAGCCCGAAAGTCTGACACCAGTCTTACCAAGGGGTATCGTATTACCCAGTTACTGGGTTGTAGAGGTCAGATAGGCAGTCGCTCCGTGTAAAATACTGGTATTCAGCTGCATCCGGTTAGACTGGAAGCCGACCCCAACGTAGTTGGGAAAAGGCTGGGCAGATTGACTTCTCTATTAGTCGACATCTCGGTATTCCCCCCTTTCTATCCATTTCATCTTCCACACAGTCCATCCATCGGTTCTTTGTTCTTCCTCTTCTCATATAGCCCTTTTCATTCTTGATGATCAACCATTTTCTACCCAAGACATGAGTTCCAATATCTGAGGCATCGTTAACGAATGGTTCCGATAATCCGTCACGTTAGGTTACCGAACCAGTTACTGGGCTTAAGTAGACCTAAGATACCGGCCGTTACTGGTTGTTTCGACTCTTTAGGTACCTACACAGGTACTCGCGAAGCCATAAGTACGTACACGCGATGTTTTAGTTCGGTTAGTGTGGAGGTGGATTGTGTAAAATTATTATTTTGTATTTATTTATGGAGAAGGACGCTACAGAATAGCATAATTTGATTTTGGACAAAGTCCATAGGGTAAATAACAATTTTACTTAACATCTATTGTTAGTAAGGTATGAATGAATGAATGAAATGCACCGATCCCAGCGTGGTTTAACCAGACTCGATAAATCGAATGAACCCCAAGATTTGCACTAGCCCATGGAGCCTCATGTTTCATGGGACTACAAAGGCCATTGCATATCGAGGAGTAGACCGGGCGGCGCGCGGTAATGGTAAGGAAGACGTGCCCTTAGGAAAAGAAAGGATTTGAGAGCCGTACCGTATACTCGTATGCATCCTGGAGTAGGCATTGGAATACTAGAGAGACGGGTGTTAATTATCTATGGATGGACATCTTTTTGCGACATCGTCGTTATGTTGGTTCAAGTCGATCTTCACCGGTGAATCTTAAGACGGGGTTACGCTGCTTTCTCGGCTTTTTTCTATATTGCTGCTGTGCTGTGTTACATTTTGCTGTGTCTATGTCTTCGTCAGAAGCCTCGCTGCTATCCGTTTCAGGTTTCTTGTCGATCTTGCTGGCGACCTTCATGATCTTGTATCGGTCTGTGGCCTTGTCCATCCAAAAGAGAGATCCAAAAGAGAATTCCTTGTCGAAATAATTCGAGTCCTGTAACCTGTTGTTAACCTGTAGTAGTTGTGTTGTTATTTAAAAATGTACATTTTTAAACTTAAAATATAATATAAAAAAGACCGGCCAAGTGCGTGTCGGACCACGCACAATGAAGGGTTCCGTAGTTGGATGAATTTATCGCAAGAACAAACTTAACATTGTAGTTGAAAAGCATGTTTCCCGATAAATTCTAACTGCAAATGTAAGTTTGTACGCACAATTCTGTTTTTATCGTTAGCTGTAATAATATTCGTCATTTACTTTCGTTGCTTATATAGTTAGTATGTATGTATCCATGTATCTATTATATAGCATTTATCTGTGTATCTATTATAGTATATTGTACTTATATACCATTTATTTGCACCAAAGACAACCCCATTTTATGTCCAGAAAATCACTGTCCATTCCAAGATTGCCTGGAAGAGATCGCAGTAAGCGATAAGGCCGCCCATTGTATATTTTGTAGGGTATTACTTTTTCTTTATGTAATGTATAATCTGGTGTACAATAAAGTATATATAAATAAATATTGAGAGATTTGCCATGTTATTTTAAGACCATAGACTTCTTATAGGTTTTCCTGTAATCCATGAGAACCGTTCTCTGCATTTTTTTTTCAGAATTTTAGGCTCAGTAGTTACGGAGATAATGGGAATGGTACCCCAATGGTCAATTTTCATCAATTATCTTAAATATCTTTAAAAGTATTTAATTAAAAATTATTTAAAAAAAAATTGAAATTTTCGCAACACGTCCTTTCATTTGATAATGTCACACGGTACAGTTAGCAAAACAATTTTTTTTAATTTTCTTGTTTGCTCCCCAAAAGTGACCCCCTTATTCAAAATAATTTTTTTTACGTTGCACTTCCGTGTTTGGGTCACAGAAATACATGTGTAATTGTGTACCAAATTTAAACTTAATCGGTCCATTAGATTCGGAGCAAATTGGCTGTGACAGTCAGACACACGAGTGATTCTATAAGGGTTCCGTTTTTTCCTTTTGAGGTACGGAGCCCTAAAAAGAGTAATAATTGTCCTGTAATTTGTGTTAGTTGTGTTGGTATTGTACGAGAGTGTCTGTATGTTAAAGGTATGTTAGTGAGTGCACGTGTATTTGTGAATTGTCAATACTATGAGTTTTTACTTAAGTTAGGAAATTTTCTGTCATGTCCAGTGAAAGAAGTCAGTTTGTTACCGTCACGCTGCATTTGAATGAAGATGAAAGATGAAAAAATACTAGCTGGTGTCAGCGGTTTCACTCGCACTCGCCTTACCCTACCTATGTCACACCAACTAGTATTTTTTTATTAAAAAGTTATCTCCATACTATGCGAGCGGTGGCGTCTTGCTCAGCCCACAGGATACGTGGTGTAACCGGCACATTCTTTTAACACAGGGTGTTCAGAAAATATCGTGACGTTAAAAAAAAAAAAAACATGTTCCTTAGTATTGTACCGCGAAGGGAGGAAAGGCTGAGGTGTCTGTGTAGTACAATCAAACATTACCAGTTGTTAAAGTAAAATATTATTGTACCCAAACCGTGAATCTTAAAAAAAAAAAAAAAACATACCTAAGTGCGTTTCTTTACGACTTTTGAAGTCACATCTTAAGCATGGAATTGCTTGTAATATGAGTTAGTAGGAGATACAGACAATTTTCCAACCCAATTCATATTTGATTATTTTTATTTAATTAAATGTTTTGTATCAACATTTTATTTTATTGTTACAAAAAGAATTTTCAAATTAAATTACTGAAAGCGCTTTTTCGGTGAACCGGATAAAAGCAATCACTGAATTAATAATAATTGAAAACCCGTGTTGTTACAGGGAAAATAAGGGAAAAGGCTATATTTTCTATTTTCATGTAGCCTTTACAAGGGGCGATACTGACAGTCTGAGCAGTCATCCGCACTACCAACTTCTTGACTAGATAGGTAGTATCTGCTTTTTACTTGCCGGTTTATTTGCGTCACTTCCAGACGTTCTTATTAATAATTGTGTATTTTCATTATTTATTTTATAGTCTTTGTTTTATTTCTTATTATTTAGTAATAGCTTTTGCCAGCGGCTTCGCCTGCGTGATGAATTTATAAATTACAGCCTATGTTACTCAGTGATAAATGTGGTAATATAGCATTCTACTGGTGAAAGATTTTTTAAGTCTGTCCGGTAGTTTTTGAGTTTATTCATTACAAACAAACATACACTCACTCACACTCATTTACTGACCATTCCAAGGTTGCCCGGACTCGTCGCAAAACTCGTAGAAAACCTGTTTCTCTGGTTGTCATGCTATGCAAGCTGGAAGAGATCGCGGAAAGTGATAAGGCCGCCCATTGTATATTTTGTAGTGTTTTTTTTTTTGTTTGTGGTGTAATAATAATAAGATAATAAGATAATTTATTTGCATAAACATGTGTGTGTACATACCTAGAAAGTGCATACAAGATGATAAATTAAATTAAGTGCAAACATGTTTGCCACTACGTGACGCGCAAAATAATTGATTTATACAATTTAAAATTATTAAGAGAAAAAAAAAATTACAAAACATTAGAAGTCGTCAAACTTAACGACAATAAAGTACAACAAAGTATATATAAATAAATAAATACAAATCTTTTATCTTTTTATTATTAGTGTAGATTATTTCTTTAATAGTGTCAGAAAACGTTTATTTTACTTTTTATTAATGTACGCTGTCGCCCCCACCCTGTACACAACGCATCATATTACTCCTATGCGTGTTTTGACAGGCGTTTACCGAACGCTCCGTGAAACCTTATCGTTACTATTACATGCTAATCACGACACGACTTAGTAACGAGTCCGTAACTTAACTTCGAGAGTCATATGTTCGATTAATGGAAAGTCGACTGAACGATTGTTCGAATAGAATTTATTGCGAAACAACCTTTTATCGCCAAACGCTACTTCGACTGAATGATTCATCGAATATTTATTAATCGATTTATTCTGTTAATTTAATTTATTAAAACGGACTTCCCTGTCTTTATTATTCTAGCGTATGGCACTCGTGGAAAATCTGCGTCACTGTGTGTTCCCATCTGACATTTATGCTGAGCTGAGGCCCTATTGGCATTATAATCGGTGTTTTCTGTATTTTTTTTTGTTATAAGGTGTAATTTTCTGCTGTAATGCCAATAAACGCATTTTTGTTTCTTTCTTTCTTTCGATGGACTGCTCTTTCGAATGAGTTTTAATTAATAGTTTCATAATTGAAATAAAATTATTAAAAAAAGATTTTTCGTCACATATTATTTCATACATAATCGAGGAAATAAACACTTTTAAGATATCGTATGTTCTTCCCGTAGATTTAGAAACATGAAATTTGGTGAAAAGGAAGATAATAAAGCACAAATGAGGGGAACATTGTTTATTATAAAAAAACCATTTACGTTACGATTTTCACACCAAATTAAGGTAATCAAAAACCTTTTCGGTAGATTAGGGTTCTTTAACGCCGCGACAAACATAAAATAATAATCACTAATCGTAACGTAAATGGTTTTTTTTAATAATAAACAATTTATAACCGACGAAAAATTTCATCTCAGAGAATCACGTGCTGAATCCGTGGTAACAGTTAGCGATTGCAGACTTATATTATACAGGGTGGCAGGGACATCGACGCGAAGCCTGTACATGATTCAGTAAACCATGAAACCATGGATTCAGTACATGATTATGAACCCCTGCGTTGAAATTTTTCGTCGGTTATTAAAATAAAATCAGCTGTTTCATAGAAAAGTGTAATATCTACGCGGTCAAAATGTATGGACTGCCAAGTCATAGGTCTCGAGTTCGAACCCAAGGCACGCACCTCTGACTTTTCGGATTCATTTGCGTATTGTATAATTATCACTTGCTTCAAAAACGGTGAAGGAAAACATCGTGAGGAAACCGGCCATGCCTGAGAGATATTTCTCGACGGCATGTGAAGCCATGTCAGAGGCCCATGGGTGGCTTTAAAACTCTGACACCAGGTTAGTCACTAACCACTCGAAAAAAGAAGAACAGGGTGTATCAGAAATGTGTGGTCAAATTTAAGGGCTGTGGTACAGACCATCAAATTTAACAACTCTCTTTATGTGACCAACATCGTAATCGAGAAAAAAATATCAGAAGTCCCATACATTTGAGTCGAGTTGCTTTGTACGGGATAGCTGATTTCTCCTAAATCTGAAAGTAATCTGAGAAAAGCCGGCCAAGTGCATGTCGGACCAGACAAAGTAAAAAAAAAAAAAAAAAAATATCAGGCATCAAGGCCCATAGAGTATTAGTATTACATCTTACTTAAAAACTATATTAGTAACATGCAGGAACACAAAAAAAAGGAAGAAGGGAAAAAAAAGGAAGGGTTCCGTAGTTGGGATGAGTTTATCCCAAAAACAAGCTTAATATTGTACTTAGTTGAAAAACATGTTCTAATACATCGATATACGTCACGGTCAATTCTGCATCTACAATTAATGTAAATTTGTAATCGAAAAAAAAATGTGATTATTTATTTATTTGGAAACTCAACAGCTTTTATTATTATTACATGGGTTATGAATGTTCACCCCACTATCAATGAACAGGTCAAAGCAGTTGCGTCAAAGTTACAGCATCTTACAGTCTGCATACACTGCTCAGTGATAGCGAGATGATTACAATTATCACTTAAGCCAATAACAGAATGTCACGACATTGACAAAGCTAGGTTAACTAGAAAGTCGCGAAAGAAAACAAAAGAAAAAACTTAACTAAACCAACCCAATCAATAACATTAAATTAATATATATATATATATATATATATATATATATTATATATCTTTTCTTTATATAAGAATAAGAATGAGTGAGTTATGGCACAATTTGTTTACTAAAAAATATCTGCTTGACTTGTTTCCGGTATGATTGCTTGGATAAATGAAATATATCGACACTTAACTACAAATTAACGATTTTCTTTACTTGTGCTGCGAGACCTTGGTTCTTGCCAAATTTCATGATTCTACTCGTAGGTCAACCGGAAGTACCCTATACATTTTGATTTATTTGCGAGTATCAAAATATAACGCTTATATGACCTTATTTTTTTATTGACTTAGAAGCTTGATTTTTTAGAGCTCCAACGGATCGTAGACCTACGTATTTGGTATTAATTTCAACTTGATACCTCTACGCATTCCTGAGAAATAGGATCTTAAGAAACTGACAGACGGGCAGCAAAGTGATCCTATAAGGGTTCCGTTTTTTGCTTTTCGAGGTACGGAACCCTAAAAAGAGGAAAATCATTAGTACGACCAACTAACACCTGCAGAGCAAAAGAGTTTCCAATACCTACGTAGTTGCCCTTAAAGACAGCTACTTTCTTCTTGAGGAATGCTCAACAGTAGTGGACAAATTGGGCAACATCTAAACAAGGTGATAATAAGACTGAATGTTCTAACAAACGTTTTCACATGATTTCTTGCGTTGACGTTAAATTAGTGTAAGTCAGTAACTGTTAGGGATGTCCATACTTGAGACTAGTTAATTGGTTCAAGTATTGTTTATTGAAGTTTGTTGGAGAAGAAATTTCTGAGAAATTGGAATTATGCCTAAGTAAAAAATTAAATTCTAATTAGTCCGTCAGTCAGATAATAAAAAAATATTAGACACGTATTTTTTGCTTTATCATAATAATAAATTACTTAGACAAAACGCATTTTAAGTTGGGGAGTGGGGGTCGCTACGTCACAAGGAAGTATAAAATCTACTTACTCGTGACGTCATGGCACATTTTAACTCAATCTATCGCCGTAATCTTTAGATTACGTACAATTACCGTGTCCAATATTTTTTAATATAAAAAAAATAATTTGCAACCCTATTGGTCCACTTCGACGATATACTAACATTGTAATAATTAAGTGGCCAATGAATTTTGATTCTGAATTTCACTGCCTCGTAGTTCCAGTCGTTGCATACTCGATTCCTGCATATCGGTCCAAGGTTTGATCGCCAGTTCAGCCAGCAAGTGAAGCATAAGCAAGATCTATAATTTCCCCACAGCTGGGACTCAGCCTCGTCTCTGTAAGAGGGCGCGGCCTGCAATCCAGCAAGCAGGTACGTGAATGGGCTTTTCCATAAAGAATTTCTCAGTAGCAGCCTGAAGCCTGGATTTGTACCTGGCTAGTGACAAAAAGCTGAAAAGGGTCGCCTCCTATTACACAGGAGTAAAGGTACAATTATAATTAAAGCGACACGTTTTCTTCGTAGGAATGCGTAGAAACCAGTCGTGTCGCAGCAACACATCGCCTGCAGTTGCCACCTGCGGTCGGCTACAGAATTGTACCTTTAGTCCTGTGGCGGAGGCGGGCCTTTTCAGCCTTTTGTCACTAGCCAGGTACAAATCCAGGCTCTAGGCTGCTACTGAGAAATTCTTTAAGGAAAAGTCCATTTACTAGTCCACCCGGAATTGTACCTTAAAACATAACTGGCTGAATGTACTACATACATAAACACCTCTGCCTATGCTTTTATACTCCATACTCCGGGTCAAAAATATTCCTCCATTTTCTCGTCACGTCCTCAAATAAAATGGAAACCCTTGACCGAGCATCAAGTATAATAGTTGAACGTATCTACATATAGGTAGGTGTATCTAGGTAGCTCGAAAGTCGAGACTCTTGGTTCGTCTCGCAAACGCCTTCCGGTTATTTGCAACTTAGAGATAAATATTTGAACATTTCTTTAGTCTTCAGCCAAGCGTTTTTTCAGATACTTATTTGTGTAGATCTTGTAGATTTATGTTGCTTACTATGCTCTATTTTGCAGATTTTATTTTTGATCATGCGGACCAATTTTTAAAAGCAAATATTTAAACATTTCTTTAGTCTTCAGCCAAACGTTTTTTGGTCTTATAAATTTGTGTTGGTTATTACGCTCTATTTTGCACCTTTTGTTTTTGATTATATGGACCAATTTTATGACGATTTAGAATTTAAGATAATCAATAGGAGCCATCATATTTAAGGTACTACTATGCATTTTTTAATCTTTTGGGAGACATATCGACTTGTGAAATTAAATCATAGTTTTTTTTCAGTTTATAACGTGTCATCCTAACTTGAAATTTTGCGGTGTATAAAAAAAGACTTAAGTACCAAAAAAATACAGTTCTATTTTACTTATTATAAAGGGAATCCAATGAGTTCCAACGTTTCTTAAACAAATTGGAAGAAAAGGTAAGTAAAGGTAGGAAAAGTTATAAATAATGACTGTTTATAAAATCTATAAATTTAATTAACTACCTACATTTTACACTATCAACGGCTTACAAAGTTGCCGAAAACCTCAAAATTAGCCACCATTCTAGTCTTCCAATCACCTTCTATAACTCCTACCCATCGTTCACCGTGATAACCCTGTAGGTAGGTATAAAAGTGGATGGGTCAACACGGAGGCACTCGATGGACCACCTTCGGAGACGATGGTGGCTGTCTAAATACATTTACGTGTGTATTTATATTGAGTAGCCGTGCGTGAGCGCAGGGTTAAGAAATTTTAGAGTGGACTGTGTCTTATACCTGTAGATTGCAGGGTTGCTATCTAAAAGTGACAAGTGACTTCGAAATATGAACTGTGTCGAGGTGTGAATCTGCGCTGATTTCATTTAAATACATACAATGTTGTTGATGTTCACTTTACTTATTATAGTTTGACCGACTCCACTGTATCGTGCCTCAGAAATGCGCGGCGCGGTGGGGGCGGGACACTGTGAGCGTTGACGAATGAGCGGCCTGCACTGCCCTCCGTGTCTCGTCGTCCTATTTTTTTTTTTTAAACATTGGTCTGCTTCTGGGGCAGTCGGATAAAAATAAATCATCCAGAGTATTGACATGTTAAAGTGTCCTACAGATCTAATTACTTTTTAGTAGTAGGGATACGGCGACGACAAAAAGCTATAAACAAGACATCACCGACGGACAAATTAAAAATAACATCGGGTTTCGTATAACCGGAGTCTGTACGATTTAAGCCTTAAACCAATTACATGACATATTATTTAGTAAAAATGAAAATGAAAAAAAAAAAAGAAAGTGTTTATTCACAGAAATATTCTTTTACAAGACACATATTACCTCTGCCAAACTGCAAAGCAGTTTGTTGGCAGACGTAGCTCCTTTTTTGTTTTGTACATAACATTTTTAATTTTTATATAATTACACTTTTTCACATAAAGGTAAACTACTATTCCTTCATTTCTTAAATTTAAAAACAGACATACAATTTTTGTTTTAGTTATTCTCTTCAGTGACAAAAAATATTAAAAAGGTACTTATGTATTTTATTTTTAAAGGCAGTTCTTGTGATACAACTGTTTATATCGACTGGAAGGTTATTAAAAATAGTTGGAACTAAAAAACTTCTACACCTTCGACCATAATATTAACGACCTGCGACTCCAGTTATACGAAAACCGATGTTATTTTTAATTTGTCTGCATAAACAATTTTTTTTATAAAGGCTGTGATGACTTGACATAACAGCCTTTATAAAAAAAATTGTTGGCATTTTTGTCGTAGTTGGGATTCGATCAATAATGCACTTGATCGAAGTAGTTGGGCTTTAGTTTTTAAGTGTATTCGTTTTCCTAAAATTCTAATACTATCTTCATTATTTAATAAATGATTATTATTATTATTATTTGTTGGTATACATTTTTGTATCTCGACACTGTGCCGGTTTTTTAGGGTAACACGGGCCAAAGCCAAGTGCAACCCCGTTGAGTTCTACTTAAACTAAGTGATAATTGGTGATAATATATGGCGTGGTGATAATATGTTTTGACTTTGTGTTACAGTGGCGAATGGTGTCTGTGCGTGTGATATTTGTGCGTCATTGTCGTTCTGCAGGAATTTTCGAACAATTCTGTAAGTGTTCAGGATAGCAGCTTTCTGTAGGGTTTGGTAGGTGGAAGGAGCTACATCTAGTATTTTTAAAGATTGATGCAGTTGTTTGGGAATGACACCCGTGGTTGAAAGTACTACTGGAATAATGGTAACGCTGCCTAATCGCCACATTCGGCTTATTTCTATTTTTAAGTCTGTATATTTTGACAGCTTTTCAGCTATTGTGTTTTGTAGGTTGTGTGTGTTTGGAACTGCTATGTCAATAATTTGCGCGGTTTTATTAATTTTATCGATTAAAGTTATGTCTGGTCTATTGTAATGTGTTGTTCTGTCTGTGAGGATGGCTCGATCAAAGTATAGCTTGTGTGTTGTGTTTTCAAGAACCGTTTCTGGAGTATATTTGTAATAAGGTACTGGAGATGAAGTAATTAATTTATATTTAATGGCAAGTTTTTGATGAATTATGTTGGCTATTTGGTCGTGCCTATGTTTATAGTCAGTCTGAACTATTGCTTTACATGCTCCAGTAATGTGTTGAATAGTTTCAGAAGAACTATGACATCGTCTACAAATGTCTGTATTATTATTATTTCATTTCGTCATGAAAATTTTTGTCTAAAATACTTAGTCACACCCCTATAAACTCCTGACCTGCCATCTCTACCATCACTTAACTCTACAAGTAGAGTGCTCAAGACTTGTGTTGACTCTACAGTAGTGCTCTATCGCCTGTGTACCGTCCAATACTGACAAATAATTTGACACCAACAATAATAGCTTCTAAAAGGTTTGCCCTCTCTTGATAGAGTCGGAGGAGGATATTTTTAGGTAGTCTAGGTCCTAATAAAGTGTTTTGCCAACAGATACAGTTCCTTGGTCAAATAACAGATGGGCCTTGACGGCCTCGGACGGAATCTCGTATTTTTAAGGCGTGGATAACCGACTTTTAATGATTTTATACTGAAGATCACGTCTAAACGAGTAGTGTTAATGATTTGGAAAAAAAATATTTTAAATAAGAGCATTTTTTTAATAACTTAATATATTAATATTTTAGATTATATTTATATTACATAGTAAAATTAATTTGTAAAGTTATGTCTGACGCGGATAAGAAAACTGAGAATCACGCAAAATTTATCAAGCGTATTTTTCTGAAACCTTCATCATTTTAAAGATAATTTAATTATAGATCTTTTAGTATACATGTTTTATTAAAATACTTTTTGTTTTATGTACCTATAATCAATTTATAATACATTTAATTATGGACAGCGCTCCTTGATGGGCGAGTCCTATTACTGGCTGGACGTACGATGCGTTGCGTGAGTTCAGTATAGAGCACGCAAGCTAACCACTCAAGGTCACTGGCATATATCTGCGTTTTAACAAGGTTCGCATTCTAATGTGCCCAGTAACTGGGCTGTGGAGGTCAGATAGGCAGGCGCTCCATGTAAAATACTGGTATTCATTTAGCTGCATCCGGTTAGACTGGAAGCCGACCGCAACATAGTTGGGAAAAAGCTAGACAAATGATGATGCATCATTTTACGGTTATAAAAAAAAATATCAGCTGTTTCATAGAAAAGTGCAATAACTACGTGGTCAAAATGTATGATTAGTTTTTCTCACACACCAAAATTCAAAAGTCTCAATCTGTCAAATAGATATTTTTAACAGATTGAGACTTTTGAATTTTAATTTAACTGTGGGGGCTCCTAATTAGCAATTTAGTTAAATATTATTGTTACTATAATGATATTAAACGGTAAGCCATCGGAAAAAATAAATACAGCGTGGCAGCAGGGACATCGAAAACTGATACCATGGATTCAGTACATGATTCTAAACACCCCTGCATTGAAATTGATCGTCAGTTATTTAAAAAAAAAAACTGCTGTCATAGAAAAGTGCAATACCTCGCGTTCAAAATGTATGGAACAGCAGATATTTTTTTAATAACCGTCGAAAAATGTCAACGCAGGGGTGTTCAGAATCATGTACTGAATCCATCGTAACAGTTTTCGCGTCAATGTCCCTGATACCCTGTATCTAGGGGTACTCACCCCTACTTCTCATAGGGGTAGGCAGAAACCACAGAACCCCACCTACTACGATCATTAATCTGTTCATACACGTGTTGTTTTGATGTTGGTAAAAAACCCTTTTTAATTTTCAATCACGACACAACAGTCACCACCCTTTTCCCTTAAAACATACACCCAATCAACAAACAAACATCCATTTGCATCATCCATCATTCCTATGACGTCAGCTAGGCACACAGGAAGGCGCATGATAACGTTATCACTACTGATAAGGAGATGGCTATAAGTCTTTGCGGTGCCGATAAAGTGTAGCTCAGAGAGATAAGAGAGGAGATTGATTGAAAAGGATGGTTTATGTGGGCTGTTGTTTAACCGATTTGGAGGAAAAAGGAGGGTTCTGTGTTTGACTAGAATGTTAGTAATATGTTGAAGATTAATTTGATTTTTAACTGACTTCAAATAGGAGGTGGTTTCTCAATTCGAATGTAAGTTGTTTTAATTTTTTTGTATATAATTATACATCCCTGTCAAATATCGAAGTCCAAGTATTCTTAATCTGCGTCTTAAAAAAGGAGGAGGTCCTCAATTCGTCTGTATATAATTTTTATGTATGTATGTATGTATCATCGACATTTTCGTCACTTGTGGACTGATTTTGAAAATTATTTGGCAGATAAAGCTTGAGCGGTGGTTCCATAATATTTTTATTAACTTTGCTTAGGTACATTTTGAGCTAGCTTCAATAATACGTATTTTTTCTATATGGATGATCCTACCTCACTTAAAAACTAAAAGTTACCACTCCAAACAACTTTAGTAAATACCCCACTACCCGCCTAAGTCGGTAACTAAACTCAAAACTACGCTATCGGCGTACAATATTAAAAACCTTTAATCTACCGTTGCGTGGAGGGTAGACATAAATTCGTGCGCGTAAGCGACATCTGCCGGCGCTAAGTGGAAACTCGCATAACATCGCGCCGTCATAGTCGCGGTAAAAGCAGTAATTTACTTACAGGGATGACTGTTTTACTGGAAGTGAAAGGAATTTGTATTCTGTTTTTAAGAAAGAAAGATTATTTTTTTTGCAATAAACTTGAAGCATACAACCAACTGGCCAACTGGTGACTTTTCCAATTCCTATGTACTTTCTGAGTTTATCATGGACATTACTGACATCGGTGAAGGAAAAAAATCGTGAGGAAACAGGAAACCTGGACTTATAGTTAATATAAGTCTGAAATCGCCAACCTATCTTGAGCAAGCGTGGTGATCAATGCTCGTGCCTTCTCTGTATGAGAAGAGGCATTATTATTATTATTATTTTTATTATTATAAAAATAGAAAAAAAACACAAAAACAAAAAAAACACAAGTCAGTATGGGAAAATATGCGACAAATCTTCGCAAAATGGCCATCGGTCAGAATAATAAAAAAAAAATGGAAAATATGTTTTGTTTTGTAACTTTTTTATTTTTTTGTAACTGTTTTGTAACTGCATTTCCTACTCCTATGTTCAATGCATGCCATGACAGCCTTTAATTAAGGCTACACTACAAAATGTAAAAATAATATGGGTATTTTAACATGTATTTTTGGTGTATGCTTTGTTGGTTGTCTTAAATAAATAAATAATGCACTGAAACTATTATCCCGTAATTTGTGATGCTGTGTGTGTTTTTATGATAAAACTACTTCTTTGGTTTGGTCTTAAAATGGTCGCAAGCGTTGCTGAGGGTATCCTGGGTACAATCTCCGGGGGCAAGGTATTATTGGTTATCTTTTAGATAATTCTCGTGAGCAGTCTGCACTTAGATTTCTGCCCAGTTAATGGCAATAGGCTCGTCCCATACTTCACGGGATATTTCAGTAGTTATGTTATTGATATTTACAAAGAAAGAAAAAAAGAAAAAGTATTTATTGAGACTCGCATAGGAAATCACACATTAAACTAAAAACACATTAAAACATAAATAAAAAACAAAATAACATTAAAATTTGCAGAAGGAAGTCCTGTCCTGTAAGAGGCCAAAAGGCTCCTATCTCAGCATGATGCCGCGACATTTAAAAATAAATAAAAATGTCGCAGCGCTGGTATTCTGATAGGGCCCGCAGTGATGTCACGGATAGATAGATACAGACAAATAAATATAATAAAAAATAAAAATAAAAAGGTGTGTGAAATACAATGAAGAGTAAAATATTAATATTACAAAGGTATTCCTCCATCTACTCCTCCGGGGCAAAATAGGCGTCGAGCAATGTCATGAAGATACTTCAAAATATTTTTCATTTCAGTACCAGATAAAGGGTGTTATTATTATAAATTGCAGGGCAGGTGTTGTTCTGGGCAGGTCAATGTGATAGTTCACAGTTAATGCGCTCGGTTCACTTATTGTCTTATGTCGACCTGATATAGAGTCTGAGTTTGTTTTCTTCTTTTTAGAAAACACCGAACTCATCCAGTTTTTTGACGACACGGTTGGCGCAGTGGCTGAGCGATCGACTGCTGCGCAACGAAAAAATATTTGTATGATCTGCAAGTAGTTGTTCCGGGTCTGGGTGTTAGTGTATGTGAGTTTCTATGTTTGTAAACGCACCCACGATACAGGAAGAAATTCGTTGTGTGGGGCAATGTTATAAAACAAAAAACAAAAAAAAAAACGTCAAATAAAACACACGGGCATATCATTACACTTGATATTTACGTTTTACACGTAAATATCATTTACTATCATTTATTATGTATTAGTGTTAAGTAAGCCCTGAGGCCAGTTTAACACGGCGCGGTGCGATCACTTAGTGGAGCAGTACCACATCCAGTGTCCCAACATCCGTGCCACATAAAGCAAATGAGTCTGAACTCGTTACGTGCAATGAACATACACTTTCTAGGCACATCTAGTCACAACTAAGCATCGTGTGTTGAGATAGCAGATCGCTGCACGTACTTTGATGTGATAGCGTGATGATATATCTTAATAACTATGTGTGAATTTAACTGTGAGTAAATATAGAGCAAATCTTGAGACTGGTTCAAAATATCCAATATAAGTGCAATATCATGACGCTGTGGGTGTATGGAGCAGCTTGTTTTTATCGATATTTCATACTTGGTTCCTTAGTAAAAGTTCTTGTTAATCGTGATTATGTAGATATGTTTTTGGTTATTTTATTACTATTTAATATAAATCTATATTTTAGAAATTTATTTAAATAAATAAAATAAATATTTACGGTAAACATTACGCAAAGAAAGAAAACAAACGCAAAAAATAAAAAAAAATGGGAAAATATGCTCTGCATAATGCTGCGACCCTGTGCGAGACAGAGCCCCAGCGCTGGTTTTCAGCGACAGCTAACTACAAAAACGGAACCCTTATAATTTCGTCATGTCCTTTTGTTCGTCTATCCGTCCTTCCGAATGTTACATAGTCAAAATAACAAAAAGATATCTACATATATACCTTTTTTTTTCTGAATGGCCATTAGTTTTACCATGACCTATTTTAAGGTTATCCATTTATTACCGGACACCCTGTATATTATGTTTTTTTTTTTTTTAATATTTACGGTAAACATGACGCAAAGAAAGAACACAAACGCAAAAAAGAACAATTTGGGGAAAATATGCTCAGCATAATGCTGCGACCCTGTGCGAGACAGAACCCCAGCGCTGGTTTTCAGCGACTGCTAACTACAAAAACGGAACCCTTATAATTTCGTCATGTCCTTTTGTTCGTCTGTCCGTCCTTCCGAATGTTACACAGTAATTTTACTCGGAGACTATTTGCACTATATTGATGAAATTGGAAAGAAGATGTATTCTGTGCACCGGTGAAGGTGAAGAGAAATTATTACAATAAAAATTACATTTGAAAGAAAAAAATAAAAAGACAAAGTGTTTATTCTACACAAACTAAACGCACATTACTAAAAAAAAACAAATTACAAGACCCCTTATAAATTAGCCGAAAACCTCGCATTCAATATTCAACACAGAAAAGTTTGACAGTTTTTTTTTATTGCTTGCTGTCCGACAATTTACAATAATTGCGTAATGTGTTGCGACAGTAACAAATGAAAAAATAACAATCAAACCTACAAAATGCCGATTGTAAAGTGGAAAAATAACAAGCAACAACAATTTGGGGGTGACACTCCCCATACATGTAACCAAAGGATGATAAACCGGAAAAGTGCGAGTCTAACTCGCACATGAATAATTCCGTACCATCGTATAATATTTAAACACTACATATTTTTTAACAGCAAAATAAACGCCGAAAAAAACACGTTTCTTGTATGGGAACCGCTTTATTTTTTACTCTTCCCTACCATTATCGCGCCCCCCGGTCTACTCTTTGATATGCAATGGCCTCTGTAGCCCCATGCAACATTAAGCTCCAGTGGCTAGTGCAAATCTTGGGGTTCATTCGATTTATCAAGTCTGGTTAAACCACGTTGGGGTCGGTGCATTTCATTCATTCATTCATATTTTATTTTTATTATTTGTTGTTAAAGCGACAAAATATATAAAAATAACAGGAACTATTAATACACTATTTGTGAAAATTTCAACTATCTACCTATTACAGTTCATAAAATACAGCCCGCTGTCAGACATACGGACAGATGGACAGCGGAGGTGTACTAATAATAACCCTATCGTTCCCCGTTTGGCACCTTTCAGATACGGAACCCTAAAAAAGAATCGTAAAAAAGTTTTTTTGTTGAACCAAGGAAACACTTCACTAAATTAGATTTATCTATAGGTAGTTGCGTCCCGCGGTTTCTATTATTAGTTTAGAAGTTTAGATTGGTCAAATAAAATCAAAGCGATTCCTAACAAATTATTTTCCCATGTGCCTTCTAATGTTAATGTTCGTTTTAATATAATTATAATGCATACGGTAACTGTATCACGCGATAATATATGATTGATAGCAACGACGCGCGTGTGGGACGCCGTCTTTATTTTGTGGCTGACAGCCTGTACCGACGGGTGCACAAGTGGTTAGGAAAAATAAGACAAAAAGAAAAGAAAGAAAGAAAATATTTAACGTTGAGGGAATCAGACAAATGCCTGCCTAGCCTTTTCCCAACTATGTTGAGGTCGGCTTCCAACCTAACCGCATGCAGCTGAATACCAGTATTTTACATGGAGCTACTGCCTATCTGACCTCCACAATCCAGTGACTGGGTAACACGATACTCATTGGTAAGACTGGTTGTCAGACTTTCGGGGTTCTGACGACCCGTAACGACTGTCAAAGATCTACGAATGACAGCCGGGACCAACGGCTTTGCGAGGCACGGCGGAGTCTCGGGATGTAAAGATGGTTACCCATCTATGGACCAATCCCGGTAAACGGAGCTTTACCTAATGGATCGACCCGTGCAGCTGTTATTACTTAGCCACGAGCTCTTATTGTGGGAGTCAGACGTTGCAGTTAAATAACGTTCAACATCGAGTTCCTATGACGTTATTGGATGGCACACAAGCTGAAAGCCCAGTCCTGAAGTAAAGTGTTCACGCACGGCTGTTTTGAAACGTCTATTGTGCTCCTACCTAATTACATTATACTGGCACTTATACCTACATTTCAAACTGAAATACAGTGAAGCCTCGTGTAGACTGGCACGTCGCGACTCGCGACGGCGCGATGCGACACCGGTAATTGATCTACCGGGAAGTTTTTTTAGAAATTGTTTTGTTAGAGTCGCGTCGCGCCAGTCTGCACAAAGCTTAATACTGCGGCAGAAAAAGGTGTGGTGGTGAATGGTAATATTTCTCCGGATGAGCTCCTTAACAAAGAGTATTAAAAATGCAGATGAATTGAATTATAAATGTGAAAGTTTGTATGTTTGAATGTTTGATACTCAATCACGCAAAACGGCTAAACGAATTTATATGAAATTTGGCACACGGATAGTTTATAATTTGGATTAACAGATAGGGTACTTTTTATCCCGATATTCCTACGGCATGGCATCGCGACTTATGCGGGTGAAACCTCGGTGCACTGCTAGTAAAAAATATAAGTAAAATGATAATGTTTTGTCTCTGCATCACCCTAAGGTTGACTGTTAGAAAATGCCCCAGGCATTAGGTCCACCTTTGTACAGTAATTTTTACTTGTGCATAAAGTTTGATTAAATTAAAAATAAAATAAATAATAAACACTTTTCTCCTCAACTGTACATGCAAATCAGTGCTTATCCCAACAACCGTGGTCCGTTCGTTCTCAAGTACTTATTGTTTTAACAATACGTACATACATTATTAATATTATGTTATCTATTGTGGAGTTGTTAATTATTATTAGGGAATTAAAACTAGTGGCATGCATGTCTATGTTTTTGTATTCTTATAACTTTTTAGTTATATTTTTTTCAGGTCAATTTTTTTTTTCCTAAAGTAAAATGACTTAAATAAAAAAATTAAATTTATTTATGTTTTTTTTTGTCAAAGTCAAGGTCAAATCATTTATTTCTAACAGGGACATAAAAGGCACTTTTGTACGTTAAAATTTCCAAGAAAATTTATTCTAGTTGCCCCTTCCAAAAAGTAGTTTCGTATGGAGAGGAATTGGCAAGAATCTCCTTTGGGATCAACTCAAACTCAGAGCATTTATTTCAATCAAACCATTTACGGGCACTTTTGAATTGTCAAGGAATCGGTCAGTCAGAAATATGAAGCTGGTTGCCCATTCCAAAGCGTAGTAGGTACCTATGGAGAAGAACGAGCAAGAAACTCCATCGACACTCTTTTAAATAAAATAAATTGTTACAAAAATATGGATAACCTATTTAAAAAAAAACAGCTGCTCCATACATTTTGACCGCGTAGGTATTGCACTTTTCTATGAAACAGCAGATTTAAAAAAAATAACCGTCGAAAAATTTCAACGCAGAAGGGTTCAGAATCATGTACTCAATCCATAGTAGCCGGCTTCTCGTCGATGTCCCTGCCACCCTGTATATTTGTCATCTATTACGACCTCAATAGCAAAACCAATGCCATGATAGCCAGTTCCTCTGTGGTTGAGGATTCCAGGTGAAGCTCGCTTCCACCTTCGGCCTGATCATTACTTACCATCAGGTGAGATGCAGACCAAGAGATCCCCCAATATAATAAAAAAACAGGCCAAAAACTTAACTTTGTAGTTGAAAAACAATGTTCTCCCATATGGAATGTACAAGGAAGCATGTGCAACTGCAAATGTAAGTTGGTCGATTATAACTCGGTAACTTGTAGAGCCTACTTAGCTGTGATAATTTTCCTTTTAATTTCGTTATATATACTACTGCCGTGAATTTTTTCACATTACCTAAACAAACCATTTAGCTGGTAGGGGAGGACACTTGACTCTAACAAAAATTTTCACTTTAAAGCTTAATATTTCGCAAACGGATCCCTGAATTCAAAAATGGTTTTCACAAACTCGCAATCTTTTTAAACGACCTTTCCAACGACACCCCACACCATGGGATAGATAAGAAATAAAAAAAACATCCCCACTTTACTTGTAGGGGAAGAACCCTAAAAATTGTTTTTTTCATTATTTTACTAGACCACTTTGTCGGCGTGATTAATAAATATACCCATGCCAAATTACAGCTTTCTAATATTAACCGAGCTAAGCCGCGGACAGACAGACAGACAGACGGACATGGCGAAACTATAAGGGTTCCTTGTTTACTACGGATCCCTAAAAAAGATAAGGAGTAGACTAATAGGACCTTGCCTATTAGCCTACTCTATACCGGAAACTGAAAATTTTAATAGGTCTCGAAAAGCATCAGTATTGGCGCCAAAATCCTCCGTTTATTCACTTAAACCAATTGCAACGAATTCCAAATTCGAAACTGTTAACCTATATTTTTAACCGCCATTTTTATTCGATACGTGCATTGTGAATCGGTGTATAATAGTGGAGAGGGTGGGGGGAGGAAATGACGTCACATATAGAGGAAACTATAAAGCATTAACATCGGGTCGGCCGAATTTTGGACCTGCTCTTCTGTGCATACTTAATGTTGTAGTGGGGGTGGCGAGGAGTGGCCGTTGTATTTTTTTTTCTCTCAAATCTTGTTTTACAAATTGTAACAGATTGGTTTATAAGGTGAAAGAACCTGCAGTAGGACTGTAAAGCCTCCAGATGAAGGAATAGCGTTAGGTCCCCAAATCCTCATGAAAATCGCATGAGCGAGACCTTGAGAGTATATCTCGGGCCCAGGATTCATGGTAGTAGGGGGAACCGTGAGGGGTTTTATGTCAAGACGCCTCCGTCTTGACATAAAACCCCTCACCCTCACCACATATACCCTCGTATGATGAATGATATTATAACAAACACTTTTATCTACTCCCTTAACGTAATAATATTCGAAGTTAAACTTCAAAACGAGTTTATATTGACATACTTTATAAACACAATACCGAAATTTAAAAATAGAATCATATATTAGCACTTTTTATAAAAATAAAACTATTACGATTCAGCACAAATCCAAGAAGTAAATATCACCAAGGAGTAACATAAACTTTTGTAATGGAACGTTAGCGGAGGACAGCAGCACCGCCCTAGCGCATGCGCGGTGATGTGCTGAGTGCAGGCGCCATTCATACGTGTACTGAATATCGTGTTTTTTTTAATTCTTGATGTTAGGAATCCCAAGGTTCTCTTTCTTAATAACTTGTACCAGAATTTCGAATAGAAATTCACAATCCAAGAAAAATATCAATCAGTACCCTAATCGTAATATACATGATCAATCAGAATTTGAATCGTTTTGAAACAGATTGCTAATCCATTACTTAACAAATTCGAAAAAAGAAACTACCTAAGAACGTAAATAACGCAATGAATGTTGTTGAACTGTCAAAATGAAACAGATTAGTCGTAATCGTTATCGAAAATGTGTTGCGTAATTAGATAGCTGAAATGGCAATTATCATCAAAAGAAAGAATCTGCAACGGCCAAAACTCGCCACTCTTATTATACAACTAAAACCGGCAATACACTTAGCATATTAACTGCGCGTCTGCGACTCCGACTAGCTACTGCGCTTGCGACTGCTACCACTAACCACTAAGTTACACGCGTACGTGAGCACATCACTAGATGTTATCGAAGTTACTATTTGTATTTTCTAATCTAAACTAAAATATTAAAAGTAATATACTTGTATAATATAATAAAGAGAAAACAAATGATTTTTTGTATGTTTTTTTGTGACGCTTTCACGCTAAAACAGCTAAACGGATTTGGATGAAACTTGGCACATAGGTAGACCATGGCCGTGGGTAAGACATTGGTTACTGTTTATCCCGATAATCCCACGGGATCGAGACATATGCGGGTAAAATCGCGGTGCAGAGCTAGTGTATGATATATTGGTAGCCACTAAAATATACGTATACGTAACATCACATGCCTACCAGATTGTATCCTATGATATATTTATGCATAATATTGACTATAAGAAGCCATTTCAAGCAAAAAATCGACACTTTAACATTTAAGCTCCAATGTCTTCGAAAGCCGTTTTTTGATCCACAGTGCGACGCCTCTAATAAGGTCTACACAACTCGTGTCGTCTCCACAGTTCTGTCTTATTATTCATTAAGTATTATTATTATTTAAACCACATAAACTGTAATATTTTGACGTTGACAGGTGCACAGTTATAAAAATGGGGTACCAGTGGTACTTGTTTTTTTTTGTTAATCACTTCTGCGGAGTTTTGCTAGCGTATTTATTTTGACTGGTACAGAGTCAAATTGCAAACGCATGATGTAAAGATAGGCAGTGGTGTAGAGAACACCCACATATCACCAGTAATAGAAAGGTCCCATGTAGGGGGCAAGCCACAACCAACCAGGTACAAATTCAGACACTTAGCTGAAACAATTTAAAAAAAAAAATCGTGGTGGTTTTAGATAAAATTTGTCTTTTTCGGTTAAGGCGATGATAACCAAAATTTTAATGATTTTATACCGAAGATCACGTCTAAACGAGTAGTGTTAATAATTTGGAAAAAATATATGCTAAATTAGAGTCTTTTTTTAATAAGTTAATCTGTGAATATTTTAAATTATGTTTATATTACATAGTTTAATTAATTTGTAAAGTTTTTATGACAGCTGCGCGCACAGACTGTCTGTGGCGCGTGAGTCGCCGGCGACGGTACGAAATGTTACCATTTTAAATATTATATTTTATATAAACATTTAGGACTAAGTATTGTATTTATTCATTTTATTTTTTTGTTATTTCTCTTTATGCTGCACCGGTTGACGTCATAACGTCAACGCCGGCTGTCGCTGAAAACAAGCGCTGGGGCTCTGTCTCGCCTAGGGTCGCAGCTTTATGCTGAGCGATGGCCGTTTTGCGTGGATGTGACGCATATTTTCCCCCAAATTGTTTATTTTCGTGTTTTATTCTTTCCTTGCGTCATGTGTACCGCAAATAAACGTATTTTGTTTCTTTCTTTTTTTCTTTCATATCTAACGCGGATAAAAAACTGAAAATCACCTACCAAATCACTACCTAGCGTTTTTTTCTGAAACTCACCATTTTGAAGATAATGTAATTATTGATCTTTTAGTATACGTGTTTTATTAAAATACCTCTATATTTACGTATAATAAATTAATAATTCGCTAATTTAGGACAGCGCTCCTAGATGGGCGAGTCCTATTACTGGCTGGACGTACGACGCGTTGCGTGAGCTCAGCACAGAACACGCAAGCTAACTACTCAAGGACATTGGCATATATCGGCGTCTTAAGTAAAATTGTATGATATGATACTTCGATGTGTCATTCATTCTAACGCCCGGGTACTTATAGCTATTCCACTCTGAAATGACGCGCGTCCCACTATCGCGTTTTACGTACACGGTAATGCGGTAGTGGGGAGCGTCATTTCAGAGTGGACAGGCTATAGTACCTATACTTACTCCAAATAAGTGAACATAGCCACAATCAGAAAATTTTAACCATTCGACATTTCAAACATGGAATGGAACGCAAGGCTGTAAAATAGAGTGGCAGCATAAAAACCGACAATGAATTTTACCGATTGCCGCGTCAGTATACGGTTTTACGGTTTTTGAAGGTTCCACACAGTGAATGACGTAGTTATTGTCCAATGAAATTGCTTTTTTGATGTCCAATATGGTTGACGTTCGATTTTCGAAATTATACGTTAAATGTTTATTAACGTTCTTTTGTTGAAAATGCAGTTGCTCCTCGAAATCATTCTTTTTTCGTTTTTGATTGGACGCGCAAAGGAAGTTTTTATGCCGGAGCTACACGAGGCAGCCAGTAGCATTGCAATGGCTTAGTCCGTAGAATAAAATGATCCGGTTGGATAGGTACTAGCTTCGCCGGCAACATGAGGCAAGTACACAAGCCAGGCTACTAAACTCAGTGAAGGGGGTGCTGCTGGATCAAAAATAGAACCCCATCCTATTAAACTATCATACTAGCTTACTAGCCTTAAGGTTTTGGCGACCGCGTTGGAAGGCCGCCCACAAGGTCGACCGAAGACCTTGTGAGAGCCGCAGGAATCCGCTGGATGCGGGAAGTACAGAATTGGTCGAAGTGCTTGTGCTTGGGGGAGGCATAAGTCCAGCAGTGGACGTCTTTAAGTTGAAATGCTGGCTAGCTTACTATCTTTCTCACTGACTTACTAGCCTAAAAATAAGAATATTTCTGTATGGAGGCGAGAGTGACAAGCTTGCTTACTTATTAAAGTCTCTGTCACGAGAAGCTTACATTTTTAAACAAAGAACTTCTACTAAGTTACGACAATTCAATCAACAACAAATAATCCCAAATTCAATCAACTCAAAGTACGAGTAACACACGTGTAACGAGGACAAATCCAGACTCCGGGCTGCTACTGAGAAAGCCCTGGTGGAACAACCCAATAACACCCAGCAGTAGTTATAGCTGGTTGGATAGCTAAAAATAAATCTAAATATAGTTAGTGGGTCGAGGGTATTAATTCTCTTTGAGAAGTGGGCGAAGCAATATTTATTTTACGGTCAAATTAAAATGGAAATAATCATTATTAAGATATCAAGAAAAACCCATCAATTGCATAAAATAATCAAAATTCCGTACATTTCACACAAAAGCTGAATAAAAAACCGGCCAAGTGCAAAATGAAGGGTTCCGTAGTTGGCATGAAATTTATCCTAAGGACAAACTTAACGTTGAGGAGCTTGTGGCTAAGTAATTACAGCAGACATCGACGCGAAGCCTGTTACCATGGATTCAGTATATGATTCTGAACACCCCTGCGTTGACATTTTTCGTCGGTAATTAGAAAAAAAACAGCTGTACTATACATTTTGCCCGCGTAGGTATTGCACTTTTCAATGATTTTTTTTAAAATAACCTGCGAAATATTTCAACACAGGTTCAACGTTCAGAATCATTTTCTGAATCCATGGTATCAGTTACCGCGTCGAAGTCCCTGACACCTTTTTTTTTTTAATTTCTTAATTGGCTCCAAAAAGTGACCCCCATTTTCAAAATTAATTTATTTACGGTACACGTGTCCGTGTTTGAAGGACACAGAAATTGATGTCTGTACTTTTTAACTTAATCGATCCATTAGTTTCGGAGCAAATTGGCTGTAACAGACGGACAGACAGACACATTCTATGAGGGTTCCGTTTTTAATTTGGACATACGGAACCCTAAAAATAATCTTAATATACTCAAGAAAAGACTTTAAAAGACAGTATTATACCACATTTTATTCTAATAATTGCTAAATAAAGTTTTTACTTCCATTTTTATAGTTAAACGACTTTCATTCTTATCGTTACGAGAATAAAGTCTGCACTTAAAAAAAGTTGATAAAAAAATAAATTTTCTCTTAGACTGACGGTGTTTTTATTGCATATTTTTTTTCTAAAGTTAACGCTTAAAAAGTTATGCCAAGTTACGGGTGATAAGGTTTTTGGGGTTCCGTGGTTGAATGACAGACCCATTTTAAATCTATAAGTTAAGAGGGAACAGAGCCTATGAGGAATTTGAAAAATAGGTATTTGAAGAATCCATTGCCGTCGTCTTACCTCAAGTCTGCAGCAGCTGTAACTGGCCATGGGTCATTTAATAAACACCTCTTTGTCATAGGAGTCACAGACAGTCCGCTGTGCAGAGCCTGCATGGAGGACGACGAGACAGCAGCTCATGTGCTGTTATACTGCCCGGTGGTCGCCACATACAGGGCAAAGTACTTCGGTAACCCAGGTACCCTACGTGAGATTGTCAGTGACACCAAGGCGTTGCTGGCCTTCTTTGAGGAGCTGGGGTGGATCGAATAACCGATTTTCCCACCCGTACGCAAAATACGCGCTTAGGCGTGGAGTTGCGGATACCAGCCCGTATTACCTATTACCTATTATTATTTACCTCAAGTCTGCCTCCGTAGAGTGCGATAGAGACAGCTGCAGCTCAGACTGCTGAGAGAGAGCTGCGTTTCGTATTCTCCTTTTTCTCCTCGAAAACTGAGTCGATTCAATTATTTTTTACATATTTTTTTTAAGAAAGAGTATGTCTAGTTTTCTATAATTTTCTTTTATGTTAAAAACTTTTCGGATTTGTGTGGTAGTCCTCTAATGACGGTGGTTAAAATGGCGTACTTTTGTAAATTTTGGAGGGTCAAATTTTCTTTACAAGTAAGTTGCTGAAAAAAAGGAAATAATCGGCACGTCTCCAGCAGACCTCGACTTTATGAAGAAAAAATTATATTATTCAGGAAAAAAAAACATTTGTGTGGAGAATCGCAGGCCGTGTTCCCTCTTAACCTATCTTCCTTTCTCTCTCTCTCCTGGTCTTTCTTTACTGTCTGATATTTCCCGAACGTGTCCCAAATAAAATATTCATCTTTTTTGCTTTCTTTCTATGGATAAAAAAAGAAGAAATCATCATTCTCCTGTCCCTATCTCAATTTATTCAGGAGCGCAGCAATTGTTCTTCTTCCATAAATTATCTCTTTTAGCTGTCATCTCAGTAAGTTATTTTTCTATCCATAACATTCATACAATTCTATTCATCGTTTCTTCGTGCTCATAAACAAAGATTTCCTCACTACATTTTCATCATTCCTCCACATCACGTGCCCACCGTGTCAACTGATTTCCTAATGTACGGAACCACAAATTAAATGAACCAGACCCACACTTTCCACTATAAACTTTAAAAAACACGTTTTATGAACAATAAATTGACGTAAGTGCGAGTTCATTCACAGGTTGGACAGATCATTGTGCTGTCGTAAATAACGCAATGCGGCTGCAGTACCCAAGGAAGGCTTGGAATCTGATGGGTGAGCTTTTACGTTTATTAGTTTACGAATTACGAGTGCGTTTTATCACCTATCTTTTTGGTACGATACGACAAAGGTTCCATAGAAGTTTAATTGAAAGGCCAAAAGTAGAAGTAGCAATTCCATTCAATTTATTTATTAATTTTGTGAACATAGGGTGAAAATAAAAAATATACTGATGTTTTACAAATAAATGTCGGTCCATACTATGTCCCGCCAGAAGGCATACAAAATTGTTTAGGTATCAAATGTCACATTAATAAAATGAAAATAAAAATTTAAAATTAAGGTACATATGTCGCAATTTTATGCCAAATACTAATAGTTAACAATAATAATAAAATTTTAATGTCAATAAATTAACACGGCACACAGACAAATAGGTATTCAGTCACAATCTCAAATTAAATTAAAAAAAAAAACAATAAAGATTATGGGAGCAATATTTCAGCAATTTTTTTTCTCTGATAAAAAGTCAGTCACACTTTAGTACGTCATATCCTTTAAAAAATTACGTAGTTTACTCTTAAACCGCATTGTTGTCAAGTCTTTCCAACCACTAGGTAATTTATTGTAAATTATTGGGGCCATACAGTAGACACTTCTGCGCACCAAAGTAGTGCAATGGCTTAGTTTAGCTCCGTCTTGAGTTCTAGACTCTGTCTTCCAGGCATAAGAATAGCATAATCAGCCTATAATATTCCCACTGCTGGACCACCGGCCTCCTCTCTGTGAGAGGGAGTGGGCCGTAATCCACCACGCGGGCCCAGTGCGGGTTGGTAGATGTCACATGTCTTTTCCTCACGATGTTTTCCTATACCGTTTTGAGAGCAGTGGTGATGAAATAATTTACACGAAGTAAAGCGCCTGTCTGGGTTTGAACCTACGATATACAAACCGTAAATCGCAGCGTTACCACTGGGTAACTAAATGAGGGCGAGATTATTGCCATTACCCGGGCACAAATCAAGACTACAAGCTGCTGAAGAGAAATTCCCCATAGAATAATGCAATGACACTTCCCCCGACTTGGGAATCGAAATCACTTCACCACACTTTCGACCATTTGACCACTATGCAATCAAAGAACATAATGTGCTAGCTGACTTAAGGCGAAATGGTATCGTGGTAGCGTTTCACAAATATTTAATTTAAAAATTTTACTTGTAAATAGAAAAATAAGTCCATAATTCCTTAAAGTATTTAATAGTGAACATGTAGACAAAATTTTAATACAATAGCTTTGATAACAATCGAATGGAATAGGTTTTTCTCTTAGTGGTTGTAACAAAAAAAGCAGATTTTAAGGTAACTTTGCCGTTTTTTTCTATCGAGGAAAGTTTTGTCAATCGTGTTTCAGGCCTCATACTTCACTAAGAACACTCTTCAATTTTCGTAACCATACAAAAAAATGCAATTTCCTTGTTTTTTTAAGAGGAACATTGATTTGCGTGAAGTCGAAACATCTGCTTTGAAACCAATTCCACCTTAAAACAAATAATTTAATTTAATGTTTTGTGTAAATAAACTATTTTGCATACTATTGTATAGAACCCCGTTGGTCTCGTGATCGCAAGCGCGACTGCTGAGCGTGCGGTCCTGGGTTCGATTCCCGCGTCATGCAAAGTGTTATTGGGTTTTTCCATTGGGAATTTCTTAGTAACAGCCCGGATTTTGAAAGTTGCCGGTGTGATACCCCCGAAACCGTGCCTCGGAAAGCACGTTAAGCCGTTGGTCCTGCGCTTGATCTCTCTCCGGTCGTGTTGGATTGCCGTCCCATCGGACTAAGAGAGTAAGGGAAGAGAGAGTGCACCTGTGTCTGCGCACACACTTGTGCACTATAATCTCCCGCGCGGAAGGCTAGTGTCCGCAGAGATTGGCTGCCATGGCCGAAATACTGTCTGGAGAACCAAGTTTTTCTAACTGAACAGACAGCTGTGCTGCTGGGGAGTTTGTTGCGCCACTTTTTTCCAGCTTAAGCACTAGGAAGTGGTGAAGGGCGGGCTCTTTTGGGGACAGTCTTATATGATTCTCAGTCTAGTTTGAAGAATTAATGACTTTTAATTTTGATTTTGAAAATGATCGTAAATTTACCACAAGCTACCTTCAAAGATCCATTCTCCTCACACCCACATTAATGGCAAAAACCATAACTGCATCGTAATGCAAATCTTTGCCAAAATTCTCATGGAGTACCCCCTAATTAGGGTTCCGTAAACCACAATTACGGTCCCCATATACCACTTAAGAACTCGTTAAGCCGCCATAAAGCTCATGGGACAGCTCAGGTAATTATTATACGATCTGCTGGATAATTGTTCGACATAATTAGCAATTGTTTTGTTGTTATAACAATGTGTGGCTTTAGATACGTGAGGTGGTCTGAGCGGAGCGGGGAGCGGATTTCATGGGTTGATAGGTACAATACGGCCAATTAATCATGGCCGGTCTGATTATGTTCTCTGAACTTTAACATGTTCTCTCACTCACACTCTCCTCATGTCACCATTTGGTTCCTATGAAATGTTATTGTACAGTTTTCTGCGAAAAGTTCAGACCGGCCATAATTCATCGACCGTGTTGTACAGTTGGCTACAAGTCAGTGCTAACACTTTGACTTCGAGTTGGCCTAACGTAGTACAGGGTTTCAATATAATAAGGGGCCAGCTAAAACTGGTTTGGTTACCACTAACGTGTGGCCTATCGTACTATGCAGAAAATGAACTGCATTTTACTTTGAAGACTGTAGGCAGACCCCCATTGAGAAAAACTCAGTCATTGGCGAAGCGATTAACGAACACTTCGGGATTAATAGTAATAGTTCAACCGCCTCTGTGTTCAAGTGGTTATACCACCTGTCTCAGACCCAGAGGTCCCGGGTTCCATTCCCAGTGGCGGCAAAATTTTCTGCTCGGTTTGGTTGGTGGTTGGGCTTGTTCTAAGTCCGCCTGGCTAGTTACCACCATCTTATCTAAGTCTGTCGCCAACAACAATGTTAACAGCATTATTGTGTTTCGGCCAAACGTGGTTTTTTTAAAACTAATTTAAGGCTCCCGCAGAATGTACATCTGACATGACATTTTGAGGCCTACGTGGATATTTTTTTATTTATTTTTTATTTCTCAGTTGGTTTTAATGATGGTCTGGCAGTTTGAGTAGTTGATGCGGCCTACCCAAATATCCTTTCTTTAAGTTCTGAGTTGAGCTCCACGATTACTGACAAATGTGTGCACTGACTGGACAGGTCCACTTAAATCTGTGTGTTTCCATTTCAGATACTAGTCTACACGGGCCTCGTAGGGCTTGACCAAGATTATGTCTTGATTTTAAAAGAGACTGTGACCCCTGAGTTTGTTTCGGCCTTTCTTCTCAGAGTAGTCAGATACTAAACACCGACCTCATCTAGCTAATTTTTAATATTTTTATAAGACGTGTAAAAGTGATTCCGATATCCTATTGACAGAATAAACAAGTTTATTTCATTTCACATATTGTTGTAAAGGCTCACGCAGACAGGCGCGACGAGTCAACGCGACGCGACTCTCGTAGAACAATTATTTCCATAAAGTTTTCATAGAAATTGTTCTACTAGAGTCGCGTAGCACTGTCCTCTCGCGCCTCTCTGCAGCCTTTACAGAAATAATTATCATTTATTCAAAAATCATTTTATCAAGGGCAGAAACTCACGAAATACATTATTAATAAGAAAAAATAATATTCAAAAATCATTTTATCAAGGGCAGAAACTCACGAAATACATTATTAATAAGAAAAAATAATAATAGATGAAAGAAACCATACCACGCTCGTTAGCAAGGTATATAAATCGTTTGATAAAATCATATTTCTGACGATACTTTTGTAAAAAGGCTTACAAAAGAAATCTATATTTACCTCATTTTTCAAGGAGACAATTAGGTACTGGATTGTACAGAATAGCTTTTTATTGCGCAGGTAGATCTTAAGTTGTTTTTTATTTTTATTTTTTATTGGTGACTATATTTGGAGTAAGTACTCTGGAAATCCTATCATAAAAGCCTATAGATAAAAAATACCTATAGATAATCTGAAAGGTTTGTTAAATATAGCGTGTATGATAAATGTGTGGTCATCGCGAATTAAAAATCCGCTGTCCCACACAAAACTTCCATACCTACTCGACTTAAGACGCAGATATATGCCAGTGACCTTGAGTGGTTAGCTTGCGTGTTCTGTACTGAGCTCACGCAACGCGTCGTACGTCCAGCCAGTAATAGAACTCGCCCATCCAGGAGCACTGTCTCAAATTAGACGCATTATTATTTTATTATACATAAAACAAAAGGTATTTTATTAAAACACGTATGTTAAAAAAATCAATACTTAAAATGGTGAAGGTTTCAGAAAAATACGCTTGATAGATTTTACGTGATTCTCAGTTTTTTATCCGCGTTCGACTTAACTTTACAAATTAATTTCACTATGTAATATAAACATAATCTAAAATATTTATATATTAAGTTATTAAGAAAATGCTCTAATTTAACATATATTTTTTCCAAATCATTAACACTATTCGTTTAGACGTGATCTTCAAAATAAAATCGTTAAAAGACGGTTATCGTCGCCTTAAATGTATGGGACATGGGGGAAGTTGTTCAATTTCATGGTTTGTACCACACCATGCACTCCCTTATCTTTCATATCATTCCTCATACAATCCATCCATCTTTTCTTTGGCCTTCCTCTCCCTCTCCATCCATTAACATTTAAATTCATCACTCTTTCACACGTTCATGTTCAAAATGGTTCCATGCGTCATGTTCGTGAACGGGCGCCGTCAGTGGGGACTGGTCATCTCTTAGCTGCCACGGCTTATTTGAATTTATTTTAATTTTTGAATTGTTTTTGTTTTTATTTTTTATTACGGACGCTTTTAACGTGCACGTCTTTCTACATTGTTCTCACATGTATAATTACAACATGAATGATGTTACCAATATTTTATAAAAATATTTTGATTTAAAAGAGTGTCCGTGCGGGCAACGGGCAAGACACTCTCTTGCCCGTTCTTCTCCATAGTAACCTACTACGCGTTGGAATGGGCAACTAGCTTCATATTTCTACCTGACCGACCCCTTGACAGTTCAAAAGTACCTGTAATTGGTTTATTTGAAATAAAAGCTTTGAGTTTGAGTTTGACACATCACATACCCAATAATAATAATTAAACATAATGTAATTTTCATTTCACTTACCTTTTTATAACAAAAATCTATCTTCTATCTATCTATCTATCTATCTATCTATCTATCTATCTATCTATCTATCTATCTATCTATCTATCTATCTATCTATCTATCTATCTATCTATCTATCTATCTATCTATCTATCTATCTATCTATCTATCTATCTATCTATCTATCTATCTATCTATCTATCTATCTATCTATCTATCTATCTATCTATCTATCTATCTATCTATCTATCTATCTATCTATCTATCTATCTATCTATCTATCTATCTATCTATCTATCTATCTATCTATCTATCTATCTATCTATCTATCTATCTATCTATCTATCTATCTATCTATCTATCTATCTATCTATCTATCTATCTATCTATCTATCTATCTATCTATCTATCTATCTATCTATCTATCTATCTATCTATCTATCTATCTATCTATCTATCTATCTATCTATCTATCTATCTATCTATCTATCTATCTATCTATCTATCTATCTATCTATCTATCTATCTATCTATCTATCTATCTATCTATCTATCTATCTATCTATCTATCTATCTATCTATCTATCTATCTATCTATCTATCTATCTATCTATCTATCTATCTATCTATCTATCTATCTATCTATCTATCTATCTATCTATCTATCTATCTATCTATCTATCTATCTATCTATCTATCTATCTATCTATCTATCTATCTATCTATCTATCTATCTATCTATCTATCTATCTATCTATCTATCTATCTATCTATCTATCTATCTATCTATCTATCTATCTATCTATCTATCTATCTATCTATCTATCTATCTATCTATCTATCTATCTATCTATCTATCTATCTATCTATCTATCTATCTATCTATCTATCTATCTATCTATCTATCTATCTATCTATCTATCTATCTATCTATCTATCTATCTATCTATCTATCTATCTATCTATCTATCTATCTATCTATCTATCTATCTATCTATCTATCTATCTATCTATCTATCTATCTATCTATCTATCTATCTATCTATCTATCTATCTATCTATCTATCTATCTATCTATCTATCTATCTATCTATCTATCTATCTATCTATCTATCTATCTATCTATCTATCTATCTATCTATCTATCTATCTATCTATCTATCTATCTATCTATCTATCTATCTATCTATCTATCTATCTATCTATCTATCTATCTATCTATCTATCTATCTATCTATCTATCTATCTATCTATCTATCTATCTATCTATCTATCTATCTATCTATCTATCTATCTATCTATCTATCTATCTATCTATCTATCTATCTATCTATCTATCTATCTATCTATCTATCTATCTATCTATCTATCTATCTATCTATCTATCTATCTATCTATCTATCTATCTATCTATCTATCTATCTATCTATCTATCTATCTATCTATCTATCTATCTATCTATCTATCTATCTATCTATCTATCTATCTATCTATCTATCTATCTATCTATCTATCTATCTATCTATCTATCTATCTATCTATCTATCTATCTATCTATCTATCTATCTATCTATCTATCTATCTATCTATCTATCTATCTATCTATCTATCTATCTATCTATCTATCTATCTATCTATCTATCTATCTATCTATCTATCTATCTATCTATCTATCTATCTATCTATCTATCTATCTATCTATCTATCTATCTATCTATCTATCTATCTATCTATCTATCTATCTATCTATCTATCTATCTATCTATCTATCTATCTATCTATCTATCTATCTATCTATCTATCTATCTATCTATCTATCTATCTATCTATCTATCTATCTATCTATCTATCTATCTATCTATCTATCTATCTATCTATCTATCTATCTATCTATCTATCTATCTATCTATCTATCTATCTATCTATCTATCTATCTATCTATCTATCTATCTATCTATCTATCTATCTATCTATCTATCTATCTATCTATCTATCTATCTATCTATCTATCTATCTATCTATCTATCTATCTATCTATCTATCTATCTATCTATCTATCTATCTATCTATCTATCTATCTATCTATCTATCTATCTATCTATCTATCTATCTATCTATCTATCTATCTATCTATCTATCTATCTATCTATCTATCTATCTATCTATCTATCTATCTATCTATCTATCTATCTATCTATCTATCTATCTATCTATCTATCTATCTATCTATCTATCTATCTATCTATCTATCTATCTATCTATCTATCTATCTATCTATCTATCTATCTATCTATCTATCTATCTATCTATCTATCTATCTATCTATCTATCTATCTATCTATCTATCTATCTATCTATCTATCTATCTATCTATCTATCTATCTATCTATCTATCTATCTATCTATCTATCTATCTATCTATCTATCTATCTATCTATCTATCTATCTATCTATCTATCTATCTATCTATCTATCTATCTATCTATCTATCTATCTATCTATCTATCTATCTATCTATCTATCTATCTATCTATCTATCTATCTATCTATCTATCTATCTATCTATCTATCTATCTATCTATCTATCTATCTATCTATCTATCTATCTATCTATCTATCTATCTATCTATCTATCTATCTATCTATCTATCTATCTATCTATCTATCTATCTATCTATCTATCTATCTATCTATCTATCTATCTATCTATCTATCTATCTATCTATCTATCTATCTATCTATCTATCTATCTATCTATCTATCTATCTATCTATCTATCTATCTATCTATCTATCTATCTATCTATCTATCTATCTATCTATCTATCTATCTATCTATCTATCTATCTATCTATCTATCTATCTATCTATCTATCTATCTATCTATCTATCTATCTATCTATCTATCTATCTATCTATCTATCTATCTATCTATCTATCTATCTATCTATCTATCTATCTATCTATCTATCTATCTATCTATCTATCTATCTATCTATCTATCTATCTATCTATCTATCTATCTATCTATCTATCTATCTATCTATCTATCTATCTATCTATCTATCTATCTATCTATCTATCTATCTATCTATCTTTTTTCGTCTACACCGCTCCGCTCATAAAGTCGTTTCCGCTTATCACTGTTCCATCACCCTTAAGTACTTATTTACATACCCGCCACATTAAAAGGTGGCAAACGCATATTCATGTGTCAGCCATCGTTTGAGGTGCGGGTTCGACTCCCGGGTAATGACTTCATACAACTAGGTATAGACAGGAGTCTAGGTGGCTTGCTTACCAAGTGGGTTTGAGTGGGCCACCCAAGAATTTTATGTTATTTTTTTTTACATAATTATTACCTCCGAATTTTTAAATTACACATAACGAGATTTAAACCGTTGCCTATTACAAAATCAAAATTATTAATTTATTTCACATAAACATACATGGACACTTATGAAACGTCAGAAGCTAGGTGCACGGTTCCAATTGGTCGTTTCCTATGGAGAAGAGCCGGCAATAAAATCCACGGTTCTTCAAATCCGATCTTTTAAAAATTAATAGCTTTAAAAAAAAAAGGTCTTTTTACAGGGTGGTGACGTCTTACGGTCGAAACCAATAACCTATTTTCAGTAAAACACAGATCGCTAGTGATGGTAGACAGTCTAATTCTATCTGCATGAAAATTTAAATTCAAAAATTCAAAAGACATTCACTCAACCTAGGCTGAGAATCAGCACTTTTCGAACGTCAAAATTACATAAGACAGTCCTCCGACACGCCCGCCCTTCACCACTTCCTAGTGCTTAACTGGGAAGAAGAAGTGGCGCAACAAACTCCCCAGCAGCACAGCTGTCTGTTCAGTTAGAAAAAACTTGATTTTATACAATAGTAGTTATGGTTAACAAAACATCATCGAAATCTATACTCAAGCGAAAATAAAAAGTAAAAAGAACTTATTACCCGAATGAAAGCCTCCAGGCATAAAGGACGTGCCCGTTTACATGAAGCTATTAAAGCTGTAACTCGAAGTCACAAATGATAAACTAGGTCCATCGAAGTAAAAATAAATAAACAGTTAATTACTAATAACAATAACAAAACCAAGGTCAGCAAGACGACCAGTCACCACAAGCAGCACCCGTTCACGAGGATAACGCAAAGATCAGCCATTACCCACCTCGCCATATTTGAGTGAAGGAGGCAACCCGACCCCCGACGCTACCGCAAGCAGTGACATCTTTTTTTTTTTTTTGGTTGGGAAATCATCAAATGACTCCTCCCGCTCTGGGCAGAGCGAGAGGGAGTGTCAGACTTTTACTGCCTAAAACCCACCCGTGTTCCTTCCGTTGCCTATGTGCTGGGGCCGCGATATTCCTTTCAGACAAACCCGCAACCCCAGCAGGCATTGGTCCTTCCGGACCCCGTCAGTTGGTGCTGACATCCCTTTGAGGCGCGCGTGGAACACAACGCGCCGTCGACCCGGGCCTGGTCCTTATCGGACGGTGAGCTGCCCATCGCTCACCGTCCGCAGGCAAGCAGTGACATCTAAGGGAGCATGCCGAACCTGAAACACTTTTGAAACGTCAGAAGCTAGATGCACGGTTCCAATTGGTCGTTTCCTATGGAGAAGAGCCGGCAATAAAATCCACGGTTCTTCGAATCCGATCTTTTAAAAATTAATGGCTTTAAAAAAAAAAGGTCTTTTTACAGGGTGGTGACGTCTTACGGTCGAAACCGAAAAAAAAAAAAAATTTTACAGGACCGGGGTCCTTTAAAATTATTTTTTTTTTTTTTTTCTAACCCTCGGTTTACAGTTTTATTGACGTCTTACTCTCGAACCTAATACCCTATCTATCACCAGTTTTGGCATACAGGAGATAGAAAACCTATCTATGTATGGTTTTAACGTCCCAATAATCTGTCAGAGACTATTGAATGTGACACAATGACAGATAGAATTATACTGTCTATCATCAATAGCGATCTGTCTTTTACTGACAATAGTTTATTGGCTTCGGCCGTTACAGACATCAAATCGACACTAAAGAGTTTAAATGTTATTCGATGATCAAGAAGCAGACGGAATACGTGATGATCCAGACGCCTTAAAAGAATTCAATTTTACACATTTTACGAAGACAAATAAAAGTTAGTTCAAAAACTAAAACCCGACTACTGAAAAATCACGCTTTAAAAAGTATGAAACAAGAAAATATTTACTTGTGTACTTACACCTACAAAATTATAATGGTACGCGACCACGGCTTTACCGTGACCATTTTGATTCTGAAATATTTTCTTGTTTTATACTTTTTAGAGCGTGATTTTACAGCAGTCGCGTTTTAGTTTTTGAACTAACTTTTTATTTGTTTTAAGACGGTCAGATTGGTGTGTGATTGAATTGCAATTATAACATTTAATTTGATGTTGTACCCATGTTAGGTGTAAAAAACGCATTTGGAAAGTTTCCAAATAGTTTTTTACATCTAAACATTCGGTGTTACGAAATTAATGATTGCATTTCATAATCAATATTCTAGTTTGCTAGTTAGCCACATTTTTTATTTCCACACAGTAATATTGCTAAATTAATCAAAACAGTGAAATATTTGACATCTATTTGCAACGTTGCCCGCCTTCAGAATAAACGCTCTTTAGTTTTTTTTATTGTCAAAATTATGTGGTCGGTGATTTTGGTACACGGTAAAACTCTAATGAGTGTATGTTTGCATCAACTTATTACCTATGTATAAAGATGTATGTATACTACTGAATGAATAAGTAAATAAATAAATAAACCGGGACACAGCAAAGGTACTTGGCGGTAGAAAAACTCATGGTGCTACTTCCTCGGAGGGGCTCGTGGCTAACTAATAACAGCCGCGCGGGTCAATCTTCGAGGTTAAGCAACGCTTGTCGAGGTTGGTCCGTGGATGGGTGACCGTTCATTACATACCGACACCCCTTCATGCCTCGGAAAGCACGTTATGGCGTTGGTCCCGGCTATCATGACAAACGTTACGGGTAATCAGAAGTCCGAAAGTCTGACAAGCAGTCTTACCAAGGGGTATCGTGTTACCCTACTGAGTTGTGGACGTTAGATAGGCAGTCGCTCTATGTAAAATACTGGTATTTAGCTGCATCCGGTTAGACTAGAAGCCGACATATTATGGGAAAAGGCTAAGCAGATTGGTACTTCCCCATACGAGCTCCTTCGCAAAGAGCAACTGAAACTAAGTAGGTAATTCTCAAATGCAAACGATTTATTAATAAATGCTTTAAAAAAACATTCGAATATCAATTTCAACCAATTATAAAATCCAACGCCTTTATTAGTAGAAAGAAGCATAAATAAAATTTTGAAAATGGAAACTGACTTTAAAAAAAATGCAGGCTGCACCCAATACTACAATAATCATAACTCAAATTAAAAAAAAAGAACTGCCGCCATTTTGTGCGTCCAAGTCGACACCTACAATTATATTTTCAAGATATTTTATTTCTCATGTCGTAAATTATGAAGGTGGTGGCTCCTACTACAGGTTTAAATATCATCGGTTTTGACTCGATTTGGGTTTTGTGAATTTGTAATACGTAAAGTTCCGTATATGCAGAATTATTGACATGTTCTTGAGTGGAGACCACGAATCGATATGAAAAAAGTTGAAAATTCCAGTTTTTTGTGAGATTTTCCAAAATATATGTTTTCTGCTTAGTCAGACTTTTAAGCTTCAGCTCCCATAGTTATCATTAATTTGCCTACCAGAGCCGACAGCTCTCCTCACTTGTTTCTCACTCTGGACTTTTAATCGAGAACCAAACGACTTATCCAACCTTAATAGCTCCCTTTCGAAGTATCCTTTAGTACCTACATCTGTTGAACTGACGTTTCATTCGACTCCGAATGTGCAAAATAATATAAGTCCGCGAAATATATGAGCTTAAGCATAAATTATACGGACAATTATGAAAATTCTTCATTATGTGCGTAGAGACTTGAGTCATAGAGACATAGAGCTAAATGGATATTAAAACAATAACAAACGATATTGCCAGGGTTAGGTAAGAATACCAAACACGTGGAATGTGGGTTAAAGGCTGGGCAGCTGATGACCATGTGCAGTGGTGAGCCTATTGCCAAACATAAAAAAAAACATTTATTTCTTTGCAAACATGGGTATTTAGGTGTTGTCATAAAGTTAGTTCTCCATGTTCTGCCTTCACATGGGCATGCAAATATATTCAATTAACATTAGAAATATCACCTTAATCCCATTTCACAGATTGTCAAATCATTTGAATCACAATAAATATAAAATGTCTTATTATAACATCAAATGTCTCTCGCTACAAATACAATACAAGCTTGTCAATTTAAATAAGTTAAAATACCAATCACTTATTGTCAAGAATAATAATCTGAAAACAAGAGGAGTAACAGGAAGTCAAATCGTATAGTCATATAAAATTGAAACAACATCGATACTTAGGTATCACAGATTTTTTTCTGATAGGAACTCCGAGACATTAATCGCCCTCAATCGGCCCCAGTTTCAGTCTTCGACTCAGTATTAGGCTGCCTCATTTTCATTTTGTTTTTTTGAGGTTGGGAAATTATCAAATAACTTCTCCCGCTCTAGGCTGACCCCGGGCGTGTCAGACTTTTACTGACTAAAACCCACCCGTGTTCCTTCCGTTGCCTGTGTGCCGGGGCCGCGATATCCCTTTCGGACAAACCCGCAACCCTGTATAGTCATAAATGTCTAGTGGTTGCAATCGCGACTCTTAAGGCGACGATAACCGACTTTTAATGATTTGATACTGAAGATCACGTCGAAACGAGTAGTGTTAATGATTTGGAAAAAATATATGTTAAATTAGAGCATTTTTTTAATAATTTAGAATATGAATATTTTAGATTATGTTTATATTTGTAAAGTTATGTCTAACGCGGACAAAAAAACTGGGAATCACACAAAATCTATCAAGCGTACTGGTCAATAAATCAACTCAGCATATCGAAGTCCACTGCTGGACATAAGCCTCCCAGGCTACGTCACAACACCCCGTCGTCCGCATACTATACTGCGTTCGCAATTCATTTGCCAAACATGTAAACAAACACGAGTTGTAGAAAAAACAACTGTAATGCTTACACATAAGGTTTAGTTTGCGCTGCAATTTTTTTATGACTTTTTCAACAATACTACTCGATCGAAAATCAACTTTATTTGCTCCTGCATAAAGTTGATGTTTGTCTGAGTGGAAAACCTGTGTTTGTTTACATGTTTGGCAAATAAATTGCGCACGCAGATTACATAGTAACGGTCGGTAAGTTACAGAAACCGGTCATCATTGTGCAAAGACTCGGCTACCTGAGATATCCAAAAACTAAAAGGTGCAAACATACAAAGCACAAAAAATATAAATAACATTTCTTACTTCAAAACAGGGCGTTCCCTTCAGAATTTATGATCTGCGTATTATATTGGATTAATTCTGACTACCTTGGCAAACACTGGTGTTTTATTTTTGTAAAAATAATTATAACATGCGAATGACTCTTGGTTTGCAATCTTAAGCAGCGCTTCCTGTGGTCAGTCAATGGATGGGTGTGCATTTGTTACATACAGATCTCAGTGTCTCATAAAGGCCTTTAATATTCATGGTTTCGGTAGAAATTGTAAATCAATGACGGTCGTTGCGCTTAAGGCGAATTCGACTAACCTTTTAAACCTACTTTAAGTTTTTTTTTTTTTTTTTAACAGTTTTGTCTAAAAATCTGTCAGACGTAAATTTTCAACAGAAAAAAATAATTATTTTGATAAAATCAGCCCTTAGTCCGAAAATCTGACAATTGATTAATCGAGTTTGGAATCCTGTAATGACATTGTAACAATATCATAAAAAGGGCCAAAATCTCCCAAAATAGCATGTAGTCTTGTAAGAAATACCGGAGTCATTTTAGTGGAATGCCCAAATGGTTCGTCTTCATGAACTTTACAGAGATGTAAGTTACTATTATTTGGACTGGCTTAGTGTGGTTCAAGTCAGAAGAACTTGGAGTATTTATTCAGACGTGGAACAAAAAGAAATACGAGTAAATGAACGGGTATCGAAAAACGGGCTTAAGATGACGTGAATTTAAATAATAATTAAGAAAGTATAGGTTTTTGGCAAATACTTGATTCTATTTACAATTTAAAAGGCAGAAAGCACTTCTGATTATATTTAAGCCCCTTAAAAATGACAAACTGTCTCATTTAATAAAAAAAACACTTAAGTTCTTTATTAATTATTACAGAAACTTGACCGAATTCGTGAAAATTTTACAATCGTCAGATTTTTTTTCTCCTGAGTTTATACTCCGAGAAAAAAATCTGACGATTGAAAAATTTGCACGAATTCGGCGAATTTTTATAAAATTTAAATGAGTGACTTGATTATGTATGTATGTTTTATAGAAATGTGATATAACTATGTATCTCCATGAGTGTGTTTTTCTCATTGGTAGTCAGCCAGATAAACTGAACTAATCCAGCTTCCGTAATTTTATTTTTAAACGACAACACAAAATAAATATTATTCTTAAATCATGAAACGCAACAATTACAACACTCGGGTTAAACCATGATTAAACTGCTGCTGGTGGAGGTTAATTTTCCACTTTGTCGGACATTATTGGGTGTTTTTATTCCATTAGGAATTTCTTAGTAACAGCCCGGAGTTTAGAAGTTGGCGATGTGATACCCCCGTGCCTCGGAAAATACGTTAAGCCGTTGGTCCTGCGCCTGATCTGTCTCCGGTCGTGTTGGATTGCCGTCCCATCGGACTATGAGAGTGAGGGAAGAGAGAGTGTACCTGTGTCTGCGCACACACGCCTGCACTATAATATCTCCCACGCCGAAGGCTAGGCCGAAATACGGTCTGGCAGATTTTCCAAAAAACTCAAAGCAGTGGCTAAGATATTTCACTAAGAACATAAATTAAAAAGTCGCTTCCTGCTCTCTCTTAGCCAACACCCCAAACCATAGCGTTGCCCACGCGTGGGAGTAACTCATTACAATGCGGCACCATTGTGCAGTTTATTATTATGTAAACACCGTCTATATTAGAGTGGACTAGACTACGAAATAGTCCTGCTTTTGTATCGGCACGAGCTTCACGAGAATTCGAGATCATTTCGTGTCTCTAAACAAACTATGCAGCAGAGCCGATTCTGATCTGACTGGTCAGGGTACAAGGGAAATACAGTATATCATTATCAATATCCTCATTTCAACCGAAACACGTATACTGCTGGACTAAGCCTCTCCCTAGCGTCACCACATCGATCGGTCGTGCTTCTCGCATCCAGCGTATTCCCGCGATCATCAGCAGATCATCGGTCTACCTTATGGAAGGTCTACCAACGCTGTACCTTCCGGTACGTCGCCATTCCAAAACCTTTCGGTCTCATCAGCCATCTCTTCTGCGAGCAATGTGCTAAGTTCACTCGCGACGGCTAGTCACCAACGAAATTGGCAGACTGCGTTAGTTTGGCTTTTGTCTACCTCTCCCGTCTCATCGCTCACATACCTCAGGCAGTGACTAACAGTCGCGCACGGAATATATAAGCCGTACAGTATGTATGCAGCCGTAAATATGGCACATCGAGTGAAAGACAAAAAGTTCAGCTGTGTAGATCGTCAGTGATCAATCAATACTCGTTCGTGTTTTGTTGAAAAAAATGCTTATGCTCTGTAAGAGGCACAGTAAAACGCTGATCATATCTTGCCTTATCCACACTATGCAACTAAACTATGCGTGTACCCATGACAATACTAGCTTCCGATGCAGGCCGACCCACTCCGGCGCACCAATTGTATTGATCACTAATCAGTTTCCCTTCAAAATGTTTGAAGATTTTTAGTTTAACATAATTTTACATTTCAAGTATGTTCTTTGTGAAGTTTTGATTTTGAAGGGGATCGCAGAATGTAGCCTAACCATGACAGTTTTTTCATTAACGTACTATTATCTAAGAGAACAGCAGGCAGTGATAGCCTAGTGGTGTGACCGTCAGACTGCCAAGTCATAGGTCTTGAGGTCGAACCCAAGGCACGCACCTCTGACTTTTGGGATTCATGTGCGTATTGTATAATTATCACTTGCTTAAAAAACGGTGAAGGAAAACATCGTGAGGAAACCGGCATGCCTGAGAGATAATTCTCGACGGCATGTCAACAATCTAATTAAATCATACTTACATAACAGAACTCAAAAAACACATATTAACCAAATTGACATGAAAAGTAAGCATGACATTGTATTTGAGTCTTCAGAACGTACAGTTTCGTTTGGTGTGCCACAGGGGAGTGTTTTGGGGCCTCTTTTATTTATAATATATATTAATGATCTTCCAAAAGGCATCCCTCAACCTCTGACACTATTTGCCGATGACAGCACCATAACGATACCTTGTAAAAGTGTAGATACTTATGAAAGTGACATAAATGATTCAATAAATTTAATGATAAAGTGGCTAGATGATAATAACTTAAAAATTAACCTAACTAAAACTAAAGTTATACATTTTAGTCAACGTATTGACAGTAACAGTAATTTAAATATACAATACGATGAGCAGCCTATAGAAGAGGTAGAAACAACAAAGTTTTTAGGACTCCATATTGATAAAAAACTGAATTGGAAAACCCATATCGAAATCTTATGCAAGAAAATCAGCAAATCTGCTTATGCACTGCACACATTATCTTCTATAATAGGTGTGGAGGCATTACTTACAGCCTACTATGGCATAACGGAATCCCATCTACGCTATGGTGTCGTCTTTTGGGGCAATTCAACAGAAAGAGAAACGGTGTTCAAGGCTCAAAAGAGATGCGTCCGTTCAATGTTTAAAATTAAACCTACCGATAGTTGCGTGCCGTACTTTAAAAAATATAAAATACTTACGTTGCCATGTCTTTACATTTTAGAGGTAGCTGTATTTGTAAAAACGAATCCATACCGATTTAAACAATTAAATGAAGTTGTACCACGTAACAGGCGTGACAACAGTAGGATATGCTCTCATGCTGCGAGAACATCACTCATGCGCAAAAGTATTTTCTGTATGGCTCCGATGATATTTAATAAATTGCCTAAAAGTTGGAGAGAACTGCCCTTGTCACTTTTCAAAAATAAGCTGAGAATTTTTTTAATTAATAAAGCATATTACACTATTTTACATTTTTTGGATGAAAAGGACTTTTCTATTCCGACCTCTAATGTAGATGGTTAAAAATACAATTTTATAATGTGAACACAGTTAATTATAGTGGACATAGTTAATTTAATTTATTTTGGACTTTAAAATCGTGACATCAATTTTTATTGTTTATTTCTTACGTATTTTCTAATGAATTTAAAATGACGTGACATGAAATGATTATAATGATATTATTTGATAATTATGTATATATACTGGACATAATTTAATTTATTTTTGACCATAATATACTTTAAATCTTGACATAAATTATTAATGAAATGATTATGAATGTTAATCCAATTAAATGAAATTGTTAACTAATAACTTACAACTTATACCATTTGTACGCCGCTATTGGCAAAACATGGACGCTCACAACAAAATATTAACTCAATACCTTGCATGTCTGCCGTGTCAGTTTATGTATACGCATGTTTGACAAATAAATTATCTTTCTTTCTTTCTTTCTTTCTTTCATGTGAAGCCAAGTCAGAGGCCCATGAGAGGCTTTAAAACTCTGACACCAGGTTAGTCACTAACCACACGAAAAGAAGATCTAAGATAACTGTTTTTTACTAGTCTATGTAAAGCCTTATAGCCTGTGGAAAGAACCTTTAATAGTCTAGATGGTTACCCCCCAGATAACGCATAAAAACCAGGCATTTATTTTCCGTACCATGAGCGAGGTACTAGAATCGCCTCACTTCACTTTTTGTCTAATATTGACCAGCGAGGTAGTTATGTAACACACAAACAAAAGCAATGGGTTTCATTTTGACAGTTCAACAACATTCATTGCGTTATTAACATTGTTGAGCAGATTTGTTACGATCGGCACACGCTGCTTTAATCAATATGTTTACTGCTAAATAATGGCTAATATCGTCTGTGGCCTGTTTCACTCTATGGCCTGGCGGATATTCTCGTCAATTAGACCTAAAATAACCAAAACATTACGGGTAACACCGAAAAATTCTGGAAAATGTCGAAAGTGACGTAAAGTGCGCGTCAATGTCAAACCGCAGGGCTAGACCGGTACAGTCCATAATTATCTGTCCAAATTAAGTATGAACAGTCCCCTATCCGTCCAAATTAAGTATGGACAGTCCTTATATCATTATGAACAGTTATTGTTTGATTGACAATTACATATTCCGCAAAAGAATTAGCAGGCAATAACCAACTTCTTTTACATAGCAATCAACATAAAAACAGTATTTAATTACTAAACAACATACACAACAATATTATAAAAGGGATTAATTAAATAACATTTATTATAAAAAAGATTTGGAAGTAAAACTAAATGTTTGTTTGCGAAGCACAATTAGGATTGGCTTCCTGAGGCAGAAAAAAAACTCTTTTGATTACTCGAAAAACATCTTGTGAGAAAATAAAAGGAATTTGGATTTGTTCAATGTTGTGGGTTCTGTAAGTATTATGGGTCATTAAAAAAAGTATAGCATTATGGGGGCATCTACATCGCCACATGCGAACTACGCGTCACGCGAAATCCTACATCGCGCAAGTAGAGCTTACCGCGCGATAAACATATATATAACTTCCTGACACCAATCGTCAGGCAGTTGCCCACGAGACACAACACCCGGAGGATCCTCCCTTTTCTATAAAGGATGAGTGAACTTTACACCATGGTCCTCATACCTCCATAGCATAATAAAATTGCACCCCTGCATTCCCAGAAGCTATAAGTAAACCAACCTTTCACCAGTGATGTTTAAATCCATCATACCATAAATAATGGGTGGCACGCCTATTGCCACCAACCGGATATATATATAATCCAGACCTCAGGTTCCTAATGGAAAGTTCCTGTGGATAAACCCAATATCACTTTTCCCGGACCAACCCAACCACAATCTAGGGCTCCAACCCAAGACCACACAGAATAGATAGTAAGTGGGGAATGCAAACTCGATTCTCTAAGTACTACAAGGAGTCCAGGACCCATTGCTCGCGGTAAACCGTGCTTTTGTCTGAGAGGGATATCGCGGCCCCAGCACATAGGCAACGGAAGGAACACGGGTGGGTTTTAGTCAGTAAAAGTCTGACACTCCCTCTCGCTCTGCCCAGAGCGGGAGGAGTCATTTGATGATTTCCCACCCAAAAAAAAAAAAAAGAAAAAAAAAAAAAGAAAAAAAAAAAAAAAAAAAACCGTGCTTGCGCGATGCAGGATTTCTGTGACGTCAGGTCTTTGATGAGTTGTTCGCATAGAGTGTGGCGTTGTAGATGCCACACTCTATTAAAAGGGTGCGATTCCAATGGTCACTCATAAATGTTTGCGGAACCCTAACCCAAATAAATCTACACGCATAAACACGAAACGAAAACCAATTAAGTTGGCAGTCGCCACCGTACGGAACCATCAATACGAATCAACTCGTTGCTTGCTATTAACTGCCAGGTTAGACCGGGAGACGGATTGCAGGTTTGTAACGTTATCTGGGCTTAATTTAAAATAATTAATAAACCCTAGATATTCCAGAGACGCATCAGAAATAGAAATCAATAGAAATCATTTAAGGTGTGTGTGACTAGCTGAGTTGGTGGCCACAACTGCCAATAATGTAATTTTTTTTATTATTATACAGCAAATTTTACTCTTTCATGTAATCTAGTCTATATTTCGCACCGTTTTCCTGGAAAACACTTCTAGTAAATACTTAAACATAGCCTCAGATTTGAAAATAATAATCCTAGAATCTAGCTACTATTCCTGTTAGAATTATTTCTGAGTAACTTGAAATAGGATAACATGAATTAGGGATTTCATCCATTCGACTGAAACGGGTATCTGTCCGTTGTATTTCGGAAAATGTCCGTCACTCTAGCTCCGAAACTACATTCGTGATCACCGCTTATATTTCAGCGGCTGGCCCGCCCAAAATTTAGATTGGCTTCATCACCAATCAACCTCTTTATCTCAATCACGTAAGGTCGAAATTCGCTTATCACTTGTTTGGTAGAAAAATATTAAAACAACCGGGCGATTTCCTTCGCGATCTTTTATCTTTGAAACGTCAAAATGAATTTCTTTAATCAGTTTTGGAGTAACGAGTGTAAATATTTAAAACGGACCTTTCATCGGGTTGAATCAGTTGAAATTTTTGAATTTAGTTAGTGAAACGAGGCGAGAATGGAAATTAGTGAAATGATCTGGTATCTGGTACATAATACCTTATCCAATTTTTTTTTTTTTTTTAACTTTACTGATTCTATAATTTTTTGTCCTTTAAAGGGATGTTCACTGGGAAAAAAAAAAACTATTTAGTCCGTCAGTCAGGTAATAAAAAAATATTAGACACGTATTTTTTGCTTTATCAAATTTATAAAAAATGGTTTAGATAAAACGCATTAAAGTTGGAGAGTGAGGGCTCGCTACGTCACAAGTCAGTATAAAATCCAGGCCCAGGCCAGTGATGTCATGCCACATTTTAACGCATTGCCTACTCAATGTATTGCCGTAATCTTTTGACTACATAAAAAAAGAAAAAATAAGTGGCCAATTTTTTTTTTTGTTTGCATCCCTATTCTAATCAAGGAATTTTGCATTGATACCTTTACTATACTCGTAGTTCAGTGATAATTTTAAGTCGTTTATCTGACACTACTTAGCTTACCTGTATACCCAATAGTACACCTACATTCCGCCAGTTATATTTAAATATCATGTAAGTTTGGGTTGTGGAGGAGCTCGTGGCTAAGTAACAACAGCCGAACTGGTCGATCCATCAGGTTAAGCTACGCTTGCCGGGGTTGGTCAGTGGATGGGTGACCATCTTTACATACCGAGAATCCTCCGTGCCTCGGAAAGCACGTTAAGCCGTTGGTCCCGGCTGTCATTCATGGATCTTTGACAGTCGTAACGAGTCATCAGAAGCCCCAAAGTCTGACACCAGTCTTACCAAGGGGTATCGTATTACCCAGTTACTGGGTTGTGGAGGTTAGATAGGCAGTCGCTCCATGTAAAATACCGGTATTTAGCTGCATCCGGCTAGACTGGAAGCCGACCCCAACATAGTTGGGAAAAGGCTAGGCAGATTGATTGTAAGTTTGGGTTGTGGAGGTCAGAATTTCAGATAAGCGATCGCTCTACATAACTAGCTTCCGCCAGCGGCTTCACCAGCGTGTTATTTTTATAAATTATAGCCTGTTACTCAGTGATAATATAGCATTCTACTGGTGTAAGAATTTTTTAACTAGGCCTAGTCGTTTTTGAGTTGACCTGCATGAAAAAATCACGTGTTTGTCAAGCACGCCTCGCGCGTCTAGGACGCCATCAGGCCTTTGCGACCGAATTCGGTATAGCGATCGCTATTTATTTATTTTATTTAAGTATGCGTATATAGACGTTACATTATAAAACTTTTTTACAATTTTTTATTTTTATTTATTTTTATTAAATTAAGTAGGTATAAAATAATTAAACTTCGGAAGTCGGTAGCAAATAACGAAAATACAAAACTAAAGACACCGACTTCTGAAACTTTTGTTATTTTTCACTTTGTAGTGTTTTTTTGGAAGTCGGTTGTATTTTTTTTGTAAAAAAAAAATAATATTTCGCTTTTTAGTGGGTCAGTTTGTAATTTATTTAAGTTACAATAGCCTAATGTCAACTACTATCATCTTTTACAAAATATTGCTTTTCCCGATGCAGGGGCGTTAATCGTTGAGGAGTTCTCCTGGTACTTCACCATCAGCTCCACTTCTCTATATGCATTATGACACGTGATTTCCTGGCAACCATATTAAAGTAATCGAATCGCAATCCATGAAATACTTATTATTGAGTAGTACCGGTGGCCATCTGTGGTCTTCATCATCAGTTTCACTTCGCCAAATGGTGCTTTCCGAGAGCAACTGCACGAATTACTATAAAAAATACCCAAATCGCTATAGATGTGTCTATAATATTTGAAGAGTTCCCTCGATTTCTCAAGGATTCCATCATCAGATCCAGACCTGATGACAACGAGACCATCTTGGAAGTATACCCTTTCAAACAAAAAAAGAATTTTGCAAATCCGTGTATATATGACGGAGTTATGCCCAACAGACATAAAATATACGGGGTGTCAGGGACATCGACGCGAAGCCGGTTACCATGGATTCAAGTACATGATTCTCAAGCATTGAAATTTTTCGTCGGTTATTAAAAAAAAAAACAGCTGCTCCATACATTTTGTCCGCGTACCTTATTGCACTTTTCTATGAAACAGCTGTTTTTTTTTTAAATAACCGACGAAAAATTTCAACGCAGTGGGGTTCAGAATCATGTACTGAATCCATGTTAGCCGGCTTCGCGCCGATGTCCCTGCCACCCTGTATATAATCATCCGAATTAATAACCTCCTTCTTTTAGAAGTCGATTAAAAACTGATTTACATCCGTCACATCACACTCTCAGATCCAGTTGAAAACCAGCGTCAGGCACTTATAGCTGTTGACTGGTATTTTTTCTGAACGGAGACTTTTTGGCGCAGCCCTGAGGCACACACCCCTGAAAATTTCTTATAACGCATTTTACTCTTTTTATTTGATTTTTCTCTGCTGTATAAATTGTGTGCTTTTTAGTCTGTGTTAAATAAATGTATATCTTTCTTTCTAATATCTATGTTTAGACTGGCCCTAGAAATTACGATAAATGGCTAGCTACAAATATCACTATTTAAAAAAAAACAAAAAAATATGCAATAGACTACGTATATTTAGTAACCTAATCCGCTTAACTGTTCTTAAAGAGTCATAAAGAACCCTGTAAGAAATCGACACGTGTTTCACCTCTCAACGAGGCATCCCCAGGATGACGATTGACTTGTTGCGAACCCGGACCCGACGTGTGAGCCACGCTTGTGTTTCGACGCTTGACGGGCCAACACGTCTGCGTCAATTAACTATCACTATTTCACAAAATATACATTTTCTACCTACACAAAAACGAAAAAAAAAACAATATAATGCTCACATTAAACAATCAATACTACAAAATCAATCATTCCCCGTAGTATTTTATTCAGCGTAAAAAACCATGTTGCTACATAATATAATAACATATAAATATGCAAGTCCGTCTGTCTGCAACCAATCAACTCCTGTTTTGATAGCAAATATCATCCGGAAACTCAAATAAAAAATATGTATGGCAAACACACATTTCGTGAAAATATTAAAAGTAAAATGGGACTGCGACCAGTGGGTTTTCAATTTACGTGACGCAGTTAAAGTGAATAATTTAGAAGGTTTTCGTGGAAAAATATTTGGCATGGTCTAGTGTACTGCTGGGTATGAGGTCCTGGGTTCGAATCGGGTCGAGCAAAATGTTTTTCCATTAGGAATTTCTCAGTAGCAGCTCGGAATCTGGATTTTTGCCTGGTTGTCAGCAATAGACTCGCCCCCTATTACATGGAACTTGTACGTAACTGGCGGAATGAGGATGTATTATAGGTACAGCTAACCCGCCAAACCCTTCTACCTAATACCAGTGTTTTACACGGAGCGACTACCTATCTGACCTCCACAAAACAGTTACTGGATAACACGATACACCTTGGTAAGACTGGTTGTCAGACTTTTGGGATTCAGACAACCCGTAATGACTGTCAAAAAAACCTTCCACCTCATATCAGTATTTTACATGGAGCGACTGCCCTCCACAACCCAGTTACTGAATAACACGATACACCTTGGTAAGACTGGTTGTCAGACTTTTGGGCTTCTGACTACCCGTAACGATTGTCAAAAAATTCAAAATTCGAAAGTCATTTATTCAAACTAGGCTGAGAATCAGCACTTTTGGTACGTCAAAATTACATGTCCCCCAAAACGCCCACCCTTCACCACTTCCTAGTGCTTTAGCTGGGAAGAAGGGGCGCAACAAACTCACCAGCAGCACAGCTGTCTGTTCAGTTAGAAAAAAAAAAAAACTGTATATGTGTGTGGGTGTGTGTGTGTGTGTGTGTCTGTATGCAAAATAATTTACATTACGCTACACAAAACATAGCTTTAAATAGCTGTAAATGGAAGTTATAAATGATAAACTAGGAAATATCTACTTTCTCTCTAGTGCTTTTCGACGTACGGAGGACTCTCGTTATGTAAAGATGGTCACCCATCCACGTATCAACCCCGGCAAGCGTAGCTTAACCTGATGGATTGACCCGTGCAGTCTCATACAGAGAAAGCACGAGCATTGATCACCACGGGTGGGTGATTTCAGATTTATATTAACTATTTTCTTCAGCAAGCGATACCGCCCGCATAATACCTTCATGTAATTGTTATTATTAAATTATTATTATTATCGACCCTTGCGGCTGTTATTATTTAGCCACGTCGACCCCTTTGCCCTAAGTGTTGTTTATCAATAAACATAAAATTATCACACCATAACGTGTCTTGGAAAAAATAATACAATTTCAATATATTATACGAAAAATATCTTAGAATCTTCTTCATTGTTGATTCAAGGTCGATTTTTACGATTTCCCATAGATTCAGTCGGAGACGAATAATATATTATTTGCATACAGACGGCGCCACAGATCCTAACCTGTTTTATTATGTGCTAATCACTACAGGATTATGGGTGTTTATACAGGGTGTTGTTTGTTTGATTGATTTATGTGTTTTTTTTCTTTTCCTAGTGTTATTACTATCGCTGGGTCATGCATGTCTCAATTACTATATTTATACTTAATTATCACTCTTGTATGTAATTAAAGAAGAGGATAATTAGGATAAGTTGTTTGAGCCAACAAGAAGTATAAAACCTCTTTTGAAAGTTTTTTTTTTTTACAAAAAAAAATTAAGTATTTTTATCTTCTTTTGTTTCTAGAAGAAAGAAAAGAATTGTCATAAAAAAAGAAAGAAAAGAAAAATTGTTTATTCTGCACAAACAAAACGCACATATTAAAAAAAAACACATATAATACACACTTACAAAAGTAGCCAAAAGCCTCGTGACTAACCAATAAATAAAAATATAAAAATTAAAACAATGTTTTTCATTGGTAGCTGTCAAGGCCACGGACCAAAGACATTATTGCATAATACTCTTGCAACATTGGCAAAATGCCATCTCATGTAGGTATGTATAGCATAATCAGTCCATGGTCTAATAAAACAAGGTCTGGCATTCCGGGACTAACACATGCTTACGTCACTATCCAGTTGCCACTCTATTGCAACAAAACACGTGAAGGAAAGATTTTTAGAAAACAAAGCTTTTAAATTGTCGTTTCATGTGTCTAATCAAACGAAACAATTCAATTTAGACATAAACCAACGTAATTGTTAATTAAAACCTCATTGTTTTATCGGATTCGCACAGGTAATAAAGGTGGTTGGGGAGTTATTATTACAAACTTCTGGTAACACAGATGTGATGACGTAGACTTGTGTTGCCCACGTGACCACTGTGTTTCGGAATGCCATACCTGGCGAAGTATATTATTATACCATGAATCAGTCTATAATATTCCTACTGCTGGGACGCAGTCCTCCTCTCTGTGAGAGGGAGAGGGCCGTAATCCACCACGCGGGTCACGTGCGGGTTGGTAGATGTCACATGTCTTCGAATTTTTGGTTCTCGGACTTGCCAGTTTCCTCACGATGTTTTCCTTCACCGTTTTGAGAGCAGTGGTGATGAAATAATGTACACAATTAAAGCGCCTGTCTGGCTTCGAACAATAACAACTCGTAAGTCGCGGTGGTTACCACTTGGTCACCATCGCTCTAACTCATTTATTAAAAAAAAAAAAAAAGTAAAACAAAAAAAAGAAAAAGCAAAACTATGCAAAGCTATGCAAAAAGTAAAATACATTTTTTATAATATTTTGTATTAGAGAGGAAATCGCTGTCCGCAATTATTTAAATTACATTTCAAGAATTTGTCTGTCAGTTTAACTTACAAAAAAGAGTATTTGTAAAGGAATGTACCAACATAAAACCAAAACTCACACACCACAATTTCGCGATCACTTACTTTTCTCACAATAACAAAAATGTATGAAACAACATCCTTATTTCAACGTCGTTCTCACCGCACTGTCAAGATGTCATACAAAAACTGAGACAACATAATATTAGGGTTCCGTAATCATTGCGGCGGCGGTGAAGCCAACCGCGAACGTTTGCGGTTCCGTACTCGTAATAATTCATGACATTGTTAAGAAAATGAACAAGGATATTTTGTGCTATATTTTATAAAAGCCGTATTTTAAGCTGGTTGACTTTTTAAGCGTATTCTTAAATGATCAATACTGAGGGTTGTTTTGTTATTGTACTTAGGTACTTAGAATTTCGAGTGTCTCGTTGGTCTAGTGGTAGCAAGCAATACTGCCGAGCATGAGATCCTAGGTTCGATTCCCAGGTCAGGCAAAATGTTATTGGGTTTTTCTATCAGGAGTTTCTCAGTAGGAGCCCGGAGTCTGGATTTGTGCCCGGTTGATGGCAATCGGCTCGCCCCCTATTCGTGGGACTTAAACATCACTGACGAAATATGGGTGCTCCTCTGTCTATTCATTCGGGGAATACAGGCGTGATGTTCTGTATGTTATTTTATGTAACATTACGAGTATACAAACATCATTTAAAAAAAGAAATAGAACCGACTTAAAAAAAAACATTTAAACGTGCAAAATAATTTTAATGTCGGAAGTCGGTGGCAACAAACGAAAATACAGAACCAAAGATACCGAGTTCCGAAATTAAAATTATTTTTAAACGGTTCTTTTTTTTTTTTTTTTTTTTTTTTTTTCACTTTTTAGTTGTGGTACCTACCCGACACAAATTTGGATACCACTACCTCGTACATATAAATAAAAACAGTCACAGGAACTTATAACCTCATCCATACAGACTAAGTGAGAAAAATACGTATTATTGAAGCTAACTCAAAAACTACCCAAGCAAAAATAAAATTACCAAACATCAAAAGAATCATCAAAATCATTTCATAATATTGGCGGAGTAATCGCGTAACAAACATTAAAAAAAAAACAAACAGTCGAATTGAGAACCTCCTCCTTTTTGAAGTCGGTTAATAAAAAGCAATGTGTGAAGCAGTTTCTCAAGTCGTGTTCAGAAAATTGGTGTAAAGGCAACTTTTTTATTAGTTTTTATGCAATGGAATTTGAAAACGTTTACATACTTTGTAAGAAAGACTTTTTACACATAAAGTGTTGCTACTTTATTTAATTCTATGTTGTGCATGTTGAAGGACAAAACCAAGCATATTGTTTGTCGCCTGAATAAGACATAATTATATACCAACCCATAATGCAGAGCAAATAAGCCATCTTCTCATACACAAAAGGCACGAGCATTGATCAAGACGGGTTGGTGATTTCTGACTTATATTAACTATATATACCCTATGAGCACCCCGTTGAAATTTTTCGTCGGTTATTTAAAAAAAAAAAAAGGTGTTCCATACATTTTGACCTCGTAGGTATTGTAATTTTCTATGAAAATGCAGTTGTTTTAAAAAAAAAAAAAAAAAATTCAACGCCGTGGGGTTCAGAATCATGTACTGAATCCATGGTAACCGGCGCGTCGATGTCCCTGACACCCTGTATAAGTTCAGAATTCCTCATGACGTTTTCCCTTCAACGATGTCAGTAATATCTAATCTATCTATATCTATTTATATATCTATCTATGTCTAGATAAACTCAGAGAGTACATAAATGAACTGAAAGGTCACATTGATACCTGCCGATTCGAACCAACAACCTCGGCATTAGAGGAGCGTTTATACCGAAAGTGGGCAACGTCGCAATGAGTTTCAAATATTATTATTATAATTAATAATAATAATAATAATAATTTATTTTCCAAAAAAGTAATGTATAAAGTATTTATGCGCAGCATTTACAGCGTAGGACTTACAAGTGCACAGAAATTTGATCAATGACCCCCATGCTAGGTGGAACCTGTGTTACAGGGGTCAATTTGGCAATATTATTACTGTATGGAAATAAGAAATATGGCTTACTAGTGAATATTTTGTTTTAGATGTAAATAAAGTATTTGGATACTGTCCAAATGCATTTACACCTAAAAAGGTTACAACATCAAATTCAGTGTTATTTGCAATTCGTTATTAATATTCTAGTTACTGAACTAGAATATTAATAAATTGGCTAACTAGTGAGTTAGCCATATTTATTATTTCCATACAGTAATATTGCCAAATTATTTAAAATAGGTAGATATTTGACAGCTATTTGCGACGTTGTAAATTTTTTGGATGGACACTCGGTAATGTTTTGTAAAAAAATTGCAGAATGATCTTTGTTTTTAAAGTGATAAATGATTTCTTAAATATATTTTACGAACATCACCCTATATCTTCAAATATTGCGTGACGTAATAACATAAACATTGCATACTAATTCGAAGTCCCGGGTTCGTTTCCTGAGTCGCGTCGGACACATAAAAACGAACAAAAAATCTTTTGTTATTTTACGTTCAAGGTTTTGTGTGAAACAGAGAGAGAATAGACAGAGGTCAATTTCTTGAAAAAAAGATGTTAAATTGATGATAATATTTGCTAAAAAATAAAGTTGTAACTTCGAAAAGGCTACCATAGGTTTTTATGTTTTGCATCACTTTACATTTAGGTACTAAATAACTAATTATGTTTACAAACCGTGTGGTGGGATACTGGTGATCTGCTACAAGTATTCCAACTTTAGATACCATTCTCTCACAAAACTCATGTCACGTAGTTTCTAAGCTTGTTTAAAATAAGTACTTGGTCGACCGAGCTCTGCTCGGGTGAAAATAAAGAATGCTCATTTAATAGTATAGGATAGTTCATACTAATTCCATGCTGCCATGATAGTAGGTACTTACTAATTCCATGCTGCCATTATAGTAGGTACTTACTAATTCCATGCTGCCATGATAGTAGGTACTTACTAATTCCATGCTGCCATTATAGTAGGTACTTACTAATTCCATGCTGCCATGATAGTAGGTACTTACTAATTCCATGCTGCCATGATAGTAGGTACTTACTAATTCCATGCTGCCATGATAGTAGGTACTTACTAATTCCATGCTGCCATGATAGTAGGTACTAACTAATTCCATGCTGCCATTATAGTAGGTACTATAGCGATATAATAGTGTTCCGCTATATTACATATAAAAAATCACTGGGAATCGAACCCAAGATGATGGAGAACGTTTAATGAAACACAGAAAAATTTGAAGTCACACTGTATAATTTAATTAGTTTATAACGAAAAAAAGAAAAACATAATTTAAACTCAGATAAAAAAATAATAATAAATTGGTGGTAGTGGAAGATATTTAGAAAAAAATAAAAAATGGTATTATATAGAACGCCAGATTCTTCGGAAAAGGTATTTTTAGGGCTGACGCTGGGCGAGGGGAACTAGCATTGGCCAAGGCTGAGAGCTCGTTTGCGTTAAGGAAAAAAAAAAATTCACGAACGTGTATCTAACACGAAGAACCGTTGTGCTATATAAGATACGCTGGCTTAAACACTATTTTAATTAGGATGGGTAAAGGACAATTTAAAGTAACGGTAAAAAAATACAACGCGATTTTTTTAAAAAAAAATGTACGGCTGCCAAATGAGGATGGTGAAAAGGTGTTGCCTGCAACGTTTAGCGACAGCGTCTGACACGTCGACGACGCAGCGACTTCTGGTTGGCCGGCGACACCACGAGGAGACGTAGTATTGGAACCACGCGCAGATGGACACGACTGTGGACTTGGCGGACTGCACTCCTCCCTGGCTACAGCCACAGCTGGAGACGGGTAAGCCAGGGGCCTCAACGAGGCCTTTTCTGTACGGATCCAGAACAAATACTATTTAAGACCCGGTTAGAAAGGCAATATTACGTGGGGGGTGGATTATAAACTGGAATACTCACGAAACAATTAAAGGTAGTTTTTCCTGGATATATATATAAAACACAAATGAGACTTTTTTAAGAAATTATAACAATAAAGATTTTGCGGTAAAATATGCCAAAGACTGAAATAAATGTGTTAAATCGGAAAAAAAAATATAATCAAACCGCTAGCTCCGTATGACACGACACCAATGGCACCAATCGTCGTTCCTTCAAAAAAACAAAACCGTCTTTTCATTCGATAAAAAAAATATTCAAAAATGTGTCAAGCGTAACCACATTTTAAGAGAAAAACATGTTAAGCCTTTTTGGCAAATAAAAAGTTTGGCTTGGCAGCGACATGCTGCAATACCCCCTTTCCAGCAAAAAAAAATTTTTTATCGACATTATCGATAAAAAATTTCACAACCCTAAATGTGTGTGACATCCCTTGACATGGATGACATAAGTTGATATAAAAGTGACAGCCTAAGTAACTTTATGGAGGGAAAGTAATGAATTAAACAAATCGACCTCAATACTATTTTATAAATTAAACATTAACCAAAACTAATGAAAATAACCTAAGCTAAAACGAACAGAGAACACTAAGTGCAGCCGACAAAGAGTAAATCAGAACTGGATCAAACCTACACCTTATCGGTGCGAACTATAGAAGTCAGAAGTGTCCTACAAACCTAAGTTTAAAAAAAATCAGAATGTACGACTTCAACTCCCATGTTAAAAAGTTAAGTTAATGCTATATATAAAAAAAATCTAAGAAGTGTTCTTAGATTTTGCAATCGAATGACGAGAGCAAGAAACAACTAGATGCAATAAAGAAACTCAAGCTAAAGCAAGGAAAAAAATTATTAGCCTAGAATAAAGACTTATATTACATCATCGATAAAATTAAATATCGATTGAGGGAAAAAGAAATCACACTCAAATTGGAAGTGATATGGTCCTTGAACCATGTATTTTAATGTAGGTCGCGTGGACTAACACTAAATACAAGTATTCAAAATTATAATAGGAAAATGCTCCCAATGTTTACACATGCGGCAAAGCAAGAAACAGGACAAGGAGAAAAAACAAGAAGGCATTGGAAAGGAAAAAATAAACCTACAACCGACGCGGGACACGATCGCTTGAGGGGAAAGTAGAAAAATACTCAAAAATAAGGAGAGTTAACCCATTAGAATAAGGAAGAGGAAACGTGCAATTGGGGGCCCAGTCCAAAAAACACGCAACCGGAAGAAAATTATGAAGGAACGTGACATTGGGTTCCGATCCAATGTCAACGTACCTAGAAGAATATGTCGAAAACACGTGACACTGGGGCTCAATCCAGTGACTACGTGCCCAGGGGGAATTTAAATTATCCCACCTGTATGGGAAATGAAGAGAGACAACGTCAACGTACCTAGGAGAATATTGAAAACACGTGACACTGGGGCTCAATCCAGTGACTACGTGCCCAGGGGGAATATAAATTATCCCACCTGTATGGGAAATGAAGAAAGAGACAGCGAATTTTGGGGGGCGGTCCGAGAAATTTATACAAGAAACTAAATGTAATACGATGAACGAAAAAAATGGCGTTAGATGAGAAGGGCAATTACTTCAAAATGTCCTTGATATGGTATGAACCAGAATGAACGGAATCACAATCCTTAAGGATATAGGTGGTCCTAGAAATGACCCTAGTTACCCGACACTTGACAAAGCGAGGGGCAAATTTTCCGGAGAAATAATCCGTTCCAGAGGATCTGGAGAAATTACGCCTCCATACAGTGTCACCTACGTTAAGAGTGATACTTGAACGATTCGTATTATAAGTTCGAGAATTACGGAGGAAAGCTAGAGAAAGGTTGTCAGCGACTTTTGTGTAAATCTGAGCAAGGGAAGATAGGTTAGATGCGTGTTGAGACCGACTTTCAGCTAAATTGGGGCTTGGAGTCTGTCCACGCGCACTAGTAGGATCCATAACAACTTCCCTACCAAACATAAGGAAGTTTGGTGTAAAACCGGTAGCTAAGTTAATGCAAGAATTGAGATATAATTTCACCTTGGGTAATAATTTAGACCAATTCCTTTGATTTTCACCGACTAAAATACTTAAACATGTGACAACACTTTGGTTATACCGTTCCACGGTATTGGCCTGTGGCGTGTAAAAGGGCGTAAAGATCGGTGGATCGATATGAAACGATCTGAGGAAATTTAAGAAACGATTACTACGGAAAACGGTAGCGTTATCACAAAGAATTGCACGTGGAACCCCGAAATTATAAAATATTTCGGACTCCAACGCTTTAATTAGGGAAGTAGCGTCGACCTTTTTTAAAGGAACTAGCCAGACATATTTGGAAAACACATCTACCATAGATAGTATGTAACGGTAACCATAATAGGCAATAGGTAGCGGACCTATGATGTCTATGGAAATAAGTTGTAGGGGAAGAGAGACGGGTTTCGGATACAACATCTGACCACGTGGTTGAGTGTTAGAGATTTTATAGGCCTTGCAAACCTCACATTGTCTTAATGTTTCGGTGACATCACGAAACATGTTTGGCCAATAAAACAAACCCTTGATTTTAAGGTAAGTTTTCATAACACCGGGGTGAATAGAGGGGAAATTATTATGAACTTCCCAAATAGCGAGCGGGACCTTCTCAGCGGGCAATACAACGCGCCAAGGATCAGATGATAAAGGGTTAGTAATGGGCATACGTCTTGAGAGAACACCGTTCTGTATGGCATAATCAGGGAACATTTGCGGCGTATCACGAGCGCCCAGGTAAACTTTCTTATACCAACGGTCATTAGTACGTTCGGGGCCTTGGTCAAACGTAACAGGGCTTGCGTAAATTCTGGACAAGGCGTCTGGGACAACATGCTGTGTACCCTTACGATGAAGTATATCGAAGGTGTATTGGGAAATTACAGTGGCCCAGCGGGCTAAACGTCCAGAGGGGTTGTTTAAGGTGAGTAACCATTTCAAGGCCATGTGGTCTGTTATAACAGAAAACTTCATTCCATCTAAATAACACCGAAAATGTTTAATGGAATCGAGGACAGATAAGAGCTCGCGTTCAGTAGTACTATAATTACGCTCAGCTTTAGAAAATAGGCGGGAATAATAGGCAATGGGATGCTCTACACCATCAATCTTCTGTGAGAGAACCGAACCGAGACCAACCGCTGATGCATCACATTGTAAAAGAAATGGCTTGGAAAAATCTGGGCAAGCCATAACAGGAGTGTTGATTAAAGCCTCCTTTAACTTATTAAAAGCAAGTTCAGCAGCGTGATTCCAACTAATAGGATCACGACCTTTCCTCTTACCAATAAGAGCTGTAAGGGGTGCTATAATAGAGGAAAAACCATCGACAAAACGCCTATAATAAGAGCACATACCTATGAAACCACGCAAGGATCTAGCGCAAGTAGGGGTTGGATAATCCCTAATAGCATCTAGTTTGCTTGCATCTGTTTGTAGGCCTTTTTCGTTTACAATATAACCTAAATATTTAAGTTCGCTTTTGCAAAATTCGCATTTTTTTAAATTAATAGATAAACCGGCTTCTTTAAGGCGGTTTAACACCTTTCTGAGGAGCGCGAGATGACTGTGGAAATCCTTGGAGATTAAAATCAAATCATCGACATAACCAAAAACGCAGTCATCGCTGGTCGATGTGTATTCGAAATTAACAATCATATCAGTAAGTCGTTGCATCTCAGAAGCGGCATTGGTGAGCCCGAATGGCATTCTCACAAATTCGAACAAGCCGCGTTGTGGAATTATGAAAGCGGTTTTTGCGCAACTGTCGTTATCCGCGAGGGGTATCTGCCAAAATGCACTCCTGAAATCGAGCGAGCTTATAAATCTGGCACCACGAAGGTTGTCAAGAATGTCTTGAATACGCGGGAGGGGATACGAATCTCTGATGGTCACGCTATTCAATTTCCTGCTATCCACGCAGAAACGGACAGAACCATCCTTCTTAGTAACCATTACTACTGGGCTAGCCCAGGGTGAGCGAGATGGACGAATAACACCTAGCTGTAACATTTTATCAACTTCGTCGTTAAGTATTTTTAATTTAACCGGTGAAAGAGGATAAAATCTCTGCCTAATTGGCTGTCCTGTAGTATTAATTTTGTGTGACAGCCACGAAGTTTTACCTAGCCCGATCTTGTCAGACGAGATGACTTCAAACTCATCAATGACATTTTGTAGACTACGCTCTTGGTCGGGTAAAAGGACGTTACGGGGGTGTACGTATCGGGGTTCGGTTACGCAAGACAGATGCGGAGGAGAATTGAGAACGGATGAAAGGTACATATTTCCTTTAATATTTTTATCAAAAGCTTGGCTAAAAAGGGTAGTCAAACCAAATTTGTTCCAAAATTCTATACCTAAAATAACTGACGAAGACATGCAACGCGCTACTAAAAACTCGTGCGTAAAAGTAGAATTATTAAACTTAACCGGAAGGTATAAAGTTCCCACAATATCTATAGGAGAGCTATTTGCAGAAATAACGCGGGGACATGAATTGTTGAAATTTAAAGAAATGCCTAGCTCCTGAACTAAAATGTCACTGATAAGAGACATTTGTGCGCCTGAATCTAAAAGAGCCTTTACCAGACGATTGCCTAATAAAATCTCGATAAATGGTCGGTTATCCGACGAGCCGTTTGATATCACCGGTGACACTGTACGAAATGCGTGCTGCCGGTGGCTTATGCATTTTTTGGATTGCAGTTCTGACAATCTCGAGTTATGACTCCAGGAGTTCGACATCTAAAACAAAGCATGCCAGGGAAATCTGGACAGCTTCGATATGAATGTCCGTTCTTTTTACATTTTGGACACAATTGAGTATCACTCGATATGCTAGAAACAGGTTTGGAAACAACTGGTAAAAAACTTTCGAAGTGTGAAGCCATATCGATAAGTGAATCCAAATCGTTAAATTTATGTATAGATAAACAAGGGTAAAATTTAGGATGCATATTGTGCATAATAATTTGAAGAAGATTTGGTTCAGTTATCGGATTGAACAAACGATCATTTAGATATGAAACCTGAATGACGAAATCCTTAACCGATTGGTCAGACTTTTGCTTCAAGTTCCTAACCTGTTGCTCGGTTTTGAACTCGAAACCGACGGAACCGAAAGTTTTAATGAAATATTCCTTGAGAACAGCATAGGAAAGATCCGGATGGCGGATAGACCTAAAGTATTTCAACGGAGCCCCGGATAGGACTTCGTGGAAATGCTTGACTAAATAAAGGTCCGAAATGTCATCGGCTTCCTTTCGTTCCTCTACTGCCACGAAAAACTCACGTACACAAGTATTTCCCGAAAAATCAATCTTCCATTTCGAGAGAGAAATCTGCTTGTGGAAATAGCGTAGATGATCTTCGGATTTGATAGGAGACGGAATACCTGACGACATAGAAGCTCTGGATGCTCTGGGTGGAATAGGAGGAGGTCTCGAAATTATGGGGCTAACTCGAACAGGAGTCTCGGTAATTGAACAATCCTCGACGTCCATATTGCCGCAAATTGACACAAACAACCGATAAAAATAAAACGGATCTGGTCGAAGACCTGACTTCCAACAGAGAATCCTACGTGCTTAGAAACGAAGGCAAGGTTACAAAATTGGACGATCTCCTTTTAAATAAATAGGATTTCCAAGACTTGACAATCTCCTTTATATTTTGAACGATGTTTGTAGTAATGAATAATTACGTAACTTGAAAATGAGAATTTTTATTTGAGTAAATATTACGCAAATTCCGGTATCTGTGAATAGATTTAGGGATAAAACTAATATTCGAATTGAATTTCAGCAAATCGGATAATGCAAATGGGAATTATTGGGGTTTAGATGTTTTAAAGAATGATTTTCCTATAGCGATGTATAGACTGTAGCAAATCCCTAGTAATGCTGCTGATGGAAGAATAGAAGACGATAGCGACGATTGGCAAACCGTACGACTGGGCTAGGCATCAAACAAAATAAATAAATAGAAACTTCGCAAAACAGCCGCACAAAAGAGCTTACCTTAGACACGATGACTATTCATTCACACACATCAACCATGCACTACGGGTACTAACTACAACTAAGACTACAGGAGATAAATAAAATATGGGTTTCGTTTATAATTATAGGATGGAAATAAAAGTCAGATTTTTGCATATAGTTACAGGTTTCTTTAAATCGGATTACATGAACAACAGCACAAAAAAATTAAATCAACAGGATCTGGATAAATAATTTCCACATATCACGAAAGTCTTCATGTAATTCCCGACACCTGTAAAATAGAATAATAACTTAGAGATTAAATTTGTGCTCTTAAGGAGCACACCACATACAGAATAACGAAAAAAAAGAAAAAATAGTAGTTATTAAGTATTTTAAATATACTGTCCCTGTTCGGGCGCCATTTCTATAGCGATATAATAGTGTTCCGCTATATTACATATAAAAAATCACTGGGAATCGAACCCAAGATGATGGAGAACGTTTAATGAAACACAGAAAAATTTGAAGTCACACTGTATAATTTAATTAGTTTATAACGAAAAAAAGAAAAACATAATTTAAACTCAGATAAAAAAATAATAATAAATTGGTGGTAGTGGAAGATATTTAGAAAAAAATAAAAAATGGTATTATATAGAACGCCAGATTCTTCGGAAAAGGTATTTTTAGGGCTGACGCTGGGCGAGGGGAACTAGCATTGGCCAAGGCTGAGAGCTCGTTTGCGTTAAGGAAAAAAAAAATTCACGAACGTGTATCTAACACGAAGAACCGTTGTGCTATATAAGATACGCTGGCTTAAACACTATTTTAATTAGGATGGGTAAAGGACAATTTAAAGTAACGGTAAAAAAATACAACGCGATTTTTTTTTAAAAAAATGTACGGCTGCCAAATGAGGATGGTGAAAAGGTGTTGCCTGCAACGTTTAGCGACAGCGTCTGACACGTCGACGACGCAGCGACTTCTGGTTGGCCGGCGACACCACGAGGAGACGTGGTATTGGAACCACGCGCAGATGGACACGACTGTGGACTTGGCGGACTGCACTCCTCCCTGGCTACAGCCACAGCTGGAGACGGGTAAGCCAGGGGCCTCAACGAGGCCTTTTCTGTACGGATCCAGAACAAATACTATTTAAGACCCGGTTAGAAAGGCAATATTACGTGGGGGGTGGATTATAAACTGGAATACTCACGAAACAATTAAAGGTAGTTTTTCCTGGATATATATATAAAACACAAATGAGACTTTTTTAAGAAATTATAACAATAAAGATTTTGCGGTAAAATATGCCAAAGACTGAAATAAATGTGTTAAATCGGAAAAAAAAATATAATCAAACCGCTAGCTCCGTATGACACGACACCAATGGCACCAATCGTCGTTCCTTCAAAAAAACAAAACCGTCTTTTCATTCGATAAAAAAAATATTCAAAAATGTGTCAAGCGTAACCACATTTTAAGAGAAAAACATGTTAAGCCTTTTTGGCAAATAAAAAGTTTGGCTTGGCAGCGACATGCTGCAGTACTTACTAATTCCATGCTGCCATTATAGTAGGTACTTACTAATTCCATGCTGCCATGATAGTAGGTACTTACTAATTCCATGCTGCCATGATACGAGTAGTAGGGTACTTACTAATTGCTGCCATGTCATTAGTGTCTTGTTCTAAACTTTGGGCGACTGAGCTCTGCTCGGGTGAAAATATGGAGAAAACGAATATTCCCAGATATGAGACCTAGCTAGATCGATTTTTCGACCCCGTAAACCCCTATATTGCAACTTTCATCGAAATTATTAGAACCGTTTTCAAGAACGTGATTACAAATATATACAGGGTGGCAGGGACATCGACGCGAAAACTAATACCATGGATTCGGTACATGATTCTGAACCCCACTGCATTGAAAAGAGATTGACCATTTCTGGTATCGCTATTTGTTCTGTGGTGACTTAAGTTTATAATGTTGATAAATCTTGTTTTTAAATATAATAATTTTATCTAGTAATGCGATTCCTTAAATTCTCCGTATAAAAAACTCCATAAAAGTATCAGTTCTTATTTCGATTTCCTATTTTTACCTCTAAATTATTTTTTTCACCCACGTAATGTCACATGTCATTGGCTTCAAAGAGTATGTAAACAATAAAATCTTCTTGACTTACGCAAAATAATGAATTTACGCATCCAATTATTAAAATTATAGTTGAATAATTAGTAACAACAGATATTAATAACAACTAATTATTATTATTACATTGTAATAATAATCTGTTAAGATGTTAAAAGTACAATCTTTTGGTTATGCGAAAGGCAGAAGGTTTTAGAGACCTTTGCCTGTTTCATTCATCAAAAGAAACTCTTTGAAAACAGAACAAACATGTGCTAAGATTCTACGCGCGCGCATCCTGAGCAGAATATGCTGGCGACAGAACGGCGGGCTTTCTCTTTCTAGCATGTATGCACGTCCCATTCGTTTAGTTTTAAGTACAGTCTTGACCGATAGGGTATTTACTTTTAAAATTGTTTATTATTATTGTATAATTAATTGAATGATTTCATTTATATGTTTTGTTTTAATCTCTACTACTAGGCCATTATTATTTTGCAATTTGGATTTAATTTAATTAGCTATGTTTATAAGTTTATGTCACACAGATTACTGAAAAATGTTCAGCACTTTGATCTTATGGTTTTAACCATGGTGTAACTTATAGGTCCCATTAACGTGAACGTTTTATGATTATATAAACATTGTCGGAAATGAATGTCGGAATTGACGAGCATTGAAAATTCTTAAACCTTTGACGTTTGAATTTTGACTAATTCGTATTTTGAATTTAACAGACATACATTGTGACAAAAAATCGAGAGATTCGATTCTAAACCTAGATTTTGAGACCTAATTACCGTGTAATGCCGAGAATTATGGTAAAATGGTAAATTACATCTGAAAGCCCTAAAATTATCCTTTTAATTAATCCATAAATCTTTGAGTCACTGCATGTTTCATACCGATACTAGGTTCCTTAGTCACTTGGTCATTGTCCTTTATCGTCGGTTATTAAAAATAAAATGAGCTGTTCCATACATTTTGACCGCGTAGGTATTGCATTTCTATGAAACAGCTGATTAAAAAAAATATAAACGTTGAAAAATTTCATCGCCGCCGCCGGGTCGTTCAGAATCATATTTAACAAATATTGCTCGTTTAATATTAACGGATAGGATAATAATGAAGTTATTGTTTGTGAAGAGAAAATAAATTATTTGAATTTGAATTTCATGATTTTCTGTTTTCTGAATTGGTTCCAACATACTACTTCAATACTTCCTTCATAGTAACGCAATCTTGCAGATTAAGGGATTTTACAAAGAAGATGGTTAGCAGCCCCCACCCATCTGTTCTCTGTCAATATCGCCAATTTCACCTTTGATTGAACGGTCCATTTTGAAGGAGAAAAGGCCTTTGCAAAAACAGGCAAAAAATATTAGGATTGCTTCAAATTAACGTCAAACAATGTGGGTAGGGGCTTATAGCTAAGTAATAACAGCCACACGGGTCGATCGATCACCCTAAACTACGCTTTCCGGGGTGGGTCCGTGGATGGGTGACCATCTTTACTTCATACCAAGACTCGGAAAGAAGCCGTTGGCGGATCGTCATTCGTGGATCTTTACAGGTCGTCAGAAGCCTGAAAGTCTGACAACCAGTATTACTGGGTTCTGGAGGTCTTAATGTAAAATACTGGTATTCAGCTGCATCCGGTTAGACTGGAAGCCCACCCCAATATAGTTGGGAAAAAGCTAGGTAAATGATAAATGTGGATATACTTAAGGTGCACCCTGGACAGTCAGACCCACTACCTACCGCCTTGCTGACTAGCTAATATTAATTTTACCACGTGAGCTATTTTCATAATAGTTCGCAACAATATTCGGTAGAAGAAAAAAACAAGGAGATAATTTTATAAATAAACTTCGTAATTTAAAAAAAAGAAAACTATCCTCTGTCATTCTTAATTAAAACTTCTAGCTAAAACCAATTTAACTACAGGAAAGACGTGGTTTAGCTAATCAACATTCAAACAGCGTTGAAACATTATTGATAATCCAAAATGGCTGGAAGTTTCGGGTGGCCCAAATTATCTATAACAACTGATCGACGAGACGTGAATTTTAATTGCGTTGAATCATAGTTAAAGTGATGGACAGACTGTCAATGATTTTGTATTTTGCATTTCGGGACTATAGTCTTTTGACCTGCTCGTGGCTAATAAATAATAACAGCCCCACGGATCGATCAAAGGTTAAGCTAAGCTAGCGAGATCGGTTCGTAGATGGGTGACCATCCGTTACATATCGAGACCCCTCCACGGCTCGGAAAGCATGCTAAGCCGTTGGTCCCAGCTATCATTTGTAGATCTTTGACAGTCAGACAAAGTCTGACAGCCACCATTACCAAGGAGATATGATAGTATTTCTCAGTAACTGGGTTGTGGAAGTCAGATAGGCAGTCGCTCATTGTAAAATACTGGTATTTAGCTGCGTCCGGTTAGACTGGAAGCCGACTCCAACATGGTTGGGAAAAATATAGATGCGCTAGATGATGATGACTCTTTTGACCTGCATAAACATATTGGCCTATAATATTCCAACTGCTGGGACACCGGCCTCCTCTCTGTCAGAGGGAGTGGGCCGTAATCCACCACACGGCCACTGTGTTGGTTGGTAGATATCACGTGTCTTCGAATGTTTTTTTTTAGGACATGCCGGTTTCCTCACGATGTTTTCCGCCACCATATCTAGAGATCCTGCATGGATCAACCAAAGCACGAAAAGAAAATTAATCGAAGACCAAAGAAACGTGGATGTATATTGTGGAAGATGATATGGCAAGAAAGAGGTGAATACTGAAATGACGACCAATTAGAGAATTATGAAGAAGAATGAATGAATGATTGAATGAAGACTTGCAGCGCTAAAGAAGGGAAGACCATAGAAACGATGGATGGACTGTGTGAAAGATGATGACTACCGAAATGACGACAAATAGAGAAGTATGGAAGAAAGGGAAATGTTGCTCCGACCACAAATAAATTCGAATAAGTGCAGAAGAATTATGAAGATATGCAGCACCAACTCAAATTTTTTAATGATCTCCCACCAAAAAACACAAAACCCTTGACCGAAGCTAGCTTCGGTAACTTTTGAAACACCAAATTGCGTCTATTTTTTTACTTTTTTTCTCCAAACCCCGTCTGTCCTAACCAAACGCAGCGGCAAAGTCGTTTGAGTAGGTTTTTTCGAGGTGTTGAAGTGCGGCGCCCGGATTCTGTTTGACAAATAAAGACGACATAACAAAAAACCCATTTGCATGTGTTAATAGTACTGGTATTGTTTTACTAGCACTTTTGAGGTCGACGTCGGATGGAGATGTTGTTTTAAAGTCTTTTTTGAAGACCGGTTCTTAGTTTTTGTATTTTTTTGTGCTAAAATTAGGTTGGTATGTTTATGAGAACGTATTTGAAGGCAAGCAGCGTTGCTTTGCAGACGAATCCTGGAGTGGAGACCGAGTATCGGCAAGTAGTATGGGATGCACCCCAGCTGGATGGACTGACGGCCTTAAGAGCCTATCCTTGTGGGCCCTATCAGAATACCAGCGCTGCGGATTTTTTATTATTTTATTATTACTTACTGTTTGTATTTCAGGAGCTCGTGGCTAAGTAACAACAGCCGCACTGGTCGATCCATCAGGTTAAGCTACGCTTACCGGGGTTGGTCAGTGGATGGGTGACCATCTTTACATACCGAGAATCCTCCGTGCCTCGGAAAGCACGTTAAGCCGTTGGTCCCAGCTGTCATTCGTGGATCTTTGACAGTCGTTACGAGTCGTCAGAAGCCCGAAAGTCTGACACCAGTCTTACCAAGGGGTATCGTATTACCCAGTTACTGGGTTGTGGTGGTCAGATAGGCAGTCGCTTCATGTAAAATACTGGTATTTCAGCTGCATCCGGTTAGACTGGCAGCCGACCCCAACATAGTTGGGAAAAGGCTAGGCAGATTGATTGACTTACTGTTTGTATTTCCTGTGCGTGTCCCAAATAAAATATATTTCTTAATTTCTTTCTTTTAAGAAGGTGGCTGGGACAGACTGGATGCGGAAAGCGGAGGACATGGCGTTGTGGCACAGCCTGAGAGAGGCCCATGTCCTCCAGTGGACTGCGATAGGCTGAGTTGATAGTGTTGCTGTGGTTTGAAGGGCGTTGGTGCAGGTATATTTTCAGGTACATGAGACATTCCCGCTTAGTCTGTAGACGACAGTGTACCTGCGATACCTGTGGTATTATATTCATCGGAGTTTCAGATCACTTATGTTGGAGTGTAAATAATCATTATCTATTTCTTATCACACACTAACAAAATATATATTATTTACAACTATTACTTATTTACTATATTTACAACACAAATAATATCTATAAACATACAATTATTTACACTCCACATCAGGAATACAATGTACATAAATATGTAAGAGGTTATGAATGCGTGTGTAGTGTTTACAATTACTTTTATTAAATAGGAAACCAAGAGTGCTAAGCACTACAGGTTCTATCAGGTGAGCCGTTGCACCATTCACCATCCTATACTATAACAACTATAGCGTAATCCTGAACTCCTCTGAGGAGCCCTTAAACTGCGAAACAAATTACAAATAAAGGCTTGTGCAGACCAGCGCGACTTGTCGCGCGACGCGACCCCGGTTATTGTTATACTGTGAAGTTTTCTTAGAAATTGTATTGTTCGTGTCGCGTCGCGCGACAAGTCGCGCTGGTCTGCACAAGCCTTAAATACCGAAACCCCGACTTTGAACGGCGTTAAAAAAAACTAACAGTGATAGAGCAGTGCTAATTTTAGGAAAACATCTTTGGTTGGTATGCAATCATTATGCACAATTTCTTTTAAAACTACTAGAACAATTCGCCAATATTAATCATCATCAATATTTTTTTTGGGGTTGGGAAATTATCAAATAACTTCTCCCGCTCTGAGCGGAGCGGGAGGGCGTGTCAGACTCTTACTGACTAAAACCCACCCGCGTTCCTTCAGTTGCCTGTACGTTGCCAGGGGCCAAGCCCTTCCGGACTTTCCCGCGACCCCGGCAGGCATCGGTCCTAGCGGACCCCTTCCAATTTTAGCTGCCTGGGACTTTTTTCACGGAACTCTACGTTTGCGAAAAGTGAAATTAGGTCCATAGTTCGATTCCCAAGTCGGGAAAAATGTAATTAGGTTTTCTATCCAGAATTTCTCAGTAGCAGCCCGGAGTCTGGATTTGTGCCCGGTTGATGGCAATAGGCTCGCCCCCTATTACATGGGACTTAAACATTATTGGGTAAATGTGTGTGTGGGTTATAAATACTTGCGTGATGCTATGTAGGTATTTTATGTATTTGTTATGTGTTTTTTTTTTGTTCTTCTAACTGAACAGACAGCTGTGCTGCTGGGGAGTTTGTTGCGCCACTTCTTCTTCCCAGCTAATGCACTAGGAAGCGGTGAAGGGTGGGCGTTTTGGGGGACTGTCTTTTGTAATTTTGACGTTCGAAAAGTGCCGATTCTCAGCCTAGTTTGAATAAATGACTTTTGGATTTTTGTACGTATTTGGTTGATGATAATGTGCCTAGTCACCATGAGTGCTGACTCATAATAGTCTATATTTACTTACATAAATACAAGAATATAAACATACGGTAGACATAGGTACCTATTGAGCCAAGCCAATATAATATTATGTCGCGAAGGCGTTTTTCGTTGGCATTTTTAATCTTGATGCGATCTTTATGAGTGGTTCAAGTTATAAACTTTAGGAGTTTGTTGCGCCACTTCTTCTTCCCAGCTTAAGCACTAGGAAGTGGTGAAGGGTGGGCGTTTTTGGGGGACTGTCTTATGTAATTTTGACGTTCGAAAAGTGCTGATTCTCAGCCTAGTTTGAATAAATGACTTTTGAATTTGAATTTGAACTGAATCTGGCTTTCCTGATTTTGCACTAAGTACAGGATACCATAATCATTTGTAGGGCAGGTCGAGGTGGCAGTTGGTAACAGTTGGTACACAAAAAAACATACACATACATACATACATACTCGTACAAAGCACAAAAAAATGACAATGACACTGTTATGTACGTAATCTATTCGATTTATGAAGACGAGGTGTGACTCTGGATTTTTTATTTGTCTGTGTGTGATATCTTGTTTATTTATTTATTTTATTTGGGACAAAAAACAGTTATACATTACAGCATTTACAAAAAGTAGTTAAAATACAGTCGAAAAAACGTATAACCCACACTATTGTCCACGAAGTGACATCAGAGTATGAAAACGAACGCATGCTAAGCGAAAACAAAACAGAAAAAAAAAGGAAGTACATATACACTTGTTAGTATATATACTTGTTTATACCTTTTTACTCGATTACGGCGAAGGAGGGTTATGAATTTTTGACCGGTATGTACGTAATACGTATCTATGTTCATCTGTAACCTCATAACTTCTAAACTACTCATCCTAATTCGACAAAAGAGGTATCGTTGGAAGCGTCTTGATCGTTATAGGCTAGGATATACATATAAATGTAACGTCACATTAAATTGGCGCATAAATATGGCGCCCTCTAGAGGACATAAAGTGACGAATAAAATAAATATTAGTATTTAATCATGATATAATTATGTTGGGTATCAAATGAAAGGGCTTAATTAGCACATTTCTAAAATATGTAATTCTATTATAATCCTAACTACGAAAATCACACACAGGCAAATAAAAAATCTGGGGACATACTGTTCAATTTTAGACTTTATTTTTATTTTTATATAATATAACTTACTAACTATTTAACTAATAGTACAATTTATCACATTAAACACCCAGTGCTCTTCTTCCTCTCTCCTACTTGATCTATGCTGTGCCCGACAGGGTCCATAATTCTGATTAATTTATCTATATACCTACCACCTTTATATACGTATATTATGGTACGCAATAAAGAATTGAGGATTAAGAATTTATGCCTTAACACGTGTGACTCCGGAGTTTTAATATTTGTCTGTGTGTTTTCATGTTTATACCTTTTTAGTTAACTTTTTTGTCGTAGTTGAGTTTTAGTTTTATAACTTTTATTTTTAGTTGGCGTTTTTCGGTCGACATGGATTTTCATACCAAGATTGCCAGCCGCCTGCTCGCATGTATGTGACCAGTTCAACATTTTCGATTTATCTCGAAGAAGGTTATCAAAATAATGCTCGAATTTCCAATCATGTTTGGGAAAATACTTTTTCCTACTCTAGTAACAGGCCTGTCTCTCTTACATTCGACTATCCACGAAGTTTAACTTTTTAAATGATATAGCTATAGATGTGTGATATTAAAGTGAACTTTTCATATTTGCGCCTTGTCGGACGCGTGTTATAATCATTTCATACTTGTAGCATACCGACTTGTGTGGTGCACGCACCTGTTGTCGGCCGTCACTTAAAAGTTTTAAAAAAATCCGTCTCAAAACTAAAGCTAACTTTTTATAGGTACGGAGAACTTATTATTACTAGCCCGTACTGTCCCACTGTTGGGCTAATTCCTTCCTCCTTTCTTCCATCGGTCGGGGTTCTGTACGGAAAACTGATCCTAGTTATTTCTAAACATTCATTTTTATGCTATAAGATTATTGGCCTTTACTAACATAGATCTTAAGAAAATTGTCACTAACACTTATGGATATGGATTCTGTCCGAAATAAATGACTAATAAATAAATAATAGTTTTATCATTGTTAAACTCCTTCTCAAAAAAATAAAAGTAATAATATTATTTTAAATAATTGAATAAAAATGGAATTTCCTAGCTATTCTGTTATCTAATGAAGATATTTCAATATTTGCAATTGGTATACAAGGAAATAAATTAAATGAATGAATACTTCGGTTTAGCAATTCGTAAGAGATACTAAAACTTTACCGACAACCGGTGCACTTACCTCACTTAATAACTGTGCAAAATCCTTAATGTCAGCGTATTGTATGGTGTTAATTTATAACTGGCACAGAGGTCGATATAACTGGTTGCGCAGTTCTGTGCAAAACGGCTATTATGTGCAGTTTTTGCACAAAATTATATAGCCCAACGGTTGAGGCGCTCGTCGAGTTTGCATCCTACCCATTGCATTTTTGACGTGCATCCACTTAGGTAGGTTTTCATCATGCAGGTCGTTGAAATGCATTTAAATAGCCGTCATCATCATCATTTCGGTTGAAAGACGTCCACTGCTGGACTTAGGCCTGCACCAAGCATCGCCACAGCGCCCAAACCTGAGTTTCTCGCATCCAGCAGTTCCTCACAACCTTCACCAAAGACAAGTGTCTGTTTGTAATGTCAAAATAACAGCTGTTTACTAAATGCTTGAAAGTATACCTACACGATCCTTAAAGTTTTTTTTTTTTTGTGTTTTTTGTCTCTCTGTCTGTTTGGTCCGGCTAATATCCAAAACGGACCACGTTTGACGGGACCTTCACTGGCAGATAGCCGATGTTATAAGGAGTAACTTTTATTTTATAAAAGAATTAGGGTCCACGCGGACGAAGCCGCGGGCAGCAGCTAATTTACATAAATATTATTAATAATCCTAATACTAAGTATCCTAACTATATAATATACTATAATATAATATTATATGATATTATAAAAGTTGGTTTGTTTGTTACGCTTTCACGCTAAAACGGCTGAACAGATTTGAATGAAATTTGGCACATGGGTAGCCCATGACCTGGAGAAGGATATAGGATTCATATATATAGGATTCTAATATTCTATACTTTTTATCCCGATATCCCCAAGGGATCGATACTTATGCGGGTGAAATCGCGGCAGCTAGTAGTTATTACAGGATGGCAGGGACATCGACGCGAAAACTATTACCATTTAGTACATGATTCGATGACGAAAAATTTCTACGCGGGGTTCAGAATCATGAACCATGGTAACAGTTTTCGCGTCGATGTCCCTGCCACCCTGTATAAGTCTGAAATCGCCAACCTATCTTGAGCAAGCGTGGTGATCAATGCTCGTGCCTTCTTTGTATGAGAAGAGGCCTTTGCAGACATGGGACATTAATAAGTTGCTACCTATTATTATAAGTTATTCTCATGTAGTTCTTGGAAAGAAGAAAAGAAAGAGGGTCATTGACTTGTTTAGCGAGATATCACACAGAAAAAATATAATTATGTATAATCGTGATCATAAAGGTATAAAAAATCTTTGATACTTCATAATGAGTCTTGTCATCTTATATTAACTAAACTGGCAGTTGAGTAATTATGAAGGATTTAAATATTTATGCATTTCTTGATTTGTGAATACGGACTTAACAATATTGTACTGTCAGGGAAACTTGATTGTTTAGCGAATTGACTTATGACGTATGCTATCGAACTCAAACTCAAAACATTTATTTCAAATAAACCAAATACAGGCACTTTTGAATTTGTCAAGGGGTCGGTCTGTCAGAAATATGAAGCTATTTGCCCATTCCAACGCGTAGTAGGTTCCTATGGAGAAGAACGGGCAAGAAACTCCACGGACACTCTTTTAATTTTTAAAGGACAATGACCAAGTGACTAAGGAACCTAATATCGGTATGAAACATGCAGTGACTCAAAGATTTATGGTTTAATTAAAAGGATAATTTTAGGGCTTTCAGATGTAATTTACCATTTTACCATAATTCTCGGCATTACACGGTAATTAGGTCTCAAAATCTAGGTTTAGAATCGAATCTCTCGATTTTTTGTCACAATGTATGCTGTTAAATTCAAAATACGAATTAGTCAAAATAACGTTTCAGAATTTTCAATGCTCGTCAATTCCGACATTCATTTCCGACAATGTTTATATAATCATAAAACGTTCACGTTAATGGGACCTATACGTTACACCATGGTTAAAACCATAAGATCAAAGTGCTGAACATTTAACATAACGAATTAAATAAATAAATAACATAGCTAATTAAATTAAATCCAAACTGCAAAATAATAATGGCCTAGTAGTAGAGATTAAAACAAAACATATAAATGAAATAATTCAATTAATTATACAAAAATAATAAACAATTTTAAAAGTAAATACCTATCGGTCGAGATTGTACTTAAAACTAAACGAATGGGACGTGCATATAAGCTAGAAAGAGAAAACCCGCCGTTCTGTCGCCAGCATATTCTGCTCAGGATGCGCGCGCATAGAATCTTAGCACATGTTTGTGTTTGTTCTGTTTTCAAAGAGTTTCTTTTGATGAATGAAACAGGCAAAGGTCTCTAAAACCTTCTGCCTTTCGCATAACCAAAAGGTTTGCTTATGTACTTTTAACATCTTAACAGATTATTATTACAATGTAATAATAATAATTAGTTGTTATTAATATCTGTTGTTACTAATTATTCAACTATAATTTTAATAATTGGATGCGTAAATTAATTATTTTGCGTAAGTCAAGAAGGTTTTATTGTTTACATACTCTTTGAAGCCAATGACATGTGACATTACGTGGGTGAAAAAAACAATTTAGAGGTCAAATAAGAAATCAAAATAAAAACTGATACTTTTATGGTGTTTTTTATACGGAGAATTTAAGGATTCGCATTACTAGATAAAATTATTATATTTAAAAACAAGATTTATCAACATTATAAACTTAAGTCACCACAGAACAAATAGCGATACCAGAAATGGTCAATCTCTTTTATCAACTTAAGACGCTTGCGTGTTCAGTACAGAGCTCACGCAACGCGTCGTACGTCCAGCCAGTATAAGGTTCGCCCATCAAAGAGCGCTGTCCCAAATTAGACGCATTATTAATTTAATATACATAAAACAAAAAGTATTTTAATAAAACACGTAGGTATACTAAAAGATCAATAATTAAATTAGCTTTAAAATGGTGAGTTCCAGTTTTTTTTTTTTTTTCAATTTTAGTTTTTTATCCGTATTAAATTAATTTGTAAAGTTATGTCTACATAACTTTACAAATTAATTTCACTATGTAATAAAAACATAATCTTAAATGTTCCTTTAATAAGTTGTTATAAAACTGCTCTAATTTAACATATATTTTTTCAAAATCATTAACACTACTCGTTTAGACGTGATCTTCAGTAGAAAATCATTAAAAGTCGGTTAACGTCACCTTCAATAATTGTCCGTATTTACAAATCAGAATTTTATCTTCAAAATAGTGTAATTTCATAAGACTAATAAAGAATGCCACGTTGGTCCAGTGGTCGCAAGCGCTACTGCTTACCATGAAGTCCTAGGTTCAATTCCCAGGTCCGGCAAAGGGTTATTGGGTTTTTCCCTCAGGAATTTCTCAGTAGCAGCCCGGAGTCTAGATTTGTACCTGCTTGATGGCAATAGGGTCGCCCCCATGGGACTTAAACATAACTGGCAAAATGTGGGTGTACATTGTATGTAAACCTTTGCCTAACCTTTCCGAGATTACAGACGTGATGTTATGTTACTAAGTATGTAGATACTCTTTAAAATATTATTTACTACCTGCGTCCCGCGGTTTAACCCTCATAACTCTCGATCCCGTGGAAATATCGGGATAAATAGTATTCCATGTCCTTACCCAGATCATAGTCTACCCATGTACCAAATTTCATTTAAATCCGTTTAGCCGTTTTAGCTTGAAAGCGCAAAAATAAACAAACTCACTTGCATTTAAGGATCAAATCAAATCTTTTTATTGTGGGCATAGGTTATACAGACAGATGTTAGGTAAATTACAGTTTCATTATGTCCTGCCTAATAGGCATATAATAGTTATGTCAACATGCAGTATAAAACAATTCTTAGGTATCACATATAAAACAATTCTTACAAAATAACAATTAGGTGTATGGTGACAGATTGTAGTAGGTACTAATTATTAAGAAAATCTTGAATCGTGTAGTAAGCTTTATCAATAAAAAAAACACGCAATTTATATTTGAATAGTGGGAGTTCCTTGGTGGTTAAATGTCCACAGGTATATTATTGTAAATTTTAGATGCCATTCCAAAAAAAACTCAGATCCTCGACAAACTAAGAGGCCTTTGCCCTGCATTATGACAAATTCCAGGCCGATATTATTATATCTGTACAAAGATAAGTTACGGTACATTATACCCAAATTAACGACGATGGAAGGGTTAACAGTTAACCTGTCAAAACCGGGTCGGGAACCTTTTAAATCTGACTTTAACACCTGTCATCTCAAATTATTTAAATTGTCCGAGAGTTTTAAAAGTTAAATGTGTGACTTCTGAGTTTCCCTTCATTTAAATATAATTATTATATGTTATGTATATTACAATTATACATATTTTTATTCGGAATCTTGTCAGTCGTGATTTTCGTTTAAATTTGTTGTCGTAAAAAGCCGTTAATATTTATCACTGCGTAGGTACCTATTTAATTGACACTTGAAGCAATCTTGATAACTTTTCAAACAGTGAACACTGCTCGATACAGCACTTTAATTGCGTAACAAACTTTCAATCAAAATCTGAATGATTGTTAAAAATATTACTAATCCATTGCTTCATATGTTCGAAGTTCGTTCTGCTCAACAAAGTCAATAACACAATGAATGTTGTTGAACTGTCAAAATGAAAGACATTGCTATTTCTTCTTCTGCTTCTATTTTTACGGTTAGTGATAAACCTGGTGTCAGAGTTTTAAAGCCACTATGGGCCTTTGACTTGGCTTCACATGCCGTCGAGAAATATCTCTAAGGCATGCCGGTTTTGGGCACGTCACAATTGCGGCGATAAGTCCCCTCTTTGAGGAGTGGCTAGAGAGGCGCCACGGCGTCTTCACCTTCCGCCTGACGCAGGTCCTCACTGGATACGGTTATTTCGGGAGGTTCCTGTTCAGGATAAAGCGGGAGGAAACGCCCGGGTGTTACCATTGTGTGGATCGCCCGGAGGACACGGTGGAGCATACGGTGGAGGTCTGCCCGGCTTGCGCGGGGCACCGCCGTGTCCTCACGGAGGCGATCGGCAGCGGCGATCTCTCGCGTCCGGCCCTGGTTCAGGCCATGGTCCGGAGCGAGAGTGCATGGGAAGCCGTCACTTCCTTCTGCGAAGCAGTAATGCTCGCAAAGGAGGAGGCGGAGCGCGCGAGGGAAATGCAAGATGCGCGCCCTCGCGCCCCTAGTCACCGCAGGAGACGCCCCGGGCGTCGGGAGTCGCGAACCGACTTCCGGCCACCGTAGGCGCGGGCTTGCGGACGGTGGGCAATGGGTAGCTCGCCGTCCGATTAGGACCAGGCCCGGGTCGACGGCGCGTTGTGTTCCACGCGCGCCTCAAAGAGATGTCAGCACCAACTGACGGGGTCCGTAAGGGCCAATGCCTGCCAGGGTTGCGAGTTTGTCCGAAAGGGATATCGCGGCCCCGGCACACAGGCAACGGAAGGAACACGGGTGGGTTTTAGTCAGTAAAAGTCTGACACTCCCTCTCACTCCGCCCAGAGCGGGAGGAGTCATTTGATGACGCCCCACCCAAAAAAAAAAAAAAAAAGGCATGCCGGTTTCCTCACGATGTTTTCCTTCACCGTTTTTGAAACAAGTGATAATTATACAATACGCACTTGAATCCAAAAAGTCAGAGGTGCGTGCCTTGGGTTCGAACTCGAGACCTATGACTTGGCAGTCTGAAGGTCACACCCACGATATCCTATGGTGGCGACCCTGAACTTGAACAAATATAGAGTAAAGGGATATCTCCGGATATCTATGGTCACACCACTATCATTGCTACTGTTACTGTATAACGCGTAAACCCCGCAGGCATCAGCAAGTTGCAATTGCAAGTAGGCAAGTCAAGTCGCTTACTACAACGCAGTCCGTGCCTCGTTGTAGTAAGCGAGTATTAGCACAAAACTTCTATTGTCAATACTAATAGTCTCTGTATTGTCTCTTCCCTGCTAATATCTTTCTTGGTACTAGGTAACCAAAAAGGCTTATGAGCCAGACGGGCAAAAATATGGAACTGATGAAGAGAATTGAAACGTATCGATGAGATATTCATAAAAATAATAATTAAGACGCAGATATATGCCAGTGACCTTGAGTGGTTAGCTTGCGTGTTCTGTACTAAGCTCACGCTACGCGTCGTACGTCCAGCCAGTAATAGGACTCGCCCATCAAGGCGCGCTGTCCCATATTAGACGCATTATTAATTTATTATACATAAAACAAAAGGAATTGTAATAAAACACGTACACTAAAAATCAATACTTAAATTATCTTTAAAATGAAATTTAATCAAATTCTTTTAAAAGAATATTTCAGAAAAATTGCTTTTGCGTGATTGTCAGTTTTTTATCCGCATTAGACATAACTTTACAAATATTTTCACTATGTAATTTATACGTAATCTAGAACATTCATAAATTATGTTATTTAGAAAATGCTCTCATTTAACATATATTTTTTCCTAATTATTAAGACTACTTGTTTAGACGCCATCTTCAGTATACAATCATTAAAATTTGGTTACCTTCGCCTTAATAGTGCATTTTATCCAAAAGACGTCCGTCCGGCGTTTAAAACTTTTACATAAAAATGTTATCGGTAAAAGTGTGGTATTTGGAACAAATATGACAAAAAATAAAATGTCACTTTCGTTTATTAGAGTATAAGCAATTATTTATGTAAGGTTTTATGCCCATGAATAAAATGTAAATATTCGTACATGCCACTGAACCTATCAACTAACCAACTTTGCCATGCACCATAGTCGACGAATAAGTGTCTTTGTTATTGTCATTGTCCACTGTTGTATATCAGATATGTCAGACAGTCATGGACCTACTCAGTAGTATGTAGGTACTGACTGTCTGTCTGAGGCTTTATGTTACCAGCACTGAACCAAGAATCACTATTATGAGCAAATTAATTTATAGTAAGTATAAAACACAGTGCTTATTCTGCAATTTGAAACCCCATCTAGCAAATATGTAGTAAATTTTTTTACCAGTAAAACGCTGACGATTTTAATCAAACCTAGGACATCAAAAAGCCTTCACCACTACCACACCATAGTGACATAAAAAATGCCATTACAAAAAATATATGTAAAGCTGCGATAAACTTATGCCGATAGTCTTCGAAGGAACAAGGAACGTGCGAGCGAGAGGTCCGAGTGTGAAGAAGACAGAGGATTGCATCATGGAAGGTGTAAAAGATGAAACACGAAAGTGACGCGTGTTTTAGTGATGGGGTCTTTTTGCAAATTGGATTTGTCGATGAAACAATATTTTTTGTTTTTAGTAAGTATTTTTAATAATTTTTTATGTAGGTATTTGTTTGACTGGTTTATTTTCTGTATTTCATCGTTTTAAGGTGTTATTAATTTTTTCTGTAATGCCAATAAACTCATTTATCTTTCTTTGTTTCTTTATGTCATTACTGAATTGATTTTGAGACAGGTTTTTGAATGAAATTTTCATTCTAGACTACGCGTGGCCAAGTAAATCTAGCGTCTTTAAGTATCTAAAGAAGCGAAAATATTAGAAACAAGACGAAGGTAACTGATGCACTAAAAAAACAGACAATAGATGGACCACAAAAACCACAAAATGGTAAGGAAAGAGGAAAGTTGGTAGACAAACGATGGATCGACGATATCACTCAATCTTTTTTTAAATAATTTATATTTTAATATATAAAATGTCATCTAATATGTAAGATATGGAAGAGATAAAGGCTTATTTATTTTATTTTATACGTGTCTAAAGATCGTTATTGCGCATAAAGAATTATTCTTCGGCATTATCATTCTACCTAGTAAATTGTATTTACGTAAAGTTGTTTTTGCGTAACCCGCAGAAATTAATACATGGAATTTCAAAGGATTATCGGATAATGAGATATTTAAATTAAGAGAAACAAGCCTGAACCTGCGTATGAGATTGAAAAAAAATTAGAAGACAATAGACACAAATGAATTACCACCTTATCAATGCCTATATGAGTTCAATGGGATTGAGATCACAGGATCTCAATCCCATTGAACTCATATGAAATTCTAGAATAGATAGAAACTTCGTCTATATCCTACTATTTGTCCACAAAAACTAATCATTACTTTATCTTAATGTAACCCCAGAAATAAATCTAAAACTATCGATATCGACACCCAAACTATGTCCCAATCCCATCCCCAGAGGTCACGGCCTAAAGCCGTCTTGAAACGAGTTCCCCGCGGTACCGTCGACGACTAAATAATAATAATATACACACACAACACACACACACAACTCACACCCACACACAACCTTAGGAAGCAAAGGCGCGATGAAGGGGGCAAATTCCGCACTTTTTGACCCCAACACAGGAATAAAAGGGTTATTGTTTTCCTGCTTTTAGATTTATTTGTCATCGCATCGACTTTTGTAGGTGGTTCTAAGAATGAGATAGGTTATCTAGCGTCTCCTGAGGACCTGTCAAAATCATTGGCTGGGCAGGTGATATGCAGGGCAGGTCAAGGGCAGGGCAGCTCAAAGTAAAAGTTGGTGCGCATATGGTACAAAATTGAATGACAACTTCTTTGCAAATGGTACAAAATTGAATGACAACTTTTTCTTCTAATATTGAGCTGCAAATGATAAGACTGTATGGTAAGATACTTTTCCCAGCAGTGGCAAACCTATGTTGTCCCACTGCTGGGCAAAAAAATTAAAATGAGAAAATTTGAAAATTATGGAAGATACCTTTGGGTCTCTTCCATAATTTTCAAATTTTCTTTGTGTTTTGCCTTCTCCGGCCAATCAATCAGGAACGGCGCCAAATCGTAATGCCACCAGTCGCGAGCAGACTTATCTTGCGCGAACTCTAGTTATTAATAATCTAGTTACTGAGTGAGTCTCACCAAGGACCACTGAATCATTCTCTGCAGGAGGACCTACATTGTTGTCGTGTTGTCTCTGTAATTATAATATTAATTACTAGCTGCGTCCCACGGTTCCACCCGCATAAGTCTCGATCTCGTTCAGTTCAGCCGTTTTAGCGTGAAAGCGTAACAAACAAACGAACTCACTTTCGCATATAATATTGTTATCCATTGAACATTATTTTAAAAACATTAATTACTAATCATTTTAGGAAATATTATTGTCTAAATACTTAATAAGGATTTTTTTTTTGATTAATAGAGTATTTGTGAATTATATCAAGATAACTGAACAGAGGTTTTGATAATTTCACTTCGAGCGTCAATTTAGAAGCTATATCTTAAATCACTGATCAACCTAACTACATATTTTTTTTTATCTATCGTTAAACTATCCACGTTATTTTTAAAATGAGAACGTTTGCAGCTGTTCGCAGGGTATGTATGTTTTTGTTTTTATGTATGTCCGTCGATTTCTCCGTCATTTGTGGACCGATTTGGGAAATTCTTTTTTGTATGAAAAGGTATGCTCTGAAGGACCACCATATAAATTTTATTAACTTTGCTTGGATAGTTTTTGAGTAAGCTTCAATAATACGTATTTTTCCCACTTAGTATAATGTGGATGATATGATGATAACTTCCTGTCACTGTTATTTACATAGCAGGTAGTGGTTTTCGAATTTGTGTAGGTGTTTAGTTGTGGTAGGTACCACAACTAAAAAGAGAAAAATAAAAACAACCGATTTAAAAAAATAACACTATAAAGTGAAAAATAACTTTAATTTCGGAAGTCGGTGGCAACAAACGATAATTCAAAACCAAAGACACCGACTACCGTTGTTTTTTTTTTGTGTCGAAAGTTTTTGGTCATAAAAATTAAAAATCAAAGTTTACTACGCTAGGCCACCACTTACCACCGACACATGAAGTCTATCGAAGTACATAATGCTGTCTCCTATCAAACAAATGATTCCATTGTCCAACGACCTACAATTAATACAGGAAACACAAAGCAAGAGTAAACACTAGAATATTTGCCCAATCTCGCAGCCTAGTAGCGGCATTGGCCGGAGATTGGCACTGGCAACATAACAATAGCGGCCGGGATTTGGAATAAATTAGTCATTTCCTACTGGAGTATTCGTTTCGGTATTTTGTCATAGAATAGTTTGTAGAGTGGTCAAATGATTATAGTGATGACAGGAATCACAAAACATAATATTACGCTTGTTTTCCTCGAGGTGTTAGGCAGAGCCTATAGTTGGTACACCCAGATTTCGCCAGTTATTTTTAATTCCCATGTAATAGGGGGCGAGCCTATTGCCATCAACCGGGCACAAATCCAGACTCCGGGCTGCTACTGAGAAATTTCAGATGGAAAAATTCAATACTTCACTATCACGTACGGTAAAAATATGTTTCATTATCATCTGTCTAACCTCTTTTAGTTTAACCGGATGCAACTGAATACCAGTATTTTACATAAAGCGACTGCCTATCTGATCTCCACAACCCAGTTACTGGGTAACACGTTACTGTGCGTTTCAACTGGCGAAACATTCACAACAAAACATGTTGAATTTATTTATTCTATTTCCTGTCAAACATTGTATCGAATATTGACAGAAAATAGAGATTTTAACATGTTTTGTTGCGAATGTTTCACCTGTGCAAACGCAAAGTTACTATACGAGCAAGACTGGTTGCCAGACTTTCGGGTTTCTGACTACCAGTAACGACTGTCAAAGATCTACGAATGACAGCCGGGACTAACTGCTTAACGTGCTTTCCGAGGCACGGAGTCTCGATATGTGACGGATGGTCAACCATCGACGGACCGATCTCCGAAAACGTGACTGGTATGGGGTACGTTACTGGGGTATGGCCAAAAAGCACGCTGTTTCACTTGGCATCGTGTCCGACAGAGATAGTATCAGTGATGAACAGTTAGACGCTGGTCTACATGCACAACGTCTAGTTCGCAGGCACACAAACACCGTTCCGAACTATTTTAGTAAAACGAGCGCGTAAAAAATGACGAAAAGTCCTTTGGAAAATCGAGTTTTATGAATTGAATTTTAGTTTATTGAACTCTAAGATAATTGAGCTTTTTTCGGTGCCGACTTTGTTTTGGAGATTTTACACTTCTTTTATTACTTATTTACGCAAAAAGTTTCGTTAAAATTAGCAAGAAAAACGAATCTTTGTTGGCTCCTTACTTTTTCTTATTTCATTATTTTAGTATTCTGTTTCCGCACAGACAGAATTAATATTGAAACAAAACGATATCATGTTTAACTGTACGAAATTTGTATGGATAAAATAACAACTAGCCACCACCTTAACCTTTAAGATCAACCCGTGTGACAGTAATATAATTTAGCAACAAGCCCCTCTACACTCAGTAACAAAAGCAAATTTCTCGGATCTATTTAAAATATAGTAATGTGATAGGTAGGTACAACGAAATTCACAAAAGTGCGAGTGCAACGTCTCTTCATTCTTTTTATCCATTAGGCTTAATGCTTCTTGACATTCAAATAATGTATGTTTAATATTTGATAGGTCAAAAGAACTCAATGTCACCTACAAAACTGAAGGAAAGTCACCTATCAATGTCATAATTCTTACATGACACTATGCCGAATTTTTATTCATTTTATTGACATTTTCAGGTGGATTGAAAATATTGGAATTAATTGTTGATTATGATGGTGGTGGCTACATTTAACAATCACTCTTTTTCAGTAAGTACTAAAATAAATAATTATTCGTCTGAATGTTTCGTAAAAGGTATCTTTATTTTTATTTTTTAATAAATAATTTACAAAAATATTGACCAATTAAATAATTTTTACATTTCTTCAAAAGTACCCAATACAAATAAACTATTCCTAAAATTATTGTCATAAAGGAAACATAATTTTAATAATATTTTAACTTGTGGACTTCATACTAGGTCAGATCCTGTCTCATGGAGTCCTTAAGAGTATTTAACGATTTGAAATTTCAGGGTCAATACTGTACAGTAGTTTTTGAGTATAGTTTACAACATTGGTTTGTTACCGTTGCTATCTCTGTACATTTATGAAATATGTGTGTTCGTAGTTAAGAATAAAAAATTATTTAAGACAGCAAATGAAGTAAATCCTCGTAATAGACGAGATCCATTTAAATTAGTGCTGAATGATTTGCCAAGACTTGCCAAATACAATAAGAACTGCCTAGCAATGTGCGTGCGTATTTTTAACAAGATACCAAGTCAATTCAAATCATTAAATTCTAGATTATTTAAGATAAAGTTATACAAGTGGTTGAATGAGTGTAACTTCTATTGCATAAAAGAATTTATGGAGAAAAAATGTTGATGTAAGACGTTATAACATTTTCAAATACCCAAAAATTTTGCATGCTATGTTTTATCTTAGCTTAACATGTTTGTGCCATTATAATTATATTTTAACACCATTTTATACCATGTTCTATGCAAATAAATGATTTATTATTATTATTATTATTATTACAAAAATACAAATCTCTTGTCTTTATAATATTAGTGTAGATAAGTCCAGGTTTCCTCACGATGTTTTCCTTCACCGATTTTAGTAATAAAATACAATAGACGACGTATATTTAGTAACCTAATCCGCTTAACTGTTCTTAAAGAGTCATAAAGAACCCTGTAAGAATTCGACACGTGTTTCACCTCTCAACGAGGCATCCGCAGGATGACGATTGACTTGTTGCGAACCCGGACCCGATGGCGACGTGTGGACACGTCAAGCGTCGAGACCAGAGTCTCTGCTCATAGGATGCCTCGTTGAGAGGTGAAACACGTGTCAGATAGAGACTATCAGATATTAACTATAAGTCCAGGTTTCCTCACGATGTTTTCCTTCACCGATGTAAGTAATGTCCAAGATAAACTCAGAAAGTATATATTATGTGATGACTATTCATAAGTTATACTTTATAAAAATAAAATACCATACATTTATTTGTCGTTTCTGCATTATAATAATTATTATTCTTTGACCGGCCATCATAGCTTAAGGATCTTCTCGACGGTTGACCTATGCAAATGAGTCCGTACTTCCCTCACTAATGCCACTATTAAAATAATAATACTTTACTATCTTCTAAATAAAATTATTAAATTAAATAGTATACTGTTATTAAATTTTTGCGAAAAGGTTCTTCCGGGAAAGTACTATGTACTAACATAGCCTGTAGCAATATCTGTAAGGTGAAATTACTGGCACTCGAGATACTTCGACTTCATCTCTAAGTTTAACAATGTTTTAGTAAACCTTATGGCCAATTCTCGTACATTAAAAACGTTCACATTCTAGTCGCAGTCTGTCAAACTTGTCAAAAATGTTGGTCAATTGATTGTATTTTTGACAGATTGCGAATGAGATGCGAATGCGAACGTTCTTAAAAATTACGGGAATTGCCCCTTATGTTTACACGGTGTCCTATTCGGTATTCAAAACTAGTTTTTGTTTATTTTGACGTTCATCCTTAGTTTTAGCAACGTCACAAATAGCTGTCATATATTTCGCTGTTGGGCTTAATTTTGCAATAAGACGAGTACTCTATGGAAATAAGAAATATGGCTAACTAATGCATGAACCTTTATGGTATTGTATGTTTATTACGTTATCTATGAGTGTATTTATTAAAAGTTGTATCTGGACAATAAAAGATTTAATTTAGGTACTCTCTTTTCATGATTTTTTCTTTTCGTGTAGTTAGTGACTAACCTGATATCAGAGTTTTTAAGCCGCCCCCGGCCTTTGACTTGGCTTCACATGCCGTCGAGAAATATCTCTCAGGCATGCCGGTTTCCTCACAATATTTTCCTTCACCGTTTTTGAAGCAAGTGATAATAGGGATGATGACAAAAAAAAATTTTTTAGTCCGTCTGAGATTATAAAAAAATATTGGACACGTATTTTTAATTTTTTTACGTAATCTAAAGATTACGGCGATACAGTGAGGTAAAATGTGCCATGACATCACGAGTAGGTAGATTTTATACATACTAGTGACGTAGCGACCCCCACTCCCCAACCTAAAATGCGTTTTATCTAAGTATTTTTTTATTAATATGATAAAGCAAAAAATACGTGTCTAATATTTTTTTATTATCTGACTGATGGACTAATTAGAATTTCATATTTTTTACCCAGGCATCATCCCTATTAAACAATGCGCATACGAATCCGAAAAGTCAGAGTTGCGTGCCTTGGGTTCGAACTCGAGACCTATGACTTGGCAGTCTGACGGTCACACCACTAAAATCAATCCAATAAATTTTAGTCAACAGTAAAGTTACCATTATCGCCAATTCAGATTCCGACGCACATGTACCCTGATCAATCGCTCTCCGGGACATTTTCCACACGCAACCTTGTTCTTTGTTCAGCCAAATTCATTGTGTTGTAACAACATAAAGAATAGCATGCAAATAACTGATAACACATAAATATAACGGTTGTTACAAGAAAGGTGTTCTGTATATGGGAACATAGGCGCATGCGTCGCATATTTTCTGCTACACCTATGGGGCTGTGATAAAGAATAACGTCGTATGTGCAAAATGGTTTAGTTCCTCTGTGGTTGAGGATTCCGGGTGAAGCTCGCTTCCACCTTCGGCCTGATCATCACTTACCATCGGTTGAGATGCAGGTCAAGAGCTTCCTCGTTGCGGTAAGAAAAAAAAGGATGGTGACATAATAATATGGCAAATAAATCTAGGAGTACGCCGCCGTTTAGAAAAACTATTTGGTTATTTGTTTTTCGCACTAATTATGATATTTTTATGGAAGTTTAGTGTTGTTATAATTATATGAAAGTGCACTTTATTATTTGCGGTATAATAGTGGTGCTGCCTCGGCCCGGCTAAAGTGCCGTAAGCATTGCATTGTCATTGTTACTGTCACTTGTTATTTTGTTTGATTGTTGAGGTTAGTTCGTCGCTCTTTGTATATAAATATAAAAGTCACTACAACTACTGAATTTACGAAAAATTCATTAGCAAATGAAAATGGCTGAAAGATAGATTAGGTTAGGTTAGAACTGTGACCATATAACGGTACGTTTAGGCAAAAGAGAATGTAATGTTTTGGGAATGTGGTATTTTACAGCCAACTAACCTCAACAATGAAACAAAATAACAAGTGACAGTGACAATGACAATGCAATGCTTACGGCATTTTAGCCGGACAGAGGCAGCGCCCATTTCAACAATTCATCATTGAAGATTCTTAACATTCTACTTGATAGTTTTTATTTTTTTTATTTTATCTCAATACACACTTGCTTTTCCAACTCACTTTAGACATTGGCAGAATAGTCGACATCGGCTTTGCTTGCCATAATAAAGAATAGAAAAGAATAGAGGCAGCGCCACTATTATGCCGCTACCGGCACTCTATATACTGCCTGTTTATTTAGAAAAAAAATGGCATTACTGCATCACTTCAAATAGGCGTTATGTGTATAGCCTAGCCTATTCCAAATTATGTTGGCGTCAGCTTCCAGTCTCATACAGCAGCTGCATATGCAGCGGATGCAGCTGAATACTTTACATGGGGAGACTGCCTATCTGACCTCCACGTAATAGTAAGACTTGTGTTCAAATTTGAAGAAGAAGAAGTATTGTTTATAGTTCTTTGCCGCAAAAAAAGCAAAAACACAGATACGCCCTTTTAGCTCAGAACTGTAACATTATTTACATTCACTACTTTATAAAATATATGCGTTTTTATCGTTAATTAAATTAACCAGAAATAATGTACGCATGCAAATATCGGCTAGTCTGAGAATGTCCTGGAATAACTCACGGCTCGTCTTTCCTAAATGGGTGAGCTTTATTCCCAGGATTTCTGAGTAAATCTACCTGTTAGCAGTTTTGGTGGCATTTCAAGATCTTAAAGAATTTGTTGAGGATTGTTGAAGAACGATTTCTTGGTATTAATTCTCTTTTTTCCATGCACAGTGAAACGTGCCTATGTCTTGATGGTCCAGTGGTTAAGGCCTCGGCTCTCGGGCACGAGTTGTAGGTTCAAATACGGGCAAGTATAATGAGAATTTTTAAATTTATATGAACCTACTCTCTGTGTTTATCTTGGTCATTACTGCCATTGTTAATTGACTCAGGCGTGTCTTTGCGGAAATCCATTATAAAATAGAATAAACGACGTATAATTAGTAACCTAATCCGCTTAACTGTTCTTAAAGAGTCATAAGAACCCTGTAAGAAATCGACACGAGTTTCACCTCTAAGCAGATTTAAAAAAAAAAATACCGACGAAAAATTTCAATTCAGGGGTGTTCAGATTCATGTACTGAATCTATGGTATCAGTTTTCGCGTCGATGTCCCTGCCACCCTGTATAGTATGTAGTATATAGGATAATATACTATGTAGTATAGATACATAGTAAAACACAATACCTACCAAATCCGTTTTCCTGAAGTCCTACTTTCGGGTTGATTAATACGATACTAACTATCTAGTAAGAGGAACTATGGAGTAGGTACTTATATTGCCCGATCTTGTCCGCAAAATAATCTAAGTTCGAACCAACGAGCAACTAATTTCAACCACTTCAGGTACAAACTGACCGACTCCTTGACTATGCAAAATTTCATGTAAATAATTATTAAATTCAAGTTTATACTTTGAATTTTGGAGGTGCTCGTGGCTAGGTAATAACTAAAGGGAAAGCTACGCTTGCCGGGGTTAATCCATAGATGGGTGATCATCTTTACAAACCCTCCTCCGTGCCTCGGAATGCCCGTTAAGCCGTTGGTCCCGGCTGTCATTCGTGGATCTTTGATAGTCGTTACGGGTCATCAGAAGCCCGAAAGTCTGACAACCTGTCTTATCAACGGGTACCGCGAACGCAGTTACTTGGTTGTGGAGGTTAGATGGGCAGTCGCTCCATTTAAAATACTAGTATTCAGCTGCAACAGGTTAGACTGGAAACTGACCGCAATATAGTTGGGAGAAGGCTAAAGGCAGATATAGTTACTTTGAATTTCGACCCCGAGATGCTCTGTAGTCTGGAGTCAGTCTCACTACCAACCTTGTTGACTCCCCAATCCATTCACCACGACACAAGCTATTCTCTCACAACTTAAATCGACTCAAGAACTCAAGAAAAGTATATTTATTGTCAGGACCTCACCTTTAACACTCTTTTGCACTTATTTTAGCATAATCCTGCCACACAATATATTTAGGCACACGATTTAGCATTCAAATGTCCAAAATGAACGCCTAAGGTGTTCGAAAACCCACGAAAGTTTAAAAAAAGTGGCCAAGTGCGAGTCGGACTTGCACACTAAGGGTTTCGTATCACGGTAACTAAAATATTTATCTTTTTTTTCATAACTTCTGCGCCCCGCGGTTTTTCCCGCATAAATCTCTATCCCGTGGGAAGATCGGGATAAAAAGCATTCTATGTCCCATTCCAGGTCATGGTCTACATTGGTCTACTCATCGCTAGCATAAGCACTATTACATAGAATCAAGTTATTCCAACTGAACAGACAGCTGTGCTGCTGGGGAGTTTTTTGCGCCACTTCTTCGTTCCAGCTTAAGCACTAGGAAGTGGTGAAAGGTGGGCGTTTTTGGGGGACTGTCTTATGTAATTTTGACGTTCGATAAGTGCTGATTCTCAGCCTAGTTTGAATAAATGACTTTTGAATTTGATTTTTAATCATGTGCTAAATTTCATCGAAATCCGTTCAGCCGTCTTAGCGTGAATGCGTAACAAGCAAACAAACAAACTCACTTTCTCATTTATAATAATTATTATCAGTTAGGATTAGGATAGGTACTTTAGTAAGATTGAGCAATAAACGCTGGAAAAAAATACGCGTTTTTGTTGATAAAGCGACCATAATAGTACACACACTTTCTGAAAATTTGAACTATCTCCTATTACGGATCAAACGATATAGCCTTGTGACAGACGGACGGACAGCGGATCCATAGTAATAGGATCCCGTTTGGGTACGGAACCCTAAAAAAGTTTAAAAACTCTTCTGATTACCATATAATAGTCTATAAAGTGATAAAAAGTTGTAATAATATTATTTACAAGGCATTCCCGCCGAGCCGGCCGCCATTTTAAAATGGCGTAATGAAATGAGGGAAATAACAATGTTTTTACCTTCTTGTTTATTGAAAAGGAAGTTATTAAATCTGTCTGTTCGTTGATCAAGATTTTTAACAGCTTTTTTTCTTCAAGAATCGTCACCATTTTGAATCTGCTGGAAGGGATGTATATACAGTAGACCACGCGTTACTGGTTACATTTGGACTTTGAGCTGACCTAGCGTAGTACGGAGTTGTGATAGAATGCGACGCCAGCTTATACTATCACTTTTGTTACCACTAACGTACGGTTGACTGTACCTGTGTGTCTGTAAGATCAAAAACTTATGACACGTCAGAAGCTAGGTGCACGGCTCCAATAGGGATGATGCCTGGGTAAAAAAAAAACTAATTAGTCCGTCAGTCAGATAATAAAAAAATATTAGACACGTATTTTTTGCTTTATCATATTAATAAAAAAATACTTAAATAAAACGCATTTTAAGTTGGGGGGTGGGGGTCGTAAGTAAGTATAGTGACGTCATGGCACATTTTAACTCAATGTATCGCCGTAATCTTTAGATTACGTAAAAGAAGAAAAAATACATGTCCAATATTTTTTAATAATTAATAGGTATGAGAGGACAATGTAGGCCTTTCAACAAATATCAGGTACTTGACAAAATATAAAAAAGTGAACAAGTCTAGTCTACTACGCCTAAAGGTTAGATGGAGCCATAGAGGCAGAAGATTTGGAGTTTTCGAGATTGATCTACCATAAACACGATCTACGTGTGATGATCTTGCTAGTGTGTTCCCCATGGTATAATAGTTAATGAATCTTTGGTTGACGAGGTCATTATAGAGATTTCTTATTTGATTTTTTTATTTATTTTTTACCGATTGCTTGCAGCCATGTCCCAGTATTTTGCTTGCGCAGTTTGCATGTTCAAAATCCCAAGCAAACCCACGATCGAAACTAGTACTTAAAGAAAAAAATACCACTTTTTATAATGTATCATAAAAAACTCTCCGAAACAGATAAGTATGGTAAAAAGAGTATCAAAAAATATTATATTCTTTCAAAAAAATAAAAAAATGCAACACGCTACACGCCTTACACGGGTAGCCACCGCAAAAGGCTAGGGTTGTCTCAAACTGGAGTTTATACAAAAAATTGAGTTTTAAAAAAGTACGAAAATCTCAAATGTGGGTCTCGTGGCTAAGTAATAACGACCGCCCAGGTCGATCGATCAAGTTAAGCTAATCTTGTCGCGATCAGTTCATGGATGGGTGGTCACCCATCCATGAATGAATGGACTGATTTTAATTAAGCGATTTTAACATACAGAGACTCCTCCGTGCCTCGGAAAGCACGGTAAGCCGTTGGTCCCGGCTGTCATTCTTCGAACTTTGACAGTCGTTACGGGTAGTCAGAAGCTCGAAAGTCTGACAACCAGTCTTACCAAGGTGTATCGTATTACCAAGTTACTGGGCTGTAGAGGTCAGATAGGCAGTCGCAGTTGAAAGAAGGTTAATGCCTCGTTGGTCTAGTTGACACAAGCGCTACTGCTGAGCATGAGGGGTAGGTTCGATTCCCAGGTCGGGCGAAGTGATAATTGGGTTTTCCAACAGGAATTTCTCAGTAGCAGCTTGGAGTCTGGATTTGCGCCTGGTTGATGACAATAGGCTCGCCCCCTATTACATGGGAATTAAAAATAATGGCGAAATGTGCTTAAAAAAAAAAAGCTAAGTTCCACTCATAAATTCAAGTTAAAAAAAAACGTTTTTTTTTTAAGATGATCGAAATACGCGTAATTATATTTTAAAAGAATGCAGCCACTGCAGTCGCCGCAAAAGCATTTCATCACCTCTAATCAGCATAACAATTTATACTATCGGTTGTCTTAAAAATATTATACATTTTTCCTACCACTAAAACACCTTTTACTGCTGTACCATAACTACCCACCATTTATGCGAACCCATGATCAAATAAAAATGCACATGAAAAAATATATTTTACTATTTATAAATAATATATTTTATTATGAATAATTCAACAGTGCCACCCCTGCCGATCGCGCGGATATCGCACAGCATGGCGACTCTTGCGCAGTTTTCAACACAATGCCAAGAAGTTATTATGTTTGTATGTATGTTTGGAGAGGCAGAGCGACAGGTATCGACGGTGAGGTAAATAAATGATTTACATAGGTTGGTGCACTAAAATAACCTTCATTTAATGTGCTAGTCACAATATTATGTGAGTCACCTTCATTCAAAAAGTTGGCAACGTGTCGTCGCAAATAGCCGTCAAACATTTACCTGTTTTGATTAATTTGGCAATATTATTGTATGGAAATAAGAAATATGGCTAACTAGTGAACTAAAATATTGATTACGATATGCAATAATTAATTTCGTAATACCGAATATTTAGTTTTAGAAGTAAAGAAAGTATTGAAAACCAAATGCCTTTTTTTACCTAAAACGGTTACAACATCAAATTCAGTGTTATTGCAATTCATTATAAATTTTCTAGTTCATTAGTTAGCCATATTTCTTATTTCCATACATACTTATAGGTACAGTGATGTTGCCAAATTAATTAAAACAGGTAAATATATGACGGCTATTTGCGACTCAGCAAAAGTCTGCTCAGTGCCGTTGCTTCAAAAAGTATTATGAGTCCTGCATCCCAATTGTATAACACACTTTTACTCACAAACCATTGCTTCATAATGTTAGAATTTTTTTTCTGCTCGACAAGGTAACAATGAAAACAATTAAGTTATTAAAATGAAATGCATTGCCATAGTACCTAATTGTGTTATCCAATTACCCTCCGCTGAATTGATAAGGGAAAGAATTTGAAACAAGATAATTATATAAGACTTGACTTAAGCCTCAGACTAAATAAAAAACTAAGACACAGCGCTGCGAAAAAAACAGTGAAGCAAGCCAAAACTGCTCCGTGCATACAAGATCACACACACACATTTACAACCATTTACAATCAAACTACACCTCACTATTCTATTCTATTTCGTTTATTTCTTTTCTTTCTTAAGTAATTACATTTTTAAATATTTTTCGTAATAAAAAAATTAAAAATATAAAAATGTAGAGGTCCGCCGGTGTCGGGAGCAGGGTCCAAGCTACCGGTGGTTAGGGCTGCAGAGAGAGGAACTTCCTCACAATGCGAGCCGTATCGAGGAGTACTGCCTTCTGAATCAGGCCCTTGATCCAACCGCCTAACGAGTGCCTTGAGAGATGTTGGTCGAGGCTTTCGACCATCAGGCCATTGGCTGTTACGACAATCGGCACAATGATAGCCGAGCTCACATTCCTCATGTCAACAACCTCGTGTGCTAAGTCGAGATATTTTATTTGTTTCTCTTTCTCAGCTTTCACGAGGTTCTCGTCATGTGGAATGGTAACGTCGATTATCATTGCGCGGCGCGCTGATCGATCTATCACCACTATATCAGGCTTATTGGCTGCAATAGTCCTGTCAGTAATGGTAGACCGATCCCAGTACAACGTGACATGGTCATTTTCGAGAACTGGGTATTCTATTCTATTCTTTATTATGGCAAGCAAAGCCGATGTCAACCATTCTGCCAATGTCTAAAGTGAGTTGGAAAAGCAAGTGTGTAAAATGATAAAAATAAATAACAAGTAGAATGATAAGAATCTTCGATGATAAATAGGTCTTGTAGGGTTACGGATATACAAAGAGGTTGGATGTTGTTACGACATTCAAAAAATATGTGATCCAGGGTGCCTTCCTCCAACCCGCACTCGCAGAGAGAGCAGTCACGGACATGGATCTTGTGTAAAAAAAACGGGAGTGCAACAAAAACCTAATCGGCTTCTACAAAGGACAGAAATAACAGTTTTCGATACTTTTTTGTGTGCATAAAAAAACTGCCATTCTTTTTACTGGACGTATTCCACTGCTCCTGCCAGGAACACTGCAGATTCAGTTTTGGAAGGGACAATAGATCGTAACCCTGATATGTATTGTGCGTGAGATCTGACGATAAAGATGAACAAGCATCTTTAGCCAAAGCATCAACACATTCGTTACCCTTAATGCCACGATGACTAGGTATCCAAACTAACTGAACATCTCTTCGATTATTAGCGCAGGACTAAGTGAGCATAAGTTTACGAAACCGGCTCACTGTCACTGTCACTGTTGACAGCGTTGTCTTTTGTCTTGGTTTTTTATTAGGTGTTTTTGGCATAGAGCAGATTACCTCGTCCTTCACCAGGTCATCGGTCCACATATAAAATAAAATCAATCTACCTAGCCTTTTGCCAACTATGTTGGTGACGAAATTCAGTCTAAATGGATGGTATTCAAATACTGATTTTACATGGAGCGACTGCCTATCTTTTTTTTTTTTTTTTTTTTTTTTTTTTTTGGGTGGGAAATCATCAAATGACTCCTCCCGCTCTGGGCAGAGCGAGAGGGAGTGTCAGACTTTTACTGACTAAAACCCACCCGTGTTCCTTCCGTTCCTTTCGGACAGACCCGCAACCCCAGCAGGCATTGGTCCTTCCGGAGCCCGTCAGTTGGTGCTGACATCCCTAGCGACTGCCTATCTGACGTCCACAACCCAGTTACTGGGTAACACGATACCCCTTGGTGAGGCTGATTGTCCGACTTGGACTTCGATTTACCCGTAACGACTGCAAATCTACGAATGACAGCCGGGACCAAAGGCTCAACTGTCTTTCTTTTCGAGGCACGGAGGCCTACCCAATCCCCATGAAATGTCCATAAATATACATATATTTTGTATCACATCCTTTCCATAAACAAATAATGAATGAAAACCCCTGAGTCACGGTACAAAATGATTTTTTAAGAGACATTGACAAATTGCTCGGAGATATTCTAAATATTTAAGGGCTATACGGCTATATGGCTATTGTTCTAATATAATGGAGGCCGCACAACGGTATTATAAAGCGGTAGCGTTATGAATTTACCCCTTATTAATGTACGGTTGCATTGTCGCACGATATGGTGACGTCATTAATTGTGACCTCATTTTTCGGCGCCTCCTAGCACAGGCATCTATATGCTTAAAAGGAGACGCCACCAACTGTATAATGTACAACGTGTTATAATGAAATAAAACATTTTTGATTTTTTTGATTTTTGATTTTGATCTTGTAAAAAAAGGTACTTACGTCTTCTTCTTCTTTTCGTGTGGTTGTGACTAACCTGGTGTCAGAGTTTTAAAACCACCCATGAGTCTCTGATTTGGCTTAACATGTCGTCGAGAAATATCTCTCAGGCATGCCGGTTTCTTCACGATGTTTTCCTTCACCGTTTTTGAAGCAAGTGATAATTAAACATTATGGGTAGGTAGGTACGTGTAACATTGTTACTTATTACATAGTACACCCATATTTCGCTAGTTAAGTTTAATTCCCAAGTAATGGGGGCGAGCCTATTGCCATGAACCGGGCACAAATCGATAATCCAGGCTGCTTCTGAGAAATTCCTGATGGAAAAACCCAATAACACTTTGCCCGATCCGGGATTTGAACCTAGGACCTCATGCTCAGCAGTAGCACTTGCGACCACCAGACCAACGACACAATGACGTCATCATGTAAAAAATAATTATGTGTACCTACTTATATTTGCCTGACTGTACTAAGTATTTGGCATTACACAATTTTTTTGGTAAGCATTTCATGATTTTAAATAAAAGTAAAAATAATGTAAAATTATTATTATCACACTACAGATAATTTAATAGTGGATATTAAAATTTGCTGTGTGTGTTGTATGAGCTAAAAAAATAGAATATAAATCAACTACCAGAGTGAAACATTCTCGTGACGCGTACATTCTCGTGACGCGTACATTCCAACAACGTGAACGCCCATTCTCCGTGATTTATAGGCACGAGCCAGTGTTGTCGTGTTATGAAAATATTTAATTATTACACAGCCGCGGTGTTGCCAGACTAAAGGTGACGATTACCCACACGGTAACTTTAATAAGAGGAGGGTATAGAAACAAAAAACTTGGGGTTTTTGTTTGATATTTTGTATAAAGTCGTGGTTATTGTTGTGGCATATTAAGTTAGCTCTAAGGACCATAGAAAGTCCGAATAATTCAAGAACGAGAAATACAAGATCTCATAACATAACATCACGCTTGTATTCCATGATGAGTAAGACAGAGGGGTTATTGATTGATTACGCATGAATTTTGAATTAAATGCAGTCACGTTTTTTTTTTTTTTTTTTAGTTAATAAACAGCTACAATATAAAATGTTTACAAATAACAATAATATAGGTTCATAAGTAGTATTAACAATATTGCAGCCCATTACATTACCCGCACAAAAAAAAAATCGCGACAGAAATTAAAAGATAAATTAAAAAGTGCCACTAGATTAGCATTATTAAGATATATGAAACAAAAAAAACATAATTCATTATTAAAATACAATACAATTAATTCATTAATTAAAAAAAAATAAGAATTTTAATATTAAATAAAAAATTGGGATTGTTCCTTAATATCACAAATAAGAATTAATTTAAGAGTTAATTTTAGTAGATAAAATTCATAATGTGCCAATTGCCTGATACTTATTTCTGGCGTTGTCGATTCACCCATAAATTAACTTCGTGCGAATCGCTTCAAGAAAAACTTATATTATTTAGAAGCGTCGATTTGCCTGTTTCGTGCGATTATGTTTGTGCGAATCAACCAACAAGCCAGCAGAGGTGTACCTATGTACTTACGAGTATCTATATCTATCCACAATAGGGAAGATGACAAAACATTTTTTTTTAGTCCGTCTTTGAGATTATAAAAAAACATTGGATTGGACACGTATTTTTTACGTATAAGGCTGGGCAGATAGTTATGATTTGCAGTCATGACGCTATATTATACACGACATCGACATGTGTTCTTGAGTGCGAGTGAACTCAAAACTCAAACTCAAACTCAAAGCATTTATTTCAATTAAACCATTTACAGGCACTTTTGAATTGTCAAATAGTCGCGTCAGTTAGTCAGAAAGTTGAAGCTAGTTGCCCATTCCAAAACGTAGATCTTTATGGAGAAGAACGGGCAAGGAACTCCAAGGACACTCATTTAAATATAGAAAATTACAAAATCCTGGGTACATTATTCTTGTTGCTTCTATATGTGAGAACAATGTACAAAAAATATATTTTGAGAGATTAATAGTATGTTACTACCAAAAAGAAAGAAAATCATTATCCATTGGAGTATTCAACAATTAAAACTTGTTTTAAATAAAAACTTATTTTAAATAAGTGATGAGCAAGGAGTTCTGGGTTCATCCAGGACCTCGTGCTCAGCAGTCACACTTAAGACCACTAGATGAACGCGGTACCTAAGCATCATCTGAATATGATGCTGACTTGACCATTCAAGTCATCATATAACTGTTTTTAGGGTTCCGTACCTCAAAAGAAAAAACCGAACCCGAACACTTCGTTATCCGTCCGTCAGTCTCCAAGACCCTTTTTCTCAGGAATGCGTGGAGGTATCAAGTTAATATCAAATACGTAGGTCTATGGTCCCTTAGAGCTCTAAAGCAAAATCAATCTTCTAACTCAACGATAGGGGTCATTGTACTCATAATTATGAACAACTTTCACTATGGGAGCAACGCTGACATCGCGAAATAAAAATCAGCTGTTCCCTACAATTATGTTTTTTTATTTTTATGTAGGGCATCTCGTAGCTGACCACTAAGGTCATGACTACTCAACCGGTCAATCCTGTGGCTGCCTTAAGCTTCTACACTCAAAGCGTCCAGCCAGGGGACAATTATGTTCGCATATCTCGTCAAAATGTAGGGAACAGCTGATTTTTTTTTTGTCATTTCAGAGTGGACAAGCTGTACCTATGGATGGCTATAAGAGGGGAAGATCAAAGAAACGATGGATGGACTGTGTGGAAGATGATATGGATAGGAAGGGTCACCCCCTTTCTAGTCATATCATCTTTTTTATCTCTTTATCTACCGAGATGAAGACTTATAGAGAAGTATGGAATATATGTTGCGCCGACCGCAAATGAATTTTGTCATGGGCAGTAGAATTAGAATGATAAGTTGCTAGCCCCATTAAGAGCGTTTATCCAAAAAGTTGGCAACGTCGCAAATAGCTGTCAAAAATTTACCTGTTTTGATTCATTTGGCAATATTACTGTATGGAAATAAGAAATGTGGCTAACTAGCGAACTAGAATATTGATTATGAAATGCAATAATTAATATTGTAACACCGAATGTTTAGTTTTAGATGTAAAAAAACAATTTGGAAACTTTACAAATGGGTTTTTTACACCTAAAATGGGTACAACATCAAATTCAATGTTATAATTGCAATTCATTATTAATATTCTAGTTCGCTAGTTAGCCACATTTCTTATTTCTATTCAATAATATTGCTTTAAGAATCAAAACAGGTAAATATTTGACATCTATTAGCGACGTTGCCTACTTTCAGAATAAACGCTCTTAAACAGTACCCTCTGGTATGATAATCAAAGAAATATATCCTCAGCTTTTTATCTCTTCTTTTTCATAAAACCACGATTTATTGGAGACCTAATTTTTTCAACAAACGATCGGCACAATGCATTGTGTTGCTAACAATTCGACTGAGAAATTACCGCAGACCAGCCAAATAGTTAATTGAGTGGAAATTTAAGTATTGGGATGGCATGGAGTCGATAAACAATAAAGATTTTGTAGAACGAAATCATAGTAATTACCTATAAACACAGGAAAATAAGACAAATTATTGGAAAATCGTTGACAGACAGATACACAATGGTATAAAACACAAAAGGCACCACCTAGATTAAAAATCATATGTGTACCTTTCAACTAAATTGGTCCAGAAGATTCGCAGCAAATTGGCTGTGACAGATAGACAAATATCCAGACAGCCATCCAGCCAGACAGACACACGAGTGATTCTATAAGGGTTCCGTTTTCTCATTCGGACGTAAGGAACCCTAAAAATACCTTGTTTTTTTTGTTTGGGAAATTAATAAATAACTTCTCCCACTCTGGGCGGAGCGGGAGGGCGTGTCAGACTTTTACTAGCTAAAACCCACCCGTGTTCCTTCCGTTGCCTGTGTGCCAGGGACACGATATCCCTTTCGGACAAACTCGCAACACTGGCGCTGGCCCTAACGGACCCCGTCAGTTGGTGCTGACATCTCTTTGAGGCGCGCGTGTAACACAACGCGCCGTCGACCCCCCTGGTCCTTATCGGACGGCGAGCTACCCATATCTCACCGTCCGCAAGCCCGCGCCTACGGTGGCCGGAAGTCGGCTTGCGAATCCCGACGCCCGGGGAGACCTAGCAAGTTAATTACGTAACACACTCAAAATATCAAAACCATGGAGTTTCTTGCCGGCTCTTCTCCATAGGAAACGACCAATTGGAACCGTGCACCTAGCTTCTGACGTTTCATAACTGCCCTTGTAGGTTTATGTGAAAAAAAAAATGTTACTCATTTTGACAATTCAACAATATTCTTTTCGTTATTTACGTTTTCGAGCAGCCATTTTTTCATTTTTTGACACATATAAAGCAATGGATTATGAATTTCCTTCAAAACTCTTCAGATTGTGATAGACAGTGTGTTACGCAATTGAGGTGCTCGGTTTTTAAAAGAACTGGTAAACGAATGTAGGATTCAGGAAAAAAAACGAAAACAAAAATAATATATTTAATTAGTCAATAACTCATTTAAAATCATATATTTTATCAGTTTCGTTTTGCGTAGTCAGTTATTTATCCAAAGATCGGCGGTGGGGGTGGTGGTGGTCCAAATCCTGGACCAAATCCTGGTCCGAAACCCGGTCCGAAACCCGGTCCGAAACCCGGTCCATAACCGGGGCCAAAGCCGGGACCGTAGCCTGGACCATAACCGCCAAATCCAGGCCGGTACCAGGGCGGAGGACCCCACCAGAAGCTTTCAATGATCTGAAATAGTGACAAAAGAATTTTAATTAAGTACGAGTAAATACCTACATAAGCCTTAACCTAATACTACATAATTTTCAGCCTTAATTTTTGCCTATCAATGTATCTTTTTTCGAGTTTGTCTTGGACATTACTGACGTCGGTGAAGGAAAAACATCGTAAGGAAACCTGGACTTAGTTAATGTAAGTCTGAAATCACCAACCCGTCTTGAGCAAGCGTGGTGATCAATGCTCGTGCCTTCTCTGTATGAGAAGAGGCCTTTGCCCTGCAGTGGGACAATTATAGGCTGGTATTAGTATTTTTATAACGGAAATGTTGTTTTTTTTGTTATTATACTGTTTTTTTTTAACATTACTTTTAAAGAGGTTAAAGTTTGTTTGTTTGTGACTTTGTATGTAGGGGTAATCTCAGGAACTACCAGTCGGATTTGAAAAATTGTTTTTGCATTGGATAGCCCAATTTTTGAGGAAGTTGTGGGCAGTAGTAATAAATAGTAAATAAATAAAAGTTCAGGGGCATAATGTTAATCACAATGATTGTCAAATGTCAAACTGCCACTGCCAATGAAATTTAAGATTTATGAATTTATGAAAATTAAATGTTAACGCGATTTAACATCAAGAAATGTTAACATCGTTAACATACAAATTATTTCGAAGCCGATTTTAAGTTCTTCACTTGATTGCCTTTATCAGTCACCAAGGGAATTCCAGAACGCCGAGTTGTTTTATTTAAATAAAAGAACAAGGGACCACTATAAATCCAGCAAGCTATAATTCTCAGATCAAATAAAAAGCAAGACACAGTGCTGCGAACAATACTGCGAAGCATTCAAAAACTGGACCTTCGCTCTGTGCATACACGCTCACACGCACACATTTACAACCATTTACAATCAAACTACACCTCACTAGGTGCACACATGTTTACGGAACTGGCCTCACGTGTGCTCACGTCACTGTTGACAGCGCTGTCTTAGTTTTTTATTTACCTGAGCTATACATAAGTATGAGTTGTCCAGCAAATAATTTCACTGTTATTTTAAGCCTTTAAAAGATACCTTGGGGATTATTTCCCTCACATTAGCACATGTGTGAGTACTATGTACCGACTATAAAGCTACCATTTAGGTACTGGGTATGTCTTTCATAGACTTGAATGTACCTTGGCGGCTGAGAGTATGTCATGCTCACTCTAATGTCTCGTGGCGCGTGTGTTGGATCATTTAGCTCCCTTCAAAATGGTTATGCTGAATGGTGCTAATTCATGCGTCATGTTCGTGAACGGGCGCCGTCAGTACGGACAAGTCATCTCTTACCTACCACAGCTTATTTTAATTTAATTTAATTTTTTAATGGTATTTTTTTTTTACGGACCCTTTAACGTTTTGCATCGTTCTCGCATGTATAACCAATATTTTGTAACCATATCATGATTTAAAAGAGTGTCCGTCGAGTTTCTTGCCCGTTCCTCTCCATAGGAACATACTACGCTTTGGAATGGGCAGCTAGCTTCATCTTTCTGACTGACCGACCCCTTGACAATTCAGAAGTGCCTGTAATTGGTTTATTTGAAATAAATGCTTTGAGTTTGAGTCATTAAAATCTGTTATGAGTCAATGACCAGAGAGCTTAGACAAAGAGACATTCCATCAACGATAGAGTCAAAGTCATTTATTTGCTTCAAATGCGGTAATACAAAGGTGTTATTAAATATATATTCTTGTGCGATAACACATTTCACCATATTTTGGCATGCAAATATAAATAGTAAGTATTTAAATAAGCTAATATCTATACCTAAACTTGAAAATATTAACTAAACATTGTAGAAAAAGTCAAAAATGTATTATTCAAATAAAAAATATTTTATTTCACATAAACCTAAAAGGGCACTTATGAAACGTCAGAAGCTAGGTGCACGGTTCCAATTGGTCGTTTCCTATGGAGAAGAGCCGGCAAGAAACTCCACGGTTACTCTTTTAAAAGTAAATGGTTTTTACAATGTTTTCAAATAACAGTGGTAAAAGCTTAGAATAATAATTCTAAGGTTCAAAGGTATGAGAGGACAGTGTAGGCCAGGCCTATCAACAAGTACCAGGTACTTAGCAAAATATAAAATGGTCCACAGATCTACAGTCTGTTATGCCTACAACGTTCTCACATTCACAAAATTTTAAAGAAAATAATCTATATAAAAAATTAAAAAAAATTGGATTAATAGATATTGGATTGAGATAGGCTACCGAAAATCTTATGTCAATGCTGTTGCAGTATGTGGTAGAAATACGAAACGCTTTGAAATCGATTGCCTTTTTTCACTACATCGATACATCGATGCGAAAGTAAGTTTGTTTGCTTGTTTCAATACTCAATACTGATACTTTTTATCCCGATATTCTCACAGGATCGAGACTTACGCGGGAGAAACCGGGTGCAGCAAGTATTATTATAAAACAAAGTCCGTCACGTCTGCTTGAAAGCGATAAACCCAAAAACTACTGAACGGATTTTCATACGGTTTTCACCATAGAAATATAAATAACAGGAGAAGTGGCATGGGGGCGTGTCTGTGTCCGCGCATCTTGACCAGAATGGTCATGCCGCAGGCAAGGGGCCGTTTCCGCTAACTAGTGCGCTTTCGAACGCGATCGTGATAACATTTAAGAATACCGTGTTGTTCAGTGGTTTCTTGTAAAAATCGAAGCTAAACTATAAACTTTATAAATCGTAGAACCACTTTTCATAAATCAGCACAAGTATTTTGCTATATTTGTGTTGAAAATCATGAAAAACAACAAATCGTAAAATATTTCTTGCCTTTACTACGTTATTTTTGTTTTCATATATCACAGCGACTGTACTTTTATTGTAGTAAATACATTGCTTCTTTACCACTACAAAAGTATGTCGCTAAGTAACTGGACAAGCAATGTAAAAATTACAAAACGATATTTGCTTTAAGCGGTTGCATCGTTAGTACGGCCGTAGCGTCTTGCGACGGATTAGTGATGTGGTAGTGCAGATCCACTAACGTAGGCTATCGACAATAATTTCGATTGTCGTACGAATTTATATTACTATTAAAGTTTATTCTTCAATTTGTCAACAGTTATAGCCTGATTGGAAGACCGATGTGAAATCTTGTTTTATACTCATTTAGATTTTCTCATAATGTTGTTTTTTTTTGGTTTACTTAATATTTCTTTTTTTTTACTTACTTATTGTTTATTTATATCATCTTATTATATGTATATCGTTTTTTATTTATAATTTTTTCAGCAACTTCCAAAAAATTTAATACAATAATAAATGGGAGAATCGATAAGTTTCCGATTTAGTCAATCACTAGCGTATATGTAAAATAAATGGCTTTTGCACAGCACAACGATAGCGAACGATGTTTTCGTGTGGGTGAGTTGTACGGTGCATGGTAAATGCACGCTGTGTTTGGTGGGATAAGGTTTATAATTGATCGTGTAGTACGTTCTGATTTGTAAATTGCAAGTGTGAGCGGGACCTCGTATTTATTGGGTTTACTGATCTCATGTGTGATCGCTGGCTAGAGAGTAGGGATAGATTGAAGACATTGGGTTTCGATACATTTTCAACTACCGGGCATATCTCCTTCTTTCTTATATCTATGGTTTTCACCAATGGACGGATTAATTCATGAGGAAGATAGGGATGATGCCCGGGTTAAAAAAAAAACAAATTAGTCCGTCACTCAGATAATAAAAAAAATATTAGACACGTATTTTTTGCTTTATCATATTAATAAACAATTACTTAGATAAAACGCATTTTAGGTTGTGGAGTGGGGGTCGCTACGTCACTATAGTATGTATACAATCTACATACTCGTGACGTCATGACACATTTTACTTCAATGTATCGCCGTAATCTTTAGATAACGTAAAAAAAGAAAAAATACGTGTCCAATATTTTTCTATAATCTCAAAGACGGACTAAAAAAAAATTTTTAGTCCTCATCCCTATTCATTAAGGTTTTGTATAAATTGGCTAAAAGACGATGATTGTTGAAGATGTCGGAAAAATCATGCCGACTGCGATTTTTACTGGCAACGCCGCGTAAACCAATAGAGTTATATGAAATTAATGTATTACGGAATTATTCCTCTTTAAAAGATCTATTAAACAACATAAAGAAAAATAAAATCTGGTGGTACGTTCCCGTGGAATACTTTCCGGCATTCACGTGGGCAAAAGCTAGTGAGAATACTAATAAAATAATTGATATTTAAATATGTTTAGTTTTTTAACTTTTTTATTTTTTTGTAACTGTTTTGTAACTGCATTTCCTACTTCTATGTTCAATGCATGCCGTGGCAGCCTTTAATTAAGAGCGTTTATTCGGAAGGTGGGCAACGTCGCAAATAGATGTCCAATAGTTCACTGTTTTGATTAATTTTGCAATATTTCTGTGTGGAAATAAGAAATGTGGCTAACTAGCGAACTAGAATATTGATTATGAAATGTATTAACGAAAGTTTAGTTTTAGATGTAATAAAACTATTTGGAAGCTTTCCAAATGCGTTTTTTACACCTAAAATAGGTACAACATCAAATTCAATGTTATAATTGCAATTCATTATTAATATTTTAGTTCGCTAGTTAGCCACATTTCTTATTTCTATTCGGTAATATTGCTATATGAATCAAAACAGGTAAATATTTGACAGTTATTTGTGACGTTGCCAACTTTTAGGATAAACCCTCTTAAGGCTACACTACAAAATGTAAAAATAATATGGGTATTTTAACATGTATTTTTGGTGTATGCTTTGTTGGTTGTCCTTAAATAAATAAATATTTGTATCTACGCACCTGAGTCAAAGTCAAAACCACAATTAAAACTAATAAGAATCTTGCAACAAAATACATTTTCAAACGACACTTCTTTTCTCCTCAACTTCAAAATAAGATTTCAATACACTCCGTAAACTGTACTGATATATACTTATAAAATACAGATTTTATTATGCACTCACTTCAATTTCATTAGCTTTTATTCCAATGGTATAAGGTTCAACTTTAAATTTTCAAGCTGTTTTACTTCATGATTTTTGCATTATGTAGGTATTTGTTTTAGCATATATGTGAGAAATGATAGATCTATATATGGAGATAGTTTTTCCATGACAGAAGTGTTATTCCCCCCTTTAAAAATATTACGTTTGTTTTGCTATTATTTGATCAATTAATTCACACAGTGTAACTAGAAATACCTTTGAATAAATTACGAACATAATCCTATATTTATTATACGAGAGTCGTGTGGTGCCTGTCTGCCAGGAGCCTTAAGTCTAAATCTAGGGTTTCCTAAGACTGCGGTGGCCATTACATAACGTCCGCAATTTATGATATATAAATATATACGTATATATACATAACGTATATATACGTTATTTTTCCGCGACGAATGCTGTTACTGAAACTTTATAGTTATGGAAGTAAGTAGGTTTGTTTCTTAAAGAGCTGTTTCTGTCACCGTAAAGCGTCGTGCAGACAGGCGCGACGCGATTCCAACAAAACAATTTCTAAGAAAACTTCACGGTAGAACAATAATTACTGGTGTCACGTCACGCGATAGCTAGTCCCTAGTAGTCGGTAGTGGTAGTCGATAGTAGACGCTAGTCTGCACGAGGCTTAAAGTCAAACCCCGCTGCCATCATTTTCATGACAGCCGTCACTGCGGCCACATGTCTTCTAGGAAACCGTAGTTTTAGGACCTACGTCTGGCGAACTATTGGGAGGCAGTTCCGCTGCCAATCATTCTGTTTGGCTAATCATTCCACTATCTAAAACATAAGCTGCCCAGAAGTGGTTATAAAACAAGATAAAATAAATCCGTTGCTGAAAAAATGTGAGAACAGGACATCACAATGATACTGCAGTTTTGTAATGTCAATAAATTCTATTGGTATAAATATTTGTCACGTTCTCACGAAATCAGAAGAAAACAAAGAAAGCAAAGGGATTCCCGAAAATCTAAACTCCATTTGAAATAAGATTAGAATTTGAAATAAACCCTTTTTACAGTCCGTTCAAGCGATTTTGACTTCTATTGCGTTGGTGGCATGACAAATGACAGCTGCAGTAAATAGTTGGTATTGTAACCACTTTTTCGCTTTTAATGCCATTCTTATGCCTACGTTATACAAGTCAGAATCGGTTGAACGGACTGTAAAAAAGGTTTATTTCAATTTCTAATCTTATTTCAAATGGAGTGTAGTTCTATAGGCAGAGGAATGTTTTCCTTCTGTATTGCGGAGCATAGAATGGTCTTAGGTTCAAATTTAAATATGTAGGTCACATACACACACTACACTACATATTGCACATGTCAAAGTCCTGTGTAATACCCTCGTCTTTAACTAAAAACTCAATACCACGAAATTATAATAATCTCATTCAGATATTTTTTTTGTAAATAATATTCTTTCAATTAATATCGACTCCACCGCACTCGTATTCCAAACCAAACCCAAATAAATATAAATAATTAATAATATTTTATTGGACTATCACCACCCACAAATGTGGGTAGACAGACATATCCGTGAACCCATCCATCAGTGTCCACCCTTACGGGGTGAATTGAAAATGTTTTGCTCTTCCAATATTTCGGGAGGTTCAAATTTCATCTTGTTTTTTTTTTGTCAACTATTTGAAAGGGTTTCAGGATGAATGATAGATGTGGAAAAGCAAAACTACATAGTAATAGTAATAAATATTTGTAGTAGTATTAGGCTACCTGTCCACTGGAGCGGAGAGGAGAGGAGCGGAGCGGCGGTGTGCCGATATTAACCAATGGAATTGCATAAAACCTACGCTCCGCTTCAGTAGACAGGGATTTGCGAACTAGTTTAAAAATTCAGACAAAACCGGGAAGTGGAGCGAGGAATCGGAGCGGGGAACCGGAGCAGGGAATTATTACTCGTCGCGTGAACTCGGTCTAGCTTCGCACAGTCCGCAACACCACTCCGCTACCTGGCTCCGCACAATTCGTAACTCCGCTCCGCTACCTCGCTCCACATCAATGGACAGACATTGTCCGCAACACCGCTCATCTCCGCTGCCTCGCTCCGCTTCAATGGACAGGTAGCCTTAGTAGTGGTCTTTGTGACGTTTGACAGCTCCCCTGTCAAAGGAAGAAGAAACCATCTAGCATCGACCCAAAGTTATACCACAGATTAGTAAAGTGGTGGCTCACTCCGCAAAATCATTTAAATAAACCGGCCAAGTGCGTGTCGGACTACGCACAATGAAGGGGTTCTGTAGTTGGGATGAATTTATCCCAAGAACCAAAAAACATGTTCTCCCGTACGGAATCAATGGGAGATCACATTTTTCAAACTGCAAATTTAAGTTGGTTGATTACTTAACTCACTCGTTAACCTGTACAGCCTAATTAGCTCTGATAGTTTTCCTTTTAATTTCGTTATACAGGGTTATTGGTAAAACGCCAAAAACCTTTTAAGGGGTCATTGTATTCCTCATTATGAACCACTTTTACTATGGGACCAAACATTTTGACGAGTTATGCGAACATAAATATAGGGAACAGCTGATTTTTTATTCGTGATTTCAGGTTTGGTCCCATATTAAAAGTGGTTCATAATGAGGAATACAATGACCCCTTAAAAGGTTGGTGTTTTACCAATAACCCTGTATATACTACTGCTGTGAATTTTTCCACAAATACAAGTACAACCAATTAGCTGGCAGGGGGGGGGGGGGGGGGGGACACTTGACTCTAACAATAAAATTCAGTTAAAAGCTTAATATTTTGCAAACGGATCCCTGAATCCAAAAATGGTTTTCACAAACTCACAATATTTTTGAACGAACTTTCTAACGATACCCCACAACATGGGGTAGACGAAAAAAAAAAACATCCCCACTTTACGTGTAAGGGAGAACCTACCCTAAAAAAATATATTATTCTTCATTTTATTTTACCACTTTGTCGGCATGATTAATATGGGTACAGTACATAAATACGAAAAACTTTATTCCGTAAGTCACAAATACGAATTTCAAAATACCGACTTTCATAATTCCGAATGGTTCAAAATTCCGACTATAACAATTTCGACTTATCATTACTCCTACTTTTTATAATTCCTAAATTTCAATATTCCTAACGTTTATAATTACTATTCTCAAAATACCGAGTTTCAATAGATCGAATAACAAAAAGTCCGATTTAATGGTAATTCGAAACATCAAAAATACTAATTCCTATTATTAAAATACCGATTAATACAATTCCGAAATTAAAAATTGCAAGCAAGCATGCAACATGCAAGCAGGCATGCAGGATCTCCCTTGTTTCATCAAAAAGAAATTGCCAAATTATCACTTCCCAAACAATTTTCCGCATAATTTCATTTGCCAAATTATTACTTAGCAAAAAATCTCTTCACTAATAATTGTAACGTAAACCTAATGTTTTGCAAGTGAACGTTTAAACAATAACTTGTTTACCAACTAGTACTTTTACCAATTTTTATGTAGTCAAATATTTCAGTTGAGATAACTCATTTTACGCAAAATAAAGACGTTTTATTACATGGGTGTTTTTTCCACTTGGTACAAATTCTAAACAGGTAATAATAATATTAACTATTCTGGTAGTATTTTATTTTTAGTTAGTAGTATTTTTTTAAATTATTCATCTCGACTAACTAGTTCAGTTTCGGGTAGCCTGTTTTTTTTCCATATTTTTTTTCTATATAATCTAGTCGTTTCTGGTACTCGCCGGCCGCTTCCGCGGCTCCGCTCGCTTCGCTCGCTCGGCTCGTGCGTAGGAGGTCACAGTTTTAACCTAACCTAACCTAACCATTAAAAAAAAAAAATTTACCTACTCTTACTAGTTCCATAACTAACTGACCAAACGATTATTGTCTAAAGATTGTTTGCTGTGATAAATTATTTGATTAAAGACCAAATGGCTAAATGACATTATCCTTGATAATATTCTGCCAAGTAAAAATTTGACCAAATGAAAATGTGCGTACTAAAATCATTCCAAACATTGCATTGGTATAAAAAAGGTTACTAAAATTTGTTTGGGTAGTGAAATTTTGGCAAAATCTTTTCGGTAAAACGGCAGTATCAGGACCAGGCATGCAACATGCAAGCAGACATGCAGCATGCCAGCAGGCAAGCAGCAAGCAAGCAGGCAAGCAGCAAGTAAGCGATGCAACATGCAGCAAGCATTGTTTCTGTCACGGCTCCGGCGCTGCGGGGTTTGGGCGGGCCCACGCGAGCTTATCGTCGCAGATGGTTTTAACGCTCACCACCGCAGCTTCGGCTTGCTGGCCGCTCCTCAGCTTGCGAGCCGCCCCACCCCTCCGCGACTACGCGGGCTATTACACTCTAGGGTAGGGCAGACAAGACTACGTGAAGTCGGTTTTGCAGCGATTCGTTTCTGTCACAAAATTTTGTAGCACAACATCTTGACTTTTAGTTTATTCGAAGTATTGAAAATCGGAATGTCGTTTTTCGGACCGAGAACCCTTCGAACATTTGATTCTACGAACTTATGAAAATCGGAAAACTAACAAATCGCATTTACGACTTTTGGTAAAATAAATTTCGTGATTTTTTATAATAGACATTTTAATTCTTAGGTATTATGAAATTCGGACTTTTGAAAATCGGAACATCGAAATTCGGAATAAAATATTTCGGAGTATTTGGGTGTTCCCGATTAATATGTATACATAGGCCAAATTACAGCTTTCTAGTACTAACCGTCTCTGAGCTAACCCGCGGCCAGACAGACAGACGGACATGGCGAAACTATAAGGGTTCCTTGTTTACTACGGAACCCTAAAAGGCGACTACGACACAATTAAGTGCAATTCAGGTCGCACAGCGATATCCCCACAGCCTCCGTGGCGCAATGGCTAGCGCGTTCGGCTGTTAACCGAAAGGTTGGTGGTTCGAGCCCACCCGGGGGCGATTATTTTTACCCGACTGCGCGAAAGCAAATACAGGGTTATGATTTGATTTTTTTTCACATGAGAAATTTCAGTGCGGGAATCGAACTGTGACTCTCTGACTGTATCCGTACTGATCTGACTGTGATTATGGTCACCCCACAAAACAAATCGAGTACAATCAACTTTAGAAGCCAAAATCGGTTGAAATCACACTAAACCCATTGTTTTGAACGACATAACCTTTGATAATACACCACTAAAACACTATTATTAACAAAAAAGCACCAAAAAAAAACAATTTGAAGTACACTCACCCCCAAAATGCGTGGCCTTAGCATATTAACATGAACCTCTAACTAGCCGTAATTGACCTACATAGAGCACATGGCTAAGTATCACGCGAAAAAAAGCCATATTTACCTGACCTGCCTTTAAGAAGAACATTTGAAGTAGAAGAGGCCTGGTTACATTGGATACTAAGTATTGAATTCACCGATTTGAATAAAAAGGAGTTATGTTATGTGTCGCTTTCTTGTGTTCTGTTTTACTAATTTTATGATTATTTTTTGTTCTTAAAATAAAGGAATAATTACTTAGAGGCCTCGCCCATGGCGACTTTTTATAGCGATGCATTAGCGATGCTGTCGCGCATATGTATCGATACAGCCGCGATTCTGTCGCTGGCTAGGTGCTTTTCTTAAACTTGCTTATTCCAGGTATCTTCTGGGCACGCTCGTTCCATCATATTCCTCATCTATGCTTTCCATCTGGCGAGATCGAGGTCAAACAAAACCAGGCCCATTTCCCGAAAACAAAATAGTGTCTGGAAGGCTAGTCAAGATCTAAAAGCAGATCATTCACTAGCTGATGTCGTTGGTGAAACAAAATAATAATAAGCGTCGGGTCACACCGGAATTGGAGCGGCCGGCAGCGACGCGGCGAGTACTTTCAGTGTGAAATAATTTTAAACTTTATCTACATACTTAAAAGACCAGTATCGCTTGAAAAGTTTGAAAAGGTCGCGAGGCCGACCGCGGTGACGCGAGCGGCCGCGCGCCACGCGCTTCTTGTCGGTGGTTCTGCCCGCGGCTGCCAGCGGTGACGCGAAGCTAATCGCGGCACCGCGGGCGGCCGCGCGTATGTAATGTAGAAACTAAACTAGTCAAGAGGAGACTAGGCGCGTGGGATCTGGAGGTCGCGCGAGGCCGCTGCCGTCCATCCATCGTTTCTTTGGTTTTCCCCTACTCTTATAGCCCTCCACATTCATACTCAAAACTGTCCTCACGACATTTTCCTCATTCCTCCGCATCACTTGCCCATACAACCGAAGTATTATGGAACTCAAATTGTAGACCTCAAATGAATTCTTGTCGATGTACCTATACATTTTTTGCGGTTGACTGTAGTTACCCCTCTTTTGTTCATAGGCAGGAAACAGTGGAACCCTTTCTTACAAAAAATTTCTATGATTGATCATGATGAACTAGCTTTCCCCCTTGTAGCATCTCCCTTTTATTAACCGACTTCCAAAAAGGAGGAGGTTGTACTAGTTATATGTTCGTCACGTATGTACTTATGTTTTTTTTTAATGTTTATCCGCCAATTTCTCCGTCAATTGTGGACCGATTTTGAAACCATATAAATTTTATTAACTTTGCTTGGATAGTTTTTGAGTAAGCTTCAATAATACGTATCTTTCCCACATAGTATATGTCGATGATATGATGATAACTTCCTGTCACTGTTATTTACATAGCAGGTAGTGGTTTTCGAATTTGTGTAGGTGTTTAGTTGTGGTAGGTACCACAACTAAAAAGAGAAAAATAAAAAGTTTTAACAAAAAAGAAACAACCGACTTCGAAAAAAAAACACTACCAAGTGAAAAATAACTTTAATTTCGGAAGTCAGTGCCTACTTACCCCACACAAATTCGAATACCAATAACTGCTAAGTATGTATATAATAGTGACAGGAAGTTATCATCATAATTATCATCCACGTGGGAAAAATACGTATGTACTAATGAAGCTTACTCAAAAACTATCCAAGCAAAGTTAATAAAATTTATATGGTACCGACTTGGGAGCATACCCTTTCATACACAATTGACGGAGAAATCGGCGGACAAACAAAAACAAATAAAAATAAAAAACATACGCGACGAACATTATAACCTCCAGCTTTTTAGAAGTCGGTAAAAAAAAACTATACTGAGCGAGGAGCGACCTGCAAGGCAAGTAAATTTTGATGTTGTTCGCTTTGTCCCGTCTATCGTAAGTATTAAAAAAATTGTGTTAACCGTAATAATAGCTCTGCTATACCTGAGAAAATATATGTACCATCAAAGAAGTTCATATTAACCAGTTTCAAAACAAAATCCCGTGAACACGATGGCCACATCTGTTACCGACCCGGCTGCTATAGTCGCCGAGCGCTGCAAGCAGGAATAGTCCTTACGGAGGTTAGATATATGAACTTCTTCGATGGTACATACCTAGACGTACGAGGTAGGTGCCAACGAAGCTTCATCACATTCTGCAAAAAAGGCAGTCGTCTATTTATTTTATTTTATTGGCTTAATCTCTGTAAACGTTGACTTCTTATTTTGCAATATCAAAAAATATTGCCGAAGATTTTTTCTTAAATACGAATTCTAAGTAGCAATATGGTAAAGCGAACGTTTATGTTGGGGCCACTAAACGAACGATGTCGATTCGCTTATGCCTCGATAAACTTGCATCTCGGTTCGGTTTAAAGAATTTTATTCTCTTATAGAACACAAGACAGTTCACTTCATATATGAGATATACAAATAAATCATGTAGTTACAAGGTAACAAAGACTCCGTGAGTCGATAAGAGGAAAATAAAAAAATAAAAGGAAAATATTTAAAACTAGGCTTCTAAAAATTGAATCAAAAAAGGTTAATTTCGTTATTAATCATGCAAGCATTTTCTAAATATGTGTTACAGTGTTTCTGAGACATAAACTATTTTTTTTTTGCATATACTATATTATCTGGCGACTTATTGTACATACAGTACCGCTCCTTCGTGTAAAATGTTTTTCTTCCCGTAATTGGTTCTGGGTGGTCTGAGTTCGAGTTTGTTACGATTTCTAGTGTAGTACCCGTGATTTCTTTTTTTGAAAGTCAATTGTGAGTGCATCTACGCTAGGGTATAGGTATTTCAAATTGTACAGAAAAGATCCAACAAGAATGATGGTGAGATTGTATTAATATTGTATTCTTGTTAGGCAAAATAAAGCACAAGTACCTACTAAATATGCCATTTTGGATTTTTTTAGTCCACATCACCTTCAAAGTGAATAAAGCTTCTTTCGGTTTTATGCTACACTCTTCGTAAAGGTACCATTCCGTACCCGACCGCAGGAGGCAACTGCAGGCGACGTGTCGCCGCAACACGACTGGTTTTTATGACACGTCTTCGTTGGCAGCTATGGGCAAGCGACAGGCGATACGTGTAGCCCGACCGCAGACCAGTAGTGCCGCCAACGCTCGAGCGATAACACGCTTTTCTATCTTCTATGTACCGACTGGAATACGGGCTGCTGCCGCCTGCGGTCGGGTTCGGAATCATGACTGCAGCGACATGACGCCGCGACACGTCACCTGCAGTTGCCGTCTGCGGTCGGGTACGGAAGGGTATCTTAAATATTTTTGACACACTTTACTTATACAGTGACTGAGAAACCCTGTATCAATTAATAGCGTGAAATCCCCAACATGCAACGACAATGCTGGAATACTTTTCCCTTTCGATAGGTTCTACGATATGACAAATTACAGGCTATATATATTATATACGTATAGTAATAATAAAGTTTCCTAACCACATTAAATCATACAATATCCAGAAAATACTTTTTTAAATTTTTATCTTTCCCGCTGACTTAGTGGCCCGACCATACGTTATTATTAATCCTTATTTACAACTTGCCGTGTCAAATAATTTCAACCAGAAACTTGTCCTCGAGACGAAATAAAAATCCTACGCTTACTCCTTGTACGGCTTAAAATATCTTTGATGTGTGAAGGTTTTATTAAAAAACCTAATTATTTAGCCTTCGTGGTTGTCATTCTCAAAATGAACGTGAACCAGCTAGTCTACAGACCGTTCACTATAACTTGTCCCTTACCGCCGTATTTGCATCATTGCTTGTCAAGCTTAGTTTCAGTACCTATAGAGTTCAAAATTGCGACTGACATAACAGTGCTGTCAATCGCGTCACGAGACAAGTTATAGTGAACGCAGTGTACGTACTTACATATACCTACACACGCCTTCTACCAAATGGGGATAGGCAGACACTACAGAATGTCACCTGCTATAACCCGATTTTTATAACTGTGCGCCTGTCATTATCAAAATATTATATTGTATGTGGTTTAAATAATAGCAATAGGCAAAAACTTTTACAAAAAAAAAAAAACAACCGACTTCCAAAAAAAACACTAGAAAGTAAGTAAAAATTTAATAGTAATTTCGGAAGTCGGTGTCTTTGGTTTTGAATTTTCGTTTTTTGCCACCGACTTTATTAGCCATAAAATTAAAGTTATTTTTCAGTGTTTGTTTGTTAGTATTTTTTTTTTGGAAGTAGTAACTTGTTTTTTTTGTAAAAAATAAAAACACTTTTTAGTTGTGGTACCTACCCCACACAAATTCGAATATCACTACCTGCTATATAAATAACAGTGACAGGAAGTTATCATCATATCATCCACATATACTAAGAGGGAAAAATACGTATTATTGAAGCTTACTCAAAAACTATCCAAGCAAAGTTAATAAAATTTATATGGGACCAACTTGGGAGCATACCCTTTCACGCAATAAAAAATTTTCAAAATCGAGCCACAATTGACGGAGAAATCGGAGGACTTACATAAAAAAAAAAATACATACGCGACGAAATATGACCTCCTCCTTTTTGGAAGTCGGTTAAAAACTTAACGAATAATAAGACAGAACTGTGCAGACCACACGAGTTGTGTAGACCGGGGACCCTCACGGGATCTTCCGACCAGACGGGTGTCGTGTCTGGCGGGCAGCCCGCGAACGTGGCGGATTTTCTGGCTTCTGACGACCCGTAACGATCTACAAATGATAGCCGGGGCCGGGGCACGGACGGTCTCAGTATGGAATGGATGGTCACCCATCCACGGGCCAACCTCGGCAAGCGTTGCTTAACCTTGAAGATCGAACAATGCGGCTGTTATTATTTAACTAAGGTGCTTATTTATTCCTTGGCTATACTTATAAAGTCTTAGGCAGTTAGTCTTTAGGCTCGCCCATGATGACCATCCATAACAGTCAGTAAAGACTGATGGGAATCCGCTTACCGTTCAAATCACGTTATTTATATAAATCTATTGAATAATTCGCCGATAACTCGGCGCGTATGTTTGTGTGTTTGTCATACTTTGAATAATTTAATGAATTTATTATTATTGCTTATACTTATGTTAATTGTGTTGTGATGTAGAGCTTTTTCGATATTTTTAGGGTTCTGTCATCATAAGCTATTATACTCGTAATTATTAAGATATTCGTTTTTCAAAGGTGAACGCGATATTTACTCACCAGAAACGTTTTACTCATTAAAACTTTTCTGGTGAGTAAATATCGCGTTCATTTCCATAGTCGTAAAATAAAAAGAGATATAAAACAAAAGATTATTAATATGAAGCAAAGATGTTACGGAGCTTCGATTCCAACTCCAAAAAAAGTCGGAACTCCCGATTAATATTATACCGACTCCGGCTTCGACTCCGATAATTTTGGATCGGAGTTATACCGAAGATCGAAACGCAGCAATGCACGTGACAAGAGCGCGTACAAACAACTTTGAACTTGTCGCTCGGGTCATTTTTATACACGCTCGCGGCCGAATTCTCAGATTATTGTTTTGTGTATGTCAGACGCGTCACGTTTATTAACTGACTTCCAAAAAGGAGGAGGTTTTTTTTTTTTTTTTATGGATGTCCTTCGATTTCTCCGTCAATTATGAACCGATTTTGAAAATTCTTTTTTTGTTTGAAAGGGTATGCTCCCGGATTGGTCCCATATAAATTTTATTAAATTGACTGGGATAGTTTTTGAGTAAGCTTCAACGTTACGTTTTACGTCGATGATATATGATAACTTCCTGTGACTGTTATTTACATAGCAGGTAGTGGTATTCGACTTTGTGTGGGGTAGGTACCACAACAAAAAAGTGAAAAATATTTTATTTTTATTTTTCACTCACACACAAAAAAAAACCGACTTCCGAAAAAAAACACTACAAAGTGAAAAATAACTTTAATTTCGGAAGTCGGTGGCAAAACACGAAAATTCAAAACCAAATACACCGACTTCCGAAATTAAAGTTATTTTTCACTTTGTAGTGTTTTTTTTCGGAAGTCGGTTGTTTTTTTTTTGATAATTTAAATTGTAGTTTAATTGTTGTGATAAGTTAATTTCAATATGAAACAAAAAACAAGTGTCATTTGGAAAATCTTTCATCTATATCCGCATTTTCGTTTCATTTCATTTTCGTATGTTGCGACTTCGACTCCGATCAATCAAATTAAAAACCTCCGACTCCGGTTCCGGTAAAACAACCTCCGTAACATCTCTAACATGAAGTATAAATACTAGCCAGTTAGCAACTTTGATACGAGCAGTGACTGCCCAGGGTGAGACGGATCAGTACCTACGACAAAACTTAGGTGTAGCATTTTGAAAATTTGCATTCATTCATTTCAATTTTACGAATGAATTTGGATATAATGTAAAGTTATTGCGTTTGCGTAAAAATCATTTTTACCTAAAGCACTAATAAATATTGGTGATTTTGAAGGCGCCCTCAGTTCAGATAGTGATCGGTTTTACGAATTTTGTCGATGTTACATCTAATTTGTGTCGTACTGTACCTAGCTATTAAAAGTATCATTCCTAATGAAGACTTAGAATTAATATTATTAGTAGAATTTCTATACACTCCCTAATATTTTTAGGAACCAAATGGTGACATGAGGCGAGTGTGATTGAGAGAACATGCGCGAAAGTTCGTAGTGCCTATGTTCAGACCGGCCATGTTATATCGGCCATACTGTACAATCAATCTGTCTAGCCTTTTCCCAACTATGTTGGGGTCGGCTTCCAGTCTAACCGGATGCAGCTGAATACCAGTATTTTACATGGAGCGACTGCCTATCTGACCTCCAAAACCCAGTAACTGGGCAATACGATACCCCTTGGTAAGACTGGTGTCAGACTTTCGGGCTTCTGACGACTCGTAACGACTGTCAAAGATCCACGAATGACAGCCGGGACCAACGGCTTAACGTGCTTTCCGAGGCACGGAGGAGTCTCGGTATGTAAAGATGGTCACCCATCCACTGACCAACCCCGGCAAGCGTAGCTTAACCTGATGGATCGACCAGTGCGGCTGTTGTTACTTAGCCACGAGCTTCTCGGCCATACTGTACGTGGGGTTAAATTGTAAAATACCATAGGGATGTTTACTGGGGAAAAAATAAAACTATTAGTCAAATAATAAAAAAATATTATTCATATATTTTTGCTTTATTAATAAAAAATGGTTTAGATAAAACGCATTAAAGTTGGGGAGTGGGGGCTCGTTACGTCAAAAGTCAGTATAAAATATATCGGGGAGTGACGTCATGCCACATTTTAACATTGCCTACTCAATGTATTGCCGTAATCTTTTGATTAAGTACGTAAAAAAAGAAAAAATACGTGTCCAATAATTTTAATGATCTAACTGACGGACAAAAAAACATTCAAAATCACTGTTATTGTACACGGAACCACCAAAACATTTGTCTAAACCTGTCTAAAACAATTAATTTGTACATTTTGATCTGTAAAATTGAACTTCTATGATATAATTCTGGTCTCCCTGGACCGCCCGTCGAGCATCGCCTAATAACGCTAATCATGTTGATTTTTTAACTTTAACATATGTTTTAGTTGTAAAATAGATTCTCTGTTTGTTAATGAAGTGATGCTAGAATAAATGTTTTTGTGTGTTGAAGGAACTATTCGCCTTTTTGATGTAATTATGAATATAAAAAGATGAATAAAGAAGTCTATTCATTTGGTTTGAATTAAATAAGACTACTTGACCTCTGTAAGAACAACCTAAATAATTTATTTATTTAAGCTTTTTACACACAAAAAAGGTACAAAGGCGGACTTAATGCCTTAGGCATTCTCTACCAGTCAACCAAGGGTGGTGAAGAGATAAGATGGCAGGTGCTTTGTTTGAGAGAAATAAAGAAAAAAAAGAAAAATATATCATAATGCATTATAACTAAAATAGTTACAACAGTACATAAATAGGTTATAAACTACATACATATTCACTTTAAAATATACCTATGTATACTAGCTGACCCGGCGAACTTTGTTCCGCAATTAATCAAATATTAAAAAAACCCTACCTACCCTACATACCCTACCTACCCTACCTACCCTACCTACCTACCCTACCTACCTTACCTACCCTACCTACCTACCCTACCTACCTTACCTACCTACCCTACCTACCTTACCTACCCTACTAAAAAGTCCTATGTTAGACTCCTGGTTCTAAGCTACCTCTCCACCAATTTTCAGCTAAATCGGTTCAGCCGTTCTTGAGTTATAAATAGTGTAACTAACACGACTTTCTTTTATATACGAGTATATAGATTATAATATATAACAAAATCAAGGGAGAGTGGTGTTGAGATGACTCTACTCTATTCATTTTGAAAATAACTCCGCAATTTCCGCTTAAATGCATACCGACTGGTGGCCGTCTTGATATCAAGCGGAAGCGCATTCCAAAGAAGAATGGACTGAATATGAAAGGAAGAATGAACAAAGTCAGAAGAGTATAAGAAGCAAATTAAATAATAAAATATTTTGTTCACATATCTCGGGACCCTGGGGTCCCGGACCTTTGGAAGGCGCACGAGGGGCCGAAGCCAACTCGCAGAGGCCCGTTAGACGTTTTTAATTAAATGAGGCACCAGCCGACGAATATCCCTGTTCGCACTTTGCAAGTGCAGCCTAGGACAATCCCCGGTTGGTGTAGGACTATTGCAGGATATGGAAATAAAGTTATTGGATTATGGGTTTGGGTGGCTAAGTGAACTATCTTGAACTATGGACAGACTATGGCCCCTGCCTGACCAATGTTTTATATAAAATACACAGATAAAATGGCAGGGGGTGACTTGCACACTCATTAATGGGCCCCTGAAAACGGTCGCCAGCACAAAGTGCACAAAAAGTGTCGTAGCGACAAGGGGTCAACATGTCCTGAGGTGCTTATGAGGAGTGGTATTCCATGACTATCACGACAATCCCGGAAGTACGATCAAGATCCCTACTTGATTTGATGACTAAGAATATTGTCAAATTAATCAAAACAGCGAAATTATATTTGACATCTACATATTTGCGACGTTGTCCACTCAGAATGTTCTACATTTAAGTGTTGAATATTATGTTTTTTTTTTTTTTTAAGTTTCCAGTCTTGTTGGTCTTGTGGTCACTATTATAGCGCAAGTATTGAACGTGAGATCTTCTCTTTGATTTCCAGGTTGGTCAAAATAGGTATCATTAATCGAAGCATTTGCTCCGAGATTTGTAAGCGTTTCTTTGCACGTACTTAAGCTGAGCGTTATTTATTTATTTATTTATTTAGCGTTATTTCTGTCACTGTCGCACAACTGTCAAAGTTTATGTGCAAGACAGTGCAAAAGACATGAATATGTCTAAGCAAAGCGGCCTTAAAAATAAAGAAAGAATTAAGTAAAAAACAGAAAGTAAAAAAAAAGAGAAAAGGAAAAAAAATAAAGAAAGAAAAGAAAAAGAGAAAAGAAAAAAAGAAAGAAAGAAAAAAAGAAAAAAGAAAGAAAGAAAGAGAAAAGAAAAAAGAAAGAAAGAAAGAAAAGAAAAAAGAAAGAAAGAAAGAGAAAAGAAAAAAGAAAGAAAGAAAGAAAAGAAAAGTAGAGAATAGGGTAGGTATAGAAGTAGTAGAGTAGAGTAGTAGTGGAGTGTAGAGTGTGGGAGTAATAATATTTATAAGCTTTTAAAAATATATTTTTTTTATTCCAGTGTCATAATATTTTACTTTTTGGTCCAGTGTGACCGTAAAGTAATGGAAAAATAATAAAAATCCATGTAACTCGTATCTTATTGATACATTAAGGTATAAAAGTAGTGTTCTGACAACGGGCCACAGTGACTGATCGGGCAATAGCCTTTCAGTTATAAAACCAACGCGCTCACCGCCTTTATTCTCAGGGGTGCCTAAGATGGCGCTGTTTGCCACTATTGTGTCTTGTTGTGCCACTCACCGCACAGACTTAATTCACTTTTCCTTCTTCATTCAGTCTATCTCTCTGTGGAATGCGCTCCCCCAGGAAATCAGAATGGTGACCAACCGATTATCGTTTAAAGTTAAAGTTCGCGAGCATATTCGCAAGAAACTGGCAGTATCATCTCAACGGTAATGTTTTCTCATTGATTGTCTTAGTTGTTTTAGTATTTTTATGTGTATTTATTTGTACTTATATTTATATATAATAAGGTGTATATATTATATTTATAGGTTTTGATAGATATATGTATATCTTTATATTTAAATAAATATTTATTCCTCAATTCTCGCTAATGCACCTGCCACTGTTTGTCTCTGCATCACCCAAAGGTTGACTGGTATAAAATGCCTATGGCATTAAGTCCGCCTCTGTACATTTGTGTGCTTAAAGTATAAAATAAATAAATATTGTGCGATGTAGGTACGTATGATGTTTTATTGCAGAGTATGTACCACAGGTACAATATCTTCTTTATATGGTTGATGTCCAACTGTATCTTTTTATTCATTCTAATCTGTTTTAAGGCTCCTGCGGGGGTGCGGGGTGGGAAGCGACTCTAGTAGAACAATTTCTGTGAAAAATTGCAACCGCTGTGTTCTGACTCAGTGTTTATTTCCACCTGATATCCACGGAGAGACGTCACATACACTGAAAATGTAAGCTGTTCTCATTTATAAAGATTTCCCTTGCTCAGGCTGGTATTAGAAAACACTTATGTTAAATTATAAAAGTAATGTTACATAAGTAGGTATTTTAAAGGTTTGTCCGACTTGAATGGTGATCTTACCCAGGACAGTCACACTAATGATCTCTCATACTCAATATTATTCAAACCCACACAAAACCACAACAAAACGACCTACGTTAGCAACAGCGACATTTTAGCGGCTCCGGACCGTGAGTCATATGTAAATATTTACCGAAAGCGATGCCCCGCGCCAAATGTTACCGGCCACAGAGCGAGGTGTGGCTAGAAGTGATGTATTGCGGGTAAGGTATGAAATAAACAACAGGAGGAGCTCGTGGCCAAGTAATAATTGCGGCACGGGTCTATCCGTCAGATTAAGCTACGCTTGCCGGGGTTGGTCTGTGGATGGGTGACCATCTTTACATACCGAGACTCCTCCGTGCCTCGGAAAGCACGTTAAGCCGTTGGTCCCGGCTGTCATTCGTAGATCTTTGACAGTCGTTACGGGTCGTCAGAAGCCCGAAAGTCTGACAACCAATCTTACTAAGAGGTATCGGATTACCCATTAACTGGGTTGTGAAGGTCAGATAGGCATTTACTCCATGTATAATACTGGTATTCAGCTGCATCCGGTGAGACTGGAAGCCGACCCCAACATAGTTGGGAAAACGCCAGGCAGATAGGATAGTGAAACAGTATAGGATAATAAAAATATCTTTAAAATGAATACCAAGCACAAGATTCATAAACCCGTTGGTAGCTTGCTTTTACTATGTAGGTACGAATATTTCTACAAAGTTTTAAAAACCGCTCATCTCTTTTTGTGGGCGTTATAAAACCACTAGATCGTAATCTTCGGCCGGGCGGCATCATCCACACAGTAATGTAATTATGATAACATCAAAACGCGAATGTCTTGTTTCCCCAGAAACACGGAGTTTTGATGGCATTCGGTTGATAATGATGACTAGTCGGGGTAAAGACGAACCCTCCACAAGTGCAATAAACATAAAAGTTATATATTCTTAGTGTCCAACCGAAACAGGACTTTCTACCGAAACCGAAACCAAATCTTCGGTATCTTTCTCAGTTTCGGCCGAAACCGAAACCGAAACTTTTTTATACATGTTTCTATCTATGGTTTAATGAAATTTGGGTTATTTTTTACATATATACAGACAGTTAACACGTATTAAATGAAATAAAAAAATAAAAAAATTGTAGTACTTACGGTTTTTTTTAAACAAAAATATAAAATTTTACAAAACATGGTAACTATACCTTGGAACAAAAAATTGTGAGTAATAAAAGCTGATGATGCCGGGTGACACACAAGCCACGGATTCCCCCGAAGTCAGCAGAACGACGTGTGATAATTCACGAACGCAGTTTCGGTGCGACACAAGGTTCGGCAGAATTTTTGCCGAAACCGAAACTGGATTTTTTTGCCGAAACTTGCCGAAACCGAACCTTCGGTCGGTCACGATATATTCTTAGTAACTAGTATACACAGACTACCTGCAGTATTGTCTCTGCTCCGTTTAAATCCATCCAAAGGTTGTTTTTGAAAGATCGCTTTAGCGATAAGACCGCCCATAATGCTGAAATATAGACCAGATTTTATTGTTACGGTTTATAATGCTGTACATTAAAAACCTACATTTAAAAGAGCCCTCCGCGAGGGCTTCCGACATCCCATATGCGACTACGTAAACCCAGGTCCAGGAGGGCTTCCGACACTGAACGTGTTAAAACGATGTTTTGATTATGCAGGTGATTATAAATCCATCCGTCTTTTATTACGTCTATTTCTTTTTAACCGAATTACAAAAAGGAGGAGGTTATATGTTCGTCGCGTATGTACGTTTTTTTTTTTTTTATTTATGTCCGCCGATTTCTCCGACAATTGTGGACCGATTTTGAAAATTATTTTTTTGTATGAAAGGGTTTGCTCCCAAGTTGGTCCCATAAAAACTTTATTAACTTTGCTTGGATAGTTTTTGAGTAAGCTTCAATAATACCTATCTATTCAATTCAATTCATTTATTCAATAACAATTTTTACATCGTGTCTGAATTTCTCTAACTACCTAAACCTACTTATGAAACATCATGCATGCAATCTATATTTCTATATTTCCCACTTAGTTTAAGTGGATGATATGATGATAACTTCTTCCTGTCACTGTTATTTACATAGCAGGTAGTGGTATTCCAATTTGTGTGGGGTAGGTACCACAACTAAAAGGTGAAAAATAATAATTTCTTACAAAAAAAAAAATTATCCGACTTCCAAAAAAAAAACGTATTTTATAATTTTTTATTATTACCTACTTACGTATTTCCTGTGTCCCAAATAAAATATTTTTCTTTCTTTCAAAATCTCCGACTTCTGAAATTAAAGTTATTTTTCACTTTGTAGTGTTTTTGGAAGTCGGTTATTTTTTTGTGTAAAAAGTTTTTATTTCATACCTATTTAGTATACCTAGACATTCATAATCTTCTTTGCATTTTCTCGTCACATGCTTCATCTCTTCATTTTTACAACACCCATTCTACCGCATCCTTAACTCTTCATGAACATCATAAAATGCATTACGGTGTCCAAATTAGCGCCTCTAACAATGTTCCAGGATCGGTGCCGGTCTGCAAACAAGTAATTTAATTACTAAGCCATCGCGACTTGTAACGGCGGTGTTTGCAAGGGGGTAGGCAGGGTTAAGGGCTGTGTATTGTGATAGTGATGGTTGTTCTTAATTACTTAACTGGATAACATAACATCACGCATTATTCCCAAAGAGACTAAGCAGAGGTATTTAGTACCAACCACATTAGCGGGCCCTATCAGAATACCAGCGCTGCGACATTTTTATTTATTTTTAAATGTCGCGGTATCATGCTGAGATAGGAGCCTTTTGGCCTCGTACAGGACTTCCTTCTTTAAATTTTAATGTTACTTTGTTTTTTATTTATGTTTAATGTGTGATTTCCTGTGCGAGTCTCAATAAATACTTTTACTTTCTTTCTTTCTTCATTTTGCCAGTTCATTCAAAAAGTTGGGAACGTCGCAAATTGCTAACAAATATTTCGCTGTTTTGATTAATTTGGCAACATCACTGTATGGAAATAAAAAATATGGCTAACTAGTGAACTAGATGAATTTCAATTTTATCACTGAATTTGATGTTGTAATCGTTTTAGGTGCAAAATAGGCATTTGGAAAGATTCCAAATACTATTTTTACATCTAAAACTAAATATTTGGCGTTACGATATTAATAATTATTGTCTTTCATAATCAATATTTTACAGCTAAGGAGGAAGGCTTGAGGAGCTCGTGGCTACGTAATAACAGCCACACGGGTCGATCCGTCAGGTTAAGCTAAGCTTGCCGGGGTTGGTCTGTGGATGGGTGATCATCTTTACATACCGATACTCCTCCGTGGCTCGGAAAGCACGTTAAACCGTTGGTCTCGGCTGTCAATCGTGGATCTTTGACAGTCATTACGGGTCGTCAGAAGTCCGAAAGTCTGACAACCAGTCGTACCAAGGCGTATCGTATTACCCAGTTACTGGGTTGTGGAGGTCAGATAGGCAGTCGCTCCATATAAAATACTGGTATTCAGCTACATCCGGTTAGACTGGAAGCCGACCCCAATATAGTTGGGAAAAGGCTAGGCAAGTAGGCAACCGTTTTTGGTGTAAAAGAGGCATTTGGAAAGATTCCAAATACAATTTTTACATCTGAAACTAAATATTTGGCGTTACGATGTTAATTATTGCATTTCATAATCAATATTTTAGTTCACTAGTTAGCCATATTTCTTATTTCCATACCATATTGCCAAATTAATCAAAACAGCGAAATATTTGAGAGCTATTTGCGACGTTGCCCACTTTCACTTTTGTTTCATATTTCTGACTGACCGATTCCTTGACAATTCAAAAGTGCCTGTAAATGGTTTAATTGAAATAAATGCTTTGAGTTTGAGTTTGAGTTTTCTGTATGAACACTATTAAGTCCCATGCTATAAGAGGTGAGCCAAAGATTTAAATCGTAGATTACCATACCGCGTCAAAACATTCCTCTTGACACCTCTGACACACACAGTGACGCAGTGACTTGACTTGGTTGTTATGGAAATGCCATTATTATTGTGTAAGCTCACTCTTCTCAGTATGGACACGTTTCGCGCGACTTATTACGTTATGGGCAAATATAACTATTTATATAATTTGGGGCGAGCCTATTGCCATCAATCGAGCACAAATCCAGATGCCTTCTAGTGAGAAATTCTACACGCTTATCAATTATAAGATGAAAAATTCACAGAATCTTGACTTCATTTCATTAAGGCACTTAAAAAAAAACATATATTAAGACAAATGGTCAGATTTTGAACGACATAATGTTAAATCACCAAAAAGGTGTCTCCGAAAGGGGTATACATCTACCCTTAATTTTATAATCCTTACAAAACCAGAATAGTATAATTTTGAAGGCCTCTGATATTCTCCAGGAACCTTCTTTTTTTTTTTTTCGATATCTTTTTTCGTTTTTGAGAAGTTTAAGATTTTTCGAAAAACATCCCGAGAGAAACGGTAAAGAATTGACGCAAAAAGAAATATACAAGCATTTTCCAAACAAAATTTTTGTAGCCCTTTTAGTAACGCATCTTTTGATACCATTTTAATTTCTCTATCTTAATCATTTTACACAATCATCATCATGTAACAAGTGTTAACAACTATGTATTTTCCGTAAATAATAATAATATAGAAATTAAATTACCTTAATTATTAGTATTTAAGTAGATTATAACATAATAAATTAACTATGTTGATTAACTATTAATAACTATTGCGGATGAATTCTTCGATGCTATATTTTAGTTTGTAAATAGTTTTAGTTAAGTTAGTATATAATTTTGCTACTTTTACTATGTTACTATTCTTAAAACTTATGTTAAATATTGTTTAAGAAATCAGTTGTCCAAATAGTAATTGTAAGAACTCATGCCACCTGTGATACAGGCTTATCCTAGTACAGGCATCATACTTTGTAATACCTACATAACTTCTAATGATTTATACTGTATTTTACCCGTTTTTATTTTTGAATAAATGTTATTATGTTAATTGAGGACGCTAGCGCCTGGTCGCACTTCTTTTGAAAACGGGTACCCTACTGAAGCGATAGAAAAACATTTTCAATTATGAAATGAAGTGCCAAGCGATTTAGAACTGTGTGCCTTGAATTGCCCTGCACATCAACTGCCCTGCAAATGATTGTGGCAGTGAGCTTCGTAATTGCAATGTCAATAAACGACCAAAACACGTTATTCTGACAATTTCATACACCCACAATGTCCTGTGGTTGAATTTTTGAGAAGGAACGACCACACACATAAAATTCTTGATGAGTAATCCAAAATATGTACTTAGTGGTCATTTTTGATACTACATAAGTGCCGAAAATTGCATTGTGTGGAAAATAAAGCGCAAGCGTACAGGTTCCGTACTCAAAGTATAACTAAGCCTAAAAAGAATCGCCCCTGGGTGGGCTCGAACCACCAACCTTTCGGATAACAGCCGAACGCGCTAGCTATTGCGCCATGGAAGCTGTGGATGTGTCACTGAATTACTTAGATCATGTTTATTTTGAGTGGCAATGGGCAGGTCACATTGCAAACAGATGGCCGATGGGGCCGAAAGGTTCTGAAGTGGCGATTGCGTACTGACAGATGTATCGTTGGAAGGGATCCTGCAAGGTGGACCGATGATCTGGTGAAGGCGGCAGAAATCCGCTGGATGCGGGAAGCACAGAACTAGTCGAAGTGGTGGTGCCTGGGGGAGGCCCATGTCCAGCAGTGGACGTCTTTCGGCTGAATGAATGATGAATGATGTTAATTATAGAAAACGTTTCTGTAGAAACGTATTTATTGTTATTCTGAGACCTATATCTACAGTACAACAATTTTCTTATTGTCCCTCGGCAAACTTCGTGTTTCGTCAGTCGTCGGGTTTCTATCAGTTGCCCTTTGCACTTGGTAATTATGGTTGACGGCAACGCGGGTGCAGTCTTGTTTTCAACGGGTACCGTCAAGAATTGCCCGGTCTTCTGGAATAAGACGATTGTGGAATTCTTACTTCACTAGTTTTAAACCAGTGGTCAACTTCCTTCAGCTCATGGAGGGCCCACTTAAGAGACCGTGGATTTTTTTGCCGGCTCTGCTTCATAGGAATCGACCAATTGGAACCGTGCACCTAGCTACTGACGTTTCATAAGTGCCCATGTAGGTTTATGTGAAACTAGCTCCACCCCGCAGTTTTAGCCGCATAAGTCTCGATTCCGTAAAACTATCGGGATATTAAGTATCCTATATCCTAACCCAGGTAATGTTCTACCCATGTGCAAAATTTCATCCAAATCCGTTCAGCCGTTTTAGCGTGAAAGCGTAACCAATTTTCGCATTTATAATATTAATACACATATTAGTTAGGATTAGGATTTAAAAAAATAGACCAACTCCAGAATCCCCTTTATGCAACTCCCTGGAGAGATGTACGATCCCTAAGGCATAGGAAAATCCTAAGTATTGTGTTCTAAAACTCTAGCTCCTAAAACATAAATACATAAAATGACCAGATGACAAACCTCAAATGACTATAGCAAATTAAAAATAAACGACCACCATTTTGTGTTTCTATAAAGTAATATCGATATAGAACGACAACTCCACCCCCAGCCCTCACCGCGCCGCCTAATAGACAACTATAAATTAAACATTTTGCAGAAAACCAATTCTGTTTAATAGCTCTATAACTTTGCTGGTCAATAATTAAGGGAATTGCTTCGTGTAACTCGTTTGAGTTAAAATGGACGCTTGAAGTTTTGTTTTTGACGTGAATTTTGAGGTTTTAGAAAAACTTTTGTTGAAAGAAATGTGTTTGTTTTCCTTTTGTTTTTCCACTTATTTGTATAGTTACTTATTAAATTAGTAACTAGTTTAAAAAGTTTGTTGTTTAATCATTTACTATTGTTAATAAGCATTACCTATCAAACATAAATGTTACACTAAGTTTTTAATTATTAATTTATCCGTGATTTTAAGCAAAGCATGAGCCCCTCTCTCTCTATCTAAGTGAAATAACCAATATTTTTTTATTATAATTCGCAATTGTCTATGCTTGTAGACCGCTTTTTACCAAATAACACTTTCCCGACTGGGGTATCGACGCTTGCGACATTGTACCAATGATACTACTGTGGAATAGAAACAAATTACAAAGGTACTTATTAATTTGGTAACAGTTCAGCTGGGCACTATCACTTACAATCAGAGTATTATTTAGTTAACTAATATTAAGTCTTAACAATTAAGTTCCTTAGATTTAATATTGTCGCCTTTCTCAATGAACGTTGACTGAAATATCAGGCAGTAGTTTACTGAGATATTTTTACTATTAAAGACACTATATTGATGTCTCAGAGGTAAAGAAACACGCTTTCTCATGAATGAAGTTATGAGCTCGAACTCGGCAAGAAGCCTTCAATATACAAGGTGAATTTTTCTTTCCTGCCTTTGAGAGTAGGTTTTAAGATATAGGTGTTAGAGAAAAATGCTGATAGGCAACATGAAACTGTTGGTAGAGCTTGTTCTAAGTTCGCTTGGCTAGCTACCACCATCTTATCTAAGTCTGTCACCATAACAACGATATTAACAGCATTTTTGTGTTTTGGGTGTTAGAGGTAAGATAGGCAGTTCCTCTGTGGTTGAGGATTCCAGGTGAAGCTCGCTTCCAGTTTCGGCCTGATCATCACTTACCATCAGGGGAGATGAAGGCCAAGAGCTACCACGTAGAGGTTAAAAAAGCTGAATTTGGAAGAAAATTACTCACTGACTGGCGTTAAGGTATAATCGAGATAAAAATAGGACTTTAGGCATTTATGTATTTTAGAATATAGCAATATACAAGCGTAGTAATCAAAAGTCCTGGCTGCAGCTTTTTTTGCATCTTAAAAAGTAGTTTGCGATAACTGACAGTTAACAACTTTGTGGGTTTATAAATCTCTCATTAAAAGCATTTAAAAAACCATTTATGTAGATTGATGTCAAAATATTATGGTTTTTTAACCGTGTTATTAATAGGATCAAAGGTGGATAAGGTTATCGATTTGCGTGACCTATGGAATCAATAAGCCTAATATTATGGGTAAAAAAAAAAAGCAACTCTAATAATTCGGTGTCTTGGGTTCCGTAGTAGCAGTGATTGTGCTTTTCACCAGTCGTCGTTTTTCTATGTTATTTAATGAAAAACAAGGCGGGTCATTAAAGCTTATAGATAGGTACATATCTGCATTTCCAGAAGCATAGCAGATGCGTTGTCATCACAGATTCAAAGCTGAAATTTTTAATCGACAGCTCGAGGATTAGAACAGAACAGAACAAACAAACACGTGCCGTGTCGTGTCGCGTCACGTGTTCTTGTGGAACATTTTCCAGGACGTTATCATAGAAATTATTCTACTTGAGTCGCATCGCCCATGTCTGCGGGAGCCTTCAACTTTAGATTACCTACTAATACATGTGTGGAGTTTTAAATTTATCATAACTTTACTAAGCGGTTAAGAATAAAGAGGCAAGGTTTTTATTTTTTAATGGATACAGATCCCTAAAAAAAACTAAGAACATCGATGTCTATCGTTACGAATATCCACATTTAATAGATTTACCGTGAATTATTGTAAATTATACGACCTTTTAGTGCTATTGTTAAGATCTATTCGGACGTTAAAAGCACTATCATCGTTTTTTTTTAGGTTTAATTGAATAACTACAATAATATGGCAATGTGGTCATCAATATCGCTTCGTCAGGTGATATATGCCTATACTTATATCTTATAATACTGGTCGAATGTTGAACTTAGGTTAGTATTTTTACCTGATTACGGAAACAAAAAATAAAATACATTAAATAAATGTATTTACTTTCTTCCTTTGCTTCTTTTTTTGGCGCTTAAAAGGACGCAATGAAAAAATAAAACACAAAAATAACAAGCTGGGAGAAATATGCTTCTCATCCACGCAAAATAACTGGTTACAGTCTACGAATGTTTGCTCGATCGTAGCTCCAAAACGACTTATTCATATTTGTTTCGACTTCAAGAGTAGGCTTCGTTTTTTAAAACAATGTGCGAGTCAATCCTAAAAAAAGAAAACTTAATCTATAGGTACATTATAAAACTGATTTCCATCCGTCACACTCTCGGGTCTAGATGAAAACCAGCGTCAGGCACTTAAACTGTGTGGCATTTTTGCTGAACTGGGCCATTTTTGCGCAGCCGTGAGGCACACTCTCCTGCTTATTTCTTACATCGCTCTTTACACATTACAAATCCTTTACTGTCCAGGCAGCTCGTTTGTGGAATGCATTACCAGTTCCAATAAAGCGCGCGCAATTGTTGCCAGTGTTTAAAAGACTCGTGAAAGAACATTACTTGTCGTTATGATTCTGTTTTTATCGTTAGCTGTAATAATATTCGTCATTTATTTTCGTTGCTTATATAGTTAGTATGTATGTATCCATGTATCTATTATATAGCATTTATCTGTGTATCTATTATAGTATATTGTACTTATATACCATTTATTTGCACCTAAGACAACCCCATTTTATGTCCAGAAAATCACTGTCCATTCCAAGGTTTCCTGGAAGAGATCGCAGTAAGCGATAAGGCCGCCCATTGTATATTTTGTAGTGTATTACTTTTTCTTTATGTAATGTATAATCTGGTGTACAATAAAGTATATATAAATAAATAAACACACTTTTTATTTTATTAGTTTTATCTGCTGTATAACTGTGTGCCTTTTACTTAATTTTTGCTAAATAAATGTATTTTCTTTCTTTCTTTCTTAAAACACCCGATTCCCGATCTCGAAGCGGCCGGAAATAAAGTAGTCATGCTATACATAGAAATGACGTTAATTTGTTCGTGAATCGTCAAAAAAACACTTTCTGTGGGTGGTTTTATTTTTATTAAGTTGTTATTTTTTATGTTTTTTAATTTCACTCCTATTACAACCGCCAACATCTGTGTAGTTAAAAAATATTTGCACTTTTATTAGGCTCTGGTTTTTTTATTGTTTAATTTTAGTAAAAGCATGATGGGTTTGGCTACGTTGAGATATTAATTGCGATGAAAAAGACTCATTGATATGCAATGATAGCCTAGTGTTGTGACCGTCAGACAGCCAAGTCATATTTATTAATACTTTTCACACTCAAAAAGGTACAAAGGCGGACTTAATGCCTTAGGCATTCTCTACCAGTCAACTAAGGGTGGTGAAGAGATTAGATGGCAGGTGTTCTGTTTGAGAGGAACAAAGAAAAAAATAATCATTCTAAGGTCTCGAGTTCGAACCCAAGGCACGCACCTCTGACTTTTCTAATTCATGTGCGTATTTTATAATATCACTTGCTTCAAAATCGGTGAAGGGAAAACATCGTGAGGAAACCGGCATGCCGGAGAGATATTTCTCGACGGCATGTGAAGCCAAGTCAAAGGCCAAGGCGTCAGGTGGTACACTTTGTGTTGTCATCTGACATTATGCTGAGCTAAGGCCCTTTTGGCATTAAACAATAACCTAAAGCCAATAAACGCATTTTTCAAGCTGTGTAGATTGCGAGTCAGTTTCTTGAACGCCAGGATGCGGTGCATGTCAGCTGCTGACGTGTTCGGCCGATCGCTGCGATGCGTGTCGATTTCGGAGCGGGGGGGTATCCCTGGCCGCGTCACGTATGTTAGAGGCACTTCGCATGACCTGGGCCTGAGGCTCTACTACCACCTCTAAAGCAGTATTATTTTAATATTACTTTAGTGGTTACAGGTCTAGTTGAAAACCAGCGTCAGGCACTAGTTGTCTGGCTTGCTTTTATCTATATATTTTCCTGCTAATATCTTAGAACGCACTTTACACTTTTTATTTGGTTTCTTTCTTTTTTAATTTGGTTTTTATTGGTAGTACAATAAATTATGCCTCTTAGTCTGTGCTAAATAATGTATTTTCTTTCTTTCTTTCTTCTTCTTCTTTTAGTGTGGAAAAGAGATGAAGCTCTACTAGACGTGTAGCTCCATCTCTTTTCCCCACTGAAATAATTGAAAGTATTTTTGTAGGTAGGTTTATACAAACACTTTTACACGTCTGCTTCGTAAGTCTAAAGATCACAAGCGTAACTGCTGAGCATTAGGGTTCGATTCCCAGGTCAGGCAGTTTTTCATCTGGAATTTCTCAGTAGCAGCCCGGAGTCTGGATTTGTGCCCTGTTGAATGCTTATATGGGACTTAAACATAACTGGCGAATAGCAGCCAGAGAGTTGAAGCAGGGCATTTTACGTTGAAAAATGCCAGCTTGCTTTTGTTCCAGCAGGGCTGAAGCCTCTACTCATACTGGGATGTTAGTGGCATTGATTGCCATGCACATCATTCGCCTTTTTCCAAACTATGTTGGGGCCGGCTTCATTGTAACCAGCTGCAGCTGAACACTTGGAGCGACTGCCCATCTGACCTCCAAAACTCAGTTACTGGGAACGCGATACCCCTTGGCAAGACTGGCTGAGATTTAGGGCTTCTGACGACCCGTAACGACTGTCAAAGACGTGCTTTCCGTCCCCACCCGTCCACAGATCGACCTCGGGAAGTGTTGCTTAAGACGCAGATATATGCAAGTGACTTTGAGTGGTTAGCTTGCGTGTTCAGTACTGAGCTCAGGCAACGCATCATACGTCCAGCCAGTAATAGAACTCGCCCATCTAGGAGCGCTGTCCCAAATTAGATGCATTATTAATTTATTATTCATAAAACAAAAGGTATTTTAATAAAACACGTTTAATACTAAAAGATCAATAATTAAATTATCTTTAAAATGGTGTATCTACTGAATTAAAGTTAAAGTTTTCGCATCGATGTTCCTGCCGAAATTAAAGAATTAAACAGGGTTTAATTCTTTAATTTCCACTGAAATGCAGCGGTATCGTTTATTTCGTGCAAATTTTTAAATAAATATGACAGTTTGACATATTTTCTAGTGGCTTAAATATAATCAGAAGTACCCTGTATAAACATAATCTAAAATATTCATATATTAAGTTATTAAGAAAATGCTCTAATTTAACATATATTTTTTCCAAATCACATTACTCGTTTAGACGTGATGTTCAGCATAAAATCATTAAAAGTCGGTTATCGTCGCCTTAACCTTGAAAATCACGACCCCGAGAGGCTGTTATTATTTAGCCACGAGCCCCCCCGATGCACGATTTCAGAAATTCAGTCTATTGAGTAAGGAAGACATTCACAGGCTGCCTGTGATAATTACCTCGTCGGCTTTCAGAGATAGCACCGGAATTCGGCCTGTTCTGAAGATTTATGACGAACCTGCCTCGTAGTTAACATAAATAATATTAAGAGCGACTATTGCATAAGGTCGGGTGACAGGTACTAGCCCGTCTAGTGGTAAAGCGTGCCATTGGCGGTGCGACAGACCTATCTTGAGATAGAAATAAATGAGGAAACGAAATTGGTAGGTAGGTACCTAATTACTTAGCTAGCATATTATTATAAGATTGATTTCTAAATTAAATAAGTGAGACTATGCATTTGTTACGTTCGCTTCTCAATTAAAAACACTCATACGAGCAATGTCTGTGATTTAACTACTTAGAACATTGTATTTATTACCAAAAGCACAAATGATTCAAAGGCAATGTCAAACATTTTAAAAGAGTTACGGTGTAGTTTCTTACGCATTCTTCTCCATACGAAAACTACCTTTTGGAAGGGACGACTAGAATCATTTTTATTTTTTTCTTGACCTTTAGAAGTGCCTTTTTAGTTCCTATTTGTAATAAATTATTTGACTTAACTTTGGAACTGTCACCATGAACGTATACACACATAGTACAACAAGAATTTAGTATAAATAACTACCTACATAACACCTACATAAATTCTTAATACTGATTGATATCTTTGGTTAAAACAAAGTTTCTTTTTGCAGTTAATAACTACAAATAATATCAATATTATTCTTATTTAATTCTTTTTCTTCAGACTGGAAGCCGACTACGTGCCCCAACATAATTAAGTAGTCGGAAAAATTCTAGACAGATGATGATGATGATAGTTTTTTTTTTTTTAGTTTGGATATTATCAAATAACTTCTCCCGCTCTTCGTGTCAGACTTTAACTGACTAAAACCCACCCGTGTTCCTTCCGTTGCCTGTGTGCCGGGGCCGCGATATCCCTTTCGGACATGATGATGATTCCTGATTCAGCAACAAAAAAGTCGCACCAAAAAATCGTCCTGTGAATATCTATTCTTACCAAGCCATTACGTTACCTTAGAGTAACGCATGAATAAGCTATGGGGTTTGAAAGGCGATCCACGACACAGCCTGAAGGTGTTTGTGCCATCTTGTGTCGTATCGAGATGAGATAGCGCGAATTATAAGACGGGGGCTGAAAAATATTTTTCGAAGCGGATTTTTAGGGGTTAAAATGTCAACAGGTTTTGTTTTTGGACGTTTTTGTTAGTATTATGGACAAAATTTTATAAATTGGGCTAAATAAAATAGTTGGTGGAGTGACAGCAGTCTTGAATTCATGGTTATATTAATTTTGACATCCTATTTGTACGTAGAGTCAGAGGAAAAATACAATGCAATAGACAAGAAAATTTATTTAAATAATAGTTTCAGGGAAGAGTTAATTTCGCCAAATAAAAGCAAAAAAAAATATATATTACATCCCTCAAAAACCGGTAAACTTTACTAATGGAAAAACAACATATTTTTCCTGCTAGCAACACTGACAAAAACTTAAATTCCCTCCAAAAATCTTCATCTCATTTTGACAGAACCAAAATCGTGACCATTTTAAATGGAAGACTTATAATTATAATATTTGAAACACAATGCTTTTAAGGCGGGTTTCAAGATCATCAATCTTGTACTAAAAATCGTTTGTGTTTAATTACTTTTAACTTAATTATAACGGCCCGGTGTGTGTGAAGGACGTTATAATTTCGTAATAGTAATAGGGTTAAAGATGTTATGTTTTTTTGACTTGGCCTGTTATTTATGTTATTTAGTTGCGGTGGCCCGAATGTTTTAGTAGTAGTCGAGTTTTTCCGGGGAAGCACTGTCATCATACCTCTTTTCTGCTGCCAGTGTTGCTGTGTTTCCATTTAAATAAGACATCCTTGTACAATTAAAAATATTTACCGACGTCTAAAAAAGGAAGTTATCAATTCGACACGAATATACAGTATGTTAACTTATAGAGGGCGTTCCCGTTAACCCGCAATAGTAAAGCGTACATACATGCAAAAAACATATTTACATTTCAATTAAATATTTTTTGTGAAAAAATATTTTTTTATCAAAATTAAAAATAAATTTACTATTGCGGGTTAACGGGAACGCTCCCTGTTAACATACTGTATGTAATATTATTGGAACTACAATATAATTACATAATGATAATCTATTAGGGCTTCCAAACAAATATTATTGTACAACATTTTATGGGTGTATGTATGTTTGTAATGTTTATCCACGCATTTCTCCGAAACTATAAATCGGATTGTGACCATTTTTTTGGCTTAGTTTTACTTCAACTTGGAGAACAGTGCAAGTTTTATCAGAATCGGTTCAGTAGGTAGTTTTCAAGATATGAACTAATATGTGTAAGTGTGACGGCCGTCTTATTGATAAGAGCTAAGGGTGTAGTGTTAAAGGGAAAACACCTCACAATCTTGGTCAACCACAATTAAAAACTTTATTATAAACAAAACAACCGAATTCCAAAAAAAAAAACTCATGCTTTCGGAAGTCGGTGGCAACAAACGAAAATACCGAACCAAAGACTTTTTGGAAGTGGTTTTTTTTTTTTTTTTTTTGTAAAATCGTTTTTTGTTACCATACGAGTATCTATGTGTATTTTTGCCCTATATTTCTCTCACTTTCTAAGATTACCTACTTAGTATGTACTTGTAAATACCTAGTTTAGTTTTATGTTTATCCATGCTATACAATTTTTATGTTGTACACCCAAGGGGTATGTTGCACCTGCTGGGGTCGCGGGTTTGTCAGGCATTGGCTAACGGAACCTGTCAGTTGGTGCTGACATCTCTTTTCAGCTTAGCTGAACAGATTCAATGAAACGATGAGAATGAACGAAAATCGATTTCCAAATTAAAACGGAAAGGTACTCAACCAAAATGTATCACGTACTTTTAAAAATATCTCGATACGCGATATGACCGAAAATGTTTTTTAAAATCGTTTTCCATGCGCGTAGGTAATAGAAATGTATGTTCCACGCTCGTTCGGAAACTCGTGTCCAGTTCACCACTCTTTTGTTCATTTTATCGTTCAGAAACGCGAGGGTTGCCAGTGTAAAAATATATTTTTACAACCTTTTGTTTATTGTTGTTTATAGTCTGTGAATGATTGGATGGCGCTTTGAAAGTTTTGTATTTCGAATTCGGAACGGTTATTTAGAAAATCGTTTGTTGCGTAGGCGTTTCTTTGTAGAAGAATTATTTTTGTTGTGAAGGTTCTAGATTCTTGTCGGATGACACAATCGTGTCAAAGACCACAGTTTTTCACCAAGTATAAGAACTAAGGTTGACTGGATGATACATCAGCCCGTAGACTTCAATGCCTTGATGATACTTAAGGAAAAATATGTGACAGTCACTCACTACTCTTGATCAAGGGATTAGTGATAAAGAAATCTGGTACGAATGCTGGTGAAAAATGTCTAAGGGATTTTGTTGCCATTGAAGTGACTACCATTAACGCCTTAGTAAAAGTAATAGGCACTTTTGCATTAAAAATACCACTACGCGTGGCGATCCTTCTTCATTCTGGCGCACCATAAGCAGAAAAATCACTGCTGTCTCATATTTTTACCAAAACATGATCAAGTTTTAAACTGACTCCGAGAAAGGAGGAGATTATTATAATGTCCATCGATATTTTCGTCGATTGTGAACTGATTTTGAAAATTTTGGTAGCGGCAGCTTGCGCCGCGATCCCTTATAAATTTTATTAACTTTGCTTGCGTAGTTTTTGAGTTAGCTTCGATAATACGTAGGTATTCAAAATCTACTTTGTGTATTTTGATGATGTTATAAATACTTCCTGTCACTGTTATTTACATAGCAAGTAGTGGTGTACGAATTTGTGTGGGGTAGGTACCATAATTAAAAAGTGAAAAAAAAACCGTCTTCCAAAAAAAACTTAAGTTTCGGAAGTCGGTGTCAAAAAACTAAAACATAGATCCAAAGACACTGACTTCCAAAATTAAAGTTATTTTTCACTTTGTTGTGTTCTTTTTTGGAAATTTGTTGTTTTTTTTTTCTTATTTAGTAGGTACATGGCCTATATTAGAGAAAACTATTTCAATTAATTTTACTACCACACAGGTACAACCCTACACACATTTCGGATCATAACCCTTCCACCGGCCAACAATGTGCGGTGCGAAAATATTGTCTTTTTTCAACAAAGAGACTAAATACAATGTACGGGGAAAATGTTCCGAAACGTATGTCGTACGGTGTACGGTTGTTGCTTTGTAAATACATGTGTGGAATCGGGACATATCGTGTGCGTTCGTGTGTTTCCGTATTGAACTTACTTAGTCAAACCCTTTTTTTTTTTTGAAGGTGGGAAATTATCAAATAACTTCTCCCGCTCTGGGCGGAGCGGGAGGGCGTGTCAGACTTTTACTGACTAAAACCCACCCGTGTTCCTTCCGTTGCCTGTGTGCCGGGGCCACGATAACACTTTTAAAACTCATAAGCTTGGAAACATGCTGGTCCTGCTCCATAGGACAATTTAGAGTCTAGACAAAATCAAACTGGTTCCTTATTTAATTATTTTTTAATTTTTTATCACTCTGATTTTACATTCTGTGATTTCTTGAACTCACACACTGACTTATTAGTATATTACTTGTTAAAATGTTAGGAATATCGTATAATTTTGCAATGTTTGTAAATATGTGAGCACCATGGATCTATCACATAATTAATTTATTTGTAATTGCTTCATTTTTCATTCTTTTTTACCTATCGTGGTATAGTAATCTTATTCTAGATGCATCGTCTTCACATATAATTATATAATTAATGTATACGGAATATTGTAATAGCATTTTAAAAGAGTAACGGTGGAGTTTCTTGCCCATTCTTCTCCATACGAAAATTACCTTTTTTGGGCGACTAGAATCAATTTTTTTTTTTGTAAAATTGACGTTCATAAGTGCCTTTTATGTGCCTAATTGAAATAAATTGTTTGACTTTGACTTTGACTTTCGGACAACTCGCAACCGCCGTAATCGATAGACACTTATAATTTTCACAGATTGTGTAATTACTATGACCATTATAATAAATAAATAAAATAAAGTAAAAAATTAAAGGGGGTACAAGAAACGTAAACTAATTTCGCAATTAATTTGCCAAACATGTAAACAAACAAGTGTTTTAGGAAAAACAACTGTAAAGCCTTCATATAAGGTTCAGTTTGCGCTACAGCTTTTTATGAATTTTTCAAGTACTAATCGGTCTAAAATCAACTTTATTTACACTTGCATAAAGTTGATGTTATGACTAAGTGGAAAACTCATATTTGTTTTTTTTACTAAAGTATTAAAAAAATTGTAGTGTTAAATTATAGTACTGTGATTAGGAACCCTTCGCGTGCGAGTTTTATTTTTTTAATTTTCCTCTTGAAAAAAGGTCAAGTAACCACACTTTGTCTTCCCGAACATTGGTGTTTACAATACGTGAGTAAGAATATAACTCAAGATAAAACAAAAAGGCATTACAAGCAAAAACAAAACCACAAAAGAAAAGAACCGCGCAAAAACCTCCACAAGTACATTACTCAACAATAAACACACGTATAAACTTAATTTAACTGCAAACCATCTTAGCACTCACGAAATAACATATTAACCACCGCTCACGTCAAAAATCTTACTTCAAAAGATCTCCATTGAAAGGCAACACAAAAAAACATAAGCACGGCTCTTTTTTTACAATTAATCAAATGTGCCAGTACAAAAAAAACCTCTCTAAGAGTTTAAAAAGTTTGCACCGATGCATTGACGAACCTCCTTTCAACGAATATCAAAATGACAGTTGATTTATGATTTTCCATTGTGGCAACACAGCGTTCGTTATGGCGCGAAACTCATTTATATTGCTAATGACATTTCGAGATGTTTAAAATGGCGGCTAATAATGCGCGGCAAAATGTTTTTTATTTTGTAGTTTTTTAAGATTATCTCGAGTGTTATTGTGTTTTGTGATTAATTTTTAACGTTTGTCGGCCTTTGACATTATTGCAATTACTTTGGCGTTGGTAAATTACGTGTTTAGTTGATGTATTGTGTGGAGGTTTATTTCAATGATTAATTCCACATGTCTTTGAATGAAGATTAAATAAACTTTTAGTCTCGAACTAAGCCTGCATTCTCGAAGCTGTTCACGGAAGTGTTTTGTTGTAAGTACATTCACCTATATGACACACAACGATGACGATATTAAAAGCTCCCGCAGACAAGCTACCAGTAAAACGTATTTGTTGAAAAACCTACACTGTCCTCCCATACCTATTAGGTAACACTGTTATTTGTAAATATTGTAAAAGCCAATTATTTTTAAAAGAGTAACCGTGGAATTTCTTGCCGGCTCTTCTCCTTAGGAAACGACCAATTGGAACCGTGCACCTAGCTTCTGAAGTTTCATAAGTGCCCATGTAGGTTTATGTGAAATAAAATATTATGCATAGCTTTTTCACAACTATGTTGGGGTCAGCTTCCAATCTTACCGGATGCAGCTGAATACCAGTATTTTACATGGAGCGACTGATAGAAAAAAACCATTAAGTTTTCATAGAAATTGTTCTACTAGAGTCGAGGGGTTAAGCTACGCTTGCCGCGGTTGGTCTGTGGACGGGTGGCCATCTTTACATACCAAGACTCCCCGTGTCTAGGAAAGCACGTTAAGCCGTTGGTCCCGGCTGTCATTCGTGGATCTTTGACAGTCGTTACGGGTCGTCAACCAGTCTTACCGAGGGGTATCATATTACCCAGTAACTGGGTTGTGGAGGTCAGATAGGCCGTTGCTCCATGTAAAATACTGGTATTCAGCTGCATCCGGTTAGACTGGAAGCTGACCCTCACAAAGTCGGCTCTGGTATGCGTACTGGAGCAGTGGTAGCGGAGTGGTAAGGGCCTCAGCTTACGAGTTGTAGGTAGAAGGTTCAAACCCAGACAGGCGCTTTAATTTTGTAAATAATTTCATCACCACTGCTCTCAATACGGTGAAGGAAAACATCGTGAGGAAACCGGCATGTCCTAGAACCAACAATTCGAAGACATGTGACATCTACCAACCACTGGGCCCGCGTGGTGGATTACGGCCCACTCCCTCTCACAGAGAGGAGGCCTGGGTGCAGCAGTGGGAACACTATGGGCTGATTAATGTAAATACATAGGTACTACCTTAAATTGACACAGACCGTACAGTCTCCCAAAAATACTTTTCTGACCCACAAATCGAACTTTAGTTTAAACTCAAAAGTTACGCTGGCCATTGAACAATGGCTCGGCTGATTACTATTTCATTATAATGTTTTACAATGATTAATTCTGCACGTCTTTAGTAACAAAAGAAACGTCTATTAATAATAAATCTTGCAGAATCTTACTTTCGCCAATACTTGAAGATGAATTTGCAAAAAATATTGGCAAAGAGATTATGGACATTCATCTATGTGTTGCTGCTCCATTTTTCGTTCCTAGGATATATGTAATAAAAAAAAATAAAAAAAAATATATAATTATTTATTACTAGCTGACCCGGCGAACTTTGTTCCGCATTCAATCAAATATAAAAAACCTTACCTACCCTACCTACCCTACCTACCGTACCTAACCTACCTACCCTACCTACCATAGGGTCATCTATTTTAATGAGGGTTGAAAAATGGATGTGATAGGGGTAATAAATGTGAATAATTAATATGGGTATGATTTTTGAAGTTTTTGGGGTCGTTTATTTTGAAAATCTATATCTGTAGGTAGGTAGGTAGGTAGGTACCTACCCTACCTACCTACCTACCTACCTACCTACCTACCTAACTACCTACCCACCACCCTTTAGAGGGTGGTTTCCGGGATAAAAAGTATCCTATGTTAGACTCCTGGTTCTAAGCTACCTCTCCACCAATTTTCAGCTAAATCGGTTCAGCCGTTCTTGAGTTATAAAATATAGTGTAACTAACACGACTTTCTTTTATATATATTAGATTATTATGTAAATAGTTACTAACGATATGAGTCCATGTTACTTGAGAATCAATATTTTATTATTATTTATAATGATGTTTAAGCTGCATTGTTTGTAACAAGTGAAGTCCTGGATTTGATTTCCAGGTCGGGCAAAGGTTTTTCCATCTTATAAATTTCTTCATCATCATCTGAGGCTTTACAGCCGTGGGTAGGTCTTAGCCTGGTCAAGTATATTCCTTCAACGTAGCCTATTTCCGGCTTTTTCTCCCCAGTTTCTCACGTCAACAGTTACGCCATCCAACCATCTGAGCTTGGGCCACCCTCGACTTCTACGGCCATCCGGTTTACTACCCAGTAAACGTTTGGGTGCTCTGGTCTCGTCCATTCTTGCAACATGTCCTGCCCATCAAAGACGACCTATTTTGATGGTTTTTATTTCATTATGCTCGTCATACATCTCGTAGAGCTCATGGTTGTGCCGCATACGCCATTGCTGCTCGTTTTCCAGCACTGCACCGATTATGCGCTTGAGGATTTTCCGTTACAATACTAACAAAGACTTCTCGTCTTTTCTGCTTAGTACCCAGCATTCTGAACCATATGTCTGTCTTAGTAAGGTCTTATAGAGGAGAAGCTTAATGCTTCTTGAGAGTAATTTTGAACGAAAATACCTTTGCGGGCTGAAATTGCATTTATTGGCCGACATTATTCTCCAGCTTATTTCTGAAGATATATAGTTTTTTCCCCATTACTAAGGATACACGATACACATGTTTCCCAGGACCCAGGACTTCACTCGTTACACCACAGCTCAGTTTGAATTTATGCCTGGTTAATGGCAGATGGCTAGCCTCGTTTTACATGGTTAAAAATAACTGGCGATATGAATGAAGATGCACATCTCTGCCTACCCCTTTGTAGGATACATGCGTGGGTGTGAAGTGAAGTTACGTCACCGAGCCACAACATTGATATCTCATCTACTTTTCTGTACTTAAGGGTGCACTAGTCGACGGCTCGAACTCGTTGGTGGGCGTGACTAATATGTGCATGCTAATTAGCCGAATCATTTATTTTGTTTTATTTATTTTGTATTTATTTATCTATCTAGTATTATTTATTTATTTAGTGAATTAGACGATGATTTTTATCGAAAATGAGCGCGTAAAATTATTAGAATTTTTGAATAAATTTTATAACCCTGTACGGTTTTTATTTTGCCATTTTTTTACTACATAATTATGTTATTTATTTACGCCCAAAGACAAGTTCAAATGTGTGTTGAAATATGAAGTTTCGACACTCATAACTTCCAAAACAATATTTTATTTCCATTTCTGCTTCCTTAAAGGGCTAGATAATGACAAGACAAATTGATATAATTGTTAGTTTTGAACGTACACCGTCAAACAGATGAGTAACCACTAAACTGCGTTTGTATGGAAGAATGACCGACTAGCGTACCCTTAAGAATAGGTATCTTTGTAAATCCCATCTTCAATTTTTGCAAAGAAACAATTAACATCAGAGTATGTATCATATAAACACCATACACTTACAATGTAACTCTTCGGATCGAAATCCTATTCAAAAGTACGTCAATACGGAATCAAAGAGACAGTCAAAACGACCCAATCTTTACGTTCAAACCCACATTTACATCTGAAAAACCAATAATCATTCAATTTTCAACCTTATGTTTTGATGCCAAGAGTAAGGAAGCCGATTTGGAGGTGCAAACAAAAGTTGGTGATCGAGGAATGGTCTACGTGGCGCATACGAACCGATTTTCCATTCGAATGTTTTTTTGTGCAATCTAGAATGGGTGCATCGGTTAATCGAATAGTCGGAATCAAGTATCGATAGAGTTTTCCATCGATTTGAGCAAGGATTGGCAGGCATGGACACTTGAGGGTTTTCAGATTTGATTTTAGGAGAAATTTTGTGCCGTGACTTCGTCGAATTGAGTTCGTTGTTTCGTGTTGAGCGTGATAAGTGATAACGTATAGAGTAAGTTAAATCACATTATGGTTACGTTAGAACTGAGACCAACTGCGAGCGATACCGCGGCAGCGGCCGGAGGGCGCTACTTCTAACTTGGTCACAGTTACTCGGCTATTTTTACTACTTAAACCATGGATACTGTTCATTAATGATATGGCCAAACGTCGACTGACATATCATTAAACGTTGACGTTTAAACGATATGGCCAATTATAGCTGGCTATTTCATGAAATGGTCAATTCTAGGATCTGCCCACGACTTATACAAAATATTGTAAAACATTTTAAAATAGTAACGGTGGAGTTTCTTGTATCATAAATAGAATCAATTCTATTTTCTTGTAATTTTGACATTCAAAAGAGCCGTTTATGTAAATAAATAAATAAATAAAAAAGTGATTTGGATTTTCATTTAGATTTTAATTTTAATGCAACTGAATTTGATATTATTGAATTTATTGTTAAATTTCTCGCCCCTCGTATTGTTTATATAAACCGGAAGAGCGGAAATACCTATTTTTTTTGCATATAAGGTAGTTCCTATCAATACATTGTTGATTAAATAAGTATTAAAAATATATGATTTTTTGGATTTGACTTTATTGTGGGATCAACTCTGAAATGTCGAAAAAATATTGCATATTTACGAGACAATAATGCAGTATCTATCTATGTTCGATAGTAAAATAACTTATCACCAATTAACGCTGCAGGTGTTCATTCTTTTTCATAGACATCCTGTATTGAGATGAAATATGGCACAGAACAGCCAGCAGCAAAAGTCGATTAACACTTCATTTTTGAAACTTTAATTATTGAGCTTTATATTTAATATCGGAACAAGTAAAATTAAAAGCTTATAGCTTTATGAAATGCTGAACTAAAATGTACCTAAGTATCGAATAATTTTGTGTCAATTTAGATGACATATAAAAGTAGCAGTGTGCACTTTGGACGCGTTTTCGTACGAATTTTACTCGTACGAAAAAATACGAACACGCACGAACGATCCCGACCTTCCAAGCTCTAAGGGAGCGCGCAGACTGAGTACGAGTTACGTACGTATACGTACCTACATATAGTTCCGAACTTTTGAAAACAATCCGATCTAGTTGGGATTTTTCGTGCGCTCAATGCGATATCACCGGAACCACTATACCTACCTATTGGACGGAGAAAAACGTATTCAGTATGCGTACGAAATTCGAACGACCACGATCATACGTTTACGTACGATACAAATTCGTGTCGAAAGTACGCGCGGCCTTAAGCACCTGTCCCACCGATGACGGGGAAGCGATTAGCTATCGACGATTCGCTCAAGAAACGTACAAAACCTTGTAGGTCTCGTGTAAGTAAAAGAGATATATTTGATACAGAATTAATTTATGTATGTAAGAAAATATCTACATATTTTTAATAAAATAAGTGATAGTCATCATTTTAATACTAGAAATAAAGATAAAATAGATAAACCATTTTTCAGATTATCTAAAGTACATACTTCTTATACGGGGTACTGTGTTAAATGTTACAAACTTACAACAAAATACCTTGTGATATATTACAATTAAATGAAAGAAAATTTTAAACTCATATTAAAAGTACACGTCTTTGTAAACAAGCATAATATTACAAATTAGAAGATTATATCCAAGATAAGAATGCTTGGAAACATGCTGGTCCTGCTCCATAAAACAATTTAGAGTCTAGACAAAATCAAACTGGTTGCTAAGTTAATTATTTTACATAGTTTGTCATTTGTTTTTTATAACACTGATTTTACATTCTGTGATTACTTGAACTCACACACTGACTTATTAGTATTACTTGTTAAAATATTAGGAATATCGTATAATTTTACAATGTCTGTAATTATGTGAGCACCATGTATCTATCACATAATTAATTTATTGTCATTGCTTAATTTTTTATTCTTTTTACCTATTGTGGTAGAGTAATCTTATAGATCGTATCGTGGTAGAGTAATCTTATGGTTATCTAGATGCATCGTCTTCACATATAATTATATAATTAATGTATTCAAAATATTATAAAAACATTTTAAAAGAGTAACGGTGGAGTTTCTTGCCCATTCTTCTCCATACGAAAACTACCTTTTGGAAGGGGCGACTAGAATCAAATCTATTTTGTGTAAAATTGCTGTTCAAAAGTGCCTTTTATGTGCCTAATTGAAATAAATTGATTGACTTTGAATTTGACATAATAATTATTAATAGTTGATCAATGACTGGATGGGATAAGTAATTGGCTTTACAACAATACAATTTGTATCACACTTTGAAAACTGTCAGGCGCAACATTTAGTACAAAAAAAAAATGGTAGGTACATTTTAAAAACCCGTTCGTTAAAATCTGATCGTGCGACAAAAACATATTGTTTTTGATAACAGAAGGAAACCATTCTCACATCGTGACGACAATTTGATGTATGAATAGGTACATTACCTGAAATAATTGCCCTGCTTTTGAGAACAAATGACATGAGCTTTCTTTGTCAGCGATTTCATCGGTCTTATATCCCGTGGGAATTTCGTAAAATCCGGCTTTTTTCCCTGTCTACAGTATAAAGAGAATCTCTGTGCAAAATTTTAGCTTTCCTAGGTTTAAGCTGGGCCTTGATGAGTCTATCAATGAGTGCGTCTGGACTATTCTTTATTTATTATGTACTACCTACCGCCCGCGGCTTTAACCGCGTGTGAAAAGTAGCCTCTGTCCTTCCCTAGGGTTCAAAGTATCCCCATACCAAATTTCATCAAAGTCTATTTAGTGAAAGCGTAACAACCAAGCATACAAAACATCAAAACTTTTCTGTTCATTATAACTTACAGGGTGGCAGGGACCTCGACGCGAAAGCTGTTCTTATGGATCCAGTTCATGATTCTGAACCCCCACTTCATATATTTTTACCGCGTAGGTATTGCACTTTTCTATGAAACAGCAGATTTTTATTTTAATAACCAACGGAAAATTTGAACGCAGCCCCGGGGTTCAGAATCATGTATCCATGGTAACAATTTTCGCGTCGAGGTCTCTGACACTCTGTATACTAGGTAGCTGCGCCCCGCGGTTTCACCCGCATAAGTCTCGATCCTATGGGAATATCGGGATAAACAGTATCCTATGTCCTAACCTAGGTCATGGTCTACCCATGTGCCAAATTTCATCCAAATCTTTTCAGCCGTTTTAGCGTGAAAGCGTAAAAACAAACAAACAAACTCACTTTCAGATTTATAATATTAGTTAGGATTAGTTTAGACTAGCTTACACCCATGGCTTCGCCCGCGTGGAAGTCGGATATTATATAACCAAATTGCACAATGTGGGTCGTCAACGTATAAAAAAACTGACTAAAAGTAAAAGAAAATAAGCCCTTACCATATATCTACCAATTTTTTTTCTTCTACAAAGTTTTGGCATGTCGCCAGATGCTATTTTGTTAAAGGAACTGCACTCATTAGCAGGAAAGTAATTAGGTTTTTAGTCGGGAGATTTGATATTACGACTTTTTGGAGCATCATAGAGCAGTGTGCGTCCTGGAAAAATCTCTTTCGAACTTTCCCGCGACCCCGGTAGGCATCGGTCCTAGCGGACCCCGTCAGTTTTGCTGACATCTCTTTGAGGCGCGCGTGGAACACAACGCGCCGTCGACCCGGGCCTGGTCCTTATCGGACGGCGAGCTACCCATTGCCCACCGTCCGCAAGCCCGCGCCTACGGTGGCCGGGAATCGGCCTGCGATTCCCGACGCTCAGGGCGTCTCCTGCGACGGCTAGGGGCGTGAGCCACGTCAGTAATAAAAAGAAAAAAAGAAAAAGAAAAATGCTGACTGGCACAGGAATTTGAAGGTTTGGTACAAGCAGAGCCTATGCCCAATAGTAGGACTATGGATCATAATGGTTAGGAACCACACTTTACCATGATCGACAAAGCATAACATTGGCCGTTTTCACATTGGACGATAACGACACGATATCGTTGGACTGGTAGTTTCATACAATTACTACTAAACGCTTTTACAATGTGACACCGACAGTGTCAAAGCGTTTATTAGTAATTGTTTTCTGTCGTCAACGGTTTCGTCGCCGACATTGATTGTCGTGCCGATATCGGCAGACGACACAGTGCACCTGTTCACTGCTGCCATTATTACCTCGCATACACTATTACACTTTTAAAATCGCGTGGCGATGTAAGCTTTTGCTGGCGCAACACGAGTATTTTAGGCTACTAGGGCATACCGCATGAAAATAAGCTGTTAGTTACATCTTGTCACTTACCGATATCGTTGTCGTCCGAGCTGACGATAATATATCGGTGTCGTTTTCGTCGCAGTGTGAAAACGGCCATTGTTTGAAGTACCTATGAGGATTTACAAAAAACAAACAACACATAAAATAAACATAAAGGATACAATATAACCACATACAGTTCATATAGTAACACACTTTTACTTGTACCAATAAAATGTTATCGCAAGATTAGAACGATGGGATGACGTCACTGTACCAGCTAGGACCGGTTGTTAGGGATGGCACGCAGATGAGCGAAGCGGATCTCGAGTAAAAAGGATTGTGTGTATTTTCAAGGGTCTCCATGAATGACTCAATGAATTTTAGTCTGAAGATTGACTGTGCCGCCAAACCTGCCTAGCTTTTTTTTTCTTTAGAGGGTGGGAAATTATCAAATAACTTCTCCCGCTCTGGGCGGAGCGGGATGGTGTGTCAGACTTTTACTGACTAAAACCCACCCGTGTTCCTTCCGTTGCCTGTGTGCCGGGGCCGCGATATCCCTTTCGGACAAACCCGCAACCCCGGCAGGCATTGGTCCTTACGGACCCCGTCAGTTGGTGCTGACATCTCTATGAGGCGCGCGTGGAACACAACGCGCCATCGACCCGGGCCTGGTCCTTATCGGACGGCGAGCTACCCATTGCTCACCGTCCGCAAGCCCGCGCCTACGGTGGCCGGAAGTCGGCTCGCGACTCCCGACGCACACCTGCCTAGCTACCGTACCGAAAACGAGTACCTGGAAGGACTTGGAGGAGGCCTTTACTCAGTAGTGAGACAGTATGGAAGAGAAAAAAGGTGACGAGAGGACTCTGACGCATAGCTTCCGTGAAGGCTGGTTCAAGGTGGTGCGGAGAAAGAGTACTTGGAAGAACTTGGGGGAGGCGTTACTCAGCAGTGGGACAATATCTATGCTTTAGAGAAAAAACTGTGTTTAGCCATGGATAGACCCCAGGTGTGCTCGAATCAGCAACCTTTCGGTTAACATCCCAACGCGCTAGCCATTGCGCCACGGAGGCTGTGGAGATGTCATTAAAAACATAGGTATGTCAAGTTTCCATGCAGCCACGGAAGCTTGTCAAAATAGTTCGTTTATGGTTCTAAAAAGAATCGCCCCCGGGTAGGCTCGAACCAACCTTTCGGTTAACAGCCGCACGCACTAGCCATTGCGCCACGGAGGCTGTGGGGATGTCACTAGAATTACCTAGAGTACCTATACGGTCAGCACTCGCCCTAGCAACCACCAACGAGGAAATCAGAACGAATGAAAGAAACAACAAATAAAGCAACACGAAATATAAAATAAACAGTTTACCTTGGACATTACTGACATCGGTGAAGGAAAAACATCGTGAGGAATCCTGGACCTATAAACAGTTAGTTAATACTAGCAGGCCCGTAGCCAGGCTCACGCCAGGTTAGGCTTAGCCTGCCGTAGGCGCTAGCCAAAGCTTACTAAGGATTTCGAAATTTCGAGTTAATATTAAAACACATAACAAAACTAAGTATTATTTTACGAGCTGCGCCCCGTAGTTTTACCCGTTTTACCCGCATAAGTCTCGATCCCGTAAGAATATCGGGATAAAAAGTATACTATGTCCTAACCCAGGTCATGGTCTATCCATGTGCCAAATTTCATCCAAATCAGTTCAGCCGTTTTAGCGTGAAAGCGTAACAAACAAACCACCTTACTTTCGCATTGATAATATTAGTCAGGAATTCAGGATTAGGATTTAAATCGCCAATCCGTCTTGAGCAAGCGTGGTGATCAATGCTCGTGCCTTCTCCGTATGAGAAGATGGCTTTGCCCTGCAGTGGAGCAGTAATAGCTGGTATTATTAGAAAAAGTGAAATGCTTTAAAACAAAGTGTGAAAAAAAAAATACACTTAAACAGATTTTTGCGGGTGAAACCACTGGGCGCAACTAGTTATATAATTAATATACGAGTCAGAGTTTTACCCAATTTCTGATAAAAATTATTTGAACTAGGTATCTTTTTTTTATTAAATATTATTGGTTTATTCCGAACCTGACCCGAAATCCTAACCCAGTCGCGGGTTAGGTTAGGAACCTGAAAAAAATTATAGCATTTGTTCCAAACGTAACCCTCTTCCTAACCTGATCCGAGGTATCGTTCCTATCAGAACTCGAATTGCGATATATATAGGTTTTCGAAAAAAATTATAAGTACCTATAGTAAAAAATAATTACATTTCTAATAGGTGTCATAATAAATTATAATAATATTAGTCTCTTACTGTCCCACTGCAGGGCAAAGGCCTCTTCTCACACAGAGAAGGCACGAGCATTGATCACCACGCTTGCTCAAGACGGGTTGGCGATTTCAGACTTATATTAACTAAGTCCAGGTTTCCTTACGATGTTTTTCCTTCACCGACGTCAGTAATGTCCAAGATAAACTCGGAAAGTACATATGAATTGAAGAAGTCACATTGGTACTTGCCTGGATTTGAACCCACAACCTCGTGCATGAGAGGCGAGGCCATCACGACATATCATAGTGTCATAAATCTTTAATTGGGAGAAGTAAATGAAAAGATTATTTATTAATGATGTTGATTCTGTAATATTATAATAATTATTGTAAATATTAAACTCTAATTTGTCACATGTTTAAAAAGTAAGTTCAAAGTATGGCACTTATTAGAAATGTTATAAATTTTTACTATATGTAGGATCTAATTATTTGTTAGTGTGATATTCTGATTACGTTTAATAAATATTAAACTCTGATTTGACACATAGGTACTTTTTATTCTAAGAAAGAGATGAGACGGAAAACCTATCTATATTGCAATTCGGGTTATAATAGGAACTAAACCTTTTTTTTTTTTTGTTTTGGTTGGGAAATCATCAAATGACTCCTCCCGCTCTGGGCGGAGCGAGAGGGAGTGTCAGACTTTCACTGACTAAAACCCACCCGTGTTCCTTCCGTTGCCTGATAGGAACGATACCTCGGGTCATGTTAGGAAGAGGGTTACGTTCGGAACAATTTTTTTTTTTCAGGTTAGGAAACAGATTTTTTTTTTTTCAGGTTCCTAACCTAACTCGCGACCAGGTTAGGATTTCGGGTCAGGTTCGGAATAAACCCTATTATTCAGTCCAACATTTCTTTGTTTTCCTGTGGCCGCGACATAATGGCCGCATTGACGGCTGTCATGAAAATAATGGCAGGGTTAGACATTACGGTGTCAAAAAATGTTCTCTAGGGAAATATCAAGTTACTTCCACAAATAACGTTTCAGAGACGTCATTCGTCGGTAATTTACGGACTCTATGTGGCGCTCACCGCAGTCTTAAGAGCGTTTATTCTGAAGGTTAGCAACGTCGCAAATAACTGTCAAATATTTACCTGTTTTGATTCATAGCAATATTACTGAATAGAAATAAGAAAAGTGGCTAACTAGAGAACTAGAATATTATTAATGTATTGCAATTATAACATTGAATTTGATGTTGTACCCATTTTAGGTGTAAAAAACGCATTTGGAAAGTTTTCAAATAGTTTTTTTTACATCTAAAACGAAACATTCGGTGTTACGATATTAAATATTGCATTTCATCATCAATATTCTAGTTCGCTAGTTAGCCACATTTTTTATTTCCACACAGTAATATTGCTAAATTAATCAAAACAGTGAGATATTTGACATCTATTTGCGACGTTGCCCGCCTTCAGAATAAACGCTCTTAAGAACCTTGAGAGTTAAATGGATCCGTTAGAACTATACGTGTTACATGTTTTTATTATAATATCCGTATGAATCACTAACCAAAAACCTACGAAATGCATACTTTAACCTCATAACCAAGTGGTTCGAGGAACTGAGTCATTACTGCGGTTCACATTTAACTTTGGAACATAAAATGCATTTTATTACTTACCCACGACCTTAAGGTATTAAGATCTCTGTTTGAGGCCTTTTTCATAACGAGGGATAGTTGAAGAAGGCTAACAACAATACAGCGCGGCCCCGGCACACAAGCAACGGAAGGAACACGGGTGGGTTTTAGTCAGTAAAAGTCTGACACGCCCTCCCACTCCGCCCACAGTGGGAGAAGTTATTTGATAATTTCCCACCGAAAAAAAAAAAAAGTGTATGCTATGTCATAATGAAATTTTGCACACGGGTAGACCAGGACCTGACCTGGTCTACCCGTGTGCAAAATTTCATCTAACCCATTCAGTCCGTGATTGAGTAACAAACATACAAACTTTCACACTTATAATATTAGTAGGACTAGGGGACTAGGTTTGACGTCTTTCGCCCCCCACACATTAGGACCCGAGGTGGCGGCGCGTAGTGTTCCACGCGCGCCCCTCTGAGACAGACCATCAAATTGAACTACTTTCTCCATATAAAAAATAATCTGCCATCCCATACATTTCAGTCGAGTAAGTATTGAAGTGTTGTATGGGACAGATGATATTTTTCTCTAGATTACAATATTGGTTCCATCGAGAAAGTTGTTTAGTTTGATAGTTTGTACCACACCCTTTAATTTGACCACACCTTTCTGATAAATCCCGTATACACTGTTCCAAGGGTCTTTTGGCGCTAAAATGACGTTGGCAGGGGGGCGCTGTTGGTGAACATTTTGTGCAACTGTTTTGTTAAATAATTATTATTAAAATTGAAGAAACAAGATGGCGGCGTTAGTTCCGAATTTCGCCACGCGCCAAAAGAACCTTGTAGTGCTATAGACCCGTTGAGCAACGGGTCTATAGCATTACAAGGTTCTTTGCATGACTTTTCGTCGGGATGGAAATGACGTTAGGTGCGTGTTTTGTTAATTTTCTAAAAATACGTAATGTTCCCGGACAAAAAAATATAGGCGCCTTAAATATAATTTATAAGAAAATATTGGCACTTGATTTAAACGACTGAGAACTATAAATAACGGCACAGTGATGAAAAACTTTTTTTTTAATGCGATTAGTTTATTTACCCTGCTGCGTTTTAGAGATTTAACGCTTTAACTGCTTTGCAAATAGTTATTTGAATTGAATAGTAATCGCCGCGCCAGCAGCTTCTGGAGACGGCAGTACTAATGAGCGCACAACTTCTGTCATCTTCGCCATTCACAGCTGTCAAGTTCTTCAGTCTTTTTGGCCATTCATAGAAGCAGACATAAATTCGATCATAAACAATTGCTATTTAAAGTTTTAGTCATGCCCACGGGCGATTTTTTAACGCGCGCTGGATTTTCAACGCACTGCTCAGCATCGAGGGTTCAAAATCAAACAGCGTATTTTTTTGACGCATTCATAAGCACTGTGTTGGATTCTCAATGCTCAGCTCAACACTGAGAGTTGAAAATCCAGTGCGCAATAAAAAAAAACCCGTGGATACGAGGGCAAGTCAATGTATTATGGAACTTCTGATCCATACTTTTTGGTGCCTTTATGTTTTTGAAATTATTAACTTGTAACTCTCACGCATTTACCCTTAACGGGGTAGGCAATTATCGTAGTCATAATATGGTTTTGGTCGCACTTACATTTTTGTAATAAAAAAGCTTTGCAATTGTGGAAATTGCGTCAGACTTATGAACCTACGCTATATAATGTTTATTGAAGTTCATTTCCATCCTACATGGTACTGGAAATAATAAATAGAGTATCAATCTGTCTAGCCTTTTCCCAATTACGTTAGGGTCGGCTTCAAGTCTAACCAAAATTAAAAGTCCGGAGTAACACGTAATCTGTTCAATTTATGCCCTAATACTGTGCTCCAGACTTAATTTGTCTGTGTGTGATGTCTTGTTTATACCTTTTTTGTCGTAGTTTGGTTCTAGTTTTCCGTAAAGTATTCTAAGTTACCTACTCGTTATAACATCAACTATCTGACAGTGAAAGTCCCGTCAAAATCGGTCCAGACGTTTCGAAGATTGGCCGAAATAAACAGACAGACAGTGATTTTTGTTAATAAGTACAGTATTTATTTATATTTATATATACTTTATTGTACACCAGAAAATTCATAGTAAATCATAAATTGAACACTACAAAAAATACAATGGGCGGCCTTATCGCTTTCTGCGATCTCTTCCAGGAAACCTTGGAATGGACAGTGATTGCGTGGACATAAAAAAGGGGTAGACATTGGTGCAAAATAATAATTTAAATATAGATACAATATATTAATAATATACATTTAGTAAAAAGCTGTTATTTTGACATTACATTACAAACACTTAAATTTTATTTATTTGTATCTATGTATTGTATACAGTATGTATAGAGTATAGATTTTTAGTAATTATATATATAGAGTATAGTTTTAAAACTTGATACTCGCAGAACAGATTGCCGATGGAGCCGAAAGGTCCTGAAGTGGCGACCGCTTACCGGAAGACGTAGCGTTGGAAGGCCTGCCGCAAGGTGGACTGATGACCTTGTGAAGGCCGCAGGAATCCGCTGGATGCGGGAAGCACCGTTGAGAACCGGTCGAAGTGGCGGTGCTTGAGGGAGGCCTATGTCCCTATGTCCTGCGGTGGACGTCTTTCGGCTGAAATGATGATTATGATCACAGTCAGTATCAAAAAGAACTATTTGATTGTATTAATATGTAGCCACAAAACAAACAAAACAATTACACATTGGGTACATAATTTTAGCTACATATTGAAGGTACAATTCCGTAGCCGACCGCAGGGGGCAGCAGCACCTGCCAGGGTTGCGAGTTTGTCCGAAAGGGATATCGTGGCCCTGGCACACAGGCAATGGAAGGAACACGGGTGGGTTTTAGTCAGTAAAAGTCTGACACGCCCTCCCGCTCCGCCCAGAGCGGGAGAAGTTATTTGATAATTTCCCAACCTCAAAAAAAAAAAAAGGGGGCAGGCGCAAGCGACGTGTCGCTGCGACACGACTGGTTTCTATGATTTCATACCTTCCATAGCTAGCGACACGTCAGTTTCATAGAAATACATATTTATAAACCAGTCGTGTCGCAGCGACACGTCGCTTGCTGCTGACCAACTGACTGTTTTTTCCCCTGCGGTCGGCTACGGAATTGTACCTCCATGATACAGGTTAATAGAAAACAAATTGCAGACAATCAAATGAATTCCAGACGATACAAAGGTACATCTTTTTGAAGGTGACCGAACTACTTTTAACAAAATAAACAGTGGCCGATTGGTCTCCTTGCATTATCTAAACTTTATAACATACCTCTTTTAACGCCAAATTCACACACAGATATTGTGCCAAAACATCAAGTTAAAAACTAAAACGTCATTGTCAAAATTTTTGTAAACAAACAGATCACCACTAAAAAACTGATATAAAATGCAAAAGCTACAAATCATTAAGGGTTTAAATTCAGATAATGAAGATCTTGGTGCATTATTTCAGTCAAAAGAACACTTCGAAAAAGAAATATCAAGGCTGTGTCATGGAGACCTTTACGTCATCGGCAGGCTATGGATCCAAGCACTTAGAACTGTCCTAGTAGGTGCGAACATATCTCTCATTCCTGTCGTCGAAGCAGCACCCAAAAAGGATGAAATTCCTCAAAGACCACCTAAGATGAAATACAAGGACCTTCCAATCTATGAAAGTCCACACTATGAATACAAGGACTATATAGAAGACCAAAAAAAATGTCCTAACCGTAACGTGAAGATACTGCAAACCTATCTCTTTCCTAAAGTGGCGCGCTGGAGAAAAAGCTGGGTTGATAGCATCTCCGAATTTAATAAGGATGCGGGAGAGTTGAAGGATGACGCTTGTGGCTTCGTGTGTAAAAAGAAAGACGAATTCTTTAGTTCCATGAAGTGTCCCAAAAATCTTTTAGCAAGACAAGCAGTTTTGGTCACAGGAATAGCGGCTGGTTACTATGTTGGGAGAGGAAGAAGCCATCTCAAAAAAATATTCTTCACGACTCTTGGGGCATTATCAGCGGGTGCCTTATGTTTCCCGAAAGAGACTGATGAAATATTCAGAGAATGTTCTTATAGAGTTGGAAAACTCGTGGTTACTGTGTTCAATAGTTTTTGCCAGAAGAACCTAGTTTTGCGGGAAAGAGTACCTTGCCGTGATGAAATGCCAGCGCCACCGCCTCCTCGGCCTGCGGACCAGAAAAATAAATGCGAAACCGGAAAGAAATAGTCCTTTATAAATATAAACTTAACGACAATAAATATTTATTGAAAAACCCAACCATTGTTTTTTTTTGTTTGTCTGAGTTGCTGTGTTAGGGCGTAATCTCATAGAAAGCTTGTCAGCGCCGACAAACGCTGACACATCGGCGTCAGGTTACCAGGTTTCTACGTGCTCATGTTTGAAGGGTTTAGTTAATTTTATTGCTCATACATACGAGGGGCACGCATCAACGGCAGAGGCAACTGCAACACGTGTCGACGACGGCCGACGACCCTCGTCGTCGGCCGTCGCCGATACGTCTACGGCTGCCGTTGACAAAGTGCCACTCGTGTATTTCACCACGTACTCAAATATACTACACAAAGTGTACCACCTGACGCTGATTTACAGCTGCAACCCACGAGTTCCGTATTACACTAGAATAATTAACATATGGAATTGTCTGTCCGTTATAATAAACAAATTAAAGGGATAATTGTCTCCGGGATGGCAAAGCATTTGCGATGCCTCTGGTATCACAGATGTCCTATAGGCGGCGGTAACCAATATTTTTTTTTTGAGGTTGAGAAATTATCAAATAACTTCTCCGCGAGAGGGTGTGTCAGACTTTTACTGACTAAAACCCACCCGTGTTCTTTCCGTTGCCTGTGTGCCGGGGCCGCGATATCCCTTTCGGACAAACCCGCAACCCCGGCAGGATCTCTTACCCTCAAGCGGGCTGTCTTTAGCTTGTATGCCTTCAAATAAAAATCGAGCCGTCCACTACCGAAATTAGGCCGTTCTCATCTTCAGCAAAAATCCGGTACTGGTTGTGGGTATGTGGAGCCATTATAACGAACAATAGGAAGGAAATTTGCAAAAATTAAAGTAGATACCTACCTGGTCGACCGAGCTCTGCTCGGGTGAAAAAAGAAAATGCTCATTTAATTGGCTGTGACAGACGGACAGACAGACAGACACGAGTGATCCTATAAGGGTTTCGTCTTTTCGTATTGAGGTACGGTACCCTAATAAAAATTCGCAAAGTTGTTTCGTTTTTCAAGTAAATAAGTTTCTAATATTTTTTCAACAAAAGCCTCAGCAGCCGCAGTCCATTGTATACATATATTATTTGCACAACTTACAAAGGAAACTGCGTAAACTTACGCATTGATGTAAACATTAACAATTTGTCTGTCTGTATGCGGTCGAGTGGAACATGTCAATGGAGTTAAGGCTAAGCCTATTCTGAATAAACGATTAATAGTGGAAAGTGGGCAACGTTGCAAATAGCTGTCAAATATTTCGCTGTTTTGATTAATTTGGCAATATTGCTGTATGGAAATAAGAAATATGGCTAACTAGTGAACTAAAATATTGATTATGAAATGTAATAATTAATGTGAATATTGTATGCTTTAGATTTCGTCAACTGGTTTTTTTTTTCTGAGCAGATTTACGGCCGCTATGAGTGCTATGCATTTCATGTCAAGTTCATATGCATTTTTACCCCTATTTTACGAAATAGTTTTGTTATAACTCTTTAGGTCCTAGTAGTTCTTTGTCAACTCTTGGGAACGACACCAGAATCACCGTTCTAGCTGAATACGTTTTTGCATTATACTAATTGGAATTTCCACTTATAGTGAAAAATATAGGGTCGCGCGCATGCGCCTCATGTCATAGGCAAACTAAATCCTGCTTTAAAATTGGTATAAATATGACCTGTCTTTTGCATGCTCAATTATTACTCTAGTATTAAAAGTCTTGTAGTTATGAGCGATTGAAATCTTACATGTTTTTGACAGTCTGAAATATTGAACTAACTACCAGAACTCCGAGTGAAAATACGTTTTCACGTCAATACACGTTACTAGTTGCTTAAAGTGATCTCCAAAACTTTTCCAGAAACTGACACTTTTGTAACTAAAGGAGGCACTCCCTACAATTTATGGCCGCCTCACGAAACAGGTTCTTCGACTAACGAAACAACAGCTACGTACAGTTACAGCAGCTGTAACTGGCCATGGGTCATTTAATAAACACCTCTTTGTCATAGGAGCCACAGACAGTCCGCTGTGCAGAGCCTGCATGGAGGACGACGAGACAGCAGCTCATGTGCTGTTATACTGCCCGGCGGTCGCCACATACAGGGCAAAGTACTTCGGTAACCCAGGTACCCTACGTGAGATTGTCAGTGACACCAAGGCGTTGCTGGTCTTCTTTGTGGAGCTGGGGTGGATCGAATAACCAATTTTCCCACCTGTACGCAAAATACGCGCTTAGACGTGGAGTTGCGGATACCAGCCCGTATTACCTATTACCTACCTAACTATAACTAAATAAGTAAAATAAACTACGCCTTAACAAGTTAGTAGTTATGTCACCACTTACTTACCCTAACGGACACGGTATTTAGCTACCCACTCGACTAAAAAATCGTATCCCTAGATATACAACATCTCGAGTCATGACTACCGACATACCGTGGCGGGACTTTGGAATGGGCAGCCTACCGGAAAGTTTTGGGAGTCAAAGAAAGGAAAGAAAAATAATATTTGTTTGCGTCGAAATGACGGATGTAATCAGGAAAAGTGACAAATTATTTTAATAAAAACACTGTCGAGAGGAATTCAATTCAGTCTCAGCACTAACACATTAAGCTGATGTAGTTATTTTTCAACTCTGCAATCGAATTGTAAATTCTGATTGTTTGTTTTGATTTGTTGTCATTTACCAGTGTAGTAACACAGATTACGCAATGTAAATAGAAATGATGACTAAAAATTTGTTTTTAGTCCGTCTTTGAGATTATAAAAAAATATTGGACACGTATTTTTTTCTTTTTTTACGTAATCAAAAGATTACGGCGATACATTGAGGTAAAATGTGCTATGACGTCACGAGTATGTAGATTTTATACATACTAGTGACGTAGCGACCCCCACTCGCCAACTTGAAATGTGTTTTATCTAAGTAAGATTTTATTAATATGATAAAGCAAAAAATAAGTGTCTAATATTTTTTTATTATCTGACTGACGGACTAATTAGTTTTTTTTTTTTTACCCAGGCGTCATCCCTATTGTCTTTGGTCCCTGGCCCTGACATCAAGTAATAGATAGGATTGTCAATCTTCAAGTACTTGCGTACGAGGCTTTTGGCTACTTTGTATGTGTGTATTTCATGTATTTTTTTTTTTTTAAATGTGTGTTTTGTTTTTGCAGAATAAACAACATTTTCTTCCTTTTTTTTATTTTGGAGCGAATAATAGGATTTAGTAGTTATATCAATATCTAGAATGTAACTAGGTGGCTCGTGGCTAAGTAAAAACAGCTGCACGAGTCAATCTTCATGGTTAAGCAACGCTTGCCGAGGTTGTTCTGTGGATGGGTGACCATCTATTGTTTACCGAGTCCCCTCGTCCTCGGAAATCACGTTAAGCCGTTGGTCCCGGTTGTGATTTGTAGATCCTTGACAGTCATGACCAGTCAGAAGCCCGAAAGTCTGACAATTAGTCTTAACAAGGGGTATCGTGCTACCCAGTAACTGGGTTGTGGAGGTCAGATAGGCAGTCGTTTCATGTAAAATACTGGTATTCAGCTGCATCTGGTTAGACTGGAAGCCGACCCCAACACAGTTGGGGAAAGGCTAGGCAGATTGAAGATTGTATTTATAGGTTACAAGGTTTAAAAAGTCTTAAATGCTTTTATTTCGGAAACAGTACCTCCATTTTTCTACGCTCAAGTATCAAAACTAGTACAAACTACACATAAAATGTTAGAAGACTTTTACTGTAGTTGATTTTACAACTCTTTTATTAGGTAAGTACTATTACTTTGGAAACTAGGGTAGGTTAAGTGACACAGTTCTTTACCAGATTTAGTAGAGAGATCGGCTGCCAAAACGCGTTTTCGTACTTTACTTGACTCTTCAAGTTTTATAGTTCTCCGGAAGCGTAAATACAGAGGCGGATGCAACACAGACACCCATTACATACAACGCACTTTACACTTTTTTTATTATTTTTTATTTTTACTTAAAGTATACTATATGTTAAGCCGTTAAGCCGTTGGTCCCGGCTGTCATTCGTGGATCTTTGACAGTCGTTACGAGTCATCAGAAGCCCGAAAGTCTGACACCAGTCTTACCAAGGGGTATCGTATTACCCAGTTACTGGGTTGTGGAGGTCAGATAGGCAGTCGCTCCATGTAAAATACTGGTATTCAGCTGCATCCCGTTAGACTGGAAGCCGACCCCAACATAGTTGGGAAAAGGCTAGGCAGAATGATGAGTACTATATGTTGTGATGTGTGCCTTTTAGTCTGTGCTAAATAAATGTATTTTCTTTACTTTCTTTCTTTTATTTTTTTATTTTCCATAGTCATGGCTTAAAGCAATAATAGTCTGTTCAAACCCAGCTGCAACACAGCGGTTTGTAGTGCAGCCGTCCGATGGCCGTTTTGCGTGGATGTGACGCATATTTTCCCCCAAATTGTTATTTTCGTGTTTTTTCTTTCCTTGCGTCATGTGTACCGCAAATAAACGTATTTCCTTTCTTTCTTTCTTTCTTTCTTTCTTGCTTTATCCTTATTGCGCTTTTATTCTCCCAATCTTGCCCAGTTCAAACGCATGACCTCTCATCATCATCTCTTTTATCGGTTTCTTTCGAAATATTTGTGAAATGAATTAAAACAGACCAAAAATAAAATAACCCTTAATGCAATCGATTAAGATTCATCCGTAATAGCAAAATATTTGAAAAAATTAGTTTCGGTTTTTATTTTGTTTTGTGGCTATTTTTGACATTTTAAAACATTTTTTTCCAAAGTTTTACAATTGAATATGAGTGCCTACTAATAGTATTTTTAGAAATCTTTAAATATATTGATAATAAAACAAAACATGTACCTAAACTCAACCCGGTATCGTTAATTTTGTGGAAAATGGCAACGGAAGATCGTTTTTACAGTATTAAAACTATTATATTGAACAAAAAAGTTGCAATAATTTGAAGATGAAGAACCAACCTATATGTGGTAGTTATTAGATATATTTGATTCGGTTTAGTTATGTCAAAAATTTACTGAAAAACAGCATAATTTTGTCCGATTTGCAAACGCGCCCTAACTACGGAACCCTTCATCGTGCGTGGTCCGACACGCACTTGGCCAGTTTTCCTTCTTCCAATCTTGCTTGCCCACCCCGGAAGCTGACATGCGAGTTCAGCAGGCAACACCGCGGGGCATCCTTGTAGTACAATCGGTGCATCAGTGAAAGTCGCGCTTCCATGCGATGGTATTGTTTTTATATAATATACGCAGGTTATCGAACATTGTGCGCAGATATAGAGGTGATCGAAGAAGCTTCGTCTTTTGAGTGTAGTTAAGAGCAGATTCTTGATTCAGGACTAGGAAAGAAAAGTAAAAAAGGAAGAAGACGAGATTAATTTTTATGTTAAAATCCTAATCCTAAACTAAAATTATAAATGCCAAAGTGACTTTGTTAATTTTGTTTGTTACGATTTCACGCTAAAAACGGCTAAATGGATTCGGATCAAATTTGGCACATGGGTAGACCATGACCTGGGTCAGGACAGAGGATACTTTTTATTTTGATACTCCCACGGGATCGAGACTAATGCGGGCGAAACCGCGGACTGCAACTAGTTTAAGTAATTACCATGGAAGTGATTTTTAAATATTATGGCATGTCGTCAATTTCGATTCATTACTTCAATGTGCATGTAACGAGTCCTATATTTAAAAGACCATCAGCAGTGGGACAAACCAGCCACACTATTTTCGACTACAGACTGCAACTCTTGAAAGCCAGAATGTACAGTGGGTACTTACAGCGAGCAAGCAGAAAAGTGCCGAGACAATGAAGCTTGATGAGTCCGAAAAAATAATTCAACTGTTTTGCATAATAACATTGTCAACCATAGTTCCTTCCTTTCATATTAAGGGTTAGGCAGGAGAGCCTCTGAGTAGGTATGTTTCCTCTCACAGTGGTCGGCTAGGAAACACAGACTGCGTCTAAGTTTAAAAAAAAAGCGTAGAAGTGTATTAATAACCAAATTACTCTGAAGAGAGAATAAATTAAATTTTATTTATTTATTTACTCGATAAATATCATTTATCATTGAGATAACAAAAGCCCTTAGCCACATCCAGTTCCCTAACTCCGTACCAATATGTCGGGCCCTCTAGCCCAGTGAACAATGGCTCATTATTTTTACGACGTATTGTTACACGAATACTCTTGTTAAGCCTGTCCGGTTATTGGGCGTACCTTGACGTCATTGGCATGTCTTTTATTCGGATTAACGTGGTATAAAAGTGCTTATCAGTCAAGGATGTGTGAACAAATTTATAGATACTTTAAAGCGTCTTTAGTAAGCGGAGTAACAAACTCAAAGCATTTATTTCAATTCAACCGTTTACTGGTAGTTTTGAATTGTCAAAGGAGGCGTTCAGTCCGAAATATGAAGCTAGTTGCCCATTCCAAAGCGTAGTAGGTTCCTAAAGAGAAGAACGGACAAGATACTCTATGGACACTCTTTTAATTTATATCGATACGAAATAAAATAAAATAAATCTCTTTATGTAGCAAGCCTTAAAGGTATGTCAGATTATTGTGGGCAGTCAGCCCCCTGCAACCGTCTTACTGATGAACTGATTGAACTGTGGCATAAAATTGACGGCACTGAAGCCCTTGCAAAAACACGCGACGAAAAATAACGTGGATTCGAACGATTTTTTTTATCGAAAATACAACTATCCTACAGCATTATGGTTTTAATTTTTGCGACAAGCACAATTAGTATCAACCATAGATGGGTATGAATAAAGTCTGAACACGTTCAGTGCCGGCAGCCCTCCTGGAGGGTTCATTCGAAATGTAGGTTTTTCTTAGCGAATTCTGCATTATAAACTGTATAAATAAAATCAGTTGTATAATTTAACAAGATTTCAAACCTAATGCCGGTGACAGTTCTCGAGGGTGAACTTTAGCGCAAACGTAATGCCGGTCATCCTCCTGGAGTCAACTGTATGGCGGCAATATGTATGGCAGCATGGCGCATGAGCTCTATGAGAAATAAAATAATTAAAATAAAATCATTTAATCAGGCAACCCCCATAAAATAAAAATTTCACAATACTGCAACACAATAGAATAAAATATAAATGCAATTAAAATAGATACAAATTATAAAGGTCACAGAATTAAAATTAAAATAAAATGTCAAATGCAATTAAAATAAACCAATGAGTAAGACAAATTATCACACAAAAAATGTCACAGAATCTAAATCAAAATTGTAAGTCAAATTAAACGGATCACAGAACTAAAATTAAATTCAAAAATAATTTCTTCATCAATCAGATTAAGTGCCCTGGCTATACATGTCTGTTACAGCATTGTCGTATGTAGGGGCAGTCAAATCGCTCAGCGATCATTTTCAGGACAGTATTGGAGCTGGCCCGCACTCTGCGCACTAAGGACGCGCACCGCTTGCGCATGGTGGCGTGAAAATAGGTGGAGTCGAAAGTGAACTAAGTCAATATTATGAGCGAAACGAGTATTTTCAATTTGAACATCGAGAATTTACATTCGATTCGTGCTAGACCCACACTTCGGTCAGTGCATCTTATACCGATCATAGTTTCGATTCCTGAATATGTATAAAAAATGCCCCCGGGTGGGCTCGAACCACCAAAAAGTTAACATCCGAACGCGCTAGCCGTTGCGCCACGTAGGCTGTGGGGATGCCACTGAAATACATTCATGAAATACACAAGGTTTTTTATGTTATTATTAGATGACAAAAAAGCCAACGGCCTACCTGATAATAAGAGTGGTCACTGCCGCCCATGAACACCAGAGGTTATCACAAATGCATCGCCATCCCAGAGAAAAACGTGAAGTCTTAAGGTGTGTACCTACAACAAGAGCGTGGCAGTACTTCGCGGCCCATTCGAGACACGCCGCGCCATTCAGTTGGCAATATCAATCAGCCTAGCCTTTAATACGTCCAGACACAATTAGTGACGAATGTTTCCTAAAAATGTTTGTGCGCGGCAGGTAGACAGAGGCGTTCCCGCGCGGCAGTCGCCCAAACACAACGTGGCAGGCCGCGCACAAATGCCGCTCAATGTTTGGACACACCTTTATGTGCTTGTCATTATAGGAGTCACTGTCACCCATTCCCTTTAATCTGGAAAACAACGGAGCTTTGCAGCACATACGATTATGGTTGTAAAGGAGTCGCTCCACATTCAAACCCACGGCTAAGCTATGCAGGTGTACCTAGCTTCGCTTTGTATGAAGATGTAAGCGGCATCGTCCACTGCGACCCACGGTTACGCCACGCGCGAATGCCTGGCTGACAAACAAATGAACCGCGCAGCTAAGACGATCGCTGACCCCACCGCCGGCGATTAATGAGAAGCGAGGAGAGTTAGCCACTAAAAACGAGTTGGCGAGCAGCGAGCAGCGAGTGCGGCGACGAGCGATTAATCGCTGGTATATGTGCTTATACCAAGCGTAAGTCTCTCAGCCGGCCAGAGAAAATCGTTGACAGCTAGTCGCTTCATCGTCTGTGGTGGGACAGGTGCTTAATATGGGTAACCTCTCTGTACAAATCATGTAGCGGTAGACGGTCGACTAAATTTTTTCCCGAAAAGATGGTACGGCTGTGCCTTTGTGTTTGTTTTGCTCAACTTGGCGGGGCACTACCGTGCCCCCCGACAATATTTAGGTTAGATCACCGATTCCCACACTGCCCCTATCCCTAAAGTTTATTGGATTATTAATAATCCCTTGCATACATTCGTCTAAATTAGTATAGCATTGATAAATATTGGATTTCGACTCATGCGGGCTGATTTCTCATTAACTTATACCCCAGATTATAGTGATTTTGGAACAAAAGTTTTACTAATATTGACGAACCAGTAAAAATGTTTGATAGTACAGTAGAGCTGACTAAAACCAAAAACCATAAACATAGTTTGACGTCGTCAGATAGTTTGTGACCCTGTCAGATGGTTTATGACGTTGTCATATAGTTGCCAAACAGTTTGTGACGTTGTCCCTGCATCTAGAATTTGAAAGAATTCATTTTTGCATTTTAAATAAATTCTGTTATAAAAAATATTCACCAATTATTGCCGTTTGTCAGCCCATCCTATTAATTACTGGGATATATGAATGAATATATTAATTAATTATATTATAAATTATATTAACCATGCCTACTTAATTAGTATAATGAAGCCGTAATTATGGAGGTACATATATGTAAAATATTAAACAGCAAGGTACAAGTATTTTGTAAAAAATTATACATTCCCCGAATTCGCGAGATTATAAATACCTAATTAGTTTGTTAATAAGTATTATATAATACATACTAGATTATCAAAATTATTGTTTTTTTTTAATCATATTTTCTTAGTACCTGCTCCACTGTCCGCACGGCACGGCATCACTACATGTAAGTATACTGACGGCAACGATGCTGCGGTATCTTCAGGCATGCCGCGACGTCCTTAGGCATCATAATTCAAATTTTAATTTAGAGGCCAGGCCAACCCGACCCTTGCTCGAGCCAGCCCGCGCCGTTGAGCCTGTAGCTTTAAATTCCCCTAATAGCCTGTCTCTTGCTCTCCTCCCCCAGCGACGCCCTAAGCCGAGGTCCGTACCCCACAGCGGGTGCCGTTAGCGTGTAGTCGATTAGTTTTTGCCCTGGCTGGAGGCCTTAATTTATGGAGGCATCCACAGGAAAGCGACAACCTCTAGCTCTACAACTTCCTAGGTTGACCTGCGAGATGCCATATAAAATTAAAACTATATCAGGATCATGGAGACAGATCACGTTATGGTAATTTCTACGATCAGACCACGACATATTCAAGTTACTGAATGATGCTTATGCGACCAAGTGAATTAAGTAAGTTGTTATGTAATGTAAATGTTTGAGATGGTCTTTTGACGAAAAAACAGCACAGAATTGAATAGACCTTTCCAGTCAGTGCAAGCATTTGTCAGCAATCGTGCAGCTCTACGCAGAACTTAAGGCGACGATAACCGAGTTTTAGTGATTTTGTACTCAAGACCACGTCTAAAGTTCTAAACGAATAGTGCTAATGATTTGAAAAATATATAATTATATTAAATTAAAGCATTTTTGTTAATAACTTATTATACGAATACGATTTTAGATTATATTTATATTATCAAACGTATTTTTTAGAAACCTTCACCATTTTAAAGATAATTAATATTTAACTTTTTGTGTTTTTATTAAATTGGGGACAGCGCTCCTTGATGGGCGAGTCCTATTACTGGCTGGACCTGGACGTACGACGTTGCATGAGATCAGTACAGAACACGCAAGCTAACCACTCAAGGTCACTGGCATATATCTGCGTCTTCAGGAGCTCAACGTTGTGTTAGCAAACGTGGTGATTAAAGCAGCTTTACATCAACCGTTTACTATAGTAGTTATTGAATGCCGAAATGCCGTATGTCTGGAGGCGGGTTGTTCAATTAAATAAGAAACCTCGCCACTCGCTACCCTATGCCATAACATTAAAAAAAATAGTAGGTAAGTAGTAACAATACTTAAGAAATCTATTGTCCCCAAAGCTACTGACTCCATTGAAATTACACAAAAGATCTTAAATCCAGTGTGAAAGATTTGATGACAAAAAATTAGGGTGGTCATGTTTGTGGCTACCTGAGATTACAGAATCAAGTACTTTCGAGAATGCTTGGATTTGATAATGTTTTGCTATACTTACATAGGTAGATTAGTTTGGTTGGGTGCATTAGCGAACCTAAATGTATAGTCGAACCAGCAATTTGGTATACCTCTAGGGTGCTAACTTAAAAAAAATAACATGGTGAAGGTTTTAGAAAAATACGCTTGATAGTTTTTGCGTGATTCTCAGTTTTTTATCCGCGACTTTACAAATTAATTACACTATTTATTATAAACATAATCTAAAATATTCACAGATTAAGTTATTAAAAAAATGCTCTTATTTAACATATATTTTTTTCCAAATAACACTACTCGTTTAGTCCTTAGACGTGATCTTCAGTATAAAACCATTAAAAGTCGGTTAATGAGCCTTAAGGCGTGAAATGGTAACAGACAGACGGACACTTCCGGAGTTACTTCCGCATAAAACAGAGTGTCAGGGACATCGATGCTGTCCGTCTGTCTGATGCCATTTCACGCCTTAAGGCCCTAGCCTTAAGGCGTGTAAAAGAAGGCGCGTAAAATCATTAAAAGTCGGTTATCCTAATAACCGACTTTTAATGATTTTATACTGAAGATCACGGGGGGGATCAGGGGCGTTCAGAATCATGTACTGAATCCATGGTAACAGTTTTCGCGTCGATATCCCTGCCACCCTGTATAATATTGGTATTGATTTGTGGTGCAAGTAGGCCCTAATATTTTTGCCTGTATACCAAATCGCTAGTTCGACTGTACTCCCGGCACACCTTGGACAGTCACCCTTGCACCCTTCTGTCTGGCGAATATTTTTGACGTGACAACGTCTGATAAATCGATGAACGCCGGCTGCACGCATGAAAGAGTGTCCCGTTACGCTCATTGTCCCGTTACGCTCATTGTTACGTTACGATCGGAGCGAGGGAAGGGAATGTTTTGATAAGACGTTGTCACTTAAACTATCGTCCGTAAATCGACTTTACAGACAACCAATTTTTTAGTTTGCCATCACGGAATAACCTATTCTATAAAACTCAATGTACATGGATGTCAACGCCCGGATTCTGTACCTACCTGCGTTTGGCAATATTGATTTATGACAGTAGTGTCGTCACATAGTATTGTTATATTATTAAAATTTGTGTTTGTAGATTTTTTTGAGGCGTACTATTTTAAATTTAATGGGAACAATCGATTTCTGGCGGGGCCTTGGGAAGATCTTGTTCATGAATCAGTCGACGGTATCAGCATCATGTGCCTAGACTTCTTCCCTCATCCCCACTATGTTGGGGCCACCAGTCTAACCAGGGGCAGCTGAATATCAGCATTTTACATGAAGCGACTGCCTATCTGTCCTCCACAACCCAGTACTGGGTAAAACGATACCCCTTGGTAAGACCAATAGGGATGATGCCTGGGTAAAAAAAAAAAATATCTTATTAGTCCGCCAGTCAGATAAAAAAAAAATATTAGACACGTATTTTTTGCTTTATCGTATTAATACAAAAATACTCAGATAAAACGCATTTTAAGTTGGGCAGTGGGGGTCGCTACGTCACTAGTGCGTATAAAATCTACATACTCGTGACGTCATGGCACATTTTACCTCAATGTATCGCCGTAATCTATAGATTACGTAAAGAAAGAAAAAATACGTGTCCAATATTTTTTTATAATCTCAAAGACGGACTAAAAAAAATTTTTTAGTCATCATCCCTATTGGTGCCGAGTCTCTTGTCGCAAATGCCTCTAAACTAGACTAAAAATCACTAAAATTAAGTTTAATCCTGTCAAACGACGATTTCCCATTCTGAAATAGACTAAAGTGACGCAATTAAACAATATTTTAGTTTGACAGCACTAAGATAGTACTTTTTAGTTTAGTGAAAATGGCAATTTTGCTATTCTGAATATGACATTTTTCACCTACAATTTTGATTGTAAAATACCAAACCAGACTAATTCTGACAATTTTTAATCGCGATTAAAAAGGTGTGGTGTAAAATAAGTTGTCATGAACTAAAATTCACACCAACATCTCGACTTCACGTGCAAAAACAGTACTGTATTTATTTTTTCTTTTGCTTATATCTCGAAAATGGTGCGTCCTATCGCAAAAATAATGAAAATTTCGACCCCCTTTATGTAACCCTCAAACCCCTAAACCTGAACATGTAGGTAATATTTTTTCATGTTTTCCATACAAAAAGTGAAAAATTCCATATAAAACACGTCGAGGCGGCACCCCTGCGCGCCTCCGGCTCTAAAAAAAATCAAGGGTGAGGGCAAACCACGGGTACCACGTGGTTTCGCGATTGTCAAATTCTATTTTAGTTGTGTCAAAATTATTTTTTAGTTTAGAGAATTTTGTTTACAGAATAGCTCTAAGATTCTCATAGCAAAAAGTAAGGAATTTTAGTGATAGTTTAGTTAGTTTAGTTCGTTGTACAAGAGAATCGGCACCATTGTCAAACTTTCGGGCTTCTTTCTGACTACCCGTAACAACTGTCTAAGATCCACGAATGACAGATTAACGTGCTTTCCAAGACATGAAGGAGTTTTGGTATGTAATGGATGATAATTCATCCACGGACCGACCTCAGCAGGACTTGCTTGTATACATATATTGGTACGTTGAAGTGATAGACAATTAAGCAGCCATGTCGCCAAAGAGGCTCTTGCAAAAATTCGCCTATTGTATTGTTTCATTCGCGCCGTGGCTTAGTTGGTGTCTAGTAAACAGAAGATCGTGATTTCGAATCTCGCCGGAGCCTTCATGTACTTTTTATATAGTAGGCTAAAAGGCTCGTATTTAATTCTTAGTGAAACAGGTGCTAAGGCGTGTACTAGAATTACACGAGCATATTTTTGCCTTCAAACTGGAATACAGCGTCGCTGTTTCGCGGCTAAAATATACTATTTCACGAACGAGCTATTATAGACAGGCCACACATTTTTTTTTTAAGATTACCTAGCCTGATTTGTAATTTACTACATATTTATTTATTTTCTGCCATAGTTAATATCTATATTTATCGTAGACGTCTCATATTATGAAAAGTATATTAATTTCTGAACAAACAAAACAATAATTCGACACGAATTTTTAACAAAAAAAATAAGTATGTAACGCAAAAGTAAAAGCGTCCATCTTTTGTTGAACAAGCTTACAGTCATCGCTTCATACAAAAACTTTTTGGAACACACCATAAAAAAAGACAATATCTAAAATACAAAATCCATTGCTTGTTTTGAATCACAAAATGAACCTCTCCTACCAAAAACAGAAATGGTTGTCGAACAAAATGGTGCCAACGTGAAATTTCAAATTTTCGGATTCAGAACGCAAAATCGTGTGTCGAAAATCGTGACTGTTCGAAGTTTGAAATGCTTCGTCATGTAGAATAGTGATGACATGAACTAAAGATTACTCGAGATGTTTACTTTGTTAATGATTCATGATTCTATTCGATTAATCGATGTCCTATTTTGGGAGTAATAATTATTATAGGTGTGAATGTTAAGTAGGTAGGTACTTAGAACCACGTAGAGATCGTTTTTATTTAATTGTTAAATACAGAATCAAATAAATTAGTAGGTAAGCGAAATTCACCAGAAGTAGGTAGGTATTAATATCTTAATAAATGATGTTGATAAAAAAAAATTGGGTCAACGACCCTAAATGGTGGTGTAGATAAGTACTTGAAAATAGTTTAATTTTTTTCTTTGGCGTTAACTTCACCGAAAATTTGAGTCATATAAAAAACTCTACTCATACCTACTTCAAGTACACTACCAGCTGTCGTTGAACCTTTTTTTAAATTGTTTTTTTTTGTTTTATCATGTTATGCTATCGACTCCAATCACTCTGCAGAGCTTTAGACAAGGTGGCATGGGACATTGACGCGAAGCCGGATACCATTGGATTCATTCCATGATTCTGAACGCCACTGCGTTGATTTTTTCGCCAGTTATTAAAAAAAAATCTGCTCTTTCATAGAAAAGTGCTATACCTACGCGGTTAAAATGTATGGATAAGCTGTATTTTTTTTAAATAACTGTCGAAAAATTTGACCGCAGCGCGCAGGGGCGTTCAGAATCATGTACTGAATCCATGGTAACAGACTTCGCGTCGATGTCCCTGCCACCCTGTATATCTATAGGAACTATCCACCACATTATTTAGCTTGTTCGTCAGAAACAAGTATATCTACGTAAGTACAGCCTATTCTACAACGTGTAATGTTAAATGCGCAGAACCTGAAAATATTTTGATCAGAATAACGAGCAGAATCAATTGAACCACTTTTTAATATAGGTCACATTTTTCAAAAAATCTACATTTAAAACGTTGCCGTGTCTATTTATTAATAGGTCAAGCCATCACATGCGCGAACCCGCTAAAACGGCCCGGTGACCACCTCCCTCGAGTAGAGCGTCGTCGCAGACGCAAGAAACGATCAGAATTGCCAGTGAAACTAAAACAGCACTTAGATCCTTTACAATTTTTTTTAATGATTTTTTTCTTTCTGAAATAGGTCATTTGAATAAAAAATCTGTTGGGATGTCTGAGGTTTTGCGGATTTAACGTTACACGTTGTATAGGTAAGCGATATCACTGTCGCGCTCGGTAGCGATACAGGGGTCCTACTCCCTAAGTGAAATCCGTAGTTTCGGCCGTCAATACGGGCGCTTCATTCTCCGTCTCACTTACAGACATACCGTAAGTGAGCCGGAGAGCGAAGGGCCCGTAACGATGGCCGAAACTCCGGATTTCGCTTAGGGAGTAGGCCCCCTGCACGCGTAGCAAGACCACCATGACTTTGTCAATCAATCAATCAACCAGTTTATTTGTGAAACATAGGTGTTTACATAGGTATTTACATAAATAGGGGGTGCGCTATGTTTTTTCATAATTAAGACATACAAATTTATAAGTGACACATTAGGTGTCAGATTATTTGCAAAGATTTCAATCGTAGATTCACCCTGCCGCGTTAAAAGATGGTCGCGTTTCTGTTTCGTTTTGACACCTCTGACACACAATGTTGCAGACACTTGACTTGATTGTCATGGAAACGCCATTATTATTGTGCGAGGTCACTCTTCTCAGTGTGGACACTTTTTCGCGCGACGTAGTACGATGAGGGCACATCCACGATTTAAATCTCAGATTATCAATCAATCTACCTAGCCTTTTCCCAACTATGTTGGGCTCGGCTTCCAGTCTAACCGGATGCAGCTGAATACCGTATTTTACATGGAGCGACTGCCTATCTGACCTCCACAACCCAGTAACTGGGTAATACGATACCCCTTGGTAAGACTGGTGTCAGACTTTCGGGCTTCTGACGACTCGTAACGACTGTCAAAGATCTACGAATGACAGCCGGGACCAACGGCTTAACGTGCTTTCCGAGGCACGGAGGATTCTCGGTATGTAAAGATGGTCACCCATCAACTGACCAACCCCGGCAAGCGTAGCTTAACCTGATGGATCGACCAGTGCGGCTGTTGTTACTTAGCCACGGGCTCCTTATTTAAATCTCTGATTATGTGACTTAGAAAAAATAATAATTTAAAATAATCGACGGAAGAATAGACAAAATGACAGATTGTGATTGTATATTTTTCTATTCTTCCGTCGACAAAACCCGTTTCTATTGTGGCCATGCTAACCGTGCTGGGCCAAAGTGACTATCAGAAGGCGGACCAGTATCACTACCGTCCGCGACAGCGATATCGCTTATATATTATATCTGAATTCAGCCACAATAGGTATACACTGCATTGAGCATCTTATCAAATTCCCCTATTTCACCTGCCTTACAAAATAAAGCCAAGCCAAATCGCCCTTCCAAATCATTACCACCCGCCCAATAAGTTATAGAACAACAAAAATATGGCACCATAAACGCTTTTCAATGGCTAATGCCCGAGATACACGAGGCTAGTTTTTCAAGCTAGAATTTCAAGCACCCGCGTAATATTTATTTTTATTTTTTATCTTTTTATAATAGGTGTGACACACCTCCCTATTCTAATCAAGGAATTTTTTCATTGATACCTTTACTATACTCGTAGTTTAGTGATAATTTTAAGTCGTTTATCTGACACTACTTAGCTTACCTGTATACCTAATAGTACACCTACATTCCGCCAGTTATATTTAAATATCATGTAAGTTGGGTTGTGGAGGAGCTCGTGGCTAAGTAACAACAGCCGCACTGGTCGATCCATCAGGTTAAGCTACGCTTGCCGGGGTTGGTCAGTGGATGGGTGACCATCTTTACATACCGAGAATCCTCCGTGCCTCGGAAAGCACGTTAAGCCGTTGGTCCCGGTTGTCATTCGTAGATCTTTGACAGTCGTTACGAGTCGTCAGAAGCCCGAAAGTCTGACACCAGTCTTACCAAGGGGTATCGTATTACCCAGTTACTGGGTTGTGGAGGTCAGATAGGCAGTCGCTCCATGTAAAATACTGGTATTCAGCTGCATCCGGTTAGACTGGAAGCCAACCCAACATAGTTGGGAAAAGGCTAGGCAGGCAGATATTTATATATTAGGTATTTAAGGGATTTTTGTACACTTAAGCGACGACGTCGATCCTATCGTGCTTTTACAAATAACGACTAATTCTTCAACTAAATTAACTAATTCTTACCTTAGTCACACAAAACTTAACTTAATCTAATTTCTTATCTATAAAAGTGTATAATATTTTTGCTGCTTCAGATGTAGACTTAGCTAAAATACCATGGAACATTCCAACGTCCATTACCGATAATTTCATCGAGTTGGAATTGCGTTTCTTTTGCTTGTTTAGTTAGGAGAGTCCGATTTTCTCATGAGACCGTAATACAGTTTAAATCACAATTCGAGAGTTTTGGAGGATATTTTTCTAATCCATTACTTCATAGGTTAAATAAATGCGTCTACTCAACAACGTAATGCACATGGCTGAACTGTCAAAATGAATTAAAATGCGATTAATTTGATTAAATTGTCATTATAATATGTGTGTTACGCAATTATCCCGAAGATTGTGCTAGTAAGCTAGCAATCTAGTCATTCTGGCCTCGTGTGTACCGACTCGTGTGTAACTATCCTCATTTTTAGGCTAGTAAGCTAAGATAAATGAGAAGGATAGTAAGCTAGGATAGTTTAATAGGGTGGGTTTTTTTTTTTTTTACTAGTATACGGATATTATTTATTAGTATACGGATTAAGTCGCTGCAATGCTACTGGCTTAAAATATTCTAGCATCGTGTAAACAGCTCTAGCATGTGCTAAGATATTACTTGCTTGCTATCCAAGCTTCAAAAACCAGCCTCGTGTAACCCGGGCATTAAGGTCGATATTCGCGTTAATTACGGCGTATTTCTTATCTGTTCCCCATTGATACTCCATTAGTGCCGAGACATTTAACACAAATGAACGCTAAAGCGAACGCGCCTAAAATACGCAAATTCACGAACACAGAGCGAGGCGCGATTTTGTTTTCGATGTTTGAATTTTTTAAATGGCCGCTGCTACGATGACATTTGGAAAATATTTTATTGATGGATATGGGTGGCGATAATTGATGTCTGGGATGTGATATGTATTGATTTAGATATACATTTGAATTGATGGTGTTATGTGTGAACTAAATGTTTGATTTATGTACCTACTGTCCATTAATACCTAAATTTGTTTTTCATTGGAACGTGTGAGAGTGATGCGAAAAATCGAAGGCTTTAGATTTATTTTTCTTGAGGGAAGCGTAGGGTCGCACAGGCACAGGTTCAAATATCGTTTTTTATTTAAATTGGTACATAGTTAGGTATTACTAAGCCAGTGACCTTGTGAAGGCCGCAGGAATCCGCTGGATGCGCGAAGCACAGAATCAGTCGAAGTGGCGCTGATTGGGGGCGGCCTATGTTCAGCAATAGCCGTGTTTTGGCTGAAATGATGATGATGAAGCCAGTGACTGCCTTGTTGGTATAGCGATAGCAAGCGCGAGCATGAGGTCCTTGGTTCGATTCCCAGGTTGGCGATCTCTCGCGTCCGGCGCTGGTTCAGGCCATGGTCCGGAGCGAGAGTGCATGGGAAGCCGTCACTTCCTTCTGCGAAGCAGTAATGCTCGCGAAGGAGGAGGCGGAGCGCGCGAGGGAAATGCAAGATGCGCGCCCTCGTGCCCCTAGTCGCCGCAGGAGACGCCCCGGGCGTCGGGAGTCACAAGCTGACTTCCGGCCACCGTAGGCGCGGGCCTGCGGACGGTGAGCGATGGGCAGCTCGCCGTCCGATAAGGATCAGGCCCGGGTCGACGGCGCGTTGTGTTCCACGCGCGCCTCAAAGGGATTTCAGCACCAACTGACGGGGTCCGGAAGGACCAATGCCTGCTGGGGTTGCGGGTTTGTCCGAAAGGGATATCGCGGCCCTGGCACACAGGCAACGGAAGGAACACGGGTGGGTTTTAGTCAGTAAAAGTCTGACACTCCCTCTCGCTCCGCCCAGAGCGGGAGGAGTCATTTGATGATTTCCCACCCAAAAAAAAAAAAAAAACCGGTAAACCAGCAAATAACTTCTCCTGCTCTGGGCGGAGCGGGAGGGCGTGTCAGACTTTTACTGACTAAAACCCACCCGTGTTCCCGTGCATCCGTTGCCTGTGTACTGGGACCACGATATCCCTTTCAGCAGCCTGGAGTCTGAATTTGTGCCAGGTTGATAGCAATAGACTTGGCCCCCTATACCATAACATAACATCACACCCGAAGACTTGGGCAGAGGTGTACTTGTAGTACAGCCACATTTCACAAGTTATGTTTTAAGTTCCACGTAATACGAGCCTACACCTCTGCCTAACCTTTCAGGGATAACAGACGTGATGTTATGTTATTACTAAGTAAGCCAGTAAAATAAATTTAATTCACGTTCCCAGCAAAAATCTGCGCACCTTTACAAAGCTTTTAAGTAATTTGTTCCAATAACAGTATAATTCCATTAGTAATTACTAATTATTATCAATCTCGACCGTGCAATCAGATATTTTCCCACTAAACGCTAATACATGAATCGAACACACATTTAAATTAAACGGTCAAATCCAAAATACTACGAACTGGCCGCAAACAAAACTCAAATCATTCAAACGATCGTCGATTTCGAAATTGGAACAATAAAAATTCAAATCGTTCCATAAAACAGTAGTCTATAATAATGTCAACAACTTTTATTTCTTTTCACAATAAAATAGAAGAAATTAAGAAACGGAACGAATTCTCAAAATATATTAACTAATCTGCATAAATACTTTAAGGCTGGTTCATATTGGCAGATCAGGAAATTGTGTATTTTATTTTCTGTACCTTTCTTTTAAGGTCCTAGGAGGGCCCTAGATGAAGATCCTAGGCTGTTTTTCTGAAATCACATTTTTCGCATGCAGATAATTTTCACAAATTTACTAGTCTTTAGGAGAGGAATTATAGATTGGTGATGCCAGCGCTGTCCTTGTTAAAATTCTCTAAGTTTTTCCAGGTTTTCTGAATCTGTGTAACAGGACTCGGAAACGTTATTTAAAATAACGTTTCTAACAGTTCTTGTTCTTCGTTGTACAACATTTTGTTCGGAACGAAAACGAAATGAGAACATTTTCAAAAACCGCTTTATTCCTCAAGACGCAGCCGCGCACGGTGCGTGCGCCGCCGACAAGCATGACCTGGTTTAGTTAAATTGTACCTTATGTTCATTTTATTACATCATTGATTCCAATGCGCTTGCCGTTTACGTATTGATTAGGGTTGTGTTGCGAGTTTCCTATCGATCAACCCAAAAATGGTTTAAAAAAAATATATTAACCGAGAACGATTTAAATTTTGTTCTTCTTCAAAAACGTTTTAATAACGTTCCGTTCGAACAAATCGTTCTTTAGGTTATCCGAGCCCTGTTGTGTAACAGGAACAATCCCACTGTAATAAAAACGCAAATTCTGTTAATATCCATATTTGTACCAATAAATCTGCCAATACAAAAATGCGTTTAACATACTCAATGTGACCGAGGCTCAATAAATTCAGCTTAGCCCGATAATCATTAAAAAGTTAGCATATTAAAAAATTGATACGTTCCTAATTCGAAATCATTTGGAACGGTCAAATAAATTCGACGCCCGCTGGCTAAACGCACGTTACAATAAACGGAATGTGAATTCGAAATTCGAAAAATTGCTGATTGTGTTTTGTTCCTTTTTTTTGTTTAGGTTGAGTTTTCTGCGTCATTTTAAGTTTGGATCGAATTATTTTGATTCGATTTATTTTGATAATTAGAATTTTACTTTTTTCGATATGAACGTTTAGGTATTTTCTTATGTAAGTAAACACAAAACATTGAGTGAATAGTATTTTATTATCTATTAGTAATGTGTGAGCTTGTCCTAGTTGCCTTTATAATAATTAAGGTCATCATTTTATGGCAGTGTTCCTCTATTTCAAACAATGTAGTACATAGGTAGGTAGGTACATAGTTAATGTTTTCTTGCTTCCATCCATTTATGATAATTATCGATATAATTTCACTTTTATACGGTATTCGGTATAATTTAAGTCCACTGTTTATAAAACTGCGAAATTCCGGAAACTAAAAAGTAGGATGAATGTGTTTGTTGCTTGTGCCTAAATACTTATCTAGTCGGTACAAGAAACACTCACATTCATCCAATATTTTTTACGAATACAACTTTAAACCTTGCTCCCACATATTCCACCTAAACGCAACTACTTATAATTCTTGAATCAAAACATGTTTTGGGCAGCATTTTTTATTATGTCCTATCAACGTCCATTACGGCTTATTATGTTTAGTTCGCTGTGTGGTATCCCTTGGATCGATACCCCGCTGTTACCATTTTTTTTATTCCGGCCGCTGACTGGCCAGGTAGAATAATGCGTTCGACATTCAAAGTAGTTAAAAAAAAATGTGATGATTTAATAAAATGTGGGCTGCGTAATGTTCTTTTTTTAAATAAGTTTTACTTATTAGTCATGTGAAATATGACGGAGTTTTGATAATATTCAAATTAATATTGGAATGCAAATCATCCTTGATTGCTAAAGGTTGGCTAAGAATAATATAATTGCTATAATTGCTGACATGACCAGACCTGACAGTATGGGATATAAAAGTGCTTAGTGTAGACCAAAATCTGGCATAAGAAGCGTCAACCAACAACCTGGTACCAGAGAAGAAGCCCGCGGCTTCGCCCGCGTGTCCCTAATTCTTTTTCTAATATTAAAGTAAGTTACTCCTTATAAAATCAGATATCCGCCAGTAAAAGTCCCGTCAAAATCGGTCCAGTTGTTTCTGAGGTTAGTCGAAACAAACACAATTAAGACTTGTTTTTTTTGTTATAAGTTCCGTATATATTATGTACTTTCCTATGCATTTAGTAAAAAGCTGTTATTTTGACATTCCAAACAGACACTACAATTTTATTTATTTGTACAGATAAATAATACTAAGTATGTGTAAAGCCTCGTGCAGACTACCGCGACGCGACGACTAACAAACGAATAGACGAATAACAAAAAAAAATGAAGTAACGCCGAATACCGAATAATATAATTTTACCGTAGTTCAACTTGTATTGGACATTTATAAAAAGCAATGTTTTATGTAGTTTTAATTTAACAGTAAGTAATTAAATTGTTTTAATTCCCACAGACGTAAAAAAAAGACGAAGGCGTATTGCAGGATGTTCTACTGGTCGAGTTTTTACCTTTTTAAGATGGGCATAGTTCTGTAGTGTATTCAGGAATATCTGGTTACTCTGGTACCCAGTCCCACATCGTTGGGTAAAGAATAATATTGCGTATTTACCCACAGTTTATCTATAAGTAAATGTAGGTATTCATAATTACTGTTGTGTGAAAATAGCTTGTCATGACATGGGCATGTAGAGATGTCAGCACAACTGACGGGGTCGCGGGAAAGTCCGAAAGGGATACCGTGGCCCCTGGCAACATACAGGTAACTGAAGGAACACGGGTGGGTTTTAGTCAGTAAGAGTCTGACACGCCCTCCCGCTCCGCCCGGAGCGGGAGAAGTTATTTGATAAGTTCCCACCCAAAAAAAAATTAATACAAACATTTAAACCAACTTCCCAAAAAATTACTACAAAGTGAAAAATTACTTTCATTTCGGAAGTTGATGTCTTTGGTTTTGAATTTTAGTTTTTTGTACTTTGTAGTGTTTTTTTTTAAGTCGTTTTTTTTTTTTTGTAAAATGTTCGGTGACATAAGAATGGTTCGCATTTGTTTGTTTCGACGACAAGACTTTTCAACTATGGAATATTCACCGTCAGATCGTTTTGTCTACGATTGTTTCGACATGGCTTTTTCACTATTTAACTACAAAGCCACCAAAAAGCTAAAAAAATAAATAATAATAATAATTAATAATAATTGGGGAAATATAAAACTAAAAGATTAAAGAAACGTATTTACGAGTATAAAGTGGGCGATTACAAAGTGATTTAAAAAATATCTTCAATTTACAGTTTTATTATAAGTAGGTAAGTAGTTAAGTATACCTAGGTTTAAAAAATATAAAATTATTTCATCAGATAACAAATATGTGCCCATCCATTTAAATATGATTTTAAGTCCTTTTTATTCTTTTCAGATGAATGTGTGTCAATCTTTTTCCTAAGAAAAAATAAAAACACTTTTCAAAAACATTTCCCCAATGTTTGCAATAACAAAATAGAAGAATATGGATAGGTAAAAGATAAATACCATTAATTAAAAGTAAAGCCGGTCTTACATTAAAACATTTCCTTTCTTCATGTCTTTGTAGCAAGCTAGTAGCTTTTTGGTGGCATAGTGAAAAAGCCATGTCGAAACAATCGTAGACAAAACGATCTGACGGCGAATATTCCATAGTTGAAAAGTCCTGTCGTCGAAACAAACAAATGCGAACCATTCTGTCGGCGAAACATCCATAGGTGAAACGTTCTATCGACGAATCTCTCAAAAACAAAACGTCCTGTCGGTGAACAGTCCAAAGGAGAAACGATTGTCGGAGAAAGCTTGCAGAATCATTCTGAAGGTGGGCAACGTCGCAAATAGATGTCAACTATTTCACTGTTTTGATTAATTTAGCAATATTACTGTGTGGAAATAAAAAATGTGGCTAACTAGCAAACTAGAATATTGATTATGAAATGCAATAATTAATATCGTAACACCAAATGCTGAGTTTTAGATGTGAAAAAACTATTTGGAAACTTTCCAAATGCGTTTTTTACACCTAAAATGGGTACAACATCAAATTCAATGTTATAATTGCAATTCATTATTAATATTCTAGTTCGCTAGTTAGCCACATTTCTTATTTCTATTCAGCAATATTGCTATTAGAATCAAAACAGATAAAAAAAAAAAAAAGTTTTTTTTTCTTTTACTTTGCCCCACACTAAGAATTTCTTCTTGTATCGTGGGTGCGTTTACAAACATAGAAACTCACATACACTAACACCCAGACCCGAAACAACTACTTGCAGATCATACAAATATTTGTTCCGTGCGGGGATCGAACCCGCGACACGTTGCGCAACAGTCGATCGCTCAGCCACTGCGAAAACCGTGTCGTCAAAATATTTGACAGTTATTTGCGACGTTGCTAACTTTTAGGATAAGCCCTCATTAAACACACCTTAAAACTGTACGTGCCATATTAGTGGTTGTGTAGGTACATACTGTAGGTCAATATTTTGCAATCAAACACCTACAATCACTTCCACAAAAAAACAAAGAACAAACGCAAGTATCGCCCGGAGGCAAGAGTTAGCACACGATTAAAACAATAGATGTTAGTTGCACTCCATACTATTAATTATTAAATGTCGCAATTAGAAAGGAAGGTCATAATAATAATTATTACTGGTATAGTTTCTGTGGGTCAATTATTAATCTGTGGGGTTATTATTAGGTTAGAATGAAAAACACGGGAGGGAAAAGTGTCGAGTAATTTGTTGTAAGTATGGCTTTTTGTGAAAGTAGTATTTGTGGATGAAAAGTAGGTATTTTAAATCAAATTTAGTACGTTAGAAAATATATCGCGAGTGGATTGGCTGAAAAATTCCTGGCCCTATGATAAAAAACTTTTTACAAAAAAAAAAACAACCAGCTTCCAAAAAAAAAAAAAACACTACCTACAAAGTGAAAAATAACTTTAATTTCGGAAGTCAGTGTATTTGGTTTTGGATTTTTTGTTTTTTGCCACCGACTTCCGAATTTAAAATTATTTTTCACTTTGTGTAGTGTTTTTTTTGGAAGTCGGTTGTTTTTTTTTTTTTTGTAAAAATAATTTGTTTTTCACTTTTTAGTTGTGGTACACACGGCTGCACATCAAGCTATACATTTCCAGTTTATGCTGATCTCGCATTGTATAGGATTTCGGTACAATGTGAGGTCAGCTTATACTGGAAATGTATAGCTTGATGTGTAGCCGTGCGTACCTACCTATTTAGGAATTTTTTAGCCTCACTCGCGATATATTTTTTAACATACTAAATTATTTTGATATAAAATACCTTTCATTCATTAAACAGATGGATGAAGGTCGTTCCTCTGCGGATCTTAGACGATTATTTATGCAATGCAACATGAAAAATGTAACACAATAACAAACCGGATTTGTTGCAATGTGTGTTACATTTCATGATAACAATGACACATGAGACATTTCAGCTTTGTCTCTGGGATGGTGACGCATCTGCAATAGGTTCCTCTGGTATTGTTGATATCGATTGACGGCGGTAACCTACCATCGGTCCGCCATGTTTGTTTTTCAAACAATAGTATTTAAAAATTCTTGACAAAATCCACTCGACATCGATTAAATAGAATTTTGTGTTTTACTCGTAATCTTCATTCATTAAATCTAATAAACAATTGAAAGCTCTACGCAATAACCATCGGTATGTTTCCACATACCATCAAGCGATTGACCAGTCAATAATGAGCAATGACCGAATGACTGACCGAATGAGTAATGAACTATACTCGACCTAGTTTCGTGTCATTGGACATCCCTAAAGAGCATAGGTTATAACAGGATGACGGTCAGGAATACTCTACTCAGATATGTGTTTCCCAAATATGTTGGGGTCGGCTTCCAATCAAAAAAAAAGGCAAAGACTTTCGGGCTTCTGACGACCCGTAACGACTGTCAAAGATCCACGAATGACAGCCGGCACCAACGGTTTAACGTGCTTTCCGAAGCTCTGAGAAGTCTCAGTATGTAAAGATGGTCACCCATCCACGGACCAACCCCGGCAAGCGTAGCTTAACCTGGTGGATCGACCCGTGCGACTGTTATTACTTAGCCACGAGCTCCTCCTGATATCAATAATTCAGCAAGAAAAATACACTGTAACTGAGCTTTTGATTTGAACACCTTAGTCAACAATAATATTAGTAATAATCAGAAGAGGTAAAATGACTTACGTCAAAGAAAGAAAACATTTATTTGGACACAGTTCGTGAAATAAAAAATTCAAACAAAACTAAAAAATAAAAATATTTTTTTGACAATAATGTGTGTTCCTCACGGCTTCGCCAAAAAGGCGGTCATCTGCGTCATTTCAACATTTAATGCCAGACAAATGCTGTCTGACGCTGGTTTTCTAATGAACCCTTAACGACAAGTGACGGGGAGAACAAATAGTTTCAACATAAGATATTATTACATAATTTTTATACTTCTAAATAAATAAATAAACTAGTAATCAAAAGAACTAATTACAAAACCACCAAGATTTCCGAAACAAGACCAATTTAAATTGGACTATGTCTTAAAACATACCTATTATTTCCCAAGGAAGTCCAGTTAAAAAAAAAAATCTTACTGACCTCCACGGCTAATATAACACATCCAATTAAAGTTGGACCACAGCTTCAAACCACTTAAGTTTAAAGAAGGTCCATTGTAAAATGGTCTCGTCTACACAGACTCAAGGCCAATAAAGGTTGACCTGCTCTTTAACACATATTCTTTTACAAGAAGGCTCAATTTAAAATGGTCCACATCAACGCGTATAGTACAGACCACTAATCACGCTTATTGCTTAAATGGCCTGTTTTGTACTGACAACATAGTATTATCTTCACGCCCTTCTTCCGTTACGAGGTAAGCAGATTTATTGGCTTTCTCAATACTGTTATTGGTAAGTAGGTATTTACAGTAAGCAGCCAGTGTAATAATGGGACTTCGATTAAGTTTTTTTTTTGGGTTTGTGCATCTTTGTTCTAGTTTTTGCAAGCGCTACTGCTGACTGAGCATGAAGTTCTGGGTTCAATTCCCAGGTCGGGTAAAGTGTTATTGGGTTTTACCATAAGGAATTTTTCAGTAGCAGGCCGGGGTCTGGATTTGAGCCCGGTTGATGGCAATAGGCTCGCCCCCTATAACCCATTAGGTGTATTTTTCTGTTGTAATGCCAATAAACGCATTTTCCTTTCTTTATGTTTGGCTTTGTAGAGCGTTGTCTCTCTCTCTCTCAAACCTGCGTCCCTTTCTAAGGCCCCAATTACAGTATCATATATTTATCATACAAAATATGATTTCATATCTGTCAAATTATTGACACAAAATTAATATTAGTGATATTAATACATTTTATAAGCGTAATAAATTTTAAATATTAATGAAAAGTTTTTCTAAATTGTTATTATTTTCTTTAAGTAAGTACCTATTTTATCACTGTAATATTAACAACACAATGTATTTTGTTAACAAATAAATGACTTATGACTTAATTCTATCATTATAGTTAAATGATGCAGTTCTTCATTTTTACATAATACATTTAAGATCATATAAACGTCATATTTAATCAAGATGGATAAGGATTTAGCCGTGTTTGTTTTAGGGGGTATTTATTACATTATCATATCTATGATCATAGATCTATGAACAATTTTTTTTAAATGAAATTGTAAAATTAGTATACATTTATTATTGGTATGTCCCCCTTAGGGGGATTACTCTATCATATTACTATCTACGAGGCTGACAAATTACCCATAATATGTCTATGTATTTTGCAATTTCATGATAGTGTAATCCCCCCCCCCTCCCCCTCAGCCATTTTTGAGGTTAGACGGAAATGATCATATTTGTACACTTGCTGTCAAACAGAATCCCTTATCTATGATCAATATGAATCTTATGTAGTTATTAAACCGTCATATATTATGTTCTTCATAATTATAAAAATTACTCATACATCTCTGATCATATTTCTATGATAATCTAATATGGCTCTAAAGATGGATGAGACGTATAATAGTGAACTGTATCTATTATTCAATGATGTTAAATAACACAAGATTGTCCCGAAACTTTCAGGCGAAGATGAACTACGAATTTCAGTGACATCCCCACAGCCTCCGTGGCGCAATGGCTAGCGCGTTCGGCTGTTAACCGAAAGGTTGGTGGTTCGAGCCCACCCGGGGGCGATTCTTTTTACAACTGAAACACAAGAATAACTGGGCTAAGACTTCGCGTGGTGCGGCAATATCACGACTTGTGTTGACAATATTTCCTTAAGACAACATGATAATGTTGTTACAAAAGACTAGGTACTCGAAGATGATGATTTTTAGGGTTCCGTACCCGAATGATGCCAAACGGAACCAACTACAGCCCGCTGACAGACAGACGGACAGCGTAGGCGTATTACGCTGTCCGTATGTCTGTCAGCGGGCTATATCTCATGAACCGTAATAGGTAGACTGTTGATATTTTCACAGACTGTGTATTTTTATTGCTGCTATATCAAGGAATTATAAAAATAAAATAAGCTTAAAAATAAAGGGGGTGAAACAAGAAATGTGTCTTTTTCGGCGTTTTTTTGCTAAATATTTTGCGAGTCCGACTCGCACTTGGCTGTTTTTTTTTTTTTGTAAAATCCTCTTATTTATTTAAGTCGTATCAAATCGTAATAATCTGCTTATTCTAAAATTCTAAAAACAAATTGAGTTTAGAAATAGCTCGGCTTTTTTGTAGCGTCGTCACCATCGTTCATCGGGCGGTGTCATAATGTCATTTGGTTTAAATAGTAACAACATTAACTCATTCAAAATGAAACTAAAAAATCATATTCATAAAATGTAGTCGTACCGCATACCTATCAATTAATGTAAGCAACTTCTTACCTACCTAATATATAATATTTTGTTTGTATATCTTCATCAACACGCACCTGAGGCAAAATGTATCTAATTTAGATTTAAACAATTACTTTGTATCTCATTGTAAGTGAACCTATATATTGTTCTTATGAGAATAAATTCTTTAAACCTAAATAGTTTTTTTATTATTTTATTATATAGGTACATATAAATTATATTTTTAAATATTAGAATATGGAAAATATAAAAAAAATTGTAGCCCATCGGTATCGGGAACAGGATCCAAGGTACGCCGCCGCCTTTTCCAGAGAGAGAAACCTCCTAACAAAGCCAGCCGTGTCCAGAAGTACCGCTATCTGAATAATTTTTATTTTTATTAATTTTTTCTTTTATATACATTCTCTTCTATTTTGTGAATGCGAACACGTTCTAGGCTTGTAGACTCACAGATGGTTCGATTCGCTGGCCATTTCCTATTTGTTTAAGTAGCTGGAACTTCTTGACAAGTCTACACTGTCCTCCCATACCTATTAACACTGTAATTTGAAAACATTGTAAAAGCCAATTATTAAAAAAAAAGTAACCGTGGAGTTTCTTGCGGCGCCTCATCTCCATCGGAAACGACCGATTGGAACCGTGCAACTAGCTACTGACGTGTCTTAGTTGCCCATGTAGGTTTATGTGAAATAAAATATTTTGAATTCGATTTTTGAATTTGGTGTGACTGTCTTTTTTTTAAAGTCGAAGTGCCACATATAAATAAATCAAATTACAATAAAAATAAAAACACAATACAATTGCACAAAACTGTTACAATCTCATGCAACGCTCTCGTAACTTTACACCACTCCAGAGAATTTGTTGATACGTTCATTCAATTTCGTTCATTCACCTAGGGTTGAACGGTCATAAAGTCCAAAATAAAATAAAATGATGACGCATTTTTTTTATTTAATCAAGACGGTCGTGTTTCCATGAAGAGCAGTGGTCGCCACATAGCGTCTGCAATTTACCAGCGAATGACGTCACTGAAACGAGTTTTCCTAGAGAGCGTTTTTTAACACCGTAATGCCAAACCCCGATGCCATCATTTTCATGACAGCTGTCACTGCGGCCGTTATGTGGCGGCCATCGTTCTTCTAGTAAACCGTAGCTTTGCCAACGACGCGGACGCCGGTTATGGTATTGTTTTATGTTCGTAGATTATTCAATAGAGATTAAGTTTTTTTTTAACGATTTTATTGGAGGTTACTCCATAAGAATCGATTTTCATATGAGGCCCCCGGTATGGAAATTTTATGAGTGAAATTTATAAAAGAAGTGAATACCTACAACAATACAAATAGATATAGTATTGTTTTAGGCTCGTAAATTATTCAATAAATGCGTTTAAAAAAAAAACTTTTTTTTTAAACGCATTTATTGGAGTTTACTCCTTATGAATCGATTTTAATATATAAGGCCTCCCATATGGAAATTTTATGAGGAGTGAAATTTATAAAACCAGTGAATACAACAAGTGTTACGTGTAAACACGTCTTGTTTATTACATATTATTTATTTCGATCTAGATATTTCGGCCATTTTTTAAGTACAAGATGTGTTTACTTACCCCTTTGCCTATGACATATTCAAAGACAATTCGTATTAAGGACTAAAATCCATTCGTGTATCGGAGCTGACACACACACACTTTTTTTTTAGCTTTAGTTTTTTAATCTGAACTTGTGCTCGATTGATGGCAATATGCTCGCCCCCTATTACATGGGACTTAAACATAACTGGCGAAATGTGGGTGTATTGTAGGTACACCTCTGCCTAATCCTTCGGAGAAATACAGCCTTTATGTTATGTTTTATTAGCTTCCCTTGTTTAATTTCAGTAAACCAGTTGCGAAACTTTGTGAATCGGATGTTGCGGCCCAACTAGATACACATGGAGTATCCATTGTCCAAATGTGGCTGAGTTGAGGCGCCAGATTATTTCCAAGTCAGTTTCCGCGCTATCATCATATTTCGAGGACGGACGTATCCCTTGCATTTACTTGAATGTCCACAATCGCACCTGCATCTGTCTGAGCTGAGTACTAATTGAATACTCCCAAGAATTACGTGCAATATACCCAAAACAATAAGCCAGTCTGCACATCACGTATCAAACCAGCGGATGTACCCGCTTAGAATGCGAACGGTCTTTGGCAATCCGACACAATACAGTCACACACAGTGTTTTAGAATGAGGATTACAACCAGTATTTAACAAGGAGCGACTGCCTATCTGACCGTCACAACCCAGTTACTGGGTCACACGATACCCCTTGGAAGGTCCGTATTATAGAACCTCACTGAAGACTCAAGCATTAAATTAAAACTAGTTTCAACCAATCAAAAGGTTTTAAACGAGTTTTAAGTAATGCTTGAGATTTAACTGAGGTTCTGTAATAGCCTAAAGACATCGCTTTACACCGAGGAGGTAAAAAAAATGTAAAGTAGCGAAGTTTACACTTGAATCAAGTCGGAGGCATGTCATTACTACCTACACGTAATCTGGAGGTGGTAGGCATATAAGTTGACACATTAGCACCGTCATAGGCTGATGCATCCGACAGCTATGACTAATGTGACCTTAGAGGTTCCAGCGATTGTTCGAGACAATATGGCGACGTGGGTTAGGCTCTAAAGCTTGTGGTTTAGGTGTGTTGTAGTTACGATTGAATAGTTATTTGTTCTGTTAAACAGATCCTTAGTCATTTTTAGCGCTCCGTACATTAAAAGGAATTTCGCAATTATTATTTTTTTGCGATTATAACCTTACATTTGCTGTTGAAGAATTGATCGCGACGTATACGAGAGAACATGTTTCTCAATTACTAAGCTAAGTATGTTCTTGGGATACATTTTATTCATCCCAACTATAGAACCATCCATAGTGCGTGGTTCGACACGCACTTGGCTGGTTTTTTTTTGTTTCGTGAATTTTATTAAATCGCCTGGGTCATTTATCAGCCAAATTTTCTGAAAAATCTCAACGTGAAAACTTAGATGAAGTGAACTTTTTAGTGACAATCCCTAGCATCAAATGGAATGCCAACTCCCTTCTAATTCAAAAGTCATTTATACAAACTAGGCTGAGAATCAGCACTTTTCTAACGTCAAAATTACACAAGACAGTCCCCCAACTTACAAGTTCCAGCTCACTCTACCTAAGATTTCACGGTAACGATTTTACAGAATCGACCGTCCGATAAATATTAGACGATAAGTGAAGCCCTTTGCAGACTTCACTTCATAACAACAGACTAGACTACATAATAACAGCCGCATGGGTCGATCGAAGGTTAAGCTACTCTTGCCGAGGTCGGTCCGTGGATGGGTGAATATTCATAACATACCGAGACCCCTCCTTGTCTCGGAAAGCACGTTAAGCCGTTGGTCCCGGCTATCATTCGTAGATTTTTGACTTATAATCATTAGAATCAGCAATCCAACTCCTTAAGTTAGAATAATCCTCTAATGTCATGATGGCATGAAATAGTCATTCAATTACATGAACTTAGGGAGTTGTATTAATAATTGTTATGATTATAATATTTAACACGGCCGCTAATCTTATTTAGAACAACCTGACGCTGACCTGAAAAATGCAAAAAACGTAAGATAATTTAAATTTCTTGAGCTACCCTGGCGGTTTCATCTTAACCTACCCTACACATCACTTGCAAAAATTATAACAGTAAGTAAGGTCCGAATTTTCTCGAATCTTAAACAATATAATAATATTTAAATATTACTCCAAAAACTCGTCCGTACCAACCCTAACCAAGTGACCCTTCAAATAAAATTTTATACACGTCCTATTAAAAAGATAAATTAATTCGCTACAACTGTCAGGGGTGACACAAGGGTAGAGGATCTGATAACAACCCTTTATTGAGTACCCCTGACGGACAGGTGTACGTGTGTATGTGTAATTGATTTATCATAAATACGGAGGTAGGTAGAAATTATTCAAAAAGTATCGTATATGAATATGGCTGGGGTAGATTATCTTGTTTTTAGATGTTGAATTTGATAACGTGTTTGGTTAATGAATTAGGTATGATTGTTCTAGGAGCAGCTGCAGATTTAGACAAACAGGAAAAACTAACCGTAAAAGTCTTACGTCTGAAGGGTCGTGCTGACAGGCGCGATGCGACACCGGTAATTGTTCTATAACCGTGAAGTTTTCTTAGCAATTGTATTGTTAGAGTCTAGTCGCGCCGTCGCGTCGCGCTAGTCTGCAGGAGGCTTGAAGCAGTTCAAGAAGCTTGGAAGTTAAATAAAAGTTTGTTCCTGTTTTTACAGTCATTGTAAATTGTAATTCGTAGAGTTATTACGGGTTATAGTCAGAAGCCCAAAGGTCTCCATGGATTATCGTGTTACCCTTTAGGTAACTGAGTTGTGGAGGCAGTCGCTCCAGTAAAATACTGGTAATCAGCTGCATCTGCGGTTAGACTGGAAGCCGTCCCCAACACAGTTGGGAAAAGGCTAGGCAGATTGATTTATATGGACTGTGAAAACATCCTCATCTGACCTGCACAACCCAGTAACTGGGTAATACGATACCCCTTGGTAAGACTGGTTGTCAGACTTTCGGGCTGTGTTGACTCGTAACGACTGTCAATAATCCACGAATAACAGCCGTGACCAACGGCTTACCGTGCTTTTCGAGGCACGGAGGAGTTTCGGTATGTAAAGATGGTCACCCATCCATGGACCAACCCCGGCAAGCGTAGCTTAACCTGATGGATAGACCAGTGCGGCTATTATTACTTAGCCACGAGCTCCTACTTTTACAGTCTCAACAGTCTTTTTTTTTTTAATGAACTTCTATATTGTATTCGCCACTGAAGCCACAGTGGTAACACTAAAAGTGTAGGTAACGAAAACACTTTCCCCAAACTGGTAATCAGACCCAGGACCCAGTCAGCGCTTGCGCCCACTAAACCAATCAAGAATTGAATAATATTCAGAGCTACGTCTTCTAATTCTGGTGCCCGGTAAATGGTAATACCCCTGCTGCTATCTCCGTCATTGGTCAATCGTGGGTGAATGACATTACGCCTCCAACCCTCTCACGATTATGTGATAAATTGTGACATTTATTGCTATATTATGCATTAACCCTATAAGCCGGACAAGAGCCTCCCTTATAAACAGCGAACGGTATTGGGGGTTTGCTATGATTGTTACAAGTATGTACCTTTATATGCTTGTCGGAGAAGAGTCTCTTTCGTTGATTATCCGCCATATATTAACTACTGTAGGACTGTAGGCGTACCGTGGGTGGTGTTGAAAATCTAATTATTATTGACAATCAAATTAATTACTAGTAATTCACACATTGCAGACAATACAACTTTAAGCACCGCTAGGCGGAGACTCGATTAGTTGAATCAGTTACGTATTTCCGACATGCATACTATTGCCAGTCTTTAATTATCCCAATGCAAAGCATTCATTTTCATAGAAGATTGGCGATTTTATACCATTGCGCCGAGATGTCCTAACTAAATTTTCCTTCACCGTACAGTATTTTTATGTCTCGAAGCGACGCGCGCTTTACTTTTGATAACCAAGTGTACGCTCAGTTATGAGTGACAGAGAAAATGCTCTACAGGGCTAATCTTTTTTATACCCCATGGTATCCAATCTGTCTAGCCTTTTCCCAACCATGTTGGGGTCGGCTTCCAGTCTCACGGGATGCACAGTCTGACCTCCACAACCCAGTTACTGGATAACACGATACCCCTTGGTAAGGCTGGTTGTCAGACTTTCGGGCATCTGACGACCCATATCAATTGTAAAAGATCTACAAAATATGACAGCCGGAACCAACGGCTTAACGTGCTTTCCGACGCACGGAGGGGTCTCGGTATGTAAAGATAGTCACTCATCCACGAACCGACCGCAGCAAGCGTAGGTTACCCTGATTAATCGACCCGTGTGGCTGTTATTACTATAGCCACGAGCACCGATGATATTATAGCCAAATATTGTAACATTAATATTCTAGCCCAGCGGTTCTCAAAATATTATGGCGAGAATAAAAATAGTTTTAATAATAAAAAATATAAACTATTTGTTCGAGATTAGGATGATTCTGAAGCAGATAAAATATCTCAAAGCAATGACGTCCAGTGCTGAATAGGCCATAGGCTAAACAGTATTTTCGAGGAGCCCCCACAGAACACACTTTGAGTATGGCTATTCTAGCCTATTGGTGAAGATTGGCTAGTAAAGGTACATCTTAAGGATAGTAAGATTTATTTACACTCCGTAGTAAACTAAGACACACGGCGGTCGTAACTGTAACGTAACGTATTTCGTAGACTAGCAGTTTCACAGTTTATCATCAGAATGGCAGCAAGACTGTGATCGCTGCATGACGATAGATTTTAATTTGTTGATATTCTTGTATCTGTAAATGCTACTGTAGTGGTATGTAACCCACACATGCACATTAACTTGAAACTCAAGTACATAAGATGTCGCCCGTCGGTGAGTTCAGATTAATCCGATCCAGCCTCTCCCTTGCAGTCCTCCCCCAGCGACGCCCTAAGCCGAGGTCCGTACCACACTGGGGGTGCCCTTAGCGTGTAGTCGCTTAGTTTCTAAGTTTTATGCCCTGTTTGGAGGCTTTAATTTATTGAGGCAGCCATAGGAAAGTCCGGTTAAGCAGCTGATAACCTCCAAGGTTGACATGCAAGACGACATTAAAAAAAAAAAAAGTGAGTTCAGAGACATTTCGAATACGATACGACAAACATGCAGTGACTAACTGTATCCCGCGTCATTCGCGTCATTTTATATTATCCTACCTAATCTTAGTCAATGTTTATGAACCGTGTTTAGTTATAGTAACTTCATCATTAAATTCACTGTGTAATATTGAATGAACATTTAATTTCATCACACTATATAATCTATATCCTTGTAACAAAAGTGCTATACTACGCTAGTACGCAATCTCTATTATACTCTGTTCATTCTCTTTAGTAATAATTAATAATAGTCCTCTAGCTAGACCGAATTTCGGCCTTCACTGCACTCTCTCTTCCCTCACTCCCATAGTCCGATGGGACGGCAATCCGACACGACCAGATCAGGCGCAGGACTTAAGGCTTATTGTGCTTTCCGAGGAACCGGGGTAGCACACCGCCAACTTCCAAAGTCCGGGCTGTTACTAAGAAATTCTTAATACCCAATAACACTTCACCCGATCAGGGAATCGAAACCAGAACTCCACGCTCAGCAGTCGCGCTTGCGACCGGGAGACATTCTGAAATTCTCTTTAGTACCTAACTATCGACTCCGTTACATTAAGCATTTAGATACTAATCGATAGTTATTAGGTACGGTACGTTCGCTTCGAATAAAGGAGTCTTTAACCAACAACAGTCAGTAGAATATGAAACCATTCAGGAAAAGTCATCAATGTCAAAATGTAAATCCAACTCTTTACTGCTAATAGCTTCAATCAACCCTTGAAAAAGTACTACCTATCAAAGAAAAAATGCCAAGACAAATAAAAAAACATCGAAACATCGAGATTCGAGTGTCCCTCCGGAGATAACAATTTGGAACGCTCCAAAGAATTTTCATTTCTCCGAATCTAAAAAAATGTTTTAGACAAAAGCGTTCGACCTCCTTCGACCGTTCGTGACAATGAACCTATGACGTCTGACCCGTGTGAATCTGACATCGTGACGGGTCGCGTTCGATTTTCGAATATCAAAAAAAGAACTACGTCACGGGCCGCTGATTGGACAGAATGTGTTCCGCCGTTTGAAGGTAGTCACGAGTTGACTAATTTCTTAAATTGAATTTTTGGGAATGCACGAGCTTTTTATAATGGTTTGTCTCACAAATTATCTGTGGTGTACCGAGTTTCGTTCACGACTGTGTCGGTATGACCCATTTAGCTAGTTTACTCTCACAATTTTGACGGCAGACATCGGTTATGGTTTTCTGTGATTACAGCATGAAAATTGATTGATATGACTTTGTCAATCCACAGGTCGCTATTGTCCTCAAGACGTTACCCACAGTGATTGTTTTGTTTTGTATATAGTGTTGTATTAATAATACGCCTCTTTCGTGTTTGTAGGTATAATAACGAATACATCATCATAATAATAATTATTTGACAGAAAACGTCTACTGTTCAACATGGGCTTTCCAACGACCAATCAAAAGATTGGTGAAAACATGAAAGTGAATTTTTGTAATATTTTCCAAAAAAAAACTAGCCAAGTGCGTATCGAACCACGCACAATAAAGGGTTGGTATGAATTTATCCCGAGAACAAACTTAACAAATAAACTTATCCCAAGAAGATGTTTATCAACTAAGTACAATTTGATAAACATCTTCTCCCTTAGATCGATATACGTCACGGTCAAACCTTCAACATCAAACTATGTAAGTTTATAATCGGTGTGGTTTACTTGTGCTGTGAGACTTTGCTTCTTGCCAAATTTCATGATTCTAGGTTAACGGGAAGTAGTAAATAGATTTTGATTTACTTGCGAGTCTCAAAATATGTCGGATAAATGGCCGTATTTTTTATTGCGTTGACCAAGCTTGATTTTTTAGAGCTCCAAGGGACCGTAGACCTGTATTTGAAATTAATTTCAACTTGCTAACTCAACGCGTTCCTAGAAAAAGTGTCTTGACAGACTGACAGACAGACAGACGGACAACGTAGTGATTCTATAAGGGTTTTTCCTTTTTTAGGGTTCCGTTTTTACCTCAAAGGAAAAAACGGAACCCAAAAAATAATATTATGACGACAATATTCATCAAAGGAATAGGAAGATGACATTGTTCCTGTGTAATGGCTGCCTTCGGTGGGCTAGTGATCGCAAGCGCAACTACTCCTAACTCCGGCACTGAGTTCGATCCCCGTATCAGCAGTGTGTCGCAAGCGCTACTGCTGAGTATGAGGTCCTGCGTGCTATTGCGGTTTGCTGCTGTGTGCTGTGCTGTGCTGTGTTATTGGGTTTTCTATCTAGAATTTCTCAGCATCAGCCATTTTTAAATTTTTTATTATGGGAAATTATCAAATATAGTCTCCCGCTCTAGGCGGAGCGGGAGGGCGTGTCAGACTCTTACTGACTGAAAACCCACCCGTGTTCCTTCAGTGTTGCCTGTACGTTGCCAGGGGCTACGATATTCGCTTTAGAACTTTCCCGCGACCCCGGCAGGCATCGGTCCTAGCAGACCCCTTCTGTTGTGCTGACATCTCTTTGAGGCGCGCGTGAAACACAACGACCCGGGTCTGGTCCTTATCGGACGGTGAGCTACCCATTGCAAACCGTCTGCAAGCCCGCGCCTATATGCCTCAGTATCAGCCTGGAGTAGAGATGGGATTTAACAGGATAATTCTGTTAACAGGTAACTTGTTCCTAGGCTCTGAAATTACCTGTTTACCTTTAACAGGGAAATTTCCTTGTTAAGGTAACTGATTAGATATAATAATTCATATATACTTCGTAATATTTCAGACAGATAAGTAATTAGTTAACTAACTTTTAATGCAGTAGGAAAATAAGTAAAGGAAAAAACATGAATCCCCTTCGAACATATTTGTCAGTATTACTATTATCGAAAACAATACACACACGCCTTACACACGCCGAACTTTATTCCGATGGCACATCGGAATAAAGTTCTTATGTCAAAGAGGCTTAAATTGCCAATTCTTTGTCCCATACATACATTATTTTAACGTCACTATCACTACTGAGCGACCTTTCCAAGTAAATACCGAGGAATTCCCAGTCATCGACAAAATAACTGATAAATGAACGATGAACGAACAAACGTCAGGGCATGGTAAACGGTGAAATGGTAACAGGGAACTGTGAATTCAGTTCCTAGGTTATCTGTTAAGCTGCAGTTACTAGGTATTTGTTAACAGGTAATTAATTCCTAGCACATCTCTAGTCTGGAGTCTGGATTTGTGCCCGATTATTGGCACTAGGCTTTACATGGAACTTATAACAAAACTGTCTGTTAAAATCCTACAATAGCAAAGTTATATTTATAAAGATTTATTAACCGGTACACAGTACATAATACAGACTACATTTTTATTTGTGCTAGGTATTTTTATGACACATGTCTTGGGTCATAAAAATGGCGTTTTTACTCATTATTGCTTTATTTTTCCGTCGTAATGTTCCTATGTGCGGATCAGTGGTTTTATTTGTATCATCAAGCTTTATAGTGCTAGGAAGGTGAGCAAAATTTTAAGTAGCAATGTGACATGGAATAGTACTGTATGACTATTGTCATTTAAATTAGAAAAGGATCTCTATGGTAGTAAAAGAGCTCTTTGCGGATGATCTCGTCCCGGGAAAGTACGGCAGCCCATACGTCAATGGTAAAATGAGCTGAAACAGAAAAATAACAAGAAATGGATTGAATTTTTATATAAATAATGTGGGGCAAAAGTAATGTCATATTGTGAATTGACTGTCATTTTGTGGAAATGAAAAAAAGTTAGGCTCTGCTTTCACGGAAAGTTTATTTAGAGGTGTAAAATTTATGACATTAAGGGCCTATTGCACGATGTCCGAATAGCCACTACTTACCTAATAAATTCAAAAATGGAACAGAATTTTTGAATAATAAGAACTTAATCGTAGGTGGGAAAAAAGGCCCTAAGTCGAAAAAATGGTAGGTATCGGTCAAATGACCACCTGAGTTGATGCACATTTTTGCTCGTTGTGCGGCATTTTGAATTATTGCTCGTCTCCTGAGTTGATGTACATTTGTGCTTATTATGCGGCATTTTTAATGGTTGCTCGTTTATCAGCCTCCAAATTGGTAACTTTTTCTTCAATGTGGGCTTTTAAGCCTTGCAAGGTTTGTAGTTTGTTGTGGTAAACGCAAGATTTCAAATACAGTCTGCAGGCGCCGCGATATCTGGCGATCAGGCCGGCCAGTTCTAATCGCCAAAACGTGAGATCACAATGCCCGGAAATTGTTGTTTCAAAATCTCCATCGTTGCATCGTCTCTGTGATTGTCTGTATCGCTCCATGGCATTGTCAATTAATTCGCTATGACAGATATCGAATTAGTTGACAATGCAATGGAGCGATACACACAGTATGACATTATGACGCCAATTGCAAAATTTATGCCACATTCACATTATTACATTACTTTTCCCCCATCCTGTATATTGACAGGTTTTTGACATATTCTATCTAATGTACGTTCATTATAACTTGTCCCGTAACGTGATTGGTAGCACTGTTCTATCAGTCGCCATTTTAAACTATATTAGTATTGAAACTAAGCTTGACAAGGACGAGTGCCAACATGACTGCAAGAGACAAATTATAGTGATCGGTCTGTATATCTGCCATCATCTGTCTGCCATCATCATCTGTCATCATCTATCTGCCATCTAACCTACCAGAAGATCAATAGGGATGATGAAAAAAAAATTTTTTTTGTCCTTTGAGATTATAAAAAAATATTGGACACGTATTTTTTCTTTTTTTACGTAATCTAAAGATTACGGCGATACATTGAGGTAAAATGTGCCGTGACGTCACGAGTATGTAGATTTTATACCTACTAGTGACGTATCGACCCCCACTCCCCAACTTAAAATGCGTTTTATCTAAGTAGTTTTTTATTATTATGATAACACAAAAAATACGTGTCTAATATTTTTTTATTATCTGACTGACGGACTAATTAGATTTTTTTTTTTTTACCCAGGCATCATCCCTATTCTCGTACTTAAAAAACGTTCACATTCAAGTCGCAATTTGTCAAACTTGTCATAAATGTTTGTAAATTGATTGTATTTTTGACAGATTGCGAATGAGACGGTAAAAATAACGGGACTTGCCCCTCTGTTATCATATGCCAAGTTTTAATTCCGTAATCATATCGAACGAAGATGGTTAACATGACCTAATATATTCCAGTGACATCTTCACAGCCTCCGTGGCGCAATGGCTAGCGCGTTCGGCTGTTAACCGAAAGATTGGTGGTTCGAGGATAGAATAAAAATAATCGCCCCCGGGTAGGCCCGGGGGCGATTATTTTTATTCTATTACATTACAAGGTAAATCGTTGATAAACATCCAATACCGATTGCATTGAACGTTAACTAATGGCATTACTTCAATGTATCTCAAGAAATGTAAGCTCAGGTACGCACGGGCAGATTTTTAATGACGCACTGGATTTTCAACTCTCGGTATTGAGTCGACCATTGAGAATCCAACGCGTTGCAGCGCGTCAAGAATACACACTGTTGTATTTTCAACTGCCAGCGCTAAAAACACAGTGCGCGAAAAAATCGTCCGTGGGTACGAGGGCTAAAACTAGATGTATGGTGCTGTTCCAAAAACGATGGGACTCTTAAGGCGCGGACTGACTACGATTGTAAACGCTACAGCTGCACTCACACAACCGCGTCTGCGCGCTATACGGTAGCCCGACGACTAAAGTATGACCGCAATATCTATTTTCACAATTAGAGAGCATTAAATAAGGTTGAAAATGGAATAAATATTTGGGTTGACGATGTCAGTAAGCTGCGAATGGGCATTTATTTTACGGGTTTTATTTAGATTGTTCAGAATTTAAATTTATCACATTAAATTAAATAATTGTCTGGTTAAGTTATAAAATAATATTTATTCAATTGAATTCTTAAAAAAAAAAAGTTGTCATCGCTCAAGAAACAGAGATGAACCAGAGTTTATTTTTGTGAAGTATTTTTAATTGGGAATATCAAACTATTTTCGACTATTCTATTCGGTTAAAAATCTTCTTTAAACCCTTCTCTGTCCACTGTATTTTTTGCGTCGTATATTTTCATTGCGTTACTCGACTATCCAAGAAACTAGTTATTTGTGAATATTGAGGTAACACCGCGCCTTAATTATCGTGTCCTGCGTGTCCTGTCAGCTGCACGTTATAGGAACTACTGGACGCCAGTGATGGCGCCTAACCCGTACCCGAATTCTGGGCCGAGTCCATTTTCATTAGCTGCCGCTTAGAAGAAGAAGAACGACCGCGTGCTTCTTTATCTCCCAAGTGCCTTTCCATACGTCCCGGTGGCCGGGTAGCCGCTAAGTGCATGGGCAAGTACTTACGTTATCTTTCACATGTATCAAAATTCCAAATTCAAAAGTCATATATTCAAACTAGGCTGAGAATCAGCACTTTTCGAACGTCAAAATTACATAAGACAGTCCCCCAAAACGCCCGCCCACCACGCTTCACCACTTCCTAGTGCATCAGCTGGGAAGAAGAAGTGGCGCAACAAACTCCCCAGCAGCACAGTTGTCTGTTCAGTTAGAAGAACAAAAAAAAAAGATTCTATATAGTATTCAAAATAATTTACATTACGTAACACAAAACATAATTATTTATACCGGCGTATAACGTACATTAACCGCCGGGTACCCGGCACCAGCTATCCGGAAACCGGGCCGTATGAAAAGTCACTAAAGTTCAACCGGTTAAACGTCACTTGCACGTTATAAAACTACAAGGACTATTTGTCTATGTGACAGATAGTTTCAACCAGAAGGCCAATTCCCGTACTTAAAAACGTTCACATTGTAGTCGCAATCTGTCAAACTTGTCAAAAATGTTGGTAAATTGATTGTATTTTTGACAGATTGCGAATGAGATGCGAATGCGAACGTTCTTAAAAATTACGGGAATTGCCCCTCTGAAGTTACAATTTAGTAGGATATTTGTTGTCTTAAGTGGCAAAGCAATAACGATACCGACTATACTAACTTACAAATACATAGGTATTTATGTGCTAACAAGAATTAAAACAATGAATGACAAACTAACATTACTCATAATGTTTTTTCCACTTCATTCACTATACATAGGTTTGTGGTTTTATCTGATCTACATACGTATGTCCTACTTAATTTATATTCATAGTTAGTTGACTAAAATGTTGAACAATATTAGTCATGACTGATGGGACATGGTTTTAGTATTTTCCATTGTTTTGTTTAGCCTCGTTGATCCAGTGGTCGCAAGCACTACTGCTGCCCGCGAAGTGATAATGGGTTTTTCTATCTGAAATTTTTCAGTAGCAGTCCGGAGTCTGGATTTGTGCCCGCTGATGGCATTAGGCTCACCCCCTATTACGTGGGACTTAAACATGACTGGCGAAATATGAATGTACTATAGGCACACCTCTGCCCAACCCTTAGGGGAAACGAGGCGTGATGTTATGTTACTATTAGTCATGACTGGGACATGGTTTTAGTATTTTCCATTGTTAGTGTTTTTCACTGTCAAACCAAATAACCACTATTTGGTTTGACAGTGACAATACTTCTTTAGAGGTTGGTAGGTACAATGTTACAAGGTTGCCTGGAAGAGATCGCAGTAAGCGATAAGGCTGCCCATTGTATATTTTGTAGTGTATTACTTTTTCTTTATGTAATGTATAGTCTGTCTTTTTTTTTTTGAGGGTGGGAAGTTATCAAATAACTTCTCCCACTCTGGACGGAGCGGGAGGGCGTGTCAGACTTTTACTGACTAAAACCCACCCGTGTTCCTTCCGTTGCCTGAGTGCCGGGGCCGCGATATCCCTTTCGGACAAACCCGCAACCCCAGCAGGCATTGGCCCTTACGGACCCCGTCAGTTGGTGCTGACATCTCTTTGAGGCGCGCGTGGAACACAACGCGCCGTCAACCCGGGCCTGGTCCTAATCGGACGGCGAGCTGCCCATTGCCCACCGTCCGCAAGCCCGCGCCTACGGTGGCCGGAAGTCGGCTCGCGACTCCCGACGCCCGGGGCGTCTCCTGCGGCGACTAGGGGAGCGAGAGCGCGCATCTTGCATTTCCCTCGCGCGCTCTGCCTCCTCCTTCGCGAGCATTAGCATTCTGCTTCGCAGAAGGAAGTGACGGCTTCCCATGCACTCTCGCTCCAGACCATGGCCTGAACCAGGGCCGGACGCGAGAGATCGCCGCTGCTGATGCGGTAAAACCCTGGTGTTAGACTGGAAGCTGACCCCAACATTGTTGGAAAAGGCTAGGTAGATGATGAGAGTACTCGCTTAAATGAGATTGTGACTAGATTTTAAACGTTTTGGGTTACAAGAATTGGCCTTGAAATCGGCCATTAGCAAACTCAAACTCAAAGCATTTATTTCAAATAAACCAATTACAGGCACTTTTGAATTGTCAAGGGGTCGGTCAGTCAAAAAGATGAAGCTAGTTGCCCATTCCAAAGCGTAGTAGGTTCCTATGGAGAAGAACGGGCAAGAAACTCCACGGACACTCTTTTAAATCATAAGATGGTTACAAAATATTGGTTACATCATTTATGTTGAAGTTATACATGTGAGAACGATGCAAAACGTTAGAAGCGTCCGTAACAAAAATAAAAAATAAAAAATTAAATTAAATTAAAATAAGCCGTGGTAGCTAAGAGATGACCAGTCCCTACTGACGGCGCCCGTTCACGAACATGACGCATGGATTAACACCATTCAGCTCAACCATTTTGAAGGGAGCTAAATGATCCAACACACGCGCCACCGTCAGCGAGACATTAAAGTGAGCATGACATACTCTCAGCCGCCAAGGCACATTCAAGTCAATGAAAGACATACCCAGTACCTAAATGGTAGCTTTATAGTCGGTACAGAGTACTCAACATGTGCTATGCAATTACACAATAGCTTCAGCATGAATCCCCAATTCATTTTGTTTTACATTCCTTGCAAATCATGACGATGTTACTTATACCTGAGTCCTGAGCTCAGCATGCGTCGTGTATAACAATGAAACATCTCGGTGCTGATTCTGTGAATGCATGTGACTGTATGGATGTATGGAACTATGGATGTGTCATGCGGTGCAAGTGTGGGTACGCGCGGTATTGACGGTGTGTTGGACGCTTATTTATTCAACGTCACACTTCTAGTTTTTTTCGTAACCGGTTTTGACACGAAATACACTGGTTTACTATGAATGTATTGATATTTTTTCGGGCCCTTTTAATAACATTACAGCTGTGAAAATGATTGTACAATTTCAGTTTTGGGTCTAATTCCCAAGGTCGATGTAATCTAAATGAATATTAAAAAGAGAAAATATTGAACTTTTTATATGTTTTGATAACGATAATCCAGTGGTTGTTCCAACCCTATGTGTATCAGGGCGGACAGCAGTAGCGATCGGCACAAACTGGTCGATAGACGGGAATAATATTCGGGAGTGCGCGAGAGAGTAACGTATTAATAATTATTATAAAGTATTTTTGTTTACAATATGTTTGTTTGTAATTAATAAACTCAAAAACTACTGGACCGATTTTAAAAATTCTTTTACTAGTAGAATGCTATATTATCACTGAATAACATAGGTGTATCAATATTTTCAAGAATATATAATTTTTAAATATATCACGCGGGAGAAGCCGCTGACGGCTAAGTATAATTATTTAATACTAGCTGTACCTATCTAATAATAATTATACTATTAATCTTGACCTGGGGGAGCGAGGTTGTCAACATGTGGGATGTGGATACAGCAGTAATTGTGCCGATAGTCGTGACGGCCAATGGCATAATAGCCAAGAGCCTCGACCAACATCTGAGGAGGCTCTCGTTAGGCAGCTGGATCAAGGGCTTGATCCAGAAAGCGGTACTTCTGGACACGGCGCGTATCGTTAGGAGATTCCTCTCTCAGGAGCCCTGACCACCGGTAGCTTGGATCCTATTCCCGATACCGGTGGGCTACTATTTTTTATATTTTTAAATGTTTTTTTTTTCTCTTTTGTTTTTAAAAAATATTTAAAAATGTAAAATATATAAATGAAATAAAGGAAATTATACTTAAATGTTGAAAAAATATATATATAAAACAGGTGAATATGGGTGTACTCTACAAGAGACCAATACCTTTCTTTGAGGAGTACTAAAGTGCCAAGTAGACCCCGTAAGGAAGAAACCTTACTAAGTATAAGAAACCATTAAGGAATTATTTTTTAAATCAGTATCAAACGCCCCAACATCAACGGATCAGTCACCATACCGACGCGTGTCCGAACCGCACCGATATCCTCTCAAATATTGATTATTTGTTTTAAATAATGTTACAAGCGCACACGACATCAAACAGACCGCCTGGGAACTTAACGTGGTCACTTAGTTAGAATAAATAGAGAAGTTAACACGTTCAGTGCCGGGAGCCCTCCTGGAGGGTTCACTTAGTCGCATACGGAATGCCGGGAAACCTCGCGGAGGGCTCATTTAAAATGTAGGTTTTTTATAGCGAATACAGCATTATAAACTGTGAAAATAAAATTTGATGTATATTTTAACAAGATTTATTAATATATAGAGTTGGTTTTGAAATCCGAGCATTTTTATTTTTTTTATTAAAACAATACGTTTAAAAGGTTGGAAACTACGTATAGCGACAAGACCCCTTGAAAACACAATTTTACTTCGTTTTACTGTGTTTTATAACACGGTTTTAAACCTAATGTCGTTGACCGACCTGTTAACTTTATAGCGCAAACGTAATGCTGGCAACCCTCCTGGAGGGTTCACTTCCAATATGTATGGTGGCGGATGAATTCTTTGAAAATGGATGGAGTTGAAAGTGTTAAGTGTTAATGTTGCCAAGGTATGGAATTTGATGGGTGACCACAATTTGTGACCATTTGCGGTTTAAAACTACATAAAAAAAAAAAAAGTGTTTTAATAGGAAGTTGTTAATCCTTGAGTGTAGAGCTTTATTAGGTTAAGTTAAGTTCATATTTCCAAGGCATGCAATTGGATGGGTGACCACGCTTTCTAAAGCGTATTCCTATAAGCGATGCCAATTTTTCAACGTATTATACAGGCGTTGTTTTTTTAAATAATAATGTAGTTTTCTATTAATTTAAGTTACTTTGTCGGTTACATGTGAAATAATGTTACAACCGCACATGACATCAATCAGCCCATACATTAATCAACCGGGCGCAAATCCAGACTCCGGGCTGCTACTGACAAATTCCATATGGAAAAACTCAATAACATTTCGTCCGACCTGGGGCTCGAACCCAGAACCTCATGCAACCACTAGACCAGCGAGTGAATGAAACCGAACAATTTATCGTGTTAGTATAAAAATAATCGCCCCCGGGTGGGCTCGAACCACCAACCTTTCGGTTAACAGCCGAACGCGCTAGCCATTGCGCCACGGAGGCCTGTGGTAGGTCACTGAAATTCATAATCTGAAGATTTTAGGACACTCTTCAGTAGTACATAATAGAGATCGTTGTGAAGCTAAAATACTAGGAAAAATAAATAAACACCACATAGTAAACGTTCCCATAGCTAGGACAGAATTTGCCAGCAGACAATATAAAAACCGCTCAGCTTTTTTATACAATAAAATAATATATATTTATGTTAAAAAAAAAAGCTAATAATATGGCTTCACAGTTTAAATTATACATGATGATACAGAGTTACTTTTGCAGCGTGTGACTTAATAATAAATATTATTAGAGTGATGTTATTTGCTTGTTTAGTCACTCATGTTCACTCAAAATCTTTCTCTCTCACACACGCACACACACCCATACACACACACACACACACACACACGGTCTCGTATAAATTGATCGTAATTTTAATTTTATTTTGTTTTTATTTTTTCCTTTCTTTGTTGTATTTTGTATACCTGTTTATGCTCGTACGTCTATAATGTAAGGGAAGAGTGGAGCCTTCGACTACAGGCATTTTCTATGGCTATATAGAGACTCCTCGACATGCAATGTAAGCCAAATGGATAAAAGAAATAAACAATATTTTTTTTTTGCTTGGGGAAGTCCTACCACCATACTTATTTCTGCCGCCAAGTAGCGTTGCTGTGTTCCAGTTTGAATGGTATGCCAGTACAACTGCCAGTGAAGGGCGGGCGTTTTGGGGGAATGTCTTATGTAATTTTGACGTTCGAAAAAGTTGATTCTCAGCCTCGTTTGAATAAATGAATTTTGAATTTTGAATTACAGGCACATTATAAATTGTCAGTTTTCAGTTGTTTTGTCTCTGTATTGATTGATTTGATTTTTAAAGATCTTTATTAAACAAAAAGGTTAATACAAGTTAACAAAAAGATCTTATTCTAAATGTCAACTAACATAATCAAAGCAATGTTAAATAGGCTAAATAACTCTTTTAACATACAACATGTATGATTGTTAGTGTGACTACTAATTTAATAGATACATAATATAAGATAGTGCTGTTATGTAGGGTTTGCAGACCCACATTTTTTTTAATTTTAGTTACCCATTTGAAATTATTTTGAAATTATTAAATTGTTTCATTATTAAGTAGTTATTGTAGGTATTGAGGGGCTTGTGGTTAAGCTACGCTTGCTGCGGTTGGTCCGTGGATGGGTGACCATCTATACATACCGAGACTCCTCTGTGCCTCGGAAAGCATGTTAAGCTATTGGTCCCGGCTGTTATTCGTGGATCTTTGACAGTCGTTACGGATCGTCAGAAGCCCGAAAGTCTGACACCAGTCTTACCAAGGGGTATCGTATTACCCAGTTACTGGGTTGTGGAGGTCAGATAGGCAGTCGCTCCATGTAAAATACTGGTATTCAGCTGCATCCGGTTAGACTGGAAGCCGACGCCAACATAGTTGGGAAAAGGCTAGGCAGATTGATTGATTTGTAAGCACGTTCTCGAAAACGGCTCTAACAGAGTTACAATATAGGAGTATATGAGGGCAAAAAATCGATCTAGCATGGTCTGAGAAAATTTGTTTTCATCCGAGCAGAGGTCGATCGCCCAGGTAAAGAAATAAACAAAGAAAACGTTTATTTGGACACAGTTCGTGAAACACAAAATAAAAAACAAACTAAAAGTAGAAGTAATCTTTTGGCAATAAGTGTATGCCTTACGGCTGCGCCAAAAAGGTTCATTTCAGCATTAATGCCAGACAAATGTTGCCTGACACTGGTTTAAACTAAACTGAGGTACTTCAAAATAAACTGAGAAAGTAAAATAAATTGAAAAAGTCACATTATTACCTATATATCTATACATATTATAAATTAAAGTCGCTTTTCGTCTGTCTGTGTGACCCCGTTGTTTTTCTAAACTACGCAACAGATTTCGATGCGATTTTCACCATCATTTAGAGAATTTATTCCGAAAGGTGTATGAGCACACTCAAACCATTTATTTCAATTAAACCATTTACAGGCACTTTTGAACTGTCAAATAGTCGGTCAGTTGGTCAGAAAGATGAAGCTAGTTGCCCATTCCAAAGCGTAGTAGGTACCTATGGAGAACATTCTATTTATCTATCAAATACATTGCAAACTATAGTTTTGAATAATTTAGAACCATTTAAAAAAAATTGCAAATATGAGTACCATGGAGCCGTTTTTTAAGTTACTATGATGTATGTTGACTTGAAAGAGCATGGCAGTTGAGAGTATGTCATGCTCACTTAAATGTCTCACTGATGTGAGTGTGTGTGTGTGTGAGTGTGTTGGATCATTCGGTTCCCTACAAAATAGTTGAGCTGGATGGTGCTAATCCACGCGTCATGTTCGTGAACGGGCGCCGTCAGTTGTGCCTGGTCATCTCTTATCTGCCAGGGCTTATTCATTAAGCTTAACCATTTTGATGGGAGCTAAATGATCCAACACACGCGCCACCATCAGCGAGACATCTTAGTGAGCATGACATACTCACAGCCGCCAGGGCACATTCAAGTCAATAAAAGACGTATTACCCGGTAAATGGTAGCTCTTTAGTACATAGTACTCAAACCTGTGCTCTGCAATTATATAACGTGCATAATACATTATTGTTAAACCTACATTTATAATGAAAAACTGGAAAGCACGGGCGGGTCAGTGGTTATAAATAACATTTAAATAAAAACTCCTAGTGGTTTTCGAGCTTACAACAGACCATTGATATATTGGCATATGTAATTGACTTTTTTCTTAAGTTTTTTAAGGTATTTAGTATTTATTAAACAACCTATCGCTATTTTTAAATTCTCAACAATCAATATTATCATAGACAAACTCTTAAGTAGTGATATTCTAACACAAATTGATGTTCAACAACTTTTTTAAATATATTTTTTTACGCATAGACATTATAGAACACCGGTTCCAGTCACAAGAGTCGAAATATGTTAATTAGACATTTTATTTATTACTTATGTTATTTTAATACATTTAGGAACGTAGCAAAAAATATTTATATAGAAATATTGGAATAGAAAACGGGCTTTTAAAAGTTTTTTTTAAACATCTGTTGTTAGAGTATGGCATATTTTTATTTTATTTAAGAAAATAAAGATCGTTTATTATACATAATTTAACTAATATCAAATGTGGGGTGCTCAGTGCCACGTGCCACGTTCGTTTAAGTTTAGTGGTTGAAAACGAGACTGCTAAGCATAGGGTCTTATATTTGACCCCCAATGGGGTAATTCCGTAACACATTTACAATGTCTTGCCTTTTATTTTGCCAATTCAACAATATTCATCATTGCGTCATTAACATTGTCGTGTAGACGAATTTTTCAAACAAAGTAATGAAAAAAAATCTTCGGATTGCAATTGAAAGTGTGATGCAAATTTCCACGCCATCATGCGCAAGCGGTGCGCGTCCTTGGTGCGCAGGGTGCGGGCTAGCTCCAACACTGTCCTGACGATGCCGCGATGATTGCTCAGCGACTGGATTGCCCCTACGCTGGGCATTGTTGTAGTAGGCATATTACTGGTGCTTGATTTATAGTCATTGTTGTTTGTACTTAATATGGGTCAAGGACCTGAAATAAATGAATTTTATTTATTTATTTAATTGGCTTTTCGAGCAATGTTGTTGAGTTATTTCCATTGCTCTCTCAGTTAGTAGTCCGGAGTATGGATTTTTGCCCGATTGATGGCAATAGGCTCTATTACAGGAGACTTAAACATAACTAGCGAAATGTGGGTGCATCTCTGTCTACACCTTTCGAGAAACGGGCGTGATGTGAATACAATCACCAATTCGTCAGCATCAAATTTATCGAAATCGTGGCCCTCCGGGACGTGTATTTGCAGGATCGTGGCCCTCAGGGACAAACCCGTCATTAAAACCATAATAACACTTTAAGAAAGATATATGTCATAGCCAATTACATTAAATTAATAACTCTATATTCCTTAATAGGCTAGACCATAGACAGGTAATTTAAAAACCTGTTTCGTATAGTATTTTCGATCGGTTTTATAAACAGCTGATCTATATCTCGTTTTTTTATGTTCCAGGCGATTATAAATTAATGTAAATGGTTCTTAAACATATTTTGCGGTAGCTAGAAATCTGATATCGTTTGAAAAATATTATTGAAACTATATATTATATTTTAATTATTAAAAAAAAAAAAACAACTTTTTTGTCAAAGGCACGTGCTATACTCGTATAATAATATTTTAGCGCTGTATTCTAATAATCGACCGAGACCACTGTCCGCGGTGAGGCGGGGTAGTAGTGCAGGCCGCTCATTCGTCAATGCTCACGGCGCGCGGCGTCCCGCCCGCCGACACATCCGTCAACACTGCCTCGCCGCGCGTACCTAAGGCAGTAACGGTAATAGCAGTGCCGGTCAAACTATAGCAAAACATATCATCATCATCATCCACAACCACTGCTGGCCATAGGCCTCCCTTTTCATGTTCCAGTCCCCACGCTTCTGTGCCAGCCTAATCCAGGTTCTACCCGCGATGGTAACAATATCGTCTGTCCCTCTCCCCGCCGGTTGACTGACACTTCGTAGTAAAACACAGTCACAATTAATTGCACAAGTATTGAACCCAGTACTCATTATACGCATGCAAAACTATTAACTTTTTTACTTTAAAACCCTTAACGGTCTGTAAATGCAACTTGGATTAAAGTAATGTGGAAATGGAATTGTAATTTTGTGGTTAATTTGTCTTTTGACATTTTTGACTGCGCCGTTGTTCTCGTGCTTGTAAGCGCGGGTTTTGAGCGTAGGGTTCTGAGTTCGATTCTCAGGTCGGGAAAAGTGTTATTGGGTTTTTCGATTAAGATATATATGTGATACGTGCCTCGAAAAGCACGTGAAGCCGTTAGGCCTGCGCCTGATCTCGCACCGGTCGTGTCGGATTGCCGTTCCTTCGGACTATAGAGAATATAGGAACAGAGAGTGCACCTGTGTATGCGCACACACTTGTGCACTATAATATCTCCCGGTCGTTCGGTCGGCTCGGGACGATATTATTGTGACATACTTTAGTTTGTGTTTTTGCAAAAGGTGTCAAGTTGACCGTCCACTGCCACGTATTTAATTTTCAAATTCGTGTGGCAAAGCTACACGTGCGTAGCTAAGCCTATAGTTTCCTCAAAGAGCGGTGGCCCCCACATAGCGTCTACAATTTACCGGTAAATGACGTAACTGAAATGTTATTTATGGAAGTAAGTTGATGTGTTTTCCTAGAGAGCATTTTTTGACACCGTGAAGTCAAACCGGTGCACAAATTTTCATGACAGCCGTCATTGCGGCCGATATGTGGTGGGCACCGCTTTTCTAGGAAACTTTAGCTTAATTAAGTACACCTGCGTAGCTTAGCCGTAGGTTGTTGTGGAGCGGCTTTACTGTTTTTTGGTACTTTTTTTTTTTTAGATTGTTTTCTGTATCGTGTGTTTACACCATACGATTTGAAACAAAAATACGAACACAATTAACTATTATATTTTTAGAGTTCCGTACCTCAAAAGGAAAAAACGGAACACTTGTGGATCACTCATGTGTCTGTCTGTGTGTCCGTCTGTCAGTCAATTTGCTTCGAATCTAATGGACCGATTAAGTTGAATTTTTTTATATATATGTATTTCTGTGTAACGTAAAAATAATAATTTTCAATATATGGGAGGCAAATTATAAATAAAAAAAAAGGTTTTGTATACTGTACCGTGTGACATATCAAATAATATGTTGCACTTGTTGTTGAGTGTTACGATAATCTATGTTTTTTTAATAATTTTTAGATAAAAATAATGTTAAAGATATTTAAGAAAATAGATGAAAATTTACCATACCCCCTTATCTTCGAAACCACTGAGACTTAAATTAAAAAAAAAAATACAGAGTATGGTTTTTTACTCATAGATTACAGGAAAACCTATAAGAATTCTATGGTCTTAAAATAACATGGCAAATCTCACAATATTGTGCGTACAAACTTACATTTGCACTTACATGTTAAGTTTGTTCTTAGGATACATTCATCCCAACTACGGAACCCTGCATTGTCCGACACGCACTTGTCCGTGTTTCAAATCATATAGGCTTATGACGTAAAATTGTGTCATTGTCAGATAGCCTTTAAATTGCCAAATGGTCAGTAGGTACATGACCAGAAAGAATCGATTAGAAAGGCGAATTCGAATGGTTCAGCATAATTGGTTAGGTAACAGAAGTCTCCTATACCACTCTAAAACAGTATTGTATCTAGCTTTGCAAAATAATTAATTAAACGAATACTAGGGCACTGTCTTGCACAGGGTCACAGCATTATGCTGAGCGATGGCCGGTTTGCGTAGATGGTAGATGTAACCCGTATTTTCCCACATCTTTTATTTTTTGTGTTTGCATTTTGTCTTTGCGTCATAAAGCAAATAAACGTTTTTTTTTCTTGTCTAATGATTTTAAGAGAAAAATAACAAAAGATTATGACTATTTCAAGCATGATATTATAAACTGTTTTAAAATAGATATTACTTACTTACGAATGTGGGGAAGAGCTCGTGGCTAAGTAATAACAGCCGCACGGGTTGATCAAACAGGTTAAGCTATGCTTGCCGGGGTTGGTCCGTGGATGGAACTCCGTGCCTCGGAAAGCACGTTAAGCCCAGGTCCCGGCTGTCATTCGTGGATCTTTGACAGTCGTTACGGGTAGTTAGAAGCCCGAAAGTCTGGCAACCAGTCTTACCAAGGAGTATCTTATTACCCGGTTACTGGGTTGTGGAGGTCAGATAGGCAGTCGCTCTATGTAAAATATTGATATTCAGCTGCATCCGGTAAGACCGGAAGCCGACTCCAACATAGTTGGGAAAAGGCTAGGCAAATTGACTTAGGTAAATGGGTAACATACCTACGTGTACCTAAGTAATTTGGTAGCAGTGGGATATTACGTAAATACCTGGATAGATAAGGCAGGTACCATTATTCAAATTAAAATTCATGCTCAATCCTTTCACCATTCTTATCCGTACTTTACAAATCCAAGCTCATTACCGTACATTGCGATTCAAGAAAACCCGTCCTACCTCCTCTTTTTAACCGACTTTTAAAGAAGGATATTGTTAATTTGATAATTATTCTATGATTATTTACCTGTTAAGAGTCCTAAATGATCCTGTTAATTACTAAAGAGCATGCAGAATTTCCATGTTGAATTGAGAATGCAAGAAGAAATTCCAATTTATTAGGTGCCATAATCACTGGTTATAAGAATTGCCCTTTGATTAATTATTCTAGTATTTCTATACTGCGTTCGCGATTTAGTTTCCAAATCTGTAAACAAATATTGTTTTTGAAAAAAAAAACACTGTAATATCGACGCATTAAGTTCAGTTTCCGCTCCAACTTCAAATATTTTTATAACTTTTTCAATAGTACGAGTCATTCTGAAATCAACTTAATTTACACGACAAAAAAAATTGATATTCATTTTAATGAAAATAACAGCAGTTGTTTTTTTTTAATTTTAATTAAACTTTAGATACAGTTTCGCGCTGCAACAGAACTAAAACAAACAAACCAACTTTGTTATGCTGGTATGGCGTGACAGCTACGTCTTACACTCGCGGCACATCCTTGTGCAGTGATTGTCCTTATCTAGTGTGCGTGCATTTAGCGGCCAACAGTTGGACGCAATTTTTTTCGACGCAATAAATTACATATTTATATCTTTGGACTTTGCCATAGCGTAATGAGATGCCATAGCTAGTCATTTACAAGATTATGGTAAAGGTATAAGCCTAAAGCATAGCAAAAGTTGGATAGTATGACAGGTAGAATCACCCCCTTGATGGAAGCAGCCGTGCTATTCTGTAAACATCTCACCGTGAAAACTTGGGTGAAGTGAGCTTGATGTGAGCTGTCATCTAAGGATTGACACTATTGACAGCTCACTTCATGCTCACTTCACCTCACTCTTCACGGTGAGACGTTTACAGAATGGATCTACTGGTCACTAAATCGCCATCTTGTGTATGCAGTGAAGAAGCGTGATGTTATTTTAATGTTTTGTCTGTAAGTAAATAGGACTTGGTTCATGATATCATTATTACTTATTGCAATTTCCTTAAGAAAGACTTTGGTTTCTAAAAAAAAAATTAAACTGTCACACAATAGGGATGTACACAAAAAAAAAATCCTTCACGTAGATTATTAAAAAATATTGGACACGTATTTTTTCTTTTTTTACGTGATCAAAATATTACGGCAATACATTGAGTAGGCAATGCGTTAAAATGTGGCATGACGTCACTCCCCGGTAGATTTTATACTGACTTGTGACGTAGCGAGTCCAAACTCCCCAACTTGAATGCGTTTTATCTAAATCATTTTTTATTATTTATTTATATTTATATAAACTTTATTGTACACCAGAAAATACATAGTTAATCATAAATTTAACACTACAAAACATACAATGGGCGGCCTTATCGCTTTCTGCGATCTCTTCCAGGCAACCTTGGATAATCTGATAAAGCAAAAAATACATGTCTAATATTTTTTTTTATCTGACTGACGGACTAAATAGTTTTTTTTTTTTACCCAGTTAACATCCCTATTATGGTTGCCCAAATACAGGCTGTTTTTTGACATTTTCAGACACAGATATATGCCAGTGACCTTGAGTGGTTAGCTTGCGTGTTCTGTACTGAGCTCACGCAACGCGTCGTATGTCCAGCCAGTAATAGGACTCGCCCATCCAGGAGCACTGTCCCAAATTAGACACATTATTAATTTATTATACATAAAACCAAACGTTTAAAAAAAAACACGTATACTAAAATATCAATAATTAAATTATCTTTAAAATGGTGAAGGTTTCAGAAAAACACGCTTGATAGTTTTTGCGTGATTCTCAGCTTTTTTATCCGCGTTCGACATAACTTTACAAATTCATTTCACTATATAATATAAACATAATTAAAAATATTCTTATATTAAGTTATTAAGAAAATGCTCTGATTTAACATATATTTTTTTTTACATATATTTTATTTGTTTAGACGTGATCTTCAGTATCAAATCATTAAGTCAGTTATCGTCGCTTTAAGCATCCCCAGAATAGATATTGCCATCCACGAAGACTCGACCCACTCCGCTCCGCTCCTTACTAAAGTACAGCTTACAATTCAGTAATCGCGGAGTGTGACGCGTCTTCGTGGTTGGCACTATTATCTGTATCAAGTACGGTGCGGTCAGCTCGGTCAGTACCTACATCAAAATGCTTAACGGGATATTGTAACTAACAAAGTGTGGCGAAATTGGCCCTAAACGTTTGATTAGGCACGAGAATGACACTCGAAAGTACACAATGGACAAGACATTTACTTATCCATGTAAACAATACTTAAGCGTCCATCTAAACTTGATACGCGACTATACAATGCCACTCATGGGCAATTGGACATGTGACCACCCGTATTTTTCTAAATATTCAGGAAAAATAATCGAAAATTAACTTTAGACCCCCCCTGGTCTATCTATCAATCTGCCTAGCCTTTTCCCAACTACGTTGGGGTCGGCTTCCAGTCTAACCGGATGCAGCTGAATACCAGTATTTTACATGGAGCGACTGCCTATCTGACCTCCACAACCCAGTAACTGGGTAATACGATACCCCTTGGTAAGACTGGTGTCAGACTTTCGGGCTTCTGACGACTCGTAACGACTGTCAAAGATCCACGAATGACAGCCGGGACTAACGGCTTAACGTGCTCTCCGAGGCACGGAGGATTCTCGGTATGTAAAGATGGTCACCCATCGACTGACCAACCCCAGCAAGCGTAGCTTAACCTGATGGATCGACCAGTGCGGCTGTTGTAACTTAGCCACGAGCTCCTCTGGGAGCTCTAAGGGGGGTTCTCTCTAAGGGGGGGTCTATCTATAATATTTTTATGTTATACATTTTTTTATTTTTTGAGTAGCGTTTGCCATATCTCCGATGTTATTGCCTCGATTTGGATTCTGTTTATTATTTCTAAAATCTTAAGAGTTATTTTATCGAATTTTTGACGACTATGAAAAAAAAATGAAGTAGTAGGCATTTTTTTTTTAAAAAAAACGTTATTCATTTAAAAAAAAACACAAGTTTAAGTCCATAAAATCACAGGGGGATACTGAGAACAAAAAAAAAATGAAATTAAAAAAAAAAGAAGTTAATTTGTCATGAATATTCAGAAAAATACGCGGTCACATGTCCATGGGCGGCATTCTATAAATATGAAACTACGTCTAATTGTTCTGTTTTCATATAGTACTATGTACAAAGATTTAAATCGTCAGATTCGCCCTACCGCGTAGGAATCGTGCTACCCAGTAACTGGGTTGTGGAGGTCAGTATTGTTTTTTATTTATTTTTTTATCTAGGGCATCTCGCAGGTTACCACTAAGGTAGTAGCTGCTTAACCGGGCTTTCCTGTGGCTGCCTTAAGCTTCTACACTCAAAGCCTCCAGCCAGGGGCATAAACTATACGTATACTAAATTAATACTAACCGAACGGTCGCTAAGGGCAACCCCTGTCCTCCCGCCAGCGACGCCCTAAGCCGAGGTTTGTAACCCACAAACCTCGGCTTAGGGCGTCGCTGGCGGAAGGACAGCAAGACGGGACAGGCTGGATCAATGATATATTATTATTAGGCGGGGAATTTAAAGCTACTGGCTCAGCGTCGACGCGGGCTGGCGCATCTTCGAGCAAGGGTCGGGGGGGAGTATCGTTTACTCGGGGGGGTCGCGGTCGCGATCACGGTGGACCTCGACGGCGAGGTCGATATGACGGGTGTCATCTGTGTTTGTATACTGTACTGGTGGCCCTACTGCTCTCCTGGAGGAGGTGGGTCAGTTAGGCGGCTGCTCCATTTAAATACTGGTATTCAGCTGCATACGGTCAGACTGGAAGCCGACCCCACCATAGATGGGAAAAGGCTAGGCAGATTGATTCGCCCTACCACGTCAAAAGATCGTCATGTTTCTGTTTCGTTGACACTGACAATTGTATCTATCGTTCCATGCAGGATGTGTGAGTTCACTCTCTTTAGAATGGACACGTTTTACGCGACCTATGTAAGTTCGGTGAAGGCAAATCTAATGACTTAAATCTTTGTTAGAAACTGATGAAATACAAAATCATTAAGGCTTGTGCAGACCAGCGCGACTTGTCGCGCGACGCGACACGAACAATACAATTTCTAAGAAGAATACAATAACCGGTGTCGCGTCGCGCGACAAGTCGCGCTGGTCTGCACAAGCCTTTAAACGTAGTTCGTTATTCGATCTTTCTACTTTAATATATAATTATAATATGAATATAATTTTGTATTTTTTTATGTTTTTATTAAAAAATTTAAAAATGTGTATTAACTGTATAAAAATGACATAAAGGAAATAATATAATATATAAAATTATAAATGTGAAAGTTTGTATGTTTGTTAGAATAGAATAGAATATTTATTTGCGTAAAACATGGTACACAAGGGTGTTAAATACAAATTGAGGCACAAGCAAGTTTAGCTAGGATAAAACATAGCATGCAAAATTTTAAAGACAAGTTAAGCAACAACAATCGTTAAAATAAAACAATAAAAACATCAACATCTTTTATCTATACAGTCCTTTAAACTATAAAAACTACACTCGAGTAACCACTTATGAAATTTAATTTCAAATAATTTTGTATTTAAAGGTTTGAAATGCCTTGGTATTTTATTATAAATGCACACACACATTGCCGAGCAGTCACTATTGTATTTATACAGTCTAGGCAAATCATTTAACACTAGTTTATATGGATCTCGTCAGTTCCGAGGATTGACATCATTTGCAGTTTTAAACAGTTACTTATTTTTCATGACAAACACGCATAATTCGTAAATGTAAAGCGACGGTAACGGTAACAAACCACGTTTTTTAAATATTGGTCAAAATCAAAATCAAATCAAAATCAAAATATTTTATTTCACATAAACCTACATGGGCACTTATGAAACGTCAGAAGCTAGGTGCACGGTTCCAATTGGTCGTTTCCTATGGAGAAGAGCCGGCAAGAAACTCCACGGTTACTCTTTTAAAAATAATTGTTTTTTACAATATTTTTAAATAACAGTAGGTATTAGTAGGTATGGGAGGACAGTGTAGGTCTTTCAACAAGTACCAGGTACTTAACAAGATAGAAGATGGTCAATAAATCTACAGTCCACTAAACCTACAGTGTTCTCACATTCACAAAATAGAAAAAAATAATCTAAGTATATAAAATATGAATAAATTAATAAAAATAAAAACCTATTTTAAACGAAATGACATGATTGGTATTACAACTGTAACAAATCTGAATAATTATCATGTACACAAAAGCCACTAATATCGACATGAGTCGTCAGGCTTAAGTCCACAAATTGCTCTCATGCACTTTTTTTGAGCGATGAATGCTCTTTGGAAGTCAGTTACTTTAATTAAATCACGCAAAAACGTCTGAACGGATTTGAACGAAATTAGGCACTAGATATTTTACAACCTGGATTAACACACAATATACTTTTTATACCGGATAGTTCCATCTGAATAAAGGGTACGCACGGCTACAAATCAAGCTATACATTTCCAGTATAAGCTGACCTCACATTTGTATGGAAATTCTATACAATGCGAGATCAGCATAAACTGGAAATGTATAGCTTGATGTGTAGCCGTGTGTACGTTCCCGTGTGATAATTTGCGACATCCACGCAGGCGAAACCGCGGGCAAAAGCTAGTTCTCTATACAAACAGCGCTACCCTGATGTATCTTGGTATGATGGTCTCGGTAGTTGCACAATAGTTGTTACAGAACAACTGGACACACTTTCTAATACCCTTGTTAGATTGTAATCGTTTGTTTGTGATTGCAGTTGATTTTGGTTCTGATCGATTGTTTAAATTGTAACAACGTTTGGTAGTTACGGAGCTGCGCTTCCAATTTTAAAAGGTCGGAACTTCCAATTAAATGTACACCTCCGACTCCGACTTCAGTTCCGATAACTTTGAACCGGAGTTATACCGAAGGTCGAAAGTACAATTTGCCACTTTTAGTCACTGTATTTGATTTAAATTAAAGAAAGAAAGAAAAAATATTTATTGAGACTCGCACAGGAAATCACACATTAAACTAAAAACACATTAAACATAAATAAAAAACAAAGTAACATTAAAATTTCAAGAAGGAAGTCCTGTACGAAGCCAAAAGGCTCCTATCTCAGCATGATGCCGCGACATTTAAAAATAAATAAGAATGTCGCAGCGTTGGTATTCTGATAGCCCGCATTATTCAATTGCCGCATGTTAAATTATCACCTTCCTAGTATTACATAGGTATGTTATGATTATATTATTATCGATAATACTTGATTGATTAAAGAGCTTGAATTGTATTTCTATTGTTTCATTTAACCTTCCCTTAACACATCTTTCTTCTACTTCCGCCTCCAACTCCGGTTCCGGTTTGGACTCCGACTCCGGTTCCGACTCCGATCAATCAAATTTAAAACCTCCGATTCCGGTAAAACGACTTCCGTAACATCCTTGGTGACGAGGGGTGGTATAGGAGGCTATTTAGGTCGAGTGGTCGCTAGTGTGACTACTGAGCGCGAGGTCTTGGGTTAGATCGCACGGTCAGGTAGGTTATTGGGTGAACACCCTAATTAATTAACATAACATTACGTCTAGTTTCCTCGATGGGTGGGGCAGACGTGTATCTATAGTACACCCACATTTCGCCAGTTATGTTTAAGTCCCACGTAATACGGCGAGCCTATTGCTATCACGTGGGCACAAATCTAGACTTCGGGCTGCTACTGAGAAATTCCAGATAGAAAAACCCAATAACACTTTACCCGACCTTCGATTCCCAACCTAGGACCTCAAGCTCAGTAGTCGCATAAGCAAATTAATAACGCTTATTAATAATAATGCCAGCCTGTTACTGACCCACTGCAGGGCAAAGCCCTCTTCTCATACGCAGAAGGCACGAGCATTGATCACCACGCTTGCTCAAGACGGGTTGGTGATTTCAGAATTATATTAGCTATAAGTCCAGGTTTCCTCACGATGATGTATGTCCTTCACGGATTGGCGCATTTCAAGGATTCCAATATGGGTTGGCGCAATACTTTGCCAAAGTCAAAGTGATTTTGCCGACCAGGGAATTGAAACCAGGACTCCAAAATCAATCACCTATCTCTGGCAACCTCTAGACTAACTTGCTAAAATGTTTGTTGGTTTGTGTTTCCTTTCGTTCACGCAGTCGCGACACATATATAACTTTCCGACTTCCACCGTTGGGCAGTTGCCCGCCAGACACGACTAAGTATGGAACGACTAAGTATGGAAATTGCCGGCAATATTGCGAATGTTTCCAAACTTGCGGGCAACATTGGCAAGAAATACGTGTAAATAGATAACGTATTTTACCATATATAATTGCATAGTAGGATAACATTATAAATTAAGTATAGGTAATTAACAATATACCATACAGGCTTACTTACGTATAATTACACCAATACATAAAACGTCATGAGCGCATAAACATTAAAAATTACATTTGAAAAAACCTATGCAATCTGGCAATTTTGGCAACTTTCCTAGTATATTTCGAAAACATTTGGCAATTTTCATCCCTAGACACGAAAACCGTCTTTCTAAAGAGAATGAGTGAAGTTTACACCCTATTCCTCATACCTCTAAACTCCTAACAATCACTTCCGTTTCATTAGCCTGTTTTACGTCACCGACGTGATTTTTGTAAGTAGAGATAGTATAAAGACCGAGGCCATTTTTTGTTCCTGGAAAATATCCTGGCTTCCGTGGGATGGACAACAGGAGCGAAGCTGCGGGTAAAAGGTAAATACGTCTATAGAATAATAATTATTTTATTAATACGTGAAGCTTTGTACCCCTTTTTACGAAAATTACGCGGACGGAGGAGTATGAAATTTAGCACAGTTAAAGTTTATATGGAGAAGGACTGCAGAAAGCGAATATTTTTATATAATATACATTAGAAATAAATTAAATTAATAAAAAAAAACATTACACACACTACCATGCGTTTGACAGCGTTTGACACAAGATGGCTACCTTATGAATTATAGTTGAATTTCGACCTCTGGGCGACCACTAGCATTAATAATTAGGTAGTAAATGTCTGACGGATTTCCCACAAAGACTAAAATACTGAAATACGACCTAGATGAGTCATTAGATTCGGTCTAGATTTTCAGATTTACGACTGACGTAAGTATTGTTCTAGAGCTTGTAATTATATTGGAATTTATCAGATAATGTCTGTAACTGCAGCTGTATGATAAAATCCTATTATAATAAATTAATAACACGACGCCTTTATTCTCGAAGGTGTAAGCAGAGGTGTATAAGGAATGGTAATCCTTCAATTTGTGTCAAGTCTCATGTAATTGATCTGATATTTTTTATTTTTCGTGTGGTTAGTGACCGGCCTGGTGTTTTAGAGAGATTTTATGCCACCCATGGGTCTCTGACTTGGCTTCACATTCCGTTGAGAAATATCTCTCAGGCTGATGCCGGTTTCCTAACGATATTTTCACGCAAAAAATATTACACACATATTTTGCCGGGGTCGGGGGAAACTCCGAAAGGGATACCGTGGCCCCTGGCAACGTACAGTCAACACTGAAGGAACACGGGTGGGTTTTAGGCAGTAAGAGTCTGACACGCCCTCCCGCTGCGTCCAGAGCGAGAGAAGTTATTTGATAATTTGCCACCAAAAAAAAAAAAAATTGTCATGCCGGTTTCCTCACGATGTTTTCCTTCACCGTTTTTGAAGCAAGTGATACTCGTAAAATTATATAATACTCACATGACTCCGAAAAGACACGGATGCGTGCCTTGATTTCGACCTGAAGACCAAAGACTTGGCAGTCCGACGGTCCTAGGCTATCACAGCTTCATTGATTAATTATTGATATTAATAAAGCGATACTATTGCCATCAACCGGGCAAAAATCGAGACTGCAAGCTACTATTACTTACTCTTTCACATATTTTATTATTTATTCAATATCGTACCTTCGGTGCAACAAAGTCACAAATAGCCAAAACTGCAAAATTGAGGTAAGTATGCCAAATTGTCTCTGAACCATGCCTATACTTGGGGCAACAAAAACATCCGCGAAAGTATCTCAAAATTCTACTAGATGGCGCTGGTGCCTTTGTGGTTATTGGCGGTTTTTCCATGCGTTTTGGGCCGACAACGTTTCATTGGTCAGTCCCCCGCGCCCGCGAGTGTTTGACGTACGTTGGAGCTACAAACTACACAAAGGTATTTATAACCATTTTTATTCTCACTTATCGGAGCGACAAAAACGTATCTATTTTTAAGACCTCTAAAACTAAATAATTCCTGGTACAACAAAGTCACAATTCAGGACACTTTTTTTTGTTATGTCTTTTATTAGGATTTTTAGATAATTCAATATAAGATTTTTAACGTAAAACTATAGCAAACAAAATAAACTATTAATTTTATAAAGATTTCAAACCTACCATGAATAGTAATCCAGAAATGAGGAAATAAATGCGAAAAAAAAATTAAAAGTCCTCTCCTGTAAAATTAAAAAATTTGCTGTTATGACTTTGTTGCACCGAAGGTGCGATATGATGACTTTTAACGAATCTGGCGAAATGCTGCCCCTACCCCTTCAGGTACAGACTACAGGCTTGATGTTTTGTAGCAGTATCTATACTTATAATATTATAAATGCGAAAGCAACTTTGTCTGTCGACTATAGATGACCATCATCATGGTTAGGACATAGGATCCCCTTACTTTATTCCGGTAGTATGCTCCGTAGGATAATTTCCGACTTCCAGGAGGGCGAAGCCGCGAGCAAAATCCAGTTCTTCACAAGGAGACAGTGAGACAGTACCTACCTATTTTGATCTTCGTTATATCTACTATAAAACAGAAAAAAAAACTACCATATCCCTCAAAAAATTTACGCATGGTAACACTGGGACCCCATGAATGATTCATGATACATTTCACGGTGTCCATGACTTTTTGATCGCCATAAATTAATGCTAATTAAACAGCCATCGTATTTCTTGACGTTTAACTTTAGAATTTTAATTTTGACAGTTTTTAGTTTGATGAATAAACGTCATTAGAAACTCTACAGATTTTGTGAAGTTTCAAAACGATTTTGTAAAAAGAAATGCTTTTTATTTTGGTATTTTAAAGCATTTTTGTAACAAACGCATTTATTTCTTTGGACATTTGAATTCTAATTCAGTTTATAAAGTTATTATTATCAAAAACAAAAAATATTTTTTTTATTTTGACTCTCTAGTTAATATTTGCGATTTCAAAAATATGTTGGTATTGGATAAACCACCGCTTTGCTTTAAACACACCCACAGGCAAACACAAAATAGAAATAAAACAAAACAAATAGTTCTCTCCAACATTTATTGGTCGAAAAATAAATTAAAAACTTTGGATTTCAACAAAGGCCCGAAATCGTACAAATAAATACCTACAGGGACTACACTTATTTTAATAACATATTTACAAGTTATTTATTACCAAATACTTAGTAGGTACATTTATTTTTCGAACCTCCAGTACTATTTTTACAAATCTCATTTAGGCCACGGACTCTAAAACGATGCGCTCGAAAAACCCACGAACTCTAAAACCCAACACATTTTCTATAATAGTCCAAAAGTGCTTTTTGGCCTCACGGCTATACACTTCAAGTGATAAATACCTACATTTAATAATATCGAGTCGTAATATCTAGAGTGGACTGGTCCTACCAATACTAAGCGCCAAATATTCATGCGTGAAAGAGACGACATTACATTCTATCTCTTTCTAACTTTTGAATATTCGACGTGTAGCGCAAACGAGGCCATTTTCTACGGCACTATTCTAGAATCTGTGGCCTGACTTTTTCCACGAGGCCTCAACTCATTTATGCCAATTGAATGTGCTCAAAATAGTTTTATTTTACAATAGTACTAAAATATTGCAGTTTTTAGCATTGAGCTTAATATTATTACAGTGGAAAGCGCAAAGAATGCATATTTTTTTTCAATATGGCGATGTGGTTTTCACAGCTCATTCAATTGACAGATTGTGTTGGCCAGGCGAAATTTTTAAACAATTTCGATAACAATTTTCTTTTATTACTATTCGTCCCATAATTCAGGCAGAAAGGCAGAGATTTTGTTTAAAAAAATATCTAACATTTTTACAAAATGTTTTGAAAAAACAAATTAATATTTTTACAGAATTGTGAATGTAAGGTAATATGGACACATTTTATAGTTTTAGAAAAAAATAATTACATCATTTAGTAATACTTTTTACAAATTAAATATATAATTAAAATTAAGTACACGAAAACATAAAAAAATCCTCTGCCCCTACCGAGAAATTTACATTTTTTTTTTCCAAATCAAACCAGAGACATTATGGCCGCGTATTTTTAATAATTACAGCATTAACTAACAATACAGCTGCAAAATATATTGTACAGTACACTAACGGTTTTTACCGTCGCCCTACAACCTATTAAGTATCTTCAAATTGTTAGGGTTCCGTAGATATTAGAGGAACAAATAAAAAACATATTCCAATATTTTCCAATTTTATTTCAGGGTTATCTTTTTTGAGCAAAAAAATATTTCGTATTTTTTTAGTTTTTCGATGAAAAAATTTTTTGTTCCAATAATATCTACAGCTTACCCTCTTTCGCGTGACAATTCACGCACTCATTTTATTAACATCCATGTTTAGGAAAAGTGTGGATTTTGAATCTTTTATTTTCGTTTTAGGAAATCGTAATGACCGATCTAGTGACCCAAGATTTTAAGCTTATTTCACTAATGCTAAGATTAGTTATTTTTTACAAAAATACCTTTAGAACAGTTTAAAGAGGTAGCTGAAGCTTTTTCATATTTCTAAAATTTTCTCGCTAATAAAACGTTAAAAAAATTAAGTACATTGAAAAAATTCTATAAGAAATGTGAAATAAGTACAAAAGTATCAATAAATTAAAATGTAAAACCTATATTAGCGATCGCTAGTAGCACCAATGCGAATATTTCTTAATAAAAATGGAACTTTATTTCATTAAAAATAGTAAAAAAATAAAAAATAGTAAGAGCAATGAACTACTATTAAAATAACCTTATAAATAATTTTTTGATTCAATTAATCCTGTAGTATAAAAAAGTTTTACATAAAAAACAGAAATAATAATATCGTTAATCCATTTTTTCCAGTCTTCGATCAAATCTAATTCACCTATTTGAACTTATTAATAGAAAACGGCTAGTTATAGTTCATTGCTCTTGCTTTCGAGTAAAACAAGATTATAAATACAGAATTGGGTCATGAAACATTTAGATTTTACAACCTTTACTGAGCAAACAAACGTTTTACCAACATAATTCGTTGAAGCTTTAAGTTTTTAAGAAAAAAAGATTGAAAAAAGAAGAAAAACATAGGTTATCTTTTTTTTGCAAAAACGGCGGTATTTTAAAGCTTCAACGAAAATTCGATAAAACCAGGCACAAGTTTTAGGATTGTTGCTCTGAACTCGAGTTACTAGATCGATCATTTATTTTTAGTATGAACTAACAATTAGCATTAAAGGAAATTTGTCACAGACAATTATAATTTTAGGCTTACACAATATCAATTATTTTTAAAAATAATTCCCAGACAGAAATCTGTTAACACCTTACGTCATATTTAAGATTTGAACTGGTTGGTCAAATTTTTTGTTGATTTTTCTGTTACATAACAGAAAAAACACTAAAATGATTTAACTAAAAAAAACTTATTCTTAGGCCGTTGCACTTGTTACATTTTGTCAAAAATCGAGGTCGTATCGTTTTCACACAGTAGTTTAAGTTTCGCAAAATAATATTTGTCGACGAGGTAGTAAAATTATTTTTCAAATTAAGAGGTTACAAAGGTTATATTCAACTGTAAAACAAATTAACATAGAACAATTAAGACTGACAGATATTACCTAAATAGCCATTACAATGATAAATGCTGTCGTAAGCAATTAAAATATAGGTACCACGAGCTCGTAAGATTGGCTAGTACTTACGTGCTAGATTTCAAGTCAGATAATTTTTTGTTATATATTTTTTTAAATCTTTTGTGAAAATTAAACCGATTTTCGTAACTAAAACAAAATTATACAGATCTAATCTTACATTTTTCGAAAATAAAACATACTGCAGTTGTCATCTTTTTGAATTTTTCGACGTAAAATTCTAATTCCTGTCTGGGAAACATTTCAGCGTTAAATATAAAAATTATGTTTTTTTTTTTTCATTATAAACTAGCGGACTGATTTTCTTTCGAGATTCTGCAAATGAGGTCATCATTTTAATTAATAACAATAATCAGGCAATAATTATTATTTCTAAGTACACAGCACAACTAATCAAAACTAATTAGAGAGATTACTAAGAAAAAATATTTGTTCGTCACGTTTGAGTTTCAAATTGTATTGAGAATTTTAAATGCATTGTCAATTTCTAATGTAATTCTGCTTCACTACTACTTTATGGCATTATTATTCTGTAGGTAATAAAAGTCCACCATAACAGCCGGACGGGTCGACCGAACGTTAAGCTACGCTTTCCGCGGTCGATTCGTGGATGGGTGATCCATGACCTATCAAGGCCCCTCCGTGTCTCGGCCATTGGCCCGGCTGTCATTCGTCGACCTTTGACAGTCATTACGGGTAGAAGCCCTAAATTCTGACAACCAGTCTTACCAAGGATTATCATGTTACCCTGTTACTGGGTTGTGGAGGTGAGTTATGCAGTCGCTCCATGTAAAATACTGGTATTCAGCTGCATCCGATTAGACTGGAAGCCGACCCCAACATAGTTGGTTGGCTAAGCAGATTGATATAATATGACAGTTCCAACGTTTTTTCTTTAGGGTAGATACCAAATAAATACTAAGAGAAGGAATGATAAAAAAACAAATATTTGTGTCTCTATTTTCAGTCGTAGACACCTTGGTCACCAGAAGGCCTACAAGTACCAATCGCTTCCGAAGCGTTTCGTATTCCTACAACCACATTCAATAGAATTTACATATGCATTTCGGTAGCATAAGTCAATACTTCTAATCTTTTTCGTCAACGTTATTACTGTTAGAATGTCTCTTTGTCTTGACCCTCAGGTTGCCGAGAAAGTTGTCTTATACTTTGAAGGTCTAAGTACTGTGAGCTGGTGACCAATGTGGCTACAATTGTCTTGAGCGTAAACAGTCTCTATTTAAGTTTTATAATACTTTGAAGTACACGAGTATATCCAAAATATCAGTTGTCACTGTCAGTGCATTTTATTTTGTTATTATTACTGAAAATAGAAAGTCAGTTGCATATTAAATTTTGTTGTTTGTTGACATTTTCATAAAGAAAAGTAACGTGACAATCGCCATGTTAGTAACTGTCGGGACGACATCAAAGCTGACTTTAATGTTTAAATGATCATGTTGATGAAGGATCTTCAAAGGACCTTCGCGGTACCGCCTTGAATAACTTAAGCGTTTTTCTACTTTCAGCGTACTATAGTATTTACTTGTGGCATATGAAGTAGTTGTAAAAAAATTACAGCCATCGCTGTGTTAACTAGTTGTTATTAACTAAGGACATAAGAAAGCTACTGAAAGTAACAAATGTAGAAACGATAGCAATAGATTTGACTCCACCCCATAATAGAGAAAGGATAAAGAAGATGAAGTAGATTTGTCGGAGGATATCTTAAACCCAATTTCATATTATGCTTATTAAGTATCACCCCTAAACTGACATAGACCTACTAAATCAAATACTCTCATAATTGCTGTAGATGTTGGTACACCTATTAGCACTACAAATCATCGTTTAGAAAGAGAAGGTCTTACTAGTCATGCATCAGAAAGAGATGCCACTAATGCATTTAGACCGGCCTCAACGAAGGTATGAACTCGTGCTATAGATTTTGGTATGTACTGGGATTTCAACCCTTTGAAACCCAATTCATAGGGTTTATCTACTCATTATGGGGTATTAAACCTTTCCCCTCTTTCCATGGCATTCATTTTTTATTAATGAGTTTGCTACAGACGTAACGATTTTAGTACTGAATTTTGATATTCGTTTTGAACCATGGCCAAATAATAATGACGGAATTTATGAAACGGCAAATGTCGAATTGAAATGAGACTTTTGAGAATTGCGATGGTCAAGTTATAGAAAAAACGATAATTAATATTATTAGGAATAAAGTGACTGGAAGATGGACTTGACGATACAACTGTAACCATTCAATCAAAAACAGTAAAATATGAACGTTAACTATGTTTATAGTAATACATTAACTGATTTAAACATGGGTTTAGGTATACTGCAGAAGATCGAGAAGCAACAGAAAAGATCGTCCACGATAAAATAACAAAATCATTAACACACATACACCAAATTCTCGCTAACTCTCTCGCCACTCTTAAAATCAACACAATAACCATAAAGAATCATTTAGCGAACAAAAACTATAAAGAAAAGAATATCATAGATATCTAAAAGATATACCATCGAACCAACGATGCAACGATTTTACGCTCATGCTGGGAATGAACTCAATCAAGGCCGGCCATTTTTTATTCAACTTATAAAAAAACATTTTATAATGCTATCGTGTAATGGATTACCCGGAAAACTTTAACAGACTCAGAATGTGAATTAAATTGTGTGAGATTTTGAAAGCGGGATAAATTAGAAGTTTTGACGGACCTTGCAGATATTGAAGCTTGTATGACTCATAAAAGTATAAATTGATTTGCCACATAACGAATAGGAATCATTCGTATAATTCGATTTGATACGTAGAAGAGTATTGAGTATGAATCATCTGGGAGACTTTTTAGATGGACATCCTGAAGACGATCAGCGTCGATTTGATACGTAAGGTTGAGAATCATAGTTTTTGGGGAACCTATGTAAAAGCTTCCATGATAAATGTTTACCAGAAGAATATTATGATAAGTTCACCAAAGCGTTATGTTATTCAGTAACTGGGTTGTGGAAGTCAGACAGCTCCATGTAAAATACTGACATTCAGTTGCATTCGGTTAGACAGACAGCTGACTCCTACGTAGTTGGGATAAGGCGTCGCCTTACTAACGTCTGCCTAGACGACGATGATTATGATAGGTAGGTAACTTTAAAAAATTACCCTACGTTAAAAAACAAATGTCATATTGCCATGAATAAGAGAGAACATATAAACGAGAGAAATGTTTAATTACAAAGGCCAGTACAGTTGCCAAATGAGGTGATTAAAGCAATATATCAGGGCTCTGGACTTTTACTGGCTGGCGCGAATTGAAACAATCTACATTGTGTTAAATCCTCAATCCCAGATCCACCACAAAACAGGTCAAAAATAAACCTTTTGTTTTGAAACGCACCCAATAAATTAATCCACATAAGATTCAAAGACTCGAGTTTCAGTAACATTATGAAATAAAAATAGCCTGCCCACCATATTTTCTTGACAAACTGACGGGGGCATCAATCGCTTGCTTTGATGTCAGTATTCAGTGAATCGGCTCATTTCTTTACAGAAATGTCCGTTATAATTTAAAAATGTTATCCTCTTAACGGTTACTTTAAAAATGTGCTTCTTTAAAATATATATAGCGCCAGAGGATGAGCCCTTGAACGAGAAATGTTCTACTAATATTATAAACGCGAAAGTTTGTGAGGATGGATGGATGTTTGTTACTCTTTAACGCAAAAAACAAAAAAAAAACGGATTTGGATGCAATTTAGCACACAGATAGTTTATAACCTAGATTAACACATAGGATTTTTATTCCGAAATTCCCTCGGGATCGAGACTTATGCGGGTGAAACCACGCTAGTAGACAACAATTATATATTGTTTTGCACCATAATAAAAGACGAATGGCATTGTCGAAGGAGGCTTAAGAAACCTGATGACCTAAATGAGCTCATGAGAGATGGACCAGAAAGTTTTACACAGAAGGTTAATTATGAGGAAATCTATGAAGAAGATTTGCATATTAATGTTTTGAAAAACACTCAAAACTATGTCAAACCAAACTAAGTTAAAGACTATAATTTGGAAAGTAACCTCAAAAGTTTATCACCTTGCACAGAAAAAAAGTTATTTTATTGTTACCAGAACAAAAAATAACCAATTACAATCCGCCAATGGAAGAATTAGTTCCAAATATAAAAGAAATGAAATATATAAAACTATCGAACAAGCTGCTCTCTGCGCTTAAAAAATTAAGTACTTAATTGCCATTTTTATTAGAAGCGTTTTATTATAAATATCATTTTTATCTTTTGGCAAGCCATTAATGTTATCGGTATCTTAATTGTATACTTACATTAAGTTTTAAAACTTAATTATTAGTTAATTTTCGAAACAAATTAGCCAGCGGATCCAAAATTGTTTATGGTTTTATTAATGTTTCAATTTTTGTTATTCATAACTGTACTGTCTTATGAATTTGAATGATATATTTTGTTGAATCGTGTCTATGATATTATGGCAATAATATCAACATTTCTTTTCATGACTGCCTTGTTGGTGGTTGCAAGCGCAACTACTGAGCATGAAGTCATGAGGAGGGTATCTTCCAAGGTCGGGCCAAATGTTAATGGGTTTTACAAACAAGAATTTCTTTTTGTGCCCGATTGATGGCAATAGGCTCTTCCCCTATTACATGGCACTTACAACATAACTGGTGAAATGTGGGTGTACTTAGGTACCATCGAAGAAGTTCTTAGCTAATCATTTATCAAACCACCGTAAGAACTATTCTTGCTTGCAGCGCTCGGTGGCTATAGAACCGGGTCGGTAACAGATGTGGTCATCGTGTTCACGGGATTTTGTTTTGAAACTGGTTAGAACTTCTTTGATGGTACACCTCTGCCTAAACCATCGGCGATTACAAGCGAGATGTTATATAAAAGGGGGCGTCTACTAAATTTTGAGCATCGCTGTTCCAAGAATAACAAGTGAACGGATGAGATCGTTTCATTCACATGATTAATGCGTTCCTCTGATTTATCTTCTAGTTTCGCGTATAATTTAGTGCCATTTCTTGCTCATCCTCTTTTTATAATAACAGACTGTTTTTTGTTTTGTTTTGTAGTCAAACAATGCTGTCTACAACTTTATGATGGCTGTGTTTTAGTAACTTTATTTCTTTATATGTTTTTTTAAAGATACAGTATGACTACATCCTATCCATATACTTTATAAATATAATAATATGGGTCTGTCTGTCTGCCCGCTTTCACGCCTTCACCACTTAACCGATCGTTCTGAAATTTGACAGATAGGTTACTAGGGTAGGAGAAGGACATAATATGCTACTTTTCATCCCGCACTCGTAGCATGACAACGTTAGGAACAGGTTTTCTACGGGTTTTGTCGACGGAAGAACAGACAAAATTACAGATTGTGATTGTTTATCTGTCATTTTGTGTATTCTTCCGTCGACAAAATTCGTTTCTATTGTGGTCACGCTAAACGTGCAGGATAGAAAATGATGAAATATAAAATGGACGCAGGCGAGTTAGCTAATGTAAAACAAAGTCGGTCTCCGCGTGTGTTTGTGTGCGTTTAGTTGTTCTATACACTACAAAATAGGCTTTCACCATAATTCAGAGAATTTATTCTGGAAGGTTTATGTGTATAATTATACATTTAAGTAGCACAAAAATCTCGATGTTTTGACATATCGCCACATCAGTAGATCGCACTCAAGTGTACCAGGGGCAGGTCGCTCGTAACGGAATAAAGTTATTCCATCTGTGTGTCGATTTTACTGGTTATTGTGTATCATATAATAAAAATAATTGATGGATATAATTTGTACATATGAGAGATAATTATTACTTGTACAGAAAAGTAACTTTTTCTATTTTAATAAAATGTATCAAGTATTATATTACTGGCAATTATACTCGTATTATTTGTAATTGATGCTTCAAATATCAGTATCAATGTCAGTAGAGTCACATTCAATCATATTATCTAAATAGGATGGTGGTGATATTAAATTTATATTACCTACCTAACTTTCGAAAATAGCAATGTAAACAGTTAAGGAATTTTTTAGAGCAGTCCGAAGTCTGAAATTACTTGACATAACATCACGTCTGTGAACTCCGAAGAGTAAGACAGAGAGGAACCTTTAGTAAACCCACATTTCACCAGTTATGTTTAAGTCCCATGTAATAGGGGCAAGCCTATTGCCATCAACCGGGCACAACTCCACACACCAGGTTGTTATTAAGAAATCCCTGACGGAAAAACCCACTAACTCTTTAACCATCCTGGGTATCGAACCCAGGATCTCAAGTTCAGCAGTAGCGCTTGCGACCAATGACGAAGTCTGGAATTATTGTACCAACCTAGATAAGGAGAAAAAACTTGCCCCTATGGCACTTAAACATGACTAAGAAATTATCATGGATGTTTGAATGGTTATATTACAAATACATCTGCGAAGCGGCTTGGAGACGACAAGCGTGATTTTAAGAAAAGTTAAGCAATAAAAATCAATATAACTGAACCAGTTACTGCACACGTTATGCAACTCAATCAGAGATCAATTTATAATGCATTCGCTGACGGCCGAGGTATTTAAAATGAAATGCTGTCCAATGTTATAAATGAGGACATCAGTATAAAATGAATACATGAACGCAAAAGTATTATCTTTGATCGGACGTTGATTTGAAAAGACACTGAAGGACGGAAATTGTCTTTAATGATTTCGAAATAAAAGAGAGAACTATTCATCATTATAAACCAACAGGACAAACAAAAGAAAGCGCTTATGGCGAAATTTAGGAAATCATCATCTGGCATCATCATCTGCCAGTCTCACCGGAAGAAGCTGAATACTAGTATTTTACATGGAGTGACTGCCTATCTGACCTCTACTATCCAGTCACCGAGTAACACGGTACTCCTTAGCAAGTCTGATTGTCAGACTTTCGGGCTTCTGACTACTCGATCTAACTACCTGATCTGATCAATATCCAGCGTTTGATGGTCTATCATAGTATCTACGAGATATTGGCAAAATTGTGGTGTCTCTTACACAAAAGCCATAAATGAAGAATTGAAGTTGAAGTTGACTACCCGTAACGACTGTAAAAACTCTAAGTATGAAGACAGCCTGGCAACACCAGCATCAGTAATAAACATCGCACAAAAACGGCCAGTAAAAGAAGGAAGAATAACTAAAAAACAAAACACCGATGAAATATCAAAAAATGTTGGTAGAAAAACAAATATTTTCAAATATCGAATTCGATAAATCATTAAACGAAGACGTGTCTGTGTCAGTACAAGATTCATTTGCATTTATGTTGTTCGAAATTCGAACTACAAGAAAAATGGCCTACGTTCTTTAAGCGAATATATCAGAGAGGATAGATCATTCTTTATTTTCCTTCAACTAGATGCGGTCGACAACCCGTTTGGCCGGCGAGGTGGCTATGGATATTACTTTCCTTTTTAGGAGAGGGCCGTGTCTACCATTAAGTTAAAAATTGCTCTAGCGAAGGTTTTTCTGGCTCTTGAACTTCGTAGAATTGTATCCCGTATTGATTTGGCTGTTTGTACAGTCAAGGGGTTGTTTATCAAATTGAGATACACGTCTTCATTTCCTGTGATATACCCATTTCACACTACTGTCAAAGAATGTCAGTTGTGATTTGATTACAATTACTAATTGTACGTTATTGTAATTTCTAACGCAACGATATTATCGTGGACGTCCACGGCATCACGGTAACACAGGGAATTAAAATGTATGGATGTAAATGTAAAAGCTCACAATAGCATTCAATTTGATAAAAATATTTTTTTCCCTAACTTTATTTATATCTTCCACAAGTAGTTTCCATTATTTCGAAATGTTGTTCAAAAATCGACGCTTGCTATTTTAAGTATTGGTAAAAAACCTAATGAGCCATCATCAGATAATATAAAGAAGATTTAATAGACCGAGCTATCTCCATTGGTGCGTATTATAGTTATTGGCAAAATAGATAGTGACTATATGTAAAAATCAGATCATTATTTGAAAGGAAAGACCTAGATGAAACTTCAATTTCTAATAATTATTGTGAAATAAAACATAATTACAGTAGACAGATTTATGAACCTTGTTCTCCTCAAACGTCTTTTTAAAATCTCATACATAGAAATAAATCCAAAATGGAGGGAAAGGAACCTCGGACAGAAATACAAAAACTAACAGAAGAGTATGATATAAAAATTAATGGGAAATAATTAAATTTTATTGCAACAAGACTAGTCGCATAAACATTTTTAGATAAAACGCTTGGAAGATTTATGGTAGATCAACCAATAGTAGCAAAAGTGGCAGTGTACGTCGTAAAACAGAAACCAGTTCAAATATTGTTAGAATTTCTTGGAAATAACAACGAAATTAATGGTAAATGAGTGGTGGAGGTCAAATAGGCAGTTGCTCCATGTAAAATACTTGTATTCAGCTGCATCCAGTTGGACTGGAACTCAACCCCAACATAGTTGAGAAAAGGCTAGGGGTGATGTTGAACAACGAAATTAATATAAAATCTACACCGAATATGGATGGCAACGACTACATATTGGATGAGAATGTTCTATACATTTGATAAGAAATATACCTAATAATTTTGAAGCAGAGTGTGTAGGCAGGTTTAACTTGTATATCTCACCATTGGTTTTATTTCAGTATGGCAGGATATAAAAAAGAGATAACAAAAAAATGACAAATTAGGAACGATAGCCCAAATTATCACATACATTAATACACCAGATATAGAAACAGCAATGACCAATGACAAAATGAATGATGCAATTCATCCGAAAGAAGTTATAATGACCAAATGTAACTCACATTACCAATAAAACACTTCCAAATGATGAAATAAGACCAACAACAATTTCTACACATATAACAATCACTAATATAGATACTGACAATTACACCAACATGATTTTGGACTAAGCAAGCAGCGCCGCGGGCTAAAACAATATCTTACTACAATATCTTTGCCAAACAATTTGAAATAGGTGCGCCTTAAGACACGCCTAGTAATTTTAATAACATAAGTTTATAACGTTAAGGTTGAGTAAAATCTAGATACTGTAAGTGGACTTGAAGCTAGACAGACTGAAATTGAGGGAAAGTAGTTGGTACAGTAATAATAATAGCAGCCTATGTTCTCCTGCAGTAGGGCAAAGGCCTCTTCGCATACAGAGCAGGCATGAGCACTGATCACCACGGTTACTCAAGGCGGATTGGAAATTTCAGGCTTATTGTCCACGTTTCAGTGATGTCCAAGGTAAACTTAGGAAGTACTTACAAAAATAAATTGGAAAAAATCCCAATAGTACCTACTTGCCCGGATTTCCGGACCTCAATACGGCAAATCGAATTCTTTAAAAAGAGACCTTAACACAGTTATGAGCAGGGCTTCGAACCGGTACCAAAAATACAATTTCTGTACCGGTACTTAAAGGTTATTGCCATTTCGGTACTTGGGTACCGGTTCCAGACGGGTACCGATCCTCCACCTAAAAACTACTGGTACCCGCTTCGTGCCACAAATGTCGTATTTGTACCTTTAATTTATTTATCAAATGCCTATTAATCATCCCTTTTACTAACTATATCTGTTTTCTCACTTTAACTTAGTACAGAATATTTGTTTGGTAATGGTACAAAATCGATACTGATTAGAAATACCAATAGTACAGGTAAAACGTCTGGTACCGGTACCAATTAAATAGTACCGGTACTACGTCTGGTACCGGTATCACACGAAGGCCAATAGTACCGGTTCCCTTAAATACCGTATTTCAAACCTTGGCTATGAGTGACAGAGCCACACTCTACAAAGCCAAACTTATTTTAAAACTTGATACATGCCACATTTTAGCGTTTGAGGAACTTTAATTCAAGAGCAAAGATTATTTCATGCTGAAGAACCAACATCAGCAGAACTTTTGTAATTGACATGACACGTCTCAAACTTTTCTGGCATGAAATCTCCAAAAGTTTTGTTAATAAAACATTCAAGCTTATTTATTTAATTAATAAATTTTGATAATCACTCCATTTTGTCTTCAGATCAATAGATTGAGAATTTGTTGTCATAATGTTTTTTTTTGTTATAGTGAAAAGTTTGAGAACATATTTCGATGTATATGTTACTGGGCTTGGTTTTATACTTTCTGAGTTTATCGTGCACATTACTGACATCGGTGAAGGAAATCATAGTTGTTAATATAAGTCAGAAATCGTCAACCATTCTTGAGCAAGCGTGATGATCGATGCTCGTGCCTTCTCTGTGTATGAAGAGGGCTTTGCCCTGCAGTGAGACAATAACAGATTAGTAGATATTATTATTCATTTGTCAGTAGCATCCATTTGTGCCCGGTCAATATCTATAATATACGGCGCGTTGTTGTATGGAACTTGAAATATAACGCGATCTGGTGGAGCAAAAGAAGTATGTAAGGATCTTAGGTGGTGGCATTCTGTAGTTTCTGCCTACCTAGGCCCCAAGGGAAGAAGGCGTGATTATGTATATATAACTGATGAAATGCGGGCGTATACAGGGCGTCTCACGGATATGCCACATGGAGGGAAAGTACCTTGAATATTGTAGATGGAACATTTTACTGAAAGAAGACATTATTTGAATTTTAAAAACAATTTAAACTGCATTCAAAGATATTTAAATAATGACATGGTTGAACTGGGAATCGAACCCGTTACATGAGAAAAATAATCAACCTGTAGCTTTATCATACCGATTGTAAGGATAATTTTTTGCTAAATAACATAGTGTCACAAGTAAAAGGAAGACCGTGAATTTTAAAAATCGACAGGGAGCGAAATAATCAATAGAATGCGACTTTGTATTCAACAGGAAGGGACTCATTCTGAGCATTTGATAAATTGATTAATTTTGTATTAAAAATGTTAAAATTCATGGTTTTCCTTTTATTTTGGACACTATTTTATTTAGAAAAAAATAATCCTTATGATGAAGCCTTTCGATCGTGATTATTTTTCTCGTGTAACGGATTCGATTTCTGGTTCAACCATGTAATTATTTAAATATCTATGAATGCAGTTTAAATTGTTTTTTAAATTCAAATAATGTCTTCTTTCAGTAAAATGTTCCATCTACAATATTTAAGGTACTTTCCCTCCATGTGGCATATTCGTGTGACGCCCTGTATACAACCCTGAGACATACAAACGTGATGTCATATTATGGTATATATAAGGGATATATTGTAAGTAACATTGTGTTCTCGCAATGAACTAGCTAACTATCATTTAGCTGCTGCTATTTTTAAAACCAGCACGTTATTTACCGAACCGGTTACAGCGGGCCTTTGAGAAGTACAATCAACTTATAACAGACTCACAGTGCCGTTTTCAAGTTCTTATTGGCCGTAAGAAATATGTTTTAAGTTTGTAGGCCTAAACGCGAGAACATCTACTTTATAAAAATGTTTAATTCATTCATTCGCTGTCAGACAACGCACAGCCTAAGTCGCTGGGTTTAGAAGCGAAATTACATAATTATATTATATTAACGAAATTGAATATAAGGATTTTTGAAAATTCACCTCCTAAAGGGATAGGAAATAGGGAATGGAAGTTTGTATGGAATTTCGTCATTTTTGCCGATGAGAAAACCCATTGAGCACTCAGCTTATAAATATAAAAATTTGAAGAATAGGCGATCTTAATACAGTTATCAAAGTAAAAACGTTTCAAACATAAGATATGCTTGTAAAAGCGTTGTCAAAAACTACACGAGTCAGGACAAACAAACACATATTTTCAAAGTAGTCTGGCTCTACACTAAAGAATCTTATCAACAATAGAGCAATATGGTTAAAAAATTAAATGAAAATGCAACTAACATAAGATTCCAATTTCTATGACCATGGTAGCTAGAGAGATCTTTGACAGTCGTTACGGGTAATAGAAGCCCGGAAGTCTGAAAACCAAGTGTTACAAAGGGAATCGTATTACTCAGTAACTGGGTGGTCCAGGTCAGATAGGCAGTTGCTCCATGTAAAATACTGGTATTCAGTTGCATCCCGTAAGACTGAAAGCCGAGCCATCATAGTTACGGAAAGGCTAGGCAGACAAGTCCTCTCCATAGGTATAAAACTGTGAGACAACTCTAGCTGAGTATAAACTCAGAGGCAACTCTAAAAATCTTCTATAATATAAGTTCCCCTTACTCACATACAAGAATTTAAAATATCTTTAATACTTCATAACTATGTCCACGATCATATTATATCCATCATAAGTCCATTTCTAAACTCATATATTTAAAATAATTTAATTAGCTAGATTGCTGAACATTAAATTTAATGAGTTGATATATTTATTGTTATTATGATATAAGACAGCCATGGTATGGATGTGGTATGGTTTTGGGACTTTTATTAATAAATAAATGGTTATTAGTGACTACCGAGATGACGAATAATAGAGAAGTATGGAAGAAAGGGATATCTTGCGCTTACTCCAAATAAACTGCGATAAGGGCAGGATAATGGTCATAATGAAATGGTTAGTGGAGTTTTCCTTTGCAGAAGTCTCTGTTACTGATTATACAAATCACTTTTTCAATGATCTAAATAATTAGGCTTAGTGTATCAAAAAATATCAATGGTGGATTTGTTTTAGGCAGCGGAAAATTCAAGTTTTTACCGTTTTAATAATTCATGTCAACATTTAAAGGTGTAAGTGAAAAGAAGAAAAAACGTTCATGATTTTAATGCCCAGTAATTTTGGCAATTTGCAATGTTAGTATGTAGCAACTGATTTGATTGCGGCTTTTCATGGAGAAACCAAAGATAATTATTTCATTAGGTACAGCTACATATCGATTTAGCAAGGTACAGATAAAATTGATATGGATACTATTAACTTTCATCATAATTGCAGTTACTCCCAACAATTAAAATCATCAAAGTACGTTCGTTGTTTTTGCGCTACTAAATTCATCAATGAGGTTATTATCACGTCGGTGTCTTCAAAAGCAGAGTACTGTTAACTACTTTAATTCCTTTGGTTGGAGAAGACAAAGAATTTATTCATTGAAGTAAGATAAAGCAACAGTATCTAATTTAAAATAAAGAGTATCATTTATAGTTTAATCAAACCGACTTCTAAAGGTGCTGACTCTAACATTTTAATCATTCTTTGTCCCAGACTAGTCGATAGTACCATATTTACAGACCGATATAATGAATGAATGAACTTCTTGTTTACAGAAAGACCTTTGTTAGACATTAACGTACTAATGACAAACGAACCCTTTTCCAAAAACATCTCTATAAGCTACCAAAAAGACAAACCATTACTACAGTTTAAAAAAACAAAAACCACGACGTTTTTAACAAGTCCCAAAACATCAAAAAGGTGTGTACACAAAAAACCAACATGTCTAAATTATTACAAACATGCCAGGGAGATTGGTTCGTTCAAAATCCCTTCAGACACTGAAAATAGCTTAAGACAAGTTTAAACAAACGAGCTGTACCCAGAAATGCTAAGTAGACGTTTAACTGTTTGGTTTAAAATAAAAATAGAAGCACTCAACGTCAGTCGAGACTTGGTTACTTCGTATACCTGTGTTTGGGATTATAATCTCGCCTTTAACAAGTTTCAGGCTGGAAATACGATGGGAATTGACACTTTAAAAGAATTGGCCCTAAGAGTATGGCCTGTGGGACCCCAAAGAAGCTTCTCATATTGCGAAATTTGCGAATAATTATTTTCAAAGCAATTTATGTCTATTTTTTATATTCAAAACACTTGGTTGTTTACAAGCTATATTGTTAAGTCAAGCTCAAGCCTGGTTTACACGGTGCGATTTAATTGCGTGGAGAATACCCATAGAGCAAATCGTAAGATGAAGCAGCAATTGAAATTGCACCGTCTAAACAGGTCTTAGAAGATGCAAGTCAATCACTGCTACAATTTTATTATATGCCACAGGGAGGAAACTTATATTGAGTAAACGGGGCTTTAGGTTATTCAACTAGAAAACGCTTTCAAAATATGAAATGGCTACTATGGTAAACTATATGGCTTACGCTTCATTATTGGCAAAGATACGGCTCTTAGTTCCAACTAAGACATATGTTGGAATCAGACTTAAAGGCTATTGTTCCCCATAATTTATGGCTTTACGCTTTCTCTAAAGGTTTGAGCAATACTCCAAACGTTCTAATGTTAATTGCGTTAGCACAAGTCTAAACTATGCTTAGAATTGAGTACTTGGAACCAAATGCGAATATTTAATAGATGATATGAAAAGGAGGGAGGAGATTTAAAGAGAATAAATGAAGGACATTAAAGGCAAGTCATATTAATCAGCAATCATGATGACCATAGTCAACAATCTTCATGAAAGTTCATGGGAGTTTGAACTTGCGAAAACAAGATTTCTTCATAATCTGGAATAATCTACAACAGCGGACATTAATGACATTACATAGTAATTGTTATACCATTGTAGGATTTCGTATTAATACTACTAGTATTGCCTTTCTACTCAGCTGTAAATTAGTGACACAGATTATTGCAGCTGTTTAAGACCCTGCTAAAAGTCAAGTTTAATAACTTGAGCCGAAAGCAGACTCAGAATTCCTACCATTCGACCACATAAGGAAATTATGAGACTTTTATTACTAAAGATATACAATACACCAAATATACCAAGACTATCGGCACAGTTCCTAAATGCAACCCAAGTTTTTAAGTCACCATTAAGTATGATGCTGTTCGTATTACTCGAAAGAGTGTTGAAGCGACAGAATGATTTTGTTTAGGCATGCGTTTGACCACTATCGCTTGCGTAGAAGGAACCTATTCTCAAAGACACTATAGCTATCGGGTACCACAGACTCTGACAGGAAATTGCACATTTTTATTTTAAATATATCCAAGTCATAGTAGTTGACGATAAGAGCACGGAATCGGTAAGTATTGCAGAAGAAGAGGGAGGTCTATACCTAGCCGTGGGCTCAAATAATGATGATGATGAAGTCAAAGTAAGAATTCGGGGGTATGTGAATGTTTGCAGTAACTCACACCTTCCAAGTTTTCAGTATTGTGACACATTGTGTACTTACGTCAGGTGTGTACGCATTTTTCCCGGACAGAGGTGTGGTAAAGCATATTGTTTAAGCCATCGAAGTGTTTGGGGCGTATCTTCCGGTTACAACGTGTGAAATGTACACATAAGGAGATTTGTAACGATACCGATATCCGTCTACCAAATGTCAAAGTATTTTTTATGGATCTTGTAGTTCTTCCTCTCACAGAGAGTAGACCTGTGTCTTGTGTGTTTATGGATCTTTAAGTTTCTCAATAGGATTGGGACAACACTGTAGGAGTAGAATATTTCGCCAGTCGTGGGAGGCTGAGCTCATTGAAGTAGGTAATAATGTTGATAAGAGTATATTTTCCTTTTGAAGGATTTGCTCTAAACGGTCTCAGCTTACTTATAGAAAGCAGTGACAACTTAGTAATAAGGAATATGAAACATATTTGCCCAAAATTCGCCATATTCATCTCAACACACCAAAGTATCGTCTCAGAGAAATGGGCACATCTATTAAGTTTCCGTTGGAGGAGAAATCCATAATTCAAATATTCTTTTTCTAGTTGAGCATAGCTTTCGAGAACATCTACAAGTCACGATTGACTGAGGCCTCATTTCCTACTATTTACTTTTAACGCTCAAATATGCAAAATCAGAAATCGATTTTCCATTACAATTTTAGTTTCATGGTCATCAAAAATCTGAGTGACGGAAACTAGGAACCAGTACTAATTGTATTGACATTACACAAAGCCGCTGGTCCAATATTGAGTCGTGGTACAAAGCTAGGTACCTATAGTGAAATACCGTAAAACAGATCGTAAGATTTTTTTGAGTATGAATGTGGATGGCTGTAAAAGTAGCAAAGGACCAAAGAGCCAATGAATGGATTATCTGAAAGATTATAGTAGGTGACTACGGAGATGACGGCTAATAAAGATCTATGGAAGAAGTCATTCTGTACGGATACCAAAATAGATTAAAGATAAGGGCACGAGGATAATAATGAATATCATCCATGTAAAATTAAGTTAGTCAACAGCACTGTGTGTTCAACTTAACATCATAAACGTTCATACACGGCCGGATTCTATATTTAACCCTGCATTTGTTTAGAAAACAATGCATGACCAAAGTCACTGTTAAAACCGTTTTGTTTTTAAAAAGAGAATAAAACCTATTTATGTGTCACGTTCTTTTTATCTTTAATTAGCTTTATTTTGGGCTTTGGAACTATAAAAAAGACTTTCTTGACTGTTGTGGCCAGATGTTTCCATTATTCTTTAAAGTCAGTCTGGTAATATTTTTCTTTTTGTAGTTACCATTGCTTTGAAAATAATTCCTGCCATTTTTCTTATTACTTCATACAGTTATTTATTGTGTATAAATCTCTGAGAATTGAGACAGATCGCTTCGTTTGTCTCATTCGGAATGAATTATAGGCTCGTCTTAGCTAGGTCGAATATCATTTCTATGTGATGACTCATTATAATGAGTTCCCTGCTCTAACCCTTGGAATATGCAAGTTGATACTTATTTAGCTGTATATTTAGAACCGTAATTAGCATCTATTTCTTCTGGCACACCTTTATCTTACCCAGTTTCCCTAAAACACGTATTTGAGAGATTGCGTTATGTCTTAGCTTTACATAAAATTGCGTCACGTTTCGTGGGTAATGCTTTTCCGTTTTTTTTTTCACGTAATTATTTATCTCATTTACGAGTTTGCTCAATACAATTTGTAACTCAATCGTTTTCTTCTTAAAAACTACCTAAAATATATCAACTGTCACTATTGAGTTATGGCTAACAGAAAACCGGTCTATTTCGTCTACTATTTAACTATTTGACTATTTCGTTATTATGTTAAACATGGTTTTCACACGTTTTAGTAATGGCACCATAGTGCTTAATCCATATTTTGGAAAAAAAAAATGAAATTTTCATTGTCATCAAACATTTATGAAAATTCCATCTTTTCGAATTCAGAAGGTGTAGGTCTCAGAATGATTAATTATTTATTTAGCTACAAAGGCATGTACTATCTTTGTTACTTTATTTTGCAATTTTTTTATAAGAAAATGGCGGATTTTCTGAGATTTCATTGACTTTTAACACCATTTCCAAAGATAGTGACATGCTTATTAGTCGAGCAATTTATTTTTCATTAAATAAAAGAAAAAGCTGAAATGCAAAAATCAGTCAAGAAAAATGAGGTGAAAAGGCTTCACTTTTAATACATAAAAGGTAAATATATCACATAATAAAAGCATATTATAAAGAGAAAAAATACTAAAACCAAAATCACAGTTTTCTAGACAAGATTCTTAACTTGTCCAAAGTTTTTCATTTATATTATAAATAAATTCTAATTAATGCATTATCCGTTGTGAAAGTAATAAAAAAAAACTTGTCTTTTGAACTAAAATTAAAAAAGCTACCTAATTTTTATATACGTTTTCCTATATCTGCATTTTGATCCATTAAGAACCCTAAGTCTTATTCAAATATCCTTTGCATAATGAAAAATATAAAAAATCGTTAATTCCTAAATGGTTTAAGAAACCTAATTTTATCATACATGTTAACATTTCTTTATATATAAATATATTTAACTGATCGTAGACTACAGTTTGATGTCCTCTAATGAAATTAACTCACATATTAGTTCGATTACTCAATAGGCCCACTATACTTAGATAAAAATTAGGCTTTTGTGTTCCTTAGAGACTAAACTTTTGTCAAATTGGAACTTGTTCGAAACTTCAGTTTTGCACATCCCTAAATCTCCATTCGATTACTTACAACTCGATAAGATCCACAATCCTTAGGGCACATCACTAATGCAGTACACCACTTTAGTTTTTATCACACAACGCACAGATTCACGTGTAAATTAGAGTGTCAGGTCGTAAATGCAGCGTGTGTAAAGTTTGTGTGGTGGCGGGGCCTGGTTTGTCGGCGAGGTCGGGACGCGGTGGTCGCGCCGCCCGGGCGCACATTCACCGAGCCAGCGGAGCTAGCACAGCACTCGCTGCCAATGCCAAAGCGAGCGACGAAGCCAGCGCTGCCCCGCGAGAGTGAGACAACTCCTCACTCTTGATCACCTCATTCGGCGTCTTGTCGTACTTGTGCGTCTTTTTAGTCACTGGCTTCATTGTTGTGGTCGTTGTCGTGGTCGCTGGGGTCGTTGGGGGCGGTGGGGGTGGCGGGGGCGTCGGCTGAGGCTGTGGCGCCGGAGACTGCTCCTCCGGCTTGCAACACACCCGGAACACCAGCTTCATATTGTGACTCAAACATCGACCCCCGATACGTCTATGCAAGTCATCTTTACTGGACGTCGATATAAAATAATAATCTTTCCCCGGCAGGAACTCTAAACCGCCCGGCTGCGGAGTGAACGGCCGGAACGTGATGGTGAAAAACATCAATTTGTGCGGCTTATCGCATATAGCGATTATTCTGGGATTCGGATTAGTTATTCTACACGTATCATATTCTTCTTTGCTCACATTATAAATTATATATTTTTCTGTGTCCTCCTCAAACGTCCCTGGGGTGTACACTGGACAGATGATGTTCACTTGGTCGTATTCGAACTGAGCGTTTCCTTTATTCAAGTCGAATACATGATCGGTGTTGTCTATTCTGAATATGCTGTTTGTTGTGTTCCAATGTATGTAGAAGGACTTTGCATAGTTCCCCATCACGCTTTCGATGAAGAAAATAAGCACAAGGACGGTCCACGGCGTGTGACGGAGCCCAAAGTAAGTAAGCGACACCATCCTGACTGGTTTATTCGACTGGCATTATCCGACGAAGATGCTACGAAGTCGCTGTTTGCTACACACTATCGCACATACACCAATCCATATTTATATTCCACGATCACTATACATCACTGAACGTCCACAATTTCACATATAAAACACGATCAATCCATTCAGAGGCGACGCGATGGGTCCTCCATGTTACTCCGTCCGCTAGATTCTATTCAACGATAAATGTGGAATTCCATTGGACGTGGCCCGTTCAAAACGCGTTGAAAACGACGCTTTCGTTGATTAAAACACTGGTTTGAACTCCACGGTTGTGTTAGACGGCTATTAGTGTGAGGATAAAGTTGAAATTAATCAATACATCACAGATTTTTTACAATACAGAGGTGTTCTTTGTATTGGGAACGGGCGACGCGGACTGGGACGGGCACGTAAGCGCCGCGCGGTGGTCGGCCGAACTACTGGAATGCGACCTGCGGGCTCGGTACGCATGCTCGCCCCTCCCGCGCCCTGCACACCCGGGGTTACCGACGCGTTCCGAGCTTTGCCGAGCTTTCGCTCCGTCGCCATTTTAGTTGTTGCCCTGTACGAAAATATTTAAAACGTTGTTATCCACAAATTAACTAGCCGAACTGTATTTTTTTGTATAAATGGAATTATTTCCTCTCTTAATTTTGGAATAATAAATTATTTTTATTCGAAAGTTTAAATTAAGAGCTTTTTGGTTCGACACGAACGCATCCGTAAGCGGCCATTGAAAAAAATCCACAACTGGTTTATACAGTCGTAAAAGGGTATGATGCCGTACAGCAGACGATATTGCACACAATAATCATTTATAATCTTTATGCTAATTAAGCCAAATGATTTTATTTACTTAGCATAAAATTTTTCCTTTTTGTCTCTCATTGTTATTAATGAAGCTCTTAGTATTCGATTTGAGGATTCCATTGACAATTAAGAATCGATTATTATGGCCGAAAAGAATCTGTTTTTTTTGTTGGTTGTATTAAGATTTAGGATTTGATTGATTTTATTAATAAATTATTCTAATAATTATTAGATTATAGATTTTATATTATTATGCAGTATATCACAATTTAGTTTGAATTGGATGTTAGGTAGTTTTTTTTTTTACATTATTTTCTTTATTACAGAAATATATACAAGTAATTAACTGTGTAATTGTATTTTATTCACCATAGGGCGAATTAAAGTACCTACTTGTACCATATTTAAGGCTTGTGCAGACCAGCGCGACTTGTCGCGCGACGCGACACCGGTTATTGTTATACTGTGAAGTTTTCTTAGAAATTGTATTGTTCGTGTCGCGTCGCGCGACAAGTCGCGCTGGTCTGCACAAGCCTTTACCTAATTGGTCACAAAAAATAATGATAAGCAGCGGCCTCTACATTAATAATAATTTTAAAGTAGCCACAAAAAAGTTATACAATATTTACTGTACATAACTACTTATTAAAATTATTATTAAATGGTCGATTATCTTGGACAAAATATTGTCATACAGTTGAGGTTCTACCTCATTAAGTATTTAGAGAAAAATAAACGGTACTCAGTAACATTAATATTTTTTTTATAATTATTATTTTTACGATTTTAAAACAAAAGTTAAACTTATTATTTTATATTATTTTGAGGCAAAAAATATAACTGCTCTGCTGTAAATAGGACCATTCCCGATCGTACCCTGATGTCTTGAGCAAGCGTGATGATCAATGCTCGCAGTGCTTTCTATGAATGAGAAGAGGCCTGACAGTAGAGGGATGACAGTAGCCAAATGCCGTGCGAATGGAGAAGCGTATGTCCAGCTGAGGACTGCTGTAGGGTGACGATGATGACTTTACTCTAAATAATAACTAAACCTAGGTATGAATGAAATGGTCATAGGAATTGAGAAAGACCAACGAAAGGAAGTATGATAACTATACCTACTATATTCCTTAATGGTCTGAACTAGAGCAGTTATACTAAACAAACTCCGATCTGTGGGCCTACCACGAACGTGCAGAGTAAACAAAACGTAAATTCGAAACATTTTAATTTGAAAATACTCGTTTTTTAGCACATATTTAAACTCGTATGTTTAAGTACTTCGTTTCAAGATTTTATTCTTATCTATGGGTGATAATAATAATAAAATAATAATCCATTTTATTTCAGGCGACGCAAGCCCAATAAATACCTTAACTTAGACATACATAATTGTTTTTATTATAATAATATTAAATGATTGTACACGAATTATGCTGCATGAAATATGCTTGTCGCCAACACTTTTACCAAAATGCCACAGCATAGCTTTTTTGTTTTTAACGTTACTGTTTTATTATATGGGCACTTGAAACTTGAAAAATGTTAAATAAAATAGGTATACAATCTAACGCTAAATTTTTTTTTTTTTTTTTTTAATATAATTTTTGTTATGTACAAATATATAAAGGAAGAGAAATAAGGGAAGCTCATTGGGCATAGACCAATTCGTCCGCATCGCTGTCAGTGGGGAAAGCGCCCATAAAACTGGCAGCGTTGCCACGTTGGATGGCAATACCGATTCTTTGACCTAAAAATTGGTCAGCCCTCTGGTCACGTGAAGAGTCGACCAACCGCTTGGCGATGTCCCATAGAATAAACGTAGTAACTGTATAGTTATATTATCGAGTATCAAATCGTTACTTTACGTTTATGTCGTGCGTTCGTGCTATGGCCGCCTAGCAGCAAGATATTTATTAGAAGTTTATGGAGGTGTAAGCAAGTAGTTGATGTCAATAAAATCATCACGCCAAAGTCTAAAAAGACATAAAAGTGTCAAACAGTTACAGTGTCATTAAAAAACTGTGTAATTGTCTATTACCACTTGCCGTAATGGTCCTAAGCAGATTTAATGGCTTTTGCAGACAATAGGGTGATAGAAGAGGACGTAATAAGGTAGTTAGGTCTGGAGGCTAATTTATACAGGTTAGTACGTAAACAGTAGTTTTGAAATAAAATAATATTTTCATAGCCGAAATGAATGTTTACTTTTAAGTATGTGGTACTAGCGACCAGCCCCTGATTCACACGGTTTTGAACACTTGACAAATAGGGCTGTAGACAAAAGATTCTATTTCAAATAGAATCCAATTTGTTTATCATAATTCCATAACAAAAAAGAGAAAAATATTTATAACAAATTTATCATGTATAAGAAGACAAAATTAGCATAAGAATAGTTTATGTGTGTGAGTGTGTGTGTGCTTGGGTATGTGTGTGTGTGCATGTGTATGTGTTTGTGCGTCTGTTTTTGTGTATGCGTGTGTATGTGTGGGTTTATGTCCCTGTGTGAGAGGTTATGCTGTTGGTTTCAAGAGCTCTTCCGTTTCCTCATAGGTAAGTGGTTTGATCCATTTCAGGGTTTTTTTTTTGCATTCATAAAACAGATTTTTATATATACATATTTCTTTATTTATTCTGTTATATAAACGAGCAGACCGTGTTTTAAATTGCATGGAGGCAACCAAAGTTTTTGTTTGGGGGACTTCTGTAACAGCATGCTTTCTTCGTTTTGCCAGTTTAGATGCATCGTAAGGTAGGGTCTTATGCTTCTTTAATATAGTTTGAACTATGTATAGTTTTCTTACTGAGAGTAATTCATTGCTGATGACATCGACAAATAGGCCCAATAAAATATTATGTTGTTGCGCTCTGGGTGAATTTCAAAGAATAGCTAACTATAGAATTTGTTACGGTACAAGCAGTGGAACTAATTAATTTTTAAGTGCGTACAATATCGCATTGGGTCTAGCCTGTAAGGATATTTGTATGTTTGGAGTGAATAAATAAATAAATAAATTTATTTTCTTCGCGGGCAAAAGCTATAATTGATAAGACTATATCTAAATGGCGACATGGTGGTGGTTGGTTAGACTGGACGCCGTCCATAACATACTTGGGAAACGGCTAAGGAGATTATGCATAAGTATAGCATATTCAGCCTATAATGTTCCAGCAGTGGCTGGGACACAGGCCTTCTATATTCCAGAGGAACTGGTCCGTAATCCAGCACATGCCCAGTGCGGGATGGTGAGTTTTGAGAACAGTGGAGATGAAATAATTTATAAATAATGAGGTTTTTTTTTGTCTCTGCTAACATGAGGAGCTCGTGGCTAAGTAATAACAGCCGCATGGGTCGATCCAACAGGTTAAGCTACGCTTACCGGGGTCGGTCCGTGGATGGGTGACTATCTTTACATACCGAGACTCAAAGCATGTTAAGCTGTTGGTCCCGGCCTCATTCGTGAATCTTTGACAATCGTTAAGAGTCGTCAGAAGCCTGAAAGTCTGACTGTCAGTCTTACCAAGGGGTATCGTATTACCCAGTTACTGGGTTGTGGAGGTCAGATAGGCAGTCGCTGCATGTAAAATACTGGTATTCAGCTGCATCCGGTTAGACTGGAAGCCGACTCCAATATAGTTGGAAAAAGGCTAGGCAGATTGATTTTTATCTCTGCTAACACCATCGGAGAATACAAGTGTGATGTTATCCTATTATCAATATCACAATACGTGTTTGTCAAGGTCCAAGGTTCGGTTCCTGACAAAGACACTCATTAGCATTATGCAACAAAATCCTACTTAATTAGAGATGATACGGTTTCTGGTGGGCGTAGGGGGTATATAAGTTAGAGTGTGAGTGGGACAGTCTTTCTTTCTTTCCTGGTTAAAAGATGCTTTACTAATCGTTTGCTTGTGTATTTCTAGTCGTAGTAATGTTTTTAGGATGCTGTTGTTCGACAATTTTATTATTTAATAGAATCTTTTTTTTTGTTCTTCTAACTGAACAGACAGCTGTGCTGCTGGGGAGTTTGTTGCGCCACTTCTTCTTCCCAGCTAATGCACTAGGAAGTGGTGAAGGGTGGGCGTTTTGGGGGACTGTCTTATGTAATTTTGACGTTCGAAAAGTGCTGATTCTCAGCCTAGTTTGAATAAATGACTTTTGAATTTTGAATTTTGAATTTCCCACCCACAAAAAAAAAAGGATGCCATTGTGGCTGCCAGGTTTTTGCAGTGCCTCAATAATGTTCGGGGTAACGGCCTCACTCCTCAGCAGAATAAGAGGCAGTCACAATAGCATCCTGTAGGCTTTGGCGGGACATACTTCCTCCGATATTATAAGTAATAAGTAGTTTAGTCTACTCTAGTTTCCTTTTCTTGTGTCTAGTTATTGGGCGGTTTTCGTCTTCTTCTATTTCTTCGTGTTCTTTTTCATCTTTAGTTCAAGTTACTAACAATAGTGTTTGGGGCATGCGCTAAGGTAGCCCGCGAAATTCAAATTTTCTTTAGTTTTTTACATTTTGCAGGTCAGTGTGAAGTTTTATGTTGATTCAAATATGATTTACGACCGTAACAAATATGGCTTCACATAATTACAATCAGCAATAAAAGTAAGCACAATCGTCAAATGTCATGATTTCATGAAATAGTCATTCAATGCGATTATATGAACTTAGAGAGTTGTATTGATCATTTTTATGATTATAATTCTATAAATAAACATTTGATACGGCCGCAAATCATATTTAGATCAACATACAACATGATACTGACCTGCAAATCGCAAAAAAACGTAAGAAAATTTGAATTTCGCGGGCTACCTTGACGCTTTCGCCTTAAGTGCAAATCCGTTACAAGCAGTCTAGGTATAGATCATTCAGCTGTCCGAAATTAAATGATTTTATTATTATTATTATCACCGGGTCGCCATTTTTAAAAACAAGTGAGATAATTATTTGGATCAGAAAAAAAGGACAATCCAAATTTCAAAACAAATCGAATGATGACTAATGTTATTAGAAGGTAGCTTTGATCTAAAAACCCTGGACGGCGATGAATAAACCAGTCTCCCGATAGCGTTTGTGCACTCTATGAACAGACGGGAGGGAGGCTTAGATGTAAGTCTTTCAGCCACAAAACGTTGACTAAGACCAGAATCCAGCAACGCCGCTACTTGGGCGGCTTCTGCGGGCGAAGCATCCTTGTGTTGTGAAAAAGAGTATTGTTAACAGATGTCACAGAGAGACAGCAATAAACAAATTACAAACAGCAAGTTTTAAAAGTAAAACGTACTCCGAATAAACGAGTCGCCTCAAAACAATGTTTCATGTCATTTATCGGAAGAAAATTCCAGTTCTTGCACAGATGCGACGCACAGCATTATTTTTCTTAATATTTGTTACAAAAGTAGATATCTCTGCAATTTGCATTTTGCTTTTGTTAAATTTATGTTGTCTTTTGCCAATGTCACAAGAGTGCTAAGAGTACGTATTAGTCTTTGGTCCGTGGCCTTGACATCAACCAATGAACAACATTTTTTTAAATTTTATTTAATGGTTGAATACAGTGCCTTTGGCTGCTTTTGTATGTGTGTATTTTGTCTTTTTTATGTGCGTTTTGTTTGTGCAGAATAAACATTTTTTCTTTCTTTCTTTCTAAAATTCAAAAAATTTAATTCAAATTTGGATCTCTGTTACACCACCGAAGAGGTCAACTGCCAGTTATTGTTTTTTTATTTTTATTATTCTTCTTTTTTTGTTTATTTGTGTTTCGACTTTTTTTATGTGAAGTGTGTCCTAGGACTATTCTGTTACGCCACGGACCCATGGTCACCTGAACCTTCCGCCCCAGTTCTTCAGCGTCACCTAATGCGTATTATACGTACGTTTGACAAATCCTATTAACGAGTATACTAGCCATTTAGCCATCCGAACGGAATAGGATTGGGTAAAGACCAAATTTGTGAATCCGTCAAACAAAAGTGGTTAATTGTTGGTGAATATTCATTATTTAATTGAGCTGTTTTAAATTTGTGGGTTGCTATATCAATAACGGTTCGTTAAAGTTACGGGGTCTTTAAGAGGGTTTATTCTGAAGGTGGGCAACGTCGCAAACAGATGTCAAATATTTCACTGTTTTGATTAATTTAGCATAATTGCTATGTGGAAATAAAAAATGTGGCTAACTAGTGAACTAGAATATTGATTATGAAATGCAATAATTAATATAGTAACACCGAATGTTTAGTTTTAGATGTAAAAACACTATTTGGAAACTTTACAAATGCGTTTTTTACACCTAAATGTGCTACATCAAATTCAATGTTATAATTGCAATTCATTATTAATATTCTATTTCGCTAGTTAGCCACACTTCTTATTTCTATTCAGTATTAATGCTATAAGAATCAAAATAGGTAAATATTTGACAGTTATTTGCGACGTTGCCAACTTTTAGGATAAACCCTCTTAAAAAGCATCTGCTATTGTATGCTTCTCCAATACACTAACTGAATAGCGTCATGGTAATTAGCCTATTCTTGTCTTGAACCTATTGGAGGTAGGTACCGATTTGAACCCCGAAATAAAGACATTTATGAACAATTTATAGCAAAGTATAGCAGTGATTGCCTAGTGGTGTGACCGTCGAACTGCCAAGTCTTAGGTCTCGAGTTCGAACCCAAGGCCCTCAAGACCTCTGAATTTTCGGATTCATGTGCGTATTGTATAAATATCACTTGCTTCAAAAACGGTGAAGGAAACAGCATACCTACCTGAGAGATATATCTTGAAGGCATGTGAAGCCAAGTGAGAGGCCCATGGGCGGCTTTAAAACTCTAGTCACTAACCACACGAAAAGAAAGAAGATTTGTCAAAGTGTTATTGGATTTCGAAGCTTGGAGTCTGGATTTGTCCGCGTTGATGGCAAACGTACTTATACAACATGTAAAAAAAAAACCTGTCCTATCCGTGAAGGTGTTATTAAGTATCGAACTGAGAGTCTATTTAAGTGTTTTCAGCAAAAAACCCCACATTTTTTTTCTATGAGCAATTTTACCGGGTCATAAAAATGCTACACGGACTGCCGTATCATTTAGCGGGTGCTACAAGTCATTACATAAGACCCCCTGTTGAAAATTTGCAAATTTTTAATGAATTTGAAATAATTTCGGTACGAAGAATGTGAATTTGAATAGCAATAACTTTTTTATTTTCAATAGTAATAAGATTTTTTTTTACTTTTTGGTAAATTTATTGCAGTACCTATGTGCACCTTTTAGATCGGCCAGGGTTTTTTAAATATAATATTGTAGATATTTTATATAGTGTAATTCTTCCCAGCTGCACTGGTGAAGGGCGGGCGTTTTGGAGGACTGTCTTCTGTAATTTTGACGTTCAAAAAGTGTTGATTCTTAACCCAGTTTGACTTTTGATTTTGTATAGTTTTTAATTCTATTTTTTTTTAATTGCTATTTGCTATTGTTATACCTAACTAGCGAAATGTGTGTTCCTATTTAACTAAGCCTATCCCTTATATGAATAGCGTGATGTTATGTTTAAGTACCTTTCTGTTTACTTATGTCATGTCGAACATGTATACTCAAGCAGCAGATAAGCTCCCTATGTTTGTTACGTACGTAAATATTATAACTTGTCTGTACGATAAGTAGACTCTATCTTGTAGGTAATATGTCAGTTTGTTTGGGTCTCCAGTTATCGGGAACTACCGATTTTGGTATTTGTCAACATAATGTTATATTAAAAATACGGTAGAACGGACATGCTTTCTGAGAGTGTTGTACCTACTCATGGAACTGAACGACTTTTAATAAGGGACCAACACTGAATAATGATATTCCATATATTTTGATCGTGTTTGTATTGCTTTTTTGTATGGGACAGCTGTTTTTTTTTCATATTCATTACTGCACTCCCTTAGACCCGGACTCTACCAAAAAGGAGTTGTGCGGAAACGAGAAAATATGTTTTTCAGCTAGGGTGCGCAAAAACAAAGTTGTAACAGTGTAGTTGAAAAACATGTTCTCCCATACATTGATATACGTCACGGTCAATACTCTGCAAGTGTAAGTTTGTAAACGATTTTCGAACTTTTTCCTTTACTTGTGTTATGAGACCTATCTTCTTGCAAAATTTCATCATTCTAGGTTAACGGGAAGTACCTTGTAGGTTTTGATTTATTTGCGAGTAATAAAATAATTGTCGTATAAATGACCGTATTTTAAATTGCGTTGACTTAGAAGCTTGATTTTTTTGAGCTTCAAGGGACCTACGTATTTTATGTTATTTCAACTTGATACCTCTACGCGTTCCTGAGAAAAAGGGTCATGACAGACTGACGGACGGACAACGAAGTGATCCTAAAGGGTTACGTTTTTTCCTTTTGAGGTACGGAACTCTTAAAATTACCTCTAATTATTTAGAACTTTCACTTTCAGACTTGTTTGGAAAACGTTAAAAAGACTGTCCTCTACAAAACACAAAAATAGCAACAAAAAAAAACTACCTAAAAAAAAAAGTAGTAAAAAAAGTAAGTAAAAAGATTTTTCAAAAGCAACAAGGGTTCTAAATATTGTTCTCTATTCGTTCGAAATTTGAAGTTCAATTTGTTTTAGTTTAGTTTCGGCCAGTCTATCATCGTAAAATAGTAAGTTGGAGTCAGTACGTTTCCTACGAAATGTATGGGAAAAGGTTTTTGCAATTTCTGACTTTTCTAGTACTCAAACCTCAGTTGGTCCTGTAGAGTTTTTGATCCTTATAAGAAACAAGATCGATTGGCATCAAAAAAAGTTTTTGAGAAAACTGCCCATTTTCTTGCTGACTGTACATTTTTTTCAAAATCTGTGAAAGCATATCGAAATTTAAAAAAAAGGTAAGGACAGTCTCTTAAGACCGTTTTACTGTAGCTTCAACGTTATGGTAGCATTCCTTACTCTGCCCCATCTCAAAAATCCACCCTGTATACCTAGTTGTTAGCACTTAGTTACATGGTTATGATTGTGTTTGCAATATTATTTACTAAGTTGAAACAAATACTGCAAAAATAACCTATTGTTCTAAGTCCGCCTGACTAGCCACCACTATCTTATCTAAGTCTGTTTCCTTATTAACAATGCATGCGTCTGTCGCCTTATTAACAGTATTGGTAGTGGATAAAAATCTTGTCATTACTAAGTATGTATTAAAGTTGTATATCGCAGTACCAACTACTAGCGCCACCTAGCGTCAGTCTGCTGAGCTCATCATAAAGTGCAAGTTTAAAGTTTCACAATACATTAGTAACTTAATATCCTCTGTTTGTTTGTTTGCTTTATTGATAGTCTGCGCGTCTTAGGGTTGTGGGACACTGCAGTGTAATGCTTTGCAAGCACTACAGCAGCAGTTAGGTGCAGCCAAATTTTCAAATGCAAATGAATGAGTTTAAAGCCGCCATTAACAAAGACTTTTACAGTCGTGTAGTATAAACCGGTCAACAACTGTATGGACAGTCGACCGCACTAAGTGGCAATGACCTTGAGCTGGCCTAGAGTAGTACTGAGTTTCGATAGAATATGAGGTCAGTTTATACTGGTTTTACTACCAGTGACGTAGGGTCGACTGTATAAACTTTTAGGTCATAGGTTTACAGTAGTAAGGGCTCCTTCTGGGGATGCATGAAAGGAGCCTTACAGCGCACCCTGGGCAATCAGCGAGTTCACGATAATTGGCTAATCCTTTCACCACGATGCATGGCAATCCAAAGTCCACTTAAAAAGCCAACTTTGTGCGTGTCTCGATTACCATCGAAGGGTTCCCATAAGAAAATTCAGAAATTCTTTCCGATGTCTGCCGCAAAACTAACTGCGACATTCTTTGCGACCAATCGAGATTAAACCCACAGCCAGCCACATATCCCTGGGCTTACACTTATCGCCGAGATATGGGGCTCCTTGTAAACCAGCATTTAAGTTGGTATCACTCATGACATTATGGTACCAAGGTACCATCATAAAAAAAACTACCTGCATTTCCCACTGCTGACCAAAAAGCTGACAAAAACCGAGTATTCTGAGTGTAAATGTGGTACTGTTCTGTAAACAATGAGGCACTTATTCATCATGTCTAGCGTGTCCTGTTACCTGGACGTTACAGGAACCGATGGACGTTACTGATGGTGCTAAACTCGTAGCCAACTCTATTTATATTGTCATCGACACGTTAAGAAGAATGACAGTACTCTAGTATCCATAAATGTTACATCATAACAGACAGTCACCTTAAAACTTACCTAACTTAACCTTATTGAATGCAGCTGAATACCTGTATTTTACATGGACGGACTGCATATCTAACCTCCACAACTCATACGATACCGCTTGCTAAGAGTGGTTGTCAGACTTTTGGGCTTCTGTCTAAACTTTTTTTTTTTTTTGGGTTATAATTTATCAAATAACTTCTCCCGCTCTAGGCGGAACGGGAGGGTGTGTCAGACTTTTACTTACTAAAACCCACCCGTGTACCTTCCGTTGCCTGTTTGCCGGGGCCGCGATAATAGTGTCTACCCGGAACGACTGTCAAAGATCTACGAATGACAGCCGGGACCAACGGCTTAACGTGCTATCCGAGGCATGGAGGGGTCTTGATATGTACTGGATGGCCACCCATGGATGGGTAGCCATCCAGTACATCGAAGCGTAGCTTAACCTTCGATCGATGCGTGCGGCTTTTATTATTTAGCCACGAGCCCCTATCATAGGTATCTATTGAAAAAATATCCTATTATAAATGCGAAACTGAGTTTGTTTATTTGTTACGCTTTCATGCTAAAACGGCAGAACAGATTAAGATAAAATTTGGCACATGGATAAACCATAACCAGGAGAAGGACATAGGCTACTTTTCATTCCGGGTGAAATAAAATTGTTTATTATGTAAATAATCGGAATCACTTTTACACGTATTAAAAAAAAAAAAAAAAAAGCTAGGTGAGGTCAGTGTTTCCTATCTGACTACTCTGAGAAGAAAGGCCGAAACAAACTCAGAGGTCACAGTCTCTTTTAAAGTCCAGACATAATCTTGGTCAAGCCATATGAGGACCATGTAGATAAGTGTCTGAAATGGTCTTTTGAGGAAAGAACCACACAGATTTGAGTGGACCTGTCCAAGCATTTGTCAGTAATCGTGGAGCTCAACTCAGAACTTAAGGAGCTCAACTCGACGAACAATACCAAAGAAAGGATATTTGGGTAGGCCGCATAAACTACTCAAACTGCCAGACAATCATTAAAACTAACTGAGAAAGAAAAAAAATATATAAAAGGAAAAAAAAAAATTAAAAAAAATATCCTCACATTCACAATAATTAAAATAATATAATACTTTACAAAGTAATCGTGTCATTTTGAATATAATTTTCAACAATGTCAATGTGTTTAAAAAACTGGTTTATTGTGATTAATAATTAAAATGTCAAGTTTTATGGTTTTCACAAGGCTTAGCAGAGCGAGCAGCTCAATCCCAAGCTTTTTGGGTCACAGACGAAGTCGCGGGCAAAAGCTAGTACCTAGTTTTAAAAATGTTACACCATAATAGACAGCCACCTTAACACTTAGCCCCCAGTACTTAGCGCAGTAATATTACGTGTTTGCGCTACGTGTCGAGTACTGTGCTAAAACATAGCATTAGTCCCGGAGTCCCAGGGGACAAAGGGCTTTTATTCGCTACCGAGAAATTTTTAAGAAAAAATGTTGGTTTTTGTTGTGTAAATGAAAAGTGACGTGTAAAAATAAAAACCGACCAAGTGCGTGTCGGACCACGCACAATGAAGGGTTCCGTAGTTGGGATGAATTTATCCCAAGAACAAACTTAACATTGTAGTTGAAAAACATGTTCTCCCATACGGAATGTATGTGAGATCATGTTTTTCAAACCGCAAATTTAAGTTGGTTGATTATTACTCGGTAACCTGTACAGCCTACTTAGCTCTCATAGTTTTTCTTTTAATTTCGTTATTTATACTACTGCTGTAAATTTTTTCACAAGTCCAAGTACAACCATTTAGCTAGAAGGGACACTTGACTCTAACAAAAAAAATCAGTTAAAAGCTTAATATTTCGCAAACGGATAACTAAATCCTAAAATGGTTTTGACAAACTACTAATATTTTTGAAAGACCTTTCTAACGATACCCCACAACATGGGGTAGATGAGAAAAAAAAAAGCATCCCCACTTTGGAGGTACCCTAAAAAAAATATTTTTCTTGATTTTATTTTACGGCTTTGTCAGCATGAGTAATATGTATACTCATACCAAATAACAGCTTTCTAGTACAAACCGTCTCTGAGCTAAACCGCGGACAGACAGACGGACATGGTGAAACTATAAGGGTTCCTTGTTTACTACGGAACCCTAAAAAAGGCTAAGTAATGTTTTTAGGTTATAGAAAAGTGAAACGCTAACTTAATATACTCTTAAACTTTTGCGAGGAGCTTTATGAAACATTGTCTACTTATAGAAAGATTTTTTAATCATTCTGCCAAGCCTTTTCTCAACTATGTTGGGGTCAGCTTCCAGTCTAACCAGATGCAGTTGAATACCAACAAGTATTTTAAATGGAATGACTGCCTATCTGACCTCCACAACCCAGTGACTGGGTAAAACGTGGTTTAAATAGGTTTTTATTTTTATTATTTTGTTTATCTTTTATATAGATTTATTTTGTGAATGTGAGAACGTTGTAGGCTTAACAGACTGTAGATCTGTGGTTTTATATTTTGCTAAGTACCTGGTACTTGTTGATAGGCCTACACAGTCCTCTCATACCTTTTAAAACTGTAATTTGAAAACATTGTAAAAATCAATTACTTTTAAAAAAGAGTAACCGTGGAGTTTCTTGCCGGGTCTTCTCCATAGGAAACGACCAATTGGAACTGTGCACTTAGCTTCTGACGTTTCATAAGTGCCCTTGTAGGTTTATGTGAAATAAAATATTTTGAATTCTGTTTTTTTTTTTTTTTGAACGATTCTCTTTGGTAAGACTGGTAGATTTATTTTCAAAGAAATAAATAAAACTTTCATGAGACAAAGTTGTGCCACCAAGATTTGAAATACTATCGTACCATCGACACTAAGGGCATAGATCACACTGTGACTTAGATTGACTAAATAAAAAAACTGTTCAATACGAATATGAACCTTATTCTTATGTAGATAATGTCTTCATAATCAGTATGAACGAATGTAAGGAAGCGTTTCATTTGAACATGAATATTAAGGGGACTACAGGACCTAAACGTGCCTAAATCCAAGTTTTATAATGCCAACAGTTTAAGAACTACTGCAGTAAACAAAATTAGAAATATATATAATATTCTTCAGGATATATGCTAGGAATATAGTGTGTAGAAAACATGTACCACTATATGAATATTTACTTTGTGAAGTATAATATATACATTTTTTTTTTATATTATTGTGAACGTGAGGACTATGTGGATCATATTTTTTTTTTTTTCTCAGTTATTGTTAATGATAATCTGGCAGTTTGAGTACTTTATGTGGCCTACCAAATGTCCTTTCTTTGGTATTGTTCGTCGAGTCGTTGAACTCCTTAAGTTCTGAGTTGAGCTACACGATTACTGACAAATGCGTGCACTGATGACTGGACAGGTCCACTCAAATCAGTATAATTCTTTCCTCAAAAGACCATTCGAGACACAAATCCAAATCTACATGGTCCTTCAATGATCTGACCAAGACTATTTCTGGGTTTTATATACACATTGACATTAATGAATTTTATATATACAATGACATGAATATTTACTTTTTAAAGTATTATATTGTTTTAATAATTATGAATGTGAAGATTATGTGGGTCATTCCTTTTATTTTCTTATTTAGTTTTTATCACGGTCTGGCAGCTTGAGTAATTTATGCGGCCTACCCAAACGTCCTTTCTTTGGTATTGTTCGTCGAATCGTTGAGCTCCTTAAACCCTGAGTTGAGCTGCACGGTCACTGACAAATGCGTGCACTGGCTGGACAGGTCCTCTCAATCGGTGTGGTTCTTTCCTCAAAAGACCATCTCAGACACCAATTTACATGATCTTCACATGATCTGACCAAGATTATGTCTGGACTTTAAAAGAGACTGTGACCTCTGAGTTTGTTTCGGCCTTTCTTCTCGGAGTAGTCAGATAGGAAACGCCGACCTCATCTAGTTTAAAAAATATGATTGACGTGTAAAAGTGCTTTGTCCAAACCCACTTACAGAAATAAAATCATTTATCATTTAATAGAACTAATTTGATACGATAGAAAAAAATCACGAAGCTTTAACTCAATTTCTTTTTTTTTATGATTTTGAAAATCATATTAATATGCAATCATTCAGATTTTTTGGCAGATTATTCTACAAGCAACATAATTATTAGCGTAACAGTATTTTTTTTTTGAGATTATTTGTAAATAAATAATTGCTTCATATTTTGCAATAAATTACCCGCGTTGTGTCATCGCGCTTCTCTTTCTTCTCTATGCAGTCTAACAGTGACCGCGCTGTAGCTGTTGTAAGCGCCTTAATGAAAAACCTACAAAAAAAAAACCATTGTCGTACGCGACGCCGACGCTTACTTTACCTAGCAAAGTTAATTCAAAATACGATCTGTGAATCTAGACCCTAAGAATAAAACAGTCGAGAGGTGTCGTGGGACACCCGGTTCCTTTCGCTTTTGCACACTTGGCGACTGATAGCTTGACCGAAAACAGTGTAACATTTTGAATGTGTATCTGGACTGGACAGAAAAAAAATGTTTTTTTTTCTTGTGAACCAAATTGAGACTCTTAAGGAAATTAGTTAAAAATAGTAAAAACTTAAAGCAAAGCAACTCAATTTTTTAGGCGCAGTCCGCGCGATTTCTGAGCAGATTTACGGCCGTTATGAGTGTTTATATGAAATTATTTTGCTATTAATAATAATATAATAATAATAATCTTTATTGACATAATAAGAGGTTACAGATCATATGAAGCCTCTGAATCTCAAACTAGGTAAAAACCTGTATGTCAGGAGTCAACTTCATATGCATTTTTACCCCTATTTTACGAAAAAATATTATACATCTTCAGGATCCTGATAGTCCTTTTTTAACTCTTGCGAACGACACCAGAATCACCGTTCTAGCTAAACACGTTTTTGCACTATACTAATTGGAATTTCGACAGCTAACATATGGCTAATAATTTAAATTATGTTTTGTGTTGCGTAATGTAAATTATTTATAAATATAATCTACTAATAATAATCTTTTTTTTTTATTTATTTATTTATTTATATATACTTTATTGTACACCAGATTATACATTACATAAAGAAAAAGTAATACACTACAAAATATACAATGGGCGGCCTTATCGCTTACTGCGATCTCTTCCAGGCAACCTTGGAATGGACAGTGATTTTCTGGACATAAAATGGGGTTGTCTTAGGTGCAAATAAAAGGTATATAGGTACAATATACTATTTTTTTTCTTCTAACTGAACAGACAGCTGTGCTGCTGGGGAGTTTGTTGCGCCACTTTTTCTTAAACACTTTTTCATTCACTTTCACTTCACTTTTTTTTTTTTCCTAAACCTAAAATATGTTGTTTTGTACGCCATTTATGGCAAAACATGCAGATCTACCTGTTATTTTAAGACCTCCCACATATTTTATTTTTGTGTATACTCATGTTTTACAAAAAATATATTCTATTCTATTCTATTCTATACAAAAAGCCAATTTTATTGTACCACGGAAACACTATACTGATTAGAATATCCTCCGAAGTTTCCCGCCAGGTACGGCGAAGCCAGTTAGATATTCTAGACGCCTGTGTACCTATTCTAAAATTATCAGATTTCGGTTCTGGATGCCAGCGTGACTGGAAATACAAGCGGGGAGAGAAGTGTCTGCAGTTTTAATTAAATATTTTTAACTAGAATTTACGACTTCACAAATATCGAGAATTCTTTATTTTTATTATGAACCTACGTTTATTATGAATGTTCTGTAGGTACACATAAACCTTCTGGAATAAATTTTCAAAATTATGGTGAAAACCGCATCAAAATTCTTTGTGAAGATTAGAAGAACAACGCGGACATATAGACACGAAAAGTGACTTTTATCTATATTTATAAAATAAAGTCGTGTTAATTACACTATTTATAACTCAAGAACGGCGGACCCTCTAAAGGGGTGAAAAGGGGGGTGAAAGTTTGTATGGGAAATTAAAAACTGATGCGGTAGGTAGGGTAGGTAGGGTAGGTAGGGTCGGTAGGGTAGGTAGGGTAGGTAGGGTCGGTAGGGTAGGTAGGGTAGGTAGGGTCGGTAGGGTAGGTAGGGTCGGTAGGGTCGGTAGGGTAGGTAGGGTCGGTAGGGTCGGTAGGGTAGGTAGGGTAGGTAGGGTAGGTAGTGTCGTTAGGGTCGGTAGGGTAGGTAGGGTTTTTTATATTTGATTGATTGCGGAACAAAGTTCGCCGGGTCAGCTAGTTTATTATAATTTAAACAATATGTAAAAAAGCCCTGTCCGATTCGTGAGGTGTGTTGTTAGGTATCGTACTGAGAGCCTATTTATGTGGTTGTTTTCAGGAAAAAAGAAAAAAAACGAGGCGGTAAATAAATGTCGCAGCGCTGGTACGGAGAAGGCACCAGCATTGATCACCACGCTTGCTCAAGACGGGTTGGTGAATTTAGACTTAAATTAATTATGAAGATGTTTTCCTTCACCGCAAGACTGGCTGTAGTTACCGTTATTGTTATAGACAAAAAAAGTTAAACACTTATTTTAGATTTTAGATATTTTTCCAGCATTATATCTAACTATTTTAAGAACCGTATTTTTTATTTATTTATTCAAATCACAATAAATTATAGTTATTTATATATAATTATAAGTTACAATGTCTACACAAATTTACAAAAAAGAAAACATTAAATAGAAGCCTAAGAATTATAAACTACTTTAAATATACATTAGGCATGACAATTACTACAAATATGGCAACTTTTATTATCATACCTCTTTCAATTAATATTTTTACGAGTACTAGGTAATGCGGCTTGCGTCGCAATGCCTTTTTTTTTTTTTTTTTTTTGTTAAGAGCCTTTTACGGCGTGCACAACTTACCAAAGTTTCTTCACAATCGGTCGGGCCATTTTCGAGACTAACGCATGGCAATTGATTTTTTTATACATGCTGGCAGCGCCCCGCGGTTTCACCCGCATAAGTCTCGATCCCATGAGAATATCGGGATAAAAAGTATCCTATGTGTTAATCTAGGTCAGGGCTGTCCAAACTACATACCTTCGCGGGCTAATTAAATTTACTACAACAGCTGGAGGGCCGCAGAAACAAATACTATCAGTTTTCAAGTAAAAAAAATACAGGGTACTTAATCATTTCTTTATACGTTTCTTGGTTCTTCGTTAATTTATTTTTAACAATCATATCGATATCAACGTCAACGCATTACATGAAGAAGTGACTTATCTGACAGTGAAGATTTATACTTAGATTTTATAAAGTTCATTGTTGAATAATCACTTTCACATAAATAAGTGCTGCCTATCATCGATCCCATTTTCAAGCCAAAATTTGTTAGTATGGGGAAACGATCGCCAAGAATCTTTAAAAAATCCATTCCAGTTTCTGTTCTGCTCTTGTAAAAGGGATCTGACTGTACGTCACATAATTCCAACTGGTATTCAGTCTTTACGCTTTCGATTTGAATTGACATAGCTTCACTTTTAAATGATGTCATGCGAATGGAATGTTACAAGAATAAAGATAAATAAATTACGAGTATACCAAATATTGATTATATGTTTTGACAAAGAATTCTATTGTCCAAACTATTTATGTCCAAAACTATTTTCTGATTAATTTACACTTTAAAACATGCGTCGCGGGTCGCATGAAAACAAGCCGCGGACCGTTGTCTGGACAGCCCTGATCTAGGTTATAAACTATCTGTGTGCCAAATTTCATATAAATCCGTTCAGTAGTTTTTGCGTGAAAGAGTAACAAACATCCATACATCCATCCATACTCACAAACTTTCGCGGTTATAATATTAGTAGGATATGCCCCCGACTGTACTTACTTAAAGTTTCGTATGTCAGTACACTTGGCTTTATTCGTCCACTTATATGTACTACCATTCTGTGCTTATACTATGAGAAATACTACCGTCTACCGTTGTATACATTGTATACTACCCAATGATGTGTGTTTGCCCAAGACTATGCAAGGTATTTTACAATGCATTTGCTCGAAAAGAGCGTTTTCCAAGCAGTCAATTCGTGCGGAAAGTGTCACTTTTTTTCACTAGTGCTTTTTACTTTTCTGTTTTTTTTTTTAATTTTTGAGGCCGTCGTCAGCCCGTCTCAGAGATTTTATTATTTGAGAAAAGTGACGATGACGATGGCGATGATTATGACGATGGTCAAAATCAAAAAGTCGAAGTCGAAGTCAAAGTAAAAAATTAAAGTCAAAAGACTTAAATCATGGATGTTGTTTTTATCATTTATGTACGTCGTCATATGTTAAAAAAAAAATGTTTTATAACATAATTTTGTTTGAGAAAAAGTGTTATAATATGATTGTATTTTTAAATTTCGGTATTGTGTTTATAATGTACGCACGGCTACACATCAAGCTATACATTTCCAGTATAAGCTGACCTCACATTGTACGGAAATCCTATACAATGCGAGATCAGCATAAACTGGAAATGTATAGCTTGATGTGTAGCCGTGTGTACGTTAATAGAAACTCATTTTGAAGTTTATAATTCGAATATTACGTTATGAGAGTAGATAAAACAATATTTTTTCTATTACGATACAGGGCAAATCCAAGAAATTAATATCACCAAGGAGTTTCCATCTATTTTTGCAATGGAACGTTAGCGGGGGCAGCAGCACCTCTCTAGCGCATGCGCGGTGATGTGCTGGTGCGGGCGCTATTCATACGTTTTGTTGAACTGAATTTCGTGGGATTTTTTTATTCTTGATCGTTTTTCGTATTTTAATACCCCTCTTTATGCAACAGTTTCATAAACTACTAATATAATATGTTCTGTTTCTTTTAGAATATAAAATAAACTTGACGTAGAAAATATGACTGTAATACAATATTAACAAATTAAAGTCACTTTTCATGTTTGTCTGTATGTCCGCGTTGTTCTTCTAAGCCACGCACCAGATTTTGATGAGGTTTTCACAATCGTTTAGAGAATTTTTATTCCCGAAGGTTTATAATTATATACAGGGTGACCTCGAATTGGTAATACAAAATACTTGATTCTGATTCAGTTCATTGCTAATAGTGTATTACATTAACTCAGTTGATAAAGTTAACTTTCCTTAATTATCTTAAATTTTCTAACAAAACATAATAATAAAAATAATTTCCCAGTCCCAAGTGTGGTGAACCTACATGACGTCATACTTGTCTAACTCTGTCAGTTCTATCACACAATCACAACAATGACGGACTCTTACGAGGCTGGATTCACGAATTTGGCCGAACTCTGTTGACCAATAAGGCGGGCGTTGCTACAGTTACGTAATAACATAAACGGTTAACCAATGACAGACCTCGATTTTTCCGGAAGCTGATGTTGCTATGGTTACACGTTACAACAAATTCGGTGAACCAATGACTGACCGCTCTTTTTCCGGAAGCTGACGTTGCTATGGTTACCTTATAACAAAAACTAACGTCAACTGGCAACTGTGACACATTTAATGACAGACAATTTTCATTTTGTAAAAGATAAGTTAAAGTTGCTCGACGATATGGCCGTTTATCGGCCAATTATCGTGATCGTGACTTAAAAAGATCTCGCTTCCGTCCTATAAATTATGACAGCCAATTTGATGTGATAAAAAAGTTACTTTTCTACCATATGATTTTAAACATGCATGCACACTGGGACAGTAAACTGTCCAAAATCTCTTACATTTTGGACAATGGAGTTTATTAGATCACGAGTAGGTGTTGGGCAATCAGGGCATCGTTCATGAAATAACGCTTGAGTTAGTACGGTACTTCGTGACGTAAAATAAAAAGATATCATATCCATTCGCTGAATGTTCGTGTAAGGATAAGCTCGGGGCATTTTATTTAATTACTATCTGAAATGTTACGAAAAATCTTACGAGTACTTTCTTTGACAAGTGACAATTTACTAATCAACACAGGATTTTATCATAAATAATGTGTCAGATCAGATAACGAACCAAAGAGGAAAGTATTCACTTCAAATACTTTAAACCTCTTTGATTTTAAACGTAGTGATAGGGTAACCAATTTAAGCCAAAAAATTGGGATAATTAGGAAACTTTAAAAAAAAGTACTTATGATTAAAATTTTAGCACGAGACCTAGCAGAAGCGATTGGTTCAGGGAAGTTCTATGTATTACTTTGATTTTGTATTACCAATTAGAGGTCACCCTGTATAAGTATGTTTATTTATCTCCACAAATTACATTCTTAAACTAGTAGGTACATAATAATTTACAGATATTTTGACAAAATTTTGTAATTTGTGGGAGATCTGAAGGCCAATTCTCGTACTTAAAATACGTTCACATTCAAGTTGCAATCTGTCAAACTTGTCAATAATGTTGGTAAATAGATTGTATTTTTGGCAGATTGCGAGTGAGATGCGAATTCGAACGTTCTTAAAATTTACGGGAATTGTCCCTCTGAAGTCTAAACTAAGCCTAGACCTGTATTTTAGAACTCCAGGTCCATTGTAAGACATAGTAAAGATTGTCAACGTGGTACAATTGCGAGTGGTAGATGGTGTGTCTCATGGTATAATAATATACTTCGCCAGGTATGGCATTCCGAAACACAGTGGTCACGTGGGCAACACAAGTCTACGTCATCATATCTGTGTTACCAGAAGTTTGTAATAATAACTCCCCAACCACCTTTATTACCTGTGCGAATCCGATAAAACAATGAGGTTTTAATTAACCATTACGTTGGTTTATGTCTAAATTGAATTGTTTCATTTGATTAGACACACGAAACGACAATTTAAAAGCTTTGGTTTCTGAAAATCTTTCCAATCGTGTTTTGTTGCAAAAGAGTGGCAACTAGATAGTGACGTAAGCATGTGTTCCTCCCGGAGTGCCAGACCTTGTTTTTATTAGACCATGGTGTGTCTAAGTGCATGTCTGTTTGAGTCTGTCTGCCTATGTGTGTGTGTGTGTGTGTGTGTGTGTGTATGTGTGGGTGTGTGGGTGTGTGTGTGTGTGTGGGTGTGTGGGTGTGTGTGCGTGTCTGTGTATGCCTATAATACGTTAATATTAAAGTAACATAAAACTAAGAAATCTCGATGTGTTGTCAAGTCGTAAAAACCGTGCGAAGCAGAAGCAGGACACTAGTTTTATAATAAAAAATGTTACTTGAAAAAACTTAAGATACCTTCATATAATACCGCTATCTCTCGAAGTTTTTCATCAGAATGTTTATGTTTACCTTTAAATTTTAGTTACTGTTCTAAAGAAAAATAAAATTAAAAATAAGTTTATAAGAGTAAAGGTGCTTAGAATCACAAAAAAATATATTAAAATATCTAAAAACCCGACAACTAACTAAAAAGTTCCAAACAAGCTCTCATTTCAAGTTGTTGGCGGCAGTTATAGTTCAATCTTAGATTTGAAGCATTCTTTCAATCTTTTGGTGTTTTATTGTATTTTAATCGTCTCTTGAAACCCTTGATTTTGATATCCCTCATGTTAATGGTCTTAATTATTTTTTCAAGACATTCCTACATAATGACGTCTAAACTCTGCCATTTTGTTTTTAATAATAACCCAACTATCTAATTATGTACAAAGAATACGTTTGAAAAACATAACCCTGTCATTGCTGTCACGTTTTTGTGTAAAAGTTGATAGAGGACGTCCTTATTTTTAAATCAATTAAAACATTTTGCATGTCACCAAGGAAGTAACGAAGTTTCTCCCAAAATTAGTTTCCAGAACTAATTACAACATAAACAGTCATAATAGCAACATTTAAAAGGACATAACAGTCTTTCTATTTACCGATAATTTTATGACAAGCAAACCCTTTTAGAAAGGGTAGAGACACCGGTAACAGCCCGACAAACAATTGTTTTATTATTTTATTCGTTCATTACAAACCGTTACGAGAAAGTTGAGAAAGGATACAAAAGATAAATAAAAAAATATTTTTCTAACAATTGCTGATGAGTAATAAATAATAATAAATGTAACCCTTATTTTGCTAAGAAGTAAAAGATGAAACAGTTATATTGAAGGTATTACCTTTTATTGTTTGCCGAAATATTTTTAAGGAATTATTCGTCATCTTCTTGGTTATAAAACTATAAAAGTGAAGGTTGTTTGTTTATAATTTTTATAAATAGGCAGATACATAAGTACTTTCTTGTAAACACAAGCAAATGAATTTTATACATTTTAGCAATATGTATTTAAAGTTAATTTTTGCAGTATAATGTTAAGATAGGTATCCTAAATCCTACTAATATTATAACCGCGAAAGTTTGTGAGTATGGATTTTTGTTACTCTTTCACGCTAAAACGGCTGAACGGATTTGGATGAAATTTGGCATATGTGTAGATCATGACCTGGATTAGGACTTTTAATCCCGGTAGTAAGTTCCTGTGGGATAATTTCCGACCTCCATGCGGGCAAAGCCGCAGGCAAAAAGCTGGTAAATAATATTTTTGAATAAGACATCACAAAAGAAGAAACTTCTCCTCTTAATCTCACACACTAATATTATCTACATTATTTTATCGAGAAATAAGCAGGTGCTCGTGGCTAAGTAACAACAGCCGCACTGGTCGATCCATCAGGTTAAGCTACGCTTGCCGGGGTTGGTCAGTGGATGGGTGACCATCTTTACATACCGAGATTCCTCCGTGCCTCGGAAAGCACGTTAAGCCGTTGGTCCCGGCTGTCATTCGTGGATCTTTGACAGTCGTTACGAGTCGTCAGAAGCCCGAAAGTCTGACACCAGTCTTACCAAGGGGTATCGTATTACCTAGTTACTGGGTTGTGGAGGTCAGATAGGCAGTCGCTCCATGTAAAATACTGGTATTCAGCTGCATCCTGTTAGACTGGAAGCCGACCCCAACATAGTTGGGAAAAGGCTCGGCAGATTGAAGACATCACAAAAGAAGAAACTTCTCCTCTTAATCTCACACACTATAATATTATCTACATTATTTTATCGAGAAATAAGCAGTACCTTGGTACGGTTTTTTATTTGGTCTGAGCTTTGTACTCAAAACTTATAATGTATCAGATCGCGGCACCTAAATTGAACCAAAATGGCGGTCGTCCGCGCAGGTACTATACAATACTACGAGTTTATACTAGGTAATTATGATTAAACTTCGATCGAGACCCGAATTTTTTTTCTGCACATTTAAGGTCACAGTTCAACTTACGTGCCGCGATCTGTAACACATTTTCTGGCGCTGTATGCCGAGATACAAGACTCGTCCTAGTTGGACTACAGATGCTTCCATGTGATATACTCTCAAGTACTAGAATATAAGTATGGTAGGTAATTCGTTGTATTATTTTTTGGTGAAATAAATAAAATAAAAAAAAGAATGTTACTATGCGGACGACCGCCATTTTGGTTCAACTTACGTGCCGCGATCTGTATTTATTTTACTGTGTAAAAACAGTAAAAACATAAAAAAACATTATCTAAACGAACTACTTATGTAGGTATATAAAAGGTAGGTAGGTCATTATGATACCTAAAAAGATGCAGAAGTCGGTTCTTAAAATATTACTAAGGACTTTACCATTATGGTTTACTTGGAAACTGTCCTGTGACCAAAGTTTTAGGAATACAGGATTTCGTCGATCTTAATAATACCCTTATCAGTCCATCTGTCCGTTAGATCACATAAATCCCCCTTATAACCTGATTATCCATTCCGTTTTTATTTTAACTCTTAAGTATTTTAATATTATCCGGGTACCTTTCCTCAGAGTTTTAGGAAACGGCATTCGAATAACACTCTTATAAAATAAATCTGCCTTGCCTTTTTCCAACTATAATAGGGTCGGCTTCCAGTCTAACCGGATGCAGCTAAATACCAGTATTGGAGCAACTGCCAATTATTCATTTCATTTCATTTATTTTATTCATAAACAATTTACATTGTGTTGAATCCAGGCATATATGCAATTTACATACCTACAAATACAAAAAACAAAATACAATAATGAATTATTATTATAGTACTATACTTTATTAGTAGCGTAATATACAATCTTCAATATAATATACATCTAACACTAAAATATATAAATTATGAATTATGTACAAGTATACAGAGGGATAATGTTAAATGAAATAAAATGTAATAATTAAATAACTAATTTTTATCAAAATGTAATGTATTGTAATAATTAGAATCAATATTATATTATATAATTTAATCAATTGATATGAAACATTTGCAGTGCCCTTACAGGGTGCATGTCTTAATACTGTGTCATGAAATTTGAATGCATGCCTACTTACCAGTGTTTTACATGTTAGCAAATAAATAAATAAATAAATAAATAATATAGTTAACATTCAAATAAAGTGTCAAAAGTTTTAAATATAATGTCAAACAGTTTTAAGTATTATGTCGAACAGTTTAAAAATATAATGACAAAAGATACTCGTATATTAAAAGTCGGCAAAGCATTCTAAATTATTATAATGTACAATGATTAAAATGAGAAAAAAAAAAAAAAAAAAAATTATTGTGGGACATTAATTCCGATAAATGATTCAGACATTTCTATAATAAAATAAAAAGGCTTTTAATTTTGCTGTATACAAGTGGGTGTTATAAATCAAGGTCTTTTGCAATTTTATCTGACCTCTCCAACCCGGTTACTGGGTAAGTAACCTGGTAAGACTGGTTGTCAGGCTTTTGGGCTTCTGACTACCCGTAATGACTGTCAAAGATGAATGAAGAATGTGTTGAAAAAAAGATAGTGGCGGTAGTTTCGATTTTGGCCACGGGCCAAAATAACCATGGAGCGCAATAAAAGGAAGGCTTACGCAAAGCAGTCAGCAGACAAAAAGATCGGTCCTTTCCGTCAATCTTCATGAAACATCGTCACTTTATTTTGTTAAAACGTCAAACACGTAATATTTTGCGCGCAATAACGTAAGCGCAACACTAAACTGATTTTTCTCGCGCATGTCGTCAGAGCGCATACGTCATTTAAACGAACAATTAAAGAAACAACAAGAATTCAACCTTAACTCCTAAAGATAAGGTTGACAACTGAATTTGATGTGCGGGATAGTGTTCAGTCCTGACGGTATTGAAATGTCAACTTTGTGATGTGCAAATAAGGTTGAAATTAACGTGTGTTTAAAAGCAATTTGAGCAGAAAAGAGCTATTGTTTCGAGAATTGAACTCAAATGACTTCTTCGTCTTTGACAGCAACAGTTTTTAAATTAAAAAGATCGACATTTGTTTATTTTTAAGGAATCTTCACAAATACTGGGCAATTTTACCGTGTTTAAAAGTTTTGGTTAAGTATTTGAACAGAATTTTAAAGTTGTGGATAGCGTTAGCGTAAAGGTGTGTCGTGACAAGAGCGCGGCAGTAACACGCGGCGTTTGCAGGACACATTTCTACCGCGCTCTAGTTAGGTCAAAACCGACGAATATTCGCGCGGCAGTCGTCCAAACAAAGCGTGACAAGAGCGCGGCAGTAACACGCGGCGTTTGCAGGATACATTTCTGCCGCGCTCTAGTTAAGACTACACCGACGAATATTCGCGCGGCAGTCGTCCAAACACAGCGTGACAAGAGCGCGGCAGTAACACGCGGCGTTTGCAGGATACATTTCTGCCGCGCTCTAGTTAAGACTACACCGACGAATATTCGCGCGGCAGTCATCCAAACACAGCGTGACAAGATCGCTGCAGTAACACGCGGCGTTTGCAGGACACATTTCTACCACGCTCTAGTTAGGTTAAAACCGACGAATATTCACGCGGCAGTCGTCCAAACACAGCGTGGCAAGAGCGCGGCAGTAACACGCGGCGTTTGCAGGATACATTTCTGCCGCGCTCTAGTTAAGACTACACCGACGAATATTCGCGCGGCAGTCGTCCAAACACAGCGTGACAAGAGCGCGGCAGTAACACGCGGCGTTTGCAGGATACATTTCTGCCGCGCTCTAGTTAAGACTACACCGACGAATATTCGCGCGGCAGTCATCCAAACACAGCGTGACAAGATCGCTGCAGTAACACGCGGCGTTTGCAGGACACATTTCTACCACGCTCTAGTTAGGTTAAAACCGACGAATATTCACGCGGCAGTCGTCCAAACACAGCGTGGCAAGAGCGCGGCAGTAACACGCGGCATTGCGCAGGACACATTTCTGCCGCGCTCTAGTTAGGTCAAAACCGACGAATATTCGCGCGGCAGTCATCCAAACACAGCGTGACAAGATCGCTGCAGTAACACGCGGCGTTTGCAGGACACATTTCTACCACGCTCTAGTTAAGACTACACCGACGAATATTCGCGCGGCAGTCGTCCAAACACAGCGTGACAAGAGCGCGGCAGTAACACGCGGCGTTTGCAGGATACATTTCTGCCGCGCTCTAGTTAAGACTACACCGACGAATATTCGCGCGGCAGTCATCCAAACACAGCGTGACAAGATCGCTGCAGTAACACGCGGCGTTTGCAGGACACATTTCTACCACGCTCTAGTTAGGTTAAAACCGACGAATATTCACGCGGCAGTCGTCCAAACACAGCGTGGCAAGAGCGCGGCAGTAACACGCGGCGTTGCGCAGGACACATTTCTGCCGCGCTCTAGTTAGGTCAAAACCGACGAATATTCGCGCGGCAGTCATCCAAACACAGCGTGACAAGATCGCTGCAGTAACACGCGGCGTTTGCAGGACACATTTCTACCACGCTCTAGTTAAGACTACACCGACGAATATTCGCGCGGCAGTCATCCAAACACAGCGTGACAAGAGCGCGGCAGTAACACGCGGCGTTTGCAGGATACATTTCTGCCGCGCTCTAGTTAAGACTACACCGACGAATATTCGCGCGGCAGTCGTCCAAACAAAGCGTGACAAGAGCGCGGCAGTAACACGCGGCGTTTGCAGGATACATTTCTGCCGCGCTCTAGTTAAGACTACACCGACGAATATTCGCGCGGCAGTCGTCCAAACACAGCGTGACAAGAGCGCGGTAGTAACACGCGGCGTTTGCAGGATACATTTCTGCCGCGCTCTAGTTAAGACTACACCGACGAATATTCGCGCGGCAGTCATCCAAACACAGCGTGACAAGATCGCTGCAGTAACACGCGGCGTTTGCAGGACACATTTCTACCACGCTCTAGTTAGGTTAAAACCGACGAATATTCACGCGGCAGTCGTCCAAACACAGCGTGGCAAGAGCGCGGCAGTAACACGCGGCGTTGCGCAGGACACATTTCTGCCGCGCTCTAGTTAGGTCAAACCGACGAATATTCGCGCGGCAGTCTTCCAAACACAGCGTGACAAGAGCGTGGCAGTAACACGCGGCGTTTGCAGGACACATTTCTGCCGCGCTTTAGTTAGGACTAAACCGATGAATATTCGCGCGGCAGTCGTCCAAACACAGCGCGGCAGCCGCGCCTGATTGCCGCTTCATGTTTGGACGCACCTTTAGAATCTCTAAAGCTACGATTTTCTAGAAAAGCCGTGTCCGCCACATAACGGCCGCAGTGACGGCTGTCATTAAAATGATGGCAGCGGGATTTGATTTTATTCTAATATTCTGTTGCAACTGCCATGGCATTTTAGCGCTTCGGGCATGTTCGTGGAGGCTCGCACAGATGGTTTCCATGCCATCATGCAAAAGAAAGCGGCCTCCTTACAACAGCGCCTGCTAGTAGTGACAACAGCATTCCGAAAAGCCAGAGTGGACTGCCCCTTTCAGGGACACTGTGTGGTGGCAGTCATATGTCTGAATAAATAATTAATTTGTGAAAAAGAATAATACTTATTTACCTAAGCACTGTTGTTACTACCACCAAATACAAAAAAATAAAAATCATAAAATCTAAAACCCAAAAAGCACTGTTGTTACTACCACCAAATACAAAAAAATAAAAATCATAAAATCTAAAACCCAAATACGACAAAAAGTCAACTAACTACATAAGACATCACAGGCAGACTAATTAAAAATCCGGAATAATACGTAATTTGACGTAATCTATTCTTCTTTGGGGAACCGGTGCGGACATTAATACTATCTTTGTTCTACAGAAATGGGCTGTTCGAGCCATTTACAACCTAGGTCCAAGAGATTCCCTTCGAGAGAAATTCAGAGAAATAAATATTCTGACTGAAGCCTCACAATATATTTTTGAAAACCTATTTATTGTATGTACACAAAAACATATCAAATTTTAAGAAAATGTCCGATATTCATAGTTTAAATACCAGAAATAAACACAACCTTGCTGTACATCGCACACGTCCCCACAGAGTAAGCAACTCGTTCATGGGTCAATGTATACGCTTTTACAACAAACTTCCCATTGACATTCGAAACTTACCCATTAAACGATTTAAAAGCTGTATTAAAGCCAAACTTTGTAAAAAAGGGTACTATAAAATTTCAGATTATTTAGAAGATAAAAAAGCTTGGGATTGAGCTGCTCGCTCTGCTAAGCCTTGTGAAAACCATAAAACTTGACATTTTAATTATTCATCACAATAAACCAGTTTTATATACACATTGACATTGTTGAAAATTATATTCAAAATGACACGATTACTTTGTAAAGTATTATATTATTTTAATTATTGTGAAAGTGAGGACTATGTGGATATTTTTTTTTCCCTTTTCATTTATTTTTTCTTTCTCATTTTTAATGATGGTCTGGCAGTTTGAGTAGTTGATGCGGCCTACCCAAATATCCTTTCCTTGGTATTGTTCGTCGAGTTGAGCTCCTTAAGTTCTGAGTTGAGCTCCACGATTACTGACAAATGCTTGCACTGACTGGACAGGTCCACTCAAATCTGTGTGGTTCTTTCCTCAAAAGACCATTTTTTTAAGTAAGTAAGTAAGTAAGTAAGTATATTTATTTGTTTAAACATGGTATACATACATTGCATGCAAGATATTACAGTAGAAAAGAAAGTTCAAACATGTTCAGCCGCGTGACGTGGCGTACAAATTGTTGAGTGGCGTACAGTTGCTGGGTTTTAAACCGGGACTACACTTATTAAATTCAAAATGATAAAATTACTATAACAATCGTACTACATTATCAATACAATTCAATTATCAATTCTATTCAATGTCAGTTCAATTATCAATTCAATTCAATGTCAAATTAATTATTAATTCAATTATGTCAAGTTAATTATTAATTCAATTCAATGTCAATTCAATTTAATTATCAATACATTATACAATAAAATAAATTAAAATACATAATCATCAAGAAAAATTATCCTCTTTCATAAATTCCGAAATACTATAATAAGATCTCTCTATTAATAATTTTCTCAATTTCAATTTAAGGCCAGATACATCCAATAATCTCCATGACTTGGGCAATTTATTAAATATGGTCGGAGCCATGTAATAAATGCTCTTATGCAAAAGAGCAGTTTTACCGCCGCGAACACAGAGTAGAGTATTGTCACGTCTATTCCTTGGCACAGCATCAGACAAACGTTGGAATAAGTTAGGATGACTTACAGTGAACATTACCGTTTCCAAAATGTATAATGAGGGTAATGTCAATATTCTATGCTCTTTAAAATAGGGTTTGCAGCTGTCTGTTGTTTGAAGTCGAAACATCGATCTGATGCATCTTTTCTGGGCCCGAAATGCTACTTCATTGTCCGTACTATTTCCCCAGAAAATAACTCCGTATCTAAGAATGGATTCAGCCAATCCATAGTACGCAGTAATTAATGCATCTTTATTGAGAACCGCTGCTAGTTGTTTCAAAGCGTAGGCTGCACTACTTATTTTCTTACTCAGAGCTTCTATTTGGGGCTTCCAACACAACTTATCATCAATTATAAGTCCCAGAAATTTTGTTGTGTCAGTTGCATTTATATTAATATTATTATACTGGACATTATTATTGTTAGCTGTATGTGTACGTTGTCCGAAATGAATTACATTAGTCTTTTTTAAATTAATGATTAAATTATTATTATTAAGCCAATTTATGATAGATATAAGCGAATTATTAATGTCATGTTCATACTTACTTTTGTCATTACAAGCTATAGTCACAGTGCAATCGTCAGCAAAAAGTGTCATTGGGTGGTCAACAGCTTTAGGCAAGTCATTTATATATAAAGTGAACATCGGAGGGCCCACCACACTGCCTTGCGGTACTCCGTATATTACTTCTCGTTCCTCGGATCTTACAGTTATCTCACGTTTGTTGCAAATTTGACTTATTTCGGTAACCTGCTTACGTTTGTGAAGATAAGATTCAATTAGTTTTAAGACGTTACCCCTAATACCATACGCTTCAAGTTTCGCTGCTAGGGAATTGTAATGCACACAATCAAAAGCCTGTGTCATGTCGCAGAAAATGGCGCACACAGGTGTCCTCTTATCTACGTTTAACATGACATTATGTAGAAATTCATAAATAGCCAGATTTATACTTTTGTTTTTGCGAAATCCCTTTTGTTCGTCAGCTAAAATGTGATATTTTTCTAAATAATTGTTGATTTCCCCAGATATATATTTTTCGAAGACTTTGGATAACACTGGTATAATCGCAATCGGTCTGTAGTTTGACATCAATTCGTGATTTTCCTTCTTATAAAGCGGTTTTACTATAGACTTTTTTAAAGAATCAGGAAAGGTGCCTGCGCTTATACAAAGATTGATAATGAAACATAAGTGTGTAGATATTATCAATGCAACTGCTTTTCATTGCATTGCATTTCAGACACGACTTGACCAAGATTATGTCTGGACTTTAAAAGAGACTACGACCTCTGAGTTTGTTTCGGCCTTTCTTCTCAGAGTAGTCAGATAGGAAACACCGACCTCACCTAGCTTATTTATAAAATATTTTTTTTATATGACGTGTAAAAGTGATTCCGATAGCCTATTTATAGAATAAACAATTTCATTTCATTTCATTTCATTTCGATTTATGTGTGTGTGTATTTATTTATTCATTTTATTTATTTATTTATTTGCCCTAACACGTGTGACTCCGGATTTAATTTGATTTTATACTTTTAGTTCATGACTTTGTCTTAACTAGAGGGCGCCATATTCAATTTAATGTGACGTAACTTAGCCTATACCCAGCGGACGATCAAGATGCTTCCAACGATACCTCATTTGTCAAAATTATGATGAGAGTAGTTTAGAAGTTATGATGTATCAGATGAACACACATAGATACATACATACGAGTACATACCGGTCAAAATCATAAGCTTCCTTTTTGCTTCTTCCGATTATTGACCTTGGTCTGAAATAAAGTTTTGTTTAATTTTAAATCTTTGTGCTAGTGGAGTTTGACTTCAGGGTATCAAAAACATTATCTAGGAAAACACATCAACTAACTTTAATTTTAACGTTTCAGTGATGACATTCGCCGGTAAATTACAGACGCTATGTGGCGGCCACCGCTCTTCAAAGAAATCGTAGTTAAAACCATTTAATTTTCCTTTAAAACTTTCTCCCCCTTTATCAATCAATCAAAAATCAAATATCGTGACATTATCAATCATAAACTAACAATCATGCATCAGGATTATGAGATTTATCAATAATACAAAATTATTCTCGGAAATCGATTTCAAACTATATCCCATTTAAAATAAAGCACAATTTTGTTGTGAACTGGTGAATTCGTATGAAATTCTTCGCTTAACGTATTTAGAACATTACCATGTAGGTATTAAGGTACAATTTTGAGGTCAAGTGAGTTTCGAACGGTAATATTCACAAGTAAATATGTCTAAATGTCATGTTTTACAACGTATTATGATTTTTTAACCCTTGTGTTATTTTAAGAACGATATGGGTCGATCATAGACTAGTAAGTTGGTGTAAAATATGTTTGTATTATCTAGTTATCTTAGTAGTTACTACACATAGCATCACGACTCAGTAAAGTCTCTGATAGGGTAGGGAGATAGTGAACTGTAATAACACAATACACACCAGTAATTTATTAAATCTCATGTAATAGGGGGTTACGCCAATAGGGACGGTGACAATTTTCTTTTAGCCCTTCTTATAGATTATTAAAAAATATTGGACACGTATTTTTTCTTTTTTTACATAATCTAAAGATTACGGCGATACATTAAGTTAAAATGTGCCATGACGTCACGAGTACATATGTAGATTTTATACTTACTTGTGACGTAGCAACCCCCACTCCCCAACATAAAATGCGTTTTATATAAGTAATTTTTATTAATAGGATAAAGCAAGAAATACGTGTCTAATATTTTTTTATTATTTGACTGACGGACTAATTAGAATTTCTTTTTTTACCCTGGCATCATCCCTCTCTTCTTTTGAGAAATAAATATCTTTAACCGTAAAATCTACGTACTCGTGACGTAATGGCACATTTTACCTCAATGTATCGCCGTAATCTTTAGATTACGTAAAAAAAGAAAAAATACGTGTCCAATATTTTTTTATAATCTCAAAGACGGACTAACAATTTTTTTTTGTCATCATCCCTGTTATCAAATAACTTCTCCCACTCTGCCCGGAGCGGGAGGGCGTGTCAGAATCTTACTGACTAAAACCCACCCGTGTATCTTCAGTTGCCTGTACATTGCCAGGGGCCACGGTATCCCTTTCGGACTTTCCCGCAACCCCGCAACCAAGATAACATTTAAAAATACATGTATCAGACATGTTTGCCACATAATATGGCGTGTAAATATGAATAACTATGTATGATTATTAATCATTTAGGTGGTGATGTCAATATCATTAAATTTCCTTGAATTTAGCAAACATTAATAAAAGTCAATAGTAAATAAAAAATATTCATAAAATCTATGTCAAAATAAATAGTTCTGTCAGAAATTCCTTAATATGCGTTGTTTTTCGTTTGTGTTTAAAATAAATTTAGTTCTTTCTTCAATTGTACATTATTAAGCTCCCTCCAACTTTTCGGTTACTTATTATAAAATAATGGGAGCCATGCAAAAACACTCTTGCGCATAAGTGCAGTCCTACTACTGTGCAGACAGAGCTGAGAGACTGGTCACGCCTGTTACTGGGAAATGTATCACGCCTGTTTTTAGCTACTTAGTACGCTGGAATAGGCTGGAATCGATAAATCGCTCAGTGTGCAGATAAACGGCCAGCCTTCTTTTAACTTGACGGGACCAATACCTGCTACAAAAAAGACAATAGTAATAAGCTTGCATTGTATAAAATGTTTTTTCTTTTTAAAGACTTGCTATTGCAATATATAAATCACGTTCTTGGATACTTGCACTGAGTTGCAGCACTCTAACCCGTAACGGGTTAGAGTGCATAATAAAAAAAACTGATTTCAATAGTCATAAAATCACAAAAAAATCCCTTTCTCCGAAAAAATAAACATTTTTTTTCTTAAAAAAGATCCTCGTTTCGGCAAAAAAAGATTAGAAAAGAAAGTTTCTGAAAAGATACACGTAATCGTGTAACAATAACAAAAATATTGAAATGTCATTGCGCAGTTAAAGAGATTGCCCAATTTTTTCTTTGTTCGCGTAAAAAGTGATGTAGGGATGTGCTTAGCTTAAAATGTCGATAAAAATAATCGTCAATAATAACTACTTTTTAATACTACCAGCATATTACTATCCCACTGCAGGGCACAGGCCTCTTCTCATACAGAGAAGGCACGAGCATTGATCACCACGCTTGCTCAAGACGGGTTGGCGATTTCAGACTTATATTCATTATAAGTCCCGGTTCCCTCACGATATTTTCCTCCACCGATGTCAGTGAAGTCCAAGATGAACTTAGAAAGTACAAATGAATTGAAAAAGCTACATTGGTAAGTACCAATGTGGTTTTGAACTCACAACCTTGTGCAGGAGAGGCGAAATTTTAACCACTAGAAGCTTCAAATTGTATGTCTTCATGTAGAATAATTGTATGTCTCGCTTATGGTGGCGAATGTGTTGGATCATTCGGTTCCCTACAAAATGGTTGAGCTGGATGGTGCTGATCCACGCGTTATCTTCGTGAACGGGCGCCGTCACTTGTGACTGGTCATCTCATATCTGCCATGGCTTATTTTTAATCTTATATTTTGAATTGTTTTGATTATTTTTTGTACATTGTTCTCACATATAAAAGCAACAAGAATAATGTACCCAGGATTTTGTAATTTTCTATATTTAAAAGAGTTTCCTTGGAGTTTCTTGCCCGTTCTTCTCCATAAAGATCTACGTTTTGGAATGGGCAACTAGCTTCAACTTTCTGACTAACTGACGCGACTATTTGACAATTCAAAAGTGCCTGTAAATGGGTTAATTGAAATAAATGCTTTGAGTTTGATAACTTTCGTAAAATTTTAAACTAGTATTTGAGAAAAAAATCCTCGTCATTACATACTGAGCCATCACAATAAAACTACTATACAAGTGTGTAATAGGACAGTATATTATATACTCATTGCAAAATGGTTGAGCTGAATGATGCTGATTCATGCGTGATCATATGTTCGTGAACGGGCGCCGTCAGTAGAGACTGGTCATCTCTTAGCTGCCACGGCTTATTTTAATATATTTTTTTTAATTGTTTTCTTTTTTTGTTTCATTTTCTGATATCTGGACGTTTTTAACGTGTATGGGTGGTTCTACTCGCAAGGGAATTTTCCGCGGCTCACCTTATTTTGTATAGTTTTTGTAGGCAAATTATATTGATTTACGATCGAAACTGTACAACTAAATGGTTTCTAGTATGACACTAAAAATAGCTCACTCCTAAATATATATCTTTCAAAAATTGTACTTTAAAGTGCCAAATTCTCAGTCTCCTGGCATGTCTCTCGGACGGGATTTTTTCAAATCCGACGGGTAGTTACAAAGATTAGTGCGCTCATACAAAAAACAAACTCTTCAGCTTTAATACTACGAGTATTTAAGACTTAACTAACGTACTTACATGCATAATATCCACTACCTCATATTCTAATGTCCATTGACTATCTTAACATGCTAGTTATGTAACTGGTAACACGATTTCACACGCATATAGCGTTAATTTATTTTAAAAAAAATATGGTCTTGTCCTGAGTAATGAGCGCATCACTGAGTACTACTACTAAATCCCAGTAACACTTTGTCCGAGGATCGAACTCTAACGGGAAAGTCAAACAAAATTTGTCGCACCAAAAACATCTTTACTTTACTTCCATTCAAAATCAAACTTATCGATAGTTTTCCCCTCCCTAGGCCAAAGCCATTAGCGACGCGATATCCCTGTCAACTGACATAGATCAATCATAATCAGCTTTTGTTATCCGAACCATCGAGGAACCCCGGGCAGCGAGCAACTTGCCCGAACGAACTAATATATTGCCACAATGATTTTCAGATGTAAGATTATTGCTTCTTCGATTATTACCTTCAAGAATGGAAGAGGTTCTCAATTTGACACGTGTTTTGTGTGTCTATGCTAATAGAAAACAAATGACGCAGTGGTTCGCATTAGCACTGGGTCGCAAGCACTGGAAAGAGAGGCCTTTGGCCAGCAGTGGGATGATACAGGCTAACAGTATCAGTAAATTAATAATCTATACATATTATAATATACATATTAACTAGCTGTTGCCCGCGACTTCGTCTGCGATCCAGGATGAAAAGTAGCCTATGTCCATCTCTAGGTCATGGTCTACCCATGTACCAAATTTCATCCAAAACCGATCTGCCGTTTTAACGTGAAAGCATAACAAATAAAACAAACAAACTCACTTTTGCATTATTTTATAATTAAAAAAATATATTAAAATACAGGATGGCAGGGACATCAACGCGAAAACTGTTACCATGGATTCAGTACATGATTCTGAACCCCTGCGGTGAAAGTTTTTGTGGGATTTTTACAAAAAAAACAGCTATTACATACATTTTGACCGCGTAGGTCAAAACAGCAGATTTTATTTTTTTAATAACTGACGAAAAATTTTAGCGCTGGGGTGTTCAGAATCATCTACTGAATCCATGGTAAAAGTTTTCGCGTCGATGTCCCTGCCAATCTGCCATCCTGTATATCGGGGTCTGTATATTCCGCGAAATTTTGATTTTTTATTTGCGAAATATACCTACGTAAAATTTCAAAAATAAAAAATCCAAATTTCGCATAAATATGAACGAATCCAAAAGGCAAAATTTCGCTTTTAATCGCCAAAAAAAACAAAAAGATAAGAAAGAAACATTCGTCTCTAATTGTTTCCGGACGGACGTATTTCTACGGAGGCAGATTGATATTGCCAACTGAAGACCGCAGCGTGTCTCGGATGTGCTGCGCAGTAAGTACTGCCGCGCAAAGATTCGTCGGTTTGGTCCTAAATAGAACGCGGCAGAAATGTGTCTTGAAAACGCCGCGTGTTCCTGCCGCGCTCTTGCCACTCAATATTTGGACACACCTTTACAGATTATATTTTTTCAATAATACCACAACATACATACCTGTTTTTTCTTCGTTTACAATAGCAGATGTCTTTTCCTGATCGGCCTGTTTCATTGATCCAAAGGACGCCGACGACTACCTTAGCCGACGGCGCCCTGGAGCTCGCCTACGTGATTTCTTTTCTGTTTTCTTTAGTTTCTTCCACACTTTGTCGTCTGTTATTGTTTATTGTTAATAATATTCAAAAATAAGAAGTTTTCGACGTGACAACGTCTAATAAATCGATGAACGCCGGCAGCACGCACAAAAAAGTGTCCCGTTACGCTCACTGTCCAGTTGCGCTCATTGTAACGTTACGATCGGAGCGAGGGAAGGGAATGTTTTGTTATGACGTTGTCACGTTGAACTATCGTCCTTAAACCGACTTTACAGACAACCAATTTTTGTAAGAAAATTCAATAATTTTCTTAAAATGACGTGCGCTAGAAAAACTGGAAAGCTTTTTTTGCAGGAATTTATTTTAATCATATTGGGAGTACATAGTAAATCAGGATAATTATCGAGGACTAAGCATGAGTATAATAATTACAAAATATTACTTACCTATACTCCATTTGAAATAAGATTAGACATTTAAACAAACCTTTTTTACAGTCCGCGCAACCGATATTGACTTCTATTCCGTAGGCATAAGGATGGCATTAAAAGCAAAAAAGTGGTAACAATACCAACTGTTTACTGCAGCTGCCATTTTTCATGCCACCAACGCAATAGAAGTCAAAATTGGTTGAAGGGATGTAAAAAAAGTTTATTTAAATAATTTTATTTCAAATAGAGTATAAGTGAAGTTCTAATTCGAAGTGCTTAGTCCTCGATAATTATCCTGATTTAATATGTAGTCCTACTATGATTAAAAGCACAGGAGTAGACTCCCAGGACTGGTTCATGTGGCGACGCTTGCGGGAGGCCTATGTGATGATGACTGATGAAGATGATTTATACAGCAAAACGAAATAGTAATTTCACAGTTTATTTATATATACAAAATCAGCGTTAGTTTATTTTCGGTTTAAGATATAAATGACATTCAGTTTGACTTGACTACAGATGAGTATCAGACGGTTCACTCCGCAAAATCATTTAAATAAAAAGCGATTCTTGCTACGACACAATAAAGTGCAATTCAGGTCGCACATCACTAATCACCTACAGTTATATTCATCTAGAAGTTGCCTCTCTTTCTATCGCGTAACTCTTAGATTTTCTGACTACATTACACTCACTGAATTGGCCCAACAAGTCGAGCCAACCGCTTAATTGTAGCTTCTTATCTAAAATGCGGAGTGACCCATCTATATTCACCTGTGACTTAACACAAATGATGGGCCTACTTACCTTATTGGCCTGAGTTTTTCAATGCCCAAAGCTTTGACTGAATCTGACATTCTGAAAGGCTCAAAAGTAATGCAAAGATCTAATATTTCTTTCCATCTGACTTAGATTTCTTCCCAAAAACTTTAGCCGGGCCCAAAGTTCTTGGAGGCTTTTCAATGCGGGCGTCGATTGGATTCCTGTCGTGGCTCAAAAACGAGTCTTGACAAGAATCAGAATCCGTTATATATCGGTAAATTTTTCTGTTAAATTTTATGTCTGTTCTCTGTTTATCTATCATGTCTTTTGTATCCGAATATTGTTGTTTCATTGTATCATCAAATTCATCGGGAGAATCGAACTGGTCAAGGTATCGAACCTTATCCAAATCCGTAATGCCTGATGACAATGACTGTCCTGGGCTAGATTTATACCGTTTTAAGTCGTTCACTACATCATCAGAAACATAGTCTGCTTTCTTTGGAAGAAAATCAGAAACTTGTAAATTACTTTCACTCGTTTGTTTGGTTGGTAGTTCACATTTTGAGTACAATTTATGACTTGTTATACTAGCCTTTCTGAAAAACATCTTTGGTATTTCTGAAAAAACGTCAGGTTTTGTATTACATTTTGATGTTTCAAACCATTCGCCCGTTTCAAATGCTTCTCCATTTTCTTCTTCTGTTTCAGCGTCTAATTCTTCGATTTTTTGTATATTGGTGTTTATAGCATAGCGTTTGTGGGCAAATGGCGGAATGAACTCATCATAGATGTCTGATTCATCTGGTAGTTTTAATACTACTAGTTCTTTTTGCTCAGATGCTTTAGGCAGTTTATTTTTAAAATGGACAACGCCATTTATAACTTTAAAGTACGATGCTTTTTCTGGCATTTCTGCTTTTGAGGTCTCTTTAAGTGGAATAATTTGAACTTGTTGACTTGAAGTTTCTCCCACTTGTACTTTTGTTTTCGCACTTTTAGGCTTATCCTTCTCTGTTATTTTTATTTCTGGTAAATGTTGTTGGCCAGGAATGCTTCTTGTAGAATCAGTTATCACGAGTGTGCTCTGTTTTTCAGATTGTTGACTGTGATCTGATATTTGTTGAATTTTTGGCGTCGTTTTTTGATTCTGTAAAGTTGTTGAGTTCATTTTAAATGTTGTTTCGTGTACTTCTTTTGATTGTTGACTATTAGTAGATGATTTAGTTTCTTCTGGAGGATTATTTTCTACTTTTTGTTTTTCATTATCCTTTTGTGCTGCATGTTGGTCCATAACGAAAACTTTTTGACTTCGTGTTGAAAATAGATGTTCAACTTTCCTAGTTGTTCTCTTTATTGAATACATGCCTTTTTTCACAAATTTTTGCTTAGATATCTTTGATGTTAAAAGCTCAGTTATTGGTTGAGTTATTTTAACTCTTTTTGCTGGCTGTGTTTTTCTATCTGGCAACTTAAGTGGAAGTCTCGTACTATATACAGCAACTAGGTGATCGTTTTGTGGTGGAATTTTTACAGTGTTTTCCGGAGTCATAGCACTGTCAATCAGAAAACTGTCGAGAGCGTTATTTGATACAGCTTCTTTTCTTTTTTTGCCACTTTTTTCACGATAGTCACCTGCCAATTGTACTAAAATTGTTTTCAAAACTTTATCAATTTCTTTCTGAAGTTTCTTCCCATCTGTTATTATTGTTTTTAATAAAAGATGTATTTCTTTTTCTTTCTTTTCTAACTCTGCTGACATTTCCTTAATTGTACTGATGAGCCGTGGTATGATTTCTTTTGACAATTTCTTGTATTCCCTGTAAATGTATATTTCTGTTATTTTTCATATATACTTGGTCAGTACAGGTTAGACCCTTCAGAATATTGGATAATATCTCTTAACATTTTCATAATAAACAGAAAAAAAAAACTTAAATCTTTTAAAAAGAAAATAAAGTAACAGATCGAGGAATGCCTAGTTAGACTAGTGGTTGATGGGGTCCTATGTTCCGAGGTCGGTCAAAGTGATATAAGATTCTTTCAGGTAGAATCTATTTGGAAATAAGGCTGGATTTAAGCCCGGTTGATGATATGAACGTTCCCTCTTAGGCTGCCTGTCCACTGAACCGGAGCGAGGCAGCGGAGCGGAGAATGGCAGCGGAGTGGAGCGGAGTTGCGGACAGTGTCTGTCCATTGATGCGGAGCGAGGTAGTGGAGCGGAGTTACGGACTGTGCGGAGCGAGGTAGCGGAGCGGTGTTGCGGACTGTGCGGAGCTAGACCGAGTTCACGCGACGAGTAATAATTCCCCGCTCCGGTTCCCCGCTCCACTTCCCCGCTCCGTATCCCCGCTCCACTTCCCCTCTCCGCTTCTCCGCTCCGTTTCTCCGCTCCGCTTCCCGGTTTTGTATGAATTTTTAAACCAGTTCGCAAATCCCTGTCCACTGAAGCGGAGCGGAGGTTTTATGCAATTCCATTGGTTAATATTGGCACACCGCTACTCCGCTCCTCTCCTCTCCACTCCAGTGGACAGGCAGCCTTACGTGGGACCTAAACATAACTGGTCAAAATCATCATCGTCTTCCTATACTTGTCTCATGTTACGTGGGGTTGAGCCAAGATGTTTTCTTTTTCATTCTCCCCTGTCAACCGTCACGCTATCATTTACTCCCTTCTCTTTTATATCATTCCTCACACAATTCATCCATCTTTGGCCTTCCATAACTGGTCAAAATGTGGGTTAAATATTAAAATTTAAATTCATAATATTTTATTTTTCATGAACCTACATGGGCACTTATGAAACGTCAGAAGCCAGGTGCTCGGTTCCAATTGGTCGTTTCTTATGGAGAAGAGAAGGCAAGAAACTCCACTGTTTAAACGAAAGGCGTTTCCGTTATCCCGCAATAGTATGTATAGCGTCCAAACATGCAAACAGAAAAAATGCTTTGTTTTTTTTCATAATACAATATATACAATAAATATTAAATTCATACGTAAAAGAAACACTGTACACACGCACTTGTCTTCAACGTGGAAATTCAAGTGCGATGAGTAGGTATATAATTATGGACGCTACGATTGCGGGTTAAGAGCGTTTATTCTGAAAGTGAGCAACGTCTCAAATAGATGTCAAATATTTCGCTGTTTTGATTAACTTGGCATTATAATTGTATGGAAATAAGAAATGTGGCTAACAAACTAGAATATTAATAATGAATTGCAATTATAACATTGAATTTGATGTTGTAACCGTTTTAGGTGTAAAAAAGGCATTTGGAAAGTTTCCAAATACCATTTTTACATCTAAAACTAAATATTCGGTGAAACGATATTAATTATTGCATTTCATAATCAATATTTTTGTTCACTAGTTTGCCACACTTCATATTTCCATACAGAAATATTGCCAAATTAATCAAAACAGGTAAATACATATTTGACAGCTATTTACGCGTTGGCGGAACGCCACCTTCCGTTAAAAATATCAATAGTATATTTCGTTGTATCAATAGTATGTACATCTCTATCTACCCCTTCAGAAATTTTTGGCGTGATGTTATGTTATTTATTCGGGTTCGGGTTTTGCAAACAGGCAAGTAATAAAATTATTTTATACAAATTGGTCTTTTTTTTTTTTGAGGGTGGGAAGTCATCAAATGACTTCTCCCGCTCCGGGTGGAGCGAGAGGGTGTGTCAGACTTTTACTGACTAAAACCCACCCGTGTTCCTTCCGTTGCCTGTGTGCCGGGGCCGCGATATCCCTTTCGGACAAACCCGCAACCCCAGCAGGCGTTGGTCCTTACGGACCCCGTCAGTTGGTGCTGACATCCCTTTGAGGCGCGCGTGGTACACAACGCGCCGTCGACCCGGGCCTGGTCCTTATCGGACGGCGAGCTGCCCATTGCTCCCCGTCCGCAAGCCCGCGCCTACGGTGGCCGGAAGTCGGCTCACGACTCCCGACGCAAGGGGCGTCTCCTGCGGTGACTAGGGGCGCGAGGGCGTGCATCTTGCCTCTCCCTCGCGCGCTCCGCCTCCTCTTTCGCGAGCATTACTGCTTCGCAGAAGGAAGTGACGGCCTCCCGTGCACTCCCGCTCCGGACCTTGGCCTGAACCAGGGCCGGACACGATAGATCGCCGCCGCCGATTGCCTCCGTGAAGACACGGCGGTGCTCCGCCCAAGCCGGGCAGACCTCCACCGTATGCTCCACCGTGTCCTCCGGGCGATCCACACAATGGTGACACCCGGGCGTTTCCTCCCGCTTTATCCTGAACAGGAACCTCCCGAAACAACCGTGTCCGGTGAGGACCTGCGTACCTGCGTACCTGCGTGACGACCTGCGGAAGGTGAGGGGCCGTGGCGCCTCTCTAGCCACTCCTCAAAGAGGAGACTTATCGCCACAATTGTGGCGTGCCCAGCGCTGGGTTGCGATAATCGTACTCTTCATGCCGCCATGAGATCCCGCCGGAGCTCTGTCCGCTGAGCTGTGATTTCTCGCGGCAGCGGAGTTATGCCCCGGCGTTTCGCCTCCTCGCGACACTCCCAGATGTGCGCGAGGACTCCAATGCAAATTGGTCTCAGGTAGCAATTTTGCAAAATAGTTAAACAAATGAATGTCACCCATACCACCAAGGATTAAACATTATTTCTGCAAAGATTTTGCATCTTTGTCAACATTTCTTAGAAAACGATTTCACTTTCATGTTGCTTAATTTTTTTTTGCAAAAGCATTGTTTTTATGAATGGTGTTTGACATAAAAGTAAAAGTGATAGACAAACAATTATTGTTATTGTTTTAAATAATTTAAAAGTGCAAGGATACTCAGAATAAGATAAATCAGTAAAGGTAAGGATTAGACTAATTAAATGTACTGTCATGGAAATAAGCCTATTGTTAACTGCGCCGTTTCATTAACATTTTATAGTTACCTTATATGTATACAGGGTGGATTTTTGAGCTGGGGCAGAAAGGGTAGGTGGTACCTTAATCATTGTCGCTACAGGAAAATGGTCTTAGGAGACTGTCCTTAACTTTTTGAGACATATTGATCTACATTCACAGATTTTCTAAAAAAGTTAAATTCAGCAAGAAAATGGGCAGTTTTCACAAAAACTTTTTTTGATGCCATTCGATCCTGTTTCTTATAAGGATCAAAAAACTCTGTCGAACCAACTGGGGTTTGAGTACTAGAAAAGTCAGAAATCGCAATAAAACTTTTCCCATACATTAGACGTGGGAATAAGAATACAATCTACTTTTTTGATGGATAGACTGGCCGAAAATAAACAAAAAAAGAAGGAATTTAAAATTTCGAACAAAAGAAAGTTTTGGTAGTTTGTTGTTCGGAGTTAATTTTTTTTGTTTATTTTCAGCTAGTCTGTCCATAACAAAAATAAAGTTGGAGTCTTTTTCCTACCTTACGTATTGAAAAAGTTTTTTGAGATTTTTGACTTTTCTAGTACACAAACTTCAATTACTCCAATATCTTTTTTTGATCCTTTTAAGAAAAAGGATCGATAGGCATCAAAAAAAGTTGTTTGTGACAACTACTTATTTTCTTGATTCCTGTCCATTATTTTCAAAATCTGTAATTTTTTGTCAGTTGTAACATAACACAACATCACGCCTGTATTTCTCGAAGGGTTAGGCAGAGGTGTACCTAAAGTACACCCACATTTCGGCAGTTATATTTAAGTCCTATGGAATAGGGAGCGAGCTTGTTGCCATCAACCGGGCACAAATCCAGACTCCGGGCGGATTCTAGATAGAAAAACCAAGTAACAATTTTCCCGACCCGGAAATCGAACCCGGGACCTCATGCCCAGCAATAGGACTTGCGACCAAGGAGGCAGTCAGCTATATGAACAGACAGCTGTGCTGCTGGGGAGTTTGTTGCGCCACTTCTTCTTCCCAGCTTAAGCACTAGGAAGTGGTGAAGGGTGGGCGTTTTTGGGGGACTGTCTTATGTAATTTCGACGTTCGAAAAGTGCTGATTCTCAGCCTAGTTTGAATAAATGACTTTTGATTTTGATTTTAGATTTTATAAACACACCTTTAATTATCAAGTAGAGCACTTTTTACCCTGAAAATCTTTGTAAATCAGCGAACCATATCAATTCCGTTTTTAAAACATTGCAGTTAAAAATAAATGTATCGCATTTAACATAGACAGCGCCATAGAATAATGAAACCGCATAGAAGTGAAACTAATATTCTCTCCGTTATTTGATCCTTAAGAAAGAGACAGAATTATGAGTGAGAAAGACAACGCTCTACAAGGCCTAACTGTTCTGACACATGTCATAGTCACGTCCAGTTACGCCACACTATTTTAATTTTTTTAAATTTTTCGTCGGTTATAAAAAAATAATCTGCTGTTCCATACATTTTGACCGCGTAGGTAATGCAGTTTGCTATGGAACAGTAGATTTGAAAAAAAATAACTGACGCAAAATTTCAATCAGGAGTGTTCAGAATCATGTACTGTATCCATGGTATCAGTTTTCGTGTCGATGGGATGCCACACCGTATAAACACTGAAAGAGCAGTTGTGGCCTAGTCTGAATAAGCTGTCGACAACCTCCTAGGTGGAAGGTAGGTCCAGATGACATAAAAAAAAAAAAAAGTGATGGTCCAGTGGTAACGGCCGCGACTTACAAGTTGTAGGTCGTAAATTCGAACCCAGACAGGCGCTTTACTTTGTGTAAATTATTCCATCACCACTGCTCTCAAAACGGTGAAGGAAAACATCGTGAGGAAACCGGCATTTCTTAGAATCCAAAAAATTTAAGACATGTGACATCTACCAACCCACACTGGGCCCGCGTGGTGGATTACGGCCCACTCCCTCTCACTGAGAGGAGGCCCTGAGTCCTGAGGAATATTATAGGTTAATTATAAAATAAAAATGCTGAAGCAAGTAAGCTTGCTTCGTAACGCATAGCCTGCGCGTTTCTTATGCAAAGTGTAGTTATAAGTTTCTCATTCGAATATAAAATTTATTAGTGTGAAGTCAATGTTCAAATTATTATATTCTTTTAACACACTTCACGTTCACTATCGCATAATCGAATATGAACATTACGGGCAAAAGAATAAGGTTTATATTCGATAATGAAACAGTACCTAGGCATTTAGAATGATTTCGAATCGAGTGTCGCATCTGTAGATTTTTTGTTTATGGCATCACTAATAAGTATGTCTGTCTGACTGTCCATTTGACCCTAAATGACAGTAAGAGGAACTATTTTTAAAATGGTTACAATGATTTTTAAAACCCTTTTAACTATTGCAGAGGATCCGAGTATATTTTTTTTTTAAACGTTAGTTTTGCAAGTTTTTTCATGTGGGTTTCCTCTTAGTGGTGGTTTTGATATTCAGGTTTTTGAGAACTGTTGGTTTCTTATTGTTATAAAGTGTTTTTTTAGGGTTTCGTGCGTTAAACATGGCATAATATCACGACATTCCCCGATGAGATAGACAGAGTTGTTTAATAGGTACAATCACATTTGCCCAATGCCAAAAAGTAGGGAATCCTTATAGCCTGTTAGACTTCTCCGCCTCTGTACATTTGTGTGCTTAAAATATTAAAAATATAAATAAATAAAGAAATGAAGGAAAATAGAAAAGAAATGCGCTTATTGGCCTTAAAGCAAAAAAAACATAAAACTATAAAAACAGAAAAGTTATATAAACTAAAACCCAATTGTACGACAAAAAGTCAAGTAAAAAGGTATAAACAAAACATCACAGACAGACTTATTAACAATCCGGAGACTCACTTAATCTGTTCGATTTATTACTGCCCTTACACGTGGGTAGTATTATTTTAACTTTGATTACTTTTTTTTTTTTTTTTGAGTTAAATAATATACAGGGTGGCAGGGACATCGACGTGAAGCCGGCTACCATGGATTCAGTACATGATTCTGAACCCCCCTGCGTAGAAATTTTTCGTCGGTTATTAAAAAAAAAAAATCAGCTGCTCCATACATTTTGACCGCGTAGGTATTACACTTTTCTATGAAACAGCTGATTTTTTTTTAATAACCGACGAAAAATTTCAACGCCGTGGGGTTCAGAATCATGTACTGAATCCATGGTTACCGGCTTCGCGTCGATGTCCCTGACACCCTGTACAATTTTTGAAATGTGCTCATCAAGCCACTTCATTTGATACCATTTTTTTTTTCTTTATTTTCTGTTTCATGACTTAATGTCCTCTAGAGGGCGCCATACTGATTTAATGTAACATCATATAGCCTATAACTAGAGGACGATCCACGCTTCCAACGATACCTCATTTGTCAAAATATGATCAGGAGTTTAGAAGATATGAGGTAACAGATGAACATACATACATTAATATCGTCAAAATCATAACCCTCCTGTTTGCTTCGTCGTAGTCGGGTAAAAACAATGATGAATGAAAGGGGACGAGCCTATTGCCACTAATCGAGACACAAATTCAGACTTTTATTATTTTTTGCCTAGACAGGTATAAAAAAACGAAGTTAAATTATTTTCTCAAAGATCTACCTATCAATCTGCCCAACCTTTTCCCAACTATTTTAGGGTCGGTTTTCAGTCTAACCGGATGCAGCTGAATACTAGTACTTTACATGGAGCGACTGCCTATCTGTTAATTCAAAGATGGATATTTACCCTAAAACATAAACCGGCATTTTTATATTAAAACCAAATAAAAATTATGGGGTAATCAGTATTATATTAAGACGCATCGCCCTTCACCACGCCCCTTCGCCGTTCGCCACGCCCCTTTCGGTTATTTACGGCTAAGCAAGGTTATTTGTACCGCACATTTTTAATTTAATTCCTTCAGATATATTGAGCATCTTAGATCTACATAATTGTCGTTTAATATCTCAGAAATTGCTGAAACCATTAAGGGTAACAAGTTAGCTCGGCAAAATTATATTTGTAGACTGAGCCCATGTGTGTGTGTTTGTGAAGGGAGCGGCAAATTTCATGCCCCTAGCCGCCGCAGGAGACGCCCTGAGCGTCGGGAATCCCGGGCTGATTCACGGTGACCAATGGGTCGCTCGCCGTCCGATAAGGACCAGGCGGGCGACGGCGCGTAGTGTTCCACGCGCGCCTCAGAGAGATGTCAGCACAACTGACGGGGTCCGTTAGGACCGATGCCCGCCGGGGTCGCGGGAAAGTTTGAAAGGGATACCGTGGCCCCTGTCAACGAAGAACAGGTAACTGAAAGAACACTGGTGGGTTTTAGTCAGTAAGAGTCTGACACGCCCCCCGCTCCGCCCAGAGCGGGAGAAGTTATTTGATAACTTCCCAACCAAAAAAAAGCCCATGTTCAGGAGCTCATGGCTAAATAATAACAGCCCCAATGGTCAATCGAAGGTTAACTACGCTTGCCGAGGCCGAATTGTGGATGGATGACCATCCATTTCATATCGAGATCTCTCCATGTCTCGGAAAGCACGTTACGTACGCTATTGGTCCCGGCTGTCATTCGTAGATCTTTGACAGTCGTTACGGGTAGTCCCCAAGTCTGACAACCAGTCTTACCAAGGGGTATCGTGTTACCCTCGCTCCATGTAAAATACTAATAATTAACTGCATCCCGTTAGACTAGAAGCTGACCCCCAACGTAGTTGGGAAAAGTCATTTCGTATTTAAAATGAAACGGTAAATATGAAATGTGGCTAAATTGACATTTAAATGCAAGAAAGTTTTCTAGGAAAGAAATAATAAGTATCACATTTATTTTAAACCTATACTGACCAGAAAATTAAAAATTCAAAGCTAAAAGCAATTTTAATTACCAACCTGACTAATAACTATCGTATTTTCCCAGTAATCGGTATAAAATCGATATCGGAACCGATATAATATTCATAATCGAGTCACCCAGATTGTCCTGGCAAAGGAATAGTTGGAAAAAGGCAAATTTTAGTGATACGACACGATTCAGATACGATTGGTGATGTTGAAAAGTCTTCTATCCTAACTAAAATTCATATTATAAATGTGTAAGTAAGTTTCTTTGTTACGCTTTCACGGTAAAACGGCTAAACGGATTTAAATGAAATTTGGCACATGTGTAGACCGTGACCTAAGTTAGGGCATGGAATTTTTTCTTTTTATCCCGATATTCCCACGGAATCGAGACATATGCCGCGGGTCGCAGCTAGTTTTCACATATTATTATGTACTTGGGGTGGAGACGTGGTGGCCTGAAACCCAGGCTTCGGCTTCGCTTAGGCACCAGTCTCCCACGATATTTTTCGTTGAGCCCAAGACTGGACAATATTGTTCTTTGTTACTATATTTCCTAAGGATATTGTGGTGAGAAAATAAATAAATATTTTTTATTTATTTATGATATTGGATGGCTGCCAATCTGACGGCTCACCTGATGTTTCACGTCACAGTAAACACCGCCTACATCTACATTTCCATAGGTAGTTATGGGTAAACAAAAAAAACCACGTGACGAGACAGCTGTCAATTAACCACTAACACACGCTAAATTGAAGAGTTCAACTGTGACGTTGAACTCTTCAATTTAGCAACGTTATAATTCGTTGACGTTTAGAGTTTGGGCTCTTTACAATAGGCAGATTACAAAATATTATATTATTATTATAAATCTAACTAAAAAGTTGTGCTCAAACAGTACGAAGATTAGTTTAAAAGTAAATGATAAAGTTTAATATAAGAGGAAACTATTGTAAAAATCTAAAATAAATTTAATTTGGTTATATCGTATTTTTTTTAAACATACTATTGTCATCTTTAAAAACCAAATTGGAAAATTATCAAATAACTTCTCCCGCTCTCCGTGTCAAATTTTTTCTGACTAAAACCCACCCGTGTTCCTTCCGTTGCCTGTGTGCCGGGGCTGCGATATCCCTTTCGGACAAACGCGCAACCCTGGCAGGCATTGGCCCTAACGGACCCCGTCAGTTGATGCTGACATCTCTTTGAGGCGCACGTGGAACACAACGTGCCGTCGACCCGGGTCTGGTCCTTATCGGACGGCGAGCTACCCATCGCTCACTATCCGCAAGCCCGCGCCTACGGTGGCCGGAAGTCGGCTTGCGACTCCCGACGCCCGGGGCGTCTCCTGCGGCGACTAGGAGCGCGAGGGCGCGAATCTTGCCTCTCCGTGACCGTGCGGTATCCTCGGACCAGCCTAATGGCCATGGCCCTTTGGGACGCGTTCAATCGGCGGGCTGGTCGCAGAGTTAAAGAACGCGCCCACACCGGTGCCCCGACCGGTGCCCATGTCTAGCAAACTAAAACACAGTAACGCTGCTTGGCGGTGAAAATAAGAATGGGAAAGTAGGTTAGTATCTACTTCCCCGTAAAGATCTTTCAAAAAGAGCTCTAAAACTAGGTATCTAACTGCCTCATGCCTTCTTCTCATGGGGGGAGATAGGTAGACACTACAGACGCCACCTGCTATGATTCTCACATACTCCTTTCGCCTCGTTTACGTCTCATACATCTGGTCATACACGCACGCCGTCAGCGAGTACTACGCACCTGACCTTTCTGAAGAACATCACCAATGATGACATGTAAATATGTCCTTCTAGGGCGTCTCTCTCGGCGTTTCCACTCACATCTGCCTTGTAAATACTTTTTGTTAGTCGCCTTTCATTCATCCTTCCTACATGACCATACATGACATCTTTAGGGCCGAGTAACACCGGAATGCGGCCTCGCGCGACCTCCAGATCCCACGTGCCTAGTCTCCTCTTGACTAGTTTAGTTTCTACATTACATACTCGTGTCCACCCGCGGTGCCGCGAGCGGCCTCGCGTCGCCGCTGGCAGCCGCAGGCAGAACCACCGACAAGATGCGCGTGGCGCGCGGCCGCTCGCGGCACCAAACCCGGCCTCGAGACCTTTCAAGCTTTTCAAGCGATACTCGTCTTTTAAGTATGTAGATAAAGTTTAAAATTATTTCACATTGAAAGTGCTCGCCGCGTCGCTGCCAGCCGCTGCCATTCCGGTGTGACCCGACGCTAAGCATACTCTTTAAAAATGTTGTCAGTACATCTTCTTTTAAACCGAATCCTTGCGTTACCACGTAACTACTTGAAATGAGTAAATGAACACCAGTCGCGGGTGTTAAAACTCTTATTAGTAATGGCGTATGCTTAGTTTCCTATAAGTAGTGCTTGCATAGGGTTGTCAATGTTCTCTTAGGAGAAACAAATGAAATGAAATTAGGTTCTATGATACGGATCCATAGATTTTAGCTATATCTTGTCCATTCCTCAGTTAGTCTTTTCGGCGTTCTCTCGCGTCCGGCCCTGGTTCAGGCCATGGTCCGGAGCGAGAGTGCATGGGAGGCCGTCACCTCCTTCTGCAGCAGCAGAAGCAGTTATGCTCGCGAAGGAAGAGGCGGAGCGCGCGAGGGAGATGCAAGCTGCACGCCCTTGCGCCCCTAGTCGCCGCAGGAGACGCTCCGGGCGTCGGGAGTCGGCCACCGTAGGCGCGGGCTTGCGGACGGTGAGCAATGGGCAGCTCGCCGTCCGATAAGAACCAGGCTCGGGTCGACGCCGACGGCGCGTTGTGTCAGCACCAACTGACGGGGTCCGTAAGGACCAATGCCTGCTGGGGTTGCGGGTTTGTCCGAAAGGGATATCGCGGTCCCGGCACACAGGCAACGGAAGGAACACGGGTGGATTTTAGTCAGTAAAAGTCTGACACGCCCTCTCGCTCTGCCCAGAGCGGGAGAAGTCATTTGATGATATCCCATACCCAAAAAAAAAAAAAAAATGGCGTATGAGGAACAGGGTGTAAAGTCCACTCATCCTCTACTGAAAACGGAGGATCTTCCGACCAGACGGGTGTCGTGTCTGGCGGGCAACTGCCCAACGATTGATGTCGGATAGTCATATTTATATCGTTCCCGCGGTTAATGTCCCGTCTAGCCAGTCTAGCCCGGAGTTTGAAAGTTGGCGGTGTGATACCTCCGTGCCTCGGAAAGCACGTTAATCCGTTGGCCCTGCGCCTGGTCTCTCTCCAGTCGTGTCGGATTGCCGTCCCATCGGACTATGAGAGTGAGGGAAGAGAGAGTGCACCTGCGGAAATTGGTCGCCTTGGCCGAAATTCGGTCTAGAGGACTTAATTATAGGCTACTATATTTTTAAGGAACAATTTTGAATTTTTCATAGTTTTTCCACACAGAGTCTGTCAATTTTATACCACTGATAAAAGTAACGTCGGAAAATGAGAATGTTTCTGCAGAGCCAGTTGGTATTCCTATAAGCACAAAGATTTCAGCACCCTAATTAAATTAAATAAAACACTCGGGAGGGGCTCGTGGCTACGCTTGCCGAAGCCGGCCAGTGGATGGGTGACCATTGCATATCGAGACACGTCAGTGCCTCGACAAGCACGTTAAGCCGTTCGTCCCCGGGGCGACGCACGGTGGATCGAAAATCGGCTGTAGAAGACATAGGATCTCGATTTCTTAAATGTTATTGTTTTTGCTGGAAATGACTTCTGCTGATCATTACTATGTACAAAATTGACACCCGAGTTAATTCTGCCCAAAAACGAAGGAAATATATATTTTTTAAGAAAAATTTGTATGAAGCTAGTATGAAAAATCGAATTATCTCCTAAACGGCATGTTTAACCGTAATATCCTTCGAGGTGGTCATAGTGCTAATTATTTATGATTTTTTGGTTGCCGATTTGACGAAAAATTTAATGCCGTTTTTTTAAAAAAATCGTCAAAATATTTTTATTTATTTTTACATGTAAAACGATCCCTTTTAGTGTCCAAATTAAAAAGTTCGATATGTTATTAACCCAAATATTAAGAACACACAAAACAAGAAAAATTCAATAAAAAAATTGCTGTTTTTTTGACACATTTTTATTAATTTAAATAAAAAAAGATTATCAAACTCTTATTTAAGTAACATATAAAGTTATATTATATGCAAAATAATTTAATTTAAGGAATTAATACTAAGCATTTGTAAAATAAAGTAAAATAAATAAAAAAAAAGACAAAATATCATTAAATATTACAAAAAAAAAACCCAAACAGACTCAAATACAAATTTACAAATAAGTACATATATAATTTTTTTACAAATTTTCCTTATCACTCTCGTTGTCAGACTCCAATTCTGAGTCAGCATCCAGATTGGATATATCCAAAAACTCGAACTCAGTTTCCTGAAATTGAATTAAGTCGAGAGTTTCAGCAAAAAAGCTCTGCTTTTTCTTGGCATCTAACTTAGGCCTTTGTGCACTTAGCAAAGGATCCGAAGAAACAACAAGCATATTTAAAATGTCTTGATTGGAATCCTGCCTGCTTCTTTTCCGCGAATGATGTTCTCGAAACCTCCTAAAATCTTTGTTTCGAGACTCTGAGGCTTCTTCCGAGAGAGTCCCAATCGGCACAATATAATTTTTCTCAATTATGTCAGCCCCATGGATTAATAATTTATGAACGGTTGACGACATGTAGTACCAGTCGTATAATAATACGTACTTTTCTGCTGTTTTGCGGGCATAATCTCTAAATTTTATTATATCAACCTGCTCTCCAGACGTAATTGCTTGTAAAATTACAGCAAATCTTTTGATGAGGTCTTCATCCAAACCGGTTATAGCTGCGGTTTTATTAGGAAACTCAAAGAATTTTCTTGCAGTATTCCCGTCATTGGTGGTTCCCGAGCCTTGTTTTACTATATCAATCAACAGATTGAGCTCATCTTTGAATTTATTTTGAATTATTTTCTTCCTTGTCTGTAGCATTTCTTTGTGCTCATCACTTCTCGCTGCCCACCGTTTGAAGTCGAGCCTGTATGCAATGTGTAACAGACATTCCATACAATTTATACGGGCGTGTAGGGATGACAAGCCAAATTCATACAGGTCAGAACACACAATTTTTGATGTTACAGCATCTAAGCGGTTCATTTCTGTAGGCTTTGCTAAGCACAGGTAGCACGATGCATTTGATCTAGCTTCAGAAAGGTAAGTGCAAACTTTAGCGTCGATCATCGTCATCATTAGTTCATGAGTCACCCTATTATTATTATTGCACTCTGTGGGGATAAGGGCCTCAATTTCTTCATCCATTTGTTTTTTCAGCTCAAGGACAACTGCTTCACTCTCCTTTACAAAAGTAAACTGAACTGGACGACAATACAAAACTGAGCATGGTTTTGGGTTCGTCCATAAGATGTTGTCTCCATCTGTCAGTTTAAGTGGCACCAAGGAGGTCATGAAAATGCTCGAGTCATCTTCCTCACCCTCCATTTTCTGCTTGTATCGGCTTTGGTTAGAAGCACCATCAAATCCCCACTTGGATATCAGCTTCAACTGCTTGTTATGCTCTTCCTTAGAAAGGCTTTGAAGGATTCTTGTAACTGTGATATCAAGTAAAGCTTGAAGTGTAATCCTAGCCGATGAATCAGTAACTGTCACTGATTGCTTCGGAGGGTAGCAATCAAGCTTAGTTTGTTGCACTTTATAGTAAGATGGATAAAAATCCTTAGCACCTTCTCGAATGGCAGCCTCTCGCAACGTAATATATTGCCACTTTGAGAGTTTTAGCGAAAGAAGCAATCCAAGCGCCTTTTCTGACGTAAATATGATTGTTTTCGCTGGTTTCTTAAGCGTTTCATTTAATTTAGCGGCTGCTTCAGGATTTTTCATCATGTGTTCGATGACAGAGGCGATATCTCCATGCCCTTCTTCTTTTAAACGTGCTGCAGCTGCATATGCCAATTCACTGGAATCTTCGCCTGTGTGTTCATCAGATCTTCTCTTTTTTTGTTTACTTCCCAGATCTTCGAATGGTTTACGCGATCTTTTCGTCATTGTTCCAATGGACGTTGATGTCGACGGTTCTGGAGAGACTGAGGGCGCTCTTGGTATCTCATCAACACTTGGTTCTTGATTAACTAAAGTTTGCACAAAACTCGGCCAATCAATATTTGCTCCCAACCAATTCTCGTACTTTCTCCTGAAATTATCAAGGAATCGGTTGGATTTCTGCCACCTTTGTAAAGCGGCTCGCGTAAATCTCCGACAAAATTCTTTGAGAACAACACGATCTTCGTCAGACAGGCAATCGCCTATGCGGGATACAACTGCACTGAACAATACTTCATGATCAAATGAAGTACTCTCACTTCGTAGAAGAACAAACAAGTCTAAATTCGTGGTTAAACTTTCCATTCTAAGATTTTATAGTCGCAGATTTAGTGTTAGCAGTTACACAGTTGTGAACAAACTAAATTATAAAACTAAACTTTAGCCCTTTTATTGCAAAACGCCAATAATTAGGTAACTACCCTCATTAGTTATCTTCTCATTAGCTAATGAAAATTTATAATTGTCACTAACTATTCTTAGAACTCATAGCACTGCTAATTAACAAATTAGCTTACTTATCAGGAAAAGTTGAATGTAATCCATAGTTGGCATTGTCGTGAGATATTGAAAATCATTAAATCACCTATAAAGACTCATTAGAAGACACAGTGTAGTTACTTAATCACTTCTTTTCGGACTCATTAGAAGAGTAAACAATTGGTAATTTGGTTGTATGAAAAGTTTTAAAACTCATGATGTGTTGATAAATATCTAGCTCAAGCATAGTTGTCTACGTGTGGGTGTACTATAAACCTCTGCCAACTCCTTCGGAAATATAGGAGTGATGCTATTTTATGTTACGTGTAGTTAAAAGTCCGTGTTCTTCAACATAAACACTAAAAGGAATCGTTTCATATGAAAAAACAAATGAAAATATTTTGACGATTTTTAAAAAAAAACGGCATGAAATTTTTCGTCAAATCCGCAACAAAAAAATTATAAATAATTAGCACTATGACCACCTCCAAGGATATTACGGTTAAACATGCCGTTTAGGAGATAATTCGATTTTTCATACTAGCTCCATACATTTTTTTCTTATAAAAATTATAACTCTTCCATTTGTGCACACATTTACTTCATATGACATTTTATAGAACAGTAATGATCAGCAGAAGTCATTTCCAGCAAAAAAAATAACATTTAAGAAATCGAGATCCTATGTCTTCTACAGCCGATTTTCGATCCACCGTGCGACGGCGCGTTGTGTTCCACGCGCGCCTCAAAGAGATGTCAGCACCAACTGACGGGGTCCGTAAGGGCCAATGCCTGCCAGGGTTGCGAGTTTGTCCGAAAGGGATATCGCGGCCCCGGCGCACAGGCAACGGAAGGAACACGGATGGGTTTTAGTCAGTAAAAGTCTGACACGCCCTCCCGCTCCGCCCAGAGCGAGAGAAGTTACTTGATAATTTCCCACCCTCAAAAAAAAAAAGCCGTTCGTCCAGATGTTTTATTATTTTATTATTTTTATTCGTAGATCTTTGACAGTCGTTACGGGTCAGCCAGAGCCCTAAAAGGCTGACAATCTATCTTACTAAGGGGTATCGGGTTACCCAGTTACTGGGTTTTAGAGGTCAGATAGGCAGTCGCTCTATGTAAAATACTGGTATACAGCTGCATCCGGTTAGACTGGAAGCCAACCCCCAACTAAGTTGGGAAAAGGCTAAGCAGATTGATGATAGATTCATTTGAAAAGTGACACAAATGGAGCCCTTAAAAAAGAACTTACAAAGAGTTCTGATTTAGAGCCAACCCTAGAAAATCATAAATAATACAATATCTTAGGCGCACGCTATAATGAATGGGACATGTACTTTTTAATTACGAACCAGAAATAATACCTACGTATATGTATTAAGTACCAATTATATTGAGAAATTATTATTTTAATTATCAAATAATTAGCTGGGATATATTAAGTTTATTATAATATCGAACTTCTTTTTGACCTACTTCTGTAAAAATTAGTATAGTAATAATTATTACTTTCATTGGAGCAGGTTGTGTTAAATAATTTCTGCCCACGCCCATTGAACGTGGCGTGAGTTTCAGGGCTCGGTTAACGGTATATTATGTTTTTCGAAACGGTTTCGTCTTAAAAACCTAAGAAACGTTTTATTTCGGTTACGTTCGAACGGAACGTTATTAAAACGTTTTTGATGAAGAACAAAATTTTTATGGTTCTTGGAATAAAACGTTTTTAACCGTTTTTAAATAGTTTTGTGTTGATCGATAGGAATCTCGCAACACAACCCAAATAAATACGTATGTGGCAAGCGCATTGGAATAAATGATCTGATGTAATGAAGATACGGTACAATTCAACTAAACAAGTTTATGCTTGTGGGCCCGCACGCCCCGTGCGCGGCTGCGTGCTGCGGAATAAACCGGGTTTTTTTTAATGTTCTCATATCGTTTTCGTTCCGAACAAAATGTTGTACTGGTTGGACCAGTTCTTTGTCCAACCAGTACAACATTTCGTTCAAACAAAATGTTGATGTTGATGTTGTTGTTTGTACAAAACGTTTTAAAAACATTATTAACGTTTTAATAACGTTTCCGAGCTCTGGTGAGTTTATGTATGTATGTATGTATTTCTTACTTTCTTATGACCCTGTTTATTTGTGGTTTTATTAGGTAAGACTTCCACATTGGTTTTGTGGTAGCAAGCGGTACTGGTTGGTCCTGATCCGATTCCGAGGGAAGGTCAATAGAGTTATTGATTTGTTTTTCCAATTGGAAAATAATGGTATTTGAGCGCTGACCCCGTGTGTTACTGGCTACTTATTTAGCAATCTCATTTGGCTACTATAGTTAGTCAGAGGTAGTCATGGCTACGCAGCCAGCGACGTCGCCATGACGTCCCAGTGTCCCAGTGTGTTAGTGCCAAAAGTGTTACCGAGAAGTTACATAAACTATGTAGTTTGGGAACAAAGAAAACGGTTGATGGACTGTATGACAGATGTTTTGGCTAGAAAGGACCGACAACCGCGCTGACGACTGATAAAGATTTGTATGGGAGAAAGAGACATGCAACCGATCTCAAGTAAATTGAGATAAGGGCTCGAGAACGGTGATGATGTTGACGGAGTTCTCTATAAGCCGATAGCTGACGCTTTACACCAGTGAATGGTTCACTCGAATGAAGGTTAATTTTTTTTTCATTCGACGTGCACACGGCAAGGACAATATATATATATAAGAATTATCTGCCGGTGACTTCGTCCAACCTCAACCTTCCTCAAGAATTAAGCTATCCAATGCAAGAAGAATTTTTCAAATCCGACTGATAGTTCCAGAGATTACCCCCTACAAACAAACTTGCAAACAAAGATGGTGAAAGATGTTCGATTTTGTCGAACCTCGTTTGTGGCAGCAACTATATCGCCACATGCAAACTACGCATCAAAGACACAAAATCCTGACGTCACACAAATCGTCAATATCAATCGTTGACGCAGCAGTTGCCCGCCCGACACGACACCCGTCTGGTCGGAGGATCCTCCCTTTTCAATAGAGGATGAGCGAACTTTGCACCCTGTTCCTCATACCTCTAAACGTTGAATCGATTCAATAATGAATTAATTTTTCACTTCTGATTCATTTTGTGTTCAGACGTTTCACTTCGAGTGAAAGATGCCAAATAAAAGGTAAAAATGAACAAAAAGTGAAGCATCTGATATCAGATGTAAGTAAAACCGCGGGCAACAGCTCTATAAATCAAATCGTTTCACAATAAACGCTCCCCAATGACAAAGCTGACTTCAAATAGACCTTCCACGAACGTCTGAGCTAGTAAAACTTTCAATGCAAAACTGTCATCGTTGGACTTGTCACCAAGGAGTGAAGAAAATTGAAGATATGTCAAGGGAAGATGGCTTTTAGATCTTTAAAATGGATGCAAAAATAGCTGTGCTTTGGTTAAGAGACGGTGGTACATTAACACAGAAATTCCGCATTTTCGCAGCAATTAAACCCGTCAATCTGCCTAGCCTTTTCCCAACTAAGTTGCGTTAGGCTCAGGCACAGGGCTCGGTTTTAGGCCCGCTCCTGTGGAACATCGGGTACGACTGGGTGCTGAGGGGCGAGCTCAGAGCGGGGGTGGACCTGACATGTTATGCGGATGACACGCTGGTCACTACCCGGGGGAGCTCGCACAGGGAGGCAGCGTTGCTGGCGACGGCTGCGGTCTCACAGGTGGTGGGCCGCATACATCGCCTAGGTCTGGAGGTGGCCCTCAGCAAGTCGGAGGCCATGGTGTTTCATGGCCTCCGGCGGGCGCCGTCACCCGGCTCACACATCGTGGTTGGGGAGGCTCGGATCGCTGTCGAGTCTACCAAGAAGTACCTAAGATTGGTGCTCGACAACCGGTGGGACTTCGGGCCCCACTTCCAATGGCTGGCACCCAAGTTGCTGGGGCGCTGTCAATGCTGCTTCCCAATCTGGGGGGCCCGAGCGCCGCTTGTAGGCGGCTCTACGTAGGGATCGTGCGATCGATGAACCTGTACAGGGCCCCGATCTGGGCGGCTGACCTGACGGCCGGTAGCATTGCCGTTCTGCGCAAACCGCAGAGAGCTATGGCCGTCAGAGTCATCACACGATCTCCTACAAGGCGGCTTGTGCACTGTTGGCCGGATCCCCGCCCTAGAACCTTGAGGCGAAAGTACTCGCGTCATCGTATCGGTGGCGCGAGGAAGCGAGGGCGCGGGGCGAGCGACCGATGTAGCGACACATGACATCGGTCTCAGCTTCGCGAGGTCCTGGTGGTGGAATGGCGAGACAGGCTTTCACGCCCTACCGCCGGCCTCGACATCACCGAGGCGGTCCGGCTGGTGCTCCAGCGCTGGCTCGGGAGGAGGCACAGCTCCCTGTCCAACCGTCGTGACCGACTCTTTGACAATTCAAAAGCCTATACCTAAATCGTATTTTCTTGTAATTTTATTGAAATAAAAGCTTTCGAGTTTGAGTTATTTTTCAAGCAAGCAATGGATTAGCAATTGCAAAATCAATAGGATTGTTATTGAAAGTCAGAACTTGCAGGTGGGACTTCGATTTGCACCATCCACTTTCCGTCTTAAATCTACGTCTAAATCGAAGCTCGATAACCCGGCTAGGTAATTTTCTTTGTAGTACGCCGCAACTCGGAACTGCCGGCCATTTTCTTTTTAATTATTCAGAGGGATCAAATTAGGGCGGTTCCAAGCTCATAGTTTAGTTTTAAATTCACTATAAGTCAAGTTCTATAAGCTGTGTCGTCAAAGTGGATAAGAATAGATTATTAAAAAGGTCAGTGGACTGTGATTGCTCAAGTTGTTTATTACAGGAATCAGTAGGCTTTAGCAAGAGCCTAAGGATCTTTAAATCAGCCTTCGCTAGTGTTGGAGAAGGATGGAATGTCGATATTATGTTTTTTTTTATTCTTGTTAAAGGTCAGAGGGGCAATTCTCGTATTTTTAAGAATGTTCGCATTCTTATCTTACGGCCGAACCCATTATGCTATCTATCACCAGTTTTGGCATACTAAAGATAGAAAAACCTCTCTATCTATGTCAAGTCAAATAATTTATTTCAATTTAAGCACTTATAAGGCACTTTCGAACGTCAAAATTTACAAAAAAAATTATATGATTCTAGTCGCCCCTTCCAAAATATGGTTTTCGTATGAAGAGGAATGGGCAAGAAACTCCACCGTTACTCTTTTAAAATGTTTTACAATATTTTGTATGCATCAATATATATATATAAAAATCAATTGCTGTTCGTTTGTCTCGCTAAAACTCGAGTACGGCTGGGCCGATTTAGCTGATTTTATTTTTGAAATGTTTGTCGTAGTCCAGGGAAGGTTTAAACGGTGACGGTAGGTAGGGTAGGTAGGGTAGGTAGGGTAGGTAGAGTAGGTAGGGTAGGTAGGGTAGGTAGGGTAGGTAGGGTAGGTAGGGTAGGTAGGGTAGGTAGGGTAGGTAGGGTAGGTAGAGTAGGTAGGGTAGGCAGGGTAGGTAGGGTAGGTAGGGTAGGGTAGGTAGGGTAGGTAAGGTAGGTAGGGTAGGTAGGGAAGGTAGGGTAGGTAGGGTAGGTAGGGTAGGGTAGGTAGGGTAGGTAGGGTAGGTAGGGTAGGTACGGTTTAGTGCTACCTGTGCGAAGTCGGGCCGGGTAAAGCTAGTACTTTATAAAACAAAGTCGCTTTTCGCGTTTGTCTGTATGTCCGCGTTGTTCTTCTAAACCACGTAACAGATTATGATGAGGTTTTCACTATCGTTTAGAGAATTTATACCGGAAGGTTTATGTGTATAATACGTTACTAAATAAAGTTACATTTACCTAAGAAATCTCGAAAAGCAGGAGCGGGTTGTCTAGTTAATTAAATAATATGTGAAGACGATGCATCTGGAATAAGGTTACTATACTACAATAGGTGAAAATAATTAAAAACGAAGCTGACAGATAAATTAATTATGTGATAGATACATGGTGCTCACATATTTACAAACATTGTAAAAAAATATCTACGATATTCTATTTTTTTTACAAGTAATACTAATAATAAGTTAGTGTGCAAATAATCAAAGAATGTAAAATCAATGATAAAAAAAATATACAATTAAATTAACAACCAGTTTGATTTTGTCTAGACTCTAAATTGTCCTATGGGGCAGAACCAGCATGTTTCCAAGCATTTTATTTCTCTAATTTGTAATTATGCTTTTTTACAAAGAATACTTTTTATATGAGTTTAAAATTTTCTTTCATCTAATTTTTTATTTTTTTTTTGTTCGTTAAGTTTTTTATTGTAACATAGTACCCCATAAAAGAAGATAATCTGAAAAATGGTTCATCTATTTTATCTTTATTTCTAGTAGTAAAATTATGTGTATCGCATAATTTATTAGAAATATGTTGATTTTTTTCTTACATACATAATATTCTCATAAATGAATTGGCAAGGTACCGTCATAATATTAATCCTTTTATATAGTTCCCTGAGTGATTCGCGACGACTCGTGACGTAGATTATAAATGGCTGACAGGTCTCATTTGCAAAATAAATAGGAGTTCAATGTCAGCAGCCCGACCCCACAGTAAAATGCCATACGACATAATGCTGTGGAAGTAGCTAAAATAGACCAAACGCGCGGTTTCTACATCTGTTAACTGTCTTATCTTTCTACCAGCATAAGCGGCCGAGCTTAGCCGCCCCGCAAAAGACGTTATATGAGGTTCCCCATTGTAATTTCTCGCCTAGCGTGATTCCTAGGAAAACCGTTTGACATACTCGTATTTCAGTTTTTCTACATTCAGTATGATATTACATTCGCTACTTCTGACAATAGGTAATTTAAATCTAATGCCTTTGGTTTTTTTTTAAATTAGGTCTAAATTATTTACCGTAAACCAATCTTAGACTTGAAGAATAGAGCTGTTCACGTCGTCAAGATTTTGTGACCGTCGGTTTATTTTAAAGATCAATGATGATCTGCAAATAACACCATCTTTGGTTAATTTTGAAGTTAGGTTATGGTTATGGTTTTCACATTAGCATAACGTATGCCCCTGTCTCTACCCATTTGACATCTATAACTTAATTAACTTTAATAGTCGGTGTCTTTGGTTTAGAGTCGTTTTTTGCCACCGACTTCCGAAATTAAAGTAATTTTTCACTTTTTTGTGTTTATTAATGAAGTCGGTTGTTTTTTTTTTTGTTATTAATAGTTATATTTTTCACTTTTTAGTTGTGGTACCTACCCCTTTTTTTTTTTTTTTGGTTGGGAAATCATCAAATGACTCCTCCCGCTCTGGGCAGAGCGAGAGGGAGTGTCAGACTTTTACTGACTAAAACCCACCCGTGTTCCTTCCGTTGCCTATCGATATCCCTTTCAGACAAACCCGCAACCTACCCCATACAAATTCGAATACCACTATCTGGTAAGTAACAGTGACAGGAGGTTATCATCATATCGCCGTCCCCGGCGAATAAAACGGTAATGTGCTATTACGATAGTTTTAACTTTATTGCATATTCGATACTTAGAGGTCCGATTACACCTTGTAAATTTTTTTCAGACATTTCCTATGGTTATTTAAGAAGTTGCGAGATTTTCATGTGTATTATAATGAACTTAACAATATTATTTGTATGTATGCTCATTAGACTATTTGCAACGAATAAAATTGTTATAGACTATTACAATACTTTCGATACGTTACATTTCCAATAAGATACTTCTACCATTATATTCGCGGGATATTCAACATAATTTGCGTAAAGCTTAATACAATTTTATCCCGGTAACAAACAATTTTATTTTAAAATCGTTAAGGTTTTTACCATACATTTCATTACAAATCAAAGAAGCTAATATTGATTAGTAGACTGCCTCCGATGCAAGAATGCCTCGACGTCACTCTCTAACCAGTGTTACAAGACCTTTAGTAATACTGTACCACTTCTGTTTATTTTAATCTTCTGCATGCATTGAGTTTGGGGATACTGTTTAGAGGAAAAGTTTACGGTACGGCAGAATAGGGATGATGCCCGGGTAAAAAAAATGATGAATGTCACAAGTCAGTAAAAAAACTACCGGCAAGTGACGTCATGCCTCATTTTAACGCTTTGCCTACTCAATGTAATGCCATAATGTTTTGATAAACCTGACGGACTAAAAAAAATATTTTGTCAACATCCCTATTAATATACCACTAAAATTATTTAAAACGGGATATTTACCATGACAGCACGATCTAGCGGTGCACAGTAGCGCCATCTAGTTACCTTGATTGTAAAACTAACATTAATATTGGTTTTCAAGACTCGTTTTAGAGAATTCCGAAAATTCATTTCAGAATTCTCCAGTTTTGTGATGAGAAGGTGGTGCATCAATCCCTACCTAGTAGTTAAAAGGCAAGAAATCTAAATTGAGCAATTTACTGCATTTTGAGCAGCCATACTGCTCATCACGCCGAAGATCCTCATCAGATCTTAACCAAATTTTTATAAGAACAACTTAAAGTTACTATCTTTCAAAAAAAAAGAACCATCGAAATCGGATCTCTATGGCGGAGTTATCCCATAGCCCCCTTTTTGGAGGAAGTACTCCTCCAATCAAAAATCCTCGACGACAAAAAAAAACTATAAAGTCATAAAACCTGTATACCAAGTTTCGTCCAGATCGGTTGTAAAATCCGACCTGTAGAGGAGTATCAACAAACTGACACACGAAAGCAAATTTTTCTAGACTTGAAGCAGTTAAACTTCGATCGCTCGGTCAATTACAGTTATTTACCACCTCTAACCTTTTGTTAAAATACACTTTTAGTTACTTATAATATAAACACAAATAGTATAAACATAACCTAACCTACTACATAATTTATTTGGTGCCAATTTATTTCTAAGGCATATTTTTAGGTTTTTTTTTTTTATCAATTCGTTTACATGAAACGCTCTGATATACCCACCTACTTATCTACCTACCAACCAACCAACTAATTAACCAAACATAAAACAAACCAACCAATAACCCAACCAACCATCAAACCAACCAACCAACAACCCACCCAACCAAACAACTAATTAACCAACCATCAAACCAACCAACCAACTAATTAACCAACCATCAAACCAACCAACCAACAACCCAACCAACCAACTAACTAATTAACCAACCATCAAACCAACCAACCAACAACCCACCCAACCAACCTACCAACCTATTTTTCCTTGTTTCATTCTATATACAAATAGATTATCTCGAAATTTGATACCTTTTATTTACTTTGACTAATTTTCAAGAGAAGAAATAGAACATTTTTATTCCATTTTCCAACCTTGGGAATCCAAATGATTCCCAAGGTCGACATCGTCTTCGTTTGACCCTACTCTGACCTGATTAAATTTCTCCAATGCGGGATAAAACACAAAAACATTACATTAGCATACCAAAAAGATATTTTCATTGAAGTTTTTTCATCATAAAAAAACCGATGTGAAGTGAGAGTCGGACTGGCGCTCTTGGGGGTCCGTAGGCCGACGGCAACTGCGGCGACTACCTATCGGCCGCTAAGGAAAGCGACGAATTCATTGATAAATTCGACGCATTTAGTAGGGTGCGTATGATTTAAATTTCGATATAATTTAAAGATAAAAAAAAAATACTGTGCCATAGGCTTCTACTCCGTTCACGGTATATATGTTTTTTACCCGACTACGGCGAAACAAAAAGGAGGGTTATGATTTTGACCGGTATGTATGTATGTATGTTCATCTGTTTCCTCATAAATTCTAAACTATTCATCATAATTTGACAAATGAGGTAGGTATCGTTGGAAGAGTCTTCATCGTCCGCTGGTTATAGGAGAAGAAGAATATAGAAAATCTGTAGTCACACATAATCTGTTCGATTTATGCCCTAACACGTGTGACTTCGGTTTTTTAATTAGTTTGTCTGTGGTGTCTTGATACCTTTTTAGATGACATTTTTGTTTAGGAGCTCGTGGCTAAGTAACAACAGCCATCGATCCATTAGGTTTAGCTACGCTTGCCGGGGTACATACCGAGAATCCTCCGTGCCTCGGAAAGCACGTTAAGCCGTTGGTCTCGGCTGTCATTCGTGGATCTTTGACAGTCGTTACGGGTCGTCAGAAGCCCGAAAGTCTGACACCAGTCTTACCAAGGGGTATCGTATTACCCAGTTACTGGGTTTTGGAGGTCAGATAGGCATTTGAAAATACTGTTGGAGCTGCTGAAGATTTTAAAAACTATCTTTGCATTGTATAAATTCAATCTTTTAACATTGTATAATGGCATAGCACATGTTGAGTACTATGTACCGACTATAAAGCTACCATTTAGGTATTGGGTATGTCTTTCATTGACTTGAATGTGCCTTGGCGGCTGAGAGTATGTCATGCTCACTCTAATGTCTCGCTGACGGTGGCGCGTGTGTTGAATCATTTACCTCCCTTCAAAATGGTTGAGCTGAATGGTGCTAATGCATGCGTCATGTTAGAGAACGGGCGCTGTCACTGGGAACTGGTCATCTCTTAGGTACCACGGCTTATTTTAATTTAATTTAATTTTTGAATTGTAATTTATTTTTATTTTTGTTACGGACGCTTTTAACGTTTTGCATCGTTCTCACATGTATAACTTCAATATGAATTATGTAACCAATATTTTGTAACCATATCATGATTTAAAAGAGTGTCCGTGGAGTTTCTTGCCCGTTCTTCTCCATAGGTACCTACTACGCTTTGGAATTAGCTTCATCTTTCTGACAGATCGACCCCTTGACAATTCATAAGTGCCGGTAATTGGTTTATTTGAAATAAATGCTTTGAGTTTCAGGTTGAGTTTGAGTTTGAGTTTTATCTGATCTATTAACACGATCTAGACATGTAGAAGACGCCTCCGGCAGTATCTCTTGGATGCCCAACGGAAGCTAGACATGATTAATTTAAATATTTCATTGCTATGAATCCATTATGATATCAATTATTTATTGACGACTGTCCATTGTTTCTTGTGCAACCATACCATTTTTTCGTTTCTTATAAAGCGCTATATAATTACATATTTATAATTATTTTCAAACAAATATCAAATCGAGTTTAATATTATTTGCTACACATATCTATCTACTTTTATTTAAAAATAGAACACATACTACATTTGCATCCGTAAGACGTCCTCGAAACAGAAGGTCCAGTTGAAAACCAGCGTCAGGCACTACCTAGTTGTCTGGCATTTATGCTGAACTGGCCTATTTGGCGCAGCCGTGAGGCACACAATATTATTTTAAGTTATCTTTATTTTTCTGTTTTTTTTTTGTTTTTGTGTGAATATTGTGTGCCATGTTAGCTGAGTTAAATTAATTTATTTTCTTCTTTCTTTCACTCCCTCTCACCGAGAGGACGCCTGTGTCACAGCAGTGGAAATATTATAGGTTCAATAAATCTGCCTAGCCTTTTCCCAACTATTTTTATTATTATATTTTTGGAACAGACCATACGAAAAGTACGCAAAGAAAAGATCAGCATGCTTACACCTGCAATACCGTTGCCTAATTTCGGCCGTCGTGTCCTTCCTCTTAAGGCCACACCGCCATTTATCTGACAGCTAGATCCTATCACATTTTCCCAATGAATAATACTCAATCTGCCTAGCCTTTTCCCAACTATGTTGGGGTCGGCTTCCAGTCTAACCGGATGCAGCTAAATACTAGTATTTTACATGAAGCGACTACCTATCTGACCTCCACAACCCAGTAACTGGGTAATACGATACCCCTTGGTAAGACTGGTTGTCAGACTTTCGGGCTTCTGACGACTCGTAACGACTGTCAAAGATCCACGAATGACAGCCGGGACCAACGGCTTAACGTGCTTTTCGAGGCACGGAGGATTCACGGTATGTAAAGATGATCACCCATCCACTGACCAACCCCGGCAAGCGTAGTTTAACCTGATGGATCGACCAGTGCGGCTGTTGTTACTTAGCCACGAGCTCCTCGGGAATATGATAGGTTGAATATAATAAAAATCGAGCATTGCGAAAGATAGCACACTTGCGATATATACGTATAGGTAGGTATACTCATACTTCTGCTTTGTAATAGGGTCCCGTTTCAACCATTTGGGTACGGAACCCTAAAAACGTACAAAATAATGATGGAGGACTTGTATAACAAAAATATTCGTTGGTCTGTTCCTCTCAAGGGTCGGGACGTACTTGAATAATATCCATTTGTATTCGCAATAAGACATGAAATCATTTTTCCTGCAACCGTGGTAGTTTGTATTCAAATATACCTATTTCACGATGTTTGGAAACAAATACAGGATAAGGAACGGCGCAGGATTGCGATTTTTTTAAGGGATATTCATTTGTAGCTAAAGTCAGTGCAATGAAATAAATTGGTAAGCAAATTAACTATCTGCCTAACCTTGGGATTTGAATATACGGACAATTTATGTTGATAGTCAATTTGCTTACTTGCGTCAATTTGTGGAGCTCGTGGGTTAGTAATAACAGCCGCACAGGTCGATGCATCAGGTTAAGCTACGCTTGCCAGGGTAGGTCCGTGTATGGGTGACCATCTTTATACATTGAGACTCCTCCGTACCTCGGAAAGTACGTTAACCAGTTGCTCCCGGCTGTCATTCGTAGATCTTTGGTAGTCGTTACGGGTCGTCAGAAACCCGAAAGTCTGACAACCACCCTTACCAAGGAGTATTGTATTACCCAGTTACTGGGTTGTGGAGGTCAGATAGGCAGTCACTCCATGTAAAATACTGGTATTCAGCTGTATCCGGTTAGACTGGAAGCCGACCCCAACACAGAAAATTATTTGACATAAAATACCTACAACTGTATTTACAACACACTTTCCAAAACCGATTCTTATACAACGACAAAAAATCGCACCGAAAAGTCGCAAAATCGCCTGAAACTTATTACGCCGCTGTGGGAATGAGTTTCATGCGATACCTTCATTCAGGAAATTGAGTTTGAGTAAAGTTGCGTTAAATTTCAGTTGAGAGCTGTTCCACTTGTTTTATTTACTGTAGTTACGAGTTACGACTCTGCTGAGACCGTTTTAGATGTAGGGTGTGATTATAAAGGGGGTGTGATTATGTGCTGAATTGTTAAATCGTTTTAGGGTTAAAATATGTGGATACAAACGCGTTGAATAACCTCGTCGGTGGATCAAAAATAGATAAGTAACGCGTCAGCGAAATTAATGAAACCTACCAATTTAAATAGGTATGATGCCTGGGTAAAATGAAATTCCAATTAGTCTGTCAGTCAGATAATAAAAAAATATTAGTATTAGTATTTTTTGCTTTATCATATTAATAAAAAAATACATAAATAAAACGCATTTTAAGATGGAGAGTGGGGAGTGTGGGTCGCTACGTCACTAGTATGTATACAATCTACATACTCGTGAAGTCATACGTCAATGTATCGCCGTAATCTTTAGATTACACGTAAAAAAAGAAAAAAATATGTGTCCAATATTTTTTATAATCTCAAAGACGGACTAAAAAAACATGTTTTGTCATTCCTATTATCCGTAAATTCAAATCAAATTACAACTTTACGTAGTGTCAATTTGATAAACAATGAGTGTCTTACTGTTGTTATATCACTGCTGCCCGAAAACCCAGAATTCTGACGACCAGTCTTACCAACAGGTATCGTATTACCCAGTAATAGGGTTTCGGAGGTCAGATAGGCAGTCGCTCCATGTAAAATACTGGTATTTAGCTGCATCCGATTAGCCTGGAAGCCGACCCCAACATAGTTGCGGCAGGCAGATTTGTTTTATTTGACTCCAATACCAATGAGCATTGGGCAAGCTGTGGGCCAAATAACGAGGCGTGCTTTCCGAGGCCCGGAGGAGTGTCGGAATGTAAAGATGGTCACCCATCCCCGGACCAACCTCGGCAAGCGTAGCTTAACCTGATAGATCGACCCGTGCGGCTGGAATTACTTAGCCATGACCGCCTGCATGGGTATTATTATAGAGTAACTATCCAATAAGTAGTATCTTGTCAACTATGCATTAGTCACAATTACTGGCAAAGGTACCTACTTAGTAGCACTTAATCTGAAGTAGTATCGTATAACTCAAACGTTCAATTTTCGATATTAATAATATTAAATACAGAATCGCGATCAGACGGAGTCGCATCTCTAATAACAGATACATACTGCTGTGTATCGCGAGATACATCTGAAGATTTGGTGAGATACATAGGTCATAAAGGCTGAAACCTTGCCGGGGAAGTAATGTGCTTGAGGGATGGTCGTTTCGTCGCCAAAGAGTCAGACCTTTTTTATTTGATTTTAAAGGCGGCAAATTTTCCGAGAAGTGTTCAAAGAAATTGTGCCAGAGTCTCGTCGCGCCTGTCTGCAGGAGCCTGAAAACAGGAGGTTATGTACTTGATACTGATGGAACAGTGCAGGTTTACTTGAATAAAACACAGATTGCGTAGAAATATTCGAATGTCCGGAATCCGAATATTATGATGAAATCCGCTCTTGAATAATATGAAATATTTTATGTGCATAAAAAGCAAAAAAATACGTAACTAATATTTTTTATTCTGTGACAGACGGACTAAATTGTTTTTTTTTTTCCCAGTTAACATCCCTGGGTGGTGTTCAATCGTTTGGCCTCAAACTTGGGGTATCCATAAGTAGGTATGTAGGTACCTAACTATTAACATAAATATAAAAAGTCACAATACAACACGTGAACTACCACTCGTGTTAAAAATATAACAGACGTTTGACATACAAATTTAGGTTACAGAGTGTTTTTATAAATATTCTGCGGCTCCTAATTTTTTTATTCATAACTGAAGAATGAAAACTCGCCAGCCTGTCCATCAAAATGTTACAAAAATAGCACTTTCCTATAGCTTGCGCGAAAAACAGTGTTATTTTTAACCGACTTCCAAAAAGGAGGAGGTTATATGTTCGACGCGTATTTCCGTCAATTTCTCCGTCAATTGTGGACCGGTTTTGAAAACTCTTTTTTTGTTTGAAAGTGTGTGCTCCCGGATTGGTCCCATATAAATATTATTAACTTTGCTTGGATAATTTTTGAGTAAGCTTCAATAATACGTATTTTTCCCACTTAGTTTATGTGGATGTCAAAGTCAAAGTCAAACAATTTATTTCAATTAGGCACATAAAAGGCACTTATGAACGTCAAATTTACAAAAAATATAATTGATTCTAGTCGCCCCTTCCAAAAGGTAGTTTTCGTATGGAGAAGGCAAGAAACTCCACCGTTACTCTTTTAAAACGTTTTTACAATATTTTGTATACATTAATTATATCATTATATGATATGATGATAACTTCCTATGACTTATTTACATAGCAGGTACTGGTATTCGAATTTGTGTGGGGTAGGTACCTACTACAACTAAAAAGTGAAAAATAAAAACTTTTTACAAAAAAAAAAAACAACCGACTTCCGAAAAAAAAACACTACAAAGCGAAAAATAACTTTAATTTCGGAAGTCGGTGACAAAAAACGAAAATTCAAAACCAAAGACATTGACTTCCGAAATTAAAGTTATTTTTCGCTTTGTACTGTTTTTTTTTTCGGAAGTCGGAAGTTTGAAACGGAAATATTTCTGAACTACCTCTATTTAAAAATAACAACTACTTACCTACATAGTTATTGAATTAAGAGATTATAGATTTATTTAAAATGTATATTTATTTGCAGCTCGTGGCTAAGTAACAAAAGCCGCACTGGTCGATCCATCAGGTTAACCTACGCTTGCCAGGGTAGGTCCGTGTATGGGTGACCATCTTTACATACCGAGAATCCTCCGAGCCTCGGAGAGCACGTTAAACCGTTGGTCCCGGCTGTCATTCGTGGATCTTTGACAGTCGTTACGGGTCGTCAGAAGCCCGAAAGTCTGACACCAGTCTTACCAAGGGGTATCGTATTACCCAGTTACGGGGTTGTGGAGGTCAGATAGGCAGTCGCTCCACGTAAAATACTGGTATTCAGCTGCATCCGGTTAGACTGGAAGTTGACCCCAACATAATTGGGAAAAGGCTAGACAGATTGATTGTATATTTATTTGCATTTCGAATCATTGCATAATATTATTTGGTTTTTATAGGATAGTAGCAGGTGTTCTACAGTTACGGCGCGTTGTGTTCCACGCGCGCCTCAAAGAAATTAGCACCAACTGACGGGGTCCGTAAGGGCCAATGCCTGCCAGGGTTGCGAGTTTTTCCGAAAGGGATACCGCGGCCCCGGCACACAGGCAACGGAAGGAACACGGGTGGGTTTTAGTGAGTAAAAGTCTGACACGCCCTTCCGCTCCGCCCAGAGCGGGAGAAGTTATTTGAAAATTTCCCAACCTCAAAATAAAAAAAAAATTGCTATTCTATATTTTCTGCTTACTCCCATGGGAAAAGAGCGTGAGTTTTTATATAAGTATGTATTTTATTTGCATTTAATATTGTAAAAATTGCGGTGCTCTTACAAGGTTCATTTCACGTGCCCTTGAAACCCTGGATCTTGAACCCCTAAGAGGGTTTATCCTAAAAGTTGGCAACGTCGCAAATAACTGTCAAATATTTACCTGTTTTGATTCTTATAGCAATATTACTGAATAGAAATAAGAAATGTGGCTAACTAGCGAACTAGAATATTAATATTGAATTGCAATTATAACATTGAATTTGATGTTGCACCCATTTTAGGTGTAAAAAACGCATTTCGAAAGTTTCCAAATTGTTTTTTTACATCTGAAACTAAACATTCGGTGTTACGATATTAATTATTGCATTTCATAATCAATATTCTAGTTCGCTAGTTAGCCACATTTTTTATTTCCACACAGTAATATTGCTAAATTAATCAAAACAGTGAAATATTTGACATCTATTTGCGACGTTGCCCGCCCACCTTCAGAATAAACGCTCTTAAAACTGTTATAACTTTTTACAACATGAGAGTAATAAGTATTTAAATTAGACATTTTGTTTGTCAGTGTTTTAAGGAAAATATAGAATTTATTTTTATTGTAACTATGCCTATATTTTTATGTTCCATACTCAGGTTCCTGGGATGTGAGTAAATAAAACAAACCACATTTTTTCAAACAACAAATTTTTTTAGTAAAATATCTTTAGATGAATCCGAAGGACCGACTTGCCCTTTTAACTTTCGTTATCAAAATTAATATTATAATTAATGATATCGATTTGTCTGTCAGTGACTATATATAAGCGTGCACCTGTTCTGATAAGCAATGTTGAGTGGAAGGTTACAGGTTCAAGTATTGATTGTGCATTAAATATATTTGGTATGAAAGTTTTAATTTTCTTGTGATCTAAAGCATTCTATAGCGCAATTCTATTCATAACATCATGCTTGTATTCCCTCAACGTAAGCAGTAGGTAGTGTACAGTACTACCACATTTCATCAGTTATATGTGTATGTTCCATCCCATGTACTCGTAATATAGGTGCAAGCTTATTGAATAATTATGTAATGAATATAATTTAAAAAAAAACCGGCCAAGTGCGTGTCGGACCACGCACAATGAAGGGTTCCGTAGTTGGCATGAATTTATCCCAAGAACAAACTTAACATTGTAGTTAAAAAACATGTTCTCCCAAACATTCACACTGCAAATGTAAGTTTGTACGCACAATATTGAGAGATTTACCAAGTTATTTAAAGACCATAGACTTCTTATAGGTTTTTTGTAATTTTTTCAAAATGTTAGGCTCAGTAGTTTCGGAGATAAGAGGGGAATGGAAAATTTTCATCAATTTTCTTATATATCTTTAAGTGTTTATTCTAAAATTAAAAAAAATTAAGATCCTCATAATAAGCAATTTTATTTGATATGTCACAAAGTAGTCAGTTTTTTTTTTTTTTTTTTTCAGATTTCTCCCGAAAAGTGACCCCCATATTATATTTAAATACGTTACACGTCCATGTTTGGGTCACAGAAATTCATATGAGTAACAAATTTCAGCTTAATTGGCCCAGTAGATTCGGAGCAAATTGACTGTGACAGACCGACACACGAGTGATCATAATTATATGGGTTCCGTTTTTTCCTTTTGAGGTACGGAACCCTAAAAAAACAGAATAAAGAAGACAAGTGTTTTTCGATCTTAACTAAGTTGGCGGAGAGACCCTTCGGTCGTATAGGAAAGCCCAGTAACTGGGTAAAATACTGGTATTCAGCTGCATCCGGTTAGACTGGAAGCTGGCTCCAACACACAGTTCAGAAAAGACTAGGCAAATTATCAGATTATTTCGATATATAGAAAACTAGTTGCGCTCCGCGGTTTCACCCGCATAAGTCTCGATCCCGTGGAAATATCGGGATAAAAAGTATTTTATGCCCCCTGGTCTAACCATGTGCCAAATTTCATCCAAATGCGTTCAGCCGTTTTAGAGTAAAAGCGTAAACAAACTGAAGCGTATAGATTGCCGCTAGCGGCACTTTATCCCTAAGTGCCGCTAGCGGCAATCTATACGCTTCCTTTATAATATTAGTTAGGATTATCAACAAACAAGCCATTTGCCCGATAGCTTTTCCAATCGAGCCAATTGTCGAACTTCCACACAAACTTTCATCCCCTAGAGTGGTTAACACTCTAAGGGATGAATTTTAAACCCTCATAACAGAATAATCAGCATATACGTTCCCACTGCTGGCCTCCTCTCGGTGAGAGAGAGTGGGCCGTAATCCACCACAAAGTTAAAGTCATTTATTTCAATTAGGCACATAAAAGGCACTTAAGAACGTCACTTTTACAAAATATAGAATTGATTCTAGTCGCCCCTTCCAAAAGGTAGTTCTCGTATGGAGAAGAATGGGCATGAAACTCCACCGTTACTCTTTTAAAATGTTTTTACAATATTTTGTATACATTAATTACATAATTAAATGTGAAGACGATGCATCTAGAATAAGATTACTATACCACGATAGGTAAAATAGAATGAAATGAAGCAATGGCAGATAAATTAATTATGTGATAGATACATGGTGCTGTGGTGGTGTAAAATTATACGATATTCCTATCATTTTAACAAGTAATACTAATAAGTCAGTGTGTGAGTTCAAGAAATCACAGAATGTAAAATCCGTGTTATAAAAAATAACAAATTATATAATTAAATTAGCAACCAGTTTGATTTTGTCTAGACTCTAAATTGTCCTATGGAGCAGGACCAGCAAGTTTCCAAGCATTCTTATCTTGGATATAATCCTCTAATTTGTAACAATATGCTCGTTTACAAAGTGTACTTTTAATATGAGTTTTAAATTTTCTTTCATTTAATTGTTGTGCCACGCGGGCCCAGTGCGGGTTGGTAGATGTCACATGTCTTCGAATTTTTGGTTCTAGGACATGCCGGTTTCCTCACAATGTTTTCCTTCACCGTTTTGAGAGCAGTGGTGATGAAATAATTTACAGTTAAAGCGCCTGGGTTCAAACTTATAACCTACAACTGCTCATTAGTGCTCACTTTCGGTATGAAAAGAGCTCTTGTGCAAAATGTCATGCTTCTACGCCCAGCGGATTGCTGTGCGTTGTCTGTTAGAGAATGAATTTAAGATTTTTAGTAAGTTGAAGAAGAGGAAATCCCGGCCTTTGCTAGAAATCTAAATGAGACCATTATGTATCTAAAAGAATCGCTACTCCCGCGCAAAAGAATCAGGTACTCAGGAGTATTGTTAATGCGCCCTGGTATAGGAGAAATGACGACCTCCATCGTGACCTAAAAATGGAACCCATCACGAACTTAATCCAAAAAATTTGCTGAGGCTCATGAACACCGACTCCACCGACATGTGAACATCGAGGTAATTCAGCTGTTAGACCAAACAAATGTAGTGCGAAGACTGAAACGAACAAAACCTTTTGAGTTAGTGTAGTGTAAAAGTGTAGAAATAATAGTGACAATGACACACATGATTATAACACATGAACAAAGAATTTATAATATTATATCAGACTCTAAGAAAGTGGAACGGACTTGTGTAAAATACAATCAACACTACTCTATGTTTTAAAACAATTATCAAGTAAAAAATTAGGTTAGATTAAAATTGCTTATTAGTCTTATAGGCTAGATTGTAATTAATTATTAAGAACCTGGTTCTTTTAAATAAAGGATTTAAAAAAAGCTCCCGCGCAAAAGTGACAAAAATCCATTCCATTTTCAAACACCATTCTAATTTATTTTCAACAAACGCCATCTACCTTCTCACCCGGGAACCGATCCCGGACCAACCCTCTCTGACAGATCGATGTAGTTATAAATAAACCGTCTAGCCGGGGTGGGGCTACCCCAAGGCACAGAGTAGATAATAGTACAGAAGGTCAACTCAATACAAAACTGCTAAAACGCGCGCACACATGTTTAAACGCGTTTGTACAGTCAATCAAGTCAGGACACATAAAACCTACCCTATGAAGCTTAGGCACTGAGCAGATTAATGTATAGAAAACTATATTTTAATTACTTGCAAACAAAGATCAAAATTGCATACACCTTTGACCAATGTCACAGTATAATAAAGTAACAGTATTATATCTCGGCAGTGACCTTGAATAATTACCTACGGGCGCTCGGTAGATAAACCTTCCGCGTCCGTGCGTAACTGCCATACACTCGATACTGTTGCGTACTGATATACACTGAGATTTCGAAGTGCTTCTTTTCGGATTTCGCTTTTTCTATGAAGATATAATACTGTTACTTATTTATACTGTGCCAATGTCGACTTGACATCAACCTAAAACGTGAATCTTGTTTTCTTTCTTTTCTTTCTTTGTTATGTCCTAGCTATTATGAAATATAAATCAATTTATTTTTAATTTTGTTTTCAGAGTCTGTTAATGTCACATTTTTAATTCAGTCTGACATGTAAGGAAGATGGCTAAATAAAATTACGACGCAATACACATACATACAGACCGTTCACTATAACTTGTCCCTTGCCGTCATGCTGGCACCATTGATTGTCAAGCTTAATTTGAATACTAATAGAGTTCAAAATGGCGACTGACAGAAGAGTGTTTCCAATCGCGTCACGGGACAAGTTTTAATGAACGCACTGTATAATGTTGAGTCGGTAAAGCAGATTCTATCGTGCAACGTGGAGACAAAAATAGCCCTTAAGGTAAAGGACATAGTTAAACTGTATTGGTTTCCCAAGAGGAATAAAATGAAAAGCACAAAAAATATGAAAATATCGTTATTAAAACAAAAGTAAAGCTCATTTTGGATTAATTAAATAACGAAACAGTATTGGTTTATTCTGTGAATAGGATATTGGAATCACTTTTACACGTCATAGTGTCTGAAATGGTATTTTGAGAAAAGAACCACTCAAATTTGAATGGACCTGTCGAGTCAGTGCAAGCATTTGTCAGTAATCGTGGAGCTCAACTCGACGAACAATACCAAAGAAAGGACATTTGGGTAGACTGCACTACTCAAACTGCCATTCCATCATTAAAACTAACAAAAAGAAAAAAAAAAAGAAAAAAATATATCCAGTAGTTTAATTTTATTGAACGGAACACAGTTAAGTAAACGGTAAATAAAGTATAAATACATACTTGGCCACCCCAGAATTAAACTATCTCAAACGAATGCCAGTCGCGAGTAGGTACGCTTGCACTCACTCTAAACGTGTCTGCGTGCGTGCGCTTTCGCTCATTGCATGAAGTTGACCTTCTGTACTTATCTACTTTGTGGCCAAAAGGTCGATGACCTCAATGCATGGCTCTTTGATTCCTGCTCTATACTTTATGGGGTGACTTTTGCTTCAGTATAGAGGCCGGTCAAGTGTGAGTTGTGTTTGACGTGATTTTAATTTTTGTATGGAAAATTTGATGTTGCATATTTGATACAGAATGTTTTACACACTTCAGTATTCGCTACATTTGTACCTGATCTGACTAAGATTATGTCTGTACTTTTTTTTAAACTTTGACCTATGAGTTTTTCTTCTCTGGGGTATTCAGATAGAAAAATGTCGACTCCATATAGCTTTTTTTTTTATAAAAGTGATTGCGATATCCTATTTACAAAATAAACGATAGTAATTTTCTCTAATAATGTGCGGATTTTTTTTTTTTATATAGATTAATCCAGAATCAATGACGATCAACGATATTTTCCACTTTTTACTTTTAACAGTTCTATTGGCAAGCCAAACCGAAATTTTAATAAAATCTTTGTTAGGTTACCTCCTTTTTTTTTTTGGGTGGGAAATTATCAAGTAACTTCTCCCGCTCTGAGCGGAGCGGGAGGGCGTGTCAGACTCTTACTAACTAAAACCCGTGTGCCTTCAGTTGCTTGTACGTTGCCAGGGGCCACGGTATCCCTTTCGGACTTTCCCGCGACCCCGGCAGGCATCGGTCCTAGCGGACCCCGTAAGTTGGTGCTGACATCTCTTAGAGGCGCGCGTGGAACACAACGCGCCGTCGACCCGGGCCTGGTCCTTATCGGACGGCGAGCTACCCATTGCTCACCGTCCGCAAGCCCGCGCCTACGGTGGCCGGGAATCTGCCTGCGATTCCCGACGCCCAGGGCTTCTCCTTGGTTGTCATTTGTGTCGAATTAAAAAGTTCGTTCCATTTCATACAAATATTGCCGGCCGCCTGCTCGCATGTATTTGACCAGTTCAGCAATTTCGATTTATCTCGAAGAAGATTGTCAAAATAATGCTCGAATTTCCAAGCATGTTTGAGAAAAATATTTTTGCCGAGCCCAACAAGTTGGAAACAGTCTAGGCAGATAGTGATGTTACAGAAGATTTTTTTTATTGAAAATCATTCATTCATCCTCTCAACATGACCAAACCATCGTAAGTACAAAGCTTACGATGGTTTGGTCATGTTGAGAGGATGAATGAAAGGCGACTAACAAGGCAGAGGTGAGTGGAAACTGTGGGAGGGGCCGCTTTAGAATGACATACCTACCTACCTTACGTACTTTATAGATGATGTTCTTCAGAAAGGTCAGGTGCGTAGTACTGGCAACTGAAGTGCGTGTATGACCAGATGTATGGACGAAAACGAGGCTAAAGGAAAATGTGATCGTAGAAGAAGGCGTTCTGTAGTGTCTGTCTACCCCGATAGCAAGGAGGCGCGATTTTATGTATGTATGTATTATATGTTCTCTAATACTATTAGAATTAAATGCAGTTCAAAAAATGTGTTTCACACTAAGGCTGCATGTCCACTGGAGCGGAGAGGTGAGGAGCGGAGTAGCGGTGTGCCAATATTAACCAATGGAATTGCATAAAACCTCCACTCCGCTTCAGTGGACAGGGATTTGCGAACCAGTTTAAAAATTCATACAAAACCGGGAAGCGGAGCGGGGATACGGAGCGGAGAAGCGGAGAGGGGAAGCGGAGCGGGGAAACGGAGCGGAGAAGTGGAGCGGGGAACCGGAGCGGGGAATTTGTACTCGTCGCGTGAACTCGGTCTAGCTCCGCACAGTCCGTAACTCCGCTCCGCTACCTCGCTCCGCATCAATGGACAGACACTGTCCGCAACACCGCTCCACTCCGCTGCCATTCTCCTCTCCGCTGCCTCGCTCCGCTTCAATGGACAGGCAGCCTTATTCGTAGGTATTTCAAAGGAAACATTAAGGTTGCTTTCAGATATCTAGATTAAACTAACCGTAAATTTACCATTTTCAGGATAAACTCTTTCTTCAGAAGCTCTTTTGAGAAAATTTTCTTTAACACCAGGATTTTTAACGAAAGTAATTCCTTTTCAACACTAAAAACCTAGCCAAGTGAAATAATTTAATTTAATTATTCTTCGAAAGAGATTGTTAAATGTCCTTTGGAGTAGGGCAATTAGGGCATTTGTTAATTGGGATCTATTTTGAAAGGGTTGAATAGATGACAAAAGTGTTCAGTGATTTTTAGAACTTATTATTTTAAGTCTATACCACAATTGTGTAATCATTTAGAGGTATGAGGAACACGGTGTAAAGTTCACTCATCCTCTATAGAAAAGGGAGGATCCTCCGACCAGACCGGTGTCGTGTCTGGCGGGCAACTGCCCAACGATTGATTTCGGGGAAGTTATCTACACACGAGGACATTTTAGTCGTCTTACAAAAGCAGCTCACTTCATGGATCCAATGACTCGTACACTCGGTTACATATCAAGCTATACATTTTCAGTATAAACTGACTTCTCGTCATCTGCTTAGCTTTTTCCCAACTATGTTAGGGTCGGCTTCCAGTCTAACCGGATGCAGCTGAATACCTGTATTTTACATGGACCGACTGCCTATCTGACCTCCACAACCTACCCTAGTCTGATACCAGCTTTACTGTATTCATAGATTTTGGAAAAATGGTACAATTAATTAGGAAATGATGAGATTTAAAAAATCCTAAGTATTATGTTTTCGTTGAATGCTCTGTAAAAATTAAACAGTGATACCAATTTACACGAGCTTAAACGCTAAAAAAGTCGTTTTGGTCTAAATGAATCTGTTTCCATTTCTGTCTGAAGTGGCTTAATTAGGAGACATTGCTCTTTGCAAAATATAATTATTATTTTCGACCTTTTTCGGGAACGAATTTACCAAAAACATAAAAATACTTTTGGGTACATTCATAGAAGCAACATTTAGGTCATCGACTTGTTATTTATACACTTAGTAAAACGCATCTTTTTTTTATGTGTAACTTCTCTCTGTGGGAGTGATTTCGTGAAAAGGGACGGAAGTGGGTTACGGGAAGCGCGCGCTATTTGATTTGACCAATGCGCGCACGGTGCTAGGGTTGGCTGCCAGATGGTATTATACACCAATTACAGGTATTGTTGAATTGTCAAGCGGTCATTCAGAAATATGAAGCTAGTTGCCCATTCCAACGCGTAGTAGGTTCCTATGCAGAAGAACGGGCAAGAAACTCCACGGACACTCTTTTAAATCAGAATATTGTTACAAAATATTGGTGCATTCATGTTGTAATTATACATGTGAGAACAATGTAGAAAGACGTGCACGTTAAAAGCGTTCGTAATAAAACAATAAAAACAAAAACAATTTAAAAAATTAAATAAATACAAATAAGCCATGGCAGCTAAGAGATGACCAGTCCCCCCCCACTGACGGCACTCGTTCACGAACATGACGCATGGATCAGCACCATTTAGCTCAACCATTTTGAAGTGAGCATTCGAGTTAATGAAAGACGTACCCAATAAATGGTAGCTTTAAAGTAGGTACATAGTACTCACACATGTGCCATGCAATTATATAATACTAAGAGATTGAATTTATACAATCTAAAGATAGTTTTACAATCGTCAGCAGCTCCAACAATATTTTCGAATGCTAATTAATTAGTTTATGCGCCCTTGTGGAACTGGACCAGCGTTGAGCCAAGCATTTTTGTCAGCAATGTAATGACCCATCTTATAATATGCTTGGGCAGCATAGTGTGCGTTTTATACAAGATTTAAATTTGGTTTCATTCAGTTGGAGTATGTGGGGAGGTATTTTATTGTAACATTTTAAACAGTACCCCATGAAGGATGAGTCTACTTTAGCCTGGCTACTGTAAGGCTTGCTCGTTTTTTTAAATTCGTAGATGATCACTGGCGATTACAATCGTGGTGATCAATATTCAAGCGTTCTCTGTATGAGATGAGGCCTTTGTTTTGTAGTGGGACAATAAGGGCCGGCGCTGACTGAAGCCACGGCACGGCACGGCACGGCACGGCAGGGTGTGATTCGGCAGCCCGAAGGGCTCTTTCTCCCTTGCCCCGCTTCCAGCACCGCCGCACCCGTTTTAAACCATATTTCAATTAGTTAAGCTATCATAACCCTGTGACATTTATGGCACGCGGGACGCGGTGGCACTCCGCGGCAATCCGTGTGTTGAAACGGCATTCCACGACGTGCTGCATTATGATTGTATCGAAATAAAGTAATATGAATTCTAAACTCATTGAAATAAGGATAAAAAGAACTTGATCAGAAATAAAATCCTTTACCGTGCCGTGCCGTGCCGCGACGTCAGTCAGCGCCGGCCCTAACAACCTGGTATATTGGATATATATTATAGATAAATGTCGATGGACTTTGTGAAAGATACTATGGATAGAAAGGGGGTGACTACCGAGGTGACGACTAATAGAGAAGTATGGAGGAAAAGACATGTTGTGACCATAAACAAAAGATAAGGGCAGGAGAATCAATCTGCCTAGCCTTTTCCCAACTATGTTGGGGTCGGCTTCCAGTCTAACCGGGTGCAGCTGAATACTAGTATTTTACATGGAGCGACTGCCTATCTGACCTCCACAACCCAGTAACTGGGTAATACGATACCCCTTAGTAAGACTGGTTGTCAGACTAAACAAGGACAGGAGAATGCTGATGATTATTATTATGGATGATCACTGAACCGGTGAAGGTCGCGGGAATCAGCTGGATGCGGGAAACACAGGATCGGTTCATCTGGTAACCACTAAACACTAACCAATATGTCAAAACGTTTTACCAAATAGTTTTATGACAGCTGCGCGCACAGATTGCATTATGAGGGTTTATCATAAAAGTTGGCAACGTCGCAAATAACTGTCAAATATTTACCTGTTTTGATTCATATAGCAATATTACTGAATATAAATAAGAAATGTGGCTAACCAGCGAACTAGAATATTAATAATGAATTGCAATTATAACATTGAATTGATGTTTCCATTTTAGGTGTAAAAAACGCATTAGGAAAGTTTCCAAATATTTTTTTTTACATCTAAAACTAAACATTCTGTGTTACGATATTAATTATTGCATTTCATAATCAATATTCTAGTTCGCTAGTTAACCACATTTTTTATTTCCACACAGCAATATTGCTAAATTAATCAAAACAGTGAAATATTTGACATCTATTTGCGACGTTGCAAACCTTCAGAACAAACGCTCTTAAGGCAGCGACGCGTGAGTCGCCGACAGAGTGATTGTATTTTTGATTTCTTATTTTGTTATTATGCTTTATGCTGTTCCGGTTGACGTCATCACGTCAACGCCGGCTGTCGCTGAAAACCAGCGCTGGGGCTCTGTCTCGCATAGGGTCGCAGCAATATGCTGAGCGATGGCCGTTTTGCGTGGATGTGACGCGTATTTTCCCCCAAATAGTTATTTTCGTGTTTATGTTCTTTCTTTGCGTCATGTTGACCGTATACGTATTTTCTTTCTTATTTGGCGATTTTTGGGGGAGGCCGATGTACAGCAGTGGACGTCTTTCGGCTGAATGATTATGATGATCATGATCCATGGAGTGTCTTGCCTGTTCTTCATCATGGTAGACTAGCAACTAGCTTTAATTCTCTGAGTAACTGACAGACTCTTTGACAACTCAAAAATACTGGTATCTAAATGGTTGGTATGGTACTATCCAATCCTACTTTAGGGGTATGAGGAACAGGGTGTAAAGTTCACTCATCCCCCATAGAAAAGGGAGGATCCTCCGACCAGACGGGTGTGATGTCTGGCGGGCAACTGCCCAGAGGTTTGCAGTTGGGAGATTCTATATATGTTTATCGCGCGGTAAACTCTAATTGCGCGATGCAGGATTTGTGACGTCAGGATGTTGTGTGACGTCAGGTCTTTGATGCGTAGTTCGCATGTGGCGATGTAGATGCCGCTACACTACTATAAATACAATGTCGCCCATGGGCATGAGACCAACCGTACTTTTCTGAATTTTCAGAAAAATTATCGAAACAAACTTTAAAAGCGTTTTCACTTTAGAGTAGCGTTTGCCATATCTCCTATTTTATTAGCTCGATTTGGATTCTGTTTATTATTTCTAAAAGTTATGAGTTATTTCATCGGATTAACAATTTTTTTTTTTTTTTTTTTTTAAAGTGAAGACTTTTTTTTCAAAAAAAAAACAGTATTTATTTTAAAAAACACAAGTCCATAAAATGATGAAATGATGAATAATAAAAAAAAATTAAAAAACAAATATTCAGAAAAATACGGGTCGTACATGCCCATGGACGGCATTGGTATAAAGGGTGGCAGGGACATCGACGCGAAGCCGACTACCATGGATTTAGTAATGATTCTGAACCCCACGGCGTTGAAATTTTTCGTCGGTTATTAAAAAAAAAATCAGCTGTTTCATAGAAAAGTGCAATACCTACGCGGTCAAAATGTATGGAGCAGCTGTTTTTTTTTTAAATAATCGAGGAAAAATTTCAACGCAGAGGGGGGGGTTCAGAATCATGTACTGAATCCATGGTAACCGGCTTCGCGTCGATGTCCCTGACACCCTGTATATAGGTATGTGTTAATATAATATTATAAATGTGGAAGTTTGTATGTTTGTTGCTTAGTAACGTAAAAACGGCTGAACGGAATTGGATGAAATTTGACCGTTTATAACCTGGACTTACTTAAAGGACAATTCTGGACCCAATTCTGAAGTCCACGCAGACGATGTCGCGGGCAGAGGCTACTTTATCATAAAAGTAATCGAAGTTAACAACTTCAAAGTCAGGATTCAAAATTGATCCTACGAAACATATCGTACACCGTTTGATTTGCAACCTAAATCGACTCGTGTGGTTGCCTGGTTGCCGTCGCCGCTCGGTCGGCTGGTTGCTCCCGGTTATTCGGTTACAGTCACACTGATTAGCACCTGACGCTCAGCTTTTTGGGGTGTGGTGCAAAAACAAGCGAGGAGCGGTTTGAGGAAATTTTGGTCAAGAATGTGACGTTGACTATATTGTCAGAAGTTATATAGTAGGTAAACATGGGTATTTTTACCTTTTTGTCATAAGGAGCAAACCTGTTGTCATTAAAATAAAAGGTTTTTTATTGAAGTAGATATCAGGCCTTTCTTTCATTATGTTTCAATATAAGTGAAACATCTGAACACAAAATGAATCAAAAGTCAAACATTTAATTAGTGTTTTTTTTGGAATTTCACTCGCTTACCGAATATAATCGAAAAATTAAATGAAAGGAGCAGATGAACGTTCATTCCAATGTAATTTTGTTAGTATCCTGTGAACTTGGAATTAAACAATTCACTCGAATGAAGCATCTTATATCAGTAGGGCACAAATTCAAACTCGGACTGAATTACTCTGTTAAGACGCATATATATGCGATTGACCTTGAGTGGTTAGCTTGCGTGTTCTGTACAAAACTCACGCAACGCGTCGTATGTCCAGCCAGTAATAGGACTCGCCCATCAAGGATCGCTGTCCCAAATTAGACGCATTATTAATTTATTCTACATAAAACAAAAGGTATTTTAATAAAACACGTATTATTAAAAGATCAATACTTAAATTATCTTTAAAATTGCGTGTAGTTTTCAAAAAAATACGCTTAATAGATTTTGCGTGATTCTCAGTTTTTTATCCGCGTTAGATAGAACTTTACAAGTTAATTTCACTATGTAATATAAAAATAATCTTAAATATTCCTATATTAAGTTATTAAAAAAATGCTCTAATTTAACACCAATTTTTTCCAAATCACTAACACTACTCGTTTAGACGTGATCTTCAGTATAAAATCATTAAAAGGTGGTTATCGTCGCTTTAAACCATTGCTGATTAAATGGTGCAAAACAAACATAAATGTACTTTATGTGCATAAAAAAAATACTGTGGTATTGTCGCTGCCTCTAGACGCGGACGTTTCGTCTGCGTCTGCGGCTAGTCGTTACGACAGACGTCGTGCAGGAAGCGATATTTTTTTTTGCGTATTCGAGAGAGACGGTTGTGTTGTTCAGAATTTCGTTGCACTTGCATTGGTGCTTATCATGCGCTCCCAGCAGACTGACGCTAGCCTGTCAAATCAAATCAAATCAAAAGTCATTTATTCAAACTAGGCTGAGAATCAGCACTTTTCGAACGTCAAAATTACATAAGACAGTCCCCCAAAACGCCCACCCTTCACCACTTCCTAGTGCGTTAGCTGGGAAGAAGAAGTGGCGCAACAAACTCCCCAGCTGCACAGCTGTCTGTTCAGTTAAAAGAACAAAAAGTAGATTCTATATAATAGTATTCAAAATAATTTACATTAAGCAACACAAAACATAATTTAAATTATTAGCCATATATAAGCTAGCACACGCCAATATACCAAACAAAATCATCGAGAACTATACTCAGGCAGAAATAAAAAACAAAACGTAAACAGAACTTAATATCTTAATAAAAGCCACCAGGCATAAAGGGCGTGCCCGCTTACATATAGTTGTAACTGGAAGTTATAAATGATAAACTAGGACCATCGAGGTAAAATAAATAAACAAACAGTTAATTACTAATAGTAATAAATAATATGATCAATTGTCGAGGTCACTAGCTAACCACATATTGCAATACAACTCATAAAAAAACAGTGTGATGAGTAGATTTTGTCAAATGTAGCATGCAACTATCGTTACGTATGCGCGTACATCGTGCGTGTAGTCGCTGCGACAAGTAGCAAGAGCGGGCGACCTCCTTAGCCTGTCGTTGCAACTCTGCAACTCGTCGCCAAGTGTGCGGAGCTTTGAACAAAATATTTGAAAATTATCGGCCGCAGCCTATCGTTGTGTCTAGTCGCTGAGCTGTCGCAATCGCATGTCACATAGTGTGCGCCATGTCTAAAGCTCCATGAGTCGAAGAGTCATATATTATTTACGCTCGTGTACTGTAAAATCGCTACCCTATTCTAACTTGTTCCGTAAAAGCAGACATGTTCACGTGACATGACAGGGAGCGGCGATTTTCACACAGAATTGATTAAATTATTAAGTTTCATATAATTACGGCGTCTTATTTGATTGGTACGTCGTAACTTGTAGCTTTTGAAACGATTTAGTACCTACTAAACGGGGATATCAAATTATTATAATAATAAATAATAATAAATTATTCGTTGCCATAAATAGGTTACAAAAAATTTGAGACCCTGGCTCCAGAGCTAGTGTTGATATTTTTGGGTTGATTTAAATAAACTAACTCGGATAAATGCACAAAACGTATTTTATTGTTCTGCCACAAGTTCTACGAAACAAGATGAATATAAAAAAGGGAAGAATGTTGCCAACCTAATGCCAAGTGCATTATTTACAGTAAGGCCAACTAAAAAATAAATATGGTTGCGTTCTCAATCAATTCCCAACAGCTAGGTTAGAGTACATGTATTTCAGGAGCCAGTGACTTCTTCCATTTAGGTTTTTGATTTATTTATTTTTTGAGCGAAGGGCTCACCGTCCGATAAGGACCAGGCCCGGGTCGACGGCGCGTTGTGTTCCACGCGAGCCTCAAAGAGATGTCAGCACCAACTGACGGGGTCCGTTAGAGCCAATGCCTGCCAGGGTTGCGAATTTGTCTGAAAGGGATATCGCGGCCCCGGCACACAGACAACGGAAGGAACACGAGTGGGTTTTAGTCAGTAAAAGTCTGACACGCCCTCCCGCTCCACCTAGAGCGGGAGAAGTTATTTGATAATTTCCCAACCAAAAAAAAAAGGTTTTTCAGAATCATGTACTGAATCTATGGTAAAAGTTTTCGCGTCGATGTCTCTGCCACCCTGTATATTATCAGCAATATATTATTACAACCTTAATCTAGCCTAGAAAATTACCATACACTCTAATCATCATCTGGTTAGGTTCTTCCCGTGTATGTTGGGGTCAGCTTCCAGACTAACGGGAGCCGGAGCCTACATGGAGTGACTGTTTATTTGAACTCCACAATCCAGTTACTGGGTAATACTCTTAGAGGTCGCATAGGTATATGCATGCACTAACCATAATCATACTTCCACATGGCTGTCGTCGATTTTGAAATAAGCATTGTTACGGCTTTGTTTATACCAGTGAAAAATATTGACCACGAATAAATAGTAACTATCAAATCATTGTTGCCTCTTTTTTCCAACACGATACATCATTCATCATCATTTCATCCGAAAGACGTCCACTGCTGCACATAGGGCTCCCCCAAATGGGGGGGTTTGCCATAATCGCCATGCTTGGTAGGCAGGTTGGCGATCGCAGTATGGCGTTAAAATACATAGAGAACGCTGCTGCCCATTCTCTAGCAAGTCCCTTAGTCGCCTTTTACGACACCCACGGGAAGAAATAGGTTAGTGCTATTCTTTACGTCCGGCACCCCATGGCACCGGCAAACACGATACATCGTGAGGAAACCGGCGTGCCTGAACGATATTTCTCGATGGCATGTGAAGCCAGGTCAGAGGCCAAGGGTGAAAACTTTGACACCAAGTTAGTCACTAACCACACGAAAAGAAGACGAAGACCTTGGTAAGACTGGTTGTTAGACTGCCAGGCCACATTTCAGCTAGTTATTTGAATAATAAATAGCTGAAATGTAGCCGGGCAGTCTTAAATCATGCCAAGAGGAGGTCTCTACCATACACAGCAGGTCAAAAATAAATGAAAAAGTGAAGTGTCAAGCGATTTTGAACAAAGTTCAGTGCAACTGTTAATTACCTTAACTTGCACATCAACTGCCTTGCAAATGATAATTGTAAGGCCATTGCAAAAAAACATAATATTGTATTTCACATAAACCTACATGGGCAATTATGAAAGAGAGTCAAGAGCTAGATGCACGGTTTCAATTGGTCGTTTCCTATGGAGAAGAGCCGGCAAGAAACTCCACGGTTACTCTTTTAAAAATAATAAGAATAAGAATTCTAGGATATTTTCAATTCAAATAACAGTATGGGAGGACAGTGTAGGTCTTTCAACAAGTACCAGGTACTTAACAAAATAGAAGATGAAAAAGTACTGCCCCAGTTCGAATCTCCAGGAAAAGTTTCTTAATGTTAACTGACATATAGGATGGGCCTGTCAGGGTCTGTCTGTCTTAATTAGGTAGATACTTAGGTAACTTTTACTGATGTTAAGAATTAAAGATAAAATGGCTATCATGCACTAAGGGAGCGTGACGTACTTAAGGCGACGATAACTGACTTTTAATGATTTTATACTGAAAATCACGTCTAAGCGAGTAGTGTTAATTATTTGGAAAAAATATATGTTAGATAAAAGCATTTTCTTAATAACTTAATATATGAATATTTTAGATTATGTTTATATTACATAGTGAAATTCATTTGTAAAATTATGTCTAACGCGGATAAAAACTAAGAATCACGCAAAATCTTTCAAGCGTATTTTTTTGAAACTTTCACCATTTTTGAATTTATATCAATGCGTTGATTTATTGGAGACAAAACGGGTTTTTTTTTGAGAGACGAAAATATTCACTCGTTTTCTAGATTTACTTTTTCGGCCAGTATTTAATTTTATCCTCAGCAAGGCACAGACCTCTATCATAGAGAGAAGGAACATAATATTAAGCGGAATAAGCTCGCAAAATTTAAATTTTCTTACGTTTTTTGTAATTACCACCACCACCATTACCTTATTGTTTTTAAAACACCGTGAGGAAACCTGGACTTATAGTTAATATAAGTCTGAAATCGCCAACCCGTCTTAAGCAAGCGTGGTGATCAATGCTCGTGCCTTCTCTGTAAGAGAAGAGGCCTTTGCCCTGCAGTGGGGCAGTAACAGGCTGGTATATTTTTTTTGTTGGTCAATTTCAGGTTGTACGTTGATTAAAATAAGGTGTTATTCCATTTATTCACCCCAAAAAAAAACACCATAAGGTGGATAATCAGAAACGTATGTCTCTTGGCCTAGTTGGATAAACGGAATTTATAGGCTAAGGGTGGATTCTCGGACATACATCTCAGTATCCAACTTAGGGTGGATTTTTTGGGGTGGATAAACGGAATAAACCAAAATATGAATCCTGACCGTAACAAATATGGCTTTACAGAATTAATCATTAGAATCAGCAATACAACTTCTTAAGTTAGAATTTGCGTCGAATGTCATATTTCATGAAATAGTCATTCAATATGGTAATCTGAACTTAGAGAGGGGTTCCCCTATCTGGCAGAATTTTGATGCTCCGAAATTTATTTGGCATAACACCCTTGGCATAATCTTGTTTAAACGAATATTTTAAAGGCATAAAAAATATTTAAACGAATTATTGTTTGGCGGAATGTTTATATTTCCGACTTTACAATGGCAGAATTTTATTTGGCATAATTACCTTTGGCAAAGTTAAAATTCCGCATAATTTCGTTTAGCATAACGTTTATTTAGAGTGACGTTTGTTTGGTACAATTTAATTTGGCATACTATGAAGATGGCAGAATTTCATTTGGAATAATTTTATTAGGCATATTGCCATTTCTATAACCATTTTTTTAACCATAAAAATATTGTCTTAAAAAGTCAATACGTTGTGCTATAAAAGGTAGTGACAGAAACGAATCGCTGCAAAACCGACTCCACGTAGTCTTGCCTGCCCTGCCCCTAGAGTGTAATTTAAGCCCGCGTAGGCGTGGAGGGGCAAGGCGGGCCGCAAGCTGAGGAGCAGGTGGTCTTAAAACCATCTGTGACGACAAGGTCGCGTGGGACCACCGGAGCCCCGCAGCGCCGGAGCCGTGACAAAAACCATGCCAGCTGCATGTTGCATGTTGGCTTGCTTGCTGCATGCATGGTGTATGCTTGCTTGCATACTGCATGCTTGCTTGCATGCTGCATGCATGGTGTATGCTTGTTTGCATGTTTGCATTCTGCATGCATGGTGTAAGCTTGTTTGCGTGCTTCTTTAAAAATGATTTTATTTACTTTGATTAACGCTTGATCAGAAAGATCTAGCAATAACCATTATCGTCGTATGTCCGCGGTGAAAAAAAAAGTGTTCAATCAATTTTATTATTATGGTAAGAAATACAACATTATTTTAACTATGAATTTTCTGAAATGTAATAGATGAGTCTTTCAATTATTATGGATATGAAATGTATGCCAAAAGATGATTCTAACTGTAAACTTTCTGAGATATGATAGTTCTGCCTTTTAAAGACTATCGATATGAAATGTATGACAAAAGACGACTCTGACTGTAGACTTTCTGCGATATGATGGTTCTACTTTTTAATAATTAAGGATATGAAATTTATGCCAAAAGATGATTCTGATTTACAAAATTATGAGTTTTGAATGAATGATAAATGAGTGTATGACAAACGATTTTCTGCGAAATGAAGTTTATGCTATCCGCTGTTATGCAAAATAATATTATGACATAAAAAGTTCTGCTATAAAGGGTGGACCCATTAGAGAGATGTATTAATGATTTTTATGTTTATAATTCTATATATAAATATTTGATAAGGCCGCGAATTATATTTAGATCGACATACAACCTGATACTGACCTGTAAATTGCAAAAAACGTGAGAAAATTTGAATTTCGCGGACCACCCTGACGCTTTCGCCTTAACGGGGACTACAGGACCTAAACGTGCCTAAACGCAAGTTTTATAATGCCTACTAGTATATGATCTACTGCACTAAACAAAATTAGAAAAAAAACATATGGTATTCTTCTGGATATAAGCGATATTACAACTAATTTGTTACGAGAGAAAAAAATCAAGAAGATACCTCGAAAAATTTATTTTAACGATTAAAAATCATATTAATATACATGCAATCATTTTGATTTTTTGTCAGATTATTCTACAAGCAACATATTAGCGTAATAAAGTTTTAATTTTGTAGTCCAATCAATAGATTTTTTGTAAATAGCTTCAAATTTTGCAATAAATTACGTGCGTTGTGTTATCACGCTTCTCTTTCTTTTCTATGCAGTCCGACAGTGAAGGCGCTTTAACTGTTGTAAGCCTCTTAAGAGCGTTTATTCTGAAGGTGGGCAACGTCGCAAATAGATGACAAATATTTCACTGTTTTAATTAATTTAGCAATATTACTGTTTGGAAATAAAAATGTGGCTAACTAGCGAACTAGAATATTGATTATGAAATGCAATAATTAATATCGTAACACCGAATTATTAGTTTTAGATGTAAAAAAACTATTTGGAAACGTTCCAAATGCGTTTTTTACACCTAAAATGGGTACAACATCAAATTCAATGTTAAAATTGCAATTCATTATTAATATTCTAGTTCGCTAGTTAGCCACATTTATTATTTCTATTCAGTAATATTGCTATAAGAATCAAAACAGGTAAATATTTGACAGATATTTGCGACGTTGCCAACTTTTAGGATAAACCCTATTAAGTACGTAGTGCGTGATTGCCATTTCCGAGCATTTATAATAAACTATACCCTAGTCTAAAAATAAATTGAATAATCGTCTATTTATTAGTAGTTAAGTTTTCTTTTAATCGGTGCACGAGAAAATCAGGCCAATGACTGTGCATAATATTTAATAAACAGTGCACTAAAAACCAAATACTGGCACTTTTCCGAAATCCTCGAAGAATCGCGGTAGATTAACATTTGGTGAATATTTTAACGTGACTTTACACTATAGAATATCTAGGCTATGCGGGGAGTTCTTTGTGTCAATAATAAATATTGTACATGAATAAGATTTGAACCCAATTGCTTTACACAATCCGTTGTCCATTGCTCTTCATAGTTTGAAAAATTCATGTGCTTCGACAACATAAATAACGCAATGAATGTTCTTGACTTGTCAAAATGAATCACCCCGCTGTTTTGCCTTCACGAAATAGTCATCAGTAGAAAAAGAAAAATATTATACGTATATTTTCGTTTTCTTTCAACCCTTAGGAGATTACCTTCCTTAATTATATTTTTTCCCATAGGATTCAAGCTGAGCTCAGAAATCTTATTAGTCCGATTCCATGGTCTAATTACCTTGTGACAAGTAAATAACAATCAAATCTCAGTAATTGAGAACTGGGTAAGCGATAAAACTCTATAAGTGAGAGTAATTGCCAGGTACCGTCATTTTAACCCTCTAAATAACTGAGAAACAGAAACCTCTATAAGAGAAAGTATGTTTTCACTTGTGAACCTCTATAACTTCTTCTTTTCATGTGGTTAGTGACTAACCTGTTGTCAGAGTTTTAAAGCCGCACATGGGCCTCTGACTTGGCTTCATATGCCGTCGAGAAATATCTCTCCTCTATAAGTGAGACTGCAGCCTTCTTGTACCTCTATAAGCGACAGTAGAGAGTTATAGAGGTCCACGAGAGATGTTAAATACGTTAACATCTCTCGTGGACCTCTATAACTGGGACTGCTACTTGCCTGTACCTCTAGAAGTGATAGTGTAACGGGTAGTAATATAATTTATCCATAAATTTCGTGGAACTAAAATTGTTTTTGTTTTCTTAAATTTTGAGCAACTAACTAATATTGGTTTTGTATCGTATTGTATTCGAATAGCCAAATGTGTATTTTTGTAAACCTTTAAGTCAGAAAGGCCACCCCAGCCGGTCTATTTTGTTAGAATGTCACCATGAAAACTTAGGTGAAGTGAGCTTGAAGTGATTCTGTCATTCCACATGGCTTGGATTTCTTTTTCTTGTCATTCTAGTGTAGAGATTGATACTATTGACAGCTCACTTCACCTAAGTTAAATTAGATTTGTACAGAATATATCGGATGTACCTCTATAAGCTAGAAACTTCCCTAAGTCAAAAAGAGATCGCGGTCCCTTGAAGCCTCGCTTATCCAGGTTCGACTGTAGAATATTTATGTAGGAAAATGTCGTGAGGAAAGTTTTGAGTATGACTGTCGATGGCTGTATGAGTAGGGGAAGACCAAACAAACGATGGATGGACTGTGAGAAAGATGATATGGATAGAAAGGGGGTGACTGCCGAGGTGACGACTAATAGAGAAGTGTGGTAGAAAAAGATATGTTGCACTGATCTCAAATAAATTGGGATATGGAGAAGAGAATGAGGAACGTTGATGAATGCATGACTGTGTGAAAGGGATGAATGCTAAGGTGTAAGTGAGACATGACGTACGCTTGGGATGAAGTGGAAGATATTTAAAAGCCGGCGAAGTACGTGTCGGACCGCGCACAATGAAGGGTCCCACAGTTGGGATGAATTTATCCTAAATACAAACTTAACATTGTAGTTCTTCTTCTTTTCGTGTGGTTAATGATCCCATCATCAGATACTGACCTGATGACAATGAAACCACCTCCAATATCCTCCCTTTCAAACAAAAAAAGAATTTTGCAAATCCGTTCTTCTTTTCGTGTGGTTAGTGACTAACCTGGTATCAGAGTTTTAAAGCCGCCCATGGGCCTCTGACTTGGCTTCACATGCCGTCGAGAATTATCTCTCAAGCATGCCGGTTTCCTCACGATGTTTTCCATCACCGGTTTTGAAGCAAGTTAATTATATAACATTTGTGTGTGTGAAGCAAGTTGAAAAACATGTTCTCCCATACATTGCAACGGCAAATGTAAGTTTGTACGCACGTTATTGAGAGATTTCCCATGTTATTTTAAGACCATAGACTTCTTATAGGTAATCTATGAGTAAATAACAATTCTCTGTATAAAAAATAAAGTAAAAATAACCTTACTAGTTTCGGAGATAGGGGGGGGGGGGGGGGGGGGGGGAATAGTCAACATTCATCTATTTTCTTAAATATCTTTAAAATTATATTATTATTAAAAACAATTATTTGTCTTTCTCGCAATAAGTCCTTTCATTTGATATAACACACGGTACAAATGCAAAACTTTATTTTTATTTTTCTTGTTTGGCCCCCAAAAGTGAGATAATTACGTTACACGTCCGTATTTGGGTCACAGAAATTCATATGTGTACCAAATTTCAATTTAATCGGTCCATTATACTCGGAGAAAATAGGCTGTGACAGACGGCCATAATACACGAGTGATCCTATAAGGGTTCCATTTTTTGAGTAAAGTCAATAAGAGGTGATTTTTGAACTAAGATTCTTCTGCTTTTCCTCTGACCTCATCAACCCTTTATTTCCACATTTATACCTACATACGTATATACCATCAAAAAAGTTCATACCAGTTTCAAAACAAAATCCCATGAACACGATGACCACATCTGTTACCGGCCCGGTTCTATAGCCGCCGAGCGCTGCAAGCAAGAATAGTCCTTACGGTGGTTAGATGTGAAATTCTTTGATGGTACATAAACATTACTCAAGCGTTTTCCCACGGGAAATAAAAAAAAACGTGCGTCATCACATCCATAAATACTCCTCTTGCTTCGTCCACAGCATAAGTAGCTGATAATATTCACACTACTGGGACACCGGCCTCCTCTCTGTGAGAGGGAGTGGGCCGTAATCCACCACGCGGGCCCAGTGCGGGTTGGTAATGAAAATGAAATGAAAAAGCGTCTATATGTGGTGACATCCTAATTTTACAATAAAGTTTACTTCTGCCAAACTGCAAAGCAGTTTGTTGGCAGATGTAGCTCCCATATTTTCATATCTTAAATATAGCATATTATTATATCATAATAGTTGGTACTTTTTCATGAATTATAAAAAATATGTTTACCGCTAAACATTACCTATAACTAAACACACATATTTTAAAGTAGCACAGAGGCTGACTATTACGTAATGCTAATAATATTTTAAACTGCGTAATGTAATAGCATTCCAAATCAAGTCGGCGAAGCCGCAGACATAAATTTTATCTATGCGTCTCTATTTATGAGGCTTTGAAAACTTTAACAACAAGGCTTTGACAGGAGACGTCGCATGTCTTCGATTTTTTTGTTCTAGGACATGCCGGTTACCCCATGATGTTTTCCTTCACCGTTTTGAGAGCAGTGGTGATGAAATTATTACACAAAGAAAAGCACCTGTCAGGGTTTTACGACCTACAACTCGTAAGTCGCGGCCACTGGGCCACCACTGCGCTTCGTTCACGTTCATAAAATCGTTGGTCTCGTCGTTGCAAGCGCGACTGCTGAGCGTAGGGTCCTGGGTTCGATTTCGGGCAAAGTGTTATTCGGTTTTTCCATTAGGAGTTTCTCAGTAGCAAGAGTTACCCTTGGTCCTCTGACGCGTCTGATTCCTCCCCGATCGTGTCGGATTGCCGTCCCATCGGACTATGAAGGAAAAGGAACAGAGATTGCACCTGTGTCAGCGCACACATTTATTCACTAATAATATCTCCCACGTCGGTGGCTAGTCTCCCTTGAGATTGACCGCAGTGACCGAAATTCGGTCTGGAGGATATTCGGAATCCTAACGATAGCAGACAGACCAGTATCGGCAGCTGTAATAAGGCTCATCAGGCTGGATGTTACCTGATTTTTATGTATTTTAATTGAATCTTTTATTTCAATTTTATTTTAATTAATTTTCAATTCTTTATTTCTTATTCTAATTAATATTCAATTCTTTATTTCCAATTTTAATTAATATTCAATTCTTTATTTCAAATTTTAATTTATATTCAGTCTTTTTTTTTCGATGTTTTTGTTAATTATTTAATTGTATACGTACATGAATTTCATTGATCTAAGTACTCATTACTAATGTAATAAGTACAAACAAAATATGGACATTTAAATAGTCTGAATTAAATGTTTTTTATTTTTTATTATTATTGTTTCACCGACTTCTAGAAGAGCTTTATATTTCTAAGTCTCTGTGTGCCATTATTAACTGCGTACCTACTCTAACTTTATTAAACATTATCAACCTTATTAACCAACGTCTCATCATGACCACACGCGACAAAACATGTCAGTTTGCATCAACCCTCCCTTTTGACGACTCAATGCCTCTCAGGTGCTCCTCCGTAGTCTGTGCCAGATTGTAACGTATTCTGTTACAAGTAACTTGACACGATCTGTGCATACTATCACGCTATGGAAGCTGGGTAATGTTGAGGTGTAATTTCGTAGTTATTAGGGCCATTGCACATTGGCGATTTGCAAACCTGTTTCCAGCGAAGTGGACGAGCTCGCTGAGTGTGCGTAGCGAGCACGCCACGTGTACGCAACGACTTCGCCGTGTCTGCGGAACGAGATCAATTGATCTGAGTGCACATGAGAGAGCGAGACAAACGAGTACCAATATTGTGAAAACGCAGAAAGAAAAAAGAAAGAAAGGAAGGAAGAAAGAAAAGAAAGAAAAGAAAGAAAAGAAAGAAAGAAAGAAAAGAAAGAAAGAAAAGAAAATGCGTTTACTGGCATAAAAAAATACACCTTAAAACTATAAAACAGAAAACAAATTATTATAATGCCAAAAGGGCCTCAGCTCAGCATAATGTCAGACTGCACAGTGTACCACCTGACGCTGATTCAGCTGCAACCTACGAGTACCAAACGCTAGAATATTAAACATAGGGTGTCTGTCCGTTAACATAAATAAATTCAAGGTAGTATAAAAAAATAAACTCATACAAAATCAAATAAAATGTTGTGACATACATGTGTGTGTGCGTGGCGCGTGGTCGCGGCTAGCTCGCTTCGCACCCGCGGAGAGCACGTTCGTAAATCGCTGTGCTGGAAACACGCTGGCAAATCGTCAGTGTGATAACGCTCCTACGCCTGTACCCCTTCGAAGAATGACGGGTAGGCAGAGGTATATGTATTATAAGGCAATATTTAACCAGTTATATTTAAGTTCCATGTAATTGCTAACAGCCGGGCAAGAGAAACCCAATTAACGCTTTTCCCGACCTGGGAATTGAACCAAAGACTACACTCTCAAAAGTCGCACCTACGACCACTTAAGCCAACGACCAAATTCAAATTCAAAAGTCATTTATTCAAACTAGGCTGAGAATCAGCACTTTTCGAACGTCAAAATTACATAAGACAGTCCCCCAAAACGCCCACCCTTTACCACTTCCTAGCGCATTAGCTGGGAAGAAGTAGTGGCGCAACAAACTCCCCAGCAGCTGTTCAGTTAAAAGAACAAAAAAAAAAAAGATTCTTTAAAATAGTATTCAAAATAATTTACATTACGCATCACAAAACATAATTCCACCATTGACCATTTTGTTGAAAATGTTGAATAAAAAAATATCAACAATTTTTAAACATTGGTTATTAAACATTAAAAATAAAACACTGTTTATTTTTAACGAGCCTACAAAAAATATTAATGCTAAAATAGCATAGTCTTGCATTCTTTCATACCTTCACGCTATCCACTTTATAAGCTAGACAGATATCGTGTTACTAAGCACGCGATTCGAAAATAGATCGGCCGCCATCTTTGATTCGTTGACATAATGAAAACTGGCAGGTTACTGTGATGTGGTGAGACAGACTGACACGCCAGTTTGGGTAGTCGGCTGTGACGGTAACATGTAAGGATCGTATTATTGGTACTCGAATTGTTTTCACCTAAGTAAGATAATACGGATCTCTCAGCTCCGTACTAACATTCGGTATTACTCGATAGTTTTACTCGAAAACAAGTAAAAATCAACGTGTGGACCACAAAACTCACAACTCGAAGGCTCGCATCGAGCCGGCTCGATGGAATTAAATAAATGTAATTTCCTTCGCACCTACTAACAGTCGAGCTTGACTCGAGCGTATGTACGCGTCCTTCGAGTCGAGCGTCTTTTTTGTATTAATGGGGTAATCATAGAAAGTCATTATTCATATAGCCCTTCAGGCATCCTTAAATAATTGTTGTAATCTACGGGACACATCTCTTTAATCAAGCTCACATGGCTGCAATCAGAGCGGTATCTAACCAATCTTTTACCCAGTACCTCCTTTTATGATTGTTCCTTTTATTTTCTTTCATATTTTTTTTTATAAATTAAGAACTATTATGTGAGACTTGTTAAATGCAGTCACTGTCTCATTGCTTGCTTTAAGCTTTAAGCTCCGTCCTCACCTTCGGTTTTACTTGATCGAGTAAACACGTCGAGTAAAAAACACGGCACGGGCTTTCGTCCACACGTACAGCATTTATCTATCGAGCGAAGTGTAACGTTCAGTATTCACCAAACCGTTCGAGCTAAAAGATGTATGTTCAACAAAGGAGACAGTGAATGCATTTAGCAAGTCTCACAATAAAATTCTTAATTATAAAAAAAATAATTAAAGAGCTGTGTCCTGTAGATTATAACAATTATTTAAGGATGCCTGAAGTGCTATATGAAGAATTACTTTCTATGATTACCCTATTCATACAAAAAAAAGACGCTCGACTCGAAGTACGCGTACATACGCTCGAGTCAAGCTCGACTGCTCGCTTCGAGTAGGTGCGAAGGAAATTATATTTATTTAATTCCATCGAGCCGGCTCGATGCGAGCCTTCGAGTTGTTAGTTTTGCGGTCCACACGTTGATTTTTACTTGTTTTTGAGTAAAACTATCGAGTAATATCGAATGTGAGTACGGAGCTTCTAAGTTAGAATTGTTCTATTGAATGACTTTTTCATGACATCATGACGTTCGAAACCAATTCTAACTTAACGTATTAATGATTCTAATTAATATAATTCTGTAAATACATATTTGTTACGGTCGCGAATCATATTTTGATCAAGATACAACCTGACACTGACCTGAAAATTGCAAAAAAAAATAAGAAAATTTTAATTTCGCGGGCTGCCTTTGCGGATCCACCTTAACGTAACATTACATCGTCTTCCCAATGGCTAAGGCAGAAGAATAGATTAATGCTATGCCATAGAATGAATGCTATAGCAGAAGCGTACACCTCCATTTCCCCAGATGTTTATGTCCCGTGTAATAGAAGTAAAGATTCATAACGTACGAGGCAGAAGTCCAGACTCCAGACTAAAGAAAGAAAGAAAATTGCGTTTATTGGCATTACCAAAAATAAACAACTATAAAAACAGAAAACAAATTATTATAATGCCAAAAGGGTCTCAGCTCAGCATAATGTCAGATGACAACACAAAGTGAACCATCTGACGCTGATTTTCAGCTGGAACTCACTAGTACCATACGCTAGAATAATAAACATATTCCCTATGTTTATTATTCTAGCGTATGGTACTAGTGGGTTGCAGCTGTGTCTGTCCGTTATAATAAATAACTTTAAAATTGTATAAAAAATAAAATAAAACTCATAAACGATCAAAAAAAAATTTGCGATATACATGTGTGTGTGCGTTGTTGTGATAAAGTGTAAATATATTAAATATTATTATTATTAGTGTAAATGAGAAAGTCAACTAAATATTCAATATCTGTGTATATCCTACATAAAATAATAAATCTATTATCTACATATAGAAAGTACCTTCAATGCAAAATCGTGTAACTGCGTTGTTCTTCTAAACTACGAAACGGAGGTTGATGACTACTGAGAAATTCCTACGGGGAAAACCACAGGAGATCATCTACTAACATGAGACTGAGCAAAAAGTGGTGAATGACACAAAAGCGATTGACCAATAGCATATTTTTCTCGAAACTGCAGGGTCAGATTTTGATGCCCCTTTGCACAAGGGTATAGATGGAATATCCCTACACAAATATCAAAACTGTATCGCTATCGGTTCATAGACCACTTCCCATACAAATATGAACAGTCTCCTTTACCCTTTCCAAATATGGTAGGGGTCAAAAAATTTAACTCGCTTATTCAAGACAACACGCGGCCAGGTGACGAAATAGACACAACTAAAACAAGTAAATACAAAGACTGCAGTCTTTTAAATAACATAACATCACGCCTTCATTTTCCAGCGAGATTAGCAGAGCTGGATAACTGGATATAACAAAAAAAATGTTTTTTGTTCCTCCGGTTGATTATAAAAAAGATTGGGCAAGTATTTTTTCTTTTTTTACGATATCAACAGATAACAGACATACTGCATATAACTAGATACAGGGTGGTAGGGACATCGACGCGAAAACTATTACTATGGATTCAGTACATGATTCTGAACCCCCCTGCGTAGAATTTTTTTGTCGGTTATTAAAAGAAAAAACAGCTGTTTCGTAGAAAACTGCAATATCTACGCGGTCAAAATGTACGGAACAGCTGTTTTTGTTGCGATGTATAGTGCGGTATTATTTAAAACCCTAATCTGATAAACCAAGTATGTTAAAACTCATAAATAAATAGGTACATCACCGTGTGCAAGGATATAACGGCTGTTACGAGTATATCAGCATTAGCCCCATACATTCGTTTTGCAAAAAAATATAAGTTGCCAATTTGCCTACCAGATTGTATCCTATAATATATTTATGCATAATATTTTTAAAACACTAAAAGTTTAGCTGTAATATCTCCGAGAGCCTATTTTAAATCCACAGTGCGATATAGCCCGAAGAACTGCCAAACTTAAGTGGCAATATGGGCAGGGTACAATGCTCGTAGAACAGATGGCCGATGGGGCCGAAAGGTTCTGGAGTGGCGACTGCGTACCCGAAGACGTAGCGTTACAAGCCCACAAGATGGACCGATGACCTTGTGAAGGCCGCAGGAAACCGCTGGATGCGGGAAGCACAGAATTGGTCGAATTTGCGGTGCTTGGGGGAGGCCTATGTCCATCAGTGGACGTCTTTCGGCCGAAACGAGGAATGGGAAGCCGAGTGGTGGGTATTGCCGAGTTTCATAGGACTTATTGTATGTTAGAACACTATTTCACGCGCTCGATGTCGCGAGCAGAAGTTACTCAATAAAGTACGGTACTGTGGCGGTATCTATCTCAAGCAACAATTTTATTGCTACACGATGGCATAGGAAATTGCTTGATGTTATCGTGACGTCATATTTGACGAATATTGCTCGGAATCGAGCAATTAAGCTGCCCACCTTATGAAGTGGGCTATAACCTAAAGTTCTGCCTACACCATAAAATAATACAGGGCGTGATAGAGATCATATCAACTACATTATATTGGCGCGTCAGAACAAATATGTAACTTTTTAATGGTTATACTTAATTGATATTTCAACGAAGTGTGTGTTAAGGCGTAGTTTTTTTGCCAAAGGCACCCTTTAGTTCCTGCTGGGGTTGCGGGTTTGTCCGAAAGGGATGTCGTGGCTCCGGCACACAGACAACGGAAGGAACACGGGTGGGTTTTAGTCAGTAAAAGTCTGACACGCCCTCTCGCTCTGCCCAGAGCGGGACAAGTCATTTGATGATTTACCAACCTCAAAAAGAAAGATAGATACACTGTCAATCTGGATAGCGATCTATTCCGATGATCTAGGGCCTACAGGGATTTGTACGAATATTTTGACAAATAGTTATCGTAAGTACGAATTGGATCGAGAAACACTACAAAGTGAAAAATAACTTTAATTTCGGAAGTCGGTGTCTTTGGTGAAGACTTTTCGGTTTTTGTATTTTTGTTTTTGTAAGTTGTTTTTTTTTTTTTGTAAAAGATTTTTATTTTTCACTATTTAGTTGTGGTAACTACCCCACACAAATTCGAATACCACTACCTGCTTTGTAAATAACAGTGACAGGAACTTATCATATCATCCATAATATAGACTATAAGTGGGAAAAATATGTATTATTGAAGCTAAATGAAAAACTATTGACGCAAAGTTAATAAAATGTATACGGGACCACCTTGAGAGCATACCCTTTCAAACAAAAAAATAATTTTCAAAATCCGTCCTCAATTGACGAAGAAATCGGTGGATACATTAAAAAAAATACATACGCTACGAACATAGAACCTCCTCCTTTTTGGAAGTCGATTAAAAACCATTTATTTATTTATTTAATACTTTAAGCACACAAATGTACAGAGGCGGACTTAATACCCATAGGCAACCATTTACAGGCACTTTTGGACTGTCAAGAAGTTAGTCAGTCAAAAAGATGAAGCCAGTTGCCCATTCCAAAGCGTAATAGGTTCCTATGGAGAAGAACGCGCAACTATGCACGAGACTTAAACATGACTGTAGGACATTCGCCTTAACACCGTAGTGTTGTGCAAAAAAAGATCAGCCACACCCTTTTCAACAGCGATGCTATCAGCATATTGGATTTTGTACTCATCGATATTAAGTAAGCCAATGAACGACCAATGTTTATTAAAAATAAAACTATTATCTTCATGGTGTTTTATATCTATACAGGATGGCAGGGACTTTGTCACGAAAACTGTTACCATGGATTCAGTTCATGATTCTGAACGCCCCTGCGTTGAAATAAATCGTCGGTTACTAAAATAAAAATCTGCTATTTCATAGAAAAGTGCAACGCGGTCATAATACGTGGGCAACCTACGCGGTTAAAATGTATGGGACAGCTGATTTTTTTGTAAATAACCGACGAAAATTTTCAACGCAGGAGCGTTCAGATTCATGTACTGAATCCATGCTGCTGGGTTTGCGGGTTTGTCCGAAAGGGATATCGCGGCCCCGGCACACAGGCAACGGAAGGAACACGGGTGGGTTTTAGTCAGCAAAAGTCTGACACACCCTCCCGCTCCGCCCAGAGCAGGAGAAGTTATTTGATAATTTCCCACCACCAAAAAAATAAAAATGGTAACAGTTTTCGCGTCGATGTCCGTGACACCCTCTGTACTTATACAAATAAATCGAATTGAAGTGTCTAATAACAGCTTTTTACTTAATGCATATGAAAGCATATCAATCTGCCTAGCCTTTTCCCAACTATGTTGGGGTCGGCTTCCAGTCTAACCGGTTGCAGCTGAATACCAGTATTTTACATGGAGCGACTGCCTATCTGACCTCCACAACCCAGTAACTGGGTAATACGATACCCCATGGAAAGACTGGTGTCAGACTTTCGGGCTTCTGACGACTCGTAACGACTGTTAAAGATCCACGAATGACACCCGGGACCAACGGCTTAACGTGCTTTCCGAGGCACGGAGGATTCTCGGTATGTAGAGATGGTCACCCATCCACTGACCAACCCCGGCAAGCGTAGCTTAACATGATGGATCGACCAGTGCGGCTGTTGTTACTTAGCCACGAGCTCCTTATGAAAGTATATACGGTACTAATAACATAATCATCCTATAATTTTCAAACTGTTGAGACACCGGCCTCCTCTCTTCAAGAGCTCTTCGAGAGACACTTTCAACAATAAAACTTTATTTTTAATTTTTTGTCTTATCTCTGTCTGTTTGTTCCGTTTAATCTCCGAAACGGCTGGACCGATGTTGAGGACTTTTTGATCCCACTCACAGTTCAATTTCGAATAGGGCTGTGGTTAATTTTTTTTGTCTTATCTCTGTCTGTTTGTTCCGGCTAATCTCTGAAACGGCCGGACCGATTTTGAGGGGACTTTTTGATCCCATTCACAGTTCAATTTCAAATAGGGCTGTGGTTAATTTTTTTTGTATTATCTCTATCTTTTTGTTCCGTCTAATCTCCGAAACGGCTGGACCGATGTTGACGGGACTTTTTGATCCCATTCACAGTTCAATTTTGAGTAGGGTTTACCGGGCTTTGATATTTAACTACACATTATGGAGACTATACTTACAGATAGCGTAACTTAGCTATTACACATCCCTATTGCATTAAGCACAACAAACAAAGCATGACACACAATAATTACCAAAAAGTGAAACGGATTGCCAAACAACATAATATCTAATAATAGGTGACAAACAGTCGAGCCGTGACCGGCTTTAGGCACATAATGGGCAGAAATGCGGCCGGCATTGCGCCACGGACGGACAAACGAATCGTATTGTGACAATTCTATTATTTCTGATCGCATAATATGGTAAGAACTTGGGTAAATTTTGTTAACTAACGAATTCAATAGGTGTTTTTTTGTTTGCCAAGTAAAGATATAGATTTTATTTTTGAGTTAACGAAGAGTAAGTAACAAGAATATACAATAAACAGATTGTCTTTAATACAGGGTGTTTGGTAGAAGGGCCGAAATTTTTTTTTGAAGGATTGGGTTTGTCATTTGCTATCACATTTTTTTTTTGTTTTTCGTTTCAATTAATTTAAAAGTATAAAATTCATCCCAACTACGGAACCCTTTATTGTGGGTGGTCTGACACGCAATAATTTTTGATGTTATCAGCAATGACATTTAGTAGAAAATAACTTTTGTGTGACTCTCATTTATACTTTTAAATTAATTGAAACGAAAAACAAAAAAAAATTGTGCTAGTAAATGACAACCCCAATCCCCCCAAAAAAAAAAGTCGGCCCTTCTACTAAACACTTCCAACTGCAAATGTTAGTTTGTACGCACAATATGGAGTAATTACCATGTTATTTTAGGACCATAGACTTCTTATAGATTGTCCTGTAATCTATGAGTAAAGAACCATTCTCTCTATTTTTACAAAAATTTTGTCTCAGTAGTTTCGGAGATAAGGAGGGTAATGGTCAATTTTCATCTATTTTCTTAAATATCATTTAAGTATTTATTTTAAAATTATTGAAAAAATATGAAATCTTCCGAGCCCTTCCATGGTACAGTTCACATTTGTATTTTCATTTTCCAGTTTGCCCCCGAAAAGTGACCCTAATATTCAAAATTCATTTATTTACTTCACACGTCCGTATTTGGGTCACAGAAATTCATATTATGTGAACCAAATTTCAACTAAGTTGGTCCAGTAGATTTGGAGCAAATTGGCTATGACAGACGGACAGACAGCCAGCCAGACAGATAGACACACGAGTGATCCTGTAGGGGTTCCGTTTTTCATTTGGTTGCTTGGAACCCTAAAAAACAGATTCAAGACCTAACATTGTACTGATAAAATAAAGTGAATGAATAAAAACCAATAAAGATATTGAATATTGAGTAGGATTGATTATTTTTAAGTATGTGAGTGCGGCATGCTCAACTTTTCTGTCAGTTGTACAAATAAAAATCTCTTATCTTCCATTTTATATGTAACTGCTAAAGTTCATGGTTTACGTGGTCAACCGGTCGGTATCTGTGACCAGTACTTATCTGTGAGACAACAATCGCGTTGCAGAGTTGATTATTGCATTCGGTTATGATAGTTAAGGCGAAGGCAGCGGTATTTAATCTTAATTCTAGCTGTTAGTGCTCACACGACACGCGTTTATGGCAGACGCAACTTCGCCGAGGTCGTCTACGGCAGCTGCTGAAGCGTCGACGGTGGCCGTTGAGCAGTGTGCCGCGCGTGTGTATGAGCACTTACCCGCATTTTGATTCATTGTAGGAGGGTTACTTCTGTCTGTCTGGTCTAGTGATCGCAAACACAGAGCAACTTGTTATTGGGTTCACCAAAAACCTTTTTTTTTTTGCTTCATAGTGAGATAGGAAGGAGCCTTTTGGCATCGTACAAGTCTTTTTAAAAAAAAAATATGTGTAACATCTTTCCTCTAGGTTGCTTGCAATGAAAATCAAAATCGAAATAATCAAATATCAATGAGTGATTTCGTGAAAAGGGGCGGAAGTGTGTCATAGGAAGCCGGGGACGTGCGCGCTATTTGATTTGACTAATGAGCGCGTGAGGTGCTGGAGTTGGCCGTAAGAAACGACCTTGACGAGCCCCTTTAAAATGTTGCTTTTAATACCTTAATGTTGCTAATTACCAAGGTGAGATGTCAGATGTTACACATCTTTTGCGACTACTCTAAGGCCCGCTCGGTTTATTAGGGTTCCGTAGTAAACAAGGAACCCTTATAGTTTCGTCATGTCCGTCTGTCTGTCTGTCTGTCCGCGGCTTAACTCAGAGACGGTTAGTACTAGAAAACTGTAATTTGGCATATTTTTTTAGGTTTTTTTTAGGTTAACTCCCCTACTCGTAAAGGGGGGATGGTTTTTTCTTCACGTCTACCCCATGTTGTGGGGTATCGTTAGAAAGGTCGTTCAAAAATATGATCGTGTTTGTAAAAACGATTTTTGGATTCAGGGATCCGTTTGCGAAATATTAAGCTTTTAACTGAATTTTTGTGTTAGAGTCAAGTGCCCCCTTCCCCCATCCCTCCCGCCAACTAAATGGTTTTACTTGGATTTGTGAAAAAATTCACAGCAGTAGTTGTATAACGAAATTAAAAGGAAAACTATCAGAACTTTTTTTGTTTTCCTTTTAATTTCGTGGTGTGGTTTGGCTGTACAGGTTAACGAGTAATAATCAATCAATTTAAATCTGCGGTTTGAAAAACATGATCTCCCATACATTCCGTATGGGAGAACATGTTTTTCAACTACAATGTTAAGTTTGTTCTTGGGATAAATTCATCCCAACTACGGAATACTTTTTCTTACATTTCTTTCAAAATCTAAATAACTAAATAATCTTAATATCATGTCCTGTGTGCCCAGAAGGCCAATTCTCATAATTAAAAAACGTTCACATTCAAATCGCAATCTGTCAAACTTGTCAAAAATTTTGGTAAATCGCTTTTATTTTTGACAGTTTTCGAATGAGATTAGAATGCGAACGTTCTTAAAAATTACGAAAATTGCCTCTCTGATACCTGCATGTTACAGGAAATAATAATAACGCTAAACTCGGAGATAAATTCCGGGCTGACATAAAATAGAAGAAGAAATGACATCAGATATAATCGAAAAGCCTTCAGAAACAACTCACTGCGGCAATAGGTAACATACTCTCTTCGCAATTGAGCAAGACGACTGCGCCTTAACGGAGCTAGTTTAACATCACGACTTGACCGCTATAGCTTGGAGCCAACAAAACATTGCAACATTTAACTTAACTCATTATGTTCTGGGATTCCTATACTTACAGTCAAAGATATTATTACATGTAGATAACAAGTTATTTCACTTGGTGACTAGACTTGACGGCAACCTGTCCCGTGTCTCGATTGGTAGCACTGCACACTGTTTATTGTGCTAGTGATAAATGTAAAATTATGACTACTTTTGGGTAGGTGCGTTCCTAAATAAAATGTAGACAAAAAAAAAAAAGAAATACGTCAGGTATACCTATTCTTAAAAAATACTGAATACATTTTTTTTTAAGCTATTGCATAGCTTCTATCGCGGGCCTTGAGCGTGGAGACCGAATCCAGAAATTCCGTAACGAAAATAACCTAACACCCCCATAGAGTGAAATTTTTAAGATGCGCGCGCATCACTGTGACACAAATTGCATATGTTGATAAAAAATGCTATGCAATAGCTTTACCGCGGCAGTCTCCGAGTGCCACAAGTCTTTTTTTTCGTTGGCATTACTTTGAGTAGGCAAAGCGTTAAAATGTGACATGACGTCACTGGCCGGTAGATTCTATACTGACTTGTGACGTAGCGAGCCCCCACTCTCCAACTTTAATGCGTTTTATCTATTCCTTTTTTTATTAATTTGATAAAGCAAAAAATATGTGTCTGATTTTTTTTTATATCTGACTTACGGACTAAATAGTTTTTATTTGTCCCTAGTCAACATCCCTATTAATGAAATTTCGTTATATTTCCCAAAAGGCTCCAGCAATCCGTCAGATATTTATATTATTCTCTATCAGGACATGTCACACTATCTTCTTCTTTTCGTGTGGTTAGTGACTAACCTGGTGTCAGAGTTTTAAGTTTTAAGGCCACCCATGGGCATCTGACTTGGCTTAACATGCCGTCGAGAAATATCTCTCAGGCATGCCGGTTTACCTCACGATGTTTTCCTTCACCGTTTTTGAAGCAAATGAAATCTATACAATAAGCACATGAATCCAAAAATTCAGCTATGCGTGCCTTGGGTTCGAACTCGAGACCTATGACTTGGCAGTTTGATGGTCACACCACTAGGCTATCTCTGCTCTTATGTTACACTATTGCGCAGAATAACTGTAAATGCCTGCGCACACTGGTGGACGGCAGGGGAGAGCATGGAGGAGCAGGAGGAAGTCAATCCGCCAGCGCACACTGAAAAATCCTCTGCGATACCGCGAGCGTCCTCCAGCTTACCGGAGCATCCGCCGGTATGCCGCGGCATTCGCCGAGTAGCCACTGCTTGCCGGGATCTGATTATTCTACTAGCGACTACGCACACGCAGTCAAAAAGTTGCTTTTAAAAGAGTGGCTAACTGGCAGACTCCAGCACATACTGGCGCATAACGGCGTATACCGGAGCATACCGCTGCCTCCCGCTGCAGTATCCCCAGCGTGCTTTTCGATGCTCCAGAGAAAACTGCGCTGCGATGCTCCTAGGTCGATCACCGAGTATTGAAATATATACATTATTTCGGTTGGATAAGTATTAATATCAATTGATAAATTTAAAATCCTCTGCCGTCCCGTCCGTCAGTCTGCGCCCTTATTCGCCATGATATCCTTTAAAAAATTTACCAGTTTTTAAAGTCGTCAGATTTTGGGAAAGCCTACAATTTCTTCATCAGATTTGACTATTTAAGTCAGGCCGCACACGATCATTTATGACAATTAAAAGCTCTGATCAACGAGATCAGATCAGATTGCACCTACTCAGCTATCAACTTTTCGCCCTGCTTATTCAAAAACCCGCTGGGCTCCCCGTATCATAGGAAAAAGCATAAGTTTTTGTACGTTTAAACATACGTATTACCGTATACAATATGTAAAAAAAAACCCGGTCGATCCAAAAGGGGCACGTAGGTACTGCACTGAACATTACCAAAAAGTATTTTTTAAATTATTATTATTACTCAAAATAAAAAAGTTATTGGTATAAAAAATTCACATTTTTGGTACCAAAATTAGAAAATCCAAGAAAATTTTCAACAGATTTAAAATAACCTGATAAAATTCCCGATTGAAAAAAAAAATGCAATATTTTTCTTCTTTTTTCCTAACCTCACGAAACAGGGTGTTTTTACGTTGTATACAAAAACTTAATGCCTTATTGTTAATTACTTCATGATAGTCGCCGCACAAATTCACTGGCCGAACAAATACATCATCGTTACGAGTAATTACAGTCCAACGCGGCAACGCTCCGTGATTCCACGTCGGATCAGACGAAGATATTTGATAGTAGATATAATTATACAGTTCGTCGGTAGGTGTCGTTAGGAATGCCCTGTGACGTCACAGACAGTCGGCGTACTATATCGTGGACGCGCGCCAAAAGACATCTAGGGCTGTCAGTCATAAAAGTTGAGAATAAAATCAAGCAGTTAAGAAATTTCTAGAATTTTGGTATTGCACCGATTTCTTTGACAAACCAATAATATGAAATATGTTGTAACTTTTGTTTGTGGGCCTGCGATACCAAAATTCTATAGATGCTTGTTTTTATGCTCTTTTTTGTTTTTGCAGTCGACTTTTTAGTTTTTTTAAATTACTTTTTCATTTTCAGTTTTTAATTTTATCATTTCTCATTCTATACATTTAAACATATATTTTTGTAATTGCCTTTCAAAACCCTTCATTATGATACACTCGATACCCTATCGAGTGGTGTATCTTTCCCGAGGGTTTTTTTTTGTGGAAAACGTTTGAAACAATTTGGCGCCGAAAATCCTTCGTTTTATAATTTTAATATACCCAATAACACTCGCGCAAGCCGTTTAGTAGGTTACGAGGGAACATACATACAGGTCAAACACATAACATTCCTGTTTTAGCTTTGCCGCGGTCGGTGAAGCCTTTTTTTTTCTTTGTCCAGTCTATCCTTCATCATCGCTCTCGTTGAACAGTCAGGGAAAATTGTTAACCAAATTGACTACATAACAACCATTTCATACAACTGTCAAGGAAAAGCTATTATTTGAAATGAATTTAGTTTTAAATAACTTTCAGTAACTGTTTCGTAATGGATTTCATATAAATTTTCTCGGATGCTAAATTTATAAGAAAAATTAACTCTAAATACAACAAATGCATTTTACTAACACTTCACACCCATGCCTGCGAGATATTTCTCGACGGTATGTGAAGTCAAGTCAGAGGCCCATGGGCGGCTTTAAAACTCTCGACACCAGATTAGTCACTAACCACACGAAAAGAAGAAGAACACTTACTGACCAACATTAAGTCGAATGACGTTAACTGCTGGATATAGGCGTCACCCTATCATTGCTACAATTCCTAGTTGTGCTTGTCGTATCGTCATTTTTGCACTGAGCCACTCGCCCGAAACAAACTCAGAAGCGTAGGTAAACCCACGCTTCTGAGTTTGTTTCGGCCTTACTTCTCAAAGAAGTATGAAAGGAAACGCCGACCTCCTCATCTAGTTCTTAAAATATCATTGTCGAGAAAAAATAAATTTCGCCGAATACAAAAATGTATAATTAAAGACGGACTTTTCAAAGCCAGATATATTTTATCAGTAGAATAAAATTGACGTTGGGCATGGAAAAACTGTCCAAAATTCAAAATAAAAACTTTTCCTCAGATGAAGATCAGGCGGCGGAAATTTCAGATATTTCAATCGTCAGATAATTTTTGTCTGTGAAATAATTATGGTGGTTCGACATATTATTTTATATACAAAAGCTGTCATATTACCATAATTATTATTTATTTTTCAGATAATAGTTTTTTTTTTTTTTAAGTCTTCCATTAAATTATTTATTTAAATTAGGTACAAGAATTTTATTTTTATTTTTATTTCATGCTCCGTTCTCTTTGCAACCCTACACTACAAATGCGTAGGAAAGCTGCGCAGACGCAGAACAAAACGTCTCCATTACTTCGTCGTTTTATCTTCAACTAATTATCCGTACCCAATGCCAAACACTAAGACAATGCTAACTATTTAGTTTTATTTAGTCGCTTTTAGTCTATTTAGTTTTACATAATGTCTAGACTGAGAGTGAGGGGCTAAACTTAGTCGCTCATCTGGACGCATTCCTTAGCCCAGTTTTAGACCACCCCGAGGAGCTTTCAGTGGTTTAACCGACTGCTACTGTTCTGCTTTTTAGGGTTCCGTAGTAAACAAGGAACCCTTATAGTTTCGTCATGTCCGTCTGTCTGTCTGTCTGTCCGCGGTTTAGCTCAGAGACGGTTAATACTAGAAAGCTGTATTTGGCATGGGTATACATATTAATCACGCCGATAAAGAGGTAAAATAAAAACAAGATTTTTTTTCAGGAAGCCGTTTGCGAAATACTTTAAAGCTGCTTCTGCTTTAAAGTGCAAATCCCTGTCAGCTAAATGGTTGTACTTGGATTTGTGAAAAAATTCACAGCAGTAGTTTAAATAACGAAGACTATCACAGCTAAATAGGGTTTACAGGTTAACGTGTAATAATAGACCAACTTAAATTTGCAGTTTGAAAAACATGATCTCCCATACATTCCGTATGGGAGAACATGTTTTTCAACTACAATGATAAGTTTGTTCTTGGGATAAAATTTATCCCAATTACGGAACCCTTCATTGTGCGTGGTCCGACACGCATTTGGCCGGTTTTTTGTTTTGCTGTTCTTCTACTGTTGTATCCCTGATGCGCCGCATACGAGGCAGTTCCAACAGCTACCTTCAGCTGTTCGCATGAAGGATGGATCTGGATTGCCCAATAATTCGGTACTGGACCAGGCTGCATGTTGAGCATTCCAGATCCAAACCTAAATTTAAACTAAAATGAAACTTATAGTGTATTTTAATGTTTTTGTTATTGTAAAATTTTAATTTATAATGTTTTTATTGACGACTTTTGTAATATTGATCTAATTGTAACATTATCAATGCTAGCTTCTAGGCGTTTGATGATGTTAGAATTACTTGTGGTACTTGGAGAAAGGATTTCAATGGCTAACAAACCGTTTTTTATGAAAGTGTATAGAGTGCCGCTAGTGGCATTTTATCACTATCGGATAAAGTACCGCTATTTGCAGCATAATAGTGGCACTGCCTCGGCTCGGCTAAAGAGCCGTAAGCATTGCATTGTCATTATCACTGTCACTTGTTATTTTGTTTGATTGTTGAGGTTAGTTTCTGCCCTTTGTATTGATTGATCTTATTTGTTTTAGTTAATTATAATTATCAAATGTCACAACAATGACTGACTTTACGAAAAAATTAAGTAACAAATGAAAATGGCTGAAAGGTAGGTTAGGTTAGGTTAGAACTGTGACCACACAACGACAGGGTCCGTTTAGGCACAAGATAATGTATTTTTTTTAAGAATGTAGTGCTGCAATAAAAAAAGTGACAGTGACGCAGTGACGGTGACAATGACAATGTGATGCTTACGGCATTTTAGCCGGGCCGAGGTGGAGCCACTAATATGCCGCTAGCGGCACTCTATACACTGCCATTTTTTACTGGCATTGATTGACTGAATTGCAACGCCATTCTGATAGGTATACTATCAGAATGGCGTTGTTATTCAGAATGCAGTAAGTACTTCTATTTTCTGAATGCTTTTCTGCAGGCCTTTCTGAGCTATTCCCTAGAGGCTTTTCTGGTAGATTTTGAACGAATAAATGTGCGGATGATGATTCAGATTTGAATGTGAATTTTGTCCTTATGTGGGTTCTCGTGATTCTTTAGACTGATTTTTGCTAACAGGTACTCCGTTATAGGAACACGTTGACCTCAATACGAGGACGCACGGAATTTCGCTGCACATGTATTCTTCGAGGGTCTGTTGAGAGAACCGCCGCATGATGACTGCTCATTTCTCGGAAGGTTGTAACTTGGTGGATTCATACATGTAAGACATAGTTGTGCTGAAATATGACGATCCGCAGGAACAGGTATCACTGGACTGACGGATCCCAGAGGCATTAGCAGGCACAGTCTCATGACACCCACAGCTCTCCGAGGTCTCACTAGCCTTCCAGGTCCCAAAGGGCTTAGCAGTTTCAATAGGCATTGAAGCACCACAGGTCTTACACGGCCTAGTGGTTTCACTAAGCTTTAAAATCCTACACGGCTTAGAGGTTTCAAAGGTTTCAATAACTTTTGACATCACCAACATTTGGTTTCACTAAGCTTTAGGGTTCTACACGGCTTACTGGGATTATAGGTTTCACTTGGCTTTGGGGTCCCACACGGCTTAAAGGATTCAATAGGTTTTGAGGCCTCTTGAGTCCCACAGGTTTCACTGGGTACAAGGCTCGCACTGGAGCTAAAGAATTTACTGAGCACAGGGCAGGGACAGGTGAAAGAACTAGGTGATGATCGAGACTCACTGATTTAAGAGGTACCTCTGAGTGTTCGGGACCCTTTGAATTTAGAGGTACGACTGGGCGTTCGAGACCCGCTGGTTTCAGAGGTCCAACTGGGCGTTCGGGTTGCACTACGGTTTTTGCCCCTACAGCTTCCATCACCTCTTTTTCCATCACAGATACCACTCATGATCTCGGTCCCGTTACCAGGTTCCTTAGTTCGAGGCGTTCGTGTTTCAGTTTGAATTGTAATTATTTGTTTTTTCTCGTCGCGTTGATTTTTTCTTCAGACCTCTCGAATACGCCTACTGTCGTTTAGGTAACTGGTTATAATTCGAAAACATCTGACGGTATTACTGATCGTGCTGACGGTGTTACTGATTGTGTTGACGATACTGTTGATGGTTTTTCCGATAGCTTACTGCATATTGATGGTTGCTTGCAGGATACTGAGGATGAACGGGAGACCACACTTGGTGTTGAAGTACACACTTTAGGACCGCCAAGCGGGTTGGACCGCTGGATAAGTCCTTCATTTTACCCTTGACTTTATCACAACACTTGATAAAACTTTATATTTTTGTAGTTTGTTTCGCAGCCTCCTTCCTTTGCTATTTGTAAGATTTTATTTAAGTGTTTGATGAGATGATCCAAACGTTCCTGAGTCGCAGACATAATTGATGGTTTAGCGTTTCCATTTTTGCGGCACAACTACATGGGTAAATTTTATGTGTTGGCGGTATATCTTTTTCCTCTTTAAATGTAGGCATACAACATAGTTCGACTGGTGGTATTATTTTTTCTGGTTTCGGCTGGATCTTCGGTTGACAGGGGGGGCTAGGATTTGGCGGTTCCGGTTCCTCTTCTTTAAATAACAAGTATGGTACTTTTCCCGGTTTCTCGTCTGAACATCTGTTCATGTTGTCATCCGTTGAACATTGATCATCAACACCGTCGTCACCACTGTCTCTACAACCAACACCGGTTGTTGCTGTCATGTCATGAGGCTAGGTATCTTGGCTGGGCAAGGCATCAATACGAGTATAACCTGCTAGCACCAACAATAAAAATAATAATATAATAATAATAATAATATATAATAATATGTTTTTGAACAATATTTTGGTGTCTCTAGAATACTTTTTTTATTTTATTTAGGGGCCTATTACAAAAATGCGCGTAGATGCATGATTTCCTCGTTGAAATTGAATACTATTCGTTGGTTAATATAAATAACAATTACTTGGTAAAAATAGTTCGTTTTCTCTTCTACAATAATAATAAAGCGATTTTTTCATTATTTATTTATTTATCTAGCAATAATCGTTCTCCTGATGCATGTTTTGGCAAAAACTCATGTAGTAATTTAATTTGCGGATTCTGTTGAATATAATTCATCAAAACAATTTTCCTCATATTAAACATATCCGATACTTTTATAATAATATAATACATTTTTGTTATATGACTTTTATTTAAAGAAAAAATGACTGGACCTAATTAAATTTTCTACTAAAAAGGTTTGGAAACAAGTATAAATATCCGAAGTTCTACATCATTTTCGTACGTAGTGTTTATACTAAAATAATCTCCAACATTTGCATAATAACAACCTTTTTTTTTTTTTTTTTTTAATTTCTATTTCTATTTTTTTATGAATAAAATAAAAGTACTATATATTTCACTACGCCGGCAATGTGCGCTCAGTATCGCAATAATGCTTTAGCGCAGCGCCGAAATGTAAGAGGGCTCTTAAGTATGTACCTACAATTAAAGAATTTGTTTGGCAATTCCATAATAGCCGCCGTGATTTCATCTTGGCTGACTTCTGGTAGGTCTTCCTGGAAATGGCGGGTTAAGGTGACTCCTCCCGAGTGACTGTACGAACACTTTGACCCCTGATTTTGCTTAACCGCTTTCTCTATAGAGCGTATATTTGAGCGTCGGAGGTCGCGTCGTACCAGACCAAATAATTTTTTTGAGTGCCCGTTTTTCTGATGAGGTGATAGGTGGGTTTTTACGCCGTTCGCCGATAAGATCTTCCGTAAGTCTCGGTTTAAGACTTGGTTTTTTTAAACTTACGGAAGTTTTGTTAAAAAACCAAGTCTTAAACCGAACTTTACCTCAATTGGAATAAAGTGCGAAATCAAAAAATGGTTTAAACCTCGGACTAAAGTTAGAACTCGTTTTTAATAAAATCCGAAAGCAACTTGCATTTACCCTTTTTTATTGATTTTCCAAATGTATTGTTTTCTTAGGTATGAAAATCGATTGTTATAAGGAAGCAACAGAAACAACAGGGTTTTTCTTACAAATTGTATACAGCTATCTAATTGCGTAACACATTTTCGAAAATGATTAAAACGAATCCATTTCATTTTGACAGTTCAACAACATTCATTGCGTTATTTACGTTGTTGAGCAGATTTTTTTTCGACCTTACGCAGCAATCGATTAGCAATCTCTTTCAAAATTATATAGGTTGTGATTGATCGTGTATTACGCAATTAGGTGCAGGCTGCACTGTCATTTAAGACCGTTCGTTCTAAAAGTTGGCAACGTCGCAAATAGCTGTCAAATATTTACCTGTTTTCATTAATTAGGCAATAATACTGAATAGAAATCCTAACTAATATTATAAATGTGAAAATGAGTTTGTTTGTTACGCTTTCACGCTAAAACTGCTGAACTGCTGTGCCAAATTTCATCCATATCTGATGGATGAAATTTGGCACATGGACCAAGACCTGGAGAAGGAATTAGGATACCTTTTATCCCGAAATTCCCACAGGATCGAGACTTATGCGAGTGAAACCACGGGGCGCACGTAGTTTGAAATATGGCTAACTAATGAACTAAAATATTGATAATAAAATGCAATATTTAATATCGTAACACCGAATATTTAAATTTAAATGCAAAAAAAGTGTTTGAAAACTTTCCAAATGCCTTTTTTTGCACCTAAAACGGTTACAACATCAAATTCAGTGTTATAATTGCAATTCATTATTATTATTAATGTTCACGAGTTAGGACGACATTGGCAATTTTTAGACTGAACGGTCTTAAGACATCTGAAAGAAAGTAAGAAAAATATTTTATTTGATACACGCACAGGAAATACCAACAGTAAGTAATAATAAAAAAAATATAAAATAAAAAACAAAAAAGGAGCATTTAAAAACTAACAGAACAATAACGACCTGCCTGCTGACCTGATCTGCGTTTTCACATAGGACGTGATAGTATGAGCTATGAGCGTTATGTTACAAACAGTAACCCAAGGTGCAAAGCCATCGTTTTCGAGAAAGTACGAACGCAACTTAAAAAAAAAAATATTTTTGAATACGATTTGAATTTAGAGCTGGTACATTAAGCGAAGATAATGAATGAGGTATCCAGCAGTCTGAATACTCTAAATACTTAATGTTGCCGCAGGCCGCATGTGGTTTAAGTACAGTTTCTGCTCGGAAGCTGTTCGGAAGGAATTGAAGCTCTGGCGCTGTAAGAATGTCCTGTAGACTTAAAGGTCTGGCTGCATATATTTTTATAAAATATTATAGGTTCTGGTGGCGAAGTTGTAGGCGGAAATTTGGGACAAATACTTACCCCGCATGTAAGCGCTGCGCGGGTTTTGTAGCTGTTAAGCTTAGCTTTGATAATTTGACAGGATTTATAAATAAAAACGATATTCTCTGATAAGTCATTAATATATTTTGATATAAAATGTATAGTATCGTGTATATAAAATAGCGGGTCGTCAATCACATGTGGTTTTCGGTCTTTGTGGGGTTCTATGCTCTCACTAACCAGTACCCTAATTGAGTTACACACTTCCAATCAGAATCTGAGAATTTTGAAGGATGATGAGACGAATTTAACGCAATGAACCTGGTTGCACTGACAACATGAAAGCTATTGTGATTAATTTGTTATTTTTTGTGTGTAAGGCAGCAAACCCGCAGTTCTTCCTTTTTTGCTTATTTGCTATGATATAATCTCAAAACGAGTAGTTGACATTGGCTCCATGATGCTCAGTAGTTTGTAATCAGCTAAATTAAGCTAGAAATTAACAAAATATTTCCTAAAAGGACTGTTTTCATTAGCACATTGGTAAAACTGAATCATCGTCACTAGTCGTTGGACTGGCACTGAAGAACGGATCTTGCTCAACAGTCTTAACTGCATTGCTTCGTTCCAGGGAAATCAATGTGTTAGCAGATACACTTGACCAAAGAAACGTCGGGTATGAGGTTGATAAATCTAAAGATCTGATTAAGGTTTCAGATTTGATATTCCTCACAGATTGTCTGAACCCTTTCGTCACCGGTACTTTACATAAATTAACTCTCTTAGTACTTTTTCCTGATCCACATGATCCACACGAGCTGGTCTTTGACGGCTGCTTCTGTTGTAAGCCCTGAACACGTTCCTTTACAATTACTATTTCCTTTTCTTCAACAATGCTACCATCTATCTCCTTATATCTTCTCACTGTTGTCGTTGTATTCTCTATTATGCCAGCCTTCGGACCCTTTTTCTTCCCTTCTTTTGGTATTACAATAATTTTAACTGATGCATTGCTTTTACTTTCTACAGATTTAGATTTTTCTGGAGGTACAGTTTTATAAGACTTGCATGAACGACTCGATGGTTTTTTATGGACGCAAGTAAATTCAGTACATAGTGTATCAGAATCTTGTGAAGATTGTGATGTGCAAGAATGTTGCGATTGCTGTTTTTCAGACAACTGGCCGCATGTACTTGTAGTACCCTGTTTAGAAGGAACAGAATTTCCGGTGCTGCAAGATTTTCCCCATGGTGCTGGGCTGCTTGTTTTTGCACATGGACATGAAATAGATTCAGGTTGTGGAGTTTTAGGCGGAGTTTTGGAACAAACGCTTTTCCCACTTCCCCGTGCTGGGCGTACCTTGTAGCTGTCAAGCTTAGCTTTGGTAGTTTGACAGTTTTTATAAAATGTTTCGATGCTATCCGATATTAATGCGTCATCTTTATATTTTTTTATAAAATCAATAATATCGTTTAGATTTAATAACAGGTCGCCGATCGCTTGTGGTTTTGGTTTTATTTTTGATTTTATTTCATTACAACTTTTAATGAAATCTTCTAAGCTTTCATTTACTAGGCCTTTCACTTTTGCTTCTTTACTTAATTCTATGCTATAATCAATTCTGTTCAAAAGTTTTTCTATACTGGAAACCGTAGGTGGTCCTCTGGATGATTTTAGATGCTCGAGCTTAGCCCTAAATTCTTCACAACACGATATAAAGCTGGTTACAGTAGTAGCCGATAGATCTTTTGTTTGTACAATACTTGTTATTTTTTCCAAATGAGCGACTTGTTCTTTTAATCGATCTAGTTTTGCTCTAACTTGTTTCTGACATTTGAACTCCTGTATTTTAATTTTAACAGATTTACAACACCTTATGAAATCTTCTACACTTTTAGTCAATAATCCCTCACATTGATAGTGATTAGTCATGCAAATAACTTCATCAACATGTTTTTCTAATTGTTCTATACGATCTGTGGACATTGCCGTGGGCATTTCCTGCAACTCCAATGGTTTGGAGGCATCTGTTAATGGTTGTGGTTTCAAAATGTACTCTGGTATCGACGTCTTCTCCTTGAATCTTGGCATCAAATTCATAGCAGTTTTTAAACAGTCAGGTTTGGGTGTCTCAAAATAATCATTTCGAACTGATATAGGTGTTTCTTGATGTGGGCACGAGCTCACAGTTCTGCCAATTTTCATACATGTTGTACATACTCTATCTTGGTTCGGGGCTTCACTGAGTTCAAGAAGTTTTTGCAACTCAACTTTTAGCCGACTCAGGTCACATATAGTTAGACCAATATCCGTTTGTGGTATCGCTGCCAAAAATTGTAATTATGTCAATATATTTAATTACGTACTTCTGATTTATCATTCATAATTTTTGGTACAATTACTAAGTAACCACTTAATAAAAAATCTTATACCTATTACTCTTGATAATGTATTTTTGTTTATCTAAATAATAAACAACATTTGTAATAAAAACCCTTGTTATTCCTTGTAGCGACGAAAACACATACATACACACAAAAAAACAATATTTAGAAATTGTAACAATTTCAATACAATTTTTTTTTTTTTTTTTCTATTTAGCCAGTTATAGCAGAATATAATATTGCCATTACAGAGCTGTATCTGTTTAGCTGTAATAGCTACACCGCCAGCCAGGGCATAGACCAGCCATGTGTAGCCAGGTGACAGATTACGTGTTACTATAGCCTACTCACCAATATAGCAAATAATAAAACGGAGATACATAAAATGTTTGGTGGCACTGAACCCCGGTCGCGTACTTACAAAACAATGTGAGCCATTTTTCAATTTCGAACTTTAAATCATAAAATCACGTCATCAGCCTACAGCAGTCCACTGCTCGACATAGGCCTCTATAATTTCACGCCATTCAGCTCGGTTCTCGGCAACTCTCATCCAGCTGCTACCAGTCACCCTGCGAATATCATCGTTCCACCTAGCCTGGAGGCATCTTACCTTACGTTTGCCAATTCGCAAACTTCACTCGAGAACACGTTTACCCCAACGGTTATCGGTTCTACGGCTAATATGGCCGGCCCGTTGCCACTTCAGCTTTCTTATTCTGTGAGCTATGTCGAAAAGTTTGGTTCTCTGCCGGATCGCCTCGTTCCGGATTCTATCCCTCAGAGTGGTTCCAAGCATAGCTCGTTCCATACCTCAACCGAACCGAATTTATGGGCCAGCCGTACCGTGAGTGTCCATATTTCCGCTTCGTAAGCCATGACAGGCAGGAAGCACTCATTGAAGACTTTTAGCTCAGCGAAAGACGTGACGAGAAGACTCGACGAAGCTTGCCAAATGTTACTCAGCCCAGCTGAATTCTTCTGTTAGGTTCCCTCTCAAAGCTGTTCTTACCAAACTGCAGAGTGCCTGAGGTAAAATATTCCCGAATAACCTCGAGAGTACCACCATTGATAGCAATCGGTCCCGGAGTGGCGAGTTCGTTGAACATAACCTGGGTTTTGTTGAAGTTTATCCGGAGACCAATGCGTACAGAAGAATCAACTAGGCCACCCAGCATCTGCTGCAAGTTATGCAGCTATTCAGGCAGTATGACGAAGTCATCTGCAAATGTCAAGTGTGAGATATACTCGCCATTGATGCCGCGTCCTTCCCAGTTCAGCGTCTTAAGCATACCCTCCAATGCGTTAGAGAACAATTTTGGGGAAGATACGTCCCCTTGTCTTACCCCTCGACGCAGGGGGATATGTTCAGTTCGCTGGTCCTCATGAGTTTGAACGGTCATTGTTGCGTTTTCATAAAGATATAGCTCAGCACTTGGATGTATCGCCAGTCGACTTGGCATCGCTGCAGTGTCTCCACAAGAGACCAGGTCTCGATAGATTCAATGCCTCCTCATAGCTCACAAACGCAAGACATAAGGGCCGATCATGCTCTTCGGACTTCTGTATAATTTGCCACATTATGGGGATGTGGTCTGTCGTGCTGTACCCTCCTTGAAACCCGGCCTGCTCTGGTGCCTGAAACTCGTCGAGTCTTTGTGCTAGATGACTCGTGACGATTCTTGAAAAAAAACTTATATACCGTGGCTGAGCGAAGTGGGTATGCAATTCTTAAAATGAACCACGCTCCTTCGCCACGCTTCTAGTGTTCTCCCACAGAACAGGACAGAACTGAAGAGCTCCTGAAGCTCTTTCAAGACAGGAATTCCTCCCGCTTTGAGGAGTTCAGTCGTAATCCCGTTCTCACCAGGAGCCTTTCCATAATAGTCGCCTCGATTTCATCTAGGCTAACTTCTAGTAGGTTTTCTGGGAAATGACGCGTTAAGGTGGCTCTGGAATCCTCATTTTCGGGATCAGGTCGAGATGCATGCGATGCGTACAATTGGCTGTAGAGGGTTTCGATTACCGAAAGGATGTCCGGCTTCAAAACAACGACAGGCCACGTTATTTGGTCAACTTCGTCAGTTGGCTCCTCTCGAGTGACTCACTTTGACCCCTGGTTTTGCTCAACCGCTTTCTTTAAAGACCCTGTATAGGAGCGTTGGAGGTCACGTCGTACCAGTGTTCAATTTTTTTTTGAGTGCCCGTTGGTCTGACGAAGTGATTGGTGGGTTTTCACGCCGTTCCGTCTTAAGATCCAGATTCCTTTCCGTAAGTTTTAATTAAAAAACGGAGTCTAAATTTTCAATTTTGTATTAGGAACTTTACATTAATTGAAATAAAGTTCTAAATTAAAAATGGTTTAAATCTCGGATTAAAGTTAGAACTCGTTTTGTAATAAAATCCGAAAGCAACTTGCACTAACCCTTTTTTATTAATTTTCCAAATATATTGTTTTCTTAGGTATGAAAATCGATTGTTATAAGGAAGCAACAGAAACAACAGGGTTTTTCTTACATATTGTATACAGCTATCTAATTGCGTAACACATTTTCGAAAATGATTAAAACGAATCCATTTCATTTTGACAGTTCAACAACATTCATTGCGTTATTTACGTTGTTGAGCAGATTTTTTTTCGAACTTACGCAGCAATCGATTAGCAATCTCTTTCAAAATGATTTAGATTGTGATTGATCGTGTATTACGCAATTAGGTGCATGATGCACTGTCATTTAAGAGCGTTCATTCTAAAAGTTGGCAACATCGCAAATAGCTGTCAAATATTTACCTGTTTTGATTAATTTGGCAATATTACTGAATAGAAATCCTAACTAATATTATAAATGCGAAAGTGAGTTTGTTTGTTCGTTTGTGACGCTTTCACGCTAAAACGGCTGAACGGATTAGAAGGACATAAGATACCTTTTATACCGATATTCCCACAGGATCGAGACGTATGCTGGAAAAACCACGAGGTGCAGCTAATATGAAATATGACCAACTAGTGAACTAAATTTTTGATAATGAAATGCAATAATTAATATCGTAACACCAAATATTTAGTTTTAAATGTAAAAATAGTGTTTGGAAACTTACCAAATGCCTTTTTAAAGGCTCGTGCAGACCAGCGCGACGTGTGGCACGGTGGGCTGAAAATGAAGCTTCATAGACTTAGCGTCGCTCAAAAATCAAGTACCTAATTTTGAAAAAAAGTTCCATACAAAAAAATATTAAATCTCAGATAGCTTGTTAAATAATAGTTTTATCAAAAAAAGTTCGACTACATAAAATATTGCTATTAAGTAAAGGAATAAGCTGAAATCGTTTTTTATTTTTATTTTTGAACGACGCTATGTCTATGAAGGTCACTTTCAGCCCACCGTGCGAGCGCGCGACGCGACTCGAGCAATACAATTTCTAAGAAAACTTCACGGTATAACAATAACCGGTGTCGCGTCGCGCTAGTCTGCACGAAGCTTATAACCTAAAACGGTTACAACATCAAATTCAGCGATAAAATTACAATTGATTATTAATATTCTAATAATAATAATAATAAATATCTGGCAACACAAAAACGTCAACACGTCAGAAAAATAGTTCCCTGAATTTTCATAGTTTTATTCACGACGCAGTATTTTTTCTGTTATATCAGAACCCGAAAAGAAGCCCAAGACCTTTAAATCAAAATAAAACATAAAAATAAATAACAAAATGAACCACAGAAATAGACCTACTTAATGAAAAAATACCACAGCGGAGGTGAAGTGACAGATGTCACCTCCAATAAAAGCTATGAAAACGGAATGAAAACTAAATGTTGACGAGATCTGCTGCACGAGCACGCCCACCACCTCCGGACTCGTCGCTCAGCTCCGCCTCGCCGCCGCCGGTACCCAGCCCCATCGTGAGCGCTGTGACGACACCGGCCGCGGTAGTTGCGTCGAGCTCGAGTGACGAGTATTTTTCCCCGCCGACGTCGCCAACACCTGTACGTCGGCAGGGGAGAGGCCGGCCACCGAGAAGCTTGGGACTTAGGGGCCAACTGGCCCCGAGCCGGGTCCCCGCTGCCGGTGGTTGTGTGCAGCGCATGAGATGGACTCAGTCTATGAACGAGAACGTCATGCGCGCATATTACGGGTCTACAGAGGGAGGAACTAACCTCACTGCGTACCGTGTTAGGATGCTGTCTCTGTTTCAGGAACTAGAGCCAACCGTCAACGTCTCGGCCCAACGACTGTCGGATCAGGTGCGTGTCATCCAACGCAATCATAGGTTGGACGATGCCGCACTTGATAGGCTGCGCTCAGAGGTACTGAGCAACCATATCATCTCAACTCCGGCACAAACCGCGGCACAAGTGTCACCTATTGATGCAATCCCGCCGCGGTCCAATAGTGGTGTTGAAGAGGAGCATGATAGGGTTACCACAGTAAGTAGCCAGTGCAACGTCCGATTGAGGAGCGCACTGGAGGATGCGCTTCGCGAGTATAGGTACACTCCGACCGATCTTAGACCCCGATTACCACGCCTACCTATGCATAAAAAAAATAGGGCGCTGGTGTGTAGCTTGGACTCGCAGCTTAGAATTTTTTTCGAGAGCAGCGAGGATCTCGTTGATACTCACTCGATTCTGTACTGTGGGGCTGTTGCGGCATGTCGTTTAGCTAACGTCAAATTCCCAAACTGTGACGGAGCTACTCGACCAAAACCAGCCGTACCAGCCTGGCAGTGCAGAATCGAGCGACGTATCGATGGGGCCAGGGTACTCATCGGCAAACTATACTGCTTCAGGAAGGGCAATACACGACCACGAGTAATGCGTTTTGTGAGACGGGCATTCTCGGGGACTGGAATCAGCCCTCAAGAATACATGTCCCGTGTCACAGAGCGCATCGACTTCCTGAAGCAGAAAGTTTGTGCATGGGCGAGCCGTATTCGGCGGTATAAGCGGCGGGTTGATCGATACACGCAGAATCGCATGTTCCAGAGCGATGAGAGGTGGGTATATAGAGCTTGGGAGCGACCTGAACGAAATGTGACGGACGTGTGCCGCCCGGATGATGCCGCCACGAGTGCATTCTGGCGCAGCATCTGGTCGGTGCCCGTCTGTCACACTGAGGCTGGCTGGATGAAGGATGTCGAGCGAGTGTGTAAAGCTATCCCAGAAATGGAACCTGTGTCTATCACGCCATTAGACGTAGCCAGAGCAGTCCGTCCGTTACCGAATTGGAAATCACCGGGACCGGACGGACTGCACAACTTTTGGTTAAAATGGCTGACTAGTTCGCACACTCGCCTAGCATCTCAATTCCAGTCATCCTTAGAGTCTGGGTCGCTACCACAGTCACTAACAACAGGCGTTACCCACCTGCTCCATAAGTCAGGTAGTCCTGCGGAACCCAATAACTATAGACCGATTACATGTTTGTCGACGGTCTATAAACTTCTTACATCCATTCTGAGAGCGAAAATCAACACACATATTGACAGTAATTCAATTATTTCTGCCTCTCAAAATGGATGTAGGAACGGGTCCCGCGGTACTAAGGAGCTACTCCTCATCGACATGGCCATAAGCCAACAGGTTCGTCGATCCCGCAAGGAGTTGTCGACATGCTGGATAGACTATAAGAAGGCCTACGACTCGGTGCCACATACATGGCTCATGAGGGTGCTGGAATTGTACAAGATAGACGCAACTCTGCGCACCTTCCTGATGTCGTGTATGGGGCAATGGAGGACGGTCCTTCGCTATCCAGGATGTCGACAGATCCAGGGGAATGATGAGCCTGTATGGATTAAACGGGGAATATTTCAGGGCGATAGTTTGAGTCCACTTTGGTTCTGCTTAGCCCTGAATCCTCTAAGCACACTGCTGGAGGATTCAGGTCTGGGCTATCGGTTGAGGAGAGGTGGTCAGGTCATATCTCACCTCCTCTATATGGATGACTTGAAACTCTTTGCCCCCAACAAATTGCGACTGATGGAGCTACTGAAGGTAACTGAAACATTCAGTAGCGCCATCAGGATGGAATTTGGTGTGGACAAATGTGCAGTCATGCATGTAAAGCGAGGGGAGATTATGGAATCCGAGGGAACTCAACTTTCGGACTCCATACACCTTAGATCCCTCTCCACAGTCGAAAGCTATAAGTATTTGGGTATGTCGGAAGCGTTAGGCATCAACGTTACTGACATGAAGCAATCGTTGAAGGAGCGCTTCTTTGGTCGCCTGAAGAAGGTATTAACTAGTCTTCTTTCGGGCGGAAACAAGGTGCGCGCCTTCAACGGTTGGGTCATGCCGGTTTTGATGTACTCTTTCGGCATACTCAAATGGACTCAGACCGAACTTGACGCCCTGGATAGGAGGGTCCGTACACTGCTGACCGCAAACCGGATGCATCACCCACGATCATCTGTGATGAGGTTGTACATCCCGCGGAAGTGCGGGGGTCGAGGCTTTTTAAATGCGAAGACCCTCCACAACCGGGAGGTTTGCAATCTCAGAGAATATTTTTTAAAAACCGATGTGGGTATGCACCGTGATGTGGTGGCAGTGGACAAGGGGCTCACCCCACTGTCCATGGCTAAAGAGAACTGGCACAAGCCTGTGATACTTACTACAGATGACCGCAAAGAGGTATGGCAAAGCAAGGAGCTTCACGGGCGCTTCTATCGGGCTCTTCATGAGCCCGGTGTAGACTTCCTAGCGTCCGTATCCTGGCTACGTTTTGGTGAACTTTTCGGGGAAACTGAAGGTTTCGTCTGTGCAATTATGGACGAAGTTATCTTAACGAATAACTACCGGAGACATATTATGAAGGACGGGACGGTTGACGTGTGTCGGGCATGCCACCGTCCGGGTGAGTCCATCAGACATATAATCTCTGGTTGTTCTCGTCTGGCTAACGGCGAGTACTTGCACAGGCATAACCAAGTGGCCAGGATTATTCACCAGCAACTTGCTTTGAAATACGAACTTGCAGATTCTGAGGTACCGTACTACAAGTATGTGCCCGACCCAGTTCTTGAAAATGACCATGTCACGTTGTACTGGGATCGGTCTATCATTACTGACAGGACTATTGTTGCCAATAAGCCTGATATAGTGGTGATAGACCGATTAGCGCGCCGCGCAATGATAGTCGATGTTACCATCCCACATGACGGGAACCTCGTGAAAGCTGAGAAAGAGAAACAAATAAAATATCTCGACTTAGCACACGAGGTTGTCGACATGTGGAATGTGAACTCGGCTATCATTGTGCCGATTGTCGTAACGGCCAATGGCCTGATGGCCGAAAACCTCGACCAACATCTCTCGAGGCTCTCGTTAGGCGGTTGGATTAAGGGCCTGATCCAGAAGGCAGTACTTCTCGATACGGCTCGCATTGTGAGGAGGTTCCTATCTCTGCAGCCCTAACCACCGGTAGCTTGGACCCTGCTCCCGACACCGGCGGAACACTATTTTTTATATTTTTAAATGTTTTTTCTTTTTTTATATAGTTTATTTAAGAAATATTTAAAAATGTAAATGATGAGAACGAAAGCAAATAAACGACATAATAATAATAATAATAAGAGCTGGCAACACTAACGTCAACACATCAAAAAATCGTTTTCTCAATTTCCATAACTTTATTTATTTTAGACGCAGTTTTTATGTTATAACAGAAGCCGAAAACAAACCTTTAACCCCATAAATCAAAATAAAACATAAAAAAGAATAAAATGAACCACAGAATTAAACTTTAATGAAAAAATGCCATAGCGGAGGTGAATTGACAGATGTCACCCCTCCAATAAAACCATGATTTCATAAAACGAAATGAAAACGAAATGTTGACGAGATCAGCTGCAAGAGCACGCCCACCACCTTCGGACTCGTCGCTCAGCTCCGCCTCGCCGCCGCCGGTACCCAGCCCCACCGTGAGCGCTGTGACGACCCCGGCCGCGGTAGTTGCGTCGAGCTCGAGCGACGAGTATTTTTCCCCGCCGACGTCGCCAACACCTGTACGCCGGCAGGGGAGAGGCCGGCCACCGAGGAGCTTGGGACTTAGGGGCCAACCGGCCCCGAGCCGGGTCCCGGCTGCCGGTGGTTGTGTGCAGCGCATGAGATGGACTCAGTCTATAAACGAGAACGTCATGCGCGCATATTACGGGTCTACAGAGGGAGGAACTAACCTCACTGCGTACCGTGTTAGGATGCTGTCTCTATTTCAGGAGCTAGAGCCAACCGTCAACGTCTCGGCACAACGACTCTCGGATCAGGTGCGGGTCATCCAACGCAATCATAGGTTGGACGACACCGCACTTGATAGGCTGCGCTCAGAGGTACTGAGCAACCATATCATCTCAACTCCGGCACAAACCGCGGCACAAGCGACACCTATTGATGTAATCCCGCCGCGGTCCAATCGTGATGCTGAAGAGGAGGATGATAGGGTTACCACAGTAAGTAGCCAGTGCAACGTCCGATTGAGGAGCGCACTGGAGGATGCGCTTCGCGAGTATAGGTACACTCCGACCGATCTTAGGCCCCGACTTCCACGCTTACCCATGCACAAAAAAAATAGGGCGCTGGTGTGTGCCTTGGACTCGCAGCTTAAGAATTTCTTCGAGAGCAGCGAGGATCTCATTGATACACACTCGATCCTGTACTGTGCGGCTGTTGCGGCATGTCGTTTAGCTAACGTCAAGTTCCCAAACTGTGACGGAGCTACTCGACCAAAACCAGCCGTACCAGCCTGGCAGTGCAGGATCGAGCGACGTATCGATGGGGCCAGGGTACTCATCGGCAAACTATCCTGCTTCAGGGAGGGCAATACGAGACCGCGAGTGATGCGCTTTGTGAGGCAGGCATTCTCGGGGACTGGAATCAGCCCTCGAGAATACATGCCCCGTGTCACAGAGCGCATCGACTTCCTGAAGCAGAAAGTTTGTGCATGGGCGAGCCGTATTCGGCGGTATAAGCGGCGGGTTGATCGATACACGCAGAATCGTATGTTCCAGAACGATGAGAGGTGGGTATATAGAGCTTGGGAGCGACCTGAACAAAATGTGACGGACGTGAGCCGCCCGGATGATGCCGCCACGAGTGCATTCTGGCGCAGCATCTGGTCGGTGCCTGTCTGTCACGCTGAGGCTGGCTGGATGCAGGATGTCGAGCGAGTGTGTGAAACTATTCCAGAAATGGAAGCTGTAGTAATCACGCCATTAGACGTAGCCATAGCAGTCCGTCCATTACCGAACTGGAAATCACCGGGACCGGACGGACTGCATAACTTTTGGTTAAAATGGCTGATTAGTTCACACACTCGCCTAGCATCCCAATTCCAGTCATCCCTGGAGTCTGGGTCGCTACCACAGTTTCTAACAACAGGCGTTACCCACCTGCTCCATAAGTCAGGTAGTCCTGCGGAACCCAAGAATTATAGACCGATCACATGTTTGTCGACGGTCTATAAACTTCTAACATCCATTTTGAGAGTGAAAATTAACACACACATTGACAGTAATTCAATTATGTCTGCCTCTCAAAATGGATGTAGGAATGGGTCCCGCGGTACTAAGGAGCTACTCCTCATCGACATGGCCATAAGCCAACAGGTTCGTCGATCCCGCAAGGATCTGTCGACATGCTGGATAGATTATAAGAAGGCCTACGACTCGGTGCCACATACATGGCTCATGAGGGTGCTGGAGTTGTACAAGATAGATGCAACTCTGCGCACCTTCCTGATGTCGTGTATGGGGCAATGGAGGACGGTCCTTCGCTACCCAGGATGTCAACAGATCCAGGGGAATGATGAGCCTGTATGGATTAAACGGGGAATATTTCAGGGCGACAGTTTGAGTCCACTTTGGTTCTGCTTAGCCCTGAATCCTCTAAGCACACTGCTAGAGGATTCAGGTCTAGGCTATCGGTTAAGGAGAGGTGGTCAGGTCATATCTCACCTCCTCTACATGGATGACTTGAAACTCTTTGCCCCCAACAAATTGCGACTGATGGAGCTACTGAAGGTAACTGAAACATTCAGTAGCGCCATCAGGATGGAATTTGGTGTAGACAAATGTGCAGTCATGCATGTAAAGCGAGGGGAGATTATGGAATCCGAGGGAACTCAACTCTCGGACTCCATACACCTTAGATCCCTCTCCTCAGCCGAAAGCTATAAGTATTTGGGTATGTCGGAAGCGTTAGGCATCAACGTTGCTGACATGAAGCAATCGTTGAAGGAGCGCTTCTTTGGTCGCCTGAAGAAGGTTTTAATTAGCCTTCTTTCGGGCGGAAACAAGGTGCGCGCCTACAACGGTTGGGTCATGCCGGTTTTGATGTACTCTTTCGGCATACTCAAATGGACTCAGACCGAACTCGACGCCCTGGACAGAAGGGTCCGTACACTCCTAACCGCAAACCGGATGCATCACCCACGTTCATCGGTGATGAGACTGTACATCCCGCGGAAGTGCGGGGGTCGAGGCTTTTTAAACGCTAAGACCCTCCACAACCGCGAGGTGTGCAGCCTCAGGGATTATTTTTGTAAAGCCGAAGTGGGTATGCACCGGGATGTGGTCGCAGTGGACAAGGGACTCACCCCGCTCTCCATGGCTAAAGAGAACTGGCGCAAACCTGTAATACTTACTACAGATGACCGCAAGGAGGTATGGCAGAGCAAGGAGCTTCACGGGCGCTACTATCGGGCTCTTCATGAGCCTGGTGTAGATTTCTTAGCGTCCGTATCCTGGCTACGTTTCGGTGACCTTTTCGGGGAAACTGAAGGTTTTGTCTGTGCAATTATGGACGAAGTTATCTTGACGAATAACTACCGGAGACATATTATGAAGGACGGGACGGTTGACGTGTGTCGGGCATGCCATCGTCCGGGTGAGTCCATCAGACATATTATCTCTGGTTGTTCGCGTCTAGCTAACGGCGAGTACTTACACAGACATAACCAAGTGGCCAGGATTATTCACCAGCAACTTGCTTTGAAATATAAACTTGTTGACTCTGAGGTACCGTATTACAAGTATGTGCCCGACCCAGTTCTCGAAAATGACCATGTCACGTTATACTGGGATCGGTCTATCATTACTGACAGGACTATTGTAGCCAATAAGCCTGATATAGTGGTGATAGACCGATTAGCGCGCCGCGCAATGATAGTCGATGTTACCATCCCACATGACGGGAACCTCGTGAAAGCTGAGAAAGAGAAACAAATTAAATATCTCGACTTAGCACACGAGGTTGTCGACATGTGGAATGTGACCTCGGCTATCATTGTGCCGATTGTCGTAACGGCCAATGGCCTGATTGCCGAAAGCCTCGACCAACATCTCTCGAGGCTGTCGTTAGGCGGTTGGATCAAGGGCCTGATTCAGAAGGCAGTACTACTCGATACGGCTCGCATTGTGAGGAGGTTCCTGTCTCTGCAGCCCTAACCACCGGTAGCTTGGACCCTGCTCCCGACACCGGCGGACATCTATTTTTTATATTTTTAAATGTTTTTTTTTTATATAGTTTTTTAAGAAATATTTAAAAATGTAAATAAATAAGAAGACAAAACGAATAAACGAAATAATAATAATAATCATTTATTTGCTTTGAAAGTAGGTACATAAATAAAGGTGTTTACAAAATGTTGAGATCCCTGTACAATCTACCAATTAGGCATGCAAACATTGAACGTAAATTTTATTAACAAAATCGAATAAAAATCAAAAGACAAATTAATTAGATAATAATAAAGAAATACAATGTCAATAATTAAATCTAAAGAGTAGGGTCATTTAAAAAATCATTGATTGAATAATAACACTTATCAAGTAATAGGGCTGTCAGTTTCTTTTTAAATATTTGGATTGGGTGATTTTTTATAATATTCGGTATTTTGTTATAAATGGTAGGACCCATGCCGAAAACACTTTTCGCAAGTAAAGCTGTATTGTAATTACCATTTTGTAATAGGTTCCTATATTGGCTTCTAACAGGCTTCTAGTTCACTAATTAGGACGATATTGCCAATTTTTTTTTTTTATGAACGCTCATGGCATCTGCATTTTCACACAGGACGTGGTAGTATGAGCTATAAGCTATAATGCTACAATTCAGTACCCCATAATAGGTGCAAAGCCATCGTTTTCGAGAAAGTAAGATTATAACTTTAAAAGTACCAATAATTGGATACACCTACCATTCGTTTTGAATACGATTTAATTTAAAGCTGGTACATTATATGAAAACAATGAGTTATCTAGCAATCTGAATGTTCTAAATACTTCAAAGAAATTATTAAAACGTTAAGTAGCAAAACTAGAACATCGACTTGGTTCAACCTGAAGACTCGGAACAGTTCCAACTTAATTTTAACTTCATGGACACATCATGAACTTTAACATGTTCCAATATAGTGCTATACTCGACTTTACTACGGAGCGAGGCGCCTAAAATCAAGACCATTAAGATTGGTGAGAAATTAATATGTAGTTTAATAGATTCCGGCAGTGACTTTAATTTAGTTTCTTCGAATTTGTTTTTCGAGTTAGATGTAACAACTCACGAAAAGGTAAAGGTGATATTATCTGGTATTGGTTCGACAAACGTTTGTTCATTTGGAAAGTTTAACTTATCAATTAAGATTGATGGATATTGCTTCGACGTGTGCTTTTTCATTGTCCCAAAAGAGGTAATGTCATATGATATAATTTTAGGTCAACCATTTTTAGCCAATGTTACAGCTGTAATTGATGAGGGTTCAGTCAGTGTTGTGCCTAATTATAATGATGTTTTGCAGCATTGTATGCTTGTTGAGGTTCCAGAATCTGTGTGTTTTGTTTCTGATCCACAGAAGAATGAAATTCCCATAGTGCAAGGGCCGAGAAGGTTGTCCCTTGTGGAGCAAAAAGAAGTGGAGAGGCAGGTGGCAAACGACTATCAGGAAGCGGTTGAATTACAAGAAGCACTAGAGGTAGCACCTGACTACAACCTCGAGATTAACTGGAAGAAGAGTGAAATATTGACAACACAACTCAGATCTGGTATAGGAATGAAATATTATGACGCACTGAGCCGCGACCCCTACATAAGCGTGATCACCAATAGCTTACATGATCAAATAAAGAAGGCACAAGAGCAAGATGGAGGATTGAAAGCTATTATTTCCAAGAAGATAGATGATAGAAGGCAAAGGAGTATATTTTGGAAATACAAAAATAAAACATACGAACATTTAACAAGAAGCGCACCCAATTTGGCACAGGCATGAAGCTAAAACCAAATTTTATGATGAAGTGGCCCAATGATGACTGAACCTTTCTATGTGTTTGTTTGTAAACTTAAACTAAGTCTGTAGTATATCCGTCTACTAAACCTGTTTACTCATAAGTTAGTATTCTAAAGTTTGTGTACTGAAACTGTTTATGCATAAGTTTGTATTCTGATGTTTGCTATTTACTGATAAGTCAGTACTCATTTCTAAAAGTTTGAATTGTAACTTAAAGCTAATTTTATCATTTCTGAGGCCAGAAATATGTGTAGAATGGCCGAGCCTGTAGGATTAATTTTAGACTTGTTACATTAATAGGCTGTATAGCTGAACATTTCTGAACTTTAATAAAGTATGTTTCTGAACGAGTGAACGGAACGAGTGAAAGAGGAAGGAAAAGATGGCGAGAGAGAGATTGGGAGATAGACGTGTTAAGGTGTTTAAGGTGTTTATTAAATAAAAATAAACCTTTTTTAAACGATTTGTAACTTTTCCTGGAGATCCCAACACTACATTAATATTATATAGATAGATGGGGTACTAATTAGTAGGTAAGACTATTTAGGTATATATATATTATAGGTCATACTATCACTCCTTATAAAGACTACATAGAATTATATTTCGCCTTTTAGAGCAATTAAGAACAGCTCAAGGACGTTATATGACACAGAGTATTAGAAAGATATTGTCACACAACATAACATAACACACTACACAACACACAACACAACACACAACACACAATACAACACACAATACAACACACAACACAACACACAACACAACACAACACACAACACACAACACAACACCAACATCCATAACTGGACTGTTTGTAAAAGTCAATAATTATGCCAGTGTAACAGCCTTGATTTTACCAAATTTTCTCTTAAATCAAATCTACGTACTGTTAGAGAGATTAATTGTTAAGGAAATTGACACCTTGCGTCAATTTGCCGTGCTTTAGCCAACAACTATCAAAGTTCCAAATGGACAACTTGTGATTTGATTATAAGGATAGTTTATTTAATAAATTGGTAGTTATTTTGCTAAACAATTAATTTCCATAGCAGATATTGCTCCAAACATAATGCGAGAGCATAAATTGTTATCCTACCCTCCTAACCTTACTAAAATATTTAGTCAGTTTTGCCACTATCACGGCACGTTTGCTCTCTCGCTCGGCTTGTGACTGGGTGTTGGTCTCCGACCTAACCAGGCCAGACTTAAGAGGGGTTTTCCTACTGAGCTTTTTAATAATTCATTCTTTGGGCCACTCAAAGTTGTGTGTCTTTCTTCAAAGGATCATTCCGTGGATAACTCTGCTTGCACGATGTAGGATTTTTGCAGCAGTCAGATGCAATGCGAAGTTTATATCTGGCGTTATAGATGCCAACTCTGGCTAACTCGACCCACTAAGCTGACAGGTTCCCAAGGTCCCACAGGCTTCACCAGCTACAGGAGTACACCCACCATTCCATCTATTCTTACTACCGCATGCGTCAATATGTTTATTTTATTTGAACCCACCATATTTTACCACCGCGCCCATAAACGATCAAATAAATTGACAAAACGTTGTCAAACTTTTAGAGCGAGTGGGAGCGAGTTTGATAAAAACCATGGTCTAATAAAACAAGGTCTGGCATTCCAGGACTAACACATGCTTACGTCACTATCCAGTTGCCACTCTATTGCAACAAAACACGATTAAGGAAAGATTTTCAGAAACCAAAGCTTTTAAATTGTCGTTTCGTGTGTTCGAAACAATTCAATTTAAACATAAACCAACGTAATTTTTTATTAAAACCTCATTGTTTTATCGGATTCGCACAGGTAATAAAGGTGGTTGGGGAGTTATTATAACAAACTTCTGGTAACACAGATGTGATGACGTAGACTTGTTGCCCACGTGACCACTGTGTTTCCGAATGCCATACCTGGCGAAGTATATTATTATACCATGATAAAAATCTGGATCGGAGGCGTGTTTTTACAAAATTTTGATGGTTAGCGAGTTTATTTGTCAAATATCTGTGGTTTCCAAAACGATCGTCACGACGACCAATTATGGCATCACCCTGCGATAAAGCCCCGAAAACACACCACTTTCATAGGCACTACAACATAATACTTACAGAAGAACCTTGTGACTACTCAGGCTCGGAAGAGATGAGAGTATACACAGACGGATCTAAGACCGACTCCGGGACTGGAGTTGGAGTTTTCTCACACGACTTCAACATAAAGATATCCAGCCCGCTGGGTATGTTCAACACCGTCTATCAGGCGGAGTGTGTGGGCATCATACAAGCGGTCCACGCCCTGAAAGCCAGGAGAGTTACGGACACACACATACGCATACTCTCCGACAGCGCCTCAGTTCTTCAATCCTTACAGAAAACACATATTACCTCAAAGTTGACACTAGAATGTCACAATGCACTCGAACAAATAACGGTATCTAGCCGCAACACGGTGACACTGCAATGGATAAAAGGACACAGCGGTTCGCTAGGGAACGACGCTGCTGACGAACTTGCTAGACGAGGATCCAGCACGGCGGTCTGTGGACCCGAGCCTATCGTACCCATCCCCTTCAACCAGATACGCAGATGGCTGCAGGAGTTCACCCATACTCAAGCGGAGCACTGGTGGACCTCGACACCGGGTTGCAGGCAATCCAAGGAAGCCATGCCATCCGTGGATACCGGGCTAACCCGGCGTTTACTACGCCTGGATAGGAACGGCCTGCGCCTAGTGACGGGGACCATCACGGGCCACTGCTCGCTGAACAAACACTTTCACACAATAGGCATAACGGACAGTCCTCTGTGCAGGGCGTGCATGGAGGCTGAGGAAACCGTCGCGCACGTGCTTTTTGAATGCACAGGCGTCACCCAGATTAGAACACAGACCCTCGGGACACCCAGATCTTTCACAGATGTTCTGAACAGACCAGGAGATTTAATTAACTTCTGGAGGGAGGTGGGCTGGTTGGAATAACCACCAATGGCCGCTATGGCCCACGCACAATGGTCCACTGAAGGACTAAGTGCGGAAACCAAACCCCATAACATAGAACATAGAACATAGATCGTCACGACACAGCAAGTATTCAGCCTTAATCATAGACATAGAGAATAGACTAAGCGTTAGCCTCACAAAAGTGACCACTCTCTAGAAATAAGCACAACTGAATACGTACATGGGCGCCGGGAGGGGGTGCAAGGGGGTGCAATTGCACCTCCCTGGCTTAAAAATAAAATATAGATGTAAAAACATTCAGAACTAAAGAAATATCTAAAAACGCCATTTTTTTTTTTTTCTCTCTTGAAATCTAAAATCGCCTAACACAATGATTAGAGAACTTAACCTATTCGAGGCGAGATCCTAAAATTTTTGAGCTCGCTTCGCTCGCTTTGCATTCTGCAATCTCTAGTAGAGTTCTAAAGCTTCTGTGCATTAGTCGACAAAGTACCGAACTCCTATTTCCGAAAATCGAATCACCCTAGGCGGAGTCAAACATTATCGAGCTTGCTTCGCTCGCTCTTGCATTCTACTCTATCTTAATTCTTAAGCTTCTTTGTAGAAGTCGACACAGTTAGTCCTCTTTCTTTATGAATGGACAAAATAAAACATATCCCATTCGAGGCGAGATGAAAAAATCTCTTCTTTTTTTTACTTTTTTAAGCTTATGCATAAGTCGACAAAGCTACTCCTTGTATGAATGGACAAACGTATATAACCTAACGTACCGAGTTGAACTGCAAAAATTATCGAACTCGCTTTGTGGAGCTGAAGATTTGGGGGGTTTGACAGGGGGTTGCCCCCTGAAAATAAACCGGCCGGCGCCCATGAATACGGAACGCTCAGTCCAATTACTATGTTAATGGTCTAATAGACTACAGGCAAGTTTATCGAGCAGGTTTTTGATTTGTACCATCGCTTGATGAAAACGTCAAGTTCAAATGTAAAATTTGACAATCAGAATTATCATTATTTAATCGTTTACCTACAGAAGCGCAAGTCGTGGACTTCCCCTTTTACTGTGACTTGTAATTAGATCTTTTCGCCCACGGTTCCATCCGGATCTATCGTTCTATTTACCCTTTATCTTTAAACTTTCCCTTGAAATAGCCTAAACTGTGTTTGGTATTGGCGGTAATCGTTATTCCTGTGGTTTATCTTGTTTTGTTTGCTGATTTGCTTCGTTTTGGTGAGAGGCCGCAAGAGAACTGCAATAGCTGTCTTATGAGAGGATTAATTTGGTCTGACGGGTTAGAAGGCCAGGATAACTCCTTGATTTTACATTTGGATATTAAAGGAAACTTACGTTCATTTTCCAGATGCTCTGCCAGTCTTACTACTTCATTAATGTGTGTCATGAGAAGTTCCAAAGGAGTTGGCTCTGGGATTATTATTGGTGTAGGTTGTGGTTCAGGTTCGGGAATAGATTCAGGTTCGGGAACAGGTTCAGGTGTGCGAACAGGTTCAGGTATGCGAACAGGTTCTGGTATGCGAACAGGTTCAGGTATACGAACAGGTTCAGGTATGGGAACAGGTTCAGGTATGCGAACAGGTTCAGGTTCGGGAACAGGTGCAGGTTTGGGAACAGGTTCAGGTTCGGGAACTGGTTCCGGTTTAGGTATTTTGGGTTCTTCTTCTATGTCATGGTCAACTTTCGATATTGCTTTTTTGTTTTTATACTTAAGTTGTTTGAATCGTTTCAATCTGAATGACTCCTCTCTCTCCATTTCATCCAGTTCAGACAGAATGTATCTCATTGTAATAATTATCCTTGGTATTATGCATCTCGATAGTACATTCTGTTTCCTGCAAATACAAACCTCTTGTTTAAATTCTGAATTTTTCTTTTATAGTTCCGCTGAACTCACTCTTTCTTACCATATCTTAATTTTTTTTGTTTATTGTTACAAAAACGAGAACTATTCAATATCGTAACTAATATTAATAGATGCGAGAGTGAGTTTGTTTGTTTGTTTTTTACGCTATCACGCTAAAACGGATGAACGGATTTGGATGAAATTTGGCACAATTAAAGACCATGACTTGGGTTAGACATAGAAAAGAAATATAAATAACAGGAGAAGTGGCATGGGGCGTGTCTGTGTCCACGCGTCGTAATCACGATACTTATGTCTCAGGCAAATCCCGCTAGCTCCGCTAACTAGTGCGCTTTCGCATTTAAGAATGCCGTGTTGTTCAGTGGTTTCTTGTAAAAATCGAGGCCAAACTAGAAACTTTATAAATCATAGAACCACTTATCATATATCAGCACAAGTATTTTACTATATTTGTGTTGAAAATCATGAAAAACAACAAATCGTAAAATATTTCTTGCCTTTACTACGTTATTTGTGTTTTCATATATCCCAGCGACTGTACAATAGCAAGTAGCAATAAAAACATTGCTTCTTTACCACTACCTAAGTATGTCGCTAAGCAACTTGACCAGCAATGCAAAAATCACAAAACAATATTTTCTTTAAGCGGTTGCATCGCATAGTACGGCGCTGTAACTTGCGACGAGTTAGTGATGTGGTTGTGCAGATTAGTTAACGTAGGTTATCGACAACAATGCCGATTGTCATATGAATTTAGACCGATGTGAAATCTTGTTTTATACTCATTTAGATTTTCTCATAATGTTGAAGTTTATTTTTTTTAAATTAAAGTTAACACGACTCCCTGTAAATTGAACATCTTAAGCTGAGAACCGACGGTGCGCAATATCGCGCACGCAAGCGCACCAGCCCGCACGATGCACCGTGGGAAGAATAACGTGCATGGTAGCGCAGACGCGTGCGTGGCGGTGCGTCCGAGTTTGGGTACATTCCCTTTCAGGTTTATACGCCTACCGACCAATCTAGCGACTACGAAATCGAGAACTTTTACAGCGCCTTGGCAAAATGTCTCCAAGAAATACCAAAAAAGGAGATAACAGTACTTTTAGGTGATTTTAACGCCAAAATCGGTCAAACGGACAGCAACGAACATCTTTGACGGGTAGTCGGGAAGTATGGAATCGGCAACAGAAACGAGAGAGGCGAACGTTTGCTTCAGTACTGTAGTGAGGCAAATCTTACCGTGACGATCACCTGTTTTAAACAACATATACGGCGATTGAATACTTGGATTTCTCCTGGCGACCGTTTTAGAAACCAGATAGACTATTTCCTCATCCAGAACCGATGCAAATCGTCTATCATGAACACCACGACATACCTGGGGGCGGACTGTGGCTCTGATCACCAACTTTTAGTTACCACTATCCGACTTCGGCTGAGAAAAATCGCACACGAATATGCGCCATGGTGACCTACAAGCCTTCAGAAAACCAATTGAACACAAAATACCTGTATGTTCACTAGATGACGCCACTGACCCAGAACTCACTTGGAAGGCGATGCAGAAAATCATTGTGCAAACTGCCAAAGAGCACATGCTGCCAAAACTTACCATGAAACCTTTTATATCTACGGAAACAGCTGATCTAATTCTTCATAGATGTGAGTTGAAGGGAAAAGGTCTAACCTTACAGGAGAACAGAAGGTTATACGACCAACTAAGCACAGAGATCCAAAAAAGTTGCCGCAATGACTATGACCAACACATCCACAACGTCTGTGCTGATCTCGAACGGAATTCTGCGAAACATGAGACTAGAAATCTTATCCGCAAGGTCAAAGAACTGACTAAATCTCGTAATACGAAAACCTGCACGATCGCCGATGAAGCAGGTGAAATACTCACTGAAAAAGATCGTTCTGTAACGCTGGAAACAGTATTGAGCACCGAGGTCTGCCATAATATGGCAAGATGGCGTCGCTTGCCGGCGAATTTGAACAGCGCGTTGATACTGCTGTTTTTTATTTTTATTTTGATATTACTGCGACTAAATAAAAATCACAGTCGCCAAATAAATACATTAAATAGTGCTGAAGTGACAGAGTGAGTAAGTGTGCGTGAGTGTTAATAAGTGCCTACCTAAGTGCGTTTCTGATCTCAGGCGAGCGTTCCAGAGCATACAAGGAACCCAAGCTAATCTGGTGAAATCTTTCCATATATTTTAGGGCATTCCTTCCCTCTGCAAAATCGGTATTTTATTTAATAGATTAAGGGACAACATCGCAACCGCGTATCTGCAAATACGCGGTGAATGTGGCGAAGTGCCGGGCGTTTTATGCCAAGCTCACATTCAACTCTTATTTTCTAAGCAAATGTTATAAGATCATATGATGTGCATAATGGCAAGATAAACTATATACAACATTATTCTAACAAAATAACATGATCGCTTTAGATTTCGTACAAAACTTCTGCAAGACCGCCAGGCTAGTTTCGTCATTTTAAATCAGTAGTTTATTTTGTCCCTACAGGTTTAATTGGTCTTATGGGCTAAATAATGAACCCAATTTTATGAAAACGTTTTCTATGCTATCAGAAAAGTATTAAAATAGCGTCCAGGGTTGAGTGGATTTCTCATATTAGCAGTTTTTGGGTGAGACCCGGAAAATTTCCATAAAACTTTAAAAAGCGTACAATGTCGATAACCACCCATCATATTTTTTTTAAATTAATATGATGGGTGGTTATCGACATTTTATACCTCTCGGCACTCGTGATCCTACATACGAGTATAATAAATTAATAATGCATCTAATTTGGGAAAGCGCTCGGTGATGGGCGAGTCCGATTGCTGGCTGTACGTACGACTCGTTGCATGAGCTCAGCACAGAACACGCAAGCTAACCACTCAAGGCCGCTGGCATATAAGCTGTCTTAAGATCCTTAAATTATACCTACAGTTAAAATGACAAAATCGTACAATTTTGCATGAAATTTCGCCTTTCATTTAATATGTATCAAAACTGTCTTAAGATCCTTAAATTATACCTACCGTTAAAATGACAAAATCGTACAATGTTACAACGGTCAATGGTTATTTAGCGCTATGTTATTGCCTATTAAGTCTCATGCCAACTGTAGTAATTCCTAATTGAGGTAGTGTACAAGTGGGGTGCTAGGACAGGAAACCTCCCCGTGTGCCTGGGGGCTGGAGTTCCCTTACGGATGCGTCCGTGGGGAAGGCCAGTCTCCGGGACGGTGCTCCCTGGGGTGCGGGCAATGTCTCCCCATTAGGTACTGCGTGCCTAAGGGGTCCCGTTGCCCGTATGCCAATATCCTGTCAGAGGAGTGAACGCTCTAACGTGTACTCGTAGAGAGTACATGTTGAGCAGCGTTCCAGTGGGAGCGGGCTCGGCGTGCACTTACCCTGCCGTCGGGCAGGCGGGAGGAAGTCTTTTCCCCTGCCACCGTTGGTCTCGTAGCCCCGAAGAGTGTCAAGGTCATGTCTCTGGCATTTGACGGGGGTCGAGGGTCTTGGCTTAACCGCCCGGGCCGCGAGGTAGAAAACCTCTATAAAAAATCACCCCAAACCTCCAAGCGGCGGCGCACCGTGAGGGAGGTTGATAGCTTGACTAATGGGTAGCTTAATTAGTCACTAGTGCGAACCACTATTTTTTGGTTGGTTGGTTGGAAATTTTTTGTACTCGTGGGATCAATTATGGAAAATATATTATTGAAAAAAAACCCAGACGACGTGCCAATAGTATTGGCGGAGGAACCACTTGTCGGCGACGGCAACAAGAGTCGAGGAGACTCCTGTCCCTCCGGGGACCAAGCTAGGTCCGACCGGGACAGTGGACGGGGGCGTTTCTGGGGGAAACGCCCGCGTGATGAAAAGACGGACCGCGCGGGATCGGCAGGACGGTCCTCAAGCGAGGAAAACCTGCCGGTCGCTAAGGCGCCTACGGGTAGGAGAGGCCGAGGTCGTGCGGCGGTGACCCCGAAGCCAGGGCGTGGCAATCGGGGTCGCATCAAGCGGCCCGATACCCCCCCAGGAATCGGCGGGGAGAGTGACCCTGAGGTCTCCTCCGAGGCCTCAACCGAGTCGGAAGGGGACATCGTCCCACAGGGGGGCACGAAAATAAGCCCCCAGGCCGCCAAAGTGGCCGCTGGGGGCTCCAATTCAGAGCGAGCGGACAGGCCTTAAAAAAGCTGCAGTCCTCGAAAGACAAGGCCATACCTGCGGCCACGGCCTCTATTATGGCGGCAGCGGAGGCCCTTCTTCATCTCGGGCCTCCGTCGGACGGTATGTCCGAAATGCGGGCGGAGGTCGCCCGCTTGACAGCCGCCACGGAGCTTCTCCAAAAGGAGAACAAGGAGCTCCGAGCAGACCTGGCCGGGCTCCGTGGAGCCGGTGCTACAACGTGGAGCGGTGCAGGGGCAGGGCCCGCCCTTGCCGGCGGAGGACCGAGTTTTGGCTCTGGTGCGGAAGGAGCTGGCTGCCTTCAACAGCCGGTTCTCCGCACTGGAGGCCGTGGTCCTGCGCCCTCCGTTAGCGGCAAGCCAGCCGGCCTCAGGCCAGCGGAAGGCGGCATCGTATGCCGCCGCCGCCACCGCAGCTGCCACGGCGGCCAAACCAGGCCCGTCAGGGCAGACCAGGGGTGGGGCTGCTACACAGGCAGCGAGGGCCCCGGCCAAAGCGGTGGGGGCCCCGGCCCTGGCCCTGGTCCTGGCAGCGGGGGCTCCGCCCCTGGTGACGAAACGGCCGCCCATGCCTCCTAAATCTCCCCAGGCTGACGCCGAGTGGCAAATAGCCGGGGAGAAGAAAAAGGCGGGCAAGGCCAAAAGGGCGGCCAAAAAAAAGGCGAGGCGGCAGCGGCGCAAGGAGCAAAGCGTCGCGGCTAGGCTCCGCGCCCCGAAGTCCGCAGCTGTAGTGATAACACTACAGCCGGAAGCGGAGAAGAAGGGCGTGTACTACCGCGACGTGCTCTCCAAGATTGGGGCGGCGGTGGACCTAAAGGAGATAGGTGCCGCTCAGGGCATCCGGGTTAGGGTCACTGCGACTGGGGCCCGGATGCTGGAGCTCCCCGGAGCGGCTAGTGGCCCGGCCGCTGACGCCCTAGCTGAAAAGCTCAGGGCGTCCTTAAATGCGGACGAGGCCCGAGTGTCCAGGCCCACCAAGTGCGTAGAAATGCGCATCTCGGGCCTGGACGACTCAGTGGCGGAGGATCAGGTGGTGGCCGCTGTCGTCAGGACTGGGGGGTGCTCTGCCGAGCAGGTTAGGGCGGGCACCATCCGTCCTGACTTCACGGGGATGCGAGCCGTAACGGTGAGCTGCCCCGTGTCGGCGGCCAGGAAAATCGCCAGGGAGGGCCAAAGGTTATTGGTGGGCTGGGTATCCGCGCAGGTCAAACTGCTCCAACCCAGACCTCTGAGGTGCTTCCGCTGCCTTGTGGGCAACCACGTGGGAGCTAAATGCACCTCGGAGGTGGACCGCAGCGATCACTGCTATCGCTGCGGTCAGCCCGGTCACAAGGCCGGCTCGTGCGAAGCCACGCCGCACTGCGCCGTGTGTGCGGCGGCTGGCAAGCCGGCCGAGCACCGGATTGGGAGTAAGGCCTGCGCCCAACCCGCCAAAGCCAGGAGCAAGTCCTCCGCCACCGCCGTCACTGCCGCAGCCGCAGCCGCCGCTACTACTACTGCCGCCGCCGCTGCCGCCACCACCGTCGTCGCCGCCGCGGCCGTTGCCGCCGTGGCGGGGCCCTCACGAGGGGCTCGGGGGGGGGCTAAAATGGACTGCCAATAGGTCCATTACGCCTCCTCCAGGCGAATATCAACCACTGCGCCGCAGCTCAGGATCTGTTGCTCCAGAGCATGGCGCAGTGGTCGATTAACATCGCCGTGGTCGCTGAGCCGTACTTTGTCCCGCCCAGGGATTACTGGGTGGAGGACCTGAGCGGCTCAGTGGCCATTATTTCGTCGGCCGCCGCCGGTACCCCGTCCCTCGAGGCCGTCAAGAAGGGACGGGGTTGCGTAGCAGCACGGTTCGGGGAGATTGTCGTGGTGGGAGCGTACTTTTCCCCGAGCCGAACTCTCGCCGAGTTCCACAACTCCCTTGGGGAGTTGAGAGTTGTCGTCGTCGGGTACCATCCCCTTCCCGTGATCGTCCTCGGGGACTTCAATGCCAAGAACGTGGCTTGGGGTTCCCGGTTAACGGACACACGGGGCAGGATGGTGGAGGACTGGGCTCTGGAGTCGGGTCTGGTAGTCCTAAACCGGGGTTCTGTTCCCACGTGCGTGCGGATGCGGGGCGAGTCAGTGGTGGACATTTCGTTCGCCAGCCCCGCTCTGTCACCACGTGTCATCGACTGGCGCGTCATGGAGGGGGTGGAGACCTATTCCGATCACCGGTACATCCGGTTTGACGTCTCCGCCCAGACCTCGGGCACGCCGGTCAGACAGACCCCGAGTGGTCCGCGGTGGGCGCTGAAGCAGCTGGACCGGGAGCTCCTCCTGGAAGCCTCGATCGTGCAGGCCTGGGTGACATCACCGGACAGGCCTGCCGACATCAACGACGAGGCGGAGTGGTTCCGGGAGGCCATGTCCGAAATATGTGACGTGGCAATGCCCCGGGTCCAGCCCAGACGTGCTCAGCGCCAGGTGTACTGGTGGTCGCGTGAGCTGACCGCTTTACGCGCGGCGTGCGTTGCTGCGCGCCACCTGTACGCCAGGCACCGCAGGCTTCGTATCCACCCGCCGGATACGGAAGCCATTGAGGCGGAGCTGTACGCCGGGTACAGAGCGGCGAAGACCGCCCTCCAAGCCGGGATCGAGCGGGCCAGAGGACTGGCCCGCGAGGAGTCGCTGGAGACTCTGAACAGAGACCCGTGGGGACGCCCATATAAATGGGTGCGAGACAAGCTCCGCCCATGGGCTCCCCCGCTGACGCAGAGTCTCCGGCCCCAGCTCGGACGACGTGAGCGCTCTGTTCCCTTCGCGAGGGGAACATACTCCCCCGCCCATGGCTCCGCCTCCTGCGGTGCCCGATGCGGACCACACAGGAAACGACGACGACGACGAATCTCCGGAGGTGACCGGGGTAGATTTGAGAGTGGCGGTACGTAGGCTGAATGCCAAAAATACCGCCCCAGGACCCGACGGCTTACCTGGAAAAGCCTGGGTTCTGGCCTTAGAGGCTCTCGGGCCTCGACTTCGGGGGCTCTTTAGCGCATGCTTGGAGAGGGGCCAGTTCCCACTTCGTTGGAAGACGGGGAAACTGGTCCTCATCAAGAAACCGGGGCGCCCGGCGGACTCTCCGTCCGCTTACCGGCCCATCGTGCTGCTCGACGAGGTGGGCAAGCTCTTTGAAAGAGTAATTGCAGACCGCCTTGTCGGGCAGCTGGTGCGAGTGGGGCCGGATTTGGCGGACAGCCAGTTTGGTTTCCGCAAGGGGCGCTCTACGGTGGATGCCATCATGCGCGTTCGAGCCCTCACGACGGGGGATGCTGTTGCCCGGGGTGGGGTGGTCTTGGCGGTGTCTCTTGACATCGCCAATGCGTTCAATACCCTGCCCTGGAGTTGCATTGCCTGGACCTACCTCTGTCGAGTGGTCGAGGCCTATTTGACGGACAGGGCCGTCATCTACCCCGGTCACCACGGAGAGTGGAACCGGCGAGAGATGTCGTGCGGTGTCCCGCAGGGATCGGTCCTGGGGCCGCATCTGTGGGACATCGGCTACGACTGGGTGCTGCGCGCCGACCTCCCTAGCGGCGTCAGCGTAGTCTGCTACGCTGACGACACGCTGGTCCTGGTGCAGGGGAGGTCGCATGAGGCGGCGGCCGAACTAGCGACACGTTGGGTTGCGACAATCGTCGATAGGATCCGGCAACTGGGACTCGAGGTGGCCTTGCACAAGTCCGAGGCCATGTGTTTCTATGGTCCTCGGAACGCGCCGCTGTCGGGTTCCCAGATAACGGCGGGAGGGGTTCACATCGGTGTCGAGTCGACGATGAAGTACCTGGGACTCGTCCTCGACAGCCGGTGGAACTTCGTGGAGCACTTCCGACGTTTGGCTCCCAAACTGCAGAGGGCTGAGGCTGCTTTGAAGCGGCTTCTGCCCAATCTAGGGGGTCCAAACGCCTCCTGCCGGAGGCTCTACGCGGGGATCGTGCGGTCCATGGCCCTTTACGGGGCACCGGTGTGGGCGCGTTCATTAAGGCTGCGACCAGCCCAGCGATTGAACGCGTCCCAAAGGGTCATGGCCATTAGGCTGGTCAGAGGATACCGCACGGTCTCCCGTGAGGCGGCGAGCCTCCTTGCCGGACTACCGCCATGGGATCTGGAGGCAAAAGTCCTCGCGCACATGTGGGAGTTGCGCGAGGAGGCGAAACGCCGGGGTGTAACTCCGCTGCCGCGAGAAATCACGGCACAGCGGACAGAGCTCCGGCGGGATCTCATGGCGGCATGGAGAGTGCGATTGTCGCAACCCAGCGCTGGGCACGCCACAATTGCGGCGGTAAGACCCCTCTTTGAGGAGTGGCTAGAGAGGCGCCACGGCGTCCTCACCTTCCGCCTGACGCAGGTCCTCACCGGACACGGTTGTTTCGGGAGGTTCCTGTTCAGGATAAAGCGGGAGGAAACGCCCGGGTGTTACCATTGTGTGGATCGCCCGGAGGACACGGTGGAGCATACGGTGGAGGTCTGCCCGGCTTGGGCGGGGCACCGCCGTGTCCTCACGGAGGCGATCGGCAGCGGCGATCTCTCGCGTCCGGCCCTGGTTCAGGCCATGGTCCAGAGCGAGAGTGCATGGGAAGCCGTCACTTCCTTCTGCGAAGCAGTAATGCTCGCGAAGGAGGAGGCGGAGCGCGCGAGGGAAATGCAAGTTGCGCGCCCTCGCGCCCCTAGTCGCCGCAGGAGACGCCCCGGGCGTCGGGAGTCGCGAGCCGACTTCCGGCCACCGTAGGCGCGGGCTTGCGGATGGTGGGCAATGGGTAGCTCGCCGTCCGATTAGGACCAGGCCCGGGTCGACGGCGCGTTGTGTTCCACGCGCGCCTCAAAGAGATGTCAGCACCAACTGACGGGGTCCGTAAGGGCTAATGCCTGCCAGGGTTGCGAGTTGGTCCGAAAGGGATATCGCGGCCCCGGCACACAGGCAACGGAAGGAACACGGGTGGGTTTTAGTCAGTAAAAGTCTGACACTCCCTCTCGCTCCGCCCAGAGCGGGAGGAGTCATTTGATGATTTCCCACCCAAAAAAAAAAAAAAAAAGGTAGTGTACAAGTCGTATACAATAACCTCACCCCTGTATCCCCCGAAGGGTCGAGCAGAGGTGTACCTACAGTACACCCACATTTCACCAGTTATGTTTAAGTCCCATGTAATAGGGGGCGAGCCTATTGCCATCAACCGGGCACAAATCTAGACTCCGGGCTGCTACTGAGCAATTCTAGAGGGAAAAACCCAATAACAATTTGCCCAACCTGGGAATCGAACCCAGGATCTCATGCTTAGCAGTAGAATATTATTGTCTGGTTAGAAGTTATGCCAGAGCTTTACAAAGAATTAAAATAACAACGCGAACGTTAATCGGATTTTATGGGAGGTAATAAGTGTACTAGATCGGACAGACAGACTGATAAGGGACTAAATCCTGTATTCCTGAAACTTTTTGTCACAGGACAGTTTCCAAGTAAACCTTAATGTTAATGTAGGTAGTAATACATAATATTCTTTTTTAGACATGTTAAAAATCTATTGTTTACTTTAAATTTGGCTTATTTTTTACACTTTTTCAGACAGTTAACACGTGTTAAATGAAATAAAAAACATAATAGAAAGAACGTAAAAATTTTTTTTTGGTAAAACTAAAGTTATAAATATTTACAAAACATGTTAACTACTTGGAACAAAAAATTTAAATGTGATAATTCACTAAGGCTGCCTGTCCATTGAAGCGGAGCAAGGCAGCGGAGAGGAGCGTGGCAGCGGAGTGGAGCGCAGTTGCGGAGTGTCTGTCCATTGATGCGGAGCGAGGTAGCGGAGCGGAGTTACGGACTGTGCGGAGCTAGACCGAGTTCACGCCACGAGTAATAATTCCCCGCTCCGGTTCCCCGCTCCACTTCTCCGACCCGTTTCCCCACTCCGCTTCCCCTCTCCGCTTCTACGCTCCGCTTCCCCGCTCCGCTTCCCGGTTTTGTATGATTTTAAACTTGTTCGCAAATCCCTGTCCACTTCCAGAGTAAATGCTCTTAATCACTCATACTCGGTGTGCTTCGCGGAGACCTTGGGCTCCAAACTCAAACTCAAAGCATTTATTTCAATTAAACCATTTACAGGCACTTTTGAATCGTCAAAGAATCAGTCAGTCAGAAATATGAAGCTAGTTGCCCATTCCAAAGCGTAGTAGGTACCTATGGAGAACATCGGGCAAGAAACTCCACGTACCCTCTTTTAAATAAATTGTTACAAATATTGGTTACATCATTCATGTTGAAATTAAACATGTGAGAACAATGTAGAAAGGCGTGCACGTTAGAAGCGTCCGTAATAAAAAGATAAAACTAAGAACAATTAAAAAAATTAAATCAGCCGAGGCAGCTAAGAGTTGACCAGTCCCAACTGACGGCGCCCGTTCACGAACATGACGCATGGATCAGCACCATTCAGCTAAACCATTTTGAAGGGACCTAAATGATTCAACACACGCGCCACCATCGGCGAGACATCTGAGTGAGCATGACATACTCACAGCCGCCAGGGCACATTCAAGTCAATAAAAGATGTATTACCCGGTAAATGTTAGCTCTTTTAGTACACCGCAAAGCTTCTGTGGGGGCTCCGCGAAAATATTATCACGGCCTATTAATATTGCATTGTGGTTTTTTTAGCTGCTTCAGAATCATCCTAATCACGTACGAATAATTTCAATTTTTATAATCAAAACTGTTTTTTAATTTCGCCGTAATATTAAAATCCAGTAGTGGGTTTCCCACTAACCCTAGTGGGAAAAAGTGAAGTCAGAGTATATGTGAGTGTTATTTGCCCCACCATAATCAATTAGTGGGACAAAGTGGAAGACAGAACTGTGAACAATCCACTTTGTTCCACTGGTGGGACAGATTGGTGGGGCAAAGTGGAATAATCCATACAGCGCATTTCTTGATTATTTTAGGGCTCCGTCAAATATTTCGTTTCCTAAAAGGGTTCTGTGGCCAAAAAAGTTTGTGAAAGTGTGTTTTTAAATGATGGTGCAAATCTGAAATCGTGAAAAAAAACAATCATTCCCTACATCACGTTGTATTACCAGAAAAATGTAGCGAGCAGCAGATTTTTTTTTCGCTTTTTCTGGGTTTGTCTCTTACGAGTATTAAAAATTGTTCAAAATGAGAGGTTATGAGGTTTTCAGTTATTCAAGGGCGTCGCTAGCTGATGGGCCAGGGGGGCAAGTTAATATTAGGTCTCCACCTACTATGAAATCATCGTTTTGTATGGAAAATTTTAAAGAAGTCGCATTTTTCATACTAACATTTTCTTAATTTATATAACAACCATGAACACGAATGTTTTAAAACTTTTATGCACTAATGTTTAAAAACTAAGATAACGTAAAATGCCACTTAGTTAATCTAAGCTGCCCCTTTTGCCCCCCTTGGTGACGCCCAAGGTTATTTTAATTAATTCTTGTAAACTAAATTTTCATAGCAACTCGTAGCAAATTGTAGAGAATTTGTATCAATTTCGTTGCTATGCATTTCTTGGCAGGCGGCATCATGATGTTCGGTCTCTTTCTACCGAGTCATCATCATCATCATCATTTGAGCCGAAAGACGTCCACTGCCGGACATAGGTCACTTCGACCGGCTCTGTGCTTCCCGCATCCAGCGGATTCCTGTGGCCTTCGCAAGGTCATGGTGGTTGACCATGAGGCCTTCCAACACTACGTCTTCTGGTACGCGGTCGCTTCTACAGAACCTTTCAACCCCATCGGCCATCTGTTCTGCGAGCAATGTGCACTGCCCACTGCCAACCAGCCTGCTTAATACATTAGAACTTATAAAAATATTGTAGCAATTTAAAAGGACAGTGTTGCTTAGCTATAATGAACAGGCGTTACCTTAACATAACAACCTTAACTACTTATAACAACACGCCTAACATGACGTTTTTTTCTACGAAGCATAGACACAGCTCTTTCTATGCAGTGACATTTCGTTTCTCCATTTTTGACATCGCACCGTAGAAATCCTTCTACAATATGTCATTTTGTCTTTCTTTTCTAAGGATCCTTGTCAAGGTCCTTTTATAAGTAGACTATTTCAGAAGAAAGTGTTCTATCCCAAACTGTCAAAATCAATCACAACAACTGACAACTGACAGTTGTTTAGAGGTAGTGAAGACAATTTGATTTTGTAATCGCCATGCTAAAGACAGTAGAAAACTTTCTACAAAAAACGGTTATCTGCAAAATCATGATTTTACCAGAGAGCGTTTTGAACGCAAAACTGTGATAATTAATAGAAGAACAAGTTAAGGCATTATCAAGGAAGTGCTTAAGGCCAATGTAATATATTTTTGTTCCAAAATACGGTTCTTCGACACTTTGAGAAAAATTGTTGTAGTTGTCTTTATATACCTACGTGACTTATTATCAGTAAAAATAGAGAATCAAACAGAAAAAAAAATCTTATGACAAAAAGAAAAAGAATTCTTAGTCGAATTATGGAAAAGAGTGAATTTAGTAAAAAGTCCAGTTGGCACTTTCTACTTTACTACCGTCGTACTGTCTACACGGAACGTCATTTTTGTCTACTCTTCCGTCGACAAAACGGAGTTCGTACTAAGCCTGCAGGTATAACAATTTTCTCATCGGTCCCAAGTGTAAGAAAATGTAGTTAGTTTGAATCATGCTATTTATTTAAAAGACACTAAAATTGTTAATTGTTTGCTGACAGCAACTAAGAAATGATTGAGCATAAAAAAACTTAATATAAAGGTTAGGTATTTGAGAAGGATAAAGACGTATAAACTAGCCGACCCAGACAATTCTCGATCAAACAATTCAAATTAATCATGATAATTAATTATGAACCATTTTTTTTTTTTTTTTTTGGCTTTCCGACGTCCGAATGAAAAAACGGAACCCTTATAGCGACACCTCATATGAACAAGATTGGAGGCCGTGAGCGCAAAAACGGCCTAATTATATTTTACAATAAAAATTGTTAGTGGGTAGTGTTGCCGTCAAAAATCTGTTTTTAAAAGAAGCAAAATGGCCTAACATTCGTTTTTCGAGCCACCAAAACATGGCCACAGAATAGTACACATTTATTTTACGAGTTTGTCCGAAATATATCGCGGCCCCGGCACACAGGCAACGGAAGGAACACGGGTTGGTTTTAGTCAGTAAAAGTCTAACACGCCCTCCCGCTCCGCCCAGAGCGGGAGAAGTTATTTAATAATTTCCCAACCAAAAAAAAAATAGTACACATTTATTGCATTAAACATTTTATTCAATTTCTTTGATTATCTCAATAAGACTAATTAATTAATTTTAGAAGGCCGTTCTTACTCTCGCGGCTTCTGTACGTATCTACTTTTTTTAGTTTACAGGAGAGTGAATAACATTTTTTTTTTTGTTTAAATATCGTCCTACTACTTTTAAATAAAACACTTTATGGATTAAAGTAGACGTTTTATACATATTTTTTTTCGTTCTATGAAAAGTAAGTAATCATGTTTACGTACATCAAACAGAAACCTGTTTTTGGTCAACTTACAATATATGAATAATTGATTATTTTAAAACAACAACATTTTCTTTCTGAGTTTATCTTGGACATTACTGACATCGGTGAAGGAAAACATCGTGAGGAAACCTGGACTTGTAGTTAATATAAGTCTGAAATCACCAACCCGTCTTGAGCAAGCGTGGTGATCAATGCTCGTGCCTTCTCTGTATGAGAAGAGGCCTTTGCCCTGCAGTGGGACAGTAACAGGCTGATATTATTATTTTTAACAACATTTTATGTATACCTAATGGTGTGAGTACAATATTTTAATAATTTTATTTTTCGCTGTGAGTTCATTTTTCAATAACATGGTAATTATTTTTACATTGTTAAGTCGTTACTAAATCGAATATGATGGTAAAACAATTTTCTTATTTAAAATACAATGTTTTAAAGACAAGCGATTTATTTCGAATTTCAATATATTTTTTTACCATTCATACACGGCGTCTAACGTAAATAAATGAATTTTGAATTAGGGAGTCACTTTTGGGGGGACCTTAAATAAAAAAAAAAAATACAATAAATTGGTCTATACTTATAGATTACAGAAAAACCTATAAGACGTCGTATGTTTTTTGTTTGCGCTTCGCGCCTTAACTCTCTGTCTTAGCATCCGAAAGCTACTGTTTTCCAAAGAGCGGTGGCCACCACAGACCGACATGATGGCTGTCATGAAAATGAAGGCAATGGAGTTTGGCTTTACTGTGTCAGAAATCCCTCTGTAGGAAAACACATCAATTTACTTTCTTATATAACGTTTAAGGCGACGATAACCGACTTTTAATGATTTTATACCGAAGATCTCGTCTAAACGAGTAGGTACAGTTGTCGTCACGTAAAAAGAACGCCAAGCGACAGTGCAGGGGCGATGTGTCCGCGTACATACAGTCGCATCCTAAAGTTACTAGGCCATTTATTTTATAATATAAGTGTAATTGTTTTATTGTAGAATCATAATAGGTACTTAATTAGGTACTTAGTACTATGGAATAGGCTGGAATCGGTAAATCGCTTAGTACGCAGGTAAACGGCCAGCGTTCTTTTTACGTGGCGGGACCTGTAGTGTTAATGATTTAGAAACAATATATGTTAGGTTAGAGCATTTTTTTAATAACTAAATTTTTTTTTTTTTTAGATTATGTTTATATTACATAGTGAAATTAATTTGTAAAGTTATGTCTAACGCGGATAAACAACTGAGAATCACGCAAAATCTAACAAGCGTATTTTTCTGAAACCTTCACCATAGATAATTCAACTAAAGATCTTTTAGTATACGTGTTTTATTAAAATACCCTTGGTTTTATGTATAATAAATTAATAATGCGTCTAATTTGGGACAGCGCTCCTGGATGGGCGAGTCCTATTACTGGCTGGACGTACGTCGCGTTGCGTGAACTCAGAACAGAACACACAAGCTAACCACTCAAGGACACTGGCATACGAGTATATCTGCGTCTTAATGGATGTCATTCACCGGTAAATGGCGAACGATATGTGGCGTCCACCACAGTTTTAAGACACCTAGCTTTAGGCCTAATTGCGTGCCATATCTTCATACAAAATAATACTAACTTTACGACGACCATTTCATAAAACTGTCAAAAATGACAGTTCGTCGCCCTCCCCGGTAACTGTCGTATCTCACAAACTGACGTATCTGCACTGACATTACAGACCTACGTGTTCATAATTTTGTTTCGAAAACGTTCTCTCTAATCGTCGTATGTGTCGCTTACCGTTTAGAACAGTGTTTTTCAACCTTTTTCATGACGCGACCCCCATAGCACGAAAAAAAAAATCGCAACCCCCTTCCTTCCACTATTTATAATCTGTAATTTATTATAATAAAAATATCAAATACGTACAAGTTTTTATTGTTTTTTATAATGACGTATCAGCTAATTGCATCATTAACAGACATATTATATCGCCAAACGCCTCCACGGAAAAGCGATACGATGAATTTGTGGGGACAGCGTATCCCACTAGCATCCTAATGAAATCCTAAGTAAATTTTATGTCGTATAATTGATGGATTTATGAGGATCATGGCTACGAGGGATTTCCCAGTAGAGTAATTACGTTTTTAAATGCAGCTATAGATGAGGCAAGTTTGGGAACCAACCTAAAAGTAAATCTATTGGAATTATCTAAATCAACAATACAAAGTTTAAAAAAAATATTTTTAATCATTTTGTTTAAAAAATATATTTTAATACTTTTTTTTTCTTTTACTGAGGTTTCGCGACCCCCATAGAGAGGCTTCGCGACTCCCCAAGGGGTCGCCACCCACAGGTTGAAAAACACTGGTTTAGAAGATAACCACGTATTTTGTTTTGCGTAACTATATGCAAAAGGATGGAAAAAAAACTCTCACTACCTGTCGTATAAGAACACATAGTATAGTTAGTGAGACTGTTTTTAGAAATATCAATTGCTCGTTACGACAGTTAGCGTGGAGAGCAACGAGTTGTCCTTTGACAGTTTTATGAAATGGCTTTATCACGGAAAATTAAAAAAAAAAACGGAACGGAAAATTCACATAGTATGACATTTTGATAAGCAATTAATTTCGCAGATTTCTTTGTCTAAACATCTTGGTCGGCTAATAGCTTCGATATTATAAGCACACAAATGGTTTAGTTGCTGTCAAAACACTTCATTTGACTACTGTCACTTACTTGGTGGCATTTTTATTTGCAATGTCTATCAGCTCGAATGTGACTCGTAATTGGCACAGCAACACCATTAGTCTTACAAGGTCCAACCATGCTTTCTTACACTCTTTGACAGCTGTACCACCTCGACTCATCCCCACATATTGGTAGGAATCGCAGCCCATCTGTAAAAGAAAAAAACACTTGAATTAATTTGTTTACAAATACCTCAAACCTAGCCTTTTCCCAACTATGGTGGGTTTGGCTTCCAGTCTAACCGGAATACCTGTAGGTATATTACAATAAGCGTCGGATCACACCCGTGCCGGCCGCTGCCATTCGGGTGTCCGGTGCCACGCGGCGAGCAGTTTCAGTATGAAATAATTTTAAACTTTATCTACATACTTAAAAGACCAATATCGCTTGAAAAGCTTGAAAAGGTCGCGAGGCCGCCCGCGGTCACGCGAGCAGCCGCGCGCCACGCGCATCTTGTCGTTGGTTCTGCCCGCGGCGACGCGAGGCCGCTCGCGGCACCGCGGGCTGCTGCGCGTGTGTAATGTAGAAACTAAACTAGTCAAGAGGAGACTAGGCGCGTGGGATCTGGAGGCTACGCGAGGCCGCCAGCGGCTGCCAGTGGCGACGCCGGGGGCCGCTGACAGCTGCTGCCGGCCGCTGCCGGCCGCTACCGGCCGCTGCCATTCCCGTGTGACTCGGCCCTTAGCGTCTGACTCTGACTGACTTCTATAACCCAGTTACTGGATACCCCTTGATAAGACTGGTTGACAGACTTTTGGGCTTCTGACTATGTAACGACTGTCAAAGATTAACAAATGACAGCCGGGATCAACAGCTTAACGTTCTTTCCGAGGAACGGAGGGGTCTCGATATTTAATGGATGGTCACCCATCCACGAACCGACCGCGGCAAGCATAGCTTAACTTTCGATTGACCCGTACGGCTGTTATTATTCAGCCACGAGCTCCTTGTTTAATCATATTCCTATGATAGAAAAAATAACAAAAAAAACCAGCCAAGGGCGTATCGGACCACGCACAATGAAGGGTTCCGTAGATGGGATGAATTTATCCCAAAAGCAAACTTAACGTTGTAGAGTTTTTACGCTTGTGCGTAAAGGGGGGACACACTCGACTCTAACAATACGTGTACAGGACGGTACCCTATAAAAACGTATTTATTACTGATTTTACCACTTTGTCGCCGTGATCAATATGTATGTATACATACCTATGCCAACTTACAGCTATCTAGAAAAAGGATCTCTGATCTAAGCCGCGGACAGATAGACGAACATGGCGAAACTCTATGGGTTCCTTGTTTACTACGGAACCCTAAAGAAGCACTTAGTGCTGTAGTAGTAAATACCAAAATTAGTAAGAAACATCATCAGCTTTTTATTTATGGAATTTAACTTTACCCCCACAAGCATAATGGGTGTACCCAGTGGGGGCAGGGGAGGGCAGCTGCCCCCCCCCCCCTGGATTTTGAATGCTTAAGTACCTACTGTTGTCAATAAAAGTTAAGCTAGTGCCACGTAAAGATTTACTTTACAGTTACAATATAATATGCACTTTTTTTTTTAAAACGTGCTGCGCGACCTGTCGTACATGTTGTATCATACACAATACGCGAACGCAGCAAACAGGCACTAGCGCTTGCTTGCGACGAAAAATATTATATTAGACAAAAAATCCCGGATTCATAGACCGGGCTTATGGGGCATGCGCTAAGGCAGCCCGCGAAATTCAAATTTTCTTTAGTTTTTTTACATTTTGCAGGTCAGTGTGAGGTTTTATGTTGATTAAAATATGATTTGCGACCGTAACAAATATGGCTTTACATAATTATAATCATTACAATCAGCAATACAACTCCATAAGTAAGCACAATCGTCAAAAGTCATGATTTCATGAAATAGTCATTCAATGCGATTATATGAACTTAGAGAGTTGTATTGATCATTTTTATGATTATAATTCTATAAATAAACATTTGATACGGCCGCAAATCATATTTAGATCAAAATGCAAAATGATACTGACCTGCAAATTGCAAAAACCGTAAAAAAAATTGAATTTCGCGGGCTACCTTGACGCTTTCGCCTTAATTGCATTTATTTGACATGTTATTGTTGCCAAACAATAAGCGACGAAAAATATAATATTAGACAAAAAATCCCGGATTAATAGACCGGGCTTAAGAAATCTCTGATTTGCTCCCCCCCTGGGGCAAAAGCTGGGTACATCCATGCCCACAAGCGTTGTGTGCATTGATATAAAAGTTAAAAGTATTAGTAACTCTGCCATCAGCATTTTGTTTTTGTGATGTTTTTGTTGACATTTTCCCAATGTCGCAAGAGTGTTACGCAATATTGTCTTTGGTCCGTGACCTTGACAGCAACCAATGAAAAACATTGTTTTACTTTTTATATTTTTATTTATTGGTTAGACACGAGGCTTTTGGCTACTTTTGTAAGTGAGTATTTTATGTGTTTTTGCCTTTATATGTGCGTTTTGTTTGTGCAGAATAAACAATTTTTCTTTCTTTCTTTTTCTTTTACATTTTTTTTTTTTAAATTTTTTCGTGTAGGGCATCTCGCAGTTGACCTCTGAGGTCATGACTACTTAACCGGTCAATCCTGTGGCTGCCTTAAGCTTCTACACTCAAAGCCTCCAGCCAGGGCAAAAACTATGCTAATTAAAACCAGGCGAACGCTCACTAAGGGCACCCCCTGTGGGGTACGAACCTCGGCTTAGGGCGTTCGCTGGGGGGGAGGACAGCAAGAGGGACAGGCTGGATCAAGGATATTTATCATTATTATTAAGCGGGGAATTTAAAGCTACAGGCTCAGCATCGACGCGGGCTGGCGCATCGTCGAGTAAGGGTCGGGGGGGACTTTTCTCCCTCGGCCTCAGTTACTTATATGAGGAATCCCACCCCTAAATTGTTAATTCGTTATTTCACTACACTTGTTTAGCACAGAATTCAGCTTCTTTTCAATTTGCGTCGATATATCGTGCCAATAGTATCAGAGTAAAATGTCGTGCAGACCGGCGCGACGCGACTCTAACAAAACAATTTCTAAGAAAACTTCAATCAATCTGCCTAGCCTTTTCCCAACTATGTAGGGGTCGGCTTCCAGTCTAACCGGATGCAGCTGAATACCAGTATTTTACATGGAGCGACTGCCTATCTGACCTCCACAACCCAGTAACTGGGTAATACGATACCCCATGGTAAGACTGGTGTCAGACTTTCGGGCTTCTGACGACTCGTAACGACTGTCAAAGATCCACGAATGACAGCCGGGACCAACGGCTTAACGTGCTTTCCGAGGTACGGAGGATTCTCGGTATGTAAAGATGGTCACCCATCCACTGACCAACCCCGGCAAGCGTAGCTTAACCTGATGGATCGACCAGTACGGCTGTTGTTACTTAGCCACGAGCTCCTCTAAGAAAAGAAAACTTCACGGTAGAAAAATTACCGGTGTCGCATCGCGCGACTAGTTTCGCTAGTCTGCACGAGCCTTAAAATGGCTGTGTGTCAATCGGACGGACGGACAGAAGAAGCGACGCACAGACGGACATGATGAAATTGCCATTTGGCAACGGAACCCTAGAAAATATTGTGTTAAGGCTCGTGCAGACTAGCGCGGCTTGCCGGTAATAGTTCAATTGTGAAGTTTTCTTAGCATTGTTATGTTAGAGTCGTGTCGCGCTGTCGCGTCGCGCCAGTCTGCACGACGCTTTATTACCTATATTTCCACGTTGTAGGTATGCTACGATTTTCGGCTATATTCAACAACAACCCGAGCGGAACCGAACAGGCTCGCTAGTGTTGCTAATTATAAAACTAACGAAAAATACTTGAAAATCAATTAGGTAATTGAATAAAAAATCAATATCAATATTGATTTATTTTCATACAACCTTGCCCTATTTTCTTTTGTAATCAGAATAAAAATGTATAAATTGTGAATGACTAGCGAAAAACCAGAATATTAAAATGGTCCTATGCCTATAATGTTAATTTTTTTGTAAACAATTATTATGTAAGTACATAAGAAATACATAACAAAATATTTTCTAGTTCAAAAAGAATTCGTCGCCCCCGGGTGGGCTCGAACCACCAACCTTTCGGTTAACAGCCGAACGCGCTAGCCATTGCGCCACGGAGGCTATTGCAAGACTCTCGAAATTTTATATTCGTTCCCAAGAGAAGCATTCGAATAAAATAAAGTTTTCCTGAATCAACACAAATTTTATTCGACTGCGCGACTGTTAGTAACGGTTATGTTTTTGGGTAGGTAATATTTAGGGACCCAGGTCGGAGTGAAAAGGGGGAATATAGTTTGTATCAAAGATTCCTTCGATTTAGAAACTTGAAACATACAAATACTTTTTTAGAAAAATATGATAAGTAGATCATAATGATTAGTTTTCCAAAACTACCCTTTGAAGGGGGGTGGAGGGGGTGTTGAAGTTCGTAGGAGAAAGAACGAAAACCACGCGGACGAAGTCGCAGGGGACGTGCTAGTTTATCATTTTCGTTTTTTAATGTTAATTACTTTGCATACTACAATGTAGTATGGTCAGCTGCAGAGAAATCTCACCCCCCAACAATGTATTTATATACGTACATTGTTGGGGGGTGAAATTTCTCTGCAACTGACTACCAAACTCAACTCAAACTCAAAGCATTTATTTCAAATAGACCAATTAGGTACAGGCACTTTTGAATTGTCAAGGGGTCGTTCAGTCAGAAATATGAAGCTACCGTAGCCCATTCCAAAGCGTAATAGGTTCCTATGGAGAAGAACGAGCAAGAAACTCCACGGACACTCTTTTAAGTCAAAAATATTGGTTACTAGCAGCGCCCCGCGGTTTCACCCGCATAAGTCTCAATCCCGTGAGAATATCGGGATAAAAAGTATCTATGTGTTAATCCAGGTTATAAACTATCTGTGTGCAAAATTTCATCCAAATCCGTTCTGCAGTTTTTGCGTGAAAGAGTAACAAACATCCATACATCCCATCCTCACAAACTTTCGCGTTTATGAGTCCCCAACTCCCCACCTATGAAATTGCCATTTTTTTCTCACAAATAGAGAACCTCGTCACTTCTGTGATTTCAAATATTAATCAATTGCTTGGTATTATATCGAATAATGACCATCATAGACAACTACCAACAGTAAAAAAAACCTTATTACTTGTAGTTTTAGGTATACTTACACATAAAAAATACCTTAAAAATTACTCCTCACGTTGTTAGCAGAAATGACCACTATTTGTTTTAACTTAGCCAAAACTTATTTTTATCACTTATTTTAAGTGGCTTATTACGTTAACTTAGTTTTTAAACATTAGTGCATAAAAGTTTTAAAACATTCGTGTTCATGGTTGTTATATAAATTAAGAAAATGTTCGTATGAAAAATGCAACTTCTTTAAAATTCTCCATACAAAACGATGATTTCATAGGTAATAAATTAATACATTTAACCTCAAGTTGAAATTATAGATGTAAGAACAATGCAGAAAGACGTGCCCGTTACAAGCGTCCGTAATCCTAACTTAATATTTTAAATGTGAAAGTGAGTTTGTTTGTTTTTTACGCTTTTACTCTAAAACGGCTGAACGGATTAGGATGAAATTTGGCACGTGGGTAGACCATGACCTGGAAAATGAGATAGGCTACTTTTCATCCTGGTCCGCAGACGAAGTCGCGGGCTACAGCTAGTAAAAGATAAAAACAAAAACAATTAAAAAAAAAAAAAAAATAGAATCAACTTCTTTTAACTGAACAGACAGCTGTGCTGCTGGGAACTTTTTTACGCCACTTCTTCTTCCCAGCTAAAGCACTAGGTGCGGGAAAGTCCGAAAGGGATACCGTGGCCAACGTACAGGCAACTGAAGGAACACGGGTGGGTTTTAGTCAGTAAGAATCTTACACACCCACCCGCTCCGTCCAGAGCGGGAGAAGTTATTTGATAATTAACCAGCCAAAAAAAAAAAAACTTAAGCACTAGGTAGTGAAGGGCGTTTTGGGGACTGTCTTATGTCATTTTAACGTTCAAAAAGTGCTGATTTTCATCCTAATTTAATAAATGACTTACTTCCAAGAGGTCCATGTTTTTCACTTTCACTCCGGATACACTTCTTCTAGTTGAGACAACAGTTACACATGCCTGAAACAAAGAAATACATCTGGCATAAAGGTTCAAAGTCAATCTGCCTAGCCTTTTCCCAACTATGTTGGGGTCGGCTTCCAGTCTAACCGGATGCAGCTGAATACCAGTATTTTACATGGAGCGACTGCCTATCTGACCTCCACAACCCAGTAACTAGGTAATACGATACCCTTTGGTAAGACTGGTGTCAGACTTTCGGGCTTCTGATGACTCGTAACGACTGTCAAAGATCCACGAATGACAGCCGGGACCAACGGCTTAACGTGCTTTCCGAGGCACGGAGGATTCTCGGTATGTAAAGATGGTCACCCATCCACTCACCAACCCCGGCAAGCGTAGCTTAACCTGATGGATCGACCAGTGCGGCTGTTGTTACTTAGCCATGAGCTCCTACCATAAAGGTTCAAAGTAAAAACTAAAAATAAACCGTTTCGATATCTAAACATCTATACAACCTTAGTTTTTGTTTACACTACTTTCACTATGGGACCAACGTTGAAATCGTGAGAAAAAAAATCTGCTGTTTCCTACATTTATATTTGCATAATAACTCGTCGAAATGTAGAAAACAGCTGATTTTTTTTCGCGATTTCAGCTTTGGTCCCATAGTGAAAGTTGTTCATAATGATGAGTACAATGACCTTTAAGAGGTTTAAGGTAAGCAAAAACTGGTAGTATAATCTATATAATATAAATTAATTGATGTTCGTTAGTCTCGCAAAAACTCGAGAACGGTGGAGAAAATATGGAAAAACTGCGAGGAAAATAGTAAAAACAACAATAGGGATGATGACAAAAATATATTTTTTAGTCCGTCTTGGAGATTAAAAAATATTGGACACGTATTTTTTCTATTTTTACGTAATCTAAAAATTACGGCGATACATTGAGTTAAAATGTGCCATGACGTCACGAGTATGTAGATTTTATACTTACTTCCCGAACTCAAATTGCGTTTTATCTAAATATTTTGTTACCCTACTGATATTGTAAACGCGAAATTTTGTGAGTATGAATGGATCTATGGATGTTTGTTACTCTTTTATGCAAAAACTACTGAACAAATTTGGATGAAATTTGGCAAACAGATATTTTATAACCTGGATTAACACATAGGATACTTTTTATCCCGATATTCGGGGGCGCTGCTAGTATAATGATAAAGCAAAAAACACGTGTCTACATTTTTTGTTATTTTCTGACTGACGGACTAATAATATATTTTTTTTACCTAGGCATCAGCCCTATTTTATTTTCCCATACAAACTGTTCCTAGCTGACGTTGGCATAAATCCTAACTATAAAAAAGTACCAGGCTTGCATGAATATATGTACGTAGGTAGGTAGGTAGGTACTGTATGCATGTAGGGTAGATAGGTAGGGTAGGTAGGTAGTGTAGGTAGGGTAGGGTAGGTAGATAGACAGGTGCGCCGTAAATAAGTACACCTTATTACAGTATCCCTTTTTTTTTTTTGGGTGGGAAATCATCAAATGACTCCTCCCGCTCTGGGCGGAGCGAGAGGGAGTGTCAGACTTTTACTGACTTAAACCCACCTGTGTTCCTTCCATTGCCTGTGTGCTGGGGCCGCGATATCCCTTTCAGACAAACCCGCGACCCCAGCAGAGACCTTACCCTACAATTTGTGCATGCACGCTTTTTACCCGACTACGGCGAATCAATAAGGAGGGTTATGATTTTGACCGGTATGTATGTATGTATGTTCATCTGCTACCTCTTAACTTCCAAAATACTGATTAATAATTTGAGAAATGAGGTATCGCTGGAAGCGCCTTGTCTTCCGCTGGGCACTATAGGCTATTTGACGTCACAATATGGCGCCCTCTAGAGGACATTAGTAATGATCAAATGTTTTATTTTTTATTTATGACTTTTTGGGTACTATCAAATGAAAAGGCTTGACGAGCACATTTTTCGGTCGGCCCGGGTACGTTAACAGTACGAGAGCGGTTAAAAAATGTATAACAACCTCAAAATAATTTTCAAAAAATAAAAAATTATAAATAACCCTCCTTTTTGCTTCGTCGTAGTCGGGTAAAAACTAAAACCCAACTATGACAAAAAGTCAAGTAAATAGGTATAAACGAGACATCACAGACAGACTAACTAAATCCGGAGTCACACGTGTTGGGCATAAATCGAATAGATTACGTGTGACTCCAATTTTTAAATTTGTCTTTGATGTGTGTGTCCGTGTGTGTGTGTGTTTGTTTGGTTGTTTTTTGTATATTGGCACCTTATATTCTATATGTATTTAGTTATTTTACATATTAGATTCTACAATTATTTTAGACAAAAAAAAAAAAAAATTGCCAATTTTGTTATTTTAAATGAAATTATTGACGTTTGAAATTTGAGCAACCACGAATTTAATTAAATTTAAAGGAAATTCGTGGTTGCTCAAATTTCAGTTTTTTTCATTTATTCTAGTTGTTTTAAAATAAATTTTGCATATTGCATACAGTTAGATTGGGCATGAAGCATAGATGTTTTCCTAAAATTTAAACTGCTCTATCACTGTTCGTTTTTTTATTAACGCAGTATAAAGTCGGGCTTTCGGTATTTATTTTTTATTTGTTTGTAGTTTAAGGGCTTGTATTTACTTTTCTAGCAATCATCTGCGTCAAATACGATTAATATATAAATAAGATTCTACAATTACTTCAGATCAAAATAAAAATATAATGTTGCCAGTTTTGTTGTTTTTAAATGAAATTATTGACGTTTGAAGTTTTGGCAACGAAAAATTCAGAAAAAAAAAAAAAAAAAAATCCTTGTGGCCTGGGTCTTGATATTGGGCCTAAAAACGTAGTAGATGGCCCCACGGATCCGCCATTTTCGTATGTTCAACCTTCTGCCGAACACCCTATAACAAGACCCAGGCCACAAAGATTTTTTTAAATGATTTCTTTTAAATTTAAAGGAAATTCGTGGTTGCTCAAATTTCAATCGTCAATAATTTCAGAGCACAGGTGTGAGTACTATGTACTAAAGAGCTAAAATTTACCGGGTAATACGTCTTTTATTGAGTTGAATGTGCCCTAACGGCTGTGAGTATGTCATGCTCACTCAGATGTCTCGCTGATGGTGGCGCGTGTGCTGGATCATTTAGCTCCCTTCAAACTGGTTGAGCTGAATGGTGCTAATCCATGCGTCATGTTCGTGAACGGGCGCCGTCAGTTGGGACTGGTCAACTCTTAGCTGCCTTGGCTGATTTAAAATTTTGAATTGTTCTTTGTTTTATATTTTTATTACGGACGCTTCTAACGTGCACGTCTTTCTACATTGTTCTCACATGTTTAATTTCAACATGAAAGATGTAACCAATACTTTGTAACAATTTATTTAAAAGAGGGTCCGTGGAGTTTCTTGCCCGTTCTTCTCCATAGGTACCTACTACGCTTTGGAATGGGCAACTAGCTTCATATTTCTGACTGACCGATTCCTTGACAATTCAAAAGTGCCTGTTGGTTTAATTGAAATAAATGCTTTGAGTTGAGTTGAGTTGAGTCGAGTTCGAACCCCAGGCACGCACCTCTGACTATTCGGATTCATGTGCGTATTGTATAATTAACAGTTGCTTCAAAAACGGTGAAGGAAAACATCGTGAGGAAACCGGCATTCCTGAGAGATATTTCTCGACGGCATGTGAAGCCAAGTCAGAGGCCTATGGGTGGCTTTAAAACTCTGACACCAGGTTAGTCACTAACCACACGAAAATAAGAAGAAGTTTTGTACTATAAAAAAAATGGATATTCTACCAAGGCCCCGGCGAGATTCGAACTCACGATCTCCTGTTTACTAGACAGGCGCTTTAACCAACTAAGCCACGGCGCCTATGATGTGTTATTTCATATAAAGTTGTACAAGGCAAAGATGGACTAGCTCCACTATCAATAATATTAATTAATGATAGTGGAAACATGACAAAAACAAACATAATACAATTTCAGACATTTAACGCACACATAGATAATCTAGACATTCAACATAAAGATTCCCACTTAACGACTGTAAATGAATGTGTATTATTAGGTATAACCGATGACAAAAACTGCAGTTGGAAACCACACATAGATAAAATCCTGCTAAAAATAGACCGTTTTGTATATGTCCTGAAAAGAATCAGACAAACTGTTAACCTCGATACTGCGATGGCTGCTTACCATGCTTCCGTATCCTCTGTACTTAGATACGGAATTATAATTTGGGGTAACTCAGTAGACGTTGACAGAGTTTTCAAAGCACAAAAAAAACGTGTCCGAGAAATATGTGGGGCTCACTTTTTAGATAGCTGTAAGCCACTGTTTCAAAAACTTAAAGTATTACCATTACCACGTCTGTATGTTTTGGAAATATGTATATTTGTAAAAAAAAAATATAATCAATTTGAAAATATTGATGACAAATTAAATAGCCGGACACGCCATAGAGATAGACTACGGTTGCCACCAATAAAATTAAAATTGTTTAAGAGAAATGTCTACTGTATGTCTATTATAATACGTATACATAACCAATTGCCGAATTCCCTTCAGGATTTGCCATTGAAATTGTTCAAAAGAAGTCTCTTTAAAATTTTACTATATAAAAAATACTATACCATTAAGGAATATTTGGAGGATATGTCGATGGAACCTATACCAGATGTAAATTTGTAATACTTAATCATATAATAATAATAATCATAATGACTGTAATTGTAATAATTTTAATTGACATGAAAATGTACATATTTGCACGCCATATCATGGCAGGGTATGCTGAAACTAAAATGACTGTAATATCTATTGTACCATTTTCTAGCAAATAACTATTTTTGATTTTTGATTTTTGGACCTCGTCCGGGGAAGGTAGAACTTACCCGGACGAGCAGTCTCATTTCCTACGAAATGTATGGAAAAAGTTTTTTTCGATTTCTGACTTTTCTAGTACTCAAACCTCAGTTGGTCCGATAGAGTTTTTTGATCCTTATAAGAAACAGGATCGATTGGCATCAAAAAAAGTTTTTGCGACAACTGCCCTTTTTCTTGCTGACTGCAATTTGTTTTCAAAATCTGTGAATGCAGATCAAAATGTTTCAAAAGTGAAGGACAGCCTCCATAAACCATTTTCCTGTAGCTATAACGGTTAAAGTAGCTGCCCTTACCTACTGCCCTATCTCAAAAATCCACCTCGAATATTACCACCATAGTCACTTTTGCCATCAAGCAGCGTTGTTGAACGTATCAGTGTGAAGGAGAGTGTGTGTGTGTGTGTGTGTGTGTGTGTGTGTGGTGTGGAGGTAGTTGTTATTAATAGTTACAGGGTCATGATGATATTTTAATTAAAAATATTTTATTTGGAACATGCACAGGAAATACAAACAATAAAAAACCGGCCAAGTGCGAGTCGGACTCACACACGAACGCCGAAAAAACATGTTTCTTGAATGAGGGTTTTAATTTTTAACTTCATTTTTTGTAATCTAGTTGGGATTTTTTTTTTAAATAAAATTTCAATTTTATTTTATTAAATTTATAATTTGGTTTTTTTTCATAGCGGCAATAGAAATAAATAATTTGTGAAAATTTCAGCTTTCTACATAATAATATTACGGGTATTTATTCGGGTAAGTAACCCTAAAAATATACACTAAAATAAAAATATTAAAAAAAAAAAACCGTTTCATGGGTTTTTTTTAAATAAAAAATTTAATTAAATTTTAATTTTAGCAATAGAAATAAATAATTTGTGAAAATTTCAGCTTTCTACTTATTACGGTTCATGAGACAGACCGACAGACGGACGGACAGCGGAGGCATATTAATAGGATTCCGTCTGGTACCCTTCGGGTACGGAACCCTAAAAATATACACTAGGAACTAATTTGCCATTTTTTTTTTTTATCTAATTGCCTAATACTTATTTCTGGAGTTGTCGATTCGCCCACAAACAAATTAACTTCGTGCGAATCGCCTACAGAAAAAATAATATTTAATTATTTAACAAGCATATATTACGGTAAGTACAGAAATCGATTAAATACAAAATGTTGTACCTATCCGAAAAAAATATTTAAAATGCTCAATTTTTTCCGGTTATTTATTAATGAATACGGTTTCGGTGCCTGTTTAAAAATGACGATTCGCCCGTTTCAGCCGTGTAAATTCGTGCGAATCGACCAATAAGCCGCGGGCAACAGTTAGCCCAGGTTCGCACGGGCCATTTTCAATTTTTTTTCGTGCACTGGATTTTCAACGCTCTGCACTGGATTTTCAGCGTCGAGAGTTGAAAATCCAAAAGTGTGTTTTTTCTACGCTCTGTCACGAGTGTGCGTACCAGCGCGTTGGATACTCAACGCTTGGCTCAACACCGAGAGTTAGAAATCCAGTGCGCGATAAAATCCCGCCGCGATATTTTTACGTCCGTACGGGGGCTTAGTTACAAATTAATCAAAGTAGGTGATTTCATTATCTTTATCCGTTAGTAATTAGCGAATTACTGTACCTTATTATCTTGTTTATTTTCATCATTCGATTGCTTAAGCGGATATGTTAATTTATTATTGTGGGTCATCGACGCGAAAACTGTTAATTTTTCGTCGGTTATAAAAAAAAACAAAATCAAAATGTATGGAACACCAGATTTTTATTTTTAAATAATCGGCGAAAAGTTTCAACGCAGGGGGTTGAAATTTTTCGTCGGTTATGATATCCCTGACACCCTGTATATTATACATTTTTATTATTATAAATTTATATTTATTTACGAGTATATTATAAATGGGAAAGTGAGTTTGTTTGTTTGTTACGCTTTCACGCTAAAACGGCTGAACGGATTTAGATGAAATTTAGCACATAGGTAGACCATGACCTTGATAAGGACATAGGATACTTTTTATTCCGATATTCCGACGGGATCGAGACTTATGTGGGTAAAACCGTGGGGCCCCGCTCGTTCGTTATATTTTGGTGAAAGATTATCGATTAAAATCTAAATTAAAGTTCGAGTTCTAATTATTTTATAAATAATAAAATAATTAGAACTCGCTGTATCATCAAAATAACTCGTTGGAGATGGGTAATGAGATAGTTCTCAAAATGGTTGACTCAAAAAGTGATTATTTTAGGTACCTAACGAGGTCGTTCTAAATATGGTTGACCGAAAAAGAGACGATTTTTGTAACATTTTTTTTTTTGGTAATCCCTTCTCTTCATTATGCCATAAAAGAAGAGATATAAAACAAAACCTAATCTACTTATTAAAAATCTTAAATGCATTCACTGACAGACAACGCACAAGCTTACTGCGGGTCTAAAATAAATAAATTTTGCACAAGAGTTCGTTAGACGAGCACAAAGGCCGTTTGTACACTACCACGTCAACGGGACGTCAACGAGAACGAGATGACGGCGCCGAAGTAGCGATACATACATTTACCATCTACGTTCGCATGGACGTAATAAAATCGCGGAAGTTTTTTTCGTACACTGGATTGTCAACTCTCCGTATTGAGCCGAGCTTAAGAACCTAACAGAGCGCATCCAGCGCGTATCCCAGCGCGTCAAGAAAACACACTCTTGGATATTTAACTCTCGGCGCTAAGTAGCGCGTTGAAAATGCAATACGTGAAAAAAAATCGCCGCGGTAAAAATACACTCGTGCGTACCTAGGCTTATTATGTCCGCGTGTCCACCGCACGTCCGTCAACGGGACGTCTCGTTCGGTTGACGACGGCGCGGCGGCGGTGCACAAACGCTGTAAGGAAGGATTTTTGAATATTCAACCCCGGAATGGGTTTAATAGGGGACGAAAATTTGTGGGGAGATTCCTTATTTCTGTAGATGGGTAATCCCATCGAGCACATGGCTTGTGGTTAATATAAAATCTAAAATACTAGGCACATTTGCGAAAAAATCGCTAAGGCGAACTGTTTTGACATGTGATAAAAACATTCTTATCTCCCTTTTTGGAAATTTCTTAAGTTACCAACAAAAAATTATTTCATATAGATAGATACACAAACAAAAATTACAAAATAAAACAACCGACTTCCGAAGAAAAATACTACAAAGTGAAAAATAACTTTAATTTCGGAAGTCGTCGTCTTTGGTTTAGAATTTTCGTTTTTTGGCACCGACTTTCGAAATTAAAGTTATTTTTCACTTTTTAGTTGTGGTACCTACCCCACACAAATTCAAATACCAGTACCTGGAGGGGGACATAAATAACAGTCACAGGAAGTTATCATCATAATAGCATCCACATAAAAAATACGTATTATTGAAGCTTACTCAAAAACTATTCAAGCAAAGTTAATAAAATTTATATGGGACCAGTTCAGGAGCATACCCTTTCATACAAAAAAACAATTTTCAAAATCGGTCCACAATTAAAGGAGAAATCGGCGGACATACATAAAAAAGAAAAACATAAGTACATACGCGTCGAACATATAACCTCCTCCTTTTTGGAAGTCGGTTAAAAAGTAACCACGAAGGCCCCGGCGAGATTCGAACTCACGATCTCCTGTTTACTAGACAGGCGCTTTAACCAACTAAGCCACGGCGCCTGCTTATGTAGACGTGAATTTTTGCTTTCGTGTTCTTTAATATAGGTATTATTATGTATAATATTTAAATATCCATGACCTATTTAAAAGGTTAAAATATAACTAGATTTCGAATACAAACTTTGTCTTTTTTACAGTCTCTACAAATAGCGTCTGTTCGGTGTGGAATTTACCCGTGCAATTAAACATAATTTTGTATGGTTACTGAAATAACTACACTAGTTTTCGAGATTTAATTTTCTAGTATTAGCTCCAGAATGAAAACATACAATATGTCGAGATGAAAACGGTATAGAGGAATATTTAACGAGGTGTCAAAGTGGTCTGTGGGTTAATTGAGTAACACAGTAGCATTCGGCTTTCATTTTGACAGTTAAAAACATTAATTACGTTATTTACGTTGCACCCGAATTTTCGAACTTAAGAAGCAATGGATTAGCCATATCCTTCAACTCATTCTGCACACTAATTGCGTAATATACGATTAATCACAATCTGAATAATTTTGGAACAGATTGCTAATCCATTTTTTTACCTTTTTTTATGCCAATCGACCCTGGATCCTGTTTCTTATAAGGATCAAAAATCTCTACTACACCAACGGAGTTTTGAGTACTAGAAAAGTCAGAAATCGCAAAAATCTTTTCCCATACATTTCGTAAGAAAGAAACTCCAACATACTTTAGATAGACAGACTAGCCAAAGAGAAACAAAAAAATTTAACTTCGAACGAACACGCGTTATAATTTGATTAACTCTACGAACAAGATAGTTTGTTGCTTGTGATGTGCGACGTTCTGAGAAAAAAACCAGCCAAGTGCGTGTCGGACCACGCACAATTAAGGGTTCCGTAGCTGGGATAAATTTATCTCAAAAACAAACTTGTAACATTGTAGCTGAAACTCACGTTCTCCCATACATTGATATACGTCATGTGGTCAATTCTCCAACTGTAAAAGTAAGTATGTAATCGTAAAAAAAAAAATGTGATAAGACTACAAATTAACGATTTTCGGACTTTTTCCTTTGTACACATGTGCTGTGATTGTTTCTCGCCAAATTTCATGATTCTAGGCCAACGGGAAGTACCCTGTAGATTTTTATTTAATTGCGAGTATCAAAATATGTCGCATAAATGGCCGTACATATTTTATTGCGTTGACTTAGAAGCTTGATTTTAGAGACCATGGGCCTACGTATTTGATATTAATTTCAACTAGATACCTCGACGTGTTACTGAGAAAAAAGGTCTTGACAGACTGACAGACGGACGGACAATGAAGTGATCCTATAAGGGTTCCGTTTTTTCCGTTTAAGGTACAGAACCCTAAAACTATGGACGTCATTTCAAAGTGTTTCCGGAATACCTACCCAATTTATAGAATTAATTTATCATCATTCCCAAATAAATTGGTTGTCTGTAAAGTCGGTTTACGGACGATAGTTTAACGTGACAACGTCATAACAAAACATCCCTTCGTCGATAATAATTCGATCGTAACGTTACAATGAGCGTAACGGGACAATGACCGTAACGGGACACTTTTTCGTACGTGCAGCCGGCGTTCATCGATTTATTAGACGTTGTCACGTCAAAGAAAAATGGTTAAGCCTACCTATAAAATGTATACTTGGCATTCTGTAGTCATGTCTGTCAAACTATCAGAAAGTACTTATCAATAATAAAATCCAAAGCAAATAATTGTCCAATAGATTAAAATAATTTTGAAAAGCGAGCGCATTCCGAATTGAAATACAAATATATAAACAGTTCGGCGCGAAATTCAATAAATGAGGTACCTATCCCGGTCATATACCTAGGTCCTGTCTGTTGGCTCGTTTCATAAATGTCCGAAAAACTATTAAAATTACATTAGAAAAGTATATATCATTATTATAAACAGGGTGACTGGATCTGGACCCGCCATCGCCATAGCAAAACCCTAAAGATCCAGTCACCCTGTATAATGCTTATGCTTAAAACAAATCTATTTCAATTTCCAAGTATCGATTTCTTACATATGAATTAATCGAGTCGACCAAATTAAAAAAAAATCGTTTGGCATAATCGTTTTCGCACATCATTACAATAAAAAAAAACAATTCCAGTCGGCGATTTTTAACACAAATTGAGTACCTAGTGTTAATGAATATTACGTGATAATGGACATGTTCGTGTAATTAAGTTAAGATTTGGGCATTTTCTAGTTGTTTATAAGATTGTTGTCACTTTTAAATCATATCTACATTTGTGTATGAGTGATATTTGTGAAAACTAAAAAGTAAACACGCACGATTGGCGCGAAACTTCGACTTTGGATATCAAAAAACTTCATTACCGCTACTTATTTAACTAGAGCAATGGATGAATTCGTCAAATAATTAAATGATGTATTATTCACTGCTCCTGTAGTGGAGTTTAGATGTTCGAAATCCCCAATTTTCATGTTTTTTAGCCTCGAAAATGGCGATTATCGCATTTACAGATCAAAAATTTTTATATGTAAATTAATTAGCTTTCGCGTTTCGCTTTCGCTGAAATATTTAATGGCATTTAACATATGAATTTTTTATCCAACTCTCTTAATTAACGTCCATTCGTATGGTTTGATGGCATGATAAATATTTATGTATATGTAGTCATTCTGGGGTCCAATGGGACCCGCTACCGAGCCGGCGGAGGTTTGTGTTTTCGGGTCCAATCGGGGGCACTTCCGAACTATACGGTTAATATGCATAAAAACAAAAGGTATTTTAATAAAACACGTATCTAAAAGATCAATAATTAAATTATCTTTAAAATGGGTTTCAGAAAAATACGCTTGATAAATTTTGTGGGATTCTCAGTTTTTTATCCGCGTTAGACATAACTTTACAAATTAATTTCACTATGTAATATAAACATAATTTAAAATATTCCTATATTACGTTATTAAGAAAATGCTTTAATTTAACATATATTTTTTTCAAATCATTAACACTACTCGTTTAGACGTGATCTTCAGTATAAAATCATTAAGTCATCGTAGCCTTAAGATTTGTCACGGAAGGACTCTGCTTTTGCTTCAACCCGGATCCGCCACTTCCACTATGTAATGTAATGTGATGTGATATTTGACAATTAATTACAATGCCTCCGTGGCGCAATGGCTAGCGCGTTCGGCTGTTAACCGAAAGGTTGGTGGTTCGAGCCCACCCGGGGGCGACTCTTTTAGCATTACGTCTATTACTGATAAGCATTGGATAATATAGGTATTTATTGACGCGTCAGATATAATAAATACATAATAGCAATAAATTTTTGGCGATAAAGATAATTATGTAGTTTTGTTATCACTAAGATGTGATAATTAGGTAGTGTGTAATTAATTAGCTTTAATCAAATTAATCGTAAGGTCAGGTTTTCTTATCTAAACTGGGGAAATACATAAGTACCACAATCATAAAATTATACATTAATAGAAAAGAATACCTACGCTTTAATATGTACATCATACGAATTACAGATAACAATGTAGAAATCTGTACACTACTCGTATACCTAGCTGAAGAGTTTTTATTTTATTTTATTATTTCGGATATTTATATATTTTTTATATGTATGATCGGGCATAGCTCCGTCAAATAGACGGATTTGCAAAATTCAGTTATGATCGTCGAAACTTCCATATTTCAACACTAATTTTAACTCATCTTTGGCCGTAAATAAATAACTCTTGTCATGTAGTAAAAAAATGGCAAAATAGAAACTTTATAGGGATCGTTATTCAAAAGATCAAATTATTTTATTTTGAGTAAATACATCCAGCAGTTTTTCAATAATATCTATAGCGCACGTTTTCGTTATAAATCATCGTCTATTTCACTAAATAAATTAATAAATATATATATAATAAATAAACAAAACCTAGATAAATAAATAAAACTAAATAAATAAATAATGAGACTAATTAGCATGCATATTAGTCGCGCCTCGCCCACCAACGAGTTGACAGCGACTAGAGCATCCTATATTTATATTTCTTCCAAAAAAGAATCGCCCCCGGGTGGGCTCGAACCACCAACCTTTCGGTTAACAGCCGAACGCGCTAGCCATTGCGCCACGGAGGCTATGTCTGTAACATTTATAATAGGTATAGACTGAGAATACAGAGAGATATAATGATAAATTATATTTATTTCGCATGGACGTTAAAATATCGCGACGGATTTTCTCTCGGTGTTGAGCCGAGTGTTGAGAATCCTACAGAGTGTAACCCAGCGCGTCGAAATAACATACTGTAGGATTTTCAACTCTTGGTGCTAAGCAGAGCGTTGAAAAAGCAATGTGCGAAAAAAAACGCCGCGAGATAAAATCGCCCGTGCGGACCTGGGCTTACACGTCTTTTTTTTTTTTTTTGGGTGGGAAATCATCAAATGACTCCTCCCGCTCTGGGCGGAGCGAGAGGGAGTGTCAGACTGTTACTGACTAAAACCCACCCGTGTTCCTTCCGTTGCCTGTGTGCCGGGGCCGCGATATCCCTTTCGGACCAACTCGCAACCCTGGCAGGCATTGGCCCTTACGGACCCCGTCAGTTGGTGCTGACATCTCTTTGAGGCGCGCGTGGAACACAACGCGCCGTCGACCCGGGCCTGGCCCTAATCGGACGGCGAGCTACCCATTGCCCACCGTCCGCAAGCCCGCGCCTACGGTGGCCGGAAGTCGGCTCGCGACTCCCGACGCCCGGGGCGTCTCCTGCGGCGACTAGGGGCGCGAGGGCGCGCATCTTGCATTTCCCTCGCGCGCTCCGCCTCCTCCTTCGCGAGCATTACTGCTTCGCAGAAGGAAGTGACGGCTTCCCATGCACTCTCGCTCCGGACCATGGCCTGAACCAGGGCAGGACGCGAGAGATCGCCGCTGCCGATCGCCTCCGTGAGGACACGGCGGTGCCCCGCCCAAGCCGGGCAGACCTCCACCGTATGCTCCACCGTGTCCTCCGGGCGATCCACACAATGGTAACACCCGGGCGTTTCCTCCCGCTTTATCCTGAACAGGAACCTCCCGAAACAACCGTGTCCGGTGAGGACCTGCGTCAGGCGGAAGGTGAGGACGCCGTGGCGCCTCTCTAGCCACTCCTCAAAGAGGGGCCTTACCGCCGCAATTGTGGCGTGCCCAGGGCTTACACGTCTTGAGTCTTCAGTTCACAAGCGCTGCTGCCATAGAAATATAAATAACAGGAGAAGTGGCATGGGGGCGTGTCCGTGTCCGCACGTCGTGATCACGATGCTCATGTCACAGGCAAATGGCCGTCACCGCTAACTAGTGCGCTTTGGAACGCGACCGTGACAACATTTAACAATGACGTGTTGTTACGTGGTTTCTTGTAAAAAACGAAACCAAACTAGAAACGTTGTAAATCATAGAACCACTTAACATAAATCAGCACAAGTATTTTACTAAATTTGTGTTGAAAATGATAAAAAACAACAAATCGTAAAATATTTCATGCCTTTATTACTACGTTGTTTTTGTTTTCATATAACACAGCGACTGGAGATTTTAAGACCATCATTGCATTGTATAAAATCAATTTCCTTTGAATTATTTCAGAGCACAGGTGTGAGTACTATGTACTAAAGAGCTAACATTTACCGGGTAATACGTCTTTTATTGACTTGAATGTGCCTTGGCTGTGAGTATGTCATGCTCACTCAGATGTCTCGCTGACGGTGGCGCGTGTGTTCGATCATTTAGCTCCCTTCAAAATGGTTGAGCTGAATGGTGCTAATCCATGCGTCATGTTCGTGAACGGGCGCCGTCAGTTGGGACTGGTCAACTCTTAGCTGCCTTGGCTGATTAAATTTTTTGAATTGTTATTTGTTTTATCTTTTTATTACGGACGCTTCTAACGTGCACGTCTTTCTACATTATTCTCACATGTTTAATTTCAACATGAAAAATGTAACCGATATTTTGTAACAATTTATTTTAAAAGAGTGTCCGTGGAGTTTCTTGCCCGTTCTTCTCCATAGGTACCTACTACGCTTTGGAATGGGCAACTAGCTTCATATTTCTGACTGACCGATTCCTTGACAATTCAAAAGTGCCTGTAAATGGTTTAATTGAAATAAATGCTTTGAGTTTGAGTTTGAGTTGAGACTGTATTATTTATGCAGTACTACATTGCTTCTTAACCACTACCTAAGTATGTCGCTAAGTCTTGCCACGAGCTAGTGATAGATTAGAGTCCTGCCAGTAGAACTCTAAGTACTTCCGGAAGGACGAAACATTTTTCGGTCACAGCACCGTAATGAAATTTATACAAAAATATAGAATATTTTTCTCTCTTTCAGATTGTACATGAAACGGTTTCTAAACACAACCGACCTTCCATCAGCAGGCGATGGCGCATGAGTATTCACGGGGACAGCGCGTTCCCGCTCGCGCGATTTATTTCGACGCTTGGTTAATGAAAATGCATGGAGTCGTCAACATTTCGGTATTCCAGCATAATCAAGTTTATTTTTTTATTTTACTAATTTTCATTATATTTGAGCCATCACTCACTCCTTTTTTTATGAATCGTTAATTAAATAGGCATAATATTTAAGAGCCTGAGCCAAAGAATTTTAAAAGCTTTTATTCAACTTGCAATGTATGTATGTATGTATGTTTGTTCTGGTGGAATCTTGCTACTCAATTTTGAAGCAGATATCTTCAACCGATTGAGCTGAAACGTTTAAGTTTATTTTCGATAATTTGTCATGAATATTCAGAAAAATACGGGCGGGCACTGCCCATTGGCGACATTGTATAATCTGTTCGCGCGGTAAACTTTAATTGCGCGATGCAGGATTTGTGTGACGTCAGGTCTTTGTTGCGTAGTTCGCATGTGTCGATGTAGATGCCGCCACAAAGGAAAAAAAAATTATACCGGAGAGATGAGATAAAAAAACTAAGTAGTTTGGTTATACATGCTAAATACAACACCCGTAAGTATCTAAAGTCTTAATAGCAAAACGACCTAAAATCAAAAGTCCTACGAGTGAAATGGTCCTAAAAACAAAAGAACGGAGACGGGTACAGTCACGAGCACCAATATGTATACACTTAGCAACTTTAAAAAGGGATTTTCTCCTACTGTGGTGATTGTAATTTTATGTTGTTACGAACATAGTATTTTGGAACCCATACTTATATGAAATAGGTCTTATCTCAAAGTTGCAGTCGTTATTCCATGCGAAAATCGCTTTTGAATTTTGCTAAGTGGATACATATTGGTGCTCGTGACTGTAGTACACCCACAAATATTAAATTTTTAATAATTTTAATTATCTTCAGCTCGAAACGTTAAACTTCAAAATAAAATATTTTAAGAGCGCTTATCTAATAAGTTGGCAACGTCACAAATAGCTGTCAAAATTTGACAGCTATTTGCGACGTTGCCAACTTATTAGATAAACGCTCAGATAAACGATAAACGCTTAGATTCCGTACAGTAATATTGCCAAATTAATCAAAACAGGTAAATATTTAATATTTACCTGTTTTGATTAATTTAGCAATATTACTGTACGGAAATATGAAATGTGGCTAACTAGCGGACGTCTTTTGATGATGATACGACGACGATACGATATTCTGATATATTTATGCATGTACTGGTACAGGTATTTCAAAATAATGTTCAAACCAGTACTAACTTGTTCAGGCACAGTCTCAAGAACCGTTTCGTTCATGCCAGGAACGAAGTACCTCGTGCGAGCAAGCAGCATGAACGCTCTCTGCATTTTCAGTCCATAGTCTTTCATGACTCTGTTAAAAATATGAGATTTGAGATATCTTTATTTCACGGGGAGGACGGAAATTATCGGGATAAAAATACCATAATTATGCCTTAAGAGCGTTTATTCTGAAGGTGGGCAACGTCGCAAATAGATGTCAAATATTTCACTGTTTCGATTAATTTAGCAATATTACTGTCTGGAAATAAAAAATGTGGCTAACTAACGAACTAGAATATTGATTATGAAATGCAATAATTAATATCGTAGCACCGAATGTTTAGTTTTAGATGTAAAAAAAACTATTTGGAAACTTTCCAAATGCGTTTTGTATACCTAAAATGGGTACAACATCAAATTCAATGTTATAATTGCAATTCATTATTAAAATTCTAGTTCGCTATTTAGCCACATTTTTTATTTCCACACAGTAATATTGCTTTATGAACCAAAACAGGTAAATATTTGACAGTTATTTGCGACATTGCCAACTTTTAGGATAAACACTCTTAACCCAGGTTTGCCCGTATGCCAAATTTTTATTCGAATCCGTTCAGCCGTTGAGGCGTGAAACACAGGTGTGTGTACTATGTACTAAAGAGCTATCATAGGGTAATACGTCTTTCATTGACTTGAATGTGCCCTGGCAGCTGTGAGTATGTCATGCTCACTCAGATGTCTCGCTGATGGCGGCGCGTGTGTTGGATCATTTAGCTCCCTTCAAAATGGTTGAGCTGAATGGTGTTGATCCATGCGTCATGTTCGTGAACGGGCGCCGTCAGTTGGGACTGGTCAACTCTTAGCTGCCATGACTGATTTTAATTTTTGAATAGTTTTTTGTTTTATCTTTATTTATCGGACACTTCATATTTCTGACTGACCGATTCCTTGACAATTCAAAAGCGACTGTAAATGGTTTAATTGAAATAAATGCTTTGATTTTGAGTTTGAGACAAATAAAAAATCCGGAGTAACACGTCGTGCTTCGTTTTAGGGCCAAAAATGAAAAAGATTACGTGTGACTTTGGATTTTTAATTTGTAGTCGGGTTTTGTATATTTTTTTATCAAAATTATTTTGGGGTAAAAATATATTATATTTTTGAAATATGCTTATTAAGCCCTTTCAGTTGATACCTAACATGGCAACATTTAAACTTTATTTTTTTTAGTTTATCAGGTCGCCTGTGCCATCACATAGTCATCAGCAAACGATCAGGACGCTTCCAACGATACCTAATTTGTCAAATTATGATGAATAATTTAGAGAGGAATCAGATGAACATATATAGGTACATACCGGTCAAAGCATAACCCTCCGCCGTACTCGGGTAAAAATAAAACATTTTGTTGGACGCACAGTCAGTTTTAAGAAATATCCCAACTAAATATTACAAATGAAAAAGTGGGTTTGTGTATTTGTTAGGTACGCTTTCAAGCTAAAACGGCTGAACGAATTTGGATAAAATTTGACACGTGGGTAGACCATGACCTGGGTTCGAACATAGGATACTTTTATCCCGATATGTCGCAGCTAGTAACACTATAAAATATTTTTTCTAAAAGTATAGGCTGATCCAATTTGAGGTTCCTAACTTTTTTTGTTTTTAAAAACACAAAATGTAACAATATCTTAATATTTTTTCTTTAATCGAATATTTAGTTTTATTAATTAATTAAGGAAAATGATATCAGGCAAATGGCAGCCTGGACCTTCTGCAGCAGTTGATTTTTTCGAGGTAATTTTCGATGACTTTTCCGCAAGTTTCGTGGGTTATCTCGGCAATAACTTGGCGGATGTTAGTTTTTACGAGTAGGTACTCCTACGTTGCAGGTGTGTTGGTATAGACGCGACAATTAAGAAACAGCCACAAAACAATTCCAATGACAGTAAATAGAACGATCTTGGCAGCCAGTTGACGTCACCGTAACGTAAAATAATGCGACCTCTGATCATTTCACGCAAAACATCTAACGTTTTAACGTTCTTGCTGAATCCAAAGCGTTCCATTTTGTAACTGTATTGTTACAAACTAACATTTGACGTTTGAAACACGCGCCATTACGAACAGCTGTCGAAATTACAGTGTTGCCAATATAGGAACCACGAATTGGACCACCCTTAATAAAGTTTTTAATATATTTTTAAGGTCCTTCGTCGATCTACCATGGAGCCGTCCCACCTTACGCTTGACGATCTATTCTGTAAAAATAGATCGTCACACACACAGTGAGCTTGAAGTGAGCTCACAGTGAGCTTGGAATGAGCACACAGTGAGCTTGAAGTGAGATGTCAATAGTGTAACATCAATCATGCATCGGCTGGATGTCATTCCACCTGATGCTAGGGATTGACGCTATGGACATCTCACTTTTTCAAGCTCACTGTGAGCTCACATCAAGTTCACTGTGTGGGGCACTTCACCAAAGTTTTCACGGTAAGATTTTTGCAGAATAGACCTGCCAAGACTCGTTTGCTCCACCGGCCATCATCAGTCTTTCGCCACTTCAGCTTGCTAACTCAGGAAGATATATATCGGTAAACTTATTTTAGGATAGGACTCACATTGCCATTTCCATCGAAAGTCTTCGGAGCTCTTTGCCAGTAGCCAGGGCGGTCCATTTCATCAGCTTTTTCCCCAAATATGCGAGATGCAGTCTATTCCTCATCTGCTGTAGGGCCACCAACGAGGGCATGACGGGATACCTGGTGGCACCCAGCGACGCTTCCTCTTCCTCATCTGGAAAAAAAAGGCGTTGAAATCATGGGGAAGTACGATTCCACAGGCAGACAGATAAATAATTCTAAGTTACTTACACGCAACTTTGGGTGACGGGGGTATACGCCATAAAGTTGAAAAAAAAGAAAATACGTTTATTGGCATTCATATTTTTTTGATCATAGCTGATTTATGCTCAACAGAATACTGGCAGTAAGGCTTCATGTGTACCATCGAAGAAGTTCATATCTATACACCATAAGGACTATTTCTGCTTGCAGCGCTCGGCCGCTATAGCACCGGGCCGGTAACAGATGTGGTCATCGTGTTCACGGAATTTTGTTTTCAAACTGCTTAGATATGAAGTTCTTCGATAGTACATGATGCTGGAGCCGCACCGGAGCCGCACCGGCGCGGCCGGACCTCAAGATAGAAGAGAAGAGAGAAAAAATCATAATATCTCAGAATGAGTGTACAAACTACGCGGCGCCGTAGCTGTGTCGCTGCGGTGCGGTGGCGCCCGCCGGTGCTGCGGTGTAAAGTTTTTGCTTTACGTATTAAAATAATAATCATTCTTACCACCCATTTTTGTTCTGTTTTTTGTTTCGGATTATTTCTATTATGGTAGTAGGTGTCCTTTTCTAAAATCGGTGTGCTTGAAAATGTAACATTTTTCTTGCGACTATTTCATTTTTGGGCATTGAAGGACATTATGTGCAATTCCATTTTTTACTTTATTACATAGTGATTTGGAAAATTTAAAACTTTCGTGCAATTTTTTTCCAATATTTTAAGCTGACATTGTGACAGATTTTACATATTTATGACTTAACAGAGAGTAAGGAAATTCTTTATGAAGAATTTACTCAGGTTTTTTAAGCTTACATTCGACAGTTGTGTGTAAAGCTCTGGTCACACTGAGACAAATCCCACGCGTGACGCGACTGTTGTTTCAATGAAGTCTCGCGACTATTCGCGTAGGTTAGAACTCCATACCAGTTAGTTGACACTATAGGTACGAGCGAATTTCGTCCCGTATCCCACGAGGGATTCGCCCTAGTTTAGCCAGAGTCTGAACTAGACAACAGCTGATCAACGCCCGTAACATCGTTAATAATTTTAAATACAACAAAAAATATAGGTAATTCTAATTAGCATTTTCATTTTATATTTTCGACCTCAAAACATCAACCACCAATGGGTATAAAACCACTTGCTTTTTTCTACGTGAGAAATTCGTATCCAGGTGATACTCCCATGAGAACTAAGTCTGTTTTCATTACCTACAGGCACTTGTCGTATGTTAAATAAATTATAGTGTGGCGGCATCTACAATCGCCACATGCGAACTACGCATCAAAGACCTGACGTCACACAAATCCTGCATCGCGCAATTAGAGTTTACAGCGCGGTGGACATATACAGGGTGGCATGGGACATCGACGCGAAGCCGGCTACTATGGATTCAGTACATGATTCTGAACCCCACTGCGTAGAAATTTTTCGTCGGTTATTTTAAAAAAAATCTGCTGTTTCATAGAAAAGTGCAATACCTAAGCGGTCAAAATGTATGGAGCAGCTGTTTAATTTAAAAAAACCGACGAAAAATTTCAACGCAGGGGGGTTCAGAATCATGTACTGAATCCATGGTTACTGGCTTCGCGTCGATGTCCCTGATACCCCGTATACAATCTCCCAACTTCAACCTCTGGGCAGTTGACCGCCAGACACGACATCCATCTGGTCGGAAGGTCCTCCCTTTTCTATGGTGGATGAGTGAACTTTACACCCTGTTCCTCATAACCCTAAAATAGTAAAGGTGTGTCTGTGTTTATATTATCATATTAGATCAAAGCTAGAAGTAACATCTCTGAAGTTTTGCATGCGTTGGTCTTCAACTCCGATCAGGGTATTCCTGTCGTAAGCCTCCAGTCTTCAACAAAAAAAAAACGTAGTCAACAAATATAAATAAAATAATCTCAAAAAAATTGTAAAATTTATTTATTTATTTATATTTATTTATATATACTTTATTGTACACCAGATTATACATTACATAAAGAAAAAGTAATACAATACAAAATATACAATGGGCGGCCTTATCGCTTACTGCGATCTCTTCCAAAATGTTCATATTTTATTTACTTTTCCACTACTTACAGCTGCTTTTTACCAGTGGTAGACGCCTCCCCTTTCCTTAGCTCGTTTTTAGGGTTCTGTACCAAAATGGTACCCTTATGGTGCGACCCAGTCTGTCTATCCGTCTGACTGTCACAGCTGGATATCTCAAGAACTACTAATGCTATCAACTTGAAATTTGGAATAGTTTCAGATGACGTTTGCCCAACTATTTTGCAAATAAGAAAGTTTATTGTTTTTTGCAGCAGTGACTGAACGTTCTTAAAAATTAGTAGTTTAGAAGGGCTACTAGAGGTGTCATACGAAAGCGCTATTTGCACATTCTCAAACATATGTTTTTTTTTTCAAGCCGCGTAGTTTTCGACTTCTGACGAATTTAACGGAGACGAGAGGATGAGAATGAAGACGGAGATAAGAAATGAGACGAAAAGGAGGGGGGGGACGGTATTAAAAAAAAACATTCCCCCCTTATCTCCGAATTTGCATAGAGAAAAATTTGAAATTTTTCTATGTGATAAAAATTTATGTTAAGATTACAGGAAAAATAAAACGATGTCTCTAAATATATTCATAAGTGCTTTTTATGTGCCTAATTGAAATAAATTGTTTGACTTTGACACACTTTTTCAGAATGCATCAACAAAAATTACATTAGTTCCACTAACGGTCAAGAGATGGCGCTGACCTAAAACTGGAATATTCTACACCGCACTGATAAAAATCTCTGACGATTATCAGCCTCGCCGATGAAAAGTTAAAAACATTTCACGGTTCACAACCAAAATTTCCTCCTTCCTACCTACTCGCAGGTTGCTTTGGGTGAAGCACAGTTATAGTTTTATCTGGGCGCAGAACTTTGTTTTTGGGATAAATTCATTCCAACTACGGAACCCTTCGGTGTGCGTGGTCTGACATGCACTTGGCCGGTTTTTTAATAGTGCTACACTCCAAGTCGCATACATTTCTCTAGTTTTCGTTTAATTTGTGATCGACATAAAAGTAAACATACTCGTACAAAACAATGGCGGTTTGTAGACGGTGAACAGTGCTGCCACCTATGATGAGTTTTAATTTTTTTAAACGCATTAATAAACTGTCAAATTTTCTTCATGGAGTAGAAATGAATGCTTGTGTAGAAAAACGACTAAAATGTAAATCATCGCCCCCGGGTGGGCTCGAACCACCAACCTTTCGGTTAACAGCCGAACGCGCTAGCCATTGCGCCACGGAGGCTATTGTCATAGTGTCCGAATATTATCAACACTACTATACAAAAATGTTACATGTACGTAAAAACTTGCAGAAGTCCTACTTGATGTAAGTAAAGGCAGGTTTATACGGGCCCAGTAATGTGACATTACAGTCAGTCCAGTGCTGATTTGCACCTGGGCTCGTGTAGGCACTAGTAATTTCAATCCAGTCGCCTGAGTCAATACTCAATACTCAATATATTTATTTGCGTTCCACAATGTTAGCATAGGTGGTATGGATAATGTACCTAACATTATAAAATATTCATAATTTTAGATCATTGTGGACCCTGTGGGGACAGCAAGATAGGATAGAGAAAGAGGGCTAATATTATTATTATATTATTAATATTTTTACGTCTCTTGACATTTCTCGGGACCCTGGGGTCCCGGACCTTTTTAAGGCGTACGAGGGGCCAAAGCCAACTCGCAGAGGCCCGTTAGACGTTTTTAATGATATGAGGCACGAACCGACGATTATCCCTGTGTATACTATGCAAGTACACCCAAGGACAACCCCCGGTTGGTGTAGGACTATTACAGGATATGGAAACAAAGATATTGGACTATGGGTTTGGGTGGCTTAAGTTGACTGGTGACCTGGAACTATGGAAGGGCTATGACCCCTGGCTGATCAATGTTTTATATGTACACGGATAAAATGGCAGGGGGTGACTTGCACACTCAATAGTGGGCCCCCGAAAACTGTCGCTAGCACGTAGTGACGTAGCGACAAGGGGGCAACATGTCCTGAGGTGCTTGAGGAGTGGAGAGGTATTCCACGGCTTTCAGAACAATCCCAGAGCCCGGAAGATGGTCAAGATCCCTACTAGCACTTACTGGAATACTTCCTTCCTCCGAGCACGTTTGCTCTTGCGAATCTCCACTCAATCCGGCCAATTAAGGCAAGAATGAGGTGGGAGCTCTGTTCCTCGTCAGTGTTCACTCCAGCCGGCCAAAAAGGCAAGCCAGAGATGAGGAACAAGATTTCTCCCGAGACATAGGGTCCGTGGGGTCGCTACTGCCCAACAGCTCGCCACATGCTGCCCTGCGGGTTTCTGTATCTCTCTTGGTCTGGCTCCTCATCCTAGACCTGTTCCGGCAAAGTAAACTATACCGGCACAGACCCAGATTTCGGAGCGCGCAAGCCCCACCACGACGTCAACGTAGAGATACGGCGGTGGGGATATTATTAATATTATTATTATATTATTATTTGAAAAAAGTAAAATATTAACGTTTTTCCACTACTCACTTCCACTTTAATTTATTTATTATTTATATTTAATTATTGATTTAATTTTTCATTAAAATATTCATTAATATTATAATAGAATTTATGGATTAGGTATTGTTTTAGTTTATTTAGAAATATATTTAATTTTTGTTCATTTTTAATTACTTCTGGTAATTTATTAAATATTTTAACTGACATTACTAAAATGCTTGTTGAGTGCATTTTCAGCTTAGAGCCACCAGGTAGGTTTAGTCTATTTTTGTGTCGTAGTGTATATCTAGTTTGCATGTTTTCTCGTGTAGTGAATAATTGTTGGTTGTTTCTAACAAATTTGCATATTTCTAATATATAAATATATTTATATATTATAAATATATATTTATATATTATTTATATATAGTATACAGGGAAGTGTTCAAAGTTTGTGTTCTTGTCAATCCAGTTGACTAACCTACCCGTCCATTTTCGGGCCCAGTAGCTTCCCCCGCTTGACTTACTGACTTACTGCCGATCTCGTCAAAATAAACCCATTGACTGGGTCCGAAATTCCGAGTCACTGGATCCAGTCACTGCCATCATATAAGTCATGCATGGCAAGAAGCGGTAACCTCCTAACCCTACCCCCAACCTCTCTCGGTGGCCTAATTTTGCCTCATACGAGTAGATCTCGTCGACCTAGGATGAATCCAGTAGAACTTGCCGCCCTGTTCCTAATACTTCTTACTATCATAGAAGTATGAGGAACAGTCGTCATCCTTCATTAAAAAGGGAAGACCCTTCGACAATACGGGTATTCTGGTCTGGTAAAAAATTACAATAAGTTAAAAAAAGCCTTGGCAGCACTAATAGATGACCAGTCCCAACTGATGGCGCCCGGACAAGAACATGACGCATGGATCAGCACCATTCATTCAGGTCAACCATATTGAAGGGAGCTAAATGATCTAATTTACGCACCACCATCAGCGAGACATCTGAGTGAGCATGACATATTCACAGCCGCCAGTGCACATTCAAGTCAATGCAAGACATATTACCAAGTATTATTAGGTAAATGGTAGCTCTTTAGTACATAGTACTCACACCTGTGCTATGCAATTATATAACACAAAGGAGATTGAGTTTATACAATACAAAGATGGTCTTACAATCTTTAGTAACTCCAACAGGTTTTTCAAGTAATCCCCCAACTTATAATATGCCTGCCTGCATAGTGTGCGTTTTATACAAGATTTGAATTTCGTCTCATTCAGTTGAAGTATGTGGGGAGGAATGATAATGTCAACATTTTAAACAGTACCCTATGAAAGATGAGTCTACTTTAGCCAGTCTGAAACCTGGTTGAACTAATAGGTCCCTATTTCTTGTCGATCAAATCTTTTACTAAAAACATGTATTTTTTTTCTTACGTACATGATTTTTTACTAGATATATTGACAAGGTACCGTCATGATGTTAATATCCTTAAACAGTACCCTTAGAGAGCCACGCCTTTTTTTTTTTTTTTTGAGTGTTAAATCATTAAATGACTCCTCCCGCTCTGGGCGGAGCGAGAGGGTGAGTCAGACTTTTACTGACTAAAACCCACCCGTGTTCCTTCCGTTGCCTGTGTGCCGGGGCCGCGCTGTATTGTAGTTAGCCTTCTTCAACTATCCCTCGTTATGAAAAAGGCCTCAAACAGAGATCTTAATACCTTAAGGTCGTGGGTAAGTAATAAAATGCATTCTCATCTCTTTGAGGCGCGCGTGGATCACAACGCGCTGTCGACCCGGGCCTGGTCCCTATCGGACGGCGAGCTGCCCATCGCTCACCGTCCGCAGGCCCGCGCCTACGGTGGCCGGAAGTCGGCTCGTGACTCCCGACGCCCGGGGCGTCTCCTGCGGCGACTAGGGGCGCGAGGGCGTGCAGCTTGCATCTCCCTCGCGCGCTCCGCCTCCTCCTTCGCGAGCATAACTGCTTCGCAGAAGGAGGTGACGGCCTCCCATGCACTCTCGCTCCGGACCATGGCCAGAACCAGGGCCGGACGCGAGAGATCGCCGCTGCCGATCGCCTCCGTGAGGACACGGCGGTGCCCCGCCCAAGCCGGGCAGACCTCCACCGTATGCTCCACCGTGTCCTCCGGGCGATCCACACAATGGTAACACCCGGGCGTTTCCTCCCGCTTTATCCTGAACAGGAACCTCCCGAAACAACCGTGTCTGGTGAGGACCTGCGTCAGGCGGAAGGTGAGGACGCCGTGACGCCTCTCTAGCCACTCCTCAAAGAGGGGACTTATCGCCGCAATTGTGGCGTGCCCAGCGCTGGGTTGCGATAATCGCACACTCCATGCCGCCATGAGATCCCGCCGGAGCTTTGTCCGCTGTGCCGTGATTTCTCGCGGCAGCGGAGTTACACCCCGGCGTTTCGCCTCCTCGCGCAACTCCCACATGTGCGCGAGGACTTTTGCCTCCAGATCCCATGGCGGTAGTCCGGCAAGGAGGCTCGCCGCCTCACGGGAGACCGTGCGGTATCCTCTGACCAGCCTAATGGCCATGACCCTTTGGGACGCGTTCAATCGCTGGGCTGGTCGCAGCCTTAGAGAGTCACGCCTGCGGAGATAATCGATGGCTCTAATCGCTCTTTTCTGCAGAATAAAAATAGACTCGATGTCTGCAGCCCGTCCCCACAGTAAAATACCGTAAGACATGATACTATGAAAGTAACTAAAATAGACCAGCCTCGCGGTATCTACATCAGCATCAGTAAATTGACGGATTTTTCTGACAGCATTGCTGCTGAACTTAGCAGTCCTGCAAGAGATGTTAAATGAGGACCCCATTGTAACCTTGAGTCGATCGTGATCCCCAGGAAAACAGTTTTACGAAGAATTCCTTCCTTTTTCCTTACGTGCAGCTACTGAAACGGTATGGCGTTCTGGATTTGGGATCTAGGCAGCTGTTACTTGATGCTATGACACTGCATATGCAATAACAAATTTGACTGTATTGACCTTACACAAATTGTGTTACTAGGTACCCAGAAGTGTTATTCGAAGGGGGGTGCGCGTGCCTCAACTGTTCCATACAGACATATGCAGGACTAACGCTGGGGAACGTGCACCTCTTCGTCGTCTTGTTGATTCTTACAACACGCATTTTATAGAACTAGATATACCTATTTTGTCTATCGAAGCAATTATTTAAGAAAATGGCTCTGGACATTTTGTTTTGTTTAGCGAGTAATTTAACTTAAATTAAGCTAAGTCACACAGCAATATTGTGGCAGCGACTATTGTTTTATTTTTCCTTATTTTTATTTTTTTTATCACTTGTCTTCAGCACTTCTTTTATTTAACCTTTAGTTAAAACGTGGACAATGGTGTGGGTTACATGTTTGTTAAATCTTAGTTTAATTATTTCTCTGTATTTTGTAGCATGTAATTGTTTTTTGTCCCTGACAAATAAATAAATAATTAAAAAAAAAAAAAAACTGGTTTCTCTGGATCTCACTGTAATATTTATATAAAATGCTTTACTTATTAATATGTTGTTGTCTGTCCCATTATATGTACCATCATAGAAGTTCATATCTAACCAGTTTTAAAACAAAATCCCGTGAACAAGATGACCACATCTGTTACCGGCCCGGTTCTATAGCCGCCGAGCGCTGCAAGCAAGAATAGTCCTTACGGTGGTTAGATATATGAACTTCTTCGATGGTACCTACAGGTAAAGCATAATATCAATATAGTTGCCCAGTGTCGCCATCTACTGGTTCAAAAACTACCCAGAAAACCTAGTCTTTAACTTATACGAAGACCTTATACCTATATCCCTAGAGCCTGTGAATTTTGCTAAAATTACTAATCACTTAGTTCCCGTGAAATAACGCCTTGTTCGCACTGAGACGCTTTTAGTCGCGTCTAAGTGTTTTTAAGGGTTCATTAGAAAACCAGCGTCAGACAGCATTTGTCTGGCTTAGTGCTGAAATGAACCTTTTTGGCGCAGCCGTGAGGCACACTTATTGTCAAAAGATTACTATCAATTTTAGTTTGTTTGTATTTTGTGTTTCACGAACTGTGTCCAAATAAACGTTTTCTTTCTTTCTTTCTTTCTTTAAGTTGAAATGTTCTGTAAGCCACTTTCACTCTGTATCCGTGCAGCCTGCGTTATGCGTGATCACATCAAGCAATCGAAGCGCGAATACGCGATAAACGAGTTCATGTTTTACATGACAGTTTTTTTTCGGTAAACCTGAACGCGTGGTCGCGCCGACAGAGAGCGCTTTTCCGGTTTTCCGAACAAAAAGTGTCTATTATGGGCCGGCGCACACCGGCGAGGCGCAGCGCGGCGCAGTTTTCACCGCCAAACAAATATCAACGTTGCGCGCCTAAAAATAAAATTAAGAATAAATGGTCTGAGATACGCGCCTCTTTCCGCTTAGACGCGCTCTCGAGCTAATGGAAGTTTATTTATTTCCAACTTAATTTCAAGTAGTACAAGGTCGATATTTGTTTGGCAGTGACGAATGCGCTGCGCTGCGCCTCGCTAGATGTGCGCCGGCCCTATGACTGCGACGATTGCTTCGCTTTTATATAGAACGCAGCCTTTAGCTCTGGCCACACTGAGGCGATTCACGTGCGGAAATCGGGACATGACCGCGGGCGCCTTTTTTTATTTGATCAGGAAATAGTGCGACTATCCTCGCTAGTTAGTCGACATAATTGCGCGAGTGAATTTTTTCCCGCATCCTGCGCGGGATTCACTTTAGTCTGGTCAGATCTCAGTGTGTATAACAGAAAGCTGAGTCTCGTTATGAAATGGACACATCCACGGACCGGCCGCAGCAAGCGTAACCTTTTATCGATCGAACCATGCGGCTTTTAATTAGCCACGAGCCCTTCAACTCGTCTTTGTGGTACAGACCATCCAACTGAACCATTTTCTCCATGGGAACAACAGTCGCCATTAAATTATCAACTGTCCGCCATTTATTTGTTTCTCGTCAAACAAATAGTTTTTATGACAGCTGCGCGCACAGACTGCATTCAGTCTGCGGCGCGGGAGTCGCCGACGACGGTACGAAATGTTACCATTTTAAATATTATATTTTATATAAACATTTAGAACTAAGTATTGTATTTAGTTATTGTATTTTTGTCTTATTTTGTTATTTCACTATACTCGTATGCTGCACCGGTTGACGTCATCAGGTCAACGCCGGCCGTCGCTGAAAACCAGTGCTGGGGCTCTGTCTCGCTTAAGGTCGCAGCATTATGCTGAGCGATGGCCATTTTGGGTGGATGTGACGCGTATTTTAACCCAAATTGTTTATTTTCGTGTTTTGTTATTTCCTTGCGTCATGTGCACCACAAATAAACGTGCTTTTTTTTTTTTTACCAAATATATGAGACGTCCGATAATTTTTTCGCGATTATGATGCTGGTCCCATGGAGAAAATTGTTCAGTTTTATGCTCAGTACCCCACAATCTTACATACATTACATACTGATACAGCCTGTATACACGGTGGTAGGGACATCGACGTACAACCTGCATGGATTCATTTCATGATCCTGGACAAAAAAAAAACAACGCAAGGCAACGCATGAAATGTTTCATCGGTTATAAAATAAATCTGTTGTTTTCTACAAAAGTGCAATACCTACGCGGTCAAAATGTATGGAACAGCAATTTTTTTTATAACCAACGAAAAACTTCAACGCTGGTTGCGCGTGGATATCCCTGCCTGTATATTTCGCAGTCTGTGCAAGATCTTAGACACTTTAAGCGCACTCTCTCAGGATTACCGCGCGGCGGCGTAGTAATTGCCTAAAATTGCCTTTTTAATACATTTACCTTGCCAAGGCTTGGCTAAATAGTAAATGAACTTGGCAGGAGTTTCAGGATGTGTTTTTCTTAAAGACTTTGTCTCTGGGGTAGACAGGTGATAGTATTATTCTGTTCTTTTCTATACCTATTAGACAAGGTAAAATAAAATTAGCTAGCGAAACCCCGTAGATGTGAATATCTGAGTACCTACGATAAAAAAAGAGCGAGCCTGACAGTATTTGCATAAGATGTGTAACATCTGATATCTCACCTTGGTAATAAGCAACATTAAAGGGGCGGGGCTTCGTCAAGGTCGTTTCTGACGGCCAACTCTAGCACCGCACGCGCTCATTGGTCAAAACAAATAACGCGCGCTTCCCCGGATTCCTGTTACACACTCTCCGTTTCATTTCACGAAATCACTCCAGCTGATTTGTTTTTTTTTTTTTTTAAATTAGGTTTTTATTGCAGGAAAATGAGAGGAAAAAATAGATGTTACACATCAAAAATAAGATTTTCTATACTCTTCCTTTCAATTAACTACACTGCCAGCGCCTCTTTCTTTCTCAAGAATTAGCTTACCTACTGACAGGTTATATGAGTTATATTAGTAGTTTATGAAACTGTTGCCTAAAGAGGGGTATAAAATACGAGTGTGTGTAACACACGAGTGTTTTAATACCTAGTTATGTGCAGTTTCATACACTACTTTATCTACTTTCATACATTGGGATTGAACCTATTAAATAAAAGATCAAAGCTAAATGTCAAGAATAAAAACATCCCACGAAATTTCAGTTCAACAAAACTTATGAATGGCGCCTGCACCCAGCACACCACCGCGCATGCGCTAGAGCGGTGCTGCTGTTCTCCGCTAACGTTCCATTACAAAAATAGATGGAAACTCCTTGGTGATATTAACTTCTTGGATTTGCCCTGTATCGTATTAGAAAAAAAATTGTTTATAGCATTATTTTGTTAGGGAAAAAGTGTTTTAGTATGATTATATTTTTAAATTTCGGTATTTATAATATACGTCAATCTCGTTTTGAAATTTATTATTCGAATATTATAACACCTACACACTATGCCGTCGGCACGACCGCCATCACTGCCGCCGGCCAAGCCGCGGCGGGCTCGGCCCTGGCGCACAAAGCCGCACAAAAGATCGCAAAGGAAATGAAGGCGCAAAATCCGGGGGTACGTGCCGCGCGGCAAAAGCCGGCGGCATGCCGCCGGCATAGTGTGTAGAGGTCATTACGAAATGAGAGTAGATAAAATTGTTTATTTTATTTGACTGTTTAAATTTCTTTTAATATTATTTTCATTTATTGTTCACATAATCTACTCATTAAAATGTATTTTTTAGAATATGTGGTTAGCTGGCGACCTCGACAATTGATAATATATTATTCTTGCCTAGTAACTGGCAGCAAGTTCGTCATGCTTCCCTTAGATATCACTGCTTGTGGTAGCGTCGGGGGTCGGGTTGCGTCCTTCCCTCAATGCGTTTCCTTTGCGTTATGCTCATGAACGAGTGCTGCGGTGGTGCTTGGTCATCTTGCTGATCATTGTTATTAGTAATTAACTGTTTATTTATTCTACCTCGATGGTCCTAGTTTATCATTTATTACTTACCAGTTACACCTATATATTAAGTAAGCGGGCACGCCCTTTATGCCCGGAGGCTTTTATTCGGTTACTAAGTTCTGTTTTTTCGTTTTATTTTCGATGTTTTGTGTGCTAGCTGATATTATGGCAAATAACTTTATTTAATGTTTTGTGTTTACTAATGAAAATTATTTTGCATACTGTTGTATAAAATATTTTTTTTTTTTCTCTTACTGAAGAGGAGCTCGTGGCTAAGTAACAACAGTCGCACTGGTCGATCCATCAGGTTAAGCTACGCTTGCCGGGGTTGGTCAGTGGATGGGTGACCATCTTTACATACCGAGAATCCTCCGTGCCTCGGAAAGCACGTTAAGCCGTTGGTCCCGGCTGTCATTCGTGGATCTTTGACAGTCGTTACGAGTCGTCAGAAGCCCGAAAGTCTGACACCAGTCTTACCAAGGGGTATCGTATTACCCAGTTACTGGGTTGTGGAGGTCAGATAGGCAGTCGCTCCATGTAAAATACTGGTATTCAGCTGCATCCGGTTAGACTGGAAGCCGACCCCAACATAGTTGGGAAAAGGCTAGGCAGATTGATTTCTTACTGAACAGCTGTGCTGCTGGGGAGTTTGTTGCGCCACTTCTTCTTCCCAGCTAATGCACTAGGAAGTGGTGAAGGGTGGGCGTTTTTGAGGGGCTGTCTTATGTAAATTAGACGTTCGAAAAGTGCTGATTCTCAGCTTAGTTTGAATAAATGACTTTTGAATTTGGCCGAAGTCAGCTGTAGTTACTAGAATGAAAGAGTTCTTTTTTTATCGTCATATGAAATCGATACTCGCCACGTCTGCTCAGTTATCGATTTCTTCTGAATCAGTTTCACTGGATAATTTAATGTGATCCTGTTGATGGTGCAGATCTTTTTCCTGAAGTTCGATAAGAAGTTTGTTTCTCCTTCACAGTCTAAAACGGCTAAAAAGGTTTTGATAAAAGTGCCATAAAATTAATCGAGATACGCGACGATAACCGACAAAGATTTACTTTAAATTATACTGAAGATTTAGATTATACTGAAGATCACGTCTAAACGAGTAGTGTTAATGATTTGGAAATCATAAATGTAAAATCATAAATAAGAGCATTTTCCTATTAACTTAATACCTAGATAAATATTTTAGATTATGGTGTAGCACATAGTCAAATTGATTTGTAAAGTTATGTCTAACGCGGATAGAAAACTAAGAATCACGCAAAATCTATCAAGTGTATTTTTCTGAAACCCTTTTGTTTAATTATTATATTAATACGTGAAGCAAAAACTTTGTACCCCATTTTACGAAAATACGCGGACGGAGGAGTATGAAATTTGGTTAAAGTTTATAATGGAGAAAGCTAATATTTTTATATAATATACATTAGAAATAAATTAAATTAATTAAAAAAACATTACACACACTACCATGCGTTTGACACAAGAGGCTACCTTAGAATCATGACATGGCAGCATGGAGTTAGTATGTAATATACTACTTAAAATTTTAATGAATTATGGTCGAATTTCGACCTGTGGGCGACCACTAGTAAATTAATCGTACGTCTAATTTAGGACAGCGCTCCTTGATGGGCGATTCCTATTACTGGCAGGACATACGACGCGTTGCGTGAGCTCAGTTGTCAAAGGTTGTCTGTTAAAGATCGCTTTTTGCGATAAGGCCGCCCATTGTGTCACCCTATGTAAAATGTCTACATTTATATCTGTATTTTTTATGGTGTACATATTAAAGAATAGTTTATTCTATTCTATTCAGTACAGAACACACAAGCTAACCACTCAGTCGCGGGCATATATCGGGTCTTATTAACGAAAGGGGTCCCCGTTAATCCGCAATAGTATAGCGTCCATACATGCGGAAAATAAAATACCATAAAAAAAGTATGTAATATACTACTTAAAATTTTAATGAATTATGGTCGAATTTCGACCTGTGGGCGACCACTAGTAAATTAATCGTACGTCTAATTTAGGACAGCGCTCCTTGATGGGCGATTCCTATTACTGGCAGGACATACGACGCGTTGCGTGAGCTCAGTTGTCAAAGGTTGTCTGTTAAAGATCGCTTTTTGCGATAAGGCCGCCCATTGTGTCACCCTATGTAAAATGTCTACATTTAAGGCTTGTGCAGACCAGCGCGACTTGTCGCGCGACGCGACACCGGTTATTGTTATACTGTGAAGTTTTCTTAGAAATTGTATTGTTCGTGTCGCGTCGCGCGACAAGTCGCGCTGGTCTGCACAAGCCTTTTTATCTGTATTTTTTATGGTGTACATATTAAAGAATAGTTTATTCTATTCTATTCAGTACAGAACACACAAGCTAACCACTCAGTCGCGGGCATATATCGGGTCTTATTAACGAAAGGGGTCCCCGTTAATCCGCAATAGTATAGCGTCCACACATGCGAAAAATAAATTACCATAAAAAATGTTTTAAGAGGCCGTGCATGAAATCGACAGATTTTGATCCATTTTTTTAATTAGTTGTGAGAAGGGGAAAAGAATAAAAAAACTTGTGATTTGAAAAGTCGAGTTCTTTGTTTTGCAAGTGGCAGAAAGGGATTTTTGAAATAAGTTAAGTATTCATGGAAAATCACAAATATTCGCAATAAATTTTAAGAAAAATTACGCGAGACTGACGTTTAATCACTTTTTTACAAGAAACCTCTTTTGATTTGGACATTTAAAAATATCATCAACATCATTATATGGTCTACTTGCATGTGGCTGAACCACTTTTTTCAACTTCGGTACAAAATATAGCAGAAAAATAATGTTGATAAAACCTGCAGAAAAAAAAAGGGTAAAAATATATAATATAAATCCCACATTAGTCTTCTATTCTATATATAGCTACCTATCCTTGAAATTTTATTTTTTATTTTTTTATGATTATACAAATCTTCATTAAGTAAATCAAAGGCGAAATAAACCATCTTTTCGAGAGTGCAAAAATAATGCAACTATTAACAGCTGTTGTGACTGACACGAATAGTTTAGCACCACGAAAACTGTACTTTCATACTTACACAGACTTAATGTTTCAATTATTTCAAGCTTTTTACAATTAGATTATAATAACGAAAAAGGGATTTTTTCGTGCAGTCTTAACTTCGCGCGCTCTAGCTAGGGCCTCAGATAATAGAAGATAGAAGAGCATAGATTTTTTTCCGTCATAGGTTCCCCATCTAAACAAAATGCATATACTTCGATCCTTTTATGTGCAACTCAGTGCAATGCATCCACTATTGAGCTAGTAGGTATGGAGCCTATGGGGTGTCTTCTATGGTAAAAGCTATGTTCATTATACAAATTATGGAGTCCCACAGTTCTCGAGTGGCGCGCTTGTCACCATATCTAGAGGTGTGAATGATTGTGCATGAGTTACGAATGCTTTGGAGTTGGCATCTATTTAAACGAACCTCGAATAATTCCCATTTTACGCTTCTAAAATATTGTTGGACACTCTAATATAATGATTGCGCCTCTTTTTGTGATTCTCAAATAAATCAAATACTAAATAGCCAAGTAACTGTGACCAACTTGGATGGAGCGCAGTTGGCTTACTAACCTAACTCGTTCGTTCAGGATAGTCCCTAGCTTAGTAACTGTGTTGTGTCAATTTATTTAAAAAAGTGTGCATTTTTAGAAGCGCAAAGTTTTTAGAGGATCGTTTAAATATTTCCTTTGAATAATTGCATAGGAAAAAGATTTAAGGCTCCCGCAGATAGGCGCGACGGTACTGTACGACGCGGTTCTTTTAGTCACGCCGCGCTGTCACGTCGCGCCCGTTCGAAAAGTGCTTTTGACGTTCGAAAAGTGCTGATTTTCAGCCTAGTTTGAATAAACTTGTGGGGTCAGTCTAGTACTAGCACCACAAGTTCTCCACTAAGTTCAACTGTAAGTATTATCGAAGATTATTACTATTTATTTTTTAATTTTTGCAATGGATACTTATTTTTCCAAATTCACTTTAGACATTGGCAGAATGGTCGACATCGGCTTTGCTTGCCATAACAAATAAATTAATAGTTTAAAAAACACTAGAAAAACACGCTTTTAGTTCATATCTTCCGGCTCCATAATCAGCATGTCGATTCTGTAAAAATATCACCGTGAAAACTTGCGTGGAGTGAGCTGTCAGTGTCATTTGACTGATGCTAGGGATTGACCAAGCAATACATTAACAATCATAATCGAGATTTTAATTAAATTTTTTATGCTAATTCTATTGATCATTTTATATTAAGTATTCTAAAGCTAGTAGATATTTAACCGCTTATGTCTAAACATTACTATTTATGGGGATTAGCGCGCAAGTAAAATAAAATTGCAAAACAGATATCCAATCAGACACTCAATTTTGTTTTATTCAATTTTGTTCCTAGACTAGTCCCTTGATATAAATAGCCTGAGGCGCGACGCGTTACGCAGGTAGGTACCTACCTACAATAAATAAAATAAAACATACATATCTACACGTTGCTGCTGCATAATAAAGAAAATGCGCATTGACATAGTTTGTTATTATGAACCCATTGTTAACTTATATTATGTAAACGCAATCGAGTGTTAATAGTGTGTAATTTAACCCCACACAAACTATGTGGGAACCTACCTAAACGATGTAGTCATTTAAATAAAAAGATATGTATATTGTATGTACCTACTTACCGAATAATTTATTGGAGATAACCTACATAAGCGTTGAATAAAATCATATTCATCAAATCATTACAAAATTCATAAGTTCAACAGCTGACACTTGCAGCGCGCGCACACCGAATCACTTCACCACGTTGAAGTGGTAAGAATCGCGCTTGCGCGCTAGGCGCTACACTATCACATTGAGATTTGTTTTACTTACTACATACCTACACTTATTTAAATTGTATGTAACGCGTCACGTACTTGCGTACTAAATACCAACGTCCAATAAGTACCTACAATGTTTTATTCATCACCATCATATATAAGCCAAGTAAAACTGACACTTGTAGAGCGCGCGCATCACATCACCGAAGTGTTGTCGCCAAGGAAATAACACGCGTGGTAACCTTAAGGTAACCACTATGATAATATCATGGTGGTAACTATGGAGACCACGCGCGTGATCACTTCATCCGATTCTATAATAAAGAATCGGATGAAGTGATCACGCCGCGCAGCCGCGTTGTTACGCACTTTGTTTTTTTTTTCCCTCTTTGACGGCCATGTCCATAATCTTATACGTATTCAGAGACAATAATTAGTACCTACCTATTTATTTCAATACTTTTAGATAATTCAATGTCTAAATCATACCGTTTTGTACATTAAAAAGTCAGTTTATTGCCTAGATACATTTTGTTTTCAATAATTAAACAGTTTTTTTTTTTCAATGAACTAGTTACGTACTTACTACATATTTAACCTGTAGGTGTGTAACGCGTCACGCATGTGCAGTCAGAACATAAATCAAATAAAATGCAATAGGTACCAATAAGTACAGCTGCTACAAAGCGCTTTTTCGTAGTTTGCGCATAGTTAGGTACTTCATTGTTTGTTTTATTATAGAACCTATTGTCATCTGATGACTTGGATGCAATCAAACTCCTAGCGTGATTAGATGCGCTTTACCTATTTAAACGATTTGCTCATTTCAAGCTGACTGTTAAAAAGACGTGCGGATTGTTGGCCTACACGTTGCCAATAATCAAATAATATTATTTCGTCGGCTGTTGAACTGTTGAATATTGTCAGTTCAACAGCAGACACTTGCAGCGCGCGTACCGGCGCACTTCAACACGCTGAAGCGGTAAGAATCGCGCTTGCGCGTTAGGCAGTAACTATCACATTGAGGTTAATTTGACTTACTAGGTACCTACCTACTTATTTAACTTGTAACGCGTCACGTACCTACCTATGCGCACTAAATACAAAAGTCCAATAAGTACCTACAATACTTTATTGTAGATAGATAGATAGGTAAGTACCTCCTTAACTAACCGTGGCCAATAATAAAATAATATTCATCAAATCTTAATCATCATCATACTGATACTATGAAAAACTGACACTTGTAGCGCGCGCACAGGCGCTCCTCAGTGTGTCCACTTACGTTTTTGGTTTTGCCCCAGTTATTTATCCCTAAGACACCGTTTCTTTTTTGACCATGATGAAAATAAATAATAACAAATCATTCCACATATTTAATAGCATTAAATACCTACAAAACTTTCATTAACTGACGAGATTACAAAACATTAATTATTAATCGAGTGAGACGAAACAAACTATAATGCGACTTAGTTCCGATGTCGTCTTTAGCCACGATAATAGTACAATAGACGGATTACATTCATTAAGAATTTTTCCCCGCAATTCCCTAAATCCCTGTCTACATACTTCGATCAATATTGATCGAAGTCTACATAGAATATCCCTAAACCATGCATAACATCGGTAATTTTATTTTTCCCTAAAAAAGGGAGAAATCCCTAAAAGTGGAAACAATGCGCTCACTTCGCCTCGCCGAAGAGCCGTTGCCAAGTGGTCTCCTAGGCAACCAGCACGCGGCGATAAGTTTTTTTTTAATTTTCCCCTAATTGACGGCCATGTCCATAGGCCTATTCGTATTCAGAGATGATAATTGGTACTTATGAGGAAGCTCCCCGCGCTCCGTGTCGAGTGGACGTGCTTTTTGTACTCGCGAACATTTTATTTCTGCATAATAGTCTAAAGTGCAGTAATCTGTTCTAAAGTTACACTAATAGTTGCTCAACAAAACTTATAACAAACAGTGAAAAAACTAAATCTGTGTACAAACTATTAACGGAGATACAAGCAAAATAAAATCAAAGTTTTTAAAAGTGAACGTTATAAATGTCTTTGTGTCGGTGTCGAAGTGGATTGACCTTCGAACGGACCAATGACACACGTCTGGATTCCTTAAGGTATTAGCAACAGAGCGTCTAATTTTGCTGTGGTCATTAGAGCCTCGGTGGTGTATAGGCGTAAGCCGGCCGCTACACGACAACGCGTCAAGTCTCGAGTTCGAGTCCCGCATCTACCAGCACTTTTTGGAAGTTAAAATTATTTAAATTTATAAAAACATAAACTATAAACAAAAACAATATTATATGACTAGTTAAATGAAATTACTAGTTAAATTAAATGACTAGTGAAGTAAACATTATTTGAACTGCCAACACACTGAACGAACGATTCGGGAAATTAAATACAATTTAGGACCAAATAAGAAAGAAACTTAACATGTCTTCAAAAACTAAGTGCACCAACAGCGGCCGAAAAGAGCAGCCACTAGTCACTTGTTATAAATGCAAGAAACTAGTGGAACACAGAAATACGCTAATTTGCACATCTTGTAAAAACCATTTTGAATTTGATTGTGCTGGTTATCCGGAGAAAGTATATCGCTTGAAGAATTTAGAGGAGAGAAAAACATTCAGGTGGGTGTGCAAATCATGCTCTCAAAAAGCAAAAGAACAAAATATACCTACCCCTAGAGTATCCAATGTGACATTGAGGAAAAAACACTCATCACCTAAAGCAGAATCAAGTAGATGTATCACACCAAACGTACCAGAAGAGACTACACCTTGGTCCACTCCAAAGAGCACAACTTCTGAAGCTTATGACTCACATATACTAACAATGGAACATATGTACGATGATCCTACTGCTATATCCGATAAAACACTGTCAAGAAGTATGGACTATACAACAATTGATCCTATGCTGAACCTTGAGCTCAAAGAATCAATTGAACACCTCCAGATAGAACTTAGAAGCTCACAGAACGAACTTGATAATGTCATACTAGACAATAATGAGCTCCGCAAACAAAATGAAAAACTCCTTAAAGATAATATCACTTTAAAAGGATTCTTAGGCCAGTCCCCACAAAAAGTATTGTACAGCAATGAAGGCACAAAAAAAGCAAATGCGTCGTACTCTTTATTACATTCAGATATGCAAGCATTCTTTACACCGCCTAGAAATTTGTCTAGAACTACAAATAACACAACAGATACACACGGAAATATCCTAAGCCTACAAAAAAACATCGCTGACTTGGAGGATCAGTTGAAACAGGCTGGAAACGATATAGTACACCTCAAGGATCAAATTCTAAAACTACAGAAGCTATTAGATTTAAAAGAGAGCGGTAAAATATTCAACGATAAGAAAACTTCTATTGGACTAAAAGAAGAACGTACTAACAAGATATTTATCTTTGGCACACAACAATGTGTTGGGCTTTCTTCTGCATTGTTAAAGTCGAGAGCGGCTACTTCATATATAAAATATACTGTGACGGCGGAAACAAAACCACACGCGCTCACTAGTGACATCATTAAGAATTGTCAAAATATTTCTAAATCAAGTGGCGACAAACTCATAATTTGTGTGGGGGAAAATGACTATGATACAAAAATCTTATCTGCACAATTACGCCAAATTCTCGACTTATTCAGTAATAATTTTGTAATTTTATTGAGCCCACTTAAGAATATGTATATAAATATAAATGATTTGAAACAAACTATTCGTAATATTTGCAGTGAATACAAATGTTGTAAATATATTGATTCTGAATACAAATTATATAATGCATGTAAGTCTATAAACTATGCTATTGACTGTTACGATTACGAAAATAAGTATTTAAATGTTAAAGAATTGAAGAAAATAATACTGCGTAATCAAACTAACTGTAAAAAACCTGATAGCAAACATGTAATAGCTTCGAAAGGTACAATCCCTTATTATTTTGCACGTCATCAAACGAAAAGCTCTACTACAAATGGTCCTGATATTGAAAACTCTACTCATACAAAAAAAGGTACTATTCCATACTATTTTAAGGTCATAGATCATACACAGCTTTTTCGTGAATAACAACTTTGTAACAAATGAACCTAAAACTTTTAAAATATTGCACCAAAACATCGCTAGTATCCTTTCAAAAAAGGAAATTTTTGAACTAACATTGCTAGAGTTACGAGACACAAATAAAGAACCAGACATATTATGTTTGTCTGAAACCTTTATGCGTGCCGGAAATGAGAAATATTTAAAATTAAATAACTACACCGTAGCAGCTGCATTTGGTAGAGAGACACAGAGAGGGGGGACCTGTATACTCACTAAACAGGGTATTGTTTATAACGAGCTCTCCCACATTAAAAAGTACTCAACCCAAAAATTATTTGAAGCCTGTGGCGTTGAAATTCCATTGCACAAATTACTAATCGTGTGTCTTTATAGAACGCCTAAGTCTGATCCTAACATATTTTTGGATAAACTTGATCAATTTATGTGCGAAACGGTAAAAAAATACGGATCAAGTACAAAAATAGTTATTGCTGGTGATTTCAATATAAATACTTTTAAACAAGGGAAAGTCACCAACTACTTAAAGGACCTATGCAATAACTATAACTTGCAGATTCACGTTCAAGTTGCCACACGTAAAGACTCGTGTATAGACCACATACTAAGTAACATAAAAATATCTTCTACTGAGGTGTTACCCCTATATTTATCAGACCACGAAACAGCGCAACTCTTAGATTTCCCAGTAAAAGAGCAAAGTTTAAAGTTCAAATCATATTTTATGTACAAAAAAGACTATTGTAGTGAAAATATTAGTAAATTCAAAAAATGCCTTGCAAGTTTAACGTGGTCAGAGGTACATATTGAACCTGATATAAATAATGCATTCAATAAATTTCACGAGTTTTTATGTATACTGTATAATTTATGCTTCCCAAAGATTAAGATTAAAATAAACAATTCTAATGCAAGTAAACAAAAATGGATAAGCAAGGGTCTCAGAAAAAGTTGCAAAACTAAACGATGCTTACGGTATCTCTATTATAAAAATAAAACCCTAACGTACATACTTAGATATAAAAAATATTCATCAATACTGAAAAAATGTATCTTTAAATCCAAAAATAATTCAAACATTAAATATATAAATAACAGTCAAAACAAATGCAGAGCAACGTGGTCAGTCATTAACCGTGAAATTGGAAATACAAAATGTGACAATGATATTTCTCAACTAGAATTAGATGGGAGAATACTGACTAATCCCTCTGACATAGCTAATGCTTTTAATGATTATTTTATTGATTCGACTAGAACTGTGACATTTAATAATTTACATGATAATGACGTGCCTAATAAAACCATGACTATACCTAACTCCATGTTTCTCAGTCCTATGACTGAAGACGAGACTAAAAAGGAAATAATAGCTTTAAATAACACTAACTCAGAAGGTTACGATGGAATAAGTACAAAAGTAATTAAAACTTGCAGTACAGAATTAATTCCTATTTTGACTTATTTGATTAATCTCTCATTTTCTTCTGGAACTTTTCCTGATACGCTAAAATTATCAGTCGTTAAACCTCTGTACAAAAAAAACGATAAAAATGATGTAAAAAACTATCGTCCGATAACCCTTATACCCATAGTGTCTAAATTATTTGAAAAATGTATGCAAAAGAGACTTTCCGACTACTGTAGCAAATACAATATCATAACAAAAGAACAGTATGGATTTCAAAAGCAAAAGTCAACAACATTAGCTATTGCTAATCTTTTGGGGCATATTCATAATGCCCTAAATAAAAATTATTTAACGACAGGACTATTCTTCGACCTGTCACAAGCCTTCGACTTTGTGGCACATGACATCTTGTTGAAAAAATTAGAAAAAAGTGGAATAAGAGGTTTAGTACTGCAGTGGGTTGCGTCTTATCTAAGCAACCGAAAGCAATATGTTGTTATTAATAAAGTTAATGAAAATTTACAAACCTCGTATTCATCTGACTATAGAGTTAAAAATTGCGGCGTCCCCCAAGGGAGTGTATTGGGACCCTTATTGTTTCTATTATACATAAACGACTTACCGCTAGTGACGAACCATAAATGTGTATTATTTGCAGACGACATTTCAATGATTGTGACATCTGACAAAAAGTGTAGAACTAAATCTGATCATGAGATCGACATTAATAATACTATTGATGACATTATTAAATGGTTACAGGCAAATAAATTGAAAATTAATTTAGATAAATCTAATTATATACAGTTCAATAAATCAAAACATAGTAAATACAATTTCAAACTTTATATTGACAGGTTAAAAGAAGTTCCACAAACTAAATTCTTAGGAGTACTCATAGATCAAGATCTGAATTGGAAAGTACATCTGGACAGTTTGTGCAGTAGGATTAATAAGTTTGTTTATGCTCTCAGACAAATAAAGAATATAACCAACAAAAATATCGCTATTACAGCATATCACGCCTATATAGAATCCATCTTAAGATACGGGCTTATCATTTGGGGTAACAGCACAGATAGACACAGAGCATTTATTGCGCAAAAGAAATGCATCAGAGCCATTTGTGGTATCCGTCCTGACGAGTCATGTAAACCGTTCTTTAAAAAGCTAGGTATATTACCACTTCCGTCACTGTACATTTTTGAAATTTGTAGTTATGTTTATAATAATAAGGGATTGTTCAAAAAAGCTTATCAACTGAACTCTCGAAATAGAGATCCATGCAGACTTGCATTGCAGGATACTCCTAAATCAGCCAAGTATGCGAAAAGTTTCCTAGTCATGTGTATACGCATTTATAACACAATTCCTAAAGAAATAAAATTGTTATTTAATATTAACTCATTTAAAATCAGATTACTGAAATGGTTGAAAGAACACATGTTTTATGACATTAAAGATTTTCTCAACAATAAATTATAAATTTCTGGACTTCTGTAATTGCAGATAATGCTGAGAGAAAACTATTATTATTGTATTGACATTGAACTTTTAAATTTACTTATAATTATTATTTTGCATGCAATTGATACATATCCTGTATAGCTGAACATGCGGACTTTAGATTAATATCTGACTGTAACAACTTTATACCATGTTTAAGGCAAATAAAGACTTATCTATCTTATCTATCTATTTATTTCAATGTTTTTATATATTTCAATGTCTAAATCATACCGTTTTGTACAGAGGCCAGCAGGTCAAGCTACCCGAAACTGTCAAATTTTCGCAATCAACCTTGAACCTTATGCTGTAGTGCTAAAGTTGAAAATCTATTAAATAAATTTGACAGATTGTAGTAGCTTGATGTGCTGGCGTCTGTACATTAAAAAGTCAGTTTATTGCCTACATTTGGTTTTCAAAAATTAAACTGATTTTTAAATGAACTAGGTACCTACTTACCACTTATTTAACCTGCAGGTATGTAACGCGTCACGCATGCGCAGTCAGAACATTTAAGGCGAAAGCGTCAAGGTAGCCCGCGAAATTCAAATTTTCTTACGTTTTTTGCAATTTGCAGGTCAGTATCATGTTGTATGTTGGTCTAAATATGATTCGCGGCCGTATCAAATGTTTAAAAAATGATCAATACAACACTCTAAGTTCATTTAATAGCATTGAATGACTATTTCATGAAATCATGACATTTGCAGATTGTGCTTACATAAGGAGTTGTATTGATGATTGTAATGATTATAATTATGTAAAGCCTTATTGGTTACGGTCGCGAATCATATTTTAATCAACATAAAACCTCACACTTACCTGCAAAATGTAAAAAACTAAAGAAAATTTGAATTTCGCGGGCTACCTTAGCGCATGCCCCTTAAATAATAAAATGCAATACCAATAAGTCCCTACAGCTGCTACAAAGCGTCTTTTCGTAGTTTGCGCATAGTTACTTACATTGTTTGTTTTATTAAGAACCTATTGTCAGCTGATGACTTGAATGCAATCAAACTCCTAGCGTGATGAGATGCGCCTTACCTATCTATACGATGTGTGTATTTATCAAATCACCTAATATTTTATTGTACCTCCATAACTAAACGTTGCCAATAATAAAATAATATTCATCAAATCTTAATCAACATCATAAATTAATACTAAGTTCAACTGACACAGCGCGCGCATTACACCTCGCCGAAGTGAAGTGCTGTTTCCATGGTAACCACCAGAATGCCATGAAGTGAACTTATTCACGTCGCGCATGCGCACGAGGCGCTGCATAGATATAACACACGAAGTGAAGTGCTGTTGCCTGGCAACCAGACGCTGCATAGATAGCACACTAAGGTTCTATTTTATTTCCCGTCATTGGGGGCCCATGTCCTTATTTATGCGTATTCGTATTCATAGACAATAATTTATTAGTACCCATTTATTTCAATGCTTTTAGACCTACATTTTATTTCAACAGTTTGATTTTACTTGAAAGGTGAGATTGAGCAACTTCATAAAATTTGTGCTAGGCAAGTAGGTATTCAGTGTTCGTTTACTTACTTATATACATAATACGTAAAAAGCACATAGGTAGTAATATCGTGTGGGTCTATCTGGCTGGCCCCAACGAGATTTATCAACAGGTGATAGGTTTACATAAGGACATTCTTTTTTACCTATATAAAATGAATAAGATGTATTTTTTACCTCGACAGTTTTTGATTTTCGACTTTCTGTGAGCTATACTTTAGAGGATATTCGATATCTAAATAAATATTCAACCAACGGACCTAGTTAAATTTGCGAAAGTCCAAAATTTGGATTTGTAAGGTACATAATAGTATCAAGCTCTTTATGCTAATTGTATGATATTAAAGAGTAGTATTTTAAAAAGGGGCCCGCTCGCTGGACGTTTGTCTAAGTAACGAATATCTTCTAAAGTAGGTATAGCTCACAGAAAGTCGAAATTTTGGATTTGTAAGGTACATAATAGTTTCTAACTCCGAGCACTACTGGGCGATCTGAAAGTATAATAACAATAAAAATAATCACAAGGGGGGCCCGCTAGCAAGACATTTCATAGAAACGTCGTTTAATCAAAAACTGTCGAAGTACAAAATACATCTTATTTATTTTCTATAGGTAAAAAATTATGTCCTTATGTAAACCTGTTGATAAATCTCGTTGGGGCCTGCCAGATAGACCCACACAGTAATACCAAATCATCTAGATTGTTAGAGATAAACCACAGTACAAGATACAAAGCTTGTAACATAAATATACCTACACACAAATTGCGCTTCACTCTTGCAAACAAGAAAAATTAAAATTATTATAATTAATATATGTATTTATTTATTTATTTAAGAAGTGTATGTGCGTTTATTTTAAGCTGATAAAATTATGTGTGTTTAGGTTGCTGTAGTCTGTTTAGGTACTGTTTTACACACTGTCTATGTCTCATAGATGTAAATCGACACTATGTCTGTCATCCAATTCTCCTGTCGCAGGTCTGCTGGAAACAAAATCTAATAATAAATCTTTATGTATTTTACATTATTAAGTGTTTAGTGTGTAGGTACTTATATAAATAAATAAATAGAATTTATTAATTTGCATCACATCAAATCAATTTGCTAATACATTTTTGCTACATTTTTCTTGAGGCTGGGAACGGAGCACTGTCGGATGTGTGTGGACTGCACACCACCACTGCTGGAAATAATGGTAAGCATTTATTACTATTTGATTTATTTCATTCCTACACTCATCCGAGTATTATTTTTTACAATCAATTGAAATAATATTGTGATTATCATCAGTATAGTAATGTAGTACTTTCAATAAGTAATTACTTATAATAGGTACTCATTTCAATCAATCATTATGAGTACAATGAGTTGCAACATTTATTAATTCCATGCTCCTGCTCCAATTTATTTGCTCCATAATTATGTAGGTACCTATGTTTATCAAAAAAAGTGTGTGCAATACTGAATACTAACCAGGATTGATGTGATCAAATCAAGTAGAGGTGGTGTTCCTTTACTGTCTTCAGTTCATAAGGCATTACTTAGCAACTGCTGGGTCGCATGGGCTCATCTGCCAAGAGATAGAATATTTATCAGATTAATAATATTCACTTGTTTTAAATGTGTGCCTATTCTTTTAGTTAACTTTTCAGTGTTCCATAAGTTGTGCCTTCGCCGGCTAATCGGTCAGGAACGAGTCCAAATCGCCACGACAGCGTTTCTTAGGCCTGGCTCGGTATCGGGCACCCACTGTGTGGCGATCGTGGCACGTGGCCTATTTTTACCTTAAAACTATTATTATCACCAAGTTAACTAAGTAGATACTTGGCATACTTACCTGACTGACCACCACTCGTTCTTGCAAAGCTAACCATCAGACTGATGATCTACTACATCACTTATTATGAACAGTAACACAGGAATTGTATAGTTTAGGAATCCTCATCGTCATTTTAGACGAAAGATATCCACTGCTGGACATAGGCCTACCCAAGCACCACCACGGCGCCACAAGCCGCGCCAAAATTTATTTTTGATACAATTACCAGTATCGACATGTCAACACTACGTCTTATTGTCACATTCACGATTACACACTAATAATTATTGTCACTGATAAACCAATTCAAAGTAGGTACTATATAATTCAAACTTTCATTTGTTTTTATAGATATTGTAAATTAATACCGGTTTTGGTTTGCAAGTTCAAACAAAATGCAGTTCAGAAAAAGTTGCAGGGCTAACCATAGACAATTTCACCACAGATTATTAAGATTTCGATTTGATGAAGTTTAGTAATCAACATCAACAAAAAAACCATGGATGGTTCAAAAATAATTAATTAATAAATAACTACCTAATTATCGTTAGGTTAAAACTATTCAAACTATTTCAAAGTACCTAGATACAAAATTCAAAAATTCATTTTATTTTGTTTATAATAGAGCTGCAGTTATTTTTGAAACTTAGGACGTTGCGGCGCTAGCCAGTGTTGAAACAAGAATTTTAAATTACTTTGACATTGTTGAGATTTATTGTGGCGTCGCATGTAGGCGACACGTAACCCTACCGTCAAGCCCCGCTGTCGCTTCTAAGCGACGCGCGACGGTCAACTCACGCGGCCTAAATCTCTATTTTTTTTTGTAAAATTATGGTCTGTGGGCTGTTTCACTATATGGCGTGACGGTTCTCGTCAACTAATTATTGAAAAAATGTTACGTAACACATTGTTTTTTTTGTATGTTGAAAGTGACGTGACGCGCGCGTCAATGTCAAACCGCGGTGCTCGTGCTTGTTACAAAATGGGCGGGGATATATAGATATCAGCTAACTAGTCTGTGTTGATAACACAGGTATTTTGTTTCCTTGAAACACAGATTAGTTCAAACTTAAATGCTTGCGCGACTACGATTGCGTGGTTATATTTCTAAAGGCGTAGCAATGAAATAAAATAAAGTAATTACATCTACAACTTGGAAAGACCGTGGCGAAATACGGAACTACATAAAATGAATACTGGATTTGACAGATGTTTGACGTCATCCAGTAACTCTTGGTGATAAATAATTTATTTTTATTCTATACATACGTATTTTTTATTTTGGTATAGCTGCAATAATTTACTAGAAGTGGCACAGGGAGAAATTCTGCTTTCGTTCCTGGGTGTTACACGCGACTACAAGTACGACGGCCTCTAGTGATGGGCGTTGAATTAACGAACTAGTTAATTCGACTGTCGACGTACTGTGAACGAATCGACGGTTCACCGATAATCGATCGACTAGTCGAACGATTGAACTGAAACTCGCAACGCGACGACCGACGCGAGAATGTAGTACAAATTCATTCGTCCGTTGAAATAAAGCAAACAAATTAAACTCTAAATCTAGTAGAAGGGAGTTGATATTTATACGGGTCGAATGAAATTATTGTTAAGTGAAGAAAAGGATGGCATGGCGTTATGGTAGTTTCCCTTGTGCAAAAGAGTAAGGCGATGGACTGGTCGAACAATGAGACACCGGGACAAACCGGCCTGTACTTGTTTCTGATTGATAGTAAGTTGTTCATTTTGTTTTGACTTTTTATGTTCAGTGTGTGATTCAGTATTCAGCCAATCCTAAGCCTGGAAAAGTATGAAGGGAAGATCAAATTAATAGGTACCTTCCGTCGTCATCTTTGACTTCGTCGCAAAGTTTATCCAAGTTGACGCGTAAACTAGTCGACGAATTCAACTAGTTAATCGACTAGTCGATGAACGAAGTTGGACCAAATACGTTGACGACCCATCTCTAATGGCCTCGCTCGGGCGTCTGAGACTTCTGACTTCTGAAGTTCTGAGTGGCTATTAAAAAAAAAAACCACCATAGACAATTTTACGCGGTTTTCGTAACTTTTCGACTTTTCAGTTTTGATAATTTGTTTTGTTTTGTGTTGGATTAGTTGCGACTTGTGAGTAAAGTTTGCGTTGATTAATTTCCGTTCTTAGCTTCAAATTATTGTAAAGTGTAGTATTTTGCATAGGTAGGTAGTGCAAGATGAACAACAAGCTGATGTATCGAACATTGCGGTCCTAAACGAAAGGATGCTATTGCTTATTTATTGCATACGTTTCCTGTTAGTGAGATCGGACACAAAAAGTGGCTCATAGGTAGTCCTGAGCATTAACCATTAACAGTGATTATGAGCTCAAGACCTTCACAAACTATGTGTGTACCAGAAACACTTTGAAAAAGCTACATCAATGAGAAGTTCCTATTGGGTCGAAGTTGGTCTAATCCTTCATTGTTTTCGGCCGAAGAAATTACCACAGGAATAGTCACAATATTTTATGAAGGTTCGTACGTTATCAATACTACTTGCTAATCTTAAAGAATTAAAGAATATTTTCTTCCAATCCACTCAAGATTTTCTTTGCCAGCATGATTTTTTATTTGAGCTTCTAACAGGCTGTCCAACTTTACTATAGGGTTTGAGTTATTGGCAAAGTTAATTAGGTTGACTACAACCCTTAAAAGTAATGACAAACATTATTGATCACTACTCTACGAGTATCACTCCATACATAAATGTAAAAGAAGCCTGTCAACATAGTTTAAAGAATACTATTAATGTATACATGTCTTTTTTCAGATGTGTATCAGCATTATGATCATAAGTATTCTCAGAAAATTAAACATGAAGACCATAGTTATGCCCACCTGCCTGGTAAGACTGATATTTTAATTAACCGTTTAAAATCTATAAACATTCATTTGATTGTTATTTGTGTTATTGATTCTGCTGATGATTATTATAAAATAAAAGTAAACACTTTTTTGTTGATTTTGCGTTTTAGCGTCATTTTAAATAATATATTTAAAAAAAACTTGTTTTTCAGATACCTCACTTGCAGTGCCTTTGATATTAGAAAATTGTGCTTGAGTTTTCAAAAAAAAACAAGTTGTAGCCACTCTCGACTTATATAATTATCTCAGTTTTGTAAGTATTTGTGTGATATTTGTAGTATATAACTATGATAGATTTCATGTTGTAATTCCCAGTTCACTTAAAATAGAAATGATAATGTTGTCATTTACTAGCATTTAAACAACCGGTCCCAATAATTAGAATAAATCAAGCAATTTTTGTTTTTATTTATTTAGTTATTCCAGTCATTAATGTAATTGTTGTGATTTAAATATTTCTGATACATGTATTTTCTGAAACTAATGTCAGTTTTTTTTTTTCAATTATCTTACTTTATATGATAGTTCACCAAGTTTAATTTGAGTGTCATTTGTTCCAGGCGCAACATGCTGTTGGGAGAGTAGTTAGCGCCACCCTTAACGAAAATACTGCTGAAAGTGCTGCCACAGTTTTTTTTTTTTTTTACTTACTATCTGACTCAAGAATGATGCTTGATTGATGTTCAAATAGTAAGACATCAAGAGAGAAACCCGCATTACGCGCATCCTGTTCATCAGATTCACCACACCAACGGTACTGGCAAGAAGCCATACAAAAATATAAAAGATACTATTTGTTGATGTTAAAGGTAGGGAGACAATAGTGCCTGCATAAAAAAATAGGATTACCCCGAAGGGTTAATCTTATTTTTAATCAAGCCTAAGTACTTAATTGACTTATTATAATGTGAAAAACACAAAATTAAAAAGGGCTTTCTCGACCATGGGGTAAAATAAATAATTTTCAACTGATCTTGAAATGTATTCAGATTATTAGGAAAATCTCCTTCGAGAATGCTAAATAAAACATACATTAAAATTAAAATTTAATTGAAGAATTAAAATCATAGTAAGTATTTGTTGTGTTTTATTTATATTTCACATTAATTCCCTGGAGTTATAACGTTACTGATGAGTTCCTATAACAACTCATCAGAAGTAATGCGGCTAACAGCAAAAAACAAAAATAAATTGAGATTAGCACATAAACTTATCAAAAACGAGCTGTTATATTTTCCAACTCATTGACAGACTACTTTTTTTTTTGGCAAAAAAAAATTTGGCGCGGATTGTGGCGCCCCGTGGCGGTGCCTCAACTCCACAATTCCTGTGTTACTGTTCATCTCTGTGTGAACCATGGTCTTAATATACTCGTACCATGATGTGAACTAGATCATCAGCAGTCTGAAAGTAAATTTACCCTGCATTCCGAGTTACGCTGTAATCGATTTGAGCGTGCTTATTCGGTACGGCCGTTAGCACCGTGAGCGCTGTCAAAGATGACAGTTGTGCTGTTTTGTTTTGAGTCGCATCATAACTCTAGACAAACGTGGCATCTTCGAAATTGTGCTTCTGGCTACCGTGGCCACCTAACCAACGAAGAAGAAGAAATGTGTAGTTTAAACACAAAGAAATATGATATGCAAGTTTTGACATTGTGTGAGCACCGCCGTGAGAGCGTTCACGAGCGTTCCGAATTGTTGACAGATCTCAGCTGTCATAATCGTGATATCTAACTCGGAACGCCAATTATTGATGTCAGCGCTGGGAGCGATTACGTTCATATTCGGAAAGCGGTCTTAGATATCGCGATAATGACAGCGGAGGGCTGTCAACAATTAGGAACGCTCGTAAACGCGCTAACAGTGGTCGCTCAACGTCAAAACTTGCTTATTCTTTGTGTTTAGATCACAAATGGCTTCTTCTTCTTTGGTTAGGGGGCGACGGTAGCCAGGAGCACAATTTTGAAAATGCCACGTTAGTTTAAGCCCACGTTCGCACGGACTTAATAAAATCGCGGCGAAATAAAAGCGCCTAGCGCGATTTTTCCCGCCGTTGGAACCGCCTCTTCGTGCAATACGGATGTACGATGGGTTTCGCAAAATTATTAGCAGTAGCTACTTGTGAGACCAAGAGACCCGTGCGGCACGTCTGCACTCTACGAGCCGGCGCGGCGGCGCGGCGCGCGCCATACATAACTGACCAATAGGTATGGGCGTTAATCGGCGTTATTTCACGTCTCTAGTTACAATAACTGGCTACGGGGCAAGTAGCCGAATAGCTAGTTTCGAGTCAAACTGTACGCACGTTACTTTGAAAGTAGTTACAATTTCGATACTGCATCGAAAATGATTGTAACTACTTACAAAATAACCGTCATAACCCTGAATAAATTATGAAAGGAAGTTTATTTTGTGTTAATACTACGACGTAACTGCATATGTAACGTATTACATAGGTAATCATTTGTGTTTTCGTTTCGCAAATAACTGTAACACTTCCATAGAATCACCATTTTGAATCACTGAATAGAATTTGAAAAAATAATGCACTTGACATGCGAATGTCCTTTAGTAAAAATGTACCGAAGGGTTGAGATTCATGTATGAAACCAAAATAGACATGTCGATAATTTTGTAGTAAAAATTACTTAGTAATTATTTTTGTTTATTTTTTTTTATTGTTGAATGTTTTATAACTTTTTTATGACCATTGAAGAGGGTTTTTTTTTTTTGTGCTTGACCTAATTTACTATTGAGATTACTTACTTAATACAAATTTAGTTACTTTTATAATTTAGTTATTTTTGTAGTTATTTTCTCTTCATAGTAAAATGTAACTAATTATGCAACAGCTTGCAGCATGTTTTATTAGGATTCAAGCAAAATTCGGAATGAATACCGATATCGATAAAATAAAAATTAATGGTACGGACTTCTCTTTCCGCTACCGCGTCCCCCGCTAAAAGTGATAGAATTTTTTGTTCGTAATAGTGTGCTTCTCCAGTGTTCTACACTCAAAGCGCTTCACGAGACATCGCTACCGCGCTCACGCTAATTCGGTACGGATGTAGCATGCTCAAATTGATTACAGCGTAACTCAGAACGCAGCCTTTATAGAATACAATGCAACATTCCGGAGCGAAATGTTGTTATATGTTTAACATGTGATGCTATAAGCCTTTCCTTATCTATTTCCTACACTCTGTGTTAGTGAGAGCAAGAAAGGTATACTTTAGACAGGCAATATTTCGCATTAAATTCGATTGTAACGCGTCGACTCAGCGTTTTAGCGGCAGATCGGACAGATCGAGTTCCAACCAAAATCTACATTTTAAGCTGTAAAAAAAACAAATTAAAGTTTGAATTATTTAGTACCTACTTACTTTGAATTAGTTTATCAGTGACAATAACTTATTAGTATGTAATCGTGAATGTGATAGTAATAAGACATAATGTTGGCATGTGCTGGTAAAAGTTTTTCTAAAATGATTAAAAACTGAATTTTGGTGCGGATTGTGGCACCGTGGCGGTGCCTCAACTCCACAATTCCTGTGTTACTGTTCATAAATAAGTGAACTAGATCATCAGTCTGATGGTAAACTTTGCAAGAACGAGTGGGGGTCAGTCAGGTAAGTATGCCATGTATCTAGCTAACTTGCTGATAATAATAGGTAAAAATGTAGGCCACGATCGTCACACAGTCAGTCATCACCATCACCGAAGTCTAAGAAACGCTGTCGTGGCGATTCGGACTCGTTCCTGACCGATTGGCCGGCGAAGGCACAACTTATGGAAAACTGGAAAGTTAACTAAAAGAATAGGCACACATTTAAAACAAGTGAATATTATTAATCTGATAAATATTCTATCTCTTAGCAGATGAGCCCATGCGACCCAGCAGCTGCTAAGTAATGCCTTATGAACTGAAGACAGTAAAGGAACACCACCTCTACTTGATTTGATCACATCAATCCTGGTTAGTATTCAGTATTGCACACACTTTTTTTGATAAACATAGGTACCTACATAATTATGGAGCAAATAAATTGGAGCAGGAGCATGGAATTAATAAATGTTGCAACTCATTGTACTCATAATGATTGATTGAAATGAGTACCTATTATAAGTAATTACTTATTGAAAGTACTACATTACTATACTGATGATAATCACAATATTATTTCAATTGATTGTAAAAAATAATACTCGGATGAGTGTAGGAATGAAATAAATCAAATAGTAATAAATGCTTACCATTATTTCCAGCAGTGGTGGTGTGCAGTCCACACACATCCGACAGTGCTCCGTTCCCAGCCTCAAGAAAAATGTAGCAAAAATGTATTAGCAAATTGATTTGATGTGATGCAAATTAATAAATTCTATTTATTTATTTATATAAGTACCTACACACTAAACACTTAATAATGTAAAATACATAAAGATTTATTATTAGATTTTGTTTCCAGCAGACCTGCGACAGGAGAATTGGATGACAGACATAGTGTCGATTTACATCTATGAGACATAGACAGTGTGTAAAACAGTACCTAAACAGACTACAGCAACCTAAACACACATAATTTTATCAGCTTAAAATAAACGCACATACACTTCTTAAATAAATAAATAAATACATATATTAATTATAATAATTTTAATTTTTCTTGTTTGCAAGAGTGAAGCGCAATTTGTGTGTAGGTATATTTATGTTACAAGCTTTGTATCTTGTACTGTGGTTTATCTCTAACAATCTAGATGATTTGGTATTACTGTGTGGGTCTATCTGGCAGGCCCCAACGAGATTTATCAACAGGTTTACATAAGGACATAATTTTTTACCTATAGAAAATAAATAAGATGTATTTTGTACTTCGACAGTTTTTGATTAAACGACGTTTCTATGAAATGTCTTGCTAGCGGGCCCCCCTTGTGATTATTTTTATTGTTATTATACTTTCAGATCGCCCAGTAGTGCTCGGAGTTAGAAACTATTATGTACCTTACAAATCCAAAATTTCGACTTTCTGTGAGCTATACCTACTTTAGAAGATATTCGTTACTTAGACAAACGTCCAGCGAGCGGGCCCCTTTTTAAAATACTACTCTTTAATATCATACAATTAGCATAAAGAGCTTGATACTATTATGTACCTTACAAATCCAAATTTTGGACTTTCGCAAATTTAACTAGGTCCGTTGGTTGAATATTTATTTAGATATCGAATATCCTCTAAAGTATAGCTCACAGAAAGTCGAAAATCAAAAACTGTCGAGGTAAAAAATACATCTTATTCATTTTATATAGGTAAAAAAGAATGTCCTTATGTAAACCTATCACCTGTTGATAAATCTCGTTGGGGCCAGCCAGATAGACCCACACGATATTACTACCTATGTGCTTTTTACGTATTATGTATATAAGTAAGTAAACGAACACTGAATACCTACTTGCCTAGCACAAATTTTATGAAGTTGCTCAATCTCACCTTTCAAGTAAAATCAAACTGTTGAAATAAAATGTAGGTCTAAAAGCATTGAAATAAATGGGTACTAATAAATTATTGTCTATGAATACGAATACGCATAAATAAGGACATGGGCCCCCAATGACGGGAAATAAAATAGAACCTTAGTGTGCTATCTATGCAGCGTCTGGTTGCCAGGCAACAGCACTTCACTTCGTGTGTTATATCTATGCAGCGCCTCGTGCGCATGCGCGACGTGAATAAGTTCACTTCATGGCATTCTGGTGGTTACCATGGAAACAGCACTTCACTTCGGCGAGGTGTAATGCGCGCGCTGTGTCAGTTGAACTTAGTATTAATTTATGATGTTGATTAAGATTTGATGAATATTATTTTATTATTGGCAACGTTTAGTTATGGAGGTACAATAAAATATTAGGTGATTTGATAAATACACACATCGTATAGATAGGTAAGGCGCATCTCATCACGCTAGGAGTTTGATTGCATTCAAGTCATCAGCTGACAATAGGTTCTTAATAAAACAAACAATGTAAGTAACTATGCGCAAACTACGAAAAGACGCTTTGTAGCAGCTGTAGGGACTTATTGGTATTGCATTTTATTATTTAAGGGGCATGCGCTAAGGTAGCCCGCGAAATTCAAATTTTCTTTAGTTTTTTACATTTTGCAGGTAAGTGTGAGGTTTTATGTTGATTAAAATATGATTCGCGACCGTAACCAATAAGGCTTTACATAATTATAATCATTACAATCATCAATACAACTCCTTATGTAAGCACAATCTGCAAATGTCATGATTTCATGAAATAGTCATTCAATGCTATTAAATGAACTTAGAGTGTTGTATTGATCATTTTTTAAACATTTGATACGGCCGCGAATCATATTTAGACCAACATACAACATGATACTGACCTGCAAATTGCAAAAAACGTAAGAAAATTTGAATTTCGCGGGCTACCTTGACGCTTTCGCCTTAAATGTTCTGACTGCGCATGCGTGACGCGTTACATACCTGCAGGTTAAATAAGTGGTAAGTAGGTACCTAGTTCATTTAAAAATCAGTTTAATTTTTGAAAACCAAATGTAGGCAATAAACTGACTTTTTAATGTACAGACGCCAGCACATCAAGCTACTACAATCTGTCAAATTTATTTAATAGATTTTCAACTTTAGCACTACAGCATAAGGTTCAAGGTTGATTGCGAAAATTTGACAGTTTCGGGTAGCTTGACCTGCTGGCCTCTGTACAAAACGGTATGATTTAGACATTGAAATATATAAAAACATTGAAATAAATAGATAGATAAGATAGATAAGTCTTTATTTGCCTTAAACATGGTATAAAGTTGTTACAGTCAGATATTAATCTAAAGTCCGCATGTTCAGCTATACAGGATATGTATCAATTGCATGCAAAATAATAATTATAAGTAAATTTAAAAGTTCAATGTCAATACAATAATAATAGTTTTCTCTCAGCATTATCTGCAATTACAGAAGTCCAGAAATTTATAATTTATTGTTGAGAAAATCTTTAATGTCATAAAACATGTGTTCTTTCAACCATTTCAGTAATCTGATTTTAAATGAGTTAATATTAAATAACAATTTTATTTCTTTAGGAATTGTGTTATAAATGCGTATACACATGACTAGGAAACTTTTCGCATACTTGGCTGATTTAGGAGTATCCTGCAATGCAAGTCTGCATGGATCTCTATTTCGAGAGTTCAGTTGATAAGCTTTTTTGAACAATCCCTTATTATTATAAACATAACTACAAATTTCAAAAATGTACAGTGACGGAAGTGGTAATATACCTAGCTTTTTAAAGAACGGTTTACATGACTCGTCAGGACGGATACCACAAATGGCTCTGATGCATTTCTTTTGCGCAATAAATGCTCTGTGTCTATCTGTGCTGTTACCCCAAATGATAAGCCCGTATCTTAAGATGGATTCTATATAGGCGTGATATGCTGTAATAGCGATATTTTTGTTGGTTATATTCTTTATTTGTCTGAGAGCATAAACAAACTTATTAATCCTACTGCACAAACTGTCCAGATGTACTTTCCAATTCAGATCTTGATCTATGAGTACTCCTAAGAATTTAGTTTGTGGAACTTCTTTTAACCTGTCAATATAAAGTTTGAAATTGTATTTACTATGTTTTGATTTATTGAACTGTATATAATTAGATTTATCTAAATTAATTTTCAATTTATTTGCCTGTAACCATTTAATAATGTCATCAATAGTATTATTAATGTCGATCTCATGATCAGATTTAGTTCTACACTTTTTGTCAGATGTCACAATCATTGAAATGTCGTCTGCAAATAATACACATTTATGGTTCGTCACTAGCGGTAAGTCGTTTATGTATAATAGAAACAATAAGGGTCCCAATACACTCCCTTGGGGGACGCCGCAATTTTTAACTCTATAGTCAGATGAATACGAGGTTTGTAAATTTTCATTAACTTTATTAATAACAACATATTGCTTTCGGTTGCTTAGATAAGACGCAACCCACTGCAGTACTAAACCTCTTATTCCACTTTTTTCTAATTTTTTCAACAAGATGTCATGTGCCACAAAGTCGAAGGCTTGTGACAGGTCGAAGAATAGTCCTGTCGTTAAATAATTTTTATTTAGGGCATTATGAATATGCCCCAAAAGATTAGCAATAGCTAATGTTGTTGACTTTTGCTTTTGAAATCCATACTGTTCTTTTGTTATGATATTGTATTTGCTACAGTAGTCGGAAAGTCTCTTTTGCATACATTTTTCAAATAATTTAGACACTATGGGTATAAGGGTTATCGGACGATAGTTTTTTACATCATTTTTATCGTTTTTTTTGTACAGAGGTTTAACGACTGATAATTTTAGCGTATCAGGAAAAGTTCCAGAAGAAAATGAGAGATTAATCAAATAAGTCAAAATAGGAATTAATTCTGTACTGCAAGTTTTAATTACTTTTGTACTTATTCCATCGTAACCTTCTGAGTTAGTGTTATTTAAAGCTATTATTTCCTTTTTAGTCTCGTCTTCAGTCATAGGACTGAGAAACATGGAGTTAGGTATAGTCATGGTTTTATTAGGCACGTCATTATCATGTAAATTATTAAATGTCACAGTTCTAGTCGAATCAATAAAATAATCATTAAAAGCATTAGCTATGTCAGAGGGATTAGTCAGTATTCTCCCATCTAATTCTAGTTGAGAAATATCATTGTCACATTTTGTATTTCCAATTTCACGGTTAATGACTGACCACGTTGCTCTGCATTTGTTTTGACTGTTATTTATATATTTAATGTTTGAATTATTTTTGGATTTAAAGATACATTTTTTCAGTATTGATGAATATTTTTTATATCTAAGTATGTACGTTAGGGTTTTATTTTTATAATAGAGATACCGTAAGCATCGTTTAGTTTTGCAACTTTTTCTGAGACCCTTGCTTATCCATTTTTGTTTACTTGCATTAGAATTGTTTATTTTAATCTTAATCTTTGGGAAGCATAAATTATACAGTATACATAAAAACTCGTGAAATTTATTGAATGCATTATTTATATCAGGTTCAATATGTACCTCTGACCACGTTAAACTTGCAAGGCATTTTTTGAATTTACTAATATTTTCACTACAATAGTCTTTTTTGTACATAAAATATGATTTGAACTTTAAACTTTGCTCTTTTACTGGGAAATCTAAGAGTTGCGCTGTTTCGTGGTCTGATAAATATAGGGGTAACACCTCAGTAGAAGATATTTTTATGTTACTTAGTATGTGGTCTATACACGAGTCTTTACGTGTGGCAACTTGAACGTGAATCTGCAAGTTATAGTTATTGCATAGGTCCTTTAAGTAGTTGGTGACTTTCCCTTGTTTAAAAGTATTTATATTGAAATCACCAGCAATAACTATTTTTGTACTTGATCCGTATTTTTTTACCGTTTCGCACATAAATTGATCAAGTTTATCCAAAAATATGTTAGGATCAGACTTAGGCGTTCTATAAAGACACACGATTAGTAATTTGTGCAATGGAATTTCAACGCCACAGGCTTCAAATAATTTTTGGGTTGAGTACTTTTTAATGTGGGAGAGCTCGTTATAAACAATACCCTGTTTAGTGAGTATACAGGTCCCCCCTCTCTGTGTCTCTCTACCAAATGCAGCTGCTACGGTGTAGTTATTTAATTTTAAATATTTCTCATTTCCGGCACGCATAAAGGTTTCAGACAAACATAATATGTCTGGTTCTTTATTTGTGTCTCGTAACTCTAGCAATGTTAGTTCAAAAATTTCCTTTTTTGAAAGGATACTAGCGATGTTTTGGTGCAATATTTTAAAAGTTTTAGGTTCATTTGTTACAAAGTTGTTATTCACGAAAAAGCTGTGTATGATCTATGACCTTAAAATAGTATGGAATAGTACCTTTTTTTGTATGAGTAGAGTTTTCAATATCAGGACCATTTGTAGTAGAGCTTTTCGTTTGATGACGTGCAAAATAATAAGGGATTGTACCTTTCGAAGCTATTACATGTTTGCTATCAGGTTTTTTACAGTTAGTTTGATTACGCAGTATTATTTTCTTCAATTCTTTAACATTTAAATACTTATTTTCGTAATCGTAACAGTCAATAGCATAGTTTATAGACTTACATGCATTATATAATTTGTATTCAGAATCAATATATTTACAACATTTGTATTCACTGCAAATATTACGAATAGTTTGTTTCAAATCATTTATATTTATATACATATTCTTAAGTGGGCTCAATAAAATTACAAAATTATTACTGAATAAGTCGAGAATTTGGCGTAATTGTGCAGATAAGATTTTTGTATCATAGTCATTTTCCCCCACACAAATTATGAGTTTGTCGCCACTTGATTTAGAAATATTTTGACAATTCTTAATGATGTCACTAGTGAGCGCGTGTGGTTTTGTTTCCGCCGTCACAGTATATTTTATATATGAAGTAGCCGCTCTCGACTTTAACAATGCAGAAGAAAGCCCAACACATTGTTGTGTGCCAAAGATAAATATCTTGTTAGTACGTTCTTCTTTTAGTCCAATAGAAGTTTTCTTATCGTTGAATATTTTACCGCTCTCTTTTAAATCTAATAGCTTCTGTAGTTTTAGAATTTGATCCTTGAGGTGTACTATATCGTTTCCAGCCTGTTTCAACTGATCCTCCAAGTCAGCGATGTTTTTTTGTAGGCTTAGGATATTTCCGTGTGTATCTGTTGTGTTATTTGTAGTTCTAGACAAATTTCTAGGCGGTGTAAAGAATGCTTGCATATCTGAATGTAATAAAGAGTACGACGCATTTGCTTTTTTTGTGCCTTCATTGCTGTACAATACTTTTTGTGGGGACTGGCCTAAGAATCCTTTTAAAGTGATATTATCTTTAAGGAGTTTTTCATTTTGTTTGCGGAGCTCATTATTGTCTAGTATGACATTATCAAGTTCGTTCTGTGAGCTTCTAAGTTCTATCTGGAGGTGTTCAATTGATTCTTTGAGCTCAAGGTTCAGCATAGGATCAATTGTTGTATAGTCCATACTTCTTGACAGTGTTTTATCGGATATAGCAGTAGGATCATCGTACATATGTTCCATTGTTAGTATATGTGAGTCATAAGCTTCAGAAGTTGTGCTCTTTGGAGTGGACCAAGGTGTAGTCTCTTCTGGTACGTTTGGTGTGATACATCTACTTGATTCTGCTTTAGGTGATGAGTGTTTTTTCCTCAATGTCACATTGGATACTCTAGGGGTAGGTATATTTTGTTCTTTTGCTTTTTGAGAGCATGATTTGCACACCCACCTGAATGTTTTTCTCTCCTCTAAATTCTTCAAGCGATATACTTTCTCCGGATAACCAGCACAATCAAATTCAAAATGGTTTTTACAAGATGTGCAAATTAGCGTATTTCTGTGTTCCACTAGTTTCTTGCATTTATAACAAGTGACTAGTGGCTGCTCTTTTCGGCCGCTGTTGGTGCACTTAGTTTTTGAAGACATGTTAAGTTTCTTTCTTATTTGGTCCTAAATTGTATTTAATTTCCCGAATCGTTCGTTCAGTGTGTTGGCAGTTCAAATAATGTTTACTTCACTAGTCATTTAATTTAACTAGTAATTTCATTTAACTAGTCATATAATATTGTTTTTGTTTATAGTTTATGTTTTTATAAATTTAAATAATTTTAACTTCCAAAAAGTGCTGGTAGATGCGGGACTCGAACTCGAGACTTGACGCGTTGTCGTGTAGCGGCCGGCTTACGCCTATACACCACCGAGGCTCTAATGACCACAGCAAAATTAGACGCTCTGTTGCTAATACCTTAAGGAATCCAGACGTGTGTCATTGGTCCGTTCGAAGGTCAATCCACTTCGACACCGACACAAAGACATTTATAACGTTCACTTTTAAAAACTTTGATTTTATTTTGCTTGTATCTCCGTTAATAGTTTGTACACAGATTTAGTTTTTTCACTGTTTGTTATAAGTTTTGTTGAGCAACTATTAGTGTAACTTTAGAACAGATTACTGCACTTTAGACTATTATGCAGAAATAAAATGTTCGCGAGTACAAAAAGCACGTCCACTCGACACGGAGCGCGGGGAGCTTCCTCATAAGTACCAATTATCATCTCTGAATACGAATAGGCCTATGGACATGGCCGTCAATTAGGGGAAAATTAAAAAAAAACTTATCGCCGCGTGCTGGTTGCCTAGGAGACCACTTGGCAACGGCTCTTCGGCGAGGCGAAGTGAGCGCATTGTTTCCACTTTTAGGGATTTCTCCCTTTTTTAGGGAAAAATAAAATTACCGATGTTATGCATGGTTTAGGGATATTCTATGTAGACAGGGATTTAGGGAATTGCGGGGAAAAATTCTTAATGAATGTAATCCGTCTATTGTACTATTATCGTGGCTAAAGACGACATCGGAACTAAGTCGCATTATAGTTTGTTTCGTCTCACTCGATTAATAATTAATGTTTTGTAATCTCGTCAGTTAATGAAAGTTTTGTAGGTATTTAATGCTATTAAATATGTGGAATGATTTGTTATTATTTATTTTCATCATGGTCAAAAAAGAAACGGTGTCTTAGGGATAAATAACTGGGGCAAAACCAAAAACGTAAGTGGACACACTGAGGAGCGCCTGTGCGCGCGCTACAAGTGTCAGTTTTTCATAGTATCAGTATGATGATGATTAAGATTTGATGAATATTATTTTATTATTGGCCACGGTTAGTTAAGGAGGTACTTACCTATCTATCTATCTACAATAAAGTATTGTAGGTACTTATTGGACTTTTGTATTTAGTGCGCATAGGTAGGTACGTGACGCGTTACAAGTTAAATAAGTAGGTAGGTACCTAGTAAGTCAAATTAACCTCAATGTGATAGTTACTGCCTAACGCGCAAGCGCGATTCTTACCGCTTCAGCGTGTTGAAGTGCGCCGGTACGCGCGCTGCAAGTGTCTGCTGTTGAACTGACAATATTCAACAGTTCAACAGCCGACGAAATAATATTATTTGATTATTGGCAACGTGTAGGCCAACAATCCGCACGTCTTTTTAACAGTCAGCTTGAAATGAGCAAATCGTTTAAATAGGTAAAGCGCATCTAATCACGCTAGGAGTTTGATTGCATCCAAGTCATCAGATGACAATAGGTTCTATAATAAAACAAACAATGAAGTACCTAACTATGCGCAAACTACGAAAAAGCGCTTTGTAGCAGCTGTACTTATTGGTACCTATTGCATTTTATTTGATTTATGTTCTGACTGCACATGCGTGACGCGTTACACACCTACAGGTTAAATATGTAGTAAGTACGTACCTAGTTCATTGAAAAAAAAAAAACTGTTTAATTATTGAAAACAAAATGTATCTAGGCAATAAACTGACTTTTTAATGTACAAAACGGTATGATTTAGACATTGAATTATCTAAAAGTATTGAAATAAATAGGTAGGTACTAATTATTGTCTCTGAATACGTATAAGATTATGGACATGGCCGTCAAAGAGGGAAAAAAAAAACAAAGTGCGTAACAACGCGGCTGCGCGGCGTGATCACTTCATCCGATTCTTTATTATAGAATCGGATGAAGTGATCACGCGCGTGGTCTCCATAGTTACCACCATGATATTATCATAGTGGTTACCTTAAGGTTACCACGCGTGTTATTTCCTTGGCGACAACACTTCGGTGATGTGATGCGCGCGCTCTACAAGTGTCAGTTTTACTTGGCTTATATATGATGGTGATGAATAAAACATTGTAGGTACTTATTGGACGTTGGTATTTAGTACGCAAGTACGTGACGCGTTACATACAATTTAAATAAGTGTAGGTATGTAGTAAGTAAAACAAATCTCAATGTGATAGTGTAGCGCCTAGCGCGCAAGCGCGATTCTTACCACTTCAACGTGGTGAAGTGATTCGGTGTGCGCGCGCTGCAAGTGTCAGCTGTTGAACTTATGAATTTTGTAATGATTTGATGAATATGATTTTATTCAACGCTTATGTAGGTTATCTCCAATAAATTATTCGGTAGGTAGGTACATACAATTTACATAGTATCTTTTTATTTAAATGACTACATCGTTTAGGTAGGTTCCCACATAGTTTGTGTGGGGTTAAATTACACCCTATTAACACTCGATTGCGTTTACATAATATAAGTTAACAATGGGTTCATAATAACAAACTATGTCAATGCGCATTTTCTTTATTATGCAGCAGCAACGTGTAGATATGTATGTTTTATTTTATTTATTGTAGGTAGGTACCTACCTGCGTAACGCGTCGCGCCTCAGGCTATTTATATCAAGGGACTAAATTGAATAAAACAAAATTGAGTGTCTGATTGGATATCTGTTTTGCAATTTTATTTTACTTGCGCGCTAATCCCCATAAATAGTAATGTTTAGACATAAGCGGTTAAATATCTACTAGCTTTAGAATACTTAATATAAAATGATCAATAGAATTAGCATAAAACATTTAATTAAAATCTCGATTACGATTGTAAATGTAATGCTTGGTCATCCCTAGCATCGGGTTGGGTGACACTGACAGCTCACTCCACGATCACTTCCCCTAAGTTTTCACGGTGAGATGGTTACAGAATAGCAAGGCAGATCAGTTCGACAGTACCACATTATTGTATTGTCATCAGAACTACATACAGCTGCCAATTTTTATTACGCTGCGACCCTTGGAAGATGGTTAAATTAGTTACCTTAGATTCCATTAGTTAGTTACATACAGGTCGACCTAATAAAAGCGTGTTAAAAATAGAATAGAATATACATTTGAATTTTGAAATTTTGAATTTTGTGCTCGAGTTAAAAGAAATACTTGTGTTCTTGCTTCTTTCCGAGCCCAGTATATCAGGGCTGCGACAATTATTTTTAGATATCTCAGCATCATGCTGAGATAGAACCCTTTTGACCTCGCGCAGGACTTTTTATTAGATTGTTTTTTTTTTCTATGGTTGTGTTTTGTTTAGTTTGTGATCTTCCTGTGCGAGTAAAAAAATACTTTTTTTTTTTTTTTCGTACCAACTGCTGGCGTTGTCTGTCAGTATCAAGTGAATTTAACACTTATATTAAGTAGAAATGCAAAATCAATCCATTAGTAATTCCTTGTACGCAAATACCACACATCGGATTGAAAAGTGAAGGAGGTGTGAAAGAGGGTTGTAGACTCTTTGTCAGTGCATAATAGGCATTGTACAGCTGTGTCACGCGTTACATAACCCACCCAACTTACGAAGACCCCTCATCTCCCCTAAACAACCCCTCGCGGCTAAACAAAACTGGGGCGAAAAGGGGGGAAGGGGGCCAAGGGAAAGTGGTTACGATATTCCATATAATAAGTGAGTTTATTATTTTTAAAGTAAGGAATCTCTTTCTGTTTTAAGAGGGGAATCGAAGTGTCGAGAAATTCTTTAATGAATCTCTCTGTGAGTGGGTTCGTGTTTTTTTATCCGTGTATGTTTAATTTGCTTATCGTATAGGACTTATCTTGGCATAGTTGGTGTGAAAAATATTGTACAGTCGACCACACGACGTCACGTCAGGGCTTAACACGTGGCCTACGTAAAACGCACTTACGTATGACGCGGGCGACAAAAAGCCGCTGTCAATTTCGAATAGGGAATATGCATGCAATTTTTTTTTCACTTTATCAATAATAGATATTTAATATAAAACCAAGAAAAGTATTAAAAGTGAAATCCAACTACTGCTTGTTGCTCAAAAAAAACATGAAACTCCAACAATTTCCTACTACAGTTTAAACGTCCATTTTTGTCGCGGTCATGATGTGATGTCATTTACCACGATACAGCTTTGTTTACATCTGTTTATTAAGGTTAAAAGCCCAAAATCATATAAATTAAATAATGTTTTGTGCTTTATTCAAGCAGAAATCCCACTTACTTATTTCAAGCACTTTGCAAAGAATATATTTTAGTAGTAGTAGTATTTGACGTCACTTCCGGAGTGGTCGAAGACAACGCGTTTTAAGTTGGCGTTCCGTTCCACCAATAACCGCAACATAAAATAATGAATTGTAAAATAAGTTAAGCAATAAAAATGTAAAAAAAATATAGGATTTTTTTTCTTGATTCTTATACAATGTATACAGCAGGGTGGCAGGGACATCGACGCGAAAACATACGAAAATCACAACAAAAAAAAACAGCTATCCATACATTTTGACCGCGTAGGTTTTGCAATTTTCTATGAAACAGTTGTTTTTTTTTAAATAACCGACGAAGTATTTCAGCGCAGGGGGTTCTGAATCATGTACTGAATCCATGGTAACAGACTTTTCGTAGATGTCCCTGCCAACCTGTATACAGGGTGACCTCTAATGGGTAATACAAAATCAAAGTAATACATAGAACTTCCCTGAACCAATCGCTTCTGCTAGGTCTCGTGCAAAAATTTAATTCATAAGTACTTTTTTTTTAAGTTTCCTATTTATCCCAATTTTTTGGCTTAAATTGGTTACCCTATCACTACATTTAAAATCAAAGAGGTTTAAAGTTTTTCAAGTGAACACTTTCCTCTTTGGTTCGTTATCTGATCTGACACATTATTTATGATAAAATCGTATGTTGATTAGTAAATTGTCACTTGTCTTGTCAAAGAAAGTACTCGTAAGATTTTTCGTAACATTTCAGATAGTAATTAAATAAAATGCCCCGAGCTTATCCTTACACGAACATTCAGCGAATGGATATGAAATATTTTTATTTTACGTCACGAAGTACCGTACGAACTCAAGCGTTATTTCATGAACGATACCCTGATTGCCCAACACCTACTCGTGTTCTAATAAACTCCATTGTCCAAAATTTAAGAGATTTTGGACAGTTTACTGTCCCAGTGTATGCTTAAGCTCATTGCTCGTCGAGCAACTTTAACTTATCTTTTACAAAATGAAAATTGTCTGTCATTAAATGTGTCATAGTTGCCAGTTGACGTTAGGTTTTGTTATAAGGTAACCATAGCAACGTCAGCTTCCGGAAAAAGAGCGGTCAGTCATTGGTTCACCGAATTTGTTGTAACGTGTAACCATAGCAACATCAGCTTCCGGAAAAATTAAGGTCTGTCATTGGTTAACCGTTTATGTTATTACGTAACTGTAGCAACGCCCGCCTTATTGGTCAACAGAGTTCGGCCAAATTCGTGAATCCAGCCTCGTAAGAGTCCGTCATTGTTGTGATCTTAGAGCTGACAGAGTTAGACAAGCATGACGTCATGTAGGTTAACTACACTTGGGACTGGGACATTATTTTTATTATTATGTTTTGTTAGAAAATTTAAGATAATTAAGGGAAGTTAACTTTAACAACTGAGTTAATGTAATACAGTATTAGAAATGAACTGAATCAGAATCAATTATTTTATATTACCAATTCGAGGTCATCCTGTATAATGAATAAATGTATACATATATTGTTAAGCTACGGTTTCCAAAAAGAGCGGTGACCGCTTACGTAGCGACCGCAATTTACCGGCGAATGAAGTCACTGAAACGTTGATTACGCATGGATTAGAATAGTATATGATGTAGTGAATGATGTTAAAATAATACCAAGAAGATCCACTTAAGAAAATAACCGGTGTAACTAACTAGTAAGTATATACATAAAGCAGTGAAGGTAGTTTAATAAGGAATTTACCAAAGAGGCTTTTGAGGCAACATTCCTTATCGATTGCAAAGATATTTTGTGTACGCCGAATGGGTTCGAGGCTCGTGGCTAAATAATAACAGCCTATCGAAGCTTAAGCTGCACTTGCCGCAGTCGGTTGATGGATGGGTGAAGATCTTATTACATATCGAAACTCCTCCATGTCTTGGAAAGCACGTTAAGCCGTTGATCCCGGCTCCATGTAATTTGTAGATCTGTAGAAGTCGTTACGGGTCATCAGAAGCCCAAAAGTCTGACAACCCGTCTTATCAAAAGGTATCGTGGTACCCAGTAACTGGGTTGTGGAGGTTAGATAGGCAGTAAAATATACAGCTGCATCCGGTTAAGCTGTTTTCACATTTTTTTAATCTTTCTATCTTCTACCGTGAAAATTTAGGCAAAGTCAATGCTCCTAAAAATATTAATAATAACCTGGCTCGCGAGGTTGTCGCCATGTGGGATGTGGATAGTCATTGTGCCGATAGTCGTGACGGCCAATGGCATAATAGCCAAGAGCCTCGAACAACATCTGAGGAGGCTCTCGTTAGGCAGCTGGATCAAGGGCTTGATCCAAAAAGCGGTACTTCTGGACACGGCGCGTATCGTTAGGAGATTCCTCTCTCAGGAGCCCTGACCACCGGTAGCTTGGATCCTATTCCCGATACCGGTGGGCTACTATTTTTTATATTTTTAAATGTTTTTGTTTTCTCTTTTGTTTTTATAAAAATATTTAAAAATCTAAATTATATGTTTAAAAATGAAATAAAGGAAATAATAATAATATTTGTACTTCTTTTTGTGAACGTCAAACAAATCCAAAACCATCTTTATTGATGTGTAACATATTTCTCCTCGCTTTCCTGCAGTCTGTGGGAGTGATTTCATGAAAAGCGACGGAAATGTTTAACAAAAAGCCGGGAGCACGCGCTATTTGATTTGACCAATGAGCGCGCGCGGTGCTAGAATGTTGCTTATTACCGAGGTGAGATGTCAGATGTTACACATTATAATGCGACTACGTTAAGGCTCGTTAATTTTTTTAAATCACTTTTGATCAACAGTTACTGTTTAATTGACTTATGCCTCCGAAAAAATAACCGGTCGTCTACAGATGACCTTTATAAAATCAGAAGCGATCTGCAATTAAATGGAATTTGGTAAACTCAAAACCTATTTCAGTTCACTGGTAACTTTAGAGCTATTTGGATCCACGAAAAAAAACAACAATCTACTTTTTAGATAGCGATGGCCTCTGGGTGTCGATGGGGTCGAAAAGAAAATCCACAGACAGTGTAACTGTCAAGTTACTTAATAATTTTATAAGCCATACATTACCGTGGACCATTTGGCAATTATTAGCAGTTCTATTTATGAAGGCATATTAGATATAAAGAGGAATAAAAACTATATTTACAAAAAAAAAAAAAAACTACAAATGAAAAATTACTTTATTTCGGAAGTCGGTGGCAAAAACGAAAATTTAAAACCAAAGACACAGACTTCCGAAATAAAGTTAACTTTTGACTTTGTAGTGTTTTATTTGTCCCTTTTTAGTTGTGGTATATCTCACACAAATTCGAATACCACTACCTGCTATGTAAATAACAGTGACAGGGAGTTATTATAACATCATCTTTAAAGTCTAGGTGGGAAAAATACATATTATTGAAGCTAAGTAATAAAGTACTCAAGCAAAGTTATTAAATATGGGGTCATGTCGAGAGCATAACTTTTCAAATAAAAAAATAATTTTGCTAATCGTCTTTATATAACGGAATTATGCCCGAAAATACATTTTAAAAAAAGCATCCAAATAAAGAACCTCCTCCTTTTTTTGAAGCCGGTTAAAAATACTTTTACGCAAAGTAACATCGCGCCATTTTACGCATTTATAATTTTTAACGTGACGTCATTATCGAGGACGTTCTCGGCATCACGATTACACAGGAAAGTAAAATTTATGGAGATAAAATAATTATGAAGACTCAAAGTGAAAAATGACATTTTGTATGTTTGTCACTCAATCACGCTAAAACCGCTAAACGAATTTGGATGATACTTTTAATTCCGGTAAAGAAAAAAGAAAGAAAGACAACGTTTATTTGGACACAGTTCGTGAAACACAAAATAAAAACAAAGTAAAATTGATAGTAATCTTTTGACAATAAGTGTGCATCACGGCTACGCCAAAAAGGTTCATCTCAGCATTAAATGCCAGACAAATGCTGTCTGACGCTTGTTTTCTAATGAACCCTTAAGGACAAGTGACGGGGAGTACAACAGTTTCAACATACCTATATAATACATAATTTTTAAACTTCTAAATAAATAAATAAACTAGTAATCAGATACTGACAAATGCTTGCACTGACTGGACAGGTCCACTCAAATCTGTGTGGTTCTTTTCTCAAAAGACCATTTCAGACATTAATCTACATAGTCCTCATATGGCCTGACCAAGATTATGTCTGGACTTTAAAAGAGACTGTGACCTCTGAGTTTGTTTCGGCCTTTCTTCTCAGAGTAGTCGGATAGGAAACGCCGAACTCATCTAGCAAAAGAGATTGACCATTTCTGGTATCGCTATTTGTTCTGTGGTGACTTAAGTTTATGATGTTGATAAATCTTGTTTTTAAATAAAATCATTTTATCTAGTAATGCGAATCCTTAAATTCTCGGCATAAAAAACACCATAAAAGTATTAGTTTTTATTTCGATTTCCTATTTTACCTGTACATTGTTTATTTCACGCAAGTAATGTCACATGTCATTGGCTTCAAAGAGTATGTAAACAATAAAACCTTCTTGACTTACGCAAAATAATTAATTTATGCATCCAATTTATTGAAATTATAGGTGCATATTTAGCAACAACAGATATTAATAACAACTAATTATTATTACATTGTAATAATAATCTGTTAAGATGTTAAAAGTACATAAGCAAACCTTTTGGTTATGCGAAAGGCAGAATGTTTTAGAGACCTTTCCCTGTTTCATTCATCAATAGAAACTCTTTGAAAACAGAACAAACGATTCAATGCGATTCGACCATATGATTCTATGCGATTCTATGACAGAACGGCGGGCTTTCTCTTTCTAGCATATATGCACGTCCCATTCGTTTAGTTTTAAGTAGGTACAGTCTCGATCGGTAGGTATTTACTTTTAAATAGATTATTATTATTGTATAATTAATTGAATGGTTTCATTTATATGTTTTGTTTTAATCTCTACTACTAGGCCATTATTATTTTGCAATTTGGATTTAATTTAATTAGCTATGTTTATAAGTTTATATTTCACAAAGATTACTGAAAAATATTCAGCACTTTGATCATAAGGTTGTAACCATGGTGTAACGTATAGATACCATTAACGTGAACGTTTTAAGATTATATAAACATTGTCGGAATTGACGAGCATTGAAAATTCTCAAACGTCATTTTGACTAATTCGTATTTTGAATTTAACAGCATACATTGTGACAAAAAATCTAGAGGTTCGATTCTAAACCTAGATTTTGAGACCTAATTACCGTGTAATGCCGAGAATTATGGTAAAATGGTAAATTACATTTGAAAGCCCTAAAATTATCCTTTTAATTAAACCATAAATCTTTGAGTCACTGCATGTTTCATACCGATACTAGGTTCCTTAGTCACTTGGTCATTGTCCTTTTAATTATATATTTTTTAATATGACGTTTAAAAGTGATTCTTATAACCTATTTACAGAATAAACAATTTCATTTCATTTCATTTCATAAACAGACTAATAACAAAAACAACTTTTTTATTTTATTTAATACCAACACTAGAACATCTAGAACTTTACTGTCTAAGCAAAACCTGTTCTTAGCGATTAGCCAGATCGATACGGTAGTAAGTTTTCCTGGAATATTTTCCACGGGCAAAAGTTAGTAGGTACATAAAAACATTTTGTTTTACAGAACAGCATTAAATACAGATCTCCAGCCATTAAACCACCCTCAGCTACTACATAATTATATCCACGACTACTTTTCTAATCTCTTGCACTAGTTTACCCCTCGCCCCTATTTTCTAGGCATGTACCAACCCTAGGTGGAAAGTAATTCAAAACTACATAGTGTATGCTTTGGCGAGGGGACATCCCTATGTGGCAGAGGCTTTGATGTAAGTGAATAGAAATATGTCAAGAGATATGCGTGAGCCCATCTTAGTTTTAGTGTCTTGTGGGTAGTCGTCTGTTTGCTAACACTACTTTATCTACTCTCATGTCATAATATTCGAATTATAAACTGTTTACTTTGACGTACACTATAAACACAATACCGAAATTTAAAAATAGAATCATATTATAACACTTTTTCTCTATCAAAATAATGCTATAATAGTTATTTATGCTATAAGTGCGGAAGGTAGGTGATTACCGATGAGTGGCATTTTATTCACGAGCGAGCGTAGCGAGCGAGTGTATAAGTCGACACGAGTCGGAAATTATCTTACGCACGTGTATCATACAACGTTTTACTATGCATTGTGAGAGGAAAAAAAAAATCGAGTGAGCCTTACGATGATGTGTAACATCTAACATAATGACGATGTTTATATTTTTCGACGACTTTCGACTTCGACTTCGACTTCGACTTTGAATTTGACTTTGACTTTGACTCCTCCATTGCCATCGCCATCGTCATCGATATCGTCATCGCCATCGTCATCGCCATCCCCATCGCCTTCGCCATCGTCATCGTTATCATCATTTATCAGATTTGTAAAACTTTTCTCAAATAATAAAAACTCTTTGCAACGGGGTAACGACGGCCACAAAAATTAAAAAAAAAGCAGAAAAGAAAAAGCACTAGTGAAAAAAGTGACACTTTCCGCACTAATTTACTGCTTGGAAAAGGCTCAGTTTGTGCAAAGTTACAACAGTTACAGTTCAACCTAAGATGTTTGGGTGTAAACCAAAAATGATAACATTTAGTGAAATATAAATATACTGAAAATTTCAGCTTCAAATGTCTCGTATTAAAGTAGATAAAGAGAAAAAACCAAAACATCTAGATTACTGGTAATGCGACTAAATTAGAATGACCACAAAAAAGCGAGAGTTTCATACATGTTGATGATCTTCTTAACTTTGCTCACAAACAGGTTATGCCTCGGTACACTTAAAGTAAGTTGGTACAGTCAGCATCAAAAGTTGTTGACCACATTTAGATTTTCAAAATCGCTGTATAGTGAAGTGCTAATAGTGAATACGATGTACAGAGATTTTTTAAATCTAAATGTGGTCATCAACTTTTGATGCTGACTGTACCTGCAGTCTTTTTATGGATGTAAACGAAGGTTTGAACGGAACCTATCCATTTCGACCTGGATAGGTTCTGTCCAATCTGAAAGGAGGACGCGCGGACTCGCGAAAGATGGAACGGGTGGAGGGAGGACAGGAGCGGGACAGGAGTGGCTCGGACAAAAAATAAGTTTTACTATTTGCGTCTTTAATGTGATATATGCAAACTATGTTGCTCTATGCTCTAAACAATCGAAGTAATAAATCTTGACATCTGTCATAAAGCTTCGGCCAAACTTGCGCAACCAAAGCGACTGCGAAGCGGGAGCGTCACGCGCAGGGAGTCGCGCGCCGGACGCTGCTCGTGTTTATCTATGGCGCCTTGCACACCTATGCGACCACTGTAGTCGCGGCGCGATATTGGGTCCTTTCCTCTTTGTAGTTTATATTAATGACCTACCCCATTTATTAAAAAAAACAATGACAAATGGTGTTATTTGCTGACGATACTTCTCTAATTTTTAAGATGAATAGACGTGCATCAAATCTTGACGACGAAAATAACGCCCTACTGCACATCCAAAATTGGTTCACTGCTAATAATTTAGTATTCAATGGGAAAAAAACTAAATGCATAAGATTTGCTTTACCGAGTATAAAACAATTTTTTTTCTATTACGTTACAGAACAAATCCAAGATGTTAATATCACCAAGGACTATCCATCAACTTTTATAACGGAACGTTAGCGGGGGACAGCAGCACCGCTCTAGCGCTGCTATATGCTGGATGCAGGCGCCATTCATACGTTTTGTTGAACTGAATTTCGTGGGATTTTTTTATTCTTGATCTTTAATTTTGATTTTTTATTTAGTAGGTTCAATCCCAATGTATGAGAGAAGATAAAGTAGTGTATGAAACTGCACATAACTAGGTATTAAAACACTAGTGTGATACTATTACACACTCGTATTTTAATACTCCTCATTATGCAACAGTTTCATAAAGTACTATTTCGTTTTCAGTAAATGGAAATAGGAAAATGTTTAATATTCAGGTAAACTAGTAAGTAGACAGAGGTTGACTTGAGACGTCATACATAGTCAGCCTGTAATATTCCCACTGCTGGGACAGATCTCTCTCTTCGAGAGGGAGTGAGCTGTAATTTATCACGCGGGTTAGCTGCTAACCTGCCTTCGCCGCTTGGACCCTAAATATTTTTCTAAAATAAAAGTAGCCTAAGTTACTCCTTATATCATCAGCTATTTGCCAATGAAAGTCCCGTCCAAAATCGGTCCAGCCGTTTTGGAGATTAGCCGGAAAAACCAGACAAACAAAAAAAATAAAAAAGTTTTTTTTCTATAGGTTTCTTTAAGTACCTTTCAAGCTAAGTAGAAAGCTGTTATTTTGACATTACAAACAGACACTTCAATTGTACTTATTTGTGAGAAGATGTCTATGTATAGATTGATGTCTAAAATGTCGTATCATATCATGGTACATTTTTACTTGCAAAATGGGGATTATTGAGAAAAACAATGAGATTGGAAAATATGATAAGGAAAAAATTTATGTGATGTAAAAGGTGAAGAGTTGATGAGAATAAGTTTGAAAATTTTCTAAACATTTTCGTTCCTGGACCGTTGCTCCCCTAACAGTATGAGGTTTTAGTATAGCTCTAGGTAAAGTAGCCATAAGCTGAGTATCACTTTTAACAAGGAAGAAAAACAGTGCATTTTCATCGTTGTTTATCATCCAAGTTTCTCGTGAAGTCGTCGTTGGCGGAAGATAAGTACGGGAGGCAAGGAGTTCATGCATTATTCATAAACAACATTTCAGGTTATTGTAATACATTCATACCTTGCTTACAGGAGAGTTTAGGAATAAAAAAGTATAATGATACTTTTTGTCTCTTTATCTTGGAGTATACAGGCCAACGGAATGTAATGAAGTAAGTTTTTTTTTTGGCTTTGTTATTCTGCAGAACTTTCCTGTGGGTGCCTCAATAAATTAAGGCCTCCAGCCAGGGCATAAACTTATAAACTAAGCTAACTGCACGCTAAGGGCGTCGTCCCCTCCTGTGGGGTACAAACCTCGGCTTAGGGCAGGCTGGATCGGATTAAGATTATTTGGGGACGAATTTAAAGCTACAGGCTCAGCGGCGCGGGCTGGCTCGACCAAGGGTCGGGGTGGGTGATGTAACCGTCAACTTATTTATTTTAAATAGGGCCCTCTACCTCAACGATGCGGTTTAATATTATGGTAGGCCCTCCCTGGTGTTTTCAAGTGCCCCAGATTCGCATGAATACTAGCCTATATTGTCCCACTTGGCTTTGCTCTTTGAGGAGGCCTTGAGGCCTCTTCTCATACAGAGATGGCATGTTGATCACTTGGCGATTTCAGACTTATAGGTATTAATTACAAGTCCAGATTTTCACCATGTTTTCGTTGACGATGTCCAAGATTAGATACTATCCTAACTAATATTATGAATGCGAAAGTAAGTTTGTTTGTTACGAAATGAAAGATGGTTAACTAATGTTTCACCAAAACACCATTGCCAATTTTTTGTATACAACCAACGTTTCGTATACTATTTATTTCACAAACAACTTATTCCGCAAATATTTTATTTTATTAACACTCGTTTTACAAACATTTATTTAGCAAATGCTTCTCTTTACAAATGTTTCGCATGATATTTAATCATTTTAAATACATTTTTCATTTAATATTTAGATTCTTTTGGAAAAATCACGTTTACTACATATCATTTTATAATATTTTTTCTAAACCAGTCACAAAGTGATCAGGGCTGCAATTTCCATTTGGGTCGTTGAATAATTTACAAGCAAGTACTGTAGTTCTTTAAGCCTACTAAATTGTTTTTTAATATATATTCTAGTCGTTTTTAATGAGATAACGTGGATTAAAAATGAATTGTTTGTCAAATAATTCGTTAATAAAAAATAGTTTGTTTGGCAAACTTGTTGTTGTTTAATGATGAAATAACAAATCATGCTTTTGCCAATCGTTACTATTGTCAAGTGAAAATTTGTAAATGCATTTTTGGTGAAATGACGGGATACTTTGTATCCCGATATTTCCACGGGATCGAGACTTATGCAGGTGAAACCGTGGGGCGCAGCTAGTATCACGTGAACTGAAAAATCACCTTGGTGCTTGCCCAGAGGGGCTTGTGGCTAAATAATAATAGCCACCCAGGTCAATCGATGGCTAAGCTATACTTGCCGAGGTCAGTCCGTGGATGGGTAACCATCCATTACTGAGACCCCTCAGTGCTTTAGAACGCACGTTAAGCCGTTGGTCCTGAATTTGTAGATCTTTGACAGTCGTTACGAGTAGTCGGAAGCCAGAAAGTCTGACAACCAGTCTTACCAAGGGGTATTGTATTACCCAGTAACTGGGTTGTGGAGATCAGATAGGCAGTCGCTTCATGTGAAATACTGGTATTCAGCTGCATCCGTTTAGACTGGAAGCCGACCCCATCATAGTTGGGAAAACGCTAGGCAGATTTAATTGCAGTTCATTGTATATAACAATCAATATTTTTATTTGATTTCCGCGTTATGTATTCTGATTTTGTTTTAATACTGGCTTTTGTTTGCATGAAATTTCTGGTTCCCCCGAACGTGTCGTTGACTCTGGCAGGGCCACCATCAGGGATTTTAATTGTGATTACACAAAAAATTTGTCGCTAATTAGTCGAAATTTGTCGCCAAATATCAGAATTTGTCGGTCACTGGTTCAAAAGATCTAAGGATTCACAGGAGTCTCAGATTTAATCGGGTCTTAGTTTAGGAGATATAATGAGTTCAATTAGTAAGTTATAGTCCAAGAGCTATAGTCGAAGAGTTCACGAAAAATTGCCAAGAAAAAATAAACCCTTATATCTTTTGAAGCAGTGACCGACAAATTCTGATATTTTGCGACAAATTTCGACTAATTAACGACAAAATATGGGAGAAAACAGATCTTCGCTAGGTGCCTTAGTTTTGACGTTGAATGGCAATGCTAATTCTTTGGCCAAAGAACGAGCCAGCCCTCTGGTCGCGTGAAGTGTCGACCAGTCGGCGAGAAATTTCCTTAAAAAGGAGACGCGCACTCGGACCCCACGACCCGAGAGTTGCCACCCCAAACGGCTCAAAACTGTAGTTACCCATAAGGTTACAGTATTTGCGCCGCTTGAGGGTCTCAGCAGCCGCTGCAGCGGCGCCAGCACAGCCCGCCGTGCTAGGAACATGAGATGGTGCAAGGGTGTCGACACAGGTTGCGTCCCACACCAGAGGCCTACCCACCTTCCAAGGCAACAACGTCATGCCGTCTGGTCTCTTCCCATCGTCACGTACCAAGCCGTTTGGTCCTAATACCGGTGGTACGCCGGTGACAAGGGCTCGACGAATAATGTCGTTGATGCTGGCGTGCAGCTTCACCGCAGAGACACAGATGCGGTGACCTACTTAGATTATATGTGAATGATATGGTCTCATAAAACTAGCTTCAACTTTCTGACTAACTGACCGACTATTTGACAATTCAATAGTGCCTGTAAATGGTTTTATTAAAATATTAATGCTTTGAGTTTTGAGTTTGATTATTGAAAGCGCATATTTGTCCCTGTTCTTGAAAACTTCGATGTATTATTGTGCAGCCTCTGTTGGAGATCCCATAGATAAATAAATATTTACTAAACGCAGCGTCTATTATATTGGTAAATACAATAAAGCTTTCTAATATTATACAATAAAGCTTTCTAATAAATATATATGAATCATGCAAAAAAAAAGAGGAAGTGCTCATTGGGCATCAAAAAACTCGTCCACATCGCTGTCAAGGGATTGTCCATTAACTACGTGAGGCTCGAAAGGAGGCGAGGGTGTTCGGAGAAAATCACGAAATATCACAACCCCGGGGAAGGGGGTGTAGTGAGATATAATAATAATAATACCATTTATTTCAGACGGCACAGGCCCATAAAAAAATACCTTAACATACATATTTTAATATAAACAAAATCTTGTGATTAAAATAAGGCTTAAGACTTCACTTTGCACTAGCTTAACTTTGTGCTGTCCTGTGGAATTTGTCCGCGGAAGCGATGAAACACCACGTCTTGCGGCCAAAAGTTTTCTTCCATGACGAGAGGGGCAGATAACAGTTCGGTACACGCACGACCAACGGCTTGAAGTTGACGTTCCGGCGCGATTCTAGTAACTGCACCCTTGGCGTGTACCACATCTTTTGGCGCACTTACTCCACGATGTCCTCCGCCTTAGTGGTGTAGTCACGTGTGTTTTTCGTTGAACGCGCGATTTCTAAAGCAAAAAGCGTTATAATTTTCACATGGTTACACCTCTCCTTTATTATATTTATGCCAGTCAGCACAACCTGTAACCTTAATGTCTGTCTAGACATTTTTATCACGGTGCTTAATTTTCCAGAATAAAATTCGATTAAACCTGTATTTTAAAGAAAAAATGATCTGAATTTTGCTAAGATACATTGTACCAAAAAATACACGTGACTTTGAGTAGGCGCGGGTCAGTCTAAAACCTCACCACGTATCACTAGAGGGGAGGGAGGGGTTTAAAGGTTGCTAAAAAACATCACGTGATTAATGGGCTACCCCTAATGGGCACAAAAGGCTGGCAGCATTGCCACGTTGGATGGCAATGCTGATTCTTTGGGCTAAAAATAGACCAGCCCTTGGTAAATAAATAAATAATTATGTTTTTCAAAGACGTGTTGTTTTCAGCACCACCATAGGTAGTTCTTCAAAAAACTTTTCTCCCTAAACTCATGTAAAAATTATCAAATCACGTGCCATTTTGAGCCACAGCTTAGCCCGTAACTGGGACACGATGAGGCTCGGAGTGTTCACATTATGCGAGCAAGCGCACAGCTAAACACCTATTACTCGCACACGCAGCCACTACAGAGGACATAGACCTCGCTATATGCAGCTAGACTTAAATAAAACTAGAACAGCCGATAAACTCTGTAAAAGTGTGAAGTGAAGTGAAGCGGGGAAGTGAGCTGACAATACAGGTCAAATTAAATTAGCTAGCGAAACTACGCAGACGTGATGAGTATCGATATCTAAACATGATCAAACAAAAAGTAATTAATTTGATATTTTTTTTAGGGTCATCAACCTCGGGTCGCGTAGTCACAAAAAAAAAACAGTTTTTTTTTGTGTAAACGTCACAGACGTGTTGGGTATCGATATCTCAATACGATATCGATATCGATTTTATCTGACACAAATTTATTTTATTTAATTATGACACGTTACATAAATAATGCTACACGAATTGGTCGGTACCCTACAAACCGATTTAAAAAAAAAAACTGCAAAGTGTAAAATTACTTTAATTTTGGAAGTCGGTAGCAAAAAACTAAAATACAAATCCATAGACACCGATTTCCGAAATTAAAGTTTTTTTTTATTTTTTTTCTATTCTCTTATACGGATCAGGGTCACGGCATGGGGGTAACATGTTTGTTACCATAGTTTTTAAGAATTTTCTGTAATATCTATAGCTCGTCCCTAATAAATAAAATAGACTTTTATTTTAGAAACAAACTTTAAAGTTTTTTTTTTCAGCCGCCTCTGAAACTTTCATATGCCTACCCACCTCTTTGATCGTGCTAGGGCTGGGGAAAGCATACACTTTTATAGTTAAATTAGACCACACCGTCGCATTAATGTGATTTTCCGTTGCCATTCATATACGCACTACATGCATGTACTAACATTTGGAGAAGAGTTACATTTATTTTCATTTTCCCGCACTGTTTCAGTTTATCTGTGGCCGGTCCGTGGCATCGCATCGCCCGCCTGCGCTATTATTTGTTATTTGATAATAGCCTAAATAGTGATACTAAATAGCCTAACCCTTCCTCAAGAATTGGGCTGAAAAAAAATGCAATAATATTTTTTCTAATCTAACTAGTAGTTACAGAGATTAGCGCGGTCAAACAAACAAACTCTTCAGTTTTATTATTAAAATAATATAAGTATAGATTTCCTTTGAATCAGTCATCGCCTTAAGGCTCACGCAAACAGGTGCGACACGACTCTAATAAAAACTATTTCTAAGAAAACTTAACGGTGTCGCGTCGCGCCGTCGCGTGTAGCCTGTTTGCAGGAGCCTTTAGTGTTTATTTCATATTTTGCTCTATCATATTTCACACTATCCGTAGGTAAAAGGGGGAAATGATAACTCAGCAAATTGACAACCAACTTCATGGTCTTTTAGGGGTATGAGGAACAGGAAACTGGAAATGGAATGGGTGTAAAGTTCACTCATCCACCATAGAAAAGGGAGGATCCTGCAACCAGACGGGTGTTGTGTCTGGCGGGCAACTGCCCAGAGGTTGAAGTTGGGAGATTATATATAATGTCAATCGCGCGGTAAACTCTAAATGCGCGATGCAGGATTTGTGTGACGTCAGGTCTTTGATGCACTGTTCGCATGTGGCGATTGTAGATGCCGCCACAGTTTGAATGATGACAATCTGCGATTATTAATCTGCATTTAATTTCCGTGACTGTACGCTGGGCCAGTATACATCTTGTTTTAGATTGATCTCTTTCGCAATTGCCGTCTTGAACATGGAACGAAAAATTATACTTCGGTCTACAAATGGTTGTTCATCCATGCGCTTGTGATATTTGGAAACGAAAAATTTTTGAAAAAAAAATTTCGCTGGAGACCATCCGCCGTTCGTCACCTTCCCTGGTGTCTGCAGCGTGGCACACCCTCTGCGGTCTATTCACACCAAGCTGAACCTACTCCCAAAGGTACCGCGCTAAACTAATTAGCGGACCATAAACTGAAAATAGTTGGGAAAAGGCTAGGCAGATTATTTGATTAACAAAACAACATACATTTTATTTTATTTTATTTTATTGTATTTGGGTGGCTCACAGCTATCAATACAGAAGTAACAGTGAGGTAATTGACGACAAGCCATTTACAAGCCTCTACAGTTAGCAATAGACTATTGTTGTACAAATTTGCAAATTGAATAACAATTCATAAACTATAACACTATGTTATAACACTAAGTATATTTTTAAATTAACTATTAAATTAAGTAAGTACTGGATAGGCAAAGATGCATGCGCAACCGCTATTACAGTACATCAGCAACTAATATAGTGTTTAGATAAAACAGTACAAACAAACCGATTGAGGGGTGTTTATTCCTAATAATTTTGTTAAATACTTTGACTGAGCGAATTATATAAGAATTAGTACGGTAAACTGTGCGAGCGTAAGGAGCATGAAGGAGATTTCTCAAACGAGAATGACATACTTGAACATACTTTTTATATTGACAACTTTACGTAATTATCACAATTACCACCATTTAAACCTATAGCCGTCTTATTGGCACATTTCAAGGAACATTTTGATCAAACAATAGATTTCTGAATCAAATTTAATACAGAAATGACATAATAATAATATATTATTTTACACCGTCGCCATTTAATAACCTCGGTGACATTTACGCAATATCTTGTTAGCGGGTAAAAAGCGCGCGAATTTTTTTTTTTCTTTTTCGAGTGTCATTTCAAATGTTCAGCGGTTGTTTATGGTTCGATGAGGCCCTATTGACAGCTAGTTGTTTTTTTTATTTTGTTATTAAGTGCACAAGCACCTTTATATGGGACGTTCTGCTTTTTTTAAATTTTAGAAATTGATTTTTAGAATAAATGTGGAAAGTCGAAATAATTATTATGTTTTGGGCAAAATGTTGTTTCCCATTAGGAATTCCGGATTTCACTTTTACGTAACCTTCGGGGAATACATTAATAATGTTTATATTATCACTGCTAGGTACGTAGTATCGTTTTTAAATATTTCAGGCAAACAGCATAATAATAAACTATATCGGATGGAAGATGGTTTCTATAAACCGTCCATAGGATACCATTACCACTGCTAACAATTTAGAGGTAAAAAAGAAAAATCTTTGAGCTAGGTATGTGCCTGTAATTTCTTCGGAATAATGCTGCTTAATGCCTAAGATAGTCTTTAGTATACTTACAGCATGGTATTAGAAAGGTCAGGACAGACCATCAAACTATTTTTTTTTTTAATGGGACCAACTACCGTAACCGCGGAAAAATTATCAACTGTTCCATATAACATTTCAATCGAGTACTCTAGAATAGGAATAAAAAAATGATAAAAGCCAATCATGAACATTTTTTGGTACAGAAACTCAATTAATTAACAATTTTATTTATTGACCGTGTCAACAGCACACAGAGAAACCCTGAGAGGTTTTCGTTGTGTGGTTAAAACCAAACTGTAAATTATATTTTGGAAATAATTAAATATATTTTCGATAATCTTTTTTAACCTTGGTCTCTAAACAATAAAACTAATGTCCAATTTATTTTGGTACACGGCAGACTACGGAGCTATATCGAAAATGTACTGAATTTGACAAAAACTATTGACACATTCTATTACGCACAACGACACCTTCAGGTTTCAAGAAATACCAGTTTTACACTATTGAATCAACTTGTAATTTGATTTGTTTTTACAGCTGCTTTAGGATTTTCTTTTTACCTATACGTACAATGAAATTAATTTTATGACTTCTATAGTCATCAAGTATACACAGCCGTTCTTGATATTGAATGACTGACGTATAATGTATCAAAGTATCATTGGTCTTGAGCAGGACCGGATTAAAAACTTTTATACCTAGGTTTATAATAACACAATACTTAACACTAAATACTAAATATGCCCGCCGTAATTTTCTGAATATTCATGACAAATTATCGAAAATTAACTTTAAAAGGGGGCCATCTTTAATTTTCGATATCTCACTATGATTTTATGGACTTACATTGAAACTTGTTTTTAAAATAAAAACCGTTTTTTATTTTTTTTCTTCTCCGTTTTTTTTATTCATAGTTGTAACGAAACGTTTTCCTCCGTGGAGGGAAACGTAGGTCACAAATTAAATTAAAATAAAAAGGTATTAAAATTAAAAGTTAAAATTAGTAAAAGTTAAGTTAAGTTTAGGACACAGGACAGGCTCGGGTTAGGCAGGAACAGGCACAAGACAGGCTCAGGTTAGGCAGGAACAGGCAGGCAGGGAGTGGAACAGGTGGACAGGCAGGCAGGCCGCAGGCAGCGTGCAGGAGGCTGGGCTGAGGATTATCCCCCTGGAGGTACACTCCAGCCTGTGGAACGGAGTAGAGGTTGTGAGACTTTGTAGATGGAGGCGCTTTGAGGCGCCTCACCTAGCGGGAGGACCGCGCTAGCGTCACAGATGACGGCGGAGGTCTCTCTCGGAGAGTAACGACGTCTAGTGTCGGAGGCCTTCGTGTGCGTGTGCTCGCGGCGTTTTACGCCGCGTGGTTAAGAGTTCGTTAGAAGTGAGCACCTCCTACAGGGCTAGGCAGGAGGGCCGAGCGAATTAAACACAGTATTACACAGTACTAGAATGTTTATTGACATAATCCACTCAGTATCGATAGTTTAAATTACACAATAAAATTAGGACACTCGCGCACGCTAGTTATGCTAGTTTTAAGAGACTAATATTCGAGTAGCTAAGTGTTCAACAAATAAGACTTAAGGGCATAAAAACAGTGACTCCGTCTCGAGTTAAAAATACGACTCTCCGAGGGCTCAGACAAGACCAGTCTTCAAAAATATGAAGACCGTTTTTATCGTTCTGTGTCATATTTTAAACGTTTTTAAAACATATTCAAGTTAATTCTTAATTTAGATATGACCAGCACTAATAAAAACGGCTTACAGAGGAGAAATCTTAGATCTATGCTTATTGCGAAGGTTCAGTGTGTACACCCACTTTATGAGAGAAGATAGAGTGTACTTATCTATGATGTGTTCTGTCTATGTTTTAGAAAAGTAAATTACGACAGATGACAGTTTAAGATGAAAACGTCAGAATATAAATATTCTAAAGTTTTTTACAAAAGGGAAAGATAATAATATATAATCGATTTGGATACTAAAACAAGAGATAATTAAAAGTATGCTTTACAGAGGTAAACAGTGCTATAGAATATAAAAGTGAGTTAAATATATGTGTCATAGAATATTAATAGGAAAATATATCAAAAGGTGGTTTGTTTAATATAATAACATAAAGAAAGAGTAACGTGTTTATATGTAAATAAACTAAAAGATGTGGTTCCAAATAATGGAATACCTACCACATAGTCGAATTTAAAACAAAAAAGTTAGTTAATTCCATAAAATAACTCATAAGCTTTTAGAAATAATAAACAGAATCCAAATCGGGCCGATAACATAGGAGCTATGGCAAACGCTACTAAAACAAAAAAAAATTGAATAACATGAAAAATATTAAAGATAGACCTTTTAAAGTACGATAATTTTTTAAGTATATTCAGAAAAATACGGGCGGGCACATGCGAATGGGCTACATTGTATACCTACCTACCTTCAAATCAAAACAGCAGTATGCTTGGCGGTAGAAATATAAATCCAAACAAATCAAATCAAAAGTCATTTATTCAAACTAGGCTAAGAATCAGCACTTTTCGAACGTCAAAATTACCTGAGATAGTCCCCCAAAAACCCTTCACCACTTCCTAGTGCTTTCGCTGGGAAGAAGTGGCGCAACAAACTCCCCAGCAGCACAGCTGTCTGTTCAATTAGTAATGGTATTGGTAATATTCATCACGCAAATGTATTTTTTTTTATCTAGCGTTCGTTACAAAGAGTACGCTTAGATGTTATGTGGTCATGTGGAAAGGATGAATGAAAGGCGACTATGGAACTAAAGGTATTTACAAGGCAGATGTGAGTGGAAACACCGGGAGGGGAAGTCCTAGAAGGACCAATAGTGACCTTATTGATGACGTTCTTCAGAAAAATCAAATGCTCGCAGTAGTTTCTAAACGTGTTCACTACTTGACCGCCATCGATCAAGTCTGCTTACCTTCGGCTGGTCCGAGCGTTATGTTGTAGACCCTGTCGAGCGCCTCTAGGCAGCGCTGGCGTCCCGATTAGCTCAGATTAGATTAGCTCGATTAGATCAACTTAGTAACGTATTTCCGACATGTACGAGTATAATAACTAAAACTGTTAGCAAACGAAAAATTCCTCCGCATAGCTGTTGACTGGTAATGTACCCAAGAGATTGACGGCATTGCCACGTTGTATATCATTGATAACTTCTAGCCAAGGTAAAATCCAGCCCTTGGGTCACGGGAGGTGTCAACCAGCCGTTTAGAGATTTCGTTGAACAAACCATGAGCACTGGATTCTTTGTTACAAAAAAAAATATTATATTATTATTATTTAGGTATTTACGGTGCAGTAGAATTTAGGCTGCCTTAATACATCCCTGTCATTCAAACGATTTTCTTTAATATAAATGGCAAGAAAATATTGTTACATATTGTGTTTGTATATTACTATATAGTATTGCTGTGTCTAAAAGATTAACCTCAAAATGAAACTATTTTATTTTCTTATAATTTTATTTGTGGGAGTTGTCTACGCTGATTTAGGTAAGTTTCAACAACAAGAAAAGGGTTTAATAAAATTAGCTAGCGAAACTCCGTAGACGTGTTGGGTACCGATATCAAAAATGACAAAATAAAGATTATTTGATTTAAAAAAAAACGAGTCAGCGACCGCTCTGCTAGTATCTTCTGCTTGAAGAATGAGTTGAGAAATTTGTTTTTTGTGTGTTTTTTCCTTTAATTTAATGTATTATGTTTATTAGAGAGATTTGATCCTTATGATTGACTCTATCGATTGGTCCCATAAAAATACAGGGTGTTATTTTTTCGGATTTTAGCCGGTTCGATTCCCGAGTGTGGCAAGCAAATTTTCGAAATATGTTCAGATTTGTTTCTTAAAAAAAAAAAAAATTGCTATTTCCAGTATTTAGACATTTAGAGTACTTTCCCTCCAAGTGGGTTCAAAAATTTCAGCCTGTATATCGATGCCCATCACGTTTGTGAAGTTTACACATACTCGTAAATACAGATTTTAAACTGGTAGTTCAAGTAAACTGCGGTTGATAACACAATAAAAAAAAAAAAAAAAATATCATGTTCAGATATCTATATCACATCTGCGGAGTTTCGCTAGCTAATTTAATTTAACCCTGTATGACTATAGCTGTACCTGCAATAAACTTTTGGCGCGTGGTCAAAATCGGAACTAACACCGCCTTGTTCTTGTTGTTTCAATACATTTCACAAAACAATTTTATCAACAGCACCCCCCGTCGATTCACGACGATTCACTCAACGTCATTCGAGTGCCAAAGATCGAAGCGTAGAAAGGGAATTACTATACTGAAATGACGGCTAAACCGAGGCAGCCAATTTATTTATATAATGTAACCAATTTTTTGTAAAAATATTCTGATTTAAAAGAGTGTCCGTGGAGTTTCTTGCCCGTTCTTCTCCATAGGAACCTACTACGCGTTGGAATGGGCCACTAGCTTCATACTGACTGACCGACCTCTTGACAATTCAAAAGTACCTGTAATTGGTTTATTAGAAATAAATGCGTTGAGTTTGAGTTTGAATAACTTAAAATAATATTTTGATACAAAACTGTTGAACGTCAATGTTAGTCCACGGATAAAGATATCTGGCAATGAAAAAACCAGCTCGAAGAGCGGTGGCCGCCACATACTTACCGTCCGCAATTTACCGGCGAATGACATTACTGAAACGTTATTTTTATGAAAGTATAAGTTGGTGTTTTCCTAGAGAGCGATTTTTGACGCCGTAAAGTCAAACCCTGCTGCCGTCATTTCCATGATAGCCGTCACTGCTGCCGTTATTTGGCGGCCACCGCCATTCTAGGGAACCAAAACTTAAGAAAGGTGGAAGCAGACGAAGACTTGCGTCGTCGAAATGAATATATTATAATATAATAATTGTTTATTCTGTAAATAGGATATAGGAATCACTTTAACACGTCATATTAAAAAAATATTAAAATTAGCTAGATGAGTTCGGCGTTTCCTATCCGACTACTCTGAGAAGAAAGGCCGAAACAAACTCAGAGGTCACAGTCTCTTTTAAAGTCCAGACATAATCTTGGTCAAGCCATAAGAGAACCATGTAGATTAGTGTCTGAAATGGTCTTTTGAGAAAAGAACCACACAGATTTGAGTGGACCTGTCCAGTTAGTGCAAGCATTTGTCAGTAATCGTGGAGCTCAACTCAGAACATAAGGAGCTCAACTCGATAAACAATACCAAAGAAAGGACATTTGGGTAGGCCGCATAAACTACTCAAACTGCCAGCCCATCATTAAAACTAACTGAGAAAGAAAAATTAAAAAAATATCCACATAGACCTCACATTCACAATAATTTTAATAATATAATAGTTTACAAAGTCGAACTCAAATGGCAGGAGGGTGATGATCTAGATATCCATTTCCATTACGAGTATTAATGATGTTTTCTTTTTCAGATCCTATATGCTTGCAACCGTCTGCCACGGGATTATGTCGTGGTTTTTTTACTAAGTAAGCATTCTACATATTTAACGCAATAAAATAAAAAAAACTCTGTTCAGCCAGTGTGGCGGTCGCACTATGGTTCGTCTAGAACAGGTGAACCTTTATGAATCAACGTGTCATTTTTTAAAATAAAAGTTTGATGAGACCATAGTATTCTGTTACCCGCCATTTTACTTAAATTGCTTGTCAATCTTTTTGTTTCAATGAATTCCAACTCTTTCCTAGTTTCAATCCATATTGAACTAAACTGGAAATCAATAGAATAGAATAGAATAGAATATTCTTTATTATGTACACCATAAAAAATACAGATAAAAATGTAGTGATTTTACATAGTGTGACACAATGGGCGGTCTTATCGCTAAAAGCGATCTTTTACAGACAACTTTTGGATGGATTAAAGGGAGAAGGAGAGACAAATACTGCAGGTAGTCAGTGGTGTATCAATCAGCTGCATTTCAAATTCTTCAACAACTAAAATGGAAACCGTTTCGATCGGTGGCGCGCCCAAAATATTTTGGAACGTGCCATCAATGGCACGCTTGCCATTGGTTCGCCACCCCTGGTCTAGATGCTAGTTGGACAAATCTATTTTTTGCGATTTTTGGTTCCCATGGGCTTTCTTATAACCTGATAAGACTACTTGATTTCATATTGGTGTAATGGGAGCCATTTTGAGGGTGGGGGGGGAGGAGGAGTCGTGATTCTAGACTATGTAAAAAAAATCCTTTTAGTACTTAAAACAACTATAATTATTATGAAAATGAAACAAGAAAACAAACAACTATGAGCAATCTGCTGATATCGGCTCATAGCGCAGCTAGTCACAAAAAAGGTCTAGCAAGTAAACATTTGCAATAAATCACGATTTTTTTAAATTACCTAATCTAATTTGTACATAGCGTTGTAAATAAATTTTATATATAATTACACTCTCTAATTCTCGTCATCGCTTATTTCATCCTCTTCTGATGAATCATCAGCAGTATAGTTCTGCAGCTGCATGTTAACATTGGGTCTTTAAGGAATTTGAAGACTTCAACTGTTAGTTAATTGACTCAGGCGTGACTTTGCGGAAATCCATTATAAAATACAATAGACGACGTATATTTAGTAACCTAATCCGCTTAACTATTCTTAAAGAGTCATTAAGAACCCTGTAAGAAATCGACACGTGTTTCATCTCTCAACGAGGCATCTTCAGGATGGCGATTGACTTGTTGCGAACCCGTACCCGACGTGTGGACTCGTCAACGTCACATCACGTTTTGACTCTGCTCTCGAACAGTTACGCGGATTATGTTACTAAATATACGTCGTCTATTGTATTTTAGTTCAACTGTTTTATTTAAAACAGCTTGAAGTTTAATTTCTGCATGAGTTTCAGCCACAAATAAATCTTCCTCGGGAGGGAAACATTCTCTCTTAGCTTTCCGAAGACTATAAATTGATTGAAATACCATATACCCAGCTTTCATGCTCCATTTACGCCTCTGCTTGTAAGAGAGGCTTATTGATTTTGAGTCCCATAATATGCCAAAGCCCTCTTCCTTCGTTAAACCCCTTTGACTGCTGCTTTCACTGCCACTGACACAATTTTTCATGGTTTTGCACTTTTCAGGACTTTCGTTTGCGTCCCTTAAGACCGGTGCCCAGACAATCGCGCTGAGAATTCTACTGCAGCCACTAACTGATTTGTGTCACGTGTACTTAGCAGATCGTCAACTTTTCTTCTTTCCGATTTATGACTGGACTGTTCAAACTCTTTGCTTTAATGGCTGTGCGTGGCGAAGGAACACCTTAAATATGAAGTCTTTCAAATTCAAATACAAAATCATTTATTTGCTAATATTAAACTTGTTAAAAAAAGGGCATAGTTCAACCATATTACGCCTTGAGGCATACAAATCTCAAGCGTTGACTGTATCACAACAATATTATACAGTTACTTGCAACAATAATTTATAATTTAAACACAATTTTGGGTAATTTCACAGTGGCAAATAATAATGAAACATTAGCAAATAATATTATTGTCACTAGAAATTAAAATTTAAATGTCATGTTTTAAATGAGAATGTCAAGATATATTTGTAAATAAATGTTAAAGTAATAATAATAGATAATTTATTAGTGCATTAATCAAGTCACATCAACATATTTTTCCACTCTTCCTTTTTTGACCAAAAAACATCGCGGCACTTTTTGTGAGTGTACCATTTTTTATTGGCACTAAGTGCGCTGATTCACTTCTCTAGAGCCCTCGAAGCATCTTCGGTGATATCGGTTATGTCGTATTTTGAAGATAGCAGACCAAACAGTCCGTTATTCCAGTTGTCTTTGCTCTGTTTAAAAAAAATTGAAAAAAAAAAAGGTCCACAGCATTCCACAGGCTAGATTTACTATCATTTGAAAGAAAAGTTTTAAAGCAACCATAAATGTAAGTGTTAGGTTTGTGACACGTGTTGGCAACGCTTTCCTTGTCCTGGTAATATAAGAATTTGATGCAAAAAAAATAAAAAACTAGCAGTAACTTGCTAGCTTTTTTTTATAAAATAAGATAGTACATACCTTTAACTTCAATATCCATCACTAAATTAAACCAAAACTATGCTAAATCCATGTTTTTTTCAGGTATTTTTACAACGCTACTTCTGGCAGTTGTGAAACTTTTACCTATGGCGGCTGCGGTGGAAATGAGAACAATTTTGACAATGTGTGTCAGTGTCGCAAAGCATGCCGTGCTTAACGAAATAAAAACGTCAATTTGAGAACATTAAGGCGGAAGCGTCAAGGTAGCCCGCGAAATTCAAATTTTGTTACGTTTTTTACAATTTGCAGGTCAGTATCATGTTGTTAGTTGATTTAAATATGATTCGCGGCCGTATATATTTATAGAAATGTAATCTTAAAAATGATCAATACAACTCTCTAAGTTCATTTATTTCCATTGAATGACTATTTAATGAAATCATGACATTATTTTGACGTTTGTGCTTACATATGGAGTTGTATTCCTGATTGTAATGATTTTATCTAAAGCCATGTTTGTTACGGTCGCGAATCATATTTTAATTAACATACATCCTGACACTGACCTGCAAATTGCAAAATACTTAAGAAAATTTGAATTTCGCTGGCTACCTTAGCGCATCCCCCTTAATAGGTATAACCTCGAGGTATTCATAAATTATTGGCCAACTACAATGTCAAATTAAATGTAAATATTGATGAAACTACATAGACATGAAAAAAAAACTTTTTAAACTCATAATTATTCAAGTAACAACAGCCGCACAGGTCGATCTTCAAGGTTAAGCAACGCTTGCCGCGGTCGCTCCGTGGATGGGTGACCATCCATTGCATACCGAGACCCCTCCGTGCCTCGGAAAGCACGTTAAGCCGTTGGTCTCGGCTATCATTTCTAAACACTGACAGTCCTTACGGGGAATTAGAAACCAGAAATCTTGCCAAGGGGTACCGTGTTACCCAGTAACTGGGTTGTGGAGGTCAGATAGGCAGTCGCTCTATGTAAAATACTGGTATTCAGATGCATACGGTTAGACTGGAAGCCAACCCTAACATGGGGAAAAGGCTATGCAATTGATTGAATTCATATTTCAAGTAAGTAGCGGCCGATTAATTTACCTGTAGACTTGAAATTATGAGTTTAAAAAATCATTTTTTATTTATTTTATCATCAAAGGACATCGACGCTATCTTGTCTGTGAAGATTCACAACAGCATTGAATTTGACTTTGTATAGATGCACACTGATCTGTTTTATTTTATAGAATTCATAAACTTTATTGTTATTTATTTCTTGTTTTAATTGTCTTGCTGCTCCTTTATATCTTAACGAAAAAACGCCAAAATAACATAAAATACGTATAGTGATATAGCTCATAGTAAGTAAAACACAGATAAACAAAAAATAAATAAAGCTAACTCCACACAAACGGAGAATAGACAAGAAAAAAGCTGCAACATTTTCTTATTGTGCGCCGCTTGGCAAAGGCAACTACGTTCTGCCTCTCATCATAAACCATGTAAAAATAATACGGAAAAAGAGCGGGATACAGTGCTCTCAGTATAAAAACAGTAAAGGGAAACTGAAGGAAAAAAATGCTCTTACGTGATGCTGAATTGCGTAAAAGTGCTACAAGACCTCGTTCAGTGAGTAAAGGTAAGCATTATGTGTGAATACGTTTATTTATTTATTTTTCATTTATATTTTTTGTCGCGTTCCCTATGAAGCATGTGTGTGTAAATATGAATGGTAGGCTAGGTAGTGATGTGATAAAACAACGGTGCGGCTTAACGAAGATGTTAAGTGTCAAAAAAAAAAAGAGTAGGTAAGTATGCTTAGATGGTTTGGTCATGATGAAGTGAAAGCGACTAACAAAAGGTTTACAAGGCGGACGTGAGTTGAAACGCCGGTAGCGGATGCCCTAGAAGGAAACATAGTGACCTTATTGGTGAAATTCTTCAGGCAATTGCAATGACTTTTATTTTGACAATTTATTCAACAACATTCGTTGCGTTACGCAATGGAAACATAATACGAAGCAATGAATTAGGAATTGCCTACAAAATCTTACGGATTGTGAAAGAAAGTGTGTTGCCGGATAAGGTTATCACCCCCTGTCAAATAGGTACTTCGGTACAGGTACCTAACTTACTTATTGAAACCATAATTATGGCCACTAGCACTTTCAATGGTCAAGACTCAAACAAATTAGGAATAATAAAAAACCACGAACTTAAAAAAAAACAAAGACAACATTTTTAATTGAAATCACGAGCAGAACATTTTTTAACTGCAAAATATTTTTTATGTGAACGCGGCCCAACGCAACCCCATTTAGCCCATAGACAATGGACAATTTATTTTTTTCTATAGCACGCACTGGCCACTAGTTGGGTCACATTTAATAGCGCGGCATAGAATAAAATTTGGAATTGGAATTGATTTTTAATAACGGGAAAATGGTGGTTGGTGTGACTTTGATAAAGTTATAAATGGATTTTATTGATAAAAAATCGTCAACTAATTTGTTTTATGCGACCTTCGACCCTTTTAGTTTTAATTGAACATGAAATAACAACGTTTAAACCTTAACAAATAGGCAGTGAAACCAATAAAAAATATGTCAACCGTTTGCAAAGTAAGATAAGCACGCGGATCGAGATAATTCTATCGAAATGCGGCTGTCAAATTCTTGATCTCCATTAGGATTGACAAAGTACTTTTGGCATAAGTACGAGAGCCCACGACCAAAATAATTGTATCATGGCTGACCATGATACAATTATTTTACTGGCTACCGTAATACTGATTTATGTAGGTACGGTCTAAACCAGTGATATCTTGTGTAAAAAGAGGTAGATAGGTTATTTGGCCAATTAGCCATATTTTCTTCGTTTTGTCTCTTTTTCGCTCCCGATAATTTACGACAAGCCGTCGTACTTCCTCGCATAATCTAATAGTGTGACATTGTGCCGTTTTTAAATATTAAATGTTGGGTAGGTAACCTAATGTACGTCTTTTTACTTATAATAAATCATTGGCCAAAGCCGTATAAAATATTTCAAAAAGCAAAGTCTTATGGAAGTAATTGATATTTGAGTTTTTTGTTTGAAAGTAACAGTTCCGTCGTCTCTACCCCTATAATCTTTGATGCTGGACGACAAACAATCGTGCAGTATAGACTTATTATTAATTGAAGCCACGAGAGAGGAGGGTTGCGTGCTTTAGTAGTCCAGCTGCTTGCCTAGACCAGGGGTCAGATGTTAAGGGCCTTGTGGGTTGGCAGATTACAACAAAAAAAACAAATCAGTAGTTTCCATTTTCGAAAAACTAGTTTTTTTTTACTAGTTAGTAAGTACTAAGGTACGCAAATAAACACAAGTAGGCTGAAAAATACTCCTCCACATTCAAAAATATAATAACCTGTTTTTAGTTTTCGTAGGTAAAAATGTTAAGCAATTTTCAAACACGTTTTTCCCCCTGTAATGAGCACATTTCAAACTATAATTTTCATTCAAAATGATGGTATGGAAAAAAATAGGTGCATGCAAGTAAAAATTACCCTTTAAGTACCTACTTAACATTTTAATTCATTAACTGTTTATTGAATAATAATAAATAATTAAACATTTATTTCTCTTCCACAAAGGCGCTTTAAAAATATAAAGAATACAATATCTGATACGCCCTTTGTCGGACACTGGTATCTGCACTAGGAAAGCCCGTCACACAGATTACCAGGCCCCTCAAAAACAGTGTTTGATTAGTAAATCATAAAGATAATAATTTACTAATTATTTTCACCTTTGGTAGGAGAACACAACAAACAAAAAGAAAAAAAGGTACCTACTAAATTAAAAGTTATTATTGAAGAGTGAGGGTAATAGTGAATTGTGGTGATTTGGTGTTGTGTGGTTAAGTTATTATATTAACTAAATACCTCAATACAGTGCATAAAAAGCCTATGAAAACTATTTTGTCAAAACCAAATGTAAATTACAAACGAAAGTCGCATTTTTAACGAACACTGTATAATTTTTCTTTTTATTGCGGCGTGCTCTGGCAACACTACGTCATGACCCTTCCTATTTTGAATAGTAAGTGCTTCTCTAAAAATTCTATGGTCATTATTTTCTAAGTATGATTTCTAATCTGCGGCTAGGTCCTCTAAGTTTATGGTTTGGGAACTGGACCTAACGGACACATTTGTAGGTTCATTATTCTTATATAAGAGGTATGTGAAATTAAATTAAGGTAGAAAAGATAGCAACAATGACGCAATAACTGTCAAAAAAACAAGGATTGTCGACAAAACTGAAAACTCAAAACTATGAAATAACAGTGTATTTTCTTTTTAATTTTCCAATTGTAGTATCAAAATAGTTATTTATGCTACAAGTGCGGAAGGTAAAAAAAAACAGAAAAGTAAAAAGCACTAGTGAAAAAAGTGACACTTTCCGCACTAATTTACTGCTTGGAAAAGGCTCTTTTCGAGCAAATGCATTGTAAAAATAATTTCATAAAATTTAAATTCAATGATAAATTAAAATTCAAATACCTATAACGTGCTTTCACTGCTGACCAACGCGCAAAGCGTCATCATCATAGGTATACTGGATTTTCCCATATCAAAAATCGTCTAGCGCCTAAAGAAGTTATCACTTCAACAATTTTAACTAGACTGAAGTTACAATTGACTTTTGTTTGACGGAATAACGGACCAGACACTATCAGTAATAATGACATTAGTATACTGTCATTCCTTCCAGTAATGACGTAAAGCTATTAAAATAATTAGATCACATCAACCACCGTGTGGTGGTTGATGTGATCTAATTATTTTAATATGTCAGTAGGTGAGTGGGGGCAAGACGAAAAATGGAGTAACCTTCGATCAATAATGCATTATTGATCGAAGGGAGTAACACAAAAAGTATATTGCCAGATTCAGTGCAATTTTTGCAGTAATGGCAACATTGTTAAGATCGTCATTTTGTTACGTCGCGCACCTCACTCAAACACACACACTTGCAGTGTGTGGTGTGTGTGAAAAATACAAATGTCTGCGCAGCGACTTTTACGCAAGTTAATTGAGTGTTTTAATCTTACCCCGTTTCCTGTAACTTTACTTACGTGGTAGGTACGAGTGCTTTATTGGAATATCTACTCAACATCAATATTTGACGGGGTAGCATGAACATATAGAAGACGAAGATGAAAGAAAGATGCAAAATTTTGTTACGTTATATCTCGATAATAGAATAAAGTAAAGATAAAGAATTTATATGACTGATAATGACGTTTTATTTGCAGTGTAACCATAAGTAATGAAAGGGGAAAGTTTGAGAACCTCTACTTCAATCTTCCCCCGGTGGGGTAAGATTGAAATATATAGAAAATGAAAACGTTTAATCTTTGTTAACAAAAGGTATTTTGACACTACAGATAGTTCAGAGTTTTCAGTGCACTTCAAACTATAGGTTAAGGGCCATCAACAACGTCTGGTATTCATTTGAACGATTTTAGAAACTATTTCGATCTTTCCCCATCGCCTTTTCGTCTTCCCCTTGTTTCATTCTCGTGATAAAAACATTTGATTGAATTTGTTTTTCTGCGTTGGAGCAGATATAACAGGATATTATAAATATGATAGAAAAATATACTCTTTGCTTTTTATTCTCTATAAATATAAATTTAGCATTAGCTAATATGTAGGTAGGTACTGTGCTACAAGACTTCAAACTTCAAATACAACACTGCTCATCTCTTTAAAAAGTCGTTCGATCTTCCCCCCTCTCACTAATGACATTACCTGAATGTAATGTAATTATTACTGATAGTGTCTGGTCCGCTAATAACTTGATTTACAATAAAAGTCATCAAAGGTGACTGACGCCTGAACTTAATAATTTTTAATTTCTGACAAAATCTCAATCCCGATCGTTCGTTGCTGCTTATCGTTGAATTGATCTTCTATCCGTGTGCCAACTCGGCTATCTAATTTCAATCAATTAGAGAAGATGTTTATTTTCAGAAATATTTTTCAGAAAATCGTGGCTTAATTTTAATAGTCGCTCCGGTCGGTCGAAGATTAAGCTATGCTTGCCGCGGTCCATTCGTAGATGGGTGACCACCCACTACCTACATATCGAGACCCCTCCATGCTTCGGATAGCTCATTAATCCGTTGGTCCCGGCTGTCATTCGTAGATTTTTGACAGTCGTTACGAGTAGGCAAAAAGTCTAACAACCAGTCTTACCAAGAGGTATCGTGTTACCCAGTAACTGGGTTGTAGAGGTCAGATAAGCAGTCGCTCCATGTAAAATACTGATATAGCTGCATCCGGTTACACTGGAAGCCGATCACAACATAGTTGGCAAAAGGCTAGGCAGATTGAGTGGCAGAGAGTCGTGGTCGATGTCTGATTTAAATTAAGATCGGAACATTGTAAAACGAAATAAAATCTAAACGATACAATGTACCTCCAAAAATAGGTTTATAAAAATAAATGAAAACGTTTCAGTTGTAACATACATTGTATTTTTACGCGGTCATGTCGTGTCGGCCATTTTGTTCACGTCACTGGTACCGAGCGGTAATTAATTTGTGGGAACCTACAAAAGTGGAAGCGCTATAAAGTGTGGTATAAGTGATATGGGGTAAGCAATTTTGCTAGATTACACACCTAGCGAAATTGCTTACCCCTAATCCTATTGAAATAGCCGTTCTCTTAAAGTTGGCAAACTCAATTCATCAATTGCTTATTGGCAAGCTTCACCTGTGTGTTTGTACCATAATAGGAAAATAAATACCCTAAAACATTACCGTACGGACACTCTTATAGCAGATCAATCAATATATCTTCTACAGCTAGTTACAGCCGGTTTGTGTAAAATTAAAGTTCTGACTCACTCACTAACTGACTCATCAACTCCCAGCCTAAACCCTTGACAGTTGGCTGACATTTTTGATACGTGGTGACTCACAACAGTGAGTCACCACGTATCAAAAAATAGAATATAGGCCTCCCCTCTGTGAGAAACATCTCACAGAGGGGAGGCCTAAATTCTAACAGTGGTAACATTATAGGCTGCTTATGCTTACGAACTCTAGTGTCAATTGTGTGCATAGCTCGCAAGTTTAGATAAACAAATAAATATCTTGATCAATCTAGATTTATTTCGCGTCTCCCTTTTAACTTGTACCACACACAAATCCGAATCAAGTGTCGATATATTAACCGTCGATATGGCCGACCTAAATGGCGCGCAAAAAAATGTTTTTTTTTAATATGCCACCGAGAGGCACCGAATCTACCGCGTAGTGCCAACTTTGAAAATGGAACTCCATTAATTAAGTATTGGAAGTTAAATATGGGAACAGAGGATTTAATGGATGCTGTTTTCAGAGAAAAGTTTTTTCTCTAATTGCCTCGTAGTCAAGTGGCCACATGCGTAACTGAGGACGTCATGCTCAGCAGCAAAAGGGTCCTAGATTTAATTTCCAGATTAGGCAAATTGTGAAAAGTGCTATTAGGTTTTTCGAATAGGAATAGGGATGACGCCTGGGTAAAAAAAAAAAATCTAATTATTCCGTCAGGCAGATAATAAAAAAATATTAGACACGTATTTTTTGGTTTATCATATTAATAAAAAAAATACGTAGATAAAACGTATTTTAAGTTGGGGAGTGGGGGTCGCTACATCACTAGTACGTATAAAATCTACATACTCGTGACGTCATGGCACATTATAACTCAATGTATCGCCGTAATCTTTACATTACGCGAAAAAATAAAAAATTCTTGTCCAAAATTTTTTTATAATCTCAAAGACGGACTAAAAAAAAATCTTTAGTCATCGTCCCTATTCAGTAGCAGCTCAGAACTAGGATTTATGCCCGGCATATCCCGGCTCGTGGCTAAATAACAACAGCCGCACGGGTTTATATTCAAAGTTAAGCAACGCTTGCCGAGGTCGGTCCGTGGATGGGTGACATACCAAGACCCCTCCGTGCCTCGGAAAGCACGTTAAGCAGTTGGTCCCGGCTGTCATTCGTAGATCTTTGACAGTCGTTACGGGTAGTTAGAAGCCCAAAAGTCTGACAACCATTCTTACCTTGGGTTACTGTGTTACCCAGTAACTGTATTGTAGAGGTCAGATAGGCAGTCGCTCCATGTTAAATACTGGTATTCAGCTGCATTCGGTTAGACAGGCAGTCAATCGCAACATATCTGGTTGGAAAAGGGCTAGGTAAACTGCTTTCGCAATTTATTTGCCAAACATGTAAACAAACACGAGTTTTATGAAAAACAACTGTAATGCCTACATGTAAGGTTCAGTTTGCACTACAACTTCATATTATTTATGACTTTTTCAACAATACTAGTCAGTCTAATATCAACTTTATTTACACCAACATAAAGTTGATGTTTGTTTAAGTGGAAATAACATCAATTGGAAACAAGAATTCAAAGAGACCTTAGATTGATTGCTTGATTAGCTTTCTAAAATTTCTCGTAAAATATAAATTCTCACGCATTGTTCTCATTTAAAACAAAGTTTTTTCTACTTTAATTATTTTCTATTGCATGTTCTAACAACAAATCATTTCTATTCACGCCAATCATTTCATTTCAATTTCAAACATGTCAAAAATCATTGGACCTTTCATTTTTATTCACACCAGAATTTAATAAAAATAAAATTAATAAAAACATTCAGTCGACTGATTTTCAACAGCTATTATTATCCCACAACGTCACTAGGCAAGACAATAGTGCCAGTTATTAATAGTACGTCATAGACAAAAGACTTCTCTATGGTTGAACGCCTCTATGATATGGGGGCTAAATAATAGGGTGTTGATTTGAAGTTTTAATAATGTGAAATATCAAACGGGAATGGGAAAGTACCATCAAAGACTGTTGTACATTCAGGGAACTTGACGAATTCAACTAACTGTCCGATTATAAAAAAAAAACAATTGTCATGTTTTTGACAGAGGTTGCCAAATTCCGTAAATTGTTTAGCAGAATAACTTACTACATCAATTTGCTGAGTTATAGCCAAACAGTACCAACCATGGAATTAGTATGTAGGTGCTATATTATGTATATTGGTACGTACTAATTCCATGGATTTTTCTATACTATTTCAGACAGTTTTCACTAAAGAGGTCACTACTTTATTACACAGTATAATACAAACCTTTAGTCCATTTTACGACTTGTTCTTGATAGACTGATAGAGTTAATAAACCCTAGACTGCTCTCTTTTACTACCAAATCAGTAAAAAAAGAAATAAAAAGGGTCGCGAAACCAACTAAAAAACAATAAAAACCGACCTGAGACTCCACAAAAAAATAATTTAATTTTTTTATTACCATTTCCTAACCTTTTACGAGGTATATTTTATTTCGCGCCATTTTTAACGTCAAAATAAACGAATTGCCTCCAAAAGTGAATAAGGTTTTCATTAAACAAGATATCTTTTTCTAATGTCCTCAAAATGCGTCGCCAAGATCCTATCTCGACCTTTCATAAGGTTCTCCATAGACATTAAAAAAAATATAAAGAGTTCTTAGGAAAAACTTGAAGATTTTCCTTCGGAGAGGCAGGAGTAATGAATACTTATATTATGGCGGATGCGGTATTATTTGTATTTTGAGAAAAATCAACCTTGTATGAGATTACTATATTTTAATCAGAATTAAAATTATATGTACTGTACATAAATAACAACTTATATATTATTTAAGACAACTCAAACTATCAACAAACTAAAATATGTTGTAAAAAAATTCGCTGTCGACTGGTAGCACCCAAGAGACTGACGGCATCAGTGGCGGTCCCCCCATAGAAGCCGAAAAGCCCGGCTTGCCTTAAAAAGTGAGCCCACCAACAAAAAAAAAAAAATTATAAAAGCAACCAAGTCAATAATCATCTCGCAAGAATTGATAAGAATAATACCTAACATTAAACTCCGCGCTGCACTGTGTCAGCCGCGCGCTTTATAAGCTACGATGCCAGGTTTACGTACTCAAAGAATAATATTTAAATTCCGCGCCGTTTTGCATCACGCACCGTTGCCAACTATCTCGGATGCAGTTGCGATCTCGCTCTAACACTATAGCGATAAGTAGGACGCGAGATCGCATCGTAAATGAAAACATAATTTTTATTCTTTCTCGCTCGCACTTGTGTTGGCTTTTATGAGGCTTTTTTACCACTCTTCTTTCGCATAGAAATAGTTAAGTTTGTTGATACCATTAGTATGTACCTATTTCGCAAAATGTTCTAAATATTAAGCCCGGCTTCTGATTTTTTTATGAATGGAACGAATCGTGCGTTTGATTATGAATAGTAGGAGTAATGACGTGGCAAATTTGTTCAAATTTGTTTTGAGCGGCTAGGTACCTGGTGCACTTTTTTTCGCTTTGATATTTTTTCATTTTCTGTGAATTTAAGTGTTGTGATTAGTTTTGAAGTGATTAAAAAGTTTCTTATCATTTAAATGAATTCGGAAACGCATGCAATTGTTCCTTGTGAAGGACTAAAGTGTGCAATCCTTACTCGGAAAGGTAAATACTTTGAGTTTTACAGACAAATATAATCTCGATAGTTATTGTGGCGATTTCATTCCGCGCTTTTGTTAGTGATTATAGTGTTATTTTATCATCAAAATGGGAATTCGGAAACTGTGTTCGAAAAGGTATGTAACTTGAGTTTTTCGACAATAAGTAAATCTTTACTTTACCGTAACCAACCTCAAATTACTGTAGATACTTGTTTCTCGGAAATAAAAACAAGTATTTTTGTCAGTCGAAAAATAGATTGAAATAGGCATTCGATTGTTTATTAGACAACTTTAGGTAGGTAGCTGGTGCCATGAAAACACATAATTAAGGTAAACGCGGGTGAACTCGACAGTGACCCAGAAGTCGTCAAATTATCTAAAATCGACAATAATTTTTTCTACTAAACATTAAACTGGCCGATTTTTATGGCAACATATTTTTGGTAACATATTGCACAATTAAAATAGCAACACTGAGTTGCAACTGTAATGGCGTCAGAGATATTCTACATTGAAAGTGTCTCCAAGAAAAAAATAGTTTTTTTGAAAGTTTAGCTATTAAACGTAGCACTCGGCTCGTGGTTTTGTGTTTCTATTTGTGCAGCTTCAGTGGGGCGTACGGTAAGTCTGATTGTTTTATGAATTAGTTAAGTTAATTTGCTAACGATATTACATGATATTTGGAACACTTTTATCATAAAAGTATTATTTTTCGTATGTGACATCTATTGGTACCCAAAAAGTCCTACTTGACCTAGAACTCGTCATTTTATGTACTATTGTGACGATTACTGGGACACGCTTTATAGGTTGTCTCTAAACTCGTCTTATTGTAGATATTTTTGTGTTTTATGCCACAAAATGGGAATAAAACTATTATCGGGACCGTTAAATAGTTGTTAACCCCCTTGTGCAATCATATTTAAAGGTTTGGCCTTCATTTGACGATAAACGGGGTTTCTCTTAAGCTGTTTCTTAGGGGTATTATTACTTTATTGACGAGTTCTAGGTCTTTCACGTGTTTGTCAATTCGACGAGATTTATTATGAGACTGGGAATGGTTTGTGCTTGCGTCTCTTTGTGCCGCTGCGCGCTGTGGGCCTCCAGCACTCGCTTAAGGACACGTGATAAGTGTCTTAATCCTGGCCTGAAATCAGATTGGGCCGGTAACATGAACACTTGCATGCAATTTTTGAATGGCACTATTTGAGCTTTCTTTATGGCATGCGGTTATTGTTCTTGAACGTTCCACAAACTTAAACCATGTAAATGGGGCTTATCGTTATGTATCATTTTTTTATTTTAGATTGTCGTGATGCATGAACATAATTTTTATTACAGAAAATTATGGCTGAAAAGCAATACAAGCAGGAGGATATGTCAAAAGCCATAGAGGCTGTACGTCAAGGGGTCACAACATCTTCTGCAGCAAGACAATTTAAAGTGCCAAGGACCACCTTGATTGACAAAATTAAAGGCCGTAGTTCGATCGGCTGCGCTAAAGGACCACTCTCCGTTTTAACCAAAGAAGAAGAAAATCATTTAAAGACTTGGTTAATTTTCATGGCAGAAAATGGGTTCCCTGTAACCAAAGATCAGTTGTTAGATAGCGTAAAATTATTAGTTCGCAAACTCAACCGTAAAACTCCATTCACAAACAATAGGCCAGGTCGACATTGGTTCGAGTCATTCATAAAACGCAACCCTGAAGTGGGTCAGAGGGTTTCTCAAAATTTGACACAATCTCGTGCTTTAGTTAAGGAAGAAAATATTCGTACCTGGTTTAAAGAAGTCCAGGACTATTTTAGTACTGCCCAGCTACAAGCAGCTTCTGAAGACCCTCGCAGAATTTTTAACTGCGATGAGAGCGCCTTTTTCTTGTCCCCGTCAGATAACAGGGTCTTAGCGAAACGTGGCTCTAAAAATGTTTACAACATCATACCTAGTGGTGAAAAAGAGTGCGTAACAGTTCTCGTAACAGCTAATGCGCTGGGTGAATTGGCACCACCGATGGTTCTTTTTAAACTAAAGTCTATACCACACAAAATTTCAAAATCAGCACCCAACGATTGGGGATTAGGGCACACAAACAAGGGCTGGATGACAGGCGAATCCTTTTACGAATATATAACTAATGTTCTCTACCCTTGGGTTATAAGAAGTGGCATCCAGCTACCAATAATATTTTTTTTAGATGGTCATTGCTCACATACAACTCTACCATTGAGCAATTTTTGCCGAGAAAAAAAAATAGTACTCATCGCACTCTACCCAAATGCTACCCATATTCTCCAACCCATGGATGTAGCAGTTTTTAGGCCTCTGAAAAGGATATGGAGAAATGCTGTGTATGACTGGCGAAATGAGAATCACTTTGTGAAACTAAAAAAGGAATATTTCTGTCCCTTGTTGGACAAGTCCCTAAAACTATTGGACCAAAACTCCATTATAAATGGATTTCGTAAATGTGGACTGTCACCATTTGACGCAAATAACGTCGATTACACTAAATGTGTCACAAGCCAGTTAAGTCAGTCCACCCAGAAAACAAATGAAGCTGATGTTTCTTTAACACAGTCCAACAGACAGGCTCACTTAAAATTTTTCGAGTCCCAGATCAGCCCCAGGATACTTAAAGTTTTTAATAAGAATAAAATGTCAACATGGAACGGAGACAAATCATTGGACGGATTGTTTACTGTGTGGAAGTCTATGACCACTCAAATTACCAATAGTTCTGGAGACAACCGCGATAAAGAGAATATTAATAGCTCTTCGGAAGTTAGAGATATCGAAACACTAACAAATGAAGCTATATCTATTTCAAAACAAAGAACTCCTCCTCTTAGTAATAGAATTCATGAAGATGATAACGAATCATTGAAAGATTTTGGCAATTTTACAGGATTAAGTGACTTAATGGACTTTTCTTTAAAGGATTTATCCGAATTTAAATTTACTGCAAATATAGAAAACGAAGACCAGGCAGCAAATGAAGGACAGGTAGAATTATACGAAGTTGTAAATGGAACACTAAGTCAAATGAGTTCTAACGCAATTGAGACAAGCGACACAGAAATTCCAATATTTGTAGAGCAGATTCCAAACTTTGAATTACGCGAAACAATAAGTAATCCACTCATACCAGCAGGAAAAATAATTCGAACGGTAGGTTCAAACCCTATTTATTTAATGCCTCTCAATAGAATATCACCAATGTCATGTGGCGATATCTCTTTACCTGTATCTTACAAAGACAAAACTAAGGTAACATCGACAATCACATCTTCTCCCATCACAAGGACTGCTGCTGGAATGACAGAAAATACGACTCGACACGACGGAACGGAGTGTAGTTTAACCGCGTCGCAATCACAACCACCTATACCTATTTACCTAACGCCTCGATGTCAAATATCGCCAATGTCCTGTGACGATATCACTGTAACTGTACCTTCCAGAGCAATAACTAAAGTGACATCAACTGTTACATCGTCTTCCACATCAATAACTTTTGCTGGAATTACAGAAAGTACTGCACGAGATGATGAAACGGATTTTTCATTAACCTTGCCGCAATCAAAACCACCTAACCCTATTTATTTAATGCCTGGCAGTCAAATATCACCTATTTCATGTGACACTCACACATCATATTCCTCGTCAATAAGCAATGCTAGAATTACAGATAACACGACACGACACAACGGATCAGACTGTAATTTAACCATGTCACAATCACCACCACCATCTGAGGAAACAAAAGAAAAATCTAAAAAATTCTATGGTAACCTTCTGATTCCAACGCCTTTCAAAGAGGCTTTATTTTGGCCTCCTCATCTAAGCCAGACCCAGACAACCAAATCAAAAATAAAAATACCCAGTGTTGTGACCTCAGACCGGTGGCAAATTTTTGAAAAGCGAAAGATAGATGCCAAGACCGAAAAAGAAGAATGCAAACGGAAAAGGGTCGAAGCTAGAAAAACAGCAAAAGCTAAAAAAGAACAGACACATAAGAAAGCAACAAACAAGAAAGCAAATAGCACTTCAACTCAGGAAGTAAAAAAAGATGATTGGTACTGTCGGTTATGTCAAACAAGTTCTGAAACAGACATGATACAATGTCTAAGCTGTGAAATCTGGTACCATACAACTTGTGCAAAAATCGAACCGTCACAAATAACTTTTCATTGTGTCTATTGTAGCGCCCAGCCATAATAATGTTTTGAATATTTTAGTGTAGCTTTACTATAATATAATGTTTCATTGATATTTTTGTTTTGTAGGTATACGATTTTATATTTTATTTACTACTAATCACTTCTGCTTCTCAGCACTTTCGTGCAATGTTATTTTATAATAAATAAGCATTATGCTATGCCAAGAATAATACTTAGTTTAGGTGTTTTTTATCTGACTGATTTAAGTTTAAATTGCTGTCTGATTATGAATATTTTAAGGTGTGCAAAAGTATTGGGTATAAAGGCACTATCTCACCGGGAACATCCGCAAAGTAATGTATCAATCCAAGATTCGTTTGGATATTACCATTACCGCGGTTCTCCTCAATTACTGATTTAAGCTCGAATCTGAACTGTTACATTACAGGCATACGCTCGCGGGGAGGGAGCGCCTTTAGATATTAAATGCTTAATGATTATTTGATTAATTATCGCGGAAGGTAAAGCTATCTGTAAAATAATTATTAGAGAGTTACAGTTTAGCAACAAGCCAATAAGAGGGTTTTTATTTTTTGTTTTGTTATTTTTTATTTTTTTTTATTGCGAAGTGGGCCTGCTTTTGACCTTAAACGTATGTTTAGTAATTATACTTGTGTGTATGAATGACTGATGATGAAAAATTTCACGAATGAGAAAAAACTTATTATAAAATTGATTCTGATAAAACCTGATTCTGTGATTATGATCTCATTATTTTTTTAATGAAAAATATATAAGAATTTGATTTATCTTGACGTTTTTATTACCTACTTGCTCTGGTTCCTGTTTACACAACTTTTAGTAAGTAATTTCTTGGGATTTGGTCTTCTACCTATTGTTACTAAGACTTGTCACTCATATCAGTCAATCACAATTTTTTTAAATATGTTCTCATCTTGATCTTTAATTTCTAGAGCGGAGAGTTCAAATTAGCATTAAAAATTGACGACTACTGGGTCCTTTTGGCGAGTATTAGTACAAATCTGACGACAACTGGTACAAATCGCCCTTTTTTTACATTTGCTTAAATAAGTATTTATTATAACTAAAAATTATAAAAAATTGCTACATAAATAGAATAACGGATAAATTTTCTATTTTTTCTTACAAAAAGTTTCATTCTACATGAAATACTTTTCACACAGCAGTGCTTCAAAGTCGATGAATATCAAAATCTGACGAGTGTTGGTACTTTTACCTTAGTGTTGTTTGCAAGGCTCGGATACCGGTTAAATTTTCAAACCGTTATTATGTACTTGACGCAAAAACCTTTACATTCGGTTTCGTTCGCATAAACCGGTTTTTTTAAACCGGTATTTGGAAGAGTATTTGCATAAAGATTTTTTCGGATTAAACGGTTTAGAACTACAAAAACCGGTTAATACGGGCACGATAAACAAACGTCGCGCGCTATTCGTACGTCTACATACCGCGGCGCTATGTACAGCATCCTTACAAGTTGCTACGCGTTTACCGACATGCTGTTCGTCAAATAAACCGGTTAATATAGGTTAAAATAAAGTTCTTAAAATGTTCACGTTCTTAAGAAAAGTTCGGAGGAATACCGAAATAAACCGGTATTAACCGGTATTTCATAAACCGGTTCCGAGCCTTGGTTGTTTGTATGGCATTTGTAGTTTTGGTAAACCACTGAAAAACAAACCCTATGTCCTATTATTATAATAACAATAAGTTCTCATTGAGATCACAAAACACAATAATTTTCGTATCGAAGAGATTCTTCATAGGTGTTTTGAAATAAAGATAAGAGTTGGCTATTGTCATTATGATAAATTATAAAAAGTTATTTTGGTATTATCTCATGTTAACATTTTCAATTAAACTCATAAAATTATGCGTACGGCAATAGAACAACAAATCGATCATTTGTTGGGAGCCATCTAGTGAATTTTGATTGAAAATTTTAGCATGTGACAAGTGCATATGAAATAAGGTAAAAAGATTCGGCTAAACGGTGTGTTTACGCGCATTCATTCATATAGATGGCGCTTATGAAAATTACATACTAATGCTTGATAATACTTATTTAGAACTCTTCGCATTTTATAAAGGTTTTCTAATAATGTTGTACCATGAACAACATATGAAAAATCTGTTGGCTTGCCCTAATTTTGACGCCATGGCACGCCGCTGGACGGCATTACCACGTTGTATGGCAATGCTTAGCCTCTGGCCAACGTAAAAGCCAGCCCTTGAGTCACGGGAAGTGACAACCAGCCGTTTTGGAAATTTGTTTAAAAAGAAACCCGAGGGTTAGATGATGTTCTCATTTTGCTAACAACTTAACTTCACAACTTTTCTTCTAATCTTTACTTTCGAGTGTGTGTGATGTTCAAATGTGGAAACCAATCAATCTTCCCATATGTAATAGCTACAATTTAATTTTGTAACCAAAACCAAGGCTAAAAGTCACCCAGAGGGCAATGGAGAGGGCTATGCTTGGAGTTTCCCTACGTGATCGATTCCGAAATGAAGAGATCCGCAGAAGAACAAAGGCAGTACCGGCGTTAGGGTAGGGCGCGGTTGGGCGACCGCCCAGGGCGCCAGGGGTGACGGGGCGCCGAAGGTGCCGTGGAGAAGCACCCAAAGTACTAACTCTTCAGGCACCAGAGGTAAATACCTCTGGTGCCTGAAGAGTTAGTACTTTTAAATCAAATCCCTAACAAGAAAAAAATAGGTTATCAGTAAGTAAAAGGCAGTTTGTTGAGTTGGAAAACAAAAAATTGCCGAGGTAACATTCGGTGCCAGTCGGGGGACCTCTTAGATTAAAAGGTGTTCCATACAGCGACACAGCGGTCGACAGCAATGACAATTTTATTTATCTGTTTAGTTTATCTAATGCAACTTGCTTTTTATTACTTTTAATTCGTTTTTTGACAGCGCAGTTGTGTTTTGTATTTTTTTTGTTGTAAGAATTTACAAAAGAAAATTTGTCCTATCCGAAACGGGGTGCAAACACTTTCGAGCTCGCCACGCTCGCTCTTTGATCCTGCTTAAGTCGACAAAATATCTCATATTTTTGTATAGATGGACAAAAAGAAACTTAACCCTTACGAGGCGGAGTGCTAAAAATTTTCGCCCGTCTTTACTCCAAGAGTGGAGGGGCGCCGCAGAAATCTTGCCCAGGGCGCCTGTTATGTTAAAGCCGGCACTGAACAAAGGTAACTAAATTAGCCCAAAGAATTGCTAAACTTCAGTGGCAATGGGCAGGGCACATTGTTCGCAGAACAGATCGCCGATGGGGCCGAAAGGTTCTGGAGTGGCGACCGCGTACTGGAAGACGTAGCGTTGGAAGGCCTGCCTCTAAGTAGACCGATGACCTATGTGGCGGCCGCAGGAATCCGCTGGATGCGAGAAGCACAGGACCGGTAGGTTGGGGGAGGCCTATCCAGCAGTGGACGCCTTTCGGCTGTAATTTATTTATTTTATTTTATTTTATTTTATTTATTTATTTATTATTATTATTATTTATTTATGATGAACCAAAACCATTACTTAGATTTGTTTTACATAACTAATCTATATACTCGTATATAAAAATCAATTGCTGTTCGTTAGTCTCGCTAAAACTAGAGAACGGCTGGGCCGATTTAGCTGATTTTGGTTTTAAAATGTTTGTCATAGTCCAGGGAAGGTTTAAACGGTGAGAAAATTAGGGTAGGTAGGGTAGGTAGGGTAGGTAGGGTGGGTAGGGTAGGTAGGGTGGGTAGGGTAGGTAGTGTAGGTAGGGTAGGTAGGGTTTAGTGCTACCCGTGCGAAGTCGGGGCGGGTAAAGCTAGTGTAAGATATATTTAAACAAATACTTCAAGTTGACATTTTCTTGAAAACTTAAAATCTTGCACTCAGACCAAATTAGGTGCTAGTTTGTGTGCCCGTCAGTCAATATGGAGGGACCATGGTCTACAAAAACAAAGCGTTCCGGGAGTGACACATGCTTATGTCACTATCCAGTTACCACTATGTATATTGCAACAAAACACGAATGAAGGAAAGATTTTCAGTCACCATTCTGTTATAAAATATATACAAAGCATTTAAATAGTCGTTTCGTTTGTCTAATCAAACGAAACAATTCAATTTAAACATATACCAACGTATTTGTTTATTAAAACCTCATTGTTTTATTGTATTCGCACGGGTAATAAAGGTCTTTGGGGAGTTATTATTACACACTACTGGTAACACAGATGTGATGACGTAGACTTGTGTTTCCCACGTGACCATTATGTCTCGGAATGCTGTACCTGGTGAAGTTTATTATTATACCATGGTGGGAGGGACTAAGTCTTGGATTTCAAACCTACCTGCATAAAAGTTTAATACTGTATATCAACAATTTGCTACGCAATAGGTTATTTTTGCCACCTCAATGTATACGTATCTAGTTATTTAACAAAATCCTTGCTCCTTCCATCTTGACGGGCATACAGTTTGTAGCATTTAAGTAGGTCATTAATAAATTTTACTATCACGGCTTAATAATAAGGGATACCCTAAACAATAGGGACAGTATTTTTTCTCTAAAATACAACTAAATTCAAAACAATTGTTCCTTTCTTACTTCCTAGGCCCAAAACTTCGAAGCACCGTAAATAATGTAGGTATTATTGCATATTTCTCGAATATAAAGTCGTCCACCGTCCGCCATCTTGGTTCCCTCAATGAGGCAATACAGCTGAAGTGTTGCCCACTTAGAAAAATGTTGCCAAGTTAAATTAATACTTCACGCTACGCAGTGAAGAGGGTAGGCTGGTCATTTTGTGTTCCGATATGGAAAATATATATCATGAAATATTTTTGAGTTATCGAGAGGGCATTTTTTTGAAAAATGTTTTTGAGAGGAATGTGCTAAGTTGGGTCTTAATGAGGGCGGCTTGTTTCGATACTTTTGAGGACAAATTCACACTTCAAAAGTGCTGATAAGAATATTTTCTCTGCGATAGAATATTATAGCTTAAACTGTCGACGCTGATTGACGTAGACGTTAAGAGTGCTAAGCAATATGATATAGAAATGAAGATGTTCTCTAGACCGCACAACAACTAAAAAAAAGGTCTTATTCGCTTCAAGAAACTTTCTTTTTATAGTTTTTCAGAGATGATTTCGAACTGCTGAAATAAATGGAGCGATGAGTCAAACCCTTGAAAACATTCCTTCTGGATAATATTTGCTGTTATTTTTCCCTGAATATTTATACAAGATGTTCCTTATCATATCCCATAATTCTAGGGTATTCATGAGACCATGCCAAAGAATCAAATGGTTTAAGAATAATTTTGTAAATAATGTTTTTTTCGTTTTCATTTTCATAAAAAATAATTCAACAATGTCACGATTATTTATGTAAATACCCTTACGTAAAATATGATAATATCGCATTTTCTTAGCTTTAAATATGAATGATTGGTTTGAATGAAAATGATTTACTTGTATCTTTTTTTTATAATTTTTACTCTTTTTCTTTTCGTGTGGTTATTGACAAACCTGGTGTCAAAGTTTTAAAGCCGCCCATGGGCCTCTGACTTGGCTTAACATGCCGTCGAGAAATATTTCTCAGACATGCCGATTTCCTCACGATGTTTTCCTTCACCGTTTTTGAAGCAACTGATAAATTATACAATACGCACATGAATCCGAAAAGTCAGAGGTGCGTGCCTTGGGTTCGAACTCGAGACCTATGACTTGGTAGTCTGACGGTCACACCACTATCACTGCACTTTACTCTTTTATTTTTCTTTACTTTTTGCACTTTACTTATAGCTTAAATAACCTTATAGATAAAAAAAAGCTTTTATTACATTTCAATTCGATTATAATAAAATCATAAATTATTGTTTACTTAATACTAATATATTACAGTTAGTACAGTAGAGAATTGATTAAATCATTTTTTTATAATATTAGTTTAATGTTCTTCACATTTAAATTAATATTATAAAAACACACACAGTTAGAAATAAATAATTGTAAAATGGAATAAATTATACATTGAAATTATTATTAATTATTATTGTGAGTACATTGATTCATAATTAAATAGTTAGTAGTTTTTATTTCATTATACCTTAGAGATAAGGGGACATCACAAATAACACGTTGTGTATACAGGTTGTCTCTGATAGTATGGATCAAATCAAATAGGGGAGCTGAAACAAATGAAAATTTGAAACTTAGATTTTTTTTTTAAATACGACCTCCTTGTAAATAAAATTCTGTAACTTTTAATCCAATAAGAATATCCCAGTAATTCATACCTCCAAAGAATCTCTATGAGTTGGGCAAGTTTTTCTAGTACGTGGTCAACTTTCGCGAGTGTAAAATTTTCCCATGAAAATCACTCGGAAATTAAGTAAAATTTTTGCCAAACCAAAGCCTTTGCAGTAAGTAAATGTTTTTTTCTTATTGAACAAACGTTTTCTACAAGGTGGGCCAAAAGAAATCACCCTATTGGAAGATCCTCTCATTTTTACAAATGGCCGCCAATGTCAAATCTGTTTTGACATTTGTGGACTAGGCAGATGCAGAATACAAGTGAACAAGCCATGGAGCGATACACTCCCCAAGAACGCGTAATAATCGTGTCTATTTTTTTGCGTAACAATTCGTATGTGGTGTTGGCGCAGCGCGAATTCCGTCGCCGATTCCCCGGCCGTCCGACACCGACTGCGCAAACACTGCGCCGTTTGGCCACCAACCTTGAAGAGTATGGGACCACACGAGACGTTGCCAAGAGTGGCCGGCCCCGGAGCGCCCGTTCTGCCGAGAATATCGCCGCTGTTGCCGAGGATGCCGAGCTGTCGCCGGAAACATCGGACGAACGACAACAACAGTGGACGGTGCGCGCTATAGGCCATGTTGACCGAGTTTTTTTCTGCCGCAATTGGACGAATTAGGACTGAGGGACATGTGGTTCCAACAGGACGGAGCAACGGCACACACTGCGCGAGCCAGAACCGATATTCTGAGGGCAGCGTTCCCGGGTCGCCTCATCTCTCGTTTTGGCGATTTGCACTGGCCCGCAAGATCGCCCGATTTAAGCGTTCCAGACATTTTTTGTGGGGTTTTTTGAAGTCCCGTGTTTACGTGAACAAGCCCGAGACTCTGGAAGCCCTCAAGGACAACATTCGACACGAGTGCGAGGATCTGTCGCCCGAAGTTCTCGCCGAAGTGATGAAAAATGCCATAAAATGAGCCCGTATGGCAATCAATTGTGACGGCGCCCATTTGGCCGATATAATCTTCTCGACTTGACCAATAAAATTCTAAAGGTTCAAATAAACATAATCAAAAAACAGAATCGAAGTTTTTCATTTAGAAAAAAAAAGAAAGCCAAGCAACATCGGATGACTTCTTTGGCCCACCTTGTAGCTGCGTTAAATTATTATCACAGGAATGGCCCACTCTTCTACAACGTCGTGAAAAAAACAAAAATAACGTCCTAAATTGATAGCCCTGATAGTGATCCTTTGATCTATATGCGAAGTGATTGAGAAAACCAAAAATTTGTCATAACTTTTGAACCATAAAAAATTGCACTGACATTCTCAAGGTCAAAAAGTTTAGAAATCACCTTACCCACGCACCTATTCGATTTGATCCATACCTTCAGGGACATCCTGTACATATTATTATTCTGTATTTTAATCAATCTGTTCGAGTTCAGTCTGTCAGTATTACCCTACAGACTGATTAAAATACGAAATAAACCCTTAAAGCATCCCAATTATTATTTAATACAATCTATAAAACACACTTTTAATTTAATACTTCTTTTCATTATTTATTAAAAAGATACACTCACTCGAATTCCCTTTAGCACCTCTAAGGGCCCCAGCTGACTAGCTACTTTTAGCATCGGCGATCAGCGATTTAGCCGCTTTATAGAAGCTAAATGCATCAGTGCAGTCGCAAAATCACCGATCGCCATTGGTAAAAGTAGTTAGTCTGCTGTGGCCCTAAATAAAAAAAAGTTACAAACCAAAGAGTCTTTGACACATTAGATCAATGGTAATGTGTGCCGACCTCGTCATGTACAAGTCGTGATGGTAAACTAATGACGTAGGTAATGAAATGAGCTCATAGCACTTGCGATTGTTGCGAATATATAGATGTCTATAGAGTGACGTAGGGGGTCGTATTCATAGTGTTGGTTAGAGCTTGTCATCTTGGGACGCTGTAGGATTTCTAGGCCCGTTTTAGTCGTAGGGATATGCGTTCACGTTTAGGAAGGATGAAGGGTTTGTCGAAATCCCCACGAGATGACCGTCTTTATCATAAACTGATTGGCTTCTGGATCTTTATTATGGTTACTAACATTTTTGCATAATTTGCAATACGTGGCGGTAAATATGACATAAGCAACCTGCCTTTTCCCAACTTTGTTGAGGTCGGCTTCCAGTCTAACCTGATGCAGCTGAATACCAGTATTTTACATGGAGCGACTGCCTTCTGACCCCCACATCCAGTTACTACACAATATCCCTTGTTACTTCAGAGTTTTGGGCTACTGACTACCCGTAACGACTGTCAAACATCTACGAATAATAGCCCCCAACGGCTTAACGCGGGCTTTCCGAGGCATGGAGGGGTCTCGATATGTAATGATTGGTTACCCATCCATGAACCGACCGCGGGAAGCGTAGCTTAACCTTCGATCGACCCGTGCGGATGTTATTATTTACCCAAGAGCCCCTGTATATATAGTTACTATCACTGCTGCATAATTTGCAATATAGGACAAATCGAATTTATAAAAAATGCCGGGTCTGTGACTCTATACATAGCATAATCAAGCCAATAATGTTCCCACTGCTGTGACACCCGACCTCCTCTCTGTGAGAGGGAGTGGGCCGTTATACAGTGTGCGGGTTTGTGGATACACCAGAATTCCATACAAACCTCTGTGAAACTCTCTGACTAAATCCCGATGTGCTATATTAACGTCCAAGTAGGTAGGTATTCAGTTTCATTACTAACAATTACACAACGATATATAACGATATATAACGCAAACATCACCAAGCTTGTTTCCAAATAAACAGCTGCAGGTACGGTCAATTGCACGTCAGAAGTAACCGAGCTTTTTCCCAGCTATGCTGGCGTCGGTTTCCAGACTAACCGGATGCAAATGAATACCAGTACTTTACAAAGAGCAACGCTGATCTGACCTCCTCAAACCACTTAGTGGGTAACACGATACCCCTTGGTAAGACTGGTTGTCAGACTTTCGGGCTTCTGACTCACCGTAAGTACTGTCAAAGATCTATCACAGACTACCTGTAACGACAGAAAATGCCCTTACTGCTGCAAAATAAAAGCGCTGTCAAAATCCAAACTTGTCTAGTGGACTGTACGCTCACTTAACATCACATGACCGTTTCATTAGGTGTAATAACAATAAAAAGCTGTTGACTGTACCGTAGCTTTTATTAACGTAAAAACACTTTTACTGTCTATTAAGTAGGATTTACTTGGCATACAGCCAATGCATCCTATTTGACTGCTTTGTTAGACTGTGGTCAAATTAATTGCAATTGTTACTGGTTCACAATGTCGACGAGTCATAGGAATGACTAATTCTGAGTTAATTTACGAGATTAACTGTCCCATTGCAGGATCCAAGTTGAAATGTCTCATGTTCTGTATTTACCCTGTTTGTTTAAACGCTATATAGTAACGCCGCTTAGCGGCAGAAATAGGTAGGTATACTTAGTGGTCCTTCTCCAGACGAGGTTCTTCAAATCCACAAAGAGCTAGGCTACTGAACAACTGAATATCTCCACAGCGAAATACATTTTTTATTTATTTTTATATTTTTATTATACATTTTTGTTTATTTGGACTGGAATGTGACATAAATTCGGCTCTAAGTACTGACTATGAATACGGGTGACTGCGTGTATTTCTATATTACCGTGGTACAGCAGCACGCTCTTTGACGAACCCACAGTTCGATAAAATGTAACACAGGGCTGTCACTAACGCTATGTTTTTAATAATTTTGTTTCTAAAATACGAATACGTCTAAAAGCATAATATGAATCCACCTAAAAACAAAGAGAAAATCATTAACGAATCGACATGAAAGATGTACCTCTCTGTAAACTGAAGACAGATTACCGACTTTTTAAGAACGTTCGCGTTCTAATCTCAGTCTCAATATGTCAAAAATATTTCTAAATTTCATAAATTTTTGTAATTTATTGTCGCTATTTATTTATTAGTAGTTATTTATTTATTGCGGCTAGATTTTGTACTTCCAGACTGTTTATGTAAGGGAATTTAATTATTTTGTACCGCCAGGGAAATACGTACGGTTTCCTGCTTCGGAATTCCGTAAGTCTAGCGGAGACGTTCGATTTTTTGTATTAGGAATTTACACTGCCAGTAGGTACCACGCTCTCATGAAAGCACGTATAACATGGACCAAGATGAATTGATTGCTATTGCACTTTTACTACCGATAAACAAGAAAAAAAAGGAAATGTCGTTGTTGGGTACACCCACTAAATACTAATAGAATAAAAGAGAATCAATTCTATCTGAAAAGTGCAAAATTTAGTAAAATTACTATGTGACCACTGACCACTGACGTCCACTCGACACAGCGCCGGCACGGCTCTGAATAAAAGTTTCCGTTCGTGTGCGACGGAGGAGCAAAAATATTTGCGAGCGCGGCATTCGGGAAGACGTCATTCGGTTATTTCCGATCTGAATGACCCGAACGCGCGGTTCAATTCCCGAAACGAACGACAGGTTTTTTTCCGTTCGGAAAATGTACAAACGGGACCGCCTAGTTGAACATTTTGTATGTAAGGCAAGCATTCAGGTCTCCGAATCAGGAATCCTGATCAGGAAACCGTACGTATGCGGCCAGCCTAAATTGTTTAGTAGATTTACATAGTATGTTTTGCCATTTTATAGACTCACATACGACTGATAACTAATTAGTTCATTATGACAGATGTGTTAATAAAATCCGGACAATTTGAGTTGACAGTCAGTTTGCCAAACAATCCGTTTCCCTGCATCCTAACTGCGTAACACACGATCAATCATAATCTGAATCATTTTGAAGGATATTGCTAATCCATTGCTTCTTATGTTCGAAAAATTTGTCTGCTCAACAAAGTAAATAAAACACTTAATGTTGTTGAACTGTCAAAATGAAACAGATTGATCGTGTATTACGCAATTAGGGTTGTGAAACAAAAAATCAGTGCTAATACTTGTATTTTTTTTCTTGTACTTGTAATTTTGTGTGAAACACCAAAAACACAACCCTTTAGTTTTGTGCAGTCATGTAAAAGTGTCATCACATCATCGTCATACAAAATAATATTCCTTTCTAAACCTTCTTTGACAGCCCTACACCTAGATCCCCTCCCACTAGGGTTGTGCAACAATAGCGCCGTGGGGTTGTAATTAAAAAAAAGCGCGTAACGTGCTGGCGTGAATTTTCACGCGTACCACTCAATGGGTTGTCTATGTGTGCGTATTTATAATATTGCGCGCGTATGTGTTTGAATTAGGAACGCATGTTCGCGATTTGAAATATATTTTTTTCATTTTTCCGTCTCTTTTTTTAAAATTTTTGCCGTAAACCTCTTTCTCTACTTTTTATTGTGTCCTGACTTGAATGCTTTGGAAATAATTAAGTATTGAAACCTAGTTTTTTTATTTGGATTTTTAAACAATTTTTGTAAAATAATAATTATTCAAAATATTTTTTATAGTATGAGAAAATAAAAGTAGGTTATTTATTATACCATATTAACGATTACCTAGAATAAAATCGCAAACACAAAAATTGCCCCTGTCGCATGTGTGTAGCGAGCCTAAAATCATGAGATATGTTATAAAACGCGTCAGTAAGTAATTAAAACACGAGCTCGTGTGTAATCTGGCCTTATTTATTAAAATATATACACTATGGAGTGTGGTGGCCGTTCGTCCTGGCTGTCATTCGTGGATCTTTGACAGTCGTTACGGGTCGTCAGAAGCCCGAAAGTTGACAACCAGTCGTACCAAGGGGTATCGTATTACCCAGTTCTGGGTTGTGGAGGTCAGATAGGCAGTCGCTCCATATAAAATACGGTATTCAGCTGCATCCGGTTAGACTGGAAGCCAACCCCAACATAGTTGGGAAAAGGCTAGGTAGATTGATTGACACTATGGTGTCACGTGGGGCGAAGAGACTTACAAAATATAGTTTTTTTTTTTTCTCTGTTTAAGACAAATCTTAAATATAATGTACAATCTTAAATATAATATACATCTAAAACTAAAATATTTATAAATTATTTACGAGTATTCAGAGGAAAAAATAAACTACAAAGGTACTTACTTACCTATTATTATGTCTGTCAAAAATTAACAACTGTCCCAAACAAAACTTCAATACCTACTCGACACAAATATGAGACGTCTGATTTTTTTTTTGCGATTACGATTTTGGTCCCATAGAGAAACTAGTTCAGTTTGATGGTCTGTACACACGGCTACACAACAAGCTATATTATTATTACGAGTATGTTCATTTATTCATCTATAAACTTATTGAGTACATTTTTAAATATTTTTATAAAAATCATTAAAAAAAACATTTAAAAATATAAAAAATAGTAGCCCACCGGTATCAGGAACAGGGTCCAAGCTACCAGGTCAGGACTCCAGTGAGAGGAACCTCCTGACAATGCGAGCCGTGTCCAGGAGTACCGCTTTCTGAATCAAGCCCTTGATCCAGCTGCCCAACGAGAGCCTCCTCAGGTGTTATTATTATTATTTCCAGTTTATGCTGATCTTGCATTGTATAGGATTTCCGTACAATGCGAGGTCAGCTTATACTGGAAATTTATAGCTTGATGTGTAGCCGTGTGTACAGACCATCCACATATAGCTGATACATGCTGTATAGGTAAGTCTTGTACCAGTTGTGGCCGTTAATAGCATAAGCATGCATCAATCAATCTGCCTAGCCTTTTCCCAACTATGTTGGGGTCGGCTTCCAGTCTAACCGGATGCAGCTGAATACCAGTATTTTACATGGAGCGACTGCCTATCTGACCTCCACAACCCAGTAACTGGGTAATACGATACCCCTTGGTAAGACTGGTGTCAGACTTAATAGCATAAGCATGCATAAATAGCCTATATATAGGCATCCTCTATTCGAGAGGGAGTGGGGTGTTATCTACCACGCGAGCCCAGTGCGGGATGGCGAATGTCACATGTTTTCGTATTTTTGGTTCTAGGACATGCCGGTTTTCTCACGATGTTTTCCTTCACTGTTTTGAGAACAGCGGTGATGAAATTTTTACACAAAATAAAGCGCCTGGCTTGTTTCGTTCCCACGACCTATACTCGTAGGTTATCGCTGGCAATTACCGCTGGGCCAGCACTGGTCTCCCAAAAAGTCCAACTTTGTAGGGCATCCTCTCTGAAATTCACACATGTATGACAGTAGCACATGTGTGAGTACTATGTGTAGGTACATAGTACTCACACATGTGCTACTGTCACACAGCTACAAAGTTACCATTTACTGGGTACGTCTTTTATTGACTTGAATGTGCCCTGGCGGCTGAGAGTATGTCATGCTCACTCAAATGTCTCGCTGGTGGTGGCGAGTGTGTTGGATCATTAAGTTCCCTTCAAAATGGTTGAACTGAATGGTGCTAATCCATGCGTCATGTTCGTGAACGGGCGCCATCAGAACGGACTGGTCATCTCTTATTTACCACGGCTTATTAAAATTACTGAATTGCTGTTTTTATATTTATAGTACGGACGCTTTTAACGTGCACGTCTTGTATAATTTCCACATGAATGGTGTAACCAATATTTTGATTTAAAGGAGTGTCCGTGGAGTTTCTTACCCGTTCTTCTCCATAGGAACCTACTAGGCCCTACTACTTGGAATGGGCAACTAGCCTCATCTTTCTGACTGACCGACCCCTTGACAATTCAAAAATGCCTGTATCTTATTGATTTAATTGAAACTAAGTTGAGTTTGAGTCTTTTTTAAACCATTAAGTTTAGTGTCATTTATTAAGGCCAGGATAGGTGTATGAATTTACATATTTAAACGAATATTAAAGATACTTGTTAATATTCCTCCAGACCGAATTTTGGCCATGGCCACCAATCTCAGCGTAGACCAGCCTTCGGCGCGGGAGATATTATAGTGCACAAGTGTATGCGCAGACACGGGTGCACTCTCTCTTCCCTCGCTCTCATAGTCCGGTGGGACGGTAATCTGACACAACCGGAGAGAGATCAGGCGCAGGGTCAACGGCTTATCGTGATTTCCGAGCCACAGGGGTAACACACCGCCTCCTTTCAAACTCCGGGCCAAAAATATAATGTGCTGTCAGAACTTACATGATTGGCTGATGTAAGTTTTTACGTTCAACCAATCACATTTTAGAAGATGAAGAACAGCTGTTTGTGAATGAGCTGGACCGAGACAGAAGTCAGCACTGTACGTATTACTGCCGCCAAGTATGGTTGTGTTCCGGTACAGATGCAACAGTACATATTTTTACCCCGGATTTTGTAATATCTTGATTTAAAAGAGTGTCCTTAGAGTTTCTTGCCCGTTCTTCTCCATAGAGATCTACGTTTTGGAATGGGCAACTAGCTTCAACTTTACGACTCACTCGACTCTTTGATAATATATACACGTAATTCAATACTTATTCATTATTTAAATATACATTATAATTATATGAGTCAAGAAACAAATTCCTTTGTTTTTATTTATTTTTATTGCTTTACTTATTTTACAATTCATTATTTTATGTTATGTTTTTTTTGGTGGAACGGAACGCAAACTTGAAATGGGTCGTCTTCTAAAATCCCGGGAGTGACCTCAAAAGGCCTCAGACCAATTAAAAAACCAAGACAGACAGCGCTGTCAACAGTGAAGTGAAGCCGGTTTCGTAAACATGTGTGCACTTTGTGTGGTGTAGTTTAATTGTAGGGTCATTGTAAAAGGTTGTAAATGTGTGCGTGTGAGCGTGTATGCACAGAGCGGCGGCGGTGTAGTTTTGGCAGCGCTCTGTCTTGATTTTTATTTGGTCTGAGCAAAAAGCATGTGATTTTTTTTTTTTGCAAACTGCTTGAACTCTCACTAAGGTAAGTTTGTAAGTGCGATTTCTACTTGTATAAAGCACAAAAACCATTTTATTTATATGATTTAGGGCAAAAAAACCTTAAAAAACAGATGTCATTTATTCAAACTAGGTTGAGAATCAGCCCTTTTCGAACGCCAAAATGTTTTAAGAGAGTCCCCTAAAACGCCCACCCTTCGCCACTTCCTAATGCGTTAGCTGGGAAGAAGTGGCGCAACAGACTACTACTACTACTATACCTGGGGGGTAAGACTGGCAGTCAGACTTTCAGGCTTCTGACTGCCCGTAACGACTGTCAAAGATGTACAAATGGCAGCCAGGACCAACGGCTTTTATAACGTGCTTTCCGAGGCATGGAGGTCACGATATGTAATGGATGGTGACCCATCCACGGACCAACCTCGGCAAGCATTGCTTAACCTTGAAAATCGTTGCCGCTATTATTTAGAAAATACCCCTTCCTTTTTCAAATACCACCAGGTTTAATATTCTATTCAACGCTAGCAACCCAACAAGCTTTACAAATAAAAATAAAATAATTACTTCCACCAAATGTAATGAAAGGAAACTTATGTAAATATGTACTTTCTAATCACATGACGAGTATATAAAGCTTAGTACATACAGCCAGGTTTAAAGTATCTAGAGTTAGACGCCTGTGTGGGTCCCACGCACTTTTCAAGACTAGCTACTGTTTCCATTGTGTGGATTGTGTCCGTGAAAATGTGGGTTAACGTCTATAGGCTGTAACAGTGGGTGTTGTTAAGAATCATACTGAGAGTCTATTTATGTGGTAAATTTCTGGAAAAAAGAAAAAAAACTTGCTACATTTTTTTTAATGGGGATTTTTCTCGGGTTAATTTTCATGGGGCGCGGGCGGCCGTTATTTAGTGGATCAAGTCATAATTTATGACCCCTTGGAAATTTAACAATTTTAAATGGAATTGGGATAATCTTGGTACATGAAGAGCAAAAACACCTTTATTTTCAATAATTATAGGTAATGTTATTGCAGTGCCCTTTTCGGATCGGACAGGGTTTTTGTAACACATGTCATTGTATACCTAGTGTCACCAAATTTTGCTGGGGCTGCTGCTGCAGGTGCGGAAAACCTCAAACGGCGCAAAAAAAAAAACTCAAAGCATTTATTTCAATTAAACCATTTACAGGCACTTTTGAATTGTCAAATAGTCGCGACAGTTAGTCAGATAGTTGAAGCTAGTTGCCCATTCCAAAACGTAGATCTTTATGGAGAAGAACGGGCAAGAAACTCCAAGGACACTCTTTTAAATATAGAAAATTACAAAATCCTGGGTACATTATTCTTGTTGCTTCTATATGTGAGAACAATGTACAAAAAATAATCAAAACAATTCAAAATATAAGATTAAAAATAAGCCATGGCAGATAAGAGATGACCAGTCACAACTGACGGCGCCCGTTCACGAACATGACGCATGGATCAGCACCATCCAGCTCAACCATTTTGTAGGGAACCGAATGATCTAACACACTCGCCACCATCAGCGAGACATTTAAGTGAGCATGACATACTCTCAACTGCCATGCTCTTTCAAGTCAACATACATCTTAATAACATTAAAACGGCTCCATGGTACTCACATTTACAAAAATTGAAAAAATGCTTCTAAATTATACAAAACAAATTTGCAATGTATTTGAGAGATTAATAGAATGTTACTACCAAAAAGAAAGAAAATCATAATCCATTGGAGTATTCAACAATTAAAACTTGTTTTAAATAAAAAATAAACATTAAGTTTGTAATGTCAGAGAAATAAAAAGGGGAAGCAACTCCTCCAAACATATTTTTTTTTTTTAACTAGTGAGCCCAAGTGGCTGTGGAGCAGGACCAGCATTAAGCCAAGCTTTTTTATCTATGATATAATCATCCAACTTATAATATGCTTGTCTACATAGTGTGCGTTTAATGCATGTTTTAAATTTCTTCGCGCAAATACTCCAATCTTATTGGGACTTATATGTTTGAGCCGTTTGGGGTTGAAACACTAGGGCCATGGGGTCCGAGTGCCCACTTAGTCTTTCAAGACATCGCAAAGCGGTTGGTCGACTCTTCATGTGACCAGAAGGCTGGCCTATTCTTCGGCCAGAGAATCAGCACTGCCATACAACGTGGCAATGCTGCCAGCCTTTTGGGCACTTTTCCTGTTGACAACGATGCGAACGAATTTTTTGATGCCCTATGATTGTTCCCCCCCCACCCCTTTCTTATATACTTGTACATATTATTATTATTATTATTTTAAGTCTGTTAGTTTTTAAATTGTTTCATAGTTAAATAATAATAAGATATACAATTCTGTAGAATATTAGTATAGTTAGTTAATTAAATTATAATTATAACACAATTTTGTACTTAAGTATTTTTATTTTAGTAACTAGCATTCTTTGCCAGCGAAATTTTCCGGAAAGTTTTCTGACTTTACTAATCCAAACTGTCATCCCCTAATGTCACACCCATTTTTTTTTTTTTTTGGGTGGGAAATCATCAAATGACTCCTCCCGCTCTGGGCGGAGCGAGAGGGAGTGTCAGAATTTTACTGACTAAAACCCACCCGTGTTCCTTCCGTTGCTTGTGTGCCGGGGCCGCGATATCCCTTTCGGACAAACTCGCAACCCTGGCAGGCATTGGCCCTTACGGACCCCGTCAGTTGGTGCTGACATCTCTTTGAGGCGCGCGTGGAACACAACGCGCCGTCGAGCGCCGGGCCTGGTCCTAATCGGACGGCGAGCTACCCATTGCCCACCGTCCGCAAGCCCGCGCCTACGGTGGCCGGAAGTCGGCTCGCGACTCCCGACGCCCGGGGCGTCTCCTGCGGCGACTAGGGGCGCGAGGGTGCGCATCTTGCATTTCCCTCGCGCGCTCCGCCTCCTCCTTCGTGACGGCGTGCGCTTCGTGACTTCGTGACGACGAAGTGACGGCTTCCCATGCACTCTCGCTCCGCCGCCCGCGCACCGGGCGCAGTGACCGACACTCCGACAGTTCGCTCATCGCACGCGCTGTCGTGTGACGACGCGTCTAATCGCTTTCCCGCGCTGCACGTGTGTCGTACTTGTACAGACCTACCGGTCACGATGTCAGACTTCACTAACCGCGAGTTTTATGAGATGGTGCGAGTGTATGTACTGAGTGGTGAAAGTTTGCGAGCAGCTCACAGAGCATACCTCGAATGCGAGCCCATTGAATCCTTAACCCCGTGAAAGGAAAAGACCATTTTAGCGGCATAAGGTATTAAGTAATGTAAATTTAATTGATAATAATGCTCTATTTTCTGTATTTTGATGGTCCTAAGCCCATTAAAGTTTGAAGGAAAAATTGGAATTACTCTTCAAATAACTTCAGGTCACGGCCTAAACATAAAAAAGTCTAGTTCGAATCTGATAAAATTAGCGATCAATACATTGTAAGTATTGTAACCCACGTAAATACCTACGCCGGCGAATCGAGCGAGCGCACAGCTGATAGGTAGGTACTTTCGCGCGTTCGGCTTCGCCGCTCGCCGCCGGGTAGCCATGCAACCACTTTTAAAGTAAACATCTTTCGTTAACGATAACTTTTTTTTTGTACTATGACGTGTTAAAATAAAAAAAGTATGTTCAATAAAACTCGTTTAAGTTTAATTTGTCAAAATTTGCGCAGTGGATAAAAAGTTTTCCTGTATTATACTCGTAGTAATAAAGAATCTTATTGTCCGGTCAAAAATATTGTGGGAGTTGGTTTCCATTGATTTACAGTGACATTTCAATTTCCCATTCCGTCTATGTTTATCTCTACCACAGGGTCTTAATAATATGGCACTCAGCAAACAGTTCTGCAACACGCACCTACTTCTCCGTGCCTACGCTAAGCCGAGGCTTGTATTTCAGGCCACCAGGACTCCGCTCCAAGTACAGTACAACTATTTTCTTAATATCCCCCGGCAAACTTCGTTTTCGTCAGTCGTCGGATTTCGATCAGTTGCCCGTGCAAAGGGCAACTGATAGAAATCCGACGAGTGACGAAACACGAAGTTTGCCGAGAGACATTAAGAAAATAGTTGTACTGTACATAATTATGGTCTCCTATAAACTAAAACTAGACAATTATTTACATTTGACTTATAGGAAAGATTGTTTGTGTGGCGCGAGTGGGTATGTAAGTGTGTTGGGTTTGTGGATGTGTGGGTGAGTGAGCGTGTGGGTGTGGGTGATGGAGAAGTAGGTGCGTGTTACAGAACTGTTTGCTGAGTGCCATATCAGTATGAGCCTGTGGTAGAGATAAACATAGACGGAATGTGAAATTTAAATCAATCTGCCTAGCCTTTTCCCAACTATGTTGGGGTCGGCTTCCAGTCTAACCGGATGCAGCTGAATACCAGTATTTTACATGGAGCGACTGCCTATCTGACCTCCACAACCCAGTAACTGGGTAATACGATACCCCTTGGTAAGACTGGTTGTCAGACTTTCGGGCTTCTGACGACCCGTAACGACTGTCAAAGATCCACGAATGACAGCCGGGACCAACGGCTTAACGTGCTTTCCGTGGCATGGAGGATTCTCGGTATGTAAAGATGGTCACCCATCCACTGACCAACCCCGGCAAGCGTAGCTTAACCTGATGGATCGACCAGTGCGGCTGTTGTTACTTAGCCACGAGCTCCTCCGAGCGAGGAATGTGAAATTTAAATGCCACCGCAAATCAATGGAAACCAACCCCAGTCATTCTTAACGAGCCTAGCTCCCCTCTTGCACACATACACATCCCTCACGCACTTTTGCACACTGGGTTATCTACACATACACATATTTACAAACACACACAGACAGCCACTGTTGAGGGTTGACGTATGTTGATATTTCAGAGCATTGACTTGCCTAGACCGACCCAGTTAGGGGTTTTATAAAATTCAGTGATGGCTGTAAAATTGTGCAGCTGAGTTATAGTTCCATAATGGTCTGGATTTCAGTTTAGAAAACGTTGAGAGCAAAGAAATGTTGTATATTTTGTATCTGTAACTGAGTGTTTGCACTGGCGAAACATTGCCAAGAAAACATGTTTAAATCTCTAGTTCCTGTCAAACCTTGTATAGAACATTGACAGAAAATAGAGATTTCAACATGTTTTGTTGTGAATGTTTCGCCAGTGCAATCACACAGTAATTCGAACTCAAACTCAAAGCATTTATTTCAATTAAACCATTTACAGACGCTTTTGAATTGTCAAGGAATCTGTCAGTCAGAAATATGAACCTAGTTGCCCATTTCAAAGCGTAGTAGGTACCTATGGAGAAGAACGGGCAAGAAACTCCACGGACACTCTATTGTTACAAAATATTGGTTAGGTACATCATTCATGTTGAAATTATAAATGTGAGAACAATGTAGAAAGACGTGCACGTTAGAAGCACGTAATAAAAAGATAAAACAAAGAACAATTCAAAAATTAAAATCAGCCATGGCAGCTAAGAGATGACCAGTCAGAAAAGATCACAATTCACGAACATGACGCATGGATCAGCACCATTCAGCTCAAATACAAGCCTCGGCTTAGCGTAGGCACCTGTCTCCCACAATATTTTTGTTTGAGCCCATGACTCAAAGAAAAATATTGTGGGAGACTGGTGCCTACGCTAAAGCCCCCAGGACTCCGCTCTCGGTACAGTACAACTAAGTATACAGTTTTGTTGACCACAATATTCTACTAGCTAAATGTGAACTGTACGGTTTTCGCGGCCTAGCGTTGAAGTGGCTGGAAAGCTATCTCTCAAATAGGACTCAATATACAGCGATTTCCGAAATAAACTCAAATAAGGAAGAGATATTATGCAAGTCTAACATTAGAAGCAACAATACAGGAGTGCCCCAAGGTAGTGTTACAGGGTCGTTATTCTTTCTGTTATATATTAACGATCTACCAAATGTGACGAAGCATTTCTACTCACTTTTTGCTGATGATATTGCGGTGGTTATCACAGAGAATAAAATGCTTAATTATAATACAGAAATTAATGAAGCGGTTAATGCTATCATAACATGGCTTAATAATAATAATTTAAAAGTGAACATCGATAAAACCTCCTTCGTTCAGTTCTACAATAGAAAATTTAAATCTGACCTTACAATTACTTATTCTGATCAGAGAATTAACGAAGCACAAGAAGCTGTTTTTCTTGGTATAACAGTGGACAGTGGCTGCACATGGAAACCTCACTGCTTAAATGTTACAAAAAAGATTAATCGTTTCGCTTTTGCCTTGTGGAGACTTTGTAAAATAGCTAACCAAAAAACAGCCCTCTTAGCGTATCATGGTTATGTAGCTTCTACTATAAGATACGGTATTGTTCTATGGGGGAACTCTGTTCTTATAAATAGGGTATTTATAGCCCAAAAACAATGTATCCGTGCTCTTTGTGATGTGCCACCATTGACTTCATGTAAACCTCTTTTTAAAGATTTAAAAATATTAACTGTTCCCGGTATGTACATATTTGAATGCTGTAAATTTGTAAAAATGCACTCCGAATTATTTCAACGTCTTGGAGACACTGTTAAGTTTAACACAAGATATCCTGATAGACTGATTATTCCTCCAATGAAAAGCCACTTATATCACAGAAGTTGCTTTCCAATGGTTATAAGGATATATAATAAATTACCAAAATTATATAGAGAACTGCCAATCAATCGTTTCAAAACAATATTATTCAAATGGCTTATAGAAAAATCATTCTATTCTGTGAATGAGTACCTAAATTTTAAGGACTCGCACTGACATTCTACTATGATAATTTGACAAATGATTGACATTAATAATCTTAAATATAATAACCTTAAATATAATAACTTTAATGTATGTTCCAATTTAATTAACATTATTACAATTATTTAATTCATCTAATTTGCATGCTAGTTTTAGCGAATTGTTTTAGAAACTGTTAAACGACCCCACCAACTGTAATTGTGCAAAAGCATAAAATCTTTATAATCTATGACATTGATTATTTAATCTATGGTTTAAAAAAAATATGATTATGGTCTGTGGACTGAATAAAGATGTCTTCGATGAATCTGAAAAAGAAAGGTGTGTTTTTCTAAATCTCCAAATATCCTTAATATCGAGAACCTGACACAAGAAATACTCAGTGAGTAGAAATTATTAAACATGGCGACCGACAGAGAAATTCATATTGAGGCGATCCGAAAGGAGAGAAAAATCACCAGAAGCTTGTTCACGAAGAACGCCAACGTGCTCGAGAAACTTCTCGACGAACTCCATTCAGGAGATGAAGCACGTACAATTACGATTACAGGTCAGTACTTAAAAGTATTAGAACTACAAAACCAACTCACAGAGTTAGACAGAGAAGTCAGAAAATTGATGAGTTGCGACGATGACGAGGTCTTGTTAGAAAATGAGATGGAAAGTGCTATGGAGTACAAATCCAGATGGATCATGTTAGACGTCAAATACAAAAGTAGATGTCAACACTTAAATTGCGATAATTCCATTGATATGAAACGAGAAAAACGCAATTTCAAACTTCCTACACTACAATTCACAACCTTTAGAGGCGATTTAAAAGGCTGGCTACCGTTCTGGGGTCAATTCCAGAAAATTGATAATGACCCACAGATTGACACCAATGATAAATATCAATACTTACTGCAAGCGATGGCGGATGGTTCAGAACCTAAGGCCCTAGTAGAAAGCTTCACACCGACATCATATCATGAGTGCTTAAGCCAATTAAAGTCTAGATATGCCCGAGAAGAACTTCTGATACAAGTGTATGTTCGAGAACTTTTGGGACTCATCAACAAGGTTGAGAGTTACAACCTAACGACATTGTTCGATAAAATAAGTGCAATGCTGCGAGCACTAGAAACCCTGGGAGTCACAAAAGATAAATTTGCAGCATTTTTACTTCCCATGGTCGAGTCTGCATTACCGCAGGAATTATTAAAAGTATGGGAAAGAAACAAGAAAGAAAACGAAGATATCAGTACAGAACTAAATAGCTTGTTAACATTTATGAGAAAAGAAGTTGAAAGTGAACAAAGGATATTATTAGCCAAGAAAACACTAGAAAATAACACAAAATTGAACACTACACCAGAACCAACAGCTAGTTGCTTATTAACAAACACAGATCGAACCATTACCAAGAAAAACTTAATATGTGTTTGGTGTGAAAAGGATTCACATAACAACCTGGAATGTTATAAAATGCAAAAAATGACCATAGAAGACAGAAGAGCCCATCTGAAACAAAAGAATGCCTGCGCTATTTGTTTGAAGAAAGGACATCACCCAAAAACTTGCAAGGCACCTGTTAAATGCTTGTTATGTGGTCAGCGTCATTCTGTAGTTTTATGCACAGGTCAGAAGCAGAAAATTAATGATAATGCTCCAAAATCCAACCTCTCTGCTACCCACACTGAAGCTATCAACAGTACTACATCAGCAACAGCGAGCAATGGAATTTCTAGCACCACTATGTCTGCTGGTACTAAGAAGAATGCAGAAACAACATTACTACAAACAATATCTGTTTTCCTTTGCAATGGTGAGAAACAGGTGATGGTTCGTGCTATGTTCGACAATGGTGCACAACGGTCATACATCCAAGAGGATGTCGCACAGAAACTCAACATTCCGACTGTGGGTAACGAAACTTTATCTCATACTCTATTTGGTGGTGTAGAAATAACTTCTAAAAAGTACAAAGTTTATGATTTGAATGTAACAAGCTTAGATAAAATGTTTTCTTTTCAACTGACTGCTCTAGGACAGACATGCATTTGTCAAAATATTCCCAAATATACTAACAATGATATATCACACTTACTTACCAAACACAACATCACCCTTTCAGACAAAAGCACACACTCAGATGATATTTGCTTACTTATAGGGGCTGACTTTTCTGGTTTGGTACTTACAGGTGATATGGTGAAGCTACATGATTCACTGGTTGCAATAAAAACTAAGCTTGGATGGACTCTTCAAGGAAGAATTACAAACTCCCCAAGCACGACTGTGCAAGCAGGTCATGTAGCAATGTTTTGTTCTGCAGATGTGTCTAATTTTTGGTCTCTTGAAACTTTAGGTATTTGTGACCCGATTGAGACCAAGACGAAACAACAGCAGGAAGAAGAGGTGTTGGCGAATTTTGAAGATAATGTGACAGTCAATGACGAGGGCCGGTATGAAGTTCTTCTCCCCTGGAAGGTAGGTCACGACGAATTATTAAATAGCCACGATGTTGCTTCACGACGATTGCAGTCTGTAACAAAGAGAATGATGGCGAATAATATGTATGAGGATTATAACCAAGTTTTCAATGAATGGCGTGACAAGGGGATTATCAAGATTGTACCGGACCCAGAGAAAGACATTGAATCTTCTCATTACTTACCACACCGACCTGTTGTGAAGGAGAAAAGTCTAACTACAAGAATTCGACCCGTGTTCGATGCTTCGGCCAAAGATAGACATGGTAAGTCTTTGAATTTATGCCTGGACAAAGGAATCAACATGTTAGACAAAATTCCAAAATTATTGAATGGATTTCGAAAGAGGGCGATAGGCGTCACTGCTGATATATCTAAAGCATTTTTACAAATATCAGTGTCACCGAGAGACAGAGATATGCTGAGATTTCTATGGTGGGATGATAAAGGTAACATGATAACTTATCATCACTGCAGAGTGGTTTTTGGTTTGACCTGCAGCCCATTTCTACTTTCCGCTTCCATCCAGCATCATTTACATCAGGTGAGTGGAGAATTGAGAGGTACGGCAGAGATTTTAGCTGACTCATTTTATGTTGATAACTGTCAAACTAGTTTGGACACTAAAGAAGCAGTCAAAAAGTTCGAGACAGAAGCTAAAGAAATAATGAGCCAAGCCAAGTTTGACCTCACACAATGGACAATAGCTCCCCAACTAGATCAGAAGAGTGATGCTGTGATATCCATACTGGGTCTTGAATGGCATACTAAAGAAGATCAACTGAGTTGCAACATACAAGACTTCCCACCACCTTGTGAACTAGGTAAGATTACAAAAAGAAATCTCTTATCATTAACTCAAAGGATTTATGATCCTATCGGTTTTACATCAGGAGTGACTTTAGTACCCCGATTAATCCTGCAAGAAACATGGCGCCGCAAATTAAGCTGGGATGAAGAAATACCAGGTGACCTGAAAAATAAACTTATACATTGGTATGAATCCTTACATCATTTAAAACACTGTAGGATACCAAGACGACTTACAGCAACTCCATTTGATGAAAGTACATTACAACTTCATCTGTTCTGTGACGCTAGTCAGGATGGATTTGCAGCGTGTTTATGTTTACGATCTGAAAATAAAGGTATAGTTTCAGTACGAATGATATCAGCAAAATCACGAGTAGCACCCCCTGAAAAGCTAACCATCCCTCGTCTAGAATTACTAGCAGCTCTAATAGGATCTAGATTATTATCAGAAGCACGAAAAGACCTTGAGCTGCAATGTGAAGAACGATGCTGGACTGATTCAGGTGTTGCTTTGTGCTGGATTAAAAAAGAGCTACCTTGGAATACCTACGTGGGAAACCGCGTCAAGGAAATTAGACAAAATACGAACATTGATAACTGGTATCACATTCCAGGAGCATCGAATTGGGCTGATCTACCATCTCGAGGCTGCGACGCGGCCCAACTGTTGTCTTCTCGTTGGTTAGAGGGACCGTCATGGTTGTACTCTGCACCTAGTGAGTGGCCGAAATCACCCCTAGCTTTGGATGAGTTAGAGGCCAGTCGTGAGCTTAAGAAGACTGCAGTTTGTAATACAAACACAGTCGAAAATGAAGGTATGACAAGTCAGCTCACTTATTTTTCTAAATATAACAAAATTATTCGGATGGTTACTTGGATGCTGAGATTCACCAATAATGCACGTCATAAAATTAAGATAAGAGGCGAACTAAGCTGTGAAGAATATGAAGAGAGTGAAAAGAGAATAATGAGAATTATACAGGCAGAAAATAGAGATTTCATAGAGAAGAAAATCCGAGGACTCATACATTTTTATGATAATGATGGCCTGTTAAAAATCAAAACAAAACTTTTACTCTCTGACTTTCCAGAGACAATCAAATTTCCAGTATTGCTCCCGGGCAACAACATAATTGTAAGAAGATTGGTGGAGCAAAGACACAGGGAGCTCAAGCATGCAGGTGCCAACCAACTGACAGCAGACATAAGATCCAGATTTTGGATCATTGGGATAAGACGGCTTGCAAAATCTATTATAGCTTCATGTGTAGTATGTACCAGATTTAGATCTAAATCAGTACAAGCACCTACTGCCCCGCTGCCAAGTGAGAGAATTCGGTGCACTGCCCCATTCCAAGTAAGTGGCGTCGACCTGGCTGGTCCCCTGTTCCTACGCAATGGAGAAAAATGTTGGGTGGTACTATACACATGTGCAGTATATCGCTGTGTCCATTTAGAGTTAACAAAATCGCTGTCAACAGAAGCTTTTATGCTTACCCTAAGAAGGTTCATCTCTAGAAGAGGTAGGATTAAACAGTTAATTAGCGATAATGGCACTAATCTGGTTGGCACAAAGAACAGACTCACTGATATAGATTGGGAAGAAGTCCAGAAATGCTCAACTATTGAACGTATCAAGTGGAAGACGAATGCTCCAACAGCAGCTTGGTGGGGCGGATTTTTTGAACGACTTATACGTATAATGAAAGAATTGTTGAGAAGGATTCTAGGAAAGTCGCGTGTGGATTATGAGGAATTGGAAACCATCTTGTGTGAATGTGAGGCAATAATGAATCAGCGCCCTCTGACATATGTGCAAGATGATATGAATACTCATCTAGAACCATTGACACCATTATGTTTCATACAAAGTATTCCTCACAATGATGTGACAGATCTCGATGCAGCAGATGCTAAAACTTTAAATTACAGACTCAAGTACTTGTTGAAACTAAGAGAAGACTTTAAACAAAGATTCAAGACAGAATATTTGACAGCTTTAGTCCAAAGAGGAAAGGAGAAACAAACTAAACTAAATGTTGGAGATATTGTTTTGATGGAAACAGAAGATAAAAGAGTGAAATGGCCTTTAGGAATAATAGAAGAGATTTTTACAGGTCGTGATAATATCAACAGAACAGCAAAGGTGAGAACATCGACTGGCACCAAGGTGCGTCCATTTCAGCGTTTATTTCCTCTTGAGATTACTGATCCTGATGTAGAGTTCCCAAAATATGAAGAGAGTACTTCAGGTAAGAGTACACCTCCCACTAATGTTCAGCAAGCAGATCCGGAAGGAACCACATCTTCGGTTCCAGTTGTCTATCCTAGTAATTCTCTAGAGCAAGATAAGGTCAAACAACAGATCACCCGTTCTGGCCGGGTTGCTAGGTTACCCAGCAGATATTTGATTTGAAAGGTGTAACGTCTTGTTGATCTGGTTCATTTATAAAACATACATATTACACATACACACTCTCAGGAGTACATATCTACATGTTTAGTGTACAGATAACTATTATAACTTGCATATCTGTCCTACAGAAACTAATTCCTTTGTATGTATTGCATAATACATAAGATTGACATTATTAATTGATCTTAAGTTCCTAAGAGATTGGTATTATGTAGTAACAATAGTCAATTGCGTATTGAACATTATTAATAATAGGGTATGTATGTACAAATTGTATTGATGCTAGAAACTAAGTATGGTTGATGACGTTATTATAATGTTATATACTTATTTGCTATGTATAGTTGTACATCTAAGAATTATAATGAAAGAGTTAGAGATAAGTATAGATGATTATAATTTAGAGACTATAGATTTTAATAAAAATGTAAAACTACAGTAAATACGACATTGTAGTAAAATTTTGATATGCATGTATGTACACAATAAGTCATATTGTCTTGAGTTGTTAATTTTATTATTATTGTATAACTTGATCTCTTTTCTGGGTGTGGAGGATGTGCAAAAGCATAAAATCTTTATAATCTATGACATTGATTATTTAATCTATGGTTTAAAAAAAATATGATTATGGTCTGTGGACTGAATAAAGATGTCTTCGATGAATCTGAAAAAGAAAGGTGTGTTTTTCTAAATCTCCAAATATCCTTAATATCGAGAACCTGACACAAGAAATACTCAGTGAGTAGAAATTATTAAAGTAATGTACTACAATTCTTGCGAATAAATTTAATTTCATTTCATTTCATTTAATTTCATTTCAAGACACGGACTAATTACGATTTTAAACGCAACAGCTGCACTCACATAACCGGGTCGTTATTCGGCAGCCCGACGACTAAATTATGACCGCAATATCTATTTTCACAATTACAGAGCATTAAATAAGGTTGAAAATTTAATAAATATTTGGGTTGACGATGTGAATAAGTTGCGAATGGGTAAATAATTAAATGAATACTGGAATGGGAATTGTACGGGTTTTATTTACATGATTCGGAATATACACATTAAATTAAATAATTGTCTGGTTAAAGTTATAAAATAATGTTTATTCTATTGAACTCTTAAAAAAAATGTTGTAATCGCTGAAAATGCAGAGATGTTCGACAACAAAGTTTATTTTTGTGAAGTATTTTTTATTGGGAATATCAAACAATTTTCTACTATTCTATTCGGTTTTTTTTTTTCTTTAAACCCTTCTCTGTCCACTGTATTTTTTGCGTCGTATATTTTCATTGCGTTACGTCATACTCGTTGACCAGTCCCAACTGACGGCGCCCGTTCACGAACATGACGCATGGATCAGCACCATTCAGCTCAACCATTTTGAAGGGAGCTAAATGTACCTATTATAGATACACCTGTGCCTAATCCTTCGGGGAACACAGGCGTTATGTTATGTTTGTCTGTCTGTCTACCTGCTTTCTATTAACTATTATCAACATCATCTGCCTAGCCTTTTTCCAACTATTTTGTGGTCGGCTTCCAGTCTAACCGGATGCAGCTGAATACCAGATTTTACTCGGAACGAATGCTTACCTGTTCTCTAAAACCTAGTGACTGTGTAACACGATACCTATTGGTAAGACTGTAAGTAGTAAAATTTTAAATTTAGAGAAATTAAGAGAACACCAAACGTTGAAATCCTATAAAGATTTTAAGTCTAAAATGCAATAAATTATAAGCAAATGCACCATGGTATAAAATCTGTCGTTGCTTCAATTTTAATTCTTTTGACCTATTTTGGTATAGTATCTTTTTCTAGGTGCATCGTCTTCACTAATATAACTAATGTACCTATACAAAATATTGTAAAACATTAAGAGTAACGGTGGAGTTTCTTCCCATGCTTCTCCATAAACTACCTTTTGGAAGAGGCGACTAGAATCAATTCTAAAGCGGTGCGATCAAATTTACGTGATTTAAATAATTATGTTTACAGAAAAGGTTAGTAGTTTAATAAGTTAAAGTAATTATTTAAATCAATTAGTGTTGAATAGGTATTTAGACTGTGTGTATTCTTGTGACTGTGAACGATATATCATACATTTTCTGTTTATATTTTGTGGCGACGTTTAAATTATTTTTTTAAATGGGAAGAAATAAAAAACCAAAACTGAAGAGTACCTGCAACGTTTGACATATTGATGTATTGTTGACGTATTTCAAACCTAAATACGAATCATATATTTTAGCCTATTTCTTTAGATAAACAATGATTATAAGTTGTAGGTATAAAAACAGACGTTCTTAGAAAATAATTATAATGCTTACCCAATATTACTTTGCAAGATGATTTGATGGATATGGTTTGGTGGAGGTGAAGAATTCGACTCACTATTATCATCATCTTTTTGCTTAGTTCATTGCCCTCTGCAGATACCCGATGCCTGAGAGATATTTCTTGACAGCATGTGAAAAAAAGTCAGAGGCCAATGGGCGGCATAAAACTCTGACACCAGGTTAGTCACCAACCACATGAAAATGAAGAAGAAGAAGCTATTGTTTCCTAAAAGAGCGGTTGCTAAAATTGCAGACGCTATGTGGTGGCCCCACATAGCGTCTGCAATTTTCCGGCGAATGACGACACAAAGACGTTATTTTTTAAATGAAGTGGGTGTGTTTTCCTTGAAAGCGTTTTGTGACACAATACCCCGCTGCCATCATTTTCATGACGGCCGTCACTGCAGCCGGCTGTTATATGGCGGCGGTTATGTGGCGACCGTTATATGGCGGTCGTTATTTAGCAGCCGTTATTAAGTGACCGTTATATGGCGGCCGTTATTAAGTGTGACCGTTATATGGCGGCCGTTGCCATCATTTTCAAACTCAAAAACTCAAACTCAAACTCAAAGCATTTATTTCAAATAAACCAATTACAGACACTTCTGAATTGTCAAGGGGTCCGTCAGTCAGAAAGATGAAGCTAGATGCCCATTCCAAAGCGTAGTAGGTACCTATGGAGAAGAACGGGCAAGAAACTCCACGGACACTCTTTTAAATCATAATATGGTTACAAAAAATTGGTTACATCATTCATGTTGAAGTTATACATGTGAGAACGATGCAAAACGTTAAAAGCGTCCGCAACAAAAATAAAAATTCAAAAATTAAATTAAATTAAAATAAGCCGTGGTAGCTAAGAGATGACCAGTCCCTACTGACGGCGCCCGTTCACGAACATGACGCATGGATTAGCACCATTCAGCTCAACCATTTTGAAGGGAGCTAAATGATCCAACACACGCGCCACCGTCAGCGAGACATTAGAGTGAGCATGACATACTCTCAGCCGCCAAGGCACATTCAAGTCAATGAAAGACATATCCAGTTCCTACATGGTAGCTTTATAATCGGTACATAGTACTCAACATGTGTTATGCAATTATACAATGTTATGAGATTGAATTTATACAATGCAAAGATAGTTTTTTAAATCTTCAGCAGCTCTAACAGTATTTTCAAATGTTAATCTATTCGTTTATGCGCCCTTGTGGAGCAAGACCAGCGTTGAACCAAGCATTTTTATCAGCGATATAATCTCCCAACTAATAATTCGCATTCGCTCGCGCCGCGCGCTAGCAGTAAGACGTGTTGCAAGTCACTCCGTTAAAAATAAATATTTTCTGTTAATTTATAAGTACTAATAATACAGTATCACACTTGTCAAATAGTGCACAAATTATTACAAGTTTTGTGAAATAATATCTACGAGTTCGTCTATAATGCGACCGAAGTAATAAGCAAGAAGCAACATAATAATATATCACCAGGCAACAGTGAGTCACACAGTGCGCGAGCTGCTCTTATTCGCCGATTGGTGGTGACTCAGAACATACGATACCGCTCGGTGCGCTACCATATATGGTCGCAAATCCACAATTGCCCCGCTCACTAAGACGCAGGTACGAAATACTGATTGCAAATTTTGAGATCTATCTACAAGGCGAAATAGCAAGTTGGAGTTTGGAGCTACACCTCATTGAAGGGAGCGCGGGTTCGAATCCGAGGAGCAAACATTCTTTTTGCATTTTTTATTTTATTGTTGCTTGCCTTTTTGTTTATGAGTTTCTTTCTTTTGAAACAATTGCTTTGTTTTCTGCCATTTAACTCGTATTTGGTAATTTAACGCTTTATTTACCAAAAATAATTGAACATGGCTGATGGTGATGGCACGTCTCCCACCAATAAGCACGGAAAAGCTCCGCTGCGTAATGTATCGACCACCAGAGGGAGCAAAAGGCAAGCTCTTGGATCTCCGCCTCAGGCGACTACTGAAAATGAAAATGTATTATCGCGTGATGATGTTCGCGATATTATCCAGGAAGTAATGAAGACTGAATTATCGATAATGTTGTCTAAATTTAATGAAACCATGATTGCAATACTGAACAGAGAGTTGCAGCCCATCAATGCGAAAATTACTGCCATGGATGACTCTATGAAATTTATGAACAGTCAGTATGAAGACCTACTAAAGGAGCATGCTTCATCTAAGGAGACCATTTTAGAACTGCAGAAGGAGAATCTTGAAATGAGCAATAATATTAATTCGCTAAATGTGCGTGTAGATCAGCTGGAGCAGCAAACTCGATCTAACAATATTGAAATTCAATGCTTGCCTGAGAAGAAACACGAAAATCTGTTTAATATTGTGTCGGAAATCTCTAAAGTGGCTGGATGTGCCGTGGAAAACAAAGATATTTTGCATTGTACCAGGGTTGCCAAACTCAACCCAAATAATACTAGACCACGTTCAATAGTAGTACAGCTGGCTTCTCCTCGACTTCGTGATCAATTCCTGGCGTCTATTGTTAATTTTAATAAAAACAATAAGGACAATAAACTGAACAGTGTGCATCTCGGCTACTCTGGGCCAAAAACAGCTATTTTCGTGACTGAACATCTGTCCCCAACATATAGAGCTCTGCACGCTGCCGCGAGGATCAAAGCCAGAGAACTTGGTTATAAATTTGTGTGGATTCGAGGTGGTAGAATTTTTATGCGTAAAGTACAAGAATCAGAGCACATCTTGGTTAGAAACATGAACACTGTAAATAAGTTAACTTAGTTTTCGTCATCATTTATTGTAATCGCATTGGCATTAATCTTAGTTAAAATTCTCTGCTCTTAATATTAATATTTATTACCAAAACACAAGAGGTCTACGCACGAAGACTCATCATTTTTGTCGTCAACTATCTTTAGAGAACTATGACATTGTTATATTGACTGAAACATGGCTAAATAGTGGTGTTCTGAACGCGGAGCTTTTTGACGATAGATATATTGTATACAGAAGAGATAGAGATGGTAGGAAAAAGGATGGCGGTGGTGTATTAATCGCCGTATTGAAGAAAATTAATTCAAAACGTATGGTTCACTGGGAAAGCCAATGCGAGGATCTTTGGATAACTATTGAAGTACCATTTATGAAACTTTCTCGTCGAATTGCTCTGTGCGCAGTCTATTTGCCACCCCCTGTATTACGTAGTACCTTAGACAATTTTTTGGACAGCTGTAATGTAATACTTGAACAGACAGACTTGCACGCATGTATTGTTGGTGATCTTAATTTAGGTAACATAAAATGGAACTTGGTTAATGACTCAGTGAATAATTATATTCCTCCTGGCATTAGTAAAGTCCTAATAGACTTTACTTACATGCATAAATTGACACAACTTAATGGCATTAAAAATGTGTCTGGACGAATATTAGACCTTGTGTTAACTAATTTATCTTCCGGTAGCGTTACTGCGGTCTTAAACTCCCTCAGCAATATTGATGTCCACCACCCTCCAATCGAAATCCTGCTTAAAGCGAGTGAAGAAACCCGACTTCCATACAACCCTCAGTCTATAAGAATAAATTATTATAAACTTGATTACATAAAAATTTGCGAGAATCTATATGATATAAACTGGGATAAATTATTCGAGGATATGGCTGATGTTAATGAAATGCTTCGTGTGTTTTATGACAGGCTTCTAAATATAATACATATGCACGAGCCTACCAAGCCTACCTTTAAATATAAAAAATATCCTCCTTGGTTCAATAAAAGCTTAATAAGAGCTTTAAAAGAAAAGGAAAAAGTAAGATCTCGTTACAAAATCTATAAAAACCCTAGGGATGAACTCGAACTCAAATTATTAGGCAAACGGTGTTCCAAATTAGCTACTGACAGTTATAATGATTACATAAAAGACATTGAAAATGAAATCTCAAAAAATCCGAACCGCTTCTGGGCGTACATTAAGGATAAAAAAGGCGGCTCTAGTTCTTTTCCGGCTACAATGACTAACGGAACTGTATCTACATCCGATGGTCCACAAATATGTGAAATGTTTGCGTCAAACTTTTCCGCCGCGTTTAGCGATGCGAAAGCGACCCATGGTGAACCGGAGTCCGATTTTCTTCATAATATGAAGAATAACAGTCTACCACTAACGGCACCTGTGATTGATTGCGAGACCCTACTGAACAAGCTTAAATTATTGGATCTTCGTAAAGGCGCTGGCCCTGATGGTATTCCGCCAATATTTATTTATAAGTCTGCCCCCGCTTTGGTATCCCCTTTATCACTGATCTTCAACAAATCTCTTAGCTCTGGTATTTTCCCTGACTTATGGAAAAAAGCAAAGGTTATTCCTATTTATAAGACTGATGAAAAGGACAACGTCAAAAATTATAGACCTATTTCTATCTTGTCAACTTTTGCCAAGGTATTCGAATCCTTCGTTTGTCCATACATTCAGGCACACTTCAAACTCTATTTGAGCTATTCTCAGCATGGTTTCGTGGGTTCTAGGTCAACTTGCACTAATCTAGCAACTTTTACAGAAATGCTATCTGATGCCATCGACGGCGGCAAGCAGATTGACGTGATTTACACAGACTTTAGCAAAGCCTTTGACCGCGTGCCTCACCATATACTTCTGTCCAAGTTATCTGCGTATGGAATCACCGGTACACTCTACGTGTAAATTAAATAAATAAATTTTAAATTTGTAAATTAAAATCTCAATTGGCTAAAGTCTTATCTCGAAAATCGTTTTTTCTCTGTTGCAGTTAATGGTTTCCAATCTGGAACCTACAAGACGTCTTCGGGAGTTCCCCAGGGCTCACATGTTGGACCGGTTCTATTTATTGTTTTCGTTAACGATATCCCGCACTGCCTAAGATTCTCAGAATGTTTTATGTATGCAGATGACCTTAAATTCTCTAGGATAATCGAGTCTGATAACGATAAAGCATTACTTCAGAGGGACGTTGACTCGTTAGTTCAATGGTGTAACGATAATGAAATGAGCTTAAACGCAAAAAAGTGCTACTACGTGAAATACACCCGGAAAAAGAAATTGACGGCTAGCGTATACCATGTGGGCCCTAACGTTATCCAAGAGGTTGATCAAATAAGGGACTTGGGAGTTCTTTTTGACAGCTCTTTGACATTTTTGCCTCATGTTGAGGGCGTCGTCAAAAAGGCTTCTAGAATGCTAGGATTTGTTGTGAGGAATGTTGCTGGTTTTAAGCGCAGTCAGACAAAGATCTTGTTGTACAACTGTATCGTTCACAGTATCTTAGAATACTGCAGTACGATTTGGAGACCTCATTACTCCACGCACATTCTTCGCCTGGAGCGAATACAAAAGAGATTCCTCTGGCATCTAGCCTATGCCAGCGGAAATGCAAAAAAAATACGATCATATGATGCCCGACTATCTTATTTTAAGATGGTCTCATTGGAGAAACGTAGAATAATCATTGATTCCATGTTCGTATATAAGCTACTTCGATGCAAAATTGATTGTCCCCTATTACTATCCAAGTTTCAGTTTCGGGCTCCTGCTAGACTCCCTCGTGCTCCTATTACTCCTTTACACCCTCCGCTCCGCAGAACAATACTTGGTGCAAACTCTGTCATTCCTCGTCTTTGCAAATTGTTAAATAGCGTCAGCGATCTTGTTGACGTGCACTTAGACTCATATGCCAAGTTTCACAGAACAATTACTAATAATGTATAATATAATATTCTTTTTTATTTTATTTTTTTTCTATTTTGTTGTGTCTCTGTTTGTTCTTTTGAATTTTAGTTTTGCTTTTAATATTAGTTTTATATTCCATCACGTAATATCTTTCATACTTGTTAATTTTAGTTAATATATTGATTTTATAGTTTAGTGCTTGTGGCACAAGTTATATGTTTATGGGGCATGCGGTGCTAACCTGTAAGAAATTGTTACACTAACCTTACATTATGGTACATGTTACTTCAGCTATTTACAGTGTAAACAATTGTTGGTTGGCCAATAAAGTAAATAAATAAATAAAAATATGCTTGGCTGGATAGTGTGCGTTTAATATAAGATTTAAATTTCGTTTCATTTAGTTGAAGTATGTTGGGAGGTATTTTATTGTAACATTTTAAACAGTACCCCATGAAAGATGAGTCCACTTTAGCCAGCCTGAAACCCGGTTGAACTAATTGTTCCCTATTCCTAGTGATGTAATTGTGTCTTGCACCTCTTTTACTAAAAAAATGCAGATTTTTCCTTACGTACATAATATTTTCATAGATATATTGAGAAGGTACCGTCATGATGTTAATATCTTTAAACAGTTCCCTTAGAGAGTTGCGCCTGCGGAGGTCATATATGGCTCTGATGGTTCTTTTCTGTAGAATAAAAATAGACTCGATGTCTGCAGCCCGTCCCCATAGTAAAATACCGTACGACATAATACTATGAAAGTAACTAAAATAGACTAGCCTCGCGGTACCCACGTCAATAAATTGACGGACTTTTCTCACAGCATATGCTGCTGAACTTAACCGTCCTGTGGTGTTACCGACCGTTATATGGTGGCTGTTATTTAGCGGCCGTTATTTAGCGCCCGTTATATGGCGGCTGTTATGTGGCGGCCGTTATATGGCGGCCGTTATGTAGCGGCCGTTATATGGCGGCCGTTATGTGGCGGCCGTTATTTAGCGGCCGTTATTTAGCGGCCGTTATGTAGCGGCCGTTATATAGCGGCCATTATGTAGCGGCCGTTATATGGCGGCCGTCATGTGGCGGCCGTTATTTAGCGCCCGTTACATGACGGCCGTTATGTGACGGCTGTTATTTAGCGGCCGTTATATGGCGGCCGTTATTTAGCCGTCGTTATTTTGCGCCTGTTATATGGCGGCTGCTATTTAGCGGCTGTTATATGGCGGCCGTTATATGGCGGCCGTTATGTGGCGGCCGTTATTTAGCGGCCGTTATGTAGCGGCCGTTATATAGCGGCCGTTATGTAGCGGCGGTTATATAGCGGCCGTTATTTAGCGCCCGTTATATGACGGCCGTTATGTGACGGCCGTTATGTAGCGGCCGTTATATAGCGGCCGTTATTTAGCGCCCGTTATATGACGGCCCTAATGTGACGGCCGTTATATGGCGGCCGTTATATGGCGGCCGTTATATGACGGCCGTTATGTGACGGCCGTTATATGGCGGCCGTTATATGGCGGCCGTTATATGACGGCCGTTATGTGACGGCCGTTATATGGCGGCCGTTATATAGCGGCCGTTATGTAGCGGCCGTTATAAGGCGGCCGTTATGTGGCGGCCGTTTTTTAGCGGCCGTTATATGGCGGCCGTTATATGACGGCCGTTATATAGCGGCCGTTATGTGGCTGTCGTTATGTAGCGGCCGTTATGTGGCAGCCGTTATTTAGCGGCCGTTATTAAGTGACCGTTATTTAGCGTTCGTTATTTAGCGGCCGTTATGTGGCGGCCATTATGTGATGGCCGTTATATAGCGGCCATTATATTGCGGCCGTTATGTGGTGGCCGTTATGTGGCTGCTGTTATATGGCGGCCGTTATGTGGCGGCCTTTATATGGCGGCCGTTATATTGCGGCCGTTATTTAGCGGCCGTTATGTGGCGGCCGTTATGTGGCAGCCGTTACATGGCGGCCGTTATGTGGCGGCCGTTATTTAGAGGTCGTTATTTAGCGGCCGCTATATACCGGCCGCTAGGATGGAAGGATGCTAGATAGATACTCCAATATTTTTTTAATATTTTGTAATAATTGTCTACTCTACTCCATAGTTCGCTATGTGCAAAAATTTTATAAACCGAGATAAATAAATTAACGTTACTTAACACGCACTTTTTTCTTAGGTATGTTTCGGTCTTTATCTTGCACTTTCAGTTTGACAGTACTGCGACAGTGACAAGAATAATGCTCGGCCAAAGTCCATGCTAAGTAAGTAACGTTTTTAAATTTCGGTCGGTGATTTCGTTAGTTCGTATTTTTGTCACTGGTTCAGATAAGTTTATGGCGGTGACGTAGCGGTTGACCACGGAAGATGGAACCGCCACTCCCCGCGTGCGGGGGAAATAAGCTACCGCTAGCAGCTAATTTTTTTTCAAGGTAGTTAAGCGCTATAATAATACTTATATTATCTTCGAGTGTGATGAGCGTGCGTTAAGCACATGCAAATCTAATGAGCAAACCAACTATGACTTCGTCGCATAGTTGGTTTAAATGGAAAAAACCGTAGGACCTCATTCTTACACGGGGTGACAGCAACTCAACCTAAACTAGTTGTAACGAGTGTTGCCAACTGCGATACAATTGGTACTCTCACATGGCGCAACTCAAGTTATAAAAATGTTTGTCATTTCATCATTAATTCCTACCAATCTAGACCGAGCCACCAGGGGTTACAGTCTCGACATACATAGCGCTCGCTATAGGACCGAATTCGGTCGCAAAGTCCTAATAGCGTCCCTAAACGCGTGTGACGTGCCAAACATGTGATTCTTTCGTGCTTTTCAAGCAATTTTGACCGTCTTGGGAACACGGGACTTTTTTTTTTTGGTTGCAAATTATCAAATAGCTTTTCCCGCCCTGGGCGGAGCGGATGTCAGACTCTTACTGCCTAAAGCCCACCCGTGTTCGTTCAGTTGCCTACTTTTGTAGCTGTCGAACAAAACACTTTTATGCCTGTAGGACCTCTACATCGGTAGATATTGCAAAATAAATGAACCCCGTACACAGTAAACAAAAATTAAAATGGCCGCCAAAACAGGAGGGGCAAAATGCCTACAATGTGGATTTGTCGATAAAATTGATCATATTGCTTCGCCATAACGTGTCGAACACCAGTGACCAGACACCCTGTATAAAAATTTAAAAAAAATCTAATCACTACTTTACTATCATTCTTTGACAGTAGTATGAAATGGTTATAACACGACATATTGACGTATGGCAACACTATGCTTTAAATATAATTTATCTTACTGTATAGCAGTTGGCTGTAAAAGGCCGAAGCCAAGTCCAACTACACATTTCCACACCTTGCAGAAATCATTTCCTTGCGAAATAAGTACACTCCCAATCGAAATGTAATCATGCACTCAAATAGAAGTTCCGTTAAAAGATGAACACTGAAAAATATGTTAGAACAACCTGTACATAGCGTATACAGGATGTTTCCGGCGTACGCCGGTGGGTGTCTATCAGACCGAACGGTATCGTTTTGGCATGTAATCGACCCTCTAATAATTCCCATTTTACTCTCCTAAAAATATTATTGAACAGTCTAATATAATGATTGTGCCTCTTTTTGTGCACTTCAAATAATAACATTTTTAGGGTTCTAAAAATACTAAATGGCCAAGTAATTGCGCCCAACTTGGATGTAGCGCTCGCTCGGCTAGCTCGCGGTGGGCGGTTGGTCACAGTTCTAACCTAACCTAACCTAACCTATTTATGCCCGGTTTCTGAGTCACTTTTAACGGTGGTTTATCTATTCGTTAGCGCTATTGGTTCGATAACTCGTGAAAGTGCGTTTCCGAACACCGCAATGTAAGATAAACTCCGTTTAAACTTAGGTTAACTTTGACCAATGTGTGCCGTTTATCGGTTCCATAACTATAATGTGAAGTTTCATTTCATAGACTACACCAACTTTTAGGTTATACTAGCGTATATTATTGAATTAAATTGCCAGTGAAAGCTAAATATATTATAAAAAATATTAAAAAGAGAATACAATGAGTGTTCGTATAATGAATACGAGCAGTTCATCAGAGTCTGATGCGGAAGTACTGAAGTTTATTTTTAATAGATCAGTAAAATTTAATATGGAGACATCGCTTTGTTAAGAACACTGTGATACACTTATGTGATATTATCAGCCCTGCTCTAACTCCCGTTACGCATCGCAAATATGCATCGTCTGTTTTGGAATATATTTTTATCGCATTACGATTGTACGCTACTTTCATTTCATTATCTTATTTAAAGAATTGATAAAGCACAAACAATTGGAAAGACAAATAGACTCAAGTAACTTAAAATGAAACAGCAAAGCAAAAATAATACCATACTCAAACTCAAAGCATTTATTTCAAATAAACCAATTACAGGCATTTTTGAATTGTCAAGGGGTCCGTCAGTCAGAAAGATGAAGCTAGATGCCCATTCCAAAGCGTAGTAGGTACCTATGGAGAAGAACGGGCAAGAAACTCCACGGACACTCTTTTAAATCATAATATGGTTACAAAAAATTGGTTACATCATTCATGATGAAGTTATACATGTGAGAACGATGCAAAACGTTAAAAAATAAAAATTCAAAAATTAAATTAAAATAAGCCGTGGTAGCTAAGAGATGACCAGTCCCTACTGACGGCGCCCGTTCACGAACATGACGCATGGATTAGCACCATTCAGCTCAACCATTTTGAAGGGAGCTAAATGATCCAACACACGCGCCACCGTCAGCGAGACATTAGACTGAGCATGACATACTCTCAGCCGCCAAGGCACATTCAAGTCAATGAAAGACATACCCAGTACCTAAATGGTAGCTTTATAGTCGGTACATAGTACTCAACATGTGCTATGCAATTATACAATGTTATGAGATTGAATTTATACAATGCAAAGATAGTTTTTTAAATCTTCAGCAGCTCCAACAGTATTTTCAAATGCTAATCTATTAGTTTATGCGCCCTTGTGGAGCAAGACCAGCGTTGAGCCAAGCATTTTTATCAGCGATATAATCTCCCAACTTATAATATGCTTGGCTGCATAGTGTGCGTTTAATATAAGATTTAAATTTCGTTTCATTTAGTTGAAGTAAAGCGAAATGCGATGCGAAACAAAAGCAATGAAGTGAAACTAGAAACTAGAAACACGTGTTGTTTAAAAAAAATTACAATGATCCGCCCATAAATAACGACATAACATATTTTTTTAACTAAAACAGTCTGAAGAAATCAATTTTAGACGCGATCTCCTATAAAGAGCCATCTAGCGGCAACTAAGGAACTAGTTATCGGTTCCATAGTTATTGAATGGTCTGTTGCGTATTCAGAAACGCAGTGACAGTTAACCGACTTAACTTTAATGAATCAATAGCTATTGAGAACTTTTCTGGGGAACTCAGAAACCGGGCATTAGTCGGGGTGTGGGGCTTAGTTACTGCGACCTATTCGGTTTTTCGTGTGGAACTGTGACAAAAGTTACTTCTCACGTGTGATTTACAACAAAAACAAAAATCTTTTGTCACTTGAAACTTGAGACCTGAAACACTTGCTCTCTCTCTTTCTCTCCCTCTCTCACACACTCTCTCTCTTTCTCTTTCTCACTCTCTTTCTCTATCTCTCTCGTTCTCTATCTCTCTCTCTCTTTCTCTATCTCTCTCTTTCTCTATCTCTCTCTTTCTCTCTCTTTATCTCTCTCTCACTGTCTCTCACTCTCTTTCTCTCTCTCTCTCTCTCTCTCTCTCTCTCTCTCTCTCTCACTCACTCTCGCACTCTCTCTCTCTCTCATTCTCTCTCGACAGAGAGACAGAAAGTTGCAATGCATCTTCCTTACAATCATAAGTTAAATATTTCCCTATCGTTTTTATTCGTCCATCATAATTATATTTAATAATAATAATAATAATATTTATTCCAAAATAATTACAAGGCATAAAAATTAGTACAGTTTTGCTTAAATGTAAATTATATTCCTAAGAATAAATTAATATTTAAATAAATTAATTTAATATTTAATACCATGTAGACCAATTGTTTTATGCAAATCAATTATTTGGTTAGATATTCCACCGAGGCGTAGGTTCATAACCTCGTCATTACGACGCGTCAACGACGCGTGTTTGTGTAGGTATTCGTCTGTTTCACAAGATCCAAGTTACAACATACATAATGTAGGTTATATTATATATAGGTTATATCCTACCTACATATACATTACACCTGTATTCCCCGAAGGGTTAGGCAGAGGTGTACCTATAGTACACCCACACTTCGCCAGTTATGTTTAAGTCCCACGTAATAGGGGGCAACCCTATTGCCATCAACCGCGCACAAATCCAGACTCAGATGCAGAAGTTGCAACACTTATTTTTAAGAGCGCTTATACTCAAAGTTGGCAACGTTGCTTAAAGATGTCAAATATTTCGCTATTTTGACTAATTTGGCAATATTACTGTATGGAATTATGAAATGTGACTAATTAGCGAATATTAATAATGAATAGAAATTATTATAGCACTGAATTTGATGTTGGGTAACCGTTTTAGGTGTGGGCATTTGGAAAGTTTCCAAATACTGTTATTACATCTAAAACCAAATATTCGGTGTTACGATATTACTTATTTCATTTCATTCGCTAAAATTCATATTTCCATACAATGCCATGCCAAATTAATTAAAACAGGTAAATAATTGACAGGTTTTTGCGACTTTGCCAACTTTTAGGATAAACGCTTTTCATGTTCCAATTGTTACAATTTGTAATGGCTAACGCTACGGTGTAACAGTTCCCCAATATAAAGAAATGCACTCACTTCAGGAAGCGAACACGACTGCGCTACAAATGCAATTGAAGGTGTCCCTCATGTTGACAGATTAAACGTCATTTTCAAAATTCAAAATATTTTATTTGACATAAACCTAAGCACTTATGAAACGTCAGAAACTAGGTGCACGGTTCCAATTGGTCGTTTCCTATGGAGAAGAGCCGGTAAGAAACTCCACGGTTACTCTTTTAAAAATAATTGCCTTTTACAATGTTTTCAAATAACAGTATTAAGAGCGTTTATTCTGAAGGTGGGTAACGTCGCAAATAGATGTCAAATATTTCACTGTTTTGATTAATTTAGCAATATTACTGTGTGGAAATAAAAAATGTGGCTAACTAGCGAACTAGAATATTGATTATGAAATGCAATAATTAATATCGTAATACCGAATGTTTAGTTGTAGATGTAAAAAAACTATTTAGAAACTTTCGAAATGCGTTTTTTACACCTAATAGGTATGGGTACAACATCAAATTCAATGTTATAATTGCAATTCATTACTAATATTATAGTTCACTAGTTAGCCACATTTCTTATTTCTATTCAGTAATATTGCTATATGAATCAAAACAGGTAAATATTTGACAGTTATTTGCGACGTTGCCAACTTTTAGGATAAACAGGTACAACTCTTAATAGGTATGGGAGGACAGTGTAGGTCTTTCAACAAGTACCAGGTACTTAACAAGATAGAAGATGGTCAATAAATCTTCAGTCCACTAAGCCTACAGCGTTCTCACAGTCATAAAATAGAAAAGAATCTACATATTTAAAATATAAATAAATTAATAAAAATAAAAACCTATTTTAAACGAAATGACATGGTTGCTATTACAACTGTAACAAATCTACAGTTATCATGTACTTACACAAAAGCCACTAATAAAGTGGTGAAATTAAATTGTAGGTATGTAATGTTAAATACGCTGATTATATTATGTCAAGGAAGAATGTAATCAAAAAACAACAAATCTGATTTATATTTTATTAGATAATTAGTAATTGCGTTGGTTTTAAAATCCAAGTGTTTGTTTTTTTTTTGTTCATTGTTTCTAATATTCGTAAAAAAAAAAAAAAAATGGAAACTTACTAAAGCGCCAAGACCCCTTGAAAACACTATTTTACTACGTTTTACAGTGTTATCCTAATGCCGTTGACCGTCCGCGATGGTTAACTTTAGCGCAAACGTAATGCCGGCAACCCTCCCGGAGGGTTCACTTCCAATATGTATGGCGGCATGGCGTATGAGTTCTATGAAAACTGGGTGGAGTCGAAAGTGTTAAACGTCATTTACAAACATTATGATGCAGGTAGGTAAGCATAGGAATAGAGCTGCTCTTTGTGATGGAGCTAATCCGTGGAAGTACCACCAGACCTACATATTTCTACCACTATGCGGTGTGGCTGATGTGTTCCGGTTTGAAAGGTATATGAAAGAAAAGAAAGAAATAAATAATAATTTTATTTGGACACAGTTCGTGAAACACAAAATACAAAAAAAAAAGTGACAATAATATTAATATAAATAAAAAATAAAAATAAATAAATAATGAATATATTAATTAATATGGGTGATGATGGTGTAATTACTGGCACATGACACATTTTACATTTGTCTCTGGGAAGACAAAATGGCGAAAATGCCTTATGAAAGTAATACAATTAAAACAACAATTATTTTATTATATTAATACGTAAAGCAAAAACTCTGTATCCCCAGCCCCCTTTACGAAAATTAAAAGAAAGAAAACGTTTATTTGAACACAGTTCGTGAAACACAAAATAAAAACAAAGTAAAATTGATAGTAATCTTTTGACAATAAGTGTGCCTCACGGCTGCGCCAAAAAGGTTCATTTCAGCATTAATACAATTATTATTACGACAACGACAACGACATTTACAATTACGTGGACGGAGTATGAAATTTATTTGGCACAGTTAAAGTTTTTAAGGAGTGCAGAAAGTTAATATTTTTATCGCATTAGAAAAAAATAAAACGCATTAGAAAAATGGTCGAATTTCGACCACTAGTAATAATTAAAAGGTAATAAATAACCAAAATAAAACAGAAAGATACAATGGAAAGTATTTTTTGGGATCCGCACAGGAAGATCACAAACTAAAACTAAACACAATCAAGAAAAAACAAAAATTATGTAAATGGAAAATAAAAATCAGAGTACGAGGCGAAAATTCCTAACTCAGCATGATGACATTTAGAAATAAGTGTCGCAGCGCTGAAACAGAACAGTGAAACTAACAATACGATACTAAAAATATGAAAACCAACCCGCACTGGGCCCGCGTGGTGGATATTGGCTAGGCCTGTGTCCCCAGTGGGAACGTTATAGGCTAATTATGGTATGCATTTTTTTTTTTAAAGGAAGGTTAAGAAGTTAAGAAGTTGAAGGTTATTGTCCCTGATGACCAAGGCTAGCCTTGGTGATGAGGGACAATAACCTTCTTTCACTAACATTATTTGCGATAAGTTAACATTAGGATAAGTCAAAATTATTCCTACAAGGACTACAGTACTCCTTTAGGCTTGGCAAGCTTTACAACACTCCTGCGCAGTCAGAAAATTGTTGTCGTTAGCACCGCATCCACCATAGACGAACATTTGACACTGGCCACTACTACAGTTGTATGCATATCTGAAAAACAAATCATAACATCATCTCTGTATTCGCCAAAAGGTATCTAGCTCTACCCAGACTAAGTCGTATAGGTGGTTCATCATCAGACTACAGCAGTCCACTGCTGGACATAGGCCTCTCCAATTGCACGCCATTCAGCTCGATTCTCGGCAACTCTCATCCAGCTGCTGCTAGCCACCCTGCTAAGATCGGTGGCATACGTTAGGAATAGGTGGTTACACCAACATATTGCCAGTTTCGTTATAAACTACCTCGTTGACCGAGCTCTAGTGGGTTGAAAATAGAGAAGACGAATTCCCAGAAATGAGACCTAAGTAGATCGATTAGTCGCCCCCGTAAACCCCTATATTGCAACTTTCATCGAAATCGTTAGAGCCGTTTTCGAGACCGTGATTACAAATATTGCTCATTTAATAGTATAGGATATTTAAAAAGATCTAACTCCCAAACTACGTATAATTAAATTGTGATTCGTTAGAGGTAGGCAACAAAAACAACTTTGAACAACTGTAAATGGAATATCCTATAAAATTCCTATGTCATCAAGCGGGAACAAAATATCTAATCTGCAGGCTGCTTCCGAGTTCGGTCGCGGTGGAAAAACGATCCTCGTCACCGGGATGTCATGTTGAGTTTGAATAATCCCGTTTCTCGGTGACGTCCTAGTGACGGTTGCGGTGGACAAATGCCAAAACACGCTCGACCCGTGGATTGAACCCAGGACTTCAGGTCCAATAGCCGCACTTGCGACCACAGGCAACGAAGCAGAAAGCTTTACCATAGTCAAGTTAAAATAAATGAAAATATACCTTTCGAAATAAGCCAAACACATTCCTGTTTCAATGGGTTGCAGACAAATGGGATCTGAAAAAGAAAACAAATGCGACCATTACAATTCGTGCATTTTTCGTCATGGGTGTCTACGTCTATCTAAGTTACTGGGATGTGTGTGTGGGATGTGTAGCTACTCGTATGTACTTGGGATTGGTTTCCGCACTTAGTCCTTCAAGTGGACCATTGTACGTGGGTCATGGCAGCCGCCGCTAGTCATTCCAACCATCCCACCTCCCTCCAGAAGTAAATCAGGTCGCCTAGTCTGTTTAGAATATCATGAGAAAAGATCTGGGTGACCCGAGAGTTTCTGTTCCAATTTGGGCGACACCTGTGCATTCAAAGAGCACATGCGCTATGGTTTCCACAGCCGCCATGCATGATCTGCACAGAGGACTGTCTATTATGCCTATTGTGTGGGTTCAAGAGTGTAATTTTCATGGTTTTCGAGGATGCTGGTTCAGAAAGAGGGCAAAATGTAAATCCAGAATAAGATACTTAGCACCAAATACATGGTGCGTTATATAATACTTAGCTATTAATTACCTATATTATGTGGAGACTGGAATCTTGATGTTGTAAAAGCAGACAATTATTTTAAAGAATTAGAATCGATTCTAAAGAACTTTAATATAACTAATCACATTCACCAAACCGACAAAAAAACGGTCCTGTATTGACTTAATTGCAAACAATATACCAAACCTCCATCCTTAATTACTTCTTAAGTAAATCCTACTTCTCGACTAATGATTTTATGAATGATAAATTGACATAAATATTAGGAAATAATTAGAATAATATTAACTTCTCTATCTCTTTGACTTTATTAAATCTTTTTGACATTTCTATAGCATTTATTTGACTAATCTGCCATTTGAATGATATCCTCATTTATGTAATTCAATATTTATTCAATGTGTGATCTAATAAACGAACCAAAACCCTGACAATGTATTTGTACGCCGGAAACGGCAAAATATTATGTACGTAAAACTTTGTAACATATCTGTAACTATATTCTCACAAATAAATGGACTATTACTATATATATAAATACAAAAACTTACCTATATTACCCATCTGATTTGCGTAGACAACCGCCACGAAAGAAATTACAAGAAAACTAAATAGTTTCATGTTGAATTTATAACCGTAATTATATTCAAGACAAGGTTTCAGACACCACGGTACTATCGTAGTAGGTATACCAACAAACTAAAACATACAATATTTTCTTGCAAATTTATATTAATTAAGAATCATTGGAACGTCAGGGATGTATTAAGGCTACCTAAATTCTACGCTTTAGCAGCTATACTGTAACCTAGAACCTTGTAAAAATAGAGCACTGCAAAGGAGCTCATCCGGAGAAGGTGGAATCATCACCTTCACCACCACAACCATACCCAAGTATTTCTTTCGCCAAGCAGCGTTGTTGTGTGGTAAAAAAGACCAATTTAAAATTACTTAAGTTTTTTGCAATTTGCTGGTCAGTATCAGGACTATCAGGTTGAATGTTGAGCTAGATATGATTCGCGACTGTCATAAATATGTATTTACAGAATTATAGTCATTAAAATCGTCAATACAACTCTCGGCGGTATTGGTTAGACTGAAAGCCGACTCCAACGTAGTTGAGAAAAGGCTAGTCAGATGATGCCCTATTTATGCCACAAAGCAACACTGCTATGTAAGGGGTTTTAACTTACCCTTGAATCCAAAGATTCAGTCATTCTGCTGTTCGTTGTGTCTCGCTGTTTTGTTGACAATTAATTTATCAACATTCACGTGCTATCGCTGTGATGATCGCCGCACTACTGGTCTGCCGTGGCGGCAAGGCGACACTGCCGCACAGAAGTGCCGCCGCAGCAGTGCTGCTGCAACATTGCTGCCATGCTTGGGATATAATCTTATAGGTATTATTACCCTATGGAAAATGTATGGGGACCAGTAGTGACGCGGCAGAACTGCTGTGGCAGCACTACCGCGTATAGCCGGGTCCGGAATCATACCTTTAGACATGTTCCCTTCTCTATTATGCTGTTGTAGTTTTTCATTAGTGCGACAGTGACAGGAATAACGTTTAGCCAAAGTAGGTGATAAGTACCGCTTAAAGATCGGCTTATAGCGTAAAGTTAAGGTTCTACATAACTTTTATTCTAAAACAGCTCTGCCTAATACCAGCTGATATCAATGGTAATAAATTAGAGCATTGCAGCTGTCTACACTCGATAGCTATGGAAATTCATTAGGTACAAATACAAAAGATAACAATCATAAAGCAACTTTAAATACCTACGAATTATAATGAATTTACAGTGTAAAACCAATAGAATAGAATATTCTTTAATATGTACACCATAAAAAGTACAGATATAAATGTAGACATTTTTACATAGGGTGACACAATGGGCGGTCGATGTTTTACAGACAACCTTTGGATGGATTAAAGGGAGAAGGAGAGACAAATACTGCAGGTAGTCAGTGGTGTACCATTTACATACACAATAAATGGGTCTCCCTTGTTTCATCGAAAAGAAATTGCCAAATTATCACTTTCCAAACAATTTTCCGCATAATTTCATTTGCCAAATTATTACTTAGCAAAAAATCTCTTCACAAATAATTGTAACGCAACCTAATGTTTTGCAAGTGAACGTTTAAACAATAACTTGTTTACCAACTAGTACTTTTACCAATTTTTATGTAGTCAAATATGTCAGTAGGAATAACTCATTTTACGCAAAATAAAGACGTTTTATTACAAAGGTGTTTTCCACTTGGGATAAATTCTAAACAGGTAATAATAATATTAACAGTAACTATTCTGGTAGGTAGTATTATTATTTTTTAATTTGTAGCATTTTTTTAAATAATTAATCTCGTCTAACTAGTTCAGTTTCGGGTATTCGCTCGCTCGCTCGCTTCGCTTCGTTAGTAGTTTTAACCTAACCTAACCATTTTTTTTAAATAATTAACCTACTCTAACTAATTCCATAACTAACTGACCAAACGTTTATTGTCTAAAGATTGTTTGCTGTAATAAATCATTTGATTAAAGACCAAATAGCTAAATGACATTATCCTTGATAATATTCTGCCAAGTAAAAATTTGACCAAATGAAAATGTGCGTAGGTACTAAAATCATTCCAAACATTGGTATAAAAAAAGGTTGCTAAAATTTGTTTGGGTAGTGAAATTTGAGCAAAATCTTTTCGGTAAAACGGCAGGCGCCCACAATAAATACATACATTCATAAAGCATACACTTATCTATATATACATATATATACAATAATAAACATGAAACAAGATCAAGGAACTATATGTAATGATGATGTTTAAGGAGAGAGGAAGTGTTTTTTTACCAGAATTTTAAAAGTGGACAAAGATTGAGCACGCCTTATCGACACGGGTAAGGTAATTTTATATTGAAAACTGGGTGGCGCTGTTAGCCAAGAAAATGTGACAATCTAGTATATTTTTATTAAAAACCAAGACTAATTAAAAAAATAATAAAAAGAGTTTGGTTAAATAAGTAAGTAAGTACCAAATACTTTTATTGCGTAACATTTTTAGGGTTCCATGACTTTTATTATTCGTTGGTTCCATCTCTAAAAGCTGTCATTAACGGTAGTTAGCACTGGTGGACTTAGCCTGTCGGGGGCCCGAGGCGGCAAAACTATGTAAATGGGGCCCGGGCCCAGGCGTCAACGTCGAAATATTTAGCACGCTGCCTCGAAAAGGTAAGATATTATTTTGACTATTGATAAGTACAGAAATAGGAGATACAATAATAGTCGACATCAGACAAGCTAAAGCATCAGACTAATATATGATGGAAGAAAAGCGAAGCGAGCCCGAAAATTGTTGTGCCCCACATAGATAAAACTTTCTTTCGAAACTGGAATTACTTTGTCAACTTACACAGAAAAGTTTGAAAATGTAGGTTGCAAGAGCGAGCGAAGTGAGCTCGAAAAAGTTAGCACCCTATCCCGGATAGGTATGGATTTCTTTTGAATATTCGTACATAAATAGGAGTTACTTTGTCGACTTACGGAGAGAAGTCTTAGAAAAGAGAGAATGTATGTTACAAGAGACAGCAAAGCGAGCCCGAACATTTTAGCACCCTTTTTTTTTTTTTTTTTTGGGTGGGAAATCTTCAAATGACTCCTCCCGCTCTGGGCGGAGCGAGAGGGAGTGTCAGACTTTTACTGACTAAAACCCACCCGTGTTCCTTCCGTTGCCTGTGTGCCGGGGCCGCGATATCCCTTTCAGACAAACCCGCGACCCCAGCAGGCATTGGTCCTTCCGGACCCCGTCAGTTGGTGCTGACATCCCTTTGAGGCGCGCGTGGAACACAACGCGCCGTCGACCCGGGCCTGGTCCTTATCGGACAGCGAGCTGCCCATCGCTCACCGTCCGCAGGACCGCGCCTACGGTGGCCGGAAGTCAGCTTGTGACTCCCGACGCCCGGGTCGTCTCCTGCGGCGACTAGGGGCGCGAGGGCGTGCAGCTTGAATCTCTCTCGCGCGCTCCGCCTCCTCCTTCGCGAGCATAACTGCTTCGCAGAAGGAGGTGACGGCCTCCCATGCACTCTCGCTCCGGACCATGGCCTGAACCAGGGCCGGACGCGAGAGATCGCTGCCGCCGATCGCCTCCGTGAGGACACGGCGGTGCTCCGCCCAAGCCGGGCAGACCTCCACCGTATGCTCCACCGTGTCCTCCGGGCGATCCACACAATGGTGACACCCGGGCGTTTCCTCCCGCTTGATCCTGAACAGGAACCTCCCGAAACAACCGTGTCCGGTGAGGACCTGCGTCAGGTGGAAGGTGAGGACGCCGTGGCGCCTCTCTAGCCACTCCTCAAAGAGGGGACTTACCGCCGCAATTGTGGCGTGCCCAGCACTGGGTTGCGACAATCGCACTCTCCATGCCGCCATGAGATCCCGCCGGAGGCCGCGATTTGTTGCGGCAGCGAAGTTATACCCTGGCGTTTTGCCTCCTCGCGCAACTCCCACATGTTCGCGAGGACCTTCGCCTCCAGATCCCATGGCGGTAGTCCGGCAAGGAGGCTCGCCGCCTCGCGGGAGACCGTGCGGTATCCCCGGACCAGCCTAATGGCCATGACCCTTTGGGACGCGTTCAACCGCTGGGCCGGTCGCAGCCTCAATGAACGCGCCCACACCGGTGCCCCGTAAAAGGCCATATACCGCACGACCCCCGCGTAGAGCCTCCGGCAGGAGGCGTTTGGACCCCCTAGGTTGGGCAGAAGCCGCGTCAAAGCAGCCCCAGCCCTATCCAGTTTGGGAGCCAAACGTCGGAAGTGCTCCACAAGTTCCACCGGGTGTCGAGGACGAGTCCCAGGTACTTCATCGTCGACTCGACACCGATGTGAACCCCTCCTGCCGTTATCTGGGAACTCGACAGTGGCGCGTTCCGAGGACCATAGAAACACATGGCCTTAGACTTGTGCAAGGCCACCTCGAGTCCCAGTTGCCGGATCCTATCGACGATTGTCGCAACCCAACATTTTAGCACCCTACGTTTATATTTAGCATGCGTAGGAGCCCCAACTAAAAACTACCTTAATTAAAATGGGTTTGATTAAAAAGTATTTCTAGAGTTTTGGGAGAACCCCGGCCTACCGCCGTCCCCCCCCCCCCCCTTTGTTCGCCAGTGGTAGTTAGAAACCCGAAAGTCTGACAAGCAGTCTTCCCAAGGAGTATTGTGATACCCTGTAACCTTCACAGGACACTGAGGACCTTCACAGGTCAGATAGACTGTCGTTCCATGTGAAATACTAGTATACAGCTACATGTTGCATCAGATTTGACTGGAAGATGACCACAACACATTTTGGAAAAGGCTAGGCAGGGTGAAGAAGATTCAAAGGATGCAATGGGACCATACTATGTCTTATGGTTAAGAAGTTACAGTCCTGTGACCGACAGAATAGAAAATAATACTCTTTATTATGTACACCATATGGACTACCAGACAGACAGTGTATATAGGCACCGTTTGAGTACGGAACCTTAAAAAATTATTAATTCGGACTGCATATCAAAAATTCGTATCATGTTCAGTTTAAAGCATTTTTTAATTAATTCTTTAACCTACACATGCAAATTATTAGCTAAGATAGTCATGTTTTACCAAAAAGATAAATATTACTGAGTTCGACTATCGTCTTGCTTATACGCCAATTAGTAAAGTGGGTTTTCTCCGCGATCTTGGCGTTCTGCTAGACTCGAGGCTCCATCTGGATGCTCATATAGAAAAAATTGTTAACAAAGCAAAAAAAAAAAAAAAAAAAAAAAAAAAACTTAAAATCTTCCAGCACTGGTATGGGAACCAGGTCAATTGTGTTAAATGGTCGGGAGCTCTGTCGGATTCGTATAGGTTGGAGTGCGGGGTGAGGCAGGGAGGATTGAGCTCACCAGCGCTCTTCAATCTGTATATCGATGGACTTGTTGCCGAGCTCAGCGGCTGCCATGTTGGATGCCATGTTGATGATGTTTGCTTTAACAACATCAGTTACGCTGACGATATGGTGCTGCTGAGCGCGTCAATAGGGGGACTCAGAGAGCTAATAAGCATTTGTGAAACGTACGCTCATACACATGGCCTAAAATATAACGTCAAAAAGAGCGAGCTTATGGTTTTTAATGCGGGTTCTAAGTGTCCGGCGGAGGTTCCACCAGTAAGGCTATGTGGCGTGTCCTTGGAGCGGGTACATACTTTTAAGTATCTGGGCCATATTGTGACGTCCGACCTGAAGGACGATGCTGATATTGAGCGAGAAAGGAGGGCGCTGTCGGTGAGGGCGAATATGATTGCCCGCAGGTTTGCTCGTAGCTCCATGGATGTGAAAATCACCTTGTTTCGAGCCTACTGCACATCATTTTATACGAGTAGTCTGTGGGTGTCATATTTGCAGAAATCTTACAGCGCTCTCCGCGTTCAATATAATAACGCGCTAAGGGCGCTGCTGCGGCTGCCTCGCTTCTGCAGCGCATCGGGAATGTTCGCGAGCGTCCGCATTGACTGTTTTTATGCCAGCTTGCGCAAGAGGGCGACCTCGATAGCGTGTAGAGTACGGGGCAGTGGCAACAGTCTTCTTACCGTTGTCGCCAACAGGTTGGATGGGCCTTTCATGCAGCACTGGCAGGCCTTACATGCACCCGTATATCAGGATTGGGGTAGGTAAAGATATAGGTACCATAGATTTTTTGTAATTTATTATTGTGTTTGCGATTTATATAATTTTTATTTTTAATATTTTGCATTTTTTATCATTTTACAATTTGACATTTAATTTGATATACGGTTCTGACATTTTTATAATCTTTTTTTTTTTTTTTTTTGACAATATTAATTATAATTTTTTTTGTTAAATATTTCAATTTAATTAATCACAATTTTGTTTGGGTTTTTGGGCAGTTTAATTTAAAATAGATATGAATAATTTAAATGTGTGTGTGTAAAATTATGGACTTGAATTTGTCTGAAATAAATGAATAATAATAATAATAATATAGTCTCGACATACATAGCGCTCGCTATAGGACCGAATTCGGTCGCAAAGTCCTAATAGCGTCCCTAAACGCGTGTGACGTGCCAAACATGTGATTCTTTCGTGCTTTTCAAGCAATTTTGACCGTCTTGGGAACACGGGACTTTTTCTTTGGTTGCAAATTATCAAATAGCTTTTCCCGCCCTGGGCGGAGCGGATGTCAGCCTCTTACTGCCTAAAGCCCACCCGTGTTCGTTCAGTTGCCTACTTTTGTAGCTGTCGAACAAAACACTTTTATGCCTGTAGGACCTCTACATCGGTAGATATTGCAAAATAAATGAACCCCGTACACAGTAAACAAAAATTAAAATGGCCGCCAAAACAGGAGGGGCAAAATGCCTACAATGTGGATTTGTCGATAAAATTGATCATATTGCTTCGCCATAACGTGTCGAACACCAGTGACCAGACACCCTGTATAAAAATTTAAAAAAAATCTAATCACTACTTTACTATCATTCTTTGACAGTAGCATGAAATGGTTATAACACGACATATTGACGTATGGCAACACTATGCTTTAAATATAATTTATCTTACTGTATAGCAGTTGGCTGTAAAAGGCCGAAGCCAAGTCCAACTACACATTTCCACACCTTGCAGAAATCATTTCCTTGCGAAATAAGTACACTCCCAATCGAAATGTAATCGTGCACTCAAATAGAAGTTCCGTTAAAAGATGAACACTGAAAAATATGTTAGAACAACCTGTACATAGCGTATACAGGATGTTTCCGGCGTACGCCGGTGGGTGTCTATCAGACCGCACGGTATCGTTTTGGCATGTAATCGACCCTCTAATAATTCCCATTTTACTCTCCTAAAAATATTATTGAACAGTCTAATATAATGATTGTGCCTCTTTTTGTGCACTTCAAATAATAACATTTTTAGGGTTCTAAAAATACTAAATGGCCAAGTAATTGCGCCCAACTTGGATGTAGCGCTCGCTCGGCTAGCTCGCGGTGGGCGGTTGGTCACAGTTCTAACCTAACCTAACCTAACCTATTTATGCCCGGTTTCTGAGTCACTTTTAACGGTGGTTTATCTATTCGTTAGCGCTATTGGTTCAATAACTCGTGAAAGTGCGTTTCCGAACACCGCAATGTAAGATAAACTCCGTTTAAACTTAGGTTAACTTAACTGACCAATGTGTGCCGTTTATCGGTTCCATAACTATAATGTGAAGTTTCATTTCATAGACTACACCAACTTTTAGGTTATACTAGCGTATATTATTGAATTAAATTGCCAGTGAAAGCTAAATATATTATAAGAAATTATTAAAAAGAGAATACAATGAGTGTTAGTATAATGAATACGAGCAGTTCGTCAGAGTCTGATGCGGAAGTACTGAAGTTTATTTTTAATACATCAGTAAAATTTTAAATGAAGACATAAGAACACTGTGATACACTTATATCAGCCCTGCTCTAACTCCCGTTACGCATCGCAAATATGCATCGTCTGTTTTGGAATACATTTTTATCGCATTACGATTGTACGCTACTTTCATTTCATTATGTTATTTAAAGAATTGATAAAGCACAAACAATTGGAAAGACAAATAGACTCAAGTAACTTAAAATGAAACGGCAAAGCAAAAATAATACCATACTCAAACTCAAAGCATTTATTTCAAATAAACCAATTACAGGCATTTTTGAATTGTCAAGGGGTCCGTCAGTCAGAAAGATGAAGCTAGATGCCCATTCCAAAGCGTAGTAGGTACCTATGGAGAAGAACGGGCAAGAAACTCCACGGACACTCTTTAAATCATAATATGGTTATAAAAAATTGGTTACATCATTCATGATGAAGTTATACATGTGAGAACGATGCAAAACGTTAAAAAATAAAAATTCAAAAATTAAATTAAAATAAGCCGTGGTAGCTAAGAGATGACCAGTCCCTACTGACGGCGCCCGTTCACGAACATGACGCATGGATTAGCACCATTCAGCTCAACCATTTTGAAGGGAGCTAAATGATCCAACACACGCGCCACCGTCAGCGAGACATTAGAGTGAGCATGACATACTCTCAGCCGCCAAGGCACATTCAAGTCAATGAAAGACATATCCAGTACCTAAATGGTAGCTTTATAGTCGGTACATAGTACTCAACATGTGCTATGCAATTATACAATGTTATGAGATTGAATTTATACAATGCAAAGATAGTTTTTTAAATCTTCAGCAGCTCCAACAGTATTTTCAAATGCTAATCTATTAGTTTATGCGCCCTTGTGGAGCAAGACCAGCGTTGAGCCAAGCATTTTTATCAGCGATATAATCTCCCAACTTATAATATGCTTGGCTGCATACATAGTGTGCGTTTAATATAAGATTTAAATTTCGTTTCATTTAGTTGAAGTAAAGCGAAATGCGATGCGAAACAAAAACAATGAAGTGAAACTAGAAACTAGAAACACGTGTTGTTTAAAAAAAATTACAATGATCCGCCCATAAATAACGACATAACATATTTTTTTAACTAAAACAGTCTGAAGAAATCAATTTTAGACGCGATCTCCTATAAAGAGCCATCTAGCGGCAACTAAGGAAGTAGTTATCGGTTCCATAGTTATTGAATGGTCTGTTGCGTATTCAGAAACGCAGTGACAGTTAACCGACTTAACTTTAATAAATCAATAGCTATTGAGAACTTTTCTGGGGAACTCAGAAACCGGGCATTAGTCGGGGTGTGGGGCTTAGTTACTGCGACCTATTCGGTTTTCGTGTGGAACTGTGACAAAAGTTACTTCTCACGTATGATTTACAACAAAAACAAAAATCTTTTGTCACTTGAAACTTGAGACCTTGAAACACTTGCTCTCTCTCTCTCTCTCCCTCTCTCTCTCTCCCTCTCTCTCTCTCCCTCTCTCTCTCTCTCACACACTCTCTCTCTTTCTCTTTCTCTTTCTCTATCTCTCTCGTTCTCTATCTCTCTCTTTATCTTTATCTCTCTCTCACTGTCTCTCTCTCTTTCTCTCTCTCTCTCTCTCTCTCACTCTCACTCTCTCACTCTCTCTCTCTCTCTCATTCTCTCTCGACAGAGAGACCGAAAGTTGCAATGCTTCTTCCTTACAATCATAAGTTAAATATTTCCCTATCGTTTTTATTCGTCCATCATAATTATATTTAATACCATGTAGACCAATTGTTTTATGCAAATCAATTATTTGGTTAGATATTCCACCGAGGCGTAGGTTCATAACCGCGTCATTACGACGCGTCAACGACGCGTGTTTGTGTAGGTATTCGTCTGTTTCACAAGATCCAAGTTACAACATACATAATGTAGGTTATATTATATATAGGTTATATCCTACCTACATATACATTACACCTGTATTCCCCGAAGGGTTAGGCAGAGGTGTACCTATAGTACACCCACACTTCGCCAGTTATGTTTAAGTCCCACGTAATAGGGGGCAACCCTATTGCCATCAACCGCGCACAAATCCAGACTCAGATGCAGAAGTTGCAACACTTATTTTTAAGAGCGCTTATACTCAAAGTTGGCAACGTTGCTTAAAGATGTCAAATATTTCGCTATTTTGACTAATTTGGCAATATTACTGTATGGAATTATGAAATGTGACTAATTAGCGAATATTAATAATAAATAGAAATTATTATAGCACTGAATTTGATGTTGGGTAACCGTTTTAGGTGTGGGCATTTGGAAAGTTTCCAAATACTGTTATTACATCTAAAACCAAATATTCGGTGTTACGATATTACTTATTTCATTTCATTCGCTAAAATTCATATTTCCATACAATGCCATGCCAAATTAATTAAAACAGGTAAATAATTGACAGGTTTTTGCGACTTTGCCAACTTTTAGGATAAACGCTTTTAATGTTCCAATTGTTACTAACAGTTCCCCAATATAAAGAAATGCACTCACTTCAGGAAGCGAACACGACTGCGCTACAAATGCAATTGAAGGTGTCCCTCATGTTGACAGATTAAACGTCATTTTCAAAATTCAAAATATTTTATTTGACATAAACCTAAGCACTTATGAAACGTCAGAAACTAGGTGCACGGTTCCAATTGGTCGTTTCCTATGGAGAAGAGCCGGTAAGAAACTCCACGGTTACTCTTTTAAAAATAATTGCCTTTTACAATGTTTTCAAATAACAGTATTAAGAGCGTTTATTCTGAAGGTGGGTAACGTCGCAAATAGATGTCAAATATTTCACTGTTTTGATTAATTTAGCAATATTACTGTGTGGAAATAAAAAATGTGGCTAACTAGCGAACTAGAATATTGATTATGAAATGCAATAATTAATATCGTAATACCGAATGTTTAGTTGTAGATGTAAAAAAACTATTTAGAAACTTTCGAAATGCGTTTTTTACACCTAATAGGTATGGGTACAACATCAAATTCAATGTTATAATTGCAATTCATTACTAATATTCTAGTTCACTAGTTAGCCACATTTCTTATTTCTATTCAGTAATATTGCTATATGAATCAAAACAGGTAAATATTTGACAGTTATTTGCGACGTTGCCAACTTTTAGGATAAACAGGTACAACTCTTAATAGGTATGGGAGGACAGTGTAGGTCTTTCAACAAGTACCAGGTACTTAACAAGATAGAAGATGGTCAATAAATCTTCAGTCCACTAAGCCTACAGCGTTCTCACAGTCATAAAATAGAAAAGAATCTACATATTTAAAATATAAATAAATTAATAAAAATAAAAACCTATTTTAAACGAAATGACATGGTTGCTATTACAACTGTAACAAATCTACAGTTATCATGTACTTACACAAAAGCCACTAATAAAGTGGTGAAATTAAATTGTAGGTATGTAATGTTAAATACGCTGATTATATTATGTCAAGGAAGAATGTAAAAAAAAAACAACAAATCTGATTTATATTTTATTAGATAATTAGTAATTGCGTTGGTTTTAAAATCCAAGTGTTTGTTTTTTTTTTTGTTCATTGTTTCTAATATCCGTAAAAAAAAAAAAAAATGGAAACTTACTAAAGCGCCAAGACCCCTTGAAAACACTATTTTACTACGTTTTACAGTGTTATCCTAATGCCGTTGACCGTCCGCGATGGTTAACTTTAGCGCAAACGTAATGCCGGCAACCCTCCCGGAGGGTTCACTTCCAATATGTATGGCGGCATGGCGTATGAGTTCTATGAAAACTGGGTGGAGTCGAAAGTGTTAAACGTCATTTACAAACATTATGATGCAGGTAGGTAAGCATAGGAATAGAGCTGCTCTTTGTGATGGAGCTCATCCGTGAAAGTACCACCAGACCTACATATTTCTACCACTAAGCGGTGTGGCTGATGTGTTCCGGTTTGAAAGGTATATGAAAGAAAAGAAAGAAATAAATAATAATGTTTATTTGGACACAGTTCGTGAAACACAAAATACAAAACAAAAAAAAGTGACAATAATATTAATATAAATAAAAAATAAAAATAAATAAATAATGAATATATTAATTAATATGGGTGATGATGGTGTAATTACTGGCACATGACACATTTTACATTTGTCTCTGGGAAGACAAAATGGCGAAAATGCCTTATGAAAGTAATACAATTAAAACAACAATTATTTTATTATATTAATACGTGAAGCAAAAACTCTGTATCCCCAGCCCCCTTTACGAAAATTAAAAGAAAGAAAACGTTTATTTGAACACAGTTCGTGAAACACAAAATAAAAACAAAGTAAAATTGATAGTAATCTTTTGACAATAAGTGTGCCTCACGGCTGCGCCAAAAAGGTTCATTTCAGCATTAATACAATTATTATTACGACAACGACAACGACATTTACAATTACGTGGACGGAGTATGAAATTTATTTGGCACAGTTAAAGTTTTTAAGGTTATGGAGTGCAGAAAGTTAATATTTTTATCGCATTAGAAAAAAATAAAACGCATTAGAAAAATGGTCGAATTTCGACCACTAGTAATAATTAAAAGGTAATAAATAACCAAAATAAAACAGAAAGATACAATGGAAAGTATTTTTTGGGATCCGCACAGGAAGATCACAAACTAAAACTAAACACAATCAAGAAAAAACAAAAATTATGTAAATGGAAAATAAAAATCAGAGTACGAGGCGAAAAGGCCTAACTCAGCATGATGACATTTAGAAATAAGTGTCGCAGCGCTGAAACAGAACAGTGAAACTAACAATACGATACTAAAAATATGAAAACCAACCCGCACTGGGCCCGCGTGGTGGATATTGGCTAGGCCTGTGTCCCCAGTGGGAACGTTATAGGCTAATTATAGTATGCATTTTTTTTTTAAAGGAAGTTTAAGAAGTTAAGAAGTTGAAGGTTATTGTCCCTGATGACCAAGGCTAGCCTTGGTGATGAGGGACAATAACCTTCTTTCACTAACATTATTTGCGATAAGTTAACATTAGGATAAGTCAAAATTATTCCTACAAGGACTACAGTACTCCTTTAGGCTTGGCAAGCTTTACAACACTCCTGCGCAGTCAGAAAATTGTTGTCGTTAGCACCGCATCCACCATAGACGAACATTTGACACTGGCCACTACTACAGTTGTATGCATATCTGAAAAACAAATCATAACATCATCTCTGTATTCGCCAAAAGGTATCTAGCTCTACCCAGACTAAGTCGTATAGGTGGTTCATCATCAGACTACAGCAGTCCACTGCTGGACATAGGCCTCTCCAATTGCACGCCATTTAGCTCGATTCTCGGCAACTCTCATCCAGCTGCTGCTAGCCACCCTGCTAAGATCGGTGGCATATGTTAGGAATAGGTGGTTACACCAACAAATTGCCAGTTTCGTTATAAACTACCTCGTCGACCGAGCTCTGGTGGGTTGAAAATAGAGAAGACGAATTCCCAGAAATGAGACCTAAGTAGATTGATTAGTCGCCCCCGTAAATTAATTGTCTATATTGCAACTTTCATCGAAATCGTTAGAGCCGTTTTCGAGAACGTGATTACAAATATTGCTCATTTAATAGTATAGGATATTTAAAAAGATCTAACTCCCAAACTACGTATAATTAAATTGTGATTCGTTAGAGGTAGGCAACAAAAACAACTTTGAACAACTGTAAATGGAATATCCTATAAAATTCCTATGTCATCAAGCGGGAACAAAATATCTAATCTGCAGGCTGCTTCCGAGTTCGGTCGCGGTGGAAAAACGATCCTCTTCACCGGGATGTCATGTTGAGTTTGAATAATCCCGTTTCTCGGTGACGTCCCCCCAGTGACGGTTGCGGTGGACAAATGCCAAAACACGCTCGACCCGTGGATTGAACCCAGGACTTCAGGTCCAATAGCCGCACTTGCGACCACAGGCAACGAAGCAGAAAGCTTTACCATAGTCAAGTTAAAATAAATGAAAATATACCTTTCGAAATAAGCCAAACACATTCCTGTTTCAATGGGTTGCAGACAAATGGGATCTGAAAAAGAAAACAAATGCGACCATTACAATTTGTGCATTTTTCGTCATGGGTGTCTACGTCTATCTAAGTTACTGGGATGTGTGTGTGGGATGTGTACCTATGTACTTGGGATTGGTTTCCGCACTTAGTCCTTCATGTGGACCATTGCAGGTGGGTCATGGCAGCGGTCGCTAGTCATTCCAACCATCCCACCTCTAGAATATAATGAGAAAAGATCTGGATGACCCGAGGGTTTCTGTTCCAATTTGGGTGACGCCTGTGTATTCAAAGAGCACATGCGCAACGGTTTCCACAGCCGACATGTATTATCTGCACAGACGACTGTCTATTGTGTGTAATTTTCATGGTTTTCGAGGATGCTGAATCAGAAAAGAGGTCAAAATATTAATCCAAAATAAGATACTTACGAGTAGATACATGGTCCGTTATATAATACTTAGTAATAGTAATAGCAGTCAGGATAACTTGACAGCAAAAGTTCCTCCGCATATTGTTCAAAATCGCTTGATCTTCTCTCAGAGAGACATTTAATAATTTATTATATCTTGACATATCTACGCATGGATACGCACTTCTCATAGATACTAACTTAAATTTAAAATACGATTACAGTATGTTTTATAAATCGGGTGGATTGAATAACTTTGGACTTCATACAATCTTCAAAGATTGTATGCATTTAATCACTGACTTACAAAGCTACAACATGCAATCTAACGGAGAAGACTTATGCAACGGTGACAACAGATAGGTGACAGAGATCAACACATTTTTTCGTGACTAACCACCTATACGCAATGCATCAAAACATAGCAGGATTGTTATCAAAAGCAGACTCTTTATCTGTCTGTTTGCAGGAGTTATCAGAAAAAGGCATAGAAGTCGACATTGTATGCATAACGGAGCATTTCATGATGCAGGGATATGAGAATCAATTATACATGGATAACTATAGTTTGGCAGCATGGTTCAGTAGAAAAGAAAGTAAGAGGGGTGGATCATGTATACTTGTGAAGAACGGACATCAATGGAGAGAACTGCCACAAATTGCTAAAATATCTTCTGTTGGTGTATTCGAATGCTGCGCCATAGAGCTTATCAACCACCACACAGTTTTTATATGCATTATTAGGGCTCCTAACGGCAAGAATTTATCTCAATTTTTCGATAAATTATTAACACTTTTACAAACTTGTACTAAGAAATCTCAAAATATTGTCATAGCGGGACATTTTAACATTGACATATTAAAAAGAAACAATAATACCATTGAATTTGAAAATCTGCTATTGAATTTTAACCTAAAACTAGCACTAAACGAACCTACACGGTTGAAGAGACGCACACGACGCTGCACGGTTGTATGTTATGTACATGCATAGACAATTTTGCTCATAATTTCAATAAGCCTTGCAAAACTATGATATTAGAATTCGCATTGTCTGACTTCATAAATTCCCCGTAAGCAAAACGTGCGCAATAAACAAGTGGCGTATAAATAGACGGGATTATAGTGACGAAAATCTATACGTTTTAGTTTAAAAATCATTTGAGCAGCTTGACATTTACATAGGTATATAATGCTAACGACCCCAATCTAGCATATAAGGATTTTTTAGGATTTGTTTACTTTAGTTTATGACCTATGTTTCCCTCATATAAGGATAACTGTAAATATTTAAAAAAAAGCAAATTGGATATCTCGCGGCATTAAAATTTGTAGCAAAAACAAACGACAATTGCTGTGGCATTATAGGTTAAAGCCTAGTCAGATAAATCTGCTGCTGTTCTTGGGTATTGGTACAATAGGCAAACAAATTTTGTAAAATGGGACAGGGCTCTCTCGGACCCGTTTACTTTAGGATGCGGAGTGAGACAGGGGGTTATATCATCTCCACTTCTTTTCAACCTGTACATGAATAATCTGATAGATGGACTCAGTAGGAGGACTATCGGATGCCATGTAGATGGAGTTTGTGTAAATAACATCAGCTATGCAGATGACATGGTACTGCTGGCTCCAACTATCAGTGCACTCAGAGAACTGTTACTAATGTGTGAGACGTATGCTGCCAGCCATGGCTTGCAGTATAACGTAAAAAAAAGTGAGTTCTTGGTATTTGCTCCTAGATGCAGGAGATTAGATAAGGTTCCACAGGTCATGCTAGGTGAGACTGTACTTCGAAGAGTCTATGAATTCAAATATCTGGGGCATATAGTCACAGACTCTTTGAACGACGAATGTGACATAGAAAGGGAACGCAGAGCGTTGACGGTCAGGGCTAACATGCTAGCCCGCAGGTTTGCACGCTGCACAAAAGAGATTAAGATTTTGTTATTTAAATCCTTTTGTCAGACGTTTTACTCCAGCAGCCTGTGGACAGCATATACGCAAAGGGCTGCCAATGCTCTGCGGGTCCAATATAATAACGCATTCAGGATGCTGCTGAGGCTCACGCCTTTTTGCAGCGCGTCCGCCATGTTCATGGAGGCACGCACTGATGGTTTCGCGGCAATCTTACGCAAGAAAGCGGCGTCCCTGCTGCACAGGGTGCGTGTGAGTAGCAACAGCATCCTGAGTGTGATAGCGGACAGGTATGACTGTCCGTTCTTTAAACATTGTATGCGTTTATGTGTGAACTAACATAGTTTTAAGCATTATTTTTTACTAACAAAATGGATCATGTTGTCTGAAATATAAATAAATAATAAAATAATAATAAATAAAATGCGTCTTAAAAATTACACCACACTGTATAAAAAAATTATTAAGCTGACACAGTGCGCACAAAATAATTATAAAATTAAAAATTCTACTAATAAATCCAAAACGACTTGGCAAATAATTAAACAAAGCAAATTAAATATACCAAAAACCTCTATAGATAAAATAAAAATAAATAATAAAACCATCACAGAGCCAAAACACATAGCGGATCTCTTTAGTAACTATTTTATCGACAAAATTCAACCCATTATGAATGCTGGAACTATAGTAACGCAACATATTTTGAACAAAAGGGATTCTATGTTTATGGCACCTAGCACACCATATGACGTACTTAAAATCATATCAACACTAAAAAACACAAATAGTGTAGGCTACGATGGAATTTCCACAAAAATACTCAAAGCTGTAGCTGGCGTCATATGTTCTCCTTTAAGTTACATAATTAATTTGAGTATCAGTGCTGGAATATTCCCATCTGCACTAAAGACATCTATCGTAAAGCCACTGTTTAAGAAAGAGAATAAAGAGTTGATGGTGAATTATAGACCGATATCGCTCATCCAATTTCCAAAATATTTGAAAAATATATCCATAAACAACTCAACTCATATTTAGAACACAACAAGATCCTCTGCAATGAACAAAAAGGTGTCAGAGAAAAAAAACTATTACCATGGCAATTTATGACTTTTTACACACACTGATGATGAATATGGATCAAAATAAATAGGTGTGCAGTATATTCTGTGGCATGACTCAGGCGTTTGACTATGTTCAACACAATATTTTACTTAGTAAACTCGAAGTATATGGCATTAGAGGTAATATACTAAAACTATTTGAGTCATATCTTCAGCACAGAAAACAAATAACGGAAGTCAGTAGGATAAACATAAAAACAAAACGAGAAGAGTCACATCGGTCGCAAGAACGAGAAGTTGTGTATGGTGTCCCACAGGGAAGTGTTTTGGGACCTTCCCTGTTTACATTATATATTAATGACTTGCCTAAGTCCACAAAACAACCTATGAGCCTCTTTGCCGATGACAGTGTAGTGACAATTCCGTGTAAAAATCGTGACTCATACAAATCTGACATTAATAACTCGCTAATTGCAATTTTAGAATGGTTAAATAATAACTAAAAATCTCCAAAAATCTATAATAAACTACCTAAAAGCTGGAAGCAGTTAAGTGACGCAGCTTTCAAGAAAAAAGTTATTTATTTTCTAGCAGATCGAGCTTATTATAATTTAGATGAGTTTTTTGATGAGAGATTTTGATCATGTTTTACATTTTTTTTTTTTTATGATGTATGTTGTCATGACATGATTAAATAATTTGACTCGGTTTGACATACTTTATTTTATTAATATTTGCATGCCATTGTTTACGGCAAACGTGATGATCTGTTTTTATCTCTACTTTTAAAATCTCTTGCATGCTGACAATTTGTGTTGTATGTATTGTACTCATATTTGAGCAAATAAATGATTATCTTATCTTATCTTATTATATGTACTATCGAAGAACTCCATATCTAAACAGTTTGAAAACAAAATCCCGTGAACACCATTACCACATCTGTTACCGCCCCGGTTCTATAGCGGCCGAGCGCTGCAAGCAAAAATAGTCCTTACGGTGTATAGATATGAACTTTTTCAATGGTACATGTCCACGGGTGATATTTTTTGGAGCCCTCGTCGGAGAACGATCCGTCTACGTCCCGGGCAAGAAGCTGATATGTGTCAAGTAACATCCTAGATAGAAGTTATCATACGATTAATAAATACGAGTAAATAGAAAAACTTACCTATATTACCCAACTGATTTGCAAAGACAACCGCCACGAAAGAAATTACAAGTAAACAAAATAGTTTCATATTGAATTTATAACCGTAATTATATTCAAGACAAGGTTTCAGACGCCACAGTACTATCGTAGTAGGTATACCAACAAACTAAAACATACAATATTTTCTTGCAAATTTATATTAATTAAGAATCATTGGAACGTCAGGGATGTATTAAGGCTACCTAAATTCTACGTTATAGAGCTCATTTTGTAACAGCTATACTGTAACCTAGAACCTAGTAAATTCTCTCGCCAAGCAGCGTTGTTGTGTGGTAGAAAAGACCAATTTAAAATTACTTAAGTTTTTTTGCAATTTGCTGGTCAGGTTGAATGTTGAGCTAAATATGATTCGCGACTTTAATAAATATGTATTTTCAGAAGTGTAGTCATTAAAATCATCAATACAACTCTCGGCGGTTATTGAGTTTGGAGTATTGGTTAGACTGGAAGCCGACTCCAACGTAGCTGGGAAAAGGCTAGTCAGATGATGCCCTATTTATGCCACAAAGCAACACTGCTATGTAAAACCCCTTACGGAATTAAGGCCGAGATCTAAAACGTTACTAAGCATGTGTTTTGTCTTAAGATATGATTCCGAACCCAACTGCACAAAGCTGAGCTGCCGTGGCGTTGTTGCCACGACAGTGCTGGCTGCCACGCTGATTCCGAGCACCTGCTGTTCGTTGTGTCTCGCTGTTTTGTTGCCAATTAATTTGTCAACGTTCACATGCTATCGCTGTGCTGATCACCGCGCTACTGGTCTGCCGTGGCGGCAAGGCGACACTGCCGCACAGAAGTGCCGCCGCAGCAGTGCTGCTGCAACATTGCTGCCGTGCTTGGGATATAATCTTATAGGTATTATTACCCTATGGAAAATGTATGGGGACCAGTAGTGACGCGGCAGAACTGCTGTGGCAGCACTGCCGCGTATAGCCGGGTCCGGAATCATACCTTTAGACATGTTCCCTTCTCTATCATGCTGTTGTAGTTTTTCAGTAGTGCCACAGTGACAGGAATAACGTTTAGCCAAAGTAGGTGATAAGTACCGCTTAAAGATCGGCTTATAGCGTAAAGTTAAGGTTCTACATAACTTTTATTCTAATACAGCTCTGCCTAATACCAGCTGATATCAATGGTAATAAATTAGAGCATTGCAGCTGTCTACACTCGATAGCTATGGAAATTCATTAGGTACAAATACAAAAGATAACAATCATAAAGCAACTTTAAATACCTACGAATTATAATGAATTTACAGTGTAAAACCAATTTTATATTGAAAACTGGGTGGCGCTGTTAGCCAAGAAAATGCGACAGTCTAGTATATTTTTTATTTAGTTCCATATTTTGCCGTATATCAATGTTAATTGGACAATTTCTTTATCAAAAAACAAAATTAATAAAAAGAGTTTGGTTAAATAAGTTAGGTAGTACCAAATACTTTTATCGCGTAACATTTTTAGGGTTCCATGACTTTTATTATTCGTTGGTTCCATCTCTAAAAGCTGTCATTATGGGCTGTCAGTTAGCACTGGTGGACTCAGCCTTTCGGGGCAGCAAAACTATGTAAATGGGGCCCAGGCATGAACGTCGAAATATTTAGCACGGTGCCTCGAAAAGGTAAGATAATTATTTTGACTATTGATACAGAAATAGGAGATACAATCATAGTCGACATCAGAAAAGCTAGAGCACAGACTAATATAGGATGGTAGAAAAGCGAAGCGAGCTCGAAAATTGTTGTGCCCCGCATAGATAAAACTTTCTTTCGAAACTGAAAAAGTTTGGAAATGTAGGTTGCAAGAGCGAGTGAAGTGAGCTCGAAAAATTTAGCACCCCATCCCGGATAGGTAAGGTTTTCTTTTGAATATTCTTACATATAAATAGAAGTTACTTTGTTGACTTACGCAGAGAAGTCTTAGAAAAATGAGAATGTAGGTTACAAGAGAGAGCAAAGCGAGCTCGAACATTTTAGCACCCTATATTTTTTTTTTGAGGGTTGTAATTTATCAAATAACTTCTCCCGCTCTAGGCGGAGCGGGAGGGTGTGTCCAACTTTTACTGACTAAAACCCACCGCTTATTCCGCCCGCCTTATTCGCCTTATTTAGAACAGGAACCTCCCGAAACAGCCGTGTCCGGTGAGGACCTGCGTCAGGCGGAAGGTGAGGACGCCGTGGCGCCTCTCTAGCCACTCCTCAAAGAGGGGACTTATCGCCACAATTGTGGCGTGCCCAGCGCTGGGTTGCGACAATCGCACTCTCCATGCCGCCATGAGATCCCGCCGGAGCTCTGTCCGCTGTGCCGTGATTTCTCGCGGCAGCGGAATTACGCCCCGGCGCGCGGCGTTTCGCCTCCACCACCACCCACTCCCACATGTGCGCGAGGACTTTTGCCTCCAGATCCCACATTTTAGCACCCTACGTTTATATTTAGCATGCGTAGGAGCCCCAACTAAAAACTGCCTTTTACTTACTGCACATATTAAGGTGTTGCTTGGGGTTTGATTAAAACATATTTCTAGAGTTTTCTCTTCTTTTCCTTGTTCTTCCCAAGGAGTATTGTGATACCCTGTAACTGGGGACCTCTACAGGTCAGATAGACTGTCGTTCCATGTGAAATACTAGTATACAGCTACATGTTGCATCAGATTTGACTGGAAGATGACCACAACACATTTTGGAAAAGGCTAGGCAGGGTGAAGATGATTCAAAGGATGCAATGGGACCATACTATGTCTTATGGTTAAGAAGTTACAGTCCTGTGACCGACAGAATAGAAAATAATACTCTTTATTATGTACACCATATGGACTACCAGACAGACAGTGTATATAGGCACCGTTTGAGTACGGAACCTTAAAAAATTATTAATTCGGACTGCATATCAAAAATTCGTATCATGTTCAGTTTAAAGCATTTTTTTATTAATTCTTTAACCTACACATGCAAATTATTAGCTAAGATAGTCATGTAAATACTAGAAAATTATCTTAGACATTAATTACAGAAATAAGTAGGATAGGTAGGGCAAGTAGGGCAGGTAAGGCAGGAAGGGCAGGTAGGGCAGGTACGGTAGATATAACCAATAGACCCCACTTATTTATATTTTGGTTTTTCGTATTTAATCAGTTTTTTTTTCTGCAAACTGACCCAAATACTAGGAACAGCGTGTGGCCAAGAATACACCCCAGTGGGACCCCTTAGTCGATGTATTAATTCTCGCTCGTTATTGTGGCAATTTTAAATATCTACGTACTGTTACTAAGCCGACCCCGTTTGTCTTTTTAAAAAGAAAACAATAATTCTACTGGAACCACTTTAATTAACCACAGTACAAAAACACAGTTATACAAGTTTATGGGTACTTACATTTTGGCAATGTCCCTCTTAATGGATCCCTTAATTTGGGTACACTAGATTACGCGACGGCGTCCAGAATCTAACTAACTTAATTATACATTATATTTCTATGCATTGGGTAAAAATGCAACATCAGTACTTTAGTATAGGAAAAGTACACTGCTATATGTTAAAAGCTGACGTAGGCTTTATCGCCTTGTAATAACAGTACGATCGATCAGATAATCCTTAAAAATATCAATAGACAGACCGCAAATCTCAACGTGCTCCAGTTTTAATGAAAGGATTGTAAAAAAGGCCGTATCGAAAGCTTTTGATGCATACATAACATAACATAACATAACATAACATCACGCATGTAATCCCCAAAGTTGTAGGAAGAGTTGTATCTGTACACCCACTTTTAGCGAATTATGTTTAAGTCCCATATAGTAAGGGGCGAGTACAAATCCAGACTCCAGGCTGTTACTGAGAAATTCCTGATGGAAAAATCCAATAACACTTTGCGCGACCTGGGAAGCGAATCCAGGACTTCATGCTCAGCAGAAGCGCTAGTGACTGCTAGGGGAACGAGGCAGTCCACCACCATACGTAGCTCTAATACTCGTAATACCGAATATACGTGTAGCTCTAATAAATTGTAACTTTTATTCATAAACGTATATTGTAAACATACATAATATACTAGGAATTTATCAAGATTATTATTGCTGCTACTATTGGTATATTTTTTTATGATTAATTACATTCATGACATTTGGGTAATTAATTGACATTGAACATCTGACATAGCTATATTCATGGTATAATAAAACAAGGTATGGCACTCCGAAACACAATGGTCACGTGGGAGACACAAGACTACGTCATCACCGCTATCCATGGTTCTCAAACTTTTTAGTTTGGGGAAATTTTATAAAACACAACCCGCGCGTTGTAGGTTTCCCTAGACAAAAAAAAAACAAATTAGATAAATCTACTTTAGCATTCATAATATAAGTGTATATTCATTCTTAATAATAAGTGGATTCTAGGGATTACTAAAATAATACTCAAACACATTGTTAAACTAGTCTACTTACGAAGTTTTATTCAAAATCAAAAAACAAAAAATATTTTAACCATTTTGATATTGTGGTCAAAGAAAAAAATGTATCAAACCAACTTGTTAGACGTCCACAAATTAATGTTTGAGAATCACTGTGTACAATGGGACTGAGCGAGACCAACATACGGGTTCGACAAGAATAGCGATACATGACAAAATGTCAGAATGCCAATTAGACAGCCCGTTTCTGTGTTACCAGTAGTGTGTAATAATAACTCCCCAACCTCCTTTATTACTTATGCGAATCTGATACAATAATGAGGTTTTAATTAAAAATTACGTTGGTATATGTTTGTTTCGTTTGATAAGACAAACGAAACGACAATTTCAATGCTTTGTATAATTTTTTTAACAGAATGGTTATTGAAAATCTTTCCTTAAATTCGAGTTCTGTTGCAATAAAGTGGCAACTGAATAGTGACGTAGGCATGTGTCGCTCCCGGAATGCCATACCTTGTTTTATTATACCATGGCTATATTTAATTATTTGTGACATTGATAATCTGGTTATTTAAATGACATTTATTTATATTACTCTCCCTCATAGTAATTAGTGGCATGTCATTTTTGTATTTTAAATTTTTGTAGTAATTAAGTAGCATGTATTTTTTGTATTTTTTTTAATTGTAAAATCTTAATATTCTACACAATGTAAAAATTGTTATGACAAAAAAAAAATATATATATATATATATCTTTTCTTATTATATTATCTTATCTATATTCAAAACCCTCTTGCGCAGTCATTTAAACAAACATTTAAATGGCCAATTGTCAGTTTAGTTAGTTTTTTTTAATTTAATTTTTTTAATTTTTAAAATTTAATTATATTTGTGGAAGTCTGTTTTTTTTTGGTAATGATTTTATTTTATTTTCCATTTTAATTTTAATTTTAATTAATATAATTTTGTGTAATTAAAGAAGGTTGCTTTGTTATATGTAAATGTCGTGTACACCTGTATATATATAAGATCCCATATTTGTTAACTTTGTTATGTAATGTAAAATATATATGCTGTTGGCGTACCTATTATAAATAAATAAATAAATAAATAAATAAATAAATAAATATCTACTACCGCGTTACGGTTTATTATGGCGTCTTCGGTCGATACTCCAGTTAATTATAGACAAATCTATAACCCCCAGGTTGCTATGTGATTGTCTGAAAATGCCATTATTCATATTTCTATTACTGAATTACGATAATAAAAAAATTAGTTAAGTATTTCTCTGCCATGCAGAAAAGAGTTCCTATGCTAGCTATGTAGGGTGGATCCGTAGTGTCACCTCACGAAATTAAAATTTAGTGTCAGGTTGTATATTGATCAAAATATGATTCGCATCCATATCAAATGTGTATATACAGTATTTAATCATTCATTATTCATTAACTATGTATTACAACTAACTATTATATATTAAGTACAAGTATGTAAGGAAAAAAAAAAAAAGAGCTTAATGGGCATAACAAAATTCGTCCGCATCGCTGTCAGCGGGAAAAGTGCCCCAAAGGCTGACAGCATTGCCATCCAAAATTCTTTGGAAGGTCTTTGGTGTAAGTAAGTAAGTATTTATTTGAATAAAACATGGTATACATGGTTTTACAATAATTTACAGTAAAGATCTTACATGTTTTGCCAGAATTGTACTTAGCATGCATATGTTCACTTAATACTAACATGAGAATTTTTTATCCATAAATTCTTTAAGACTATAGAAATTTTCCGAGTTTAAACCAGTCAAACAATTTTTTCTTAAATAATCTGGAGTTATTAATTGTTTTGCTTAGATTAGAATTTATTGTTTTAAGAATATATTTTTTTATATTAATTTTAAGTATTTTATGCTACTCGGTATGTTATTATATATACTAACACATTTATATAAGCAGCTTTTATTATATTTAACAAGCCTGGGAAGATCATGCAGAACGAGTCTCTGTGGATCACGCCGGCTCCGTGGATTAATATCATTGGCTGATATAAACAGGTCTTTATGTTTATTAACGAATATACATATTTCAAATATATAAAGGGACGGCAGCGGTAACAAGCCTAGTTTCTTAAATATGGGTTGAGAAGATTCCTCCGAGTGCATCCCGTAAATTGCCCTAATGCACTTTTTTTGAGCAACAAATGCTCGGTTTATATCTGTACTATTTCCCCATAATATAAGCCCGTAACGTAGTACCGATTCTACATATGCATGATAGGTAATGAGAGCTGTTTTTAAGTTTGTTATATTTTTGATTTGTTTAACAGCATATACAAATTGATTTATTCTCTTTGCAGCGTTATCCACATGCTCTTTCCAACACAAATTCTCATCAATAATTACGCCTAGAAACTTCGTTTGTGCTACTTCTTTAATTTTTGATACGTTTAGTTTAATATTATATTTAGGATTATTACATTTATTGAAATTAATATAAATAGATTTATTAAGATTTATTTTTAAATTATTTATGTCAAGCCATTGTATTAATTTATCTATAGTATTATTAATGTCAGTCTCATGGTTATTTCTAAAATTATTAAATTTTTCTGTCGCTATAATAATAGCTATGTCATCAGCAAATAATATACACCGGTGGTCAGTTATATTAATAATATCATTTATGTACAGTAAGAACAGGACAGGCCCCAATACACTTCCTTGTGGTACACCACATGTGCTTGTATTCTGACGAAAACTAAGAATAAGTCTTGTAATGTAAGAATTTGTCAGCCCCCTGGTCACGAAGAGAGTCGACCAACCGCTTAGCGATGTCCCGAAATATTCCGATGAGCACTCGGACCCTAGTGTTTCAACCCCAAATGGCTCAAAAATATAGGTACCAATAAGGTTGTTATATTTGGACCGTTTGAGGTTTTCTGCACCTGCAGCAGCCACCCCGGCTCAGCCCGCCGCGCGCCGTGCTAAGAAGATGGAATGGCGCAAGGGTGTCGACACAGATTGCATCCCACACCAAAGGCCTACCCAAGTACCAAGGCATAATGGTCATTCCATCTGACCTCTTCTCAACGTCGCGTGCCAAGCCATTGGGTTCTAAAACAGCTGGCGTCGGGATGCCAGCTGTTTGGCATCCCGACAAGAGACGAGCTGGTCACAAGAGCGCAACGGATGATTTCATTAATGCTTGCGTGTCGTGCCAACCGACCAGCGCTCTTGTTGCAGGAAAGGGCATGGTGTGTGAGGCGGTCGACTGCTTTACCGCATTCAGCGATATATACAGAATTAAAATCATGAATACTTCTCTCTAAGTTAGATTTATTCCATTGAATTACTCGTACTCTTTCATGAAATCATATTTGAAAACAAATATAACTTACATAGAGAGATGTATTATTAATGATTCTAGTGATTCTTTGGCCGCAGCTTACAATACATTGCATGGTTCTTCGTTATAAAAATAAAATAAAAATGTATGCTAAAAATATATATTTTAATCTTGAGCTAAGGCCTAAAGCATATTATGGTAATTATGTTGATATAATTATTGTAAAGGCTATAAAGTTACGGGTAAGGGAGCAAGTATTACTAATGATTCGTAGCAGTTAAACTGTTTTTAAATGTTGTCTTCCTGAGTTTTGATACACACAACAACATTTAATTACTAAAGGTAGTATGCACCAAAGGTTCAGTGGCAACGTCATAAACTTCACCGGATATATTTTCGAAACGTAAAGTACTAGGATCCTTTTCACAAACAAACGAATACTCAGCCATCGGATTATCACAATGAACGTTTCCCAAAGTGCCTTGTGGCTGAAAAAGGCCACAAAAATAGTATCCTGTGTTATCCGGCTGATATTCACCCCATGTGTTGAACAAGTTCTCGATTTTCTCTCCTGAAATATAATAAAGTGACGGTTGTGTAAAAGTTCTAATATTCAAATATCAGTTTAGTGTGGTGTAACGTTGTGGCTTCACTTAGTCGATGTTACTGAGTTTTTAAGCTCATCTCTAAAGTGCAAGCGCAACACTGGATGACTGACATTACTCTGTTATTCCATCTGCGACCGGCTATACTAGTGGTTCATCCTCTAATATACACTATGTGTTCCAAATCTAGGGTGAGTTCAGCATTATATTGACTATTATACTAAGTACAGTGTGCTATTCAGTGTGCCATCTGCTATGATCATTGTTACTTTGTGTTATGCCTCGTGTCACATAGGTACTGTCACCTGTCATTCTGCCATGCTGTCTTTGCAACCTTTCTGCCTGTAAGCCGCTACTCCGCTTTCCACATACCGTACCGCATGCAGCCTGCTGCTACTAGCACCGCATCTAACATGCGCTCTCTAACGCGCCTTCCAGGGCTCTTTGTACTGGCTGAGGGCTAGACCCCTTGCCTAGATCTGCACATTACCTACGCACGCTACCGAGGTCTAACGAATGCGTAGCTCCGCAGGTAGCTTGCGGCGTTACCTGCGGCCTAACGCCGCAAGCTACCTGCGGAGCCTGAGCTTACAGGACTCCACGTGTTACCGACGCTCGCTACCTGTCCTCCTACGAGGGCCGTCCGGCCTACTGCTGAACCTGTGCTGAACAGGCCCCCACGTCTGCCACGTGTTGCCAAGGCCGGTACCCTTCCTATAACTAAGTGTGCGAGTGCTCAGGACTCAGTATTTAGTGACCTTACCCACGACCTAGCCGTGTTGCTTCTACTACCTATAATAAATGTATTAAGTGATCTAGCTATTTATATTTCTACCTAAACTACCTACCTATTCATTAACGGCCTGCGCAGTCTAACCTGCAAAGCCCTAACCGTTAGCATAAAGTATAATTCTGGTTTTTATAGTAGCAGTATCTATTGATTAGTAGCAAAATTTATTGAAAATAAACATATACCGTGAACAGAGAGCCAGGTATGATCCTTGTTCCAATCTCGTAGTCCAATGTGCGCCGGCTCCCCCAAACCTCCACCTGATGATGGAATCAGTAAACTCTTTACGATATCGGCCTCATTTTTGTCGTTGATGATGACGAGGTGACCTCCTTCGGCTGCGCAAATCTTGTATCCCTTCATCCATGTCTGTTTTTTGTGATGCTTGTAACAGCTACCCGTTGCATTGTTATAGTGATAATCTGTAAATGTGACAATCGTTATTAATGCTTAGTCTCGTCTAGCTTCTAATATGACTCCTTGCCATTGTTCAGCTAAATATAAAGTCAGAAAAGCTAATTTCTCACGTCACTTTAAAAAAAAAAACGTTAGTGACAGACGAACGTAACAGTAATTGTGCACTACATAATTTGCCCTCAAAATATTTACCGTCATCAAAAGTGCCGCATCGATTAAAGATCGAGGTATTATCTCTTTTCTTGTAGCATATGTACGGAAGCAACAACGTGCAGGAGGAGATGAACGTTTTTCCATCAGTGAAAAAAGATAGACAATCTTCAGGTGCTTTGCCATCCCCAGAATTTTCCCAAGTAATTGATAAGTCGGCTAGTGGAACTCCTGAAATAGAAATAAGTTATAAGATTTAAAGAACTGTTGCAGTGCATTCAGACCATGGCTTATCTACATCAGATTATGAACGAGACGGGAAATTAGTTTTACTTATTTTAAAAGGACATGTCCAAAAGGATAAGTTAAATATATTTGGATAGAAATCCCAAAACCCTAGTTGTTCAATATCATACATTTTCAAGTTCTCTAATTTTGAGAAAAAACGATTTCTAATTTACTCCTAAAACAAACAAACCCCATCATAGCTAACATGACAAGCGCGAGAACGCTCTTTTTCTCGTTTTGTCGAAATTTGTCGACGATTCTGACGACATTCGATCCCTAACATGACCGTAAACGACGAGTTAACTCGAAAAAGGTACTTTGACACTTCTATATCTCGCGACGAGAAACCGATGTTGCAAATTATTAAAAACAAATAATTTTTATGATAGCAACATCGGCTTGAGATTCCGTTTCTTTCATTCAATGGTGCCGATTCTCTCGTCTCAAATGCTTCTAAACTAGACTAAAAATCACGAACATTTTGTTTATTCCTGTTAAACGACGTTTTCCCACTAATATGGCACTGAACTATTAATTTTGTGAAAATGGAAATTTTGCTATTCTGAATTTGACGTTTTTCACCTAAAATTTTGATTGTTTATCTGATGGATTCAGATAAACAATCAAAATTTTAGGTTACTATTTTTAATCGCGATTAAAAAGATGTGGATTAAAATGAGTTGTCATGAACCAAAATTCACACCAACACTTCGACGGTGCAAAAACAGTAAGTACTATAATTATCTTTTTTTTCTTTTCTTTTGCTTATACTCGTATCTCAAAAATGGTGTGTCCTATCGCAAAAATAATGAAAATTTCGACCCCCTTTATAAATAAACCCCCATAAACCCCTATAAACTCATAAACCCCTAAAGCTCAACACGTATGTAATTTTTTTCATACGTGTCGCGAAAAACTCCATATAAAACGTCGTTCCAATATAAATAGTAGTTTAAAACCAAGTATTTTCATTATTATTATATTGTAAAAAAAAAATATGACTAGGTAATAAGTACAGTTGTGAAACTGCCATGCTATTTGGGAGTTTTATTTTTGTATCATTATTTTGTCTACTCTTCTCGTCGTCAAAATCGAGGACGAGTAAATACGACAAAGTGACAGAAAAATCGCAGATTATCTCGTGTTGAATTGTTAAAAATCGAGATAACTAAGGTGTCAGGTTAGAGTTTGTCGACAAAATATCAAGTTTGACAGAACGAGTCGACTAATTTGTATGGCAGCGCTGTCAGAAAACGAGAAAAGTGACAGAAATAGACGACAATTACTCGCGCGAGAGTGAGTAATTGTCGCGTGTATCAAGTTAGCCCTACATGACATAGTAAACTTTTCAAAATTGACACAAATGTTACTGTCATTACTGTCAATTGATTGAAAGTAATGACAATACAATGTGTCTATTTATGTAATATTTGACAGATGAATAGAATCATCTATCAATTAAGACATTGCCATAGTATGTCGGAGATTTTTTAGTTATTACTCTGAGGAGATTTTATTTGAGTTGCCATCAACAAATAAAATATATGTACTAACATTAAATGGTTTATAATTTTTCTATGTCTAAACATATTATTTCTGTGTTCCTAGTTCCATATTTTTGTCGCTTTTATTTAGGTGTGGTTTGATGCTGGTTAGATTTTTTTCGGAATAAAAAACCCACGTCCCTACAAAAAGCTCCTTTAATGCGCATGCAACTAATATGTAGGTAATTCATTATCTGGTTACAGAAACCTTAAAATATTTAGGCCACTGAATACAAAACTTACGGTTGGTTTTAGTATAAAACTTTTAGGAAATACGGTCGGCAAAAATAACGGAATGCCATACAAACTTTCATCCCCATTAAACCCCTTTAGGGGATGAATTTTCAAAATTCATTACTTATTATCGTTATTACGCTCAATATCGTTATTTAAGGAGCTCTTGTGCAAAATTACATGCTGTTAAACCCAGCACTTTAGGCTGTGCGCTGTTAGTCAGTGAATGAATGAATTTAAGAATTCAAAGATCGCATACCTTCGACAGACATATAGTCTCCTTGAGTTAATGCTTTAACTCCTAAGAAGACAGAACTATCCAGTTTTGATTGAATCACGATTTTGAGTAGAGCAGTGGCGAGCTCCGCATTTATAGGAGACGCTAACACAGCACCTGCAAATTAAAAATTAAGTTTGGCTCTGCATGAACTATCAAACACAAATTCAAGGAATATGTTTCAATTAAACCATTTTACGAGTATTTTATATTAAGATAGTTATTTAGAAAGACGAAGCCTCTTCGCCGTTCCAAAGTGTTGTTTAAAATGGAAGAGAACAGGCAAGATACTCCTTGTTACCTGCATAGTGGCAGTTGAGGAAGGCTTGCTGCCATGTCGCAGGGACTGCGTGCAGTTTGAGCCAACCATTCACCTCCGGGTCGAAAAGGTAGTCAGGTTTACATACCACGACATCTACAAACAAAACAATGGTAATAGTACATAATTCAATAACAAAATGAATTAATAAAGGTATCCCAAGTTCAAACAAGGAGGGATAAATGGTGCTCCTCGGTATCGCTGTCATCCGGACACGTACCCAGAAGACTGTTCTACGGTCAAAGAACGAACCAGCCGGCTAGAAAATCGGTTAAATAAATTTAACAATGCATGCGTAGAGTAATGAAAGCTTGTTAAAAACTTACCAGTTACAAACAGTAATATCACGCAAACTAGTGACTTCCACATTTTCCGACATTGAATGTTCCGCAGCACAAAATGTAGTGATTGAGTAAGTTTACAAACTTTTATATAGCTGCTATAATTTTTATCTCTAATTAATAATACGTTGTGTTAGCTTCACATTTGAGATAAAAATAAAATCATAATTATATTAGTAGGTTTTATGATCTCTTTTGTTAAAAACCATTTCATTGAACCTATTTACGGCCATATTTGATTACCGGCAATCAATTATAATCGATTGTATTTAAGGACGCGTTTGCAAAATTGATAGGTATAGAATCGAACTACTACGTCGACACGGGTCACACACACAAGTGTACGCTCGGTTAGCTGCGGGAATAGTAGCGAAGTGAACTAATTTTGATACTTAGGAAAATTGTTTTTTTATCTAATGTCTTTATATTACTTGGTACCTACAAAAAACATTTTAGTACTGTTCTTTATATTTTTACTAACCTCCGGACTTGATGCAGTGACCTGAAGGTGTACTTCGGTGACTGCTACTGGAACTCCTCGATGAGTAGAACTAGGTGTGCCGAGTTTGGGCTCGTTTTGTTAGTTATGATGAGATCTTACCTCCGGACTAGATTAAGTGACCTGAAGGTGTACTTCAGTGACTGCTACTGGAACTCCTCGATGAGTAGAACTAGGTGTGCCGAGTTTGGGCTCGTTTTGTTAGTTATGATGAGACCTTACCTCCGGACTAGATGGAATGACCTGAAGGTGTACTTCGGTGACTGCTACTGGAACTCCTCGACGAGTAGAATTAGGTGTGCCGAGTTTGGGCTCGTTTTGTTAGTTATGATGAGATCTTACCTCCGGACTTGATGGAGTGACCTAAAGGTGTACTGCGGTGACTGCTACTGGAACTCCTCGATGAGTAGAACTAGGTGTGCCGAGTTTGGGCTCGTTTTGTTAGTTATGATGAGATCTTACCTCCGGACTAGATTAAGTGACCTGAAGGTGTACTTCAGTGACTGCTACTGGAACTCCTCGATGAGTAGAACTAGGTGTGCCGAGTTTGGGCTTGCTTTGTTAGTTATGATGAGCCCTTACCGCCGGACTATATGGAATGACCTGAAGGTGTACTTCGGTGACTGCTACTGAAACTCCTCGACGAGTAGAATTAGGTGTGCCGAGTTTGGGCTCGTTTTGTTAGTTATGATGAGATCTTACCTCCGGACTAGATGGAGTGACCTGACCGACAGCGGCCAAGCGCGGACTGAGGTTTCTTTCGAAATATTTGTGAAATAAATCAAAACAGACCAAAAATAAAATAACCCTTAATACAACCGATTACGATTCATCCGTAATAGTAAAATATGTGAAAAAGTTAGTTCCGTTTTTTTTTTTTTTTGGTGCTATTTGTGACATTATGAAAAATTTTTTTCCTAAGGTTTAAAATTGAACATGTCTGCCTACAAATAGTATTTTTAGAAATCTTAAAATATATTGATAATAGAACAAAAAATGTACCTAAACTCAACCCGATAACGTTAATTTTGTGGAAAATGGCAACGGAAGATCGTTTTTACAATATAAAAAACTATAATTTTGAACAAAAAAGTTCCTATCATTTGAAGATGAAGAACCAACCTATATGTGGTAGTTATTAGTTATATTTGATTCGGTTTAGTTTTGTCACAAAATCTACCGAAAAACAGCATAATTTTGTCCGATTTGCAAACGCGCCCTTAAATTTAGAATTTTGGGCTGTATAAGACAGAAAAATCAGGACCGGTGAACGGGACAGATGTCCTTCGAGACAAAAACACGCCAAAATTTAATGATCTAGTGATATTTTGCCTTGCATTTATCGTCTCCATAATTTGGTAATTCATAAATCCTGTGCGGTTAAAAGTTATCGTGCTGTGAATTTGGAACGCATTTTCCATCTTAATACAATTTCTCGTTCGAATTATCGGTACTTCATTCTTTGTTCCTTCTCCCAATTGTATATTCTTTTTCGATACTATAGGAACGGGTTTCGTTTAATTGTCTCCGAGTGCCATATACCCTGGAAGAGTTCATCTTCGACAAACGGTATGTAGATTCTTCCCATGTCTTCAACCAATCATTTTCTTCTCTATTATAAAATTCTGCTGGTATTCACTATCTCTGTTTACTGTTATTTCAGGTGCAGCAGGCGGGACTAATACTCAGCCGGATTTCGGTTGTCTCCGCCCCCTGAGTTAGCGTCGTCCTCAGCGAGCCATTCAACAAGACTTTCGGACTCGTGGGGAAAGTGCACCACGATGCATTCATAACCACGCCGATTTGAGGATGCGTTCCAGACAATCAGCTGAGCGAAGACTTTAACCTTTTTTCCTTCCCAAGCATTCACCGTAGACGTCTTTAGGACTGGTTGTAATCAGTAGTTAAAGGCGTCGAGACGCACGCATACTAACCCGGAATCCATATTGAACCCGTGCGCATAACTTCAACCCGTTTCAATTTTATTCTAGTGATTTTCTGTAATACCATCTTTAACCTTTTTTACTATGTGTATATCTTTTTATTTTTTATTTTACAGAATGGCAGGGACATCGAAACGAAAACTGTAAAAAAAGTGTTTCATATAAAAGCAATACCTACCTACGTGGTCAAATATATGAAACAGCAGTTTTTTTTTTTAATAACCGACGAAAAATTTCAACGGATATTTCAGAATCATGTACTGAATCCATGGTAACAGTTTTCGCGTCTATATCCCTGCCACCCTGTAAACGTATTCGGTATATTGTTTTTATAAATTAAACGTTATCGTTCTAATTTACCACAATATTTCGTTTCATTCTTCATCCCCGGGCGCCATTTGAAGTATATATTCACACACTCATAGACACACCCCAACACACACGCACACATAAACACACAAACTCACGCATACCAGTACTTCCTATTTTTAATTTTTATTTTATTTTGTTTAATCAGGACGTTATTATTGTAATTTGTTTATGTATTAATTTTATTAATACTTGCTCTCAATTTTTAAGTTAATTTTGTTTTATTTTGATTTGTTGAGAGTATTTTATTTGCTTTAACTATAATTAATTTGTTTTTTAATTTAATTTAAAGTAAGATTATCACATTTTGCTGCTGTATTGTAACCTAAATGGAAGAAATGAAATGAAATTGTTTATTCTGTAAATAGGATATCGGAATCACTTTTACACGTCATATAAAAAAATATTAAAAATAAGCTAGGTGAGGTCGGTGTTTCCTATCTGACTACTCTGAGAAGAAAGGCCGAAACAAACTCAGAGGTCACAGTCTCTTTTAAAGTCCAGACATAATTTTGGTCAAGTCATGTGAGGACCATGTAGCTTAGTGTCTGAAATGGTCTTTTGAGGAAAGAACCACACAGATTTGAGTGGACCTGTCCAGTCAGTGCAAGCATTTGTCAGTAATCGTGGAGCTCAACTCGACGAACAATACCAAGGAAAGGATATTTGGGTAGGCCGCATCAACTACTCAAACTGCCAGACCATCATTAAAACTGAGAAAGAAAAAAGAAATGAAAAGGGAAAAAAAATATCCACATAGTCCTCACATTCACAATAATTAAAATAATATAATACTTTACAAAGTAATCGTGTCATTTTGAATATAATTTTCAACAATGTCAACGTGTATATAAAACTGGTTTATTGTGATGAATAATTAAAATGTCAAGTTTTATGGTTTTCACAAGGCTTAGCAGAGCGAGCAGCTCAATCCCAAGCTTTTTTATCTTCTAAATAATCTGAAATTTTATAGTACCCTTTTGTACAAAGTTTGGTTTTAATACAGCTTTTAAATCGTTTAATGGGTAAGTTTCGAATGGCAATGGGAAGTTTGTTGTAAAAGCGTATACATTGACCCATGAACGAGTTGCTTACTCTGTGGACACGTGTGCGATGTACAGCAAGGTTGTGTTTATTCCTGGTATTTAAACTATGAATATCGGACATTTTCTTAAAATTTGATATATTTTTGTGTACATACAATAGGTTTTCAAAAATATATTGTGAGGCTACAGTCAGAATATTTATTTCTCTGAATTTCTCTCGAAGGGAATCTCTTGGACCTAGGTTGTAAATGGCTCGAACAGCCCTTTTCTGTAGAACAAAGATAGTATTAATGTCCGCACCGGTTCCCCAAAGAAGAATTCCATATGACATAAGACTATGAAAGTAGCTAAAATAAACAATTCTGGCTGTATCTACGTCAGTTATCTGTCTAATTTTTTTAACAGCATAGGCGGCCGAACTAAGCCTTCCTGACAATTTTTCTATGTGTGGGCCCCATTGTAATTTACCGTCAATAGTTATTCCAAGAAAAACTGTTGACTCAACAGGGTTCAACTCTATTCCATTAACTTGAACATTGGTAGTTAGCTGCCTGACATTTGGCGTTGAAAATTTAATGAGTTTAGTCTTTTTTTCGTTCAGGAGAAGATTATTTACATTAAACCAATGCTACTTAGAGAGTGCATCGTTGACTTGTTCAAAGTTGACTAACTGACGTTTGATTTTAAAAATGAGGGAAGTGTCATCTGCGAATAATACGATCTTGTGATTATCCCTTATGTAGTAAGGTAAGTCATTTATGTAAATTAGAAATAAGAAAGGACCTAGAATTGAACCCTGCGGAACGCCTATGGTGACCGCAGATCCTGCAGATCTCTTGCCATTAACATCGACCCTCTGAATTCTGTTATTCAGATAAGAAGTCAGAAGGTCAAGAGCCTTGTCCCTCATGCCGTAATGGTACAGTTTCCTGATAAGAGTATCATGATGTACGCAATCGAAGGCCTTGGACAAGTCGCAGAAAATGCCAAGAGCATCTTGCGAATTCTCCCAAGCCTCGAATATGCTCTTCAGTAATTCCACGCCCGCGTCTGTAGTTGAACGACCCTTTGTAAAACCAAACTGTTTCAAATGAAGTAAATTATGTGCATTGAAATGTCCTAACATTTGTTTTAAAATTAATTTTTCAAAGATTTTACTCAATGTAGGTAATATCGAAATAGGCCGAAAATTTGTGGGATCAGTTGTGCTGCCAGATTTGAACAGTGGAATCACTTTGCTAAGTTTCATCAAATCAGGAAATACACCAGATGCAATACAAGAGTTAAAAACGATTGCTAAAAAGGGTGAAATAACATCAATTATTGAAGACATGGTATGTACTGATAATCCCCAAAGGTCAGCAGTTTTTTTTACATCAAGTTTATTAAAAGATTCTATAATGTCTTTAGCAGTAATAATTGTAAATTCAAAAAGTTTGTCACATTCTGGTACACATTCTTTAAGTATTGAGTAAGCAGAAGTGGAGGACGACAATGACAGAGTTTTGGTTGTTAAAATGGGAATATTAGTGAAGAAATTTTCAAACTCAGTTGCCACCTCCACGTCTGCCTCAATATCTACATTATTGATTTTTAGATGGAAGTCACGATGTCCGTACTGTCGTTCTTCCCGTTTCTGAATTAATAATATTCCAAGTTGTTTTAATTTTATTTCCAGAAGATTTTATTTTATTTTTAATGTGTATGGCTTTTGCTGAGGAACAAGCTCTTTTAAAAGTTTTAGAATATTTCTTAACAAATTCTTTAAAAGTTTCATCATGGTTATATGTTTTTTCATGATACAATTCAAATAACCTCTGCCTACTTTTGTAAATACCTGGTGTTGCCCAATCACTAAATATAACGCGGTCAAAAACAGGCAATGTTTTTGCGGTGAAAACCTTCCTAAACTCACAATTGATGAGGTTAAATAATGAAGCATACGCTTGGTCCGGGTCGTTATGATAAGGCAAACCCGGTAGCTTTTCTATTAAATTATTTTTAAAATGTCCTAAGCGACTTTTATTTACAGGAACAAAATTCACAAGTTTTCTTTGAGCTCTGACTGTTTTCTGAGGGAAAGTGACTAACTGGCCACAGTGATCAGAGTCCAACTCATTTATAATTAAATGGCTAGAAGGTCTTAAGTTTGTAAAAATATTGTCAATACAGGTAGCACTAGTGGCAGTTAATCTAGTCGGCTCAAAGAATGTATTATACAAATTATATGACTTTAATAAAGTTACAAATTTATTTACTACAGCAGATTTTTCCAGTATATTAATGTTGAAATCTCTACAGACTAGGTACAACTGTTTTATTACTGTTAGAAGTCTTTAATAATACTTACTTCTTCCATATATTTCTCAAAAATATCATATGAAGCACATGGGGGCCTGTAGACGCTCATTACAATGAACTGCTCAAGCTCAATGCAAGCTATTTCAATAACTCGCTCAACAGAGAGGCTCACAATATCCTTACGTTCTTTAAATTTCATATTATTACGAATAATTATTAGAGAGCCACCACGTATCAAATTAACTCTGCTGAATGAGCTGGCAACCTGGTGGTTGTTAAAGCTGAACATGAACTGGTGGACTTTCAACCAATGTTCAGTTACACATAGGATATCAATATAACTACAGTTCATGAACAGCTCCAACTCTAATTCCTTACCTATCACACCCTGTATATTTTGATGAACAATTTTTAGAGTATTATTATTACATTTATTTAGATTACAACAGTTTGATGGGTGAGATATTAAAGAAGAACTTTTTGTAACATTTTGATGATATAAACCAGTAATTTTATAAATTTTTATAAATTTTCTTCATTGATTAAGCAAGAGGTGTCCTCTATTGTCCTAATTTCTAATTTAAATGATAATTAATGTCAATACTTGTTGCCAAATTTTTGGCAGAATTATTTAAAAAGTCATTGCATTGCTCAAAAGAAGCAAGTTGTTTAGCCAAATTTTTGGCTGAAATAGAAAAAAAATATGATAGCGACACAGCTATCTGTCTTTTGTAATAGGTAGAAAGATAGTACATAACAACATTATATCTATCTCTTGTCAAATGCAAATTATTACCAACATAATTGTTAGTATCAACTAGATGGAACAGATTATTATTTAATGTCCAATTATGCAATGCCATATTTATTTCAAATCTTAAGCTATTTTCTTCCTGTGGCAAACTGTTACTGTAAGGGAATGTAAACAACACAATTTTTCTTAAAGTAAGATTACACAAGGTTCTATAATATTGGAGCAATTCTCCTTTGTTCACATTTCCCCTATTACCCATAAAAATTAATAATGTAGTGTTCTGGTTAAAATTACATTTAATAATTTCTTTCATAATGTCAAATAAAGAACAACCAGGCATACAGTAATTTATTATGGAGTGTCCTGGATATTCATCTGTTAACAAGGGGCCTAAGTCCTTTCCAATCTCATCGCAAAATAATAATAATAATAATAATGCATTTATTTCAGACAATTAAAATTGTCCATATAATGTTAGTAACAAAGGTCTTAAAAATAATGTTAGTATGCACGCTCGAGTAAATTCACAAAATAAAATACAATAAAAATATCCAATAATGTCAAAAATCAAACAGACAAAAACAAAAATAACACATCACATCATAATACTAAATCATTTTTTACAATTTGTTTGGATTTTGTATTTAAACTATTGATAGCAGGAAATATCAAATCAACACATGACTGCGGTAAGGTGGTATCGCATGTTGTCAATGAATGGTCCGGTGTAAGTACATTGGATGTTGTTTGACACTGCTCACAGTTGTTTGTTTGTGAGTTTACCAGCTCATTCATTACCAAAACATATTCCCTCATTAGATGTTCAGAGGTATTATATTTATTAGTCATTGAACTAAGTTTCTCCTGTAAATGGTTAAGTTCAGATTGCAAGTACTCTGTGTCAATGTTGTATTTCCTAGTACTTTGTTCCAAATTAAAAGAATACATATCTAATAGTTTTAGTAAATTTAGCCTTTCTCTATTAAGTTTAACATTTTTAATAAAGAACTTTTGTCTTTTTACCATTTTTTGTGTTTTAACAATGAATTTATTAATTTTAATGTATTTTTTAAGTTTGTGTCTCTTCACCTGTTAAATCTATAGTGTAAGAGGGGTTTAGGGCAGAAACCATTGACGGGGCAATAGGCATCAACTCATTGAACAGACTTTGATTCAGCGAGGTGGTGATGTTACGGTTTGTAGTCTGAAGTTCTGCTATTTGACTTTGAGCCTCTTGTAGCTGTTGTTGTAATAAATATTTGTGACTAAGAGCTTGTTCATACTCTATGCTACACTGGCTGAACCCGTCCACAACAAGTTGAAGTCCATCCAGTTCTTCTATGGCATCAGTGTATTGAGTATATATCTGAGCCATTTCAATTTTCAACTTCCTATTCTTTTCATGGGCATCAAATAGCACCCTTTCATTGTCATCTATTTCCTTATTTAGTTGGTCACAGGACTCCTTTGAAGCCTTTAATTCGCTCAAAGCCTGATTGAGTTTGGACTCTTCAAGGCGAGCACGGGCGCTGCGAGTCATAATCATGATTATAACTTAATAAGTATAATAAGGAAGCGACAAGAAATTGGAAGAGAGAATATGGAACCACTGTACTTGTGTACCCGGCGCTTTTATATAGTAGGTTTTTTTTTTTGGGTAGAATAGACCCGTTTTAGTGTATTTTTGAAAACCCCAAAGTGCGCAAAACCATAGGTGCCGAGAAAAAAATCGCCAAAGTTTCATTCGGGATTGATAGGATAGTGGGAGTATTAAGGGTGGGGAAGATCACGTGGGGGGTCTAAATATGTTTCCAAGCAATACTAAGGTCAATGACATCTTCAAGGTCAAGGTCAACAGCCCATAAGTCAAGGTCATACACCCCAAAAGTCAAGGTCAAACCAAAATATGCTCAAGGATATTTCTTAGTAAGGCGGAGTGGACGGAGCCCCGCTTCGCGGGGCTCCTATTTCTGGGTGGTTTAAAAAAAAAAAACCACAAAGGGGATGGCGGGGTCTAAAGACCCCGCCATCCCCTTCTAACCTAACCTGTCCGTGTCAGGGTGCCCCAAGTCCCGAGCTCGCTTCGCTCGCTCTTACATCCTAAATCCAAATCCAAAACTTGCACGACACTTATCACTTCGGGATCTGATGACGCTGAAGAACACGAATACGGGGACTTCGGGGACGCCATGATGTCAAACAATCGTTGTTGCAAACAGGAGTACGATAGACGCTCCCGACTGTGTGAATGACAACTATCAAACGTTACCTTCACTTACCTTCACTTACATTCGATTACGTTCCGTTACATATATTTTATACAAGAGTATATATTTTTTTATTTTTTTTAAATATTATTAACTATATTAATGACTTCTTATTTAAGTTAATTGCGGTAGCAGCAATTTAAAAATGAATGAAAGTTAAAAACTATTTAAATATAGACAAAAACCATAAGAATCCGCTGTCACTTTGTCTGAACGTAAAATGGGACAACCTAGGAGTGAAACTCGTACAATATCTGTGGTAAAATGACAATTATATTACGTCAATATTACGTAAATTAGTTAAAATTTCTGAAACTTTAGGATTTTTTTTCTCAAAAACTAGGCGTTTGCGCAGTGTGAAAGCGTTTTACATGAAGACATCTATACCCAAAAAAAAATTGAAGCTTCGCACGCGCGGGGAGCGAAGTACAGTGGAGCCGAGAATATAGTTGTGGCAGTAGTTTAAGAGATTATTAGTTTAAAAGGAAATAATGAAATTTAGATGTAAATAAAGAAGTTCTGTCACCAAACCAAACTAAGGTTATGTTTACGTTTAAAGGTGATTGGCATCAATAATTAGCCTTATTAAAAGTGAACTATGTAACTGCTGGTGAAATTATAGTACGTAAACAAACGAACAGCAAGTAAAATATAAAGAATTGTACCTGTTAACAAGATGACAATGCAAAATTCACTTGTGGCGGTAACTGTCACCGATTCAATTGAAATATTTACACTTAATTTACACTCGGTATGTGAATCTAACATAACAAACACAATATTATCCTATTTACTAGATGAGTAATTGGATATAGGCTATAAAAACAAAGAAATTTAATATTTAAGATTAAAATTACAAGAGCAAATACAAATCAGCTGTTAGCTGTAGTGCTGCCACAGGAAAAAAAAAGAAGTCACTGGATCCTGAAATACAGGTACAGTCAGCATCAAAAGTTAATGACCACATTTAGATTTTCAAAATCACTGTACACCGTATTCACTATTAGCGTGAGCTGACCGCTTTACGCGCGGCGTCCGTTGCTGCGCGCCACCTGTACGCCAGGCACCACAGGCTCCGTATCCGCCCTCCGGATACGGAAGCCATTGAGGTGGAGCTGTACGACGGGTACAGAGCAGCGAAGACCACCCTCCAAGCGGGGATCGAGCGGGCCAGAGGACTGGCCCGCGACGAGTCGCTTGAGACTCTGAACAGTGACCCTGGGGACGCCCATATAAATGGGTGCGAGATAAACTCCGCCCATGGGCTCCCCCGCTGACGCAGAGTCTCCGGCCCCAGCTCGTGGAGGACGTGGTGAGCGCTCTGTTCCCTTCGCGAGGGGAACATACTCCCCCGCCCATGGCTCCGCCTCCTGCAGTGCCCGATGCGGACCACACCAGTGACGACGACGACGAATCTCCGGAGGTGACCGAGGTAGATTTGAGAGTGACGGTACGTAGGCTGAGTGCCAAAATTACCGCCCCAGGACCCGACGGCTTACCTGGAAAAGCCAGGATTTGGGCCTCGACTTAGGGGGCTCCTAAGCGCATGCTTGGAGAGGGGCCAGTTTCCAATTTGTTGGAAGACGGGGAAACTGGTCCTCATAAAGAAGCCAGGGCGGCCCGGCGGACTCTCCGTCGACTTACCGGCCCATCGTGCTGCTCGATGAGGTGGGCAAGCTCTTCGAAAGAGTAATTGCAGACCGCCTTGTCGGGCAGCTGGTGTGAATGGGGCCGGGGTTGGTGGAGAGCCAGTTTGGTTGCCGCAAGGGGCGCTCTACGGTGGATGCCATCATGCGCGTTCGAGCCCTCACGACGGGGGATGCTGTTGCCTGGGGTGGGATTGTCTTGGCGGTGTCTCTTGACATCGCCAATGCCTTCAATACCCTGCCCTGGAGTTGCATTAGGGAGGCACTCCGGTATCACCGGATGCCGACCTACCTCTGTCGAGTGGTCTAGGCCTATTTGACGGACAGGGCCGTCATCTACCCCGGTCACCACGGAGAGTGGAACCAGCGAGAGATGTCGTGCGGTGTCCCACAGGGATCGGTCCTGGGGCCGAATTTGTGAGACATCGGCTACGACTGGGTGCTGCGCGCCGACCTCCCTAGCGGCGTCTGCGTGGTCTGCTACGCTGACGACACGCTGGTCCTGGTGTAGGGGAGGTCGCATGAGGCGGCGGCCGAACTGGCGACACGTTGGGTTGCGAAAATCGTCGATAGGATCCGGCAACTGGGACTCGAGGTGGAGGAAGCAGTAATGCTCGCGAAGGAGGAGGCGGAGCGCGCGAGGGAGAGGCAAGATTCGCACCCTCGCGCCCCTAGTCGCCGCAGGAGACGCCCCGGGCGTCGGGAGTCGCGAGCCGACTTCCGGCCACCGTAGGCGCGGGCTTGCGGACGGAGAGCAATGGGCAGCTCGCCGTCCGATAAGGACCAGCAGGCCTAGCCAAGTTACAAACGTTTCGTATCGAATCTCTTTCTACAATCGTTAACGCCTTAGCGTAAGCGTTTGTAGAAAACGATAAGTTGGTAGCCAAGTTGACACGACTGAGTCGATCGCTCGTTCTACAACGTCTTTAGAAAAAACCTATACTTTAGTCTATGGTGAGCGTTCCTACAAACGTCAAATTCACAGTTGTTTACTTTGTGCGCGGGCAGATATTTGTTTCAAAGTGTTAAAAAAGTAAGCGAAATAAGGTAAAGTTCTTCTTATAATTGGTGTAATATAATATCACAGTGCAGAATGTTATTTTAACTGTGTCTCGAAATGTTATGATTATGATCTTGCATAATATGAATGAAAGATACCTTAAATGAAGTGATAACTTTTATAGGATGGAATCTAGTTCTCGAGCAAGCCCAGAATAGTTCGCAGCTTTATTGGAATTCATGGAAAGGTACGTAAATTATTAGTTATTTCGTAAATCTTTCGTATTTCGTCTTACTTTGTTGTTTGAAAATCTATCATACTCGGGCACTTGAAAGATTGAAACATAAACAATGACGTGATACGCGACGAACTAATACGTAATCAATAGTCCCTTTGTTTCTCTGAAATCGTTTTAACTTATGTTCTAGCCATGGCGATATAACGAGGCCCCAGCAAGGTCCTCAAGGCCGAATAAAAGCTGACCGACTGTGGCAGGAACTGGGAGAGTTACGTAACTCCCTTGGTGGAGGAGTAATAAAGCCTTTGGACAAATGGAAAAAAGTAAGATTTTCACAAAAACCACTGTAATTTTTTTATTTTATGGTTTATTAACATTTAATAATCTACAAGTTGAAGTACATTTACATACATAAAGCAATCAGCTTATTTCATAGACTAGAAAATTATTGATGAAAACATGCATGACAAATTAACAGACAAATATGTTCAGGTGTGGGCAGACTGGAAAACAAAAACAAAGAAAAAAGCCTTGACAATACGTTGTGAGGCTTCTGGTACTGGTGGTGGTCCAAGCAGCAGACAAACTCTCACTGCTTCAGAAGAGAGAGTGTTGAGCATAATGGGTTTGACTGCTGTCATTGGTCAAGCTGGAATTGAGGAGAGAGGCTTTGACGTTAGCTTTTTTTTCTTCGCTTATTACCTACTATATTTTCTTTTATAAAAAACTGGAATTTTTCTAATTTAAATTCTTCATTTTTTTCAGGAGCCACCATCAGAGAGAAACTGTCTACCACCACCAACCAGAGATTCTGTGCACACTGTCTGTCCATCCCAAATTTCTGCCGCAGATGAAATTATGTTTGATTTTATTTCTTCTGATACCATACAAGGTACTTTTTTTTTTAAGATGCAATGTTTTGGCTAAATAATTCATTTGGGCACATTTTAATATATGATTGTAATTATTTATTCTCAGCAACAACAGCATCTACCGCCCGTCCTTCACTACCACCTCCCTCTGGTGAACTTCCACGCCATCCTCCACCGCCAGTGCTAACTCCGCCGCCCGGCACTGCGTCCACGCCGATGCCGCCAGCGACGTCACGGGGGGTTCCGCAGCGGCGGCGGCGGCATCGCCCACCACATCGACGCCGCGGCGCCGCGGGCTGTTTCGAGCGCACACACGTCGGATACAAACACCCTTCGAACGAGCCACGAGCGAGTTCGTGGGTGTCGAGCATCGCCGGCTACAATTTGAGGCAGACCGGGAAAAAAAATATCACGAGAGGGAGGGAGATGGAAAGGTTGAGATTGGAATCGAGAAGAATTGAAATGGAAGAAAACCAAAATCTAATTTTAAGTCGTTTGGCTGGTACTGTAGACAATTTGATAGAAATTTTACCACAGTTGAGACCATCATCACTACCTTCGACAGATATTATCCCTTAAAATTTCCAATGTAGTGATAGTGGTCTCAGCTGATAGTTATGAACATTTCAAATTGCCTACAATATCAGATTATCAATTAATTTTTATTTCAATTGTTTAATATTATAATCCAGTTTACTTTTCCCTTCTCTAAATTTTATATGTACAAATTGTACCTATGTATCATTTTTATTTCTTTTATTTAATAGTGTAATTGATCTTTTTACAGTATTAAACAAAATATTTTTTTATTTAGACTTGAAATGTAAGAATGAAACCAATATTTATGTACAGTAACTGTAGGTAATTGATTTTTATGTAAAGTATTTGATAACAATACTAGAAATAGGTACCTATAATGTAGGTATTGAGTCAATTGTAAATACAAAGTATTGGATAACTGAAAAATCCTTCCTTCTTACCTATCATGCAAGCCACCACCAAATTATTATGAATGTCAGTGTTTCAACAAAGACAAATAATAAACTTATTTGTAATAATAAAGTTGTTTTAATAATAATTTAATATCTAAGTACATTAGGAACATTGAACATAAAATTAACTAGACAACTTCAAAATACTATCAATAACTTATTATTCATATTTATATGATACATTAAATAAAGAGGACTTATAAAGTTTAATTTATAATAAGGAAATGCAAATAAAATGCTTTTGAGTGTATCGTTCTTCATTAGAACCTTGAACTGCATTGAGGATAGGTATCATAAGCCAAGGGCGTCGTGGATATCCAGAGTCACCTGAAAAATTAGTTTCTTTAGACAAAACACAGGAAAACTATAGATTAGATCTTTTTACTATTATGAATACCTACCTAATAGCCATACTTGTTCATTATTTTGATGAACTTCACACATATATGATTCCACTCTACTAGAAGACCATATATGTGAATCATGTGTAGCTCCACCAAACTTTGCATTCACATTTAAAATTTGAAGATTACTATCACAAATCTGAAACAAAACTATTATTAAGAAGTGATTTATTTAGCTTTAACATGCCTATGCCTATGCCTATGCCATATCAACCATTTGAACATTTAATGAATATACCCTTTTTTATTATAAAAAAGATGCTCTTCATCATTGGGCTTTACCAAAGCTATGTGGGTACAATCTATGCACCCAATTACACCAGGCAGGCCAAATCTTCTTTGGAACCTGAAACAATAATTGTTAATTTAAATTACATTACATGCACTTATTAATTTAACATTGTTTAATCGTTTGTTAAGTACTCACTCTTGTTTTATAAATGCTCTGTCTTGTCGTGTTTTTGGAAACACAATCCATTTTGCCATGACAGCAGGATGGTTCAAAACATCAACAACTTGTCTGATGCACCTACTAGCTGTGCGTTGGGCAAGATGCTGAGTGACCCCAACAATTCGCTGATAGGATCCTGTGGCTAGGAAACTAAGAGCGCACAACACCTACAAAAACACAAACATTGAGGAAGTTAAATGATAGCTAAGTAATAAAAAAATTGCTATTAAGTACTATATTATGTCAGTCAGCTTAAACACTTACCTTAACTTTTAGAGGAATCTCGTTGGTTCCTTTTAGAGAAGTTTTTGTCGGGGTTCTTGACAAAGGGCTTGGAAAGTCCTTTTGTTTAACCGAAATTGCTGCACAAATAAAGTTTCCGGCATTGACGATTTATGTCTCTTTTTCGGCGCCTGAGCAACACTTCTTCAATATGAGCGCACCACAACATATTTAAAGTATGCATTTTAAATGCTAAATCGACAATATAGTCAAAAAATATGGTAAATAAACAAAACACTTCTCGGTCTAAACACAGCTGTATCATAAAGACGCCATTTATTTATCGTTTACTCTTGGGTCTCGGCGATCGCTTAGCTATCGTTCAAAAACTTCGACATCGTTTCGTTAGCGCTTGTCAAAACTGTAACTTGGCTACCATTTCTATGGGTGTAGCGATCTACGTTGTAGAAACGATTACATTTCATTCTAACATTTTGAACGATTGTAAACTTGGCTACGAATTTTCTATTCGTTTGTTCTGACCACGTGACTTAGCGTAGTGATGATGTCATTCCTATACATTTGATTAGTTTTCTACTAGCGTTGTCGATTGTAGATTGTCAACTTGGCTAAGCCTGCAGGCCCGGGTCGACGGCGGGGTCCGTAAGGACCAACGCCTGCTGGGGTTGCGGGTTTGTCCGAAAGGGATATCGTGGCCCCGGCACACAGGCAACGGAAGGAACACGGGTGGGTTTTAGTCAGTAAAAGTCTGACACACCCTCCCGCTCCGGCCAGAGCGGAAGAAGTTATTTGATACTTTCCTACCCTCAAAAATAATTAAAAAAAGGCCTCTAACTCATCGAATCCTGACAGGTCAAGAAATAATCAGCCTATGTAATTCGTTACATAGGTTTCAAAAAAAAATATTGAGCGCCCAAACCACTGCGTACAGGACGCGACCCAATGTTATAACCTACTGGGAATACTTACAGGCCTCCTCACGGTGAAATGGAGTGGGCCTCAATTCACCACGCAGGCCCAGTATGCGGGTTGGTAAATGTCAAATGTCTTCGAATTTTTAGTTCTAGAAGATTCCGGTTTCCTCACGATGTTTACCTTCACCGTTTTGAGAGCAGTGGTGATGAAATAATTTTACACAAAGTAAAGCGCCTGTCCTGGTTCCGACCTACGATCTACAGCTCGGAAATCGCGGCCGTAACAACTAAGCCACCACTGCTCTCGACAGTTCAAAAGTGCCTGTTAATGGTTCAACTGAAATAAATGCTTTCAATTTGAGTTTCTATGAAAGTGAAGGTGCGTGGTCCAGTGCGACTCTACGGCCACGCTACGCACTAATGCGTTTCTGCCAAACAAATGAACGCGGTTCATTTGTTTGGCAGCGTGGCAAACCTAGATATCAATTGGGCGGTCGACTGAAGTCCCCAGTTAATTTTATATTTATTTTCAGGTATAGTTATGTTTGTCTCCTCTATACGCGAATGTGTGAAATTCGGTTTTAACGGCTGCGGCAACGCAAATAATTTTCATAACAAAGTTCAGTCTGAAAAGGCTTGTAAGATCGGTTTCTTCTAAATAGCAAACCATAATCTATACCTATAATAAAATCGTAGCGAGGTCAAAACTGTACATTGAATATTTTTGAAAAAAAGTCATTGCTCCGAAGTCCTGGATCGATTCTAATGCCGAAAATATAGTTTTTAGAATTTTTGTCTGTTTGTCTGTTTGTCCGTATGTATGTTCCAGCATCACGCAAATTCTACTGGACAGGTTCTGCTAAAATTTGGCACAGGTATTCCCTATAAGTCTGGTCGAGCTATAGGGTATAAACTATCACGCTATTTGCTATGGGGGATGAGTAATATTAGATTATGTTCGTATTCTTCTCCGAAAATCTTAAAAGGACGCGCCAAAATGTTAGGATATTGCAGATGGTTACCGATTTAAACATTTGAAATGATTATCATCACTCCTTTATGAAGCTAAGCAGTCAATCATGAAATATAAGGACGGCTATTTCAGCTAACTCTCAACAACATCAAATAACTAAGGGGGTTGCACAACTCTTTCCAAAGCAGTGGTTGTAAGATCGATTCCCAACTATTTTATTGTGTTTTTTTTTTTTTTTACATTAACTATTGGTATTTTTTTTCTTTATATATTTTTTTACATTTTTTAACTCTTATATGTATATAATAGTCAGTAATTAATGAATACTTAATTCACTAAAAAAGGTAAACTTGGAAAGCAATAAGAAATTGATACAGATTTGTCCTAGCGATTTTAAAACCTGTGTGTGGACGTGAAATTTTGATGTCGCTACGAGTGTAGTACTTAGCATTATTTACCAAATATTACGCTCTGTAAAAATTTACTAAGAGAAATAAACGATACACTATTTTTAATATTAATTGCGGTTATTACTCCACACAGTACAGGACCCATTGTCATTTGCGTTCCTGAGGACAGTTGATAGACATGACAATGACAATTGACATGCAGAGTATCCCAAATTCCGTGCAGCCTGCGTAGCACGTCAGCTTTTCGACGGTGACCAACACCGAGAGAAGGCCAGCGTCAGCGACAATCCCAGTAGTCTGCGGCATTTGTTTGCCATAATGTTAGTTTTTTGTGGAATTGCAAACCCAGTTCTGTTATGAGATAAATATTGGCATCATCCGAAGACTTTTTACGAACCTTGCGGCGACAGACGGTGACTTTTAAATAAAATGATGAACGCGTTATTAACAGCTGTCTTAATTCACATAACAAGACGTGTTAATTTCCATCGGTGGCAATCCACTGATCGAGTATGGGTTACCGGCTCCGCAATCATGGGCACATCAAGACCGCGGAAATTGGGAATACGCTGCCGAAACTAATTATGATCCAGGCGCCATGAGTACCATCTTCTACGATAACCACGTATCTATGTTCACCTCAGAGTAAAGGGACCTTTTTAACACCGTTCTCCAAAGTGTTGGGCTCAGTCAGGGTAAAATGTATTTCTTGCATGCTCCTGGTGGAACAGGAAAAACATTTAATACCACTGGCATCCTTGTAGAGGTCAGGAAGCAAGGCAAAATTGCAATCGCGGTAGCGTCTTACAGAATCGTTGCCAAACTGCTTCCTGGTGGCAAAACAGCGCACACCGTGTTTAAAATTCCCATCGATTTAGAGTGCAACGACACGCCTGTTTGTGAGGTGGTGCGCTTTCATCATAGGAAAGCAGTGGTAGCTGTAAACAAAACCCTGCAGGACTTCCGCAGGAACCAAGACATGATGGGTGGTGTCACAGTTCCGTTTAGTAGCGATTTCCGGCAAACACTACCTGTATTGACGTGAGGTTAGGATATTGCAAGTAGATACCGATTTAACTTTTTTTAAGTAAATGCACGCTATATTTTTATTGAGCTAAGCAGTCAATCATGAAATATTATAAACGACTATTTTAGCTAACTTTCAACAACAGCAAAAAAGTAAGTGGGTGGACTATTGCTTTGCAAACCTGTTTTTGTAAGTTCCATTCCCAACTACTGGTATTTTTTGTGGTTTTTTTTTACATTTTGTAATACTAATATGTTTAAAAAAGTTCGTAGAAAGTATTAATTCAATAAAAATGGAAAACTTCGTAAGCAATGGGAAATTGCTACGACACGTCACAAGCCCTTTACAGTCACAAAACATTCAAGCTTCTGCACTGATCATTTTAGAGCTAAAGACTAGAAGAATAAAATATTTTTTTACAGGTCATACAATAGACCTAATGAAAAAACAATTTTATTCGTTATTTACTTTTAAAAGCATATTCTAAGGTAGTTCAATATCACAAAAACAAATATAGGTATGCATAAAATACTTAATTTAATCTTTTGGTATTATTTTAACATTATTAACAAGAATGAAATTAATGTGGTGATGCGTGGAACTAGGGCTGATGAGGTGAATGCTTCGTTGAAAAGGTCTACTCTATGCTTGCGAGTTCAAAGACTTCGCTTGACCATAAACATGCGAGCTCGGGTTAACTAAAAAATATCCGATGTTCTTCTAAAAGTTGGTGAAGGCACTCTACCAGAGGAGAGTGGTCAGGTGGCTCTAGCAGAGACTCTTGGTAGAGTAGTTCCCACTTTAGAAAATCTGATTCGTCTGGTGTACGGGGATATCAGTCGCATACTGTAGGTACCAAGAGAATTCATGGGTGCGTGAACGGGCCATTTTAACGCCCAATAATGATAAAGCTGCAGCGATAAACCACAGTGTTCTCTTGCAAATTGAAGGTAGCGAAGTGATATACACCTCCATCGGTTAACACTGTTGTGGAGCAAGATGATGCCACACTTTACCTCGTAGAATTTCTGAATTCGCTAACGGCAAGTGGACTTCCGGCGTCCATCATTCAGCTGAAGGTCGGTGTCCCGATTATAATTTTTCGGATCTTAACTCCACCGAAGCTGTGTAATGGAACCCGGCTCAAAGTCGTGTCTTTGCAAAGAAACGTCATCGGTGAAAATAACTAACAATAAATAACAGGTTGTAGCGTTGGCGAGACAGTGTTTATACCGCGTATACCACTAATTCGCCACAGTTACGTCTTCCAGTTTGTGCAGTTCCCTGTCAGTATTGCTTTGCGATGATCATCAACAAGTCACAGGGGCAGACAGACACTGAAGGCTGCGGGTGTTGACCTCAAGACAAGCTGTTTCTCCCACGGACAACTGTACGTCGAGGCGGGAGCCTCACCAGTCTGACTCACTGTATATTTTGGCTGTTGAATACAAAACTACAAACTAGTATACAGGGAAGTTTTATAAAAATGTGGCTGTTGTTGTAGTATATTGTGGTGTGTTACGACTTCCACGTGAACGAAGTCACGGGCAGAAGCTAGTCTTATAATAAAATAGTACCTTAATGTAAATGGTATAAGCTTGTGCAATATTAAAACTTGTTTCTGTTTTAAATATGCTGTTTTATTACACAAATGAAATTAAATAAAATTGTTTATTTTGTAAATAGGATATAGGAATCACTTTTACACGTCATATTAAAAAAATATTAAAATTTGCTAGATGAGTTCGGCGTTTCCTATCCAACTACTCTGAGAAGAAAGGCCGAAACAAATTCAGAGGTCACAGTCTCTTTTAAAATCGAGACATAATCTTGGCCAAGCCATATGAGGACCATGTAGATTAGTGTCTGAAATAGTATTTTGAGAAAAGAACCACACAGATTTGAGTGGACCTGTCCAGTCAGTTCAAGCATTTGTCAGTAATCGTGGAGCTCAACTCAGTTAAAGACAATCCTATTATTTCAATTAAAAAAGTCGGGATGTCTCGCGAGGTACACGGTTGGAAAGAAGTTTCTTTCGCTGTATATACTATGCAGAGCCATCTAGTAAACGTTTTTAGAACCTAAAAACTTATACTAGATGGCTCTGTATTAAAAAACTAAAACTTTTGACACTTGAAACTTTTTCGAGCATACCGCTTTTTTGTTACGTGACGATTTCTACCAGTCAATTCCTACCGCAAGCCGCGCAGTTCCTATCGCAAGCCACGTTAAAGAACTTCGTTCCAAAATACTACCTCCTTTCCGATTCGGATCCACCTTAGAACGTTGGCTGTAGTATCTTGGATGTTACATATTTTTGCTGCCACTTGTGTATTTTTTCCACAAATTAACATATTACATATATTTGGCGTCATCTTGACTACAGATATTTTATGGATGAATCATGGAATCAGATATTATTGCCTAGCTATCCATAGTATAATGCTCGTGACTTGTAGGTACATGACCATCCATAATAAGAATAACACAGGGTTACAGATTTTTATTTATCTTTGACAGTGTCGTCTCTTTCTCATACACGTGTAACCTCAGAGCGTGTAACCTAACAGTCTCTTTCTAACACTCAATCTGTAATCTTAATTTTTGATAACAGCGCCACCTATACATCTTCAAGGAAATCATTTGCAAGAGGACAGTTTTTGTTTCGTAATTGTTTTAGATACAACCGATAGATGCTGTAAGTATTAAAATTCGTGGTTAGGCTGCAAATTTAGTAAAAATTGGACAATAACAATGTTAGAGGAAATGCTAAACAGAAATACCTGCTTACAATTACTGTCCCTCTGTAGGGCAAAGGATTTTACATTCAGAGAAAGAACGGGCATCACCACGCTTGCTCGATGTTGGCGATTTCAAACTGTTTCTGTCAGTGACGTCATAGATAGTTTTCTAGTATTTACATGACTATCTTAGCTAGTAATTAGAATGTCTAGACTGTAGATTAAAGAATATGTAATTTAATTTGAAATGCTACAAACCGAAAATGATAAGAATTTTTGATACCTACCTATAATATACAGTCCGAACTAATCTATTTTTAAGGTTCCGTAATCAAAACGCTGTCTATCTAATTGTTCATCTGTCTAAAAGCCTTCAACCAGAAATACACATGCCTGTAACTTGCACAAAAGTATGCGAGTAGCTTGCATGCAATTGAGCCATAACAACTTCTGGGGGCTTGTTCTATGTTCTATGTTATGGAGTTTGGTTTCCGCACTTAGTCCTTCAGTGGACCATTGTGCGTGGGCCATAGCAGCCGTTGGTGGTTATTCCAACCAGCCCACCTCCCTCCAGAAGTTAATTAAATCTCCTGGTCTGTTCAGAACATCTGTGAAAGATCTGGGTGTCCCGAGGGTCTGTGTTCTAATCTGGGTAACGCCTGTGCATTCAAAAAGCACGTGCGCGACGGTTTCCTCAGCCTCCATGCACGCCCTGCACAGAGGACTGTCCGTTATGCCTATTGTGTGAAAGTGTTTATTCAGCGAGCAGTGGCCCGTGATGGTCCCAGTCACTAGGCGCAGGCCGTTCCTATCTAGGCGTAGTAAACGCCGGGTTAGCCCGGTATCCAAGGATGGCATGGCTTCCTTGGATTGCCTGCAACCCGGTGTCGAGGTCCACCAGTGCTCCGCTTGAGTGTGGATGAACTCCTGCAGCCATCTGCGTATCTGGTTGAAGGGGATGGGTACGATAGGCTCGGGTCCACAGACCGCCGTGCTGGATCCTCGTCTAGCAAGTTCGTCAGCAGCGTCGTTACCTAGCGAACCGCTGTGTCCTTTTATCCATTGCAGTGTCACCGTGTTGCGGCTAGATACCGTTATCTGTTCGAGTGCATTGTGACATTCTAGTGTCAGCTTTGAGGTAATATGTGTTTTCTGTAAGGATTGAAGAACTGAGGCGCTGTCGGAGAGTATGCGTATGTGTGTGTCCGTAACTCTCCTGGCTTTCAGGGCGTGGACCGCTTGTATGATGCCCACACACTCCGCCTGATAGACGGTGTTGAACATTCCCAGCGGGCTGGATATCTTTATGTTGAAGTCGTGTGAGAAAACTCCAACTCCAGTCCCGGAGTCGGTCTTCGATCCGTCTGTGTATACTCTCATCTCTTCCGAGCCTGAGTAGTCACACGGTTCTTCTGTAAGTGTTATGTTATAGTGCCTATGAAAGTGGTGTGTTTTCGGGGCTTTATCACAGGGTGATGCCATCATTGGTCGTCGTTTGATCGCATCTTCCTTTATACGTGTGTGCTTAACTCTGGAGTCTTTGCTTAGTGTTCCTGATACATGGAGCCTGAAGGCGGCCAGGGTCGCCTCCTCTCGCACGATGAGGTGCAGAGGAGGCAGTCCAAGCATTGCCTGCAGGGCGGCGGTGGGTGTAGTTCTCATACTGCCAGTGATTGCAACGCAAGCAAACCGCTGCAGTTTTTCGAGATTCCTTTGGGCTGTGCTCAGGTCTGTCCTTGGCCACCAGACCAGTGAGCCGTATGTGATAATTGGTCGGATGATTGTGGTGTATAACCAGTAGGTGACCCTGGGGCTAATTCCCCAGTTCCTGCCAAGCAGTCGCTTGCATTGCCACAGGGATATGCTGGCTTTTGTAATAATATAGTTGGTGTGTTTTGCCCAGTTCAGCTGTTTGTCTAAAAAGATGCCCAGGTATTTAGTTTCAGTTGATAGGCTCAGGGTTGTTCCAAAGAATCGTGGTAGCTGTAGTGTTGTCAGTTTCCTCTTTTTTGTGAAGAGAATCAGTTCAGTCTTTGTAGGGTTCACTGAGAGTTGGTGCCTGTTGCACCATTCCTCTACTATTTTTAGAGCTTGACGCATGAGGTTGCATAGAGTGTTTTCGTGGGTGCCGTTTATTATAATGGTTATGTCATCGGCGTAACCTACCGTGTAGTAACCTTTGTCGTTGAGTGTTTTGATGAGGCTGTCTACTACAAGGTTCCATAGGAGCGGCGAGAGGACGCCGCCTTGCGGGCAGCCCTTCGCAACGATGGCCCTCGTAGTGTCGTTTACTGTGACTTGCACCGCTCTCAGTTTGAGCATGTTGGTGATCCAGCCACTCATGGTCGGGTCTATGTTGTGACTGTTGAGTGCCATGTTAATGCTGTTGAACATGGTTTTGTCAAAGGCGCCCTCGATGTCAATGAAAGCGGCCAGTGCTGAGCATTTGTGGTCCACTGCGCATTCAATTTTGGAAACCACGCTGTGTAGCGCGGATTCTGTTGATTTGCCTGTGGAGTACGCATGCTGGTGTTTGTGGAGTGGTTTCATCCGAAGAGGTCCATCTCGAATGTGCCTATCACAGAGTCTCTCGAGGGTTTTCAGTAGAAAGGATGTGAGGCTTATAGGTCTATAAGCCTTGGGTTGCGTGTAATCGGTTTTTCCTGGTTTGGGTATGAAAATGACTTTTACCTCGCGCCATGCGAGAGGTATCTGTCTGAGTGCTATGCAGGCTCGGTAGATCTCCATCAGCCATGGTGTCAGATAATCTACCCCCCACTGCAGCAGGGCTGGGAAGATGCCATCCAGCCCTGCCGACTTGTATGGCTGAAAGGTGTTGATAGCCCACTTTGTTCGGTCTTCTGTTACTATATTGCGGGCTCTTGATTTTACAGTCTGGGAAGTGAGCCTCGCGAAGGACCCTACTGGTTTCAAAGTCAGTTAGTGTGTATGAGTTATCGGGTTTTTTCAGCGCGCCAAGAGTTCGGTCCTGATCAGCTGATAGGATCTTGCTTACCCTTGCGGCTTCATTATTTGTCTCTATAGATTCACAGAATTTACGCCAGGCGGTCCTCCTAGCGGTTCTGATCTGCTTTTTGTATATATATTGTGTCTCTTTGTATATCTCCCAGTCATCCGGGAGCCATGTGTTTTTTGCTCTGTTAAATTGCTTACGTAGCGCATCTCTGAGTTTACTAAGTTCGGCGTTCCACCAAGGGTTCCTCTCCTTCTTGGTTTGTGGCGGTCTTAGTTTACAGCATGCGTGGTATGCTTCAGTTAGGTATTCTGATATTTTTGTTACAGTGTATTCTAATTGTGCCTGGTCTCTTATGGTTACTTGTGTTAGGTGCCTAGTTAATAGGGAAGCCAGTAGGCGTTTGAACCCGGGAACATCGGTGCGCCTCGGGTTACGTCTTGGTTCGGGCTTCCTAATCTTGGTAGTTAGTGTAAAGCGAATCCTTCTGTGGTCTGAGCAGGAAGGTTCGTCCGATACGTGCCAGTTTGTAATAAAGTTCGTCGCGTTTTCTGTAGCAAGTGTTAGATCTATAATCGTTTGTCCTCGGACTGTGACCCAAGTGGGTTCCGAGCCGCGGTTTACAATGTTAAGGTTAGTAGAGAATAAATAGGTGGATAGTACCTCTCCTCTGGAGTTCGGTGAGTCACTGCCCCAGAGCGGGTGATGGGCGTTTGAGTCGGTGCCGATGATCAGTTCCAGTTCGGCGCGTTCACAGTGTTGTACCAGGTCGGTCATCTCCTTTGGCGGGCAGTCCGCGTGTTCGCCCGGCATGTATACCGAAGCCAGTACAACATCTGGAACGCTACCATCGGTCTGGAGCCTGACAGCTGTCAGGTCTCTGGAACAGAATTGAGTAAGTGGTGCGATAGGAATGCCTTCGGGTATGTAGACACAGGTTCTTGGTCTATCAGTGATGTGTGTGTTGAGAATTATCTTACCTCCGATGTTACCGAGGCCACATATTCTATTGTTCCTGATCCACGGCTCTTGGATCAGTGCGATGGTTCGGGGCTTTACCTCCAGTGCCCTGCGTAAGCTAGCCGTGGCAGTCTGGCTGTGCTGGAGGTTTGTCTGGATGATGTTGATGGGTGTTGACGGCGATGGAGAGGGGTTAGTCGGAGATGGATCCATCGGACAGCCTCTCAACCCCCCCCCTCTCTGTATCTGTCGTCGTGTCTTTCCCCCGGTGACGAGGCGAGTAGACGCTCGCTCCAGCCAGGTGATTTGGGCGGATTAGTGTCGGCGTCATCAGCCATTGCCGCTCGGGCCATGACCTCCTCCAGTTTGTCAATGTCCGGGTCGTTTGTCGCTGTCAGCGTCGGTTGTGCAGTCTTGGTGTCGTTGTCGGTCTGGACGTCGGAGGGTTCGGTCGTGGGCCAGAAGCGTACGTATATCGACCCGAGTAGGTAAGATATGCGTCGCTCCCGGGCCCGGACCTTTACGGCTTCCTCCGGTGGCACACCCAGGGTCAAATAGGTCCCATAGTTGTCGCCACCGACGGTAGTCGCCCTATACAGTGTCCACCTAGCGATGTCATACCAGGTATTCTGACGGATCAGAATACCGTGGAGTCTGGCTACGTCGCCTCTGTAATGAGGGACGAATAGCGAGACTCGGACACGGGTGGGCACGTCAGTCTGTCTCAGTACCGTGAGTGTCAGGTCAGTGTTTGGGAGTCGGATTCTGGGCACGTTCTGGGTCAACCAGGTCAGGGCATAGTCGTCCTCGCACCACATCTGCACGGTACCTTCCGCTACCCTTGGGTATCCGCGGAAGGCAGGGAGTGGTGCTGTCGGGTCTGTGTCCATAACCAAGTTCTCTAGGTCCGTCTTAATGTGCTCGGCCTCATCCTTTGTCCTTCTGGGGGCTTACTATGAGCTTTTAAAAAAACATTCAATTTCCAGTCAGTACAAAAGCAGGCCTGCTTCTGATTTACTAATCTGTGTTCTGAATTGTTATTAATCGTACTATGACGGTAATAAAGGTGAACGAATATTGAACGAAGTTGAATGGTAATGCTTGTCTATGGCCTGCTGTAATGTCATTTTCTTTTAGTAGGCAACGTTCAAAAACTTAAATCTTATTCTATTTTCACTTTACCGGTTTTTTAACATAATACAAAACATGTTTTTTTGGGAATATACATGTTTTAACTATGATTATGTATAACAAGTTACCTTTATACATGATCTAAAATCAGTAAAAACCTCAATTTCTCGTTCAAAACAACTTTCTAACTTGAAAGATTCTACGTGATTCTGAACGTGTTGGTTAAGTCATGCAGCAATGTTGTGTTGATGGCGCCAATTAAGTATTTGTATATTATTTTTACCCTATATGTGTCGGCGCCAGACGATGGTGTCAACTCACACTTCGTTCCACTTTTTCAGTTTGTTATAAAGTACTCTGTGTTCCACTTCGTCCGTTCTTATCATCGTGAGACGAAGGTGTCAGTCACACCTCGTCGTTTAGAAATAACCCAGCTTGCCCCAACATTATAATACTGTATATTTTTAGTATTCATTTGTTTTTTTATATTAATTATTTTACCTAAAAGCCATAAAGCCTCTGTGGTGCTTAGGTTCTCCAAGTGAGGTCTTAGAGGATGATTGGACCAAATTAAAGAATCATGATTGGCTCCTGGATGACTAGCATCTACACTAATGATATCCATATCAGCATTACAAATCTGGAAATAATTAAGTTAGGTGTAAATTATGTTAAACACTATAAAATACCTAATTATGTTTATAAAACTTTTTTTTTTTTATATGTACCTGTTTTAATAAACAATTGATTAAAGTAATTTAAGAACTTATGAGAAATAAATTCCACTTACTAATTGAACATTCAAAGAGTGATAATTTTTCCTACAAAAATACCTTTCTTCATGTTCATTATCTTACTATAGCTTCATGGTCTTACTATAGCTATGTGAGTCCCATCAACGCAACTTATTACTCCTGGGATGCCAAACTTTTCATAAAATCTGCAAATAAAACATTGGTATCATTTAATGACTAGTAATAATAATAACATTATGTGTGCAGCGCATGAGATGGACACAATCCATCAACGAGAACATCATGCGCTCATACTACGGGGCTACAGAAGGGGGAAACAACCTGACTACGTACCGTGTTCGGATGCTCTCTCTTTTTCAGGTGCTTGAACCAGCTGTCAACGTGTCGGCCCAACGACTTTCGGATCAGGTGCGGGTCATTCAGCGTAACCATATGCGGGACGACGCCGTACTTGATCGACTACGCCTCGAATCACGGAATAACCGTGTTACGCCTGCCTCGCCACTGGTTGCGGTGCAACTACAAAATCCACCCAGCGCTACACCGCGACCCGACCACGGTGGCGAAGAGGATGATGACGGGGTTATATCCGTGAGTTCCCAATGCAATGCACGATTGAAGAGCGCTTTGGAGGATGCTTTCCGGGAGTACCGCTCCACTCCACCTGGACTTAGACCACGTTTACCTCGTTTGCCTATGCACAAGAAAAACAAGGCACTAGTGTGTACTCTAGACTCGCTGCTGTCAAATTGTTTTGACGGCAGCAAAGACCTCGCCGATACCCACTCGATCTTGTACTGTACAGCTGTAGCGGCATGTCGTGTAGCTCATGTTGAATTTCCCAACAGTGACAGAGCTCCACGCCCAAAACCAGCTGTTCCAGCTTGGCAGTGCAGGATTGAGCGCCGTATCGGTGAGGCTAGAGTACTCATTGGCAAGCTAATCTGCTTCAGGGAGGGCAATACTCGCCCTAGAGTAATGCGCTTTGTGAGGCGGGCGTTCTCGGGGACTGATATTAGCTCTCGAGATTATTTTACCCGCGTCACAGAGCGTATTGACTTCCTGAAGCAGAAGATCTGTGCATGGGCAAACCGTATTCGACGGTACACACGGAGAGTTGAGCGGTACACTCAGAATCGCACATTCCAGAGCGATGAAAGGTGGGTTTACAGGGCTTGGGAGCGACCGGATCAAGGTGTGCTTGATACGCGCCTGCCAGATGATGACGCCATGTGTTCGTTCTGGCGAAGCATCTGGTCGGCGCCTGTCAATCACACCAAAGAAGATTGGACTGGGAAGATCGAGAGTGCGTGCGAGCGCATACCAGAAATGGGGGCACTTACCATCAGCCCCCAAGATGTAGCTTGTGCAGTCCGTCCGTTGCCTAATTGGAAATCTCCAGGGCCGGACGGGCTGCACAACTTTTGGATAAAATGGTTCCAAAGATCGCACACCCGATTGGCATCCCAGTTCCAGTCAGCCTTAGAATCAGGGTCGCTGCCCCAGTTCCTAACGACAGGAATAACCCACCTGCTCCATAAATCAGGTAGTACTGCGGAACCCAAAAATTAAAGGCCAATCACTTGTCTACCGACGGTCTATAAAGTTTTTACATCCATTTTGAGAGCTAAAATTAATAAACATATAGACACCAACTCCATCATGTCTGCCTCTCAAAATGGATGTAGGAACGGGTCCCGCGGTACTAAGGAGCTGCTCCTCAACGATATGGCCATTAGCCAACAGGTTCGTCGTTCCCGAAGGGATCTGTCGACATCTTGGATAGATTATAAGAAGGCCTATGACTCGGTGCCCCATACATGGCTCATGAAGGTGCTGGAGTTGTACCTTCCTGGTGTCATGTATGGGGCAATGGAGGACGGTTCTTCGCTATCCAGGATGTCGACATATCCAGAGGAATAGCGAGCCGATAAGGATCGAGCGAGGTATATTTCAGGGCGACAGTTTGAGTCCACTTTGGTTCTGCCTAGCCTTGAATCCTCTAAGCACACTGCTGGAGGACTCAGGACTCGGCTATCGATTAAAGAGAGGTGGTCAGGTTATATCTCACCTCCTTTACATGGATGACTTGAAACTCTTTGCTCCCAACAATTTGCAACTGATGGAGCTACTGAAGGTAACCGAAACTTTCAGTAGCGCCATCAGGATGGAATTTGGTGTGGACAAATGTGCGGTCATGCATGTAAGAGCGAGGGGGGATTGTGGAATCCGGGGGAACCCAACTCTCGGACTCCACACACCTAAGATCCCTCTCATCAATTGAAACCTACAAGTATTTGGGTATGTCGGAAGCGTTAGGTATCAACGCTGCTGACATGAAGCAATCGCTGAGGGAGCGCTTCTTTGGCCGCCTGAATAAAGTATTAAATAGTCTTTTATCAGGCGGTAACAAGGTGCGCGCCTTCAACGGTTGGGTCATGCCGGTCTTGATGTACTCTTTCGGCATACTCAAATGGACCCAGACGGAACTTGACGCCCTGGATAGGAGGGTCCGCACACTACTGACCGCAAATCGGATGCATCACCCACGGTCATCGGTGATGAGACTGTATATCCCGCGGAAGTGTGGAGGTCGAGGCTTCTTAAATGCTAAGACCCTGCACAACCGTGAGGTATGCAGTCTCAGGGAATACTTCCTAGAAGCCGACGTGGGGATGCACCGAGATGTGATCTCGGTGGACAAGGGCCTTACCCCGCTATCCTTGGCTAACGAGAACTGGCGCAAACCTATAGTATTAGATACTAATGACCGCAGGGAGGTATGGCAGAGCAAAGAGCTTCACTGGCGCTTTTACCGGGCCTTACATGGGCCCGATGTAGACCTATTAGCGTCCGTATCCTGGCTGCGATTCGGTGATCTCTTTGGAGAAACCGCAGGTTTTGTCTTTGCGATTATGGATGAAGTTATGATGACGAACAACTACCGGAAATACATTGTGAAGGACGGCACGGTTGACATCTGTCGGGCATGTCACCGTCCGGGGGAATCAATCCGCCACATTATTTCTGGCTGTTCTCGTCTGGCTAACGGAGACTACTTGCATAGGCACAACCTTGTAGCCAGGATTATCCACCAGCAACTTGCTCTGAAATACAATCTTGTGGAATCGGAAGTACCGTACTATAGGTAGGAGCCCGACCCAGTTCTCGAACATGACAATATCACGTTTTATTGGGATCGATCTATCATCACTGACAGGACTATTGTTGCCAATAAGCCAGACATAGTGGTGATAGATCGATTAGAGCGTCGCACAATGATTATTGATATAGCGGTCCCGCATGACGAGAACCTCGTGAAAGCTGAAAAAGATAAGCAGATTAAGTATCTTGACCTGGCTCGCGAGGTTGTTGACATGTGGGATGTGGATACAGCAGTCATTGTGCCGATAATCGTGACGGCCAATGGCGTAATAGCCAAGAGCCTCGACCAACACCTGAGGAGGCTCTCGTTAGGCAGCTGGATCAAGGGCTTGATCCAGAAAGCGGTACTTCTGGACACGGCTCGCATTGTTAGGAGGTTCCTCTCTCTGGAGCGCTGACCGCCGGTAGCTTGGACCCTATTCCCGATACCGGCGATACTATTTTTATATTTTTAAATGTTTTTATATTTTTTTATTCTAATATTTACAAATATAATTTATATGTATATATAGTTAAATAAAGGAAATAACATTATAAATTTAAATACAAAAATGGTGTTATGATATTAATTACGCTGACATTATTATTATTACTAACTATAAGTACCTTAACTTATTTGCATTCCGTTCGGCTGCAGTTTGAGAAAATTTTATATATTTGTTTCGCATTTCTATGTGGTTTAAGGTAGCAGTTACCTCTGCCAATACTGCAGACACTGTTTGCTGGGCAACTTGTTGAGCACTCCCAGTGGGTTTCTGATAGGACCCATGTGCATAAACATAGATTGCTGTTAAAACCTGTAAATAATTATTACTTATAACCATTAAAAATTTCCATTATGGGCCAACGATTTATGGGACGGTGAGGAGGGGGGGGGAGGGGGGGGGGAGGTAGGCTACCCTTCTGTACCATTCCCACCCCGCGGAACCCCATGGTTATGGAGATATCCAAGGTTAAAGTTTTTTAGGTTAGAATAAAAATTGTCATTATAGTTCATTGATTTATGGGGCGGGGAGAGGGGGGGTGAGAGGCGATACCCCTGTACCATCCCCACTTCGCGGAACCCCATGGTTATGGAGATAAACAAGATTAAAGTTTTTTAGGTTAGAACAAAAACTCCCCCACAGTTTGACTCCGCCTTATCTCCGGCGCTGCGGGAAGAGCAGCCCTTCCACCCTTGTGTGCCGAAGCACGGTCACTCATCCACATTCTCACATTCCCGCGCTTCGTCACAGCGGGCGAAGGCTGCTCTCCCTCCCCGCCTCCGTTTTTTATATACACTCTAGGGGTAGGGCAGACAAGAACACGTGGAAAGTGGGGTGATCTGATTCGGTTTTGGGTATTTTTCGGATAATCATATAGTGAGAATAAATAAAACACGAGAATTTTATAATGAACATACCATAATATGAACTTCCAAATCGTTGGCCCATAATGGAAATTTTATCCTATGGGTGTACTATAGATACAACCTCTGCCCAAACCTTTGGGGAAACAAGGTGTTATGTTATGATATATGTTATTATTTTATAAGTAGGTTCCTACCTAGTTTAGTACTTAGCACATTTATGTGGAATTCATAAAAAAAACCACTCGCCTTTGTCTCTACGCTTAAATCACTAGAACTCTGAGGATTTGTTTTCATTATAGGTTCCATATCCTCACACAAACCACGGACTAAATATTTTGATAACCTAGAATATAAAAAAATCGTATTGTAGTGTGAATTTAGTTTACATTTTGCATGTAGGTACCTACCTAGTGTCTTAGTTATTGATTTTGAAATAAAATAGGTTTTATTATAAGTAAATGCTCTTACCTACCTATATTGATTTATAAATTCCCTTTCATTCATATCAAAAGGGTTATTTATTTCCCTTGTGCGACGCCGTCGGTTTCTTTTTTCTATTCGATGTTCACTCTCCAAATATTCAAATATTACGTATTCGCCACACATCTTTAAAATTAGAGAAATATTATAAAAGTGTTGTTTGTTGTATTTATGTAGGCACTCCCGTAAGAGAGTACTTGAGTTTAGTAATATTCCTTGGTAGGCACTTATGATAAGTTGTTTTTTTTAACTACGACTTCACAACCCGAATCGACAATATTTTAAGTGGGTCTTCCTTCACAACAGCTTACCTCGAAACTCGAATAAAATTAACAATGTTGTTTATAATTAAAAATGTAACAATTATCAATATTTCAACAAAACAATGTTGAAAAAGCTTGTATATTATATTAGTAACTTTTTCAAGATGGTTTATTTTGACGTTACAGACGTTCAATAGTCAAATAGCGCGTCATGGTATGAAAAGTCTATACGGATTCCCGCCACAGTGTGCTTTTGGTTAACACGTGTGTTCAGATTTTTTTCGGTTTTTTAGTGTTATTGTGATGATTGCGACTTGTTATTGTGTTTGTTTGTGTGCGTTCGTTGTCACCTGCTAGCAGGTTTCTCTAGTGTTTGTTTTTTGTAACTAGTGTGGTCATCATTATCCATATTCAATATGAATATGGATAAAAACAAACCCCCCGACCCTCCTGATGATATACCTACTACACCCCTTTCCGGCTTTTCCCCCACTAACTTAAGTCCCACTCCCAACCCATTAAGTCGGTTGGCAGATGTGGTCTGTAATCTGGAGTCCCAATTCCTTCCTTCCCATTCTAACTCCCGTAAACGTCCCGGTAATGAAGATGAGGTATCTAATCGCCCTACCAAACAACCGAAAACCCAAATAGGCCATGTTAGGTACTCAGTCACAGATAAAGGACCTTATTTAGTCCACGTTTCCCGTCAGGAAGCTCAACCTAACTCTGGAACGACCCTACACCCTGTTACATTTGGACGGTTCTTGTCTAATCAAAATTTCTCCAATATTATTGCAGTCAAGCGAGTCGGTAGAAATCGTGTATCGGTTGAATTTTCATCCCCTCAGGATGCAAACGCTTTTATCTCGAATAAAGTTTTAGGTACAAATTTATATAAGGCTATAATTCCTTCTTTTAACATAACCCGTATGGGTGTTGCAAGTGGCATCCCTACTGACTTCTCGGAAGAGGAAGTCCTGACATATTTAAAAGTTCCAGTAGGCTGTGGTCCAATTCTAAAAGTTAGGCGATTGAATAGAAAGGTTAACAAAGATGGTTTAATTGAATACAGACCCACAGAAACTTGTGTCATCACATTTGATGGCCAAGTTTTACCAAAAATAATATTCTGTTTTTATACATCATTAACTGTAGAACAGTATATCTATCCCACCATTCAATGCCGCAAGTGTTGCCGATTTGGTCATGTTGAATCTCTCTGTCGTTCCAAACCCCGATGCAGCAAGTGTGGCAATGATCACCCCGGTGATGGTTGTAGCATTGCTGAGAGCGAAGCTTTCTGTGTGTTGTGCTCTGGAAGTCACTTTGCTAATAGCAGGGCATGTCCAGAGTACAGCAGGCAGAAGATAATTAAAACTATCATGGCTGAGAAAGTAATGTCCTATTCAGAAGCAAGCAAAACTGTTCCCATTTCTACTCGTAGTTATGCAGACATTGCTAAACCACAGTCTCAGTCATCTCGCAAAACTGTAATTCTTAAGCCAAAGACCCATGCCCCCCTTTCTCCTTCTTATGATAAAACAGCTCATCTGCAGCTTACTAGCACTCCCCAATCTTCCCAGTCTAATGGCTGTGCTCTCAATAGTCAACTAACAGAATCTCCTGAAAACTTGTCTTCAATTATTGAACTTCTCAGTAAACTCCTGTTGACTTTAATGTCTTCCTCAAATAAAACTCAATTACCGTCCAACGTTGCTACTTTACTTATTAACTCTCTCTCATCCCATAATAATGGCTCGATTGGTGTTCCTTCAATGGAATGTGAGGAGCGTGTGGCATAAGAAGCACGAGCTCACATTCCTTTTGAATAAATACAAACCTTTAGCTCGTTCCCTTGCTGAGACTTGGCTAGTTCCGAGTCTTAGTTTCCGTGTACCTTCCTTTAATATTCTCAGGTGCGACCGATCTGACGGCTATGGCGGGTCGGCTCTCTGCATGAACAATCGTGTTCCACTTGTGGTAGTATCTTTGCCTCCTCTAGGTGATGATATTAGTATTGTGGCTAGTAGGGTAGAGGGTATAACCCTCTTATCCGTTTATATTGCTCACCCTCATCAAAGTTTCCTTCCATTTTTAAAACGTATTTTGGAAAACATAGAAGGCCCTGTACTTGTCATGGGGGACTTCAACTGCCATCACTTCAGGTGGGGTTCTGAACGTTGCGAATCTTTTGGGGAAGGTCTTGTTGAAATCTTAGATGACCTTAGCCTATGTATCTTAAACAATGGTTGCCCAACCCGTAGGTCTCTTCCTGGTCAGAATAAAAGTTGTGTTGATCTCACCTTTTGCTCACTGGATATTGCAGCGTCTTGTCATTGGGAGTGTACCAGTTTGTCACATGGCAGTGACCACTACCCAATTATAATTTCTTTAGCTGAAAAGACTTATTTAGGAAAATCAAACCCTCCACTTTTGAGGTATAATTTATCTAAACCTGATTGGTCAAAGTATTCCTCACTATTGGAGGACAAGATTGATATTCTTCCAAATTTAATTCCCCATGATCCTGATTCTCTTAGTTCCTCCCATGTGTCAAACTGCTATAATAACCTCATTTCTGCCATAACAGCTAGTGCAGACTCATGCTTCCCCGTTAAAAACTCAGCACGTGGGAAGATTCCCCCTCCACCATGGTGGGATTAGGAATGCACAACAGCCATAAGGGAAAGGGATGATGCTGAGATGGTGTATAACGAGGCGATGGTTAGCGATAACCTAATAGCATTTAATAGGGCCCTCGCTAAATCTAAAAGGTTGTTGCGAAGGAAGAAGCGTGCCGGTTGGGCCGACTTTTGCGGTTCTCTGTCCCCCTCGACTCCTTTATCAGTTGTATGGAAGAAGATCAACCGCTTTAGGTCTGGATGTTCCCCCTCAATTTCTTCTCCCATCCCCCGAGGGACTGCTGACAGGTTCTTTGATAAACTTGCCCCTCCGTATGTACCATCGGAAGCAGAATATAATCAGCCGTCTCTCATTTCTTCAGAGGATCCTTTTGATGCACCATTTTCTATGCAGGAGCTTAACTCTGTTTTAAAACATGTTCATGACTCTGCCCCCGGTATAGACGGAATTGTCTATTCCTTTATGTCACACGCAGGCCATGGAGCAAAAAACTATTTTTTAGATATATGCAACTTTTGTTACACCTATGGCTGGGTTCCCGATCAATGGAAAACTCAAATTATCATACCTATTTTAAAACCTGGCAAGCACGCTGATGACCCAAACAGTTTCAGACCAATCGCTTTGTCATCGGTTCTTGCAAAATTATTGGAACATTTAATAAAGAACCGACTAGAATATATTGTGGAATCCAGAGACTTACTTCCTAGGTCTCAATTTGGTTTTAGAAAGGGACTCGGGACCATGGACAGTGTTGGGGTTTTGGTTTCAGATATACGTTCATCGTTTTCCAAAAATGAATCCGTAGCTGCTGCCTTCTTAGACATTTCCTCTGCTTATGACAATGTCCTTCTTCCCATTCTCAGGCAAATATTGCAACAGCTGAGAATACCGGAGAGAATGATACAGTGCATCTGCAATTTGCTAATGTCTCGAACTTTGGTTTTGAGAGTTCCAGGTGAAGAATTTGACGTCAGGACGTCATGGAAGGGCCTACCACAAGGCTCTGTTCTTAGTCCCTTACTGTACAATTTGTATACAGCTGACATTGGTTCATGCCTTAATAACGATTGTCAAATTCTTCAGTATGCTGACGATTTGGCTTTATATATCACCAATAACTCGGTTAACGACGCAGCATCATCTCTTTGCGTATCCCTGGACTCTCTAAACCAATGGCTAAATTCACATGGTCTGAGTTTGTCTGCCCCCAAAAGTGCTGTAGTTGTATTTTCACGCAGGCAATTGTATACCAGTTTCTCCAAAAGTAAAATTTTTAGGTGTCGTTTTAGACTCCAAATTGAGTGGTTTACACCATCTAAACCATTTAGTGAATAGATGCGAGAGAACTATTCCTATATTAAAACTGCTCGCTGGTGTCTGGTGAGGTGCACATCCCTACACCATGAAACTGGTATATAATGCCTTAATCCGGAGTGTTTTGGACTACGGATCTTTTCACCTAATTCCCTGCAACAAAGGTGCTTTGAATAGGTTGGACAGAATTCAGGCTAAGTGTCTACGGATCATATCAGGCTGTATGAAGTCCTCACCAATTAACGCATTGCAGGTAGAGTGCGCGGAACCACCGTTGGCCTTGAGAAGGCAGTATCTAGCATCGAGATTTTGGGCTAGAGTCATTACCAAATCCTCCCACCCTCTTGTTAAAAAAGTGAGCGATTTGGATGTTGAATGCCGGAGTTCCAATTATTGGAACCATAAAGAAGTCCCTTTGTTATTAAAGTCGTTACGTTTCAATAAAAATTTAGATTACCCCATTATTCAGTTTCCGAAACTTCCCATTTTCAGTTTTGACTATGAAATTATTTGTTTTGAACCAGATATATTCTACAATATTGGCATATCGAAAAAGTCTCCTTCGGCGGACTCTATTTTCAATGCGGCGGTTGGTGAGCGTTGGTATAATTTTGAACGATTTTTCACGGACGCCTCTAAATTATCAGATGCAAGTTGCACTGGTGCTGCGGTATATTACCAAAACTCCAAAATTGTTTTAAAATTCAAGTGCCCTCCTCAATCTTCAGTGTTTACGGGTGAGTGCGTGGCCATATTAGAAGCATGTCTATTTATAGAGGCTTATAGCATTCGATTTGGTGTCATCTTTACGGACTCACTTAGTTGTCTACAAGCTTTGGAGCAGAATCTTTTTAAGAGTAAACTCCATAGTGCAGTACTGCTTCAAATTAAAAAGTCCCTTTTCTCTTGTGTCAAGAATCACAAAACCGTACACTTAGTTTGGATTCCAAGTCATTGTGGCATAAGAGGAAACGAATATGTTGATGCTCTTGCTAAGGATTCCGTTACGTCCCAAGACGTTGACCTTAAACACTTCCAATGTCAGGGCTACGACTTGCTGAGCCTTCCCAAAAAGAGCTTGCTAACCTCATGGCAGGTCCAGTGGCAAAATTCAAGTAAAAAAAAGGAGCTTTTTATCACGCAATACAACCCAATGTTACACCCAAGCCCTGGTTTTATCCCTACAAAAAAATATCTAAGAAAGTAATTTCAATTCTTTGTCGTCTCCGTATTGGACACTGTTGTTCTCCGGTTTTCCTTCATAAAATCCGGGTCAGAGACTCATCGCTCTGCGAATGTGGGTTAGATGAAGGTACTTTGGATCACATCTTTTTTAACTGCTCCAATAATAACCCAGCCCATGACTTATATAGCCATCTTCCTAAATTAAAAATCCCTGTCCCAACTAACTTTCCATCCCTACTAACACATTCTTCCCCAAAGCTCTTTGCAGCTTTAATGTTTTTTATTCGCGTCAATGACATCAAATTATGATGATGTTTGTGTGACCTGTGACCATTTATGTATATATTTTTTTCATATTTAAAACAATATTTTGTATCTGTTTGTTTCAGTTGTTCTAATAATACCCGCCAACAAGTTTCGCATTAAACTCAATTACATGGTATTTAATTTTAACTTCCATCACAAAATTGTTTTTTTTTGTTTCCCTCCGCACGTTTTCGCCACACATTGACATTGGCAGAATTGTCGACATCGGCACCATTGCCATATGGAAAAATAGAATAGAAAAGTCTATACAAAAAAAAAGGTGAACTGTTTTCGTAAACGTCAACGCAACCAGGCTGCTGCAGGCCTGCTAATAAGATGTCATAGTACCAAAAAGCAGGGCTGTTCAACTTCTGTCCTGCTCTAAGGTCCGTATTACAGAACGTTTCTCAAGTCCAGTTTGATCTACAATCAGTTGATCACTGTTTAAGTATAGAATCAGTACTTGAGCATCGGTCTTATTCCAGAACGGTAATCAATCTATACTCAGCTGAATCGAGACTCAAATCGAGCCTCAAGCAGAGATGTGCATCAGCCTGTTTTCGTTTACGATTTATTTAATTTACCAACTTGGTCCTGATTAAAGTAGAACATATAAACCCAATTATTTAAGGAAATCAGCGTTATTATTTCGGTCCCGAATAGTACAATCCCCCATTTATTGAAGTAAAGTTTAGTAATTTTGTAAGCATGGCCATAAATAGGTATTTTATTTAAAATGTCAGTATGTCAAGTATGTGAATACATCGGTTTGTTGAAGCCGTTGCCTGTATATGAAAATACACAAAAAATTGCAAGAGGCCGTCAGCGCAAAAGTGGCTTTACCATGAGACAATCACTATGGAGATATTAAACATTCCTTAGGCCAGTTTTGCATTTTGAAGGGATGAAAAAATTATAAAGCAAAAACAAAGTTAGTAACGCCATCTATTATGAAAAAAAAAACATGGCCATTTTTTATTTAAAATTTCATCTTTGCGACGGTCAGCGAATGTGGGTTAGGCCGCTTTTGCGCTGACTGCCTCCTGGGGCCATGGGATGCCCACGGTTGTGTAATTGTCTTAAATCGTGGTACATCATATGTAGAATTTAATATTACACCATATCTTGTGAACATCTGTACCTCTTTTTAAAGTTTATATGGGTCCTCTTAAAAATCTGAGAGGAACGAAAGTTCAGCCTTCTGTTTGAATGATCGTTGAATAAATTATTATAATGATCTACCTTTTTAACTAAATCCATTTTGATAACAATAATTAAAAAAAACAACAATATAAAAACTCGACAACGCATGAACAGAACAAAAATGGACAATTTGTCATGAAAATCTATGCTCAAGCGAGGTCTCGACCACACTTGGGTGAATATAGATCAAATCACTGCTTGGGTTCGATTCGCGAACTGAGTAACGATCTAAAATAAAGCCAAACTCAGTTGAACTATGATCAATGAATCTTTGCTTGAGGAACGTTCTAAAATTAAAACTCGACTCAAAACTAGTTTTAAACAGAGATCAATGCTTGAGTTTCCTTCTGTAATACGGACCTAAGAGCTCGTGGTTAGCCCCCAGATGGTTAATGTCACGACGGCATGCAAGCTACTTGCTTGTTTTTGTGCCAGTTACAGGCATGCATATTACGCGCTTAAAGGTCTAACGTCTATTTATAACCTTGTTTCTAATTGAAGTTGTTTTCACTTAGACAAACATCAACTTTATGACAGTATAAATAAAGTTGATTTTAGACTGTCTAGTACTATTGAAAAACTCATAAACAATATGAAGTTGTGGTGCATACTGAACCTTATCTGTAGGCTTTTTTTTTTTTTTTAGGATGGGAAATTGAATAGTCAAACGAACATACCTGTAAGTGAAGTTCGACGGTAATTATACCTACTCGTTGCTGTCTCGGTCGAAGATGATGAGAGAATACAATGGTAGTAGGCGTTTAGTCGAGTCTCTTGTCACATAATTTTGAAGAAATGAACGCGCCCTTTCCTAAGGCGTGCTGCCATCTATCTACCTCTGCAAGCTATCTTCATTAAGTTCATAGCGATTTATTGGTTTTACAACACAGGGCCCATGCTCATTATACCTAGGTATATAGCATGGAATGTTTGGGTTGGGTGGGACTCATCATCTTCGAGCAGGTACAGGTAAGTTCGTTTGACTATTCAATTATACTCGTTGCTGTCTCGCTCTCGATGATGAGAGAATACAATGGTAGATGTTCAAAGACTAGTTGTAAAAACAATAAATCTTAATAAAAGTAATAAATAACGAGGATTTGTCATTTTTAACACAGGTATGTACCAGTAGTAATCCTGTAACATTAATCATTACTTATGAACAAAAAATATACAGGTACTTATTTCAAGTTGCACTAAATCATTTTAATTTGCAAATTAATCAACAACAATATGAACGCAGCCCTTTGCGTATATGCTGTCCACAGGCTGCTGGAGTAAAACGTCTGACAAAAGGATTTAAATAACAAAATCTTAATCTCTTTTGTGCAGCGTGCAAACCTGCGGGCTAGCATGTTAGCCCTGACCGTCAACGCTCTGCGTTCCCTTTCCATGTCACATTCGTCGTTCAAAGAGTCTGTTACTATATGCCCCAGATATTTGAATTCATAGACTCTTCGAAGTACAGTCTCACCTAGCATGACCTGTGGAACCTTATCTAATCTCCTGCATCTAGGAGCAAATACCAAGAACTCACTTTTTTTTACGTTATACTGCAAGCCATGGCTGGCAGCATACGTCTCACACATTAGTAACAGTTCTCTGAGTGCACTGATAGATGGAGCCAGCAGTACCATGTCATCTGCATAGCTGATGTTATTTACACAAACTCCATCTACATGGCATCCGATAGTCCTCCTACTGAGTCCATCTATCAGATTATTCATGTACAGGTTGAAAAGAAGTGGAGAAGATATACCCCCCTGTCTCACTCCGCATCCTAAAGTAAACGGGTCCGAGAGAGCCCTGTCCCATTTTACAAATTTTTTTCGCCTATTGTACCAATACCCAAGAACAGCACATAACTCCTCAGGTACATTAGCATCACGCAACTTCTTCCACAGGACATCATAACAAACCCTGTCAAAAGCCCTGCTCAGGTCTAAGAAACAGGCATAGACTGGCGTCTTTCTATCCACATAATATCTGACTGTGTGCTTAAGGGAAAGTATCGCAGTCTCTGTGGACAGGTCAGGTCTAAACCCGAACTGCCCATCATGTAGAAGTATATACTTAGCTAGGTGGTTATCAATTAGCCTGTCCAGGACTTTTGCCATGATTGTCGCCAAAGATATCGGCCTGTAATTACTAATGTCAGTTATGTCACCCGTTTTGTTTTTTATCACTGGCACTACAATTGTTTTCAAAAAATCTGGCGGTAAGTATGAATGTGAAATACACAGTGAATAAAACATAGACAAGACCCTGGGTAGATGCGTACCCGCATGCCTGAGGTGCTTGACGCTGAGGCCGTCATGACCCGGGGATTTACCCCTACTCATATACTGAATAACCTTTCTTACTTCCTTGGCAGAGACCCTGATAAGATTTTCCGGGGCCCGACAGACCTCAGTATCGACCACATCAGTCACAGGTTCCCGTTTCAATAAAGGTGCCACCAGGAATTGGGTTTTAAATAATTCTGCAATTTCCTTAGGCTCAGAAACCCCTGCCACCTGAGTTGGACGCCCGGGCTTGATATTTTGCTTATTTACATTCTTCCAAAATTGTGAAAAGTTTTTAGAATTCCTATTGCTAGCTATAATGTCCATTCTAATTTGGTCTTGGTGGGTTTGACACCATTTCAGTCTACACTTAAAAATCTTACGACTTAAACACATTTCATCGAAAGTATGACCTTGACGAGGCTTTCCATTCCAAGACCACATTTGAAATTTTAATTTCGCTAAACTGTGCGCTTTGCTTACATGTTTATAAAGTATATTTATAAAGTCACAATTTTCAGGTAGCAATTATAAAAATAATTTTGGTGAAAATAGTTATTTTCAGTTCATATAATGTAAATAAGATATTTATATCCTATGTATTATAATTTATATAGGTTTTGAAGGTCTTTATTTATAGAAAACCTCTGAATAGTGTTTATAACTTCATCAGCTGGTAGGTAGCTGGTAGGTAGATAATTAAAGCCTGATTTGATTTATTGGAATGTAACTTCTATAGGAAATTCCTTCTTGAATTCTCTGAGTGAAAATATTGTCTAATCTTGGTATTGGTAGGTTTTGTAATTCTTCATTATATTTTGTAACTTACAGTATTTAGTCTATGCTACAAATGCAGGTGAGTACTGATTCATTGTAGGTACTTTTAGATACTGACTTTATCATAATTTCTACTGCTACATCAGTGATTCCTTTATAACAATTTTAATTTCTGGTGAAAAAAGGTAGGTATACTTAATGTACTGTTGCCCTGTTATCTTTTAAAGTTGCTTTGGTTGTGTATAGCTGATAGGGTTTTCTTGGTTTTGAGAACCATAGAGAATAGACGGGAAAAAACATAAAATAGATTATATGTATTATTCAGACCTACATTATGTACTTAAAGTAATCACTGCCACAGAACAGAACCTGGATCTGGGTTCCACATTGGCACTATGTACCTATTGTTTGTGATGTGAGTAAATAAATACATTTTAGTTACACCAATTTTAAAGAAATATCAAAACTTTTTGATAATGTGTATCATTCAGTTCTTATTCTGCATGGCTAAGTCTCATTTTTAGACTCACAAAGCCATAAATTTACCTTATTAGGTACTTATACCTATATCATCATCATCTTGTCCATATCCCAATGTATTTGGGGTTGGTGCTACAAACAGTTTCTTCCATACTTCTATAGGTCGTATATATTATTATAGATATTATGTAAGTATATAAGGGTACCTGAATATAACAAATTTCATAACTCACACTTTTTCTGTATGGTAGATACTGCAGTATTAGCTAATAGATAGTTTTATTTTTTATTTTTTTTATTAGATTTCACAATCTCATAAAAATCTGTCAGAACATATTTATCACAAGAAAGCAATTAATTAATGTGAAGCTGACCTTCATTCTTAATTAATTGCAGATATGCAGTCTGAGAGCTACCTACATGATATTCCCCACCGTGTGAGGATCTGTAGATATCTGTTTTTTCTTAATGAATTTCCCAAATGTGGCTAAGTTTATAGACCACCATTGAAGATCATGTGTATGCAGGATCCAATAAACCTGGTTATGATAATTGTCATCATTAATTTCTTTACTTGTAATAATTAATAACTAGACCAAAAACGGATAAAAAATACTCAGGTTGAGTATGAAATCTAAACTTTATTTGGTTTTAACAAATTGCAATAATGCAAAAAATATGCTTATTAACTTCAAGCTGTTATTTGTTTCTCTCATTACAATGTCAGAATTATGTTGTGTTATTGGAAACAATTAGACCTAGAAAGTTTACAGTACTGTTTTGGTATAAAATCTAACTCTTTCAGTATAGGTATCCAGTGTTGACTGTGCTTTCCAAACACTAGGTATGTGAATGTTTTCGATTCAAAGAAGACCATCTTATATATACATATATCTGATAACAAAGCCTCTTTCTGTTAAGTAAGCTATAATAGGTTTTATGTTTCCGGAGCCAAACCAAAGGGCAAGCATTAAATTGATACCTAGTATTTTCTCTAGGTCCGCATCTTTTACATCTGAGGTTACCAGAAAGTAAATTTCTGTAGTTTTCTACTGTTTGGTAGTTTTTCCAACTTGATATGTATTATTTTAACAATAACATCTTCCAATTCAAAGTAAGAAGTAATGTCCCATTGTGCTTTTAAACAAGAAATAATTGACAAACAAAACTCGTTATGTAAAGAAAGGTTATGAATTAATTTCAGATGTTAACTGTAAGGACTCTAAAGAATTTGTCATTCAGTAGAGTTTAATCAAATTCTGCTGTGACTTATGTAAAAGGGGTTGTATACCCTACATATTGATCAAGAATACAAGATCTGTGGAGATTAGTTTCAAATCACAAAACTATGAGAAATAAATGTGCCCCCACCTGTGGGTTCACTTGCGATGTTGGTAGTTCCTTTTGTCTTCCAGTTCCCATCCACAGCTGGTACTCCAGGAGACGCCTCCCCCCCTCTTTTACGCTTCTGCGCAAGGAGGTCCCCGCCAGTTTAAAGCTTTATTTGAAAAATGTTTAATGTAAGCAATGACCTTGCATTGCTTATTTTAGCAGAGATTTTCACTGAAAAGGTAAATTTCTGTCTCCGACTGTACCAGAAACAACTTGTATTCCTTTATAAATAACAGATAGTAGGAGATATGTCCTCTTGTATCAGGATTAAGTAACAACCACCGTAACTGTGAATAATCATTCAGTTTTTATATTTAAAAAGAAACATTTTCTGTCTTTAAATGTTCTTCAGACACAGCTGAAGACCCGAGCCCGGGCATGATGGTGTTGTAGCAATTTGTTGCTTCTTTATTTGTATTAGCTCACTTTCTAGACATTTCCTGATCTGTCTTGCTAACATTTATTTGATTCAGATTAGAACATTTGGTAATTGAAGTTTTCTTCTCTTCGCTAAGCTTTTTTGAAGTATCATATCCCACCTTTAGGCTTCTGTTAAGCAGATCTTCTCAGACTCTCTCTGTGTTTTCAATCTGGTTGAGTATTTTCTACCAACTCCGGATGGTCATTCTCATGACTATCATGTAGGTATGTCAGATGAGTTTCTTACTGTGGGATATTACAATATCTGGAAAAAATATACTTCGTTATTCGAGATTTTTCATATTTCGCAATAAGGGAGATCCTTACATTTCCTTTCTGACTACCTATTTTCCATTTTTATGTGAATTTAAACACTTTTTACACAAAATATTATAAAATAAGCGGAAATATGTGACGCCGATACTTGACATAAAAACCGAATGAAGATAGCTTGCAGAGGTAGATAGATGGCAGCACGCCTTAGGAAAGGGCGCGTTCATTTCTTCAAAATTATGTGACAAGAGACTCGACTAAACGCCTACTACCATTGTATTCTCTCATCATCGAGAGCGAGACAGCAACGAGTATAATTATCAAATAACTTCTCCCGCTCTGGGCGGAGCTGGTTTACTGACTAAAACCAACCCGTGTTTCTTCCGTTGCCTGTGTGCCGGGGCCGCGATATCCCTTTCGGCCTAACCCGCAACCTCGGCAGGCATTGGTCCTTACTCCCCCGTCTGTTGGTGCTGACATCTCTTTGAGGCGCACGTGGAACACAACGCGCCGTCGACCCGGGCCCGGTCCTTATCGGACGGCGAGCTACCCATTGCTCACCGTCCGCAAGCCCGCGCCTACGGTGGCCGGAAGTCGGCTCGCGAGTTCCAACGCCCGGGGCGTCACCTGCGGCGACTAGGGGCGCGAGGGCGCGAATCTTGCCTCTCCCTCGCGCGCTCCGCCTCCTCCTTCGCGAGCATTACTGCTTCGCAAAAGGAAGTTATCTGTTCTGTGGAAGTGACGGCCTCCCATGCACTCTCGCTCCGAACCATGGCCAGAACCAGGGCCCGACGCGAGAGATCGCCGCCGCCGATCGCCTCCGCGAGGACACGGCGGTGCTCCGCCCAAGCCGGGCAGACCTCCACCGTACTGTGTATACGCCTTGTATAACAATACAATATTGCCCAAATAAAACACTTTACTATCAAAAATAGTTTTAATGAAACTTTTTAGTGAAGCGGACGGAAATGGAATGTGTTGGGTTGCTAGCCCTACATTTTTTTGTGTATTGCCTAAATGGTATTACCAGTAAATACACTACAAAATATACTACAATACTCCCCCTTTACAAATTCAAACGTTGAGGTGCTTTCCTCTGTCTATCAGAACGCCTCAAAGTTTGATTCTCATTACTACAAGAAACAACGGGTTGATTACCAGGTAAGTGTTTGTATGTATTGTTACAAGTTTTTGCATCCTGGTAAGTATTTGAAATGTGTGGGCTAACTTCAGAGACTTTATTAAAACCTTCTGGTATAATATTAATATTATCATTTACTTCTTGCAATATCTCTGAAATTGGCTCATTTACAGTAACATGAGATTCATCATTAAGAACTATTTGCTTATCATAATTATTATCTCTTAAATCCTTAGAATTTTGCAATAAACTATCATCTACTACAAAACTGGTTTCATTTAAATCTTCCTTTTGGTCTTGAGGCCAAGAACTTATAATCTGGTCTAAATGACGTTTCCAAATTTAGTTCTCTTCTAAAACTCTACATAGTTCTTTGTCCCAATACCTTATCAATTACACATTTAACAAATTTCTTTTTATCTTTTTTAGTAGACAACAAATCTAATCTAGATCTAAGTTTTCTATTAAACATAGCTTCCGATGGTGAAATATTTGTAATGCAATGAATTTAATTTCTGTAATGAAATAAATATCTGTTCATTAAAGTTACAAATGACACATTTCTATTTCTAACATCATTTAAAGACTTGTACATAGCATTTTTAAAACTTTTTACAGCATTCTCTGCAAACCCATTTGTTGCAGGATGGAACGGTGGAGAAGTTTCATGTTGAATACCGTTTTTAGATTCAGAAAATTCCTTAGATCAAAATGTAGCAGCATTATCTGTAACAACTACTTTAGGCAAACCAAATCTACTGAAACATTCTCTGAATTTTTCTATAGTTGTATTAGATTCTAAATTCTTTATTAGAAATGCTTCTGGCCACTTAGTGTAACAATCTATTATTATTAATATCATTTTACCACATATAGGTCCTAAGAAATCAGCATGTACCCTTTCATATGGAAAATTAGCTTTTGGCCATGTTATAACTTTAGATTTCTGTGGTTCTGGTCTAGCAGACACACAGACTTGACAGGATTTAACAAAATTTTCAATAATACTGTCTAAATTAGGAAACCAAAAATAAGATCTAGCATTATTTTTCATTTTAACAATGCCTTCATGTGAAACATGAAGTTCTTGTAACATATTTTTTTGTAATGCATTAGGTATTACTACTCTATAACCCCACATGATAACCCCGTTTTCAATATAAAGTTCACTTTTTCTGTTTATGAAAGGTTTTAAGACTTCACTATTCACATGTTTTGGAAATCCATACCTGATCATGTTATAAACACTACTCAAAACTGGATCCTTTCTAGTTTCTGAACGTACTAAATTTAAATCTATAACATTCTGATCTTCAATGAAATTAATGTAATCACATTCCTTCCTGTTATCTGGAATAACTGATGGTAATGGCAATCTTGACATACAATCTGCTTTAACATTTTCTATGCCTTTTACATGTTTAAATGTATAATCAAAACTTGACAAATATAATGACCATCTTTGCAGACGACCTGCTGCCATTTGTGGTAAACTCTTGTGCTCACCAAATAATGCCAATAACGGTTTGTGATCAGATAATAACTCAAACTTTCTGCCAATTAAGTATTGATAGAATTTTTGCACTGCCCAATAAATTGCAAGCGCTTCTTTGTGAATCATTGAATAATTCTTCTCAGCCTTTGAGAAAACTCTAGAAATGAAACTAATTGGTCTGTCTGACCCATCTGGCATAATGTGGCTTAAAACTGCCCCGATTCCATTTTGTGAAGCATCACAAGCTAAACGTAAAGGCATATCTCTACTGTAATAAATTAAAACATTGTCAGAAATAATATCCTTTTTAATTGTATCGAAACTCTTTTGACATTCTTTATTCCAATTAAATTTGTAATTTTTTTGTAATAAATCATATAAAGGTTTTAATTTTATAGATAAATTGTTAATGAATTTACCATAATAATTTTCCATTCCTAGCCATGAACGAACTTCTGAATCATTCTTAGGCGCAGGTGCATTAACAACAGAGTCAACCTTTGACATATCTTTGGATAATCCATTCTTTGAAATAATATGTCCTAAATATTTTATTTTAGGTTGCATAAATTCATATTTACTTTTATTTAAACGAATACCTGCCTCCTTGAATCTTCTTAAAACTTCCTTTAAATTTTCTAAATGTTCAACATCATTAGTACCTGTGGCTAGGACATCATCAATGAAATTTACAACACCCCGAGCCCCTAACAATACTTTCTCAAGTTTGTTTTTAAAAATAGCACTAGCTGGCTTTGTACCATATGGCAATCTGTTTACTCGGTATATTCCTTTTTGTGTTGACCAAGCTAAGAGTTCACTACTCTCCTTACTTAAACATAAATGATTAAATGCATTTCTTAAATCTAATTTTGAAAATGATATACCACCCTGCAATGCAGTAAAAATGTCCTCAATTATAGGTAAAGGATGGTTAACATCTTTAATTCGTTTATTCACATTAATTTTGTAATTTGCACATAACCGTATTTTATTATTTTCTTTCAAAACTGGAACTAAAGGTGTCCCCCATTGGGATGTTTCTGCTTTTGTAATAACACCTTCTTTCTCTACTCTAGTTAATTCGGATTCAACCTGTTCTTTAAAAGCATGAGGTACTGGCCTCGGTTTGTGAAAAATAGGTTTTACATCTTTATCAATTAACTCTAATGTAATTTCCTCACCTTTAATAATACCTAACTCACTTTTAAATAATATTTCAAATTCCTGTAACAATAATTGCAATTTCTCTTTTGTACTTTGCACATAGTTAATTTGTAAAAGTTTTGAAATATCTACATTAAATTTCTGAATTAAATCTCTACCAAATAAAATTTTACAACCATTTTTAACAATAACATATCATATCATATGGTTATGTCATATCTTATGGTCTCTCCCGAAGCACTGGAATGGTTCTCCTCTTACCTTCAGGAACGTCAGCAGTCTATTCATGTTGGGGATTCTTCTTCATGCTGGTGTGATTTGGAAACTGGCGTTCCTCAAGGCGGTATACTTTCTCCTCTTCTGTTTTCTATTTTTATTAATCGTATAACTTCCGAACTTCAGTGTGCGTATCATCTGTATGCAGATGACTTGCAGTTGTACTGTCAGGGAAGGGTTGATTAATTGCCTGGTGCTATCGACAAATTTAACAGGGACTTGATAGCCATAAAAACCTGGGCTGATAGATTTGGTGTAGCTGTAACCCTACAAAGTGTCAGGCGATCATCATTGGCAGTCCTCGCGGTATTAGCAAGGTGGATAGTACAACCTTGCCACCAGTTCTCTTCAATTGTACGATCGTTCCTTTTAGTACTGACGTGAAGGACTTAGGCTTGCACATTGATAGTACACTAAACTGGCGTACTCAAGTCGCTAGGGTAAGCCAGAAGGTTACTGGAACGCTGCGGGCTCTGTACCAATTGAAAAATTTATTACCCTCCAGTACGAAGACAATGCTTGTGCAGTCCCTAATCTTCCCTATCATCGATTATGGTGATGTGTGCTACTATGACCGGAATGCAGATCTACTCGACAAACTTGACCGTCTTCTCAATAACTGCATTCGATTCGTTTTCAATCTGCGTAAATATGATCATGTCTCTGCGCATCGGTCGCTTCTAAAGTGGTTGCCCATACGCCAGCGCAGAGAGCAAAGGGCGCTGACCACCTTGTTTTCATTTCTTGACTCTCCCTCTTCCCCTAGTTATCTAGCTCCCCACTTTCAGTACATTTGCGCCAACCACAATAGAAATCTTCGTTCATCTCACAATCGTCTTCTTCAATGTCCCACTCACCGCACAGACTTCATTCACTCTTCCTTCTTCATTCAGTCTATCTCTCTGTGGAATGCGCTCCCCCAGGAAATCAGAATGGTGACCAACCGATTATCGTTTAAAGTTAAAGTTCGCGAGCATATTCGCAAGAAACTGGCAGTATCACCACAACGGTAATGTTTTCTCATTGATTGTCTTAGTTGTTTTAGTATTTTTATGTGTATTTATTTGTACTTATATTTATATATAATTAGGTGTATATATTATATTTATAGTTTTTGATAGATATATGTATATCTTTATATTTAAATAAATATTTATTCCTCAATTCTCGCTATTGCACCTGCCACTGTTTGTCTCTGTATCACCCAAAGGTTGACTGGTAGAAAATGCCTATGGCATTAAGTCCGCCTCTGTACATTTGTGTGCTTAAAGTATTAGATAAATAAATAATAAATAACCATACTACAATCCACCTCTTTATCTTTTACCTTAATTCTACAGTTTATTTCTCTAACTGGTTTCAAAATATCACCATTATATGTTTTTAATTCAATATCTGAATTTTGTAACTTAATGTGAGAAAATTTTGATAAATAAATGTTTTCAGGTAAACATGAAATTGCAGCACCGGTGTCCAGCTCCATTTGGACCGGTTTGTTGTCAATACAACATTTAATTGATATTGGTGAAACATAGTTAACATTTTTCTCTATTGCAAAGATATCAATAGAATTATTGAGAGTGTCTTCATTTACCTCCACATTATGAGTTTGACCCTTACTCTTACATACAATAGCTAGGTGTCCAATTTTGTTACATATTTTACATTTAAATGACTTAAATTTACATTTTGAAAAATTATGGTTCGGTTTACCGCAATGAATGCATTTTAATAACGATGACTCACCGTCCTGTTTCTTCTCAGTCTTTTTAAATGTGTTGTGGGAACTTCTATTCGTCTTAGCATGTCCGTATTGAGCTACTTGATGTACTTCCTGCACCTCCTTCAAAGCTATTTTCTTATTCAGTGCTGTATCTACTAAGAATGTCACCAACTTGGAGACATCTTGTTCACACAATTTTTCTTGGATTGGTCCTGGACGCAGACTCGTAACGAATTTATCCTTAACACGTTCTTCTAATGTATTCGCAAAATTGAATCCCGCAGCAAATTCTCTAACACGAGCATACCATTTGGCTATACTTTCCCCTTCCAATTGTTGTAAATTTTCGAATTGAATCTTTTTTCTAAAATGCGAAATTTTTTTTCTCGAACCTTAGTTTTAACAAATTCTGCAGCTCCATATATGACAACTCCTTGGGCATCTTCGGATGACACATATTCTTTAGAATTTTATATACATCTTCGTGAAGACTTATTAATAATATTGAGCATCTTTTTTCAGTTTTAGTCTCATTCGCTTCAAAATACTGCTCTATTCTTTCCAAAAAACACAAGATATCGCCATCTTGTTTGAAAGCGTCTATACGAAAATCGTTGGCCATGTTTCAGCCGTAAAAATGTACCTTTTACGCTTTGAAATTCTTGTTTATCCTCGTCGCCATTTACTGTGTATACGCCTTGTATAACAATACAATATTGCCCAAATAAAACACTTTACTATCAAAAATAGTTTTAATGAAACTTTTTAGTGAAGCGGACGGAAATGGAATGTGTTGGGTTGCTAGCCCTACATTTTTTTGTTTATTGCCTAAATGGTATTACCAGTAAATACACTACAAAATATACTACACACCGTATGCTCCACCGTGTCCTCCGGGCGATCCACACAGTGGTGACACCCGGGCGTTTCCTCCCGCCTTATGCGGAAAAGAAACCTGGGGCGGAAGGTGAGGACACCGTGGCGCCTCTCTAGCCACACCTCAAAGAGGGGACTTATCGCCACAATTGTGGCGTGCCCAATCTGTAGGCATTACGGTTGTTTTTCCTTTTTTCCCTTTTAATGAGGGGTGGGGTTTTATTTTAGGGTTCCGTACCTCAAAAGGAAAAATCGGAACCCTTATAGGATCACTTCGTTGTCCGTCGGTCTGTCAAGACCCTTTTTCTTAGTTACGCGTGGAGACCTACGCATCTGATATTAATTACAACTTGATGTTGTAATTAATATCAGATTCTATGGTCCCTTGGAGCTCTAAAAAAATCAAGCTTCTAATTCAACGCAATAAAAAATACGGCCATTTATACGACATATTTTGATACTAGCAAATAAATCAAAACCTACAGGGTACTTCCCGTTGACCTAGAATCATAAAATTTGGCAGGAAGCAAGGTCTCACAACACATATAAAAGAAAAGGTCCGAAAATCGTTAATTTGTTGTTTTATCACACAATATTTTATTTTTGCTATTTGCAGTTGGAGAGTTGACCGTGACGTACATCGATGTATCGAACATGTTTTTGAACTACAATGTTAGGTTTGTTTTTGGGACATATTCATCCAAACTACGGAACCCTTCATTGTGCGTGGTCCGACAGGCACGTGGCCGGTTTTTTTTTTTAAAGAGGCGTTTTTTTACCCTCTTTGCCTATTGCTTATTCAAAGACAATCGTATTAAGGAGTGATAAACTGGTTTTACACTTTAATCAACACATTGTAATTTGTATTTACAGTTGCTTTAAGATTGTAGTCTCTTATATTTGTACCTAATATGCTATTAATTTCCATAGCTATCGAGTGTAGACAGCTGCAATGTTCTTGTTGATAACCATTAATATCAGCTGGTATTAAGCAGGGCTGTATTAGAATAGAAACTGAGGTACCCATACAACCTGCCTGCGGACGGTGAGCGATGGGCAGCTCGCCGTCCGATAAGGACCAGGCCCGGGTCGACGGCGCGTCGTGTTCCACGCGCGCCTCAAAGGGATGTCAGCAACAACTGACGGGGTCGGGGACGGGGTCGGGTCGGAAGGACCAATGCCTGCTGGGGTTGCGGGTTTGTCTGAGAGGGATATCGCGGCCCCAGCACATAGGCAACGGAAGGAACACGGGTGGGTTTTAGTCAGTAAAAGTCTGACACTCCCTCTCGCTCTGCCCAGAGCGGGAGGAGTCATTTGATGATTTCCCACCCAAAAAAAAAAAAAAAAAAAAAAAAAAAAAAAAAAAAAAAAAAAAAAAAAAGGTACCCATACAACCTCAGTTTTTCAGTTTCAGTTTTCAGTTTCTGCGAAGCAGTAATGCTCGCAAAGGAGGAGTCGGTGCGCGCGAGGGAGAGGCAAGATTCGCGCCCTCGCGCCCCTTGTCGCCGCAGGAGACGCGTCGGGAGTCGCGAGCCGACTTACGGCCACCGTCGGCACGGGCTTGCGGACGGTGAGCAATGGGTAGCTCGCCGTCCGATTAGGACCAGTCGATCCATTCTGGAAACATCTCACCGTGAAGTGTGAGGTGAAGTGAGCATGAAGTGAGCTGTCATAGTGCTAATCCCTAGCTTTACGTGCAATGACAGCTCACACCAAGCTCACTTCACGCAAGTTTTCACGGTGAGATGTTTACAGAATAGCACGGCAGGCCTGGGTCGACGGCGCGTTGTGTTCCACGCGCGCCTCAGAGATGTCAGCACCAACTGACGGGGTCCGTAAGGGCCAATGCCTGCCAGGGTTGCGAGTTTGTCCGAAAGGGATATCGCGGCCCCGGCACACAGGCAACGGAAGGAACACGGGTGGGTTTTAGTCAGTAAAAGTCTGACACGTCCTCTCGCTCCGCCCAGAGCGGGAGAAGTCATTTGATGATTTCACATCGTCAAAAAAAAAAAAGAAAGTACGCATACAACCAGCAAGTCGCGTCGTGGTGACTCGTGGCATGCTCTAAACAACTTCTGTCATTTGTTTTCTCCGCTATTCGCTGTCGCTTGAGCGTGTTTTCCTATTCAAAGCGATGAGCGAACACACGGCTGAAATAATTACGTTTGTTTGATCCCTTGGTACATCATTTTCATAACTTAACCTTTAGTTAAGCAATTTGTATGTCAGATTCACTCTATACATCATACATTTAAGAAACACGATTACTTGTATTTTCCTCTACAGACTTTTTTTCCAAAGTAATCTCTAAAAAACAAAATAAACCTAGTACGGCGTAAATACTTCACGGAAAGTCATCAGTTTTTTTAATATTTACTAAACTACAAGTTTTATATTGTATTATTTCCAAAATGTGTATTTGCTTTAATAATACGAAGGAAATATCTAAATAACGCGCGAACTCCGCATTTTTAAATGGGTAATAGACGTGCAAACTTAAAGTACGCGGTTTTTGAGTTCGCGAACTTACTCGGCTCGCTGTCGGTGACACACGTGAGGTTTGCTCATACTGTATCGCAATGTAGTCAATTTTCGGAACCAAACTAATCAAACATTACACAAATGTCGAAACTAAATGGCGGCTCGCGACTCGCGGTGATGACAGATGTATGAAACTACAAACCAAGGCTTCGAGCAAAATTTCAAACCTATTAGATCGCTGACAAACTTAATCAGCGGTTTTAAAGTACGCGTACTTGCACGTACGGCTATCACACCTTTTAGGCAGAGTCGCCACGCTTCCCCACTTCCCCGCACGCTAAAAAGCTAGGTGGGCCCGAAAGGGATCTTACTTAATTAACCCGTGTAACCAAAACACAGCAGTGTTGCTTGGAGGCACAAATAGGACATCATCTGCCTAGCCTTTCCGAACTTTGTTAATGGTCTACTTCCAGTTTAACCGGCTGCAGCGGAATACCAGTATTAAACATGGAAAGACTGCAGTAGGCTTACTTTCCGGGTAACACGATGCCCCATGGTAAGACCTGCAAATTGCAATTTAATAATAATACTAGCCTATAACAGCCCCACTGCAGGGCAATGGCCTCTTCTCATACACAGAAGGCACAAGCATTGATCGCCACGCTTGTTCAAGACGGGTTGGTGATTTCAGTCTTATATTAATATAAGTCCAGGTTTCCTCACGATGTTGTTCTTTGCCCAGATTTGACTCACAACCTCGTGCATCAGAGGCGAGGGCTTAGCCCAGTAGCTTTCGCCTTAAATTGGCGTCAGGTAAATTAAAAATAGTTTTTTAACATAGAATTTAGGCAGCCTTAATACATCCCTGATATTCCAATGACTCTTTAATATAAATGGCGGAAAAAATATTGTTTGTTTTAGTTTGTATACTACTGGGTAGTACCTAGTTGTAGTGTCTGAAACCTTGTCTTGAAGATAATTACGGTTATTCAAAATGAAACTATTTTGTTTTCTGATTATTTCATTCGTGGCGGTTGTCTACGCAAGTCAATTAGGTAGCATAGGTAAGTTTTCTATTTATTTATCAATCGTATGATAATTTCGGTCTGGGTTGTTATCACTGTTGAAGTAAAGAAGTAAAGGTAACATGAAGTGTTTACGATGCGCACGATTTTTAACCTAATTCAGGGTGCAACTTTAGCTGTCAAGTTGTCCTGACTGCTTTTCAAATGGTTATGGAACGGACCAGTATTTGATTCTGAGTATCTTCTTCTGGATTTTAAATTTTGACCTCATTTTCGGTATCAGCACCCACGAAAACCATGAAAATGACAACCATGACGATGATTCACAAATTTTAACGGCTACATTTTGTTTTCGTTTTCAGATCCTATTTGCCTGCAACCCCCTGTAACAGGACTCTGTCGTGGTTATTTCCCTAGGTAAGCTCCCATTTATTTTAACTTGAAAAGGTTCATCTGCTTTGATGTCTGCCGCAAGCGCGACTGTTTAGCCTGAAGTCCGATTCCCGGTTCAAATTATAAGGTGCAATTGCTACAGGTGCAACCAGACAGAGCTCGATGCTCGAGCAGAGATCGATTGACGTCAAGCGTCTACTTAAAATATAATGTCACCTCATACCGAAGACATAAAGACGTATAAATATTCAAAGCCACATACAAAATTTCTCTCAAAATATGCTGTCGTCGATTGACTGCAGTTTCACCCTTATTTATTTATTTATGATACAAAATAAGTATATGAACAACAAATCGCTCATTATGCTAAAGGAAATAAAAAAAAGTTACTTATCAAAATAGGTTTTAATTATTTTTGGATCGAAGTTTCTTATTGCTCGTTTTACTCTACACACTTGGCGAATGAGAGCTAGACCGAAAAAAGTGTAACATTTTGACCGTCTCGACACTTCTGTTACGTAACAAAAATGTGCAAAAGCGAAAGGAATTTCATTCCAACCGGGTGTCCCAGGATAACTTTCTTTTCAATTTACTTTGGCAGCTCCGAGTCTGAACGTAGCATAATCACACTATAATGTTCCCACTCCTGGGACCCAGGCCTCCTCTTGGTGAGAGGGAATGGGCTGTAATACACGACGTGCGCGCAGTGCGGGTTGGTGGATGTCACACGTCTTCGAATGTTTGGTTCTAGGACATGCCGGTTTCCTCACGATGTTTTCCTTCACCGTTCTGAGAGCAGTAGTGATGAAATAATTTCCACAAAGTAAAGCGCCAATCGCGCGTCTGTGTCCCAGCAGTGGGAACTGTTATAGGCTGATTATGCTTATGCTAAAGCGCCAATCTGGCTTTGAACCTACGACCTTAACTCGTAAGTTGTGGCCGTTACCACTGGGCCACCACTGCTGAGTCTGGACATGTGGCCATTAATGACTCAAAACCAATTTTACCACTTTTATGTAAATTCCCTTTTGGCGAATACATGTGTAATGTTTTTGTTTCAGATATTTTTACAACTGTAGTTCTGAGCGATGTGAAACATTCGTCTATGGTGGATGCGGTGGTAATAAGAACAACTTTATGACTGCGCACGAGTGTTGTAAAGCTTGTCATGCCTAAGAGTAACTACTGAGGAAATCTATTAGCAATAAATATATCGTTGTTCTCAAATTGTTGGTTCTTGGAACGCAGTTCATTATCACATGTTATACGAGTACTCTGCTCACTTGGCGAATGAGAGCTAGACCGAAAAAAGTGTAACATTTTGACCTCGTGACGGTAAAAATGTTACACTTTTTTCGGTAAAATTGTACTTTTGTTACGTAACAAAAGCGAAATGAACTTCGTTTCAACCGGGCGTCCCATGATACCTGTCGACTGTTTTTCTTTTTAAACTTCTAAACCATTTTTTTGTTTATTTAGTACACTTCTATTACTTAATATTTTTGTTTTATTTTTGTTGCTGTTTCTTTTAATTATTTATCTACATTTTGCTATCCCTGAAAATAAATTAAACGTTTTATGTGCCTATAATGCGTTGTTAAGAGAGGAGGCGGCACAGTAATTTGACTATTAGACATAGGTACTACCTACTACCTACTGGAAAGTAAAATAAAAAAAATCGATCCTACTGCATAATTAGAATATTGAACAAGACATAGGTTCAAAAATGGTCAAGGTAAAGCCGTGGTCGCATGCCACTATAATTTTGTAGGTGTACAGGCATGCGACCACGGGTTTACCTTGACCATTTTTGTACCTGTCTTGATTTCCGTTTGAAATATTTTTTAGAGCGTGATTTTTCAGTAGTCGAGTTTTAGTTTTTGAACTTACCTTTTATTTAAATTATTTTGGGGTTATAATTTCGTAATAAAGTATTTGCAGAGCCGCTTTATTTATTTTTGTTTAGGTAAGTTTTTATTTTTATTAGATTTGCTTGTGTAATAGATATTAATTCATTTTACAGCCGCGCCGTACGTAGCACAATCACACTTGCTTGTTTTTAATAATTTAAACTCTTACTTAGACAATATGATATATATATATATTTGTAATGTCCTCATGAAGCCCTTTCATTTGATACCCAATATGGCATAATTCAACTTTTTTTTTGGTTCGTTTTTTTTATGTCCTCTAGAGGGCGCCATATTGAATTTAATGTGACGTCCATAGCCTATAACCAGCGGACGGTCTAGACGCTTCCAACGAAACCTAATTTGTCAAATTATGATTAGTAATTTAGAAGTTATGAAGTAACAGATGACATGAATATTTACTTTTTAATAGTGAAAATAACTCGGCGTAGAACTCATTTGGGTCGCATATGTTATTAAAATTCATAACACATAATTTACTTGCCAAAGAATAATTTAATTTATCTAAATTTTTACATGTTATTGGCCTAACCCTTATTTGAATTTTTTGTAAAGGCATGTAGGATTTTTTTTTATTGTTTGTCCACTGTGATTAGATGGCTACTTATTTACAATTTCTTTATGTAAGTAATCACAATTACAAAAAATATTATCTATACAAGTCGCAGAAGAAGCTGTCACTCGAGTTGGTTCAATAAAAACATTTGACAAGTCAAATGACCTAAAAAGACTTAATAGTCTGACAGTATTAGAGTTATTTTCTAATAGATTAATATTAAAATCCACTATTATTGACTTACTACTAACGCTACGTTTCTTTAGCACATCTTCCATTACAGAATTAAACAGATAGATTCTGGTAATTTGGAGATCTGTATACGCATACTATAACATGCTTATCAAGCTCAACACAGGACAATTCTATGGTGTGTTCAACAGACAGTCCGATTATGTCTTTTCGTTCTTTCGATTGAATTGAATTTTTAACTAATATTAATGACCCACCATGTATCATATGTTTTCGGCTGAAATGGCTAACTACACAATAATTTTCATAGTTAATTGACATTACTTGATGATCTTTTAACCAATGTTCTGTTATACAAATGACCTCAAACTTGGTATTTTCTAAAAATAATTCTTTTTTTTTTTTTTTTTGCTAACCTGTATTGTCCCACTGCTGGGCAAAGGTCTCCCCCATATCTTTCCAGACTTCTTTGTGTTGTGCCTTCTCCGGCCAATTGGTCAGGAACGAGTCCAAATCGTCGCGCCAGCGCTTTTTAGGCCTGCCCCGGTGGCGACGTCCGTCAACAGGCACCCACTGTGTAGCGATGATGGCCCATCTGTCTTGATGCATCCTATAGGTGTGACCTGCCCAGTCCCATTTGAGCCTCGCAGACTTATCGCCAACATCGGCGATACCTGTCTTGGAGCGTATTATGGTGTTGCGAATTTTGTCGGTGAGTTTGATTTTTAAAATGCTACGCTCCATTGCTCTTTGGCAAACCTTGAGTTTGGACTTCTGAGCCTTGGTCAAAGACCAAGTCTGAGCACCGTAGGTTAGGATAGGCAGGATACACATGTCGACGAGCTTGCGCTTTAATGAGATTGGAAGGTCGCCCTTCATTAGCGCCTTCATGGACCAGTAGCTCTTCCAGGCATTTTCGACTCGACGGTCGATCTCTTTGTCCTGTCTGTTGTGGAAGGAAACTAGCTGGCCCAGGTAAATATATTCGTCGACATAGTGTATTTCCTGCCCATCGACCTCAACCCTATATTTAGCGGCATTGGTCATGACTTTAGTCTTTGACCGATTCATCGTCAGTCCAACCTCAAGGCTTGCAGTGCTCAGTTCTTGGAGCGTTTGTTGCAGTTGATCTGCCGTAGACGCAAAAAGAACGATATCATCCGCAAAACGAAGGTTTGTTAGCATTTTATCGCCGATTGGAATGCCCTTCGTTACCCATGAGTCTGCGAGTTTTTTGAATACTTCCTCGAGGGTGCTGGTAAATAGTTTGGGAGAGAGCGGATCGCCCTGTTTCACCCCATTGTTGACTTTGAACGTCGTTCCCACAGAATCTAATTTCACGTTAGCCGTGCTATTATCATAAATAATTTTCAACAATTGTATGTAAGTTTCCTCTATATCTTGACTTCGTAAGGCTGAAAATATTGCGCTGTGTTGAATGCTGTCAAAAGCCTTTGTATAGTCTACGAAAGCCAGATATAGAGGTTTATGAAATTCTGAGTGTTTTTCTACTAACTGATTTAAAGTTTGAAGGTGATCCATGGTAGAAAAACTTTGGCGAAATCCAGCCTGCTCCGGTGGTTGGTGCGAGTCTAATTTTGCATCTATGCGGTTATGGATGACCTTGATGAACGCTTTGTAAATATGTGAAACTAGACTAATGGGCCTGTAGTTGTTAATATTGCACTTGTCGCCTTTCTTATGGAGCAGAATAATATTTGAGTGACACATCTGTATTGGGATTTTACCTGCTTGTAAAATAGCATTAAATAAGTTTGTAAGGTGTGGGAGCAGTGTGGCAGATCCCAATTTCAGGGCCTCGGTTGTAACGCCATCTTCGCCAGGGCTCTTATCATAGTGCATTGTCTTTAGCACTTTATCTACCTCGTATCCCGTTATAGGAGGGATGTCTTCTGTACAGCTGTATCTATTTTCTGTTTCTAATTTTGAGTTGTCTGAATAAAGAGAACAGTAGAATTCTGTGCAAATTTCTATAATCTTCTGCCTATTATTATGTTTGGTTCCATGTGTGTCCAGTAAACTATTAATCCAAGGTTTGTTCCGAGAGATTCCCTGTTTTGCCACTCTTAACGATCGGTGTTTTTGCAGTGCCACTTTAACCAGATGTGTATTTAAGTTCCTAATATCCGTTCTAATAGCTTTCTTAACTTGTTTATCTATTAATCTATGTTGTTCTGACCCTATTACGTGCATGTTTCTCTGTTCAAGCAAGCAACGTGTACTCGTTGTAAGCTTAGTATTCTTTTTGCGTTTCGTTTTTATGCTGTTGCTGCTTTTTCTTATTCCGGCAACTATCCTACCATATTGCTCATCTACATCTACATCGGGGATATTTAGGTCTAAAGTTTTAAAATGATTCGATAGTTCTAAATTGAAGGATTCATAATTGTTAATAAGGGTTTCTTTGTTTAGTTTTTTGATAGGAATTCTAAAAGTTTTTGCACGATGGATTTTAAAGTTAAATTTTATTTTTGCGCGTAGTGGTCTGTGGTCTGAGCTATATTTAATCCTATTAATGACACCGACGTCTTTTATAATCTGTTTATCGGAAGTTAGTATATAGTCTATTTCGTTCTTCACCAAATTATTGGGTGATATCCATGTCCACCGGCGCTGGGGTTTTTTATTGAACAGACCATTGGCAATAAAAATACTCTGTCCAAAGGTGAATTGTAATAGCCGAGCGCCACGTTCGTTACGTATTCCTGATCCATGCAGGCCTAAAATAGCTTCGTCGTCTTGTTCTTGTCTTGGTCCGACTTTTGCATTGAAATCACCAATGATCATATTCCATGTTCCGCGGTTTTCTTCGCAGGCTTTGTTTAAGAGATCAAAAATAATTCTATTTCCAGTAATTTGGAAGAGCAACCTTGGATATTTTGATTGAATAATTTTAAAGTATGTTGCCCCCCTTTGGTTTTTTATTAATATTACTATGTGTAATATTGCCAGAAAATACCTTTTTATTATTCTCTAATAATAATTGGTTATTTAAAGGGGTAACTTCTGTTGTCTTACTTACTAGTTTAAAAAGTTATGCTCAGTGACCTCCATCACTATGTTGTTAGTATAACTAGACAACACAGACTCGTCACATTTAAATGATAGACAACAGCAAGTACAAATTAATGGAATCAATTCACTCGGTTTAAAAGTAAAAATGGGTGTTCCACAAGGGTCGATATTGGGTCCTTTCCTCTTTTTAGTATATATTAATGATCTACCCCATTTATTAAAAAACCAACCACAAATGGTGTTATTTGCTGAAGATACTTCTCTAATTTTTAAGATAAATAGACGTGCATCAAATCTTGACGACGTAAATAACGCCCTACTACAAGTCCAAAATTAGTTCACTGCTAATAATTTAGTATTAAATGGGAAAAAAACTAAATGCATAAGATTTGCTTTACCGAATGTTAAAAGTAGTGATTGTGACATAGTATTGAATAGGGAGAAATTAGAATTCGTCGATAAAACTGTTTTCTTGGGGATTACGCTCGACTCAAGGCTGCAATGGGGTCCTCATTTAACATCTCTTGCAGGACGCCTAAGTTCAGCAGCATATGCTGTGAGAAAAATCCGTCAATTTACTGACGTAGATACCGCGAGGCTAGTCTATTTCAGTTACTTTCATAGTATCATGTCTTACGGTATTCTACTATGGGGACGGGCTGCAGATATCGAGTCTATTTTTATTCTGCAGAAAAGAGCCATCAGAGCAATATATGGTCTCCGCAGACGCGATTCTCTAAGGGAACTGTTTAAAGATATTAACATCATGACGGTACCTTGTCAATATATCTATGAAAACATCATGTACGTTAGGAAAAATCTAAGTCTTTTCAGTAAAAGAGGTGATAGACACAATTATAGCACTAGAAATAGGGAACAATTAGTTCAACCGGGTTTCAGACTGGCTAAAGTTGACTCAACCTTCATGGGGTACTGTTTAAAATGTTACAATAAAATACCTCCCCACATACTCCAATTGAATGAAAGGAATTTTAAATCTTGTATAAAACGCACACTATGCTGCCAAGCATATTATAAGTTGGGGGATTACATCGTTGACAAAAATGCTTGGCTCAACGCTGGTCCAGCTCCACAAGGCGCATAAACTAATTGATTGGCATTCGAAAATATTGTTGGAGCTGCTGAAGATTGTAGGACTATCTTTAGATTGTATAAATTCAATTTCATAGTATTATATAATTGCATAGCACATGTGTGAGCACTATGTACCTACTTTAAAGCTACCATTTACTGGGTACCTACTTCTTTCATTGACCTAAATGTGCCCTTGCGGCTGAGAGTATGTCATGCTCACTCAAATGTCTCGCTGGTGGTGGCGTGTGTGTTGGATCATAAAGTTCCCTTCCAAATGGTTGAGCTAAATGGTGCTGATCCATGCGTCATGTTCGTGAACGGGCGCCGTCAGTGGGGACTGGTCATCTCTTAGCTGCCAAGGCTTATTTTGAATTTATTTTACTTTTTGAATTGTTTTTTTCTTTATTACGGACGCTTTTAACGTGCACGTCTCTCTACATTGTTCTCACATGTATAATTACAACATGAATGATGTAACCAATATTTTGTAACAATATTCTGATTTAAAAGAGTGTCCGTGGAGTTTCTTGCCCGTTCTTCTCCATAGGAACCTACTACGCGTTGGAATGGGCAACTAGCTTCATATTTCTGACTGACCGACCCCTTGACAATTCAAAAGTGCCTGTAATTGGTTTATTTGAAATAAATGCTTTGAGTTTGAGTTTGAATTTGAGTTTGAGTTCACTAATACTACAATCTGTTATTTTAGCTATAACCTCATTAATATTATATGCTATCAACATACAGGGTCCAAGCTACCTGTGGTCAGGGCTCCTGAGAGAGGAATCTCCTAACAATACGTGCCGTGTCTAGAAGTACCGCTTTCTGGATCAAGCCCTTGCCCATGTAAGGCTCGGTAAAAGCGCCCGTGAAGCTCTTTGTCAAAGTCAAAGTCAAAGTCAAACAATTTATTTCAATTAGGCACATAAAAGGCACTTATGAACGTCAAATTTACAAAAAAATAGAATTGATTCTAGTCGCCCCTTCCAAAATGTAGTTTTCGTATGGAGAAGAATGGGCAAGAAACTCCACCGTTACTCTTTTAAATGTTTTTACAATATTTTGTATACATTAATTATATAATTATATGTGAAGACGATGCATCTAGAATAAGATTACTATACCACGATAGGTAAAAAAAAAATTAAAAAAAATAAAGAAAAAAATAAAGCAATTGCAGATAAATTAATTATGATAGATAGATACATGGTGCTCACATATTGCACTTCATACATACATGGTGCTCACATATTTACAAACATTGCAAAATTATACGATATTCCTAACATTTTAACAAGTAATACTAATAAGTCAGTGTGTGAGTTCAAGAAATCACAGAATGTAAAATCAGAGTTATAAAAAATAACAAACTATATAATTAAATAAGCAACCAGTTTGATTTTGTCTAGACTCTAAATTGTCCTATGAACCAGAACCAGCATGTTTCCAAGCATTCTTATCTTGGATATAATCCTCTAATTTGTAATATGCTTGTTTACAGAGTGTACTTTTAATATGAGTTTTAAATTTTCTTTCATTTAATTGTAATATATCACAAGGTATTTTATTGTAACATTTAACACAGTACCCCATAAAAGATGTATGTACTTTAGATAATCTGAAAAATGGTTGATCTATTTTATCTTTATTTCTAGTATTAAAATTATGTCTATCACTTATTTTATTAAAAATATGAAGATTTTTTCTTACATACATAATATTTTCATATATGAATTGGCAAGGTACCGTCATAATATTAATCCTTTTAAATAGTTCCCTGAGAGATTCGCGACGATGTAGATTATAAATGGCTCTGACAGCACTCTTTTGTAAAATAAATATGGATTCAGTGTCAGCAGCCCGACCCCACAGTAAAATGCCATACGACATAATACTGTGGAAGTAACTAAAATAGACCAAACGCGCGGTTTCTACATCTGTTAACTGCGTCTTATCTTTCTAACAGCATAAGCGGCCGAGCTTAGCCGCCCCGCAAGAGATGTTATATGAGGTCCCCATTGTAATTTCTCGTCTAGCGTGATTCCTAGGAAAACCGTTTGATTAATAAATTCTAGTTTTTCTCCATTCAATATGATGTCACATTCGCTACTTCTAACATTAGGTAATTTCAATCTAATGCATTTTTTTTTTTTTTTTTTACTCTGCCATACCTCCCTGCGGTCATTAGTATCTAATACTATAGGTTTACGCCAGCACTTGTTCTCGATTTATTATTATTTCCTTTATTTAATTTTAAACACATAAATAATATATATATATATTTATTTTTTTTGTTATCCTCTATTGTCCCACTGCTGGGCAAAGGTCTCCCCCATATTTTTCCAGACTTCCTTGTGTTGTGCCTTCTCCGGCCAATTGGTCAGGAACGAGTCCAAATCGTCGCGCCAGCGCTTTTTAGGCCTGCCCCGGTGACGACGTCCGTCATCAGGCACCCACTGTGTAGCGATGATGGCCCATCTTTTGAGCCTCGCAGACTTATCGCCAACATCGGCGACACCTGTCTTGGAGCGTATTATGGTGTTGCGAATTTTGTCGGTGAGTTTGATTTTTAAAATGTTACGCTCCATTGCTCTTTGGCAAACCTTGAGTTTGGACTTCAGAGCCTTGGTCAAAGACCAAGTCTGAGCACCGTAGGTTAGGATAGGCAGGATACACATGTCGACGAGCTTGCGCTTTATTGAGATTGGAAGGTCGCTTGTCATTAGCGCCTTCATGGACCAGTAGCTCCTCCAGGCATTTTCGACTCGGCGATCGATCTCTTTGTCCTGTCTGTTGTGGAAGGAAACTAGCTGGCAACCCGTTACTTTGATTAACCGTCGGCGTCGGAGGGTTAATGTTTACATTTCGAGATTTCGCAGAACTTGCAGTGTTGTTACTGTTATTAGTCGAGATACTAGACTGCGTGTAATGAGACTGAATTAGTGATTTAGTAAGACTTACTTCGCCAAGCGTCTCCTCAACATACCTTGCTCGCTCGAGTAGACAGTCAACACTACTTACACTATCGCGTGACACTCTTTTACGGAACTTACGATGTAAAAGGCCGTAAACTATGTCTACTTGCATAATGTCTGGTAGCTTATACGGTATACGCGACATTTCTGCCCGCACTCGCGATATAAAGGAATCGACACTATCGTTATCACTTTGTTCGCGCGCAAATATTTCTCGTAAGATCCGGTGGACGGGGCGCGGGGCGCCGTACATGAATCGAAGGCGGCGTATCGCGTCGTCCCAGGTCTCCACGGTAGATTTCACTCCTAGCCACCACACAGCGGCGTCTCCGGTCAGCAACATAGGTAGACCTCGAAGGGCGTGTTCGTCGGATACACTTGCGCACTCTTTGTAGATGAGTATGCTCTCGACGAATGCTTCTAGGGCTTCGGTACTGCGGGCGGCCCCGTTGAAGCGGGCCGTGCACCGGGTAAAGTTGTTGTGCATGCCGTGCATGCCATGCACGGTCGGTCCAGCAGTGTGTGCAGCGGTTGGTTGAGTCGGTCCCGTAGTCGCCACTCGCTGACGTCGGCGTCGACGTGGCGACGCTTCTCATGACGTTGGATAACAATCGTGTGAGCTGTTCCTCGGACATTGAAATCATGTTACCACATGCCGTTGTCGGGATCGGTGTAGCCGTTGCCGTGGTGTTCACGCTCGCGGGGTTAGCTACCGCGTGGCTTTCCTCATCGCTACATGAACTATTGTTTTCCTCCTCGTTTGCGTGCGCGCGGCGTGTTTTCGGCGGCATTTTCTCGACGTTAACACTTGGAGATGAACGCAAACGGTATATAACGGCAGTATAGTCCAGTAGGTACACTGATTACTCGACCGGTGACTAGGTAGTAGGTAGAACACTTCGCGTGGATTTCGTTCGCACTCGCGTCGGTTATTTTCCGTGTCGTAGGTAGGTACTTGCCGTACGGAGCACGTGCCACGAGTTGGGCGCAATTTATAACAGAATATGTAACTTTATTATGTGTTATAAGGTAATAACATTTTCGAGGGGTAATCAGCGTTACAATTATGGCGGCCGTCGCACGATCGCAGCGTGCGCGGCGCGGTCTATCTCAGTGCGTAGCGGGGAGCCGACTCGACTGGCCAACTGGCCACGCGAGCGAGCGCTGGCGGGGGGAGGCAAGGGGAGTACCTACCCTTGAAGCGGCGACGCGGGTGTAACGTGCAATACAACGCTACACTTGTTTTTCAGTTTCATGTTCACTAAAATGTAGGTAAAAAAGTATTTATGACGGTCCTATGCCTGTAAAAGTATGAAGGAAAAATTGGAATAACTTTAAGGTAGTATTGTGTTTCGTTAACTCAGGAGTAGGTGGTTATCAGCTGTAGCGCGAGGGTCAACAACCGCTCCTCACTCGCACCAGTCGCGTGCAGTCGGTCGTTTGCGCTGTACTACTATTGGTTCTACGTCGCTTTCCAGTTTTGTTTTTCACAATTCTAAATCTGCCATTTATGAATCCGACTTCCAAAAAGGAGGAGGTTATATGTTCGACGCGTACGTTTTTTTTTTAAATGCATGACCGCCGATTTCGTGAACCGATTTTGAAAATTATTTTTTTGTATGAAAGCGTATGCTCCCGGATTGGTCCCATATAAATTTTATTAACTTTGCTTGGATAGTTTTTGAGTAAGCTTCAATAATACGTATTGTTCCCACTTAGTATATGTGGAATATGATGATAACTTCCTGTGACTGTTATTTACATAGCAGTGACTGTATTCGAATTTGTGTGGGGTAGATACCACAACAAAAAAGTGAAAAATTAAAACATTTTACATTTTTTTTGTTTTTTTTTGTTAAAAGTTTTATCTTTTATAAATCTGTTGTACAACCACGACAAAATCATTTCGTTGCGTCGCCTCTGTCACTCATATACCTGCCTTTCTTTCTGACGCTAGATCTCTCATAATATTAACGCCTGGCTATAATGTATTGAGAAATAAAACTGCATTTAGAAATCATTAAATTTTATTAACTTTCAACAAGCCCTTAGACACTCCATCATGGTAGCAAAACGGTTATCGTTACCCTCGCAACCTTTATAGATTAAAGGCATACACATTCCAGCTGCATTATCAAACGAAAACCTGAAAAAATAATCAGATATTTATAAGTAGGTCTAGTTTATGAAGGTAGGTAGGTCGGTAGATTTTTATAAGTAGGTCTAGTATAAGAAGGTAGGTAGGTGGGTAGATTTATAAGTAGGTCTAGTTTATGAAGGTAGGTAGGTGGGTAGATTTATAAGTAGGTCTAGTTTATGAAGGTAGGTAGGTGGGTAGATTTATAAGTAGGTCTAGTATAAGAAGGTAGGTAGGTAGGTAGATTTATAAGTTGGTCTAGTTTATGAAGGTAGGTAGGTGGGCAGATTTATAAGTAGGTCTAGTTTATGAAGGTAGGTAGGTGGGTAGATTTATAAGTAGGTCTAGTATAAGAAGGTAGGTAGGTAGGTAGGTAGATTTATAAGTAGGTCTAGTTTATGAAGGTAGGTAGGTGGGTAGATTTAGAAGTAGGTCAAGTATAAGAAGGTAGGTAGGTAGGTAGGTAGATTTATAAGTAGGTCTAGTTTATGAAGGTAGGTAGGTGGGGTAGATTTACAAGTAGGTCTAGTATAAGAAGGTAGGTAGGTAGATTTATAAGTAGTTCTAGTTTATGAAGGTTGGTAGGTGGGTAGATTTATAAGTAGGTCTAGCATAAGAAGGTAGGTAGGTGGGTAGATTTATAAGTAGGTCTAGTTTATGAAGGTTGGTAGATGGGTAGATTTATAAGTAGGTCTAGTTTATGAAGGTTGGTAGGTGGGTAGATTTATAAGTAGGTCTAGTATAAGAAGATAGGTAGATGGGTAGATTTATAAGTAGGTCTAGTTTATGAAGGTTGGTAGATGGGTAGATTTATAAGTAGGTCTAGTTTATGAAGGTTGGTAGGTGGGTAGATTTATAAGTAGGTCTAGTTTATGAAGGTTGGTAGGTGGGTAGATTTATAAGTAGGTCTAATATAAGAAGGTAGGTAGGTAGGTAGATTTATAAGTAGGTCTAGTTTATGAAGGTAGGTAAGTGGGTAGATTTATAAGTAGGTCTAGTTTATGAAGGTAGGTAGGTGGGTAGGACTACCTCGTTGATCCAGTGGTCGCAAGCGCTGCTGCTGAGCATGAGGTCCTGGGTTCGAATCCCAGGTCGGGCTTTTTTTATAACCGACGAAAATTGATGATGCTGATGATGAAGATGTCCCGGACACCCCGTATTTACAACAGGGGTCATTCATAATTTATGACTTGTGGACACCCGCTAAACGGCAGCCGCCCGCGCCCCAAATTGCTGAGCTGACGCACTATTGGCAACATAGATATAAGAAAGAATAAAAAGTTTGTAATTTTTACATTGCTTGTCCAGTTACTTAGCGACATACTTTGGTAGTGGTAAAGAAGCAATGTATTTACTACAATAAAAGTACAGTCGCTGTGATATATGAAAACAAAAATAACGTAGTAAAGGCAAGAAATATTTTACGATTTGTTGTTTTTCATGATTTTCAACACAAATATAGCAAAATACTTGTGCTGATTTATGAAAAGTGGTTCTACGATTTATAAGGTTTATAGTTTAGCTTCGATTTTTACAAGAAACCACTGAACAACACGGTATTCTTAAATGTTATCACGATCGCGTTCGAAAGCGCACTAGTTAGCGGAAACGGCCATTTGCCTGAGGCATGGCCATTGTGGTCAAGACGCGCGGACACAGACACGCCCCCATGCCACTTCTCCTGTTATTTATATTTCTATGATTGGCATTATAATATTTTTTTTTAGTTATAAGGTGTATTTTTCTGCTGTAATGCCAATAAACGCATTTGTCTTTCTTTCTTTCTTTTATATTATAAACCAGGTAAAATTACCCATCTTTTTTTCTCATTTTTCCAGGTAATTACCACATAAATAGACTCTCAGTATGATTCTGAACAACACCCTCACGGATCGGACGGGGTTTTAATTACCCGCTGTATCGATAATCTATATCTTTAAAAATCAATGCCACTTTTCATTGTAATTTTATAACTCAAGAACGGCTGGGCCGATTTAGCTGATTTTGGTTTTGAAATGTTTGTCATAGTCCAGGGAAGGTTTAAACGGTAAGAAAATTAGGGTAGGGTAGGTAGGGTAGGTAAGGTAGGGTAGGCAGGGTTTAAAGCTACCCGTGGGAAGTCGGGGCGGGTAAAGCTATACATACATAATTTGGTATCCGCGGATATTACAACCTTGGTCTCCACAACAAAATGTCCCTGCATCTGTAGGTTGTAGGCATTTAGGATCTGAAAACAAGTGTATATTATAATATAAACCTACAATGGATATTTTATTAAACTGCCGTGACCAATCAATCACTTGGTAAGACTGGTTTTCAGATTCTCGGGCTTCGTCTTACCCAGTAACTGGGTTGTGGAGGTCAGATTGGCAAATACTGGTATTCATCTGCATCCGGTTAGACTGGAAGCCGACCCCAATATAGTTGGGACACGGCTAGACAGATTAGCGGGCAGTGGTGTGTTAGCGGGGAGGTGTGTCACCGAGGGTAAACTTGGGTAATTAAGTGATACGACTAATACTAAATTATATGAGACGATTTCATACTTTTAAAATAAACCTTATGACGACGCAATAAGTCTTTTATTCGTGTGTAAAAATCTGGTTGACTTGAGCAAGTGAGATAGCAACAAGCCGCATTTTTTTCACTAAACTCGCAGTTTTGTTTACCGCGTGGCCATTGAAGTTTTGATGCGTTTTATTTAATCGAATTTTAATAGAAAAATTTAACAGATTTCAAAAAAACTCACTCATAATAGTGAGTGAAGCCTGACTTTTGTGCTGTTAAATCATTATCCAATAACGTACAGTTTTGAAATAATTGCTTATTTTATTCGCTCGAAAAATTAACGATTTTACAAGTTTTGAATTGAAGACGGCCAGGGAATTAACCAAGGTAATTTTAAATAACGTGTGATATTATGTTAATATTAACTGTTTTTAATTATCAATAGCAAAATAATAGAGATTAATGTTTTCTAAACCAAATGAGCGGTTTGAGTTCAGTTACAGACCACTTTTCCATTATTTTATCACGGAATTAAGTGAGCTATATTTACATGTGTGATATTTGCACTATTTGCAGTGTGAATCAAGAAACAGAAAGTGATGATAATTTTTGAGTATTTGACTACTTACTTTGAAAAAATTAAAGGATTAAAAATCGGCCCTTATTTTATTATTATTATGCTCTATTGTCTTATTCCGTGATATAAAAATTATGAGTAGAATACGGAATTTCGACGCACAAAATATCGATAAATGCTAATACGATGCTACAAAATTGCGATGCACGTTACTGCGAAAGACCGTCTCTGCTAAGCCACTACACTTCGATGCACGTTACCGCGATATATCTTCACTGCGATACTACTTGACTTCGAAGCACGTTACCGCGAAAAATCATTTCTACGGAGCCGCGGGCAAATTTAGATGGCCTTGCATACTTATGCTGTAAAAAAGAAGAAGAAGTAAAACGAATTTTCCCCGAATAATTCCTTAATTAATTTAAAATTTTCAAGCGTTTATTAGGTACTAGCTTTTGCCCGCGCCCAGCTTTAAAGTAGGTACATAGTGCTCACACATGTGCTATGCAATTATATAATACTATGAAATTGAATTTATACAATCTAAAGATAGTCCTACAATCTTCAGCAGCTCCAACAATATTTTCGAATGCCAATCAATTAGTTTATGCGCCTTGTGGAGCTGGACCAGCGTTGAGCCAAGCATTTTTGTCAACGATGTAATCCCCCAACTTATAATATGCTTGGCAGCATAGTGTGCGTTTTATACAAGATTTAAAATTCCTTTCATTCAATTGGAGTATGTGGGGAGGTATTTTATTGTAACATTTTAAACAGTACCCCATGAAGGTTGAGTCTACTTTAGCCAGTCTGAAACCCGGTTGAACTAATTGTTCCCTATTTCTAGTGCTATAATTGTGTCTATCACCTCTTTTACTGAAAAGACTTAGATTTTTCCTAACGTACATGATGTTTTCATAGATATATTGACAAGGTACCGTCATGATGTTAATATCTTTAAACAGTTCCCTTAGAGAATCGCGTCTGCGGAGACCATATATTGCTCTGATGGCTCTTTTCTGCAGAATAAAAATAGACTCGATATCTGCAGCCCGTCCCCATAGTAGAATACCGTAAGACATGATACTATGAAAGTAACTGAAATAGACTAGCCTCGCGGTATCTACGTCAGTAAATTGACGGATTTTTCTCACAGCATATGCTGCTGAACTTAGGCGTCCTGCAAGAGATGTTAAATGAGGACCCCATTGCAGCCTTGAGTCGAGCGTAATCCCCAAGAAAACAGTTTTATCGACGAATTCTAATTTCTCCCTATTCAATACTATGTCACAATCACTACTTTTAACATTCGGTAAAGCAAATCTTATGCATTTAGTTTCTTTCCCATTTAATACTAAATTATTAGCAGTGAACCAATTTTGGACTAATGATGCCAAGTGGTAGTTTAGGCGCTGAGGCCTGGGTTTTATGAAAACACAAATAGTTCGTTTTGTCGATATTTAACGAAAGAAGATTGTAATCGAGCCAACATTTGATACTAGCCAAACAATTTTGAGCCTCTTTATGCACTGATTCCCATGATTTTCCATGAAGGAGAATAACCGTGTCATCAGCATAGCATATGATATCTGTATTTTGTATTAATGTGCGATGTATATCATTTATGTAGATGATAAACAAGGTCGGGCCGAGAACACTATCCTGTGGGACTCCAAAGACCATATTTTTCTAACAGCTGTTGTTTCCACCCACTTTCACACACTGGCGTCTATTAGTTAGATAGGTTTTAAACCAGTCTAATGACAGTCCTCTGATACCAATGACCTCAAGTTTCTTTAGGAGTATAGGTATTGCAACGGTGTCAAACGCCTTGGCAAGATCTAAAAACACTCCCAAGCACTTTTTATTATTGTCTAGATAAGACGTTACTAGTTTGGTCAGGCGGCTCACTGCATCTTCAGTAGATTTTCCACTCCTAAAACCAAATTGTTTATTGGAGATCAGCTTGTTCGACTCTAAGAAGGAAACTAAGCGTTTATTTGCTACCTTTTCTAGAATTTTGGAGAATATTCCTAATAGTGATATAGGCCTATAGATCGCAGGGTTATCTTTTGATCCATTCTTAAATATAGGGACGACTCTAGCTTCTTTCCATTTATCTGGGAATATACCTGAACTTAGACTAAGGTTAATGATGTAGGTTAGTGGAGTTAAAATTTCACTTCTAATTTCTTTGATAATTTTGGGTGTAAGACCATCAACTCCGGCAGCACTGTCACCCTTAAGGTTAACAATCAGTTTGTTAATCTCATAGACATCAGTAGGTTGCATAAAAAAAGTAAGCCCTAGTGGTTCTCCTAATTTTTGTTATGAAACCACTGACTCCTGGGTTTCATTTATGTCATTTAGAATTTGGCTTGCCAAATTTCTGCCAACAGAGGAGAAGTATTCGTTGCAGTAGTCAACTGAATCTTGAGCCGTAGATTTACATTTAAGTAGGTCGCTAGAACTGCTTCTGTTACTGTGTTGCTCGGTGATTGCTTTTATAGTTTTTATGGAAAACTATAAAAGCAATCACCGATCCTTTAGTATCTGATTTGTTTTCTTCTAACTTTTTACTTTCGTGTTCGTGTTTAAGCTTGTGAACTAGATTGGTGAAAAAGTTTCTGTAGCGGGTGTAAACGAGTTTCCTTGTTTCGTCTTTTGGATGTTTGTTAGCTTCTTTGTGGAGTTTATCCCTGTGATTCATACATTTTATAAGGCCAGGTGTGATCCAAGGCTTCCCAATGTACTTAGAGCGGCTAATCGTCTTTTCAGTTGTGTGTTTGTTTATTGCATCTGCTAGAAGTTTGGGAAAATTTTTTGGTTGCTGCATTAGCGTCTAAATCTGTTAGCACTTCATTCCAGTCGATGACACGGAGGTCTTCTATTAGCGCGGGAAAGTTGATTTTGGTGATAGTTCGTTGTTGGCATTTAGTGCCAGTTGGAGTGACCGTATTGTATCCCATCATTACCAACTTGTGATCGGTCAGCGACAAATCAAGCTGTGCCGGTCGGAGCTCCGTCAGGTCATGGGGTGGAATGGCGGGAGAGGCTCTTGTACCCTACCGCAGGCCTCACTACCGTCAGAGCGATCCGACCAGTGCTCGACGATTGGCTCGGGAGGAGGCACGGCTCCCTGTCGTTTCGAGCGAGTGTCACCACTGCGTCCATTGTCAGAAGGACGAGGCGCGGCATACACTGGCGGAGTGTGCCGCATGGGAGGAGCCGCGCCGTGCCCTCGTATCAGAAGTCGGAGCTGACCTGTCGCTGCCGGCCGCCGCTCGTTCGATGGTGGGTAGTGCCGAGGCATGGGGCGAGGTGTTATCTTTCCACAAAACAGTTATCTCGCAGAAAGGGAAAGGGAGTGCTCTCCCGTCTCGCTACAGGTGCACTGAGCGTCGACGGAGGACAGATAACGCCGTCTTCCATGTCTCCAGTCTTAATGGGTCCAGGGGCGATGGACTCGAGGACATTCGTCACCCCTCATCACACAGGACCCGAGATCGTGGCCACTGGCCAGTAGTGTTCCACGCGCGCCTATCTAAGGCGTATCGGGGGGAGTTTCAACAGCACACTTCCCTTACGAGACGGGGGCGGGGGAAGTTCACCCCGCGTGTAGGTTTTTTTAAAGAAAAGATCTAATTTAAATTTTACGTGGTGGAAAAAAATATTAACAAATATGTATGTATGGAATCTTTGTCGAAGAGATTACGTATCACAAGTAGGTAAAAAAACATTTATTTCTTTAAAAATAAATTAGGATTTTTTTCGAATTGTACTTCGAGCAAAAATATTAACAGCAGTTTTTTGCACTAAATTGCCTAATTAAATATTTTAATACGCTATTCAACAAAATTAAACATATTGTACTACCGCAAGATTTAATAAAAGTTTTTTTTTTGCAATAGCGGTTCAGGCAAAAATGTAACAGAGGTAAATTTAATAAAAAATAAATATAAACTTTTTATTTATAGGCTCTATCCATAGAAATATAAATAACAGGAGAAGTGGCATGGGGGCGTGTCTGTGTCCGCGCATCTTGACCACAATGGTCATGCCTCAGGCAAATGGCCGTTTCCGCTAACTAGTGCGCTTTCGAACGCGATTGTGATAACATTTAAGAATACCGTGTTGTTCAGTGGTTTCTTGTAAAAATCGAAGCTAAACTATAAACTTTATAAATCGTAGAACCACTTTTCATAAATCAGCACAAGTATTTTGCTATATTTTTGTTGAAAATCATGAAAAACAACAAATCGTAAAATATTTCTTGCCTTTACTACGTTATTTTTTTTTTCATATATCACAGCGACTGTACTTTTATTGTAGTAAATACATTGCTTCTTTACCACTACCAAAGTATGTCGCTAAGTAACTGGACAAGCAATGTAAAAATTACAAAACGATATTTGCTTTAAGCGGTTGCATCGTTAGTACGGCCGCAGCGTCTTGCGACGGATTAGTGATGTGGTTGTGCAGATCCACTAACGTAGGCTATCGACAATAATGTCGATCGTCGTATGAATTTATATTACTATTAAAGTTTATTCTCCAATTTGTCAACAGTTATAGCCAGATTGGAAGACCGATGTGAAATCTTGTTTTATACTCATTTAGATTTTCTCATAATGTTGTTTTTTTTTTTGGTTTACTTAATATTTCTTTTTTTTACTTACTTATTGTTTATTTATATCATCTTATTATATGTATATCGTTTTTTATTTATAATTTTTTTCAGCAACTTCCAAAAAATTTAATACAATAATAAATGGGAGAATCGATAAGTTTCCGATTTAGTCAATCACTAGCGTATATGTAAAATAAATGGCTTTTGCACAGCACAACGATAGCGAACAATGTTTTCGTGTGGGTGAGTTGTACGGTGCATGGTAAATGCACGCTGTGTTTGATGGGATAAGGTTTATAATTGATTGTGTAGTACGTTCTGATTTGTAAATTGCAAGTGTGAGCAGGACCTCGTATTTATTGGGTTTACTGATCGCATGTGTGATCGCAGACTAGAGAGTAGGGATAGATTGAAGACATTGGGTTTCGATACATTTTCAACTACTGGGCATATCTCCTTCTTTCTTATATCTATGGCTCTATCTCACTTAATTACAAGAAAATTAAACAAATAAATTAATTATTGTAATTTTATTTTTATGGAAATTTCCGTGGACGAAAATGTTTAATTCTGAAATAATATATTAGTATTACGAATTTTTTACATATTGTAATCAAAATTTTCCTGTTAACTATTTTGCCTCAATTTTTATTCACAAAAATGCGTTTTTGTTTTTTTTTACCTTGATGCGGTCCTGGAATATGTTTTTTTTTAAATATAATTAGAAGAGCTAAGCTAGTTCAAAAACACGATTCAGGAAAAAAATCGCTGTGAGGATTTAGTGCATGGTTCAAACCTAATTTCCCCGGCCTACTACCCGATTAATTTGACAGACAGAACTTTGTATTTACCAAATTTATCAACGAAACTACAGCATAATCTGAAACGTGAAGAAAGCTTCCACTGATTTGAATCTGTGTAAAATGCTGTGTCAAATAAAATTTTAAATGATTTTAAAACTTACCCCTAGATGTGTGTCAATGTGAAGATTGAGCAAGAGCCACAAACACTAGGACAAGAAAAGAAAATAATTTCATTGTAATTATCTGAAGTTCACTCGTTCACTTCGAAACAATATTTGCGCTCATTAAATTAATATTACACTGCTATGCGTATATATTTCGCAATTCAATAAAGCAGGGACGTATTCAGTTATTATTATTTTATTTATTAGCCTTTTAATCGGACAAACTTAGAGTGTAGTCGTCTCATATTTGGCGTTTGTTTATGTTTGCTGTGTGTCGTGATGGCCCAGTGGTTAAGGCCTCGCCTCTCATGCACGAGGTTGTGGGTTCAAATCCGGGCAAGTACCAATGTGACTTTTTCAATTCATATGTATTTTCTGAGTTTATCTTGGACATTACTGACATCGGTGAAGGAAAACATCGTGAGGAAACCTGGACTTGTAGTTAATATAAGTCTGAAATCACCAACCCGTCTTGAGCAAGCGTGGTGATCAATGCTCGTGATTATTATTATTATGTTTGCTATGTCCGTTTGCCAGTCGGCAAAGACCTCCTCCAACATCCAATTTTGAAAAAAATACAAACAATCGTTCTTTACTCACAGATTACAGGAAATAAGACGTCTATGGTCTTAAAATAACATGAGAAATCTCTCAATATTGAGCGTAGAAACATACATTTGCAGTTGGAATGTATGGGAGAACATAGTTTTCAACTATAATGTTAAGTTTGTTATTGGGATAAATTCATCCTCACTATGGAACCGTGCGTGGTCCGACATGCATTTGGCCGGTTATTTTTTTTAATTATGTCGCCCAACCTTGTCTTGTGCCTGATGGTTTTGTTTCTTATTCTGTCAGCTTTTTTGGCTCCTAGCATATGATGTACTAGCTTCATCCCGCGACTCCGTCCGCGTGAATGTTCTTGCTTTACCCCATCGCATCGCATTGCCTGCCTGAGCTATTACTTCGTTTTCGCTTAGCATTCTTTTTATTCGACGCCTAAGGGCTCTAGCGTGAGGTTAAATAGCCTTTCTCAAGAAGGCTATCAACTGCAAAATGATTTTTTAAATCCGACTGGTAGTCCCACAGATTAGCGCGTTCAAACATATAAACAAACTCTTGAGCTTTTATGATTTGTATATTTATGTAGATTCAGTCAGTTCTTTGGTCAAAAATAGATTGGTACCTACTGCCTCTCTGGTAGGTACTAACATAGACTAAACTATTTTGTTACTAACACTGTAGTGCTCACTGTAGTCTGAATAAATAAAGGTAGACTAATTTACAACTTAAGAGGGTTTATCCTAAGAGTTGGCAACGTCGCAAATAACTGTCAAATATTGACCTGTTTTGTTTCTTATAGCAGTAATGAATAGAAATATTCAGTAATGAATAGAAATAAGAAATGTGGCTAACTAGCGAACTAGAATATTAATAATGAATGCAATTATAACATTGAATTTGATGTTGTACCCATTTTAGGTGTAAAAAACGCATTTGGAAGCTTTCCAAATAGATTTTTTACATCTAAAACTAAACATTCGGTGTTACGATATTAATTATTGCATTCCATAATCAATATTCCAGTTCGCTAGTTAGCCACATTTTTAATTGCCACACAGTAATATTGCCAAATTAATCAAAACAGTGAAGTATTTGACGTCTATTTGCGACGTTGCCCACTTTCAGAATAAACGCTCTTAAAACATCTTACATTAGCTATCTGTCAGTGAGAGTCCCGACAAAATCGGTCCAGCCGATTCGGAGATTAGCCGGAAAAACAGACAGAGAGATGACATGTTTTACTTTCATAAGCATTTTGTGGTGTGGCTGTGGTGACCCAGTGGTAACGGCCTCGAGTTACTAGTTGCAACTCGTGGGTTCGAACCCAGACAGGCACTTAACTTTGTGTAAATAATTTCATCACCACTGCTCTTAAAACGGTGAAGGAAAACATCGTGAGGAAACCGGCATGTCCTAGAATCAAAAATTCGAAGACATGTGACATCCACCAACCCGCACTGGGCCCGCGTGGTGGATTACAGCCCACTCCCTCTCGAAGAGAGGAGGCCGGTGTCCCAGCGGTGCCGGTGGGAGTAATATAGCATGGAGACGTTTTTTTGTTTTTTAATGTATTTAAGATGTATGTTAACTTGAAAGAGCATGGCAGTTGAGAGTATGTCATGCTCACTTAAATGTCTCGCTGATGGTGGTGAGTGTGTTGGATCATTCGGTTCCCTACGAAATGGTTGAGCTGGATGGTGCTGATCCACGCGTCATGTTCGTGAACGGGCGCCGTCAGTTGTGACTGGTCATCTCTTATCTGCCATGGCTTATTTTTAATCTTATATTTTGAATTGTTTTGATTATTTTTTGTACATTGTTCTCACATATAGAAGCAACAAGAATAATGTATCCAGGATTTGGTAATTGTCTATATTTAAAAGACTGTCCTTGGAGTTTCTTGCCCGTTCTTCTCCATGATGATCTACGTTTTGGAATGGCCAACTAGCTTCAACTTTCTGACTAACTGTCGCGACTATTTGACAAAATTAAAAAAAAAATAATTCAAAAGTGCCTGTAAATTGTTTAATTGAAATAAATGCTTTGAGTTTGAGTTTGAATAGACTGATTATGATGCATTTACTGAAATGCTGTTATTTTGAAATTTGAGTCATATAAAAGCAAAGACAGCAACATCCCATTTTTTCATTTTGGCAACTTTTAATGCAGTATGGTAGTATTCCATCAACTTTACTGGACCGAATATTAAAATCGTTTCAAAACCATCATCATCCTATACAAAATAGAGGTTCTAAATTGAGATTGGTAGCAAAACCAGCAACATAGCCACGTAGTTGCGGCATAGACAGCAACATCCTTCTTTGACGAATCAGGGTGTCACTATTCAAACCAACGGTAAAACGGTGGTTCGGTGTATTACCACAACACTACTGGTGCAAAACCAGCAACATCCAATTAAGAATGGCTCAAAAGCAGCATTATCCACACATTGGATGCAAAAACAGCAACATCCTAAATGTATTACTTTATTTTGGTAAATGTAGTATTTCTTAGGGAATTCTGTTTTACAATATCTGATTCTATCATCATTAGTTATCTATTCTTGTAACATAATGTAACTAAAAAGTGGTACATGCAACGTAAACAAAAAAAGACGTCTACTGCCTTTTCAGTAAAAGTGAATGTTGCTGCTTTTGCTTCTATATGACTCATTTGTATGAATGAATGAATGAATGAAATGCACCGATCCCAGCGTGGTTTAACCAGACTCGATAAATCGAATGAACCCCTAGATTTGCACTAGCCCATGAAGCCTCATGTTTCATGGGACTGCAAAGGCCATTGCATATCTGGGAGTAGACCGGGGGGCGCGGGTAATGGTAAGGAATGAACGTGCCCTTAGGATAAGGAAGGATTTGAGAGCCTACCGGATATGCATCCTAGAGTAAGCATAGGAATAGTGGAGAGACGGGTGTTAATTATCTATGGATGGGCATCTTTTGCGATGTCTTCGTCATGTTGGTTCGAGTCGATCTTCACAGGAGAATTTTGAGACGGAGTTGCTCAGCTTTCTCAGCTTTTTTTCTATATTGCTGCTGTGCTGTGTTACATTTTGCTGTGGCTATGTCTTCGTCAGAGGCGTCGCTGCTATCCGTTTCAGGTTTCTTGTAGATCTCGCTGGCGGCCTTCATAATCTTGTATCTGTCTGTAGCCTTATCCATCCAAAAGTTTAATTCCTTGTCGAAATAAGTCGAGTCCTGTTTAAGATTATCGTTCCATGTGTAAATAGGGCAGCCTACTTTCTTATATTTGGCCTTATACTGCATTGCTGCGTGTAAAAGGTGTGGTTTGCCACGCCTGTGGACGTGTGCAAGATAGCACATCCTGTGATTCTTGATGCGTTTGGTTACAGTTTTTCCATCTAAGATTTCGTGCATCTCTTTTTGTATTGGTTTATTTCTGGCGTGGTTAATCAAGTCTCTCATGATGACTCTCTCATATCTTCTCAGTCTTGACCTATTAGCTTTGGTGATTGCCGATACTTTCAATCCGTATATCATGCAAGGTACTATCACCATTCGATACATGAGTCGGGCTAGTTTCCAGTCCATCTTTCAGTTTATTATGAATGGTAATAGTGACTTTGCGTTTCTAGTGGCCTGTTCACACCGTTTTCTAACTGTGCTTCTCCTGCTTAATGCAGATGTTATATATGTATCTAGATATTTAATTTCGTCGACAGTATGTAGTTTTAATCCGTTCATTGACACGTAAGTCGCTTTCTGTTTAGCTAATGGGTCTCTAATTAGAATTTTTGTTTTAGTTTCGTTTATTTGTAGGCCGACACTACCTAGTAGGGGTTTAATATGGTATACAATACCTTCTAACCCTTTTAGATCGTCTGTAATGAAGATGAGGTCGTCCGCGAATGAAAACACCAGGGGGAGTGATATTTCACTGACCACACCATTTGATGTGTGTTCGTTCATTCATGCAAACTTTGATTATCCTGTTAGTTAGTGTCTTATTAGATCTTTGTATTAGAATGTCTCGCAGTGCTTGGAGGTTGATGTTGTCAAAAGCTTTTTCTATATCCAGAGCGAGTACATAGATTATTTTACCCGCGCGCCATTCTTCGTCCAGAACCCTTTTTAGTGTAAATATGTGATCATCTGTAGATCTGTTGTTTAAAAAAGCCGCTTGGTAGTTGCCCAATTCTTTTATTGTTTCGTCTATTTTTTTTTATAACGTATGAGGCGTAGATTCTGTAGCCCGTATTGCAAATCGATATTCGTCTATAGTCACTTGGATCTTTAGGGTTATTTTTCTTCGGAATTGGTACCTGCACTGTTTCTAGCCAGGTGTCGGGTGCTTCATTTTGTGTCCACGCTTTGTTTATGTGCTTGGTGACGGCTTCCTGTAATATTGGCGGCATCGCTTTGAAGAGCTCAATTACCACTTGGTCTGTTCTGGGTGCTGTCCCGTTCCGCGTGTTGTTAATTATTTCCATTACGTCATCCAGTGTGGGTCCTGCATTTTGCGCGGTGGATACCGGCTTTGTTATGGTAACCGTTGGTATAGGTAGGCCCTCGGAGTTTTTTAGAATTTGCTCCCATTTGGACATTGGTATATAAGCATTTCTTTTCCGGCGTTTGGTAGATTGCTAGTTTTTCCTGTAAAATAGATAAAGTACCTGCATGCGTTTTGAAGGATGTTTTTTTCCCAATCCTGTGAAGAAATCGCTGGATTCTTTGTTTTCTTCTTCAGTTTTAATCTTATGCCTGACATTTCTTTACATGATAATGTCTATTTGGGTAATCTAATTGTCTTCTTTGTAAGAATTTAGCCTTTTGGAGGTTAGCAAGAGCTTTACGATGCGCCTTAGAGTGACTCTGCTGAAAAATTAAGGTTTCCTGTGCCGCCGCTTTTAATACTTCAGTTATGGTACACCATGGTATTTCGACGCTTTTATCTGTTGAGTCTATTCCTACGTTTTCCAATTTTTTTAATATGCAAGCTCGGTATTTTGCTTTGGTTGATTTGATATTGAGAGCGGCATAGTAGCATTGTTTGTAGTTGAAATCCTTGATCTTTATTGATGTTTCACTTTTTTGGGTCTTGTGTTTATTGCTTTCATCATTGTTTATGATTCGGCTTGTTCTTAGCTGCAGATGGAGATTTTTGTGAATCAGCCCTTTGCGTTGGGCACTTATTGTATCTTGTCTACCAATATGAGCATTAAAGTCGCCTAGGATGATTAAAGTACATTTCCTTGGTTTTGTCTAAACAAGTTTAGTGCACCCGTGAAGGATCTGGTTGCTTTAGAGATACAGCTGTTGACGTGAGAGTTAATTATATAAAGCGGAGAAGGTTTGTCACTTCCCCTACCAACTTTAAGAGTGATTGACATCACGTCGGTATCTAAATTTCTATTTATTATTTCAATTTGAGCTCCTTTCTGATTACAATTGCAAGTCCCCGGTGAGCTTTACCTGCGGTTCCAGATAGGTGCCATTCGTAATAGGTGAAGTTGTACGTTCCTAAGTTCATCCCTGTTTCTTGTAGGCAGGCTATGTGAATGCCTATTTGAAAGTTCCGCGTCTATTTTATATTTTTTGGCCGGTTTCGAGGCCCCACGAACGTTCCAAGTTGCAATACGCAGGTCTGAGCAAGTGTACTTAGTCGCGGCAGAAGGCTGATTTCTAAGTATTGTGTATCCGGTGTCGTCCGCGACTTCAACCGATAACGGTGTACCTAATGTTGATGTTAATTGTTCACCCGGTGTTAATGAGCAAGCTAGTTGGGGGCTGCTCAGAATTCGGGGTTTAGTAGACTGCCCTTGTTCGTCGCTTTTGTTGTATTTATTACCTACTGTTTCGGCATGTCGTGGTGTATCTTTGTTAGTTGTTTTATGCGTTAGACTTTGCAGCTTATTGTTGTACTGTTCGTCGGCGCTTATGACCCAGCTATCATAATGTTGATTTTTGTAAAGGATATGTATGTTTCCGGGTACTGGTTCGCCGGCAGATGAGTACACCAGCGTGTTCCTGTAATTATTATGCACATGCACATTTACGAGATAGAATTCAGCCGCGGCGATTAGGATGTCTTCCCCTCCCCAGAACGTCTCGTTAAACTGCGCGGTTATATAGTTTGTTATCATTTGTTCCTGAGAGAGCTTGCTGTTAGGAATAGTGTCTTGAATGTTATTCCTAAGTGCTAAGCAAATTCTGGCGTCGTCGCGGTTATCCGAAACATACGTAGCGAGGTCTCGGCGTATTGACATATGGCGAAATGTTATCCCCATTAAGAGATTTAGTTGATGGGCGATCGCACTAAACAGACAATTGCCATCCTTTTGCATGGCCGCTATTATTACCATTGTAAAACGATTGTTTGGGATTCATAACCCCACGGTGCAGATTTGGTTTAGAGACAGAGATACAAAAGTTTGACAGGGTCATGCGTTGATTGAGATTTATTAGATACCTTCTCTGTTTTTCTATTGAAATTGTGTTTTTTGTGTTGTTGGATGGGCTTTTGGTTAATAACACATGTGCCTGTCTTCACAAAAACTCGGGTAAATTATTCGACAGAAACACGACAAAAAAAGAAGTTGCCTTAGATGTGACTTTTTTTATTTTTGTATGGCTAATGAAATGCCAGACTGTTACGAAATTTAAATCGACACTGTTATTTTTGTTAGAGTACATTCAATTTAATGTTTCATCTTGCCATTCTCCTTTTACAATATACTATATATGTAGCTTAAAAGTAAGCGTTGGTTCAGTGCGTAGCATCAAAACTTTAAACTTCGCCAGTCACTACGCAACCGTAGATATGCGCTAACGATGTTGAATCTTAATCTAACAAATAATCTACCGAACTTTGTCACTGAATTTTGGCCTCATAATCGAAACAGAGCCGGGAATTTAATTCAGTCTTCGTGATCGCTACACTTACTAGAAGCAATTCAAGGTGTAAGTCTTTTTGGTATCTGGATCTACCGTTGGAGTTAACGTTAACCATGCGTTTGAATTATGGGAATTTGATTAATAACTGAGTGATTAGTAGAGCTCCCTGATATACAAGGAATGATCTCACCGGGTTGTTCTTATTACGACGTTTCTGGTTCCCCGGAAACCTTCGGCAGACGATAAGGCCTTCGGATGCCCTGGATCGCTCGCTCTGGATCAGGAACGCACGTAGGCCTAGCACACCTCACTTTTGCACTTAATGTAATTATTTGTCGACGCTTGAGTCATAGTCACATTGAATAAACAAAACACTCGATATATATATATTTTTTTTGACCGGCAAAAACGCGTTGTAACTTGTGGTGGACCCAAGCTGCTGCCCGTGCAATAAAACAAAGGCGCAGAGCGCTCGAGACGTCCTTCCGCTACGGCGTCCAGATGAACTCCTGCTTCTATATGACTCATTTGTAATGTCAAAATTGAAAACAGACATTTTAATTTTATATATTTGTATAGATAATAATAGAGCGTCATCTCTGCCACTCTTATACCTGCGTCTCTTTCTAACGCTAGATCTCGCATAATATTAACGCCTGGCTAATGTATTGATAAATAAAACTGCATTTAGAAATATTAAAATTTAATTAAATCTCAACAAGCCGCTTGACAGTCTTCTAAGGTAGCAAAACGGTTATCGTTACCCTGGCAACCTCCATAGATGAATTTCACACATTTTTCAGCTGCATTATCGAACGTAAACCTGAAAAAATAATCAGGTGAGAGCATGTCTAGTATAAGTAGGTAGGTAGGTGAGGGGTGGGACTGCCTCGCTGGTCTCTAGCGCTGCTACTGAGCATGAGGTTCAGGGTTCCCAGGCTAGTGCCCAGGGGTTTTACCATATAAGAATTTCCCCAGTACCAGCCCGGAGTCTCGATTTGTGGGTTTCCTGTAATTTTACAAAAAACGTTTCATATACTATTTAATGAACAAACAAGTTATTCCCAACTTATTTCTTATTTATTTCGTACTTCTTAATATTTTATTTTATAAACACTCGTTTTAAGAAAATTGATTTAGCAAAATATGCTTCTCTTTAGAAATGTTTTCCATGATATTTCATCATTTATATATTTTTCATTAAATAAAGACTCTTTTGGAAAAATCACGTTTATACTAAATATCACTTTATAATAAATTTTCTAAACCATTCCCAAGACATCATGGTTGCAATTTCCGTTTGGGTCTGAAGTTATTTAAACCTACAAAAGATTTTTTTTTCTATATACCTATTCTAGTAGTTTTTGCCACTGCCGTGGCACCGCTCGCTATGCTCGCTCGGCTCGCGCGTACGGGGTCACAGTTCTAACCTAACCTTTTTTACGAGTAAAAATATTTAACCTCATTAGTAAGAACCGAACTAGTAAAGTTCGGTTCCGGGTAGCCTACTAAAATGATATATGTAGTTATATGTTGTTGTATAATGATGCAATAACAAATCATGTTTTTGTCAATCATTACTTTGTCAAGTGAAAATTTGTAAATTAAGTTTTGGTGAAATGACTGTACACCTAGGTAAATTTATACTTGATACAGTTATCACTGTACAAACTATTATTTCTGTAAATAACTCATTTGAAAATTAATTGAAAGACAACATTTCATTACATCAAAACATCATTAGATAAACTAATCTTTTTATAATCATATTAATTGGCAAAACAACGCAAAGCAGAAATAACGTTTGACAAAATGCATTGCTTGATAATTACTAAATTACTTAATTTACCAAAACTTACTTTACATACAGAAGTCTTTCATATACAGGTTACTAAAATATATATTTTAGTAGGCTATCCGGAACTGGACTAGTTAGATTATTAAGTATTTTTACTCGCATAAAAAAGTTAGGTTAGTTAAGTTAGAACTCCAACCCCCTAAACGACTAGAATATATAGAAAAAAAAATACTTTATAGTAGGTTTTAAGAACTTCAGTAGTTGACTGTAAATTACTTGACCCAAATGGAAATCGCAACCATGATCACTTTGTGACTGGTATAGATTTTTTTTAAATAAAATTATGTTTATTATAAAAGTTTTTTTTTTTTTTAAGAATCTAAATATTAAATGAAAAACAATTTATCTACCATTATTTTGTAAAATCGCGACAAACGAATTATTTGGTCAAATTAATATTTTTGAAATGATATTTTAACATTTGAAATATTTGCAAAACATTTGTGAAATCTGTATTTTGTCAAATGATAACTTCTAAAGTAATATGTTTGCGAAATGAGATGTTTGCGAAATGAGATGTTTGTCAAATGATTAGTTTTTATAATGTTATTTTTAAAATGATTATTAGTCATTCGTTTTTAGGCAAACATTTCTGAACCAATTAGAATTGTTTTAATTATAATCATAATAAATATACTGAATTTGTATTAATATGTACAAAACATTGTTTATTTATTAGATTAGTTATTATACCGATATAGGAGAAAATTGTGGTCACATTACAAATGTACGCACCATAGATATAAGAAAGAAGTTATATTTCTATGATACGCACGCACACAGTCACACACGTATTAGGGTCTAGGGTAGTCTTCAGCGGAAATGTGACTGAAATTTACCTAGTTTTAATTAATTCTGGGACAAAAAAGAACGTCTATTAAAAATTACAGAAATCAATCCAGTAAACGATTCTGAACGAACTACTTTTATAATGTTCATTTAATTCAGTTAGTTACAAATTGTACATAGGTAATACATACATAGGTTGGTATCCATAGCATACTCCTGCATCTGTAGGTTGTAGGCATTTAGGATCTGGAAACAAGTATTATTATTATATTAATACGTGAAGCAAAAACTTTGTACCCCTATTTACGAAAATTACGCGGACAGAGGAGTATGAAATTTGGCACAGTTAAAGTTTATATGGAGAAGGAGTGCAAAGAAAGCGTGAAAGCTAATATTTATATTTTTATATAATATACAATGGAAATAAATTCTGTGTTTAATATAAATTAAAATTTATTTTAATTATTTATTATTTATTTTGGATCGTGACTGTATACAATTTATTTTACAACTAACTATTATATATATTATGTACAAGAATGTAAAGAAAAAAATTAAATAAAATAAAGGGAAGAGCTCATTGGGCATCAAAATTAAATTAAAATAGTTTTAAAACTTACCCCTAGCTTCACATAGGACAAGAGCCACAAACACCAGGACGAGAATATACAATAATTTCATTGTAATTATCTAAAGTTGACGCGTTCACTTCGAAACATAGTTTGTGCTGATTGTATTGATATTAAATTGATATACGTTATATATTCGACAATTGTTTTTAAAGCAGGGACGCATTCAGTTATTATTATTTTTTACATTTTTAAATATTAGAATACTAAAAAATATTAAAAATGTATAACATTTAAAAATATAATTAAATATTATTTGTTAGCCTTTTAATCGGACCAACATATAGTGTAGTCGTCTCGTATTTGGCGTTTGTTTTTTGTTTTCTATATCCATGTGCCAGTCGCCAAACACCTCCTTCAACCTTTTCCATTCCTAGACAGGAATGGAAAAGGTTGAAGGAGGCGTTAACAACATGCGGCAGTGGCCAGAGGGAGACCTCTATGGCCACTGCCCCATGTTGTTCCAGCGACCTCTCTGATGCCATCATCCCCCAGCTTTTCTGTGGTCTTTTTCATTGCTTTTTGGGTAACACCGGGAAACTACTTTGCCCCATTTGTCGTTCCTCCTTACCATGTGGCGAGACCGTTTCATTCCATTCCATTTTTTTTTTTTTTTTTTGCTTCATGCTGAGTGGAAGCCTTCTTGTCACAGTCATGACGTGCCAGCAGCTGCCGACTACAGGCGCGGTCGCAGCCTTTTGTTCAGTTAGAAGATACGGCCCTGTAGCTAATATCGCTGAGGTCAACACATATCAGCAGACTTGACCTTACATTTGATAATAAGCGAAGTTTGACCTTTTACTCAGAAACATTCACGATTCGCTTCTATCTCGATAAGCAATAGTCCCCCCCATCTTGAGGATCCATATTATATTAGGTCCATACCTATGAAATTGAAACCACCTACGGAACCTATTTTAACTACGGAAAAAAGAGCATTCTGTACGAAGGAGCCCAGATGTTTAATAAATTACCTAAAGACACAAAAGAGACTAAAAACTTATCAACCATTAAGAAACTAATGAAACGCTACATTTTGAAATATCTTTCACTAATGGAACGTTGTGGATAGATTTGAAAATGTTGTAAATTTTACTGACACTAAAATTTTTTACTAAACTAAACTAACTTTAACTAAATAATCTACACCTGCTTACTTACCCTACGAAAAGCACCATTTTATTTGTGAAAAAAAAAAAAAAGCAATGTATCTGTTCAATTATTACTTATTCAAACGCACTGTGCCATGGACCTAAACAAACAAGCTTTGTTCGCACCGCAGCGTATGCGCGCACTCACTATAGGTACACGATCTCCACTAACATTTTTAACATCTACCTGTAGGAACTCAACCTCAACTCAGAAATGAAACAAGGATTCTATAGATATTTTTCGATTTATTTCTCACAGCAGATATCAACGCTTTGTTCAACGGTTCAATCCACAGTCGTGCAAAAAGTGCCAAAGTCCGAACTGTCACACTTTCAAAATAATGGTGGCAAAAGTCTTAACTCTCAACAGCCAAAACAATACTCATTCAATTAGTCGATTGCTACTTTAGTGACGGGTATATGTCAATGTTACCAGACGAAAAATACAAGACTGTTTACGTGTCTATGACAGCTGACAGATACTCGTCACTGGTACAAATAATAACAATTGGATAACCTAAATCGTGAATATAATAATACTGTTAGTCTAACAGCTCGGCCATCCTTTAATAAGTGAGTCCCCTCACTTAAAATAAATATTCGAAAACAATTTTTAGTACGTATACAATAATAAATCTATATAATTTAGTTACATAATTATCCAATCATACTTTCTAATACAATCATCTATGACATGTTTTTTTTTTTTTTTTTTTTTTTTTTTACCTAAAACTCTCATCTTGCACGATCCACTATGATACAATCATCTGTGCGATATCTGTACTCGATATCATTCGTTTCTGCACTAATTGCTCATAGTCTATGCTCATAATAACGCTAGCTAATTAAACACACACATCTTGCACGGTCTGCTACAATCTACAATCATCTGTACGATACCAATTAGTTGATACCATTCGTTTCTGTACTGATTGTTCATAGCCTGTGCTCATTACTATTTCAATATATGATCATAATCAGTGCGGAACTGTCAGTTCCATTCATTATCTGCACGAATCATTCCAAGTCTAAATCTCAATCAATTCCATATCGACAATCAAATAGTTATTACAATGTACAATCAAACAAAATACGGTCAATCATCTCATTATTTCATACATTATTTAATATCCTTACATTGTAATAACAATAGTAACATAGTAAGTAATTAAACAAGACTTCAAAATTCATTAATTCCAATATTACTGCCTAAATTAATCTCATTATTCATTATCAGTTTCACTGTCATCATTATCATTTTCGTTGCCATCGTCACTGGAATAATCATTAAAATTAAGCCACGGATGAATTTTATCAATTGCTATTATGTTTTCGTATCGTTTGTTGCCTTTTCTAGTTAGTGGAGTGTCCTCTACTAAGAACCTGTCGTTGGGTAAAGATTTTAAGATTCGGTACGGGCCCTGAAGTTTTGGCATAAGCTTTTTAGATTTACCTAGATGCTCTTTATCAATGACTGTCCTCTCAATTCTAACAAGATCTCCTACATTGTATGATTTCGGTATCTTTCTGTTCTTGTCAAACTTGGCCTTCGCCTTTTCCTGATCCTTATCGATTTTCTCTTTAGCATCGGACCTCAGTTGCATTAGGTCGTCGCCTCTAACTAATTGAGTTGTTTCAGAAATCGCGTCTCCTAATATATTTTCCGATGTCGAAATTAATTTGAACCCGAATAATAACTGTGAGGGACTCTTGCCTGTCGCTTTACTCACAGTCGTATTCATACCTAACTGAATATCTCCTACGTAATCATCCCATGTATTTTCATTGTTGCCATGACATTTGGTGCTCAACGCATCGGATATAGTTCGATTGAACCTCTCGACCTGCCCATTCGCTCTAGGAGTAGCTACCGCGTTCAGTATGTGTTTTATGTTCAATTTTTCTATAAACTCTTTGAACTTCCCACTAGTAAAACACGTACCTCGGTCTGTAATTAGCCTGGAAGGAGCACCAAAGTAACTAAAGTACTCATGAAATATTTTGATTGCAGTTGATGTTTTCGTATCCTTCACGGCACGTATATTAACAAATTTTGTGAATGCGTCAACAATAACTAAAATATACATATTGCCCCTCCTGGAACGAACAAACGGCCCGAGATGATCCGCATGCAATGTATGGAATGGGATTTCTATTTTTGGGATAGGGTGTAATAACCCTTCCTTTTGGCCTGATGGTACTTTATGGTGTGCACATTGTAAGCATGATGATACATATTTTTTTGTGAATCGACGCATCTTCGGGAACCAAAATGTTGCTTTTAACCTACTCAGCGTTTTATCAAAGCCAAAATGCCCTACATTGTCGTGGTTCATGCGCAAAACTTGCCACCTAACACCCCTCGGTACCACCCAGCGAATTCCATCATCTAAGACGCGATATACGTAGTCACCCTTCAGCTGATAATTTTTTCGTACATCGGCAACGAATTTCGTTTCATCGTCGAGAAGAATTTCTCGAATTCGCTTTATCTCTTCGTCGTTACTCTGTACGGTCGCAATCCAATCGGTTGTCTCTGTTTGCAATACGTCAATTACATGGGCATTAGTATCGTCAGTGTGTTCAGCCACCGGAGCACGACTCAGGGCATCCACATGAGCCATACGTGACCCTGACCTGTATTCGATGGTACAGTCGTACTCCTGTAGCTGCACCCACCATCGCGCGATCCTGGGTATGAGGTCTCGCTTCGTCAAAGTCGTTCTTAACGCATTACAGTCAGTTACAATTTTAAATTGTAATCCCAGCAAATAAACACGGAATCGACTTAAAGAGGCAACGACAGCTAAAGTCTCGAGATCAAAAGAGTGGAGTTTTTGCTCATCTTCTGAATTTTTCCTACTGTAGTAGGCGACAGTCCTCAACTGGCTGTCACTACCCCGCTGCATAAGGATGCCTGCGATGCCTATCTTTGATGCATCGGTATGTAATTCAGTCTCTAATCGCGCATCAAACAAGGCTATTATAGGTCGTTCTATGAGTTTCTCTTTGAGCGTGTTAAAAGCAGACATACATTCTGCGGTCCATTTCCACTCAAATTTGGATTTTAGAAGATTCGTTAGTGGACATGCTATTATTGCAAAGTTTTTGACGAATCGACGAAAAAAACTTGCTAGTCCTATAAAACGTCTTACATCATGTACGTTTTTGGGTACAGGAAAATTGGAAATAGCAATTGTTTTACGCGATCCGGGACGTATGCCATTTCCAGATACACAAAACCCTAAAAAATCTATCTCCTTTTGGAAGAAATGGCACTTCTTTAATTTGAGGGTTAACCCTGCATTGGCCAAATGCTGGAGAACTTCCTCTAAACGTGTTAAACCATCATTAAATGAACTAGAGGGAATCAGGATATCATCCATGTAAATAACAACGTATTTCAAGTCAGAGAGAACTTTATTCATTACCCTTTGGAAAACTGAAGGGGCATTCGCTAACCCAAAAGGCATTCTTTTATACTGGTACTGACCGTCGGGCGTTACAAAAGCCGTGAGCTCTTGTGAACCCTCTGTTATTGGAATCTGGTAGTACCCAGATGCAAGGTCAAGACTAATGAAAAGAGAATTGCCTGACAACCTATCTAATTGGTCGTCGATCAGCGGTAAAGGATAGTGCTCTTTACGAGTCTTGTTATTTAGGGCTCTGTAATCGACACAGAGCCTCTTCTCACCCGTTTTCTTCTTCACAAGAAGGATAGGACTCGCATAGGGTGAGTTAGACTCACAAACGATATCGGCGTCAATCATTTCCTTTACCATTGTTCGAACTAATTCACGTTCCGGATATGAGAGTCTATAAGGTCGGTAAACCACCGGCTTCGCATCGTTCAATTCTATCTCCATCTGTACTACGTTAGTATACCCTAAATCAGCTAAACAAACGGAAAAACAATCCTCGTACCTCTTTAGTAGAGACTTTAATCTAAATATCTCATCATCAGATAAGTGAACACCATAATTCAGATCGGAGCTCGTATCATGATTGCTGAAGTCTAGCATGTTGATTTCAAAACCTGTTTCAGATCTGTAAACTCGACTAACTAATGTATCTTTATTTAGTAAAAGTAAATGGTCGCTAAAATTTTGGACTAGAAGTGCTCCAAAATTATTTTCAAGGTAGTATTCACCTGGCAATAGGTAAAATTCCCTACCAGGCTGACCTCTTAATGAACCCCTGACATATACAGACCCGGAGTAGCTTCTATCAGAAAAAACAGGAATCATAGTCATTTGTTTTGGTTGAATTTCAACATCCGCCTTAAGAAATAGCCGCAATTTGTTAATCTCTTCTTTGCTAAAGGTTAGGGAATTTGTGGTTTTTGTAATAATGATTCCGGGTTTTTCTGTAAAGCTGTGACCAACTAATACAGGATATTTAATTATGCCATCTTCAACTACATAAACATCAACCATCTCTACGATATTATTAATATCTATTTTTACACGGGCTATTCCTATTGGTACAACGATATTATTACCTAATCCTCTCATAACGGGTAACTCGCCTACTGACCAACTAACTCCTAATGATTTTGCTACGCTACATTGTATCAATGTGCACTGACTGCCTAAATCTACATACCCTTTAACCAGAATACCGTTGACCTTTAACGAGATCATATATTTCTCATTACTAGTATCATCAACATCGACTTTCATAATTTTCTTTTCTGTACTAGAAGTATCTTTACTCTTTTCGCTGGACAGCTGCGGGCAATCGATCGTTACATGGCCTAGCCTTTTACAAATGTTACATCTCAGCAGCTTTTGTGTACACTTATTACTAAAATGACCTACTTCTTTACAGTTAAAACAAGTTACAGATGCACTAGATTGTGGCCTAGATAACCTTGAATCATTCCCAATGAACTGTTTAGTATTTGAATTCGTATTACTTAATGGTAAAGTCTTTTTATCTTGGATAATCTTAGACTTGTCAAAATCGCGACTTTGTTTAATAGACTGAAAATAATTAAGAACCTCTTCAGGCTCTTGACACTTGGCTGCTTTAGCACCAAGTCTCAAAGAACGATCCTCAATACCATAGAGCAAGCAGTCAACGGCACGCTTCCCGAAAATCTCGCATCGATTCAACAGATTTAATTTTTCATAATAATATAACTCTAACGATTCATTGTATTTTACGCGTTTATTTAACATTTCGGTAAGTAATTCTGCATAATCGTCACTACTAGGAAAGGAATCAATTAATTTAATTTTCCACTCAGGCCACGAAAATGACATTGAAGGCAAGGCCTGATACCATGTACGAGCAACACCCGCAAGTCTTGGCAGTGCGTAGTGTATAACCTGATCATCACCCCAACGGTACAGCTTCGCACATTCGTCGACCTTATTAAGCCACATGTGGACCGTCTGGCCCTTGACCATGGGGTCAAATTCAGGAATAACGTTACCTAACATCGGAAATTTATTGCCTTCTGGCTTCGCATTCGATAAAGATTTAATTAACTCATTCAAAAATAACTGAGTCTCACTGTTAGCAAACATAGATTTGTTTACCTGAATATTTCCGCGTGGTTCATCACTTACTGCGGTGTTTGATGAGCTACTTCGGTCAGGCGGCCGCCTACGGCGTCCGGTATGCCGCTGCTTACACCGCTTCCTCGTCAGGCTTCGGCGCGAGCGATGCTCATCCTCGCTGCTACGTATCCGACTTCGCTGGCGCCGTCCATCAGTCCGTGTTCGAGGTCGACTCCTCTCGTCCTGGTCACTCTCACTCCGGTTCTTCGTCAAGCTCCGGCGCAAGTGATGCTCATCTTCGCAGCTACGTTTCCGACTTCGTCGACGCCGCCCGTCAGTCCGTGTTCGAGGTCGACTCTTCTCGTCCTGGTCACTCGAATCGCTAAGCGTACTTCTATGCCGCCTGGGACGTTTCTTCTTACTCAAGCGATTCTCACTGGCTTCATTATCGCGGCAACGCTTACGTTCCACGCTCACAACATCTGGAGTAAAACGGGACCGGCTCCTATGCGAATGGTTTCTGTCACGGTCCATATTAATTGATATTTTCCTAAACTTGTGGGTGTGTTGAATTTATCCCACTTCTGAGTTGTAGGAACTCAACCTCAACTCAGAAATGAAACAAGGATTCTATAGATATTTTTCGATTTATTTCTCACAGCAGATATCAACGCTTTGTTCAACGGTTCAATCCACAGTCGTGCAAAAAGTGCCAAAGTCCGAACTGTCACACTTTCAAAATAATGGTGGCAAAAGTCTTAACTCTCAACAGCCAAAACAATACTCATTCAATTAGTCGATTGCTACTTTAGTGACGGGTATATGTCAATGTTACCAGACGAAAAATACAAGACTGTTTACGTGTCTATGACAGCTGACAGATACTCGTCACTGGTACAAATAATAACAATTGGATAACCTAAATCGTGAATATAATAATACTGTTAGTCTAACATACCTTACTAAAAACGCTAATCGGTTATTTTTGTTTACTTATTATTGTGTTTTCTCTGTAAGTGATTGATGTAATCTATTGAGAAATAAATGTCTTAAACCGTAAATTGCCGATTTTTGATACTACTATTACAGTAATATTTATTGGCCTTAACCATTTCCTGCCCTATTAGGAACTAAATTATGTAAAATAGAAGATGATAGCTTTGTTCTTCTATTAATTATCACAGTTCTGCGTTCAAAACGCTCTCCTGTAAAATCATGATTTTGTAGATAACCGTTTATACTTTGTGGCCGTCGAGTAGAAAGTTTTCTACTGTCTTTAGCATGGCGATTACAAAATCAAATTGTCTTCACTACCTTAGACAACAGTCAGTCAGTCAGTTGTCAGTGTGATTTTGACAGTTTGGGATAAACAACTTTCTTCTGAAATAGTCTACATAGAAAAGGACCTAGACAAAGATCGATAAAAACGAAAGACAAAATGACAGATTGTAGAAAGATTTCTACGGTGCGATGTCAAACGAGAAACGAAATGTCACTTTGTATAGAAAGAGCTGTTTCTATTCTTCATAGAAATAGAAAGCGTCGTAACCCAGGTTATGGTCTAACCATGAGCCAAATTTCATCCAAATCCGTTCAGCCGTTTTAGCGTAAAAGCGTAACACAAACTCACTTCCGCATTTATAATATTAGTTGGGATTAGTTTACATGATTAGCTTCAACTTAAAGGCTTTTTATTACAGAATTCGTCACATCCAAATTATGTATTTACAAGGAAATGAATTGGGTAATTAAACGATTGGTTACTGAGTAAATAACTAACTATTGCCGCAGACTTTACTTATAGTATTTTTATCTCAAGAAGCGACGCGCGCTTTACTTGTGGTAACCAAGTGTAGAAACACGCTGTGAATGTGCGCGAGAAGACGGGTAGCATCAGCACACAACACACACACGCATAAAACGGTAACAACATCAAATTCAATGTTATAATTGCAATTCAATAGTAATATTCTAGTTCGCTAGTTAGCCAAATTTCTTATTACCATACAGTCAATCTGCCTAGCCTTTTCCCAACTATGTTGGGGTCGGCTTCCAGTCTAACCGGATGCAGCTGAATACCAGTATTTTACATGGAACGACTGCCTATCTGACCTCCACAACCCAGTAACTGGGTAATACGATACCCCTTAGTAAGACTGGTGTCAGACTTTCGGGTTTCTGACGACACGTAACGACTGTCAAAGATCCACGAATGACAGCCGGGACCAACGGCTTAACGTGCTTTCCGAGACACGGAGGATTCTCGGTATGTAAAGATGGTCAACCATCCACTGACCAACCCCGGCAAGCGTAGCTTAACCTGATGGATCGACCAGTGCGGCTGTTGTTACTTAGCCACGAGCTCCTCTTTTATTACCATACAGTAATATTGCCAAATAAATCAAAACAGGTAAATTTTTGGCAGCTATATGCGAGGTTGCCAACCTTTTCGGATAAACGCTCATAAATGACAGGCGTACGGCCGGCGCTATTAGGGAAATTCAAAAATGCACTGTTGAATATAGCAAGCAATTGCCTGACAATAGAGTCGGTAAAAGCGTAATTAGTAACCCAAGAAAACATTAAAAACGTTTCGTTTGAAGATTTTTTATATTTATAAGATTATTTAAAAAAAAAAGTTATTAGTTTAGTGATTGTCGTAATTTATTCCTACTTAACTATCAACGGAACGTGCAATCCTAAGCCTCAAGAATACTGTCCAATAATACACTGATCGTAAAACCGGTATATGCCTGTTTCCTGGATCTTTCCAGAGCCTTCGACCTTGTGTCACACGATGTGCTCTGGAGGAAGTTGGAGGACAGGAATGTACCGGCTCAAGTTCTTAAAATCTTGCAGTATTGGTACGCGGACCAAACTAACAATGTAAAGTGGTCCAACACACTCTCTGGAACGTATGGGTTGGAGTGCGGTGTGAGGCAGGGGGTTTGACATCTCCCGGGCTCTTCAACCTTTATGTTAATCACCTCATAGTCGAGCTGAACAGACAAGCATCTTTCTGAAAAATCTGGCATTTTGTACATCCTAGACAGGCATCCTCCCTTACATAGATTACATAGATGGTAACCCCGGGCGGGACGCAGGACGCGACTGCGCGTGTCTGTTGCTCATGCGACTATACTTGTACACGCCAGTTTTCACTTTGTTGTTTTTTTTTGGAAGTCGGTTGTTTTTTTATTTGAGGAGCTCGTGGCTAAGTAACAACAGGCGCACTGGTTGATCCATCAGGTTAAGCTACGCTTGCCGGGGTTGGTCAGTGGATGGGTGACCATCTTTACATACCGAGAATCCTCCGTGCCTCGGAAAGCAAGTTAAGGCGTTGGTCCCGGCTGTCATTCGTAGATCTTTGACAGTCGTTATGAGTCGTCAGAAGCCCGAAAGTCTGACACCAGTCTTACCAAGGGGTATCGTATTACCCAGTTACTGGGTTGTGGAGGTCAGATAGGCAGTCGCTCCATATAAAATACTGGTATTTAGCTGCATCCGGTTAGACTGGAAGCCGACCCCAACATAGTTGGGAAAAGGCTAAGCATATTGATTGGTTGTTTTTTTATTTGTAATATTTTAAAGTTTTTACAAAAATAACCTTCCTTTCTTTGAAGTCGGTAAAAAAGAAGACACTACCGCTGCATGCAATCTTTTTTATAGTGTAAACGTAAAACTAAATAAATAAAGTAATTAAGGCTTGTGCAGACCAGCGCGACTTGTCGCGCGACGCGACACCGGTTATTATTATACTGTGAAGTTTTCTTAGAAATTGTATTGTCCGTGTCGCGTCGCGCGACAAGTCGCGCTGGTCTGCACAAGCCTTTAGTTGTACACTTCTGCTTGGTCAAGGAACTTTTGTTTTCCTGTGTGTAAATGTTTTAAACAGTCAGATATTCCCATTTAATAATAGTCTTAAAAATAATAATTAAATATTTAGGTATAACTAGTCGTTGGCATAGCGATTAGCGCCAACATTTAAAATCAGACGTCAGAAAGTCATGTCAGTATAATTAGGAATTTAAATGAGTATTTAGGTAGTTCTTTCTTATTTCTTAACGTTTCGAGGTGACACACGGTAAATTCTCTAAAATGAGAAATCTTTTTAATTGTCTCGTATTCGTTCTAATCAGTGTGTTGGAAATTAAAGTCGTTTATGGTAAATACATTTAATAAATTCTAACGATATGCTATTAGTAGGGATACGTAATTTCCGTTTCTTACGAAATAGATGCGATAAATGTGAAATTTACTAAACAGGTGCGATAAAAAATTCACTAATTAGGGCGAAATGCAAAAATTTCAAAAATAAAAACCAGCCTTCAATGAGATACCACAGGATGAACTCTTAGATGGATACGCTCATTTCCGTGCAGCTACTAAATTTAGTTCAGCAAGAAACTCCTGTCGAAGTCATACATACTTTAGTAGCAACAAAATGTAGCTACTCTAGATTTGCAAATGCAGCTATGCAAAGCCTCCACAGCCCAGTCAACAGTTTAGACGCTTTAAGATATTTTAGTATCTACAATATTTTCATAAATGACAGAAATTATAGCTTTTAACAAAAAAAAATTGCAATTGGTAGTTCTTGTAATGATTAAGCAAATAAACACACATCATTTTAAAAATAGAGGATTTTATTGATGCATTATAGTGAAATCTTGCGTTTTGAGTTTATATTTCGCAAAAAACGCACATAATACAAATGGGAACTTTACTATGTGGGACAGCCAAATATTTGTGTCCACACAACTTATCAAAATGTATGGAACAACAGATTTTCGCGATTTCGATGTTAGTCATAAGTTTTCTTAGAAATTGCTTTGTTGGAGTCCCGTCGCGTCGCGCCAGTCTGCACGAGGCTTTAGGGCGAACAAAAACTAATGTTGTTTAATTATTTTTCCCCATAATAATGTGTCTAAATATTTTCAGGATATAAAGCGCCCGATTGTTTGGAGCCATATCAGGAAGAAACCGGACTTTCTTGTCTAGCATATATTCCAAGGTTTGTACACAGTACCCGACCGTATTTTTTATAAGCCTATATTGTGTCCCACTGCTGGGCAAAGTTCCTTTTACCTCCGTTCCTTCCTACACGACCGACGGTTACTAATAATAATATCCTCCAGACCGAAATACGGTCACGGCAGTTATGGGGCCATTTATTTATTACGTAAGACGATTTAGGGGGGAGGGGGGTCGACCATGTCTTATTTTTTCTTACAAGGGGGTGGGAGGGAGTCTCGATAGTTCTTACGTACGATCACAAAAATGCGCAAAGTTAAAATTATACTTTGAAAAAGCGCGGGCAACTGCGCGAGTGCCGAGGTTCGCTCGGATGCGTATAGATAACTAGAAGCAACACCTATTATTAAAGATGTTCCAGTGGCAGATCCACTTTCCGAGTGGGTTTTGAGCCCCTGGACTCAAAATCTTATGTAGGTAAAGATGAATGATTAAAACCAAAGTTTATTACTACCAAAAATAAAAAATTTAGTACCTTTGTAAGAACAAATACACATTTCTAAAAATTGTTACTTTGAAAAATAAACATAAATATTAAACAGCGGGAGAGGGAGTTGGCCTATTCTTATTTTTTCTTATAATAGGGGGGAGGGGGTCAAAAACTAGCGAAAATAGTCTTACGTAATAAATGAATGGCCCCTAATCTCAACGGAGACTGGCCAAGTATCTACATAAAGAATAGGCTGTGTCTTGGTTTTTTATGAGGTCTGAGACCGATACCTATTTGATTTGGGGTCTGCCCTGCACAACCCACAAGGCGGACAGATTACCTGCTAGAGGTCGCGGAAATCCGCTGGATGGGGGAAGCACAAGGCCAGTCGCTGTGGCAACGCTTGGTGTAGGCCTATGTTCAGCAGGGTACGTCTTTCGGCTAAAATGACGATGATGGTAATAATATTTTTGTACGTAAATTTAAATGGACAGCTTTGTTAGGTTTCTCAGGATTTCTAGACTATAATAATAATAATCTACATCAGGGTTTCCCAACCGGTGGGGCGCGGCCCCCTCGGGGGCGTAGAGTGACCAATGGGGGGTGCGGCGGCTTCAATAATAAAGTATAGATTTATTCATTTTATGTTCTTGATATTAGAAAAGGTTAAGAGGGTGTATCCTAGAAGTTGGCAACGTCGCAAATAAGTGTCAAATATTTACCTGTTTTGAGCAATATTACTGAATTATTATTTGCAATTATAACATTTAATTTAATGTTGTACCCATTTTAGGTTAGTTTCCAAATCGTTTTTTTACATCTAAAACTAAATATTCGGTGTTACGATATTAATTATTGCATTTCATTATTAATATTCTAGTTCGCTAGTTAGCCACATTTTTTATTTTCACACAGTAATATTGCCAAATTAATCAAAACAGTGAAATATTTGACATCTATTTGCGACGTTGCCCACCTTCGTCTAGATTCGGTTCGGGACTACTTAGGTGCTGTAAAATGAGGATCAGCTTTTCTGCATAAGTCGACAAAATAAGTTTTTCTATTTCTATATGAATGCACTAAATACAACCGAACCTATTCGAGGCGGCTTGCTACAAATTTCAAGCTCGCTTCGTTCGCTCTTCCATTCTGTCTCTTGATTCTTCAACTTTTCTGCATAACTTGACAATGTAACTTCTATTTTTGTTTAAATGATCAAAAGAAAATCTAACCTATTCAAGGGAGCGCAAACATTTTCGACCTTACTTTCGCTCGCTTTACATTCTTATGCTTTTCTGCATGTTGACAAAGTAACTCAGGGGCGTAATGATTTTAGAAGAAAGTTAGGGGGGCGCGTTTGATAAAAGCTTGGGAACCCCTGATGTACACTAATATTATAAAGAGAAATCATTTGTATTTTTGATTGTAAAACAAAAAATACAGGACCGATTTAAAAAAATATTTTACTAGTATTATTGATCGAAGAGTAGAATGCTATACAGGGTGGCAGGGACATCAACAAGAAAACTATTACCATGGATTCAATACATGATTCTGAAAACCCCAACGTTAAAATTTTTCGTCGGATAGGTATGAAAAAAAATCTGCTGTTCCATACATTTAGACCGCGTAGGTATTGCACTTTTCTATGAAACAGCATTTTTTTTTATACGAACGACGAGATATTTCATCAAAGGGGGGTTCAAAATCTTAAACTGAATCCATGGTAATAGTTTTCGCGTAGATGTATGCCATTCTGTATTCTCACTGAGTAACATAGGCTATAATTTATAAAGATATCACTCGGGCGAAAACTAGTCCCGAATATAAAACAAAACGTTTAATTTTCCAGCTATTACTATGACTTAAGGACCGATGAATGCGTTTTCTTCATTTACGGAGGGTGTGGCGGAAATAATAACAATTTTTTGAGTAAAGAGGAATGTGAGCAGGATTGTGATGTTCAACCGAAAGTTGAGATTGGTAAGTCTAAGTGCTCGGCAACACGACGTCGTCGGCGCGCCGACGAATAACCGACGAAAAATTTCAACGCAGGGGGGTTCAGAATCATGTACTGAATCCATGGTAACCGGCTTCGCGTCGATGTTCCTGCCACCCTGTATAGTCGCATGACGTAACTATTCTATTGTTATATCGTTGTTCCCACATTGTAGGTACATTGTTAATCGCGTCGATAACTTTGCTTGCGCGGCGTAGGATTTTGCGTGACGTCAGTGTTTCGTAGTTCGTATGTGGCATTATAGATGCCGCCACATCTCTGTATCTGATTGTTTCCGATATCTTCATACTGACCCAACTCAACGGATCACCCTGTATACAACGTCTTTTTTTTTATAAATTGGTGAAACTATAATATAAGTAAATAAGTTAAGTATAAGTTTAATATAAGATAATATCTTATAACAAGTAATTAAAAGTATTTAACACAATATTGCTGTTAGAAAACGAGTATTAAATTGTTGTCAAACTCAAAACATTTATAAATCGACTTGAAGAAGGACGTTGTATGTTCGTGGCGTATGTATGATTGTTTTTTTTTTTTATGTCCACCGATTTCTCTCTCAATTGTGGACCGATTTTGAAAATTCTTTTTTTGTATGAAAGGGTATGCTCTCAAGTTGGTTCCATATGTATATATTTTCTTAACTTAGCTTGGTATAGTTTTTGAGTAAGCTTCAATCATAAGTATCCCACTTAGTATATGTGAATGATATGATGATAACTTCCTGTCACTGTTATTTACATAGCAGGTACTGGTATTCGAATTTTTGTGGGGATACAAAACTTTGCAGTGTTTTTTTGGAAGTCGTTTTTTTTTTTGTAAAATGTTTTTATTTTAAATATACCAAATAAAGACACTTTTGAATAGTCAAAGAGTCGGTCAGTCACAATCCAAAGCGTGGTAGGTTCCAATGAAGAAGAACGGGCAACTGATACCTACTCTTTTTTTGGTTTCGTTACATATGTAACTAAGCCGAAACTAGATAAAGAATAATATTTAAAATAATACTTTTTTATAAAATAGTTGTAATAAGTAATTGTTTAATAAACCATAATTAATTATTAATTACAGGCACGCATTTAACACAGAATCAGATGAAAGCGTTACGTTTATGGGTTTCCAGGAAAATGGAGAACACGTTGAAACCATAGACGATTATGAAGTGCAGAATAAATGTTGGGTTCGGTTTAGAAACGTGCCGCCTCGCTAGAAAGAATGTGAGGTTATTTTGAGGTTCTAGAGGGTCTCCTAAACCCTCCACAACATTTATTTTTTTGTAGAGGGTTGAGGTGACGCTCTAGATCCCCCAAATAAACTCACATTTTTTCTAGCGAGGCGGCACGTTTCTAAATTTTAACCGAAACTTTTAAGGTACTATATACTTATAGGTAATAAATAAAACCTTACAGAGTAAAAACAGTCTTTTTATTTGCCCTTAATAAAGTCGACCATCTACTGCTACGTAGAATGTGCACGGAGAACTTTCCTACGACATCAGTGGCCGCCACATAGCGGCCGCACTCGGCCGTCATGAAAATGACGGCACCGGGGTTTCTTTCAATCAATGTGCCTAGCCTTTTCCCAACTATTGTTGGAGTCGGCTTCCAGTCTAACCGGATGCAGCTGAATACCAGTATTTTACATGGAGCGACTGCCTATCTGACCTCCACAACCCTTGGTAAGACTGGTGTCTGACTTTCGGGCTTCTGACGACTCGTAACGACTGTCAAAGATCCACGAATGACAGCCGGGGCCAACGTCTTAACGTTCACAAGCTCCTCCGGGGTTTAACTTTATGGTGTCAAAAAGAGCTCTCTAGGGAAACTCACCTACTTACTTTTGATACTCGTATATGTGTAGTTAAATAAAAAATCCGGTAAGTCACACCCCTACTCGAAATTGAACTGTGAATGGGGTCAAATTTGAAATTTCAAAATGCATACTTACCTATATTTTTTTTTTTTTCAAATCAAGGTAAGTCACTAAAAACACTAGTAAAATAACAGTTAAAATCTATGATATCTTTCATATCCTGGTATGTCCATTGATATGTGTTGGTAAATGTCAAACTCATACACGTCCACGACGACCAATCAACGTAAAGTAGGTATGAGATCTAAGATGGCTGCCATTTCCATGAATTATTAGGAGTGACGCGATCAAGTTCAATGTGATTTGTTTCAAACTCCAGTAAGTTTCGCAAGTTTTATCAAACATCGTTATGTACAAACTTTAATAATCTGATTTTAAGCTTATGAGCCTTTATACAGAAAGTGGGCAACGTCGCAAATAGCTGTCAAATATATCGCTGTTTTGATTAAATTGGCGATATTACCTACTGTATGGAAACACAAAATCAGAACAAATCAAATTCAGTGTTATAATTGAAATTCATTATGAATATTCTAGTTCACTGGTTAGCCATATTTCTTATTTCCATACAGTAATATTGCCAAATTAATCAAAATAGGTAAATATTTGACAGCTATTTGCGACGTTGCCTGCTTTCTGTATAAAGGCTCATAAGCTTAAAATCAGGTTAAAGTTTCCGTATGAAAATGTGAGTATTCCAGTTCTCCATCTATCACCCAGCCCCCCTACATAATTTCGCCTTTCTTTCGGGTCTAAAATGGTGTTTATTTCGGATCCAAACAGAAAAGGCTGGTTACGGCCCTACTCCCCGGCTGTGGCTCAACCGCCAGGGCTCAGTGTATTGCGAGGCCCTGCCTTATCGGTGTCCGCGCGGAACCGACTACGTTCTGCGACGACGACGGCGTTCTGGCGCCTCTAAGGCGAAGCGGGCGGTTCTGCGGACGATCCCGAGGCGGCAACAGCAGTGAGCGCCTCCCAGCGTCTAACAGCGGCGCGTCGCCTTGCCGCCTAGAGCAGGCAACTCCCAGCGTCTGCCAGCACTGCGACGCCTCGGTCTGGTCCAGGCAACCCACAAGCGTTTCCACAAAAAAAATGTTTCTTTAATTTTGTATTACCACCAGCTAAATTTTTTGTCGTATTTACTAGCCTAGTTTAGGATCCCTGGCGTTGTAGGGTCGCGGGTTCATTGCTTAGAATTTAAATGTGTTAAACACAGATATAGAGCGGGGCTTTACGAAGCGGTGGCCATCGTACTTTCTCCTGGGTCATGCTAAGAAAACCCGAGATAACTCACGTATGTCGATGGCCCTAGCGGTCTTTGTCGAGAAAAACAACCACTAATTAAAACTCATCTAACCTTTCGATATTAGGCTTCCAAAACATACGCTGACGGCAATGTTTTAATCTTTGCATATTTTTACTTGTTTCTTTTTATTTATTCCAATATACTTTGTGTTCTTAACCTGGATTCTTCATTACATGACCTATGTCGTCCACGGTTCGATTCCGGGACGTCATTAATTCACCTGGATGTAGCAGAAAATATTTTCAGTAGGTACAAGCTGATCTCGAATTGTATAGGATTTCCTTACAGTGAGAGGTCAGCTTATACTAGTAATCTATAGCTTGATATGTAACCGTGTGTACCTAAATAAAACAAAAAACATTTTTTTTTTTCTTTGTTTCTATCTGTTTGTTCTGCCTAATCTCCAACCCACTGCCATTTCAGCTTGCTGAATTTGCAAGCTGTGCCGGTAACTCGAGTTATTTTCCAAATCTTTTTATTCTACCATCACCTCTAATATTTTAATTCTTACTTCAGTGTGGGAACAAAACTTCTGATACCGGTCTGTAGCGGTTAACTACGCATCAAAGACATGACGTCACACAAATCCTGCATCGCGCAGTTAGAGTTTACCGCGCGAACGACATAAATATAAGACTATCCGACACCAACTTTTGGGGCCGTTGCCCGCCAGACGCGACACCCGTCTGGTCGGAGGATCCTCCCTTTTCTATGGTGGATGAGTGAACTTTACACGCTGTTCCTCATACTACTAAAGGTCCAAGAAAAACATCGTGAGGAAACCTGAATACTAGCTGCTGCGGTGGACTTCTTCTATGGTGGATGAGTGAACTTTACACGCTGTTCCTCATACTACTAAAGGTCCAAGAAAAACATCGTGAGGAAACCTGAATACTAGCTGCTGCGGTGGAAGTCTTTTTATCTTTCTAAAAATAAAATATAAGCCTAAATTACTCCTTATAACATCAGCTATCTGCCAGTGAAAGTCCCGTCAAAATTGGTCCAGCTGATTAGGAGATAAGCCGGAACAAACAAAAATTTAATAAAAATACGTTTTTTTTTTTTGTTATATGGGAGTACTTTCACGAGCATTTAGTAAAAAGCTGTTATTTTGGCATTACAAACAGACAGTTCAATTTTATTTATTTGATCATGATGATGTTGATGATAGCTTGTCTATGTCTTTAACTAATACTCGTTCTTTATAATAAAACAGAATTAGCAAAAGGAAAACCAGTTTGAATATTGCCGAAACATTAATCGTTTACACTTTATTAAGTACTTTTTTATCTTGAGATTCCTGATCAGTGATGGCTACTTGGGTGTCGTTTCCCTTGCAAGCGTTTTCGCAGACACTTAAGCTTGCAAAATTATTTTTGTTGCCTCCGCAGCCGCCATAAATGAATCGCACACATTCGTTTGTTGAAGACTCATAGCCATACCTGAAAACATAAGTACAATCAGCCTATAATATTCCCACGGCTGGGAATTTTATGGGTTTATACCCCACGCGGGCCCAGTGCGGGTTGGTAGATGTCACATGTCTTTGAATTTTTTGTTCTAGAATATACCGGTTTCCTCACGATGATATCCTTCACCGTTTTGAGAGCAGTGGTGATAGAATAATTTACACAAAGTAAAGATGCCTGCTTAGGTTCGAACTCACGACCTACAACTCGGAAGTCGCGGCCGTTACCAATGGGCCACACTGTGGATCGAAAAATGGCTCTCGAAGAAATAGGAGCTTAAATTTTAAAGTGTCCGGTTTTTGCTTTAAATGGCTTCTAATAGCCAATATTATGCATAAATATATCATAGGATACAATCAGGTAAGCAAATTAGAAACTTATTTTTTTAGCAAAAAATATGTATGGAGCTAATGCTTATATGTATATCTCCAGAACGGAAAGAATGCTTTGTTATGGTTATCTAGATTCTAGATTATCCTATGGAGCAGGATCAGCATGTTTCCAAGCATTCTTATCTTGGATATAATCCTGTAATTTCTAATATACTTGTTTACAAAGTGTACTTTTATTATGAGTTTAAAATTTTCTTTCATTTAATTGCAATATATCGCAAGGTATTTTGTTGTAACATTTAACACAATAAAAGATGTATTGTACTTTAGATTAATCTGAAAATTAAATAGTTCCCTGAGAGATTCGCGGCGACATAGATTAAAAATGGCTCTGACAGCTCTCTTTTGCAAAATAAAGATGGATTCAATGCCAGCAGCCCGACCCTATAGTAAAATGCCATATATTATAATGCTGTGGAAGTAGCTAAAATAGACCAAACGCGCGGTTTCTACATCTGTTAACTGTCTTATCTTTCCAACAGCATAAGCGGCCGAGCTTAGCCAAGCTTAGCAAGAGATGTTTTATGAGGTATTGTAATTTCTCATCTAGCGTGATTCCTAGGAAAACTGTTTGATTAATAAATTCCAGTTTTTCTCCATTCAATATGATGTCACATTCACTACTTCTAACATTAGGTAATTTAAATCGAATGCATTTGATTTTTTTATTATTTAGTATCTAATTATTTACCGTAAACCAATCTTGGACCTGAAGAATAGAGCTATTCACGTCGTCAATATTTTGTGACCGTCGTCGGTTGATTTTAAAGATCAATGATATGTCATCTGCAAATAACACCATCTTCGGTTGATTTGGAAGTAATTGGGGTAAATCATTAATGTAAACTAAAAAGAAGAATGGACTCAATATCAAACCTTGAGGAACGCCCATTGCCATTAAAGACCCTAATGAGTTTATGCCGTTTACTTGAACTTTAACCTTTCTATCTTTCAGGTATGATCTTAGTAAATCAAGAACTGTATTCCTAATCCCATAGTGCTCCAGTTTCAGCAGAGGTGTCTCATGGTCTACGCAATCGAACGCCTTCGAGGCGTTAGATTGCGTAGACGTTCGTAGGCGTTTTTCCCAGGCATTAAAAATGTTCTTTATTAGGGTGACACCGGCGTCAGTGGAACAACGTCCTTTGGTGAAACCGTACTGTTGTTCATGAAAGATGGATTTTTTATTACAGTGACGTAACGTTTGATTGAGTATCAACTTTTCAAACACTTTACTGAGAACTGATAGAATTGACACAGGCCTATAATTGTTGGGTTCTTTACTATCACCGGATTTGAACAATGGAACTACTTTACCGTGTTTATGAGATCCAGAAAGACTCCTTGGTCTACACTGATGTTAAATATGAAAGCTAAATATGGCGCAATAGTTTCGATAATAGATCTACAGACTTTTACAGACATTCGCCAGAGATCTTCTGTTGATTTAATTTTAAGATCTATAAAAGCTTTTTTAACAGCCTGGGGGTTTGTATGCTGAAACTTTAACTCCAGAGGGCATACCTTCACATTGTGTCTAAGTAAAGCAGCAGAAGGCGCGGAGCTACATATCTACAATTCAGTATTTCGCTGTTTTTTCCTACCTGATTCATTATTTATTATTTGCCAGGTAGTTGTTATTTTATCATCAGCTGATTTTATTTTATTACTAAAGAGCTTTGACTATTTGCTTTTTTTGTTCTTTGGCTGTCATAAAAAGGTTTAAATATGAATTTTGATCCAAATTCACCTTAACATGGAAATTCACTGTAACACCCTGTAGGTATATATCAGTTTGCAATCGGAAGAGGGTCGGGGAGTTTTAGGTAATGATTTATTACCAGATACAGGTTCTATGTACCGAAATTCATTTGGTGGTTGAAATTTTTTAATAATCGTGGGCTGCTGTGGAGCGGCGGCAGCACCGTCTTGAAAGATGTTTCAAGGTGTATCAATATTCAATAACTTACCTTGGTATATACGCCATACAGGTTAGCTCTCCTATTAGATTGGTTGTTTGTATAGGTAGGGTGCACCTGTTGTCGACAGCAGCTGAAATAATAATCCCATCAAAAACATAACACGTAAGTACAAAAATGCAAGTCTCGCAACTGAGTTCTTCTACCCTAATGTAAAACCAAGTCGGTTAATATTGAGTCCCTATATATGGAGCATCTATTTAACAATTTTGTCTTATTGTTACCTAATTAGTTTAGGTGAATCTGCAGTGTTAGCCCGCGCAATTCAAATTTTTGACGGTTTTTGCCATTTGCAAGTCAGTGTCAGGTTATATTTTAATCAAAATAATTATGTGAAATATGTATTTACAGAAATATTATCATTAGAATCATTAATGCATCTTCATGCATCAAACTGGTCTTAGAACAAGCAAAATTGCAGATGTGTATGAAATGTATTTATTTGGCAATTTTATCAAAAACTTGCTCTTGGTCCGCGTGGGTTTCGTACCTTCCCCTTTGAACTTTAACACCCCCTCCACCCTAAACTACCCTTTAAAAGGGGTTTTTGAAAACTTTAGGAATATTTGTACATATAACAATTCATAAACAATTTCTGTGACCCAAATACGGACGTGTAACGTAAATTAATTAATTTTGAACATGTGATATACTTTTGGGAGGCAATTAGAAAACTTTAAAAATAAAGTTTTTCGAACTGTACCGTGTGACAGGGTATGAATGAAAGGGCTTACTGTGAGGGGGTCTCAAACATATTTGTTTTATAATTTTAAAATAAATAGTTTTATAGTCGAACATTGACCATTCTCCTCGAGCCAATTACAAGGAGGCCTTACTGTTTTTCCATGGATTTTTTTTCAAAATTACAAAATTATTTTTAGGATAAAGTTATCTATGGTTGTAAAAATCTGCCCTAGACAGCTAAGTTACTTTATATTTACCGTCAACACAGTTGAAGACTATAATCCCACCAATTAAAAAAAGAAAATTAAATATAGATTTCATTGTGCACAACTTTTCTCAACAACTAGCAATGGATAACAAAATATGATGTCTTACACAAGGTAAGTTAAACGATCAAATATGCCTATAAGGACCTGTTCCATTGCTGCCCACGGCTACGCTACGCACGTGTAGGTACCTAGTTAGCTTCGCTATGTATGAAAAAAAAAAAACAACCGACTTCCAAAAAAAACACTAGGTAGGTACATAGTGAAAAATAACTTTAATTTCGGACGTCGGTGTCTTCGGTTTAGAATTTCCTTTTATAGATAGTTTAGTTATTTTTAAGGGTTCCGTAGTAAATAAGGAAGCCTTATAATTCCGCCATGTCTGTCTCTCTGTCTGTCCGCGGCTTAGCTCAGAGACGGTTAGTACTAGAAAGCTGTAATTTGGCATAGGTATATTAATCTCGTCGACAAAGTGGTAAATTAAATCACGAAATATATAATATTTTAGGGTACCTCTCCTACATGTAAAGTGGGGATGTTTTTTTTTTCTCGTCGGTCCCATGGTGAGGGGTGTCTTTGGAAAGGTCGTTCAAAAATATTGTGGGTGTGTGAAAATCATTTTTCAATTCAGGAATCCGTTTGCGAAATATTAAGCTTTAAAGTCCTAATTTTTGTTAGAGTCAAGTGTCCGTCCCTCCTGCCAGCTAAATGGCTGTACTCGGAATTGTGAAAAAATTCACAGCATTAGTATATTTAACGATGTTAAAAGGAAAATTATCACAGCTTAGTAGGCTTTACAGGTTAATGAGTAATAATCGACAAACTTAAATTTGCAGTTTGAAAAACATGATCTCCCATACATTCCGAATGGGAGAAAATGTTTTTCAACAACAATGTTAAGTTTGTTCTTTGGATAAATTCATCCCAACTGCGGAACCCTTCATTGTGCGTGGTCTGACACGCACTTGGCCGGTTTTTTTTTCATTTTGTAGTGTCTTTTTGTCGGTTGTTTTGTTTTGCATAAACATTTTATCTTTAGTAATGGTACTACCTCACACAAGTTCGAATACTATCCATATCCTGTATCCTATCCTCTAGGATATTATTATTACATCATCCACATAGACTGAATTAATTGATAATAGAATGAATTGTTTATTTTTTTATTACATTTTTATTTGACTTTTTGATTTGACTGTTTATATTACCTAATTTAATCTGTGACATTAATTTTAATCTAATGAATTAATCGTTGAATAATTTAATTTGTGTGATTTTATTTGAAATTAATTAGTTATTTTTCATGACTTCTAGAGCTAGTGAGAATTTGCAAAGACGTATATCACGTATTTAAATGAGATAATAAAATTGTATTATATTTTTTGAAGGATAATGTTACTACTCATATTTTTATGAAATTGTTGTGCCCGACAGGGCGACCATGTGAACTTTATTATAATTATTAAGACCTTGTAAACACATGTGTTATGCAATAAAGATTTGAATTTGAATTTGAATTTGACTAAGTGGGAAAAATACGTATTTTAGAACCTGCCCTACACCCAACAAATATTGAATCAGCCTTCCTGGCGATGGTTACCAAAAGTACGGCTATCTCTTGTAATATAATCTCTCCTTAGTCATCCTACGCAGCAGTGGAATAGCACCTTTATTAAATACTTTCATGGCTATTCAACCTAATACAAGCTATAATAATTTGCAACATTACTCTTTTAATTTATTTTTCTACCGTGAAATTAACGATGCGAGAATAATAAAATTCCATGTTGTAAATCCAATAAAAAATTACCTATATGATTAAATTTGATTATGATATATTGATATTGAATTTAATTATGATTATATTTATTAATTATTATATTTATTTATTTATTTATTTATATATACTTTATTGTACACCACAAAAAAACATAACAAAGAAATAATAATTAAACACTACAAAATATACAATGGGCGGCCTTATCGCTTTCCGCGATCTCTTCCAGGAAACCTTAGCATTTATTATTAAATGAGCAATATTTGTGTATTCAAACAAATGTATATATTTGTAATCACGTTCTCGAATGTTGCTCTAACGATTTCGATGAAAGTTGCGGGTTTACGGGGACGAAAAATTTATCTAGCTAGGTCTCATATCTGGGAAAATTCGTTTTCTCCGTATTTTCACCCGACCAGAGCTCGGTCGCCCAAAGTTTAGAACAAGATGGCTACCTTAGCATAATGACATGTCAGCATGGAATTAGTAAGTTCCTACTATCATGGCAGCATGGAATTAGTATGTACTATCCTATACTGTTAAATAGAGCTCGGTCCCCAGGTACTATTACGTACATCACGTACATTACGTACACTTGCTGTCTCGCTCCCGTGTTACCCGTTCAGCCGTTTTAGCGTGAAAGCGTAACAAACAAACAAACAACTCACTTTCACATTTATAATATTAGTTAGGATAGTTAGGATTATTAGGTATAGGCACCCACACACACATATATACCTACACTCACTCATACATATCTACACTCACAATAGGCTCGCGCCCTGTTACATGGGACTTAACATAACTGGCGAAATGTGGATGTACTATAGGGTACGTCTCTGCTTAACCCTTTGGGGCTCGGGCGTGATGTTATGTGTGTGTGATCACAGAATTATCGCTTTGGCAGCGTCTTAGAGACGGCAGTACAGTATCTACTAATAAAAGTCACTGCGTTGACCGCTTAAGAATGCGGCGACGGATGAATTGTCCATACAAACGTAATACCAAAATCATTTGCAATTTGAGCATATTTCCACCATATTATGTTGATAATCGGATTGAGACAGTATTTATCTAGTCTTGTACGTCGTTTTTTTTTCAAAAAAACTTACCTGAAATTAAATTAAAGCGAATTGAATTTCATACATTTTTACAGCGTAAATTACATGTTTTCATATTGTTTTTTCTTTATTATAAACAACAATATTTTTAATATTGTTTCCGCAGCAGCATAGCTTATATTATCAAGTTACAAATTATCGAAAAAAAAAATGGAAAAACATTTAGTTTTAATTCATAATTTTTGGTATTACGGAACACATCCAATTTATCATTAATTTTCGATAGCTAGTAGTGCTATCGCGTCAAGAAATAATATTGTCAATGTTTGCGTGGTCGCACAGTATCTATCCGCTCACACACACACACGTGTCTGACCTCGCCTTGTCAAACAGAGATAGCAATATTCCAAACGAATTTTGAACACATCTCGATTTGCAGTTGCGAGCTATGTTCGCCGGCCCCTTAATTCTTTCACGGACTGCCTTTCAAAGCTTTTTTGTCATTTGTGTCTGGTAAACTGAGAGACTATGAGACATGTTGACAATGCCGCCTACTGCTCTGTGGTTTAAAGCGTCGAAATGTGACTTTTGCCGAACGGCACTCCTTTGTATGGTGGTTCCTTTATGGGCCAAGCTGGGCACGCCGCGGCTTGCCCAGCGGCACTGCCCGGCCGGCACTGTGTGTCGGCCAGTTAAGTATAAAGAAAGAAATAAAGGGTAAAGTTACCTAGGTTGTCGAGCTTATTAGGTTATTGCCAACAGCTGGGCACAAATGCATACTCCGGGATGCTTCTGGGAAATTCCATTCGCGGAAGCCCATTTACATAAGCCCCTATATGTAATACGTCAATAGTTGGTTAAAGTCGGGGAAGATCGTTGTTTAGAAAATTGACTACCAACTTAAAATCACAACTGTCATTCTTTGACCAACTTCCCATTAACTTCGGAGTTCCACAGGCAGTGTACTTGGTCCCACGCTTTTCATTGTAAATTTTTTTTTTCTTGCCTATTATTTATTTTACACTGATGTATTTACATAATTTAAAGACTAACAAACATAAAATAATAATAATAAAAAAAGACCGTTGTCAGCCGACTGACTTATGCAGTCATTGCAACACTGCCTCTGAGACCAACATATTACAGGAGCCTGCAAATTAATTGCACAGACTGACTATAAGCACCGACATGACCAAGTTGCTGCAATGTTACATCAACATTTAGCATACAAATATAAATTCATAACTGAGATGATACCGTACTATAAATATAAACCCGAAATTATACTAGAAAGTTTAATTTTGCTCGAAAAGGGTTAACTTAAATGAAGAACAACCTACACATAGTTTCGTAGTTTAGCTTCTCCGCTTAGCGACCTCACACATTTCTGATGGAAAGACTGCCTAATTCTCAGGTTTTAAAGATATAGGTAGGTACATAATTCCACAGTCTTGGTACAGTTTAAGCTGGTTCCAGCCGCTGCTGGACCTAGTAGCGAGTTGTGCCACATTCAATTATTTATGTTGCTAAATCTAGTCAAGCGCTACCATCGCTACTAGGTTACACCAATTGTTATTTAAATTGAAATTCGATACCGAACTAATTGTTTATAAAAACGCCTGACAGAAAATGATTAGCAATCAATCGTTTTTTGAAGTCGAATGAGCTGCGACATTTTTTGTTTTTTTAAATTTCGCGGCGTCATGCTGAGATAGGAGCCTTTCGGCCTCGTACAGGACTTCCTTCTTTAAAGTTTTTAAAGTTCGGGGAAACGACCTCGCAGTAGGATTCTCCTTCACCACGACAACGCCTCGTCGCACTCCGCCAAGCAAACAATCGACTACTTGGTGACATCAGACGTGGAATTACTGGGTCAGCCGCCATATAGCCCCGACCTTGTGATTTTTATTTCTTTCCGAAAATAAAAGAAAAACTTCGAAGAAAACGTTCTATGGACGCCGAGGAAGCAGTGGCTGCGTTTCAAAATGCCGTCGAAGAGACCCCTAAGGACGAGTGGGCAAAGTGCTTTTCTCAGTGGTTCCATCGGATGCAGCGATGTATTGATGTAAATGGACACTATTTTGAAAAGAACTAATAAAACTAATAACTTGCTAGTTTATTCAGTTTTTGATTTTCTAAGAACTTTCAGTGTCACCTTCGTACCTACCCTACCTACACCTACCTACCTACATACCTACCTACCTACCTACCTACATACCCACCTGCCTACATACCTACCTACCTACATACAGTACCTACCTACCTAACTACCTACCTACCTACCTACCTACATACCTACCTACCTACCCATTGAAATAGATACTATCGTGAATTCATGCAAGCCTAGTACTTTTTGTTAGTTAGGATTTATGGCAACGACAGCTAGGAACAATGTGTATGTGAAAATAAAATTATTAAAAAAAAATACAAAATTAACCAAATCGGTCCAGCCGTTCTCGAGTTTTAGCGAGACAAATGAACACAACATCGACGCGAAAACTGATACCATAAATTCAGTACATGATTCTGAACTGCGTTGAAACTTTTCGTCGGTTATAAAAAATATCTGCTGTTTCATAGAAAAGTGCAATACCTACGCAGACAAAATGTATGGAACAGCGCAGGGGTGTTCAGAATCATGTACTGAATCCACCCTGTGTATAAACAATGTGAAGGAATCACTACACTACATGGATGGAAAATAAAGCAATTCTATTGCTCCGCTCCGCTTTCTTGAACAATTGTAGCCAGTCTTACCTACTGATTATAGGCTATTTCCATATAATAGATGGATATAATGCTCATTATACCTATCACTCACAATCCCAATAGACAATTATAGGAAAAAAAAACAACGGCAATAAAAAAATAAGGTTTGAACAATGCTATGACGGTTCATTATGTTATCATCACAATAATCGATTATTACTCATATTAGTAGATAAACCAATGTCGGGGGTGTCGGGACGACGGACCTCTAGAACAAGTCGTTTAACAAAAAATCCCTATTTATTTAATTGAATAGTAACTATTGTTAAAGTGATCGAAAGGATAATCTCTCTAAGTAAGAATAACATTGCACAATCAGTAATGATGGAAGACGCAGCTTGTACAACATAAGTACGAACCGATTAGTAACACGAACAACATTGCAAACATGAGAATAATATTTGTATTATTTATGTTTTTTGTGTTTGCTCCACCGAGCCACCAACAAGAAGAGAGGGATTGCAGAGCCTCAACAAGTATACCAGGTATGTTACCTTTAGTAATACCATTGTCGCTCGATCCACCAATTTCTCAAACGCAATTCCAAGCGTTTCTTTGATTCCGCCGTCACCCATCGCAACCCTCTGGCTGTCGAGGCCGCCAGTTATCCGCCGGCCGAGGCTAATCCTTTCCGACCCAGACGACCCCATAACCCTCCTCCACGAGAGAAATAGGGAAACCAATACAGTGAAAACACACACACCGACATACATTCCGACCTCGCAGCCGAGGTCCGCGATCGCGACCCTCTCGAGTAAATGATACTCCCCCCGAACCTTGCTGGACGATGTGCCAGCCCGCGTCGATGCTGAGCCTGTAGCTTTAAATACCCTGATTAATAATAATGATATTTCTTTGATCCAGCTTGTCCCATCTTGCTGTCCTCCCCCCAGCGACGCCCTAAGCGGAGGTTCGTACCCCACAGGGGGTGCCCTTAGCGAGCGCTCGCCTAGTTTTAATTAGCATAGTTTTATCCCTGGCTGGAGGCTTTGAGTTAGTAGCTTAAGGCAGCCACAGGAAAGCCCGGTTAAGTAGTCATGACCTCAGAGGTTAGCAACGAGATGCCCTAGACAAAAAAAAAAAATCGCAGTCACAATCCGAAAGTTTTGAGGGATAATGCTAATCCATTGCTTCATAGATTTAAAAAATTCGTCTGCTCAACAATGTAAATAACGCAATGAACCTGGGTGAACTGTCAAAATGGAATTCATTACGATCAATTGTCATTATGTCGCTGAAGGGAAACAGCGTATTAAAGGAAACCAGAGAACCAAAAATTCGAAAACATGTGACATCTACCAACCCGCACTGGGCCCGCGTGGTGGATTACGGCCCACTCCCTCTCACAGAGAGGAGGCCTGGGTACCAGTAGTGGGAAGATTATAGGTTGATTAAGTTACGTAATTACGGCCGGTTCACGTAGCGTGTATTTGTGCGACGATCGCTTTCAATTAGGACGCAACCAGAGACTGTCGTTGCAAAAATTTTGACACTTGGTTGTGGATTGGAGTACCCAGATATGGTTTATGTTTATTATGAAAAGGTACTAATCAATTTTATTTCATCTTTTTTAGGCTCGGATCCCGATTCCAATGAAATCATGAATGATGATCCCATAATGAACGCTAATGTGATACAAGATACATTCCGTTCGCTATCACGTCATAATAATATGCTTACAACAACACACCATCCGCAAAATCGTCACGAGCGAGCACTAAAAGGCAAGTTAACAATAAAACGCGTCAGGCCAACAATAAAACGTCAAAATACAACAACAATACATCCAAATACAACAACAAAACCTCTCAAGTTAAAACCGATACATCGCAGGAAACCATTACGTCGCAAGATACCTATACGTTGCAAGAAAACTACAACTACTCCGAGTCCACCACGCCGTGCACATTACAACAGTAAGGCACACATTAATCGCAAGACACTGGTACGTCGCAAGTCAACTACAACTACTCCGAGTCCACCACGCCGTGCACATTACAACAGTAAGGCACACATTAATCGCAAGACACTGGTACGTCGCAAGTCAACTACAACTACTCCGAGTCCACCACGCCGTGCACATTGCAACAGTAAGGCACACATTCCTCGCAAGATACCGAAACGGCGCAAGTCAACTACAATTACTCCGAGACCATTACGCCGTGAACAGTACAACAGTAAGGCACACATTCCTCGCAAGATACCGAAACGGCGCAAGTCAACTAAAACTACTCCGAGTCCACCACGCCGTGCACATTACAACAGTAAGGAACACATTTGTCGCAAGATACCTATACGTCGCAAGTCAACTACAATTACTCCGAGTACACCACACTGTGTACAGTACCACAGTAAGGCACACATTCGTCGCAAGATACCGGTACGTCGCAAGTCAACTACAACTACTCCGAGTACACCACACTGTGTACAGTACCACAGTAAGGCACACATTCGTCGCAAGATACCGGTACGTCGCAAGTCAACTACAACTACTCCGAGTACACCACACTGTGTACAGTACCACAGTAAGGCACACATTCGTCGCAAGATACCGGTACGTCGCAAGTCAACTACAACTACTCCGAGTACACCACACTGTGTACAGTACCACAGTAAGGCACACATTCGTCGCAAGATACCGGTACGTCGCAAGTCAACTACAATTACTCCGAGTACACCACACTGTGTACAGTACCACAGTAAGGCACACATTCGTCGCAAGATACCGGTACGTCGCAAGTCAACTACAACTACTCCGAGTCCACCACGCCGTGCACATTACAACAGTAAGGGACACATTCATCGCAAAATACCGATACGTCGCAAGTCAACTATAATTACTCCACAGTAAGGCACACATTCGTCGCAAGCGACCGGTACGTCCCAAGTCAACTACAACTACTCCGAGTCCACCACGCCGTGCACATTACAACAGTAAGGCACACATTCGTCATCTTTCCAAGGCCTTCGATCTGGTGTCATATAACATCCTGTGGGTGAAACTGGAGAGTATCGGGTTACCCCCAGAACTCTCGAACGTATTCAAATATTGGTACAGACACCAGATCATTAGCGTCAGCTGGGCGGGTGTAATATCGGAACCTTATAGGTTGGAGTGCGGGGTGAGACAGGGGGCGTTGATCTCTCCTGCGCTCTTCAACCTCTATGTGAACGCCCTGATCATTGGGCTCAGCAGCCAGCATGTTGGTTGCCATGTGGATGGAGTATGCGTCAATAACTCGAGCTATGCTAACGACATGGTGCTGCTGAGTGCATCGGTCTGCGGTCTTAGGAAACTGATGGGGACTTGTGAAGTGTATGCCTCGAGCCATGGGTTGAAATATAATTCAGGGAAGAGTAAATTCATGGTGTTTGGGGGTAATCTAAGAAGTGAGAGTAGTGTGCCCCCTGTGTGTATTAATAATGCACCGTATGGGTACCTAATATACGTGTTCATTAAATAACAATTTGCGAATCAATATACAATATATTTTACACACTAAATTCTCATCATTTTTATACAACGAATTGACAAGTCAGTTTTACATACTTTTTGTGGTAGTCATCATAGACTCTCACCAGCCAGTGTTCCGCCTGTTGTGCAGGTCGGATATACGCTAGCTGAATGCGTTGTCCCACAGTATCCCCCTTCAAAAAAACCGTAGGTTTCTTGTAGGTTTAACTGTCCTTCCGGAGCGAGTAATGTATGGGACATCTTCCATCTTTTCATCTGTGGCTACTTGTAATACGTGAGCAGGCTTCAATCGATCCAATGACACCACTGCTTCTCGGTTGGGTAATCGTATCTTGAAATACTTGTCGTATTTCTCTATAATTTCATACGGGCCTTCGTACGGCGGTGTAAGAGACTTCCGCACGCAATCTACACGCATAAAGACATGCGTGCATGTAGATAGCTGTTTCGGTACGTAGGTGTTGGTCATGCGGTGTCGCATTGATGCATCTGCAGTGACATGCTCATTAAGCGATTCCATTGATTCCATTAAATGACGTAAGAATAACGGGTCTTCAGTGTTTGACTTTATCGGTGCGAAAATATCTGCCGGTAATCGTAATGAGGTGCCGTATATCATTGTAGCGGGACTGTAGTTTGTTTCTCTATGAATGGCTGTGCGTAATCCCATTAATACTGTTGGTAATTCTTGTACCCATTGTTGACTATTTCCGCTTGCTGTTATTGCTGTCTTCAGAGTACGATGCAATCTTTCTACAAGTCCATTCGCTTGAGGGTGGTAGGCAGTCGTGCGAATTCTCGATATACCCAGTTTGTTCATTAATTTTTGAAATAATGTAGACTCGAACTGCCGTCCTTGGTCTGTAGTAATACGCAGTGGACAACCGAAGCGAGTAATCCATGTGTCGTATATGACTCGGGCAATTGTTTCCGCATTTATGTTGCTAACTGGTACTGCTTCGGGCCATCTGGAAAATCGGTCGATGATTGTGACTAGATATCGGTATCCTTCTGATGGAGTGAGAGGTCCGACGATGTCCATATGTATGTGTTCGAACCTTCTCGACTCGGGAAACTGTACTAATGGTGTAACAGTATGACGGTGAATTTTAGCACGTTGACATGAAGTGCAGCATCGTGTCCACGATGAAACGTCCTTGTTCATTCCAGGCCAGAAGTACTTTTCACTGACCATCTTCCTTGTCGTGCGGATACCAGGATGACTCAATTCGTGTAATGCTTTGAAGGCAATCTCACGAAATGGTTGCGGTAAGTACGGACGTGGAAATTTGGTTGAGTTTTCACAGTAGATTTCTTTTAGTGATCCAGGTAACGATATTTTGACGAAGTGAAGGTTGTCTTGCTTTAACAGGCGGTTTAGTTCTTCGTTTATCTTTTGCTTCTCAGCCACGTCATTAAAATTGATAACCGAGGGGCAATCAATGGTACTAATGCGCGATAATGCATCAGCAACTACATTATCTCTTCCATGGATGTACTCGATCTTGCTACAAAATTGAGATATGAAATGAAGTTGTCTCTCTCGCTTAGGTGTATCGCTTGAGCTTCCAGACATAGTCATGGCGTAGGTGAGGGGCTTATGATCCGTATACACCACAACATCGCTCCCTTCTATTAGTCTTCTAAAATGCTTGACAGCCATATAGATCGCTAAGAGCTCGCGATCGTATACGCTGTATCTCGCCTGTGTGTAGCTGAGCTTCTTCGAGAAAAATGAAAGCGGTTTCCAGATGTTGTTTACTTTCTGTTGTAGGACTGCGCCTACACTAAGACACGAAGCGTCGGTCATAATGCATAGTGGGGCTCCTTGCACTGGATGTGTCAACTGAGCAGCCTCCGATATGCTTTGGCGGCATTTATAGAAAGCGTCTTCAGTTGCCTGGTTCCAGATGATAGGCGTCTTGTCATTCTTCTTCTTATTATGTAGGAGGTTATTCAATGCTATTTGAATTTCAGCTTGCTTAGGTAAGCAATCATGGTAAAAATTAACCATACCCAGGAAGCGTCGAAGGTCTTGCACGGTTGTTGGTTTCGGGTAATTAAGTATTGTTTCTATCTTCTCTGCTGTGGGATTGATACCGTCTTTTGTGACTTCGTAGCCTAAGAAATTGAGTGTTTTCTCACCAAAAATGCACTTCTCTATATTAATCCCGATTCCGTAGTCAGACAAACGTTTCAGAACAAGACGTAAGTGATCGATATGCTTTCCTTCTGTGTCAGAGTATATCAAAATATCGTCGACAAAACAGTAACAGCAGTAGTCCAGGCCTCTCAAGACTTCATGCATAAATCGTTGAAATGTCTGTGGTGCATTTCGAAGACCAAATGGCATGCAACGAAACTCGAATAAACCAAAAGGTGTTGTAATTGCTGTTTTTTCTATATCTTGTTCTGCGACTGGAATCCAGAAGTATGCTTTTTTCAGGTCTATTTTAGAGAAAATCGTCATACCACTCAATTGGTAAGTAAAATCTTGAATTCTGGGTATTGGGTAACGATCAGGAAGCGTTACTGAGTTTAGACGGCGATAATCCCCACAGGCGCGCAGACCACCATCCTTCTTGCCCACGACATGTAACGGGCTGGCCCATGGACTCTTTGATGGTTGACAAATTCCATTGGCCATCATTTCTTCAAATTCTGCCTTTGCTGCTTTGTATTTTTGCGATGGTAGCGGTCGAGGTCTTGCGAAGAGAGGAGGTCCAACAGTTTCAATATGGTGTCTCACATTATGCTTGATTTCCTTCGTAAGTGTCAGAGGCTTGAGTACATCAGCAAACTCGTGCAATAGTGTGTGGTACCGGTGGTTTGGTTCAACTACGTAGAGCGTTGTGTCTTGAGCAGTTCGTATTGCCATAGCGTTTACTGAGAGTTCAGTCACGCTGTCTATGAGTTTCTTGCTATGTAGATCCACAAGCAGTCTGTGATATTTGAGAAAATCAGCACCGATGATCGACATCTTCACATCGGCCATAATGAATGTCCACTTGTAATTGCTGCGAAGTCCCAGGTTCAATTGTAGTGTTTTTTCTCCATAAGTGTTGATCGGTGTGTTATTTGCGGCGAATAGTTTGAACGACGTTGATATCGGTGTTCGCTTACTTCGTGTAGCTAGCACTGATATATCTGCTCCCGTGTCAACTAGGAATCGTTCTCTCGTGGTTCTGTCAGTTATGCATAGGCGGTTATTTGTATTCGCAACACCGACGTCCGCCACAGTCGATGTGGTCTTCAGTTTTCCGCCGGCTTCCGTGAACAAGGAGATTCACATTTCTTGGCTTTGTCTCCGAATCGGTAATGATAATAACATTCCCAGTTTCGATCTCCCGGCTTCTTCCCAAGCCCAGTTCTTGAACGAGAACGAGATCTTGAGCGAAAATTGTTTGGACGGTAAGGAGGTCGGCGATAATTATTGTAATTGTGCTTCTGTAGTTCAGCAATTTCGAGTGTAAGCTTCTCTATTTGTTTCGATAGTAGTTGATAATGCAGGTTATGACCACTACCGCTGCTTGTAGAAGGTGTGTTTTGGCTGAGTTCCGCAATCGTATTGTCTGTATGCTCCATCATCTTGTCTGCCATCATTGCTAGAGTGTCGAGCGTTGATTCTGTGTTAACAGATAACACAGCGCGAACTTGAGCAGGTAAATGGTCGGTAATAATCACGTCGGGGTCACCAAATATGGGTACCTAATATACGTGTTCATTAAATAACAATTTGCGAATCAATATACAATATATTTTACACACTAAATTCTCATCATTTTTATACAACGAATTGACAAGTCAGTTTTACATACTTTTTGTGGTAGTCATCATAGACTCTCACCAGCCAGTGTTCCGCCTGTTGTGCAGGTCGGATATACGCTAGCTGAATGCGTTGTCCCACACACCGCTTGAGAAAGTGGAACAGTTGAAATACTTGGGTCACATTGTTACAGCTGACCTAAAAGACGTTGCGAACATTGAGCGGGAGCGGAGGGCGTTGTCAGTTAGAGGTAAAGTATACTCGTGCGGCATACAGCTCCCTCCGCGTCCAGTTCAATAATGCGTTCAGGGCGGTGGTGGGGCTGCCCCGCCACTGCAGCGCCTCGGGCATGTCCGCGGAGGCGCGCACCGACTGTTTTCACGCAACGATGCGCAAGCGGTGCGCGTCTCTGGTGCGCAGAGTGCGGGGCAGCGCCAACACCGTCCTGGCGATGATCGCCAACAAACTGGATTGCCTTTATATCCGGTAACGCTGCAGCAGACATATTGTGACATTGTGAGTGTTCGTTTTTGTCTCTGCTTGTTATCCTGTCTTTATCCTGTTATGAATGTTTGTATATGAGTTTAGTTACTTGAAATAAATTGATGTTATTTATTTATTATTATTTATTAACACACCAACATCACAATCCGAAAGATTTTGAAGGAAATTGCGAATCAATTACCGCAAATGTTTAAAAAAATCCCCTGCCCAACAACGTAAAGTACTCAATGAATGTTGTTGAACTGTCAAAATGCCATGGCTTCGCCATAGCACAGATAATATAATATTACGGCCATAGTAAGTGGGTTACGTAATTACCGCACAGGTCAATTTGACCACGGTACGCACGAATGCGTAGCTGGCAAAGAAATGAACCGCACAGCTATCGTGGGTAGCCTCTCCATGCACATCCTACGCAGCAGTGGACGGTTGCCTTAGCTTAGCTTTCACCAATGTAACTGAACGCGATCAGCACATCTAACCCGAGTTCAACAGTTGTAACTTGTATCATTATTGTTGTGGAATATTGACACTGACAGCTCTTGAACTCGGTTTAGATGTGCTGATCGCGTTCAATTTCATTGGTGAAATCCGCACTTAGATAGTTTTAAGTTTCCACATTAACGCGCAAGTGGCCCACTTGCGCGTTAATGGGTTATCCAAAACATCTCTTTATCTAAACAATCTCTTTCAAATGACGCAACTGAAAAAATTGTGGAAACTTAAAACTAGTCCAAGCACTCACACGCACCCTCGCTCACACACACACACACACTCGCTCACACACCCATACACTCACTTCCACACACCCGGACTCATAATACTACTCCTCACTGCACCACACCTACAAACATACAAAATTTGCATGTCTTTTATGTCAATAATATTGATTATTGCATGTCACAGTTAAGGTTGGAACAATCTGTATCTTATGGCGACGGGCGTTGATAGCTGCGGCACAGTTTTTAACTTTGTACCTATTAACGTTTCGATTGTAATTTATGTCAATTTGTTAAAAACTTTTTACTTTACTTTTACTTTTTTTTGGGTTAATCAAATAATTCATCTTGCGCCACCAAGATTAAAGGACATCGCTCATTATAGCAGCACCGCTCTGACCCGGCAAATAACTTGTCATTCAAGTTAGGATTTTAAATGATTATAAAGTCTATTTTACGATGGCTATACAGATTAGTGAACATCGTCACACGTCGCGCCGACAGCTTGCTTCAAGCAAGGAGCCCGCTGTCCGGCGAAGAAATCGGGCGCTTCGAAGTTCGCGCGGTGACGCCTCGCGGCGTATAAACAAGAAGCTGTCACCTCACCCGTGGCATGCCGGCAGCGAGCGGTCGCCTTGCTCACGGCGCGGCGCTTTGGCGACTAGTGGTCGTCTTGCTTACGGCGCGTTGGCGGCTAGGGGTCGTCTTGCTTACGGCGCGTTGGCGGCTAGGGGTCGCCTCGCTTACGGTGCGTTGGCGACCGGATTTTTCGAGGCGGTGCCGGGGGGGGCGTTACTGCGCTGGAGCAGTGTTATTATAATAGGCGATGTCTCTTAGAGGTAAACCCAGAGTTAAACTTCTAAATATTTAACACACTGATGTGGGAAAGATAAGTCACTGAAATCTAGGTTAGTGTAAGTAATTTAAAAATACAATTGACGTTATGTGGTACGCCTGATAACTTATTTTGTATTTTATATTGTTCCACGTTATAGTAAATTAATTTTCGGTACTATAATCAGCAGGTATTTTATTCATTTAATTAAAACAGGCATAATATTGATAGACTTAGAAAATTCAAAGACAAGAAAGTATTACGTATCGTAATGTAGTGTCAAAGATATGAGTATACAATTTCCGTTCATTGTTCGTTCATTTTTGTTCGGATGATAAATCAAGGCAATCAAGTTCCCAACTCAAAAACACAAATGTCAGGATAACTAACTCGTACTCTAATTGCATAACACACAATCAATCAGAATCGGAATCGTTTTGAAACAGATTGCTAATCCATTGCTTCATAAGTTCGAAAAAAATATCTGCTCAAAAACGTAAATAACGCAATGAATGTTGTTGCACTGTCAAAATGAAATACATTAGTCGTAATCGTTTACGAAAATGTGTTGCATAATTGGATAGCAGGTGTTACGTTTTAGTCAAAACAAGGTGAAGTTATACAATATTTCGAAGTACCTACTAAAAAAACTTGCCAATGATAACTGGGATAGTGCATGTTTTTTTTTTTTTTTTCAGTTAAAAGACATGAAAAGACAGTAATAAAAACCCAAGAAAATTATTAAAAGTTAAATTTATTCTTGAGAAGATTAAACTCGAACAATTTTCTACTGCAGTTAAAACATCCGCAACTGTCGCGGCCATGATGTGAAGTCATAATTCACGATCCTGCGTTCATTCATGTATTGCCGAAGACGAGGCATTTCGAGTTTGTATTCCGTGACACAGAAAAAAGACAACTTAAATTAAAGAATTGTAAAATAAAAGAAAAAAAAATAAAAAATGCTATTTGTTTCTCCACTCATAAACAATATAATATATTGCAATTAATTCAAACTTAATTACCTATATTATAGGTAATTAAGTTTGAATTAATTGCATATTCCCTATTATAAGCAAATATCAGGAACACGGTAGGTAAGGCCCATCATGGAAACTGGCTGGTGAGACAACATGGCAACCATCTCTCCGGTTGACACAGCTGTCTCTTCTTTATGTCATTCTTTGCCATTACACCATTCAGCCCCAGTCAAACTCAAGCCCAAACCATTTATATCAAATAAACCAATTTCGAATTGTCAAGGGGTCGGTCAGTCAAAAAGATGAAACTAGTGGCCCATTCCAAAGCGAAATACTCGTAGGTTTCTATGGAGAAAAACGGGCAAGAAACTAGATGGACACTCTTTTAAATTAAATAATAAAAAAACTTTTAAATAATAACGTTTATAATATTGAATACATCAGTCATGTTGAAATTAAAATTATAGGCCATGTGATACATGTGTGGTGATGTGGTGTGTGGACATGTGTGTGGATATCGCGGCCCCGGCACTCAGGCAACGGAAGGAACACGGGTGGGTTTTAGTCAGTAAAAATCTGACACACCCTCTCGCTCCGCCCAGAGCGGGAGAAGTCATTTGATGACATCCCATCATCAAAAAAAAAAAAATGACATGTGAGAACAAATGTAAAAAGACGTGTGGTGATAAGATATATACCTATAGCAGTTCATTGCTGAACATGAGCATCTCCAATCCTCAGCTGCTCTCATCCAGCTGCTACCAGCTTTGCGTAAGTCGTCGCTCCACCAAGTCTACGAGCGTTCTACCTTACATTTGCCGAGTCGCCACTCACGAACACGCAAGCTTGCTTATTCTATCAGTGGGTACTCCATTTACTTATTATTCCGTGTAAAATGTTTTAGTAACCTTGTGACAATATTTGGTATGGTCGCGAATCATATTTTGATCAAGATACCTGACACGACATGTAAGTTGCAAAAAATTCGAAGACATGCTGACCCGCACTGGGCCCGCTGTGGATTACGGCCCACTTGCTCTCACAGAGAGGAGGCCTGTGTCGCAGCAGTGACCATGACATGCAGGCGCGGTCGCAGCCTAAGATTTTGGGGGGGGTCACCATGGGTGCCGAGGAATATTGGGGAAATATTTAATTGTTACTCTAAAAACTTTTTGACTATCTAATGATGCATACTTTTTAAATAAGTAACTTTTTAACTTTCTGATTTTTTCTCACAGTTGGTCGCAGTAAATAAGCTACACCTTGGCTTTTCGATAAATTATAAATACTAGGACAGTAGATTATGTAGGGTGAGAAGAGCGAGCGAAGCTAACTCGATAATTTTAATACCCCGTCTCGGATAGGTTAGGATTTGATTTACTATTTCAAACAGAACTAAGAGTTACATTGTCGATGTATGCAGGAAAGGCCAAGCAAATATGAAAATGTAGAATATAAGAGCGAGCGAACCAAGCTCAAAAATTTTGCACACTCGGATACGTTCGATTTGCTTTTGATCATTCTAAAAGCACAAAAAATTACTTGCTTTGTCGACTTATGAAGAAAAACTCAAGAATCAGGACAAGCGAGCGAAGCGAGCCTTAAAATTTTATCATCCCGCCTTGAATAGGTTCTGTTTTCTTAGGATTTTATTTCGTTTTCAAACAGAAATAAGAGTTACATTGTCGACTTGTGCAGCAAAGAGCAAACAACTATGAAAACGTAGAATACAAGAGCGAGCGAAGCGAGCTCAAAAATTTTGCACTCTCGGGTACGTTAGATTTTCTTTTAATCATTCCAAAAGAACTAAGAATTACTTGCTTTGTCGACATAAGAAGAAAAGCTCAAAAATCAAGACAAGCGAGCCTCAAAGTTTTAGCACCGCGCCTTCAATAATAAATGATAAATGATTAATGATTTTATTTCTGTAAGTGGGTTTGGACAAAACACTTTTACACGTCAATCAATAGGTTCTGTGTTTTCTTTTGACCATTATTCAGGAAGACAACTTACTTTGTCGAGAAGAAAAGCTTAAACTCCTTTTACAGCAGTTTAGGTTTTGAAAGCTGGCCCTAACCCGAGTGTAGTGGTGCCCAAAATCCCGAGTTTGCTCAGGCTTTTTTTCAAATTTTATTTTGTTAGAATGCCCATCGCGGTCGCTGTGGCTCAAGAACCTACAGTTTTTAGTTAGTAAGACACGTAAATCATTAAAGTTGTCGACAGCTTGAATGATTTTGGGGGGGGTCATGACCCCCAGGAACCCCCCCCTCGGACCGCGCCTGGAAATGACCGGGACCATTATGCTTAAGGATGACCGGATGTCACGTGGATGTTTGTGGATATGAATTCGAAGCCATGCTGACCCGCACTGGGCCCGCTGTGGATTACGGCCCACTTGCTCTCACAGAGAGGAGGCGTGTGTCGCAGCAGTGACCATGACATGACCGGGACCATTATGCTTAAGGATGACCGGATGTCACGTGGATGTTTGCGGATATGAATCAACTAACGCGTGTTCCGGTAATCGTGGTAAACAAAAGTGGTAGTAAAGTCTAACAATGGAAATGTTATCATTATACAGGGCGCGTGTAATGTAGCTGAGAAAATGATTGACATGGCAACAATCTCAATTTTTGAGCGTTTATTCTGAAAGTGGGCAACGTCGCAAATAAATGTCAAATATTTCGCTGTTTTGATAAATTTGGCAATATTACTGTATGGAAATATGAAATATAGCTAACTAGCGAACTAGAATATTAATAATGAATTGCAATTAGAACACTGAATTTGATGTTGTAACCGTTTTAGGTGTAAAAAAGGCATTTGGAAAGTTTCCAAATACTTTTTTTAAGTACATCTAAAACGAAATATTCGGTATTACGATATTAATTATTGCAATTCATTATTAATATTCTAGTTCGCTAGTTGGCCACATTTCATATTTCCATACAGACATGTTGCCAAATTAATCAAAACCGGTAAATATTTGACAGCTATTTGCGACGTTGTCCGACGACTGACGAAACACGAATTTTGCCGAGCTACAACAGTTGTATTGTAATGATTACCGCCTGTTAACCCAAACATTTTTGACGTTTGACGTCACTTAACTTTAAGCAACGTTTATAAATACACCTCATATTTTTATTTTAAAAATCATTTTTCAATTATTGTTTTAACAGCTGCCTAAATATTTTAGAAACGTTTTACTAGCCTGCTGTATACGGAAAAGAAGTGGTGTACGCCATTGAAAAACGAAAAACAATTGATTAAACAGTACCTACCATGACTAAACACGTGCACTACGTAGCGGAAAATCCAATTTAATTGGATTACTAGAAAATGTAGTTTTGATTATTAATAATTATAACCAATTGAATAAAAAAATAACCAGTTACTTAATCATTTAGGGATTTATTTATAAACATTGCGTAAAGTTAAGCGACGTTCCAACGTCAAAAATGTATCGTTTAACCTACTAATAACTTAATCATATTTTTTTATTTATCTCAACATTAAATGCATAATCTTAAATAGATAAATGTGTCTGAGGTAAGGATCCTGAGTTACAGATCACCCGGCTCTCTCACTGTGCGTTTGCAGCCTTTGCACTGGCGCAACATCACAACAAAACATGTTGAAATCTCTAGTTCCTGTCAAACATTTTACGGAACGTTGACAGCAAATAGAGATTTCAACATGTTTTGTTGTGAATGTTTCGCCAGTGCAAACGCACAGTTAGATGTGAACAGTCGCTAATAATTACTGCTGCTAATAATTGCTTTAAACAACGTTTGTAAATAAACCCCTTTATTGATTAGTTAAGAAAATACAGTGTTTTTTTTGTGAAGCAATGAAAACAGACTATAGACAACAATGAATAACTTTAGCAATTATTATTGCTTAGTTGTATTATTTTTTTTTAGAATAACCGCATGCAAAGCAAATAATTCCAACACTACTGTTAAAGAGATGGATGACCCTGGTAAGTAAATAAATAATAAGTAATTATAATAATCTGTCATGTTGACAAGAATATGTGACATGTGGTAAGAAAACTGACTTGTTCCGCATTCGCCCCACAGAATAATTCCTTGTTCGGCCCCCACATTTTACTCCTATTTGGTCCCGTAAATTATTTATTAATAACTAGTCTTTGTCGCGGCTTCCATCGCGTGGAAGTCGGAAATTATCCCATGCAAACGTACTACTGAAATAAAAATTCTACTATGTGTTAATCCAGATTATAAACTATCTGTCTGCCTCATCCAAATCCTATTAGTAGCATAACATAATCAAAATCAAATTCAATATATTTTATTTCACATAAACCTACAAGGGCACTTATGAAACGCGGCAACAAACTCCACGGTTATTCTTTTAAAAGTAAATGGTTTAACAGTGTTAAAAGGTATGAGAGGACAGTGTAGGCCTATCAACAAGTACCAGGTACTTAGCAAAATATAAAATGGTCCACAGATCTACAGTCTGTCAAGCCTACAACGTTCTCACATTCACAAAAAATTTTGAAGAAAAGAAACTATATAAAAGATAAATAAAAATGAAGACCTATTTAAACGAAATGACATGATGAATAATGATTGTATACTATCGTGAATTCATGCAAGCCTAGTACTTTTTGTTAGGTTACTGCTCAGAAATTGTACACAACGTCTAATGATTGAAATGCTATCTTGAATTCATGCAAGCCTAGTACTTTTTGTGCCAAGTTTCTCGCAGGCTTTTCAGTGTGAGTCACATACTACAGGCGACTGTTGACCCCGTGATCAGCTGTAGTCACCAGAAGGTGTTTTTTTGTCGTTTTATCGTCATTATCGATATAGGGGTTCAATGATACCAGCTGTACGGGTTAATTGAACGTCCAGCTACGCTTGTCACGGTCGGTTCGTAGATGGGATCCATTATATATCGAGACGTCTCCGTGCCTCGGAAAGCATGTTAAGCCGGTGGTCCCAGTAGTCATTGGTAGATCTTTGACAGTCGTTACGGGCAGCCAGAAGCCCAAAAGTCTGACAATCAGTCTTACCAAAGGGTATTGTGTTACCCAGTAACTGGGTTGTGGAGGTCAAATAGGTAGTCTCTCCATGTAAAATACTGGTATTCAGCTGCATCCGGTTAGACTAGAAGCCGACCCCAACACAGTTCGGAAAAGACTAGGCAGATTGAGATATCGATAATTCCCATCATGTCTGGAAACTTGCGCCATTTAATTTAATTTGTCTACGACTTATTTGTTGACTTTATCATCTGCCTATTTAAAGGTATGAGAACAGGGAGTAAAGGTCAATCATCCTCTATAGAAAAGGGAGCATCCTCCGACCAGACGGGTGTCGTGTCTGGCGGGCAACTGCCCAACGATTGATGGCGGATAGTCTTACATAAATGACCTTCGCCTGGTAAACTCTAATTGCGCGATGCAGGATTTGTGTGACGTCAGGATTTTGTGTGACATCAGGCCTTTGATGCGTAGTTCGCATGTGGCTATGTGGATGCCGCCACCCCTACCATTTTCCCAACTATGTTGGAGTCGGCTTTCAGTCTAACCGGATGCAGCTGAATATCAGTATTTTACATGAAGCGACTGCCTATCCGACGTCCGCAACCCAGTCACTGGGTTGCGATACCCCTTAGTAAGACTGGTTGTCAGACTTTCGGGCTATTTGGCATCGTTGAATATTTTGTATTTTAGTATATAATGATGTTTTTCTAGATGTTCCTGGATCAGCTGATGATGTTTCTGGATCAGCTGATGATGTTTCTGGGTCGGATTTAAAATTCGATCCAGATGTTTGTGGGCTGCCAATCGACGAAGGGGACTGCAGGAACGAAAGCCTGGGTACCAATGAAGACAGCGGCAGTGACAACGGAACAAAAGAAAGCTTAGAACTAAACGACCTCAACGAATCAATCGAACTCAAAGAAATAGTCGACCTCAACGAACTCAACGAACTCAACCGCAAGGAACTCAATGAAAGTAACAAACTCTAGTAAGTAAAAAAACTATTAGAAACATAACATGACGTCAGATAGATAGATAAGATAGATATTTCCTGTAGTCAGATGTAGACATAAATAAGTTTATTAAGTATATATAGTACCCACTGCGCCAGCACTCCTCCTGCTGAGAAATTCTTAAGAGCCCTCTTACATTTCAGCGCTGCGCTAAAGCATTCTTGCGATACTGAGCGCACATTGCCGGCGTAGTGAAATATATGGTACTTTTATTTTATTCATAAAAAAATAGAAATAGCAATAAAAAAAATTAAAAAAATTGTTTGTTATTAAGCAAATGTTGGAGATTATTTTAGTATACTACTACTAATATACTACGTACGAAAATGATGTAGAACTTCGGATATTCAGACTTGTTTCCAAACCTTTTTAGTAGAAAATTGAATTTGGTCCAGTAATTATTTCTTTAATTAAAAGTCATATAACAAAAATGTATTCTATTATTATAAAAGTATGGGATATGTTTAATATAAGAAAAATTGTTTTGTTGTGTTGAATTATATTCAACAGAATCCGCAAATTAGAGCTCTCAAATGAGCTCTACATGAGTTTTTGCCAAAACATGCATCAGGAGAACGATTATTGCTAGATAAATAATGAAAAAATCGCTTTATTATTATTGTAGAAGAAAAAACGAACTATTTTTACCAAGTAATTGTTATTTATACTAACCAACGAATAGTATTCAATTTCAACAAGGAAATCATGCATCTACGCGCATTTTTGTAATAGGCCCCTTAACCGATAAATCCAAAAACACTGTCCAACCTAGCAATTGAATCCAGTGTTGGGATCATGCCGGGATCGTATAATTATGTAAAAAGTATTAAAGTCGGTGTCCTTTTTTTTGTAGGTTTGAGAAATTATCAAATAACTTCTCCCGCTCTGGGTGGAGCTGGAGGGCGTGTCAGACTTTTACTGACTAAAGCCCACCCGTGTTCCTTCCGTTGCCTGTGTGCCGGTGTCCTTGGTTTTGAATTTTCGTTTTTTGCCACCGACTTCACTTTGTAATGTTTATTTTTGGAGGTGGGTTGTTTTTTTTTTTGTAAAATGTTTTTATTTTTAACTTTTTAGTTGTGGTACCTACCCCACAGAAATTCGAAAACCACTACCTGCTAGGTAAATAACAGTGACAGGAAGCTATCATCATATCATCGACTAAGTGGGAAAAATACGTATTATTGAAGCTAACTCAAAAACTATCCAAGCAAAGTTAATAAAATTTATATACCATTTATCATACAAAAAAAGATTTTTCAAAATCGGTCCACAATTGACGGAAAAATCGGAGGACCCACTTAAAAAAAATAATGCACACCTACGCGATGAACACATAACCTCCTCCTTTTTGAAAGTCGGTTAAAAAGAGGGTGTTTGCTTAGGACCACATGATAGAAAGGTAAACTTATATGAGCCGAGAACTTACGCGATTCCGCGTCACCGACCGACTGGAGCCGAGTGTATCTGATTCACCGACCCAAGCCTGACAGTTTCAAATTCAAATTCAAAAATTCAAAATCATTTAATTGCAAATATGGGTAAACAGTGTGTAGATGTTTTACATTCATGTAATAATTATATATCACAGTCTTAGTATCACCATATTTTACCTTTCGGTATGCAAAGTACGTAAAAAGAAAACACAGAGTTAATAAAAACTAAAAACTAAACTTTCGAGCCGTTTGGGATTGAAACCCTCGGGCCGTGGGGTCCGAGTGCTCACGGCCTCTTTAAAGAAATCTCCAAACGGCTATTTGACACTTCCCGTGACCCAAGGGCTGGTTTTTACCTTGGGCAGAGGCTAAGCATTGCCATACAACGTGGCAATGCGGCCAGCCTCTTGGGTACATTACCAGTCGACAGCGATGCGGATGAATTCTTCGATGCTATATTTTAGTTTATAGTTAAGTTAGTATATAATTTTGCTACTTTTATTAATTAATTAGTTATTAATTGTTTGTACCCATTTAAATAAAGCTCATAAAAACTAAACAGAATAAATAAAATTAGGAATGAGATCAGTTTAACTCGTTTAAAACTAAAATACTTTAAAAAAAAAAAAACCTATAGTTTATCCTGCAAATATTCAGATACACTGTATTATGCTTTATTTATCAAAAAACTTTTTAGTTTTTTTTTTTAATTATGAGGCGATGATGCCTCCATTAAATATTTAGGTAAGTGATTGTATACACGGGGAGCCATGCAAAATATACTGTTATTTAAAAGAGTTGTTTTATTATTAGGACAAGTTTTATTTTTAGTTCAGTTTCGTTCACTGTTCATAAAAAAATGTGTTCTTTTCCTTTAATTTCTTTTGTTGATATAACATTAACTTGTTTCAGTTTTGGCTACAACAAGAGCAGGAAGAAATGCGAACAGTTTAACTACAATGGCTGTGGGGGCAATGAAAATAGATTTGAATCTATTAACGAATGCAGGAAAACTTGTTACACGCCACTGAAGAATTTCCTAGCTAAAGCGACAGACCTCCTAGTATTCAGAGTCACTAATGGCACTTATAAATTGTCCGCCACGTGATATTTGTGCCAAAATCTGCCTAACCTTTTCCCAACTATGTTGGGGTCGGCTTCCAGTCCAACCGAATGCAGCTGAATACTAGTATTTTACATGGAGCGACTGCTATCTGACCTCCATATCCATACCCCAGTTACTGGGTAACACGATGCGCTTTGTTAAGACTGGTGTTCAGATTTCGTGCTCCAGAGTACCCGTAAAAAAGATCTACGGATGACAGCCGGATCCGGTCAAATCGGTCTTAAAGTGTTTACATTTTTTTTTACGGATTACAAAGCTTAAAATTAGTCCTACAGTAGGGCCAGCCATGTCTGTTGAAGGACCGATGGCCGGTATAGCAGACGAGACATCAAGTGGAGACCGTATCGACAAGCATTAGAGCGTTTGTCCATCACCGCCGTCACCGGGACGTCACCGAGAAACGACATTATTCAAACCAAACGTGACTACCCGGTGACGGCGATCGTGTGTCCACCACAGGGCGCTCAATCTAAGTACAAAAAAACTGGGACCGGCAATGGACAGAATGATACAAAATCACGAAGTATATGTGGCTTACATATACTTCGTGATTCTTATGTACAAAATAAGTTAAAATATATTTTTAAATTTTGTTGGATTATAACCGTAGAAGTTTTCACCAACTTAAGATAAGAGATGGCAGCTCTGAAGCAATATTCAATTTAAATTGGTGCTTTGGTGGTTTTATTAACAATAAACTGGTAGCCCGAATACAAATGTCTGCTAAAATCTGACGCTTGCACCAGTGTTTTACGATATTATGTTTATTTTTGTGATCTTTCTGTGTTATGTTGTGTTTGTCGTTGAGTTGAGCGGAAGTTCATCCGACTAATCCATATTTGTCATCAGAAAGTGATTTTGTGAGTGGTCAAAACTGAGATAGAACTCCAGTGTAATGTTAAGTTTGAGAAAAGATTCTTCTAGTTAATTACTTTGGTACATGGTAATAAAAACATTATTACTAAATTGTATTTCATTTATCAATCCTTGAAATGAACACTATAAAATACTACAGAATAAAATTAAATATCTATACTATACCGTATAGGTTATATTATATTATATTATAGCTATAGCTATAGAATACCAGTGTCCTATCCAAAGGTGTAGTTCTAACTGTGAATATCAGATGGCGCTAGTTTCTTTACGAACGCAAATGACCCGTTCCACGGAACAAGATTGATCTTTATTTCAGTATAGTTTAAAGTACTCTGTAGTCCACCCGTCCACCACGACCAAACTCGGCATATTTGACAATGAAAGACGCCGGCAGTGTCTGGACAAGATTAAACATGTTTTGTATTGCCAACACATCGACCCGTCACAATCGTGCGGAGTTCTAGCGGTCGCGCCAACTACTCGAAACTTCGGCGGCCGGGATAACGGTGCTCGGGTGACTGTCGTGGGGTGAACACGCGGCCATAGTTTATTTTCCAAAAACTTAGTACTACTTTTCTTGCCATTGTAAAGTAGTAAGTACTAAGTTTTTGGAAAATAAACTATTATTATATAGTAAATGTAGGTATGTATCGTTACTTCAACGCCACCATTTCGTTCTCGGTGAAGTCCCGGTGACGGTGACACAATCCTCGCGAGGTGCGTGGAACGCCAAGCTAAATGAATCGATTTAAACGACGATTGAGCATTGTAAATTGATTGATTTTTTATAAATTAAATTATATTCTAAGGCTGCGTCTTTATCATAAGCGATTATCGCACGAATAAAAAAAAAAAAAAAAAAAAAAAAAGCTGCGTCTTTATCATAAGCGATTATCGCACGAATATGCGATCTTCGCGCTCGTTTATATGAATTATTTATGACGTATACGCACGATCAATCAAGTCAGACAGACAGACAATCGCTTTTGGTTAGGACGCAGGGTTTGAGCAGATTTTTCAATAGTCGGTTATCTTTTATCTGAAAAATAAATATGACAGTTCGACATCATTTTCTTTACAAATGCTGTCAAATGGCTATATTTATTCTTCAGACAAAAGTTAACTGACTATTGAAAAATCAGCCCTTAGGCAATTATAATTTAGGCAACTTTAAAATAATTTAGAGACATAAAATTATTGATAATGCAATTTATTTACATAACATTGTTTTTAATCAAATTAGGTTATGTTGATATTATTTGGCAGAGAACCAAAGTTGTCGACATAGGTCACAGATTAAACAAGCTGAAGTGGCAGTGGGCCGGCCATATTAGCCGTAGAACCGATGGCCGTTGAGGTAGACGTGTTCTTGAGTGGAGATCGCGAGTCGGCAAACGTAAGGTAGGACGCCCTCAGGCTAGGTGGAGCGATGATCTTCGCAGGGTGGCTGGTAGCAACTGGATGAGAGTTGCCGAGCATCGAGCTGAATGACGTGGCATTTGAGAGACGAGACATTAGATGTCCAGCAGTGGACTGCTTTAGGCTGATGATGAAATTATTTGTAGTTTAATTAAAATTGTTACCTAGTCTTCTTTTTCAAACGTCATTAATAAATTCTTAGTCTTCTTTTTCAAACGCATTAATAAATTCTTAGTCTTCTTTTTCAAACGTCATTAATAAATTCTTAGTCTTTAACCGGTCTTGTTCAGGGCATGAAGTTTCTTAATTTTCCTGGCTGACATGAAACGGCTGGCGGAAACTGTAGGCAAAAAAAAAAAGATTTTGTTTTAAAAATATTTCTTCACACCTGCGATTTCATTACACACATAAACAGCGACGGGCGGCGTGACGCGACGGCTGGCGGCGCGGCTCGACTCTTGTGGAACAATTTCTATGAAAACTTCAAGGAAATTGTTCTACCAGTGGGTGACGCGTCGCGCCGTTGTGTCGCGCCTTTCTGCGGGAGGCATGGGACAAGAGCAGGAAAATTACGATGCCCACGACACGACAAGATAAAGATAAAAATATAGATCATTTATTTGTCAAACATGCGTTTACATATACTGAGTAACATGCGCAAGGTATTGAATTAATAGATGTTGTGTGCGTCCATGTTTTGCCAATAACGGCGTACAAATTTTGTAGGTATGGAAAATTAAATTTAATTGCAAATTACTTATAGTCATTCTAAATTTCATTACAAAATACAAAACAAATAGGTACATAATAATTGATGTCAAGATATTATAGGTAGGTATAATAAAGTCAAAATAGATTAAATTATGTCCAAATATTCATTATTATGCAGTCAAATAGAATAATTCATAATTGATTTAAGATTCACATTATTCAATTGTTACAATTGTTCAATTCTTAACTATGTATATTAGAAGTCGGAATAGAAAAGTCCTTTTCATTTAAAAAATCTATAACATTGTAAGTAATACACTTTACTAACTAAAAAAATACACACGACACGACATAGGTTTAGTCATGTCGTTAAGTCGTTTATATCTTCCTGAGTTTTTAAATTCTTTCCTTTCAGGACACAACACCTTTTGAAGTTCCGGCACTGAGCAGACAATTGAAACAAGAGAAAACTTACTTGATAACAAAGACAAAAAAAATTGCATAGGAAAAAGGTCAAACCATTGACCTTTTCTTTTTTTTCTTTGACCAATGGCGAGTTAATATCAACCTTTTTAATATAATGCCCTGGCCATTTTATGAAATATAAATCTTTTTTTTTTTCATTAAATTGTCAGAGTGAGTCAATATCACATTTTTTATTCGGACTGACATGTAAAAGAAATATCTGAATGCCATTTTGCGATATTGACAAACGCTGAGTCGGAAAGCAGATTGTATCGTGTCATGCGCAGAAAAAAATTGCGACCTAACTCAAAAAAAAATCGTAATAATAAAGAGAAGCCTATAACGACGAGGAGAGGGAAGATCGTCCTGTCCCGAAAACAAATATTCAACAAAAAAAAAAAAAACTAAAACAAAAAAAAAGAACAAATAAAAAAAAAATCTTACCCATATTAGTAACTAAAATATAAAAGAACACTGTTAATAAGCATTAGTGATTTAAAAACTGTTTCTCAATTTAAATATAGAGTAAAAGAGCATTACCTTTCCTCTCAACTGTGAGTATTTATATACCTGTAGTATGTATGTTTGTATATTTAAGCTTTATGTATTTATTTAAGTATATGTTAATTTATTACGTTATACGTGTAGGTATATTTTGATATTTTAGTTTAAGGACTTCGCATATTTATATTTTACTCTTCTTGTTCTCACACACTATTGTCTACATCTCTTTCTCATTTCTCCTTTCGCAGGTCAGCTGGAAGAAATTTCTTAAGAAATAAGCAGTACCTTTGTACTGATAAATATGTTTATGTCGTATCTGTATCAATTTGACTGTGTGTACATAAATAATAAAATAAATTAAATAAAGATGACGTGGAATTCAATAGTAACTATCATCCTTGGAAGGTCTTGTGGGAGCAAGGAAAGAAAGAAAGAAACAACAAAACTACCTAAATCAATCTGCCTAGCCTTTTCCCAACTATGTTGGGGTCGGCTTCCAGTCTAACCGGATGCAGCTGAATACCAGTATTTTACATGGAGCGACTGCCTATCTGACCTCCACAATCCAGTAACTGGGTAATACGATACCCCTTGGTAAGACTGGTGTCAGACTTTCGGGCTTCTGACGACTCGTAACGACTGTCAAAGATCCATTAATGACAGCCGGGACCAACGGCTTAATGTGTTTTCCGAGGCACGGAGGATTCTCGGTATGTAAAGATGGTCACCCATCCACTGACCAACCCCGGCAAGCGCAGCTTAACCTGATGGATCGACCAGTGCGGCTGTTAAAAGAACAAAACTACCTATAGATATAAAAATAATGAAAACAAAAAAACATGAAAATAAAGTTCTGTACGAGGGCAAAAGGTCCTATCTACCGATGACCTTCGGTGGGTGCGAGAAACACAGGAATTGTCCATGTGGACGTCTTTCGACTGAATGATCATGATGATGATCGTCCTTATCGATCGAAGGTCAACCTTCGTTCGACCATCGATCGATATCGAATATGTTTACGTCAAAATCGACTGGTCGACCGCAATCAGTGTGGATGCACCTTAAGGTGGGTATATTTATGAAGTTACGGCAGGAATATTAATAGCGCTAAGTCAACGTATCCGATACGTACCGGTGACTATTTATTGAAAATTCATAACATAATATCACGCATGGTCTAATAAAACAAGGTCTAGCATTCCGGGACTAACACATGCTTACGTCACTATCCAGTTGCCACTTTATTGTAACAAAACACGATTATGGAAAGATTTTCAGCCACCATTCTGTAAAAAAATATGTACAAAGCATTTAAATTGTCGTTTCGTGTGTTTAGTCAAACGAAACAATTCAATTTAAACATAAACCTACTTTTTATTTTAATATTATAATTTATTATAATTAATTTAAAAATAATTGTTAATTAAAACCTAATTGTTTTATCGGATTCGCACAGGTAATAAAGGTGGTTGGGGAGTTATTATTACAAACTTCTGGTTACACAGATGTGATGACTTAGACTTGTGGTGCGCACGTGACCACTGTGTTTCGGAATGCCATAACTGGCGAAGTATAATATTATACCATGAGAACGATGAAGAAAGAAATGCAAGTTAAAAGCGTCCAGATACAAACAAAAAAAAAATACTCACGTACCTACAGGACCTACACTATAGCACAGATAATATAATACTACGTAACTATAGGTACACATGAGTAGGTACATAATATGTTCACATTTGATTAATAATAATAAATTAATAACATATTTATTTTCAAGTAATATGGACTCATATCGTTAGTAACCATTTACTTAAAAACTAGGTATGGTAGTAGTATTTATAAACAAAAAAACAAACAAAGTTATGATCTCAAATAATTAACCATTAGTAGGAATATGCAGCTGGCTTAAAAAGAAAATGATAGGACAATCCAGTTTGCTAGTAATGACAACCATGAGACTGTTGGAGCTGGCACGCACTCTGCGCAACAGGGATGCAGCACTCTGTCTACGCTTGCGTCTGATCGCAGCGAAGCCGTCATCGCGTCAGTTTGCGCGTCCGCGAACATACCCGAGGCACTACAAAAGCGTGGCAACCCCAACAGCATCCTGTTGTACTGAACACGAAGAGCATTAACAGCTTTTTGAGTGAAACTAGTCCAAAGGCTACACGAGTAAAAAACTTGACAATACGAGGGTGACACTGAAAGTTTTTAGAACGGGCCACTTGTAAACGATATAATAAAAAAATTAGCTCAAATTTTGAAAATAGAACTCTTTGCCAATAATATACTTAGTGTATATTTTTTTTTCATTTGTCATTATTTTGTTTACGATTTGGCGGCAAATTGAAAATTGTCTGTGTCACGTCAGCATGAATTTAACGCGCGAAAATTTTCGTACTTTTCGTAATTTTCGTATTTTTTATGACTTTCGAAGTCATATATATGTCAACAAGAAAGTTATGATAGACTTCGATTGGCACACTTCCCACTTCTTTCACGATGAAGCCCCATCTCGTGCCACTGTTTACAACTGGTTTAATGAGTTTAATCTCACCGATGATTTGCGTGAAGGACGGCCTTCTACGGCGACGACTGAAGATAATAACAGTGTTGTGCGGCATATGATAGAGATTGACAAAAGAGTGACTTATCAGCAGATTCGGACAAGCTTAGGCATCGTTATGAGTCAAGTGCACAAAATCCTCCATGAACATTTAGCGGTCAGGAAGCTTTGTGACCGATGGATACCTCATAATTTGACAGAGGCCCAAAAACTCCGTCGTGTTGATTGGTGTCGTGAAATGGTTCAAAGATTTAACAAATGCAAATCAAATGCTGTGTTCGACATACTTACGGGTGACGAAAGCTGGATTTATTGTTATGATCCTGAAACTAAGAGACAGTCTGCTGTCTGGGTGTTTCCTTCCGAGGAGTTGCCAACTAAAATGAGAGGTCGAAGCGTGGGAAAAAAGATGGTGGCCTCGTTCTTCGGAAGGACAGGTCATTACGCAACAATTGTTTTAGAGGATTGAAAAGAAGTTGATGCAGTACACTAACAATTGTTTGCCACTTGTCTTGGAAAAACTTCGGGAGAAACGACCTCGCAGTAGGATCCTCCTTCAACACGACAACGCCTCGTCCCACACCGCCAAGCAAACAATCGACGACTTGGCGACGTCAGACGTGGAATTACTGGGTCACCCGCCCTATAATATAACGTCGACCTCGCACCTTGCGGTTTTTATTTATTTCCGAAAATAAAAGAAAAACTTCGAAGAAAACGTTTTATGGACGCCGAGCGGGCAGTGGCTGCATTTCAAAATGCCGTCGAAGAGACGCTAATGACGAGTGGGCAAAGTGCTTTTCTCAGTGGCACACTATTTTGAAAAGATATAATAAAACTAATAACTTGCTAGTTTGTTAAGTTTTTGATTTTCTAAGAACTTTCAGTGTAACCCTCGTATGCCTTAAAATTCGGCATAACTTCTCCGGGCTATCATCGACTGAACCGCCGACAACTCGCGCGCGAATTATAAATTATACGTTCTCTAATCATAATCAAAACAAAATTCAATTTCAAAAAACTTAACTAAACATTTTTAGTACGTGTTTCACACATCTAAATGCTAAACAAATCATTAATATTTTGTCGAGTGAAATAGTCCATGCTTATTATAGTAATTATTCGATTTCATTGAATGTAAAACATTCTCAATAGACAGCCAAATACTTAGATATGAAAAGCAAAGTTACTAACACCGTTCGCTCTCAGAAAACTGCAAATGCAAAATATAATAACGCGCCATGCTCATCAATTCCTACGTAAAGCAAATTTATTGTACCTATCAACTCGTATTTTACGGCCGGCAAAAAAATACTATAGTTACACCAAATACCAATGACTCAAACTAGGCTGATGTCAGTACAGAAAAATACTAAACTGACAACGACCAAAAAATAATCATAATTTGCATTACTTAAAATGTATTTGTTATAACATCAAATTTATGATAAATTGCATAGGTACTTTTGCAGTGCTTTGGCGCCAAAAAAGTGCTCAGATTATTACGAAATCCCTTAGAGTACCTATATTGTATACTCTAAGCGAAATCCCGACTAATCGACGCAGCAAAAAAAATCCAATCCAACAATTTATTTATCTCATTTTGGCCAAAATGGCGGTTATTTATGTAGTATTATTGGCTTTCCGGTGACGATATTCATGTGATGATGGAGTCAAAATATATTTTGCATCATTCCTCTAGGAACAAGTTTAGTTAGAATGTATGCAATTGGCATCTCAAGCATTATAGCAATAGTGTGGGCACCTGGGCACTTGGCATCTCATTGGACTTTAGATGCGTTACATGAAAAAATAGTTTCCAAACGAACAAGCTAACGGTATAATACGGTTAGCTAGCTGCTAGCAAGTAGCACTCAGAAGTAGCAACACAGTTCACCATTCTGTCAGATAGACATTAGTTTAGAAAATTGACAAAACGTCAATCAATCTCTTCTTCATTGAAAAAAGCGTGTATTTCGTTTGTAGTTGAATTCATTCGTATTACATCTCCACTACCACTTCTAAATGTAAGTATTTTTTTATGTTATTACCGTTCAAAGCGATTAGTGCGTAAATAAAAATGTGTTAAGTAGTTTTTCATAGTTCTGCTTATAGGGCGTTGAGGTTATTACAAATAAAAAAATGTGTGCCAACGACGCGTTAAATTAGAAAATGAAGGAGTTGTTTCTTATCCTTTCACAAGATATAAAAGTTCGGCTAAAAAGATCAGTTTCCTTTTTTTGTTCATTGGATAAAATACGTATTTCGGAAGGTTTTGCGCATTAACACTTACTGTCGTTCAAAAATGATTTTCCTCCACAAAGTTCTTTAATCATAGTCGAAAGTCATAGAATTACAGCAATGTAGATTTTACAAGCTCAAGTAACTCATTCTGTAAAATTATCAAATCAAATTATTTATTAGGAATACAGGCATCAAATGTAGGTACGTGTATAATTTTTTTCGAACAAAATGTTTGTCTTTGAGCTAAGTTTTTAAACTGAAGACTGCCTCGTTGGATAAGTGATTGCAAGCACTACCACTGACCATGAGGGTTCGATTGCCGGATTGGCCAAAGTCTTAATGAGTTTTACCATTTGGAATTTCTCAGTAGCACCCTGGATTTTGGATTTGTACCCATTTGATGGCAATATGCTCTCCCTCTATTACATGGGACTTAAACATAACTGGCAAAATGTGGGTGTACTGTAGGTATACCTCTGTTCAACCCTTCGGGGAAATAATGCGTGATGTTATGTTTATACTGTCTGTCTTTCAGCTATGATGGTGTAGTTATGATGGTGATGATGAAGTTAATTAAAATAAATAACTGAATGTTTCCATTACTATGTTGGGGCTAGATAATGGAACCAAGTCAGCCCCCAGATTCAGTATTTTGCAATAACAATATTGACTTTACAACTACTGTAAAAAAAAAAAAAAAAACATATAATAATCATACACCAACACAACGAACCAACCACACATCAGTAGTAACACCTGAAGACCAATTCTTGTTTGTATTTGAACACTTTCAAAATATAATATAGTTCAAGAACTATTATACTATAACTTACTAATTTTTTACACTAGGTACTAAATACAATAACTAACAACACAAATAGATACAAAAAACAAAAGGACACTTAGGCGTCAAAGTATTCGTCCGCATCGCTGTCATCCGGAAACGTGCCCAGAACACTGGCAGCATTGCCACACTGAATGGCAATGCTAATTCTTTGGCCAAAGAACGAGCCAGCCCTCTGGTCGCGTGAAGTGTCGACCAGTCGGCGAGAAATTTCCTTTAAAAGGAGACGCCCACTCGGACCTCACAACCTTTCAAAATTAATTCACAATTTTCTATGATACTTTGAATAGCAAGTGACCAGTCTTAAAAATATGGCTATTGCCGTCCCTACTGCTACAAACTAAAAGCTGCGTCAATTTGATATTCTTTCCATGACTGTTTACCGGAAATAACTATTTACATACATACATAAACTCACACATGGGGGTAGGCACAAACTACATAACACCACCTACTACGATCCTTACATACTAACTCCTTTTGCTCCGTTTACGCTCATACATCTGGTCATACACTCACGCCGGTTGCAAGCACTATGCACCTGACCTTTCTGAAGAATATCACCAGTAAAGTCGCTATTTAAGTCCTGGAGTGTCTGTTTACTGTTCAAAAATTATCTTAAAGCACTCATTCAGAGCGATGGATTACAAGCATTGTCCTTCGTTTAAAGCTGGGTGCTATATTAACTTGATTTTCACTTTGCTATTCTAGTTAATTAATATTTAAAGACTATTTTGTGAAAATTAAACATGTTTATTATCAATCAAATGATTGATGCTTGGGGCAAGCCTATGTCCAGAAGAAATGATGTTGATGATTATCAATCGAATCAGTCTATCATAGTGTGTTTATGGCCTTCTTCAAGTTGTACCAGAATGCTCCATTTACTGCTTTCTGTATCTATTTAGACCGACTGCTTACGCTGTCTGTGGCTGAGTTCTGCCTCAAGGTAATCTTATTAAATAACAAGCGACTTGACAAAAGATTCAGGTTTCTTTATTTTAATAAAGTTTTATATTAAGTTATTTTTTTTAAATCGGTTAAATTATGGTGAAAATCGCATAAAAATCCGTTGCATTATTAAGAAGAACAACGCTGTAACACAGACTGACACGAAAAGCAACTTTGATTTATAATATGTATAGATTGGCTGTCAACCTGGCATAAATCTGGACACTGGACTAGCACTGAGAAATTATTTCTTCTGTGGAATGAGCCATGCAAAGCGACTGCACTTGCCATTGCTAGAACAATGTGGCAGTCTTCACCTAAAAAATTAAGAATACATAAATACACTCATGCCTTCTTCCAATGGAGATAGGCAGAAACTACGAAACGCCACCTGCAACGATTCTTACATACTCTCTTTGCTTTGTTTACGTTGACCACATGGCTTGCTAGTACTATTCACCTGACCTTTAAGTGAAGAAGAACATCACAAGTAAGGTCACTATCATATGAAGCCGACTGGGATGACACACTGACCTTTAAATACACTAATTTGTGAGTCACAGTTTGGAACCGTTTATGGTTAATTGGTCAATATTAGCCGTGACATGCATTGTAGATTGTATGAAAGAATTCTTCATGTAATCCTATTTTTATAATATTATGAACGAACATTTTATTTATAAAAATTCCCCAGCAATTTATATATGCATATAAATGCATATATAAATTATATTGCATTATATTATATTAATTATATTGTAATTATATTGTATGTTTGCATGTATACCTACATGTGTGTTCGGGTAAAATATCAATATGTTCGATGTTCGATCAATTTATAAATTAAGCCTGAGACACTCTCTCAGAGAGAAATTTAAGGAAATTAATGTAATGACTGTGCCTTCTCAGTATATTTTTGAAAATCTTTTATATACCCATAAAAATATAAGATTGTATAAAAAATACAGTGATATCCATAAGATAAACACTAGGAACAAACACAAATTTGTAGTACCTACAACAAGGCTCAAGAAAATAGGTAGCTCGTTCAGATGTCAATGTATACGCTTTTACAATAAACTCCCAAGCCACGTACAAGATCTAAGCCTTAATAAATTCAAATCATTCATTAAACGTAAGTTGTGCCAGAAAGCGTTTTATACCATTAAAGATTACGTTGAGGACAAAAAGGCCTGGGATTAAGCTGCTCCAATTTTTATTTTTTATTTTTTTTACAGTCAGAAATTTGGTTTTTAATATTTTTTTTTTTTTTTTCTCATTCATTTGTACCACTATATGAATATTTACTTTGTGAAGTATAATATATACATATTTTTTTAAATATATTATTGTGAACGTGAGGACTATGTGGATCATATATTTTTTTTTTTTTTTTCTCAGTAATTATTAATGATAATCTGGCAATTTGAGTACTTTATGTGGCCTACCCAAATGTCCTTTCTTTGGTATTGATCGTCGAGTCGTTGAACTCCTTAAGTTCTGAGTTGAGCTACACGATTACTGACAAATGCGTGCACTGACTGGACAGGTCCACTCAAATCTGTATAATACTTTCCTCAAAAGACCATTCGAGACACAAATCTACATGGTCCTTCAATGATCTGACCAAGACTATTTCTGGGTTTTATATACACATTGACATTAATGAATTTTATATATACAATGACATGAGTATTTACTTTTTAAAGTATTATATTGTTTTAATAATTGTGAATGTGAAGACTATGTGGGTCATTCCTTTTATTTTATTATTTAGTTTTTATCACGGTCTGGCAGCTTGAGTAATTTATGCGGCCTACCCAAACGTCCTTTCTTTGGTATTGTTCGTCGAATCGTTGAGCTCCTTAAACCCTGAGTTGAGCTGCACGGTCACTGACAAATGCGTGCACTGACTGGACAGGTCCTCTCAATCTGTGTGGTTCTTTCCTCAAAAGACCATCTCAGACACCAATCTACATGATCTTCACATGATCTGACCAAGATTATGTCTGGACTTTAAAAGAGACTGTGACCTCTGAGTTTGTTTCGGCCTTTCTTCTCGGAGTAGTCAGATAGGAAACGCCGACCTCATCTAGTTTAAAAAATATGATTGACGTGTAAAAGTGTTTTGTCCAAACCCACTTACAGAAATAAAATCATTTATCATTTATCATTAATATATGTATAAATTGCTGGGGAATTTTTGTTGTTATAAAACATTTTCATTGTATTGTTTACCTATTTTAAAACTCATAAGATGTTATGCGGTGTCATGACATCATCTGTCTTAAAAATATTGTTATAGGGTAATATATTTTGTTTTTATTGGTATTATAAAAAAAAATTTGCTCAAAATGAATTCATAGTTTTTAACAATATTTATAATTTTGATATTTCCAGATGTCAGGCCGTGAAGGTGGTAAGAAAAAGCCGCTAAAGGCGCCTAAGAAAGACTCCAAGGATCTCGACGAGGATGACTTAGCTCATAAACAAAAGTTAAAGGAACAGCAAAAAGCATTACAGGTTTGTATCTAAATTTAAAGTTACTAAAGAGACCAGTACTGCATACCAGCCATAATTTTGTTCCCATAACTGTTTGAAGGTCAACATAATATAACGTCACTCACGCCTGCAATCCCCTAAAGGGTTTAGTGGGATTTCACAGCAATCATTCATGTGCATTCAATGATTTATTTGATTATGATGTTTGAGTCGAGGTTTCTGCACGGTTGATGGCAATATGCTCGCCTCCTATTTTATGGGACATAACTGGCGAAATGTGGGTGAAATACAGGTCACACGCCTCTGCTTAAAAAAAACATGTAAATCTGCATGATTTATTGAGAATGTCATCGCTCATTACATTATTCCTTTGCTCAATAATTTCGTGTAACAGGGTATTATTTCATTTTTCAGGAGGCGAAAGCAAAGGCCTCACAAAAAGGTCCTTTGGCAACTGGAGGCATCAAGAAGTCGGGAAAAAAGTGACACAACTAACTTTGTAATTTAATTATAGGCTATAAATTCTAATGTAAGAATTATTAAAAGATCTTTGTTGTTTTTATTTGATGAATACAGCATAAACCATGGTTGTTCACTACTATCATGTAATTATCGTCACCAAACATCGTCGTACTGCCATAATTTGGCCCATATAAACGTTTCTAACATACATACCAAACTTGTAACATGCCTTTTTTATAAATAAAAAAGCACTTGATAACTAGATTTTAGTTCTTATTTATTAGGCTGTATGAGTTTTGACCTTTGCCTGCATGCTCATTTCCCTCCTTTTTTTCAAAGTTGACATTTCACTTTTATTTTGTTGGGTGTTGTTTTGGTAAAATTAAATTTTACTAGTAAGTACCTATTTTTGAGCAAACTAAGGGGAATTTAATATTTTTTACAAAAGACTGGATAATTTTTTGGATAAAGTGAGTATCTACCTACTTATTACAATGATACACAGGGATAATTGTATCCAGAACAGCAACAATCACGATCAAATAGTTACTCAGAACAACAATCAGGATTGAATACTTTACCTAGGTACTTGATTTCTGATGTGTCAGTAATAGGCATTAAGTTGTTTATAATTACTGCACAATTATTATCTTAATGTAGATCAACGATGTTTGTACTCGGTTCAATACCTATCATTTACCTATGCACATGGTATCGAGTACCTACCTAGAATATTTAGGCTTTGTAAAGTGCCGTCTGTGTTTCCTACTGTTGCCTATAACACAGTCCTAGGGGGGTATTACACTATCATATCCATGATCAAAGATATAATAATCAAATTGTATTAGACATACTTAGTTATTACGGGTAATTTGTGAGCTTCGTAGATATATACCTATATGTCATACGTCTTACGTTATGTCTATTTTACAATTTCATTATATCTATGACTCATAGATAGTGTAATTATTATGATATGCTCCTAAAACCCGATGTGTCATAATAACTCCCGGATACTACACATTGTAAGTTTACGATACCTATTTTATTCATATTTACAATTTTGATGAAACCAGAATTTGTCGTGAGAAAGATGTAGATAATGTAGGTATGTACCTAGCTAGTTTAGCATCGTCACAGTATAAATAACAAACAGTATTATATAAACATAGACAACGACGCACGATTGTGTAACACGTACTGTTACAACAGTATCGAGTGCGCGGTAGTTCCACGGATGCGGAAGGTTTATCTACCGAGCAGCCGTAGGTAATTATTTCAAGGTCACTGCCGAGAATAACGCTGTTACTTATTTATACTGTTACATCGTTGACCGACTGACTATATTAAGTATAATATTTTTTTCTCACGAACGAAGCGACGCGCGATTTACTTGTGGTTGCCAAGTGTACAAACATGCTGTGAATGTGTATGTAAGCGCACGACTCGAGCTCTCGGTACCGTCCGAGACAATGGCGAACTCGAAAGTGCATGTGTGTGTTGTGCTGACGCTACTTGTCTTCACGCCGGATTCAGAGCGTGTTTGTAAACTTAGTTACCGCAAGTAAAAAACGCGTCGCTTCGTCAAATAAAAATACTGTACCTAATAGAAGTCTTATTTTAACAGTAGTCTAGTCCTGTAGGTAGATATGCCCTTGTATATAGTATAACTTGCTGCTGTCCACAACTCCACGTCCTAGCTCGTACCTATTATACGTACAGTAGGTAGATAAACCCTTAGCCTCAAGTATATGCATAGATCCTCAAATAAACTCTTGATATTCCAGCATACAATGAACTTCTTTAAAATTTTCGAATTATTTCTACAAACTCATGGACGCAATAGGGCCTCAGACACGCAAGAGAATAATAATATAACGAGAACCAGAAACACATCTATTGATCAATGTAATTCACAAATAAATGATAATAATTCAGTTAAACCTGAAACAGAATGTAATGTTATGTTAAACAATAATGAAGATGATACTACAAACACCGATTCTTCTGTTACTAGTATTGATGAATTCGGTGTTACTAAGATTTTTCATAATCTTAAAAATGTTGTTCCTATTGAAATCAGTCCTAATGATAATACTTACAAACAACCTAAGGAAAATGAAATAAGTTTCAATGATGATGTGGGTTCTGAAGATGATAGAATTAATAATGCTACTGAAGCAAGTTCAATCGTAAATGGTAAAGAGTATGAAACTGACATAAACCAGAGTAATAATGATCTCACACAAATTCAAGTTAGTAACAAAGCGATGGTTTCAAATGACGCTACTTATAATTCTGAAGCCGATCCTACATTTAATACTATGGATGAAGAAACGATTGAAAACCTTAAAGAATTCGAAGAAGCTTTAAATAATATAGATACAACCGATTTTGGAACAGAGTTAATTAATTTAGACGATTTTATCGAAATATTTGATGAACTGGACGCTGTAAATGAAGATTTGGTTTCTATAAACAGTTCTGTTACAAATAATGAGAATGCAACTTATTGTAAAGAGAATAAAATTACAAATCCTAATAAAAACGAAACCAATTCGAATATAGATGAAAATATCGATATTATTTCAATAAGTTCATCAACTGAAGACGAGAAAAGTCAAAAAGAAGAAATAAAAGACAGTATTTCAATTTGTGCTGTTTCTAATGAACCAGATTCTGATGATGGCTACAACTCATCCGATTTTGAATTCATATCAGAGACTGAGGCTAACATGGCTGGATTTGTAATTAATTACGGTCTTGAAGACTACCAGAACCTATCTCAAGCTAGTTCCGAACCATTAATTCGTTTTTCTGGACAATATTTCGACGGTGAGGGTGAAAAAGAAGCGTCCGATCCAGGCGAAGGCCCTAGTAGACAAAATAGACCAAGAAATGAATTCGAAGACAGGAGTTACAGAAATGATCATCACATTCCTATAGGGGACGATTATTTGGGGTTGTTCCAAGGGATTTACAACCCAATGCTGCCTATGTCGGAGATATATTTCTTAGAAAATAAGTCAGTTAGAGCTTCGGCGATGAACAGCCAATATGATGGGATTGGGTTCGATAAGCAGCTGGCGCTGAGGAGACATCAGCCTGATAGCTCTGAAGATGAATGTGAGTTGTATTTTATATTTGTGTTAGTTTTTGAGGTAGGGCGAAAATCGAAGTACTGATGATAAAGGAGCTGTAAGCTCCATTTCAGAGAAATTATGCACTCTGTGTGGCAGTCGGGTAAAAATAATTAAAAGTTCTTCTTTTCTTCTGGCACGTAACATTACCTATTGATGTTATGTAAGGTTTGCACAAAAAGTCGGGTTCGATTCCTGGCTAAGCAAGCTAAGGGCCATTGTTCTGACATTTCTCCGGTATCCCTTCAAACCGAGATTTGATGCGCCAATCAACGATATAAATCTATGGTTTTTAAATTCTTGCTTTAATATTTTTGTAACACCCTTTAACTAAGCATTTTTTTATTTTAAATGGTTGAGACTATAAGGGCCGAGTCACACCGGAATGGCAGCGGCCGGCGGCGACGCCAGCGGCCCCGGCGACCTCGCGCGACCTCCAGACCCCAAGCGCCTAGTCTCCTCTTGACTAGTTTAAATGGTACGCTCAGTGTTGCGGCGGGGATGAGGAGCGCGCAGTCGCCCGCGGTGCCGCGAGCGGCCTGGCGTCGACGCTGGCAGCCGCGGGCAGAACCACGCGATACTGGTCTTTTAAGTATTTAGATAAATTTAAAAATAATTTCACAATAAAAGTGCTCGCCGCGTCGCTGCCGGCCGCTGCCATTCCGGTGGGATTCGGCCCTTACCTGCCAAAGTTTTTGTAAGTTTCATAAAGATGGGCTATTTTTCAGTCGAAGATGAAGCAAAGGCATCTGCCAAAAAGATCCTCAAAATGTATCCTGGAGAAAACAGAAAGAGAAGGCGACGATATTTATAGATCTTTTTATCCTAGGCACTGTTATGTTTAAATGTAAATTATAGCTTTATATAATTTCGTGTTTTATTTAGTTCTGCAATTTAGCTTGTCCTTTGCCCAACTTTAGTTATTAAAGGCTAACTTTACCAGACTAGTCCGTTGTTTTTCCAGAAAAAAATTACCAAGCCAAGCCGTATTGTTTGTTACATATAAGTAAGCACACACCTAAAGGACTATGTATGCCAATAGGCCATCCCCTTGAGATAACCCAGCAGTCTTTCTATCCTCTGGCACCTGTCCTACCGCCGACGAGGAAGCGACTAGCTATCGATTATTCACAATTACAATAGATGTAAGTAGGTTCCGTGTCAGTAAAAGAGATACCAACATGATATTAATAGTTGACTGTTCACTTTGCCGGCGAGAACTCTCCCTCCACTAGCTATCGAAGAAAATACTTGCAGACTCTCGCTTGGTACATACGCATACCAGCAAGTGATTGGGCAGCCATTTTACTTGTCGCACTGGCGTACTCGCTTGTAGCCCAGTGACATAACTATCCCAACTACACTCGCTGCTCGCCAACTCGTTTCTAGTAGGTAGCTCTACTCGCTTTTCTGACAGGTGCCTATATATAATTAGAACAAACGGCAATCACTAATTTACCTGCCAATGCGGAATGGATGACCCGTGTAGATGGTTTAAGGCATTTTGGGTGTCATGGACTCTGGCAGGGCCACCATCAGGGATTATAATTTTGATTACCCAAAAAAAAATTCGTTAATTAGTCGATATTTTTTTTATTAGGTTCACCAACAATTGATTACACTGATACAAACACATAATACATTTAAAAAAGTAAAATAACAGTGCATCAGTTACTTATAGGTAAACACCACATGCTTAAAACAATGAATCAGAAAAATAAGCTAACTTACTTAGTAATAAGCGCTAATGAAGACCAGAAATTTGTCGCCAAATATCAGAATTTGTCGGTCACTGGTTCAAAAGATATAAGGGTTTATAGGTGGCCGATCTGAAGAGAGTCTCCCCAGCAGGGCCACATTTATATCTCAAAAACTAAGGCACCTAGTGAAGATCTGTTTTCTGTGTGCGTCTATCTGGCAGGCCCCAACGAGATTTATCAACAGGTGATAGGTTTACATAAGGACTTTATTTTGTACCTATAGAAAATAAATAAGATATATTTTGTACCTCGACAGTTTTTGATTAAATGACGTTTCTATGAAGTGTCTTGCTAGCGGGCCCCTTATGATTATTTTTATTGTTATTATATTTTCAGATCGCCCAGTAGTGCTCGGAGTTAGAAACTATTATGTACCTTACAAATCCAAAATTTCGACTTTCTGTGAGCTATACTTTAGACGATATTCGTTACTTAGACAAACGTCCAGCCAGCGGGCCCCTTTTTTAAATACTACTCTTTTATATCATACAATAGCATTAGGAGCTTGATACTATTATGTACCTTACAAATCCAAAATTTCAACTGCCTGTGAGCTATACTTTAGAAGATATTCGTTACTTAGACAAACGTCCAGCCAGCGGGCCCCTTTTTTAAATACTACTCTTTTATATCATACAATAGCATTAGGAGCTTGATACTATTATGTACCTTACAAATCCAAAATTTCGACTTTTTGTGAGCTATACTTTAGAAGATATTCGTTATCTAAATAAGTATTCAACCAACAGACCTAGTTAAATTTGCGTTTGCCAAATACAATTATGCCTTTGCTCGTTATGCCCATTGCATTACTAAATAATTTTTATCTTTAAACAGAGTAAAGATTCATCATCTTCCTGTCCCACGTTATTTAAAGACTGCGCTACACTTTTTTCCATTCTTCCATGTCAATGTTCACGCTATCATTTACGCATTAAAGATTATAATTACTATTACATTTTCTCTTTTAATAATTTACATAGCCTCCTACTTAAAAGAACTACTCTTTTTCTTAATCCCAGTTTTGTTGTTATATGTAGCACTATGATGGTGTGATTATGAAAGTAGGTATAATGTTTGAAAACGGGTTTGCTAGCTAGGCACTTATTTTATTAACGAATACCTTATGAAGTTCATACGAAGTTGAAATTTTGGATATGTAAGGTACATAATAGTATCAAGCTCCTTATTCTACTGTATGATATAAAAGAATAGTATTTAGAAAAAAAAACACTGGCTGGACGTTTGTCTAAGTAACGAATATCTTCTACAGTATTGCTCACAGGAACGACGAAATTTTGGATTTATAAGGTACATAATAGTATCAAGCTCCTAATGCTATTGGATTATATAAAAGAGTAGTATTTAAAAAAGGGGCCCGCTGGCTGGACGTTTGTCTAAGTAACGAATATCGTCTAAAGTATAGCTCAAAGAAAGTCGAAATTTTGGATTTGTAAGGTACATAATAGTTTCTAACTCCGAGCACTACTGGGCGATCTGAAATTATAATAACAATAAAAATAATCATAAGGGGCCCGCTAGCAAGACACTTCATAGAAACGTCATTTAATCAAAAACTGTCGAGGTACAAAATATATCTTATTTATTTTCTATAGGTACAAAATAAAGTCCTTATGTAAACCTATCACCTGTTGATAAATCTCGTTGGGGCCTGCCAGATAGACTCACACCTGTTTTCTCCCATATTTTGTCGTTAATTAGTCGAAATTTGTCGCCTAATATCAGAATTTGTTGATCACTGGTTCAAAAGATATACCTAAGGGTTTATTTTTTCTTGGCAATTTTTCGTGAACTCTTCGATCTAGCTCTTGGACTATACCTTACTAATTTAACTCATTATATGTCCTAAACTAAGACCCGATTAAATCTGTGACTTGGCGTCAAATTGCGACTAATTGGCGACAAAATATGGGAGAAAACACATCTTCGCTAGGTGTCCTAGTTTTTGGGATATAAATGTGGCCCTGCTGAGGAGACTCTCTCCAGATAGGCCACCTATAAACCCTTATATCTTTTGAACCAGTGACCGACAAATTCTGATATTTGGCGACAAATTTCGACTAATTAGCGACAATTTTTTTGTGTAATCAAAATCCCTGATGGTGGCCCTGCCAGAGTCAATGACACGCATTTTGGGCTAAATTCTGCTTCTTTTACACACCCTTGGGCAAGCGTGCAGATCAGGTGAGATAGTGCAGGTTTAACGAAGAAATCTAGAAGTTTCAGCTTTTACCAAATAAAACCAAAGATTCATATAAGTAGGTATGTTTATTGTAAGTATTTACAATGTAAATTATAACTAACATTTATCTCTATTATAAGTCTAATACAATAAAAAATGTACTTTAACCATAAAGATTGTTTCGAAGAGATGAAGTTGACAAAAGAAAACTTTTTGATAAACTTCCATAAACCTACATGCTTTTAAACGTTCCCAAACTGTGCTGAATTACTATTGACCATTTATAGGCACAATTTTCTTAAAACCAAACTAGTATTTCTACTTTTAATCACCCAGTAAACATGATATTTCTTGCAAAAGCTATGCACAACCTAGCAGTACTTTATTTACATAGTTTTCATTTCAATCAAGAAACGAACATAATGAGCCATACTAATACTTAATTTTCTCAAAAAGGAAATTAACAAATGACTGCGGTAGTTCCGTAATTCACTCACAATCCCAATGTCATTCATTTAGAATATTCAACAATATTCATATCGTTATTTACCAGCTGAGGAATTTTACTAACATGAAGCAATTTCGTGCATAGGTGACCATTCATGACATTATCGAGACTCCTCCGTGCCTCGGAAAGCACGTTAAGCCGTTGGTCCCGGCTGTCATTCGTAGATCTTTGACAGTCGTTACTGTAATCAGAAGCCCGAAAGTCTGACACCCAGTCCTGCCAAGGGGAATCGTGTTACCCAGTAACTAGGTTGTGGAGGTCAGCCGATAGGCAGTCGCTTCATGTAAAATACTGGTATTCAACTGCATCCGGTTGGTTTGAAAGCCGACCCCAACTTTGTTGGGAAAAGGCTAGGCAGATTGATTGAAGCAATGGATTGCCAATTTCCTTCAAATCCTTTCGGATTAAAAGTGTGTTACGCAACTAGGGCGATGGTAAGTTATTCAAAATAAGGCATTTTACTAATAGATTTAGGGCTTATTTCACGATGTCAAATACGTAAAAAAATGGAACAGAATTTGTAGGATATTATCTGCCAAGTAAGTTAACTAGAACCTAATCGTAGTAGTGAAACAAGCCCGTAGTGCAAAACTAAGCAATACAATAAATATAATTGATAAAATAAGCAAATAAAGGACCTTATACTCATATTTACTTCGAAAAAGGCCGCAGATTCATAATAATTATGTAATCATTTTCGAAAGGCTTATGCCATAACAACATGGTATTAGTTTTGCCAAGAAATTACATACAAGCTTCCGCCAGTGGCTCGGCTTGCGTGATATCTTTAAAAATGAATGCCTATGTTACTCAGTGATAATATAGCATTCTACTGGTGTAAGAATTTTTCAAATCGGTCCAGTGGTTTTTGTTCTTTAATTACAAAAAAAATCTCGTAGATAAGCTGTTTTTAACAATTTTGATATGATTCAATTTACCGATGAATTCTAGAATTTTTATAATCGAAAGAACAAAATACATTTTCTAGACTAAGCACAATCGTTTTGATATAGTTAATCATTTAAAAAATACGCATGGAAGCTGGGAACGAAAAATCTTCTATAAAAAAATTTTATACATAACTTATGTATCATAAATGTTTTAAAGATTCGCTTTGGAAACTTTAAGGGCGTCTTCATACATGTCATAATAATCTATGGTTATCTCAAATATTTCATAGAAACTGGTTTACGTTAAATTTTTTACATAAAAACTAGCGGATTCACCGCTTCCTCTTTGTGGATGCATTTTATATTGTATTTGAAAAACTACAATCTTTAGAAGAATTTCAAATGAGTAAAAACAATTTAGTGAGTAAATAATATGATCTACACTCCATTAGTTTAGGTAATTAAAGGTAAACAAATCGTAAAAAGTTTTTTATAGATGAAACTTTCTTGTTTAAAAATTTTAACTTATAATCAAAATAAATTTAATTTTGATTTTTAGGACATTACCCTCTTTTTTAATAATAATACTATAATATATCTGTCTATTCTAAATACCCCAAAAAGACAGGTTCACAAAACGTCAACGAATAACCACGTAACGTACGTAACGTTGCCAGATGTCCAACTGTGACGTAGCATGATATCTGAAGTGACAGGTATTACGTTTAGTCGGGTAGTTGACAGCTCTCTCTTCACGTGGTTTTTTTGTTTACCTTTAGTTAACTACCGAAACAAACGGAGTATAAGTCCAAACTCCGGAAAATCAATTTACTTTAACTTACTGTCAATTCTATTGCTCACCGATTTTGGTCAACCAGTCACAACAGCAAACATGATATTTGACACAAGATTTACTGATCTAAGACTGGTCACACTAGACGCGAATCCCGAGCGGGACCCAGGAAGCGACTGTGCGCGAAGTTTTTCTTAATGATTATGAAATCACGCGGCTATTCACGCCAGTTTGAACGGATTTCGTCCTGCATCCTGTGCGGGATTCGCCTCAGTTTGGCCAGAGCTTCAAGACTTGATCAGACTTTCAGAAACCGTGGGGTAAGTAAACTTCTGACTATAGAGGCAAAAAGTTTAGCATAATATTATAGATATTATGTTAGAATATGATGAAAATATGAGATCGAGCAATGAGGAAACACTAAAAAATAACTGTGAAGTTAGGTCAATTTTCCAGTTTGCAAAGCCCGCTAATGCATTTAGCATTGTTCAAAAGCTATTAACAGTTTAGAAAATTAGAATAAACCTACTCTATATTCTACAGTACCCGACCGAAAATATTTATTAATTTATCTCTCCCTTATAACTATCGTTACAGGTTCATCACATAATGCGATAGTGCGGTCTCATAAAATTATACTGTCTTTATATAATAACATTATTTCCTATAGTTTGACTTACGAATGCGCCGCGAGGCGGGGGACAGCGTTAACGAATAAGCAGGGGGCGAGACGCCGCGCGCCGTGAGCGTTGACGAATGAGCGGCCTGCACTGCCCCCCGTCTCGCCGAGCATATACCTAAGACGCGAAACAGCGGTCCCGGTCAAACTATATTTAAAACAACTCGATCTTTTTTTAAAGTTCAGCTTTGTAAAGTCAAGACTGCCACTCATACCTGTGTGATAGTGTCTTATTTTAACGACCGGGTACTGTGCATTCGTTTCTGAAGGCTTTTTTTGATCAAATTTTTAGCATAGCCTTTATTGCCCGATCTTAAACCACCTTACATAGTAGATATTGCAATAAAATTTAACATAACATAACGCATGTATTTCCCGATGGGTTATGCAGAGGAATGCACCCACATTTCGCCAATTTTGTTACATGTATTTATTAAAATATATTATTTTTCTAATACAACATAGAAATGCACCCACAGCACATAACAAGACCGCGCCGCGCGGCCGTTCATATAAAAATAAAATCCAATATTTGTTTTATAAAACAAGATTGTTTAAAATTTTGACTTTCGCTTAGCAGGTGACCTTGGCGGCGGGGGTTCAGTCTTCTTGCTCTGTAAATAATTATAATTTTGTCAATACAAAATTATTTAAACATAATTATAAAGGTAGCATTTGGTGCCCAGACGCAGAAATCGGAGGACAGCTTCAGTAAAAAAAAAAACAATAAATTCTTAAAACAATTCATGGCAAACAAAAGTTGAGACACGTTTCCTAAACATTTTTTCCCGTAACATGAAATATTGCAAGAAACACATGTTGTTAGTAACAAATTTCACGCAACATTTATGTTGGTGAAACGACTAATTGTCAGCACAACGTTCCATGTTGACAAAAACATGTTTCTAAAACAATGTTGCAAGTTATGTTTACCATGAAGGCTTTAGCTGCCGCGCGGAAAGTGCCGAGCTAACGGGTTAGTTGCCAACACAATTTATAAATAAAAAATAAAGCTGCAGCAGTATCGGTGTCGTCTGCCGTTTGCCGTAGGGCACCCAATGCTATCTAAGTTATATCCACAGAGTTTTGTGTCAGGGCCTTTCGGCCTCCGGGCAGTATATCCGATATGAATGAACATGTAAGACGTCCAATATGGAGCACTGACAGACAGCTTCTGATTTCATTCTGACAGGTGACGCCCGCGAAATTCAAAATATCTTTGCAAAAAACGTAAGTAATTTTGAATTTCGCGGGCGTCACCTTGAGTAATGCTTTAGTAGAGTTTGACATGTTCTTAACTTCAAATTCTCAACTCAGAAACCGCGCCTGAGTCCGAATAGCCCAGACCCTGATGTCTATGCAAAAAAAAAAATTTGCACATTTATGTATAACGCAACTCGGGTTAACAGCGGAAATTGTTAAAAGTAAGTTGTATCATATTGGGTATTGTTTATCATTCTTAAATAGTAATGCTTAAAGATACGCAAAACTATGTTAATTAGGAAAGAACACTCAAAAATATAAGGACGAACAGATTGTTCAAAATGATCAGAACAACGAAATTAATTCATATTTACTTTTCTCAATTGGATATTTATTATGTAATTCTTATCAGAATCGCCGTTGCGCATGCTACTTGTACTGTGTTTATTATGTTTATTTTTCTTTATTATTTTAAAACAGTATATTTGTCCCTATGTTTTGACGCTGTCTGTACAGTACTAAGGGCGGATTTCACCAATGACTTAGGTGTGCTGATCGCGGTCATAGTCATTAGTGAGATTCGCCCTAAATTGACGAAATCGTTGCATGCCACTAAGCAAGCTTTATTGGCGACTATTTTCTATTAAGACGTTAGTTTACTTTTGTGTTAGGTTACAAATAATACATATGTATAAAATGTTAGTGATTATGTCTTAATTATTTTATTTATAAACTACTCGCCTAAATACCCATAATCAGGGTAAACAAAAGTTGCACACCATTGTCGCAGCAACATGTTACTGGCAACAATGCATGCAATAGATTATATAAAACATCTGTCCAGTAACACAAAATCGTGTTGCTGCAACAACAATGTGCGACAGTAGTTTCCTGTATCTCCGAAAGGTTGCGCCCTTTTTTTGGTGCAAAAATTTATGCAAATCTCGCATTGTATAGGATTTCCTTTCAATGCGAGGTCAGCTTATACTGGAAATGTATAGCTTAATGTATAGCCGTGTGTACACACCTAGATTTCGACACATAAGTCCCATGTAATAACGTGTGTAGCCTATAGCCATTTAAGTGAAGGGTGGGCATTTTGGGGACTGTCTATGTAATTTTGACGTTCAAAAAGTGTTGATTCTCAGCCTAGTTTGATTAAATGTTTTTTTTTATTTAGTCGGTTACGGATCTTAGAAGCCATAATCCTAATACATAATATGATCTTAAAGACAACTTTTAATGTCTAAAATAACTCAGTTTTATACCAAATTCGATTCGTATTTTACTTTAAGTTTAATTTTAGAGTTCTACCCATTCGTTATAGGATTTCCAAGATGCTAATAACAATAAATTTAAAAAATCGAATACTCAGTGCTACTTAAAGTAACCCTTAGTCTTTTTTAAAGGCCATTTTTATTTGAGATCAAATTATCTCATCCACGCTCATAATCAGACTAGGTATATCTCTAATCCTGCCAGGGTTGCGAGTTTGTCCGAAAGGGATATCGCGGCCACGGCACACAGGCAACGGTAGTAACACGGGTGGGTTTTAGTCAGTAAAAGTCTGACACGCCCTCCCGCTCCGCCCAGGACGGGAGAAGTTATTTGATAATTTCCGACACTAAAATGAAAAATAAAAAAAAAAGTTATATCTCTAATGTCATGAGAGTAATATAATAATAGTGTCTGTCCCTACTGCCTTTCGGTGAGAGTGACTGGGCTCTTAAATCGTGGTAATTTTGTTTACCAAACTGTGCTTTTATTGCCTAAAAAGGTACCTATTATGCTTTGAAATATTGAAAACAGTTTTAGAAATAAGTATAGCCTGTTATTTTATAATATTTTTATAATCACATATTTTTAACTAGCAACATTATTTTTGTGCATGCTAGCAACACTAACCTAACTAACGTCAATTGAAAATTATAATTATATTGCTATGATTATCAGTAAAATTAATAATTATCCTCCCTAACGATTGATCAAAAAATGTAAAAATAAATCTTGTTTTGAATAATACAATTTCAGTGTGCGTAGAAATCAGGACCTCAGTTATGAGATAGGCTATCATGATTATGTTGCAGAAAGAAATAGTGCTATTTGTCAAGAATAGCTTTGTCTCTCTCTCACACTGAAACAATTATGGCAATAAGACTCCATATCACGAACACAAACAACATCAAAATGTCATCATCATCATGTTTCATTTGTTTCATAACAAATGAAACATATTAGGATGAAAGCGGCAATTTGATTTTTTTTACAACTTCTACGTCACCGTTGTATGTTGATCAAAATATGATTCGCTACGATTAAAATGTGAGCGAGCATCATGTTACGCGTATGTGGATTGACATAAATTTCTAATTACAATTATGACATATGCGCAATGAAAGCTATGACTATTATTTATTAAATTTTTTGTTATGTTACTGTGTAAAATATATATAACTTATTATTACTGTGTAGTAACTTCATAAGAATTCTATCTATAATAGTATCTACAGATTTGCTCCTACAAAATGCAAAACTTAATCGATCATCACAATCGATTTATCAATAGTGAAAATCGATTATCGCGAACAAATCTATAGGGACTTATCATGCTAAACTATTCGAGAGGTTTAGCCTGAATCTTCTCTAGACAAGCTACTAATATCAAGCTGTAAATCCAAATCCAAAAAGCGGCATGTAAGAAATGTTTAGAGAAAAAAATAATTAGCTAAACTAAATTCGAGAATGCATTACTTAAAAAATTGGGTACTTGACTACTTTTTAAATACTTCGTGCATAGAAAAAATCTATTAAAAAACTTTTCTGACCCTTTCCGCGATAGAATTGTTTTGTCTATAGTAACATCATCATATTACATGGATTCGTCGCCTTCTAATCTGTAAAAATGAAATTCTTTTTTTAACTTTTTGCTGTACATTTTTTTCATGCTTTTGCTTTTTTTACCAAATAGAATGTCATTTTTTTAACAGTGATCTTTATGAGAGCTATGTCAACCGTTAGAAGAAAAACATAACCCTCCCTTTTGGTTTCGCCGTAGTTTTATGGATAGAAAGTTAGAAAATGTATTTTTTTTATTATTAAAAGCATGCCTAAGCCTCAATTTAGGTAGTTAATTGACTCAGGCGTGACTTTGCGGAAATCCATTATAAAATACAATAGACGACGTATATTTAGTAACCTAATCCGCTTAACTGTTCTTAAAGAGTCGTAGAAATCGACACGTGTTTCGTCGAGAGCAGTGTGCACACTGTTCTCGACGTTTGATGTGTCAACACGTCGGGTCCGGGTTCGCAATTAGTCAATCGTCATCCTGAGGATGCCTCGCGGAGAGGTGAAACACGTGTCGATTTCTTACAGGGTTCTTTATGACTCTTTAAGAACAGTTAAGCGGATTAGGTTACTAAATATACTTCGTCTATTGTATTTCTCAATTTAGGTTAAAAATATGTTATAACCACTTTTAAGACATTTGGAAACTCTAGATGGATTTGTAACATCACATCCTTGTAACGACTGGCAGACAGGCTGTCAAAGTGACCCCAGTAAAAAAAAACATCCTGTTTAAGTACTAGTTTAAGCAATTTTGAAATTTTTACTATCACTACCAAGATTAGCGTATTTTATGCATGCATGCAAAAAATTATGACTTTGGTTTGACTTTGATTTTCACTTTGAGGATTGATTTTAATTTGACTTTGCCTTTCACTTTGAGGATTGGAGCCAGCGAAATTATTGCGAGGTGGAAATGAGAGACTTAAGATATAGTTCAAGAAACTGGGATAAATGAATTGCCCAAAGGCCGGACATACCTACGCTATACTAAAGGCAGCACAACGCGATTTCAGTGAAAGAAAAATATAAATTAGGCACTATTGTAAACTCGCCTTTTAAGGTCACCATATTTGGTTAGACATACATATTCGAAAAAAAAGCTGTGTAGAAGTTATGTTCATTACTTACTAGACCATTTCAGACACTAATCTACATGGTCCTCACATGATCTGACCAAGATTATGTCTGGACTTTAAAAGAGACTGTGATCTCTGAGTTTCTGAGTTCTCTTCTCAGAGTAGTCAGATAGGAAATGTCGACTCCATATAGCTTATTCTTTTACTTTTTTTTGTGTTACATTCATTCTAAAGTTACACAATAACATCGCGTCTCTTAAGGCAGTGGTGTGCGGTTTCTACGTATAGTACACCCGCTTTCTCCAGTAACGTTTGCTAACTTGTTGTGTGGTTACGCTAAGGTTGTATACTAGAAATTGATGATTACGATAATACCGGCCATTATATCACCCTTCATTTTGTATTTCCTTCATTAGGTGTGCAATATAGGAGCATTCTTTACCTAACTTCTAAATCAAAATAGTCAAGTACCCAATATTAAAAGGAACCATTTTAAATGCTTCCCGGAAATGTACAAATTTTACTACCAAAAAGAAAAGAAAAAATTTCACCAAAAATGGTTGGGTTAGGTTATAATTTTATATTGGTGAGCGTTATCAAGTTTTACCAAGGGGCCTGGTTGGAGATAGGCAGTCCCTCCATGTAAAATACTGGTATTCAACAGCATCCGGTTAGACTGGAACCCGACCCGACATAGTTGGGAAGAGGCTAATCTGCGTGCGCAATTTATTTGCAAAACATGTAAAACAAACACGTGTTTTCGACTTAGACAAACATCAACTTTATGCAGTTGTAAATAAAGTTGATTTTAGATCGACTACTATTGTTGAAAGTCATAAAAAATATAAAGTTGTAGCGCAAACTGAACCTTATGTGTAGGCATTACAGTTGTTTTTCCTAAAACTCGTGTTTGTTTACATGTTTGGCAAATGAATTGCGAATGCAGATTAGGTAGATGATTATGCTTTTTTGTTGTAAAATAGGTACATTTCAGGTAAGCGTTTGAATAGCATCCGAACTAAAACAGCTGACAAGAACTAACCTCTCTCGACCGTTTCGCTCTCGGCTCTCCGACATCTTCCTTTTCTTTAACTTTCTCCACTTTCTCCGCTTCATTCTCTACAACCTTCTCTTCTTCATCCTTCTCCACGTCTCCATTTTCTTCTTTCTCGGATTCTTTATCTTCTGGTGGACTTTCTGTCTCTTTTTCAGGTTCTGGTGTTTTTTCTGGTGTTTTTTCTCGGTTCTCGTCAACTTGTTCTGGCATTTCCTCGTCAGGTTTCGTCGCTTCTGATTCTTCTGTCGTTGCCTCTGGTAGGTTTTCTTCTGTAGTTTCTTTCTCCTTCTCTTCTTGTTGTAGTTTTCTAGAGGATTGCCGTTTGACTGGCGGTTTCGATGTGCTGTTCGCTTCTTTCTTTTCCTTCTTTGATTTTGCTGTGGATAGGTTTTTATGTTAGCAAAATGTTTGATACTGCGAATGAAGTTATACATACAGGGTGGCAGGGACATCGACGCGAAGCCGGCTACCATGGATTCAGTACATGATTCTGAACCCTCCTGCGTTGAAATTTTTCGTCGGTTAATAAAAAAACAAAACAGCTGCTCCATATATTTTGACCGCGTAGGTATTGCACTTTTTCATGAAACAGCAGATTTTTTTTTTTTTATAAGTGACGAAAAATTCAGAATCATGTACTGAATCCATGGTAGCCGGCTTCGCGTCGACGTCCCTGACACCCCGTATACTGTTTTAGGAACTTTTTGAATAGGAAATTGAAATACTAAAGCATAATGTTTACACTTAGATGTTTTTAGGGTTATAGGATCACTTTGTTGTCCGTCTGTCTGTCTGTCAAGACCCTTTTTCTCAGGAAAGAGTGGAGGTATCAAGCTGAAATTCATATCAAATACCCAGGTCTACTGTCCCTTGGAGCTGTGAAAAAATAAAACTTCTAAGCCAACGCAATCAAAAGATACAGCCGTTTATGCTGCAAATTTTCGACACTCGCAAGGGAATCAAAACCTACAGGGAACCCCGAACTCAGAATCTTGAAATTTGGTACGAACCAACGTCTTATAGCACAGATAAAGGAAAAACTGCGAAAAGCATAAATTTTTAGTTACTTACATCATATAATAAAAAAATATTTTAAGTACGGAACCCTCGGTGCGCGAGTCCGACTCGCACTTGGTCGGTTTTTTATAGTTCCTTACAATGCCTTGTCCAAGGCACACACACTATATTGTTTCAAAGAACGTTTGGGAGTACATAATTATCAGGGATATGTAGAACAATCTTTTTGTATCAAAGTATTATTTGGTATAAAACAAGCACAGGCCAAGCCCACAGGTCCGTAGGTGTTCACAGCCGCCTATGGACTACCTATTTTGCAATACCAGAGCTATCACAGATAGGTTTCCATCCCAGTGACAAACCTGAAATGTTCTTCATACTTTTCTTTCATTCAGCCTTATCTCGTAAATATTTTTTTAGGTTTTCATAGGGTACTAAGACTATAGTTTGACGATGACGAATAAGCACCGGGACAGCGTGAGCGTTGACGAATGAGCGGCCTGCATTGGCCGTCTTGCCGCGCACACCTCAGGCACGGAACAGCGGTACCGGTCAAACTAGAGCAGCACAGAGCTGGATCTATTTTAACTGCAATCGGTAGCTCGTTGAAATTTTCCCAGGTTACGTTTTACTAGGCTACTACTACTACCTCATCTCATACAGAGAAAGCACGAGCATTGATCACCACGCTTGCTCAAGAAGACGGGTTGGTGATTTCAGACTTTTACCTTATAAGTCCAGGATTCCTCACGAGAAATAAACTCAGAAAGTATTTATAAACTGAAAAATATATAACCTGGTGTAGATTTCTTCTTGGCTTTTTCTGTTGTATCTTCTGCTTCCGGTTGTGTCAGTTCGAGCTGTTCCGCTTCATTCGCAGCGGCGACAGCCTCTTTCATGTCATGCGAAGTGGGGACTGACATCTCTGAAATATTTGGAATTAGACCATAACTTTACGCTTGTATTCCCTGAACTGAAGGAGTAGATAGAGGACACCGAATCAATAAAATAGACAGAAAAACAATATAAACAAACTTTATTTAGGCGTAGGCAGATTCTGACAATAGTACACCCTGATGTCAGCATGTCGGCCTAATTCGTTAACCTGCTAAGTCCATTTTGACATAGTCTACAGGACGAAGAAAATTCGGAATAATATTTTATTAATTTAGCAATCAAAATTCTGAAAATCCCGTTGGTTTCTATAATTTTTCTTGATATTTTAACAACATATGTAGCAGCATAACTTATACACATTTTATAAAATTTTGGAAAATAATTTATTTAGCAGTTTGTCCAGGTGAAGTTTCAATTTGCTTGAGGACTTAAGGAGTTTTTTATTTAAATTTAGTAAGGTGTATAGATTCATTAATTGTGCAGTAAAACGAATTCAATCAGTACCTAATGAAAATATTTATTATTAAAAATTAAAAAATCAGTCTTCTTTAATAGGAAACAGGGTTAAAATATCTAAGATAGACTCTTTTCATAAACAATCTGTAATAGTTTTAATAATACGTTATTGTGTTGGTTTTGTGGTATTACGTACAACACGTGATACTTCGATCAATAATGCACTAGATTACCGATAAGCACTTCAAAAACGGAACGAAAAATAAGAGCACAGATTCGGTTGTGGTCTTATTTCAAATTAGTATGGTCCAATCATAGCCAACGTTAAGACGTCAAAATGCCGCAGTACGCGTTCAAAAAAAATGTAAATAACCACCGTAACACCAACATTTTGGAAGGAATATTTTTTTTTTCGGTAAGTTTATTATCAGTAATTGTTTTTCATAAAACAAAAACAGAAACGGCTTGGTACGTGACGATGGGAAGAGACCAGACGGCATGACGTTGTTGCCTTGGAAGGTGGGTAGGCCTCTGGTGTGGGACGCGACCTGTGTCGACACCCTTGCACCATCTCATGTTCCTAGCACGGCGGGCTGTGCTGGCGCCGCTGCAGCGGCTGCTGAGACCCTCAAGCGGCGCAAATACTGTAACCTTATGGGTAACTACAGTTTTGAGCCGTTTGGGGTCGAAACGCTCGGGTCGTGGGGTCCGAGTGCGCGTCTCCTTTTTAAGGAAATTTCTCGCCGACTTGTCGACACTTCACGCGACCAGAGGGCTGGCTCGTTCTTTGGCCAAAGAATTAGCATTGCCATTCAACGTGGCAATGCTGCCAGTCTTCTGGGCACGTTTCCGGATGACAGCGATGCGGACGAATACTTCGACGCCTAAGTGTACTTTTGTTTTTTGTATCTATTTGTATAGTTAGATTTATTTAGTACATAGTTATTCATATGATTTAATAATATTTGTTTAAATAAAAATAAAAAAAAACAGAATTAAATAGTAAATATAAATCAATTAGCAAATATTATGATTGTTTGACCAATGTTTGTGACAACTACCAACTATTGTAACAAACATCGACTGTTCTGGAACAGGGAATGCATGGTGTAGTATTGTTATTTTATATTTTATTTCTGGTTGTAGATTTCCTACCCATTTCGCTGTGTAGAATGGGTATCTACTGTCGCGAAAGAAAGAGAAAAAGAAATATATAAGCCTTATAAAAATTCGACAATTTGTTCCATAACTGGACATAACTGGAAACACGCAAAGGGGTAGATTACTAAAAACAGTACAACAGTAACAATAAATATTTTTGAACTTATATAAAATTGACTTTTTATTTTCAAGCGACTTGACATTATATTTGTTTCTTCGACGACAGAAAGATTTAATTTTGCCATTGTAATTAAATATTTGTTTCTCCGACGACAGAAAGATTTAATTTTGCCATTGTAATTAAATATTTGTATCTCCGACGACAGAAATATTTAATTTTGCCATTGTAATTAAACTTTATGTTTGAGTGTCATGGATTATAATAAACTGAATTTGTTAGTATAATATTTTTTTTCTGTATGTCATAGAAATATAAACTCATTTCGACTCCACTCATTCCTTGTCCAAGCGGCGAGCCTCTGTTATAAATTTTTATTGCTTTTATTAGCACTTTGTAATTCAAACTTTAAAACAAGCGTGTATGGTTGAATTTGTTTTGATGTATGTTTGACTTTATTGTTTTTTGTACATAGCTTTGTGAATACAACTTTAAGCATTGCATTTAAGGTTGAATTTACATTAATGTATATTTATTTAAAATAGAAGTACGTAAACACAATTGGCGACAGTTTTAAGAGAACTTTTGTATGGGATAGTGTATCTAGTGCATTATTGATCGAAGACGTAATACTATAAAACCGAAACCGGAACGTTGTCAAACATAAAACCTGACACTGACCTGCAAAATGCAAAAAACTAAAGAAAATTAGAATTTCGCGGGCTACCTTGACGCTTTCGCCTTAAATATTTTTTTCCACCTTTCTCGAGACCTAGAGTCTAGACGTCGCAAGCGCGACTGCTAAGCAAGAGGCCCTACCCCCAGGTTTACCTGAATTTCGCGGGTTACCTTAGCGCATGCCCCTTAAATACTTTCTTTTAAATAATTTTATGAAAATTTGGTGCGTATTTTATTAGCTTTTTCAATCATCTTTGCAGTGATCGATTTGTTATTTGGCTGCCATTTACCACACTGGATCTATCTGAATAGTTGCACCCTAAAAGGTTGTTCCTTTAATTAGTAGAGTAGAGTATAAACACTATTTAGCGGTACACTCGATGTCTCGATCTCACATAGAGAAGGCCTGTGACTTAGCAATGGCAACTTTAGAGGCTGATTATGCTATGGTCTGCTCCAAAAGTATTTGATGAAAATGTCAACATATGGATCAGAAAACGAACTTGGGGGGTTAATATCAACTCCATTTTCGTCGATGATTTTTCAATTTCAATTTAACAAAATATATTTTTTTTGGAAAACAGGTGAGTTATAAAATCTTCTAAATACAGATAAATGTGTTACAAATTCCATGAAGTGAGTGATTGCGTATGAATTTAACCTGAACAGGGTTTGTTTACACTCTCATCAAATACTTTAGGAACAAACATTACTTACCGAGTGGCTCATGTATCATCTCTAGTAGCTCATCGGCGCTTATCGTAGATGTGGCTTTCTTGAACTTGAGCACTCTATTCGTGAAGTACTCCCAGAACGATAACCCTTCTAGTGGTGTGAACAGGTCCTGGAACAAAACATTACAAATATAGCACTTAAACGAAAAGTTTCGTAATAATAGTTACTAGATGTCATGGTTCTAAGGTAGCCATCTTGTGTCAAACGCATGGTAATGTGTGTAATGTTTCTTTAATAATAATAATAAATCATTTATTTCGAGCAACAGGACTCATAGTGTCAGTAACAATATACTTACAAACTATGTTAGTAGTACACTTACAAACAAAACAAAACAGAAAACAGATTGTGACATCATTGCTGCAAGGTGACAGGCCCAGCCGAAACCTTGCAGCAGTGGTTCACAAACACACAATCAAGCCTACTTGCAATCATAGACAGGATGCTGTTGGCGCTGCCCCGTACCCCACGGACCAAGGACCTTTTCCGCAACACCGTGTAGAAAGAGTCTACGTGAGCTTCAGCAAACATCCCTGATGCGCTGCAGTATCGGGGCAACCCCATCAGCACCCTGAATGCGTTATTGTATTGGACGCGAAGGGCGCTGTATGATTTTTGAGTATAATGACCCCACAGACTGCAAGTGTAAAAAGACGTGCAGTAAGCAGTAAATATAGTGCGCTTGACCTCATTAGATGCACGCCTGAATCTGCAGGCAATCATATTAGCTCTCACACACAGCGCCCTCCGCTCCCTATCAATATCCTCATCGTCTTTGAGGTCAGTGGTCAATAAGTGACCCAGATATTTAAATTGGTCTACCCTCACAAGGGGCATACCGTTCAACTTCACTGAAGGCACTGCTTCTGGGTATTTACCCCTGGCCCCAAAGACCATGACTACACTTTTTTTTACATTATATGCCAGACCATGTAGTCTGGCATATTGCTCGCAAGTGGCTACGAGTGTCCTTAGCCCGCAGATTGACGCACTCAGCAGCACCATGTCGTCGGCGTAGCTAATGTTATTACAACACACGCCATCAATATGACACCCGACACGCATGCTGCTAAGCGCGTCAATCAGATCATTCACATAAAGGTTGAATAGCGTTGGTGAGCACAACCCCCCTTGCCTCACCCCGCACTCCAACCCATACGGCCTAGACAGGGCACCAGCCCATTTCACACTATTGACTTGGTTTCCATACCAGTATTTTAGAGTATTTGTCACCTCTGGTGGCAAATTTACCTCTTCCATCTTTCTCCATAAAATGTCGTAGGAAACCAAGTCAAAAGCCTTGCTCAAGTCTAGGAAACATGCGTAAACTGGAGTGTGGCGATCCGTGTAGTACTTCACAGTATGCTTCACACTCAATATAGCGCTGTCAGTGGATAATCCAGAACTGAAACCAAATTGGTTATCGTGAACATGTATATGACTGCTAAGTTGAGCGTTAAGCACACTGTCAAACACCTTCGACATGATTGTGGCAAGAGATATTGGCCTGTAATTGTTCTTATCACCCATGTCACCAGTCTTATTTTTGACAATAGGTACCACTGTTGTTTTGATCATATCACTCGGCATATAAGCATGACCCAGACAAAAAGTAAAAAGCATAGCCAACACTCTTGGCAAATGCGGACCAGCACATCGGAGATGCTCAATGCTGAGACCGTCATGACCAGGAGATTTTCCTCGACGCATCGCGTTAATTCTGTTCAAGAGCATTTTAGCTGTTATTTTAACTCCTAGGTCTTTCCGTGGCTCAACATTGAGCGTCGACCTAGATGGGCCTAATGGTGACTGCACACTGAAATGGTCTATAAAAAGGTCAGCTATTTGTCTAGCATCACTCACTAATTATTATTATTATTTATTTAATTATTATTATTTATTTTTATTATTATTATTATTTTATTATTATTAATTAATTTAATTTATTTCTAATGTATATTATGTAAAAATATTAGGTTTCTGCACTCCTTCTCCATATAAACACTTTAACTGTGCCAAATTTCATACTCGTAAAAAGGGGTACAAAGTTTTTGCTTCACGTATTAATATAATAATAATAATAATTCGATGATAAACATTTTTAAATGTAAATAGTTATTGATAATAAAATTATTGGATATATAAATAAATAAATATAAATACAAAACACATACATACACACACACATACACACACACTCACACATATAATTTTTGAATTAACCAGTAAATAAAATGTGGACGGTGGACATCTATGGGTCTAAAATGGTAAATAGTAGTGTTATTGTAATTGTTGTAGTGTTAGTGATGTGAATCAGTGAGTTTGGCCGAGTGGGGGACGTGACGTCACAGGGGGCCGCGACGCCATCTTTCTTTCGGTTAGGATAAGCTTAATCAGCCTATGCGTTCCCACCGCAGGGACACAAGTCTCCTCTCTGTGAGAGGGAGTGGGTCGTAATTCACCACATCAAATTTTTGTCTCTGTGTCCGTTTTATTCAGGGTTGATAATCAAAATAATCGGCTTTATTTGTTTTAAATCGGATTTTTTTGGTTATTGCTGTCACACATGTCTCTAAATGTTTTTTCATTCTCGCTACTAAGCTCATTAATTCCTTCTTACAACGTTTATACACCGCTTTGTTAAACTTGCCGCAAGTGGACTTTTTTTCATCGAAATAAAACCCATACACCATCTTTTTTCCTTCCAGACATTTTGTTGTATTCACTTTCATTAATCAATCACGAATGACCGCGCCAAAGACTAAACGGACGGATTCAGTCACGAGTTTAAACGGAGAATCTCCGAACGGTGTAGTTAAACAGCATTGGACACGTGTGTGCGCGCCGTAGTTTATGTCCCTTGACATATTTTGGCTGATTTGGTAGAAGTAAAAAAGTATTGATTTAAATCATTGATTTTTATAAAAAAATCACTTGATTTAAATCAAGTGATTAAAATCATATCAAACCTGGTTTTATTTCTATGTTAGTTTTAGTTAAATTGTCAGTGTTACCTTCATCTTTTTGTAAACACAGTCGGCTTGCTTCCTGATGCGGTGCGCTTGCTTAGTGAACACGAGCGCCGCGCTCTCTGTGAGCTCCCAAGACGGCGTGTTGCCGACGTAGGCGCGCATGCGTTTGATTGTCTCCAAGCATGTCGGGTGTTTTAGAAGCATTAACGGCTTTATATCTAAACCTGTAAGAATTTATATTTTTACTAGATTAATTAGCGAAGTGCTGAAGCTTTGATTTCCTAGGAAAGCTGTGAATGGTCACATACAAATGGTTAAATACAGAGCGTTTTTAGTTTAATGTCAAAAACTGGTGAAAATTACCGATGTTCATAACGGCCGTATTTTATTTTGCATAGTATAGTATAGTATAGAATCAAGTCTTTTTTTTTTTCTGTAACTGAACAGACAGCTGTGCTGCTGGGGAGTTTGTTGCGCCACTTCTTCCCAGCTAAAGCACTAGGAAGTGGTGAAGGGTGGGCGTTTTGGAGGACTGTCTTATGTAATTTTGACGTTCGAAAAGTGCTGATTCTCAGCCTAGTTTGAATAAATTACTTTTGAATTTTGAATATGAAGACACGGCTCTTCTAGGAAACCGTAGCTTAAGGCTATTTTTGGAACCTGATTTGGACTATAACAAGAATTTTAAAACAAAATTCAAAAGTCATTTATTCAAACTAGTCTGAGAATCAGCACTTTTTGAACGTCAAAATTACATAAGACAGTCCCCCAAAACGCCCACCCTTCACCACTTCCTAGTGCATTAGCTGCAAAAAATTGCCAAATCAGCCCAGCGGTTCTCAACTGATGCGCGTACTAACGAACAGCATTTCATTTTTATTATAGATAGGTAAGGATAAAATCATTTTTTTTTTTGTTAAGTCACTTTCTTTTCGGTCGGGTATCGAACGTCGCCGAAGAAAGCGAATTTGCGTGAAAATAACCCTGTATTTTGTTCCACCAATTGGTTGACAATTATCATAAGGATTAAATCCCTATAAAAACGTTGTATAAATTTTTAGACTGTAATGTGTGGTCATCTTTTGTTTTTACGTGTGTAATATGTATAAGTATGAAGCACTTACCCATTAAATCGTCCAAAAGTTTCAAACACATATCGGTATCTGCCTTTTCCAGAGACAAGCACGTTTTAATTTTAGCATCTAATTCTATCAACTTCATTTCAGTCTTCAGAAATTGTACGCGGGACTTTTTCTCTTCTGTGAAAGAAAAATAAACATATTTAAACAAATGTATGGGACTAAAGGGTAGGCAGGGGTGTATGTCTCGTCGCCCCGCGTTTTCACCCGTATAAGTCTCGATCCCGTGGGAATGTCGGGATAAAAAGTATCCTATGTCCTAACACATGTGCCATCCAAATCCGTTCTGCCGTTTTAACACAACGTAACAAAGAAATAAACAAACTCACTTTCGCATTTATAATATTAGTTAGGATTAGGATGCCGAAGGCAAAATGTAGAATGCGTCGGCATTATGTAAAAGTCCATGAAACCCAATTGATGATTCGAACTCCCGTATCATAGAAAATTCCGCGCCAAATTGAAACAGTTCCATTTTCTACCTGTGGCGCTGCTAATCAAAACGATTAAAATGGCGTCGAGTATTGCCCACTGTGAATTTACCGCATGCGTTTTTTTTTTGACACTCCATACTTCTCCTTCGACGCGTACTTCTATGACATTCCATACTTCACAGGTTTTGCGGTAAAAAAACGCACGGCAGTGCGCGCTAGGCCTAAATATATTTTACGAATCTCAAACGGGAATCGTGAAAAAGGCTTGGACAAAGGAGTTTATTTTGAGGTTATACTCGCAAGTAAAAGATGCTCAAGACTGATGACCATGGCATACAAACGGCGTCGTCCGTTTGTATCATGCCGAATCCTTCAATATATCCAGTGATAGTCTAGTGGTGTGACCGTCCGACCGCCAAGTCATAGGTCTCGAGTTCTAACCCAAGGCACGCACCTCTGACTTTTCGGATTCATGTGCGTATTGTATAATTATCACTTGCTTAAAAAACGGTGAAGGAAAACAAGGCATCTGAAGCCAAGTCAGAGGCCCATGGGCGGCTTTAAAACTCTGACACCAGGTTAGTCAATAACCACACGAAAAGAAAAAGAATATAGCCAAAATAGTTGGGAAAAGGGTTGGCTGAAAATTATTATACTGTAAAGTTACATACCTGTTTCTCTTTCCTTATCGAGGGTCGCTTTCTCTTCGTCTGTGAGGTTAAGATCTGTCACCAGCTGCGCTAGAACCGACTGCGATGTTATGTGACCTTTTTCTGTTGACAAAAATCTTATTTAAATAAAGAAAAGACAGAAAATATGTTTATTTATTTAAACTTTTCACACTCAAAAAGGTACAAAGACGGACTTAATGCCTTAGGAATTCTCTACCAGTCAACCAAGGGTGGTGAAGAGATTAGATGGCAGGTGCTCTGTTTGAGAGGAACAATTTTCTTTAATTTTACTTGGCACATGTCATGGGTCCACACAATTAAAAAGTTTTGACGAAATTCATTATTTTTACCGCTTCCTCTAGAACAAATTTTAGATTTGGAGGCATCTGCTTAAACGCTGTTTTTACAGACGTAGGAGCAGTATCACGAATAAAAAGTAAAGCCCCTAGTTGTAGTTCCATTGTATCTTGCAGAGACACGTGAAAAAAACGAATACGCGTAAATACTGGTTCAATATTACCAGTACTTTCGCGGAGGCTTTACGGAGAGCTCAGGAGCTCCGCGGAGCACACTTTGAGTAATTCTGGTCTAGAGGGAAACTAACTCAATATTGTACCATCAAAGATGTTCATCTGGGGGCCTACTCCCTAAGCGAAATCCGTAGTTTCGGCCGTCGTTACGGGCGCTTCGGCCTCCTTCTCGATTACGGTAAGTCTGTAAGAGAGACGGAGAACGCAGCGCCCGTAACGACGGCCGAAACAACGGTTTGCGCTTAGGGAGTAGGCCCCCTGTTACCGGCCCGGTTCTATAGCCGCCGAGCGCTGCAAGCAAAAATAGTCCTTGCGGTGGTTAGATATGAACTTCTTCTTCGATTGCACATACCTAGCTGCATTTTAAGTGTGACAGCATTCAAAGCAGCCTGCTTATCCCACTGTAGCCTTGTAGATTCGTTTTTGAAGCTGCTAGGTCTTGTCTGGAACAGCTTGATCCCGATATACTGCCCCGAAGGCAGGTAAGCTATTAGAATGTTTTCTTTTTCTGCGTCTTCTGTGAATAGAAATTGTTACGTTATGTGATGGGAAAATATACGGAGTGGCATCCTGGGACATCGACGCGAAAACTGATATCTATGTTGTATGTTATAGGGTTGGTTTCCGCACTTAGTCCGTCAAGTGGACCATTGTGCCTGAGGGGGCCTTGGCGGCCATTTGGTGGTTATTCCAACCAGCCCACCTCCCTCCAGAAGCTAATTAAAGCTCCTGGTCTGTTTAGAACGTTGAAAACTGATATCATGGATGCAGTAACTGATTCTGAATCCTGCTGCGTTGAAATATTTCGTCAATTATTTAAAAAAAAATTGCTGTTCCATAGAAAAATGTATGGAAAAGCTGTTTTTTTTTTTTAAATAACCGAAGAAAAATTTCAACGCAGGATCATGTATCGAATCCATGGTATCAGTTTTCGAGTCGATGTCCCTGCAACCCTGTATGTATATTAATGTAAGAACAAGATTTAAAAAAATACATACTTTGAATTAACAACTTTCTCAGCTCATATAAAGAGGCTGTCACAAGGGTATGAGTGATAGTGACGACGTTCTAGAAAGATGATCATTTTATAACGGTACTGTAAAATACTACGATAATTACAATAATACCAGCCTGTTACTGTCCCACTGCAGGGCAAAGGCCTCCACTCATACACAGAGGGCACGAGAACTCAGAAAGTACATATGAATTGAAAAAGTCACATCAGCATGACAGGCGAGGCCTTAACCACTGGGCCATCACGACACTTTAAATACTACTATTTATTTAAATTTCAAGTTAGCTCAATGTTTTCAATAATTAAGTAACATCACCATAAGATAGAAATTTTGAAAACTGGAGGACCGAGCGGCAAATTTTCGGCTTTGTACAGCTACAAAGCGGATGTTTTTAAACTTTATGTGCCATTAAAATGCTGTGAGTATTATTGGGATTAACAGTACTATCAAAATTTTATTTAACACTAGCACTAGCCCGCGACTTCGTCCGCGTGCCTATAACTTTCCTCAAGAATTGGACTATCCAATGCAAAAGGAATTTTTGATATCCGACTGCTAGTTCCGGAGATTACCCCTTACATACAAACTTACAAACAAATTTTACCTCATTATTATTAAAGTATAGATCACGCTAGTATTCGGCAAAGAGGAAGAAAGATTTGTATGTGAATAGTGAACCAACATTGCCAGTTATTTTATAAGTTCAATATAATAAGGTGCAATCCTAATGCCATAAACCGGTCACAAATGTCGACTCCAGGCACTGAGAATTACCTACTTTATTTGACTAAAATCTACGAAATGATAAACACGAAAATTTATCAATGACATTTTATTTCTATAATTTCTACTTGGGTAAATTTTTCTTCAATATACTGTTTTCTTTAGGATACATATTTATAATTTTCAAACAAGTATCTTTTTCCTCTTCAGTTTGATCGTCAATTAATCCAAAATCCTTCATAAAATCAGAATATTTTGTATTAAAACCTATATCACCAAACTCTGTAGTCATAGCTACAGGCTTAACTTTATCACAGAAATTATTTTTGAATAAATCCAAAAACTCATTTCCTTCTGGTATTCTATAGCCGCCATTTTTAAAACTGTTGCAGTCTAAATTTTTATATGTTTTACTCAAAGAGGTTACAGAGCAAAAATATTGATTTTGAGTCTGAGATAGGTTGTTTATGGTTTCCTGATCAGAATGTGCCTCTAGAGAAAGATTTACAGCAGGAATTATATTATCTTCGTCATCCAACATGTTTAACGAACTTGAGATTATGCTACCGAGTATGTTCGATTTCATTCTCGTTGATTTACTTTTTTGTAGAATATCTGTGTGTAACATCCGTTGTGAGTGTGGTAATCCAGTATTTGATATATTTTCTAACATATTATTACCATTTTCAATTATTTGATGTGTATTAAAACTCCCTATGTTTATCGAATCATCTAAGGTAGGCAATAACTTAGGATAACTCTCGATATTATTAAAATTTTGAGTGAACTGCGACATATTTTTATCAAATCCCGTCACAATATCCATAGTTTGCATAACTTGTGATGTAATGTTTAAACTTTCAGAATTTTGGCTCAGATTAGTCTTGGCTTGGTTGGTTAAGTTGGTCTTGGGTGTTGGCTGCAAATGTTGGTCCAAACCTTGTATATTCCCAGTATTATTTGCATTATGCTCATTATTTGAAGTCTTTTTAACCGGTGGAACGAATTTTTTAGCTTTCACGACTGGTTTTTTACCTTCTTTCTTCAAATTCTTCTGTTTACCGAATGTCGGTACTATTTTAGTTTGGGAAACACTCGGTTCTATATTTTCTTTGTTTGAGTTCGAATCTAAAAATATTTATAAAACATGAATTCATAGCACACGGAAAACATGCGTCGAATGAATAAAATTCAGTTGTTTTTTAAAGTCGGTTTATTACAGTCGATTTTCAATAAGTGCCTGAATCATTTTGCCTACATAACACCACGTTTCCATTTCATGATAAAACATAGAATGCATTTTACCTAATCTAACTAGCGTCCCATAGGAGCAATGGCAACATGTCACAACAAGATCACAACGATAAGCTTGAGATCTCTTTACGTCAAAATTAGCATTAAGGCTTGTGCAGACCAGCGCGACTTGTCGCGCGACGCGACACGAACAATACAATTTCTAAGAAAACTTCACAGTATAACAATAACCGGTGTCGCGTCGCGCGACAAGTCGCGCTGGTCTGCACAAGCCTTTAAACTTTCCATGAATTTACGAAAGTACAATGTCATCATTATTAGATAAGTACGTAATTATACGAATTATAATGTAAAAATTACTTTAATTGTATGCAACATTGTTATAACAGTAAATATTACCTTCACACATTTTAGCATCCTGTGATCCCATATTATTCGCATATGTCTTCAAACAATCTTCTGTAGCGAAATTATCGTCATATTGACTGAATATGTCATCTTTGAAACTAAATTGACTATTTTCATTACTTTTATGGTCCATTCTTGAAATAATTTTAAGAAAAACAAATTATCAGCACACAATTTTTGCAAAGATGATTTGTAATTTTCGCGGTAAAATAAAACTTTTGAAATTGGAATTCATAGCGGAACTTTTTTTTTTTTGTGAATGTGATTTTGGTGTTCAGCCAAAGTTAAATGAGGTTTTAATTCTGACGCCATTTTTACGTGTACATTTGTGGTTTTGAATATGCTTTAGGATGAATTTGAATATGCTGGTTTCGATCACAAATAGACAGATAGAATAAGCTTTATTGTGGCACAGATGAGAAATAAAATATAACGTAATTTTTTCTTCTATTTTATTTTACTTAAAAATAACTCGGTCTTTTTGTGGTTCGATAAATATATTTGTAGAACAAATCTTAAGTGTTTACTAATTGCTTCCAACTTTTCATCGGGTACGTCTTTAATGAGTTCATTGACCTCTTCGACTATTGTTGTCCTACTTATCTTGGTATCGGTAGTTCCTGAAAACGATACGGTTCGAGCATGGAATAATATTCTTTATTTCGATTAGATAAGTATTCATTTACATTCATGCCGTCTACCTACATAAATGTGTGCGCCTTCATGTTACAAAATTGGAAAAATAATAATAGTTTCATAGTTAAAATTAATAATTTACGTAAAAAGCTAATATTGGTAAATGATTATAGGTAATTAGGTATCAACTATACTAATGTGTTTAGAAATAATAAAGTATGTTCCTGGGTTCGGTCCCTGGGTCGGGCAATGTTATTGTATATACGTAAGTAATGAAATTATCAGAAACAGCCGGGAGTAAGGATGCATCTGGTAAATGGCAATAGGCACGCCCTCCACATGGAATAGGGTGATGACAATTTTTTTTTTTTTTTGTCGAGTTAAAAAAAGTGAATTTCTAATTAGTCCGTCAGTGAGATTATAAAAAAATATTGGACACGTATTTTATCTTTTATTAAGTAATCTAAAGATTACGGCGATACATTGAGGTAAAATGTGCCATGACGTCACGAGTATCTAGATTTTATACGTACTAGTGACGTAGCGACTCCCACTCCCCAACTTAAAATGCGTTTTATCTATGTAATTTTTTATTAATATGATAAAGCAAAAAACACGTGTCTAATATTTTTTTTAGTATCTGACTGACGGACTAATTAGAATTTCACCCAGGCATCATAACTATTGATAAAAACTGGCGATATGTACTCACACTAGCTTTAACCCGCGAAATTTCACGGGTCCTTTTTTTTAGATTTTTAATTCATTTTCTTTATGGCATCTCTTTAGGTCATAGGTTATCCAAATATCAAAAATGATTGAGCAAGGTCTTTAAGGGGATACTTGAAAACTGATTCGGTGTTACAATTTATAATAGATTTCGGCGGGTAGACAGGGGTTATCGCAGGGTAGGCATAGAAGTTCATATCTAACCAGTTTTAAAACAAAATCTCGTGAACACGATGACCACATCTGTTACCGACCCGGTTCTATAGCCGTCGAGCGCTGCAAGCAAGAATAGTCCTTACGGAGGTTAGATATGAACTTCTTCGTTGGTACCTTTGCCTACCCCTTTGTGGAATACAGGCATAATGTAATGTTATATTAAATAATTTGATTGCTTACCTGGTTTGAACGGCTCTTTCAAATCTTCAATTTCAGACTGTAAAAAATAAATACAATCATGTTATTGTTAATATAACACTCATAACCAAATAGCCCTAAACATTATTTGAGTATTCCTGTTGGAACAAGATAATAATAATTTAAATAAATAATAATATTTTTTATATTTTTAAATGTTTTAATTTTTTATATTCTAATATTTAAAAATATAATTTATAAGTATTTAAAATGGAATAAAGGATTTAAATAATTATCCTTGGAATAAGATAATGATAATTTAAATAATGTTTCTTGGAATAAGATAATGATAATTTAAATAATTATCCTTGGAATAAGATAAAGATAATTTAAATAATTATCCTTGGAATAAGGTTGTTAATGTTAATAATTAAGATAAGATAATCATATATCTTATCTTAATTACCATTACCTTATTCACTCTCCCTCTTTCTCTCTCTCTCGCTCTCACTCTCTCTTTCTCTCTCCCGGCCAGTTTTTCCTAGTTCTTGCCACTGAACTGCGCTTGACTTCAATAAAATTTTAAACAATAACTGAATGCAACCAACCTGTGTAACAGCGTTAAACTGTTTAATATTTTTGTCGGGCACCTTCTCCTTGGGTTCCGCCTTATCCTTCTCTTTGTCAGGCGTCGGTGAGCCACCGCGTCGCTTCTTCGGCGCAGGCGACGGTAGTGTTGTGTTCTCTTCTGTTTGTTCGTCCATATACCTGCATATTTTGTGTTATTTATACTATATGTATTTAGACAATCAATTTCAATTTAACTAGCTTCTACGCGCTGCTTCGCCCGCACTGTATGTCGATATAAAGTAGATAAGCATAAAGATCAATTTCATTAAAATCGGTTCAGCCGTTTAGCCGTGAAAGCGTAACAAACGAACATACAAAAAATCCAATCCTTTCTCTTTATAATATTAGTTTAATGAATTCCTCGTAAACGTCAAAAATCCGTTATCAAGCCTTTGTCCATTCATCCGCAAATACAGATTTTCCAAGAAAAGTATGCGCTTCGGGAATCATAGTCTATCTTCGAAAATACGAACGCGCGATGAGATCTAATATAGAGCTGCTATAACCATGGAAGTACTTGCCTATTTTGGATAACCACTATTACAAAATTACTAGAATAACAACTCTAAGCTTATTTTTTTTTTTTTTTTTTTTTTATCTTTATTTATTTACAGGGTTTTTTCTATAAAGAAAATGTCACCCCGATTATTGAATACAATAAATACTTATAACAAACTAGCCTACCCGCAACCTTGTACCCATAATAATAATATGATAAAGCGTTCTGGCCTCATCTGACAATGGTGAGGCCAGAACGCTATTATAGAAGCCTATATTAAGGTTGTTGTCAAAAGCTTGACGTCTTTGGACTCCAATACGGCTACATTCCGTCAAGATGTGATGAACATCTTCTATGACTCCACAGACGGCACAATTGGGAGAATTAACTTTGCGCATCATAAAGCCAAAACTATTGAGAGGCACGTGGCCGGATCGGAGTCTCAAAGCCATCACAACTTCTTGCCTATTCATCCTGCCCTCGCTAAACCAAATCATACGTGGAAGAGATGGCTGAATCGTCCTATACCAAATGCCCTTCGTTAAAGATCTTTTATCAAAGTATTCTGACCAAGATTGAAAGCATCTGTCTTTAACTAGGGGTAAAAGCTCGGTATGCCATGGAGGACAAGCATAAAATTCTCCATCAGACGCGGCTTCATTTGCCAAACGATCAACCATCTCATTGCCAACCAGTCCAACATGAGAAGGAATCCATTGCAATACAACTATTTTATGTTTGGCAACAAATTCAGTGATGGTTCTTAAAATACTATACGCCAGTGGAAGCCCCCTGAACGGTGAAGTACTCGTACATCTCATCAGATGAAGAAGACTACTTTTCGAATCAGTGAAAATGACAAACCGTTCACCGTCCAAAGATTTGATATAAGCCAAAGCTTCAGCGATAGCGATCAACTCCAAGTGCATTATTGAAACTTTTGATGAAATACGGAATTTGAAGAAGGTACCCACTTGCGAATCAAAAAACGCTGCGCCACAGTAATTCTCACGTCTAGAACCGTCCGTATACACACAGTAAAAGCCAGAATATTGTGTATTTAGAGACTTACAACATATTGATCTTAAATTATGTATATAATAACAATGTTTAGGTTTATCAACCAAATCTAAACTAGGCTTTACAATGCGTGATAAGTCCATATTGCTGACCCAAGTATCCATGGAGAACATACCAATTTTACTACTGCAATACATATGTTCTTGCTTTAGTACATCGTGAGACATAACTAACAGTGGTTTTTTCTTATTTCTCCAGTAAGGATTATTAGCACAAAGACCTTGAAGCTTATCCAATATGCCTATTAAAGGAAAATCGTAACACTTCGATTTTAAATAAAACTTACCAGCTAAATATCGGCGGCGAATAAAAAGAGGGGGCAATATCAATTCGGATTCCATCACGTGAATGGGAGTGGTTTTAATAAACCCACCTATCAACCGCAGGCAAATGTTTTGTAATCTATCCAATTTAGTTAAATGTGTGTCGGCGCTATTGTCCAGTAGAAAGCTACCAAAGTCGATACGACTACGAATAAGAGAGATATATAGTCGTCTTAAATGGTTGGGATGAATACCCCACCCAGGTCCCACCAAAACCTTAAAAATATTAATCAGTTTAAGTACTCGCTCACGAACCTCATCTATATGCTTCTTCCATCGCAGACCCCTGTCTAGCCACAATCCCAAATATTTCACATGGTCTACTAACTCTAACAAACTACCGTTCAACCAGACATCTATAACTGGCCTACGGAAACCTCTACTAAACAAACAAATTTTACTTTTAGTGGGAGAAATTTCTAAACCTACGTCTGTTAACATGCTGTTGATTAGATCAAGAGCACACTGGATCTTGTATTCGCCCTCACTAACAGAAGAACACTGTACATATATAGCGAAATCATCCGCATATTGGGATATGCAAACATTGTTTTGTAAACGTTTACAAATATCCGATGTTATTATATTAAATAATAGTGGAGATAACGGGTCACCCTGAGCTAAACCACTACCCGAATATCTGCAAATAAATTCATTACCAGATCTTATTTTGAGTACTCTTCTATGAAGAAAATTCCATAAATATCTACAGATACGTGACCCTACATGAAAACTATCTAAAACATTTATTAAAATAGTATTATTTACATTATTATACGCATTATTTATATCTAAAAAACAACCCACAGTAGAACAACCCTCAGAGAAACCAGTTTGAATTGTGGAGATTAAGCAACTTAAGCCATCTACACACGACCTACCTCTTCGGAAGCCTACTGTGTTCGCAGAAAATGTGTTACGTTTTTCTAGAAACCATTCTAATCTTCTAAATAAAAGGTAATGGAAAATTTTGCATATGCACGACAGCAAGGATATGGGCCGGAGTGAAGAAACGTTACCAGGGTCACGACCACGTTTTGGAATAGGTACAATACAAATGTCGCGCCACTGAGAAGGAACAAAACTGACATCAAAAAATGTATTATATAACCTTAGTAAAACAGATTTACCCACATCAGGCAAATTCTTAATCATAGAATAAGATATATCATCGCATCCAGGAGATGTATCCTTAGATTTGATACATTTGTCTAGCTCCTGAATAGAGATCTCACACTCTAATATAGGGTTACTATGGTGAACCGTAGGGGTCGATGGGGAAACATAATCTGGTGTTAAAGAATTTAAAAGATTTGTGGAACTTTGGGCGTCCACAAAATGTCTAGGGGAACGGTAACCTTTCAGCCATCTCATTTTGCGCCACATTTCACTAGACGATGTAGTGTGATCAACTGTAGAACAAATATTTTGCCAGTTCACTCCCCTAGCCTGCCGGATTAATTTCTGCGATGTACTTATCTTACTGTTGAGATTATCAAGATTCTGAGGAGTGGGATTACGTCTAAAATTGGATAACGCTAGCCTACGGTGAGCCACAGCGTGTGACAGTTCTGAAGTCCAGTATGGCTTTGGAGTAAAATCTGAACAAGGGTTTTGATTAAATTTAAATATCGGGATGAATTTGTTAGCAGCGTCATTCAGAATATCTATAAATAAATCATAAGCTTTTTGAAGGTCATTCGGCAAACACAAATGGTAAAATTTTTGTTCCAGATATTTTTTATATGAAGTCCAGTCTGCTTTGCCAAAATTTCTTTTAATAACTGAAGGGAGGTATGACGTACACAATGTTGAGATTTTAATCATTAAATGGTCACTGCCAAGACTTTCATTCAAAACGGTCCAGTTAATGTTAAGCGCAATATCCGTAGAAACCAGCGATACATCTGGAGAAGTCTGTTGCAAGTTGTTGTCAACTAAACGAACTCGCGTATGTGACCCATCGTTCAAAGAAAAAAAGTTGCTGTCAATAAGTGAGTCGTGAATAAGACTGCCTCTGTGGTCAGTCTTATACGACCAACTAACGTGATGGGCGTTAAAATCACCTAGAATTAAAGTTTTGGTTGACCATAATGATAACAGACTATCCCAATCTTGCTGAGAGGTGACGATTCTAGTTGGACAATAAACAGCAACAATATTTTCGAACGGATCACAATTAAATAATTGAACACACACTACCTCAATACCGTTATTATTCACGTGTACGCGCCTCTGCTGCGCTTTAACAGATTTGTGTACTATGATAGCTACACCGCCGTATGAGTCATCCCGGTCCGCGCGATAAACATCATACCCACTAACTTTAAAATTACTCTCTGGTTCGAGCCACGTTTCACTAAGGGCAGCAATATGTACTTTATCCTGGCATAAAATTTCGTGAAACGATGCTAGCTTAGGCCTGATACTTTGGGCATTCCACTGTAAGATATTTAATTTAATTGATTTGTTAGCCATCACAAGGAATGAAAAAGTTAAATAATGTTTTTATCCACGACCACTCTGAAAAAAAACTCACTGACACTAAGGTTAACCATTCTAGGCACAATTGATAGACACCCCTTATCTTAAAAATTAAGCTAGTCTTTTTAAGGTAAATAACTTCCTTTATTCTAGACCACAACTCGTTGAAAGATGGACGTTCATCGTTACCTTCTTGATCATCAGGGGATTGATGAAAGTCTTTACCGTCTGAATCTGAATTCCAAAACATCCAGTCTTCTTTTTGAGGGTTGTTTTTATGTTTTGGAGACTGTACTTTGGGTTTTGGTGGATCATCACTAACCGTAGGAGACTGCACTTTATGTACGGTAGCCTTAGTTTGGATAATTTCGGCAAAAGTGTGATGAAAAGAGGCTCCCGAATTCGTTTTGCTAACTTGTGAAGGGTTGCCTGCAAGAGTTGTAGAAAAGACACGATTTTCTGGGGCTACCGGAGCTTGAGGGAGAACGATAATTTCGGGGGGGCCGGAATTTTCGAGAGGAACATAACATTCTATGGCTTTCCTGTAGGTGCAACCAAACTCAGCCATAATCTCCCTTAGCCTTCTCTCCTTCTTATACACTGGACAAGTCTTACTTAGAGATATGTGGTTACCTTTACAGTTGACACATGTAAACAATAAAGTGTCGCAATTTTCATGATTCCCACCACACTTCGGGCAAATCATGTTTTTCGAGGGGCACATTTTCCGCATATGGCCTAACCTCCAACATTGGGAACATTGGGATACCTGGTGTATGTAAGGCAAGACCTTTATATATATATCACATACACGAACTGATGCAGGTAGATGATCACCGTCAAAACAAAGTCGAAGGGTTTCGCTGGGGCACCAGCCACCATCATCCCTATTGCGACGGTCTAGCCTCTTGAATGATAAAAGCTTGGCGGGGGCCGGACATGAAATATTTTCGAGGATCTCCTCATCAGTAAAATCCAGATCTACATCCTTGATAAGGCCATAGCAGACAGACAGCTGCATAGCCTTCTGGAACCTCCATCCTTTCTCTAAAAGTTTCTCGCACATGATAAGATTCTGCGCAGCCGATTCACATTCAAATTGAAAGCGTATTTTAAAAGGACTTAAATATTTAACCTGGCTAATTTTGGTTATGTTATTTTCTTTTAAAATACGTGCCATCGCAAACTGTTTCGGAAGACGTTCCTTGGAAGAAACATACACCTCATATTTTTCTTCTTTTACAGAGTTTTTACTACCGTGACATATCTTTTTTTTACTTCCTTTAACTTCTGTCCAACCCTCTTCGTCTTCAGTACTGTCCTCTCTGTCTCGTTTTTCCGCTCTCAACAAATCCTCTTTAATTTTACCATCATCATCTATAGCATCCATGTCCAACGAATCATTCAACAAACTCTGTACATCATTATTGAATACGGGCGAATCAAAGCGCGGTGAAGCGTTTACGTTATCATTCATGATGCGATCACGATAGGGCCGAGCAACCGGGAGGTCCGGCGCACACCTATAGCGCGTGACTGTGCGTAAACAACAATTCGCGCAGTGGGGATATCGATCCGATGCGCGACAAAAACACAACCAGACCGCACGAGTGCCGGTACGGTTATGGTTTTTTTTTTTTTTTTTTTTTTTTTTTTTTAAAGCTCTAAAATACTGTTAAAACTTTTTGAGTGACAAATAACATGAAAGGGCGGCAGTAAAAATATAGAAGCTTTGCCTCTGTCGGGGGTTACTCTTCGGCGCAAGTTCGTGCTAATTCGGAAACAGGAAGATAACCGAAGCGCATACCTTTTCATGGTTCAGCTGTAGATCGTTTGATGAAAAACAATTCAAGAGATAAAGTGATAAATAAATACTAGTTAAGTCAGGGAACTTATTGATAAACAAAGAACTATCAACTTAAGAGCGTTTATTCTGAAAGTTGGCAACATTACAAATACCTGTCAAATATTTAACTGTTTTTATTTATAAGAACATTAAATATTGCTAACTAGTGAACTAGAACATTAATAATGAATTGCAATTATAACACTGTGAGTTTCCCAATACTTTTTTACCATCTAAAACTAAATATTCGGTGTTACGATATAATTACATATTGCATTTCATAATCAATATTTTTGTTCACTAGTTATCCATATTTCATATTTCCATACAGTAACATTGCCAAATTAATCAAAACAGCGAAATATTTGGCATCTATTTGCGACGTTGCCAACTGTATGAATGCACGCTCCTATATTGTCCGTAAATTCAAATCTCAGCTGTCATTATTGACAGTCGTATGAAATAGAGAGAAAATACATCTAAGACACTGGTGAACACATTGCAAATTAAAAATAGTTTTCGCTGACTGTACTTTTATATATTTGTACGTCACAATCGCTACCTCAGTTTAGAACTCAAAAACTACGCTACGGCACGAGACGCTTTTTATCTATGGATTTTATTTAGACAAGTTGATAACTTTACAAAATGTCTGTATGTAATCCAATGTTAACTTAAAATTAAAATCATAAAATATAATTGCAATACTACGATTCAATTTATGCGCCTCAACAATCTTCGTGTTTTCAAATAAATAGTGCGAAAGCTACCAACTTATGGTATGGACGTCGCTCCTCGTTATCGCCTGTTCTTGCACAGATGCAACGCACAGCATTTTTTTTTTTTTTCTGTTACAATAGTAAAAATAACTAACTTTAAAAAAATTAACTCTGCAATCAGCATTTTGTTATGTTTTTGTTGTCATTTGCCGATGTCGCAAGAGTAATTACGCAATATTGTCTGTCTTTGGTCCGTGATCTTGACATCAATCAATGAACAACATTGTTTTAATTTTTATTTATTGGTTGAATACGAGGCCTTTGGCTACTTTTGTATGTGTATATTTTATGTCTTTTTGTATTTATATGTGCGTTTTGTTTGTGCAGAATAAACCACTTTTCTTTTTTTATTTGCCGCTCAAAAGTTTTGAAAACTAATTTGGAATTAGATATATATGTAGAGCTGTACTTATTCCCATATTGTCCATAATAAGTTTCTGGCTCAAGTGTCATAGTGGGCATATCACCTATATTAAGTACAAACTGATTATTACTTAACATTCTGCACATTTCATATTTTTCAATACAATATTAAATTGAATACTCTATTAGATTATCATCATCGCGTGCTCGTATTTCCGAATTTAGACCATAGTTGCCGAGGCGCATAAATTAAATCGAAGTACTTTAAGCTAAAATCAGGATAAAATAACAGTATACAATGTCGCACAGGCATGTGCCCCGACAAATTATCGAAAATCAGGGTTGATAAAAATCATGACTTTTATAAAAAAATCAAAATAATCGGATTTATTTGATTTAAATCGGATTAATTTGATTTAAATCGGATTTTTTTGATTATTTCTGTCACACATGTCTCTAAATGTTTTTTTCATTCTCGGTACTAAGCCCATTAATTCCTTCTTACAACGTTTACACACCGTTTTGTTAAACTTGCCGCAAGTGGACTTTTTTTCATCCATATAAACCCAAACAGCATCTTTTTTCATTAATCAATCACGAATGACCGCGCCAAAGACTAGACGGACGGATTCAGTCACGAGTTAAAACGGAGAATCTCCGAACGGTGTAGTTAAACAGCATTGGACACGTGTGTGCGCGCCGTAGTTTATGTCGGGAGAAGTCCCTTGACACATTTTGGCTGATTTGGTCGAAGTAAAACAATTTAGATTTAAATCATTGATTTTTATAAAAAAATCACTTGATGTTAATCGCGATTTAAATCACTGATTTTAATCAAGTGATTTAAATCATATCAACCCTGTCGAAAATAAACCTAAAAAGGGGTTTTTTTTTTTTTTTGTGTATGGGAAATCATCAAAAAGGGGGTCTTTCTTAAAAAAAAAAAAAAAAAAAACATGAAATAAAAATAATTATTAACAATAATAATAATAAATAATAACATGAAAAATATAAAAGATAGACCCCCCCCCCCTTTTAAAGTTAATTTTCGATAATTATTATTATTCAATAATATTCAGAAAAATACGGGCGGGCTTATGCCCATGGGCGACATTGTATAACGGATATATGAATAGATTAAATACCTCTTCGGCCGTATCTTCCGACCGCTTCTGCTGACAATTTCCTCGTCTTTCTTCCCGGCTTCTTCCTCATCTTCTTTAGCGGGCTCATCCTTCTTCCCTTTGCCCCGAGGAGTCTTAGGTTCTTTAACTGGTTTGACTGGAGTCTCTTTAGCTTTCACGTCATTCTTAGTCTTTTTAGTTTGCTTTTGCTGTGTAAACAATAAATTATTCAGTATTTATTTCATACATGCCAGAATAAATTATCCCTTGCAAGCAATTTTCAACTCTATTTTAGTTGTAATTTGTCATAAGACAGACAATGGTGCCGATTCTCTTGTACACCGAACTAAACTATCACTAAAATTCTTTACTTTTGGCTATGAGAATTTTAAAGCTATTCTGCATAAACAAATCTCTAAATTTAAAAATAATTTTGACACAACTAAAATCGAATGTAACAATCGCGAATCCACGTGACACCCGTGGTTTGCCCTAACCCAATTTTTTTTGTTTTTCCTTATGGAATTTTGCAATTTTAGGAGTAGGAAGCTGGACTTGTTCCCAGTTGATGGCATTAGGCTCGCCCCCTATTACATGGGACTTAAACATAACTGGCGAAATGAGGGTGTACTAAACACCTCTGCCTAATCCATTGAGGAACACAGGCGTGATGTAATATAGTTTCCAACATACCTTCCCTTCATCAATGACAAGGTTTCCAGTGTCATCTGAATCTTCAACTGCGGTGTCATTCTGAGTTGCATTGAGGGTAGTCTGTCAATTAAACAAAATAAGCTTTATTCTGAGGAGGCCTATGTTCAGCAGTGGACGTCTCTTGGCTGAAATAATGATGATGAAGCTTTATTCTATTTCTATCAGTATTGTTTTTAAAACCTTTCTTTTTACTTGCGCAACTCATGATTCTCATGCCATAGGCTAACAGAGAAAATAGAGATTGTATATAAAAATAAATAATATTAAAGTGTCTGTTTGTGTCAAAATAACAGCTTTTTACTAAATACGGTATGTAGAACAATATTTTTTATTTTTTTAACTGCCTTATTATCTGTCTTTTGTTCCGGTTGATCTCCCGAAACGGATCTAACGATTTGGACGTGACTTTCACTGGCAGATAACTGATGCAGCAGCTAGTTTAAAATAAAAACTCAGTTTTGCAAATTCCCCTGAGAATCAGCACTTTTTGAATAGCAAAGTTACTAAATACGACCCTGAAACAGATGGCTGGGGAGTAGTAGGAGCACCTTTTACCTAGCCATCTGTTTTAAGAACATTTAATTCAGACAGAAAAAAAGCTCTATGAAATAAGGAAGTATCACAGAGCACGGAGATGCCTCGGCAGAGGCGCCACTGCCAACACTGTCCATACAAACCAAGTCTGTCACTGTTTACTCACAATACAACACAAATTGCTTATCTGTGACAGAATTTCTGTGCTCAACGTACTTTCAGCGCGGAGATTCCGTCCTCAGTAGGATGACACTTACAACATGTTTGTGTTAAAAAACTTTGCTCCTACAAGATGGTAAAAAGAGAGTGGGGCAATGTTTGAAAGTATACTCACATCGTCAGCCATAGTCTCATCAGCAACGGTAGTATCAACACCGGTGTCATCCAACGTGTCATTGGTTGTTGAATCATTTGCAGAGTCGTTAGTTGAAGATTCAGCTGGTGGTACCTGTTGAAAACAGTACATTTAATTAAACTTCCTTATAAATAAAATGCCAAAATAGTGTTAGAAGATTTGACCTGTGTGCCACAACTCAATGCGTTGCAAAAATCCTTTCGGTACATTTTATATGAACCATCCCACAGTTTGTGCTGGCTGTACCGGGGTCTTTAGTTTTGCTATGCGCTGCACTACGGCCCGATGCTACAGTAATCTGCGCTAGCCTTAATACACTTCCACCTATTATATTCATGAATCTCTCCACACTTTTGATATACTCCTATCCTTTTCTTGCAAAGCGGATCAGTGTACTAAATGGCACCGAAGCTATAATGGTATTTTTGTATTCCGACTTCAGATTACAGTAGTGCTGTCTCTGTCTAGCATAGACTTTACAAAATTACCAAGTTGGCAATAAAAATAAAATTACCAAGTTGGCAATAAAAATAAAAATAAACTTTCCTTTTTTTTTTTACCTCAGCAGTATACATATTTCCTGTCCTGTATCTCACCTGATGGTAAGTGATAATCAGGCCTAAGGTGAAAGCTAACTTCACCTAGGTTTCGAAAATGTTATTTAAAAACCTGTCAAAGGCCCAATTTGAATCTAGTACTGTTTTTAGAAGCTTCTAAATTCTAATGGAGCAAAAGTGTAAAGTGGGAATAAGTATCCTCTTACTCAAACTCAAAAGCATTTATTCCAAATAAACCAATTACAGGCACTTCTGAAATGTCAAGAGGTTGGTCAGTCAGAGAGATGAAGCTAGATGCCCATTCCAAAGTGTAGTAGGTACCTTTGGAGAAGAACGGGCAAGAAACTACACAGACACACTTTTAAATCAAGATATGGTTACAAAATATTGGTTACATCGTTCATGTTTAAGCTATACATGTGAGAACGATGCAAAACGTTAAAAGCGTCCGTAATAGAAATAAAAAGAATCAATTAAATTATAATTACCTCAACAGAAACCCCTATCACTTGCTCCAGAGGTACTTTGTTGGCGAAGTCATGTTCAATTTGCTTCACACCATCATTAAAGTCTCGTCGCTTCACAGTTTTGGTCAGAAACTTGTCTTTATTGTCCGCATAGTCAAATATCATGTTCGGAGAGAGGTTTGCGCTGGAAATAAAATGAAATTCATTAAAAAAAAAAAAGACGATGACTATAGTCTGCCCCAAAAGTATCTGATGAAAGTATAAACTACCTTGTTCAGGATAAATTCTTACGCAATCACTCACAAATGAATAGGAACACATTCATCTGTATTAGAAGGTTTCAACTTCATATCTCACCAGTTTTTCCAACCATTTTTTTTTTTTAATCAATTAATATTGAGGTAATAAAATTAAACTCAAATGAAAAACATCTTTAAGGTGTTTTAAAATTAGAATTTCGTGTTTAATTTATCAAATGATCAAATAAAGCACTCAATTCATAAGTGGCATTACAAATTGGCATCCACAGGTATGTTTTCTGATCGATTTGTTTAAATTTTCATAAGACACTTTTCGATTTGTTTACATTTTCATCAGATACTTTTGGAACGGACTATAATTATGAATGATAAGACAAAGACAAGGCTTGAAACTAAAATTTCTAAAATCCGTGACTTCCACCAGCAAAGACTGGATCCTACAAAACATTTAACAAAATATTTTCCATTGAAATAGGGAATTGACTGTGATAAGATATTTTAATTGATAAATTATATGTTTTCAATTTAATCATTTTGATAAGGAGAATTACAAAATTATTTGGGTTAAGATAGAGAAGCTAATAATACTTTTCATATTAACAATATTATTACAATAATTGAAACAACAGAAATTAATTGTAAGTAACTTTAAGATTATCATAGAATGTTTTACAAATAGAATGGTTATGCAAATGAGTTTTTTACAAAAAATGTATGAATGATTTATTTTTAATTACTATATTAAATTAATTTAAATAGAAAATTATAAAGTTGAGGGTAAAGCCTTTAATTGTAGACTTACGTTTCTCCCGTGCCATAGAAATATACAAAATACTTCTTCCCATTTGGCTTTTGTACCTGAAATTAAACAATTAAGTTTATAAAAATGTCTATAATAATGAAACAGTACAATTTTTTTTGTGTGTTAATTAATGCATTTGTTAATCATTTCTAGTACAACATGTTTTTTAGTCTTTAAAATAATATTTTGTGTTTTTGTGGTTGTATTTATATACTTCTGCCTACCGCTACAAGTTATGATATTTAAGTATGTATCTTTTGCCCGAAGCAAAAGGAGTATGTAAAGATTGTGGCAGGTGGCAGTTGTGTAGTGTCTGTCTTCCTCCATGGAAAGAAGGTAAGTTTGATTGTGTGATTTTTTTTTTTTATAAAAAGCACCATTTATATTTGTATTTCCTTATAACACTAATGTTAAAATAAAAGAATGTATGTTATCAGAGTAGTTAAAGTACCTATCATATTTAACTCTGAAAAACACATTAGAATTATTAAGAATTATTTTAGTACCTACTTGTCTTTATAAATATCACATTGTGTATTTATAAAAAATATAAATCTAAATAAAATTGGTTGTAGTTTTTTTCTGAATACAATTAGAAGAATTTCAGTGCAGCCTAAATTCCCTATCTCAGTAATCACACCACTTATTTGGCCAAGTGCAACCAGGACCCAGAGTAAATGACAGATAAGGGTTATCTAATGTTTGTTGATGTCAATATTTTTAGATTAATTAATTATTAGAACTACAACAAAATAAATCTACAAGGAATTACAATACTTAACATGCTTGGATATTTTATCTAAATTGAAATACTTGGAAATATTATGAATAAAATGTATGATATGTATTTTGCAAGTGTCATTCATCTACACACAATGGTGACAAAATTTTATCTTTAGAATTCTGTGTTTTTTGTTTTAAATTCTAGAATAGGAAATATGATTTGAACGCGAAAATTGCTGCATAATATGAAAACAGTCGTTAAAAACACTAAAATAATGTTAATAGAACAATGTTATCAGCAAATTAGTGATCTGTTGCTGTGTCAATACAAAAAATGTAAATTATATGGATAATATAGTCTCTATTTGCTTTCAGAGGCCTTGGGGCAGTGCGAAGGCGTCGGGACCGCGATACAACATGTCTTCCCGCGCTTACACCCAATTAGAACACAAAGGGTACAGCTTTTTCATTTTAACACACAATGGCAACAGAATCACTTATATTTCACACTCACCCTGGCCGGCCATGCTGGATATCCTTTTACTTTGGCGAAGATGAAGTCACCAGATTTATATTCCTTTACTTTTTTGCCCATTTTCAACGAACGCCGCTGCAATACCTAATGTATTCTTGAAATTTCCAAATGCTCACTGCTTTTTCACAGAAACTGGAACCGAAACGTTATTGCACCGGTAATTCTTACTTGTTTATAAACGCGTTTGTGATGAATAATCTGTAATTATTTAGCTTATTCATAGAGACGCCAAGATAAGTAATAACCTATAAAAAAATTCTTACCGCGGCAACGAATTGACGGTAAAGAAATAAACATGGCGTTTGTCAAAGTTACCATGTAAAAATATTTGTAAATCTACCATGAAAATCTACTATTATACCGAAGCCCCAAAGCCACATACATTGCGATGATATTCTATTCATGCCTGAAAATTTCGTCTTCAGGCATGAATGGCATGATTACATTCGTATTCGTGATGTTTTATAGCGAATCACGCAACAAAATATGGACAAAGTGGTCGCATAACTGCACTGCAGGGCAAAGGCCTCTTCTCATACAGAGAAGGCACGAGCATTGATCATGAACCACGCTTGCTCAAGACGGGTTGGCGATTTACGACTTATATTAACTATAAGTCTATGTAGGTATCCTCACGATGTTTTCCTTCACCGATGTCAGTAATATTCAAGATAAACTCAGAAAGTACATATTATGAATTGGAAAAGTCACATTAGCACTTGCCCGGATTTGAACCCACAACCTAATTATAGCAAATCTACTACGAGACACTTACCAATGATCAAGTAATAAAGGGTTATGTACCATCGAAGAAGTTCATATCTATACACCGTAAGGACTATTTCTGCTTGCAGCTCTCGGCCGCAATAGAACCGGGGCGGTAACAGATGTGGTCATCGTGTTCAATGGATTTTGTTTTCAAACTGCTTAGATATGAAGTTCTTCGATAGTACATTCTTCACTTCGTTCTGTAGGATCTCATTTTGAACCGCTGCAAGATGTCGAGTATTTACTATTCGTCACTCGTCTTCGGTCTTGGTGGTTTAAAAAAAGATACCTAATCAAAATTAAAAAAAACGGGCCAAGTGCGTGTCGGATCACGCATAATGAAGGGTTCCGTAGTTCGGGTGAATTTATTCCAGGAACAAATTAACAATATTCTCCCATACGGAATGTATGGAAATACATGTTTTTCAAACTGCGAATTTAAGTTGGTCGATTATTACTCGTTTAAGGTTTCGGTCGGCACGGGTACGTTAACAGTACGTGACCGGAAAGCCTACTTATCTGTGATAGTTTTCCTTTTAAGTTCGTTATATACTACTGCTGTGAATTTTTTCATAAATCCAAGTACAACCATTTAGCTGGCAGAAGGGGGGACAGTATACTTTAACAAAAAATAGCCCTTTTAAAGCTTAATATTTCGCAAACGGATCCCTAAATTGAAAAATGGCTTTTACACACCCACAGTATTTTTGAACAACCTTTCCAACGACACCCCACACCATAGGATAGACGAGAGAAAAAAAACATCCCCACTTTACGTGTAGGGGAGGTACCCAAAAAAAATATTATTTTCTTGTTTTTATTTTACCACGGCGTGATTAATATGTATTAATATATATATACCCATGCCAAATTACAGCTTTCTAGTACTATCAGTCTCTGAGCTAAGCCGTGGACAGACAAACGGACATGGCGAAACCATAAGGGTTCCTTGTATACTTCGGAACCCTAAAAAGTACATCTACAACATACGTATGTTTTCTGGGATATAAAAATTATTGCAAATAATATTTTAACATGGCTAAACAGATTATAAAGGAACAATAGTGAGTAATAAGAAAAAAAAGAAAGGGAAGAGATAGAAATAAGTAAGACAGTAATAGGAAAAGGAATAGAATAAGTACACATTGACTAAGTGAAAATAAAGTAGGTAAAAGACCTAGAGTAGAGTAGAGTGGAGTGGAGTGGAGTCTAAAGAAAGTCTTCAAAAAATAACATTGCTGTAATTGTATAATTCGCCATAAGTGAAGTATAGACTAATGTAAACCCTTGCAGAATATACAATTACATGGCACTGTCGAAGGATTTTTTCCCACTGTAAATATTTGAGAAATTATGTTTTACTAATTTTGTTATTATAGGATTTGTTTCGTACGTTTCTAAAGACGGTAAACATTTTGTTCAATAAAAAACATTCAAATTCACACAAACAACACACACAATATTGTGCCCATAACAGCCCTATCCACCCACATAACTCTATTGTCTATACGCAAAAACATTATATATTTTAATTGGCAACCCAGTTACTATGAGTGGTCGTGTCAGACGGATGCTTCGGGCGAGCATTTTCGCGTAAACTAATTGATTTCTTCTAATTAAATTATAGTGAATCGTTGTGTAAGCGATGCAAGTGTGATGTGAGCCATGCGAATTAATATTGTGCAAATATACAACCGAGAGACTTCAAAATAGGGGATGTAACAGAAAAATTAAAATGGCTTCAGGAGATACTGATCATATCGAAGTGATGGACACTTCGGCTTCTAAAAAGCCTGATAGCGCGACTGGAACTGCGGGCGCTGACGAAGATGGTAGTGCATTGCTAAATCTAATAATACTACACCGCATTCCATTGTTGTAATCTCATTGTAACAAGATAATAACGTTGTCAACTGGGACGATTTTCACAATACTCATCGGCCCATTTTTCTTCTTTTCAGATCGAGACAAGAGTTCAATCGCTGAGAAAAATGTACCGTACGATGTAAGTGATCGTTTTATTTGTTATTATTTTGACTATTTCATTCATAACTGCGTGAAAAGTTGGAAATATTGTGGAGAAAGTGTTGCAGAGATTGGTTAAATGAATTGTGTGTATGTAATTAGCATTCAAGATTCATTAACAATAACGCGGTGAGAAACTGCTAAGTAACATAATTGTGCGTACAATATAATCTTCGTAACACATACATACCCAGTTTATACATTTACGCCTATTTATAGCTTAAAAAATACGAAAACAGCACCCTTATTTTTCTAGAACAATACTATGGCAAAAATCCCATCAAAATTTGTCAAGTCGTTTTTGGTTTATGTCTGTACAAATTTGTTTTTGATTATAATGTACTAAAGATAAGGTGTGTTACATCATTGCCAGATTTAATTTAATCTTTACAACCACAAACAATCACAAATGTTTTAGTGAATTGTTTATACATTCAAGGCCTATTATTTGGATATTTATTCAGGCCCTTTCTCCCACTTTTACTGCACTTTCAAACTTTAGCCAACATTCTCCTTATTTCTACCTAACACAGCCTTAACCTGGATATAAGCATGTCCTTATCAAAGTTAGTAATAAAAATATAAGCATTATCCAAGATAAAGATTGTTACAGCTGTAGCTTCAGCACCAGTAACAAAAAAAAAAACTTCCTTCTAAATTCAATCATTTAAAAACCAAGAAGTTTTTTGGTTTTAAGTAATGGTTGCTAGTTGCTAAGGCATTCAGCCTTAGCAACTAGCAACCATTACTTAAAACCCATGAATGCTAACAAAAGGTTGTATTTTTTTTGTCAGATTCTTCTTTTTTGTCAAGCTAATCTTATACTACCTGCTTCTAACAGGTTTATTGCTATTAATTTTGAGTAAATTACTGTTTGTTGGAATGAACTTGTTTTTTTTTAACTGATTTAGGTTGTCAAAACACCAGTTATTACTCAAAAAGTTTTGAAATAAAAGATAATAATTAAACTTATGTTAATTACAAATGCTAGAACTTTCACAAAAACTGATTAAATACTTACATTATGCAATTTATTTCCTTATGATTAAAAGTTTCAGGTATTAATAATTTTAATTATTTAATACTTTGTTTTCCTACTGTAATACAATTTCCTTTACCTACCATAATATTTAGTTAGGTACTTAAAATTTATACAAATGGCCCAAATTACCTAATCAAACAAATTAAATTGCTACCATCAAAGGATGCTTAGCATATGTTTTGTTGAAACCAAGAAATAATCAATCTTCTAACTTAACAGCTGTGCTGCTGGGGAGTTTGTTGTGCCACTTCTTCTTCCCAGCTAAAGCACTAGGAAGTAGTGATCAGCGGGCATTTTTGGGGGACTGTCTTATGTAATTTTCACGTTCAAAAAGTGCTGATTCTCAGCCTTATTTGAACAAATGACTTTTTTTCTATCCTAAACCCTAAAACCTATCCATTTATTATGGCAGACTTTTGCTGTAAATCTTTTTTATTTTTTTATCAGCAGAACAACTATTTATATCCTATTAATAATAAAAATGTCAAAGTTCGGATGTTTATTACCTACTCAATCATGCTTTAAATAACATGTAAATGTAGGATAATATTTTAGGGTTCCGTACCCGAACGGTGGCAAACAGAATCTTATTACTAAGCCTCCGCTGTCCGTCCATCCTTCTGTCTGTCTGGATCATGAGAATCCCTAATAGGTAGACTTTTGACATTTTCATAGATTGTGTATACTATTGCTGCTATAACAACAAATGATAAAAATTTAATATAATTAATAAATAAAGGGGTCCCAATACATGTCCGATCTGGTGATTTTTCGGCATTTTCTGCTAAATATTGTACTGTGGTACAGAACCCTACTCCCATTTGGCCTGTTTTTTGATCTGGCACATGTAGTAGTTTCAAAGGAAACGTATTCGATTTAATAGGTTAATGGTAATATCTCCGTGTTTATTGTATAGGATTTAACAGGCCAAATGTGGGTGCACTATTCCTCTGCCGACCCCTTTTTTGACTTCATATTTTTCTTTTTTGACAAATGACTCCTCCCGCTCTGGGCGGAGCGAGAGGGAGTGTCAGACTTTTACTGACTAAAACCCACCCATGTTCCTTCCGTTGCCTGTGTGCCGGGGCCGCGATATCCCTTTCGGACAAACTCGCAACCCTGGCAGGCATTGGCCCTTACGGACCCCGTCAGTTGGTGCTGACATCTCTTTGAGGCGCGCGTGGAACACAACGCGCCGTCGACCCGGGCCTGGTCCTAATCGGACGGCGAGCTACCCATTGCCCACCGTCCGCAAGCCCGCGCCTACGGTGGCCGGAAGTCGGCTCGCGACTCCCGACGCCCGGGGCGTCTCCTGCGGCGACTAGGGGCGCGAGGGCGCGCATCTTGCATTTCCCTCGCGCGCTCCGCCTCCTCCCTCTGCCGACCCCTTTAAAGATCACAGGTGTGATACTAGGTATGTCATATTGAAAAAATATATAAACTTTTTTTTGTCATGAGGACTGCCGACAGAATTGAAAACTTAAAACTAGTATTAGCGCCATCTATATCCTATAGTAAAGTACTACGGAGTGTCACTTGAATGACGCGAATCCATAAGTTCCCCTACCAAAAATCGCTCAACGCGGTTAAAAGTGCTCCATCACCGCATTCGCCTGTAATGTAACGTTACAGATTAGTTTTTGAGCATTACGTTACAATACTGCCTCCCTGACTGACGAGCATTCGCCTGTAATGTAACGAGTGGAGCGCATTGATGTTACAAGTTGTACCGTGGAGTTTCTTGCCCGTTCTTCTCCATAGGTACCTACTACGCTTTGGAATGGGCATCTAGCTTCATCTTTCTGACTGACCGACCCCTTGACAATTCAAAAGTGCCTGTAATTGGTTTATTTGAAATAAATGCTTTGAGTTTGAGTTTATCAAAACATTACAGACATCGCGCACTGTAATGCTCGGTTCTCCTCCCTCACTGATCTAATGCTCGATTTGTATCATTACAGGTTGCGTACTGTAATGTTCGGTTCACTTCAATCACTGATGAATGCCTGACTCTGTAACGTTACATTACAGGCGTATGCTCCCGGTGAGGAATCACCGTCACTTCAAAAACATTGTTACTCTTTCAATGTGATCAGTGTAGATTTTTGTTTACTTTTATTCGTTTTACGATAATTGCTTATGTAGTGATAACATTTTGTTATCTACCTAGACGTGAATAATTATTAGTTTTAAATGAGATTAAATATTTAATAAAAAATTACTTACCTATTTCCAAAACAAATGTAACACAAGTAGGTATGAACTGTGATCTATGCTGTATTATAGAAATAAAAAAATCATACAGCTGATTTTGGCTTATTTCGGCCACATAATGCGAAGAGGAGATAGCAGCCTTGAAAAGCTGTTCATTGTTGGCAATACCGAAGGAAAGAGAGCACGAGGCCGGTCGCCAACTCGATGGTCCGACCAAGTAAAAGAAGCTATGTCCGCAAGCAAATTTCAGCAGGTGGTGATGGCAAATTTGAACCGGAACCGATGGAGGCAGATTGTCCGTTTAAAGGGGTCCAGTGACCACGATCTTCAGTAATGAGGGACCGATTGAAGAAGATAAAATCAATTGCAGTGCGTCAGTATCGCAAAAACTCGAAAATGGCTCGACTGATTTGAATATTTTTTGTTTGTTTTGGTCGCATCAAAATTGGGTTAATTTAGGAAAAACCCAAAGGAACACCCATAAAATCAAAATAATATTTATTATGATGCCAGAAATTGAATCGAAGTTCACCTATGCGACGCGGTGGCCCAGTGGTAACCGCCCCGACTTCGAGTTTTTAAACCCAAGCAGGCGCTTTACTTTGTGAAAACTGTAAATAATTTCATCACCACTGCTCTCAAAACGGCGGAGAAACACACTTGGTGAAACCGGCATGTCCTAGAACCAAACATTCGAAGACATGTGACATCTACCAACTCGCACTGGGCCCGCGTGGTAGATTACGGCCCACTCCCTCTCACGGAGAGGAGGCCGATTTGTAATTATGCATGCGACGCTAGCGCAGCGTCAACCAGCGCTTAATGCCAAGACACCCTGAGTCCCTGACTATCTCCTTTATTCAATTAGTAAATGATAATCCCTTAGAAACTGATTATCACTAGATTTTTTAAGTCAAAAGCTTAGCTGTAGCACATTGTTATCACAGGTCAATGACCCTCACTGATAAGACAGCTCTTTATCAGTCCCGTGGGAAAAAATGGGACTAGATATAAACATAATATCACGCCTATTCTCTGAAGGGTTGAGCAGAGGTGCCTCTTGTGAAAACAATAATAATTGTCAAAATTACTGCGTGACGAATTACCAGTTTGTATAGTGATACTTTCACTTAACAACTTTTGATGTCATAATGCATGTGGCAAAAATATTACGACTCGTTTAATTTTTTCTGTGTTGCTTTGACAAGAAAAAATTATAGAGCAGGAATTTAGTATTGTTTTTATAGTTTCGTAGGTACTTTAAATTGAAGGGTCGGCGAAACGATAAATTGCAATTTGTCGCTAATGCGGTGATCACATAGCGGCTTCGCGGTCACCCGGGCGATAACTGCTACGCAGCCCGAACGATTGCGACGATAACCGATAACGGTTGCTCACATCTGTGTGTGTCGTATCACTGTGCGAAGCTTCGACACGATAGACGCAGATGCGGCCGCAGCATTACGTGAATAATACACATTGATACGCAAAATGATCGTCTACAGAATGCAATTGAAGCGATTGACAATATTACAAAAATTTATCGTTTCGGGGAGGGAAGATTACGAAAAACCGAAGAATTAAGAACACTGCGTCTGTCTGTTACCGATCTTTCCCTCAAATCCGCGTCAAATTATGTTGAATTTATGGTAAAGACTCGTCTCTTATTGCATGGATCTTGTAATCTAACTGGCGAATAGAGGGTGTGCTTTACTATTCACCCCTTCATCCCGGGAATATAGTCGTGATGTTATGTTCGTCGCATTTTTCCATAAAGTCCACGTGAGACATCCATACGTATACATATTTATACAGACCAAGGCGTTTGCCTCACAGCCTAAGAAATCAGTATTCAGCCTTTATAAATATTGTCTATGGGGAAAAAGTAATACAACAAAGCTGGCATACGGCCAGTGGTGTTGAATAAAGAATCGTTTCCATTGAAACTGCGCGAATATATCTTCATGGTTTTATGGCTGTGCGCAGGCGAAGTCAAACAATTTTTTTTTCAGTTGTTGTCAGAACAGCAGCCTATTTGCGTAACACACTGGGAATGATAATTCCTTATGACAAAATGAAAATTAATTTATTGAAATTAGGCTGAGAATTGAGAATCAGCACATTTTCAACATAATTTTAGGAACAAAATGCGTCCCCCAAAACGCCAGCCAGTCAACACATCCTAGTCTTTTAGCCGAGAAGAAGTGGCGCAACATATTCCGTAGCAGGCTGCAAGTGTCAGCAACACATCTTTGACAGGCTCTAGAATCTAGCTAGACAATTTGTGACAGTCTCCTTCTAAAACTTGATATACCATATTAACGCCCGCGGTTACTGCCCATAAACTGAGGAACTCGTGGCTAAGTAATAACAGCCCCATGGTTCGATCCATCAGGTTAAGCTATTCTTGTCGGGGTTGGTCCGTGGATGGGTGACCATCTTTACATACCGAGACTCCTCCGTGCCTCGGAAAGCACGTTAAGCCGTTGGTCCCGGCTGTCATTCGTGGATCTTTGACAGTCGTTAAGAGTCGTCCGAAGACTCAGAAGCCCGAAAGTCTGACACCAGTCTTACCAAGGGGTCTCGTATTACCCAGTTACTGGGTTGTGGAGGTCAGATAGGCAGTCGCTCCATGTAAAATACTGGTATTCAGCTGCATCCGGTTAGACTGGAAGCCGACTCCAACATTGTTGGGAAAAGGCTAGGCAGATTTATTGGTTACTTCACATAAACTCACTCATCCTGATCCATCGTAACCACGATTGGTGGCGCCTCAACCTGACACCATTCACTCGATTCGTAAAAATTAAATAATTTGTCTTACGTTACGAGGTACCGCAACAATGGTGAAAAAAAACAAAAAAAAAAATATCGTTATCAGTTTAAAAGCACTTGAAAAGATGCTAATTGCTATAAAGATGGTCTTTAAAGGAATTCTGGTTATTAAATACAAAGGAAAAAGCTAAAACATTAACAAAAACTCACAATACATGGATTTTAAAGTAAAATTCTTCACCTAATGGCGTGTTAAGTCCTTCATACACTGTGGGAACTGACCTTACAATCCATTGTGAGTTCTGAGTCAAGCACTATGCGTAACCACGATTTGTTGTAGAAGACAGATTAAAGAATTGTATTTTAGTACCTCTTTATGAAGTAGCTCGTCCGAGGAAGTATGTGCAATATTGACACTGACATGCACATGTTGTTTCTAAATGGCAACGCATCTGCTACAACTACAGAGTGTCAATTCCCATATTTTTAAGTACGTTCGCATTCTACTCTCAAAATTCAAATTCAAAAGTAATTTATTCAAACTAGGCTGAGAAGCAGCACTTTTCGAGCGTAAAAATTACATAAGACAGTCCCCCAAAACGCTCACCCTTCACCACTTTCTAGTGCTTTAGCTGGGAAGAAGAAGGGGCGCAACAAACTACCCAGCAGCACTGCTTTTTTATTTTTGGGTGGGAAATCATCAAATGACTCCTCCCGCTCTGGGCAGAGCGAGAGGGAGTGCCAGACTTTTACTGACTAAAACCCACCCGTGTTCCTTCCGTTGCCTATGTGCTGGGGCCGCGATATCCCTTTCAGACAAACCCGCAACCCCAGCTGCTGTCTGTTCAGTTAGAAAAAAACTTGATTCTATACAATAGTATGCAAAATAATTTACATTACTTAACACAAAACAGTAAATAAAATTATTTGACATAATGACGGCTAGCACACGCCAATATACCAACTTATCAATCGAAAACTATACTCAAGCTAAAATAAAAACTCAGTTTCTGGTCGCGTCCGGGTCCTTTTTTAAAAGCGATTGTCGATGTCAATGTCACTTTTTGTTCGCAAAACTGGAAAGCGTCCTCTGTCGGCGCGACCACGCGAACGTGTTCACCGAAAAAAGTGACATCCGAAAGCGACGATTGAGTACTCGTGGGACGATCGCTTTTCAAAAGAATTTTCGCGGGACAATCTGTCAAAAATATCTCAAGATAGCCTACTTGTAATGTTTTTGACATTGATGATTTGATTGATGTTGTGATGCGATTGCTACTAGATTTCGAACTTTTTTAATTACGTGAATTGTGCTTTTGGTATTGCAGATGTCCTTACACACTCGACCTCTTATCGGGTGGGCTACCCACTTATTAGCCATATCGATGTGATATTAGATCTGGAGTTCAAAAACCGGGAGTTAGGACGGGGCGCCAGTCAGTAGTCGGCGTTACTCTTGTCTGGACAGGCCGACTATTACCGATGTAGACAGTCGTCCTGACTCCTAATAAAGTACCTACTTGGCTACAACAGTGTAGGAACTCCAGGATATTACGTCATCCTTGAAATATGGCTATGGTTTTGGCAAAAGCGGATGTATTTAAGCTTACAAGATATGGCGGAATATGGCTTAAAAGCTTTTAGTTGTAATAGTGGAAGTTAGTATGTAAACTGAACCCTTTTAGCGATAATAGAGCATTCTCACTAGGCTTTCGTCAAGTTTGGCTTAGGTATGTCACATACATATTGTATCCTGGTACATTAAGCTTTTGAAATAGACTGTCAGATGGTATGAGTGACGGATAACTTTTACAAAGCCGAACAACAAGTTTATGTCGTTGTAAAAACCCACCACCACCACTGGGTTAGCCAGTCAGCAGGTTGGTAACAAATCTAACCGGATTTGAAGACTATATTTGGAAGTCATCAAAGATCTCACCATATTTGGAAGTCATCAGAGATCTCACCATATTTGCAAGTCATCAAGAGGACTCTATAGCAGATCTGACTACCCCAGGGTGCACAAGACGATAATGTAGTAACCGGTTTAGTTTGATAATCAAAATCGGAAAACCCTTCACGAATATCGGAAACTCGAAAAGTATTTCGAGTTTCCGATATTCGTGAAGGGTTTTCCGTTTTTGATTATCAAACTAAACACCCCAACCATCAACTAGGTTCTCGCGGCGTCGCCCGCGTGGTGGCCGGAAATTATCCCACGGGAACGTACTGTTGGGATAAAACGTATCCTTTTTCCTAACATGGTCATGTACCAGGTACCACTAGGCATAATTTCATCGAATTCCGTTCAGCGACGAAGACAAGTAAAACGGTAAACAGACTGACAGAGTAACTTTAACATTTAAAATATTATAATGGATTACTATTAGTAATCATTTAAGTATTTCAAATAGGCACATAAAAGGCACTTTTGAACGTCAAAATTTACAAGAAGATCAATTGCCCCTTCCAAAACATAGTTTCGTATTGAGAAGAAACTCCACAGAACAGTTACCTACTACTCTTTTAGTATAATACTAGCAGCGCCCCGCGGTTTCACCCGCATAAGTCTCGATCCCGTGGGAATATCGGGATAAAAAGTATCCTATGTGTTAATCCAGGTTATAAACTATATGTGTGGCAAATTTCATCCAAATCCGTTCAGTAGTTTTTGCGTGAAAGAGTAACAAACATCCATCCAATGAAAAACATTGTTTCACTTTTTTTATTTTTTATTTATTGCTTAGACACGAGGCTTTTGGCTACTTTTGTAAGTGTGTATTTTATGTGTTTTTGCCTTATTATGTGCGTTTTGTTTGTGCAGAATAAACAATTTTTCTTTTTTTCTTTCTTTCTTTCTTTTCTTTATCCATACATCCATACTCACAAACTTTCGCGTAACTTGTAATATTAGTAGGAAGTAGAATTAGTAAGGAAGTATGAATGAAAATGTAACACTTTCACAGATTAGAAAACAAAGAACACTAACATGTATCAGAATATACCGACTCAGTCTCATTAAGACTAACCCATCATTGTTTGGGACGGGACCGTTGACCTTACCAATTTAGATGGTGCGGTCATGTGACAGTTAGTGGCAGTAATACCACTTAAAATGTGTGGTGGTGGTGACTAACTTACGCACAATATACGCAGTTGTTTTTCAGACCAGCATAGCTCTTCATAACCATTAGATACGCTTCCGTGCCTAATCGAACATCAATCTATGTTATCGATGGACTCCTCTAAACGCTGTTTACAAATCCGAAACCCGAATTGACAGTTAAAACCACGACGACCACTATTCTTCCGGCGGCTATTTGCGGTCGGGGGGACTCGGCAAAACAGGTAACCGAAAATGTGTAATGTTCGCCTTGGAAGCCTGTGGAATGGTTATGAAAAGCTATGCTGATCGTCGGTGTCGTTTTATTAGGGTTCCGTAGTAAACAAGGAACCCTTATAGTTTCGCCATGTCCGTCTGTCTGTTTGTCTGCTTTGCTTAGCTCAGAGACGGTTAGTACTAGAAAGCTGTAATTTGGCATGAGTATACCATATTAATCATCGACAAAGTGGTAAAATAACATCAAGAAAAATATATGTTTTTAGGGTACCTCCTCTACACTTACAGTGGGGATGGTTTTTTTTTTTCTCGTCTATATCTAGTGTGGGGTGTCGTTGGAAAGGCCGTTCAAAAATATTGAGGGTGTGTGACTATCATTTTTCAATTCAGGAATCCGTTTACGAAATATTAAGCTTTAAAGAGCAAATTTTTGTTAGAGTCAAGTGTGTGTGACCCTGCCAGTAAATGGTTGTACTTGGATTTGTGAAAATATTCACAGCAGTAGTATATAAAACGAAGTTAAAAGGAAAACTATCAGAGCTTAGTAGGCTTTACATGTTTACGAGTAATAATCGACCAACTTAAATTTGCAGTGCAATGCAATGTTAAGTTTGTTCTTGGTATAAATTCATCCCAACTACGGAACCCTTCATTGTGCGTGGTCCGACACGCACTTGGCCGGTTATTTTCACCGATTTTAGACCTCATGCTAAGCAGTCGTTGTATAGTCGAAGCATTAAACTAACATGGTAGTCACTACACCAACGAAACAGTCATCGTCTAACTAGCCCTATTAAAATTATGCTGGGGTCGGCTTCCAGTCTAACCGGCAGCTGAATACCAGTTTTTTACATGGAGCGACTGCCTATCTGATATCCACGACTCAGCCAGTCTTCTTCTTTTCGTGTGGTTAGTGACTAACCTGGTAGTTTTAAAGCCGCCCATGGGCCTCTGACTTGGCTTCACATGCCGTCGAGAAATATCTCTCAGGCATGTAACCGCCGGTTCCCTCAGGATGTTTTCCTTCACCGTTTTTTAAGCAAGTGATAATTATATAAAACGCACATAAATCCGAAAAGTCAAAGGTGCATGGCTTGGGTTCGAACTCGAGACCTATGACTTGGCAGTCCGACGGTCACACCACTAGGCTATCACTCATCAGCCAACCAGTCATGATCATTGAAGTACTAGTAAACCAGGATATTTTATCTGATGTTGCATTTGTTATACACATTTTGTTGGAGGTGAGTCTTCTGTTCTGTCCTTGTAAGTGTTTACCGCGACAATGGTGGGTGGATGTCTATAAATAACCGAATGTAGGTGAAAGAGAGGTGGTAGGGGGAGCTACAGGCTGCCAAGTTGGGAGGTAGAACGGTTGTCTGAAAGTTTGTGACATATTTATTAGAAATGGTAGAAATTTTCTATTCTGCGTTTAATTGTAAACTTAATAGTCTAAAAGTATACCTAGACCTTGCCGTTCCCCAACAGTGTTAATGTCGGCTTTCAGAAGCGGCTGAATTTTCTAGATATTTTACGAAACTAAATTCGGCTGAGCACCCCAAATAATACAATTAACCCGGTAGTCAGATTTTGGGCTACTGTTAAAACTCGTAATTAGGTTAAAGACCTACTACAAGAATAATGATGACCACTAATCGTTCTACACATCTCGTCTCTCAATTAGCATAACACAAAAAAAAAGATACTGGTAACAATATTTTAACGACTAACTGCACTAAACTGCATAGACAATATCACACACAGTTGAAAGTCCAGTAGCAAAACTAAAAGTTTGCTCAAAACAGTTTGCTTGCACGGACTGAACCACCGGAAGCGACAGGTCATAGACTGCCAAGACGAGGTCAACGTTGTCGCACTGGTCACGCTTCCCTGCTCTGTGCCAATTTTGTTACAACATCGCCAATCGTGCAGGATAATCAGCCTGTAACGTTCTACGTAAACGTAACGGTACGGTGTAACGGGCCTCCTCTCTGTGGGAGGGAGTTCAAATTCAAATTATTTATTTCACATAACCCCAACTTAAAATGCGTTTTATCTAAGTATTTTTTTATTAATATGATAAAGCAAAAAATACGTGTCTAATATTTTTTTATTATTTGACTGACGGACTAATTAGAATTTCATTTTTTTTTACCCAGGCATTGAGAGCCGGTATGAAACACCATGGTTATTTATCTATCTTTTAAAAATAATTGGCCTATTGCAGTGTTTTCAAATTACTCTGAAAAGGTATGAGGGAACAGTGTAGGCATGTCAACGTTTACCAGGTACCATGAAAGTTCATATGTAACCAGTTTCAAAACAATATCCCGTGATCACGATGACCACATCTCTTACCGGCCCGGTTCTATAGCCGCCGAGTGCTGCAAGCAAGAATAGTCGTTACGGTGGTTAGATATGAACTTCTTCGATGGTACTTAACAAAATAGAAAATGGTCAACAAATCGAAGCATCTACAACGTGTAGCGTTAAATGCGCAAAACCTCAGACACCCCAACTGATTTTTAATTCAATTGACCTATTACAGAGAGAAAAAATCATTAAAAAATATGTAAAGGTTTTATGTGCTGTTTTACTGGCAATTCTGATCGTTTCTTGCGCCTGCGACCACGCTCTACTCGAGGGAGGCGTCGTCACCGGGCCGTTCTAGCGGGTTTGCGCATGTGATGGCTTGACCTGTTAATAAATAGACACGGCAACGTTTTTAATGAAGATTTTTTTTTTTATGTGACCTATGTTAAAAAGTGGTTCAATTGATTCTGCTCGTTATGATCAAAATATTTTCAGGTCTTGCGAATTTAACATTACACGTTGAATAGGTCACCACGCGGTCCCAGTGCGGGTTAGTGGATGTCACATATCTTTGAATTATTGGTTCTAGAGCACCAATCGCGTGATAGCTCTTATTTTCATTTCCTTTCCGTAACTAGCTGTCTATCTATTAATAGCCTGCCATGTTTTCCTTATAAAAAAATACCTACAGCAGTGCAAGGAAAGGATTGAGTCAGACTTTGAGGAAAAAGTTAAAAATAGATGCAGAATAGGAAACTGGGAGACGAAAATAGCTGTATTAATATAATAAAAGCTTCGAAAGTATGGACTTGTGCCTTGTTGATAGGGTTGCCAGCTTTTTCTAGAAGAAGTAGAGTATGTCTGATTTCAGAGAGGGTAATTATAGAGTACGAATTAATAAAAAGAATACCATTTATTAAAAAAAAAAAAAAAAATGCACTTTTTGCACATTTTATTGTTTTTACAAAACATCCTAATTCTAAGTCAATATACGAGGGGTATTCAATAAATAGTGAGAATGAGTAAGACGCAATTATCTTTTGATATATGTTATTTTATTTTTCGACGTAGTCACCTTTCAGGTTCTAAAAAAATCTTCTTCCTGATCCCTTAAAAAATCATTTACGGCGGCGACTACTCCGTCATCATCTTCGAATTTCTGGCCCCTGAGATGTTCCTTTAAGCGCGGAAATAGGTAGAAATCACTAGGAGCAAGGTCCGGTGAATATGGAGGATGTTCCATCAATTCGAAGCCAGCTTCTTGAATGGCAGCCATCGCAACTCTGGACTTGTGCGCAGGGGCGTTATCTTGGTGAAACAAAACAACTTTAGCGAGTTTGCCACGCCGTTTCTTGCGTATTTCCTCACGCAACTTTGTTACTTGTCCTGCGTACATAGTCCCCGTAATAGTGGCTCCATGATTAAGATATTCAATCATTACCACCCCTTGGCTGTCCCAGAAAAGAGAGCCCATGATCTTTCCGGCGGATGGAATCGCCTTAAATTTCTTTGGAGTTGGAGATGACGGACGCTTCCAAGTCATGGACTGTTGTTTCGTTTCCGGGTCATAATGGTGAAGTCATGTTTCGTCCATAGTTATGAATCGAGCTAAAAATCGGTCAGGATATTGTTGTAACAAATCCAAACAGCTATGTGAAATTCTCAGTCGAGTTTGTTTCTGCGCGTCAGAAAGCATTCTGGGCACCCAGCGCGCTGACACTTTTTTCATACCCAAATGGTCGTTTATAATATTATGGACACTTCCTATCGAAATCTTTACTTCTTCAGCTATAAAACGAACAGTAACACGACGATCCGCCAAGACAATATTTTCAACTTTTTTAATAATTTGTTCCGTCACTATGGGGCGTCCCGTTCGTGGGTCGTCGTTAGTGGAAGTTCTTCCTCGCTTGAACTCGGCACACCAACGCGCTACCGTAGAATATGGAGGAGCATGAACCCCTAATGTTGCTCTCAAGTCTTGATTTACCTGCTCCGTAGTAAAATTTTTCAAGCAGAGATATTTTATTACCGCGCGAACTTAAATTTTATCCATTTTTAAGAACACGATCCGAAACGACGCAAACAATAGACTTCTTACTTTTAAAAAACAAAAGAGAATTAATTGCTTTTTTTATTATCATCTTAACTAATGTCTGGGCTATGCCTGCCACTATTTATTTTTTTCTTTCCAAGGAGAATGTATCGCATTCTCACTATTTATTGAATACCACGTTTTTAATCAACTACAGCTCGTTTTTAATCAATTTTAATTGTCCGTGTCTCTCTTCTCGCCACTTCACATTCATGACAGAAAAGACTCTCAGTGAATGTAGTGGTGGAAACTAAGCGTATATACATAGCTTTTTTTTTTTTATAAACAAATTCTACGACATTGACATCTTTTCCAACAGAGAGCTTGTCCTGTTGACATTATATTTCGACGTGACTGATTGTGGCTGCTTTAAGAAACACCTGAGGTTTATGGGTACCAGTATATTAAGTTCAGTAAACAAACTCTTTTTAAAGGCTTTTTTTGTGTTGTGGTCATGGCTGGCATCAGGGAACATTATGCCAAAAAAGAAAAAGAGTACAAAACTCTATTTTATAGTACGGCTGGCAACCTTACCTGTTGATGTTATTACATAATTTCAGCTGAAAGACGTCCACTGCTGGACATAGGCCTCCCCAAGCACCGGCACTTCGACCGGTTGTGTTTCTCGCATCTAGCGGATTCCTGCGGCCTTCACCAGGTCATCGGTCCACCTTGTGGAAGGCCCTCCTTCGCTATGTCTTCCAGTACGTCGTCACCACTCCAGAATCTATCGCCCCCATCGGCCATCTGTTCTGCGAGCAATGTCCCCTGCCCACTGCCACATAAGTTTGGCAATAGGGATGATGACAAAACATTTTTTTTAGTTCGTCTTTGAGTTTATAAAAAAATATTGGACACGTATTTTTACTTTTTTTACGTAATCTAAAGATTAAAGCGATACATTGAGGTAAAATGTTACGTCACGAGTACTCCCCAACCTAAAATGCGTTTTATCTAAGTATTTTTTTATTAATATGATAAAGCAAAAAATACGTGTCTAATATTTTTTATTATCTGACTGACGGACTAATAAGATTTTTTTTTTTTTTAACCCAGGCGTCATCCCTATTCTTCGGGCTATGTCGGTTACCTTGATTCTCCTGCGGATATCTAAATTTCTGATTCGATCACGTAGGGAAACTCCAAGCAAAGCCCACTCCTTTGCCCTTTGGGTGACTTTCAGCCTTCTAATGAGTCCCATTGTGAGCATCCTTTATTAAATGAGACGTCCGGTGAAATGTGGAAACATTCAATCAATCTGCCTAGCCTTTTCCCAACTATTTTGGGGTCGGATGCAGCTGAATACCGTATTTTACATGGCGCGACTCCCTATCTGACCTTCACAAACCAGTAACAGGGTAATACGATACCCCTTTGTAAGACTGGTTGTCAGACTTTCGGGCTTCTGACGACCCGCAACGACTGTCAAAGATCCACGAATGACAGCCGGGACCAACCGCTTAACGTGCTTTCCGAGGCACGGAGGAGTCTCGGTATGTTAAGATGGTCACCCATCCACAGACCAACCCCGGCAAGCGTAGCTTAACCTGATGGATCGAACCGTGCGGCTGTTATTACTTAGCCACGAGCTAAATGTGGAAACATGGCGTTAGTGACATACATAAATTCGGCCTGGTTACGCCTACCTACAGTGCTTTTTAAATTCCCTACATCCTATAAGACTGAAATTACGCCGCGAACCTTATTTGCATTGAAAATTAAACACGTCGAATTTCCGTCGCGTAATTTTCGGCAGGTATATCGCTGCGCTTAGCACAAATTACGACTCTCATAAGTTCTGGGAATTTCCTAATTAAAACATCTTGATCAAACCTAGGGACCGCTATACCAATGAGAAAAAAGTTTGTAGATATGTTTTAAAATCATATCTGTTAACTCAGTGACACAGTAAACATGGCACATGCTTCACTACTTCAGTTTTTGTTCGAGATAAGATGAAATCTTTTTTTATCAAGAATAACATTGTTGTAAAAATGATTACGTAATGTTTACCTATAATGGTCATATTTACCTTCGTATTTCTTCGGATTCAAGAAAAACATACCCAACTTTGAAGAATACTGAATATTTATTTACCATAATGACTTACTGAGAACCGACTCTTTCAAAGTTGATAAATATATATCTTTTTTTATGCCTACACAGGTATCGATGTCATTTTTAAAAATGGAACGACGAAGAGCGACTTTGTTATAAATATATGATAGATAATGAATTAATGACTTACTGAGAAAATGAGAACACACTCTTTGAAAGTAGAAAAATAAAATCTCCTTTTAGGAATATCGACGCCATTTCATAATTTTAATTTGGATGGCTATAAGAGTAGGGGCAGGCCCTAGAACCTATGGATGGATTGTGTGACATGATTTGACCAGATAGGGGGTGAGAAGAGCTGATAGAGAAGAGTAGAAGAAGATATGAACAAATAAGTTGGAATAGGAGGACTCCGAAAAAGAAAAAAAGAGGAGTATCTTGGTCATATTTTGACAGAACTTGCGATGCGTTTTTTTCGCCGCAGATAATAAAATCCTGCTTAGTTTTCGTATGCGTTTTTTTCCCGCAGTGCGTTCTCTTCCACAATTTCATACTTAACTGATTTTGCGGTAGCATAACGCACCACAGTACGCGCTAAGCCTTACACTTAGCACAAAAACACACAAAATTGATAGTCGAGAAACGTTGCCGTTTTAATAAATAACTCGTTATGCAAAATTGAAACAATCGACGCTGAACTCACATTTGTTAATTAATTAATGTTCTCTTTAAAATATCCACTTAGTAACAAAAAAAACTAGTTTATAAAACTAGGCTTTGATAAGATTGTCTTTTATTCAAAAGAATTCATACAGGCAATATAATATGCAAATGCTTAACGCGTTTATTCACCCCTCAAAGGAATCTGAATGGATGGATATAAATATGCAGTTAAATATCGTCATAAAACTTCTAGTTTTGACATCACATTTGTTGTCACCCCAATATAATTCTTTATGTGGTAGGTAGAATGCAGACGCCGCAATGGCATCACAAAACCTTCAAAAAGATCCAATAAAGAATCTATGTCATTCGAATTTATGTGTGTGAGACGGTTTTTTAGGGTTCCGTAGTCAACATGTCATGTCCGTCTGTCTGTCTGTCTGTCCGCGGCTTAGCTCAGAGACTGTTAATACTTGAAAGCTGTAATTTGGCATAGGTATACATATTAATCACGCCGACAAAGTGGTAAAATAAAATCATGTTTTTTTTTTTAGGATCTCCTTTACACGTAAATTGTGTCCCTCCCTGCCAGCTAAATGGTTGTTTTGGATATGTTAAAAAAATCACGGCAGTAGTTGTATACCAAATTAAAATGAAAAGTATTACACCTAAGAAGGCTCTATAAGTTAACGAGTAATAATCGACCAACTTAAATTTTTGCAGTTGCGAACATGTTCTTCGAATAAATTAATCCCAACTACGGAACCCTTCATTGTGCGTGGTCCGACACGCACTTGGCCGATTTTTTACTACTAGAGACGGTCTTAACAGACTTCAAAGACCAAAAACCAACCTGGCCCCACGATATTAATTGCTCCAGCACGCGTAGCATGAGCACAGTTTTGTCGACGGAAGAGTAGACAAAAATGACGTTCCTTGTAGACAGTACGACGGCAACAAAGTAGAAAGAGTCAACTGCACTTTTTACGAAATGCACTCTTTGACATAATTTGACTCAGAATTCTTTGTTTTGTCATAGGACTTTTTTTCTGTTTGATTCTCTATTTTTACTGATAAGTCACGTATATAAAGACAACTACAACAAAGTTATTCTTAAAATGACGAAGTATCGTGTTTTGGAACAAAAAATATTACAGTAATATTGGCCCCTTTCCTTGGTAATACCCTATTAACTAAATGATGTAAAATAGGAGAAGATAGCTTGATTAGACTAGATAGATTGTTCTTCTATTAATTATTATCACAATTTTGCATTCAAAACGTTCTTCTGTATAATCATGATTTTGTAGTTATCTGTTTATACTTTGTGGCCGTCAAGTAGAAAGTTTTCTACTGTCTTTAGCATGGCGATTACAAAATCAAAATGTCTTCACTACTGTCAGTTGTCAGTGTGATTTTGACAGTTTGGGATAGAAAACTTTTTTCTGCAATAGTCTACATAAAAAACGACCTAGACAAAGATTGTTAGAAACGTAAGACAAAATGACAGATTGTAGAAAGATTTCTACGGTGCGATGTCAAATATGGAGAAACGAAATGTCACTTTGTATAGAAAGAGCTGTGTCTATTCTTCGTAGAAATAGATAGCGTCATGCTACGCGTGCTGTAGCAAATTGTAGAATTCGTAAATGCGTTTACAAACATAAATCTCACATACACAAACAGCCGAAGCAACCATCTGCAAGGGAACACGAAGATATTTTTTAATAGAGACTGGTCACTCACTCTGCCACTCCGCGAACTGTGTTACTGAAATATAACTGAAACAACCCCGCCCCGCGGTCTTTGGACACCAATTTGTATCGTACGTAATCGTACGATCGTGGTTGTACGAATTGAGTGCGCACACTGAATACGTCATTCTCCGTCAAATAGGTAGTGTTCCGGTGATATCGCATTGAACGCACGAAAAATCCCAACTAGTTCGGATTATTTTCGGACGTCGAAACTGCGTACGACTAACTCGCACTCAGTCAGCGCGGTCCCTTAGTTGGAAGGTCGGGATCGTCGCACGAGTAAAATTTGTACAAAAATGCGCACAGCCTAACAATTTTTCATTTTATTTTTTAATTTTTTATTATAATTCACAAAACTGATGTATAATCACAAATGCAATAAAAAAATTACAACACAAAATTACTGATTTACATCTACTAGATGTGAATCTAGCATGCATTTTTTATGTAAAACACTTACTTACCTACTACTATATTTAGTTTGCTACTATTAACAATGTTTAATTGCTATTGACTTGCCATCGAGAAACGATATGTACTTACACTTACTTTTTCTTGTTACCCACTAAAAATGCTTTTTGTACATCTACTACTTAATAGATTATTTACGAGTACCTACCGTTCTTCATAAGTTCATGTATTTAGTAATAACATTAACTTGTATTTCTCATGATAAGTGAATTGTATTCTTTTTGAGAAATAAATGTCTTACACCGTATATAAAAAATAAAGTTAAACAAGTTGTGAACTTTTCCATACATAATGAAAAAGTTTTGGGAAAGAAAAACAAATAAAATATTATACAATTAAGGGCATGCGCTAAGGTAGCCCGCGAAATTCAAATTTTCTTTAGTTTTTTACATTTTGCAGGTCAGTGTGCGGTTTTATGTTGATTAAAATATGATTCACGACCGTAACCAATATGGCTTTACATAATTATAATCATTACAATCAGCAATACAACTCCATAAGTAAGCACAATCGCCAAAAGTCATGATTTCATGAAATAGTCATTCAATGCGATTATATGAACTTAGAGAGTTGTATTGATCATTTTAATGATTATAATTCTATAAATAAAAATTTGATACGGCCGCAAATCATATTTAGATCAACGTGCAACATGATACTGACCTGAAAATTACAAAAAACGTAAGAAAATTTGAATTTCGCGGGCTACCTTGACGCTTTTGCCTTAAGACTTCAAGTTTAGTTCTAACTGAGGCTACAGAACCAGCAAAGACATCCACTCCACCACGAATGGAGAATGACCAATATAATATTGATGATGAAAAAGTTACTGATTTTTTGGTCTAGTGATCGCAAATGTGACGGCCGAACGTGGACCTTGGGATGTATTCCCAGGTCGGGCATGATGTTGTTGGATTTTCCTTCAGAAAATTCGCAGTCTGGAGATTGTACCTGTTCCTGGGATATGTCTATAGGCTCGCCCTCCTTATTACACGGTACTTTAACATATCTGGGAGAAATATAGGTATTCTATACACATCAATCTGCCTAGCCTTTTCCCAACTATGTTGGGGTCGGCTTCCAGTGTAACCGGATGCAGCTGAATACCGTATTTTACATGGAGCGACTGCCTATCTGACCTCCACAACCCAGTAACTGGGTAATACAATACCGCTTGGTAAGACTGGTGTCAAACTTTCGGGCTTCTGACGACCCGTAACGACTGTCAAAGATCCACGAATGACACCCGGGACCAACGGCTTAACGTGCTTTCCGAGGCACGGAGGATTCTCTTTATGTAAAGATGGTCACCCATCCACTGACCAACCCCGGCAAGCGGAGCTTAACCTGATAGATCGACCAGTGCGGCTGTTGTTACTTAGCCACGAGCTCCTCAGTTTATGGGAAGTAACCGCGGAAGTACCAGGTACCTCCTCTTTCTAGTTGAAGGGGGAGCTCCTCTTTCTATACACATGTGGTTAATTTATTGTGTGATTTAGAAAACTTAATAATTTTATTTTGTACAAAAAAATAATATTATTTTTCCTTCCAGCCGGCCGTGGGCCCCTCGGGGGCCATCAGCAAGGTGCACAAATCAGACAGAAAGATCGGTCATCGTCGAGTCGGCGAGGGTGGCGAGATCACCTACAAGAAGATACAGTCCTCGCAGATTATGGGATCTATACAGCTCGGTAAGTCGAATAAACTTTAAGAAGGATTTGGTGCAAAATTGTCCAGCGGGGTAATTTAATTGCGTAACACAAAAAATGGCAATTGATTGCGTTTTCTTCCATGTTGGCAGTTCAGCCACGTTCATTGCGTTATTTACGTTTTTGACGAAGTTTTCAAACCTATGAAACAATGGATAAGGATGAAAACTCCTAGTTTTCCCCCTGTAACCCTCTGATTGTGATTGAATGTGTGCTACGACGTGCAAAAAGGTACTTGTAATGTGCACAATAGTCCTTGCATGTGCAAAATAGGTGCTTGATTTTGAAGAAATTATAATAAAGGATTTTGTGCAAAATGGTCCTCGTATGTGCAAAATGGGTGAAACGTTGGCACGGTGTTCAACGGAAGAACTTTCGTTACTGTGTCTATTATGTGTTTTTACTTGTGCACAGTACTTTTTCATGCAGAAATCCTATATCTCTCATCAGGTTCTAGGTCATCTATTGTCTAGGTTGTTATTCTAAGACACTCTTGGCTTATGAAATATGAAACCTGCACCCAATGTTCTGATATATCTAACCCAATGCTGCGAGACACAATGGATTTTTAATACACAACAGGTTAAGAGGCGAGGTCTTCGTCCTGCAGTGGAACAGTTTTTTTATCAGAAACTTTAGTACGTGCAAAATAGGCGACAAAACCGTGGGTTTTTATTTATTACCTCTTTATATCATGCAAATTACACTGGTGACTACTCATTTCTAACTAACTAAAGTCTAATGATAATAGGAAAACGTCATCAGCCACATGTGACATCCACGTACATATAACGTGGTATGTATAGATTGTATTTACATGCTAATAGAGACCATTACATACCTCATAATGTTTCCTTTTAGTGAGTGGGTACTTATGTGATGACAGACCATTCGTAGATTGGACTTTGTAGCATTTTTCTGAGCAGAATTTGTTTGACTTGGTCATCGTAGTCCGCGACTTTGTTAGTGTTTAAAATTCTACCTTCATCATCATGCGCAACGCGTTTACTCTTTCCATTCTCCCCTGTCAACCGTCACGCTATCATTCACTCCCATCTCTTTCATATCATTCCTCACACAATCCATCAATCTTTTCTTTGGCCCTCCTCTGCCTCTCTATCCATCAACATTTAAAATTCAACCCTTCACCATCAACTTCCTGCCGTTCTCCCATGTTACGTGGGGTTGGCGCAACACGTTTACTCTTTCCATTCTTCCGTGTAACCGTCACGCTTTCATTCTCTTCCATATCATTCCTCACACAATCCATCCATCTTTTCTTTGGCCCTCCTCTGCCTTTCTATCCGAATTTTAAATGTTGATAACATTTAAAATTCAACCTTCAATCATCGAAATAAAGTCGAGAGCTTTTACCCACAAACTGCAGGTTTGCGAATAGAGCAGTAGTAGTAGAACTCTTTGAGGAAGTACTACCAACATTCCTATTTCTGCCCGCCAAGCATCGTTATGTTTGGAGTTAAAGGGTGTGGGCCAGTTTAGTAATTAAGCAATAGAGGAACGGCAGGGGACCTGATAAAGGAAGGGAATACCTTTGCGTCTTTTCTGCTTTTCAGGATACCTTGGTCCCAAAAATCTTGAACCTGCTTCCGCCTGGTCGAAGGATCTTAGTCCTAGTGTACCTTTCTTGTTTACTGAAATAATGGTTGTATGGGTATACAATAGATTTTATCGTGTTTTCTGAAACCTCAAAATACATATTGTGTCATGTGGGTATAGCAAAAATGTCAGATTGGTTTATTTTCAGATGAAAAAAGGTTTTCCTTGGTAACCTTGTTATGTTGTCTGTCCTCTACGACCCTCGTCAAGAATGGCAGACGATATTGTATATCTCTGAGTGGTAAACTAGATACGTCATGTTCGAAGGAGTCCCATTGCTATGCAATATATTTAAAGGCACTAGATCGTACAGATGATTGCGTCTTTTTAAACGTGGTTATTCAAGTAAAACCACTTTATTCGTCTATACACTGGAAAGTACTACTTTCATGATAGGAAATTGCATCGTGGCAGGCCCAGATGAAGATGGTGGGATGAGCTAATCTCCTTTGATAAACATTGGTTCTTGAAGTCCCAGCGGTGGAACAAACGAATTATAAATAGACTAGCTACTGCTGCGTAACATTTCGGTCCCCCACCCCTTCGCATCGCAACGCCATAATGGCTTTTTAATCAGGATCATCCAATGTCGACTGTCGTAGAAACCGATGGCAATGAGACCTGTTAGTATGTTATAAATGAATGACGCGATCCCATACAAATAGTACCTAATTAGTATGGAGTAATGGTCTCTTCACTAACCCGTTTGTCTTGTGGCGACAAGCGCGACTGCTGAGCGTGGCGCGCGTCCTCGGGTTTGATTCGGCAGTGTTATTGGGTTTTCCATTAGGTTTTGCTTAGTAACACGTTAGGCCGTTAGTCCTGCGCCTGATCTCTCCGGTCGTGTAGGATTGCCGTCTCATCGGACTATGAGAGAGTGCACTTGTCTGCGCACACACATTGCACTATAATATCTCCACTAGGGAATCCAATATCTACTCGAGATCGCGAGTTTAGAAATTGCAATCTCGCGTGATCGGATAGTTTTCAAAAAAAAATTTGTTAAATTCGGATGACTAAAAAGCGATGAAAACTGGTTGTGATTATGAGGTTAATTAAAATTTTGAAAGAAAAAAAAACTTTATTCTTTAATATAACTCGTATTTTTTTGTAAATCAACAAAAGCCTTAAAAGAACATTGTCTGTAAAAAACTCTAGTTCTAGGGGTGATTTTGAAAATAACTTCTTAAAAAAAAGAGTATTGAAGGTGCTGTTTGATAAATGGTATCTTAAGTCAGTCGCTATGTACCCAGCAGCTGAAAATGCCTTCTCCGATTCAACACTGGTTGGCACCAGCGTGTGAGTAAACAATTATAAGTGAACTGTATAAAACTACCCCTTGTTTCCGCCACACTCATAATATCCATCTCTTTCTTTATGAGTGACTCTAACCTATCCTATCGTCGTAGATAAACGCAAAAAGGTTATTTTACTAACAAATTGAACCATATTGTTGTCCGAAATTAATAAATAAATATGCCAATATCATTGGAAATCGTTACTTGTGAGTTAAGCCTTAAAACTCGTCAAAAACCACAAAAATTGTACCAGTTGATATTCTTTTTCATTTCACGGTATTAATAACGTAACCCATATTTAAAATGAACCGTTTTAGCCGGATGTTGACAATGCAAACAGTATTTTTATATTATTTCCAACGGTTTGGCGTTGACCTGAGACATTTAAATGTTTTTCACACGCAACCGTGGGACTTTCGTATGAGAATTAGGCACTTTAACGTATATGACAACTTAGCTAAGATCTACAATTTCAATTAAAACATCTACTTAAAAAATGTCTACTTTCTTGGTCTAGTGATTGCTTGGTCTAGTGATTGTTTTATCGACGGGTCGAATAGGAGTGCGTGTATCTTATCCTCATCATCCTCTTTGCTTTTATCCCCTAGTGGGATCTATATGTATATGTACCATCAAAGAAGTTCATATCATAATGGTCCCTATTAAAATACCAGCGCTGCGGTATTTGTTTTTTTTAATATCGCAGCATTATGCTGAGATATCCTTTTTGGCTTCGTACAGGTCGTTATTATTTTTTTAGTTTTAAAATGCTCCTTTTTTATTTTTTCATGACTGTTTTTATTTCCTGTGCGTGTCCCAAATAAAATATTTTTCGTTCTTTCTTTCAAAAAATTTTTGGGGTTGGCGGCGCAGGGTGAGTCAATTTAACGTTTTAACGTTATCTATGGGTGACCGACTGAAGAATACAATAGACGACGTATATTTAGTAACTTAATCCGCTTAACTGTTCTTAAAGAGTCATAAAGAACCCTGTAAGAAATCGACACGTGTTTCACCCTTCAACGAGGCATCCTCAGGATGACGATTAACTTATTGCGAACCCGGACCCGACGTGTTGACACGTCAAGCGTCGAGAGCAGTGTGAGCACACTGCTCTCGACGAAACACGTGTCGATTTCTTACAGGGTTCTTTATGAGTCTTTATAATGGATTTCCATAGTCATAAGTCACGCCTGAGTAAATTAACTATCTTAAATTTGACTGAAGAAGAAAACGTGTTGCGCCGTCTTAGAACCAAGGGAACATTCTAGCCAACGGTCCATCCCACCAGGGACCGTACAACCCCGTATAAGAGTTAAGCTTTTCGAAGGGGTAAGCCGTTTATGAGGTTACCTTTATCATAATGTAACCCTTTGAATGGGTTCTATGCCTAAAACCCGGTAAAAGGGTTATCTCTTCAATATGGATAACCCGTTGAATGGGTTTTCTAATTGAAACCCAGTGAAAAGGTTACATGATAACCCATTGAATGGGTTCTATACTTGAAACCCAATGAACGGGTTACCCATTCATTATGATAACCTATATAACATAAGGGTTTTGATAGGGTTATCAATGGTTATTCAATAAACTAGTGCTAAGTAGGTGGTGGGTGGGGTGGAGCGAGCACCACGCACCATCCACCATCGCTGGCGCACATTGCCCTTATTTCACTAGACATCGTAGACTTGTGGACGAAACACATGCTACCTACATTTTAGATGCCTACACAGTAAGGTGGTGTGTCCTGAGTTTCTGACAATTATTGTCTTGTGACCCGTGTTATCGTAGTCAATTGAATGAGCAAGGGGTAAGTAAGAATTTGGTCTGTCTTTTATTATACCTATACTAGTTTATGTCCGCGACTTCGTCCGCGTAGAATTCGAAAATGGTTCTAATAGGATTTTTTATTGAAACGAAGTTTTCGAATGTAGTTCCTTATCGCGCGTTGCGAAAGGGGGCTAGACGGAAAAAGTTGTAACGACACTTTTTGCTATAGTTGTAAGCCGAGCGGCGTGCGCGTGTTTCTCTGTCTGTCTCTCTCTCAAAGTCAAAGTCAAAGTCGAAGTCGAAGTCGGAGTCGAAGTCGGAGTCGAAGTCGAAGTCGGAGTCGAAGTCGGGGTCGAAGTCGGAGTGGAAGTCGGAGTCGAAGTCGGAGTCGGAGTTGAAGTCGGAGTCGAAGTCGGAGTCGAAGTTGGAGTCGAAGTCGAAGTCGGAGTCGGAGTCGAAGTCGGAGTCGAAGTCGGAGTCGGAGTCGAAGTTGAAGTCGAAGTCGAGCGAGTGTATAAGTCGACACGAGTCAAGAGACTTATACTTATACTTCGAGACCAAAAGTTGTAACGACACTTTTTGCTATAGTTGTAAGCCGAGCGGCGTGCGCGTGTTTCTCAGTCTGTCTCTCTCTCAAAGTCAAAGTCGAAGTCGAAGTCGGAGTCGAAGTCGGGGTCGGAGTCGAAGTCGGAGTGGAAGTCGGACTCGAACTTGGAGTCGGAGTTGAAGTCGAAGTCGTAGTCGGAGTCTAAGTCGAAGTCGGAGTCGAAATTGGAGTCGAAGTCGAAGTCGGAGTCGGAGTCGAAGTGGAAGTCGGAGTCGAAGTCGAAGTCGGAGTCGGAGTCGAAGTCGAAGTCGAAGTCGAGCGAGTGTATAAGTCGACACGAGTCAAGAGACTTATACTTATATACTTATACTTATACTTCGAGACCAAAAGTTGTAACGACACTTTTTGCTATAGTTGTAAGCCGTGCGGCGTGCGCGTGTTGCTCTGTCTGTCTCTCTCTCTCTCTGTCATAGAAAGAGGAACTTCGTTCCATCCGGGTGCCCCTTGACACCTCTCAAGTTTTTGGTTTTTTACGTGATTAATTTTGTTATCTATCTATACATATAAAATGCTTTGTCCTGAATGACTGACTGACGGATCAACGCACAGCCTAAACCGCTGATCGCAGAGACCTGAAACTTGGAGGGTGAGTTTTTTGTATTACGTAGGCATCCGATAAGAAAGGATTTTTCTAAATTCTACCCCCAAGGGGGTGAAAAGGGGGGGCAAAGTTTGTATGGGACAACGTGATTCCTTGGTCCAATCTACTTCAAATTTTGCATAAACATTTTTTAACAGAATTAATGGAAGACCTGTTTCGTCTTTTGTTGAAATTCATCCCCTAACGGGGTTAAATAGGAGTAGAAAGTTATTATGGGAGTGATTTGCTTCGAAGTTGATATCAATACTCCTTAGTGCTTTTGATTTAAATTAAATTTTACTTTAACACATGTTTGAAAAGTCAATCCGATTTTATTCAAAAAAGGTTGAACTCACATACAGGCTTGGTGCTTGCAATGCAAATATTCTTTAAAATTGGAATGTCTCGAAAGTCACCGTACTATATACCTATATTAGTACCGCATTTGAAGGTTTCTAAGCTTTACAGAGGTCTGTATTTATTCCTAGGATTCCTCTAACACCCTCAAATTACCCCTTCGAATTCAAGAGAGTGCAGTTTCCCATAGTATGCTTCGCAATGACTATAAACAAAGCTCAAGGTCAAACTCTTAAGGTAGCGGGAGTAGACTTGAGGGAAAGCTGCTTCTACCACGGCCAGTTGTATGTGGCATGCTCCAGAGTAAGCGCACAGAGTAGCCTGGTGATTCTAGCACCCGAAAGAAAAACAAAAAATTTGAGAGGTGTCAAGGGACACCCGGATGGAACGAAGTTCCTCTTTCTATGAGAGAGAGAGAGAGAGAGACAGACAGACAGACAGAGAAACACGCGCACGCCACACGGCTTACAACTATAGCAAAAAGTGTCGTTACAACTTTTGGTCTCGAAGTATAAGTATATAAGTATAAGTCTCTTGACTCGTGTCGACTTATACACTCGCTCGACTACAACTTTGACTTCGACTTCGACTTGGACTCAGACTCCGACTTCGACTCCGACTTCGACTTCGACTCCTACTTCGACTTCGACTCTGACTTCGACTCTGACTTCGACTTCGACTCCGACTTCGACTTCAACTCCGACTCCGACTTCGAGTCCGACTTCCACTCCGACTTCGACTCCGACCCCGACTTCGACTTCGACTTCGACTCCGACTTCCACTCGACTTCGACTCCGACCCCGACTCCGACTTCGACTCCGACTTCGACTTCGACTTCGACTTCGACTCCGACTTCGACTTCGACTCCGACTTCGACTTTGACTTTGAGAGAGAGACAGACAGAGAAACACGCGCACGCCGATTTAAAAGATATAAGATTTTGAAAGTTACGCGGGTGTATTATATTTTTACAACGAAATCGAAATACTACACCTACCGCAGTATTTCTTTGTAAACAATATTTTTTGTTTTTCTTTCGGGTGCTAGAATCACCAGGCTACTCTGTGCGCTTACACTGGAGCATGTCACATACAACTGGCCGTGGGAGAAGCAGCTTTCCCTTAAGTCTACTCCCGCTACCTTAAGAGTTTGACCTTGAGCTTTGTTTGTAGTCATTGCGAAGCATACTTTGATGGGAAACTGCACTCTCTTGAATTCGAAGGGGTAATTTGATGGTGTTAGGGAATCCTAGGAATCTCCTAACACCATCATCCTAATCCTAGGAATCCTAGGAATGAGGAGCTCGTGGCTAAGTAACAACAGCCGCACTGGTCGATCCATCAGGTTAAGCTACGCTTGCCGGGGTTGGTCAGTGGATGGGTGACCATCTTTACATACCGAGAATCCTCCGTGCCTCGGAGAGCACGTTAAGCCGTTGGTCCCGGCTGTCATTCATGGATCTTTGACAGTCGTTACGGGTCGTCAGAAGCCCGAAAGTCTGACACCAGTCTTAACAAGGGGTATCGTATTACCCAGTTACTGGGTTGTGGAGGTCAGATAGGCAGTCGCTCCATGTAAAATACTAGTATTCAGCTGCATCCGGTTAGACTGGAAGCTGACCCCAACATAGTTGGGAAAAGACTAGGCAGATTGATTGATTTGAGGGGAATCCTAGGAATAAATACAGACCTCTGTAAAGCTTAGAAACCTTCAAATGCGGTACTAATATGTATAGTACGGTGACTTTCCGAGACCTTCCAATTTTAAAAAGTATTTGCATTGCAAGCACCTTAGAGTAATTACTCTGAGGCAAGCACCAAGCCTTTATGTGAGTTCAACCTTTTCTGAATAAAATCGGATTGACTTTTCAAACATTGTGTCTAAATAAAATGTAATTTAAGTCAAAAGCACTAAGGAGTATTGATATCAACTTGGAAGCAAATCACTCCCAAAATAACTTTTTACCCATATTTAACCCCGTTAGGAGATGAATTTCAATAAAATATTAAACAGGTCTTCCATTAATTCTGTTAAAGAATGTTTATGCAAAATTTGAAGTAGATTGGACCAAGGAATCACGTCCCATACAAACTTTGCACCCCTTTTTCACCCCCTTAGGGGTAGAATTTCGAAAAATCCTTTCTTATCGGATGCCTACGTCATACAAAGAACACACCCTCCAAGTTTTAGGTCTCTACGATCAGCGTTTTAGGCTGTGCGTTGATCCGTCAGTCAGTCATTCATTCAGGACAAAGCATTTTATATGTATAGATAGAAGATGTATTAATAATAGCGATGTACCGCATCTCGTTTTGGTTTAGGCACTTTATAGATTGTTCAAAATTCTGAAATTCGCACTGACTAATAATATCGCAAAAGACGTCCGGATTCAAAAAATCAAACAGCAAGAATTACAATTGTACGGTCCCTGCAAATGCCTGCAATAAAGTAATAAACAAGTACGGACATGAAAAAATCATAATCATACGTAATTTCAATATCCGGCCAGCAAAGCTAAAATGAACTCCATTTTACATGCAATAATGATCAAAGATCCCTGTTTAGAAGCCGCTCGGTAAGTAAGCACAAAGGCGCCGCCGCGGCCGCTTAACGCGTGCTATTCCATTTTGCAACCTATGCCCATCATCGAGAGAACATATTACATTGCTGCGAGTCGGAATGTTACGCTATTATCGTTTAAAGAGTTCAAAGTATAACCCTTTTGAATGGCTTAATTTAAGCCGTTCAAAAGGGTTACCCACATCGTATGGGTTTTTAACTAACTGCTTAGAAAAACCCTATCGAAAACCCTTTCAATGGGTAACCAAAATTTGAATGGCTTAAATTAAGCCGTTCTAAAGGGTTACCCACATCGTATGGGTTTTTAACTAACTGCTTAGAAAAACCCTATCGAAAACCCTTTCAATGGGTAACCAATATGGTCCCTGCATCCCACAAAATATCACCTGACACTTCATCTTTACATCCTAAAACAATGTTCTAGTACTTTCCATGCTAGTAGTACCCGTACAAGTACAAACACATTGTTGAATGTCAATAAACAAACGTTTAAAGCCATTACAATGTTTATTTACTCGATTCGCCGATCCACCGTCACTTGTATTGATCAAGGCCGTGCAATTAATGGTTCGTATCATCTGATAGCTTCAGTATATTGATAGGACGTGAAAAGTAATTAGAAAGCACGTTTTTTTCCTCGTTGTTCTAGTGGTTGCAAGCGCTACTGCTGTGCATGAGGTCTGAGTGTTCGATTCCCGGGTTAGGGAAAGTGTTATTAGGTTTTTCTATCTGGAATTTCTCAGTAGCAGCCTGGACTCTGGATTTGTGCCCGGTTGATGGCAATAGGCTGGCCCCCTATTACATGGGACTTAAACATAACTGGCGAAATGTGGGAGTACACATCAAGCTATACAATTCCAGTTTATGCTAATCTCGCATCGTATAGGATTTCCGTACAATGCGAGGTCAGCTTATACTGGAAATGTATAGCTTGATGTGTAGCCATGTGTACCTGCTATAGGTTCATCTCTGCCCAAACCTTCGGGGAGATGAGGCGTGATGTTATGTGTTTCTTTCTTGTTTTTATTTGGCAAATAAACGGCTCCAACGAATTTACCATGCACTATTATAACTTTAGGGGCATGAGGAACAGGGTGTAAAGTTCACTCATCCACCATAGAAAAGGGAGGATCCTCCTCCGGGTGTCGTGTCTGGCGGGCAACTGCCCAGAGGTTGAAGTTGGGAGATTGTATTTATGTCCATCGCGCGGTAAACTCTAATTGCGCGATGCAGGATTTGTATGACGTCAGGTCTTTGATGCGTAGTTCGCATGTGGCGATTGTAGATGCCGCCACATAACCATAGATATAAGAATAGCAAATCAGTCATCATCTATCTAGCCTCTACCCCACTATGTTGGGGTCTGCTTCCAATCTAACCGGATGCAGCTGAATATATTATTTTACATGGAGCGACTACCTCTCTGACCTGACAACCCAGTTACTGGGTAACACGAATATAACCAATATCAGGACGAAAAGTGATGGGTCCTACGGTTTTGTAACATCTGCGGTACAACTGTTACTTGTTACCTACTTCCTTGAATATCCCCTGCCCTATAAATTATGATGGTAAGTCACCATCAACATCTGCAATATCAGAAGCATGTGCGTTGCAGTCAGATTGTAAAATATAAGTCAAATATGCTTGTAATTTTTTATGTCTAACATCTTTCCTCTCGCTTACTAAATTACTTCAGTATATTATTTGTACTACCTGACAGAATATTTGACACCTTCAGAATAAACGCTCTTAAATTGAGAAATTATAGTTATGTCAAAAATAAATGTAAATAATAATGAATTTATTACAACTATTCAGCAATATGAAGGATGACATTCATATTGCTGAATAGTTGTAATAAATTCATTATTATTTACATTTATTTTTGACATAACTATAATTTCTCAATTTAAGAGCGTTTATTCTGAAGGTGTCAAATATTTCACTGTTTTGATTAATTTAGCAATATTACTGTGTAGAAATAAAAAATGTGGCTAACTAGCGAACTAGAATATTGACTATGAAATGCAATAATTAATATCGTAACACCGAATGTTTAGTTTTAGATATAAAAAAACTATTTGGAAACTTTCTAAATGCAATGTTATAATTGCAATTCATTATTAATATTCTAGCGCTAGTTAGCCACATTTCTTATTTATATTCAGTAATATTGTGTTATATGAATCAAAACAGGTAAATATTTGACAGTTATTTGCGACGTTGCCAACTTTTAGGATAAACCCTCTTCATTGTACCTACTAATATAAAAGAAAATAATTAAGTACTAATAATGTTTAATGCATGCTAATTTAGGATGATAAGGGCAGGCGAATGATAATTGCAATGCTTGTAAAAGGCTGCTAAGTCATAAGTACTAACTTAACATAACACCAACATTGTACACTTAGTTCGCAATAAACGTTTTTGACTTTGACTTTGACCTGCAATCTGTGCGCAGAACATAATTGTATACCCTAAAAATCTGTGGGAGTGAATTCGGGAAAAGGGACGGAAGTGTGTAACAGGAAGCCGCGGAAGCGCTTTTTGATTTGACCAATGAGCGCGCGCGGTGCTAGAAACGACCTTGACGAGGCCCCGCCCCTTTAATGTTGCTTATTACCAAGGTCAGATGTTACATATCATAGTCGACATCTGTAAGGCTGGCTCGATTTTTTTTGGTTTTCTATTTTAAAAGTAAGAAGTGAAATTGTAATGAAGTGACAAGTTTTGCAATGTTGCTCTAATTGTAATGAAGTGACAAGTTTTGCAATGTTGTTCTAATTCCACTTTCTCCTTTATGATGGAAATGTTACCACATTTCTTGTCACTTGTAGCAGCACAGCTGTTGTGTTGGAGATATCACATCTATTTCTGTCGCCTAGCAGCGTTGCTATAGATGTGTGGTGGTTTGCCAGTGTAGTTCAGGCACTTGAGATATTTCAACTATGTCTCGCGATGCCTCTGGTATTGCAGAAGACCACTTCCCAACAAGTGACTGCTTATTTGCAACCCAAAGCCATATAAAACTAACGAATTTACTATATTCAGTCAGTTCTTCACCTGTACTTGAACCTAACCAATACGAGGGCTGCACTAAAAGTATCGGGAATGGAATATTTCCACTGTTCCTGTCATATTAAAATCTTTTTAATTGAAAACTCCTTGGTTTAAAAAATCGAATACCATTTATTTATTTAAAAAAAGATTCTCGGTCTTGTCACAAGGTTTTGTCAAACTTGTTTAGTCGTTGAGAAAATGGAATTGACTCGAGAAAATTCAAGAGCGACGATTTATTATGACTTTCGAAGTGGTTTAACACAAAAACAGTGTGTCGACCGGATGATTTCTGCATTTGGTGATGAAGCCCCATCCAAAACCACAATTTATCGCTGGTTAGCTGAATTTCAACGTGGACGTGTCAAGCTCAGTGATGATCCCCGTCAAGGTCGTCCAAAAACTGCAGTCACCCAAGAAAACGTTGATGCTGTGCGTAAGCTGATTGAGGAAGATCGACATGTGACATACCGCGAAAATCAGGCAACTTTAGACATTGGCATGAGTCAAATACAAATAATCTTGCATGAACAATTAGGTGTAAAAAAGTTGTTTTCCCGATGGATACCGCATTCGCTCTGTGAAGAGCAAAAAGCGGCTCGCGTTACTTGGTGCGTCAGAACTCTCGAAAGATTCCACGCAGGATCCTCAAATGCTGTATACAACATCGTATCAGGTGACGAATCCTGGATATACGCGTACGAACCCGAAACAAAAAACCAGTCAAGAGTTTGGGTGTTCGAAAATGAGTTAAAGCCAACAAAAATTGTTCGTTCACGGAGTGTTGCAAAAAAATTTGTGGCTACGTTTGTCTCCAAAACCGGCCATGTTACGACTACTCCTCTTGAGGGACAAAGAACGGTTAATGCAGAATGGTATGCTAGCATTTGTTTGCCACAGGTCGTTTCTGAACTCCGTAAAGAGAACTGCAACCGCCGCATCATCCTCCATCACGACAATGCGAGTTCTCACACCGAGCACAGAACAAAATAATTTTTAGAGCAAGAAAACATAGAATTATTAGACCATCCGCCGTACAGCCCCGACCTAAGCCCTAATGATTTCTATACTTTCCCTAAAATAAAGAATAAATTGCGTGGACAGAGATTTTCATCACCTGAAGAAGCTGTGGACGCCTACAAAACTGCCATTTTGGAGACTCCAACTTCCGAATGGAATGGTTGCTTCAATGATTGGTTCCATCGTATGGAAAAAGGTGTCAAATTTCGCGGAGAATACTTCGAAAAGCAATCAATACATTTTTAAATAGTAATGTTGTGTCACTTCCTTGATTCCCGAAATTTTCAGTGCCGCCCTCGTAACAAGACAATAGATTAGCCCTTGATGTCATTAACTGGCGAAATGTGGCTGTACTTTACTTACACTTCTGCATACTCTTTCCTGGAATACAGTCGTAATGTTATGTTAACCTTAACACTGCTACGTATGAAACAGATAATTTTCCGCTACCGATACTAAACAGTTTATTTTGTAAACAAACCCGTAGGATGTTAGCTTGTGTAATGGTTAAAATTAGATCGCCGACTGTGGGTTGAGTTTCGAAGTAGGAACATAATGGATGTGGCAATATTTGGGGAGATCTTTTAAGAGGGTTTATCCTAAAAGTTGGCAACGTCCCAAATAACTGTCAAATATTTACCTGTTTTGATTCTTATATCATTATCCCTATTCATCCATCGTTTCTTCGGTCTTCTCCTTCTGATAAAGCCATCCACATTTGTATCAAAACCTTTCTCACAACATGTTTCTCATTCCTCCGCAATACATGCCCATATCATGACAACCAATTTGGTTTGAAGACTGTTGCTGATTTCCACCCACCTGCATTGGACCGGCTTGGTCGATTACGACCCACTGCCGCTCACAGAGAAGACGCCTGAGTCCCAGCATAATATTATAGGCTGAATATGTTGTTGCGTTGAGCAGTGGTGAGGGTGGTAACGGCCGCGACTCAAATTGTAGACTGTAGATTCGAACCCAGATAGACGCCTTACATTGTTTAAATTAATTCATCACCACTGCTCTCAAAACGGTGAAGGAAAATATCGTGAGGAAACCGGCATGTCCTAGAAACCAAAATTCGAAGACATGTGACATCTACCAAACCGCACTGGGCCCGCGTGGTGGTACAGCCCACTCCCTCTCACAGAGAGGAGGGCTGTATCCTGCCTTCTATTATGCTATGTTTTTGCGTGTATGGTGGTTATGTATGAAAGTATCGACTAGAATCATCATAGTACGTCACCAGTAGGTGACGTACTATGATGATAGATGCAAACGCATAAAAAGATAAAAAACTACTAGAAAAAATCGTAAAAACAATCATGACTCACATTTCAATTTGTTATGTTGATATTTTCTACACATTCTATGTGTAACACAAAATTATATAGTTGACGATAACAACTGTTTTGTAATGTACTAACGATTTAAATTATAACTTTTATGGTTTTCCTTGTCTTAGCGCGGGTCATGACGGTTCAATGTTTTATGGAAAAGTGATGTGTTCAAACAAAGTTAATCCTAACTATAACGCATGATTTTTTTTTACCGTCTCGAAAAATATAGGGTTAATAGGTGAACGGAGTAGAAGCCTACGGCACAGTTTTTGTTTTTTAAACTAAAAAAATATCGAAATTAAAATCATACACACCGTACTAAATGCGCGGAATTTATCAATTAATTCGTAGCTTTCCTTAGGTAGTCGCCGCACTTGCCGTCGGCCTCTTTGATATCCTTTCGCAGGCGACAAGCCGCTCGCGCATCCCCCCGCCCCGCCCACGTGGTCAATGCTACTAAGCAAATATTCCCGGGTATGGCTTCTGTACACAACACACCATATTATTCTCGAGACGGTAAAAAAGTTCAGCCGGTATACAGAGTTGATATGACAGAGGGGCATTAAATTACACTACGTATACTATACGTGTTTAGTATTAATTCGATACGGTATAAAAATAAAAAGCATCAAAAATGAGTTTTTTTTTTTTTCAAACAAACTAAATAGCTTATGAATCAGAGTAAAACGCAACCACCCTTTGTAAATAAATTTAACTGACCTTAGAAGATACCTAGGTAACAGTGGCAACGTCGCGCCCGCGCCGCGCGGCGTGTTTTATCTCATTTCAAAGCGGGCGGCCGGCGGCGGTGGTGCGGGCGGCGGCTTAGGCCTTCACTCGCGGCTTTTAGGTATGGTTTTGAAGTACGCGCGCAACAACAAAAACACTAAAATTTTAAATTCTCGATGTGTCCTTCATTCACATGAATGCACAAATTATACCGACGGAGAATATTGTTACTTATTTTTCTAATTAAAAATCATGTCAGTGTATTCTAACGCCGTGTAAGTTACACGAGGCATTGTTGAACACTTTAATTACACACACACACACACAAAACCAAAGTTTAATTACGTGTCGTATCACAATAAAAGCAGTCGATCACAAAAAAAAAACACTAACACTAAATAATAATAATCCCAAGTTACGTGTCCTGTCACAATAAAAAAAGAAATACTGTCTTAAACTTGTTTAGTGTCCTATCACAATAATAAAACTAAATCCCAATTGTCAGCGCGCGAGTTCGACAATACGGAGGCAGCGCAGGTACTTCCGTGTAACGTAACATAAGTACGTTCCGAAAGAACAGCGTCGCCGCACTGTAAAAAACAGTTTTTAGAAGCCCCACTCACTTACCGATCGCAACCCCTGCCCCTCGTCGCTAGGATGCAATAGCAACACACTGACCTATTTCTATTTCTTTTACCCACGGTGTGTTTGCTATGATCGCCACTCTCGTAATGAAAATGCAAGTGTGTGTGTATTTATTGCTTCCTTGTTTGCATTGTCATCTTTTCAGCCAGAATATTTGGTTGTACTTGTGACTTGCGTCACAGCGGCAACAACGCATAGGTTATACTCAGATTTATCGTTTTAAGGTGCATGACCTATGCGTATAGACATAATCAGCTGTTAGGAAAGATACATCGTGTTCAAACGGGGCAAAAACTTAAAAAATCATTTGCGACTAAACTACTGCTCCTATTTAATTGATTTTTGGTACAGAGCTTGAAAATGGTACCTAGTATAGGCAGTTTAAAGGAAAGCCCCTCTGTCGTATCAACTTTGTATACGTAGTCTGGTCATAAGTTTTGTCACATATGGAAAGTTAAATAAATGACACAATGAGTTACGCACTACAACCAGTTATATATCAAATAAAAGGGTATAAAATACAGATTTAAACCACATTCAAATTATTCGAAATGTCCTCCTCTTGCTTCGATACAAGCCTTCAATCTGCAAGGCCAGTCATCAATCGAAGCACGCACGACATTCATGTCAATATCGGCGACTGCTTTAATCAGGGATGCTTTAAGTGACTCCAAGTTGCGATGGGGTTTACCGCAGACCTTCTCCTCTAAGTGCTGCCATATTTTGTAATCCAAGGGATTCAAGTCTGGACTGGATGAGGGCCAATCCTCATGCCTGGTAAATCGATTCCACGGGTCGTGAGCCAGTTTTGGGTACTTTTCGCCTTATGAGCCGGCGCAGAATCCTGCTAGAATACCCAGTGTCTGTTTTCGAACATTGTTTGTGAAAGAGGTTCCACAATGTTTGTTAGGACTGTGTTTAGATATACGAGGGCACTGGTTTTCACTCCTTTTTCACAAAAAAACACCTCCGTTGGACCCAAATAGGACACCCCAAGCCAAACCATGAATGCCGAAGGGTGATGACTACGCTGAACACGTGGCACACGTTTGTTCTTTTCTTCACTAGAGTGTGCATACACTTTATCATTTTGTTTATTGAAACTCTCCTCAACATTAAAAATGTTTTCGTCCGAAAAAAGTATTTCGCGGTATTTTTTTCCCGCTTACCGCCTTAACAAAACCCGGCTTCTTTCGAGTCTGATTTTCTTCAGCCGGGCGTTAAGAAGATTTACTGTTTTTTTTCTATAAGCACGCAGTCCTAGGTCTTCATTTAACGCCCTTTTAACAGTAGTTCTGCTTAGTCCCATCTGCAGAGCCAAAATTTTTTGCTTGCGGACAGGATTTCGTTGGATCGCCTTCATTGCTTTGATGACCGCTGGAGTCCGAACAGTACGAGGTCGACCGCTCCTTTGTTTATCTTCTAATCTTGAATCTTCCTTGAATCGTTTGATAGTACGATAAATAAATCTCAGTGGAATTTTCAAATTTTTCAGCAGTTTGAAAATCTCAGTTGGCGCGTGACCGCAACGATGCAATGCAATTACTGCGACTCTGTCTTCTTTACGCGTCCACTCCATTTTAGAAAATGAACAAAATTCCAGAAACCCTTTGTTTTTATTTTCTTTAAATATTCAAATTTCGAATGCTCATAATATTTTCCTCGGCTTGCATTCTAAATTCGAAATTTTACCTATGTGACAGAACTTATGGCCCGACGACGTATAGTAGATATTTATATATTTAGGTAAATGTAAAAGTTTATTTAATTGCGAAAGTGAGTTTGTTTGTTACGCTCTCACGCTAAAACGGCTTAACGGATTTGAATGAAATTTGCACACGGGTAAACCATGACCTGGAATAGGACATAGGATACTTTTTATCCCGGTAGTAAGTTCCCTTGGGATAATTTCCGACATGCACATGGGCGAAGCCGCTGGCAAAAAGGTAGTTATGAATAAATGTGCTACAAAAGGAATATGAAATTTTCTTGTTATGATTCTAAAGAATTTCTCAGGAATAGACAGTCGTATAGTCACAAATACACATGCCAGTAACTTTCGCAAGTGTATGCTAGTAACTTGCGAAAGACTATTGTGATGTAACAAATATTTTGTTTTTAAGAGCGTTTAATCTGAAAGTTGGCAACGTCGCAATTAGCTGTCAAATATTTCACTGTTTTGATTAATTTGGCAATATTACTGAATCGAAATATGAAATGTGGTTAACTAGCGAACTAGAATAATAATAATGAATTGCAATTATAACACTGAATTTAATGTTCCAACAGTTTTAGGTGTATAAAAGGCATTTGGAAAGTTTCCAAAAAACTTGAAATATTCGGTGTTACGATATTAATTATTGCATAACATAATCAATATTTTAGTTCGTTAGTTAGCCACATTTCAAAGTTACCTAGGGTAATATTGCTAAATTAATCAAAACAGGTAAATATTTGACAGCTAATTACGACGTTGCCAACTTTTAGGATAAATGCTCTTATAAGAGTGTCCGTGGAGTATCGTGCCCGTTCTTGGAATGGGCAACTAGCTTCATCTTTTTTACTGTGAAACCAATTTTCACTTTTGAATTGTCAAAACCGACCCTTTGGTAAAATTGGTTTAATTGAAATAAATGCTATGAGTTGAGTTGACATACCCATGTTAAATTTATTAGAAACAAAAAGTATTAAGGTATTGGGACTCGCACAGGAAGAACACTAAAGTCGTATGACACAAACATAGAAAAACTGAATAAAATAAAAATAAACAACAAACATTACAGTTGCTGGCATGTGGAATTCTTGGCTTCTGCCATATCCATACTATATAACTCCATGTCACAGTAATAGAACTATCCCGAATCGTAATGTTATGGTTCATCTGTGTATTGCACAAGGTCGATTTAATTGACGGATGAGCGTACTTAAATATTCTCTACCCATTTCACATTCAGCTGAAGTGTAGCTTGGCAAAATAGTAGAAAAAAAAACGACTGAGACTATAATAGCCAACTACGCAGGAGGTGTACAAGTGTGTGCGCAAACACAGGTGCACTCTCTTTTCTCTCTGTCATATTTCGACGGGACGGCAATCCGACTCGAACCGAGAGACCAGGCGCTGGATCGAGGGTTACTGCTACAGGCAGTCCGGGACTGTCTGGGGAGTTTGTTGCGCCACTTCTTCTTCCCAGCTAATGCACTAGGAAGTGGTGAAGGGCGGGCGTTTTGGGGGACTGTCTTATGTAATTTTGACGTTCGAAAAGTGCTGATTCTCAGCCTAGTTTGAATAAATGACTTTTGAATTTTTGTATCCTAATTACGTAATACACGATCAATCTGAATCTGAATCGTTTTGAAACAGATTGCTAATCAATTGCTTCATAAGTTCGAAAAAAAAATCTACTCAACAACGTAAATAACGCAATGAATGTTGTTGAACTGTCAAAATGAAACTGATTAGTCGTAATTGTTTACGAAAATGTGTTGCGTAATTAGATAACGGGTTGTTACTGATGATTTCTGAACAGAAAAACTCAAAACCTATTTTTTTTACCGACTTCCAAAAAGGAGCTGGAATTACATTTAAAAAAAAAACATTGATTTCTCCGTCAATTGTGGACCGATTTTGAAAATATTTTTTTTCTATGTATGCTCTCGAGGTGGTCCCATATAAACTTTATTAAATTGGCTTGGATAGTTTTTGAATTAACTTCAATAATACGTATTTTTCCCACTTAGTCTTTATGAATGATATGATAAGTTCCTGTCACTGTTATTTACATAGCAGGTAGTGCTATTCGAACTTGAATGTAATTAACTTTAAGGAAGTCGGCGGCAAAAAACGAAAATTCAAAACCAAAGACACCGACTTCCGAAAAAAAGTTATTTTTCAATTTGTAATGTTTTTTTTTGGAGGTCGGTTGTTTTTTTTTTGTAAATAGTTTTTTACAATAACTCAACTCTTACCATGCGCTCCTCATAGACCACAGCTGTATAAAGCAGTGGGAGATTGTCGTACTTTCCTACTCCCAAAGCGAGTGCGGTGCTCCAGACCAGATCATGTCTCACTTGCTGGAGTGTCCTAAATGTACGGTCTGCACTTTGTATGATCTGAAAAACCCCACCGACGCCGCAATTACCGTGGCCATCAACGGGGTCCAAATAATTTAAGGATATATAAATGAAAAACCATCAATATGAAAGAGGAACCTATTCACCACACTTGACTAGAGCAACGATGCATGACTGTTAACTGTAGACTACAAATAGTAACAACATGACACCACGAAGGTCAATCATCAACGGATGCTCAATGCTCATTACTGATGCCTATCAGTCATGCATTTGTTATATCTGACGAGCGTATATACAGTAGAGCGCATGTCGTATGTTACCACTAACCTTGAGCCGGCTTAGCGTAGTGCAGAGTTTCCATAGAATGCGAAGCCAGATTATGCTGGTTTTGTTACCACTAACGTGCGGCATACTGTACCAGCCTAGCAAGGAAATGAGCTGTTTTTATTTATAGCAACTTCGATGTGTTCACCTCAAGGATATATTTCTTGAGGTAGGCTGATCGCAGCGGTTCCCTATCCATTTGCATAAAAATTTTAGACATAATATGAGTATATATAACATGGCATACTTTTGTTTATCCTAATTATATTTACGCATTTAAACATTATTTTCGCATAATAGCTTACGCATATTTATTTTTTTTGCATAATTTCTCTAATATAATAATGTTTAAGCATAACATTCTAAAGCATAAATTTGTTTACGCATAATGGTATTTAAACATATTTTTTTAAGCATAAAACATACGCATAATAATTAACTTCTAAAATGTAACCATGTATGCAGCAAGCATGCAGCATGCAAACAAGCATACACCATGCATGGAGCAAGCATGCAGCATGCAAACATGTAAACAAGCATACACCATGCATGCAAGCAAGCATGCAACATGCAGCAGGCATGGTTTCTGTCACGGCTCCGGCGCTGCGGGGTTCCGGCGATCCTACGCGAGCTACTCGTCGCAGATGTGTTTAACGCTCACCAGCGTTAAAACCACCTGCTCCTCAGCTCGCGGGCCGCCTCGCCCCTCCGCGTTTACGCGATAGGGGTAGTGTTATTTCTCTAGGGGTAGGGCAGACAAGACTACGTGGAGTCGGTTTTGCAGCGATTCGTTTTTGTCACAAACTTTTCTAGCAATTTAATTTTTAATCAATAATATTATTTAATTGTTACAGAAACCTTAACCGCTCTCGTACTGTTAACGTACCCGGACCGACCGAAACCATACTATTATGCTAATAGTCATTAGGGCTAGTAACAATATGCGAATTAAAATTATGCCAAAACAAATTAGACTTAAAGATAATTAGGCCAACATAAACTGTATGCCAAAAAAAATATGGCAAAACAAATTATGCCAAAACAGTTATGCCAAAGTATATTAGGAAAAAGAACATTATGCGAAAAAAAGGGATCCCGATCGCAGCAGATATTCGAAAATATTGTGAATCAGAGATCCGTTGGCGGGATATTAAGCTTTAAAGTGCAAATTTTTGTTTAGAGTCAAGTGTGTGACCCCCCCCCCTCCTGCCAGCTAAATGGTTGGTTCTGGATATGTGGAAAAAGTCGCAGCATGTAGTACATACAACGAAATTAAAAGGAAAATAACACAGCTAAGTTGGCTCTACAAGTTAACGAGTAATAATGAACAAACTTACATTTGCAGCTGAAAAAACATGTTCTCCCATACATTCCGTATAGGAAAACAACCCTTCATTTTGCGTGGTCCGACACGCACTTTTTTTATTTTTTTTTCAAATAACTTAGCATCCCGCCCGTCACAGATAGGTTAGATTTTTCTTTTGACCATTAATATATTAACAAAAAGAAAGAAAAATGTGTTTATTGGCATTACAAAATATACCTTAAAACTATAAAAACACAAAACAAATTACTATAATGCCAAAAGGGCCTCAACACTTGCGCAGTACTCATGTAATCCCGTAACCAAGTATTATCCTCAAAAAATTATTTAATTATAGTCATGAGGAATGCTATGTTAGTATCTAAATCATAACTACTACACCACAAAACATTGATATTGTATGATTCATCAACCACAACATATAAATACATAATTAAAATTACTCATAGTTACCTGATGATTCCTGCTATGCATATTATCGTGATAAACAATAATTTTATCGTTGTTTTAGTTTATTTCGGAATCGAATGTCCCAAAGTAATTGATTTCACCAGAAAGAAAGAAAGGAAAAGTATTTATTGAGACTCGCACAGGAAATCACAAATTATTAAACTAAAAACACACTAAACATAAATAAAAAAGAAAAAACAATAAAAAATCAAAGTAAAATTAAAAATTAATGCAGTCCTGTACGAGGCCAAAAGGCTCCTATCTCAGCATAATGCTGCGACATTTAAGAAATAAATGTCACAGCGCTGGTATTCTGATAGGGCCCGACCAGGGGCTTAGGAGACCAGCATAACATTCAGTGCGAGTGCGGTGCTCCTGAACAGACTATGTTCCATCTGCTAGTGCCCCAATGTCCGTTCACCAGCACCTTGACGACCTGTAGATCCATTCTGTGAACGTCTCACCGTGAAGAGTGAGGTGAAGTGAGCATGAAGTGAGCTGTCAATAGTGTCAATCCTTGGCTTTAGGTACAGTGACAGCTCACATCAAGCTCACTTCCCCCAAGTTTTCACGGTGAGACGTTTACAGAATAGCATGGCTGATCAACGCCTCTGACGCAACAATAAATGTGGCCACCTTCTGTGCCCAAAAAATATATGTACCGTTGAAACGAAAAGATTAATACCTGCACGGTTAGCATGACCACAATAGAAACGGGTTTTGTCGACGGAAGAATAGACAAAATGACGGATAAACAATCACAATCTGTCATTTGGTCTATTCTTCCGTCGACAAAACCCGTTTCTATTGTGGTGTAGTAACGCTACGCGTGCTGGTAGGAAGGATATCTTAATAATTCATTGATTCTATGGTTGTCACGCTACGCGTGCAGCTTATAAAGTTCCTACTATTGAGACTCAACTCAACCCTCCTTTTTTTGAAGTTTGAGTTTACTTCGTGCTACAGAATCCCCCAGGCTCTAACCATAGGCTTACTCCAGATGCTTTCACCTTTTGTCTTGTCGGCACTAGCTATACATGACTCATTTTGTGGTTAATAGATAAACAGTCAGCTAAGTCTGTAGCAGGCTTGATTATCCAGTGCTCTGGGCGTATTTAACATTTGCACTGTCCGTGAAGTAGCTATCTTCTAGTATCGCTGTCAACCCAGTGTGACAGGATTGGGAAACGGACCTGCACTCGACTTACGTAACACGACTTTTAATCACGATTTGAGGGATTTTGAAGGAAATTGGGAATCCATAGCCTCTTATGTTTGAAAAATTCGTGTGATGGACAACGTAAATGACGCTGTGAATGTTGTTGAACTGTCAAAATGTAAGCCATTGCCATTGTAAGCGTGTAACTCAATTATCCCGCTGCTTAGTGTAAGATTATTTTAATGCAATCAATACTATTATTTCACTACAGACGGTATTAATCCGTCTTCCAAATCAGACACCGAGTTCCGGCTAACCAATCACAACACCTTACAGATTGAACAGATAATCTTATCAAAGTCTAAAGATTTTTTGTTGAAACGTGAGTAATAATACTTTCATAGATTATCAGCACACGTCACAGAGTCACGACATGTGAACGGTCTACGTCACTACTCGATATATTTTGTTGATCTACGTCATTGGTCAGGTCTATATCAGAGGTCGGTAATGACGTGACGTGGTGTGAAAATGTATGACTTTTCACATTCAGCGAAATGTGTAATGGGAATTTCGGATATCTTGCGATGCGTGAATCTATCGATTATCAAGTTGATTCGTCAAAAAACCCGGATACAAACTAAATGCACCCACACGATGCAGCAACACTCCTATTATGCGCTAAGAATCTATTCAAATAAATATACAACCATGCCAAAAACATTTTAGTATGACCGCAAATTAATGGGACATTCCGTCAAAACATTTAAATAAAAAGCGACTCTTGCTACGACACAATAAAGTGCAATTCAGGTCGCGCTACCTACAGTTATATTCACCTAGAAGCTACCTCTCTTTCTAACGCGTAATTCTTATATCTTCTGACTACGTTACGCCCATTGAATTCGACAAGTCGAGCCCGCCGCGGACCTACTTGTAGCTTCACTCTTAAAATGCGGAGTGTCTCATCTTTATTCATCTGTGGTATGACGTAATCATACTTTTCTACTCTAGCCTTTAATAGCCCACTGCTGGGCAAAGACCACTTGATTTCAAAACTGCACAGCTTTACGCAATGATGTCTTGTCTTTATTTAATCTTCTACTGCGTCCCACCATCACCCCTTTGCCAAATCCTACCATAATCATTTGCAAGGCTGGTGATGGGGCAGGTCAGGGTGACTGTTAGCAGTTACACAGCACATAGTACAGTAGACCGCTCATCAGTGGTAATAAAACCAGTAAGTATAAGCTGGCATCTTATCTATTGATACCCCGTACGCTGGCCAGGTCAAAGTCAAATGTTACGACGCCGACAGCGATCGACTGACAAAATCGAAAGACACTTGACTTTCCTCTAATTTTGACCAGCTGTGAGAGAACCGCAGGAATCCGCTGGATGCGGGAAGCACAGAACCGGTCGAAGTGGCGGTGCTTGGGGGAGGCCTATGTTCAGCAGTGGACGTCTTTCGGCTGATATGATGATGATAAGAGATCCTTATGAAAAGTCACGGCGAAGCAAAAAAGGAGGCTTATGATTTTGACCGGCATGTATGTACCATCAAAAAAGTTCATATCTAACCAGTTTAAAACAAAATCCCGTGAACACGATGACCACATCTGTTACCGGCCCGGTTCTATAGCCGCCGAGCACTGCAAGCAAGAATAGTCCTTACGGTGGTTAGATATGAACTTCTTCGATGGTATGTTCATCTGCTCTCTCATAACTTCTATACTCCTCATCATAATTCGACAAATGAGGTACTATTGGAAGCGTCTTGAACGTCCGCTGGTTATAGGCGGTTAATCTGTTTGATTTAACACGTTTGCCCGGATTTTAAATGTGTCTGTCTTGTTTATACCTTTTTAGTTGACTTTTTGTCTTTGTTTTTATAATTTTATTTTTTAGCCCAATTAATGACGTAATCATCTTTCAATTTGCTTCTCCGAAAACCCAGTCATAATTCAAGAACTTATTGTTTTATTTTCGGTGCAGCGATGCGATGACTCAATATTATAAGGAATTATTTCCTGATAATAATCTGAGTCAGAGCAATCACGTGATGGGGGCATTCGCCAGCCAAATTCACGAGATGCTTCGCATATATCCGTTTCCGATTGTCATTGTAATCGATCGTGATTATTGTCTAAATAAATACTTTCATGCTGTGGGCTCCTGTCCCATTGCCAGCGAGAAGAGTGTTTGTGTGACAGAGTTCTCGTCGCTGGTGGTGTGGACAGTCAGCGATCAACTATTAATATAATGTAACTCTTTTACTGACTCAGGACCTAAATCAGGGATAGTAGTCAGAGACAATATACAACACGTTTCTTTTTCTTTTGATGTCCCATTACTCGTCACTCGTATGCCATAAGTAAAAATTATACAAAAAGTCCTAAAACAAAGTGTTCCAAAAATACATCGTTACGAAGGTAACATAACAAGACTCTCGATGTATGTATCTAAGTTTCATTGATAAGTACAAGTAAATCATTTTCATTCAAACCAATCAAACATTCATATTTAAAGCTAAGAGAATGCGACGTTCTAATTTTTTTTATGTACACATAAAAAAACATGTTTCATTAATTGTCATTTTGTCTATTCTTCCGTCGACAAAACCCGTTTCTATTGTGGTCATGGTACTAGTGCTAGTTTATCATACAGAAGAATGTCATACTTAATTGATTTTGAAAAAAAATAACCGCACTTTATAAAATACTTGTTTTTTTTTATCAAGTGCGGTTATTTTTTTATGTCAAAAAATCATAAATAAATAGTTACATCATCGTGTGCAAGAACATTATGGTTATTCTCTCCGTTCCGAAGCTATAAGCATTTAGGCACATTTTTTTCAAAAAACATTTAATTTGCCTTCCAGATATATCATATATATCAGTATCCTATGATAAATTTATGCCTGATATTGGCTATTATATTTTCAGGTTTTTGCTTGAAATTGCTTTATTTCAAGCAAAAAACTGACCCCCTATTAAGCTCCTGTCTTCGTGAGCCTTTTTTTCGATTCTCACGGTTTTTACGACTTGACAAAACTGCGATTTCTTTATTATATATATGCAATTTTAATATGAATATACGAGTATTATACACATAAACCTTCCGGAATAAATTCTCTAAATTATGGTGAAAACCTCGATCCATCAGGTTAAGCTACGCTTGCCGGGTTTGGTCTGTGGATGGGTGACCATCTTAACATACCGAGACTCCTCCGTGCCTCGAATGCACGTTAAGCCGTTGGTCCCGGCTGTCATTCGTGGATCTTCGACAGTCGTTACGGGTCGTCAGAAGCCCGAAAGTCTGACAACCAGTCTTACCAAGGGGTATCGTATTACCCAGTTACTGGGTTGTGGAGGTCAGATAGGCAGTCGCTCCATGTAAAATTCAGTATTCAGCTGCATCCGGTTAGACTGGAAGCCGACCCCAACGGTCGGTAGTTGTAAGTTGTGTTGTTGTTGGTTGGTAGTTGGGAAAAGGCTGGCAGATTTTGATTGATTGATGGTGAAAACCTCATCAAATTCCGTTGTAGTTTAGAAGAACAACGTGGTCACAAGAAACGCTTTTCTTCAAGCGGTAGACACGAAAAGTGACTTTGTTTTACACTATGTATCTAATTATTATTAATACTCGTACAGGAAGCAAAATGTACCCCTTTTTACGGAAATTACGCGGACGTTATATGGAGAAGGAGTGCAGAAAGCTAATATTTTTATACAGGGTGGCAGGGACATCGACGCGAAGCCAGCTACCATGGATTCAGTACATGATTCTGAACCGCCCTGCGGTGAAATATTTCGTCGGTTATAAAAAAAAAATCTGCTGTTTCATAGAAAAGTGCAATACCTACGCGGTCAAAATGTATGGAGCAGCTGTTTTAAAAAAAATAACAGACGAAAAATTTCAACGCAGTGGGGTTCAGAATCATGTACTGAATCCTTACTGAATCCATGGTAACCGTCTTCGCGTCGATGTCCCTAATCCTGTATAATATACATTAGAAATAAATTAAATTAATAAAAAAAAACATTACACACACTACCATGCGTTTGACACAAGATGGCTACCTTAGAATCATGACATGGCAGCATGGAATTAGTATGTACTATACAACTTAACATTTTAATGAATTATGGTTGAATTTCGACCTCTGGGCGACCACTAGTAATAATAGATCTACAGACGCTTATTATAAAGGTCTGCCCCTCGGGTTCACTGTGCGTTCAGGGATGAGGAAAATAAAGCTTACGTCGCGGCTTGCATACATTTTATATGAACTTGTTCATACATTTCCGGGCGTCCGGAAATCCCTGACCCGGAACAATGTAGATATAGCTTAAAGCTGCCAACATTATTTACGTATCAGGAAAAACGCGGACGGCTGAAAACGTGAAATCCATACTTACAATTATTATTATTACTTATTTATACTTAAGCGTGCTCAATCTTTGTCCACTTTTAAAATTCTGGTAAAAAACATCATAATTACATAAAGTTCCTTGATCTTGTTTCATTTTTATTATTGTATATATATAGATAAGTGTATGCTTTATGAATGTATGTATTTATTGTGTATGTAAATGGTACACCCAAAGAGAATTAAACCACTTGAGAGCTGATAGACCGATTTCGTCTAGGCACACGACTCACCACTGCGGGCGGGGGACGAAGAAAATACAGCGGTTGTTATTGGCCGATGCAACAATGTCAGGACGAACATTCGGAAAATAGCGATGCGCAAGTCAGTTTTGCAACCGATACCGATATCGATAAAATCGACGTCTATTAATTCTATATATTTTTAAACTAGACTAATACGGTGTTAATGGGTGCAAATAAAACAATGACGTAACACTTCAAAATTAATTGTATTCAAGTAAATCAATGCTAAAATTAAGGAAGCTTTTTTATCCCCCCTAACGAGTCACTGGTTTTTAAAATGAATTAATTTAGTAAACGTTTTCCGGATAAAGGATTTGGGGTCTTTATTATTTTTTGTAAAAAATGACAGGCGTGCATCAACGTATTTTTTTATAACGCATCTTGTTAAATCTATTAAATGGTTTGTGGTTTCTATTTCAAATTGATGGAAATATATTTCGGGGAATAAGTTGTATCCTATAAAAGTTTTAAGAACTAGTCGAATAAAGTAGTCGGTATTAAATTTTGGTGGTAGTATTTTGGACCCATTTTCTCTGATCGTTTTTTTAATATAGATTTCGCAACGGCGGCAAATTTCCTTTACGGTGGTGGATGCATAAAGTAACTTGTTTTTATAAATATCTTTTAGATATTGCAAGCTATTTACGTCCGCCTCACCAACCAAAGCTCCAATACATGTTTGACATTTTAACACTTTTATCAAAGCATGGACAATGTAACCGGCCATGTATTCAACGACTTTCTCACTAAACTCTGAAATGTCTTCAAGTTCAGGAAATTCAACAGTTTCGTTACTAATGGACTCATCATCGATTGTATTTTGGTCCATGTGTCTTGTAGTCACGTTAATGCGCTCCACTGCAGATGTACACTGTAATATTGATATTTGGTAAAGAGCGGAGCAATTACCGCTTCCGCTATTTTTGATTTGGGCGTAAGTCAGGAGCTTTTTGTAAATGCTCTCGAACACCCGAGCACTGGGATTATTGTTAGACCCGCCATGACATCTTATGCTGCCAAAAAAATGTTCTAAATGGTCCTGGCTTATCTTATGTAGGGGAAGGTATTTCATTGCACAGTCTGTATTTAAAATTACGTCCTGGATGAGGAATATTGCACTTTCTATGCATACACAAAATCCTAAAAATCCGGTATATCTAGGTGATTTTACTAAAAGAACCGTTTGTGTAGAATCTCGTAACTTAATTTCTGCTGACATGTTCAACAAATAATCTTTTGCCGCCTTAAGTTTTATTAAAACATGTGCAGCATTTTCTTCATTAACCGCTCTTTTTAAGCCATACCCATGGGTGTGCGAGTCCAATATATCAAATAAATCGTTCATCATGATTAAAAAGCGTGTTGTAGGTGTGACTTCCTGAAATTCGCGTAAATTGAGGTTCTCATTGCAGAATGTAAGTGCATCTGACACACTTTTGCTAAAAATTTGGGTGGCTAAGCTAACTTTCATTATTTTACTTTTAAAGAAAATGTGAGCAGCTCTCAACCGATTAGCCAAGTGAAAATTTTCCGTGACCTGTAAATTGTGTAAGTTAACAAGATGTTGCCATGAAATATATGCACCATATTTATCTTGCAAAATTCTATAAAACTCGAACGCATTTCGCACAAGTTTTATCATGTGGGCCGGATCTAAAAAAACGGCAACTTTTGAGTTGTTGCAAGGATTTTTGAAAGTGGAATTTAAATTATCAATGCCGAAATTACAGCCTAACTTTTTGGCCATGGTAATATTTGCTGGGCAGCCGTCAAACGTAATGGCTTTGATATGTACACCGGCATCTTCTACTAAATGGATGGCTTGAGTCAAAAGAGCAACTTTTTGTTCCGCATTAATGCCATTTATCAAAAAATATCCTATTGGAATTTTCCAGCTAGCATTTAATGCTACCAACAAAAACACAAGTGCCTCTTTGGCTTCATCTTGGCAATCCGTTTGCAAGCTGGTACCAAAACTTACGTGGCCATAGTACCTTCTTCCTTGAGGATGATATTCAACACCACTTCTGATAGCCATTTCATCAAATATAATAGTGGCGTAAATTTTCTTATCAGATTCTTTTGCTTTGCTTTTGATTGTATTAAGTGCTTCCTTTGTGAATCCTGGTTTTCCATCAACCGACTGGTACCAAGATCTTAGCGTGCTTATAGCAGGTAAACAGGTACTGAAAGTTTTTCTGACGAAATTGTATGCCTTCGGCGAATAAAAATGCAGCGTTAAAGCGAACGCTCGCAGTTCCGGTGAATATTTAATTTTTGGTATATGACCTGTTTTAGATTTTAGAATTTGGCGTTTAATTATTTCTCTATTTTGAACACCTATGCTGCTTAAAATATTTTCGTTCTCAGTAGTTATAAAAGATTTTTTTGTTAACGTGTTTAAAATTTCTTGTAGATTTGCCACCTTTTTGGTAAGCACTCTATTTCTGTCTTGAAGTCTCTTAATATTTTTCTAGTTTTTGTTAAGTGAAAATATTAGATGGTCTATGTGGCGCTTCATTTTGCGTTTCCGTGGAGTCAAGTCCTCAACTTGTGGCTCGACTTTTACGGTAGGAGAATTCTGCAAAGCATAAAAATCTGACTTCTGATAGGAGTACTATTGATATAACAGTTAAATAAACAAATGAAAATTAACTTACGACAGAACCATTATCATAGGAAGTTAAAGGTACGTTATGATCATCAAATTTGCATTTCTGTGAGGTTATTAGATCCTTGGTTTGTCCTTTTGATAATAAATCCTGTAATTATACATCAGGAATTAAATATTGTAACAATGCGGCCATGGATCACGTACCACGTCGTTAGAATAAATTTGCTTACTTGTGAGATAGTTATATGGGAAGGCCCAGGTAAATTAGAATCATGCACATATGGATCAGTCGTATTATTTGGTAAAGCCTGTAAATTATAAAGTTTTTATTTTACATGTAACTTGTTTTTTCTAAAAATATAAAATATTAAACTGAAATAATGATGTATACAATAATAAAACATACCAAAACAGGCAAAAACAGGGTCGGTGTTGCTGAACTAAATAAACGGCGTCGGTTCTTTAAAGTTTCAAAGCAATCTGCAGTGAAATGCCTTGAACAAACAACGCTAAATTTTTTTGGAAACCAATTTTCCCTGTGAACTGCATTAATCCACTTTTCTTTCAGTTCCGGAATATTTGGAAATCTAAAATGTAAACATGAAATATTGTAAAAAAAAATCAGTAGGAAACATCGTAATTTTTATCGCTAAATTATATAAACTTTGTTTTGAAGTTGTCACAACACTACAGCATTAGTACAGATAGAAAGGGACAGACGTATTGACATACCCTAGTGAGAGAAAGGGACTTTTCAAAAAGACATCAACGCGGTATACATTTTTGTGCCTTTTTACGTAAACAACCAGTTTAGCTTGAGCCCTGCAATTATTCATAATATTATTAAATCATAAATATATTTTACTTACCGATGAAAAGTTATGCCATCTTTTTTATAGCTGGATGTTCTAGATGATTTCCCACACCATTTAATAGAACAGGAACTCATTATATTTGTTTATAATTATTGCAGATATTTTTTTTATGTATCGAAATAATCGCGTGTGCAGAGATCTAATATCTGGTCGAAACTAAAATGGCAATTCATATTGTCATCTAATATAAGTGCAATTTCATTTATGTGTCGTGAGCCTGAGTCGCCCGTATGAGCAGTCAAGAGGCTATATAGTCATTGGGTACACCACTGACTACCAGCAGTATTGTCTCCTTCTCCCTTTAAATCTTTAATCCATCCAAAGGTTGTCTGTAAAAGATCGCTTTAGCGATAAGACCGCCCATATTGTCACCCTATGTAAAATGTCTACATTTATATCTGTATTTTTTATGGTGTACATAATAAATAATATTCTATCTATTTAACTTACTAATATTTTAAACTAGCTTTTGCCCGCGGCTTCGTTCGCATGGATGTCGGAAACTATCCCACGGGAACTTACTACCGGGGTATAAAGTATCCTATGTGTTAATCCAGGTTATAAACTATCTATGTGCCAAATTGCCTTTCAATCAGTTCAGCCGTTTTTGCGTGATTGAGTAACAAACATCCAAACTTTCACATTTATAATATTAGTTGAATGCGAAAGAATCTTTGTCCGTCTGTTACCTTTTTACGCAAACCATTGAGCCGATCGTTATGAAATTTGACAGATAGGTCGCCTGGGAACCGAAGAAGGTCATAGGCATGCAAAAAAACCGGCCAGGTGCGGTTCCGTACCACCGTACAATATTTAACACTACGTTTTATACTATAGAAAAAAAAAATACATGTCTTGTATGGGGACGATAGAAATACACAATCTGTGAAAATTTCAACTGTTTACCTATTTCGGTTCATGAGATACAGCTCGCGGACAGAGACACGGACACTTCGGACGACAGACGGACAGCGGCGGCTTATTAATAGGGTTCCGTACCCGAAGGGTGCTAAACGGAACACTATTATGTACGTGTTGTCTGTAAGTGTTCGTGTCTCTTTCAGCGGGCTGTATCTCATGAACATAAAAACGATGAAATACAAAATACACGCAAACAAAGTCGCGGGCAACAACAATATAAATTGACATTCAGTACATCAAAGCTGACTCCCATAAAAATGATTCATACAAAAAATATCGATCAGAAATCGGTCACCGAGTAAAAGCGGTCATCTGCCATAATTTTAATACACCAACTGAGAAAAGTTAAATCGAAAAATATACCGCGTATTTTAAAATCACTTCCTTTTCTCTTTTGGTTTGTTTCAATCAATCAACTCATGCGCTCGCCCATGGACATAACTTTCCCAAGTTGCGGCACAACACCCGATTTCCCCAGCCTTTTCCTGACTATGTTGGGATCGGCTTCCAGTCCACTAGTAGACCTCCACAACTCAGTTACTGTGACAAAACCCTGACTGATTGTTGGACTTTCAGGCTTCAGAATACCCGTAACGATAATCAGCTACTTTTGATTCTAAAATCAATGAAGTATTAAGATATCCTACCAGCACGCGTAGCGTTACTACACCACAATAGAAACGGGTTTTGTCGACAGAAGAATAGACAAACTGACAGATTTACAATCACAATCTGTCATTTTGTCTATTCTTCCGTCGACAAAACCCGTTTCTTTGGTGATCATGCAACGCGTGCAGTTAAAAGTAAATCTGGTGGTCAGACTTTCAGGCTTCTACACGTAACGATATTCAGCCGCTTGTGGTAAAATTATCGAAGTTCTATTTTTATCTACCTATTAATTAACAAGGCAACGTAACATTTAGTTAATTTAGCTACAAACTAACAAACTCTGTGTGAACGGCTCAATTATCAGCGTTTGTTCGCAGTTCAAGGTTTTCCTAAGGCATTGAGCTCATTTTCATGTGTTATTGTAATTATGGTTTGTTCAATTTAACGACAAATTATTTATTTATAATAAGGTTGTATTTCCTTCATTTGTGGATAAAGGGTGGTACAGAATGTGGTAGTGGCATACCGACTCTCCTATTAAACGCTATTGGAGACATCTGGGCACTATTCTATTATCAGAAAAAGCGACATATTTGCCAAAACTGTCAAAATTTATATATTTTCACGAAAAGTGCAGTTCAAAAACGGAATAGGTACTATGAAAGAAACCTGTAAAATTTTGGGGTCTTCGGATTTTCATCTGTCGGAGTTTTTTTAAGTACTTGTGAGTATTTCAAAGACATCACGGCAATTAGTATAGCAACCATCTTGACGCGGCGTATTGCAAACCCTGGATTTTGTTTTGTGCTCAATGCATACGTCAATGCTGCTCCTCCTTTTCAGTTTACGTCTTTAAATGACGCATCCTGAAGCGCCTTAACGCCTTCGTAAAAACTACTTGATTGACAGCGCATCACAATATAAACAGCTTTTGTTTAATAGCCGCAAGCGCAGCTACCGAAAGTTGGATTTCTCGATTTCTTACACCCACAGCCACTTTTTCTTCCCAACTAAGTACTAGGAACTGGTGAAGGGTGAGCGTTTTTGGGGGACAGTCTTATGCAATTTTGACGTTCGAAAAGTGCTCATTCTCAGCCTTGTTTGAATAAATGACATTTGAATTTTGACATCTGACTCCTAATCAGAGCAGTATTTTTTGATAGAAAATAATGACGTGAATTGGTCCAATACCTTGTCATGATCTAAAAGTAAAACATTCGAGGTGAAAAGGGAATTCATGAATAGATCGAAGTGGCCTTTTATTGTGCGTTTATGCAAAATGCATCATTCGGATTTCTAATAGCAATATTTATCATTTTAAATGTTTATTTATATTACGTGACAACTTTATAAACATATGACTAAGTGTCCACCAATAACCACATATTAATACAGATGGTTTACTCCGAATTTTAGGTATGAAGCTACAAGTACGCGGCGGGCCCGACTTGTTGGGCCAATTCAGTGAGTGTAACGTAGTCAGAAAAAAAAATAAAAAAATTGTGTTTATTATCTTAAATCTATACAATTAAGTTGCCGGGGCTTCCCAGAAAGTAATCCGAAGATACTTGTGATGGGATAAACCTCGCTCTTCCTCAATTAATTAACAATTGTTTCGTTGTGCTAATTAGGTATAGTTACACATTTTTTTATAAAACCAATAAAAAAGAAAAATGAATAAAAAGAAAAATGAAAATCGTGTTTATGGCAGTGTGTGAAAACTAGGGTGTGATTGTATAAATGTGTGTTTATACGTGTGTTTATGAGTGTGTGAATGTATATTTTGTGTGTATGTGTGTGTGTGTGTGTTCAGAAGATCTAAAAGTTACGCGATAGAAAGAGAGGCAACATCTATGTGAATATAACTGTAGGAATTGCACTTTATTTTGTCGTAGCAACAGTCGTTTTTAGGGTTCCATAGCCAAATGGCAAAAATCGGAACCCTTATGGATTCGTCATGTCTGTCTGTCCGTCCATGTAACAGCCACTTTTTTCCGAAACTATAAGAACTACTGTTGAAACTTGGTAGGTAAGTAGATGTATTCTGTGAACCGCGTTAAGATTTTCATACAAAAATAGAAAAAAAAACAATACATTTTGGGGGTTCCCATACTTAGAACTGAAACTCATTTTCTTTTTTCATCTAACCCATACGTGTAGGGTCTCTATGGATAGGTCTTCAAAAATGGTATTCAGGTTTCTAATAAAAAAAAAAATCTTAACTGAATAGTTTGCGCGAGAGACACTTCCAAAGTGGTAAAATGTGTCCCCCCCCTGTAACTTCTAAAATAAGAGAATGATAAAACTAAAAAAAATATTTGATGTAAAAGAAAGAAAGAAAAATGCGTTTATTGGCAGAAAAATACACCTTATAACTAAAAAAAACAGAAAACAATGATTATAATGCCAATAGGGCCTCAGCTCAGCATAAATGTCAGATGGGAACACACAGTGTACCACTAGACGCTGATTTTCAGCTGCAACCCACGAGTGCCATACGCTAAAATAATAAAGACAGGGAAGTGTGTGTCTGTTTTAATAAATTAACAGAATAAATTAAAGGTAAGTAGTAAAAGATAGGATAACATGAAAAACTCACAAAATCAAATAAAATAAAATGTTGTGACATACATCAGTGTGTGTGGTGTGTTGTGAATGAGAAACTAAAATAAATAAATACCCAATATCTATGTCATAATACTTGTAGCTACATTAAAATTAAAATAAATTAAAAATCTATCTTTAAATAGAAAGCCTTCAGTGCAAAAAATCGTGTAGTTCTGTAAACTTCCACCGAAAATTGGTTTGAACGAGATCTAGTAAGTAGTTTTTTTTTAATACGTCATAAATCGTAAACCGCAATTTACCTTTCATTCTGCTACGCAACCAATCATGGGGGAGTCCGACTCGCACTTGGCCGCTTTTCTATTTAAATGTTGCGGAGTGAATCATCTGTTTTAATCTTTGCCAATACAAAACATTGGAATACGCAGTAAATACTGATATTAGGGCCCCGTTTCCCGTTGTAACAGATACTGAAATCAGTCTCTCACTAACTGTCAATTAAACAGGACAAATATATACTTATTAAAATGAAATAACAGGAAAATAAGTACGAGTATAATAAATAATCCTGCTGGTGGAAGTTTTAAGGAAATAATTTGTGAATATTAACAGTTTTGTTTCCATTGTGTCGGGATGTGGACTATAGTTATAGATATATATAGTTAGTTATAGTGATTTAGTGCTAAAAAGTTCCGTTTTTAAATGGTGTTCTTTAGTGGTTTTGCTGTGGATTAAGTGGTCAACATGGATTCTAAAAAGTTAATGCACGATATTGTGTGGGGTAAGCTTTAGTTGTTGAATACAATTATTGTATTGTTCCTATTTATGAGTATCTTAAAATAGTTATAGGTGTGGCTTTTAATGGCGTTCAATTAATATAGTTTTGTGTTAATTAATAACCTTCGTAACATCACGCTTTGTTTCCCCGAAGAGCAGACGGCAGAGGTACAACTAGAATACATAGAGTACATACATATACTTTTGTGACAAAATTGCAACTTTGTGATTGTCAAACTTGAAACAAAGGAACTACTCGTAATACTGGGAATTTTTTAAATTTTGGACCCATATTACAAATATAGAGGTCGTCTATTAAAGTACATATAAACATAAAGAAGTCTCACTGAAATCGGCCCATCCATTTTGGAGCTGCAATGCCACGCCACAGTCAGACACATAGGCAGTCTTAAAACTTATATAACCCTTCCATTTGCTCCGGGAGACTAAAGAGAGATGGATTCCTAAAACAATGTTTACTAGAATACCAGACTCAGACAGTATCTGTCTGGCATTAATGCTGAAATGGACCTTTTTGACGCAGCCGTGAGGCATACACTATTTAGGTAATTGTTGTTAAAACATTTTTACATGTATCTTTGTGTATCACAAACTGTGTCCATATAAACGTTATTCTTTCTTTTAAATTCGCCCTTACACAACAAAGCAACGTTATAACTCGAAAAAAGAGGAAAAACGTCAACAGCAGTGCTTCCTGTGGCGCATAGGAAACTGATATACATCCAAGGGCGCGTTATCGCTCAGTGTCAAGTGTGTTACAGCAACATACGTCACAGCTCTTCCTAGATAGGGTAGGTAGGGGTATATAATATATACAGGGTGGCAGGGACATCGACGCGAAGCCGGCTACCATGGATTCAGTACATGATTCTGAACCCCGCTGCGTTGAAATTTTTCGTCGGTTATTAAAAAAAAAAAAAAAAACAGCTGTTTCATAGAAAAGTGCAATACCTACGCGGTCAAAATGTATGGAGCAGCTGTTTTTTTTTTTTAAATAACCGACGAAAAATTTAAATGCAGGGGGGTTCAGAATCATGTACTGAATCCATGGTAACCGGCTTCGCGTCGATGTCCCTGACACCCCGTATACACTCACTTTAGTCCCATGTAATAGGGGGTCACGGTGTGGTCATCGGTTGTGATGGTATGGGCATATGATGCGGAGGACTGAGGAAAATGTCGTGAGGACAGTTTTGAGTATGAATGTGGAGGGCTATAAGAGTAGGGGAAGACCAGAGAAACGATGGATGGACTGTGTGGAAGATGATATGGATAGGAAGGGGGTGACTACCGAGATGACGACTGATAGAGGAGTATGGAGGAAAGGGATATATTGCGCTGACTCCAAATAAATTTGGATAGGGACAGGAGAATGATGTAATAGGGGGCGTAAACATTTGTTTTTCTAAGCTCATCATTTGAAGTAACTTATTACCCTAATATTCTGTTGACAGCGATGCGGACTATATTTTTGATGCTCTATGATTCTCTCCTTCCCCCCCCCCCCTTTTTATTCATAACAAAACATCACGCCTGTAATCCATGAAGGGTAAGGCAGAGGTGTAACTGTAGTCAATCTGTCTAGCCTTGTCCCAACTATGTTGGGGTTGGATTCTAGTCTGACCGGATGGAGCTGAATTCCAGTATTTTATATGGAGTGTGACTGCTTATCTGATCCCCACAAAAGTGAAAAAGTGTTATAATATGATTCTATTTTCAAATTTCGGTATTGTGTTTATAAAGTATGTCAATATAAACTCGTTTTGAAGTTTATATTTCGAATATTACGATATGAGAGTAGAAAAAGTCACTTTTCGTGCATCCACGTTGTTCTTCTAAACTACGCAACGGATTTTGATGAGGTTTTCACCATCAATCAATCTGCCTAGTCTTTTCCCAACTATGTTGGGGTCGGCTTCCAGTCTAACCGGATGCAGCCTGAATACTGTATTTTACATGGATCGACTGCCTATCTGACCTCCACATCCCAGTTACTGCGTAATACGATACCCCTTGGTAAGACTGGTTGTCAGACTTTCGGGCTTCTGACGACCCGTAACGACTGTCAAAGATCCACGAGTGACAGCCGGGACCAACGCCCTAACCTGCTTTCCGATTTTTTTTAAATAGAACTTCACGGTAGAAAAATGACCGGTGCCGCGTCGCGCCAGTTTGCACGGGGCTTAACAGTTTACTAAGTTTGTTTGGCAATAGAATGTCAGATTCACTGCAATTAAAATAAAAACAATATTTTTCCTCCTACGCTTTTGTTATGTTTTGATGTGTCATCAATTTATCATAATAATTCTTATAACGAGAACGAGTCCAGCTGTCTCGTGAAAAGTGGGGATATACTTACCTAACATTTAAAGGGAAAACAAAACATTAATTCACGATTCTTGGACGCCAGAGAAAACCGTTATGTCCGAGAACCAAAAACTTCGAAGACATGTGACATCTACCAACCCGCACTGGGCCCGCGTGGTGGATTACGGCCCACTGCCTCTCACAGAGAGGAGGCCTGAGTCCTAGCCGTGAGAACTATAAGGCAGATTATGCTAGACTCCAAATTTAACATTCCGGGGGAAGGGCATTAGTCACACCGGAATGGCAGCGGCCGGCAGCGACACGGTGAGCACTTCCAGTGTGAAATAATTTTAAACTTTATCTACACACTCAAAACACCAGTATCGCTTGAAAAGCTTCAAAAGGTCGCGAGGCCGCCCGGGGTGACGCGAGCAGCCGCGCGCCACTCGCATCTTGTCGGTGGTTCTGCCCGCGGCTGCTAGCGGCGACGCGAGGCCGCTCGCGGCACCGCGGGCGGCCGCGCGTATGTAATGTAGAAACTAAACTAGTAAAGAGGAGACTAGGCGCGAGGGATCTGGAGGTCGCGCGAAGCCACCAGCGGCGATGCCGGGGGCCGTTGGCGGCCGCTGCTATTCCCGTGTGACTCGGCCCTTACACAATGTTATTTGGGGTCGGCGCAACACGTTTTTATAAGCCTTTATTTAACTTGGCGTGTTAGATAGTTAGTATGTATGGGTCAAATCTTGCAAGCTTAATTAAAACCACTTCCTCTTATCCTATGGACTTGAAATTTTACATGTTGGTTCAGTATTGAAGACAATGCTGTTTTTACTTCCATTCTTGATAGTAAACTTTATGTTCCTTCTTTTCTCGTATCCTCTCGAACTATACAGGGACCAGGGTTCTATTTAATTACCTGGCGGACAGATACAGTTGCGGGTGTCGATATCATCATGATTTTCCTAGCCTTTTCCCAACTCTGTTGGGGTCGGCTTCCAGTCCAATCGGATGCAGCTGAATACCATTATTTTACATGGAGCGACGAAGCCCTTTGGAAAGACTGGTTGTCAGAGTTTCGGGCTTCTGACGACCCGTAATGACTTGTCAAAGATCCACGAATGACAGCCGGGACCAACGGCATAACACGGAGGGGTCTTGGTATGTACAGATGGTCTTGGGGAGTACAACCGTGATATTACTATGGGAAGCCGACCCCGCCGGGCGCCACTGAGACTTTACGTATCCGCGAACCAACCCCGGCAAGCGTAGCTTAACCTGATCGATCGACTGTGCTGTTATTACTTAGCCACAAGCCCCCCAATGATATAAAACAATAATCAAACATACATCCCGCCCCTTCCATCCAATCGTTATAAAAACTTAGCATGGGCTGTGGCATGTAAATGTCGAAACAGTCAGCGAGGTGGTAGCGGTGTTGACCGACCAGAGTTCGGCAGTTGTAGTTACAGTCAGAGGAACTAAACTGTTAAGCAAAATGACACTCTACGTCAATTTGTAGTGCTGTGCTGACAGGTGTGATTTGAATATTCAATCAATTTAAGTTGCTAGTCTATTTGATATCCCTTCAATAACTAGAACAGCTAGAACATAATGATACATCAATCAGTTGGCAAAGAAGCAAAAATCCTATACTAAACAACAAAAAAAAAGTATCATTCAAATCCATTTAATAGTTTTTGTGAGAACCGGAACTAATATTCACAGAGGCCGCTATATTTCACTGTTTTTGAACTGAAAACTTTTTATCGAGGTTCATTGGATATAGGTTGTCCGAATCAATAATTGATAGCAAGGTTATATCGTAGGTACTATAAGGGTGGTCGCACATCTGACGGAGGATGCGTCGGGCGAAACTTCATTAAAGTGAATCCCCAGTTGTAGCTCGCGAAATTCCAATTTTCTTACGTTTTTTGCAATTTGCAGGTCAGTGTCAGGTTGTACCTTGATCAAAATATGATTTCGCGACATAACAAATATGTATTTACAGAATAAATATCATTGGGATCACTTTTAGGGGTATGAGGACTGTTCCTCATACCCCTAAAAGTGATTCCTGTGTAAAGTTCACTCATCCTCTATAAAAAAGGGAGGATCCTCCGACCAGACGGGTGTCGTGTCTGGCGGGCAACTGCCCAGAGGTTGAAGTTGGGGGATTGTATATAATTATGTCCATCGCGCGGTAAACTCTAATTGCGCGATGCAGGATTTGTGTGACGTCAGGTCTTTGATGCGTAGTTCGCATGTGGCGATTGTAGATGCCGCCACACACAAACTAATACATCTCTCTAAGTTAGATTTGTTTCATAAAAACTTTAAAAACAACTCTAACTTAGAGATGTATTAATGATTCCAATGATTATAATTCTGTAAATTTCTTCCAGTTGATACTCACGACGCACTAACGCATCATCGATTTAGTGTATAAGATTGAATGTTTTATTATCTTCTTGTCCGTTCTGGCGTTACGCGACTGACGGAGATTTTTAATAATGCATGCCATAGGAACCGCATACAGGGGACTGTTTTCATTACCCCGCCTGATGGGAGTACATATAGCATGCATAATCGGTCGACATGAAAATGAGCTATAACCCGATGGCCTGCCTTACAGAAATATCCAGCATCCTATCGACTCATGAAAACGGTTTCCTGCATACGAACCCTATGGAATGCGTTACCAAATTACTACGACTTTGTCAGTGGCAGCAGTGACAGCGTAGATGACACAAGTAGATTGCGAAGGTGCTAACTTTCAAAAGGCACCCCACACCTTGTTTAATTGGTGTGGTCACCATCATTATCATTCAGCATAAAGACGTCCACTGCTGGACATACGCCTCCCTCATGCGTTGCCACAAAGACTGGTCCTGCGCTTCTCGCGTCCAGCTGATTCCCGCGGCCTTCACCAGGACTTCAATCCACCTTGTGGCATTGGCGTCGTAGTCATGTGCAAACCCTAGTAGATACACCTCTTTTTCTGAATCTTTGCCCTTTTTAAAAATGTTTATTCCCAATATAGTCCGTATACAAGTTACTTCGTGAGGTAACTAAATCTTTCATTAGAAGTTTCGATCGCCACTTAAACGGAACAAAGCTATTTTTAAGTACGGAAGTTCTTGAAACGTCTTTACTTGAATATTTACGGTTGTTTTTTTTTTTGTTGTTAAAAGTTTTTATTTTTCACTTTTTGTTGTGGTACGTAACCTACCCCACACAAATTTGAATACCACTGCTATGTAAATAACAGTCACAGGAACTTATAATCATAATCATCCACATAGACTAAGAGGGAAAAATACGTATTATTGAAGTTAACTCAAAAACTATACAAGCAAAGTTAACAAAATTTATATGGGACGACCTTGAAAGCACACACTTTAAAAAAAAAAAAAAAAAAATTTCAAAATCGGTCCACAAATGACGGAGAAATTCAAAGAAAAAAAAAAAACGCTATTAAGAACATATTATAACCTCCTCCTTTTTGGAAGTCGTTAAAATATCATCTACATTAGCAGAAGAAAACAAAGTGTATGAAACTTCAATATAATGCAAATATTCATTCGTTTTCAAGGTCGATTTCTCAAGAGTAGCCTTTGACCACGGACCTGTGGTGGTACTAATGACTTAGCATTAGCATCGTAATAATATAATTATCTTGTCAACCATTACATATTACCTGTTGTGTCAGCAAGACAAATGGAATGAATGAATGAATGAACACTTTTTTATGAGGTGAGATGTTTTTGTTGCGGAAACTGAACGCTTTAGCTGATTTGTTCATTGACGTATTTTATTTGTAATGATCTTGTTTCTATTAAAAAACTAAGGGTGAATTTCACCAATGAAACTGAATAAACCCAAACCACGTTTAAGAGCTGTCAGTTTCATAATTTTCTTTGGATTATTTACATACACTGACAGCTCTTGAACCGGATTAGATGTGCAAAAAGCGTTCAGTTTCATTGGTACAATACGCACTTAATTTCACTTATTTGATAAACCAGAGGGGCAATTCCCGTAATTTTTAAGAATGTTCACATTCGCATCTCATTCGTAATCTGTCAAAAATACAATTACAATCAAATTTACCAACATTTTTGACAAGTTTGACAGATTGCGACTAGGATGTGAACGTTTTTTAAGTACGATTTTACCCCACAGGTTTTTTTTAGGTTTGTCTCAGAATCACCCGGCTACCCTCAACCTCAACTCAGCCTATCGCAGTCCACTGCTGGACTAAGGCCTCTCTTAGACTCCGCAACAACACCATGTCCTCCGCCTTTCCAATCCAGCCACCCGGCTAGGCTTGTTTCAAAACGCCACCATTCCATGCGGTGTGGTCATGAGCCCGTTAAAGACCATAACTTTTCTGGATGGTTCTGGCACGTTTTGCCAGAGCCAGACAGTAAACAGTTCCTAAATGATTTTTAGAATACATTTTGAGGTTCTTCTCAAAACTTAAGATTTTTAGAGAATGTTATAAAACAATATCACCATCATTTTCCTAGCCTTTTCCCAAGTATGTTTGATTTGGATGCATTTGAATACCAGTATTTTACAAGGAGCAACTGCCTATCTGATCTCCACAACCCAGTTAAAGTCAAACTCAAACTCAAAGCATTTATTTCAATTAAACCATTTACAGGCACTTTTGAATTGTCAAATAGTCGCGTCAGTTAGTCAGAAAGTTGAAGCTAGTTGCCCATTCCAAAACGTAGATCTTTATGGAGAAGAACGGGCAAGAAACTCCAAGGACACTCTTTTAAATATAGAAAATTACAAAATCCTGGGTACATTATTCTTGTTGCTTCTATATGTGAGAACAATGTACAAAAAATAATCAAAACAATTCAAAATATAAGATTAAAAATAAGCCATGGCAGATAAGAGATGACCAGTCACAACTGACGGCGCCCGTTCACGAACATGACGCATGGATCAGCACCATCCAGCTCAACCAATTTGTAGGGAACCGAATGATCTAACACACTCGCCACCATCAGCGAGACATTTAAGTGAGCATGACATACTCTCAACTGCCATGCTCTTTCAAGTCAACATACATCTTAATAACATTAAAACGGCTCCATGGTACTCACATTTACAAAAATTGAAAAAATGCTTCTAAATTATACAAAACTAATTTGCAATGTATTTGAGAGATTAATAGAATGTTACTACCAAAAAGAAAGAAAATCATTATCCATTGGAGTATTCAACAATTAAAACTTGTTTTAAATAAAAAATAAACATTAAGTTTGTAATGTCAGAGAAATAAAAAGGGGAAGCAACTCTTCCAAACATATATTTATTTATTTTTTAACTTGTGAGCCCAAGTGGCTGTGGAGCAGGACCAGCATTAAGCCAAGCATTTTTATCTATGATATAATCATCCAACTTATAATATGCTACATAGTGTGCGTTTAATGCATGTTTTAAATTTCTTCTCATTCAGTTGAAGAATATCGAGTGGTATTTTATTATAACATTTTACGCAGTACCCCATAAAAGTAGTGTGCACTTTAGACAATCTGAAACGTGGTTGATCTAATTTGTTCCTATTTCTAGTGTTAAAATTATGCCTGTCACTTATCTTACTAAAAAGATGTAGATTTTTCCGAACATACATAATGTTTTCATATATATACTGACAAGGTACCGTCATGATGTTAATTTTCTTAAACAGTTCCCTTAGAGATTCGCGTCTGCGGAGGTTATATATGGCTCTGACAGCCCTCTTTTGCAGAATAAAGATAGAATTAATATCTGCAGCCCGTCCCCACAGCAAAATACCGTAAGACATGATGCTATGAAAGTAACTAAAATAGACCAGTCTCGCGGTATCCACGTCTGTTAGTTGGCGGATTTTCCAAACAGCGTAAGCGGCTGAACTTAGCCGCCCTGCAAGTGATGTTAAGTGAGGACCCCACTGTAGTTTTGAGTCAAGCGTGATCCCCAGGAAAACCGTTTTATCGACGAATTCTAGTGTCTCCCTATTCAGTACAACATGACATTCACTACTTCTAACATTTGGTAACGTGAATCTTATGCATTTAGTTTTCTTCTCATTTAATACCAAATTATTTACAGTAAACCAATTATGTACCTTAAGCATAGCGTTATTTACTTCGTCAAGCTCCTGTGCATGTCTATTTATCTTAAAAATCAGTGATGTGTCATCAGCAAATAACACCATTTGTGGTCGGTTTTTCAGTAAATGAGGTAAATCATTTATATATACTAAAAAGAGGAAGGGACCCAAAATCGAGCCCTGTGGTACACCCATTTTGACTTTTAAACCCAATGAATTTACACCGTTTATTTGAACTTGCTGCAATCTATCATTCAAATATGATTTTACTAAGCTGAGCGCAAGGTTATGTCGGTGTACGGTCAGCTTCGAGAAGATGTAGGTATACATCGACATGAATAATTGTAACTGTTGATAATCTCTGTTCCATAATATTGTACAGACGCCAGCAGGTCAAGCTACCCGAAACTGTCAAATATTCGCAATCAACCTTGAACCTTATGCTGTAGTACTAAAGTTGAAAATCTATTAAATAAATTTGACAGATTGTAGTAGCTTGATGTGCTGGCGTCTGTACGAGTATTAATGTGAAACCACAAAGCATTGGGTACTTAATTGTAGCTTTTTGCAGACAATCAAATGAAATTTTTAGGCTCTCCTCTGCTAACCCTTCGGGGATACAGGTGTGCTGTTATGTATGTATGTTTGTTATGTGTGTACAATATCTCTCCGGTCGTGTCGGATTGCCCATCGGACTATGAGAGTGAGGTAAGAGAGAGTGCACCTGTGTCTGCGCACACACGCCTGCATTATAATGTCTCCCGAGCTGAAGGCTGCTTTTCGCTGAGATTGGTCGCCATGGCCGAAATTCAGTCTAAAGGACTATTATATCCATCTAGCTTTTTAACGAAACGACATCTAACAATTGCCTTTTTTCTCTCTCTCTCAGGAATCCAGCATGCAATCGGCGGGCTAGCATCCAAACCAGAGCGAGATCTCCTCATGCAAGATTTCATGACCGTGGAAACGACGAACTTCCCCCATGAAGGATCCAATCACACGCCAGCACATCACTATTCGGAATTCAAATTCAAAACTTACGCACCAATAGCGTTCCGATATTTCCGCGACCTATTCGGGATCCAGCCCGATGATTTCTTAGTAAGATTACTGTATTAACTGTTTTCGAAGCTTTTAGATGTTCTTCTGTTTGGTTTTGTAGAATTGAAGGCTCGTTTTTATGGCGATTTAGTGTTAATTTCACTAATGAAACTGAACGCGATTAGCACGTTTAAACTCCGTTCAAGAGCTGTCAGTGTCAATATTCCTCAACAATGATGACACTGACAGCTCTTGAATACAGTTTACATGACGAGCTGGTTGCGTTAAGTTTAATTGGTGAAATCCGCCCTTACAGTGCCCGTTAGTATGGCACATTCAACCTTATTACAAAACATGAATTTTTCTCAGTCAGCTTTAAACTATCGAGCCATTTTTGTATTTCGCACTTTATTCCGAAAATGTTAAAGTTCTTTTTTCTTCAGTTCAGATTTTGAGCCCGAGTCTAAGTGCGGCTTTCACCAATGAAACTGAATGCGATCAGCATTTCTAAACCGCGGTCTACTGACACCTCTTGAACGCGGTTTAGATGTGCTAAACGCGTTCAGTTTCGTTGGTGAAATTCGCCCTAAGTTGTCAACTTTGCATTAAGAACTTTATGACAGTCGGAATAAGGTTCGAAATACAATAACTGTTTGGGCTTGGACTAAAGTCAGAACTCGTTTTGTAATGAGACAGTTTGAGTTTTAGAAAGAGACTTACACAGGGATGTGTGACAGAGATGACGCTATACAATGCCGAACTTTTTTCTAAAACACGATGTGCCTTATTAACTCCTGCGTACTGTATATCCTGTTTCGTGACGTTTGCAATATGGCGTATTAATGTCGTAGATACGTGTTAAGAAATGGCATTTGCGTCCCTCAAACTGAGTCGCCGAAACTTGCGTCATAAACGGCGTAAAATTCAAAATATCTTGACTCATTTTCAGTGACGCAAATAATGATTGACTGACCAAAGGCTGGGTTTCCACAAGGAATCTTGTGAGCAAAGGGAGCGAGGAAAATCCACCAATAGTATTGCTTTGTTTTGAATATGGAGCAATTTGATTGGTGCATCAATTTCTGAGTTGCCATAAATGGAGAGTGTAGATCAAAGATATCAATTTGACACTGCGCCATTTTACAGCGTTACGAAAATAGGACTTTTGTTGTTTAATAAAAACGAGTCTTTACGCTAGCGGCTGTGGTTTGCGACATTTTATAGCGGAGCGAATCGATAATCAAATGAGCGTAATGTGTCCACGAGGCTAATGAGTCTAGAGGGCTAATAATGTGTTCATGAGGCTAATATATCCAGGGGGCTAATTTGTCCACGAGGCTAATGTGTCCAGGGGGCTAATTTGTCCACGAGGCTAATGTGTCCAGCGGCTAATTTGTCCACGAGGCTTATGTGTCCAGGGGGCTAATTTGTCCACGAGGCTAATGTGTCCAGGGGTCTAAAGTTTCCACGAGGCTAATTTGCACAAAAACTATTTCCTAATAAGTCCTGGTTTCGATACCTGGGTCGAATTGTCTGGATTTGTGTCACCTATAAATGGCAATTGGCTCCCCCTTTAATTCGTGGGCGTTAAAAAATTTAACCGGTGTAATGCAGGTGTCTCACTCACAGCTGCCTACTCCTTCAGGGAATACAGCGAGATGTTATGTTATCTAAATAGCCATAACCATACTCATATTGCTTCGGACATTTATTATTCGCCCGGCTCCGTTCCGCTCCGCTCATCCGTTTCAGAGATATCGCAAACCGCAGCCTAAAAGTAGATGTGATAGTTTCCTGACTTAAAAGCACCGATTTAGATATTTTCTTTAGAATATCCTTGAATAATCTCACGTAGCTTTGATCAATGTTTTTAGCACGATGCATGTAAAACAACTGTGTGACACGTAGCGTTGGATATAGTGGTCAAATTCAAAGTCAAGTCAAATATGTTGACGAACTGAGACGGTTCATAATGATCTGCCCAACTAAGGAAGTCAGACTTCATCTCAACCAAACGTAACCTTAATACAAAACTGTAATTTATTTTTAGACCCAACTTTAGACTATCGAGCCATATTTTTGAATTTTTATCTTTATTCTGACCATGTTAAAGTTCTAAAAATACTAAAACGAATTTTTTGACCCGAATCTAAGTGGTCAATTTAAAATTTTGAAAAACCAGCTGAAAGGTTTAATAAAACTTAGACCAAAAATTAGAAATTGTTTCGTAATGAGACGGAGTGTGTCAGAATGTACACAATACATGTCAACTGTCATTCTGAGTAAAATTTGATCAAATTGAGATAAGTTTTATTTTCTTTTTTTGAGATCGCTTTGAACAGTTTGAAGTTCCACTTTTTGACGCTATCTGTACCCTCGAGTCGAGTCGAGTTGACCCCTGTGCTAGTTTGTTGATTATGATAGCATGAAAACGAAAAGATACATAACGCCTACACACATTTTTGGTTTAAGATCAATATAGGCAAAAAAACAGAATAATAGTATAGTATTTCTATCTCATGAAGCGACGCGCGCTTTACTTGTGGTTACCAAGTGTACAAACATGTTGTAAATGTGTGTGTAAGCGCAGGAGCTCTCGGTACCGTCCGAGACAATGACGAAGTCGGAAGTGTGTGTGCGTGTGTGTTATGTGCTGATGCTTCTCGTCTTCACGCACACATTCACAGCGTGTTTGTAGATTTAGTTACCACAAGTAAAGCGCGCGTCGCTTAGTGAAATAAAAATACTGTTAGGGACAAACTTATGTTTTAAAAAGTAGTCGGGTACATAATGATAATGCAATTCAGAACGCTCCAGAACCCAGGCCAAATTCTAAAGGTTTCAATTAATTTATCCCAATATTGGCATTATTTGATCAAAACAAAATATCCCCTATTCCAATTCAAATACAGTATTTTTTTGATTGGCCAATTAATATTCTGCCGCCTGAATATTGTCATAGATTGACTACAAAATAAGTGATGTAGCTACTCTCATTACAATATAATATTTACTTACTAAGTTGACACGACAGTTGAATATATTTGTTTTGCGTGCAACTTTTTCCGAGAGTCGTGCCAATGATGACATATGGATATATCTGCTATGTTTATAATTTACAATAATATTATGCATGGCCATTATCATCTGTCACGATTTTTCCTTATAGGTATATTAGTGATTTATTAATTTGTATTTTAATACCAATATATTGAGATACATAAAAAAATGGGATTTCCCTATTCATTTAGGTAAATTGACGATTGCCTTGGATTAAACTCATCTACAGGGTGTGTGGTGCTGGAAAAGAATGCTTGGATCGTGGATGGAGTTTCGCACTAACACTTCTATACGTCAAGAACTCGGCATCAAAAAGAGTCTTTCTGTCATAGCTAACATGACAAGCGCGAGAACGCTCTTTTTCTCGTTTTGTCGAAATTTGTCGACGATTCTGACGTCATTCTAATCCCTAACATGACCGTAAACGACGAGTAAACTGGAAAAAGGCACTTTGACACTTCTATATCTCGCGACGAGAAACCGATGTTGCAAATTATTAAAAACAAATCATTTTTATGATAGCAACATCGGCTTGAGATTCCGTTTCATTCATTCAATGGTGCCGATTCTCTTGTCACAAATGCTTCTAAACTAGACTAAAAATCACCAAAATTTTGTTTATTCCTGTCAAACGACGTTTTGCCACTATTATGGCACTGAACTATTAATTTTGTGAAAACGGAAATTTTTCTATTCTGAATTTAGCGTTTTTCACCTAAAATTTTGATTGTTAATCTAAATCTGACTATTTTTAATCGCGATTAAAAAGATGTGGATTAAAATGAGTTGTCATGAACCAAAATGCACACCAACACTTCGACGATGCAAAAACAGTACTGTATCTTTATTTTCTTTTCTTTTGCTTATATCTCAAAAATGGTGTGTCTTATCGCAAAAATAATGAAAATTTCGACACCCTATATGCAACCCATAAACCCCTAGAGCTCAACATGTAGGTTGTTTTTTCCATATAAAACATGTCGTTCTAATATAAATAGTAGTTTAAAACTAAGTGTTTTCATTATTAATATATTGTAAAAAATAAATATGACTAAAATAAGTACAATTGTGAAACTGCCATGCTATTTTGGAGTTTTTTTTTTTGTATAATTATTTTGTCTACTCTTCTCGTCGTAAAAATCGAGGACGAGTAAATGACAGAAAAATGGCAGATATCTCGTGTTGAATTGTCAAAAATCGAGATAACTAAGATGTCATGTTAGAGTTTGTCGAAAAAATATCAAGTTTGACAGAACGAGACGACTATTTTGTATGGCGGCGCTGTCAGAAAACGAGAAAAGTGACAGAAATAGACGACAATTACTCACGCGAGAGTGAGTAATTGTCGCGGGCGTCAAGTTAGCCCTACTGGTCCAAACGCGCATCCTCAAATACTTCGGACACGTCTCGAGGCGTGAGGGTGGCTCTATAGAGCGCCTTGTCGTGCAGGGTAGAGTGGAGGACACTAGACCACGCGGACGCTCACCCATGAGATGTACTGACCAAATCAAATCCGAATCCGCAGTGGGCAAACCCGTGTATGAGTGCACTAAAAACACCAAAAATCGGAGTAGGTGGCGAGAAATCGTGAGGCGAATCACATCAGCCCCTGGTCAAGAAACTACATGAAGACCACGACCGGTCTTCAAGAGTGCTAGGAAGAAGAAGACGACAGGGTGTATCATAAAGGTGTGGTCAAATTTAAGGGTGTGGTACAGACTGTTAAACTGAACAATTTTCTTCATGGGATCCACTTCGTAATCGCAGAAAAATAATCAGCCGCCCCATACATTTGATCGAGTAGGTAAGTACTGACGTTTAGTATGGGGCTGTTGATAACCTTTGCGCGATTAAGATGTTGTTCCCATGCAAGAATTTGTATACACCCTTAAATTTGACCACACCTTTCTGGTACACCTTGTAGATGAGTTTAATCCAATCCAATCGTCAATTTACTTAAATGAATAGGGAAATCCCATTTTTTTATGTATCTGAATGTCAATATTGGTATTTAGTAGTGATTATAAAAAGGAAAATACGTGTTATGTAGTGATTATTAAAGGTTAGGTTAGGTTTGTCAGATACAAATCGGTAAACACAAGGTATTTGGTTTAAAATAACACCTGTTTCCCGTTAGTCGAAACCAAAATTCGTTTGACGCATTTTCATTTAAAGGACATTAAGATGTCATATACATTCGTGATAATTATGAAATTTAGGAAAACAAGGATTAAGTATACTCCAATGGTTTAGGTAATTAAATGAAGGTAAACAAATCGTAGAACTGGTACAGATAAAACCAAATTCAATTTATTTAAGATTTTTACAATAGTTTCCTTTTTTTATTAATGTATGTTAAACTTTTATCATTTATTCTTAAACTAGTTTTCGTAGATGTCACTGCTTGAATAAAATATTTTTTGTTAGATTTTTCATAATAATATTATGTCAACGAATTATAACGTTGCTAATTGGAAGAGTACAACTGTGACGTAGCATGACAGTTGAAGTGACAGGTGTTACGTTTATTCGGTTACTTGACAGCTGTCTCGTTACGTGGTTTTTTTTGTTTACATTTATTTAACTACCTAAACGTATGGAGTATAGATATGTATTATACGGTATTTTTGGGAAACTAAAGCATTAGAGGAACTCTTGCTGAGATTAAAACTTAAAAACTATCACAGATGGAAAGAAATATCTCGAACCTACAGAAGAACATCACAAGCACACATATAAAACTAACAAATATTACTATAGCGCCATTCCAAACCATATTATGTTAATCGATTTCTACCAGATGTCAATGTGCAGCGCCCCGCTGCGTGAGTTGAGCAACCCGGGCGCGAGCGGCAGCATCTTTTACTTGACAAACGATGACGAGTTCATCATCAAGACGGTGCAGCATAAAGAGGGCGAGTTTCTCCAGAAGCTTCTGCCTGGATACTACTTGAACCTTGATCAGGTGAGTTATTTTGGACCTTATTTACTAGTAGTAGAGCTCTTTATGGAGGAGCTCGTCTGGGGAAGAACTACCACTCTGCTGCGCGAGTTGAGCAACCTACGGGCGAGTGGCAGCATCTTTTACTTGACAAACAATGACGAGTTCATCATCAAGACGGTGCAGCATAAAGAGGGCGAGTTTCTCCAGAAGCTTCTGCCTGGATACTACTTGAACCTTGATTAGGTGAGTTATTTTGAACCTTATTTACTAGTAGTACAGCTCTTTGTGAAGGATCTCGTCTGGAGAAGTACTGCCATGATACCTATTTGTACCGCCAAGCAGCGTTGCTAAGTTCCGGTTTGAAGGGTAAGAGGATTGTGTAATCACAGGGATATGGGACATTTCGTTTTATCTCTGGGATGGCGACATATCTGCGATGCCATAGGCGGTAATTTGTGCCCGATTAATAGCAGTAGGCCGCCCCTAAATACACAGTACTTAAAACTAAATTAATGTTAGTGTAGGTACAACCGCGGACAATGTCGATTGATAAATTTTCCTAAACCTAAACCTTATGCCCTCAGTAATAAGGTTCAAATGTGGTTCACCACCAGTGTTTGCCATGGTACCTACTGTACATACACCACTACCTATTTCAGGAAATACTGACGCAATGTCATCTTATATTATGAGGCTTACAAGTCGAGATATTAACCCTAAATACTACTAAACCTAAGTTTTTTCATGATTTCAGAACCCACGCACATTATTGCCAAAATTCTTCGGCTTATACTGCTACCAGTGCAACAGTAAGAACGTTCGACTGGTCGCCATGAACAACATATTGCCGTCATCCATCAAGCTACATATGAAGTACGATCTCAAAGGGTCTACCTATAAGAGGAAGGTATGTGATGTTTTGTAGGGCATCAGATTCTTCGCGACATAGATTGTAGAAATTGTAAGATACTTCTCGTTTCCTTTGCCTTTTATAGTCTAAAATCCTAACTAATATCATAAATGCGAAAGTAAGTGTGTTTGTTTGTTACGCTTTCACGCTAAAACGGCTGAACGGATTTGGATGAAATTTGGCACACGGGTAGACCAAGACCTGGAGAAGGACATAGGATACTTTTTATCCCGATATTTCCACGGGATCGAGACTTATGCGGGAGAAACCGCGGGGCGCAGCTAGTACTGAATAAAGCCTCCAAAGCGAGAGTAAGCCATGGTCTATCTTTAGGATTTCGATGTCTCCTCTTGGTGCGTCTCCTACAGAAACTAGAAGACAGATGGCTCCAGTTTTGCTAAAAGATCCCAACGACCATCAATATATACCGCATGATTTTTTTTACCGCATCGAAAAAAATAGGGTATAAATAGGTGAACGGAGTAGAAGCCTATGGCACAGTTTTGTTTTTTTTCGCGGAATTTGTCAATGAATTCGTAGCTTTGCTTAGCGGCCGATAGGTAGTCGCCGCACTTGCCGTCGGCCTCTTTGATATCCTTTCGCAGGCGCACAAGCCGCTCGCGCACCCCGCCCGCCCGCGTGGTCAATGCTATTAAGCAAATATTCCCGGGTATGGCTTCTGTTCCACTTACACAACACACCATATTATTCTCGAGACGGTACAACATTTCAGCCGATATTTTTTTTTTTTATTCTTGACAATTCAAGTTACCTTTTTCTGACATGCCAACTTCTTCTTTTCAAGTCGATTGACTACTACTCACATTTCGTCCGACCAGTAAGAAGCTACTTCTATACCTCTGTCGTTCGCCTCGTTAAAATCCTGAAATGTGCAGGTGGTTGTGCGTGCCGGGGAGGATATAAGGTGCAGCATGTCCTGTGAGGGGGCTTCACACTGGCACTTTGTCTGGAAAGGGCCAACCAACTTAGAATATAAAGAACTTGACTACTGAGCACTGCTCAGTAGTCAAGCGCAAACAAATGATTCTATATAATAATAATAATATATTTATTATTTCTCTCAAAAAGGTACAGTAGTTCGTTCAGCTATATAATAGTATGCCAAATAAATTTCATTACGCAACACAAAACATAATTTAAATAGATAAAACGCATTAAAGTTAGGGAGTGGGGGCTCGCTACGTCACAAGTCAGTATAAAATCTACCGGCCAGTGACGTCATGCAACATTTTAACGCATTGCCTACTCAATGTATTACCGTAATCTTTTGACTAGGTAAAAAAATTAAAAATACTTTTTTTAAATCTACAAGACAGACAATTTTTTTTTTGTAATTGTTTTAATTTTAAGTTAGCTGCCTGTGTATTTATCTTTTCGCGTCTTAAATTCTCATAATTTATCTCAATTTTTGTCTTCTTCATTCCAGGCGAACAAAGGCGAGCGTCAGAAGACGTCGCCTACCTACAAGGACCTGGATTTCATGGAGCATCACACCGAGGGTCTGTTCCTAGAAGCGGACACGTACAACGCGCTCATCAAGACCATGCAGCGGGACTGTCGAGTGCTGGAAAGCTTTAAGGTAAATAATCTTACTACGTTTGCAGCGAATTACTAGTTGCAGAGATACTGACGTCAGAATCCTGAATCGCGGAAACAGAATAACCCCGCGTGCTATTTATAAGCTACCAACGCGTGAACATGAGATTGTCACGTCTGGATATGTCACTTTTTGTTCGGAAAACCGAAAGGCCCTCTGTTGGCACGACAACGCGTTCAGGTACACCTATGTGATGGTTTAAATAGAAGCGACCTTAAGTTGTTCCGTGTGGTGCCGGACGTAAAGAATAGTACCATCCCATTTCTTCCCGTGGGTGTCGTAGAAGGCGACTAAGGGACTTACTAGAGAATGGGCAGCAGCGTTCTCTGTGCATTTTAACACCATACTGCGACCGCCAACCCGGCTGCCAAGCGTGGCGATTATGGCAAATTCTCCCATTTGAGGAAGGCCTATGTCCAGCAGGGGACGTCTTTCGGCTGAGATGATGATGATATGACCTTAAGCTGCATCCAGATATATTCTTTTGTCCGTACCGTACCTCCGTTTCGTATCAGCGCCGCGATCCAAAATCACTGGGCGCCGTATCGTATCGCCTTTGAACGGGGCGAAAAAACCGACTCGCGATGGATCGGAGCCTGTATCCGTATCGAGATACCGTACCATACCGAACGGGCATCCAAACTAGGGTTCTTGGATGGCGGAGATGATACGAAATGGAGGTACGGTACGGACCAAAGAACATTTGTCTGAACAAAGATTTAAAGTTTACCGCCGCGATGGATGTACAGGATAGATTTTTGAGATGAGGCAGTATGGCCAAGTACCTTAACCGTTGTGTAGCTACAGGAAAACGTCCTAAGGAGACTGTCTGTATTCAAAGATTTAAAAAAAAAAACTGTCAGGTAGATAATGTAAATTCTCTCGTTTTATTTTTATGATGCCGATCGATGCAGTTTCGTATAAGGAATAAAATACTCTTCTGCACCAATTTACCGAGGTTATTTTAAAAGCAAAAAAAAAAAAAAAAATATATATCTTTTTCACTAAAAAACCGTTTGCTTCACACAGTGGATAAAGTAAGAAATGAGTATATAAGGGGAAGTTTTAAAGTGGCGCCAGTAGCAGAAGAGTTTAAAGGAAATCGTTTGGTATGGGCATGTGATGAGGAGAGAGGAAACGCATGTGACTAAAAGAGTGATGAATATAAATGTTGATGGATGGAGCGGGAGAGGAAAGCCAAAGAAGAGATGGATGGATTGTGTGAGGATATGAAAGAGAAGGAAGTGAATGATAGCGTGACGGTTGACAGGGTAGAATGGAAATAGAAAGCGTGGTGCGCCAACCCCACGTTATATGGGACAGACAGGAAGTTGATGTTTGACTTCACACAATATTCTTGTTACACCAATTAAATCAAATATCATTTATTTCAGGCAATAGGGATGATGACTAAAAATTTGTTTTTAGTCCGTCTTTGAGATTATAAAAAAATATTGGACGCGTATTTTTTCTTTTTTTACGTAATCTAAAGATTACAGCGATACATTGAGGTAAAATGTGCCATGACGTCACGAGTATGTAGATTTTATACATACTAGTGACGTAGCGACCTCCACTCCTCAACCTAAAATGCGTTTTATCTAAGTAATTATTTATTAATATGATAAAGCAAAAAATACGTGTCTAATATTTTTTTACTATATGACTGACAGACTAATTAGTTTTTTTTTTTTCCCAGGCGTCATCCCTATTATTAAACCCATAACATACAGACGCATACTCTTAAAATAAAATAATAACACAGAAAGAATATAATACAAAAATTCAATAACTAAAAATATATATTAAAAGTCTTTTACCACTCTTGCAAGATGGACGACACGGTACACAGCTTTTACAATTTAATTCTTACTCAGGCTTACTCTTGTGTAGAATGACACTCTGAGCTTACTTAGCAGCGCGGAAAAGCCGGCAACGTTGCTCTCGGCGAACATGTCAGTCGCACTACACCGCAAAGGCAAGTTCATCATAGCCCCGGTAAGCATTATGATACTGTCCACGAAAAGTGTTATACGCACTCCTCGTGTACCAGTACCAAAGTTGGCTGGTGTATAACGACTGACAGTAGGCTCTGAACAGCGTCACCTTCACTTGATTCGAGCAGTGATAAAAACGTCTAGCTAGCATATTGCTTCTACAAGCGACACTGCGTCGTTCCAAATCATCAACATCCGATAAGATTTCTGTTACAATATGCCCGAGATATCTAAATTTTGTAACTATTTTTAAATTAGTTCCACCTAAATTAATCTCATAACAATTTTTATTATCCTCAGATCATGGACTACTCTCTCCTAGTCGGAATTCATAACCTCGACGAAGCTCAAAGGGAGAAGACGGTTGCCCGGAAACGTACGGACTCCGGTCAGAGCGAGGGCGACGACGCCGAAGGAGAACCACGGAAGGGACTTAATAGAACGAGGTTGGTGAACTAGTTTCTGGCAGCGGCTTAGCCCGCGTCATATATTTATAAGTGTGCTATGTTACTCAGTGATAATATAGCATTCTACTTTTGTAAGAATTTTTCAAATCGTTCCAGTAGTTTTTGAGTGTATTCATTACAAACAAAAATTCAAATCAAAATCAAATATTAGTGTAGATAATATTCTTTAATTAAAGTAATATAAAAATATAAATACGTTTGCGTTTAACGAATTGAAAACATCGTTCTTTTTTTATCAAAAGTTTGAAGATGAAAGAGACAGAATTATGTTTTAAATACGTTTAGTGTAACACGCATTTACAGACTGTTCACTATAAATTGTCCCTTGCTATCATGTTGGCACCATTGATTGTCAAGCTTAGTTTCAATACTAATAGAGTTCAAAATGGCGACTTATGGAGGATCCGTAGTACAATTAGTATCACTATTCTGTCAGTCGCCATTTTGAACTCTATTAGTATTTTTTTTTTTTTTTTTAAACTTTGCCCCACACTAAGAATATCTTCTTGAATCGTGGGTGCGTTTACAAACATAGAAACTCACATACACTAACACCCAATCCCGGAACAACGACTTGCAGATCATACAAATATTTGTTCCATGCGTGGATCGAACCCGCGACACGTTGCGCAGCAGTCGATCGTTCAGCCACTGCGCCAACCGTGTCGTCTAGTATTGAAACTAAGCTTGACAAGCAATGGTGGCACCATTGCTTGTTGTGCATTGCATGACGGCAAGGGAATAGTTATAGTGAACGGTCTGTAGTGTATTGATTAAGTAAAAATTGTATATTCAAAAAAAGCCACAAACTACAAAAGAATGTGTTTTGTTCAACACAAAGAAAACAGTAGAGGAATAAGAGCGACTTCTTATGAAAAATAATATCAAATAATATGTATTGTACTACTGTTTTTGTTAGGCTGTCACCCTTGAGTAGTTGATAGAATATTGTACGGTATTTATATTTGTTTCTGTCATGAGTTACTACTAAACTAGACTAAATACAATTCCAAAGAAACCACTACGTTTAAAATCTATTTTTGAAAAGTTACTTAATTAATTAATTTTAAATGTTTTTAATTTCTGCCATAAAACGTGCGCATGATTTTGATTTTCCATGGATATTTAAAACAGTTCGATTCTGAACTGTGTTAAAAAAATATACCAAAAAACCTCGTGTTTTAAAATTTTATTATACAATCTCGATTTTTTTCGGCCTTGTCTATCGGTGGCGGTAATGTATCTCTTTTTTATTATAAAACCATTTCAGATCGGAACAAGGCAGGGAGGATTTCACCGCGCAAGTCAAACGGACGCAGTACGATTGAGTTTTATATGTTTTTAATGTTTCTTTTTAATAATACGTATTATTAAGTAACATTTTTCTTAATATTATTATTATTCATATGTATTTTTTCTTAATTTTTTGTTGGTGTGTTGGTTAGTGGTTTGTTGTCCTAATGCCAAAAACAAATTCAGGACAAAAACTTTATTTGTGCCATGTCTGGGTATTTGTGTAAGTATGATTAACACGCTGTACTGCGCGTTAGGTATCTGCGTGGCGAGACGGGCGGGTAGTGCAGGCCGCTGATTCGTCAACGCTCAAGGCATCCCTGTCCCCCCCCCCGCCTCGCCGCGCAATCCTAAGGCGCGGTACAGTGGTATCGGTCAAACTATAGTAAACGTGTTTGTATGCCCGCTAGGCCACTAGTTGAATCGATTCGATCATTGATTGATTCGATTAAAGAAGAAATTTTAGATTATTGCTATAAGCAATCAGTGGGAACACATAATTTGGTAAAAATTACTAGACTAAAATTGTTTGTTATATGAAAGGACGGCTGAAAAAATCTTTCAATTCCGTTCAATCGATAGTCTCTGGTTTACATTGAGCTTTTAAAAAATACAATAGACGACGTATATTTAGTCACCTAATCCGCTTAACTATTTTTCATGTCAAGCGTCGAGTGAGAGCACTCGACGCTTGACGTGTCTACACGTCTGGTCCGGGTTCGCAACAAGTCAATCGTCATCCTGAGGATGCCTCGTTGAGAGCTGAAACACGTGTCGATTTCTTACAGGGTTCTTTATGTCTCTTTAAGAACAGTTAAGCGGATTAAGTTACTAAACATACACCGTCTATTGTATTTTATAATGGATTTCCGCAAAGTCAAGCCTGAGTTAATTAACTATTGAGCTTTTATAAAAATATTGACTAAGAATCGAATGGACTCGACTAACTGGTAATCTTCACACCAATACTCTGCTCGTCATGTGATCTAATAGTTAGGTGTATTAACTCGAATAACTGGAGACAAAATATTTCTGTAACTGTATATAATTACTATTAATTATTATGCATGGTCTAACAACTAAATTGAGGCTCCATTGTGAAAAGATCTCTTTAAGAAAGTGATGACAAGTACACATCCTTTTAGATGACAATGAGTGTATAAAATTGTAAATTACAAATAAACACGGATATTTTAGCAGCGACGACCAGAGATTTAGTCGCTTTTCGGTAGCTCAGTGCAGCGACTGACTAAAAGCGATTCTGGTCGTATTCAGTGGCATCCAGATAGAGTGGAAGCCGACCCCAGCATATATGGGAAAGGCAGCTGTTATCAGTCGACCTCATTCAACTTCATCTCTTTTACTCTGGAGCCTTTAAATTGAATGTGTATGGAAATCTAAAAGCATGCATCTACATGTTATTGAATGCGTTCGCTCATTCAATTGTTCGTTCAAGGTTTTTTAATGTACTGAAGTGTTAAATACAATTCTTGACCTCTACTAATTTGGTTTTAGCGCATGCTTATTTAAAGTTAACGAAATACTAAAACCTTCTGCTAAACTCATAAATTAATAATTTTTGAGATGGCATTTTGTATTTCACACTTCGGAAATAATAATTTGTTGCACCGTTCAAATGTTTATACAAAGATTTTTTGAACTATCTTTGTGTCATAAAAAATGTTTTTTGTATGCACAAGTTATATTTAAAAGTAAAACTCTCTCATAATATCTTCATGTCCATTTGCACCCTGAAAACAAAAACTGGGAAGTTTTGTTCTCAGTTGTGGCTTTTCATCCTTACAATTTGGATCGAAATGCATACTATTCTACGTTGAGTATTGCTCTATTTCTTAATACTTTCTTAACCCCATATCAACTTGGTTTTCATATCAGCATGAGTATGACAAATCTCATATCTTGATGACACAATAAATATGTTGTTAATGTTGTGCAACTTTTTTTTCCCATGAACACTCTTTTTACCCTTACCCTTGTGCATACAATCGGCTCTTTACCCTTCCGTCCTACTAAACAAACCCGTCTGTTCCAGATCTATCAATCGTCAGCGACTGGTGGCCCATTCCACCGCGATGGAGAGCATACAGGCTGAAAGTGAGCCTATTGATGAAGAGGAGGATGTGCCGTGAGTGTTTTGGAATTATCGTTTTTTCTTCTATATCAGTCTAACTAGTCCTCTCCCTGCAATAGGGTAAATGGCTACTAAAACATTTTCAGGTCATTGTATGATGATTAAGGCAACAGGCTAAATGAACTGCATCATTCTACAGTTCTCCTTGGGTTCTGGATCCTCATTTGAACGTATTTAGACATTTAAATACCCTCTTACTGTCATAGTATCATAATTTATCATATGTCTATTTAAAAAATGACTCCCGATCTTACATATTATGACCATACTCGGAGTGACATGCAAAACACAGTACACAAAGGCATATAAAAAACAACATGTCCTACTTTTTCCACAGTCCTGGCGGCATTCCTGCAAGGAACGCGCGTGGCGAGCGTCTCCTCCTGTTCCTGGGTATCATCGACATCCTACAGTCGTACCGCCTCCGCAAGAAACTGGAGCACACGTGGAAGAGCATGATACACGATGGGGTAAGTACCCGCGGCAAGGGTAACATAACACACATAACATCACGCCTCGTTTCCTCGGGCAGGGGTGTACCTATAGTGCACCTACATTAGGGTAACATAGGGTAATATTATCGGTGAGTTGCGTACCTGTGAGAGCGTCTTTATGGTAAAAACCACTCGTCAATGGAAACTGTTTGACTTTGACGGGGATTTTAATTCGTGGGAGGTTTCGTAGTTCAAGTGATACTCACCATAAACATAGAGAATGGGCTGAGCGTTAGCCTCACAAAAGCGACCACTCACTAGAAACAGACAAGCGACTGTGCGTCCATCACCTGTAGTGTTACTAAAGACACAACTTCTGGCCGCAAATTCGCTATCTCTCTCGTACTTTTCGGTCTGTATTTACTGCAACTGAATACGGAACGCTCAGTTCATTCTCTCTATGATACTTACCGATGTGTGATTGACCGTACGGAATTTGGAAATAAACGTATTTTAGAGGTTTTTAGGCTTTCTTGAGATTTTGCTGTTACTACAGTTTAACTTGGTATTTGTTTTATTTTATCACTAGTCAATCAATCTGTCTATCAAAAGTTCTTAAATAATTAATCACAAAGTTACCATAATGTAATTTAAAAGTTGATCTCTATAAGTATTTGTAGTAAAGTTTAGACTGTAATATCACATGACAGAAATATTTTACACATGGGCTGTTAATTTAACCATTACTTTAATAATTTATAAAAATAAACAATGGGTCCTGACCTCCGTAAGAAATAAGACTTCGTGGTTCATATATAATATGTTGTTTGTATTTTAGTTTTAAACCGATGGGGATTTGTGAACTCTATTTCCCAAATCCCCATTGATGGGGATTGTCAATGGGGATTTGTAGAATAACCCAGTTTTCAGTCTTGCCGGATGCAGCCTGAATACCAGCATTTATCAGTATCATTAGTATTATACGGTAATTTGTAGACTAAAGGAAGTATAATAAATGGTGGTTATTACAATAATTTAACAGGTTTTTTTTTTTCTTTAATTTCAGGACACAGTTTCAGTGCATCGACCTAGTTTCTACGCGCAGAGATTTTTAGATTTCATGGCTAAGACCGTGTTTAAGAAAATACCTTCGTGTAAGTATTACTCTATGATTTTCCTCAAGTCTATTTACTCTATGACCATAACCAAAGAGGTTCCTTTCACTATGGTATTAAAATGTTGCCATTTACAATTTAGGGTTACCAGTCAATTTCAAGTATCTCAATTATGTCTTTTTCTATTAAAATCCTGTCATTAGTTAAGCTCTATATCATGTCGCTATTAATTCTCTTACAGTTATTTACCAAATATTAAGTCCTAATGTATTTATGTGTTTCGAGGTCAATTTGGAGATTGGTCGGCTTAGTAAACAAAATTCTATTTATTCGGTTGGTGAATAATCGCTCAATCATAGACAACAAAAAAAAAAGTATTTTAGTTTTGAAATTAAGTAAAGTTGTTCTGTAAATTTACGTGAACGAATTTAACGAATATTTGTTTTTTAAATCATTGAAGTTTTAATACTAATATGGCCTGCCTATCTTCACCTGGATCTTTATTATTGAGAGGTCCCTTATGTAGATCCATAGTTACTATGGAAGTGTGAACACGAATTGTTCCCAGTTATAGCTAAAACAAACCAACCCATAATCTCAATAATTCAAATTAATCCAGGGGTATTGTTAATATGTCGGCAATCCATTAATGGGATGTAGAAGAGGTAATTTGTAATCAAATGACCCCTTATGACCTCGATGCAAATGTCAACCATTTTCGACTAATTTGACATTTTAAATGAATGAAATAAAAATATCAAATTACTCGAAAATTATTGATGTATGCATACGAGTCATTGAGTTGCAAATGACCTCTCCTACTTGCCCTAAACGGATTGCCGATATAATACTAAGAACTCTGTATATACCAGCCAGTATAACTTTCCACCAAAAAGAGATCAGTATGCATTCTAAACTTGTTTGTAATAGATTTAAATCAGCCTAAAAGCTGTCTAAGTTCATAACAATTACGAAATATTATAATAGAACAAGTACCTTCAACTATTTATAATAAAACCTTGTTCACACCTTCATAGTACACTCGATCTCCGATAGTTAAATGCTAACATTGTGTCTAACGTCTAAATGTTGCCTAATCTGTGGGGGGCGGTTTATCAACATGGTTTTAAGACTCCATAAGATATAGTAGAAGTTTAGAGTAAATAAAAAAATGTTATGAAAAAGGTTTGCCCCGAAACGCAAAACGTTCGTCCCAAGAAAAGTGCGTCTCGAATAAAGTTTGTCTCGTAAAAAGTTCGCTCCGGGTAGTATAATAAGTACAACTATACCGATTTCTGAGGTCTAGCATCATTCATAACAGTGTGCTTTAAAAATTACATTCACATGAGAACATTATAAACTATAAATGAATGGAGTCTTGAAACTATGTTAGAGAATATTCTACTAAAATATTGTAGCCTAATGTGTTCTAAAACAAAATTACGAAACTTCCCCATTTTTTTTAATCAAAAAATTACATTCTTGTTCTGTGGCGTGGCCTAGAGAATGGATCCTGGGAATTGGTCTCGAGTTGGAACGTGCATAAAAGAAACATGAAAGTCATAGTGTAATAAAATTGAAATGCAGCCCGCGTAGTATTAGCTCCGATTTAGATATTTGGCTGCCATATTAACTGCACAAAGCACGGAATGGAAATGATAGAATACTGGGAAAGCAAGTCTTAGAATTCAACTAGTGGTACAACAACTACTTTAATAAATTAATGTCTTTGTATAACTTGGTGTAAACGTTTAACCAAAAACCACACAAGTTTTGTCGCCTCTATAGTCCGACTAACTTCTATGTCAATGTAAAGGCGGCGCTTGTAAAAAACCTGTCAAATCCAGTAAATTTCATGATACACTGCTATAACGATCCTTTGGCGCCCGAGTGACGTAACAGGGGGCCGCTGTCGTTTAACATTTGTGCAACTGTTTTGTGAAATGTATTGAAAAAACAAGACGGCGCCGTTAGTTCCGATTTTAGCCACTCGCCAAAAAACCTTGTAAAAAAAAAAAAACTTTACTGTTCAAGAAACCATTACAAATTCAAATAGCACTAGCCTCCAAACTAGGATTCCCTGTGTCGTGGAGACTACTCTCCTTCGTAGAGCTACAGTTCTATTTGGCCTTTTTACCACGTTCATTATTATCTGTGGACGCTCTGGACCAATTCCCACCTCCAGGCCACGCATTCCAATAAACTTACTAAACAAAAAATGTATGTGTTGCATCAGTGGACCTACCAGAGATCAAGGGGAACCATCGCAAGTTCCGAACGCTAGTCACCTCTTACATAGGTACCGTAGGGATTACTGTGTTACTTGTATTATAATGTGTGTGGATGTGAATAGGGGGGCGGGTGTTGGTGTTACTTAGTGCAAAATGTTTGGTAGCAGTAGAGAACCAACGTTCTGTAATGTCGTTAATAAAGCCTCGTTTACACGAGGAGAGTAACTCGAACGTTGAGAAGCGAGTGTCTATGCAAGACTCATACTTAAAAAAGTTCGTCCCGGGACAAGTTCGTTAGGACAAAAGTTATTTTTGGTAAAGTTAAACACTGTGAACTTGCGAAAGACAATAGCTGTTTAATCGGATGAAATTCGCATAACGCCGAAATATGTTCACAGTTTCAGTATGTCTAATAATAAAGACAGGTAAATAGTATTAGGCTTGGTAATAAAAATAAAAAAGAGAAAATAAAAAAAGAGTGCGCAAAAAAAAACCATATTATGCATTATATACTCAAAAAGATGTCCATATGGCGATAAAGTAATTATTATTATTTCGGGGTACTATTTTCAAGCCTTATGATTAAAAATAGGAAGTAGTCAGTATATTGTGTGTTATTTAGATAAAAGCATGGAGTGTTAAATATACCTAATATCATATTTGTGACTAAAAACGTGTTAGTGAATACACAAAAGTCAATTTTATTTTATTTCTTGTCGTAGGCAAAATATTCGTTCGATACAAGCACTTATATTTACGTTCCTATGTAGTGTATTTATATTTCAAACAATTGTAGCTACCGTAAATTTTATTATGAAAAGTATGTTTATGTAATAATATAAAAAATGGCTTTCTATGTAGTATATTCTTCATAGTTGTATCGTGTTTTTAGTAGAATCGTGTTTTTTGGGGATTAGAAAGGGAAAAAACACCAACACCTAAACCTCACTTTAGTAGGAATTAGCTGAATAACGTGGTTTTTATTTAAACTAAAGATTTTATTTCGTTTTTATTTAAATTTATTTTTCGTTCGGAGCAATATAATCAGGCATGTATTTAGACACTTAAATTTTATTTTATATATTTTTTTAATTTAAAAATATAATTGGATGCAATATAGCATGACGATATAACGGAGATCATGCACGCCCTTGAATAATGTTGCCAGCCGAAAATAATATCTGTGTTTTTTCCATTTTTCTTCCCGACAATTGTCCGTAATCGGATACTCGCGCGGGTCCGTGGAGGTCTGAGTAAGTCCCAGTTGTTTTGGTGGTCCCAAAGCATGATGATGTGACCTTGTGACCCTCCCCCCATTTCATGACCTTGACCCCTCGATGTTTTTTGGATTGTCTCCAGTATTTTGTGTGTGGTGTTGTTGTAAATATGATTTTTAAAGGAGTATGGGTACATTTGAATAAATAAGTTATTGGACATTAAAGGAAAATTCAAAAGCTAGCCCAGAAACTGAATAAAAACAAAATTATTTTTGCTGTAGAAAAAAACGTTGGCGGAAATGGTTAAACTTTCGTTAAGGTGATAGCGTCAGAGTAGCCCGTGAAATTCTAATTTTCTTACGTTTTTTGCAATTTCCTGGTCAGTATCAGGTGTGTGTAAAGCCATATTTTTTATGGTCGCGACACTGTCCTGCAAATTGCAAAAAAACATAAAATTTTGCGGACTACGAACTAAATTTTATCAAAATAAAAATTATAATTAAATCGACGAGGAATAAAATTTGGTATAAATGAATACATACTATATCCGATACTCCAATCATTGTATACTACAACTACCCGCAAATGTGTTGTGGTCTTGTACTAGTTAACCCCGACATCGCAAGTGGCTCCATCTACCGAGCTCACCCCTCATTCATTCCCTACCGTAGTTAGCTACCTCTTTGTGGTTTCTTTCGACTTTCGACGAAGCACGTGTACTCTGTCTGTTTCTTCTTTTTTTTTTCGTTTGACAGATGTCATTTCGCAGTTGTTTTTTGCTCTCTGGATTGAATTTCGAACGTTTTTTTGTTTTTAAATGGTGAATGCGAAATGATGTCAGATGGACGACGTTACGTTTATGATGACGTTAATGGTTATGAAAAATAATCAGTTTTGTTTTATTTTTTCTTTTTCTACTTTTGGGAGATAGTAAAATCAGAGATCAATATTAAATTGTGTTACTAAATAATATGAAAGTAACATTAATTGCATGCAATTTTACTAAAGATTGCAGTTTTCTTTTTTTCAGTTAACAGGTTTTTTCTTTTAAAACTTGTTATAATAATTTCTGATGTTACTACCCTCCTCTAACATATTTTCACACAATTCTTCACTGTATTAGAATGCTTTTTGAGAACATTTTGACAATTATTTTGCGAATTTAAGCGTTCACGCTGATATGTTTTATTTTTGAGAAAAAAGCTTTTTTTTTCAATTAGTGAGCTGATGTTTTTATTTTAACTGTTTTTCTTTTAAATTTTGTACATTATTTGGAATATTATTGTGGTCTGCTCAAAACATCAATACAAAAAACTGAAAAAAAAAAAAAAAAAAAAACTTGAATTAAGTTTTTTCGTGTATCCGAAATTAAATGGCATTTCCATCAGAAATTATTACATTTGCCTTTATAGTAAAGGAAATAGAAACACTGTATTGATGGAAAATAAATTGAAGTTATTAAAACAATAATTATTTTTATAAACAACAAATACAGGGTGTTTACGAGCATGTTTTTTGTAACTTAAAAAAAAAAATCTGATTCTTACCCTTTTTAAATAACCAGCCACAAAAATATTCCTTCCTCCTACCATCACCACACAACGTAACCTCTTCATCGTCGTCTCCACAGCCCTGAAACACTCTCCGTCGAAGAGGAAGAGCATCGCCAAGCCATCGAGACCGCAGGAGGAGATTGATACACCAGGTATGATAGAAACCAATGTTTTTAGTACTCTTGGTGTACCAACTTTTTTTCAAAATTTTTTTTTTTGGAGCTATTTGACGATTCATTTTTTGTTTAAACTTAAAAATGGAGGCTTCAATCTCAGATTTAGCGTATAAATGTAAACTTGTTGTTAGCATGAAAAGTTGTTTTATATTTTTTTTTTTTACTTTTTAAAAACTAAGTATTTTTTTTTGTGAATACCGATTATTGGCGAAAATTAAATAATTATATCGTCAAAATATAATAATATAAGAGTTTTTTTTTTACAAATAATTCTCTTAGTTAAATATTAAATTAACAGAATGGAATGCTATATAAGGCACATTTTTAATGAAATTGCAATAAATGAATAATTACTAGTAAATCGTCAACTCGTTTCAAATGAATGCTTGATTGTTTAAAAACTAATATTAGTTTATTATTAACCATTACAATTATTTTAAACAGTAGTTTTCACCCCAACTTACCCTAACATTGAATGCGAATTATGTTGGTACCTATATATTATTATACATTTCAGTTTATTTTATCCCCCACCCTTCCCCTTTCCGGTGTTTGTTACCCCGCTGTTGTGAACCGTCCTATTTTTCATTTCCTTTCTTGTAGACTTTTTTTTCCAATTTTTTATACCCGCGTTTGACGTTTTACAAAAAAAAATTGTGATGTGTTTTTGTGCTAACGGTGTTGGTGGTCAACATGTTCAAAGCATGGTTTGCCGACGGGGGAGCGAAATAAACTGAAATGTACCAAAAAAAACGTCCCAACGATACAACCATTTTCACAAAGACGTTTTTTATTCAGGACGTATCTACATCGGCAGACCGATTAAAGATTACAACCCTGACCTCTTGAGGCAGTCGAGACTATCGCCTAGATCTTCAATAAGATCCAGTATGAGTGATTTTACTGATACTACTATATCTACGTGGAATCAGAGGCATCCTCCGAGCATACAGCCGCCTACCGAGTACCCCTCAGTCCTGTCTGACAGACTTAAGATAGACCGGGACAGAACATTCCCTAGACGTATAGAGTTCGATACTTCTAATATTACTCGAGACCCTGGAACGTCATATAGTAACAACGTATACAGAGCCTCAATTCAAGACAGAATGGACACTCTATCTGATCAATTAACCAAAGTCTTAAGCACAGGAGCGGGAAGCTCCCATATAAATGGTAGCCTAGCTGACAGTGGAATTCAAACAGACAATACAAGCACAAGTGTACCTCAAATATACGTTGAAGCACACACTAACTTCCCTAAGAAAAAGGACGCAGCCGTAGACACGAGAAATGAAAACAATCTCCAAGATATACCCTTTATAGACGACGAAGATGAAGACAAATGGAAAAGACGATCGAACATTCTGGAAAAACATAAAAGCACTTCAAACATACCTGCAAGGATTGACGAAATAAAAGAGAACTCGAACGAGAGATTAACCAACAGTCTCAACAGAGCAAAATCTCCAACATTCGTCGAAAAATTCAAGAAATTCTTTGTAGATATAGGGTTAGTGAAGACGGATAGCGTTTTAAATGCTGAAACGTCGAACACTTTACCGAAAAGCTTAAGTTCAAGCTACAGGAAGTCGGCGACGCCGAGCTTAGAGGCTAGAGAAACAGCCACTCTGCCCAAAGACATGAGATTTCGCAAAGTTATATCCACACAAACAGTTTATATTAAACCAGAATCTCCAATTATGATGGAAAGGAATGTACAGCTCACCGAACATGTGTCCGTAGTACAATTGAACGGCGATGAGCATATCAGAGATTCGGAATCGAAAGAAGAATTTATCAAAGAGGTTGTCTACGTCAGAAGTATAGAAAAAGCTGAGATATATGCTGGCAAAGACAGTGGGAGTACTATAATAGTAGTACCGCCAGCAGATTGAGGAAGATTACCTACACAAGAATTTGGTATCACACAAAAATCGATAGTTTTGTCGACCGTCTCAAATATATCTGACGTCACATTACTATTGATATATCGATAATTTTTTGTGTATATATCGAAAATTATCCGTAGAGAAATTACTGTCCTAAGTTATTTTTAGAAAGCGTGTTTTGTGAATCGAATTTAGAGATGTTTGTCGAAGAGTTTAGTGAAGTGTATTTGTGTATCGATATTTTACGATTATCGAAGTAGTTCAGTTAAATGTAAAAGACATAGTTCATAGTAGCTTAGTGTTTGTAAATGCTTTATATGTGACTAGTGTAACTTGCCTAGTATTTGCAAAGTCAATTTTTTTCCACATCGAGTATCGATGAATTCTATCGTTAGATCACATTGTCCATGTAACGTAAATATTAATGAATAAATATTGACAATACATATTTAATAAATGTCAATGATTTATCTAAACGAAAATACAAGGCCTTAGATTTTATATCGATAAAAATTGAGGGTATATGGTTGAAATCCCCAAATATATATACTAAAATGCGTATACATTTGATTTAATATAAAATCTATTTGATATTATTTAAAAATAGATGGTATTACCATTAATAATTATGGTAAATTGAGTTGACATAACTAATATTTTGAATATTTATTTTTCTACTATCAAATCGCTGAACTATTTTATTTCGACTTACTAAAACTAAATTAATATTCGAATTCGACTAACTACATAAATAGTCGATTTAGTCTGTTTTGTTACCTACACTTATTCCTATGTTATATTGTAATTTTAAAAGATGTAATATATGCAGTATTTTATTTCGAACGAATGTATGTGCGATTGGGTTCTTTTTTGAGGTTAAAGCAGGTTCTAGCAGAAATTTCTGTTGCATCGTCTAACAATTTATTAGAAGAATATTTTATCAATTTTGAAGTGAAAACTTCTTTAGTCTCTGCGCTTTTTCTGAACCGTCAGTCTCGGATCGGTGTCGCTAGATAGATCTTTGATCATAGATCTATGACCATTATGATAGTGTAATATGTAAATGTGGTACAATACATTTCTGATCAGTGTATTATTTTTTTATGATTCAAATTATGATCAAGTTTTTTGAAGTGTAAATTTCTTGGTGCGTTGAGCGATTCTTGGTTACTTGGTTAAAAACTTATGGATTCGCGTAGTGCTGGGAATATAGATGGCGCTAATACCAGTTTAAAGTTTTCACTTCTGTCGGCAGTGCCCATGACTGCCTATTTTCTTTTTTTTTATAATTAGGAAATGTGATGAATTTTGGCCCAGTGATGAAATTAGGAGACTGCACTGCAAACTTAAATAAAATAAAAGGTTCTTTGATATTTCGTTAAAGAAGATGTGTTTTATTAATATGACACAAATACCAGTAAATATCAGAAAAACATATTGCGAAATAATTAGATTTTTACATATTATTGATTAATGAGAGACGATAGAGAACTGAAGTTAAAATTAAATAAAGTACAATTTGTAGTGCAGTATTTTACAATAATAATTTGAACTGAAATAATGTATGTTTTTGTATGAATTGATTATTTATTAGAGAAATATTATTTTTATTGTTTTATCGTAATTTACGTGTGTCTGTATTTTATTTTTGCCGACGTTTGAGGTGTTTTCCTAATTGGTTTAGGAAAATAAATGTAATTAGGTATTCTTTCTTCAGTTTACGAAGGACAGAATGTGAATAGATTCCGTTAATTAATGGTACTTCTTATCCAAGTTATTTCATAAAAAAACAAGAATGACGTCACAAAGAATGAACTGAGTTATCAATTGATTAGTTTTAAAATTAAATATTGATATTTTATGTCAGTAATTTCGGGTTCTATATTTAAAAACATGTCTTCCAAAATTCTATGTAATTGTACTTCTAATTTAAAAAAATACTCCATTGACTAAGTATGTAGGTAATAATAATAGTCGTCCAGATCGAATTTCGGCTATGGCGGCCAATATCAACGGACACTAGCCTTCGGAAGATATTATAGTGCACAAGTGTGTGCGCAGACACAGGTGCACTCTCTCTTCCCTCACTCTCACAGTCCAATGACGGTGATGGCGTGGTAATTGAGTTATTAAAAACCCTCTACTGAACCAACATATCTTAGTTAGTTACATTCCTTTAATAAAAAAGGCACGCACCTCTGACTTTTCGGATTCATGTGCGTATTATATAATTATCACTTGCTTCAAAAACGGTGAAGGAAAACATCGTGAGGAAACCGGCATGCCTGAGAGATGTTTCTCGACGGCATGTGAGTCAAGTCAGAGGCCCATGGGCGGCTTTAAACCTCTGGCACCAGGTTAGTCACTAACCACACGAAACGAAGAATAAAAAAGAAGTATTGATCTTGTCACAATTTTAATGCCAATCATTTAATATTTAATTTTCATTGTAAGTACCATTATTTTTAATACCATTAATTGAACAACGCGAGTAGACAATATTCCGTAGAAATAATTAAGACACCCTTCACAATGTAATGAGATTAATTGAATGAATGTTAGTTTATTTAAATATTTCGTTTTTAATGGCTGATACAACTTTTGTATGCGACTGTACATTTTTACAAATTTGATATAATTATTTGTAAAGTCTGATGGAATTGTATAGTTTTGGAGGAAAAATAAGAAAATTACAAAAAAAATATTTCTGTGTTCTTGTACAGTCACGAATTAAAGTGTTGTAGTTATTTAACACTGAACCAGTGTATGTTATAGTATACTTGTGTGGTAGACTGTTAAGTATATTGTATGTCGCTTGAGCTGTTTGACCAAAATTTTATGTATATACTATGGTAATAAATGTGAATTTTTGTTGGATGGAATTTATTCGTTTTATTTACTATCTTTACTACAAAAAAAAATATAGAAAATGAATTTTTAATTTTTAACTTCAGTCCTTAAAAATTCATTTAATTTTTTTTCATTTGCTATATAATTTAAAATACAACTCATTAAAATTTACGTAAGTTACACAATGATCTCGTATTGTTATGCGACTTGACGCTAATTTATTTGAGTAAATGCAACCGTGAACTTTATTTTACCCCGCCATTTAATTTAGAAAAGCAAAATAAATTTTAATTTATATTTTAATGTGCGGTATTGTTGAAAAGCTTACGCTTTCAATTTGTTTTAAACTATGTCAGGTAAAAAATAACTTAGTAGAACCTAAACATCTGGCAGTGCATCAACCAAGTTCGCAAACATTTTTGCAAAATTATCTTTTATTATTTTTATGAAACTATTGCTCACGAATATGACGTAATATTTTCACGCTATCAAACGGATAGGAGCAGGATCGAGTGGTGTCGCGAGCGTCAAAGCAGGTGAGACTGAATGTCGTATTGTGTTTTGTCGTAATAATGACAACTTATATTTGTCGTTTTTCTACGACATCGTTAAAGAGATGATAAAAAAAATAGAAACAATTAAATATATTTGAAATACAAATATTTTTGGTGGGATATGAAAGTACAGAATGGAATCGACTGCCTCGGAGTTCGAGGCAAAAAGTAATTGTGTATTCCTTCAGGAATTACTTAGTAAATAGTAGCTCGTAGTCTGGATTTATGCACGGTTGATGGCAGTAGACTCGCCCTCTTATAAATGGAACCTAATCCTTCAGGAAATACATGTTATGTTAGAATAACTGAAATCTAATGAGGATACAGTAGACTTTCACTTATCCGAGATTATTAAAACCTGGATTGTATAGAAAGAAATCAGATAAATGAAGCATTCCTGATATACTAGTTTAATAAGAGAACATGTATTTATGTACCTACTACACATTTCTTTAGAACACTCACATATATTATCTCATTTTTCTTTAAATAATCCTTAATTGGGGTCTGTTTTTTGCAACTTGTGCTTGCGCTTATTTAAAAAAAATTGCTAGTGGAGGGGGGACTACTGTATGTGCCGATTTACTGATTAGTGAGTACTACTGTAATAAATAAAAGAGCAGCCTAATAATCAGTAATAAATGTATAAAAAAACAATTCTGTTCTTTCATATACCACAAAACATTAATCAATGAATTTCAACTTACATGAAGTACTATCTATCTACAATATAATATAATATAACAAAAAGTGTAGCAAGGAGTACACTGTTAAACCTCAAAATATTTTTTAAATAGAAAATATTAAATCAAAATTGTATAAAACTGTTCCCACACTCATTAATCGCTTGAATCAATTAAATATTAAGAATTCATTAAATTATACATTAAATCAATCAATTGGCTAAATGTAGATTTAAAATTAATTTGCTGCTTTGTCTTTGATGCCAAAATTATTTTATATTTCATAAATAACGTCACTGTTGCTTTCGCTTTAAATGTCGAGTCAGTCATAAATTGGATTTCACGCGAAAATATATAACTCGAAATCTATTCGCACCTATTTCAAAATTCTTGTCACCATATTGAGTTTAGCGACTCATTTGAAAGGTCTGGATCCCTTGCTACGCTTTTTGCTTAGTAAATAAAGGCTATTTAAAGGATTTTCATAAATGTAACTATTTTAATACATTAAAGGATAAATAGTTATCAAAAAACTTCCTAACCTAACCTAATTTTATTTATCCTTTTTGGTATAAGTACATTTCTGGCAAGAATTTAAATTATGGCCGTGAAAAATACAAAAAAAATATATAAAGAAACTTATGGTCATGTTATCTCTCCTTTTTTCATGCTGCTGTGGCCTTATTGGAACTTTTTTCTTATTGGGTATACCATCAATCTTGGCTTTTCTTTTTACTCCCTAAATCTGCATGCTGTAATTTATTTTTAATATCTAATACATAAACTTGATGCACCAATAAAAAATACGTTATTTAAACGGTCAAGCTCAATCTAAAAAATATAAATTCAAACACGCCATTTTGGATATTTAACGATATTACGTAAAACCCGTCTGTAACTGTAACTACGCTTCCAATGATACACAAATCTTTTAATATTTTTATTATTGTTATAATCTGTTTTTCTAATGTGCCAAATTTTGCGTTTATAAATTTTATTATTGTGTATTTTAATTATTAATAAACCTATACAACATTTTGAGCGTTTTTGTCGATCGCCAGTTTCTTTATCGGATGTGACAGCGCATATAACGCCGATATCGGTGACGTCACCGGTCTCGACTGCCGCTAAAGTCACCATGTCGTCGGCTAAGACGACTATCGCCGTGTCAGAGCCCGACATCGCGTTCCCCGCCGTCTTGAAAGGCTCGCAAAAGCAGAGAGTCCCCCCTCCGGTCCCTCCGAGAGGGTCTCCTAAAGCTAAACGAGGAGGCGCGTCCTCCCAAGCGTCTAGCATCGACACGAAAGGTGATTATCCGAATTTAAATATCTCTGTGAGTGATATCCCTCCGCAGACACCTATCACTAGCAGTGATGATGACTTCTGCTTTTACGGGCATGATTTTAAGTTTAAAGAACCCACTGCATGTCGCATCCCACCGTCTGTATCAAACAGTTCTGTTAAGATCACAAAATTAGTTGCTTCGAACTCTTTCCTAGACTTCGTAGAAGAAGCTGATAGTATCACGGAGAGATCTTATCCTGGTAAAGATTTGATTGCTCAAACTTCAATGATGGCTAAATTCAACATCGATAAAGTATTGAGAGAACATTTGGACTCTGGAGATTACGATGATACATCTTTAACTGAATCTAGTAGCGAAGAACGGATTGTTATTCAAGAAATACGCGAAACTGTTGAAGAGGTTAGAGCTAAACAATCGAAAAGTCCGTCGCAATTCGTGAAGGAAGTTGTAACACAGATCGGTGATAAATTGACCGGAAAAACTCAGATAAGCTTAGATTCTTCGAATGAAAAAGTGAGCGTTCACAATGTTAAATCTTCAGACCTCATATCAGCCGCCCGAACTTTGAGAAAAGTAGCTCCGGCTGATACAACGAAGATAGAACAAATCCCAAAAGCGGATATAGAAGCTAAAGTAGAAAAGAACGGCTCCAAACCAGGAATAATATCAGGCATATCGAAAAAACTAAACTTTACTCAATCTAAAAGAGATAAAAACCGTTCGCAAGACAAGAAGTCTAAACCAAAAGTAGAAATTAGAACGTACCAACGAGGAATGACAAAAGACGAAGTTATATGTCACAAGAAAGCTAAAACCAAGATCGACATGTTCCAAAAACATATATTTAAAGCCCAAACGGACTCTGATAGTTCAAGAAGAAGCTCTATATCCTCTTCACAGGATAGTAAACAATCAGAAAAGAATATTGACACGCGAAGATTAGTCAAAGAAACTAAGAAAATGTTCGAACCGATAGAATACACTCACGGCAGTTTGACCTCTATTGATAAGAAGCATTTTTCATTAGCAACAACAGCAATAAACCCAGTAGTTTCTAAATCAATAAGTGGTAATGTCCACGAGAAAATTAAACAGTTTTCTGAGACGCCATTGACGAAAACGCCAAATAAGATACCGAGACAAAAAAAGAAAGGGAGCTTTAAAAGGAAATCGGATAAAAGGAAGATGATTTTCAAGATGAAGAAAGAATTTGAAGAGATGCTGTAGATGAAACTAATGAAAATTTACGAGAAGTTAAAGTCAAATTTCAAACAAAGAAATTAAAAGTCCTAAAACTTGAAAACGAATTAAAACTACTAGGCGATAATTTAGAAAGATGGAATGAAGATATATTTCGTTGAGGCTCAAAGCCATTTGTCTTTAACTACTGTTGTTCTTAGTCAAGCATGTAGATGTTTCTAGATTGTGTTGTGATCCGTAATGACTGCCATTTTCTATATTTAACGTTATAATTGCTCGGTCGTTGGATTTTCATATTTTATTAAACTCCTATTCTCCTTAACATAATGCATCCTTTTTAAATAACACGTTGACTATATTATTATTATCTATTTGTATGTATTTAATTGCTAAATTATCAATCACTTTAGTATTAACTTTAGATTGTATGTTAATTTCAGTCTCTTTTCCATGTATTTTTTTTTCTATGGTTATCTGAATTAGCAAAAAGTGAATTCGTTTCGTTTTTAGTCATAAATTATGTGGGAAATTGGCGACGGTAGTAACTCGTCTACATAAAGCAACTTCACTGATGAAATATTCTATACTTCATTAATATATTGCCAGACCTTTGGTTTTCGTCAAATAAGTTAAAGGGGGTTAAAACTTACCGAGGTTTTGTAAAAACAAAGGCCAGGAAAGGATATATTTGCAATACTTCGAGCTGGGCGAAGCTCCAAATGATATCTACGCAGTAGATATTCTCACTCTTTGAAGTTTTGTTAACTATGACAGAAGAAAAATCATGCTTTTTCATCCGGACTTTGAATTCAATATCCTTTAATGCATTCGTTTTTAATTCAGTATTTCATTTAATATTTTCAAGTAGTTTGACCTTCGATCAATAATGCACTAGATACAATATCCCATACAAAAGTTCTCTTAAAACTGTCGCCAATTGTGTTTACGTAATTCTAGTTTAAATAAATATACCTTAATGTAAATTCAACCTTAAATGCAATGCTTAAAGTTGTATTCACAAAGCTATGTACAAAAAACAATAAAGTCAAACATACATCAAAACAAATTCAACCTTACACGCTTGTTTTAAAGTTCGAATTACAAAGTGCTAATAAAAGCAATAAAAAAATATGACAGAGGCTCGCCGCTTGGACAAGGAATGAGTGGAGTCGAAATGTGTCTATATTTTTTTCTATGAAAAACAGAAACAATAAATTATACTAACAAATTCAGTTTATTATAAGCCTTGATACTCAAACATAAAGTTTAATTACAATGGCAAAATTAAATCTTTCTGTCGTCGGAGAAACAAATATTAAATTACAATGGCTAAATTAAATCTTTCTGTCGACGGAGAAACAAATTTGTCATGTCGCTTGAAAATAAAAAGTAATTTTTATAGTTCAAAAATACTTATTGTTACTGTTTTACTGTTTTTAGTAATCTACGCCTTTGCGTGTTTCCAGTTATGTCCAATCTATTAAAATGAATCGAACAAATTGTCGATTTTTTATAAGGCTTATATATTTATTTTCCTCTTTCTTTATAAAATAATAAAATATAAAATAACAATACTACACCATGCATTCCCTGTTCCAGAACAGTCGATGTTTGTTACAATAGTTGGTAGTTGTCACAAACATTGGTCAAACAATCATAATATTTGGTAATTGATTTATATTTACTATTTAATTCTGTTTTTATTTTATGAAAAACACTTACTGATAATAAACTTACCGAAAAAAAAATATTCCTTTCAAAATCTTGGTGTTACGGTGGTGCGCTTACCGGGAATCTAGTGCATTATTGATCGAAGAGTTTGACTGTAGAATTCGTAATATATTCAAAATTCAATAGCTTTAATTTTGCAGTGAAGTTCTGCAATGAAACTTCACAGAATTTCACCGATTCATAGCTTATTAGTAGATTTGGAATTTCACGGCAATTAAAGTACAATAGAAAACTTTTTTTTTAAACAAGCACCTTAATTATGCAGACCTACATAAATTCTTTTAAAATCTTACTAGCTAGAACTAGAATCAAACTTTAGAATTTCGTACCTACACATTGTCCACAATTTGCCTGAACGTAGAAATAGCTTAAATCTTTTGAACTACCTACCATTAAAACAAGCGTAGGCACTTTTGAATTGGGAATCTGATCTGACTAACTAACATTTTTTAAGGTGCGTTCATGTTTGAGATATGTCAACGGTCCGGGCACTGTGACTGCGAGAAATGTCTCACAGCGAACCATTCCGATGCCGCATAAAAGAAATCACAGACAACCGTGCCATTGTCACGGACTATTGTTTGTTAAAATGTCACACATGAGAACGCAGCTGTAACAGTAACAAAGCCAATTCAAAAAGCTTCGCCTGTCCTCATCATCATTGTTACCTCCACAACCATTACGCCTTTACCCACAAAACATTTTGTCCACCTATCCTCTAAGACTGTTGTCTCGCTAGTCCAAGTAGTAACGCTAGCTTACCACCAGGCGGTGCTCCTCTCTCGTGTTGTTCGACGCCTCCACCACCTTTCGAAGAAGCTCCACCTCCCAGGACAAGTCGCACGAACTCTTCATCAACAACGTCGTCAAGTGCCTCTGGTAGACGCAGAGGCGCGTCTAGTGCGGCGAGTGTGATGACGACGTCATCCGCGTCGTCTTTGGCATTGACGCCGGCTGCGTTGAGCAGCGCGCGCAGTAATGATGCCAGGTACAAATGCATTTTTAATTATCTTTATGGGAGTAAATTTTGTCACTTGCTTGTTGAAAATTGGAGCTCGTGGCTAAGTAATAACAGCCATACGGCTGTAAGCGCAGCTTAACCTAATCGATCGACCCGTAGGGGTCGATCGATTAGGTTAAGCTACGCTTGCCGGGGTTGGTCCGTGGATGGGTGACCACATTTACATACCGAGACTCCTCCGTGCCTCGAAAGCACGTTAAGCCGTTGGTCCCGGCTGTCATTCGTGGATCTTTGACAGTCGTTAAAAGTCGTCAGAAGCCCGAAAGTTTGACACCAGTCCTACCAAGGGGTATCGTATTACCTAATTACTGGGTTGTGCAGGTCAGATAGGCAGTCGCTCCGTGTATAATACTGGTATTCAGCTGCATCCGGTTAGACTGGAAGTCGACCCCAACATAGCTTGGGAAAAGGCTAGGCAGATTGATTGCTTGTTGAAAATTGTAATGTGAATTTCTCATCCTCCATTGAACGAGGTCCTAAACCTTTTGATCGCCACAGTAAAAAATAGATGACAAACTAAATCTTGTCCAGCACGCTACAATCATGACTAATGCAGTTTCTCAGGTATTTTAACCAGAGATTATCTCAATGGTGCTGTTAGTTTGATATAGCGTTTCTGAATACTAACTTAAGGTAGAAAATCGCTACAATGGATAACTTGGTCGGATCAATGGGTAATGAGAATTTATTTGAGGCTCTAAGTGCTCTTACACACGAGCGGCAAGTTGCCAACAGCAGAGGCAACTGCAGCCGTGGACACGCGTCGAGAATACAGACATTAAAGACAAAGATCGTGTCGCAAAAGTTGAAAGTTTTCTTGGACGTATTATATCATAAGTTAAGTTCTTAAATTATTTGTATGTGTTTTCAGTGTGTGCTGGACGCCTCCCGCGTCTGTTGAAGGTTCCACTCCGACGTGGACGGAGGGCACGCCCAGCTTCACTGAGTCCAGTAGTAGTGAACAAGGTACGTAACTTATATGCGAAAATTTTAATCAATAACATAAAGATAGATGCACTTGTTCTTCTGAGTAAAACAATGTAGTATTTTTTTTATGTCATTTCGTTTAAAATAGGTTTTTATTTTTATTAATTTATTCATATTTTATATACTTAGATTAGTTTTTTCTATTATGTGAATGTGAGAACACTGTAGGTTTAATGGACTGTAGATTTATTGACCATCTTCTATCTTGTTAAGTACCTGGTACTTGTTGAAAGACCTACACTGTCCTCCCATAACTATTAATACCTACTGTTATTTAAAAATATTGTATAAAACAATTTTTAAAAGAGTAACCGTGGAGTTTCTTGCCGGCTCTTCTCCATAGGAAACGACCAATTGGAACCGTGCACCTAGCTTCTGACGTTTCATAAGTGCCCATGTAGGTTTATGTGAAATAAAATATTTCGATTTTGAGTCGATATTCTTTAGAAAAAAGAAAACATTGGACAAATCGTCTTACCCTATTAGAGCATTGTTTAACATAACACAATCAGCGTATAATGTTCTCACTGTCGGGACGCATTCCTCCTTTCTTCGAGAGGCAGTGTGGACTGATAATCGGTAATCTACCACGCGGGCCCAGTGCGGGGTTTTCCTTCCTTTGAGAGCAGTGGTGATGAAATTATTTACACAAAGTAAAGCGCCTGTCTGGGTTCGAAGGTGATGAATTACAACTCGTAAGTCTGGACTTGTCCTCCTGGGCCACCATTGCTCTTATTGCAAGCACTGCGAGCATTGTTTACTGAGAGTTTTTGTACCCCAGTAGGCTTTTACTGAGAGAAGTTTGTGAGTGTTGCACACGAGCGTACTCCCGCATAACTATTCCCTACTTAAGGCGAAAGCGTCAAGGTAGCCCGGTACGTTTTTTGCAATTTGCAGGTCAGTATCATGTTGTATGTTGATCTAAATATGATTCGCGGCCGTATGAATTGTTTATTTATAGAATTATAATCATAAAAATGATGAATACAACTCTCTAAGTTCATATAATCGCATTGAATGACTATTTCATGAAATCATGACATTTGGCGATTGTGCCTACTTATGGAGTTGTATTGCTGATTGTAATGATTATAATTATGTAAAGCCATATTGGTTACGGTCGCAAATCATATTTTAATCAACATAAAACCTCACACTGACCTGCAAAGTGTAAAAAACTAAAGAAAATTTGAATTTCGCGGGCTACCTTAGCGCATGCCCCTTAACAGTCTGTTTAAGTAAGTAACTAAGCTAAAAGACCTAATAACTTACGTGGTCTTTTCCACAGGCTACCCAATAACTCCAGCTCGCGGCGCCACGCCGTGCGAGGCGCGCGAGGGGCGCCGCTCCCCGCGCCCGCCGGCGCCGCCCGCGCGCGCCCTCCCTGCGACCACCATCAACTGTCTGACCAGTGAAGTGGTGAGTGATTCATACGCTGTCTGATTGATTCAAAGCTGGGTGATTGGTTCAATTTTGGAGAGACGGATTGATTGATTCATAATTGGTTCGAGAATTTTAGTTGATTGATTCATTTGAAGTACCTAGGTGTTTGATTTTAGATATCTTAATTTTATTTGGTAGAATTGCAGTATAATCACTTTTTTTGACAACTCTGCGATTTCAATTTCGACGCAAAATACCTTTAAAAATTGTATCAACCGTCGCGTCTCTTCAAAATTCTAGTACATTAAATTAAAGCAAGGGAAGGGTAAGTAAATAATGTCAAATGTTTGGTAAAGGATCTAATATACTAACCACACTTACAACCATTTTACACGCTACAGCTTCTTATCCGATGCGAAAATGAACGGTAAAAAAATATTTTGTACCGAACTTTGACGGTGGCACTACCGTGCACCCAGCTTTATCTACAATTGCCACAAAACAGTGAAACTGTTTTGAGATAAAAAATTGAAGGCATTTCTTTTTGTAATTTTTTCCGAATTTAAATATTTATTTGTACCGTTTATTTTTAACTCAAACGTGTTGCCAGAAATTGTTGTTTTATAAATTAACTTTTTCGGAATACCAGATCAGAAAAACAAAAATCAAAACAAAAAATGATTGTGTATTGCGATTGGTTATTTTTCTGCTAACAATTTTTGGAACAAGACAAATGCCTAATCTGCGTTCGCAATGTATTTGCCAAACATGTAAACAAAGACGAGTTTTCCACTTAGACAAACATCAACTTTAGGTTAGTGTAAATAAAGTTGATTTTAGACTGACTAGTACTGTTGAAAAAGTCATAAAAAAACATGAAGTTGTAGCGCAAACTGAACCTTATGTTTATAACCTTATATAACAGTTGATTTTCCTAAAACTCGTGTTTGTGTTGTAACATGTAAATGTTTGGCAAATTAATTACGAACGCAGATTACATACAACTTTATATTCTAACATACTATGCATACTTTATTTATTTATATTTACATAGCGCATACGCCATATTAATGAATGCCCTTTTTCTTTGGACGCTGCTTACGGTGGGTTCTAGTTGCATCTAAAAGAAAGAGTAGAAAAGGATTACAAATGATTAAAATATCAATAAACATATTTATAAACGCTTATAACTCTGTTTTTACGACGCTAGCTTTTTAGGAACATTTTTTGTCATGGCAATCTCAATATTTAATTAACACAAAATTGGGTGCTTCCATTTTAAGGAATGCGTAATAATAAATACAGCTTTTTGAAAAAATAAAGTGGCGCGGGAATGTCTAATTTTTTTAATAAAATTAAGCAATAATAACTGTTGCGTGAATACCGGCTGGTGTAACTTAATTTTAAACTAAGTGTTGCCATTGTCTTGTTGAAAAAAATATCGTAAATTGAAACGCTAGTTGATGAATGTTGTGCCGTGGCGCCGTTTTCGAAATATTTAATAATTGCCAAAAAGAACGGACCCATTTTTTTAAAACAAAAAATGTTTTTAGACTATGTAACTTAGCTATTATGTAGAAAGTAATAATTTTAATATAATTTTTGTACTTTGGGACTTATTTCATAGAAATTAGGATAAAAATAAAAAAAACAGAAAAAAATATACAAGTACGTTAAAGTTGTTTTCTTTAAATAATAGGTGTTATGAGATTTGTTAAGTCCTCTAAAAACCTCGATTTTTGGCTAAATTAAATAGTAATGACAGTTTTTAACTAAATCAATTACTTTAAAACTATTAAATAAGTCCCAAAATAAAGGTTTCGACTGACTTCATCTAATCATATTCAGCAATCGACTGATCTCGACACATATTAGTGGAGTTAGAGATAAACAGGGTGTTATGATGAAACAAGTATGTGTGAATAACGTGACTAAACGAATATCTATATAACACAACCTTGCACACCCTGTATTTAAATACCGGCTTACTACCACTCAACGATAAATAAAAAAACAATTTAATCAGTTGTCGTATGTCATATACAATACGACAGTCGGTTAAACTTGTCAAAAAACAGAAAGACGCACATAAAAAAACATGGCTGAAAAGACATGCATGCGTTGAAATATCGACCTCCTTCTAAGGTAATGACTTTAATAGTAATAATGATGCGTTATAACATCTTAACATCCATTCAACTCGAAAAAAGCCGGTATTTCCCGAAGTTACTTCAACAACTGATAGTCTAACAATTTAGTTTTTTGTAATTTTGTGATCTGCAGACTAGAATATACGCGTCCAGTCGTACGTAAGAAGTCATATCAATTCCTTGCTAAAGTACAAAATTAAAAAGACAATTGACAACAGAACTTCCTTTTTTGAAAAAACAAACTGCCTCGAGATCCAGTGTTGCCAACACTAAGTCGACCAAAACTACCACTTTCGTATTTATAACTTCCGTTTAAATGTATTGCTATTAATAAAATGAAGGTTGTCAGTTAACAAAAGCAATTCGTTGTACGCTTTTGAAATAAATATAATCCGCTTTCATGTGAGTGTAATAATATTTATGAAAATGTATGAGATCTGTAAGTATTTTTACCGAAAAATAAAGTTATAAAATATTAATGTTAATACATTTCCGACTGCTTTAAAAAGTTTCCATTTATTTGACCATAAAGCTTATAGGCAAGGCTCAGGTTCAAATTACGCATTTTCTATAAAAAAAATATTCGCAATAATACTGCATCTTAATCGAAAATAAAGCAAAATTATAGTTATACACTGACCATTTTAATGTGTAGAATAGATTTGTTCGATATAATCAAATATTGTAAAAGTGCTTACAGATCAAAAAACTAAATTAAAACCTTTTTGTAAGTGGTGACCTTTCCTTGATAAGAATTAATTTAAAAATAATTAAAAATAAATGTGTTCATTGTAGGATCACTGGTACAGTACAAATTGTATATCGATTAGTGTAGTAATATTTCAATTTAAATACACCTAATTTAATGTTAAAGTTGACTTTAACGCATTACTTACGGTGTGAAAATAATTTTAGTACGACATAAATATGTGATATTCACATATTTTTTATTAGAAATTCAACAATTTAAGAAATTAACGGAAAGTTTTCTTTTCAACATTCGTTCAAGGTTAAATAAATGCTGAAATCTTTCCGTAACAAATAAATTCAAACTGCAAAATAAATAAGTAGTAGTATAAAAAGTAAGGCGATGACAAATACACAATGATTTCAAAAGTATGCTACTTCCATATAGGCCGGCAACGTACCAGCGATGCCTCTGGTATAGCATATGCTCATACGCGTCAGAGACAACCTGCCATCAGGTGGGCCGCCTGCTTGATTGAACAATAACATCGAGTTTACAAGTAAAAATAAAAGAGTAAATATGTTGAACAAGGATTATGATGGTATAGATTTCCTAGTTATGAAGTCTGGTTTATTATTGCAATATGGACTTTACGTCATTGTCATAAAAAACAGAACTTCGTGAAATGGTCTGACCTTAGTAAGAAATACAGATCAAAATGATTTTTCTCCACTGGTCACCCTTACAAAAACGTAGTCTGGTGTGTATAAACTGTTACGTTTCTCGTCGTTGTTACTATATATCAATATAATGTATATTTTGTTGTTGTTAACTATTTAAAACGACCGACATGTAGAATAAACATTTGAGAAAAAAAAACGGAATATTTTTAATCCTTTTTATGACCGTAGTATGCACGACGACAAATCGAGCTATAATTTTCCAATATAAGCTTACATCTCATTGTATACAATGCCAGGTCAGCTTATATTAGAAATTTGTGGCTTGGTACATTATAGGAAAAAGTATTGCATTTATGCCTTATTTTAAATACAAAATTAATTAACAAGGCATTCAAAATACACATGGTTTTTCTACTTTCCATAATTTAGATTTTCGCCGTATCTCATAACAATTCTCTAATACTGTCATAAAATGCTTATACTATGAATAAGCTCTCACTACCTACAGATAATTTTATGGCAACCTTTTCCTATTAACCGTAACGAAATTAACTTAAATATTTGACAGTAGTTACCCTAACTTATATTATTATATTGTAATTAGGAAATTAACCATTTTAGTCGGGCTAGTTACATAGTTTAGTTAGACAGTCGAATTATTTCACTTCATTTATTGCTAGATAAAGATACTAATAATAGTGACATATAATTAGATTTAATTGCCTGTTCTAAAGTTTCTACCATTTAGTCTTACCATCATTTAAAAAATACTACTAAAATAGAAATCATGCTTAAAGCTTACCTATGACTGGCTTAAAGCGAACATTCCAAAACTTAGTTTAATATGGATAACTGCTTGCAAAAGGTAAGAATTTTATACTGTATGATATTATATTATAAGTATGGTTTAAAAGTCGTTGGTAAATTATACGAAGCTGCACATATTCTTAGAAAAAAATATGTAAGTCTCTAAAAAAAAAAAGATCTTATTCCTCTATTTCATAAGTCAGGAATCTGGAAGCATTAAGTATTAAGCATTAAGCATTAAGTTTCACCCGAGGAGGCTATGCCAATTCCTCTCGAAAAATGACATTATTTTTAAGTCCTTTCTTTAATTTCCTTACGACTTCACTAACATGGAATTAACATTAATTAAAATTCATTAGTACGTATTTTAATATTAGTATAGTAAAGTATTAATGAAAATACAAAAATGGGTCACCAGTGTCTCGTTTTTATTGCATCAATTGATATAATGCGATTCAACTAAGAATTGGAACGTCAATGACCTCTCCTGTCAACTGTAACTTAGACAATACACATGGCGAAGAAAATTTGTCGTTATTCGTTTTTGTAAAATTTGTTGTTATCTGTTTTTACCCAACTACCAAGGAAGGGTTATGTTTTTAATATTTGGTTTTTTCACTGATGTTGCTCCATAACGAGGCGCTGTTTTGCTAAAACGTCACAATATGGCGCAAGGTCATTTCTATTCTTAATTCAATCGCATAGTATAAGGTCCCATCAAAGTAATACAGTACCTACCGGGACTATAAACTTTATTCATCATCATCATCCTAGTACCTTTATTTCAATAGTAAATTTGTTGTCGGTGTCGCATGTCTTCTTCGATACATCATCAACCTTGATCTCAAAATGAATGAATGCATTTAATCATTTTAAGTGAAAAATAAATTCACAGAGCGTTTATACTGAAAGTGGGCAACATCGAAAATAGCTGTCAAATATTTCCCTGTTTTGATTTATTTGGCAATATTACTGTATGGAAATAAGAAATATGGCTAACTAGTTTTTCTAACTGAACAGACAGCTGTGCTGCTGGGTAATTTGTTGCGCCACTTCTTCCCAGCTAAGCACTAGGAAGTGGTGAATGGCGGGCGTTTTTGGGGACTGTCTTATGTAATTTTGACGTTTGAAAAGTGCTGATTCTCAGCCTATTTTGAATAAATGACTTTTGAATTTTAGTGAACTAAAACATTGATTATGAAATGCATTATTTTTTTAAACACGGAATATTTAGTTTTATATTGTAAAAAAAGTATTTGGAAACTTTACAAATAAAAGGTATTTGGAACACCTAAAACGATTACAACATCAGTCACAATTGCAATTCATTATTAATATTCTAGTTCACTAATTAGCCATATTTCTTATTTCCATAAAGTAATATTGCCAAATTTATCAAAACTGCGAATTATTTGACAGTTATTTGCGACGTTGCCCTCTTTCAGTATAAACGCTCTTAAATTGGCCAGACGCATTGAACGCAGTGCAATCGAGCACATATTTTGATGGGCCCTTAAATAAAAATTAGAACATTTTAAGAAGTCATAAGTGTAATAATGATTACACAAACTGATCATAACTTTTGGTAACAGGTGGAAATAACGCACTTGAGATCTGAAACATCAAGAATTACAATATCGAGTTACGAAATACATACAGATGCAGACGACGAAGAACCGTGTTAGATTATTTTTTGTAAGTTTATTGCAATATAATTCAATTAAATCGTTGCGAAAATGAAATGATACTTTGAATTATAAAATATCTTTACAGAGATACGAAACTTCTTTACAATTGAAATTATATTACAATAAATTAATAAAAAAACCTATTATCCTTGCTATTAAAAGTAACTGTTACGAAGCTTTATGTAAACCTTCAAATCAGTATTTTATAATTGGTGTTTTACCAATACAATATGGCTATACTGGAGATCAAACACTACTGGTAAATGTACTTAATGAATCTCTTTTGTCCTAATAAAATTTTATATGGCAACTACTGAGTCCACTATATCTAACTAAAATAATTATACTTAATCATATTCGGTTTCTGAAATTCTCGGATCAGCAAATCTGCTGTAAAGCTCGGGCTGTACTATGAAGAAGTGTGTGTAACTAAACAAGATGAATGGCAACATTCCATCCGTCTCACACCGCAACATTGATGAATTTAAAACTTTCTTAATATTTTGAATTAAAAAGTAAATATGCAGCCGTGTCATAGTAAGCTGAATTCTATAATCCCAATAATTTAAACAGGCTTTTAGAAACCGAGGTTAAGTTTTTTGTTTTATTCTGTCCAAGTCTTAATTTTTCTAAACAATTATGCTATTCTAATATGAAAATAAATATTACGATCTCCAGTTCCTATATAAAGCCAACTTAAAACTTTTCTTAAAACCCCATCCATGTAGCCAAATGTTCTGAAAAAACATATTAATGTTGTCATCTTTATAGTATCAATAAAATTATATTAATCGATATATTATTATTAGGATTAGAATCTACCCACTGCCATTGTTGTTAATTTTAATATTATAGATAATTTATGGATGGCACTATTAGTGACTTATTTATTAAAAACAAGAAAAACTGTAGTACCTGATATGACAGCTGATTAATAACACAATGGACGAATACTACAGTCGGTTTAGTAAAATTAAAAGAGATTTTTTTTTTCTGATTCATTAAATCTCAATTAGCTAAACATATAAATAAATTAATTACACATTTTTATGGCGAAATAAAATATAAAATCGATTTAAAACCATTCATTTCAAGCCATTCATAAATGCCTAATAGTTAGTTAAGAATAAAAATACCGTAAATCAATTTGGATTAGAATGAAGAAGGTGCAAAATCATTAGTTTTTACTCTTTACGTAGTATGATGTATAGCTCCAAATCAGTATTTTTTAATCTCATATTTTAGGCAACTATATTTTCTTGCCTATATAATAATTGAACACGCTGGCAGCTGGTTTGTTAGCCAAAAAGAAGTATCTCTATATATTATTCTACACTGTAAAACCTAATTATAATAATTATTCTACATGCCTGTTCATAGAGACAAGAAACAATCATTGATCACCACGTTTGCTTAATGCGCGTAGGCTATTGAAGACCAATCAATCAGAGATGTCTAAGATACTTAACTGATTAAAAAGTCTCATTTTTAGGGTTAATTTTTTTCCACTTTACTTGTATCTACATATTATATAAATTGGTTTCTAAGCCGGGTTGCCAGTGTGTTGTTTAGCTATAATTTAGTTTATTTCGGTATGTTGGTTTTGTAAGATGTTAAGTTATTATAATAAAGTGTTATAATGTTCTATTAACTTTTATAGAGATCAAAAGGGTGAATTTAGAGGCTTTTGCTCACAGAAATATTAATAGATATCTAACTTTTAAATGGAGCCATTATTTCACTTATTTATAAAAAAAAACTGTGCTAATGACTGATGAATGTGAGTTATTCAATGACGTTTTTTGGAACAAGCTCCTGAAGACGCAATTATCTTACCTAAAAAAACGTTCAAATTCAAATCGCAATTACATCTTAGCAACAATCAATGTCAAAAACTTGTCAATTAAGTAGTAAATTGCATCGAATTAGTAAGAAGATTGATTGTATTTTTGTCAGATTGAGACTCATATTAGATTGCAAACGTTTTAAAAAATACGGGAAAAGCCCTTCTGATTTCTAAAAGCCTTATCAAGTCTGCAGTGTTACTAGTTGACTGATATAACATCAACCAAAAATATGTTGTCATAAAATTTGACAATAGATTAAATTAGTAGCTTTTCAGGAAAAGGTTGTTGTCACTTTTATAAATAAGGGGGTAATATAATAAATAATCCATTTGACGTGTGAAATGTTAATTCATACAATTTATCGAACCTGAATTTTACCTTTTTTTTCTAATTTCGTCAGCTTTTATGTTTTACCTTTTATTTTCATTTTTGTTTCTTTTGATAGACTGATTATCTTAGATCTGATTTTTTATTTTAACTTATACAATGAAATCTGTTTTTATAAATCAATGATACAAAAACGGTATTATTCTTTTAATTTTTAAGTAGACCAATCTTATTTTATCTTTAGTAAATTATTATAATCATGCTCATTTTACTTATATCTTTTCAATTTTGCATGTTGCAAAATATTTTTATTATTCTGAAAATGTAATTTTAAATAAAACAATTTACAGTATATTTAATTGATTTACATAAATTTATGGCACATAATATATAATTATATTTGATGGTATATCGTGTGTTGAAGCGCTTATATTTTGAAGGTAGCTGTGGCAATGTCCCTGTATAAAATTAAATTATTCAGCAGGAAAAAAAGTAATTCAGAAGATTCACGTTAGCTATATATGGGCTGAAACACACGATAAGAACGCTTCTAAACGAAAATTAAAGTTATAAGTTTTTAAACAAAAGGCAACGTTAGTCCTTTCAAACAAAACGGTGTCAAGACATATAAGACATAAAGCCTCCTGCTTTCTTGAAACTAGAAAGATTAAGAACATTTCATGTCATTTGGTTACACGAACATAAATTTTACGTGCCACACATTTCTAGGCATAAATCTGTATATGTCGTTCTAAAATATTATAATGCCATATCTACATGGACAAGCCCTTAGAGTATATATCACTGGAGAAGCCATAAGCGCAACATTCCGAACAAAAAAGTCTGTCACTTTTTGCGGGGGATGGGTTGCTACTGTCAAAAACAACAATAGCTGCTCGCCCGGATAGAGAAGTCCGTACCATATTTTTTATTTTTATCGATATCGATATTCATTCGGAATTTTGCTTGAACCCAGAAATAAAACAGCTGTTGCATAAAATAGTTACATTTTATTATGAAGAGAAAATAACTTCAATTAAATAAAAGTAACTAAATTTGTAATAAGTAAGTAATCTCAATAAAAAATTAGATCAAGTTCAATTTTTGATTTTTTTATATACAAACACTTCAATGGACATAAACAAATTATAAAACATTGAACAATAAAAAATAAATAAACAAAAATAACTACTAAGTAATTTTTACTAGGAAATTATCGATATGTCAATTTTGGTTTCAAACATGACCTCAACACTACGGTAGTCTCGTTAACATTTTTACTAGAGGACATAATCGCATGTCAAGTGCGTGTAAGTTTGGCTGATTTGACGTATATTTTCGTAATGCAAAAGAAAAGTATTTTGATCTTTACGAACATAAAAACGAGATGTAGCGAAACTCGGTGACGTCACAGAAGCAACGTGAGGAAAATACTCGATTCATGCTACGTTTTATATTGAATCATGGTTGAATCGAATGAAAAATCGAATTGTATTATGAGGTTAGGATTTTAAATTTCAATAAAAATATGACTAAATCTTAGAAAAAAAAATCTGCTTATGGAAAGTTATTCAGTTCTTTAGGTAAATTTGACGTATTTGAACGCTTTTTACACCATTTAACAGTACAAATAGGCATTTTCACGGAGCTCCGCGCGCCTTTAAAACGATTCACGAAGTGCGTTAGAATCGATTTGAAAGTAGTTTTTATGAACGTACTAGAACATTTGTTCTTGTACTTTTACAGAGGGGAAGTGTTCGTAAGGCTTCTCCAGTGTTATATACTCTAAGGACAAGCCACAAATTATGCACGGTCACACAATAGACTTTCACATGCTAAATACATTAATATCTTAGTGCTTGTGTAGAGTGAAGGGCAAACTCGGGTGTTGAATCTGCGTCCTCATTTGTGACATTTCAACAGAAAATTCCCCTTGACAACTAACGAAATGCATGCATTATTACACTGTACATTGAAATACGGACTCGGCGTCTATATTAAACGTAAAAAATCGTCCTATACGCCCTATGTTACACGACTGAGGCAGCGGCGCAAAGTAACACCAGCAGTGCTTTTTGAATTAAAACATCTTTAAACGTGTACACACGATGACACGTGAAGCTATATATTTCCAGAATAAGCTGACCTCACATTTCCGTACAATGATAGAACAATATAACATCACACCTGTATTCCCCGAAGGCTTTTTTTTTTTTGTTTGGGAAATCATCAAATGACTCCTCCCGCTCTGGGCGGAGCGAGAGGGAGTGTCAGACTTTTACTGACTAAAACCCACCCGTGTTCCTTCCGTTGCCTGTGTGCTGGGGCCGCGATATCCCTTTCAGACAAACCCGCAACCCCAGCAGTCCTCCGGTCCTTCCGGACCCCGTCAGTTGGTGCTAACATCCCTTTGAGGCGCGCGTGGACCACAACGTGCCGTCGACCCGGGCCTGGTCCTTATCGGACGGCGAGCTGCCCATCGCTCACCGTCCGCAGGCCCGCGCCTATGGTGGCCGGAAGTCAGCTTGTGACTCCCGACGCCCGGGGCGTCTCCTGCGGTGACTAGGGGCGCGAGGGCGTGCAGCTTGAATCTCCCTCGGCCTTGGGTGACGGCCTCCCATGCACTCTCGCTCCGGACCATGGCCTGAACCAGGACCGGACGCGAGATTCCCCGAAAGCTAAGGCAGAGATGTACCTATAGTACATCCACATTTCGCCAGTTATATTTAAGTCCCATGTAATAAGGGCCATCAACCGGGCACAAATCCAGACACCAGGCTGCTACTGAGAACCTGCCAGGGTTGCCAGTTTGTCCGAAAGGGATATCGCGGCCCCGGCACACAGGCAATGGAAGGAACACGGGTGGGTTTTAGTCAGTAAAATTCTGACACGCCCTCCCGCTCCGTCCAGAGCGGGAGAATTTATTCGATAATTTCTCAAACGAAAAAAAAAAAAAGGCTGCTACTGAGAAAGTCCAGAGGGAATTGAACCCAGTACCTCATGCTCAGCAGTACCGCTTGCGACAGTCAGACAGAGGCAGTCAGGTTAATTACAGGCCAGCTTATACTGAAAATGTATGGTTGACATGTCGTCGCGTCGAGCGTACCTATTCAGTCTGCACGAGGCCTTATAGATAGAGAAAGTTAACTTTAACATTTTGATATCTAACACTTTCATACAAACGTAATAAGGTATGAAATGCCCTTTTATAATATTTTACGATTCGCCGGTCAAATATCGTTTCATTTTATTAAAGAAGTTTCTAATAGGTACCTCATTTAGTCATTGATGTGAAAATCTACCGTAATCGTATTGTATTGCAAATTATATTGTATTGAAGCTCAGTAACTTAAGCTAGATTTAAGTGTTCCTGTCCTATCATCTGTCTATGCACTGCGATGTAACATATTAGAAGATTATTCTTCTTTAGGCTCAACAGATGAAAGAGGTATAAATTGAGAATGTAAATCAGATTTGCATGCAGATTATTGTATCTATTAACTGTTTTACAATGTAGGGATATACAATATGTATAAATACGTTTGGTTTTTACAATAATCATAATATTTTTAAATATAAATATAACTTACCTATGTATGTTGCAACGAAATATCCATAAAAATTACGTTTATTTCGTGCATAAAAAATACTTTTATCTACATGTTACAGCTGCTATTTAATATCCATAAAAAAACATACTTAATACTTTTATTATTTACAAAATAGTTTATGCAAATGTTTTTTTCAAATGTCAAAAGCATACTGAGCCTCTTTAAACGAAAATACGACAGCTGATTAATTAATCAGAACTACATTTATGATTAATTAGTACTACAATTATGATTAATTAATTAATTGAAATTAAATCCTATCCATTTCAGTTATTCCACCGAATGTAATCAATGTTTAATAGAAATAAGAAAGATGTCATCACACTTAGCTTACTTATACATACACATACATATTTAATGGAATATAATCGTTCTGACTAGGTTTATTTTAATCGAGATCTGTGTAGAAAATCTATGAAATTTAATGTTGGGTTAGTCGCAACACACTTTTTTATTATGTACCTATTTATTTTTTAAATAGTAAAATGTAATCTTTAACATAGTATTTTTTGTTCATTTCAGTCATAGAAATGAAATACAAACCAGATTATTTTACTTATATCTTATAAGAACGTAAGCTAAAACTGATAATATCATAATTGTTGTTATATAATGTAAATGTACAAAACTTTTGTACCTATCTTGTTGAACTTTGCTAGTGCTGTACCTACCATGTTTATCGATAAATGTATTTGTATTTATCCTATGTACTTATCTGTATATCGCGAGAGATATCTGAATTAAATGCGTATTTCCAATAAGTGATTTTTATTTTCTTGAATAACCTTTAACTATAGTTTAACGACATCAGAGAAAAATACAATTATTAAAAAATTATAAAATTACTGACTTATTTTTTATATAGTTTATATCACTACTTAAGGAAAAAGAAAACATTATCAATCAAAACCTTAAAGGCAAAAAAACCAATGAAATAATACACTTCTTGCCTTAGAATTCTATGAATAATTTCTTCAGAACGATTACACTTCAGCTGATCTATTCTGTAAAAATCTTTAAAAGAGCTGTCATTCCACCTGATGCTAAAGATTGCTACAATTGACAGCTTGCTTCAAGGTCTCTTCACCTAAGTTTTTACGTTGAGTTTTTTTACAGAATTGACCAGCAGGTTTTAAAAAGCCCACAATTTTACTTTTTGGCACAAACTATTATGGTTACACAACAGATTAATACAGTTGGACACCCCTTTTTTTTTTTTTTTTTTATTTTTTTTTTTTTTTATTTTTTTTACCCCTCAAAATCATTTAAATTAAAAGCGACTCTGGCTACGACACAATAAAGTGCAATTCATGGTAGGATTCAGGGCGTATAGTGCTAATCACCTACAGTTATATTCACCTAGAAGTTGCGTCTCTTTCTATCGCGTGACTCTTAGATCTTCTGACTACGTTACACTCACTGAATTGGCCCAACAAGACGGGCCCGCCGCGTACTTGTAGCTTCATACCTAAACTGCGGAGTGTCCCATCTGTATCACTGAAGGAAAATTCTGCGGATTTATTTCTGGCTCAAAGGCAACATGTATAACACTCTTGACACAATGTATACTTTGGGCATAAAAGTCCACAATTATTCACATTTATTCGGCACTTTTGTCTTTTTGTGTTAACGACTGGTGGCTGGTGATCTAAGGTAAGCTGGGTGTGTTTATGTTGCATGATTTTGTTTATGTTACTTGTTACCTTTAAACAATATATAAAATATTTTGATATATTGCACTGTTCAAATTATCGACATTTTTTATTTATTTAAAATAGTGGTGCATCCTTACCGATACCGATAGTAGATCGGCAATTATTTTATTTTATTTTTCCGATACATCGGTGTCGACGATTTTTATTTGCCGATACACGGATACATTTCAAATTTCGCACGTTTCAATAAACTTATGTAAACGCGTATATAAGATTGGCGCAAAAGTGCTTTAGTTTCCAAATCTGTCGCATCCGAGAGACAATTTTTTACAGCAGGCCTCATTCAAACGGACTTACGAAATCGCCTTTCTCTGCATAACTTGTATAAAAAATATGTTAATTTTAATTACTGAGAATATTTTCGTGATTGTAAGTTTATTAAATATTATTTAATCATTTGTTTTTTAGGGTTCCCTACCTCAAAAGGAAAAAACGGAACTAGAATAGGAACACGCGTGTTTGTCTGTCTGTTACAGCCAATTTGCTCTGAATCTAATGGACCGATTAATTGAAATTTGGTACACATACGAGTATGTATTTTTGTGACCCAAATACGGACGTTTAACGTAAATAAATGAATTTTATTTTTGGGGTCACTTTTGGGGGGCAAATCAGAAAAAGGAAAAAAAGATTTGCAATCTGTAGTCACACGTGACTTAGCAAATGAAAGGGCTTGTTGCGAAGATCTCCATTTTTTTTGTAATTTAAAAAACAAAATATTTTTAAAGATATTTAAGAAAATAGATGAAAATTTACCATGGTTATCATGGTTTGTTCTTGGGATAAATTCATCCCAACTACGGAACCCTTCATTGTGCATGGTCCGACACGCACTTGGCTGGTTTTTTTTAAATAGTCAGCCCTTTTAACCATCCGTATCGGTATCGCCAATACGTATTCATAAATATCAGTATCGGTATCGTATCGGCCAAGATGCGTATTGATGCATCTCTAATTAAAAATTCATTATCATTTAGACCTGCTGCCGTGTGTGGATGAAAATGTTGGGCCATAAAAAGGATGAATGAAACGCAATTGCATGCAGCTGAGATGAGAATACTAAGAGAGATGCATGGTATAATAAAACAAGGTCTGGCATTCCGGGACTAACACATGCTTATGTCACTATCCAGTTGCCACTCTATTGGAACAAAACACGATTAAGGAAAGATTTTCAGAAACCATTGTGTTAAAAAATATGTACAAAGCTTTTATATTGTCGTTTCGTGTGTCTAAAACGAAACAATTCAATTTAAACATAAACCAACGTAACTGTTAATTAAAACCTCATTGTTTTATCGGATTCGCACAGGTAATAAAGGTAGTTGGGGAGTTATTATTAAAAACTTCTGGTAACACTGATGTGATGACGTAGACTTGTGTTGCCCACGTGACCACTGTGTTTCGGAATGCCATAGGTACCTGGCGAAGTATATTATTATACCATGGAGAGATGTACGATGTCACCTGCCGGCGCCGGATCGAGCGAGAAGCGAGTACCGCTAGCAACTAAAAACGAATTGGCGGGCAGCGAGTGCGCGACGGCGACGAGCGATTACTTGTATGCGTATGTACTATCAAAGAACTTCATATCTAAGCAGTTTGAAAACAAATTCCCTTGAACAACATTACCACATCTGTTACCGCCCCGGTTCTATAGCGGACGAGCGCTGCAAGCAAAAATAGTCCTTACGGTGTATAGATATTAACTTTTTGATGGTACCTACCAAGCATGAGTCTGTCAGCGAGTGTACTGTCCGCCAAGCGAGCGTCACAGAGCAAGTACTCTCTTTGATAAATCTTGTTTCTGCAAAAAAACGAGTAGGTACTCGCCGTTGGCGGTGTGAGCGATCTACTATTAATATACGTTTTACTTACACGGAACTTATAATCTTTTGAACGTTTCTTGAGCGAGAAAGTCGTTGATATCTAGTCGTTTCCTCGACTGTGAGGCAAGTGCCTTACGCGGATTGATAGAGTTAGAAATGAGTAGGTATGTAGGTAAAAAGAGAGCTCCTCTCATAAGGCGCGTGTCCCGACAGCGGAAAATATATATTGTTTTGTTTTTTTGTATGTAAGAAGAAGTCTGAAAGTGGCCGATGACCGAGAAGTGGTGTAGAAATATTATTATATTTTTTTATTTCACATTTAATAAATATTTTCTCTGTGCAATACTTTAATAAGAACAACTTTATGATTCCAGACTCGGCTGTAAGAAGACGAATGCTGTTCTAACTTCATGCCAAAGGAAATTATCTCTAATTTTATTCTACTTTGAGCATTTTATTAAATGCGGCTCCTATACTTAGCATTTATGTTTTAGCTCAATTTTACACTTAAATGCTATGATGTATACCAAAAATTATTCTGAAGACTTATGTATAGCTAAGTACCAAATTATTTTTAATTACTTTAGTGCTTTTATTAAGAATAAATCATCCTCTAAAGTATAATACAGATTACACGATCTTTGTAATTTTTTCGTCATATTGTTTAGTGTGAAAATATAATGTAGAAAATAAACTGTAGGAGTCTGTTCAGAGAGGGCGTTTTACGCGCGTAAATAGTCGCACATAGCCGAGATACTAAAGCTTAAAAATTCCGTCCATGCACGTCGTTTTACGCACGTTTCCTGAATGTATCTCAGCACGCTCGTAAATAGCCCTAAGTAGGCTCTAAAATATAGTAAAGCATATAAAAGACATGGATCGATATTGGAGCGATATCGATGTTATAATGTCAAATTAATAATTGTAAGATTATAATCGAATATTTTATACGAATTGAATGATACACTCCCTGATTGCGTGGCACACGATCAATTATAATCTGAATCCTTTTTGAAGGATATTACATATATTCCTAATCCATTGCTTGATCTACTGAGCGACTATCTTTTGACGCGGTAGGGCAAATCTAACGATTTAAATCTTTGCCGCTGTTGTCATTTCCATGACAGCTGTCAATACGGCCGTCAAGTGCGGCCACCGATTTTCTAAGAAACCGTAGCTTTAAGCAATCAGGGTGCTGTACTGGGTTCGTTTACATTACTACTAGTACTGATACTTTTGGAACAGACATTACATGAACACACGGCTACATATTAAGCTAAACATTTTCAGTATAAGCTGATCTCGCATTGTATAGGATTGCCGTACAATTAGAGGTCAGCTTATACTGGAAATGTATAGTTTGATATGTTACGTGTGTAAGGCTGCCTGTCCATTGAAGCGGAGCGAGGCAGCGGAGAAGAGAATGACAGCGGAGTGGAGCGAAGTTGCGGACAGTGTCTGTCCATTAATGCGGAGCGAGGTAGCGGAGCGGAGTTACGGACTGTGCGGAGCGGTGTTGCGGACTGTGCGGAGCTAGACTGAGTCCACGCGACGAGTAATAATTCCCCGCTCCCGTTCCCGCTTCTCAGCTCCGTTTCCCCGCTCCGTTTCCCATCTCCGCTTCTCCGCTCCGCTTCCCGGTTTTGTATGAATTTTTAAACTAGTTCGCAAATCCCTGTCCACTGAAGCGGAGCGGAGGTTTTATACAATTCCATTGGTTAATATTGGCACACCGCTACTCCGCTCCTCTCCTCCAGTGGACAGGCAGCCTAAGTACGGCGATCTCCTAATGCGTTTGTATTCCTTGTACGTGAACCGTGTCATATGTGTGCGTGTGTTTTCATTCGCCGACCTTCTGTACATGTCTATTTTGTGGTATTGACGTGAATGAACCCACTCTCACCTTATGTGTAATTTAGTTTAGTTGACGTTGTTATAAGTAGGTACTTAATGTATTAATTCGTATGTAGCATTCATTCTCATCGTCATCTCAGCCGAAAGACATTCCACAGCTAGGCTCATAGGTGGATCAAAGATCTCATTCGATCGCTGGAATCCGCTTCACACCGCAGTCGTAATGGCGATGTTTGGGGGAAGCCTATGGCCAGCAAAAACCGTCTATGTAGATTTTCTTCGGCTTATTTCTTGACATGTCTAAAACTGATCTCACGTTGCGTTGAGGCTCTTGTAATTGTAACCAGTTAACATTGTTAGAAATTAAATCCGTGTCTTTGGAATACTATAAGTTCAAGTAAAAACTAGTAGTATAAATTATTATAACCCTTTAGGGGTATGAGGAACAGGGTGTAAAGTTCACTCATCCCCCATAAAAAAGGGAGGATCCTCCGACCAGACGGGTGTCGTGTCTGGCGGGCAACTGCCCAGAGGCTGAAGTTGGGAGATTGTATATATGTCCATCGTACGGTAAACTCTAATTGCGCGATGCAGGATTTGTGTGACGTCAGGTCTTTGATGCGTAGTTCGCATGTGGCGATTGTAGATGCCGCCACAACTCTATTGATCTTACATTTTCTACTGATTAGGTAGTTTTTAGGGTTCCGTACTCGAAGGGTGGGTATTACTAAGCCTCCGCTGTCCGTCTGTCTGTCAGCGGGCTGTATCTCATGAACCGTAATAGGCAGACAGTTGAAATTTTCACAGATTGTGTACTATTAAAAAATAATTGATGTATTGATGATATCGGTCCTGTATTGCGCGGCTGTTGCGGCATGTCGTTTAGCTAACGTCAAGTTTCCAAACTGTGACGGAGCTACTCGACCAAAACCAGCCGTACCAGCCTGGCAATGCAGGATCTAGCGTCATAGGTATCGATGGGGCCAGGGTACTCATCGGCAAATTATACTGCATGAGGGCAATACACGACTTTGTGGACTATAAACTTCTTACATCCATTTTGAAAGCTAAAATTAAACAACTTATAGACTCAATCTTCATCATGTCTGCCTCTCAAACAAAATTAATGAACGACATAAAAATAAAATAAAGTTAATAATCCTGTAATGTAGAAACAAAACTAGTCAAGAGTACACTAGACACGTGGGATCTGGAGGTCGCGCGAGGGCGCCAGCGGCGACGCCGGAGGCCGCTGGCGGACGCCGGAGGCCGCTGACAGCCGCTGCCGGCCGCTGCAATTCCGGTGTGACTCGGCCCTTAGTACTAGAAAGCTGTAATTTGGCAGTGTTTTTTTAGGTTATCACCCCTACACGTAAAGTGGGGATGTTTTTTTTTCTCGTTTATCCCATTGTATGGGGTATCGTTGGAAAGGTCGTCCAATATTTTGAGTTGTGTAAACCAATTTCAGGGATCTGTTTGCGAAATATTAAGCTTTAAAATGCACATTTTTGTTAGAGTTAGTGTTCTGACCCCTGCTAGCTAAATGGTTGGTTTTGGATATGTGAAAAAATCCACCGCAGTAGTAAATATAACGAAAATAAAAGGAAAACTATCACAGCTAAGTAGGCTCTACAAGTTAACGAGTAATAATCGACCAACTTACATTTGCAGTTGCAAAAACATGTTCTCCCATACATTCCGTATGGGAGAACATGGTTTTCAACAACAATATTAAGTTTGTTCTTGGGATAAATTCGTACCAACTACAGAACCCTTCATTTTGCGTGGTCCGACACTCACCTGGCCGGTTTTTATAATTTTAATATTTAGCTATGTTGTATTGTGGATTTAATAAAATATTTTTTTTACCGAGCTTGCTATTTTCATTTGAAATTCCTATAAGCCCGTATTCATTCATTCAGCCGAAAGATGTCCACTGCTCGACATAGGCCCCCTCTCCGTAAGCACCGCGACTTCGACCGGTGACCGCAGTACATCGGTACGCGGTCCGCTACGTCTTCCGGCACGCGGTCGCCACTCCAGAACCTTTCGGCCCCATCGGCCATCTGTTCTGCGAGCAATGTGCCATGCCCATTGCACCTTAAGTTTGGCAATTCTACTTTGGTTCTCCTGCGGATCTCTTCATTTCTGATACGATCACGTAGGAAAACTCCAAGCATAGCCCTCTCCATTGCCCTTTGGGGGTTTTTAGCCTTCTAATAAGGCCCATTGTGAGCGACCACGTTTCAGTGCCATTAAGTACCTAATTAATGAATGAGAGATAACTCTTTATAATTGCCTGTCTGCGGCCTAGTATCAGCACAGCACTACGCTCACGTCATACAGTGGTATCGTTTAACTTCAAAATACCCACCGTACCACCAGGGGTACGGTGGGTCTGCAGTGACTGGCAACACGCACTGGTCAAAGACTTTCGTGTTGAGACACTGCGGTATGTGGGACGAGAAGATTTTTGCGTAGCTTCCCGAACGGTGCCCAGCCGAGTCGGATTCTACGATTGACCTCTTTCACCAAGTTGGACCTACCTAACTGGACAGTTTTTCCTAGGGTTTACCTAGGAAATTGAGTGTAGCGTCTCCGATCTTCGTATGAGTGGGTATTACATGGGCATTTGATATGACTTTTGTCTTGTCCACGTTCATTTTAAGACCCACTCTCTGACGGAAGCTCTACTGAGGCCATCGAGCATAGTACTGAGGTCCTCCATGGTCTCAACCATGATAACTATGTCGTCGGCAAACCGAAGGTTAGTGATGAACTCACCATTGATGTTGATACCTAGCTCTTTCCCGTCCAGAACTTTGAAGACATCCTCCAGTGCAGTGAGACGTAATCTCTCCGAAACTGTCAACAATTCCGGAGACATTACGTCTCCCTGTCTCACACCTCGCTGCAGAAGGATAAGTAGGTTTCGAGGTCTGCTCCTGGAGTCGGACTGAAATAGTGGAGTTTTCGTACAGACACCTCGATGTACCGGTAGTCGATCTGGAACCGTTTAAGAGACTGCAGTGCACCTTCTATATCGGGCTTAGTAGACATGGGCTCATGTCTACTAAGCCCGTACACAAGGTGGAAAAAAAATTGGACCCGATCTTGTAGAGTGTGCGCACCATTATTTTACGATGTGTATCAAAGAGTAGAATAATGTGTATTTTTAACCCCCGACGCAAAAAGAGGGGTGTTATAAGTTTGACCGCTATTTGTGTGTCCGTCAGATTATCTGTCTGTGGCACTGTAGCTCTTCCACAAGTTAACCGATTTGAATACGGTATTTTTTATTTGAAAGCAGCTTTTCTAGTGATGGTTCTTAGATGGTTTTATCAAAATCGGTTCAGCCGTTTGAAGATTATCAGCTCTTTTCTGGTTGATGAATGGATGTGAGCGTCTTCCACAGGTCTGATCAATTTGCGATTTGGTATTCTGTTACTTCAATGATATTGGAAGAACATAGTAACCTTGAACTGATGCTGCAGCATCACCTGGAATTTCCGTCGACAATACCCGTTTCTATTGTGGTTATGCTAAACGTGCAGACCAATTAGGTAGTGCCACTGTTGTAGGATGAACAGGAATACACTCACCGTTACCTAATTGATCTGTTGTTAAAGTTTAACAGTGGAGCCAACATAACGGCATAGGAATTATTTAATGAAACGCACTCTCGAAATCCCGTTTCTATGGTTGTCATCATGCTACGCGAGCTGGTCGTTTCGTCACATCGTTGCAAAGATACCGTGTGTGTCGAACTTCTCGTGTAGAACTCGCTGCGTGTGAAAGGCAGGCAGCGAATTGTCGCTGCGAGCATTATTCGCTGCGAATACATTCGCAGCTAGGGTTACCATCTGACAGGCATTTGCCGCATTTGATAGGCATAGGCGTGCGGCCGGCGCTAAGCTGTGACAAGGATATTGAATTTCGCGTTTCGCGGTATCACGCTAGCCCGCCTGCCCAGATGAAACTGTCTATAAGTACAATGTGTAAAAAAAACAAAGTCTGATCCGAATAGGGCACAGTAGATACTGCAATAACTTTACCAAAAAGTGCCTCAACTGTGTATTCTAAGCCAAAAAGTAATTTAAAATCATAATATTATTGAAAATAAAAAAGTTATTGCTATTTAAAATTCACGTTTTCGTACCATTATCCAGTATCAGTTTATTATCCAGTGCAGGTCTAGTTGAAAACCAGCGTCAGGCACTAGTTGTCTGGCATTTTTGCTGAACTAGGCGTATTTGGCGCAGCCGCAAGGCACACTTTCCTGCTAATATCTTAGAACGCAATTTACCTACACTTTTTATTTGTTTTCTTTATTTTTTAATTTGTACAATATGTTGTGTTGTGTGCCTTTTAGTCTGTGCTAAATAAATGTATTTTCTTTCTGTATTTCTTTATCCTGATCCCATAAAAAAAATTGACAGGGGTCATAACATAAGTTAACGACAGCTGGCCGCGCCCCAATATTTCCACGTAAATAGACTTTCAGTACGATACTTAACAACATCCTCACGAATCGGACACGGTTTCTTTGTATAGTCCTAATAGAATATTGCAGAAACTTGAACGAAATCCAGTTTTCTGAAAGTTTAACGTCACAGTGGTGCAATTTTTTTAAGAGTAGGGAGACGAATGCCTGAATGGTGACATCACAAAATGTATTAAAATCTAATAAATGCACAGTGAAGAGTGAAGTAAAGAAAGGAGTCGCCTGACAATAGAGTCGGTAAAACCGCTATTATTCACCCAAGAAAACTTTTAAAACGTTTCGTGTGAAGATTTTTATATTTATATGGGTCACCAAGATACAGCCTGTGCCTAGTTTGGGTCCCGCTGTTAAATCTGTCAAAAGTCTTCTGTTAGTTACTATTTTATTTTGTTACTTGTTTGGATAAGAACTGCGTGTAAGTTAAAATATAATAAATAAATATTTTAGAAAAAAAAGAACATGATAAAGATTAAATATATAACGGAAAAATATCACTCAGTAAGGTCGTTATTCTAGAAATTAATTTAGGGGTCGTAAATTGTTCATACTTTTCATTGTGAATAAATGACAGTCTTTAAATCTATCTGTTGCGTATTATTTATTTTTAAGCGACTTCCAAAAATAAAGAAGTTCTATGTTCGAAGCGTATATTTTTTTTTTTGTTATTTGTCCACCGATTTCCCCGTCAATTGTGGACCAATTATGAAAATTATTTTTTTGTTTATTAGAGTGTGTTCTCGAGGTGGTCCCGTATAAATTTTATTAACTTTGCTTGGATAGTTTTTGAGTTAGCTTCAATAATACGTATTTTCCCACTTAGTCTAGGATGATATATGATAAGTCCCTCTCACTGTTATTTACATAGCAGGTAGTGATATTCGAATTTGTGTGGCGTAGGTACCACAACCAAAAAGTGAAAAATAAAAACAACTGATTTCCAAGAAAACACTACAAAGTGAAAAATCACTTTAATTTCGGAAGTCGGTGGCAAAAAACGAAAAGCAGTTTTTTTGTGTCATGCTCTGCCGCAGAGCCACCATTTTAGAAACCGATCAATTATATCTTAAAATAATGTACGTATACCGTTATCGCTGTACGTGCATTAGGTAATCATAAAATATGTAGATATTTATTGTGGCTCTGCTGCAGAGCATACTCTCTGGCAGAGCCACACGGAACATGTACTCAGGAAAGATCACAGAACATTAATACTCAAGAGGGAAAGATAAACGCTACTGTTTATTGCGTACGTGTTGAAAAATAACCTTATTGGACAGTGGTTTTATTTATTTTAACTTTACTCAAATTTTCATAGAAAGCGCCTGGTTTTTTGTGTCAGCATAATGTTCTGTAGCCATTGCTATATTTGTGATTAGGCGCACAACTATAAATATTATTGAAGAAAATTAGCATGTTATTACTAGATTTATTTCGCATGTGCATATCCCACATAGGTCCCATCCCATCATCTCATCCCGCATAGGTGCAAAACCACTACCCTATAGTCATGCGAAACAAAATGATTTTCTTCTATGCAAGATGACGTTATCTCTCAATCGACATCATCACAAAAAAAAACAATGAAGTGTCTCTTTGCAGATAGATAGAGGGCTTTTGGTGTCATACGAAACGACAAATTCTTACTTATTTCCTTAAAGACACTACTCTCACTCGATGGCAACTTTTTTACGTTTGTAAATAAGTGTTTGAAGTCATTAAATGCTGCTTTTTGTTCTCTTTTTGTAATGAATGTAAATAATAATGGAATACAACACGTAAATTCCCACTGAAAACTAACGTCAGTAATGGTATTGAAACTGCATGGAGGTATCGCAAAACTTCACATATTTTCTAACTGTGCGTTTGCACTTGCGAAACATTAACGACAAAACATGTTGGAATCTCTATTTTCTGTCAATGTTCTATTCAATTTTTGTCAATTTTCAACATGGTTTGTTGCGATGTTTCGCCAGTGCAAACGCACAGTCAGACTACCTTTTCTGTAGTTTAATTGAAATGTCAAAAAAAAAAATGTAATCGAAACCATTGAAAATAGGTTGAATATAATTTATATGCACATGCGAAGAGTAAATAAATCTAGTAATAATATGTAATAAATAACATGCTAATTTTCCTCGTTCATAATATTTATAGTTGTGCGCCTAATCACAAATATAGCAATGGCTACAGAACATTTTGCTGACACAAAATAACTAGGCGCTTTCCATGAAAATTTGAGTAAAGTTAAAATAAATAAAACCACTGGTAACCATAAAGTTATTTTTCAACACGTACGCAATAAACAGTAGCGTTTATCTTACCTGAGTACATGTTCTGTGTGGCTCTGCCAGAGAGTATGCTCTGCAGCAGAGCTACAATAAATATGAACATATTTTATGATTACCTAATGCACGTACAGCGATAACGGTATACGTACATTATGTTCGTTTAACGTACGTTTTAAGATATAATTGATAGGTTTCTGAAATGGTGGCTCTGCGGCAGAGCATGACACAAAAAAACTGCTGTTATTATCGAGTGTTGCAAACATATTTATGTATGGAGCAACTAAATTTTTTGCCCCATAGCGGCTCCGCCGCGCCGTCATAGTTAGAAAAAAGTTGATTATCCATTGTACTGTATCAGTGTATAACTACAATTAAGTACCCAATGTGAAATATGTTTTGTGGCTATACATTGATTCAAATTTATAGAACAAGGCAAAAAAATTAATGAATTCTTGTTGATGTACTTATACATCTTTTTGAGGCCGACTGTACGTTTGAAAGCGCAGAAAGGGCCGTCACACCGGAATGGCAGCGGCTGGCAGCGGCTGCCAGCGTCCACCAGCAGCCTTGCGCGTCGCCGCTGGCGGCCTCGCGCGACCTCCAGATCCCACGTGCCTAGTCTCCTCTTGACTAGTTTTGTTTCTACATTACATAGACGCGGCCGCCCGCGGTGCCGCGAGGCCTCGCGTCGCCGCTGGCAGCAGCAGGCAGAACCACCGACAAGCGCATGGCGCGCGGCCGCTCGCGGGACCGCGGGCGGCCTCGAGACCTTTCAAGCTTTTCAAGCGATACTGGTCTTTTAAGTATGTAGATAAAGTTTAAAATGATTTCACACTGAAAGTGCTCGCCGCGTCGCTGCCGGCCGCTGCCATTCCGGTGTGACCCGACGCTAACAATAAAACAGAAACAAGAAACAAATACCGTATATTCCAAAAAATAAGAACCTAAACAATCTACACAGATTCCAACACAATAAAAAAGCTAATTTCGATATTATTCACTATCTCTTGATAGCCATCATAATAATATTTTTTTTACAAACAGTTTTATAGGTATTGGTCGCCATAGCTTCGTAATTCGCCTGAATTTCTTGCTCTCGGTCATACACAAACTTTGGTAATTTCGCTACCAAATGCTCTCCGTCGTCTGAAATAGTTTTCTCTGTATAAATCTCCAAAACGGCTTTCTTGGCTTCATAAGACTGCAAGATGTCTGAAGCATGCATCCCTGTCTTATCTTTTTTCTCGTCTTTTCGAGTAGATAGACCACTGAATAATACGACTTGTTCTTCGTCTGATATACTCAGAATTGCATCTCTGTTGCGTTTTCTCATTACGCATTCTCTGATATGGCACATTTCAGGAGAAATCGTCCTCCTCAAGCTCAACTGTCTGGAATCCACATTTAAAACACCCGAATTTGTTTTTATTCCTTCCTCAAACTTGAAGCTGTCGCCAATACTAGGTCTAATGCTGCTGTGTTCTGATAAGTTGGTGCTATTAATTTTGCTCGTCAAATATCTAGAATTCTGCGTTTGTACGTCTACAAATTCCGTTGTTTTGTAATCGATTTGTGTGTAATCTGATTCCCTGTTCAAATCGCAAGTGATTTCTTCGTTTTTCTTGATTGCTTGTTTAGCGGCGCAGCAACAGCCGCCTCCTTCGCATCCGAGTCTTGAAGCTAGTTTCAATCTAGCAGCCACAGTACTGCACATACATCCTCCTCCTCTCTTGGATTCGTTTTCAGATGATAAAACGTCGACACTGCGGACGCTGTTACTGCAATCACTATTGTTCTCTACGGTTGGGTACACAACTTGCCTGTTGATTGCTGCTTCTGAAAGCACTGTTTTGCTATCCACTTTATAGTAATTATTCATGCTGTCAGTATCTCTAAAATAGTTGGGTTTCAAGGAAGCGTAAGTAACATCTTTAGCTAAGTCGCTTGTCGGAACTTTATTGTCCTCGTGATCACTGCTATCAGAAGTCAATATCACTTTGAGCATATCTCGTAGTTTTCTCATTCGGGTTTTGTTCTTATTTTTAGTATCGTGGACTCTTTCCATCACGTGTTTTAACATTTCTTTCTTTTCCTCTTTAGTTTGAGGTTTGACGATCACGTCTAAACTTACTGATTTCTTTATTTCTGGTAGTGTGTCTGGTTCGTCGGTATCTGTAGTAGACATGAATGTATCGTATTTTTTATTAGGCCGTTTTTCCGTATCTGTCTCGGTATCATACTTCGGCGGGTCGACTTGTCTGTCCGTGTCCGTTTCTTCCGTGTCGTATTTCATTGGTTTGTCTGTATCGGTGTCCTCATTATATTCATACTTGTGATCTGTCAGTTGTGTATCCGTTTCTTCTGCGTTCTCATGAATTTCTTTAGTATTACTGTACTTTTGACTTGGGTATGACTTCGTTTCGTTATCTTCACTCTTTTCCTCTTCCGTCGTAATGCATCTACATACAGAAACTTCAGAAGAGCCCATTAAAATTGCCCTTCCAATTGCGCTTACTGGTTCGTTCATTATTTCCACGCTTCTGTTGCTGCGCATGCTTTTTTTGGTGAGCACGCTTTTCTTGCTGTTTATGCTTTTGTTGACGTGTATGCTTCTGTTGCTGTGTATGCTTCTGTTGCTGTGTATGCTTTTGTTGCTGTGATTGCTTCTGTTGCTGTGTATACTTCTATTGGTTTGCATGCTTGTGTGGTCCGTCTTAGTGTTATCGACTGAAGATGTTAGATCAACAGTAGCTCTATGAACTGAAAAAGTCTTATCTTCGTGGAAAATGTCACTGTACCCAGTGGAGACTGTGTGGAACTTAGCAGATATCTTCTTTGAAAAGTCATTGTAGTCCTCGTGTTTTAAGTTCACGGATTTTTTCTTCCCCGATTTAGATTTAAAGTTTTTTATTACTATGCGAATGTTAATATCGTTCTTTTGATCTGAATGCTCAGCAGTCCGTTCGTCATCATTTTTTACTACAAAAACTTCTGGAGTTGATTTCTTTCTTGGCTCTTTGCGCTCAATGTTCTCATTTTCTTTTTCACCGTCATTCGCTATATCTATTTCAGTAGTTTTTTCTCCTTGTGTGACTTTAAGTTTAAATTGAATTTCTATTAGATTTGCTATACTAGCATCGCTTGCGACTTCCTTAATTTCTTTGCGTTTGTCTATATCTGTTCCTATGGCTTGTGCAGAGTCATTTGTGGTTACTCTGCGTACTTCGGATGCCTTGTACATTTCACCTAATAAAGAAGGCCGTCTGTCTATACTGCAGTCTGCATGTTGCAGTCTGTAATCTTTTCTCTCAAATAAAGTCATACCGTCTTCATCTTGCACTTTTATATTAAGGGCTTCTCTTATCTCTTCTGTGCTTGGTGTTTCTTTTTTCACCCGTATGGTAATTTTCTCTTGGGAATTAAGACTTATACACCCGTCATTCTGATTTCCGCTCTCCCAGGCTAGGCAATCTTTAGAGCACGTTGACTTTTTAGTAGAAGGCATCATTTTGAGAAAAAGTCCAGATATTTTTGATTTGCTTTTGGATCGGACTGGGGTCGATACTCTGATAGGTTCCGTGGGAGGCGATGACTGGCGGGGCGGCGCGGGACATTGCATCCCAGATATCTTAGTCAAGCAGGGTGGTCGTGGCGATCCCGGATAATTAGGACAACTTAACTTGCAATCAATCTTTTTGAGTGTACCGAGTGAGGGTACCGTTTCGCATGACATTTTAGGCATCGATGGACAATCTCGCTTACATTGTCCATGATCATTTGACTCTTCATAATTTTGTAAAAGCGATGTTCTCGAAGACTCATTAGACATCTGATTTTTGGTTGGCCATGGGAAGTCATCATTAGTATTACAAGGTGATGTACTACACTTCTTAGATTTTGGCCTTCCGGTCTTAGGTTCTTCCGGCGGGCAGGGATGAATTGGGGAGTAATAGAAGGGAGCGTCAGGATGGAGTGCGTTATACGAAATCGATGTCGTAGAATGCTGACACGCTAGTGATCTACAAAAAGATTGTTTACAGGGCGTTGGTTTGCACGGGGATGAAGCTGGACACACTTTGGATGACTTCTTTTTGAAGAGTTTCTTGATACCACTTGATGAATTTTTGCAAGGTGGGGGAAGAGCAGGGCATCGATTAGGGTCGTTGCAACATGACGGAGGTGATAATGGGCAGGACGGGGGAGCCTTTGGGCATTTTTTATTTTTTTTAAAGCAAGGTGGTGGAGTGCATGGTGGTTTGTGTGGGCACTGCGGTGGTGCGCACGGGCACGGTTTCGGTGGGCACGGAGGTGGGGTCAGCGGGCACGGGGGTGGGGTCCATGGGCAAGGTGGTGAGTGTGGACATGGAGGGAGCTTCTTTGGTGGTGGTGACAATGGCGGACAGAAACACGGTTTTGGTGTTGGGGGTGGTAAACAAGGAGGTGGTGGTGGTGAGCAAGGTCGTGGTAGGCAAGGCGGTGGTGGGCAAGGTGGAGTGTGCGGACATGTCGGTGGTAGCGCCGCCGGCATTGGGGGACACTCCACGATGTGGATGTGGGGGCACGATGGATGCGAAGGACAGCGGGGTGGCTTCACACAGGTAGGGGGTGAAGGAGGACAAGATGGTGGCTGTTTGCGGCAAGGTGGTGGGGATGGTGGACAGGATGGTGGGGATGGTGGACAAGGTGGTGGGGAAGGTGGACAGGGTGATGGCTTAATACAGCAAGGTGGAGTTGGTGGTGGACAGCTCGGTGGCTTTTTCGGCGGACATGGTGGAGAATGGGGACAACTCGGTGGCTTTTTCGGCGGACATGGTGGAGAATGGGGACAAATCGGTGGCTTTTTTGGCGGACAAGGTGGAGAATGGGGACAACTCGGTGGCTTTTCCGGCGGACATGGTGGCTTTTTCGGTGGACATGGAGGTGACGGTGGCGTTCTCGGAGTAGGAGGACAGCTTGGTGGTTTCTTTTTCGGCGGACATGGAGACGGTGGTGGGCAAGGTGGTTTTTTTTTCGGCGGACATGGAGGCGACGGAGGGCATGGTGGTTTCTTTTTAGGTGGACATGGAGGTGACGGAGGGCATGGTGATTTCTTTTTCGGCGGACATGGAGGTGACGGAGGGCATATTGGTTTCTTTTTCGGCGGACATGGAGGCGACGGTGGGCAAGGTATCTTTTTTGGCGGACATGGAGGTGACGGAGGGCAAGGTGGTTTCTTTTTCGGCGGACATAGAGGCGATGGAGGGCAAGTTGGAGGAGAAGAACAAGGGGGTGGGGTAGGGCACGACGGAGTCTTTGGTGGGCACGGTGGCGAGTGGGGACACGACGGAGGCATGGGCCCACACGGCGAAGGCTTCTTACAAGGCTGAGGAGGAGTAACAGACGGACATTGCGAAGGACATGGCGGCGGCTTTTCGCAAGACTGTGTAGACGCCGAGCAAGGCGGCTTCTTCATTTTCTCACAGGAATCCCTGCAAGGGGCGCGCGGGATCTCACAAACCGGCCATGGATTCACTTTCGCATGCTTAGCACAATTAGTACCCTTTTTCTTACATATCTCGCAACCACTCCCTCTGATTGCCAAAATGCTGTCGGGCGATTTATTGCTTAATTGCTTTGCCAGAGTTTCGTTCATTGTATCGCAGTCAGGCAGAGACACATGCTTTTTGCATGGTCGTTTTTTTGGTTTAGGTGGAAGTACCCCCTTGCAACAAGGCTTAATTAGCTTCGGGCACCCAGTTTGCGGCGTAGTCTGCCCGATCTTCACAGCACTCTCACAAATTTGCTCAGTCGGCGGCTCATCGAAGTCTGGGTTAGGGCAACTCCATTTAGACTTCATACTCGTTGCGTATATCTTCCTTCTTTTAAAAACTTCGATGGAATCCTTCGGTAGTATTCTTCTATCAGGATCGGTTTTTTTTTTGGTTTTTTTGTTGTTTTTTGAACTTTTGTCGGTAGCATTGTCTTGACATTTAAAACACTGGCTACAAGACGACGCGCCGCACGACGATACGATGGCCGACGTTTGGTAGTCTTCAAAAATGTTAGGACAGGACTTTGTTCCATCCCCCTGATTGTGGTGGCTAGTTCTGGAGTGTTCTGATGAGCACTTGAGCTGTGAATCGCTGACGCACCAGGAGTATAAGTCGATACCCAGAGGTGTCCAATGCCGATAGTATTCCTGTAAGTAACTCTCTGCAAATTCGCATTTCTTCGTGTGTGGCTTCAGAAGGATATGTTCTGATTCTTCGTCAGAAAAGTCATCTTGGATCTTCAAGCTGCAATTTGTAAAATATAGTTTGTAATTTAAATATACGTCCTACAATATAGATCAAAAGGGGTGCCTTAAGCTGAACGCACATTACAGCCGTGTCGTAGCACATAGCATTCCAATACTTGACAAATAGTCTAGTAGAGATACAATATATTTTCTACTTTTATTTTTACTGAGTGGATAGCTTTAGCGAATTCAATATACAAAAATGCTAACAGTTATGCAATAGCTATAAAGTAGGTATATCCCATAGAAATATAAATAACAGGAGAAGTGGTATGGGGGCGTGTCTGTGTCCGCGCGTCTTGATCACAATGCTCATGCCTCAGGCAAATGGCCGTCTCCGCTAACTAGTGCGCTTTCGAGCGCGATCGTGATAACATTTAAGAATACCGTGTTGTTCAGTGGTTTCTTGTAAAAATCGAAGCTAAACTATAAACTTTATAAATCGTAGAACCACTTTTCATAAATCAGCACAAGTATTTTGCTATATTTGTGTTGAAAATCATGAAAAACAACAAATCGTAAAATATTTCTTGCCTTTACTACGTTATTTTTGTTTTCATATATCACAGCGACTGTACTTTTATTGTAGTAAATACATTGCTTCTTTACCACTACCAAAGTATGTCGCTAAGTAACTGGACAAGCAATGTAAAAATTACAAAACGATATTTACTTTAAGCGGTTGCATCGTTAGTACGGCCGCAGCGTCTTGTGACGGATTAGTGATGTGGTTGTGCAGATCCACTAACGTAGGCTATCGACAATAATGTCGATTGTCGTATGAAATTATATTACTATTAAAGTTTATTCTTCAATTTGTCAACAGTTATACCCTGATTGGAAGACCGATGTGAAATCTTGTTTTATACTCATTTAGATTTTCTCATAATGTTGTTATTTTTTTGGTTTCCTTAATATTTCTTTTTTTTACTTACTTATTGTTTATTTATATCATCTTATTATATGTATATCGTTTTTTATTTATAATTTTTTCAGCAACTTCCAAAAATTTTAATTCAATAATAAATGGGAGAATCGATAAGTTTCCGATTTAGTCAATCACTAGCGTATATGTAAAATAAATGGCTTTTGCACAGCACAACGATAGCGAACGATGTTTTCGTGTGGGTGAGTTGTACGGTGCATGGTAAATGCACGCTGTGTTTGATGGGATAAGGTTTATAATTGATTATGTAGTACGTTCTGATTTGTAAATTGCAAGTGTGAGCCCCCGCTCACACTTGCAATTTCTCAATTTTTCTCAATCCTCGTATTTATTGGGTTTACTGATCGCATGTGTGATCGCAGGCTAGAGAGTAGGGATAGATAGAAGACATTGGGTTTCGATACATTTTCAACTACCGGGCATATCTCCTTCTTTCTTATATCTATGGTATATCCTATTATTTCGTGCTAAAATAGTAATATAAAATAAATACTTTATTGTACACGAATATTCGTATTCGTTGCATCCCTAAGAAATACCATCGGGCAAACTGGCACACGGCGTGTACTTGATTTAATTCTCAAATTATTTTTGTTTCTTTCATCAGTAAAATTATATATTATTGTGTTGTTCTTGGGATCCTGCCGTTTTACCGAAAAGATTTTGCCCAAATTTCACTACCCAAACAAATTCAGGTTAGGATAAAACTTTGACCTCCTACGTACGAGCCGAGCGAGCGAAGCGAGCGGTGCCGCGGCAGCGGCCGGCGAGTGCCAGAAACGACTAAATTATATAAAAAAAATATATGGAAAAAAAACAGGCTACCCGAAACTGAACTAGTTCTAAGACAAGATTCATTATTTAAAAAAATGCTACACACTAAAAAAATAATTTAAATTTAAAATACATTTATATTATTATTACCTGTTTAGAATTTGTCCCAAGTGGAAAAACACCCTTGTAATAAAACGTCTTTATTTTGCGTAAAATGAGTTATTCCAACTGAAATATTTGACTAAATAAAAATTGGTAAAAGTTCTAGTTTGTAAACAAGTTATTGTTTAAACGTTGACTTGCAAAACATTAGGTTTGCGTTACAATTATTTGGGAAGAGATTTTTTGCTAAGTGTAAATTTGGCAAATTAAATTATGCGGAAAATTGTTTCGGAAGTGATAATTTGGCAATTTCTTTTCGATAAAACAAGGGAGACCCGTTGTTCTTGCCACCTCTATCGTCGCAGACGGCGACTGACACCGATATCGGAACGATATCTACCGGCAAAGACACATTGTGCCTCGTGGAGAGGTGAAACACGTGTCGATTTCTTACGGGGTTCTTTAAGACTCTTTAAGAACAGTTAAGCGGATTAGGTTATTAAATATGGGTCGTTATACAACCGAAATTTATTTGGCATAACACACTTGACATAATCTTGTTTAAACGAATATTTTAAAGGCATAAAAAATATTTAAACGAATGATTGTTTGGCCGAATGTTTATATGTCCGACTTTACAATGGCATATGATGGCAGAATTTTATTTGGCATAATTATCGTTGGCAAAGTTAAAATTCCGCATTATTTCGTTTAGCATAACGTTTATTTAGAGTGACGATTGTTTGGTACAATTCCATTTACGATACGATAAAGCTCGCGTGGGACCGCCGGAGCCCCGCAGCGCCGGAGCCGTGGCCCGTGACAGAAACCATGCCGTAGCATCCGCAGCCGTTATGCAAAATAATATTATGACATAAAAAGTTCTGCTATAAAGGGTGGACCCATTAAATATACGTCCTCTATTGTATTTTGTAAACCTAAGGGAACAAAATCAAACTTAAGAAGAACTAATTCAGTTGATCAACTGCAAATATTTTATAGAGGAGCTCGTGGCTCTGGCTAAGTAATAACAGCCGCACGGGTCGATCCATCAGGTTAACCTACGCTTGCCGGGGTTGGTCCGTGGATGGGTGACCATCTTTACATACCGAGACTCATCCGTGCCTCGGAAAGCACGTTAAGCCTTTGGTCCCGGCTGTCATTCGTGGATCTTTGACAGTCGTTACGGGTCGTCAGAAGTCCGAAAGTCTGACAACCAGTCTTACCAAGGGGTATCGTATTACCCAGTGACTGGGTTGTGGAGGTCAGATAGGCAGTAGCTCCATTTAAAATACTGGTATTCAGCTGCATCCGGTTAGACTGGAAGCCGACCCCAACATATGAGTTGAGCTCCACGATTACTGACAAATGCTTGCACTGACTGGACAGGTCCACTCAAATCTGTGTGGTTCTTTTCTCAAAAGACCATTTCAGACACTAATGTACATGGTCCTCATATGGCTTGACCAAGATTATGTATGGACTTTAAAAGAGACTGTGACCTCTGAGTTTGTTTCGGTCTTTCTTCTTAGAGTAGTCGGATAGGAAACGCTGAACTCATCTAGCAAATTTTAATATTTTTTTAATATGACGTGTAAAAGTGGTTCCAATATCCTATTTACAGAATAAACAATTTCATTTCATTTCATTTCATAGTTGGGAAAAGGCTAGCGAAATAGTGATCACAAAAATTTTTTTTTTAGTCCGTCTGAGATCATAAAAAAATATTGGACACGTATTTTTCCTTTTTTTACGTAATATAAAGATTTACGGCGATACATTGAGGTAAAATGTGCAATGACGTCACGAGTATGTAGATTTTATACATACTAGTGATGTAGCGACCCCCACTCCCCAACTTAAAATGCGTTTTATCTAAGTAATTTTTCATTAATATGATAAAGCAAAAAGTACGTGTCTAATATTTTTTTATTATCTGACTGACGGACTAATTAGATATTTTTTTTTTACTCAGGCATCATCCCTATTGAACTGCAAATATTTTATACTATGGTCCACGAAATGGTCAGACAGACACGAATTATCGTATGTACCTTCACCAAGCCCGGCAATATTATATCACATTTGTATTTTATTTATTAAAGGAAAGGTATAGCACGTATATGTTTAAACTTTTATATGGTAGCAGAGTAGATTAGCCTTTTCCCAACTATGTTGGGGTCGGTTTCCAGTCTAACCGGATGCAGCTGAATACCAGTATTTTTCATGGAGCGACTGCCTATCTGACCTCCACAACCCAGTACCTGGGTAATACGACACCCCTTGGTAAGACTGGTGTCAGACTTTCGGGCTTCTGACGACTCGTAACGACTGTCAAAGATCCACGAATGACAGCCGGGACCAACGGCTTAACGTGCTTTCCGAGGCACGGAAGATTCTCGGTATGTAAAGATGGTCACCCATCCACTGACCAACCCCGGCAAGCGTAGCTTAACCTGATGGATCGACCAGTGCGGCTGTTGTTACTTAGCCACGAGCTCCTCAGATTATTACGAACATGTAGGCGCAAAATTATAAACTTAAATTCAATATTTCGCATAAAGCAAATTAAAAACATAATTACTCGTGCAGCATATTACTTAATTGTTAGAACTTTTTTGTAAGGTAAGCCCTCTATGGATTATAGGAAATTATTTGGATAGCTAAATTATTTTATTGAAAGAGTTACGGGACATTTTCAGTTTTCCATTGTTCCATAGTATCTATCTGTTAGCATTTTCACTAATAAAAAGTTTAGATAGTACTAATTAAGAAACAGTTAAGTATTATATCTAACTAGCTGCCCGCCCCGACTTCGCACGGATAGCACTAAGTACTTTAACTACAGTGCACCTACCTACCCTGGCTACCCTACCTACCCTACCTATCTACCCTACCTAGGTAGCTAGCCTACCCTAACTTCACCTACCAATCCTAAGAACCTTCTCCTGAGAATAACGAACACAACAAAAAAATAATTATCCAATTTGGTCCAGCCGTTCCCGCGTGATGCCGTGACCAAGGGAAACAGGGATTCATTTTTATATACTCGTAATTATGTATATATAGATTTAAATTTTATATTTTCCTTTATTTCATTTTGATTACTTATTATTTACATTTTTAAATATTTTTATACAAACCATACAAATTCATTTCAAAATATAAAAATAGTTGCCCATCGGCATCAGGAACAGGGTCCAGGCTGCCGGTGGCCAGGGCTCTAGAGAGAGGAACCTCCTCATGATGCGTGCCGTGTCTAGGAGTACTGCTTTCTGAATCAAGCCCTTGACCCAGCCGCGCAATGAGAGCCTCCTGAGGTGTTGCTCGAGGCTCTCCGCTATTAGGCCATTAACTGTTACGATTATCGGTACAATGATTGCAGAGTCCACGTCCCACATGTCGACAACCTCGTGTGCTAAGTCGAGATACTTGATTTTTTTATCTTTCTCTGCTTTCACGAGATTCTCGTCATGAGGGACAGCGATATCAACAATCATTGCACGGCGCTCTCGTCGATCTATCACCACAATATCAGGCTTATTAGCTACAATAGTCCTGTCAGTGATGATAGATCGATCCCAATACAATGTGGCGTGACCATTCTCGAGAACTGGGTCAGGCATATACCTGTAGTATGGTACTTCTGACTCAACAAGGTTGTATTGCAAGGCAAGTTGCTATGCTATATTATTGTTATGACATGCAATATTAGGAAATGAATGAGAAGCTCGTGGCTAAGTAACAACAGCCGCACTGGTCGATCCATCAGGTTAAGCTACGCTTGCCGGGGTTGGTCAGTGGATAGGTGACCATCTTTACATACCGAGAATCCTCCGTGCATCGGAAAGCACGTTAAGCCGTTGGTCCCGGCTGTCATTCGTGGATCTTTGACAGTCGTTACGAGTCGTCAGAAGCCCGAAAGTCTGACACCAGTCTTACCATGGGGTATCTATCGTATTACCCCGTTAGTGGGTTGTGGAGGTCAGATAGGCAGTCGCTCCATGTAAAATACTGGTTATACTGGAAGCCGACCCCAACATAGTTGGGAAAAGGCTAGGCAGATTGATTGATGCAATATTAGGAAATACCTACTTTATAGCTATTGCATAACTCTAAACTGTTAGCATTTTTGTACATAGCAATTAATTCAGTCGGTACACATCTGACGGAAGATGCGTTGGGCGTAACTTTTTAACTTCCAGTTAGTACGCTCGACGCACTAAAGCATCATCGGTTAGGTGTGAAAGGTTGAATGTTTTATTATATATTTGTCTGTTTTGGCGTTACGCGACCGATAATACGCGACGCATTTTCCGTCAGATATGTACCGACCCTAAAGCTATCCACTCAGCGAAAATAAAAAAACTTCAGAATTTTCGAAGGGCATATTCTTCTGGATACTGGACTAAAAAGGTGCCGCCCGCTCTTAGTGTGCGATGTCCGACATTCTTTAAGAGCTTGTATCCTAAAACTTGGCAACGTCGCGCAAATAGCTGTCAAAAATGTATCTGTTTTGATTAATTTGTTAAGGAAATAAGAAATGTGGTAAACTAGCGAACTAAACATTAATAATGAATTGCAATTATAACATTGAATTTGATGTTGTACCAGTTTTAGGTGTAAAAAATGCATTTGGAAAGTATCCAAATACTTTTTTTACATCTAAAACGAAATATTCGGTGTTACGATATTAATTATTACATTTCATAACCAATATTCTAGTTCGCTAGTTAGCCACATTTCTTATTTCCATACAGTATTATTGCCAAATTAATCAAAACAGAGAAGTATTTGACATCTATTTGCAATGCGAGCAGCGCTAAATCAATAAATAAATAAATAAATAAAAAGGTTAATTATTGTTAAGCAAATTGACTAACAACTTAAATTGTCCGTATATACACAAAATTAATTGTCATTCTTTGACGGTTGTCTGAAATTACTATAACACGAAAATTGACGTAGGGTGTCAATTTGGTTAACATTAATTTCACTGGCTGTGTATTAACTTCTCATACGCAGTAAGGCTTTCAGAAACCAAGTTAAGTCTAAAACATAACTTAAGTAAACGTCTGCTCTTAACACTTACATTGGTTTCCGTACTTGGTTCAGGTCTCTATGCGTGATGATTCCAACTCCGACTACATCGCACCTCTTCGGTATGTACACATTACTGCCTTGTACCACCACGTCTCGGTGCGTTGGATTCTTATTCGTCAAAACCTCCTCTACACATTTTTTACTTTCCTTCACACTAACCGTCACCTTTATTTTATTTTGTTTGTGGTCACCTATGTTCATGTTACGAGTTGCTTTGTCCTTCTTCAACTCGCTGCCAGTTTCATACTCTACAACTTTAAACACCTCTTCGTCACTAGACTGGTTCGTATTACGTTTGTTGATTTCATCATTACTAGAATCAAGAAAGAATCCTTTTGGTATGTCGATCCTTAGATATTCTGAACTTTCCTCCTTATTAAGTTTACGGAAATTCTTCGAATGTAATACAACCTCTATTTTATGTGAGAACGCTTTAGATTTGTCTATAAACCATTTCTGATCTGAGATTCTAACTTCAATGTTATCTTTCCTATCTTCGTCTGACGTACATGTCAGCTGTTGCTTTATTTGCTTAACTGCAGGTAGCTGTACATTTTGTCTGTCTGTAATCGTTTTTGGAATCATCCACGCTTCTATATTTTGTTGCATAAAGTTAGCATGCTGTCTTGTATAAGATTTGTATGATGACTGAACTGTCACTTGACTTTTTGATCTGAAGACTATGCTGGTATCTTTATAGATATTGTCCATCAGTTCGAAGACAGTACTACTGCTTGGGCCATAAGTTTTGTTGTTCCACCGGACCTTGACACTATTCCGTGAATCAATCGTAGGTGTAAGGAATTTCTTAAGCCATGCTTTCCTTACTATTTCTTCATAATCATCAGGCTTAATTTCTGGTTCTTGCTCAATATCGTCAGGGTTAAAAACATTACCGCCAAGTATTTTTATGACTAGTCCATCCCTTACTTCACATCGTCCTGCAGTAACGCCTTTCTTAGCTTTAAAAGGCTTTTCTTTGGTCTTCTTTTTATTTTTAAAGAAGAAGAACTTTCTGCCCTCTTTTTTCTCATCTATTTCTGTTTTACTAGTCGGCTTAACTTGTACTTTAGGTGCCGGAGTTTTCTTTGTAGGCCCTTTCCTTGTGGAGTTATATGAAGGTTTTGGAGTGCAACGTCTCTTGTAATGATCTTCTTCCAAGTTGAATTTCTTCCCCCATAACTTAAACATGCCTTTGACGCCTTGGCTTTCGCTGTCGTCATCAGCAGCTTTTGAAGACCACTCGGCACTACCTCTTTCCTTTTTGTTGCTAGTTACAGACCGTCTATAGTGTGAAGATCTGGGATTGTACATAGTTTTGTCTCGACTGTACCTCGTTGCGTAGGGACTGTAAGGTTTCGTGTTGGAGAAAGATCTTCCTTCTAAAGAGGGTGGATCAGAATTTATCGAGACGTCCTTACGGCTCCGTGCGCTAACATGACTTGAAACTTTATTGACAATAACAGCGTTCCTCTTGGAATCATCCTTTTTAGCCAAACCTCGCCGTAAAGCTTCAAATCTTCGTTTCAACGTTGACGTAGTCTTAAGATCAGAAGTTTGCGAACCATGTTTTGAATCTTTAGACTTCGACTTGGCTGCAAATATATTTCGGTATTCCATCTCAAGTTTATTCTCCATAAGATCTTCGGCCTCTAAGGATATATGGCTATTTCTTTCAGCACTGGGATTTTCAAGATTATGGACATGTTGTAGCAATGAATCTGAGGAGGACCCTTTCTGTGCTGGTTTATGTTTCGTGATCGTTTTCATCTCTATCGGACCTTCCTGAACTGTTATTATTGGTTGTACTATATCTTCTTCTCTCACTTCAGGTTTTATTTCAATGTCCTTATTGCTTGAATTTTCGACTTGTGTTGTTGTATTTGTTAAACTTTTCACAATAGAACTACTTCCTATTTCTATGGTTTTATTGAAAGTGGTTTCTTTGTAGCTCGTCGATCCTGATATAGTCTGTATTATAGGGGACAGTTTTTCATTGATGACGCAACCTATATTATATTCTAATATTCCTCCCACGCACTTTGATGATGTTCTTTTATTTTCATAATAACTACTTGCCCGGTGCTGCTTGGTTTTTTCTGAAGAAAAAGAAAAGTCAGCTTATTGATATTATGTTTAAAAATCGTCCATTAGGTAGATCTTCAAGGGGGAAACACTAAGGTAGCCCGCGAAATTAAATTTTTCTTAAGTTTTTTTCAATTTGTAGGTTTAAGAAAATTCTGATTTCGCCGATTACCTGGTGCTTTCGCCTTAAGGTAAAGTATCCTACAGCAAGATTCCCTTCGTTCGTCGTATAGAAATGATGTCAGACTGTCAGTTGTCCACTCTAACGACCTTGCACCTGCAGAGATAAACTCTCCGCTCTCAAGTGTGCTTATACTGTCAAGCAGTGATACATTGTTATTAATTAACTAATTTAATTTGCATTTAGCCGTTGCATGTTCAACTCAAAACAATAACAGGTAGACTAAAAGGTTGGTGGATTGAAATCAAGCCCTATAATTTCGGAAGCCTAAATTGACAGTTATCGGAGAATTAATGTCTATTGAGCTTGTCATCACCAAACAATTCTACAACTTTCGAACATGACCTACGTAAGAAATACGCAGACAAATCCGAACTACCGACTCCCCTCTCGATTGTCTCTGGTAGATATATCTTTTTCACTTTCTTCCTCTGCAGTGCCTTCACACTACCCACTCCTATATCGGTGAAGCTCCTTGATCTTTGGTACGCGTAGATTTGTTTTGGCGACCCGTAGTATCTGATCTCTTGTGTCCTTCTAGGCGGTGCCAGATACCTACAAGTGCATATCAGGTTATCCCGTTTACTATCGTACTGGCAACCCACTTCTTGGGTTTTCTGGTCATATCTTGCAGGCTCGGGCAAATATTCTACGTCCCTTACGACCTTGGTGGCGTAGAATTGATATTCCCTATTTAAATCTGCGTTAAAATCACGTTTTCTCACGTAAACAGCTTTACTCTCTTTCATTTCTTCTTATTTATCATAATTAATTTTGTGCACTTGCATTTTCTTCACTTTTATTGCGTTTTCGATTATTTGATCTGAAGTTTTATCTGCAATGTAATTTTATGAAAACGTTTAACTTCATACGGAATGCAAATCAGGGATGAATAGAAAGAGGCTAATGTGTTATTTAATACTGTATTTTTGACATTTCTCGGGACCTTTGGAAATCGTATGAGGAGCCGAAGCCATAAGGGACCAACTAACAACTATTTCTGTTTAGCTGTGCAAGTGCAGTGTAGGACTATTGGTTATCTAGGAATATGGAAATACTGTATTCTTAAACTATCAATAACTTAAACATTGTGAGTATTTTTTTGAGATTAAATGACGCTTCTCAGTTATGCTTATTCGTGATATTCAATATGAATTAAAAAAAAAATCTAACACTAATATATTTGTAAATATTCTTCTTCTCACAGGCTTGAAGCTAAAAGCTTAAAATTTTTTGACAATCACTTTCGCACTTATTATAAAAAATAAACTGTGAATTTTAAAATTTTACAAAGAATTTTTTTCTGAATCTTTCCCTTTGTTCGATTTTATTGACATATGCCTTATTGTTTTTGAGGTGACAGTTTTCGAGGCATCCTAAGCAAAAGAAGAATGTATTCATAGACTTTCGAGAAGGTCGGTCAATAAGAGCAGTCTTTTCTTTTTGAGGTCATCCTCATCATCATTTCAACCGAAAATCGTCCACTGATGGACGGGTGCTCCCAAATCGGGTACGCATTGAAAATGTCTTTTCACTCGGTGTGCTGGTGATAAGTTAACTTTTCTGACTGAGAAAAGGTTTTACATTTAATTTAATTTATATTTAATTAACAAACCAACCCCCCCCCCCCAAAAGCGTCTAGAGTTCTTCCGAATTTTGAATCCGCGCTCCACTCATTCTGCCTCTCACGCTGCCCGGGTTGGCCGCCATGTATATTCACCGAGATATCTCTGGTAGCCTACAACCTAACGAAGTTATTTTGGAATTTGCGAAAAGTAATCCGAGGAGGCATGTAAAATGTTGTGTGCTCATCTAGTGTTTACTTTGCTAAAACCTACCTTCCAAACGAGAATCCTGGATCCACTGCTTAACAATATTTCTTAACAACTATCTTAGTAAAGTTAACCTAACACTACAGTTATGAGAATCCCTGCTACCAGCTCAACACCGATGTAGAAAGCTTGCAGCAGCGATCAACACACAAGCAGTCCAGTCTGCTCGCGACACACTGCATTATAATGTTGGGGCTTGCCCGCACCCACGCACCAGAGAGGCGCATTTTTTCGTATCGTAGCGTAGCTGAGCAATCGATACGAGCATCAGCAAACACCCTGATGCGCTACAGAAGCGAAACAGCCCCATCAATAACCAGAACGCATTATTATATTCAACGCGAATGGCGCTGTATGATTTTTGAGTGTTATTTACCCACAGTCTGCACGTGTAAAATGAGGTGCAATATGCACGAAATATAGTTCTTTTAACTACCCTAGAACAACAGTAAACCTGCGAGCGATCATATTAGCTCTCCTTTCTCTTTCAATATTATTATCATCTCTGAGGTCAGCGGTCTAAAGGTGTCCCAAGTATTGCACCATATGTACGAGTATACCCTCACAAGCGATATTCCGTTCAACTGGACCGAAGGCATCGGATCAGAAGATCGACCGCTCGCACCAAAGACCATGACTTCACTTTTAGTGAAATTGTAGACAAATGCATGAAGTAAAGCATATTCGTCACAGATGGTCACGAACCTCCTAAGTATGCCACAAACCGAGGAGCTCAGCAGCGCCATATCATCAGCGTAACCATAGAAATATAAATAACAGATCTATGGGCGTAACTTATGTTGTCTATACATACTTCGTCGATGTAAGGCCCTTCGTACACGATCCTCCATATCGTCGCCTTAGAGTGAAAGATCCGGAATGCAACTTTGACTTTTTATTTTATAACATTTTTGGAAAAAAAACCTCGCAACGCACGCCCTAGTTTTGTGGCGGCATCTATATCGCCACATGCGACCTACGCATCATATTGACGTCACGCAAAATCCTGCATGGCGTAAGCAGATTTTACCGCGTGATCAGCATATATATAACTTCCCAGTTGCCCACCAGTTTTTCGCATATATGAGGTTTTCACTGTAAGACGACGATATGCTCCTAAAAATAATCTTAGTTATTAGCGTCAGGGCTGATCGAGGTGCTCAGCAGAGAGCTCCGGCTGTTAGGCCCGGTGATTATTAAATACCCGATGATTTTGGTCTATATGCGACATACAAATTCATGAGTCGCCGACGCGTGCTTCTATGAATTTGTATTGCGGTAGTCGCTTAGAGACCAAAATGGTCGGGTATCGAAGATTTGCGTCGCCTTGTGTGCAAAGGGCTGACAGCCGGAGCTATCTGCTGAGCACCTAGATCAGCCCTGACGCTAATAACTAAGTTATTTTTTTTAAAGTAAGTTTGTTTTAAGGAGCATATGGAGGATCGTACCAGGTGGCGTTCTAGTTTCTGCCTACCCCCAGATGGGAAGAAGGCGGGCATTTATGTGTGTATGTATTTTTAGAAATCCTGAACACCGGTCCATCCGATGTCTACTGGAACATTTGACCTTGTTCGTGATACTCACGGGATACCTACCTCTGTTTTTACGAGTCAAAATTATCCTCGAGCCTAAAAGGAAAGGTGTATAATTTTATTATCTTAATTAAACCTTCTTACACCTTTTCGAAAGGATAAAAATAAGATAGACTTTTGATACAAAATTCTTCCGTCAAATTCAAATATATTTTTGACATTAGCCAAAAGAGATTTATTTTTTTATTGTATTTTATAGTTTTTTTTATGAATTTATTCAAGAACATTTGTTGACTCGAAATATGAAAAGGATAGTCGTTCCTACTCGTGGAGTAAGATCGGTTTTGGTGATATTGTAATATAATAGTTAAAAAATTTGGAGTTAGCAAACACATAAAGTGAAGTGTATAGATCCTCTGGCCAAACTGAAGCAAATCTCGCACGGATGCGGGACGACATTCGCTCGCCTGATTTAGGCAATTAACATGGTTTAATCTGGCTAGAATAGTCGCGCGACTTCTTAATCATTTGATCATCGATACGCCCAGTCGAACCCGCGCGGAATTTGCCAGAGATTAAGAACAACGGTGCTGCGTATAAGTCAAAATTCTTATCGTGGACAAGCCTTATGTTCCAGTTCAATGGATGTTTAAATGCCCACTTTCGAGCCAATATTTAAATCTTTAAATTACCAAAGATTTAAATCTTGGCTCAAACCCTCTTATGCAGTAAGTTGTCGCCTCAAGAATGAATAGTAAGGTATACAGTGTTCATAAGTCTTCTATAATTTCAGAACTTCATATGATATCGGAAGCTAGAATAAAACGCATCCGTATAAACATAACAACTTATAAAAATCGCGAGTATTACCCAAGAAACGAAATGGAAGAGAGAGTAAATAGAAAATGTTGCAGCAAGGGCCATCAGAATAGGTATGTATGTGCTATATGCCTGAACTCGAAAACGGAAGGGAATGGTAGCCAATTTTGTAAAAAAGTACCTAAAAGTTGTCCCATTTGTCAGAAAAGTAAAGATAGCAGTGGAAAAATGAAAGAAAGGGAAAGATTTGTAGCAGAAAAAGAAACTTTTTGTATGATGAGAAATAACACCAAAGATTGCAGGGAGAAAAGTCCTGACACACAACACAAATCTTCAGATTGCAGTGAAATCATGAAAGGAAGAATGGTAGTAGAAAAAGACAGTCAAAAAAGGGATCCAAATGTTAAGACAGTGCAAACTTCGGATACAAATGTCGCCCAAGGCTTAACCCTCCTAAATGAAGTGTTAACAGTCTTCCAAAATAACAAAGTTGATATCAACAAAGAGAAAGTTAAATCTGGACTCTTAAAAGACGTTGCCGTTTCCACAACTGAAAAAAACGATGACAGGAGTCCGAAAGACAAACCTAGATTGTCTGTCAGTACCTTCCAATATTCAATCGATGACAAGATAAATGTCATGGAAAACGGAAAATTCACACTCGTGAACTGTTGCCAACCAGTCTATCTGAAGACAAAAAAATCACTAGACATAATCAAGCATAAGTCGTGTTCCATACCTCAAATGAAGCTGGAAGAATTAAAGTACTCTTTGAAAGAGAAATCGAGGTCGAAAGACGCAATCGAAGAAGTTAACAGAATGTTCGCGACTGTTAGGAAAAGTAATAAGAACTCAGACTATTCTAACCGCCCCATGGTCAGAAATGGACCAAGAGTACTGCCTTTAGTCAAAAGTCATCCAGAAAAAAATCTAAATTACTTTGGAGCTGAACACAATGATAGCTGCAAGTGTTGCCAAACCTGCATGTCCAGTGGAGACTCTTTTGCGAAAAACGAATGCTGCCATGATACAGAAAAGGAGAAGTGCGACAAATGTGTCTACATGCTGTGTTGCCATTATGACAAGTCACATAAAATGCAGACCGGGGTGTTGATGTGCGAGCACTGCAGGGATTTGAATACCGAGCAGTGTTGCCAGAACTGTGTCGATGACAGTGGGTAGTTCTTTTGCAACTCAGAACAACGTTGGTGACAGATTTTGGTTTCTCTGTCGTTGTTTTATTTTTTGCCTTTGTTCATAATAAAGCTGATTAATTTTGAACAAAACACTGGGTATTTATTTACAATGCATTTGCTCGAAAAGAGCGTTTTCCAAGCAGTCAATTCTTGCGGAAAGTGTCACTTTTTTCACTAGTGCTTTTTACTTTTGTTTGTTTTTTAATTTTTGAGGCCGTCGTCAGCCCGTCGGTCGCAGAGATTTTATTATTTGAGAAAAGTTTTACAAATCAGATGATGATGATAACGATGACGATGGCGATGGCAATGAAGATGATTATGACGATGGTCAAAATCAAAAAGTCAAAATCAAAGTCGAAGTCGAAGACAAAGTAAAAATCAAAGTGAAAATCAAGGTCATGAATGTTGTTTTTATCATTTATATACGTCGTCATAAGTTAGATGTTACACATCCTATGCGACTTGCTCGTTTTCTTTTTATTTCCTCGCACATAGTAAAGCAATGTATGATACATTTGCTCGAAAAGAGCCTTTTCCAAGCAGTAAATTAGTGTGGAAAATTTCACTTTTTTTCACTAGTGCTTTTAACTTTTGTTTTTTTTTTATTTTTGTGGCCGTCGTCAGCCCGTTGCAAAGAGTTGACATTGTTCTCACATGTTTAATTTCAACATGAATGATGTAACAAATACTTTGTAACAATTTATTTAAAAGAGTGTCCGTGGAGTTTCTTGCCCGTTCTTCTCCATAGGTACCTACCTACTACGCTTTGGAATGGGCAACTAGCTTCATATTTCTGACTGACCGATTCCTTGACAATTCAAAAGTGCCTGTAAATGGTTTAATAGAAATAAATGCTTTGAGTTTGAGTTGAGTTTTAATAGATAAGGATGACGATGGCGATGGCGATGACGATGGCGATGACGATATCGATGACGATGGCGATGACGATGGCGATGGCAATGGCGGAGTCAAAGTCAAAGTCAAAATCGAAGTCGAAGTCGAAGACAAAGTAAAAATCAAAGTGAAAGTCAAGGTCATGAATGTTGTTTTTATCATTTATATACGTCGTCATAAGTTAGATGTTAGACATCTTATGCGACTCGCTCGTTTTTTTTTTTTTTCCTCTCACAATGCATAGTAAAACGTTGTATGTGGTTGTATGATACACGTGCGTAAGATGATTTCCGACTCGTGTCGACTTATACACTCATCGGAAATCACCTACATTCCGCACTTATAGCATAAATAACTATTCTCAATTTTCTCGATGAGTTTTAAAAGTATTTTTGATAATACATACCGATCGCTTTTTTAAGTTGTGAAAACTCAAAAAGGAATGTAGACTCAACACAGTATCGTAACTTCAAAACTGAGTCAGTTAAGCTACGGTTTCCTAGAAAAGCGGTGATTGCCACATAGCGTCCGGCAAATGACGTCGCTGAAACGTTATGAAAGTAAGTTGGTGCGTTTTCCTTGAGAGCGCGTTTTTTTGACACCGTAATATCATCCGCTGCGATAATTTTCATGACAGCCGTCACTGCGGCCAGAACTCAAGTTTACAGAAGGCCTTTGGTCAGGTTATTTAAAGTTGCCGATTTCATTGCCAGCAAGTTGTTATGAAATGTAGGTATAGATACAATCTAAAATAAAAGTACTATAGCTATAAAATAAGGAATAGTTTATTGTCAAATATCTTAAAACTGTTCACAAATTATTATAAGTAAATTAGAAGTAAAAACTCTCGGACGAAAACTTCTTGTCGCCTCTGAAACAGTGCAATAAAATAATGTTAAAATAATATTCTCTTATTGCGATCCAAAGGTTGGATTTTGTGCAGAGGTAGATCAGATAAATGTTACATAAATAGAAGATAAGTGCCAGGTGCCTAAAACGGCCACTTTAGCAATTCTGCTAAAAGAGATTCATTTCCTGAATTCCCAGAAATTCATTAGCAATTCCTCTAATTTTCGTGAAATGGTGACACATATTAGCTGAATAATACCAATTCAATTCATATCTGAATATGATCTGAATCATATTTGGTGTAAATATTGCCATATTGTAGGAAATGAGTCGACTTCCAGTCTAACAGGATGCAGCTGAATACCAGTATTTAGGTACATGGAGCGACTGCCTATCTGCCCCCACAATCCAGTTACTGGGTGATACGAGAACGATCGCTGGTTATAAAATATTTGGAATGATGCGTTTAGAAAATTAACTTACTTATTATTTTCACCATACTTGCTTCTGCTCCTGTCTATTTGATCGCTGTGAGCTCGGTCCCACATCCGTGACGTATTTCTACTGCTTGATAAAAAAAATATATTATCACTTATTAAGATTCGGATAACCAAACGACAGTTTTCAACGCGACGTTTTTTTTACCTGTCACCGAATTTTCACCTCTAGGCGTTGAGCCAAGAGTTTGCAAATCCAAAAGTGCGTTTTTTTAACGCGGCATGTGCTCTGTTGCATTCTCAACCCTCGGCTTAACGCCGAAAGTTAAAATCCAGATCGAGGTAAAAAACGTGGCGTTCTCTAATCCAGATCGAGGTAAAAAAAAGCGCCCGTGCGTACATGGGCTTACCTGAACTACAAAAACCGCGTTATGATCTCCGGATGCCAGTACCCTAATTGCGTAATACACGATCAATCGGAATCTGAATCGTTTTAAAACAGATTGCTGAACCATTGCATCATAAGTTCGAAAAAAATATCTGCTCAACAACGGAAATAACGCAATGAATGTTGTTGAACTGTCAAAATGAAACTGATTAGTCGTAATCGTTTAACTAAACTGTGTTGCGTAATTAGATAGCTGGCCAGTTTGGAAGGTAGTTAAGGTGACAGGCGGGAGGAAACGCCCGGGTCTCATCACTGTGTCGATCGCCCGGAGGTCATGGTGGAGCATACGGTGGAGGTCTGCCCGGCTTGGGCGGGGCACCGCCGTGTCCTTGTGGAGGTGATCGGCGGCAGTGATCGGTCGCGTCCAGCCCTGGTCCAGGCCATGCTACGGAGCGAGAGGTCGTGGGAAGCCATCACCTCGCAGTAATACTCGCGAAGGAGGAGGCGGAACGCGTGAGGGAGAGGCAGATTTCGCGCCCTCACGCCCCTAGCCGTCGTAGGAGACGCCCGCAAGCCGATTCCCGGCCACCGTAGGCGCGGGCTTGCAGACGGTGAGCAATGGGTAGCTCGCCGTCCGATGAGGACCAGGCCCGGGTCGACGGCGCGTTGTGTTCCACGCGCGCCTCAAAGAGATATCAGAACAACTGACGGGGTCCGCTAGGACAGATGCCTGCCGGGGTAGTGGGAAAGTCCGAAAGGGATACGTACAGGCAACTGAAGGAACACGGGTGGGTCAGTAAGAGTCTGACACGCCCTCCCGCTCCGCCCAGAGCGGGAGAAGTTATTTGTTAATATAAAAAAGGGTTATAATAAATTTTAAAATGGCATGCAAAACAGTTATATGTGTAGGTCAGGTCGAATTCTCGGCGCAAATGTGTTCAAATGCATAGTTTTATATGGACTTCATACAGCCTTCGAGGCAAAAGATGCTCAACTGATGCATTGAACTGGAGCCGTACTTAAATGTCATTATGATTCCGTTGCAAACAAAACAAAACGGGATGATGCTAGTCATGTATACCTAGCTCCATCTCTCTCGCACTGGAAAAATTATGGCAGATGGTTATAATATTCATAATGAGACCCCTGACTTACAAACTGGCCTCGTGCCGGAGCCCATTAAGGTCGTTCCTGATTCCCTTGGGTCCCTTTCTCTCATTCACTTAATAAAAAGCGGCCAAGTGCTTGTCGGACCACGCACAAAGAAGGGTTCCGTAGTTAGGAGGAATTTACCCAAAAACAAACTTAACTTTGCAGTTAAAAAACATATTCTCCTATACATCGATATACGTCACGGTTCAGATCTCCAACTGCAAATGTAAGTTTGAAATAGAAAAAAAATATATTATGATAAAACTACAAATTAACGATTTCTGGACATTTTTCTTTCCTTTAGCTGTGAGACCTTGTTTCCTGCCAGATTTCATGATTCTAGGTCACCGGGAAGTACCCTGTAGGTTTAGATGCATTTCAAAAAATGTCACATAAGTTGCCGCATTTTTTTATTGCATTGACTTAGAAGCTTGATTTTTTTTTTAGCTCTAAGGGACCGTAGGTGTACGTATTTTTTATTAATTTCAACTTGATACCTCCACGCGTTCCTGAGAAAAAGGGTCTTGACAAACTGATTGACGGACAACGAAGTTATCCTATAAGAGGTCCGTTTTTCCTTTTGAGCTGAACCCTAAAAATCTATCCGCAATATCATAAAAGCTAAAAAAACCATACTCACTCTCCTAAACACAAATCAAAGAAAGGCGGCTCCGACGACAAGTGCTTCGAGTTGGAATCAAACTCTTTAGCCAAAACCTTCTTCAACGTATTCGAAGAATCCACAAACTTGCACATGCATTCATTCAAAGTTTGCATTTTGCACATGAACTCATCTTTATCACATTTTTCCAAAGGATATTTTATTAATTTTTCCAGCTCTGCCGTTATCATTTGACAGTTATTCTTCAAATCAGGGATATCTGACCATTGGATGTCAGTATTTGTTGACGCATGCTTTACAATCTTTATTTTTGGTGTCACAGTTTCTATGATAAATTCGCCATCTTCTATCATTTCGTCTGGGAGCTTATAGTAAGGTCGTCTTATGTCGTATAAGGACATTTTAGGATCTTCTTCTGATAGACCGTCTTTTGTTTTGGCCATGACCAGCTTGAGCAGGTTCTCGAGACCTATTTTGTGATAGTTTAGGAGATGTCTGTCTAGGACGGTAATTCTGTAAAGAAGATTTTAGCACTTGAATCGATTTCTGGAAAATCATGTCTGTGATCTTAGCATTTTTACAGGTAGATAATGGGTCAACGGTGAATGACCTACCTACCTACATTGGTATCCATTAAATAAAATAAAAAAACAATTTTTCCGAAAAACACCACCGACTTCCAAAAAATCACTACAAAGTGAAAAATTACTTTAATTTCGGAAGTCAGTATCTTTAGATCTGTATTTTAGTTTATTTCCAACGAGTTTTTTATTTTTGTCATTTTATTATGGGAATGCACTAATTGCTATGTGAACAACCAGTGACATTAAGTAATACAACATCATCAAGATACACAAAGTAGATTAAATACGTATTATCTAATCTAACTCAAAAACTACCTAAGCAAAGTTAACATATAACCTCCTCGTTTTTTTAAGTCGATTAAAAAGAGCAAATTTACAGTTGTTTCAACGGATGTAGGCTTCATCATGATAATTTCAGTGAAAGGACGACCACTGCTGCACATAGGCCTCTCCCACTAGGCTTATCTGCTCCAAATTCAGAAATTACCGGACTTAAGCCTCGGTAGTCATTATAGTAAGTAAAAGATCCACATCATTTGTGGGCACGAGCCACAGGCCTCAACCACCGGTAGCTGTCACCTCCTGTTGCGGTGTTAAGTACTGCTGTAGTTGGTGGCTGTGTGACGAATCCATACAAAACGTATGAAATAGCATGTGAACTGCTTGTCGCTGAGCTACTCTGGTAACTGTGGCCGGTGGCTCGTTTGCGCCTAACCGTAGTGTTGCTGTAGTTTGCCCGAAACTACTGTACTGTACCGCGCCTTAGGAATGCATGGCGAGGCGGGGGCATTGACAAATGAGTGGCGGGACGCCGTGAGCATTGACGAATGAGCAGTCTGCTTTGCCACCAGTCTCGCCGCGCACATACCTAAGGCTAAACTTGTTTCACAGTAAAGTTACTGCAATAATGCAGTGCAATCTTTGTTTACCATAAATATGAGAAGAGGCTTAATAAATTAAAAATGAAATGTTTTTACCGATCAGCATCAAACTTGCACAGGTGACATCCAAATGTCTCTTTATCGTCCAGCAGTTGACTGGTGATATTGACATCAGCTGTACAAGATATCGAGGGTTCTGCTTTAACTGGTTCTGGAGAGCATTCGGTCCTTATTGATGTGTTCTGGTGGAAACAATAGAATTTGGTCCTACGCAGTGTTAGCCGTTAACAGTGGAGGCCCATCAGTTAACGGCCTCGAATTTATGAGTCTTTCTTTCTTTCTTTTTCATGTGGTTAGTGACTAACTTTGTGTCAGAGTTTTTATGCCGCCCATGGGCCTCAGACTTGGCTTCACATGCCGTTGAGAAATATCTCTCAGGTATGGGTTTCCTCACCGTTTATGAAGCAAGTGTTAATTATACAATTCGCACATGAATCCGAAAAGTCAGAAGTGTGTACCTTGGGTTCGAACTCCAGACCTATGACTTGGCAGTCCGACGGTCACACCACTAGGCTATCACTGCTATTTATGAGTTGCAACATTTTATTTTCTTAGCATAAACTGCTACAATATAACGTTGCAAGGTTTATATTCTGACGGGACCAGAAAAACTTGACTTGGCTTTCGAATTTGTCGAAATATGGGATATTATTATAATAATTATACTCATCGATCACTGTGCCAAAAGGAAGTTCCTCTCTCTGAAAGCCTGATAAATTAGTAGTACCCCACATTTAGCCAGTTATGGTTAATATTGAGTTTAGAGGTTTGAAGAACAGTGTGTAAAGTTCACTCATCCACCATAGAAAAGCGAGGATCCTCCGACCAGACGGGTGTCCTGTCTGGCGGGCAACTGCCCAGAGGTTGATGTCAGGAGCTTGTATATATGGCCATCGCGCGGTAAACTCTAATTGCGCGATGCAGGATTTGTGTTACGTCAGGATTTTGTTTGACGTCAGGTCTTTAATGCATAGTTCGGATGTGGCGATGTAGATGCCGCCACATTGGGTTTTTACATTGATATATTTAAATAATAAACAAACGAGATGCTATCATACTCACTGCAGCTCCTCCCGAGTCGTTAATAGTAGCACTAGCATCGAAGTCCTCCTCTGCGTGTGAGAACAGTGTTCTACTACGACAGATGCGTGCACGCAGCTTGCCTAGCAGCCGCGTCGCTGACGATGTGGGGCCTAGCTTTATACTCTTTGGGCCTAGCGCTGTGGGAGAGGGTAGTTGTAAAAACAATACATAAAAAAATATGGCCTTATTACAAAACAAAGATTGTCTTTAGACCCAAGTTTAAATCATCGCGCCATTTTTTTTATTTCGGGCTTTATTCCGGCGAAGTTAAAGTTCTAATTACAAAACTGACGTTAAAGGCTGGCTTAAAGGCTTAACACAAAACTCCTACATATACGCCGGGCAAGCCGCGGTGCGCCCGGCTTGCCGGACGAAGAAACAGCACCGCACCACTGAAACCGGGGCATGTGCCCGGGCCCCATCTTCAGGGGGCGCCAAATTCAAGCGTAGCAGACAAGTGCACCACCCAGCACACCGCAACTTTGCAATAAATGAGACGCGCAGCACATAATGTTTCTACTCGTATTTCTTTCTTTTTACAACAGTTTTGGCACCCCTGTTGGACTGGCGCATTATCGATCGACAACATTGTGATTAATATGTTGCTGCCAAAACTTTAATTTCCAGAAAATTAGAATTTCGCGGGCTACCTTAGCACAGCCCCCATAAAGGATTGGCCGGGCGGCAGACGGAAATTTTTGCCCCGCTTCAAAGAAATTCTAGATCCGGGGCTGCAAAGAAGCCGCCAAAGAAAGGAGTGCAGCTCGGCAAAAGCCGGCGGTCCGTGCCGTCGGCACTGTGTGTTGTAGCTATAAATTGTCAATTTTGTATTAAGAACTTTAAATTGTAAAGGAATAAAGTTCAAACTACACTAGCTCCAAGGTTTGAGTTTGGACTAAAATAAGAACTCGTTTTGTAATGAAACGTATTTGAGATAGTCCACTTAAGGCTATCTGGATATCGCGGCCCCGGCAAACAGGCAACGGAAGGAACACGGGTGGGTTTTAGTCAGTAAAAGTCTGACACTCCCTCTCGCTCCGCCCAGAGCTGGAGGAGTCATTTGATGATTTCACACCCAAAAAAAAAAAAAAAGGCTAGTGCACACTAAAGCCGCAACGCATCGCATTGCGAAACAAAAAAGCTTTCTGAGCACCGCTGCTGTTCGTGGTGTTACTTCTCAACAGTTTTCAACATTCACGTGTTATTGCTGTGATGAACGCCGCACTACTGGTCTACCGCGGCGGCATGCAGGGCGACACTACCGCATAGCAGTGCCGTCGCAGCAATGTCGCAGCAGATGTCTGCTGTTTCATAGAAAAGTGCAATACCTACGCGGTCAAAATGTATGGAGCAGCTGTTTTTTTTTTTATAACCGACGAAAAATTTCAACGCAGGGGTGTTCAGAATCATGTACTGAATCCATGGTAACCGGCTTCGCGTCGATGTCCCGGACGACCCGTATATTATCGTATTTCAGATCTTCGTATAGGTAATAGCGAAGAGTTAATATTATTTAAATTTTACTTCTGTTCCGATTTTAATTAAATATTTCGCTCAATAACTAAGATTGAAAAAACTGATTTTTTTCACTGACTCCTCAAAAGTGATACAAGAGGTTTTTGCCCATGTGTTGCGTTGCGGCGCTAGTGGGTAACTAGCCTTATCGAGATTGTTAATTGTCATTATAAGTAGCTGGTAGGTATTTTAACTTAGGGTCCTGTAAAACGATTGTTTCCTGGTTAAAGAAATACTTACATTTCTTGTCTTGTTCAGTTTTGATATTATGATACGTTGGGCTCAGTAAGGATGCTCGGGGAAGCGTGCTAGACTTCTTCTGGAAAACACAATTTTAAACTGAACTGTCAAAGACCAGGTTGAGGTCGAGGTTTGCCAACGAGCCATTGGTCAAGCTTGAGGTTTTGCCAGCGAGCAATGGAGCGCGGCATTCTTGGAGTCATAATATCGAACCGTGTTGGGAACACAACGCTGCGCTCCAAAACACAAATCGCCGACGTCACCCAAAAAGCAGCCAAGCTTAAGTGGGACTGGGCCGGACACGTTTGCCGCATGTCGAACGACGCATGGGCCAAATCTACCACAACGTGGGTCTCAGAAAACATCCGGCGACGTCGAGGACCCAGGAAACGATGGCGGGGCGAGCTTAACGCCTACAGACAGCATTGTTCCACACTAGGTCAAGCCAGAGGAATGGAAAGGAGAAAGGGAAGCCTAGCCTGCAGTGGGACAACAAAGGTTAAAACTAGGACCTTGTATTTTGACTTCTCGACGCTCGTGAAACCACCCTCAAGTAAAGCTCCATTCTTTATGATAGGTTAGATTTTATTTTGGTAATTCAAACAGAAACAGGAGTTACTTGTCGGGTTAAAGAAAAACTGAAGAATTAAGAGAATGTAAGAGCGAGTGAAGCGAGCTCGAAAATTTAAGCAACCGCCTCGGCTAAGTTCGTTTTTTTTTTGACAATTCATACAACCAAGTACTTATGTACGACTATGCAGAAGTATTATGAAAGGTTTGGGTTTTAGAATCTAGCCTTAACCTTTTTTAATACCAAGAACATAAAATTTTATACAAAGGTACAGAATAATTTTAGAGCCACTGCGCCACCCCGCGTGGGTCACTATACGCCCCTCCTGCTTGAGAACCCATGATCTAGCTGGAAGGCCCATATACGCTTGCCAATAAATCATTATAGTGAGGGGGAAACATTTAAAAAAAATCTTACCGCTGTCAGTTTGTTTGTCTTGCTGAGCACCGAGCAATTGTCCTTAGTATCATGATGAAGTTGATAGTGCATATTCAGAGCACTCTCGAAGTTAGCCGTAAACGTACAATGTGAGCAACTGAAATTAATAACATAAACATCTACTTAACATCACGCCCGTATTCCACAAACATAGGCAGAGGTGCATATATTTCCGCGCCTTAGATATTATTATGTGCGCCATGGTCTAATAAAACAAGGTCTGGCATTCCGGGACTAACACATGCTTACGTCACTATCCTGTTGCCACTCTATTGCAACAAAACACGATTAAGGAAATATTTTCAGAAACCAAAGCTTTTAAATTGTCGTTTCGTGTGTCTAATCAAACGAAACAATTCAATTTATACATAAACCAAAGTAATTGTTAATTAAAACCTCATTGCTTTATCGGATTCGCACAGGTAATAAAGGTGGTTGGGGAGTTATTATTGCAAACTTCTGGTAACACAGATGTGATGACGTAGACTTGTGTTGCCCACGTGACCACTGTGTTTCGGAATGCCATACCTGGCGAAGTATATTACCATGATGTGCGCGGCGAGACGGGGGGGCAGTGCTGGCCGCTCATTCGTGCAATGCTCAAGGCGCGCGACGTCCCGCCCGCCGCTCATTCGTCAGTAAGCGGAAGGGGAAAAGCGGTCCCGGTAAAACTATAGTACACACTGTCCTCCCCTATTTTAAAATATTGTATATCTGCGCTATTGCGTCTTGGGTCAAGGGATAATCGTTTTTTTTTAAAGTACAATAGGTTCCTCATACCTTCTTTGTAATGATTGAACATTGTAAGTACCTGGTACTTGTTGCTAAGCCTACACAGTCCTCTCATACCTTTAACACGTTACTGTATTATGAAAACATTGTTTAAGCCAATTATTTTTTAAAGATTAACCGTGGAGTTTCTTGCATTTATCATGTGCCCACGTAGGTTTATGTATTTCAAAACCTACTTATCAGCCACCCTGTCATAAATGATATCTATAAGAAAAATGTGTTTAATATGTGTGTTTTAATTTATAATAACTTACTAAATGATTTAAAATTATTACAGGGTAACGTGTTCAAGACAAAATTAACAGAATGGCTTCTAAAGTGTTGTTTTTATAGTTTTAAGGAATTTATGGAACATGAAATTGAAAATTAGTACCTATAATTATAAGAACATTGAAAATATAAATAAAATTGTGAATAAATGCATGGTAATAGTATTTAATAATAATAGTAATAAAATGTGAATGTATGTTCACTGAATAAAAGTTTTGCACGCTTGCTTGCAGGCAGAATACAATGACACTTAGGTTATAAGATCTGTTGCGAGTTTGTCCGAAAGGGATATCGCGGCCCCGGCACACAGGCAACGGAAGGAACACGGGTGGGTTTTAGTTAGTAAAAGTCTGACACTCCCTCTCGCTCCGCCCAGAGCGGGAGGAGTCATTTGAGGATTTCCAACCCAAAAAAAATAAAAAAAATAATTGATTTGATTTGATTTGTAAAATAAAATATATTTGATTTTGCCACACACATCTCACCAATTATGTTCGAGCGATTCTATTTTAACCAAGCATCTGTGTTGCTACTGAGAATTTCCAATTGAAAAATCCCAATAATACTTTACGTCCGCCTGGATATCGAAGTGGACCCCGCGTTTAGCTCTCGCGCTTGCGACCAGTCGTTCACTAGACCAACCGAGCGACCAACCAACCAACGAGTACCAACACGAGGCAATCTCGTAGTAAGTAGTAGTCGTGGAATTAATCATTAAAATATATTCTGTATTTTCCTTGTAGTTGATGGCAATAGGCTCGCCCCCTATTACATGGGACTTATAAATAACTGGCGAAATGTGGGTGTACTATTGGTACACCGTACATCTCTGCCTAATCCTTCAGAGATCACAGGCATTATGTTATGTTAAAAGAAGAAGGTATTTTATGTCCTGCGTAAGTGCGAATATCGCGCAGCAGGCGCTTAGCTACCTTTTTGTTAGTTTGGTTATTTGGATGACAAACACGCTCAAGCTGGCGACCCACGGCACTATTATAATAAGTGTTCACCATGCACACGTATTCTGTCAACATTTTAACTAGCCATCTGTTACGGCTAGCAAGATACAGCCCTGTTTTGACGGACAGACAGATAGGCTTACAGTCTTTGGTGCTTGCCCACTTATACGTATCCAGTTCGTATTCGATTCGTGTTTGTTTCTGATCCGGTTTGGCCATCCTAGTAATTCTACAAACCGTATACGCATGAGTGTACAAACGTCCATACCAACGGATACGGGTAAGTGGGGAAACGCCCTAACACAGTTATTTTACTTCTGATTTTACATCACTGTCAAAATCACAGTGAACTCCATTTACACGGTGCAAGTTTCTGGAAAGTTCAAGAACAATAATCGCATGCTTTATAGCACATTCAATTATTGCCATTCAAGAATTGCGTACATGTGTAACACGGCTGCGAATTCCATAAAATGGCATACAATAATCGATTGCAAGTTTTGCCATTCAATATTTGCATGCGAATTCTGTTTACACTAAGGCGATTATTGCATGCAATTTTTGCCTCGTCTTAACACAGAGTTGCATGTCCTTGTATTTCAATTATTCAAGTATTGCCTGCCCGTACTTGCGCTGCCAAATGTTTCATTCAATTTTATTAATCGTCTTTTGAACATTTTTTTTTAACTCGTATCGTTCGCTCATGTTTGAATTATAGAAAATTTTCATGACAGGATTGAATACGATTTTATTGTACGTGCTGTTTACATTTGAACAGCAACTAACTTGCCCGTATCGTGCAACAATTTTATTGTACGTGTTATTTAGACGGTTCCAGTCAATTGTTGCTTCAATTTTATTATATGCCACAGGCAATTAACTTACACCGTGTAATTGGGGCTTTATCCTCGTTGTAATAAGGTTGCTGGTGATCGCTACTGCTTGGGTTGCTGTCAGTGGTCAAATAAATGTGAAATAATTAAGCACTGTAATAGGTATTAGGGCTCCGCTATAAATCAATCGGTAAAACCAAATCAATTATAAAAACTGGCCCAAAATTACACACTCATCAACTAATATCAATCAATTAAGAACAGGAATAATTACTTACGAATGGGTCATTATACCTAAATAAATAATAAAATAGTGCAAATATTTGTAAATGTTCAAATTAACGTTATTTCTACGACAGTACTGTGAAAGTGTCAATGAAAATTAAAGGAGGACAGAATAAAAAATAAGATGCTCTATGCTTTCAAGGAGTTCGAACATAATTTGAATAATCAAAATGGTCAAGTGTGAAAGACTTATTACAGTCTGGCCGTCGAGACAATGCGTTCTTGACACCTGTCAGTTGAACAAAGATTTACCCGGTGATCTCTGTGCCCAGTTGATGGCAACAGGAACGCCTCCTATTACATGACTAAAACAAAACAGGCTTCATGAATGTCTTCTGCGTTCCTCTTCTAGGAAAACAGGCTATATTATGATAATACTTTTATTAGAGATAGATTTTGTATATTTTATGATGTATTTTAATACTTTTAGGTAGGTAGAACTAGCCTTTACTCTCGTACAGGCATCGATATATATGTACAGGTCGGAAATTATTCCACGGGAACGGTGCCGAATGTCATCGAAATCCGTTCAGAAAGATTTCGCATCCATAATATTAGTATGGATTTTATACCTAAAAGATATTTGCACTTCCAGGTAGGCAAAATCTCGCGCCCTTACAGCTTGCAGCTATGGAATGTGGAGGTAACCAAATCATTGTTATAAAACTGTCTTGTCATGCAACTCCTTTCTTTTCGTCGTTAGCCGTGACATTTCACCCGACAGCGCGGAGATGAAGTGGCACGGCATTGTAAGGTAGGTACTGTAGATAGGTAGATTTATGTACCTTTATGTACATCACGTGTAGTATAACCTACCTATATTTTTCAAATTTTGTTTAAGTCCCATGTCATAGGTGGCGAAGCTATTGCCATCAACCAGAACTTGGTGGGGTAATTGCGTTTGAGAACAGAGTTTGTTTACACCTTCATCAGATAATTTGGAAACAATCTATAGTTGGTGCCATTGGAACCTAATTATAAGTAGGTAATAATTATTCATTGTTACAATAAATTGTGTAGAGTAAACAATAAACAGTGTTACAATAAACTGTCAAAATGAAAGTCATTGCCATATTAGTGAATATGGCAATGGCTTTCATTTTGACAGGTCAACAACATTCATTGCGTTATTTACGTTGTTGAACAGACAAATTTTTTGAACATAAGATGCAATAGGTTAGCAATATCCTTTGTAATCATTCAGATCATAAAGCAGACCATCCATTCATCCATCCACCCATCGGTTCATTGCTAGACCAACGAGCACAGGGCGGAGTAAGGGCGGTTATACTGACTCTGCCTTCTCTTCATATCTTAGAAAGTATTTTGTATGTTCGCAAAAACTTAGGACTTTTCAAAATATGAAGCGATTTCCTTAATATAAATATACATAATATAGAACAAGCAAGTCATTTCTTATAAACAGTATTCGCTTTTATAACAAGTTGCCGAAGTCGGTTAAAGAACTTAGCGATGGGAAGTTCGAAACCCACATCAAACAAAAGAAAGCATATTTTAAAATTAAAGATTTAACTCAAACTCAAACAGGCAATTTTGAATTGTCAAGGGGTCGGTTAGTCAGAAAGATGAAGCTAGATGCCCATTCCAAAGCGTAGTAGGTACGTAAGGAGAAGAACGGGCAAGAAACTCCACGGACACTCTTTTAAATCATAATTATGGTTACATCATTCATGTTGAAGTTATACATGTGAGAACGATGCAAAACGTTAAAAGCGTCCGTAACAAAAATTAAAATTCAAAAATTAAATTAAAATAAGCCCTGGTAGCTAAGAGATGACCAGTCCCTACTGACGGCGCTCGTTCACGAACATGACGCATGGATTAGCAACATTCAGCTCAACCATTTTGAAGGGAGCAAAATTATCTAACACACGCGCCACCGTCAGCGAGACATTAGAGTGAGCATGACATACTCTCAGCCGCCAAGGCACATTCAAGTCAATGAAAGACATACCCAGTACCTAAATGGTAGCTTTATAGTCGGTACATAGTACTCAACATGTGCTGCATTACGTTGAAGACTAGCAATAATTTGTTTGGAAATAATTCCTTCTGCACATGTGTTCCCTGGTACCTCAATATCGGAAAGTTATGTAAGAGCCTATTAACTGCTTCCAAATCACCATGTTTATTTTTTTACATTCTTCCTTGATCATCCTATTAATTGACATTTACCTACAATTTAATTTCACCTCTTTACTTTTGTGTACATGTTAGTTATTCAGATTTGTTACAAACAACAAACCTACCTATCCGAGGTGGGGTGTTGAAATTCCGAGCTCGTTTCGGTCGCTCTTATATTCTAACTTTGTAAGTTCTTTTAGTTCGCAATTTTCTGCACACCTGAGCGCCCATTTAGTTTGCCGCCCCGGGCCCCCGAAAGGCTTAGTCCGCCACTGCCAACGAATCTAGTGGTCACAAGCTCTACTACTCAGGGTGGGTTTCGGGGTTCGATCCCCAAGTCCAGCAGTGTTATTTGGATTTCTTAAATGTTTAATAGTTATTGGGCCACTGCATGTGAGCTGCTTTTGTAAGACGACTAAAATGTCACGGTGTATAGTCTAAATAGTTTATAGTTTAAATAAATCCAGGCTTCCTTATGATGTTTTTGTCCAAGATAAACTCAGAAATGGCCTTGTCAAGGTACCCATAATAATCACCACACCATACCATATTATATTGTAGGTATATAATCGTACATGTGACTACAGTCACGGTCTCCTTAAAGCCTCTTATCAAAATGTAACTAAGCTTGAATGTAACATTAAGCCTTGCTTATCTTATCTTGTACACTGAAATTACATTGCAGGTTGCTACACTAGATCCTATGTCAACAGTAGGTGCATTGACACTATTCTACGTGAGCTCCTTAAGTTCTGAGTTGAGCTACACGATTACTGACAAATGCTTGCACTGACAGGACAGGTTCACTCTAATCTGTGTGGTTCTTTCCTCAAAAGACCATTCAGACACTAATCTACATGGTCCTCTCACTCAAATGGCTTGACCAAGATTATGTCTGGACTTTAAAGGAGACTTTGATCCCCACTGAGCTTGTTTCGCCATTTCTTCTCAGAGTAGTCAGATAGGAAACACCGAATTCATCTACTTTTAAAACATACTTAATTTATTTTTGTAACACGATACCCCTTGGTGGGTAAGACTATAGTTGTCAGACTTTTGGGCTTCTGACTGGGTCCGTAACGACTGGCAAAGACCCGTGGAATGACCGTGCTTTCCGAGGCACGGAGGGGTCGAGTCTCGATATGTAATACCCAAGAATTTGGCTAAACAAATTGCTTCTATTTAGCAATGCTATGACATGTTAAATAATTCAGCCAATAATTTGGTATCAAAAATTGACATTGATAATAATTTAAATTTGAAATTAAGACAATAGAGGCCACGTCTTGCAATAGTGTACAGAATGAGAATTGCAAAATAAAATCAAATAAAAGTTTAAAATCAGTAAATAGTAAAATATTCAAGGGTTTATGAACAAAGAGTTAGAAGTAGAATTATTTATGAGTTTTAACAGTATTGATTTTCTTTGTATCAGAGCAAAACCACCAGTTATTGTTCAATTTTAATAATCACCAGGTTGGTAGTTCGTTCAGCAGAGTTAATGCTATACATAGTGGCTCATTAATTTTAGTAAGTAACCAGCTTAAATTTAAAGACCGTAAGGATATTGTGAATGTGAGCCTATCCGTAGAGCGGACAGTTGAAATAGCTTGTATAGAATTGGAGCAGTTTATTGTATTAAGTGTATACAACCCCTTCAGGATTGTATGACTGCTTTGAAAAGGTAATGGATGAGGTGTTACTTTCATAAGATTTGTTACTCGAATAAGTCCATTATCACTTGCGGTGATTTTAATGTTAATTTATTAGAAAACTCAGGTTCTTGTAGTAAAATAATACGTCTGTTTCAGTCCTATAGTCTTGTAAACCTATTTTTGGAACCTACAAGACTAACCCCTACTAGTGCCACATACCTACATAATATTTATACAGATGTTATACCAAGCCACAAAGAAATTATAAATTTACTAGATTCTGATCATTGCGGGCAAAAGATTACTATCCCAAACCAAAAGAACAAAGTGGCTAAAAAGGATATCGCTGTTAACCCCAAAACTGCAAGTCGCTTGGAAGCTTTTAAAGTTAAACTGATGAATAAATTACCAGTTTTGTCAATTCATGCTGATCCTAATCATCTATATGATGATGTTTTAAATATATACTGTAAACAATTTAATTCCACCTTCATTTCCAAGATTATCTCGGTTAATTGTAACAAATCTTTTAGTGATTGGGTTGGGCTATCATTGGTATTCATAAAAGTAGAACACGGCTTCATGAGCTGTACAATGAAAGGACTTATTACACGTCTGAATTTAATTTATATGTTAGAAATTATTCAAAATTATTTTAAAAAGTTTGTTGTATGGCCAAGTCGCGTTATTTGAGTTCGAAGATTAAAAACAGTAGTAATGTAAATAAAACAACTTGGGATATTATTAATAGTGAAACGGGAAGGTCTGGTAACCGAAATAATGACTGCAGCCTATCTATTAATGACAACATCATAAAATCAGATTCACATTTTTTTTTTCGGATGTTCCCATTTCAACTACTAAATCTCTAAACTCATCACATTCTGTTACTGAGTCTTTGCTAAAGAAAAATGTTAATGTTTTCGATTCGGAATTTCTTTTTGAACATATTACCTGTAGAGACAAACCTTTCACAATTTAAATGTAAAAAAGTCTTTAGAACTGTGGGGTAATTCTGTAGAAGTTGCTAAGTCTATTATTGACATTGTAGCACCTAGTTTAGCTCTTATCTTTAATAATTGTATCAACTGAGGGAGGGGTTTCCTGACCTTATGAAAAATAGTAAAATAATACCTTTGTTTAAATCAGGTATTACATCAGACCCCACAAATTATATACTATTTCAATACTACCTACCTTTAGTAAAATATTTGAGAAATTAATTTTAGAGCAATTGCCAAGATAAAATAAAAATATATATATAGCAAACAGTTCGCTTTTACAAGGGGTCGTTCTACTACTGATTGTGTTGAACTTTTAGGACATATTTATAGTGCATGGGAAGATAAATGCGATGCCTTGGGCATCTTTTGTGATTTGTCAAAAGCATTTGATTGCGTTCTTCATGAAACGTTAATTTCGAAAATCCGCCACTACGGGATCTGGAACACAGCTCTGGATCTTTTTACTTCATACTTGAGTAGGTAATAGGATTCATAGCGTTGACGTTAATAGACAAAGATCTCCCGGATCTATAGTAACAATAGGAGTCCCACAGGGCTCGATTCTTGGTCCTTTCTTGTTTCTTATTTATATTAATGACTTGCCTTACCTCATAAAGGATAACCATGATATAGTGTTGTTTGCGTATGATACTTCAGTTTTGTTTAAACTTAAACGTCAGCAGCTGGTTACTGACGACGTAAGTAGCGTGATCTCAAAAGTAGTTCACTAGTTCAATGTTAACAATTTTACTTCTTAATGCAAAAAAAACCAAATGCATTGAGTTTACCCTACCCCACGTTAGACAGGTGAAAACTAAGGTGTTGATAAAGGGTGAGGAATTGAATCCTGAAGATAGCACAGTATTCTTAGGCTTAACTTTGGATGCTACGCTTCAGTGGGGCCCAAATTGTCAAAAAAGCTAAGCTTCGCAGCACATGCTGTTAGAAAAATTCGTAATTTAACTGACATAGAGACAGCCCGTTTAGTGTACTTTAGCTATTTTCATAGTGTAATGTCGTACGGTATTCTGTTGTGGGGAAATGCCGCCGACATTCAAACTATCTTTGTTTTGCAGAAAAGAGCCGTTCGATCAATTTATAAATTAAGCCCGAAACACTCTCTCAGAGAGAAAATTAAATTTAAGTAGATTAATGTAATGACTGGCACCTTCTCAGTATATTTTTGAAAATCTTTTATATGCTCATAAATATATAAAATTGTTTGAAAAATATAGTGATATCCATAACATAAACACTAGGAACAAACACAAATGTGTAGTATCTACAACAAGGCTCAAGAAAATAGGTGTCTCGTTATAATAAACTTCCAAGCCACGTACAAGGTCTAAGCTTTAATAAATTCAAATCATTCATTAAACGTAAGTTGTGTCAGAAAGCGTTTTATATACCCACAAAAAGGGCTGGGGATTGAGTTGCTCCAATTTATTTATTTTTTACAGTCAGAATTGTGTTGTTTTTTTAATCATAACTAGATTTTGCCCGCGGTTTCACCCGCGTGGATGTAAGAAAATATCCCACGGGTGCGTACTACCGGGATTAGTTAGATACCTAATATCCGAGGAAAAGTCGTTGATTCCTACCGCTGCGCCCGCGTTGTCGGCAACCATAATTATTTTGTCACGCGTAATTTTGAATCTGTGATATCTTTTAAAGTCTTCATTGTAAAGATATGATGTCAAGGCATATTTTAATCTAAATTAAATGCCCAATTTAAATAACATATTTTATTGGATAAGGATAAATAAAATACCGGTCAAAATAGCTTCGGAAATAACATTGAAATTTTTACCAAATTCTGAAAGATAAAAATGGTTACTGTAGGTCATCCTTAGAAGATAGACATATGCTATCGCGGACTTTATTTTTGAACTTTTTAAGATATATAATTCTGTAAAACATAAATTTGATGTATGTCTTACGGCTTACGCGGCACACGCCAGTAAAGCTCCCAATCGGCATGATTTTTTCCGACATCTTCGACAATAATCGTCATATTTCAGCCAATTTACACAAAACCTTCTTCTTGAATTACTCTATCTATTAAAAAAAACCGCATCAAAATCCGTTGCGCAGTTTTAAAGATCTAAGCATACATAGGGACAGACAGCGCGAAGCGACTTTGTTTTATACTATGTAAAGAAGATGCACAATGTTATGAATATTTACTTTGTGAAGCATACCTATTATATATTTTTTTTTAATGTGGTTAATTTTTTTTTCTCAGTTACTTTTAATGATAATCTGGCAGTTTGAGTACTTTATGCGGCCTACCCAAATGTCCTTTCTTTGCTATTGTTCGTCGAGTCGTTGAGCTCCTTTCTGAGTTGAGCTACACGGTTACTGACAAATGCATGCAATGACTGGACATGTCTACTCAATCTGTGTGGTTCATTCCTCAAAAGACCATTTCAGACACCAATGCAATCTACATGATCTTCACATGATCTGACCAAGATTATGTCCGGACTTTAAAAAGAGACTGTGACCTCTGAGTTTGTCTCGGCGTTTCTTCTCGGAGTAGTCAGATAGGAAACGCCGACCTCATCTAGTTTAAAAAATATGATTGACGTGTAAAAGTGTTTTGTCCAAACCCACTTACAGAAATAAATCATCACCACCATCCACGAACCGACCGCGGCAAGGTTACTTAACCTTTGATCGACTCGTGCCGCTGATTTCATTTAGCCACGAGGCCCTTTAGACTCCAGATTGCAAGTTCTGAGAATTTCTTAATAGAAAAACTCAATAACTCTGCCCCTCAGACCAAATAAACAAAGACAAGACAATTCAAGACATAGCGTTGCGAACAATACAGTGAATCATGCCAGAACTACACCTCAGCTCTGTGCATACACGCACACATTTACAACCTTTTACAAGGACACAGCGGATCGCTAGGTAACGACGCAGCTGACGAACTTGCTAGACGAGGATCCAGCACGGCAGTCTGTGGACCCGAGCCTATCGTACCCATCCCCTTCAACCAGATAAGCAGGTGGCTACAGGAGTTCACCCACACTCAAGCGGAGTACTGGTGGACCTCGACACTGGGCTGCAGGCAGACCTAGGAAGCTATGCCATCCTTGGATACCAGGCTAACCCGGCGTTTACTAGGCCTGGACAGGACCGGCCTGCGCCTGGTGACGGGGACCATCACAGGCCAACAAACACTTTCACATAATAGGCATAACGGACAGTCCTCTGTGCAGGGCGTGCATGGACGCTGAGGAAACCGTCACGCACGTGCTTCTTGAATGCACAGGTGTCACCCAGGTTAGAACAGAAACCCTCGGGTCAACCAGATCTTTCACAGATGTTCTGAACAGACACTGGTCCACTGAAGGACTAAGTGCGGAAACCAAACCCCATAACATAGAACAACCTTTTACAATCATAGTACACCTCACTAATTGCACACATGTTTACGAAACCGGCCTCAGCTCCTGTTGACAGCGCTCTGTCTTGGTTTTTTATTTGCTCTGAGCTCTGCTCGAACCAGAGGTCAAACACAAGACCCCAAGATTGCGAATATTGCGATCACTGCCAAGGGCGTCGCCAAGGGGGGGCTAAGGGGGCAGCTGCCCCACCTCTAGTTTTTTTTTTTTTAGATTATTTGGACGACTTTTATTTGGTTTTTTAAAGTTCAGTAAGTATGTGTTGGTGGTACGCTCAGTCATAATACCTATTATTAGGTTTCGTTAGTTATGGGAAAACGACCCGAAAGGTCCGTTTCCAATCCATACATTGAAAATGGAAATTATTAATTTTCTCAGTTCCTATCGGGACTACCGAGTTGAAACTGATTTGTCAAAAATCAAATGTCCACCAGCGTCGATTTTGGCCCCATTGTGCGCCGTAGAGGTAAGACTCGCCCTACAAGTGTAAAACTTCATATGCTCTTGACTCTTGACCTGTGCTCTTGACTGTACCTACAAATTATACTTTTTCCATCCTCCATATTTCAACTTGCCCCCCCTCCCTGGGCCTTCAGCTGGCGACTGCCTATCTGATCTCCACAACCCAGTTACTGGGTAACACGATACCCTTTGGTAAGACTGGTTGTCAGACTTTCGGGCTTCTGATGACCCGTAAATACTGTCAAAAATCCAAGAATGACAACCAAGACCAATGGCTTAACGTCCTTTCCGAAGCATGGAAGGGTCTCGGTATGTCAAGATGGTCACCCATCCACGGACTGACCGCGGCAAACGTTGCTTAACCTGATCGATCGACCCGTGCGGCTGTTATTACTTATCCACAAGCCTCTCAGGGCGCAATACAATACATGATACAAAGAAATAAATGAACAATGAACCTCCATAAAATTAATTTTCATTAATGAACTTAGCACTGAAATAAAAAGATGATGTGCGTACCTTACCTACCATGCGGCCTTATTTCTTGTTAAAAAAATAACGAGCTGTTTGCTCACACCCACCTCATTCTAAGTTCAAATGCACTCAATTTAGAGTAACCTAGAGTAACTCATGTTTTATTATACCATGGAGTAACTTAACACTAACTTCAAAAAGTCTATGAACATTGCAAGAGTCACTTTCTAACCCTTTAATGCAAAACGGAAATTATAAAATCATTATACAATAACGTTATTGTTGTAACGAACTAAAAACCGTTTCTGTTTAATATTAAGTTTTCGAAGGTAACTTAAAATAATTTTACACAAATGAGTCATTCTTAAATTGTGTTACAAATAACTTATAGTAGGTACCTATGTCCTACTATCATAAAAGGAATATCGAGTATAACTTAAAATAATCGAATAATATTGTCCAGTTGTACTTATTCTAAATTGGATGTGGTTCTAAATTCAAAATGAGGTTTAAATCGTTGTGTTTCGCATAGCGTATCCGTTACAAGTCTTTAGTATTTATGCAATGCAACTGGGAACGAAGCTACCTGCGGGTCACCGTTTACCACCTGTTTTCGGTGTTGCCAAGTTATAATGTTCGCTTGTTTTGAGGATAATGTTGTAGAATTACTGAAGGTGGCAGCCGTGGTAGGTATTTTTATGTAGTGATTTTGTTTATGTTAATGATTGTATATTTTCGTGTAAGTAACAATATTTTTGCATAGCATACATTTTATATTTGATGTAAAGCATGCAAACACAGCTAAGCAGTTACAAATTATTTTACTTGTGATTACTACATGTTGCGCAAAAGAGTGCATTGGTGCAGCATCTACGTGGTGTTTACGCAACCTCTAAGCGACGTGCTTACACATGTTCCCGTCTCTATCTTGCAGTTATAGATTGACATTTGTGCGATAGTGTCAGGTGTCAGGAATAACGTTTAGCCGAAGTACGTGCTAAGTAACGTTTATTTCATTTATAAACGTTACTTAGAACGTACTTTGGCCTTAGTGCGAAAATACTCTAAACTGTTTGAGGAATTATGACAACTATGGTGATGTTGTTTGAATGTGAGCCAACATTCGTTTCATTCGTTTGTCTACTCTGAATCTGAAAAAACATGTTCGCTCGGTCAGAAGTAGCCATTACCGTGCAGATTACTGAATCAAATCGCGACGTTACTAACTACTTAAAATTTATTGGTGATTTTGGTCAAGTTATTTCCAACTTTGTTATGTTCACTGTTTCGATAATATCTAAGTATAGTGTTTTCCTTATTACGATTTTTTTCCTCCAAAATGCTTTTAGACCAGCCGGCAACAACTTCTAAAGTGATAAATCTGTAAAAACTAACATAAAAAAATGCTATCAGCAAAAAATAGGTGTGTAACAAAGCATTGAAGAAATTCAAGTCTAGTTTTTAATAGTTTAGTGTCTAGGTAGTGGTTTGATTCGGGCAGTAATAAGTTATTGTATGTTATCAGATGCCGGCAAAAAAGTTAATATTTAATTGCTGATTAACTAGTTTGAAGCCCGCTAACACAGAGGCAAAAACCTGTTGTTAAGCTATCAAGATTAGATAGCCTTTTTGCGTCTAAATCATAAGAAAATGGCCATTAAAACAGCTCTAGGTACTAATTATCGAGAATAACTATCAATTCTCTGTACAACAACAAATAATGAATAATTAACTTATCAACACATGGAACCGGGCTGAACGTGTGAAATCTTCATATTTTTTCTTCCTTTAATGTCATTCAATTATGTATTTTTTATTCGTTTTCAAAACGATAAAATACTCTTTGTACGCGTTCTATCACGATTATGATTAGAAACAAACTTTTGTTTTCATATAAAATAAAAAAATGCAGACAAAATTGTACCTTATGTCGGTACGATAGGGGAGTAATATATTTTTCGAAATGGAAATCTAAGTTTGCATTGGAGTAAAACCTTCTTCGTAGACTGGTAACACTACTTGAGCTGGAAGTCAGTTGTGTGCGGGGGGTCGATGCGATCGCGCGTTGTGTACCTTTCTCCATTTTTATTTCAACACGCCAACAAAAATCTCATTGTAAAACAAATAAATAATATTGACATACTAATTCTATATTTAAACAAACATAACTGTGAGTTTCGCAAATCAGATTCGAATATCTAAACTCGTAAAAACCGGTTGTAAGTAATAGGAAGTAACAGTTATATAAAAGTTAGTTTTCTTTTGCAAGTAGGTATACGGCGAGTTTTTGTTTGTGATTTTTTATAAAAACAGTTTTTTATTGTTGTTCTGAAAGTGTATTTGAGAAGTTTAGTCTGTGAAATCAACGACTACTGATACAGGTGAGGTTTTTTTTATCTAGAGCAGTGTTTCGACCGCTTTCTCTTGTTAGTGGCAGGGTTGAATAATTATCTGTTACTTTTAACTACTATGCGAACTATTCACTGTTGAAAGAAACTGCGTTCGTGTTTACTAAGTCTTGTGTATAAATATTGGGTAACAAATTGCGTAACTTACCGGTTTTTTAAATGTAATCAAAAAATATTGTTTTCGCGTAGAGATTGGCGTGTTAAATTGTGTGTGGGTAATTATTTTTAGAAGGCATCACTTCCGGCTGAGTGGGGCCCAAAAACGGCCATAAAACAGCACAAAAACAAGACGAATGTTCTATCATGGTATTCATGACAAAAAACAGCCAATGGAAAAAAATTGACGGGTGATTACTCATTCGTAGGCTAAGTTACATTGTTTTACCTAGAGAGAATGAAGAGACCTACTTACCTATTAGGCAGGACTTAGGCATGACATTTGCCAACGTTTCTCTAATAATAAAAAGAATGAAGTAGGTATGTCTCTCGAAAAATGGTTTGTAAACCTAATCCGTTAAAATCGTATTAATCTTAAAATTTAATTAACAAATAACACTAAATTGTAAGTCAGAAACGGTATCTAGAAATCATAACTGTATTATTTACAGTTCCTGTGCCAGTAAATTATTGATTTTATTCTTATCTTCTATCAAAAGTTTGTTAACTTATTGGCCGTTGTTGAAAGCCGTTGCAAATTTGCAACCCCATTTAAAAAAGGAAACAAATTAAAATAAAGAAAATATGTGGGTACATCGGTTTTAGGCACTTAGTAACTTAGTACTTACCTTAGTAGTTTTGTTACCGGATACTATTTTTGTAGGTATAGGTACCTACCGATTTCATTTTAAATTACACAAGTCCACTCCAATGTGGTTCTGAATTCTAGAAAACTTGCATTAGCCACTTCTTTTTTCAAATTGCGCGCCATTCTAAAGTTTTTATTTTCGTCGGCGCCATTTTCTGAATCATACTGTCATTTTGTGGTGAAAACTTAAATAGGCATTGCTGTGTAATGAGAGGTTGCTAACCCATCGGTTACTGGCTCCGCGGTTACTTTTCCCTGTGGATTTATGATTGACTTGATATTATAAATAGCTTGGAACCTACCTACATTTTACCCGCTTCGATTAATTGACGGATCTTTAGAAATTGACAAATTGATTGGTGGCCAGTTATCAACATCCTCCACTGCTTTTATTTAGTGTTCTTTCTGGAATTCGAAATTGGAATGGCTATTCCACGGACAACCAAAAAACAAATTGCCTAGCCTTTTCCCAACTATTTTGGGGTTGGCTTCCAGTGTAGCCAGATGAATACCAGTATTTTACATGGAGCGACTGTCTATCAGACATTAACAAACCAAGTTACTGGGTAACACTATACCCCTTTGTAAGACTAAATGTTTTTGTGGAGTAATCCTCATGGACATCGGTACCCTCCGTTGAGGGATGATAATCGGGAGCCTATTTAATATACCCGCTTAAAAACGTAACACCAACTGACCTCTACAATGTCAATATGTTAACAGCTACACCTAGATACTATGGATTGGCTGACAGAAATAACAAAACAACTGCCAATAAAATCGCTGGACATGAGTTTGACAATCTGTCAACCGACTCTTTATTTTAAATCCTTTAAAAACTGCCGTAATACACTTTCTATCACAATCCGAAGGATTTCGAAAGGAAATTCATAATCCATTGCTTCATATTCATCAGCATTTCAGCCAAAAGACGTCCACTGCCGAACAAAGGCCTCCCCAAGCACCGCCATTTCGACCGATTCTGCGCTTCCCGCATCCAGCACATTCCTGGGGCCTTCACAGGGTCATTCCATTGCTTCATATTCTGTATCAAAAATTCGTCTGCTCGACAACGTGAATCACGCAAAGAAGAAGAATTGTTGAACTGTCAAAATGGAAGGTATTGCCTTTGTGAGTGTGTTATTACTCCGCTGGCGTAGGTCATGACATTTTCAGTGAACAAAGAAAGTCGTACTATTAGATATGAACCGATAACCGTTGAGGTAGACGTGTTTTTGAGTGGAGTTCGTGAATCGGAAAACGTAAGGTAGGACACCCTCAGGATAGGTGGAGCGACGATCTTCGCAGGGTGGCTGGTAGTAGTTGAATGAAAGTTGCCGGAAATCGAGTTCAATGGCGTGGAATTGGAGCTGCAATGGGCTGATGATGAAAGACAAAAGGCACCGCTTAATAAAAATGAAACCAGAAGAACATACACTAGGAATAATTGAATACATCAGTCAGTTCATGCATGCGTTTGCATAATCATTAAATTCAAATTATAACTGTAATCATTTCCTGGTTTCTCCGTTTTCTTGCTCCTTATAACTTGCTTTTCTTAAACTGTACCCTAATTACGTAATACACGATCAATCAGAATCTGAATCGTTTTGAAACAAATTGCTAATCCATTGCTTCATAAGTTCGAAAAAAATATCTGCTCAACAACGTAAATAACGCAATGAATGTTGTTGAACTGTCAAAATGAAACAGCTTAGTCGTAATCGTTTACGAAAATGTGTTACTTACGTAATTTTGGAACCTTTTCGCATTTAAACCAAGCGGTTATTGATAATCTTTGACTTATTATTCAAAAATCTGTGATAATCAGCTGTTTTCGAACCAGTTGATTCCTCATTGATATTGAATTATTAAAATAAACTCTTTACTTCAGGGTTAATGTATTTCGAAACGACCTTGTCTAAATCTGCGATAATTTATACATATCACCGTAATATTGTGAGAACCGTTAGTTTATAATCTATAGGTATTATTTCCGTTAGATTGTAAACTCGAAAAATTCTGAACTGGGTGAAATTGGTTAGGTTAGGTTAGAACTGTGACGACAAACTGCGCGCGAGCCGAGCGAGCGCTACTTCAAAGTTGCTCGCAGCTAGGCAGGCTATTTAGTAGTATTAGTGTAAGGTACGTTACGTCGCAAGCAAGTTTGATACCAGTTCTCATTTTGTCGGTTTCCCATGGATAGATAATAAACGATTGAAAAATTATGCGTTAAATTGTAAATAGTTTGTTGCAGTTAGCAGTAGTAGGTACTTACACAATTATTCGACAGTTTATTGTCTATGCATTATTTATTTTATAATTCTACAATTTCCTATGAATGTATATTAGTATAGGTACCTACCATTTCAAAGAAAACAATATTTACCATTTGAGTTACGTCTTTCCCATATTGTTAATAAAATATCAATGGTTTATGAAAGTGATGTTTTATAAATCAGATTTCAAAATATATCATAACCCTATGATATAAGATTATATTTCTATGATCATAACTCATAGGAGATGGTCATCAGTTTGCTGAAGAAACAACTTAAGAGACCTATCGAGTCAGAAACCTTTAAATTTTGCAAATTAATCAGTGTAGTCAAAATTAAAAGTAAGTCAAGCTGTTTGTATTGTAATTGACGCGCATTTGACAATTTGTCAGCAAATTATTGAAGTGAAAACTTTCTTTAGGCGCGTTGAGCGATTTTTAATAGGGGATAAACTTATGTATTCGCGTCACCGACATGCTCGCGCCGTAGTGCTGTACTATAAAATATAGATGGCGCTGATACCAGTTTTTATGTTAATCTCTGTTCTAGAAACCGGATGTAAGAGCAGTAACTTACAAGTCCCTCCCAAGTGTACCTAATATCTCTAACTAAAGCCAGATTTTAAATAATACGGAAATTTTTGCAAGCGCACTAAATTGTACCTGTAACGTCTTAAAACCAATAAACACAGGTGCCATATCTCAATTCTATAATTTTCGTATGTTCTGCATAAAATTAAAATTTATACTAAAACCTGATTTGTTTAGAAAACCTGTTTAAGACCCAATTTATATTGAAACACAGTTTTTGAGTCGTGATCAGCCAGTTTCGAGCGCAGGAAATACTAAAAACGATTTTATTTTGGAAATTTTTGACAAGGCGACATATCGAGAGTAGACATAATTTAGTGTTGTATCCTGTGAAAGTAGAATTACTATAAGATGGTGGTAAAATGGCGCATATGTTTTACACTACACGGTCGTGTGTAACACTTGCAGGAGATCCTGCTTTATAGGTAGTAAAATCAGAAATTTCTTATGCCGGGTCCCCCGCACATGTTGACAATACACGGTCGTGTGTAACACCTGCAGGAGATCCTGCTTTATAGGTAGTAAAATCTGAAATTTCTTAAGCCGAGTCCCCCGCACATGTTTACACTACTCGGTTGTATGTAACACCTGCAGTAGATCCTGCTTTATAGGTAGTAAAATAAATAAACTGTGTGCTTGCTTGCTGTGTTCGCGTATTTTGCATGATACAAATACAACATGACCGGCTGCACAGCGCAGGTTTTTCTAAAATATTATATGCATAATATATTTTAACTGTAAAGAAAGCCATTCTCTCAGTACAGTCCCTTTCGTATAGGTATCATCATGAACCGCTACGATTTCCAAAAACATTAAATTAAATTACCTTCAAATCTCATGAAAATTGGTTTTAAGTTGCTTGGCAGATTTAGGTGGGTACTGAACTACTGATGAGGTACTTAAGGACAGGGAGCCTTTCGGATTGAGTATTGTATTTATTTTATTTTTAATTTCTTATTTTGTTGTGTCACTATAAGCTGCACCGGTTGACGTCATCAAGTCAACGCCGGCTGTCGCTGAAGACCAGCGCTGGGGCTCTGTCTCGCATTGGGTCGCAGCATTATGCTGAGCGATGGCCGTTTTGCGTGGATGTGACGCATATTTTCTCCCAAATTGTTATTTTCCTGTTTTTTTTTTCTTTGCGTCATGTTAAACGGGTTTTTACATTACTTTTTTTTATTTTTTGGATTTCTGATCGTTATTTTCCAAGTTTTTTAAATAAATTTAAAAAAGGAATATTACAATGTAAAATTAAGGTCAACCATTCACCATAACTGCCATTCCTGCCTACCCCACTAACAGCCACCGTGATGAATGGAATCAGCTGGTACCACAACAACAAAATAGCTAGAATTCAGTTAACGGTAAACCAAGTTTACTGCGAACGTATGAGCGAGATAGCTTGTCAATATCAGTGAGAGTGAAAGAGAAGGTATGACGGTTGTCGCCGCTCAGAATGAGCTTAAAATTGTCGTCTCCGGTTGAGTTTTGCTGATGTCGTCATTATCTTGACTATTAAGATTAGGACAAAACGGTGTGGACCACTTCGGTTTGAAGTTGGTTTGTTAGAATTTGGACGAATTTTAGACATGTTTACATCATTTACTAGGTTTTAATATAACATTATGTAGGTATGTAATATTGTCTCCAAACTGTTTACTTAAAAAGAAGGAGCGAGCATCGATAACCATTTATTATTTTTCATGGGGTGATAACGATTTCAGAATCATTGGTACCTAGTTCAGATTTTCTAGATAAGGAGTGATTTTTCCAGATATATTTATTATAGGAATAATTATGAATTTTTGACAGTTTATCCACATGAAAACTGACAGACGTCAATTTTATTCCATTGATTAAAATTACTGACGGTTTGAAAAAGTAATTTAAGGTGCGGTCAAAAACTGTTGATATAGGTCAACGTTTTGGCTAGAAAACATGCGCTGTAATTCCGTATCACACATAAAATGGCAGTGATAGTAATGCCTTTCATGGTGACATCCATTGCTTCAATGTTTTGAAGAATTCCGTGTGTTCAACAACGTAAATAACGCAATCAACGTGGCTTAATTGTCAAAATGAAAAGCAGTGAGATCGCTGTGTGCGTGACACACAATTACCCCGCTGGACTTCATATTGTATAAAAACTTAAAAAAAAAAAACAACCAACTTCCGAAAAAAAAAAACAACATTGAAAAATAACTTTAATTTCGGAAGTGGGTGTCTTTGGTTTTGAATTTTCGTTTTTGCCACCGACTTCCGAAATTAAAATTAGTTTTCACTTTGTAGTGATTTTTTTATTTAAAGCTTTTTTTTTTTGTAAAACGTTTTTTTTCCACTTTTTAGTTGTGGTGGCTACCCCACACAAATTCGAATACCACTACCTGCTATGTAAATAACAGACACAGGAACTACTTATCATATCATCAACATAGACTAAGTGGGAAAAATACGTATTATTGAAGCTAACTCAAAAACAATCCTGGCAAAATAAAAAAAATATAAGTATGGGACCACCTCGAGGGTCTTTCAAACAAAAATCGGTCTACAATTTACGGAGATATCGGATGACATAAATAAAAAAAAAAATACGCTACGTACATAGAACCTCCTTTTTGGAAGTCGGTTAAAAATGGTCATCGTTCACTTACCTGACTTAGGTCTTCTTTTTAATCTACCATATTTATGGTCAGTTTATCGTTTCATAGCTTTTTTTTTTTTGATGGTGGGAAGTCATCAAATGACTTCTCTCGCTCTGGGCGGAGCGAGAGGGCGTGTCAGACTTTTACTGACTAAAACCCACCCGTGTTCCTTCCGTTGCCTGTGTGCCGGGGCCGCGATATCCGTTTCGGACAAACTAGCAACCTTGGCAAGCATTGGCCCTTACGGACCCCGTCAGTTGGTGCTGACATCTCTTTGAGGCGCGCGTGGCCGTCGCGTCGACCCGGGCCTGGTCCTAATCGGACGGCGAGCTACCCAATGCCCACCGTCCGCAAGCCCGCGCCTACGGTGGCCGGAAGTCGGCTCGCGACTCCCGACGCCCGGGGCGTCTCCTGCGGCGACTAGGGGCGCGAGGGCGCGCATCTTGCATTGCCCTCGCGCGCTCCGCCTCCTCCTTCGCAAGCATTACTGCTTCGCAGAAGGAAGTGACGGCTTCCCATGCACTCTCGATCCGGACCATGGCCTGAACCAGGGCCGGACGCGAGAGATCGCCGCCGCCGATCGCTTCCGTGAGGACACGGCGGTGCTCCACCCAAGCAGGGCAGACCTCCACCGTATGCTCCACCGTGTCCTCCGGGCGATCCACACAGTGGTGACACCCGGGCGTTTCCTCTCGCCTTATTCGGAACAGGAACCTCCCGAAACAGCCGTGTCCGGTGAGGACCTGCGTCAGGCGGAAGGTGAGGACGCCATGGCGCCTCTCTAGCCACTCCTCAAAGAGGGGACTTATCGCCGCAATTGTGGCGTGCCCAATCGTTTCATAGCTGTGGCAATAAAAACCACTTTTGCTACCATTTTATAACGTAATTTTGTGTTGATGACACTCATATTCATAAATGGTGGAATCTAGCTAGCAATAACAATACGTATTTTATTGGCTGTTTTGACCCATTTGACCTTACAACTGCGAAACTTGGCTATGTGCTAAGAACAGCTGTGTGGATAGTTAGTGTTGACACTTCTGCACGGTATTGACACTACGGCGAATGATCTGCAAAACACTACGCTTGTATCTCCAAAAAGGGTTGGTAGAAGATGTAGTATTTTTCACTTTTCGCCATTACTTATAGAAACAGGTTTTCGGCAGAGACATTCACGTGCGGGTCGGTACCGATCGATTGGTGTATTGTAATTTCTGCTTTCCTGGTACTTTTAATAAAAATAAACAATTAGGACAATTGAATTATAAAATGTCTTTCGATATTATTAATCCTTCACGCTCTTCTCTATGTTTCATTGTTGGTGCGTTTCGAGGAATATAATCTTTTTTTTTTTTTTTTTTGTAAGCGCACCTGATTGGTGCGTTTCGAGGAATACCTTTTCATCATCTTCATTTCAGCCAAAAGATGTCCACTGCTGAACATAGGCCTCCCCCAAGCACCGCCACTTCGACCGGTTCTGTGCTTCCCGCATCCAGCGGATTCCTGCGGCCTTCACAAGGTCATCGGTCCATCTTGTGGGAGGCCTTCTAAAGCTTCGTCTTGGAATAACTTTGGTGCGCTTCGAGGAATACATCTAGATAACGTGGGAATAGGGATGATGACTAAACATTTTTTTTAGTCCGTCTTTGAAATTATTAAAATATTATTGGACACGTATTTTTTTACGTACCTAATCTAAAGATTACGGCGATGCATTGAGGTAAAATGTCACGAGTATGTAGATTTTATACATACTAGTGACGTAGGCGGCGACCCAGCAGGCGTTGGTCCTTCCGGACCCCGTCAGTTGGTGCTGACATCCCTTTGAAGCGCGCGTGGAACACAACGCGCCGTCGACCCGGGCCTGGTCCTTATCGGACGGAGAGCTACCCATCGCTCACCGTCCGAAAGCCCGCGCCTACGGTGGACGGAAGTCAGCTCGTGACTCCCGACGCCCGGGGCGTCTCCTGCGGCGGCTAGGGTCGCGAGGGCGTGTAGCTTGAATCTCCCTCGCGCGCTCCGCCTCCTCCTTCGCGAGCATAACTGCTTCGCAGAAGGAGGTGACGGCCTCCCATGCACTCTCGTTCCGGACCATGGCCTGAACCAGAGCCGGACGCGAGAGATCGCCTCCGTGAGGACTCGGCGGTGCTCCGCCCAAGCCGGGCAGACCTCCGCCGTATGCTCCACCGTGTCCTCCGGGCGATCCACACAATGGTAACACCCGGGCGTTTCCTCCCGCTTTATCCTGAACAGGAACCTCCCGAAACAACCGTGTCCGGTGAGGACCTGCGTCAGGCGGAAGGTGAGGACGCCGTGGCGCCTCTCTGTCCACTTCTCAAAGAGGGGACTTATCGCCACAACTGTGGCGTGCCCATAGGTAGGACGCCCTCAGGCTAGGTGGAGCGACGATCTTCGCAGGGAGGTTGGTAGCAGCTGGATGAGAGTTGCCGAGAATCGAGCTGAATGGCGTGCAATTGGAGAGGCCTATGTCTAGCAGTGAACTGCTGTAGCCTGATGATGATGAAAAACACCGTTGGGCTAGTGGTCGCAATCGCTACTGTCGAGCAAAGGGTTTTTCTATCTTGATTTACTCAGTAGCTCGGAGACTGGACTTTTGCTCGGTTGATGACAATAGGCTCGCGTTGGCGATGTAAAATACTCCAAGTAGGGTGAACATCAGAATTTACATTTTACTCTAACCCACATGTCCAACGCAACAATACTACTGAAAAAAAAATTGGCCAGGATGACTGGTAATTAGTGACCGATACTTAAACCAATATTAACCTTAAATCGCAAAAATAAATCTGTTGTTCCCTACATTTTGACGAGTTATGCGAACATAAATGTAGGGAAAAGCAGATTTTTTTTGGTCCCATAGTAAAAGTTGTTCATATTGATGAGTAAAGTCACGTGTTGAAGTATCGGGCACCTAGCATGGTAATATTGGATAAAAAGTGCCAGGACCTACCACGTGTTGGTCACGTTTTTTAATTATTATTTTATTTGGTGTCCCGCTGCTGTGCAAAGGTCTCTGCCAGACTTTTCCAATTTTGCTTTATGTTGTGCCTTCTCCGGCCAGTCAAGAGCGAGTCCGAATCGTCACGCCAGTTTCTTAGACATGCCTCGGTGACGACGCCCGTCTTCAGGCACCCACTGTGTGACTATCTTGGCCCATCTGTCTTGATGCATCCTTTGAGTGTGACCCGCCCAGTCCCGTTTCAGCTTCACAGACTTATCGCCAACGTCTAGCTATGCTAACTAAATCAAACTCAAACCATTTGTTTCAAATAAACCAATTACAGGCACTTTTGAATTGTCAAGGGGTCGATCAGTCAGATAGATGGAGCTAGTTGCCCATTCCAAAGCGTAGTAGGTTCCTATGGAGAAGAACTGGCAAGAAACTCTACGGACACTCTTTTAAATCAGAATATGTTTATAAATTACCTACTTATCTCCTTGGCCTTGCTCATCTGCCCCACAAATGATAATTGTAGGGCCTCCTGATCTACTATTTATAAACCTCTAAAATCACAAGCTTAAGTCAACAAACAATTGTCCTCTAAAGCCGTCCAGCGACTCTCTGACGTCATCCTCGACCTGAGACCTACACTGCATGTACATACTTTAGCTATGACTCACCGCGCAGCCTTTGTACTAAGCACAAAGGTATTAAATTGTAGGTGCTTACGTTTTGAGCTTTAAAGAGCTTTGATATGTCCTATGCAGTGTAGTTAGCTGCTAGATTTTGGGCCTGTGTCAGTCATCATATGTTCTGCCTAGTTGTCTAAACGGATGCAGCTGAAAACGAGTATTTTTGATAGGTCGACTGCCAGAGTGGCAGTCGACCTATCAAAAATACTCGTTTACTCGACCTCCACGAATTGTCAAAATTTAAAATGACTTAAAAAAAATCTTCTTTGTAATAATAATATACTACGGTGGTAGTTTCTGGGTTAGTGGCAACATTGACGAAAATATATCTCATTTTAGTGTGGCGCACAGCCTCTTCAGGTGACAGATATTTGATTTCTATTTACGTTTTATTAAGCTAGTGAAAATAACGTTTCGTTTCACCTACAATCAATTGCCGTATTTTGTGATACGGCAATGAGAGGCCTGCCGGACGTCGTGATTTCTGAAAAAAAAATCGTGGATTGCCATATAATACGGCAATTATCGTATCAATAACAACGCTGATGCTTCTGCTCCACTCATATCGGCACAAACTGTACGAGAAAATATTAGTCTGGTGGCAAGACTGCAATAAAGACATCTCACCTTGGTAATAAACAACATTCATAATATATCCAGAAAATAATTATTTAGGTATTATTTGAAATGATTTTTTGCAACGAAGACTTTTAATGAAAATTGTATTTTATTTAATTAACACTAGGATTCATATGTACTTTCTGAGTTTATCTTGGACATTACTGACATCGGTGAAGGAAAACACCGTGAGGAAACCTGGACTTATAGTTATGAGAAGAGGCCTTTGCCCAGCAGTGGGACAGTAACAGGCTGGTATTATTATTATTATTATTTAACACTAGGAGCTTAGGAGTAATGCATTTTTTTATTGAAGACAGTTATTGTTGTTCAATTTGCGGGAGACCGGAGACAATAGACTTATGATAACTGAAATATGTATAAGATTATACTTGTGATTTCAAAGTATTTAAAAACCGTTGATAAAATGGCTGAAAATAACATTACTTGTTTTTAGTGTAAACGTGCTCGTTCTATTTGTATCTAAACCAAATTCTAAGTTTTATAAGAACCAATAGGAAATAATATTTTACAGTTATCAGTTTTTTAAGGGGTTCATAGTAAAATAACGATGTTTAAACGAAAAGGGGCGGGGCCTGACGAATCACCGCAATCACCGCAGATAGTTCGGACTCACTGCGAACTATGCGGCACCTATTCAGGCGGGCAACTTTTGGCGGTTCCGACTCACTGGAACCACAGCTGGCACCAAGCATCGCAAGATACAAGACACAGCCCACTATCGACCTCCGGTCTCCGGAGGGGAGTGATGTGGCGGCATCTACATCGCCACATGCGAACTACGCATCAAAGACCTGACGTCACGCAACATCCTGACATCACAAAAATTCTGCATCGCGCAATTAGAGTATACCGCGCGATGAACATATACACAAGCTCCCGACTTCAACCTCTGGGCAGTTGCCCGCCAGACACGAAACCCGTCTGGTCGAAGGATCCTCCCTTTTCTATGGTGGATGAGTGAATTTTACACCCTGTTCGTCATACCCCTAAACTAGCACTGCGCGCGGTCATTGGTCAAATCAAATATCGCGCGCTTCCCCGGCTTCCTGTTACACACTTCCGTCTCTTCTCACGAAATTACTCCTACAGATTGCAGGAAAGCGAAAGAAGTTACACATTAGTTCCTTTCTCTCCATCTCCATCCGTCATTCATGACTCTTTTAGTCACGTGCAATTATAATAACAAGACTTTATAATAAATAATAACTTCACCAATAATTCCGTTGATTGATTGATTGAAAGAATCACTAATATACGGGTCGAATGACGATATTGATGAGTATAATGCTCGCACGCAATTTACCAACGTATTCAGAGTTTTGACCCCCTTTAATTATGAGCACTTATTTCTTATGCAAGGTCTCAGCAACCTAGATTATGTTATGATGCGCAGGCATTGAACTGAGGCTGTTATTGTGTATTGTACTTTTATTACTTGACTTGACTAGTAAATTATTTATAATATATGCGTTGAGTAGCTGTGCCCGCGGATATGCCTTAGAATTTTGACGAGTTTTGAGATGTTCTGATAATTTGTTGAGAAAATAACCGTGTCTATTATTGGCTGTTTTTGCGAAAGTCCTATACTATTAAAAAAGCAATATTTGTGTGTATAAATATATAAATATATTTGTAATCACGTTCACGAGAACGGCTCTAACGATTTCGATGAAAGTTGCATATAGGGGTTTATGGGGGTGAAAAATCGATCAAGCTAGGTCTCCTAACTGGGAAAATTCATTTTCTCCGTATTTTCATACGAGCAGAGACAATAATAAAATGTCAATAATGACATGGCCGCATGGAATTAGTATGTACTATCCTATACGATTAAATGATCATTCTCTATTTTCATCCGAGCAGAGCTCGGTCGACCCGTACTATAATAGTTAAATAAGCAATATCTTCATATTGGGAAGACCAATGGACTGTGTGCAAGATGGCTAGTGTAGTGTACTCGTATCTATTTAATAGATAAGTAGTCTCATACATACAAACTCTCTCTCGAACATATAACTACCCGTAAACGTAAACATGTTAATGACTATGCCACCTTTATGAAAGAGATCCATGATATGTTGAAATCTCATACAGCTCAGATGGACAGCAAGTTGGAGTCAATATAGATAACAATGAAGGAGATAATTTCACAGAACACTGAAATAAAAGAAAAATTAACCACTGTGACTAAGCAATATGATGATATTGTCATTAGAACAGAGAAGTTGGAAGCTGAGAGGAGATCTGATTTTAACTATATTATTCAGCTAGAAGATCGAATCGACAACTTGGAAAGGATGTCATGCCTGTCGAAAATGGAAATAAGAAATATTCCGAAACAGCCGGGAGAGTCTAAGGAGTACCTGCACAAAATTGTCTCAGAAACGGCTACGGTTCTCGGTGTATCCATCCAACGGCATGAAATTAAGGATTTGTTCCGGCTAAACAGGAAGGAGCCCGTATCACCAATAATAGTGGATTTTACGAACATGCATATTAAAGGCGATTTCATTAAAAATGCACGGAACTTTAATAAGATCAATAAAGAAGATAAGTTAAACACGTCACATATAAAATTAGAGGGACCTCCTAAGCCGATATTCCTGTCAGAGTGCCTAACACCAAAAGCTCAGCATCTATTCTACCTTGCAAGAAAATTCGCCAAAGAGAATAGCTATGTGTTCTGCTGGACTTCTCTAGGCAAAGTATTTCTAAGAAAAAGTGAGGGAGAAAAGCAAATCCCTATTAAAAACGAAACAGACATAAATCTCCTACATCAAACTAAATGACTAGCTGAGTATGCACCTATTATCCTACAAACCCGTATTACTATCATAAGTTTTTTATTTGTACATTTTGCATGCTTTTTATTCAATCAAAATTATCTCAAATGTTCACACTGTTAGTAATTAAGTATTTCTGTCATTGTTCTTTCTACTGTTCAAATACTTACATTCACCACACACCGAAATATAACACTCACATATTATTTTTACTAAAACACAAAACACTCTCGTGCGTTTCATTGTTCGCCTTTAATACAGCATATTCTGCAGCTTTTGATGTTCCGACGATTTGTCTCTGCTATACCATTGCTTCTAATTTTGTTTCGGTTTCTACCTACACAGAATATGGTTGATATACAAGATATCGCGAATGACATTGACGATGTAGTCAGTGTCGGCGATGCTATAGCTATTGACATTCCGGAACACTGCAAGGCTGCCTTTAAATCAGGTGCAAAAGCGTTTTCAGTTCTAAATCAAAATATCAGAAGTCTAAACCGTAATTATGAAGGGCTTGCTGTTCTCCTCGAGAGACTAGACATCAATTACGATCTTATTATGCTTACAGAATCTTGGCTATCCGAAAATTCGATCATACCTGAAATGGCAAACTACACAACTCACAGTACTAAATCACACCTTAATCAAAATGATGGTATCGTATTATACCTGAAAGATAGCATACACGCGAAGGTCTATGAACCAAATTATTGTGAAGAAGTAAATTGCCTTGTGACAACAATCAACAACGATTTAGCTGTTGTAACAATGTACAGACCTCCAGCATTCAAAAACCTAGATCCCTTTTTAAAGTCTTTGGATAAAATCTTGTCCAGTATTAAACAATATAAAAACATAGTTTTAATGGGCGATTTAAATATTAATATTAAACTTGAACAGCTAAATCCTAAACTTACAGAATACTTAAATCTGCTGGCGTCCCACGGCCTTCTTACCACCCACACTCTACCGACTAGAGAATCAAACTGTCTTGACCACTGCTTCGTCAAAACAAAACTAAAACCGTTGACTATAGTTTGTAATTCAACCCTAACTGACCACTCGAGTGTTATGTTATCACTACCTCTGAAAATGAATAATAGACCCAAAAAGAAACCCTTCCATACAAAAACCGACTACGATGCTGCCATTAGAGACCTGAAACAGATTGACTGGGAAGAAAGATTTTACAATGATGACCCAAACGCAATGATGAACATCTTCTTGAAAACCATCACAGACATCCTTTCGAATCACACAAACACCGTCAAACAGCCTAGGCGACAAATAATCGTTAAGCCCTGGATTACACCAGGTCTATGTAGATGTATGAGGAATCGCGATCAACTACACCAAAAACTAAGAAAGGACCCAGAAAACCCAACCCTTACCATAACTTACAAGCGCTACCGAAATACATGTAATAATCTACTAAAAAACCTTAAAAACAAATATTTTAAATTAGAATTAGATAAGTCTAGTAACAATATAAAAAAACAATGGGGATTAGTAAAAGAAATGGCTAATTTAAACAGCTACCCAAAAATGCCAACAGACCTTTTTTCCAGTTACTCAACACACCAGGACGCGTTAAATAACATAAATAGTTACTTTGTCAATGTCGGTAGAAATTTGGCAAACACCATCCTGTCCAGGACCCTCACAAATGAGACAGATCTGAGCAGGCTGTGTAGACCAAAACCGAATTGCGGAACCCTAAACTCTTTCATGCTTCTCCCAACAGACAAATTTGAAATTAAAGATATAATTGCTAACATAAAAGCTAAGAATTCCTCGGGACGGGACGGTGTCTCTACGCTTTTTATTAAAAGAGCAGTGGATTTCCTTATTGCACCACTAGCACACATATGTAATGCTTGTTTTTCAAAGGGAGTCTTTCCAGATGCCCTTAAAAAGTCTGTCACCATTCCTATATATAAAACAGGAGACAAAACTCTGGTGTCAAATTATAGACCGATCTCATTGCTACCTAGTTTTTCAAAAATTCTAGAGAAACTAATAAATAAGAGGCTAAAACACTATCTGGAAACTCATAATCTTATCTCGGGTAATCAGTTCGGGTTCCGGGAAAAAATTTCAACCGCTGACGCTCTTTACAAACTAACTTCGTATGTAGTCGAAAACATGGATAGGGGACAGAAGTCTCTAGGCATATTCCTAGACCTAGCAAAGGCCTTCGACACCGTCTCTATACCCATCCTCCTGAACAAACTCGATACCTTAGGAATTCGAAGAATACCTCTCCAACTTTTCCAAGATTACTTGACAAACAGGAAACAGGTTATAAAAATTGATAACAGTATAAGCCATGAGGAAAATGTCACCTTCGGAGTGCCTCAAGGCAGTGTACTGTGTCCTACGCTGTTTTTAATATATATTAATGACCTCTGCAATTTGCTTCTAGAAAATGGTCAAATAATAACATTTGCAGATGACACAGTTTTATTATTCAGCTCTAACTCGTGGAAAGATGTAACCGAAGCAGCAAATAAAGGTTTTGCTCTAGTAACATCGTGGCTGGACAATCATCTTTTGACACTTAATCTTGACAAAACGAAATATATTACATTCACAATTAACAGTAGAACTCAACCGCCTCCTAACGCAATAACTATACAAACTCACCATTGCAACAATCGAAGTACTTGTCATTGTAACCCAATCACCAGAACCAATTCCATAAGATATCTCGGTGTTATAGTAGACCAAAACTTAAACTGGAAAGAACACGTCATTAAGATAAATAATCGTGCAAGAAAGCTAATTTATGTTTTTAAAACGATTAGAAATGCATGTGACATTAAGCTATTAATAAAAATCTATTTAGCATTATGCCAATCCATACTGGTGTACGGCCTGAATGTGTGGGGTGGAACCTCAAAAACAACCATGTTATCTGTCGAAAGAGCCCAACGCATAGTACTTAAAGTAATTTCTCGCAAAAAGTACACTTATCCGACACACCTACTTTACTCAGAACTAGGAGTCCTTACGGTGAGAAAATTATTCATTAAGCAACAGATCATGGCACAGCATAAAATAAAACCGCACTTTGCTAAGAGGCGGCGATTAGATATAGTTTATAACATACCCAAATTTAGAACATCTTTTGCACATAAATTTCACAATTATCTCGGTCCTAGCCTTTACAACAAAATAAGCAACGATCTAAAATTGAAGAATCTTGATAGCCATACATGCAAAAAAGCTATTGAAAGATATTTGAAAGCACTAGACTACGACAGCACTGAAAAACTACTTTAGAACGTTGTTATAATCAAGGCACATAAATAAATAAATAAATAATAAAGCACTCTTAACTGTACACATACAGAAATACACACATACATAAAACATATACACATATACATACACCCAAACACAGACAATTATTATCGTTTATAACTTAATTAATATAATTACCTATACAGTACGTAATTAAACTGCTGCTATGTGACTAACTGGAACCTTGTGGGAACCTGTTGTTCTAGGGTTGAGGAAGACTATCCCCTCTTGATACAGTTTATACTAGTACGAGTGGATAGGGCGAATCAGTCTAAAGACAGCCAAACCAACATATTTACAGTGTACCATTTCACATTCAACGATCTGTTTATTTTGTGTCTATTATTAAGTTACTCTGTATGGTTGTCTCAAATTTGTGAATAAATATATTATTATTATTATCTCATGCACGTCAGCAGTGAGGTCGCTGTCACTTTTGTCAACTGTCAGTTCACCACGAATGGCGGGAAACAGTTGAAAGTGAGGCGGTGCCTGCACGAGAAGCTCGGTGTGCTGATGAGCCAGTGTAGTGATATAATCAACTTAATTTTGGGATCAAAAGGATTCTACAGCAAGAATGGAGGTGGCTAATGAGATGACGACCAATAGAGAAGTATGGAAGAGGTAGACATGCTGCACTGACCTCAAATCAATATGGATGAGGGCAGGAGAATAATGACATGCAAGACGTATAGGGCTCCCGAAAACATCGCCACATCGACCGGTCCTGACTTACTGTATCTAGCATATTCAATTCCCGCGACCATTTACAGGTCGTTTAGAGGTCCTACCCACGATTGCGTGGGTAGGACACAACCTTACGGAGCGACTGCCTATCACAAGGTACAGAACTTGGGATAGGCGGTCACCACACTCACCACTCTTTGGTGGTGTGGCCGGGTATTTACACCAAATTCAAATTCAAAAGTCATTTCCAACTTATGATTCAAAGACGAACCTTTTATTTAAAATATATGTATTGAAATGTCTTGCAGATGATTTGGAATGCAATTCACGACCTACTCGACACAGCATTTAATGTTAGCAAACTATTTGTAAGATAATGCATATTGCTTAGCGGTCTTATGTCACGACTGTTTAACATAACCATCACGCTTGCATTTCGCGAAGGAAGGGCAGAGATTAAGATTACTGTAACCTCGCATTTCGTCAGTAAGGTTTTTAACACTTACGACTCCACCCAGTTTTTATTGAACTCATACGCCATGCCGCCATACTTATTGGAAGTGAACCGAATGGTACCGGTTGACCGTCCGCGATGGTTAACTTTAGTGCAAACGTAATACCGGCAATCCTCCCGGAGGGTTCACTTCCAATAAGTATGGCGGCGAACCCTCCGGGAGGATTGCCGGTATTACGTTTGCACTAAAGTTAACCATCGCGGACGGTCAACCGGTACCATTCGGTTTAAAACCGTGTCATAAAACTGATAAAACACTGTAAAATAAAGTAAAATTGTGTTTTCAGGGGGTCTTGTCGCTATACGTGGTTTCCAACCTTTTAATTTTTTTGTGAATATTTGTAACCGTAAGTAAGGCTTAGATTTAAAAAACAACGCATATACTTACTAATAAATCTAGTTAAAATATACATCCGATTTTAGTTTCACGATATGCTGTATTCTCTAAGAAAAACCTAGATTAAGAATGAGCCCGCCGACCGAGCTCCTAGCATGCCATATGCGACTAGGTGAACCCTCCAGGGAGGCTGTACCGGCACTGAACGTGTTAAATCCAATTTACAAGGGGGCGAGCCTATTGCCATAACCCGATCACAAATATTCAGAGACCGGGCTGCATCTGAGATATTCCTGATACCCAATACCAAATTTGCTTGACCTGAAAATCGAAACCCAGGACGCTCAGCATTCGTAGTTGCGACCACCAAGGCTGTCTGTTTAAACTCAGTATGAAACCACAACTAGGTCATGTCATGACAATTTTGTCTAACTGTTTAGAAAACAAAAAAAAACTACTTAACGTAGCCAGCGAAAGTCAAAGTCATAGACAATTAGAGAAAGCAAACGATTGTCGTCCGCCATTACGCTCTGACCAATTACGGGTCAGAGTTAGTTTGTGAAGCCAATCACGTGCGTCGAAAGTGTACAGCGCCAAAATTGGCGGCCGCTGATTGGGTGGCGCGTTGCAAATTCGAATTTCTATTCTTTTTTTGAAGTTTTAATTGTGGGAACGTTTTTGTGCATCCGTTATGGGAACGCACTCAATTGTTTATTGCTAGGTACCATTCTCGCCAAAAATGGCCGCTGTTTACCATGGGTCTTGCACTCTTTTATTTACATTCGCACCTAAAAGGCACCTCAATACATGGAGAGATCAATCTGATCTGATCAGACTAACCGCATGCTTGATAGTAGTAGCACAGGTAGTAGTACCTACGGGCTCTTTACGGAAGGGCTCGTCTGGTGACGTAGGTCATCATCACCATCATTGACAGTCTTTTCTCCACCCACTGCTGAGTATAGACCTCCTTGTGTGCCATGCTTCCCTGGTCTGTGCGAGTCTCATCCAGGTCTTCCCCGCTACCTTCTGTAGGTCGTCCACCCACCTGTCTATTGGTCAGCCAACGCTCCTTCCACCGTATCTATTTGAGCCGCCACGCAGCATTGTGCGTTCCGGTATGAAAGGTATCAATCAGAGTTTGTCAACCCGCCACCGTCAACGAGAAAAGAGATTATACGAACTGGGGGCCCACCACCACCTCTAAAGCAGTATTATTTTAATCTTACTTCAGTGGGAGAAAGAGATGGAGCTATACGTCCAGCACGCTTGTCGACGGAAGAATAGACAAAATGACAGATAAACAATCACAATCTGTCATCTAGTCTATTCTTCCGTCGACAAAACCCGTTTCTATTGTGGTCATGCTACGCGTGCTGTAGAGTTTCATCTCTTTCCCACACTAAAGTAATATGGTTGCGGTAGGTCCCTGAACATGATGTCCCGGTGACGGCGTGCGGTGGACACGCGTCCATAGTAAATGTTTTATCGCTAATTCGGCGCCGTCACCTCGTTCTCTTTGACGTGGCGGTGGACAGACGGCCTATGGTGTCAGTGTAATTATAAGCACATGAGACATTTCAGCTTTGTCTCTGGGATGGCGATACATCTGCGATGCCTCTGGTATTGATGACCATAGGCGGCAGTGACCGCTAACCATCAGATGGGCCAACCTATTATTTACCCTCAATTGCCAAGTATTGGACTGTGGCTCGGATAGCACGTTAAGCCGTTAGTCCCGGCTATCGTTCGTTATGGGAGTTAGATGCCCAAGTCTGACAACCAGCCTTACCAAGGGGTCTCGTGTTATCCAGTTACTGGGTTGTGGAAGTCAGATAGGCAGTCGCTCCATGTAAAATACTGGTGGTCTGCTGAATCTTGTTAGACTAGAAGCTGACCCCAAAATAGTTGGGAAAAGGCTAGGCAGATTGATTCTTTGCCTAGCATAGGTCTGTAATGAAAACAGTTAACAGTAAATCTATACAAATAAATAAAATTGTAGTGTCTGTTTGTTATGTCAAAATAACAGATTTTTACTAAATTCATAATTATGAAATTACGGTACCCTGTCTGTTTGTTCCGGCTCATCTCCGAAACGGGTGGACCGATTTTGACGGGACTTTCACTGGCAGATAGCTGATGTTATAAGGAGTAACTAAGAATATTTTACTTTTATTTTATTTTAGAAAAAGATTTAACAATCACGCGGGCGAAGCCACGGGCATCAGCTAGTGTACCATAAAGTAACAAGAACGGATATCGACCAGTGAAACTTGTACGTGTCATAGACTTACTAATATATGGTACGTGTATAGACTATCAAGCTTCTATACCACTATGATTGACACTTTGATGTCTCTATGAATGAAAGTGTATAATAATCTATGGTAAAGGTATAATCTATCGTCACATTATCGTTTAGATTTCGAAATTGTAAATATGCTGTTTGCTAGATAATTTCTGATCGAATGTGTCACGAGAATTGTCGGCAATAAAATGACCATATATGTATAGTTCGTGACGATAGAAGAGAATAATTATGTGTAAAAAAAAACCTGATCAAACCAAAATTCCAGGAATGATACATTGGCGGATACAGGGAGGGATCCATGGCCCCCCCAAAAGACCGAGGAATTCCATAATTTCGACTCAATTTTTCGATTCAATTCAAGTGCACTTTTACACAGCATACTCAAATGTATATTCTTTACAACAGGTGAATTTATACTTCTCAGTTGATATACAAAGCTATAACAAGCATGCACATAGGTACTTAAGATCACGAGCAAAGCAACCTACCTCGTAACCACCACGTCCACTTGGGACACCTTGAATTGAACATAAATCCTTTAGAATGCAAATTTTTACACTGAGTTTCCAAAAAGCTGAACACGTAATTTTATAAAAAATTCAGTCTACTAAAAACTAAATTTTTTGTTTACATGTGATTTTAACCCTAGCTTCGAACCTTGTCAAAATGCCCCCCCCCCCCCCCCTCAAATTTAATCCTGGATCCGCCCCTGGAATGATAACCCACTTGCATTGGGGTCTTTTTCTTTTCGAGTCGATGGCAAAAGTAAAAATATTTTATTATATTAGATGAGTTGGGCACAGTAGATGAACACGCCGATAAAACGCGGATGATGCCTGGGTAAAAAAAAAAAAACTAATAAGTCCGCCAGACAGATAATAAAAAAATATTAGACACGTATTTTTTGCTTTATCTTATTAATAAAAAAATATTTAGAAAAAACGCATTTTATGTTGGGGAGTGGAGGTCGCTACGTCACAAGTAAGTATAAAATCCACATACTTCTGACTACATGGCACAATTTAACTCAATGTATCGCCGTAGTCTTTAGATTACGTAAAAAAAGAAAAAATACGTGTCCAATATTTTTTTATAATCTCCAAGACGGACAAAAAATTAAAAAATTGACATCATTCCTATTGCACCATCAGTAGTGTTTTTTTTATCCTCAGAAGTGCAGATGAATAGACACTTTAGACACTCCAACATATGAGACAAGTTTTGGTCAGGAGCATCGCATTCCCACTGGATGTCATGTCAGATGAGTCAATAATCCCCCATTTCATTACATTGTGCTTGTAGCGACGTACTTGGGTCCGTAGTCGATTGATTGCTTTCCATGAAGACCACTGCAGGTCACTTCCGGGTCGCAGGTGCTCCTGGGGCTGCACGAAGTTGGGTGGTGGCGGGTGTTTTATTGAATCAACTAAAGAGATAAAATCAACCGCGATCAACAAGAATCCTTCTTTGAACCGTTTTGATTAATAAATGACATCAATTGAAAATTCTCAATTTGGTGTTTACTAAAAAGTTTAAGAAATTTATACGATTTGTTAGACTAGGAGCGGTGGCCGCCATATAACAGTCGCAGTGACAGCTGTCATGAAAGTGACGGCCACGGGGTTTGACTTTCCGGTGTCAAAAAACGCTCTCTAGGAAAACTCATCAACTTACTTCCACAAAACGTTTCGGTGACGTCAATCGCCGGTAAATTGCGGCCACTATGTGGCGTCCACCGCTCTTTTAGGAAACCGTAGCTTTAAGTAGGTCCCTAAATAACTTTGTGCTTTCGGGTTTGTATTTTTATTTATTTTCTTTAATGATAGTGTGGCGGCATCTACATCGCTACATGCGAACTACGCATCAAAGACCTGCTGACGTCACACAACATCCTGACGTCACACAAATCCTGCATCGCGCAATTAGAGTTTACCGCGCGATGGACATATTATATACAAGCTCCCGACTTCAACCTCTGGGCAGTTGCCCGCCAGACACCATACCCGTCTGAGAGGATGAGTGAACTTTACACCCTGTTCCTCATACCTTTAAAGTAGGATCTTCCCCATAAAGACTTCTAGTCCTAATATTTTCTACCCGCCTTTAATAACCAACATTCATTTGATTAATTATGTTCTCAATAGATAAAATTTACGAGGTAATTCTTAACAGACAGTTATTAATACTTCGTCTTGCGTTTCTAAAACCTTGACCTATGCTACCAAATACCGATAACTATCCGTTATCACTTCTACCGAGAGGTCATAATGATATCGATACAGATATCGATGTGCATTATCAAATATACTTATTTCCAGATTTTTAACCGACTTCTAATAGTTTAACATTATTGATTATTATTGGGACATTCCTAAAATATATAACATCACAGCATCACGCCTAGGGGCTACCCCTAACCACGTTATCCGCGGACAATCCAAACTCCGTATCACTAACGGACATACTCACATGATGGGTCCTGACATGACATACGATTTGACAGTTGTCCCTACTCCCGATAAAGATTTCCCCGTTCGAAAAATTGAATTTGTAAATTGTTTTGATGGATCAACTACTTTCGGACGGGCTCGTATTTTTATTGACGGGCTTAGAGAGTAGACCCCTGGGGCGGAGTACACCCACATTTCACCATGTTTAAGTTCCATTTAATAGGGGGCGAGCCTATTGCTATAAACCGGGATTAAATCGAAACTCCGGGCTGTTACTGAGAAATGCCTGATGTCAAAAAGAAATAGCATTTAGTAACAGTAGACTGATTTTATCGATCGATAATGCGCCAATCCAGCAGGGGTGCCAAAAACGTTGTAAAAAAGAAAGAAATAGAAAGATTATATGTGCTGCGCGTCTCATTTATTGCAAAGTTGCGGTGTGCTGTGTGGTGCACTTGTCTGCTACGCTTGAATTTGTCACGGGCCCCTGAAATGAGCGCTCGGGGCACGGACCCCGGTTTGCCCCTCCCTAGATCCGGGGCTGCGCCATTACCCCGCCGTTTCCCAACCAATTAATATACAAAACAACTTATGTCAATGATAAGCCGTTTCGTACATAATATTATTGTTTTTCTCCTACTTCCCGTTTCTGATAAAGCGGGAAGCGGTATTTTCAAGCCGATGTTGTATTTTTGTTTTTCAAAAAGCTGGGAATCCTTATCTTTATTTTGAACCCTGGTGGAGATAGAAGATGATAATATATTATTATTTTATTACGTAAGATTCCGTTTCGTGGAATCTCTGAAAACTACACAATTTAGAAATGTGACTATTTATTACTGAAACAAGTTAAAAATGAATGAGTAAATAAATGCTCTACTTAATTCACTCTATCGCTTTTATAAATTAAGTAGCTGCGCCCCGCGGTTTCACCCGCATAAGTATCGATCCCGTAGGAAAATCGGGATAAAAAGTATCCTATGTCCTAACCCAGGTCATAGTCTACCAATGGGCCAAATTTCATCCAAATCCGTTCAGGTCTTTTAGCATGAAAGTGAAATACACAAACAAAGTCACTTTCGCATTTATAATATTACTAGCTATCGCCCGCGGCTTCACCCGCGTGGAGGTCGGAAATTATCCCCCGAGAACGTACTAACGGGATAAAAACTATCCTTTATGTTAGTCCAGGTTATAAACTATCTGTGTACCAAATTTCATCCAAATTCGTTCAGCCGTTTTTGCGTGATTGAGTAACAAACATCCAAACTTTCACATTTATAATATTAAGTAGGATAGGTAGGATTAGTAGGATGTAGTTAGGATTTCACTTTAATTACTTATTTTTAAATTAGATACAGTTGGTACATACGTATGCAACTTTATGGCACTGCTTAAATTTTACCACAATTTCTTTATGAGTACTCGTAAAATGCACGACCTAAACCTGTGCCTAAACTGTCGAAAATGCGATCACCACACTTACTGTGTAACACGAAACCCCTCGGCAAGACTGATTGTCAGACTTTCGGGCTTCAGACGACCCGTAACGACTGTCAAAGATCCACGAATGACAGCCGGGACCAACGGCTTAACGTGCTTGCAGAGGCACGGAGGGGTCTCGGTATGTTATGAAAGGTCACCCATCCACGGACTGACCTCGTTAACCGTTTCTTGCAGCTGTTATTATTTAACCACGAACCGCTCCACAATGCAGTCATAGCTAGGTGAAAATCATGTATATAAAAGAATGCACATTAGTATCAAGATAAGCTTATTTACCAAGAATTTCCGAATTACGCCCCCCTTCTACCTATCATTAACAAAAATACCAGGAAAGTACGCCCCTCCAATGTTTTGCGCGGATTTACCCGAAAACGTGGATGACACAGCGTGGTACAAATGCACAATACAACACAGAGATTACTAGTGACGTTGTGGATGAGCTTATGCGATATAGAACCAAGAATATAAATATATATTTTTTTTGTATTCTAACTGAACAGACCGCTGTGCTGTTGGGGAGTTTGTTGCGCCACTTCTTCTTCCCAACTAAAGTATTAGGCAGTGGTGAAGGGCGGGCGTTTTGGCGTCTGTCTTATGTAATTTTGACGTTCAAAAAGTGCTGATTCTCAGCCTAGTTTGAATAAATGAATTTTGATTTTGTTTTTTTCGTCATGGTCTATGGGCTTAATAAAAATGTTAAAAAAATTGACACTCCTAATTATGTTTCTTTGAATTTGGAATAAAAAAATTGTACAACCCAGAGTGTAGTACCTATTTATTTTATGAAATACCTTGTTTACAGAATATTGATGACCAGACAGGACAAAAAACGTTACAAGTCATAACTTTTTCCTGAATGTTATTAAAGTATTTTGGAATTCTGATTCAAGGTTTTAATGGAAGAAAGTAACTGGTTTTAAAACTTGCTCATACTAATATCGTAGTTAAAACAGGAAAACACAATTGAGAACGCTGTTTAGGTATTTATTGTACCTATTTGTATATCGTAATTCGTGTTTGAGTATTTATCATTATTTTGTAAACATGACCGATATTCAATCCAGAAAGATCGATCAAAGTTACCAACACTGTTTTTTAGGGTTCCATACCTCAAAAGGAGAAAACGGAACCCTTTAGGATCACTCATGTGTCTGGCTGGCTGAATGTCCATTTGTCTCAGCCAATTTGCTCCGAATCTACAGGAACAATTTAGTATTTTTTTCTGTTTACTTATTTTTACCTTGTTTATAGCCACAGTTTATAGCTTACAGGAAAACTGTAGGTATGCAACTATCGAATTAGGATACATAGTACACAATAACCAGCATAATTAATTTTAATCTAATAAAATTATTTTACCTTACCTAGTAAAATCTTGTTAAAATGTCAACAAGTTTTCCGCTACAGATTATGATTATAGCCAATACATACATAGTTTGACGTCAACAGAATTGAAGTATTGTTTGCGAGGTTAAATAAAAACATTAACAGATGTAACAAGTACGGTTATATTTAGACTCAACAATTAGTTAAAATCTGTATCAAAATATAATCCAAATGAATAAACACTAATATTGTAAATACCTACGCGTCAGCTGGTAAAAATGGAAGTCATAAAAAGTTGCGTATATTTTAAATTTTCGCTTTCATTTGTTTTTGTATGTGCATATTTTATAAATACTGAGGTTACTGGAGCTTTGAAAGTAAGACTAACATTTCCTCTCAGTAGAAATAATTTAAGTAGGTAATCTTTTAATTAATAATAAAATGGCTGAAACGACGTATCTACGACCTTTTGATAGACTCTCATGAGGACCTTTCTAGCTGTATAGACATTACTATCACCTAGAACTCATCAACAAACGGACAGGATGGATAATAATCTAAAGAGGATGGTAGTTCTAGTCGGTGGGAGGAAACTGAATATTACGAAGATAATGAAACTATGGAAGTGGAGACACTGAACCAAAAGGTGATGAGATAAAGAAAGCTTTAGAATGCAGGTTGGAAAGAGCTGATGAACGAAAACGATACATTAGGTCGATACATTATATGAGAATGAATCTAGGTAGCTACAGTAGGAAGAGAGATAGACCAAAGAAAAGAAGAAAAGATTGTGTGAAAGATGATTTGGCTGGAAAGATAGTGAATTCTGAGATGTATAGAAGAAAACCGACAGAAGAATGATACTGATTATAATAACTTTAGACAACCGTACTGAGAACGTCAGGATCTTAGCACGTTCTGCCGTTTCTGCTTACCAACTATAGGAAAAAAACGTAAGATTATGCATGTAATGTGGTTATGCATTCTAAAGGTACATTTCTGAGTACTGCAATCGAGGTATCGACGAGCGATATCACCGATTTGTTTTGTTTTGTTCAACACAGAGCTGCAGTGTCGCGCGCCAGTATGTTCTAACTATCGCTGTACTTACTAGTATTGAGTGCGGGAAAACCCGCTATTGCACTTTTAAAACTAGTAAAGGCTTATTTGGATCCATATTTTGTATTTTCTGACCATTATTGGGGGTATCTTTAAGAATTGATTGTGTAAAGTCAAAAGAGTTTAATTTGCTGGGAAGTATGGCACAAAAGGACGCTTATACTCAGCAGTGGGAAGAACAAGGCCCCCAATAATGATAATGACGACGAGACAGTTTTAGATCTTCACCCAAAATTATGATGGTGAAGAACGCAAAAGTGATGGTAGGTTTTTGTACTCTTTAGAGACCATTCCCAATAGCACCCCCAAACAATCTAGAAGGGGAACAATTTGATTTGAAATACTACTGTGGATAATACCATTTTGATGCAAGAACTATCCATTCATTACGTCTGATTGGCTATAACGCGACTGCCTATCGTTTTCTACCTCACAACACGTTCAGAATACTAACAACCAGCTGCTTAACTCGCCTCACTGTTTTCCTAATGTCATATCAATCCGGAAATACGCATTATACGTCTGTGTGCGTTTCTTATTACGTAGACAAGTCACTTAGGCATACGCCCAACATGTTTGGTTAGCTTATTAAGCAATACTTTAAGTGGGCCAACGTAGTGGGTAGACAACTATTGTTTAAAGAAATAAAAACTGATCTGTACTTGATTTTACTGGTGGTACTGATTTGTACGGGATTTAAACAGGAAGTAGGGCAGTTGAGCAGCGTATGAGACACGAGTATTCTCTGAAGACTTGCAAGCATAAAGTAACTCAAACTCAAAGCATTTATTGTCAATTAAACCATTCACAGGCACTTTTGAATTGCCAATGAGTCGGTCAGTCAACAAATTGAAGCTAGTTGCCCATATCAAACCGTAGTAGGTTCCCATGGAGAAGAACGGACGAACATAATTATGTACAATGGTCAAAGATGTCTTAGGTCTTATTGTCTAATAATTAATATGTCGTGACACAATAATCAGTTTCATCAATTGTAAACAAAGAAACGCAACAGACATTATCAAAGAAGTACTAAAATAATAAATATTTGATAATTGAGATGCTGTGGCATGCGTCAGGTTTGCATAAACCAATCCAATTATCAGTGCCACAACATCGTCCAGCGACCATCACACGTTATCTGTGTATGAGCGTCCATTCCATCATTATATTAACATCAATAAAATAATCGTAGAATAGAAACGTTCAGTGCATCGCCGAACGCCGCGGAGACGGGTCGTGCGCGCAAAAACTGTTACGTTATTTACCTCAACAAAAAGTAATTTCGCGTTTTAATAAGTGTTTATAATAAAATGGCAGAAGGCGACGTGCCTTTGGTTGCAAGTTTTGGCGGCAGTGAAATTGAATTTGGTGTGAACGGATCTAAAATGACGAAGGCTAATTCGAGGTTTGTTTTTTTTTTTGTCTAGGTATTTTGTTTTCGGTCTGAACTGTCATTGTTTTTTAATTGACTAGAAAATTAATAGTGTCTGGGATATTTCCAATAATTTTTTATTCCAATAATATAGATACAATAATTATTAAGTAAAAACACAACGCAAGCAAAAACCTTGAATCGTAATCATAAGTTGACTTAGCAAAAGTTTATGCTCACTTTGTGTTCAATGCTAAATCTTTGTTTTTCTCAACAACCTTTTTATACGATTCTCGACGTTAAAAGCATAGTATAACTAAGATATCTATATTTACATAGATTCTCTTGGCAAGTTTTGTAAATATACGAACATTGGACGTGCACAATCATTTTAAGATGAAAGAACAATGTAGTCATATCAAAACAAAGAGCGCATAATAAAAACGGATAGCGGCAATATATAAACACAATACATAGGTACAGAGTCACAGACGAGGCATTTTATTTTTAACTAGCTGATCCGACAGACGTTGTCCACCCAAAATATGAATAATTCATACAAAAATCCCTTAGAAGAAGGGACGTTCAGCTTTTCCCGAATTTGAAAGTTTTCCAGGGAGCCTTTCCAATTTTGTCCGAATTATGTTTTTATGGACATATCCATAAAAAATAATGTAAAAATATTTTAAAACAAAAAATAGCCAAATCTGTCCAGCCGTTCTCAATTACCAACGAACAAAATAAAGAAGAAATGTTGTACCTACGTCACAATAATTCTGGTTTGATTAGCGTTTTCTTTTTTGCATAATGCCATCCTACCTCCTTCATATCAAGTTTATAGACAAATTTTTTGATTCGAATTTCGAAATTCAGATTCAAAACAAAAAAGATGGCCTCTAATTGCAATGTGATTATTTTATATTGATGATAAGACCTCTATTAACTAAACTTAAATGGTAAGTTTATTAAAATGTGAAAACAATATTGGACTTTTAATATCTGATATCAGCTGATCGCGAATGACGGGAAACTGCTATCAACGACAAAAGTATGCTATATTGAAGTAGTGCAATGTTTAAACATATGTTTTATGTGTACATAAGGTAACATAATGTAGGTAGGTACCTAGTAACCTACATATTAAAGAAATCGCTAATATTAAAAAAAAACAGTCATGGGAACTGCCGGCAGAAGTGAAAACTTAAAACTATGTAATAACAGTGCTACAGATATACTGTTAACATAAGCATGTCGGTCGGTGACGGAAACCCATAAGATTTTACTCTAACAAAAATCGCTCAACGCGCCTAAAGTTTTCACTTCAAAAAAACAATGATTGAAAATGCGACATTCTAAGTGCGAATTTCCACAATGAAACTGAAAGCGTTTAGCACATCTGAACCGCGTTCAAGAGCTGTCAGTGTCAGAATCAGTATGGATTAATGACACTGACAGCTCTTGAACGCGGTTTAGAAATGCCTGATCGCGTTCAGTTTATTTTTTTTCGAATCAGGACAATTTATGAGACTATCTGAAACTGTTGTGATAAAAATATTAGCCAGTCTAAAAGGTGGTTGCGGGGGTGACTGTCCAGTGCGCCGGACCTAGGATAAAAGTATCGCCTCGCCTCTCATAGATTCTATGCTTTTTTACCCGACTACGGCGAAGCAAAAAGGAGGATTATGATTTTGTATGTATGTTCATCTCTGCCCTCCTATCTTCTAAACTACTTATCATAATTTGACAAATGAGGTATTATTGGAAGCGTCTTAATCGTCTGCTGGTTATAGGCTAGGCATATCGCCCCGGCTATCCTCTGAATATCAGTATATGAATATGTATTAAATACATTAAAATATTATACTTATTACGTGTAAGTTGTTTATTTAATAGATGATAAATATTGGATAATTTTTAGGTATACATAACAATTTCAGATGAGAATATTTTTAACCGACTTCCAAAAAGGAGGAGGTTCTATGTTCGTAGCGTACATAGGTATGTTTTTATAAAAAAAAAAACTGTATGTTCACCGATTCTTTTTTTGTATGAAAGGGTATGCTCTCAAGTTGGTCCCATATAAATTTTATTAACTTTGCTTGGATAGTATTTGAGTTAGCTTCAATACAATACGTATTCTTATATGTGGATGATATGATGATAACTTCCTGCCACTGTTATTTACATAGCAGGTAGTGGTATTCGAATTTGTGTAGGGTAGGTACCACAAGGTACCGGGTAAGGGTAGGTACAGTAAAAAGTGAAAAATATTTTTTTCTCCCAAAAAAAAAAGCAAAACTAAAGACACCAACTTCCGAAATTAAAGTAATTTTTCACTTTGTAGTGTTGTTTTTTTTGAAGTCGGTTATATTTTTTTTTTTGTAAGAAGTTTTTCTTGTTTATACTTTTTAGATTTGTACTTTGTACGATTACTTACTTTTTAACCATGAATGGAGTAAAACGTGTTGCGCCAACCCCACGTTACATGAGACAAGACAAGCGGCGGAAAATGATGATGATGATGACGATTGGGCTCATCATATATCACAAAAAGTAGTCCGCAATTTACTTAAACTGAGCGGAAGTACTACACAGTCAGTTCATTGATAAAAAAAAACAATAAATAATTATTGTGACTGCCTGATAAAGCAAGTCAACAAACCCTCTTCCAGTCTATTTTTATAATGTTGCAAATATAAATGATAACTTCTCTTTTCTAAATATACAATTATAAAATTGAAGTGTCTGTTTGTAATGTCAAAATAACAACGTTTTACTAAATTTTTCACAACACATTTTTTTTGTGTCTGGCTCTGTTTGTTCCGGCTTATCTCCGAAACGGCTGGACCGATTTTGAGTTTTATTTTAGAAAAAGAATTTGACCCACGCGGGCAAGGCTGGTTAAAAATGAATGTGAGTAGAGGCAAAAAATATGAAAAAATAAAGAAAGTTAAAAACTAAAATCCAACTGACAAAAATACTTAACTATGGTATAAACAAGTCATCGTAACAAAATCCCTTCCTTTTTGGCTTTGTCATAGTCGGGTAAAAATTTGGGTATTTACCCGGATTTTCACCTATGAAGTTTATGCCGTGCAACACCTGATATTTGACTGACCAATACTGGAAAACATCCCTAACATATTTAGGAGAAGGTTATTTTAATAGTTGCAACCTTTTACAGCACGATCTGTTTTAAAAGCATTTTTCCTTACACTATCCTTGCAACTCATCTAAGTATTTAAAGAAGCACGTTTCCCGTTCATTTCAAAATAGAACTAGTTATAGGGTTATGCCCGGGCATTTAGGGCATGTTGGGCAAATATTCTACGTGCCCAAATTACCCTAAATGGATAATATACCCAAGGATGATAACAAAGTTCGAATTTCGAAGTTATGTTTGAAGACTTTTAGCTATACTGACAGCTGTCAAACTTACGATCCCATGATTCGAACGATCCATCAACTGAATTGAAAAATAGCTCTTGGTCCCAAGTAGGTCATCATGGTTGTTGTCCCATTGACTACGGCCCATAGGCTACGGTTGACGGTGGCCCGGAATTAAATGATTACAACTAACCTACCTATTTTGTTCCTCGAATCAAATGGGAAGTTTCATGTTTATCATTTAATTCCTAGAATTTATAATACTGTGTAATGTAATAAAGATAAAAATTTTGTTTGTTTTTTATAATAAATGATACTTTTAGTTGTGTGTTTTTAGCGTGTAATGTTATGTAAATTATTTACTACTGGGTTTTCTAGTTAATTTTATAAATAGGGTATTAATATTTTTAAACAAACCAAAAACAAGTACATTTTTTATTCAATATCACGTCAAAAAATTACGAGCTTAAGTGACACACATCTTTACTCCAAGTTTTAAAACTAAAAGGGGGGCAATATTTTCGGTTATTTAACGGTATAGTTTTGTGAGAAACTGCGCAACACATAATTCTTGAGTTTTGATACTATACCGGTCGGACATTAAAAGATTTACATATTAATTACCCAGTAAGGTCGCGGTCGTTTGACGCAACCATATGTTATTTGGAAATACCTCTTTGATTTTTTATGTTTTTTTTCTTCTTATTTTTCGTTTTTTTAAGTATTTCATAAAAGTATCCTTAAGTTTGTCTAGTCATCTAGTGGCTGCAAAATAGTTTCAGATTGTTATCAATCTGACACTATCCTGCAGCCAGAAGATTGCCTTTTCTTTTATTTATTATAAGCTTATTTTTTAACGAAATTTTTGTGCAGCGTCACAATATTTACTGTGTGAGTTGTTAAGGCTTTTTATTCTTTTGCATTTGATGATTTGACAAATGGGGATCATTATTAATTGTCTTATTTTTTTAATTATTCTTCTTCGATCTGTGGCTACGGAAGAAGAACTTTGCTTTGTCGACGGACATTGCATAACTATTATTATTATTTATGCCCGTTCAGGCTCGTGTTTTACCACTATTATATATATATATAAGCTAGCTAATTTGTCCTCTTACTCAAAAAACACACGCATGGCCATATGAATGTAATTTTAATCGTTCTATTGTAACAAGTGACACGAAAATTAATTCATTTGTGTATGTGGTCTAGATTCCGTGCGTTGTCTGTGGTTTTGTTTCCCGCCTAATGTGATAGTGATAAAAAAATGTTTAGGCACAGATGTTCCGCCGTGTCTGGACTATGCGTTCCAAGTATGAGGTGAGAAATACAATTTTATTGGCAAAAGTATTTGTTTCTTTTCTTTTTTTAAATATTATTGCGCATTTTTGATACTTATATTTTTCTGTGGCCATAATATTTGGCAAATCTTACCTTAGCCATTTAGGTAAAGTTATAAAGTTTATTTTTCATGCTTTGAATTGTGCCCATCATGGACCAATGTCCAAATGGAATGGAATTAAACGATCTTAAGATTGTTTATTAGATGTTCGCAATAATATTACGCAATATTGTGTTTTTTAAAACAATATTTATAATTATTACGTAATCACAATATGAATTTAGCAAGTTGTTGAACTCGATTTTAAAAGTGGTTCTACAACTGTATGATTCATTTAGAAAGGCCAAATTTTAATACAGAGGTCTATTTTTATCTGTTTTGATGTAGAAGTAAACGAATATAAGTACCTACTTTATCTTAATTGTAAAAAATACAAACACATTATGTAGTACTTAGGTATCCATTTATACAATATTAAACAAACAATCTTGATAAGTGTATTAAGAGAGAAAAAAAATTGACCTCCAACTAAATATTTTGATTTTTTTGCTTTATTTTTAAAGACTGGAAAAGTCACAAGCCAGATGGTGCTTGCTTGGATTATCATTCCCATAACGTGTGTTCATTAAGTAACTTATAAAGTAAGTAAGTACTTGTTTACAAGGAAAACTGCCCAATATGTTGAGGCTTCATTTATCAGTAAATAATCTTACCAATATGTAAACGTTTGGTAACAAAATGCCTAAGTCAGGACTTAGGCATTTTGTTACCGTGTTTGTAATGAATAGACCGGCTGGAGCAGGCTCCAGCCGGTCTATTCATTTAATAATAAATAATAGGTACACCGTGTAAACTTAGGTGATGTGAGCTGTCAATAGTGTCAATCCGTGGAATGACATCTCACTTCAAGGTCTCTTCACCTAAGTGTTCACCGTGAGATTATAACAGAATAGATCGGGTGTATCGCTTACATAATAATGTGACAGTCTCTTTTTAAACCTCGATGTGTCATTAATGCCCGGGCACAGATAATAATTATAATTATTATAAAGTCAGAGATATTCAAATCACAACCGTAATTTTTTGACAGTTGTAAGAAATTACTTAAGGCGACGATAACCGACTTTTAATGATTTTATACTGAAGATCACGTCTAAACGAGACATCTTAATGATTTGGAAAAAAAAAATGTTAAATTAGAGCATTTTCTTAATAACTTATTAAAGGAATATTTTAGATTATGTTTATATTACATAGTGAAATAAATTTGTAAAGTTATGTCTAACGCGGATAAAAAACTCATAATCACGCATAATCTATCATGCGTATTTTTCTGAAACCTGCACCATTTTAAAGATATTTTTTTTAGTATACGTGTTTTATTAAAATACATTTTGTTTTATGTATAATACATGAATAATGGGTCTAATTTGGGACAACGCTCCTTGATGGGCGAGTCCTATTACTGGCTGGATGTACGACGCGTTGCGTGAGCTCAGTACAGAACTCGCAAGCTAACCACTCAAGGTCACTGGCATAGACTGCGTCTTAAATTATATCGCATCTGCCTAGCCTTTCCCAACTATGCTAGGTTCAGTAATTTATATTTCGGTAACCGGTACCTATTTATACTGGTTGTATTCAATTTAAAGTAACATATGAAAATAGTTGTAAACGAAAAAAAAAAAACCGTATTGATTATACCGGTTTCGGTCCCTGAGGCCGAACGTGGAAGCGAGCTTTAACCGGAATCCTCAACCACAGAGGAACTGGCTATCTTACCTCTAACTGCCGAAACACAACAATGCTGTTAACATTGTTGTTATGGCGACAGACTTAGACAAGATGGTGGTACCTAGACAGGCGGACTTAGAACAAGCCCTGCCACCAACCAAATTGAGCAGAAAAATATATTTTATTAATGTACAGTAGAGGTATTTAGTTTACGGAAACTTGCGTGTTAATACGATGTATTCGACACGAAGGTTATTTATTACGGAGCTGAATGGAATCAATCATTCAAGGATTCCGTATGCTTGTATGAAATTGTTAAACATTTGACAAATTGGTCATGGTTGTATTTCCGCTTGGATTAATGTCATATTTTATTTATGATTAAGAGTCTATATAACCTCATATTACTTAACATGATCCACCGTTATATCGAAAATACTGCAGCATTAAATTTGAAATAAATATGTGTTAAAGTTGAGGATTAATGTTTAGTTAATATGTTGGACGAAAACATGATTCGATAAAGTTTTCTCGATAGAAAAAAAAACCAAAGTACTTCAATAAAAAATACTTCTTTGATCATGAAACTTTGCATAATAACTGAACTAACTTTAAAGCAGATATCAAAGTAATTCTTTTTATTTTAATTATCATTATTTTCGCTATAAAAAGAAAGTACCTAAACTATTGGCGTTTTAGAGCCGGCAGCACCCCACTCAGTCTCGCTCTCACTCAGTCCGCGACCAGTATTAGGAGATTAAAAGTGAATTTGAGCTGAGGTAGTATGGGCTCTTAAGAGATTTTATTGTAACCTCGGCGTTCCCTGAATGATTCGATAGGAAACAGATAGTGTCTTGATTGTTTCATGGTAGCTCAAGTTCCTAATACCTATAATTTCTTGTACATTTTTGTGCCATCTTTTATGGTAACACTAGTAACAACATAAATTCGCTATCAAATTGTTACACTGATGTGCGGTTGACTGTACTTAAGAACGTTGTTTTTTTGTGTTATAGAATTTTAAGCATTTATTTAAAATTGTGTACATTTTGTAAGCAGATCCCAAATTCACAACATGATAATAATTTACAACAATGAACATATTCGCATTATATTTTCGATAATTGCACACGAAAACATTGAATTTGCAAGATTTTGAGGTTATTTTCGTACCGTACAAGGTTACTTTTAAGTGTTATATTTATGCGGGTCAAATGTTTTAGATTAATTGTAGGACAACACGGACATTCGCGTAAAATAAAGTAGAACTGGTAAAATTATAGATCCTCCAAGCACGAACTTAAGTTCATGGGGCAATTTGGGCAGGCCGCCCCACATACTGTCTGGCTAAACCAAGCACTAGCATAGCATGCATAGCATGACGTAGCATGCTCGCACAGGGCATTTTGTAGGTCCTTCAATCGGTCAGATTATTTCGCGCCGAGTTATATCACCGATTTTGTGGGACGTGTGCGATACATTTTGATCTCTACGGTTTCATTTACCTCTTACAAAAATCGGCCATCGATTGTATGCCGTCTCCGAACGTTCTTAATGTAGTTTTTCCGAGTCAGAAAAACCCACAAGATCATTTCGACCTCAACTCAGCTGTTCAATGTTCATATTATGATAAATGACATAAGTGCTAATAAAACGAACACATCAAACGCAGTGATGTCACATTTAGAACTTGTTTTATAAGTGGTTACTTCAAGCTGTAGGTAGGTACTTGGGGTCATGTGCAAACGTCATCAAGTTAAAGTTCAAGATCATAAAATAAACACAGTTGAAATGACATTGAACAGAATCGATCGCCAAAAAAAAAAGTATTTTCTTTAATGGCCAATCTGCAATTACATCGTAACAGACAGACCAGCAGAGATAGATACCGATAAATTATGTTAAAAACAAAACACAGATTATAGGAAATAAACATTTTGTTTGACATTGTTAATAGCTATTCTGTGGAACTTCCCAAATGAGTCAGAATGCACGTCAACAAGATCGCTGTAGCTCTTGTAACAGTTTACAAAGTCGACATCATGCCTAAATCTCCCGAAGTGTCAGGGGTACAAGTACTTTGGTACCCCGAGAAGGGGGCGAGCCGGGCACAGAAGAAATTCCTGATGCGCAAACCCTGTAACACTTTGCACCCTAATTACGTAACACGATTAATCACAATTTGAATCATTTTGAAGGATATTGCTAATCCATTGCTTCTTAAGTTCGAAAAGTTTGTCTGCTCAACAACGTAAATTTATAACGCAATGAATGTTGTTGAATTGTCAAAATGCAACAGATTGTGATTGATTGTGTGTTACGCAATTGTGGTGCTGGGATTTAAACTGGAACCTGAAAATCGCTTGCAGTCATAAATATATTTATTTATCCAAAAATCGTAAAAGGATAAATGGCAGGCCTATTTAAAATGAACAATGAATGAATGATTTATACAACGAATGAATGAAGTTGATATTTTGACATTCCTGTTGACATTGTATGGTTGTTGTCTTGTTGTCAATTAATGTGTGAGTCTATCTGGCAGGCCCCAACGAGATTTATCAACAGGTGATAGGTTTACATAAGGACATTATTTTGTACCTATAGAAAATAAATAAGATATATTTTGTACCTCGAGAATTTTTGATTAAATGACGTTTCTATGAAGTGTCTTGCTAGCGGGCCCCTTATGACTATTTTTATTGTTATTATACTTTCAGATCGCCCAGTAGTGCTCGGAGTTAGAAACTATTATGTACCTTACAAATCCAAAATTTCGACTTTCTGTGAGCTATACTTTAGAAGATATTCGTTACTTAGACAAACGTCCAGCCAGCGGGCCCCTTTTTTAAATACTACTTTTTTATATCATACAATAGCATTAGGAGCTTGATACTATTATGTACCTTACAAATCCAAAATTTCGACTTCCTGTGAGCTATACTTTAGAAGATATTCGTTATCTAAATAAGTATTCAAACAACAGACCTAGTTAAATTTGCGTTTGCCAAATACAATTATGCCTTTGCTCGTTATGCCCATTGCATTACTAAATAACAAGTACATAATAGTATCAAGCTCCTAATGCTATTGTATTATATAAAAGAGTAGTATTTAAAAAAGGGGCCCGCTGGCTGGACGTTTGTCTAAGTAACGAATATCGTCTAAAATATAGCTCACAGAAAGTCGAAATTTTGGATTTGTAAGGTACATAATAGTTTCTAACTCCGAGCACTACTGGGCGATCTGAAAGTATAATAACAATAAAAATAATCATAAGGGGCCCGCTAGCAATACACTTCATAGAAACGTCATTTAATCAAAAACTCTCGAGGTACAAAATATATCTTATTTATTTTCTATAGGTACAAAATAATGGCCTTATGTAAACCTATCACCTGTTGATAAATCTCGTTGGGGCCTGCCAGATAGACTCACACTCAATTAATTTAGTTCACCAATCAACTCAACTACAACAAAAACTTGGTCATACTTTCAGAAACCACTGGCTAGACAATTAATTTTATAATTAAAGATGGTTATCAAAATAAAATTAAAGAAAAACATCTCTACCTCAAATCCGGTAATTTTTCATAAACATACTAAAATTAACTTACCAAATGAGTAAGGTCATCTGTAAAGCGAAAGTACTTACATCCTATAATGACGTCACCCAATGTCGAGTATCTAAACTTAAAGTATACAAACTCATTGTAAGCATTTAACATTTTAAATGTACACCTTATGACATGAGAGCCAGAGTTTAAAGTTCATTGAAGATTATACCAGAATTGGACGAAAGGATATTGTTGACATAAGCTTGATTAAGTTGACTTTGTGTTGGTAGATACTTAGTACAAGTATTAAGGCACACTAAGCGACTTTTAATGATTTTAAACAGAAGATCACGTTATTTTATTTAGGGAAAATTGGGCATATTGTATGCCCAATGTTCCCTAATATTGAAGTAACACCGTGGTGTAGGGTGCGTTAGTACATAAATGATAATTATGCGTCAGAGTGCGTCGTTTGTCGCTAAATGCATCCTGAGTTCAAATACAAATAGGTTGACGCTAAATGGGAGTGTGGAGTTTCGCAAACCAGATAGTTTTGAGCTAATGTTTTTTTTTTTATTGCTAGGATGTAGGTTGCCCTGCAATAGAGATGATGCCTGGGTAAAAAAAAAAGAAATTCTAATTAGTCCGTCAGTAAGATAATAAAAAATATTATACACGTATTTTTTGCTTTATCATATTTAATAACAAAATACTTCGATAAAACGCATCTAAGTATAAAATCTACATACTCGTGACGTCATGGCACATTTTCACTCAATGTATCGAAGTAACCTTTAGATTAAATAAAAAAATCGTGTCCAATATTTTTTTATAATCTCCACCACGAACTAAAAAAAATTTTTTGTCGTCATCCCGATTAGTGTTGGGACATTTTTTTTATTGACTTTGTTGCATTGAGAACATTTACAGATATTTAATTTTGAAGAAATTATTACATAATACCTACCAATAGTTAATGTCTCCATCATTAATTTTAAAAAATGTGGTTAAGTAGGTACCTAAATGATTTTTAATGATGAAGTAATTGGAAATAACTATTGACATCTAGGTACTATCGAAGACTTCTTATCTAAGCAGTTTAAAAACAAAATCCCATGAACACGATGACCACATCTGTTACCGCCCCGGTTCCATAGCCGGCGAGCGCTGCAAGCAGAAATAGTCCTTACGGTGTATAGATATAAAGTTCTTCGATGGTACCTAGCTAAGCATTTAGTCTCCTGTTATTTAGGTATTTATCATTAACCACCCGAATAAACAAAATATTTTGTAGTAAATAATAAGTCTGAAATCGCCAACCCGTCTTGAGCAAGCGTGGTGATCAATGCTTGTGCCTTCTGTGTATGAGAAGAGGCCTTTGTCCTGCACTGAGACAGTAACAGGCTGGTATCAATATACCGCATTTTTTTACCGTCTCGAAAAATATAGGGTATAATAGGCGAACGGAGTAGAAGCCTATAGCACAGTTTTTTTTTTTTTTTTTTAAACAATAAAAATTATCGAAATTCAAATCATACGCAGGGTTACTAAATGCGTGGAATATATCAACGAATTCGTAGCTTTCCTTAGCGGCCGATAGGTAGCGCCGCACTTACCGTCGTCGGCCTCTTTGATATCCTTTCGCAGGCGAACAAGCCACTCGCGCATCCCCGCCCGCCCGCGTAGTCAATGCTACTAAGCAAATATTCCCGATAATGGCTTCTGTTCCACTTACACAACACACCATATTATTCTCGACACGGTAAAAAATGTCAGCACAGGAATTTTATCAGAATTAGGCCTTTTTCAAGTATTTTACCTGTATTTAATTAATAAACATATAAATCGGACGCACAAGGAAAATAATGATGTCGGCAACTCCGGAAGTGTAACCTACCAGTTAATTTAATACGACAGTGCAAATGCTAGGTACGAGTATACCTACCGCATTTATGGTTGTCAACTTTTTTTATCTAATTTTCTTTTTTTTCGACTCCATTTCCTGTGAAAATAGATGGCGAAAAAATATGGTACTAGGTATGTTTACAAAATTTCAAAAGTCATTTATTCAAACTAGGCTGAGAATCAGCACTTTTCGAACGTCAAAATTACATAAGACAGTCCCCCAAAACGCCCACCCTTCACAACATTTTTTTCCTTCGAAAACATTTTTATTGTTTAAATGCATATTTTTTGCTACTATGAAAAGGTAACGTCGCAAACAGCTAATTAATTTGGCAATATTACTGTATGGAAATTAGAAATGTGGCTAACTAGTGAACTAAAATATTGATTATGAAATGCAATAATTAATATCGTAATACCGAATATTTAGTTTTAGATGTAAAAAAAGTATTTGGAAACTTTCCAAATGCCTTTTTTACACCTAAAACGGGTACAACATCAAATACAATGTTATAATTTGAAATGTTACATTGAATTAATAATTAAAATTACATATTTATTTAAATTACACGACCCAGATCGCGTAAATTATGGTATTGGGTTTTTCCATCAGGAATTTCTCAGTGGCAGCCCGGATTCTGGATCTGTGCTCGTTTAATGGCAATAGGCTCGCCCCCTATTACAATCAATCAATTTGCCTAGCGTTTTCCCAACTACGTTGGGGTCGGCTAACAGTCTAACCGGATGTATTTTACATGGAGCGACTGCCTATCTGACCTCCACAACCCAGTAACTGGGTAATACGATGCCACTTGGTAAGACTGGTTGTCAGAGTTTCGAGCTTCTGACGACCAGTAACGACTGTCGCCCCCATGGGACATATAAAATAACTGGCGAAATGTGGGTGTACTATATAGGTACTATCAAAGAATTTCATATCTAAGCAATTTGAAAATAAAATCCCGTGAACACGATGACCACATCTATTACCACCCCGGTTCTATAGCCGCCGAGCGCTGCAAGCAGAAATAGTCCTTACGATGTATAAATATGAAGTTCTTCGAGGGTACATCTCTGACGAACCCTTCGGGGAAAACAGGCGTGATGTTAGAATAAGTTAAATAATCTTATTTCAATATGGTGACTGAAGTGTCAGGATATTTAGAAAGAGAAACGTGGATTTTGTAGATCGTTGTCTCTGTCACTCACACCCTGTTTGACAGTCTCTTGCAGGCTCGAAGTGTCATATTTATGCCCGAGTCTTTTTCAAAATCGGTCCACAATTGACGGAGAAATCGGTGGACATACAATAAAAATAAAATATACATACGCGACGAACACATAACCCCCTTTTTGGAAGTCGGCTAAAAATAGTATGCAAAGTAATTAACATTACGCAATACAAAACATTAAGTTATTTATCTATTGACTATGTATGGTGAATAATATCTAGCTAGCTGATATATTATTATGTCAGCTAAAAATCAATCTGCCTAGCCTTTTCCCAACTATGTTGGGGTCGGCTTCCAGTCTAACCGGATGCAGCTGAATACCAGTATTTTACATGGAGCGACTGCCTATCTGACCTCCACAACCCAGTAACTGGGTAATACGATACCCCATGGTAAGACTGGTGTCAGACTTTCGGGCTTCTGACGACTCGTAACGACTGTCAAAGATCCACGAATGACAGCCGGGACCAACGGCTTAACGTGCTTTCCGAGGCACGGAGGATTCTCGGTATGTAAAGATGGTCACCCATCCACTGACCAACCCCGGCAAGCGTAGCTTAACCTGATGGATCGACCAGTGCGGCTGTTGTTACTTAGCCACGAGCACCTATTATTATGTAAGCTAGCACACGCCAATATTACCTTACCAACAAAAACATTACAAACGCAAAACGTAAACGCAAAACTTTAATACCTAAATAAAAGCCTCCAGAGGCATAAAGAGCGTGCCCGCTTAGGTATACATACATGTTAACATGTGCAATGTTACATAAAGTAAGTACAGTCACGAGCACCAATATGTATCCACTTAGCAAAATTCAAAAGCAATTTTCACATGGAATAATGACTGCAACTTTGAGATAAGACCTATTTCATATTAATGTGGGTTCCAAAATACTATGTTCGTAACAACATAAAATTACGATCACCACAGTAGGAGAAAATCACTTTTTAAAGTTGCTAAGTGTATACAGATGGTGCTCGTGACTGTACTATAGGTTCTTTAAAAAAAGTGTCACAATATTTGTGTTACCGTGGGAACTAAATGACATTATCAAATTGAACAAATTGTCTATGCATGGTCAGATTAAGTATGAAATTGCTAAAATGCCCAAAATATTAAAATCTTGGTTGAGTAAAATCAGACGGGATAATTCGCGCGCCTTTAACTGGCAGATAGCTCAAACTCAAACTCCGTCAGACTAACTTTAGTACCATAAATAGTTCTGAAACGAGTGATAAACTTCATTTTATAATAACGTTTTATTTAGTCATGGTACTAAAGCTAGTACTAATGCCAGTACCAAATTTAGACCGTGTTTTGGAATAAGACGGAAAGCATTTATTTCAATTAAACCATTTACAGGCACTTTTGAATTGTCAAATAGTCGCGTCAATAGTAGCCGATGTTATAAAGAGTAACTTTTATTCAGTCCGGGGCAGTGGTCCAACTGCTCTGTACAATTAGTTGGACCATGGGTCTTTACTAGGGGCAGTTCTCCAACTTTAAAAATAGTTGGACCAAAGCACCTTTTGAGAGTCCAGCTAGTTGATTCTAACTAAATTAGACATAAACTTAGCTTTCTGATTTTTTTTAACTTTGTAAGTATACAGATAATGAGATAAGTATCAAGGTATAACATTTAAAAAAAAAAAAAATGTGTTTTATAACGGGGGATTTCTCAAGCTGAGCAAAAAAATATAATACGTATCGCAAAAACTTTTTTATTTTTTTTGCAATTATGAGAAATCTCATAAATTTGATCAAAAACCTAGATCCGCGCCAGCTAATGTTTGGAACTTTGCACTGGGAAGACACACTACCAACTCCACAGCAATGATTCATAGTAAATAGGTATCTACTTTTATGTATTGTATTGTAGTTTACCTCAATACAATACCATTTTGTACACAATTGCGGTTGCTGCTTGGTACTCGATTGAGTAACCAACTTTCTCGTTTATTACCTATCATAATAATAAATTCTGTACCATAACCGACGAAGTATTTGAATTTTTTTTTATGAGGAAAAAATTATAAAAAAAATAAAAATATCTTTAAAGAATTTCTCCCGTTCTGACAGCCTATTTTTTTTAAATCTGTTTTCAAGTCTTACGTCAAATAGTTATTGGCTATTTCTTAGTTATTACTCTGAGGCTATTTCAATTACCCAGTACTTTTATTCTCGTGCCCTATCCATATCATCTTTCACCCAGTCCATCCAACGTTTCATTGGGCTACCCCTTCATATGGAATTAGGAAGTACTATATCAATCACAATAGCTAACGTAAAGATTGACATTAGGTAGCTAAAAAGTTTGTGATGGTGTGCTGACTTGCTGAGGAGCTACGGTTTCCTAGAAAACCGGTAGCCGTCATAGTGTAACGGCCGTCATGAAAATCTGTCATTTTCACCAGTATTTGATAATAAAGTATCAAAAAACGCTATGTATTTAGACAGCCGTTATTGTGTGACCGCTCACCACTTTCCTAGGAAATCAAAGCTTTAGTAAATCGACATTTTGTTTAAAATCAAAGGTTCTATGATTCATAAAATATAATATAAACATACTATTTCTTTGCCCAATACATTCACTATTTCGCACAGATAACAGAGGTCAATAAGCGGACTGCGATTGTATTTTATTTATATATAAAATCTATTTTTAAAGCTGGCCATTCACGCGTTTTTTTAACGCTCAGAATTTTAGAATCAATTTGAATTTGCCACGGCATATCTAGATTTGGACTTTTGACAAACTTTAAATTGTTAGTGAGAAAATGTTAAAATTTCTTAAGATTTCGATTAATGTTTGACCATTACGGTTGTTGACAGCTGCAAATGTAAGTTTGTCAACTGAATTGAATGACTGGCTTTCGAAAGAACCCGGAAGGAATTGAATCAGAAAATATTACCTATTGTGTAAAGTAAAAGTTTTGAAGTATTTTTATTTGAATCTATTCAGAATTATTATAGGTTGTCTGTGTTGAATATGCGATCTGTTAGTGTAATGGGGCGTATACTGTCTACCTTTCTATGCTTAGTTGACCATAAATTAGGGGTGGTAGGAACCTATTTTTTATTCTGCCATATGATTAGACCACTACTTTCTTATCTTATTCACGATAAAAATTCATGTAAATCTGACAGAAATTTGTTTTATTTGAAGTACTTAAATCTTGCCTCAGTGTAACATCTATTGTTTTACGATCTTCAAATCCGTTTAGCACTTTATTTAATGTTTCTTTTGTTTTCGTAATAATCAAGGCAAAAAATAGATTTTACAGCTCAAATATCAGCCTGTCTGAAATAGCCGTTGCAGTTCACTGCTAATACCCTTGAATGTCTATCAAAATTTCAAGTAGTACCGTTCACTTTTGGTGTTTTTGAAAGTACTTATTTGTTATTAATACCTACCTAGTGCTAATTTGATACTTGTTTGATTGTTTTATTATAATTAAAATCGTTCGTCTTTAATCATTTTATTTTTTTGATGGTTTTTTTTTCATGAGCACGTTAACATTATTTCGATGGGACTACAAAATTAGCTTACCTACAATAATCAGATGAAGTCTTGAGTTACTCTTACTCGCATTTTATACAAGCTCATTTAAAGAGCAGATCAGTTACATTAGATTTACCAGTAAATAATATTTAAGTATTATAATTACCTACAAGACACTGGGTGGTCCTCCGTCTCTAAATTAACTTCTCAATCATGTCCATGTATACCTACAATATTTTACATCTGGAATTAGTACACAATTTTAAGCAAGATCACTTTACAGAAAACTTCATCTTTTCTACGAATCACTTATTGATATGGCCACTGCACTTTTTAAAGGCTTGTGCAGACCAGCGCGACTTGTCGCGCGACGCGACACGAACAATACAATTTCTAAGAAAACTTCACAGTATAACAATAACCGGTGTCGCGTCGCGCGACAAGTCGCGCTGGTCTGCACAAGCTTTAAGTCTTTTATACTTATTTTGATGACAATAGATTTGATTGATTTGATAACAATAGGCTCGTTGGGAGTTGGGACATAAACATAATTGGCGAAATGTAGGTGTAGTTATACTCTGCCTGTTCCTTTGCGGAAAACGTGTTGATAAGTACTGCAAATTCTTCTCTTGTAAGAAAAATACCTGTGCACATAGACACGAAATTACTAAGGATCAAGTTATTATTTATAATAACTCTAGACAATGTTATTGCGAAGCGATTGTTATCTGAATCCGAGAGTATTTTGCAACTCATACTCACTATAAATGCAACTGGGTAATAATGTGTGTCAGCGGCTCAGCGCTGTTCTAATAAGGCTGGCTTTTGTTGTATATCTACTCTATGTAATGTTATTGTTTCCTTTCAGTTTTAGAATTAGTTATACGAGTTTGAGTCTGTTCGTTAGTATCATGTGATTTTTTATTGTTATTTATTTTGTTGTAACTATTCGTCAGTAATGAGTAATGATGGGTGTCATTTGCATTCTTAAGACCAAATTGTCTTGTTCCCAAAGAATGTAGGCTCCAGTTAGGGCCAAACCTTTTCTTATAGATTCTCGTTGCTTTTGGACAACGTTGGGATATCTTCAGGACCCTCCGTATAGAAAGCTGAACATCCTTATAGATATCTGCTTGAGACCTACCGCCGTAGTAGCCTACTTCAGTTTAATTATCATCGAAAGCAAGACCTCTATCATAATTTTTATCATGTTGAAATACATCCTAAATACACTCTCAAAATACAAATTAAGTTGCTTCAATTGTCTTAATTGTGCGGCGTCCGCCTTGACTCCTTCTCAGTCGAGTTTAATTCTCGCATCGAGATAAATTTTGTGGACCTAATGATGTTGGCTCTGCGTCCGAATGAGTGTTGACTGTTGAATGATATCCATGTTCATAAAGCGCCCACAGACGTTGGATATCCTTGTGTGGAAGTATTAGAAGAAAACGTGTTTATTGACTAGATTAGCTAATCAACTTGAGACACTTTTAATAAACGGTTGCTCGAGTTTTGCCAGAATGATCTCTTTTGACAAATTCATTAATTTTATTGACGATGTTGCTACAGAAGTAGGAGGATACTGACATGGTCCTTTACAACAATAATTAAATAATAAAAGTGATCGTATTTCTTTTTCTAATACGTTACGTTACCGAAGAACCTTTTGACTGATCTTTTACCAGATTTTTATTAAAAACATCACTTCGTTGAAAGTAAATTACGACTTTGACATTGCACACATAATTTTTCACAAAACATTGACTTCAGCGAGGTCATAATTACAATTTGTGTACTTGCAAGCAGTATTGAGCAAGCCTCATATGTATGCATGATTCTAATTGTTACAACGCGCGACTACGCTTATGCAATGCATTATACAAACAATTGCCAGAGCATAATATTTGCAGCACAAAGAATTTTCGCTATTTGTTTTAATTATTCTGTTTTGTGTGACAAAAGCCTAAGTAACTGTCTGAGTCTGGCTGTAATTAACTAATAAATTGTTTTGAATAATAATTTGCATAAATAGTGCAAAATTTCTAGTGCATGACGTCAATTGGTAAAGCGTAAGTAAATAAATAAAAACTGCTTGTTAATCATCGCATGCTGATTTTATACGTTAGAGGTTAGACAAATGTCATGACTAGATTAATAGCTTGAGAAGTAGCTTTGGGCTGTACTTAAGAATTAAACTAACACTGCTTTGTCTACTATTTAATTATGATAACTTTTATGAGGAAACGCGGTCACATGTGGTCGTTGACATTCATACCATACGAACTTCTAAAATATTCAGCAGCATTTTTTTTTCTAAATTTATTGAAAAAACAAAAATAACGACATCTGTGGTAGATATATATCAGATCGTAAATAAAATGGACTAGTATCATTAATTAAAGAGAAAACAAGAATACGTATACGTCCTAAAGTGTCGTTTGATAATTCAGAGGCTAACAGTTCGCCCATAGTCATAACATGTAATTTTATGATCAACTTCATTCATTATTACTCATACCTAAAGTTATTCTTGTATCTCCAATGAACACGCGAATGCGATTTACAATATTATTGTAATTCCTTTATCACGTAAAGAACCGCATAGATAAACAGCAAACGAAAACAAAGGGTGTTATATCGCTTATACCCAACACAAATCGCCTTTGTCGTATTCCCTTTGTTGGCGGCCTCATACGGAAGTCAACTTATTCCGGAATCGTACGTGAATGGGTCGCTTTATGTCTTCAATTTGAATTGACGTTCGAATTTGATTGTAACAATGGCGCTAGTGTCGCGGACTGTCATAGACCTAGTTTTAATTAGAGGTTATGTTTATTTTATTTTCGCGCCTAATTTTAATGGCGTTGATTGAAACGTCACCGGCGCGATCGGATTAGTTCGAGGCGGTCAGCAACCCGCTTGTTTAGTGCAGTGACTACGGATTTGCTACGGATATTTTAATAGGTTTTCAGTTTGGTATTTCACTTTTGAAGAGTCATTTCAGCCGAAAGACGTCCATTGCTGGACAAGCACCGCCACTTTTCGCATCCAGCGGATTCCTGCGATCTTCAAAATGTCATCATCGCTCCACCTTGTGGGAGGCCTGCCAATGCTACGTCTTCCGGTAGGCGATCCCACTCAAGAACCTTTCGGCCATCTGTTTTAAAGAGTAGTCAGTCGTTAACGTATTTTATTTTACGAAAACATTTAAAATTCCAGCGAGAAATCTTGAAAGAAATCACCTTTTGCTGTCACTTCAAATCATAAGCCAAAGCAACTTCCTATCCAGCCTACTCGTCCGCTACAAACTACAACCTTGAATGGGGGGCGTTTTTTCTGAACGCACGACGTAACCTTGTCAGTGCAATCTTAAAAACCGATATATTGCTTGCTATACGTGACTTAGAAATGTAATTGTTTTACGTACATTTTGATAACGTTTAATTAAAATTTTACTCCACACATCGTTTTTGCGTTATCGTTACGGTACGTGTTACGCGAAGTCGAAAGATTATGTTCTACACATCATACGGTCCTCTTATCACTTAGTGGAAGAGGGGTGAAAGTCCTGGTGACATTACAGGCACATAAAACAAAGAAAGAAAGAAAATATGCATATTTGACACATGTCATATCTATACTTATATTATAATAAAGAGGTAAAATTTGTTTTGTTTATTTCTTTATAAAATTCAAATTCAAAATTGAAAAGTCATTTATTCAAACTAGGCTGAGAATCAGCACTTTTCGAACGTCAAAATTCCATAAAACAGTCCCCCAAAACGCCCACCCTTCACCACTTCCTAGTGCATTAGCTGGGAAGAAGAAGTGGCGCAACAAACTCCCCATCATTTTTTGTAAAAGAAAAACTGTATAAAAACACAAGAATAAGGATTAAAAAGGATTAATTAATAAGGATTTCGAAAAAAAAAAAAATTGAAATAGGAAAAAAAAGGAGATCCCTTTTTAAAGTTAATTTTAGATACATTTTTATGAATATTCAGAAAAATCCGGGGGGTCACATGGCCATGGGCGGCATTGTATAATAATTAGTCTGAAATCGCCAACCGGTCTTGAGCAAGCATGGTGATCAATGCTCGTGTCTCTCTGACAAGAGGCAGTGGGACAATAATAGGCTGGTATTATTGTTTCCTTTATGTATATCGTTGACAATTTTGTTTTATTACGTTTTTAAATATTTTTATAAAAACAAAAAAATATTGAAGCCCACCGGTATCGGGTCCAAGCTACCGGTGATCAGGGCTCCTGAGAGAGGAACCGTATTATTATTTATTATTATGATGACAGCGATTTATTCATTTAATTATTTATTTATGTATGTACACACAGTAAAATACATTCAGATACGACTTAATTATAATGTTGAGTACAAAGGTACTCTAAATAAGGTGGGTAGGTAGGTTAGGTTAGTTATTTTTCTCATAAATCACAATGTAAAGATGATTTATAAGCATAATATAAAAACAGTATCCACATAGGTAAGTAATCCTGTCAGATACGTAACTTATGTTACGGTTTTCCTCAAGATTAATTATTATTGACACAATTTATGGGTTTTAACCAACATCCAGCATGATTAATAAACATTATAGTATTGACCGACAGCTATCCTGATCCTAAATTATGCTTCATTGTCAATTGTCATCATCAGGGCCGGATTTAAGGCGGGGCAACATGGCGGGGCCATGGGCCCGGGCAATACACGCAGATTTATTTTTGATAAAAAAATAATTCAATTGGTCCAATTCGCTAAATTTATGGTTTTGTATAAAAACGGTTATCAAAAAGACCATTTTAAGGAGATCTTCTACTACCAAATACTCGAAAACCAAAATTTCAGAGCTACATTTCCAAATGTTGATTAATCGTTGAAAATGTACATGGTGTCGTTGGTGTCGAACTGCACTGGAGAACGCTCATGTTCGAAGATGAAAATAGTTAAAAAATTCACTCGTTACCCGTGGTCCCGGTGGGTCGACCCATTACCGGGTCCATGGGTAATTTTAATTACCCGTGGTTCCATGGCTTTAGGGATTGTTCCCGAACTTCTGACTATATCGATAGAAAATTAAAACCACCAGTTACATACAATAAAGTTTACTCAATCATAAACAAATAAAATAATTCCATCATTACTTTGATTACAATGACACAGAACCGCCTATCAAAGTTATCCCTACTGACCTACTGACATAGACGTATCCTACTGAGTATTGAAAGTTTCTCCGAGAACTGTATTTCACCGAAATTATCAATGATTTTTCGACGAAAAAAGCTCGCAAAGTTCCATTCGCCTAACATTTATCTTTGTATATTTTTAGTATTATGTATATATGATTGAAAACTTTCATCTGTTCCTAAAAAAAAAATCCGGAGGCCCCATTAAATCGTGTCCTGATCATCATCATCATCATCATTGGCAGCCTTGTTCCAACCACTGCCGATTATAGGCCTCCCCCCTTTTGTGCCATTGTCTCTGGTCTTTGGGAGTCTGATCCAGGTCTTTTCTGCGATCTTCTGTAGGTCGTCCACCCACCTAGCTATTGGTTTGCCAACGCTCCTTCCAACGTTTTCATTTTTAATTATCTATTCAAACTAAAATTAAAAAATGCTAAAGTAACTGTCCGTCTGTTGTCGAATTTCGGCCAACGGCGGCCTATCTTAGTGGATCTCGAGAGGCCAATCGATGCGGGAGATTTTATTGTGCATTAAGTTTGTGCGCAAACATAGGTGCCCTCTCTTCCCTCACTCTCATAGTCCGATGGGACGGCAATCCGACACGACCGGAGAGAGATCAGGCGCAGGCTTTTACCTGCTTGCCGAAGCTCGGGGGTATCATATCGCCAATTTGGACCACGGCGACCACGAAACCAACCAGTGTCAGATGTCGCATAGTATTAGTAAAACGGGCACAACTGTTTTAGTGTGAATTTTATCGGCTCAGTTATAAAAGGACTCGCTGTACGATCGTTGCCATCAATGCATTGTGTTATCTAATATGGCTCCATCATGACCCAATTCATTCGCTCCCGTTTGTTTTAATTCATCAATAGACAAAATTGATAACATACTGACCTGTGTCCACTAACCTAACCTAACCTTTTCGTTATAACCTTCGTTGTAAGTGGGTTACTGTCTTTATAATCGTAACAGTTTATAAATACAGCGTGTTTATATTCCGGCCACCGAGAGAATGAGAATTCTGACACCTGTCAGTTGGAAAAAATTAGTAACGAATAAATTTTAAATTCGTAAAACACGTATTCTTTTGTACCTACTCAGCTGACAGGTGTCAGGAACGCATCTTCTCATCGGCCGTAGTGTAGTAAAGGGAAACTGATAATGTTATTAATTTGACATAAAATTATTGCAAATGTCGTGAGGAAAGTTTGGAGTATGAATATGGATGGCTATAAGAATAGGGGAAGACCAAAGAAAAGATGGTTGGACTGTGTGAAAGATTATATTTATGGCTAGAAAGGGGGTGACTACCGAAATGACGACTAGAAAGAAAGAAAGAAAGAAAAGAAAAATTGTTTATTCTGCACATAGAAATATAAATAACAGGAGAAGTGGTATGGGGGCGTGTCTGTGTCCGCGCGTCTTGATCACAATGCTCATGCCTCAGGCAAATGGCCGTCTCCGCTAACTAGTGCGCTTTCGAGCGCGATCGTGATAACATTTAAGAATACCGTGTTGTTCAGTGGTTTCTTGTAAAAATCGAAGCTAAACTATAAACTTTATAAATCGTAGAACCACTTTTCATAAATCAGCACAAGTATTTTGCTATATTTGTGTTGAAAATCATGAAAAACAACAAATCGTAAAATATTTCTTGCCTTTACTACGTTATTTTTGTTTTCATATATCACAGCGACTGTACTTTTATTGTAGTAAATACATTGCTTCTTTACCACTACCAAAGTATGTCGCTAAGTAACTGGACAAGCAATGTAAAAATTACAAAACGATATTTACTTTAAGCGGTTGCATCGTTAGTACGGCCGCAGCGTCTTGTGACGGATTAGTGATGTGGTTGTGCAGATCCACTAACGTAGGCTATCGACAAAAATGTCGATTGTCGTATGAATTTATATTACTATTAAAGTTTATTCTTCAATTTGTCAACAGTTATAGCCTGATTGGAAGACCGATGTGAAATCTTGTTTTATACTCATTTAGATTTTCTCATAATGTTGTTATTTTTTTGGTTTACTTAATATTTCTTTTTTTTACTTACTTATTGTTTATTTATATCATCTTATTATATGTATATCGTTTTTTATTTATATTTTTTTTAGCAACTTCCAAAAATTTTAATACAATAATAAATGGGAGAATCGATAAGTTTCCGATTTAGTCAATCACTAGCGTATATGTAAAATAAATGGCTTTTGCACAGCACAACGATAGCGAACGATGTTTTCGTGTGGGTGAGTTGTACGGTGCATGGTAAATGCACGCTGTGTTTGATGGGATAAGGTTTATAATTGATTATGTAGTACGTTCTGATTTGTAAATTGCAAGTGTGAGCGGGGCCTCGTATTTATTGGGTTTACTGATCGCATGTGTGATCGCAGGCTAGAGAGTAGGGATAGATAGAAGACATTGGGTTTCGATACATTTTCAACTACCGGGCATATCTCCTTCTTTCTTATATCTATGATTCTGCACAAACAAAACGCACATTAAAGACAAAAAGACATAAAGTACACACATATAAAAGTAGCCAAAAGCCTCGTATTCAACCAATTACTAAAACTAAAAAAAAAAACAATGTTGTTCATTGGTTGATGTCAAGGCCTTTAGGTATTACTCTAGAGGTCAAGGCCATGGATCAAAGACAATATTGCGTAATTTACTCTTGTGACATAAGCAAATGACAACAAAAAAAAAATGCTGATTGCAGAGTAGACTACTTTTTTTTACAAATAATAAGAAAAATTATACTGTGCGTCGCATCTGTGCAAGAACAGGTCAGGGGACGGGGAACGACGGGGGACGAAGGGAACAGGAGAATAAAGCTGATACAATAATTGCGTAAATATTACTTACCAGCCGATCTTTTTGTAAAAATCTTACCGTGAAGACTTAGGTTATGTGAGGTTGAAGAGACCTATCAATAATGTAAATCCCTAGCATTAAGTGGAATGACACCAGAATTTTTGTGCAAAAAAATACCGTTAGATTTTTTTAAGTGTGTCGCCATATTGCCATTGATTCGTCAGGTTATTTATGAACATTTATCAACTTTAATAAATATGTAAGTACCATGTTTTTGAAAATAAAACCACCTGAGTTATGTCTGCCGTTATAACTGCACACCACACAAAGCGCAAATTTGCGTTTGAATTAAATACGGCCAGGTATTGTTCTGTCAACGGGGCGTTGACCCTGGCAGCGCCATCTTGTAAACATCTGTGTTTGAAAATCGAAGTGTTTTGACCTGTTGTGACTTTGTGACATATTTTTTAACCGACTTCATTACACTCTGACATGGATCTCGATAAACATGCTGAAATGGGAAACTAACATGAAATATACGGTGGTAGAAAGATCTGCATGAGAGGGAACTCATAGCTAAGTAATAACAGCCGCACGGGTCGATCTATCAGGTTAAGCTACGCTTGCCGGGGTTGGTCCGTGGATGTGTGACCATCTTTACATACCGAGACTCCTCCGTACCTCGGAAAGCACGTTAAGCCGTTAGTCCCGGCTGTCATTTGTGGATCTTTGACAGTCGTTACGAGTCGTCGAAGCCCGAAAGTCTGACCAAGGGGTATCGTATTAGCCAGTTACTGGGTTGTGGAGATCAGATAGGCAGTCGCTCCATGTAAGATACTGGTATTTAGCTGCATCCGGTTAGACTGGAAGCCGACCCCAACATAGTTGGGAAATGGCTACGCAGATTGATTGAAGATCTGCATGTCATTGGCGTTATAACTAAAAATAAAAAACAAGATGGCGGCGTTAGATCCGCTTTTGGCCACACGTCAAAAGGCCCATGTTAAAAACCTGTCAACTTCAGTAAACAATTTGACAGGTGTTTGACACATTTCTTGACAATCAGCGCTGCCATACCTCAGTATTACTCTGAGTGCCATACAGATACACAGATAATTAGAACCATGTCGGTCTATATCCGTCAGATGGAGTCAGCTCCATCAGGATAAAGAGATTCGATATTCCAACGACAACATTTACACACAGCAAACCCTGACTCACCTTTGTGAAGAAAATAACAGATTAATCATCAAATTGTCGATGACTAAAAGGTGTAATGGACCATTTAGACGGGGCAAATCCCCGAGACAGTCCATTATGCCAATCTAATAATAGCCTGGTGTAAATAGAGACAGACAAAATGCCTTGAGGACCATCCAATGCAGTGGGCATTGTCCACAAGCCATTTTGCCTTTTCATTTTACTGGATTAATTGATTGGCTTAGTGGATTGTCTCGGGGATTGGCCCCGTCTAAATGGTCCATAACAACTAGGTACCTATGTCCAGTAGTTAAGCTATTCACGAAACCGTTTAGTCCATGATGTTAGTAGCAAAGCAGCTATATTCTAGGAGGATTCATAGAAGCATCGTCGGTATGTGCCAGTTGAATAGAACAGAATAAAATTCTCTTTAGTCTTAATCATCATCATCATATACTAGTATTTTACATGGAGAGACTGCTTATCTGACCTCCACAACCCAGTTACTGGGTAACACGATACACCTTGGTAGGACTGGTTGTCAGACTTTTGGGCTACCCGCAACGACAGCCGGGACCAACGGCTTAACGTGCTTTCCAAGCCACGGCGGGGTATCAATATGACCAATTAATTTGTCACTCCCAGTGTAAAATACTGGAATTCAGCTGCATCCGGTTAGACTGGAAGCCGACCCCAACATAGTTGAGAAAAGGCTAGGCAGATTGATTGAATTTGCCACTCCCACTAACTTTAACACTTTAGGATTCAGAGTCCATAATAACCGACAGATGTTGATAGAAAATCAAAAAGCTGAGAATCAGCACTTTTCAAACATCAAAATTACATAACAGTCCCCCAAAACGCCCGCCCTTCACCAATTCCTAGTGCTTTACCTGAGAAGAAGTGGCGCAACAAACTCACTAGCGGCACATTGTTCTGATACGACCATAATAAACCTGTCCATCCGTATGCACAAATTAACCTCAGAAATGGCTGTCCCGCCTGAATTACAACAGCCTTGATTACTTGAACGGAGAGCATCCTTATTGGTTCAAATTGCATGAGTCACGTTCAAAGATAGCTGCTATGAGAGGTACAGGTAACCCGTTCATCTTCGTTAAACTCTTGCTGGTAAACGGGAATAGATGCCCTGGGTTCCTACTAGAACATTTCATTTTATCAAGGTAATAGTTGAAGCGCATATGGTACAAAATCGTGTGACACTTCAATTTTAGTTAAGGAGGACGCGCTAAGGTAGCCTTTTCAAATTTTCTTACGTTTTTTTGCAATTTTCTGGTCAGTGCCAGGTTGTGTCTTGATTAAAATATGATTCGCAACCGTAACAAATTGGTTTATCAGTGTTGGCCCAGTGATAACGGCCCCGACTTACGTGACTTTGTTAATAATTTCATCACCACTGCTCTCAAAACGGTGAAGGAAAACATCGTGAGGAAACCGGCATGTCCTAGAACCAAAAATTCGAAGTCATGTAATATCTACCAACCCGCACTGGGCCCGCGTGGTAGGTTATAGCCCATTCCCTCTCGAAGAGACGAGGCCTGAGTCCCAGCTGTGGAAACATAGGCTGATGATACATAGAAGACAACGTGCACTGCTGACCTCAATTGAAAAAATTGGCGTAAGTGCAGGAGGATGAAGATCTTGATTATAATTAAACCTAACTTCTAAAATCTCGTTGTACTAGAATTATTTAAAGCGGATAATACTACGATATTCGCTATTCGTAACCGTTGACTCAGCCTCATAGTTCTTGCGTAAATAACCACTAGGTTACTCGTATAATCTTAGCGAATATTAGTTTAAGTTATCCACTGGTTTGTGTGCCAAGTTGCTGACTAAAACATTACCCAGTATATCTGCAGTAGTAGGTATGAACGGATGTTTCGTAAGAAAATGTTTCGGAATGATTCCGGATTTTTTTCGAAAAGTTCTGGGAATAATTCGAGGTTAAGACAAATTTTTGCAGCGTATTTTTAGGTGGTTCGGATGCGACCATAAAGTTAATTTTAATTTATTGTCAATTTATGTCAGAAACCGCATTATAAGTTCTGCATGGCCTGTACAGTTTCTGTCCTCAATCTGCGTAGCCTTTTCCGTTCTACAATAGGGGCGATATAACTTGGCATTTCCGAACGTTGCGCAGAAGGCTGCGCAATAACATTTTTTGGGAACCAAATGGTGACATGAGGCGAGTGTGAGAGAGAACATGTGCGAAAGTTCATTAGTGCCTATGCAGCTATGTTCAGACCTACCATATTATATCGGCCGTATTGTATGTTGGGCTTCCAGTCTAACCAAATGCCCCCTTAGTAATACTGTATACGTCCTAAATACGGAAATTACGCCTAATTTCACGAGCGTAAAATGCGTATTTTACAACTAAACTGATTTATAGCGTAGACTATTAATGCGTAATATCTTTACGCCGAGGAATTACGAAAGAGGAAGAAACTGCTAACAGTGCGTGCGTTTGAAGTTTAATCGGTAATTTATCGAGTATTATATGAATTATCTTATGAGAAATATGAGAATATTGTTGATACATAAGTAACATGCAACGCGTTATAGTTAGTTCTATTCGATTACAACCATTTATTTATTTTGATAGTAATAGCATCGACGAATTATAGAACCACAAACGTCAAATCAAGAGTTGAAGTTGACAGTAGACTTTTGACATTGACAACCATTTGGCAGCAGTTGTTACGTTTCTAATTGGTAGCGAGCCTGACTGCCAAGAGTACTACCACAGTATTATAGTACTACTTTGTCTGTGCTGCCCAGGGTTCACTGGACTTAGCGGACTTAGCTACAAAGTTTATAAATATTCTTAATGCATTGACAGTGAAAAAGTTTTCTGAAAATAAATGTCTATGTGTTTAATTCTTTTCTTATTTTCCGCACAACCTAGTTAGGCTATGTTTTTTTAATTCTATATTAATGTGTATATTTTCTGTTTATTTGCAGGTAATTTCTTGTTCTACGTTGACCTGTTTGCAAAGGAGTTTTGAAGGTAACTTTTGTTAAACCTATGATATGAATAGGGTACGTACCTACATCGTATTTTTTTTAAACAACTTTAAACAGAAACTGTTTTATGACCTTTTTTGAACTTTTCGAAAAAAAATCGTAACAATTTGATTCGTTAACTTCGAAGTTACCTATCACATCAGTGCTTTTTTATTAAACTAATAAAATTAGGTACATTTAAATCGAATAATTTAATAACTGTTCAATACAATAATCAGTAACGTAGTCGACATTCAATTAATAAACCAAAGACAATTTATGATTTTAAAAAGTGCGCAAACCACAACTCACCCAAGGCCCAAATTGAAAATCGAACGCATTACATTTTTTATAGCGGCCACCAACACATCAACCATGACACATTCATTCAGCCTATAATCGATTACGGACATCGATATTGTTTCATCGGCATGACTAAACGATTCATTACATTGTAAATTATGTTGTTGATGTTGTAATGTCATCGAGTTATGCAATAAATATTTTTGTTTGTTTTTTGTTTACAATGTCAACACAAACATCAATATTATTGTGACACAGGAGTTAGCCTGAATTTCATGTCGCAAATCATGTTTTTTTTTATTCGACTTGGAACACACTCTTCATGACATAACATCAGTCCTCCGAAAAATGTAGGCAGGGATGCATTAGTACAGTCATTCAAGTATGACTATGACACAACGTCAATTTCTTGTGTTACAGTTTCACTGCCAAAGAATGACAATGAATAACTTGAATAAACAGTCAATTTGATAAATTTATCTGACTTTACACCCACATTTCGCCAGCGATAGATAATTATTATGAATTAGAGCCTATCGCCATAAACCGGGCAAAAATCCATTTCTCGGGTTGCTAACTTATGCTTGGTTTCTACAAACAAAAACGAATCGTTTTTCTTACCAATGGTAGTTTTATTGCCGATCTTGGAATATAAATAAATTCGTAAGCTAATTTTGTGATAGCTACTTCCTTAAGGGACGGTCTACTATGCAAAGCTGTGAGGTCTTTGCTTAATTATTGGTAAAGATACAAGAGATACTTAATTTTAACCAATAACGGTCCGTTAAATATAGGAATCGGCCATTATTGACAGTATAAAACATAGTTTTACACCGCTAAAATGGCCCATAAACACACATAGTGGGCCAATGTTCCTATCAACACGTTTGCAAACCCAATTGCTTGTCAACATTGCAATAGTGAATAGATGTGCATTCATGCAAATCACATAATCGGCGGCACTTCACCGGGTCAGGAAGAAATGGATACTTAATCTACCTATTTGTAAAAGAATTGTTGATAAAATCTGCCTAGCCTTTTCCCAACTGTGTTGGGGTCGGCTTCCAGTCTAACCGGATGCAGCTGAATACCAGTATTTTACATGGAGCGACTGCCTGTCTGACCTCCACAAGCCTGCGTAACGCGATACTCCTTGGTAAGACTGGTTGTTTTTGAGCTTCAAACTACCCGTAACGACTGTCAAAGATCTACGAATGACAACAGGGACCAACGTTATGTAATGGATAGTCACCCATCCACGAACCGACCGCGGCTAGTGTATTTTAACCTACGATCGACCCGTGCGACTGTTATTAAGCCCCTTCACTTCATTAAAGGTACAAGTACAAGTACAAAAAAAAAAAGTTCCCCCACTTCGTTCTTTTTTCAAACACCTAATTCCTTACGTCACAACATAGTCGGGGAGTTACGTATATATTTAAACACATCATCGACCCAGTTGTCTATCCGTATGTCCCTAGAAAGAAAGTTGGTCGAGCATTACGTTAAATACAATTTCTATTCTGGCTCCGTGTCATTTGCGTCGGCCTGCCATGTTTATGCTAGGCGCGTTGCGAATATAAGACTTGTTTTTATTAAGAAATAGTATGATAAGCATCATTTTAGACGTTGGAGACAACTTTCAGTCTTAACAAGATGTGGCTGAATATTTGTTTAGTTACACCATGCATACAAAAGAAAACAAAATATAGTGACGCATAAACAGAAACCGACCTACGTAAGATAGGACGCGCTTAGGCTACGACGATCTTCGCAGGGTAGCTGGTAGCGGCTGGATCAGCTGGATGAGTTGCCGAGAATCGAGCTAAATGGCGTGCAATTGGAGAGGCCTATGTCCAGCAGTGGAATACTATAGGTTGATGATGTGATGAAACAGAAAATAAAGAAAATCACTAACAACGTTGATTGGATTTTTGGTATGATTGAAAAGTTTGTAATTTTGTTTTTTTTTTTGTCTGTGTCTCTGAAATTACTGATCAAAACAAACGTAACCCCTAACTGGTATGAAGCCTGGACTTTTTGGATGAACATAGGCAATAATTTAGATAACAAAGGGGAAATGAGCTATTATTTTCTAACAGACACACAGGCGACACCATTTTTGGAATTTGGATTATCTTTACGACCCTCTCCCTCAAACACAGAGGGAGCCTATGTTCCACCAATGGAAACATGGCAATTTTTTAGTCTGTAATGTTCCCATTTTTTTTTGTAACGGGCTTGAAATCGGGTGGATGGAGGGGTCTGTCAGACTTCTACTGCCTTAAACCACCCCGTGTTGCCTCCCACACTTGCACCGGGGCTACGGGGGCAGTTTACATCCCTCACTCAACTTAATGTTAATGATTTCAGGCCGTTATGGCTAAGTTTCCTTAAAATTTTTCCTTCTCCGTAACTGCAATTAAAGTCACATTGAGGCTAACACAGAAAATATTCAGCTAGACAATGACGGAATGTAATTACCTACTAATCTGAGTAATTATTTTAGCGGAATCTCGCCAAAATCTTACTGCCTACTTATTTGCAATCAAATAGCATAAGTATTGTTTTCCGTATTTATTTTTGGTTCTTAATCCATAGAAAGTAACCTTATTTTTATTAAGAGTTATAACTAACATAGGAACCCACCCTCTACCAATGTTAACCGTAGCCAAATTAGTCGCCAGCTCACTGTACGGCTATGATTTCTCATTTTTCTCGACAATCTAACTAGAAAAAGACAGAGTTTTTTTGTTCAAGTTTTAGTTATTTTGGGAGTTATTTTTCCGTTCCAAAAATAACAAGCTCAAAATAAAAACTGCAAAAAAAAACCATGAATAGTTTCAGATTTCTATCTATCTTTGAACGCACTTAACCGGGAAAAACCAAAGTACCTACCTGCAAAGTTGATAACTGAAATTATTCACCACGTAGTTTAGACAACAATTTATACCTAATGATGCCAGCAAAAAGCCACGACAAAAACATTATGGAAGTACTTGTTTTGAAATGAGTCTTTATTTAGATTTCAATCTATTTTTGAACGGCTCTTTGACTATACGGTACACAACTTCTGAAAGGTCAACAATCAATTTCTCAGTAGGAATTTCAGCCCTATACGGTTACAGTTGATGGCAAAAGCCTCGCCTTCTATTGACTCTTTTACATCTGACATAAACATGTCATAACTAACGAAATGTGGGTGTACCAAAACACCTCTGTCTGGCCCTTCGGGGAATACAAGTGTGGTGTTAAGAAGACTCCCAGGTCTGTGCTACATAAATATGTTTCTTTCGTAGGTTTCCGCATCTCGGTAGGTCAAATACGGCCGATATAACTTGGCAGTTTGGAACCTCGCGCAGAAGGCTGTGCAAAAACATTTTTTAGTTAGGAACCAAATGGTGACATGAGGCGAGTGTGAGTGAGAGAACATGCGCGAAAGTTCGCAGAGCCTATGTTCAGAGCTGCCAAGATGGCCGTATTGTACGTTATGCTGTTGGTCCCGGCTGTCATTCGTAGATCTTTGACAGTCTTTACGATTAGTCGGAAGCCCGAAAGTCTGACAACCAGTCTTACCAAAATATCGCATTACCCAGCGACTGGGTTGTGGAGGCCAGATAGGCAGTCGCTCCATGTAAAATACTGGTAATCGGCTGCATGCGGTAAGACTGGAAGTCGACTCCAACATAGTTAGGAAAAAGTTCAGATGATGACGATTATCCCGTCTGTCAGTCCGATCCAGTGAGTGACAGGATATGATTCACAGTAACAGCTAAAACCACAATACTCCAAAAATTTTATCATGAATTCGTCATCGGAAATCCTGGAAGTGGTCCAGAAAATAACACTGCGTCATAAAGCGTCCTGCTTTTCCATCTAAGATAGTGATACCTATTACTTCCTTACTTAGTATGCGAAGGTATCTACAGTTCTCGGCAAATAACTTGGCCGCTCTGAAGTTAGGTTGCACATGCGCGCTGGCATGCGCGCTACTGTTTTTCAAGTAAGATTGACTTCTGCGCAGTCATTTATAGCCTACTTCAGAGCGGCCAAGTTATTTGACGCGAACTGTACACAAACATATATGGATTTTTTCCATGGAGGTGGGCAGAAACGACAGGTATATAGATTTATTATACCTAATTAGGTTTGGGCTTATAAAGAGGAGGCCTATGTCCCAGTAGTGGAAACTTTACAGGATTATTATTATGACTTTGTCTCGGTATTCGTAAGTCGAGAATCGAAGCATTGTATGGCTATATTATGGCTATGTAATGTTATGTTATGTAGTCGCTAATATATGACTTCACTGTTTTGATCTTGCACGACTTGACAAACTTTTTCTTTTTATGTTTTAGTCTATGTTTTTATTAACAAGCTAAAAATATTTTATTTATTTTTCTTGGTTTGCAATTCGCTGTTAACGAACATTTAGTCAACGCAAAGTATTTGTTACTAGATGTTTACATGTGGAAGCTTGTAATTAGCAAATTTTCCTACCTATGAATGATTTTAATTGTGTTATTAGTCTGTAAGCTTCCTGTAAAATAAAATAAATAAATAAATAAAATATGGTAAACTAGCTTCAGCCCGCGCTATTTTTTCGTTTTCGTTTACCGTTCTTTCAGACTTTTTTTGCTCAGCTCCTAAGCGTCGTTGCGTGATGTTACATACCCTATAACTTTCCTCAAGAATTGGGCTATCCAATGCAAAAATAATTTTTCAAATCCGACTGGGAGTTCCGGAGATTACCCCCTACATACAAACTATCAAACAAACAAACAAACAAACAAATTCTACATCTTTATAATATTAGTATAGATATGTATGTACTTAGAATGTACCTACGAGTATGTATATCTAGTCTACCCCCATTTCTGCAACAATGAACTAAAACCAACAGCTTTAAAGTAATCTAATACTAAAGCGATTACTAGCAAAAATTGTTTGAAGTACTCTACACTCCCTACATAATTGTAGACCCTATCTCCTAGACTTAAAATTCCACTACTCAAAAAATAATCGCTTAGCCAAAAAATTCAGTGAAATTGCAACTCTATGATTGAAATGTTTAAGGTTGAAAGTTCAACGTAAGTGAAAACTAGATACTTTTGCTTATTCAGCCGTGTAGATATTGGACACTGGATAATAATACTTTACGTTTAAAGTGTTTCGTTACTTTCATTAAAAGTAATACGAGACGAGTCCATTTCTCTTTAGAAAATTGTGCATTATTTTTGCACCTCTTTGGTATTAAATGTGAAAAAATACTGTTAGAAATGGTTACAATACAAAAAATACTCAAGAAAACGTCTGGCCTGCTTGCCTAGAGGACCTCATTAGTCTTAGTTCGAATGGTTCGATCCTCAGATCGCGCAAAGAGTTGGGTTTTTTCCATTGGGAATGTCTGAGTAGCAGCCCGGAGTCTGTATTTGTACCCTGCTGATGGCAGATTGCTACCGGCTCGTCTCATAAAACATACAAGTGACTTAAACATAACTGGCGAAAAGTGAGTCTATTTTACATCGGCCCCTTCGGAAAGTAAGTACAAGCTTTGTTATGAATATTTTACTCTACAACCTGTTTCAGTTAATAACCTTTTTTCCAACACTACAATTATCAAGAATGTCTGACAAATTCTCATGGTAACAATAGAGGGCGTGATCTCTTTCACTTTTAACCTCAAACGATTGCCATTTTCGCGCCATTCTGTCCGCCATGTTGTTTTACGTGACCTTTTTGCTGCGTTCCAGGATAAGATCTAGTGTTTTAGTAATTAAAAACTTCTAATAGCTAACCTACCTAATTAACGATATTTCTATTGACAGTAAAAAATACTGTTTATATAAATTTAATGTGAAATCAATACCGATGTACTATACGGATAAGGTAGAAGGTATTCGTATAGGTTTATAGTGTCTCAAAGATTGTCAAAAAGAGTGCTTTATGGATCTTTTGGCGCCTGGATGACATAGTCAAGGGGGCGTTGTTGGTAAACATTGTATTTTTTTTTTGACAAAACTAATAGTGTTAGTTCTGTCGCGAATCGAATCGCCTTGTCCTTTTCATAATATTTTCTCTATGGATTTTTGTTCCGAAAAACCGTTGACATTCCATGTATAAGGGAGAGATTACACTGGCCCTTTTTCGTTTCTTGAAAATAAAAACGAAAATAATAATTGTTTTAAATAAAAAAGAGTAAGGCCGTTTGTCCACTGGCACCGTAAACTAGAACGAGATGACGTCCCGTTGACGTGGCGGTGGACAAACGGCCTTACCAATAGGTAAGGCCGTTCTATGTGACGTCAATAACACACGGCAGTATTTAATTTTCATTCATTAATTAATACCTACTGGTATTATCTACGTAGGAACTTGGATATTCCCAAGCAATTTGTTGCAAATTGCAGTAAAACTTAATTCCTTATTAATGACAATTAGTATCAGTAGTTAACATTAAATCTCCTTATCATACAAATTTATAAATGTTGTGAGAAATCAGAACTATTTGGTCAGTATCTAAGTGAAATGAAATCTTAAAAACAATGGATGTTGATGAGAATAGGTCTTATTGTAGTAGTTTTATACCAAAGTAGTTTAAAAACGACAACTTTTTGAAATTGCTAAAACTGTGGGATATAAAAAGAAAGGAGTACTTAACACAGTTAGGAAAACCAAATTAACTAAATCGAATCTGTTCGCCACAAAAGCTATGTCTCGGCTCCAAACTATACATATTTATTTATGCGTTTGCTATGGTCCCATCCCATTGCTGGCCTAAAGTAAATAAAGATATTCTCTATTGGCATAAACTGGGTAACCAATGTTAAATCCTATTCCAGAGCTAGGTTAGTAGTACCTACGTGTCTAGATCACCTACAATACAGCCGATGAATCATGGCTGGTCCGAACTTAGCTCAGAAGGCTGCGCAATAACATTTTTAGGGAACCAAATGGTGACATGAGGCGAGAGGACATTTTTTTTATTTTTATGGGTGGGATATCATCAAATGACTCCTCCCGCTCTGGGCAGAGCGAGAGGGAGTGTCAGACTTTTACTGACTAAAACCCACCCGTGTTCCTTCCGTTGCCTGTGTGCTGGGGCCGCGATATCCCTTTCAGACAAACCCGCAACCCCAGCAGGGAGTGAGGGGACATGCGTGAAAGTTCGGAAACCCTATGTTTAAACCATAGAAATATTGGTTCAAACCGACCATGATTCATCGGCCGGATTGTACCCACGCTAATACAAATCGAGGGAACACACAATTAGTACATAGATCATCCATTAAAATTTATGTCTGTAAATTGCATAGGAATTTACTAATTAAAGACTTAAGCACAAGACAAAAAAAATACAGGCACCAACAAAAAATAATAATTTCTAAATTTAAACTTCCCTGAACGCAGTTTTTGCATTGTTGTTTTTTTTCTCACTGTCTTTGCGTTTAGCCTTAGCACACACATGCGACTGTCAAAGTCTTGACTAATTGATTTAGTTGTGTCGTGCAAAGTTAATTATTGTTTAAGTGTAAGACTGTCTTCTAATTTTGACTCACTGAGATGATAATTGCGTCCATCGATCCTGTCAATGTACTCCGTCTTTCATTATTCTCAGCTTTTTTTTAAATTAAATAGCTGTCAATTGCTAATTGGTGATAGGTATTTGGTGATAGGTATCTCTAGAAAAAGCTGCTGAGTCTTATGGTTTACTCTACGAGTATGACCTTTCATTCTTCAAATTAATGTATCCATAATTATGTGTATGTACACACGGCTACACATCAAGCTATACATTTCCAGTTTATGCTGATCTCGCATTGTATAGGATTTCCGTACAATGTGAGGTCAGCTTATACTGGAAATGTATAGCTTGATGTGTAGCCGTGCGTACGTGTGTGAATGTGTGTCAAAAATTTTGTAACAGTACACAATTATTACCTATTTATTATTTATCTGCTAAAACTGTAGCTGCTGGTGAACCAAGCAGTTAAAATAATGGATATAAAATACTCAAGAGGCAAAAAGTGTGTGTGAAACCTCTTTAGTTGATGGCTCATATCCGGAAAGATTTTCCGAAGCGGATATATTTGTAATCCTGTGGGTGGAATTGTTCCGGAAATAACGATAAGCCAGCTTTTTATCATAGAATAGTGGGTGTTCACTGATTCAGTTTATAATAAAACTAGCGTGATGATTGGCGTTGAAATGACGAAATAATTACTGTATCATTGTCATCATCATCAGCCGGTTTTGTCTTCTAGTAGCCTAACTAAATACGGCTGGATAGCATGAATATCGGAAGCCTTCTTACTATTCCTTGTTCCACCAGGGGTCTTTAAAATGTAACTGGCATTACGTATTACAAAATTGACACATTTCTACGTCAAGTGAGTGCTGTTAAGCATAAAACTATGATAGAAACTTAAAAAATTATCGGATTGTGTTTTTATTAAAAAGGTCCCTGGACTCAGGCTTCCAGGCTTCTGATGCAACGACTGCAGAATCCAATAAAAAAATCCGATACCCGATATTTCTGCCAACTGTTTGGAGCGGCAGTGTCTTTAGGCTGTTACGTTAGCAAAGCAAATAAACTAAACCTTTCGTTCTATCTACATATCTACGAGTATATACAAATAAATCTCACTTCTATCAGCAAAATTGCCGACTTTTGAATCATATTTCTAACATTCTAGCTTGACTTTTGAATTACAAATGTGAAACACGCGAACCTTTGACGTTCAGTCATTGACCGAAGCTTATGACCTACAGAAGGTAACTTTAAATTAATATTTCTGGTCGTTAAGCAACGGAAAAATCCTACAAATGAAGTTCAGAGACGTTGATATATCAAATAGTCATTAAGTGCATACTTAATAGGAGTCGAAGTACTTTGTAAGTTCGTGTTAAACAAAATTGTTTTAGAGCAGAAAACTTAGCTTTCTCAGGTTGGTACACACAGCTACACATCCAAGCTATACATTTCCAGTTTATGCAGATCTCGCATTGTATAGGATTTCCGTAAAATGCGAGGTCAGCTTATACTGTACTACTGTACTGTTAAATGTACCTATAGCTTGGTGTGTATTCGTGTGTACCAGTTGTTCGACAATAACTTTGATTGTAAAGTTGAGCAGATTTACTTAACTGTGAAGGCTCTTTTGTAAGAAGCCTTCGCTTTCAGTTGGTAATAATGTCGATTTGTTACTTTGGAACTAGAATGTATAATCAGGTTAACATTTTCCCATTGCTGGAATAAAGGCCTCCTCTCTCTGTGAGATGGAATGGGCCATTATCCACCATGCGGGCCGAGTGCGGGTTGGTGAAACTAGAATGTAAGTTTCACTATTCCACATCAGTCTTTTCCATTGTTAAGATTCCGGATCTGTCACTCAATACCAAAATGTGAATCCATTTATTTATGTTTTATTATTTATCTTGTCTCGCCGCCATTTTTGAATCAAAAGCCATAAAACGTCATGTCAATAAAACATTCAACCAATTCACACCACTAAACGGTAATGCCATTAAAATCATGCATGTACAACTGGCCTTAATATTTGTATTTCACGTTAGCACCTTACGTCTTCTATTAGCGAATACTGAGAGTTGACCTAGACACACATTGTGTGTACTGTGCCTTACAATGCATTATACGCATATTCCAATGCCGGCCGGTCGTTTAAGAAAAATAAATTTTTGTTTTTGGTTATTCTTTTTTTGAATAGAGGTTTTTTAAAGTGTTATTATTATTAACTTGGACCCCTTTTTACGAAAATTACGCGGACGGAGGAGTATGAAATTTTGCACAGTTAAAGTTTATATGGAGAAGGAGTGCAGAAAGCTAATATTTTTATATAATATACATTAGAAAAAAATTATTACACTCACTACCACGCGTTTGACACAAGATGGCTACCTTAGAATCATGACATTTAAATGAATTATGGTCGAATTTCGACCTCTGGGCGACCACTAGTATTTTGAAATTGTTTGACTAATCCTATTTTCTATGCAAGTATGGCTTGGATGCGAAATATGCAGGCTCCACCAGGACTTACGTTTGCAAGAAAAAAACTAAGTAGATGATTTCTGATTATCATTTAATTATTTAACCTGATGAGTAAAAGTTATTTTATCCGCAGTTATCTTTTATAGCCATTTCAAAATCAGTGCCTATTTTACCTCGCGTCCCGCTGGGAAAATGGAGTTTTGCTAATTAAAAAAGCAAAAACGTTGACTAAGCAACAGATTTACAAAGTACTTAATTCTGTCCATGCAATGAGGTTTGCTGCAAAAAACTAAATAACAAAGTATTAGTATCTACCATTTGACAATGGACAAGAATGGGCGTACCAAGGCCGAATGTTAAAATGGCGGTAGTAACGTTACGTACCACAACAAAAACAGCATGGATTATAGCATGACCAGAAAATAATTGACAGTTTGTTTTAGTCCCATATGTAATAGGGGGGAAATTTGGCTTATTAGTGACCATTCTATTGGTGATGTTCTTCAGAAAGGTCAGGTGCGTAGTACACTCCCAACCAGTGTGACCTGCCGCGTAGCATGAACACCGTAGAAACGGGTTTTGTCGACGGGAGAATAGACAAAATGACAGATTGTGATTGTCTATCTGTCATTTTGTCTCTTCCGTCGACAGATAGATAATCAAAATCTGTCATTTTGTCTATTCTCCCGTCGACAGATAGAAAATCACAATCTGTCATTTTGTCTATTCTCCTGTCGACAGATAGACAATCATAATCTGTCATTTTGTCTATTCTCCCGTCGACAGATAGACAATCACAATCTGTCATTTTGTCTATTCTCCCGTCGACAGATAGATAATCATAATCTGTCATTTTGTCTATTCTCCCGTCGACAGATAGACAATCACAATCTGTCATTTTGTCTATTCTCCTGCCGACAGATAGACAATCACAATCTGTCATTGTGTCTATTCTCCCGCCGACAGATAGACAATCACAATCTGTCATTTTGTCTATTCTCCCGCCGACAGATAGACAATCACAATCTGTCATTTTGTCTATTCTCCCGTCGACAGATAGACAATCACAATCTGTCATTGTGTCTATTCTCCCGCCGACAGATAGACAATCACAATCTGTCATTTTGTCTATTCTCCCGTCGACAGATAGACAATCACAATCTGTCATTTTGTCTATTCTCCTGCCGACAGATAGACAATCACAATCTGTCATTGTGTCTATTCTCCCGCCGACATATAGACAATCACAATCTGTCATTTTGTCTATTCTCCCGCCGACAGATAGACAATCACAATCTGTCATTTTGTCTATTCTCCCGTCGACAAAACCCATTTCTACAGTGGTTATGCTAATGGTGTAGACTGATGTATGAACGTAACAAAAGGCTGTGTTAGGATCGTAGCATTTTAATTATGCATTTATGTAAAATTAGCTACTGAGAAATTCCTAAATGGAAAGACAGAAAGCCGTTGCCCGGCTGTCATTCATGGATCTTTGACAGTCTTTACGGATCGTCAGAGGCCCGAAAGTCTGACAACCAGTCTTACCAAGGGGTATCATATTTCCCAAGGTCAGATAGGCAGTCGCTTCATGTAAAGTATTGAGTTGCATCCGGTTTGACTGGAAAGTCGTGAAAAGGTCTGGCAAATAAATGTTGTCACTGCTGGGAGTCCCAGTCCTCCTCTTCGTGAGAGAGATCAGTCTGTACCGCCCATAAAGCGGGCCCAGTGCAGATTGGTAGTTCTACGAGTTCTACTACTCACTATTCTAAAAATAACTGAGGTTATAAATGAAAGGACCTTCGACCTTCCAACACCCGGTACTGCCTCGAACGGAACTGAACTTTAGACGTAACGACCAACAAATTGTCCCTATAATATTTGGACAACTGACCCGTAGATGACCCTAATAGAATCATAGTTGTGGAGGGGAACAAATTGCTTTGGAACGTTCGCATCACATGCGACCGGTTCCTATATTCAACGAATGGTTAACGTTACCGATCGTTGTTTGTCAGGCGTCATTGAATGCAGAAGCTGTCAATGAAATCAATGTTATTGATCATTATTATAATTTGGCTTTGAATCTTCTCTAAATAAGGTATTTTTACACATTTTTCATATGTAATGCTTATTTTGTGTGACAAATAATTATCTCGGTACGCGTTTAACTTTACTGTTCGTTTCTATTTTACCAGTTGTTAAACTTACCATTAACAATCCGTAAGGTATAACCCATCGTAACTCGTAAATCAACGGTCGGTAGTGACGCACGATGGGACTAAAAATAGTTGCTTCTCTACGATAATATAACAATGAACTGTATGAGAATCAGTTTGACCCATTGATAGAATTCTACTACATGTTACTACTAACTAAGAATCATGCAAAACCAACCTTACCTAAATACCTCAAGATCAACGCCTTATCGATGCCTTGGAAAACGTCGATCACATTGATGAAAGAGCTAGGATGATCGATGGTTACCTACGGGTTGCAAAATATCAGCTCCGTCACTTAGTCCTCAGTGGCACGCATCACCTGCTGCAGCTGCTTCTGCCAGCAGCTGCAGCCGTGGATACGTCTACGGCTGCCGTCGAGAACGTGCTGCCCATGTATTTGAGCACATACCCAAATTGATGATGATGACGTATGCCGCTCGTTTGTATGAGCATTTACTCGATTTGATTGGTTCTTGTCATTTTGGCCCACTAATGACAGGTCACACACCAAGAGGAGAACCACCCACAGACTGAGCGGGCAAAAGTGACAAGAGGTAGAAGACCGCAAGTCCAGATCAGACTTACGATGGGTTATCGTGTTACCCAGATATCTACTGGGTTATGGAGGTCCGATAGACAGTCGCTCCATGTAAAATACTGGTATTCAGTTGCATATGTTAGACTGGAAGCCGACCCCAACAGAGCTGGGAAAAAATCTGGCGGTCCGTGTTCTGTGAGATTGATTGCCAATTCTTTCCTTAGGCTATGGTCTACGGCGTCGCAGATGCTTACGATAGAAATGTCCTGTTGTGTCTTTTTCACACGTCGATGTCGGCGTCTTGTTGTTCAGACGTCGATCGAAACGTTGACGCTGAAGTCGGATGTCGCATATAGCATAAAATAAGAGACGAAAGCCTTAGGCTAGGTGAAGCAATAGATCTTCGGGAGGTTGGTAGTACCTGGATGAGTGGAGCCCAAGATCAAGTTAAATGACGTACGATTGGAGAGGCCCTATGCGCAGCAGTAAACTGTTATACAATGTCGCCCATGGGCATGCCCGCCCGTATTTTTCTGAATATTCATGACAAATTATGGAAAATAAACTTAAAAAGGGGTCTCTATCTTTACTTTTTTTTTTTCTTATTTTTTTTTTTCAATATCCCGCTGTCATTTTATGGACTTTTGTTTTTTAAAATAAATACAGTTTTTTTTTTGAAAAAAATGTATTCACCTCCGGTTTTTTTTCTTAGTCGAGAAATTTGACAATTTTTTTTTTAGTTAAACCGATATAATAACTCATAAGCTTTTAGAAATAATAAACAGAATCTAAATCGAGCCAATAACGCCCCCTTTTAAAGTTAATTTTCGATATTTTTCATGAATATTCAGAAAAATACGCGCGGGCATATGTCCATGAGCGACATAGTATATTGATGATGATAGTGATGATGTAGATTCCGGTGCTATCATAAGATTTACGATAACGGAAGGGCAATTCCCATAGATATAAGAAAGAAGGAGATATGCCCGGTAGTTGAAAATGTATCGAAACCCAATGTCTTCTATCTATCCCTACTCTCTAGCCTGCGATCACACATGCGATCAGTAAACCCAATAAATACGAGGCCCCGCTCACACTTGCAATTTACAAATCAGAACGTACTACATAATCAATTATAAACCTTATCCCATCAAACACAGCGTGCATTTACCATGCACCGTACAACTCACCCACACGAAAACATCGTTCGCTATCGTTGTGCTGTGCAAAAGCCATTTATTTTACATATACGCTAGTGATTGACTAAATCGGAAACTTATCGATTCTCCCATTTATATTTGTATTAAAATTTTTGGAAGTTGCTGAAAAAATTATAAATAAAAAACGATATACATATAATAAGATGATATAAATAAACAATAAGTAAGTAAAAAAAAGAAATATTAAGTAAACCAAAAAAATAACAACATTATGAGAAAATCTAAATGAGTATAAAACAAGATTTCACATCGGTCTTCCAATCAGGCTATAACTGTTGACAAATTGAAGAATAAACTTTAATAGTAATATAAATTCATACGACAATCGACATTATTGTCGATAGCCTACGTTAGTGGATCTGCACAACCACATCACTAATCCGTCACAAGACGCTGCGGCCGTACTAACGATGCAACCGCTTAAAGTAAATATCGTTTTGTAATTTTTACATTGCTTGTCCAGTTACTTAGCGACATACTTTGGTAGTGGTAAAGAAGCAATGTATTTACTACAATAAAAGTACAGTCGCTGTGATATATCAAAACAAAAATAACGTAGTAAAGGCAAGAAATATTTTACGATTTGTTGTTTTTCATGATTTTCAACACAAATATAGCAAAATACTTGTGCTGATTTATGAAAAGTGGTTCTACGATTTATAAAGTTTATAGTTTAGCTTCGATTTTTACAAGAAACCACTGAACAACACGGTATTCTTAAATGTTATCACGAACGCGCTCAAAAGCGCACTAGTTAGCGGAGACGGCCATTTGCCTGAGGCATGAGCATTGTGATCAAGACGCGCGGACACAGACACGCCCCCATACCACTTCTCCTGTTATTTATATTTCTATGGCAATTCCTGTATTTTTTAAGAACGTTTGCGTTCTAATCTCAGTTTCAATCTGTCAAAATTCCTCTAATTTACCGACATTTTGACATTTAAACTCAATTACATGGTATTTAATTTTAGCTTCCATCACAAAATAATTTTTTGCTTCCCTCCGCACGTTTTCTCCACACATTGACATTGGCAGAATTGTCGACATCGGCACCATTGCCTGGAAAAATAGAATAGACATTTTGACATTGATTATCGGTGAGATGAGACTGCGACAAAATTTTGAATGATACTGATTACTGCTGATCAGAGACATACTTTGACAATTCGACAACATTCATTGCGTTATTTACTTTGTCGAGCAGACGAATTTTTCAAACATATAAAGCAATGTATTAGGAATTTCCTTAAAAAATCCTTCGGATTGTGATAGAAAGCGTGTTACGCAGGTGTTATTCATCTAGGAGATATTTAATAATATCAAAATAATTCGTTTGTCCTGACTCAAAAGAAAAAGGAGGTTGCGTAAATGTGTTTTTTCGTCACACCAATGAGAACCATTGTCTTTGGAACAGTCACAGAGTAGTCAAGTCGTGGGAATACTAATTATAATCTGTGCATTTAATTGGTACCAACACCATTGTTCTCTAGGAGAGAATTTTTGTATTTTCGTTTGTTTTATTTTTCTTGGCTGCAGTTGTTAAGTGGTTAATAATAAATTTTAAAACTTTACTGTTATTGAACTGGTATAAAATGTATACTATTTCTACCCTCATCCCAATTTATTTGACAACATTTTTATAAGAAGTCATGTCAGTCAGTAATCGCTGTCCTTTCTTCTCATTTCTATAGAATCTCCTATCCATCCCTTAAATAAGGGGGAAAACATTTTTTCCATGTAAAAAGAGACAAGCCTATTATTGTCGAGCATTGGTCACCACGCTTGTTCAAGACGGGTTGGCGATTTCAGACTTATGTTAATACTAACTGCGCTCCGCGGTTTTACTACCCGTAAAACCGCGTAAATACGCGTAACTGTCAAAATTAAACAGGTTAGTCGTAATCGTTTACCAAAATATGTTGCGTAATGAGATAGCTAAACCCTGATCTTACAAGACTTTGTCGGAACAACAGATTTTCATACACTTCTGCAATGAAAATATGGTTTGCCTCAAGATTACTTAGTTCTATGAGCAACGTCGCAAATAGATGTCAAATATTTCGCTGTTTTGATTAATTTAGCAATATTACTTTATTGAAATAAGAAATATGGCTAACTAGCGAACTAGAATATTAATAATGAATTGCAATTATAACATTGAATTTGATGTTGTAACCGTTGTAGGTGTAGAAAAGGCAAAGTTTCCAAATACTTTTTTTACATCTAAAACTGAATATTCGGTGTAACGATATTAATTATTGCATTTCATAATTAATATTCTAGTTCGCTAGTTAGCCACATTTCTTATTTCCCTATAGTAATATTGCCAAATTAATTACAAAAGGTAAATATTTGACTGCTACGAGTATTTGCGACGTTGCCAACTTTAAGGTTAAACGCTCCGAGTCACAGAACAGTTATCTGTTCTGTGCTCCGAGTATTGGGCTAGTGTGTGTGTATACTAAAAATCGATCAAGACATTTTGGCTTGGCTTTCCTAGAAATTTTGATGTGAATAATGCTCTCTTCAAGACTCAAAGTAAAAGTAAATCACTATGTTTTCTCAACTGTAGGTATAAATCAAGTATGGGAAAAACCGTCACCATTAAGGCTTGTGCAGACCAGCGCGACTTGTCGCGCGACGCGACTTGTCGCGCGACGCGACACGAACAATACAATTTCTAAGAAAACTTCACAGTATAACAATAACCGGTGTCGCGTCGCGCGACAAGTCGCGCTGTTCTGCACAAGCCTTAATATTGCCAAATTAATCAAAACAGCGAAATATTCGTTGCCGACGTTGTCGACTTGTGGGTCGCAAATAGATGTCAAATATTTCGCTGTTTTGATTAATTTGGCAATATTACTGTATGGAAGTAAGAAATTTGGCTAACTAGCGAACCAACGATGCAGTCACACAAAGAGCTTCCTTATTAATTATCATAATTCATACAAGCGACAAGTCGCGCTGGTCTGCACAAGCCTTTACGGTAAAACTTATCGACTACGTTCCATTCTTCCACGTTCCATTACACGATCACAACACATGATTACAGTTGAAAATCATCATAATTAATCTACAGGCATGTACAACAAAGGTAAAGACATTGATACACACATTACCTATTATTTATTTATGATGTTTAACATTCGACACGTGTTGCCGATTAAATATTCATATTATGATATCGATAATGAGGTGGTACATCAATATTGCGCAGTGCACTCAGCTGTTCATTTGTTTGTGCGCCATCTTGGAAATTGCTTGATAGTGTACGATTACACTTTGACTATAAAACTTTCATTTTGCACCCTAAAATTAAAATCAATCTGCCTAGCCTTTTCCCAACTATGTTGAGGTCGGCTTCCAGTCTTACCGGATGCAACGGAATACCAGTAATTCGTATGGAGCGACTGCCTAAATATGACCTCCACAACCCAGTTACTGGGTCGATACCCCTTGGTAAGACTGGTTGTCAGACTTGGGCTTCTGATGACCCGTAACAACTGAAACAAAAGAGGCGATTTTTTTTTAAATTTTCCTGCAAATTTCCACGTAAATAGACTCTCAGTAGGATACTTAACAACATCCTCACGAATCAGACAGGGTTTTTTTTACGTTGTAGAAGCACTAATCCAGGTACAAATGTGTTTATCTGTATCCCTTACCGGTTTGACAATAGTAAGCTCTAATGACTTTCCACAAAAACATGTTCTCATGTGAAACAGAATCACTCGAGTTATCTAACAAAGAGAAATACAAGAAAATTTAGACTTGCGCCCCAATTCTGCCTTTTACGAAATTCATTACTAGTTCGCAACACATTAGATTTTTAACTCTATTTTTGTTAATAAAGGTTTATATTTCACTGTGTGTAAAATTGGGTTTTGAATTTGTGATTTCGGTTTTGCAATAGGTATGCTATATACAGTATTTACGCGGTTAGTCGCAATTTGAAGATAGTTAAATCTAAGTGGGGTTTGGTAACGTAAAATGAGGTTTGTATCAAAATGGATTTGTAGTTCTTCTATGTCGTCTGTGTGTGACCGCGTTGATCTTCTAAACTACTCAACGGATTTTGATGCGGATATTCACCATCATTCAGAGAATTTATTCCGGAAGGTTTATTATGTGTATAGCACATTCATTAATAAGTAACATAATTATTATAATGAAAACTCAATGTTTTTTTTTCAAGTCGTAAAAACCGTGCGAATCACTACCCTAATTACGTAATACTCGATCAATCAGAATCTGAATCGTTTTGAAACAGATTGCTAATCCATTGCTTCATAAGTTCGAAAAAAAAATCTGCTCAACAACGTAAATAACGCAATGAATGTGGTTGAACTGTCAAAATTAAACCAATGTATACGCAATTAGATAGCAAACTCCAGCGAAATCCGTATGCATCGCACTCCGTCTCACTTTCAGACATATCGTGAGTAAGAGGGAGAGGGAAGCGCTAAACTAAAATTACAAAAAGAAAAATTGTTTTTTTTGTTTGTAACGGATAAACTCAAAAACTACTGAACCGATTGTTTTAATTCTTTCACCAGTATAATGCTATATTATCACTGAGTAACATAAGCGAAGGTGTTTGTTACGCTTTCACGCTTAAACGGCTGAACGGATTTGGATGAAATTTGACACATGGGTAGACCAAGACCTGGAGAAGCACATAGGATACTTTTTATCCCGAAATTCTTACAGGATCGCGACTTACGTTGGTGAAACCGCGGGGCGCAGGTAGTAAGATACATTATACGTATACATAACTGAAGTAATGTATAGTTAATATACAGGTCTGCCGACCCCTTGGTTCTATAATTCCCCCCTCGTTTCCCCCTTCGTTCGATCATTTGTTCCCAGCTGTATTACGTAATACCTTTAGTTTTTGGTCCGTGGCCTTGACATCAACCAATGAACAACATTATTTTTATTTTATTTATTGGTTGAATACAGGGCCTTTGGCTACTTTTGTATGTGTATATTTTATGTCTTTTTGTCTTTAATGTGTGTTTTGTTTGTGCAGAATAAACAATGTTTCTTTCTTTCTTTTCTCTTTCATTCTTCGTGGAAAATAGGCGGGATGTGAAATTATTAAAACGCATCTCAGTGACCTTTGTATCTGATAAAGTAATTGCGCATCAAATTCTAAACGCTTTGAAAAGAATACCAAATAATTATAAGTACTCATTACTTTCAAGAGCTAGATAACCCATTTTTTTTACTAAAGGTCAGGAGTTATATGATAACCTTTTTCCTTCTGGTAACGCCTATAATGAGCAAAAAGATGAGTTCAGAAAAAAAAAAATTACATGTTCTTGTCGCGAGGTCATGTGTTAGTTTGTCAAGATGCCAAAACCAATCTGCCTAGCCTTTTCCCAAATGGGTTGGCTTCCAGTCTGACCTGCCAGCTGAATACCAGTATTTTACATGGATACACTGCCTATAATATGACCCAACACAAACCAGTCGGTGGGTATGCGATATTTTGGTTAGACTGGTTGCCAGATTTTCGCCGGCTTCTGACGACCCGTAACGACTGTCAAAGATCGACGAATGACAGCCGGGACCAAACGGCTTAACGTGCTTTCCGAGACAAGGAGGAGTCTCGATAATGTAATGAATGTTCACCCATCCACAGACCTACCTCGGCAAGCGTTGCTTAACCTACGATCGACCCTTGCGGCTGTTATTACTTAGCCAAGTTCCTGTGCCCTACGTGTCCATTAAATCCAATTTATTTCCTTCTTAATTAATTCCTATTCTGACAACGGAAACACGATCTAGTCTAACAACATATTACGTATAAAATAAAGTTTATTAACGTAACTTAGTTAAGAATTACGTAAGGACACGTAACCGAGGCAGTTAAAGTTAACCGATGGATATGTAACCGTTTATTATTTTATAGGCGTCGCGAATTTTTGTTTCGCTAATGATGGTTACGAGGACAGGAATTGCCGATATTGAGATTTTTTTACTTTACTTGGATTAGGCAACATTCAGCTGAAACTCATCTACTGCTGAACATGGGCGTCCCCCAAGGAAAGTCACCGGTATCCAGCAGATTCCCCCTACCTTTACCTGATCGTCTGTCCACCTTGTTTGCACCCACGCTGCAGCTTGAAACTCCTGAGCTTTTCGGCCCCATCGGCCATCCGTTCAGAGAGCAATGTGCCCAACCGAATGCCACTTGAGTCTATGGCAATTCTATAATTAAGCAGTATCAGCAGTTTCCATGTTTTGCACCTTCTCTCAAAACCATAAATTTTTACAAAATGCCTGACAGGCAACACACTGGCAATAGGGATGATGCCTGGGTAAAAAAATGAAATTCTAATTAGTCCGTCAGTCAGATAATAAAAAAATATTAGACACGTATTTTTTGCTTTATCACATTAATAAAAAATTACTTAGATAAAACGCATTTTAAGTTGGGGAGTGGGGGTCGCTACGTCACTAGTATTTATAAAAAATCTACATACTCGAGCTTCGATCAATAATGCACTAGATACAATATCCCATACAAAAGTTCTCTTAAAACTGTCGCCAATTGTGTTTACGTAATTCTAGTTTAAATAAATATACCTTAATGTAAATTCAACCTTAAATGCAATGCTTAAAGTTGTATTCACAAAGCTATGTACAAAAAACAATAAAGTCAAACATACATCAAAACAAATTCAACCTTACGCCCTTGTTTTAAAGTTCGAATTACAAAGTGCTAATAAAAGCAATAAAAATTTATGACAGAGGCTCTCCGCTTGGACAAGGAATAAGTGGAGTCGAAATGTGTCTATATTTTTTTCTATGAAATACAGAAAAAAATAATTATACTAACAAATTCAGTTTATTATAAGCCTTGACACTCAAACATAAAGTTTAATTACAATGGAAAAATTAAATCTTTCTGTCGTCGGAGAAACAAATATTTAATTACAATGGCAAAATTAAATCTTTCTGTCGTCGGAGAAACAAATATAATGTCATGTCGCTTGAAAATAAAAAGTAATTTTTGTATAAGTTCAAAAATACTTATTGTTACTGTCGTACTGTTTTTAGTAATCTACGCCTTTGCGTGTTTCCAGTTATGTCCAATCTGTTAAAATGAATCGAACAAATTGTCGAATTTTTATAAGGCTTATACGGGAGGTCAGGGACATTGACGCGAAGCCGGTTACCATGGATTCAGTACATGATTCTGAACGCCCCTGCGTTTAAATTTTTCGTTGGTTATTTAAAAAAAAACAGCTGCTCCATACATTTTGACCGCGTAGGTATTGCACTTTTCTATGAAACAGCTGTTTTTTTTTTTTGATAACCCACGAAAAATTTCAACGCTGGGGCGTTCAGAATCATGTACTGAATCCATGGTAGCCGGCTTCGCGTCGATGTCCCTGCCATCCTGTATATTTCTTTTCCTCTTTCTTTATACAATAATAAAATATAAAATAACAATACTACACCATGCATTCCCTTGTTCCAGAACAGTCGATGTTTGTTACAATAGTTGGTAGTTGTCACAAACATTGGTCAAACAATCATAATATTTGGTAATTGATTTATATTTACTATTTAATTCTGTTTTTATTTTATGAAAAACACTTACTGATAATAAACTTACCGAAAAAAAAAATATTCCTTCCAAAATCTTGGTGTTACGGTGGTTATTTACAAACTTATTGAACGCGTATTGCGGCATTTTGACGTTTTAACGTTGGCTATGATTGGACCATACTAATTTGAAATAAGACCACAACCGAATCTGTGCTCTTATTTTTCGTTCCGTTTTTGAAGCGCTTACCGGGAATCTAGTGCATTATTGATCGAAGTACTCGAGACGTCATGGCACATTTTACCTCAATGTGTCGCCGTAATCTTTAGATTACGTAAAAAAATAAAAAATACGTGTCCAATATTTTTTTATAATCTCAAAGACGGACTAAAAAAAAATGTTTTGTCATCATCCCGATTTCACATTATCTGTAACTTAGAAAGAAGTGCGAAGTACCTATCCAAAATATGAATCTCGGGAATACCTATTTCAAAGGAAAACGTGTTATTTACGAACAAAAACAAGTCCAAACTCTAAACATTAATAAAAACTCTAAAATCATCTTGCAGCTCTATGAATAGAACCGGTCAAGCGTGTTTTTATTGGATACACGATGATTTTGACTCCATACCTTTATTTACGTAGATACGCAGAATTTTAAGTAACTCACTTGACTATTTTGAGGATTTTGACAGAAGATAAGGGACATTACTGACATCGGTGAAGGAAAACATCGTGAGGAAACCTGGACTTATAGTTGCCGACTATTTGCAGTCCAATGCTGGATTTGCGTCCGCGTTACATCAAATGAGTTCGCTTTCGAATTGATACGGTCACTGGAATGAGATTCGAAGTGCAGTTTACAGAATTGCAGTACTGCAGTCGAGTGAAAATCAAGTTGCAAGATACTATCATTACAGAAATAGTAACAGGTCGAGCATTCATAGCAATTTCAACGCTTCAATGAGTCCAAACAAAAGTGAAACGCTGTGGGAACCTCGATGATCTAAAACTTCTCTAGTGCAGTTTTTTCTTGCACTACCTACGTTGGTTAAAAGAGGGTAATGTGTTTTGCGTGCTTTACAGAAGTTATATGTTTTAAACCAGAGGATTAGGTAACCGATTGCATTATAGTGCAGTTTGTTGGCTGATGGCTTTTTTTAGTGATCGAAGATTTTAGGATCACACGTCGACATGAATGATAATCGCAGAACTCGAACATAAAACACATTTATCGAAAATCGACCAACCTTGTGTAAGTCTCGGCACCAACCACCAACCATACCCAATTTGTTCATAGATCAATCTGCAATGTTGTTGGACTGTATGACTGTGTAGGTACATAATATTAGGGTTGCCAACTTTTTGTACAAGAAATACAGTATTTATGGTCAAAGTGGGAAAATAAACGTGGGTAACAGTATCTCGGGAAAAAACTACTATACAAAAAAAAAAAACAACCAACTTACACTAAGTACAAAATTAATAAAAACTTTAAAAAAAAAACAACTGACTTCCAAAAAAATACACTACAAAGTGAAAAATAACTTTAATTTCGGAAGTCGGTGTCTTTGGTTTTAAATTTCGTTTTTTGCCACCGACTTCCAAAATTAAAGTTACCTATTTTTAACCGACTTCCAAAAAGGAGGAGGTTATATGTTCGACGCGTATGTATGTTTTTTTTTTGTCTTTTGTTTTGTATTTTCGTTTTTTGCCACAGACTTCCTTTTTATTTAGGTATCTGGATATCAGTGAAAACAGTATTTTCATATACTTTATTTTTGTTGAACAGTAAACAGTATTTTAGAGTGAGAAACAGTAACAGTATAATACTGTTTTTAACAGTATGGTTGACAACCCTAGTACATATGCAAAAGAGCGTTTTTGCAGTAGCAAATTTTCTTTCCATAGTGACAATAACAACAGTAATAAATATTAGATCACGTTTCTACAATTTATGATTGCATCAGCGATATAAATAGCGTGGGAATAGGCATTGATATCTGATTCTCGACTTATTGCGTATCTGTTCAGATAATAGAAACTTATGTTCTAAGTCTGTTATTGAAGAAATTAGGTCCACATGTGCTCAGATTGACTGCGTCGCTGGTTTAGTGCTGAGCATGGAGCCCTGTGCTCGATCCACAGGCAAATCGGTGTAGGGTTTTTCCATCAGAAATTACTCGGTAATTAAATTTGTGCCCCGTTGGTGGCAATATAGGTGCCCCCGAGTGGGTCATTCTAATTAGTATTATATACACTTCTGCCCGAGATTTCTTCCTCGTGAAATTTTGGCTCCCGACCGCGTTGCATCTTATCGCCCGCGCGCAATATTACTTCGGTTTCGCGTTCGTTCTTTCTGAGTTTTGTTCTTTTTTCTCTGCTCCTAACGGCCGTAGCGTGGTGTTAAATAGCCCATAACCTGCCTCAAGAATTAGCCTATCAAATGTAAAAAGAATTTTTCAAATCGTACTGGTAGTTCCTGAGATTACCCCCTAAATACAAACATACAAACAAAACATTTTTGCTTGGGTCTAGATGATGGTAATATTCTCGAAAATATTCTCGTAGCGAAGAAGTTCTCGGGAATATTCGTTTGTAAGAGAATTTACGAGAATAACAAAACTGGATGTCTGTATCATCACTTCATGTCATCAGATACCTACTTTTAGAACAATACAAATTTAGCAAAATACTCGACAGCCGTGTTGGTCGAGTAATAAACACAATAATAGGTATTATGTAAAATATAATGCAATTAATCATTGCTACCTATTACCACATAATACAAATCATTTACAGTCATTTTTATTTCATCAGAATCGGTCAGGAAAATTATAAGGATAAAGTTTTTTTTTAAGAATACGAAACAGAAAATCCATATTTATGTACTTAATAATTTTTAATTTATTGAAAGATTTCGATCGTCTTTTGTCGGGTCGGAATTACAGAATATAGCGCTACACGGTTATTTTGGCGCGCGGCTGATATCGGAAGTAACGCCCGCAATGTGGATCGAAAAAAGGCTCTCGAAGAAATAGGAACCTGTTGGTTTTTTGCTTAAAATGGCTTCTAATAGCCAATGCATTCATAATATCATAGGATACAATCAGGTGGGTAAATTAGCAACTTATATTGTTTTTGCAAAAAAAAAAATGTAAGCTGTAGTATGCTGAATTCGCTTTGAGATTAATACAGGCAATCTCGCCATTAAAAAAAATTAAAATGTTGTAGTTTTGCCGCTAATTTACTACTACTATTATAAGGTTGGCAACCCTTTAAGTAGGTAAATATTTATAAAAATCAAATGTATTACGGATGTTGACTGGGGAAAAAAATAAAATTATATTTAGTCCATCAGTCAGTTGATCTAATATTTTTGTGACGTCCGTCATCAGGCACCCACTGTGTAGCGATGATGGCCCATCTGTCTTGATGCATCCTATAGGTGTGACCTGCCCAGTCCCATTTGCGCCTCGCAGACTTATCGCCAACATCGGCGACACCTGTCTTGGAGCGTATTAAGGCTTGTGCCGACCAGCGCGACTTGTCACGCGACGCGACACCGGTTATTGTTATACTGTGAAGTTTTCTTAGAAATTGTATTGTTCGTGTCGCGTCGCGCGACAAATCGCGCTGGTCTGCACAAGTCTTTATGGTGTTGCGAATTTTGTCGGAGAGTTTGATTTTTAAAATGCTACGCTCCATTGCTCTTTGGCAAACCTTGAGTTTGGACTTCTGAGCCTTGGTCAAAGATCAAGTCTGAGCACCGTAGGTTAGGATAGGCAGGATACACATGTCGATGAGCTTGCGCTTTAATGAGATTGGAAGGTCGCCGTCATTAGCGCCTTCATGGACCAGTAGCTCCTCCAGGCATTTTCGACTCGACGGTCGATCTCTTTGTCCTGTCTGTTGTGGAAGGAAACTAGCTGGCCCAGGTAAATATATTGTCGTAATCTTTCGATTACGTAAAAAAATACGTGTCCAATATTAATCTACCAAAAGGAGAAAAAAAAAATTGTCGATCAGTCTATCCCTACTCAAAATATGCGGAATTCATAACTAAGTATAACAAGGCCGTGTGCGATTTCTTAACGAAACTAGAATCTTATTAAAAAAATTGTTTTTGCAACGTTTGTTTTATAATAAATAACTGACTACTAACTAACTTTTATAATAATAATTTTATTTTTTTAATTTATTTATAAGTACGCATATATTTACATACAAGAGACACAGCTGAAATTTCTCATGTACTTATAATTATACCGGCTACAACCGGAACACAGCTTAACAATGCAAATTGACGGCAAAAATGATAGCACTTGTCAGTTGTCAGAACTGTCAAAATATTGAGCGCTCTATGGCTTCTATTTTATTTGTTTATTAGGCAAAGGTATAAAATTCATACAGCCATGTCGCAACCTAAACCCACTAGTCTAGCGACAGTGCTCAGCATGCATTGGTTTATCTCACGATCCTAGAACGTTCCATGCATATTTAAAGGCTGAGTCACTATGTCAACACACCTTTTCGCTATTTTAGTCGAATAACCCGCATTGTCCCTTCTACAATACAGTTTTAGTACTAAAACTGTAAAATGACTTGCAAATGTATGAGGCAATGAATGTAGAACATGGAATGGAATAGCTGTCAAAGTGAGTGGTTTCGCGCGCAAATCGTGTATTCGAATTTAGAATTTGAATAACGGGTGTTCCGTTTAGGCAATCGTGTTTTAAGTGATGTATTCTTTATTTAAATTAATTGATTTGTTACTAAATCGGGTTTCCCGATTCAGAACCTTATGATAATCATTTTGAGATTCGATTTGCATAGACAACGTTTTCGTGACGTGATTTGACGCTAAGTTTATTGGCCGCTAATGTGTACCGACCACTGCACTGTTCTAAGAAACCGTACGGTAGATAAAAAGTAGCATGTAATTAATCGAACTTCAAATAATTCCCATTTTGCTTTCCTAAAAATATTATTTAACACTAATAACCTAGCCCTAGTTTAGTAACTGTATGAGAAACGGTCAGAAAGTGAAAAAGAGGAGGCCCATTTATTTAAAAAAGTGTGCATCAAAAGAAGCCCAATGTGTTTAGAGGGTCAGTCAATTTTTTCCGATAAAAAGTTCCTCCTAATCAATTTCTGAATCATTTACGAAATCAATACAAAATAAAATTTTATCCTTAAGTGAGCAAAAACAATCGATGTTTTACGCTGGTAATAGACAAAGGTACTTTTTATTATAAAACCTGTTTGCTTGCGTCTAATTTACAAAAACTCTTCTACGTTGACGTCAACGTCTTACTAAAGAGTTTGAATGTCGACGAACTTATTTGTACAGTATAGAGGAATATCGGTTCTGTACATTATTCACATCATCCTCCTTAAGTACAGAAGAGACATAGGTAAGCATATACTTATACCTAAGTATGTCTCTTCTGTGAACTTTTAAAACTATCTTCTTTTAAGCGTGTCGATGGCATTTTTAAATTAAACAAGTACCTTCTGTAGCGTCCATTAGTTCCTGTAAAAGCAGGCAACAAACAGAACACGATGGCTGGACACGATATTAAGTGACCCATTTAACGTTTAAATTGCTCGTTTTCCTGTGAATTCTGGAAATATGAGCCATGAATGAGTAGGTTTCATGTAATTCTACTGCCCTTTTGGGATCGGTCAGCATGTCTTCTTTCAAACATGGCTGTCTATCAGCTGTCATCCTAGTTGTCACCTCCTTTCTAGCCATAATCATATTTCACACATTCCAAAGATTCCAAATTTAAAAGTCATATATTCAAACTAGGCTGAGAATCAGCACTTTTCGAACGTCAAAATTACATAAGACAGTCCCCCAAAACACCCACCCTTCACCAATTCCTAGTGCGTTAGCTGGGAAGAAGAAGTGGCGCAACAAACTCCCCAGCAGCACAGCTGTCTGTTCAGTTAGAAGAATTGAAATTCCATCTATCGTTTCTTTGGTCTTTCCCTACTCATATAGAGCTATATCTACAATTCTACATTCTTCTTCTTCTGCTTTTTTCAAACTTTCCTCACGAAGAAAAACAAAAGTGTTTCTTGAGGACCTCTAATAATACATCCAGTAGGTATTGTCCATAAAAAATTCATCGGAATCAAGTAGGAAAATTGATAACAATATCCGCAATGGTTATTTTTGTCAAAACAAAAAAATATTCTTTTGAATATTATTTTCCTTATACAGTCACTTGAGTCACTTCAGCTTTATCTCCGGGGTGGCAACGCATCTGCGATGCTTCTGGAATTGCAGCTCATAGGCTGTAGTGACCATCTACGAGTACCATCAGGAGGCCTAAAATAATACTGCTTTAGTGATGCTGATAGGCCTCTAAATGAAAATTTCTTTAGGCGCGTTGAGCGATTTTTGGTAGGGGATTATCTTATGGATTAGCGTCACTGACATGCTCGCGTAGTCGCGCCGTAGTGCTGTATCTGCTGTGAGTATAGATGGCGCTAATACCATTTTTAAGTTTTTATTTTTGTTAACAGCCTATTTTTTTTATGCCACCCAATAATAATTTTACTTCATTTCGACCACCATGCCGATGCCGTCAAGATGTAGGTACCTACTCCTTTGTAACCTTAGACCACCCATAACGACCACAGTAGATATCCTAACAAACTACCTATAATGTACCATATTGTTCTCGTCACATAATAAGGAAAAACGTGACAACAAAGATACTGCCTCAGTGAACTCGACACAGGTTATCGTTATACGCTCGGAGTGCAATTACTGTGAAGGAAGACATGACACATCGCTCTGACGTCACAGGTAGTCTAGGATACCTATCCTAGAATGCTAAGGTCGGACGTAGGTAATCTCACAAATGGTCAAACCGACATCACAAAAATGATAAAGTACCTAATGACAGATGTTCTGCCGCGCTCGCAAAAGTTATGTTCTAATTTCAAACATCTGTCACATGATTATGTTTTTTTGTTTTTTTTTTCCCTTTTGGCAACTGAGCCGATGTCGAACTATTCTGCCAGTGTCGTGTAGTGACGGCAATTGTTTATGGTTGTTCCAAATAAGAAGAGAGAATGACAATTTGTTTAAAGTAACGTTATCAAATAGTATGATAGAAACTACACTGAACTAGATGAATATTCAGAGTTAATTTGTTTCAAGGACTAGTAAAGATCTTTTAAGGTTTCATTAGAAATAGTATGTGCCATAATTACGGCTAGAAATTAGACTACAGTAGAACTTAGGGCGGATTTCACCAATGAAACTGAACGCGATCAGCACATCTAACCCACGTAATTTTTTTGTCAGTGCCATTTTTGTTGTGACTGATAGCTCTTGAACGCAGTTTCGATGTGCAGATCACGCTCAATTTCATTGGTGAAATTGTTACTCAGTGCCGAAGTCTGTTATTTCCGATAGCTACTTATCCCGGGAGTTTTCAAGCCTCAACTACAGTCCCGTTGAGAGAATGCGTTTTTGACACCTGTCAGTTACGTACCAACGAATATGACTGTGTTTTGCGAATTTGATTCTTATTACTCCTACTAGAAATTATCCAACTGACAGGTGTCAAATCTCATTCTCTCGACGATCGGACTGTAAATAGGTTACATACGCAAGTGCGCACTGACATCGAACACATAGTCAAAAGCAAACATAAACGAAATAAGAAAATGGTATTGTACTTCAACTACCTACTTTAAAAAGAAAAAAGTTTTTTTTAAATATTATATACACACGGACCTCTTTTCTTTCGAATATCATAATTAGGACCCGTCTGCCCTTATCCAAATTAATTTGGGGTCAGCTAGCTGCACATCGGTGAGCAGCAGTGGTGGCCCAGGTGGTAACAGCTGCGACTTCCGAGTTGTACCTACATCGTCGGATCGAACCCAGACTGAGGTGCGCTTTACTTTGTGTACATTATTTCATCGCCACTGCTCTCAAAACAGTGAAGGAAAACTTCGTGAGGAAACGTCCTAGAACCAAAAATTCGGAGTCGTATGACATCTACCAACCCGGCCGGGCTCCGCGTGGTGATTTACAGCCCACTCCCTCACACAAAGAGGAGGCTTGAGTCCCAGCAGGAACAATAGAGGCTGAATAAACGGCTGCACATCATCTTCCATTACATCTCTATTATCTGTCATCTCAGCATATCCCTTCAAGAAGTGCTGTCATTTCATCTTTTTTCCTCCACAGATTGGCATGGAAAACCTACGTATCTTTAAAAACTGCTTATCTCCAGTATTCCTTTACTAAAGGATAGTTCGCAATAACCTAGTCTACTCGGCGTCCGGTGGTTGTGTGCGTATGTGTTATGCAAGTTATAGTGATGTGCCTTATCGATTATCGTAGATAACTTGAGATAGGATCAATATTTGTAAACGGTAAAGGTCAGATTCAGACCTTGGTGATATCGTCTTTGGCTTAGGATTCTCTAATCAGACAACTCCTGTAAATGATAAATGATAATAACTGATATTTATTTCTTGTACACGTCAAAATTAAATGTTTTAAAACAAGATGAGTTAAGAAATGTGGCTAACTAGCGAATTAGAGTGAATGAATTGCAATTATAAAATTGAATTTGATGTTGTAACCGTTCTAAGTATAAAAAAGGGTAATTGGAAAGTTTCCAAATACTTTTTTTACATCTAAACTGGATATACGGTGCTGCGATAATAATTATTACATTTCAAATTAATATTTTAGTTCGCTAGTTAGCCACATTTCTTATTTCCATACAGTAATATTGCCAAATGAATCAAAACAGGTAAATATTTGACAGATATTTGCGTAGTTGCCAACTTTTAGGATAAACACTCTTAATAAAGGTCTTCAACGAACCAAAGGATCGTAGCTGGTGGTTTTCTTTAGCGTCTACCTACCCCCATGAATAAAAGACTGGCGTTTTTGTATGTGTATGTAATAAAAGTTTTTCTGTCCATATCAATCATTCCAATCGTTATCCCAGTGTTTTCATTTTAGTACAAATGTCTCTTCTGTGTGGTTATGTGTGAGTGGGTGTGTGTGTTTGTGTGTGTGTCTATCGTATTACCCAGTTACTGGGTTGTGGTGGTCAGATTGGCTGTCGCTCGATGTAAGATAATGGTATTCAGCTGCATCTGGTTAGACTGGAAGCCGACCCGAACTTATGTGGGAAAAGGCTAGGCAGATTGATGTCACATTTGAATATAAAACATTATAATTATCAAATAGCTGCACTTCCCGTGGCGTCGGGCAAGATGTGACATGCCTAAGTATGATTACCATTCAGCAGCTGTTATCCAAATTACTGTGGGGTCTGTACAACATGTCTTTTTTGTCCTCCATACAGCTCCATGAGCCGTCATCTCAGAATTCACCTCCCGTTTTCTACATAGATTATCTTTTAGACAATTTATCCATCTTTCGTTTCAGTTTTACTAATTTTCTATTGGGCACAATTTCACCACTGCATCAGACTATAAAACCTGAAATTGGTATTGTTCTGAAAGAATGATATATTATAGAATATAAATCATAACATACATGGTGAAGACATATTGTAGTGTGTAGCTCGGCACTCAATAATCAAAGTTAATTACAGCTATTATTTATATTTTTATGACATAAATTGCTATTTTGATTGAATGTTCTGGAGATTGTGATGGTCAGTATTAATTTTTATTTTCCATTAATGTTAATTAAGATTGTATTAATTAGCATTGATTGAGTTGTATTAAAAAATACTGCAATTTATCAGTGTTTTGTTAGATGTCATGTCTTTTTTTTATTTATTTGGTTTACTGTTATTGCTAAAATTACCTGAAAAAGGACATTAAATTAATGTAATACTTAATAAAACAGTTGATGTTTTGCACCTTTGCAACCAATGACCCGACCGAAAGAAGTAATAAAAATAAAACAAAACACAGTTATAATCCTAGCCAACTGTTTCATTCCAATATTTTTACGTAAAAAAACTATAAAACTTGATCAAATTACAGCAAAAAATACTAAAATGTGTTGTTTTATTTAAAAAAATATACAATAACACAAAGGTCGTTGAACGTTTACATAAGCTTTAATAATGTAAAAGAAATATCTAGAATCCAAAGGTTATTTTTAGCATAAATCAAGTCAGTCTCTTTTAATATTTTAACCTTTTAAAAGGTAATAGAGACTTCTTGAAAATACATATTAGAATTTCTCAGTAGCAAAGGAATCTCGATTTGTGTCCAGTGCGTAGATACTCTGAACTTCTGAAGGGGTAGGACTTCGAAGTATATAACGGTGATTTTATGCTAATTGAATAAATTATGTTTTAAAATATAGAATATAGCAATGGAATTAAGTAGTTTAGTCAGAAATTGTGTAATGGCTACGAAGATGAAGTTCTCTGACAAAAGCTAAAAATATTGTCCTGCTACATCTTGTTTTATCAAAACGACAGAATATTTTTTTGTTAAAAAAAAAAGAATAAAGTCAGAATCAACGAAATATCTACATCATCTCTTCAAAGACGGTCATTGCTCGTCTTATTTTCCTGCAGCAACAAATAAAAACAGTGATTACTTATCCAAAGAACCAAACTAACGTCGCCAACTATCGAGCATGTCCCATCACTATATTTGACAAGTGTGAATGAACGGCGTTCTGCGCATGTGTGAGTAAGCGCCGTATCAGCCGGTACTAAGTACGGAACTTCGACGCCATCCGCATTGATATAACGTAACAACCGCCATACCGTCATCAATTGAATGTAGACTTTATTTCTCTTCAGATAAAGTTGTATTTAAATCTGTTGGTCTAAAGAAACAATGACAAAAAATATTTTGTTTAATCCAACTTTATCCGCTTCGTGATAAGGTTGATAATTGCATGCGTTTTGTAAGTTGTAGACTAGTGTGTGGTCTACAGAGAAGATTGTGATCTATTTTTAGGGTTTTAGGGTAGAGTTTAGTTTGTAGGTGTCTCGTTAAAACCAGATCCTTCAAGTGAGAACAGATGAATTGAGTTTAAATATTATATTGGTACCTAATGGTTTGATAGTTTGTTTTTCGGGATAATTTTTTGTACCTACAATTAATTAACACAAGCTATATTTTTTCGACTCGTTTTATGTATCCAATCTGAGATACCTACCTTTAAGGCAAGGTTCAAAATAATTGCAGAAAACAAAAATCCAAAAAATAAAGTGCCGTTATGAACACACTAAAACAAAACTTGTGTTTGTTTACATTTTTGGCAAATAAATTGCGAACGCAGAATACATACTTAATTTTGCAACATTAAAATGATTAACTCTAATTAATAGTTACACAAAATTATTCATTAATTGGTCGTGTTTTCCGTCAATTTGCTATTATCTTAAAATCTTTTTATTCTCAGTGTTGCCGTCACGATAATTAAATGTAATTTTAGTTGGCAACCCCGATTAGCGGGTAGAACACACGGAAATGATTGCATCACAGTATTGTGTTATGTGAATATAATCAATCAAGTCCCTAGTGGTTTTAGGCGCATATTTAGACAATATCTTGAGACAAAGCAAAATAGATAATTTAATTAAAATAATTAATAATTTTAATTAAAAAAATCGTGGATTTTTTAAATGTTTTAAGTTATATAAGTAGCGCTATTTGGGTTATACCATTAGATGCGAAATTGTTATACTTAGCTATTGAATGGTATAAAAAAAACTTAAAGGCCGTATCTCAGAGATAGCGCCTTGCGGCTTAGCAGGGCAGAATACGCAATGGCAATAATTCTCAATAATTTATCGAAGTCAAAACAAAGAATAACATAACATATAAAATCACGTCTCTATCCCCACTAGAGGTATGAGGAACAGGGTGTAAAGTTCACTCATCCACCATAGAAAAGGGAGGATCATCCGACCAGACGGGTGTCGTATCTGGCGGGCAACTGCCCAACGATTGATGTCGGATAGTCGTCGTTAAGTAGGTAGGATGTCGTTCGCGTGGGTGTGATGCAGGATTTGTGTGTCTTTGATGCGTAGTTCGCATTTGGTGATGAAGATGCCGCCACAAGCTAGCCAGAGCTGTACCTGTTATGAAATGAAATGAAAGTATTTATCTCAGACCAAGCACACAGTAATTGATACAATAGCCCACACACATGCCCACATTTCGCCAGTTGTGTTTTTAAGTCCCCTTGTAGTAGGGGGCAAGCCTATTGCCATCATCCGGACACAAATCCAGACGCCGGGGCTGCTACTGAGAAATTCCAGATGTAAAAACCCAATAAAACTTTTTCCGACCTAGAAATCACACCCAGAACCTCATTCTCAGCAGAAGCGACCACTCGACAACAAAGCAGGCAAAGAACCTTGCAAATAAATAAAGAAGTAACGGAACATAAACCTACGTGATGCCAATATAAACTAAATTCGCTTTATTTAAATGTCCCAAGTCAAGGTTTTGAAATAACCTCACTGAAGTGACGCGGCGCGCCGTCTGGTCTCATGTTTACCAACATTCAAATAATGTCGCTGCAAAACAACATGGCGGCTACGTATTTTTCATCTTCTCTTTTCAAATTCAAAGCATTAATCTATAAAAATCAATTGCTGTTCGTTTGTCTCGCTAAAACTGAAATGGATTAAATTTAAATTAATTATTAGACTAAACTGCAACTTTCAGCGTCGTTTTCGAGAACGTGATTACAAATAACAAATTATTTAAACAAATATTGCTCATTTAATATTAAAGGATATAAAAAAACATTTTTATTAAAAAAAAAAACCTCAATAACTGATAGTAACAGCTGATTTCGCCTGTATTTATTTCCTTAAAAACTACTGTATGGAAATTCTAAATGTCAGTCCGTTTACCTTTTTATCGCTCATCAAACTAATAATAAAACGTTTCGTCATCGCGATAAGTTTTTTTTTTTATTGTAATCATCTTTTAACGATGTTTGATCAATTAATTCGGTCTGGTTCGTTGACAATACTAATTGGTTTACTTAATTAACTAAAATAAATAAACAATAATACATCATAGAAATATAAATTATATCTATGATAATAAATTAATAGTATTGAATTTTAATTAAATTATGAACTTTTAACTACCTCGTTGGTCCAGTGGTCGTTAGCGAGACTGTTGTGCGTGGTCTTGGATACGATCCCCTTCTCGGGCAGTGTCATTGAATAGGGATGTTGAGTAAAAAAAATTTTTTCTCCGTCTGGTAGATTATTAAAAAATATTCGACACGTATTTTTTCTTGTTTTTCGTAATCAAAAGATTACGGCTATAGGCAATACGTTAAAATGTGACATGACGTCACTCCCCGGTAGATTTTATACTGACTTGTGACGTAACGAGCCGGGACTCCCCAATTTTAATGCGTTTTATCTAAACCATTTTTGATTACCTAATATGATAAACCAAAAAATACGTGTCTAATATTTTTTAATTATCTGACTGACGTACTAAATAGTTTTTTTTATCCCCATTCAACATCCCTATTCTTCCATTAAGAATTTCTTATTAGCAGCCGTCTAGATTTTTGCCCCGTTAATGGCTAATTGGTTCGCCCCCTATTACATGGGACTTAAACATAACTGGTGGTGATATATAGGAGACCAAAGTACCATACGTCCTCTGCCAAACCTTGGTGGAAATACAGTCGTAATGATATGATACCTATCTTCTAATTTTATTCCTTTGTAGCGGCATCTACATCGCTACATGCGAACTACGCATCAAAGACCTGACGTCACACAACATGCTGACGTCACACTAATCCTGCATCGCGCAATTAGAGTTTACCGCGCGATAAACATATATAGAATCTCCCAACTTCTAACCTCTGGGTAGTTGCCCGCCAGACATCACACCCGTCTGGTCGGAGGATCCTCCCTTTTCTATGGGGGATGAGTGAACTTTACACCCTGTTCCTCCTACCCCTAAACCTTCAATCTTTTTTTTCGTGTGCTTAGTGACAACATGATGACGTAATACATGATCAATCAGAATCTGAATCGTTTTGAAACAGATTGCTAATCCATTGCTTCATAAGTTAGAAAAAAAATCTGATCAACTACGTAAATAACGCAATGAATGTTGTTGAACTGTCAAAATGAAATGACAGATTAGTCGTAATCGTTAACGATTTACTGTGTAATTAGATAGATGGTGTCAGAGTTTTTATGCCGCCCATGGGCCTGTGACTGACTTGGCTTCACATGCCGTCGAGAAATATCTTTCAGGCATGCCAGTTTCCACACGATGTTTTCCTTCACCGTTTCTTCAATCATTGTACGTATAAGAACTTTCAATTAAGCTTGACAACAGTCCAATTAGGACACAGTGACAGTAGGTAAGGTACCTACATTTCATAGTCATTGACGTAAGCTTCCTCTGTAGTCTATGATGTCGTCACCATCCGGTACTAAGAAATGATTGGGCAACAGTATCATTCGATCACGGATAAGTCTCTATTTAAAGGAAGTTACCCGTCAGTATTAGACAGGTAGATTCTAGCTAGAATGTACACGGAAATTATGAAAAAGGTAAAAAAGAAGCATTTTGTACACTAGTGCGAAAAGTTTTGACACGGCTACATACACATCAAGCTTTACACTTCCAGTTTATGCTGATCTCGTATTGTATAGAATTTCCGTACAATGCGAGGTCAGCTTATACTGGAATTATATAGCTTGATGTGTAGCCGTGTGTACCTAGTGCGACAAGTTTTTATCAGGAATGTGGATAGCTATTATGAATTAAGAAGAACGGTCCGCCTGGTCGTTCCCGAGTCGGGCAAACTGATATTGAGTTTTTCCATCTGGAATTATTCTGCCTGCATCGGCCATGGCCACAGATTAATACAGATGGGACACTCCGCAGTTTAGGTATGAAGCTACAAGTACGCGGCGGGCCCGTCTTGTCGGGCCAATTCAGTGAGTGTAACGTAGTCAGAAGATCTAAGAGTTACGCGATAGAAAGAGAGGCAACTTCTAGGTGATTAGCGCTGTGCGACCTCCACCACTAAGTCGTAGCAAGAGTCGCTTTTTATTTAAATGATTTTGCAGAGTGTCCCATCTGAATTAATCTGTGCCATGGCTGCCAAATGAAGGCTCCTGCTGACAGGCGCGACGCGACTCTACTGGAACAATTTCAATGAAATCTTTTTGGAAATTGTTTTATTGGTGCTGCGTCGTCGCGTAGCGCCAGTTTGCGGGATGAGCCTTGAAGCGACAAATCCTCCAATAAGCCCACAAATTATGTGTTCTGTTGTTAGTGATAATTAATTGTAATTATAATGAAGCAGCAGGCATCACGGTTGGACCTTGGCGTGTCTGATGAAGCGATAGCCGGCATAAAGACCAATTAATATATTATATACGTACACACATCGTGAGCTACAAACACGAACATTATTATTATAAAATACTCGAAGCCTCAGCGGTCACAACTCTCACAGGGTAAATATTCTAGCTAGGAAGACTTTATAAAGAGAAAATCAAACTGTTCACTTAGTTTTATTAGGTAGGCTAAGAACAAAAACAACTCTCTTATATTTAGTAGGTACATTGTTCAGAACTAATTCTAATAGAAATGTCGCAATCGACGACCCGGGAGCGAATGCCCGTCTGCGCATCCGCTCCTACCCAATAACCCCCAAAGCCCCGGCGGCAAATCCCGCTCTCCAATTGGCCCTCGATATCGGGTGATACCAGTGTCGTGGACCAATCGTTGAGCCATTCAACCCACCAATCAATATTAAATCAAGGGTTGACTTTCCCAAACAGTAGAAATGAATCGTTTACACAATATTCCTTTGATAATATCTAAAACATATATTTAAGTACAACAAAATTAACTCTTTCTTTCAAAAACATAAGCCATAAGCTCTATTGAACGGAACAAAACCTAACATTATGTATCCTAACTAATATTATAAATACGAATGGAAGTTTGTTTATTTGTTACGCTTTCACGCTAAAACGGCTGAACGGATTTGGATGAAATTTGGCACATGGGTAGACCATGACGTGGGTTAAGACATAGTATACTTTTTATCACGCGAACGACTAATAATAAAGCTGAAGATTTTTTTTTTTGTTTGAACGCACTTATATCTGGAACTACCAGTCGGATTTGATTTTTTTTTTTGCATTTGACAGCCTTACTCTTGAGGAAGGTTAAAGGCTATTTAGCATGACGGAACGACTCTTATGAGCCTAAAAAAAGTCTGAGAGAACGCTAACCGAAAACGAAGTAACAGCTCGGGCAGGCGATGTGATGCGACGCGGTGGATTGGGGGCCGAAATTTCACGCGGACGAAGACACGGGCAGAGGCGGACCCTCGGACCAACCCCGGCAAGCGTAATCGACTCGTGCGGCTGTTATTACTTAGCCACGAGCTCTTCAATGCATTGCGTTGAATTGTCAAACAGAATGGAATGTAGGTAATTGTGATACGCAATTAGCTCGCTGATTCCATAATATTCCATTAACTATTTTGGTAATATAACCTTGAGGAGTTCGTTGACAATACCTGTATTCTATTTATGGTGTAAAATAATTATTATTGACTAGCTTTGGTCCGCGGCTTCGCTCGCGTTAAGAGCGTTTATTTTGAAATTTTCTTACTTCCATACAGTAAAGGCTTGTGCAGACCAGCGCGACACGAACAATACAATTTCTAAGAAAACTTCACAGTATAACAATAACCGGTGTCGCGTCGCGCGACAAGTCGCGCTGGTCTGCACAAGCCTTAATATTGCCAAATTAATCAAAACAGCGAAATATTCGTTGCCGACGTTGTCGACTTGTGGGTCGCAAATAGATGTCAAATATTTCGCTGTTTTGATTAATTTGGCAATATTACTGTATGGAAGTAAGAAATTTGGCTAACTAGCGAACCAACGATGCAGTCACACAAAGAGCTTCCTTATTAATTATCATAATTCATACAATACGCACATATTATGCGCATCAAGTGATAATCTGCGCTCGCTATTTATTTGTTAAATATGTAAACAAACACGAGTTTAAGGAAAAAACAACTGTAAAGCCTAAGTATAAGGTTCAGTTTGCGCTACAACTTCAATATTTTTTATTAATTTTTCAACAGTAGGTACTAGTCGGTCTTTAATCAACTTTGTTTACACTAGCATAAAGTTGATGTTTGTTTAAGTGGAAATAACATCAACTGGAAACAAGAATTTAAATAGACCATAAATAGGTATTTCTCAATTGATGCTATCAAGAAAATCTTCATTGCAATTACCATACGTACATAATATTCCATCGTATTGCACGATCATGTCGTAAAACAATAATACTAAGTACCTAAATAATTATTTATCGCACACGTGTTATAAAAAACTTGATTTTCCATCCGTATTGCACGCATTTTTTTATACAGGTTGGTTCTTTTTACAAGCTGACTAGGTTCGTTCACGTGGAAGTCGTAAGATAAGTACGCCATAATACTGAAATCAAGGCTCAGAAACGTTATTTTCTAAATAACGTTTTTAGCAGTTCTCGTTCTTCTTTGTACAACATTTTGTTCGGAATAAAAACGAAATGAGAACATTTTCAAAAACCGGTTTATTCCGCAGGATGAAGCCGCGCACGGTGCGTGCCGACAAGCATGAACTTGTGTAGTTGAATTGTACCTTATCTTCCTTTCTGCTGCATTACTGAAAAGTACAGAATTAATCTCTATAAAATTATCTATACAATGGTCTATGACAATGGTATATAATTTATTAATGCTTGATTTACACACACTTATTTACACGATTTAAAAACTATCGGACTTAAAATAATAATAGTAATATTTTACAAGAATACATAAGAAAGGGGGGGGAACCATCATAGGGCATCAAAAATTCGTCCGCATCGCTGTCAACAGGAAAAGTGCCCAAAAGGCTGGCAACATTGCCACGTTGTATGGCAACCTTATTATATTCCTTCCATTACATGATTGATTCCAATGCGCTTCCTGCTTACGTATTGATAAGGGTTGTATTGCGAGTTTCCTAGCGATCAACCCAAATTTTGTTCTTCAAAAACATTTTAATAACGCTCCGGTCGAACGTAACCGAAACAAATCGTTCCTTAGATTTTTAAGGCAAAAGCGTCAAGGTAGCCTGCGAAATTCAAATTTTCTTACGTTTTTTGCAATTTGCAGGTCAGAATCATTCTGTATGTTGATCTAAATATGATTTGCGGCCGTATCAAATGTTTATTTATAGAATTATAATCATAAAAATGATCAATACAACTCTCTAAGTTCATATAATCGCATTGAATGACTATTTCATGAAATCATGACATTTGTCGATTGTGCTTACTTATGGAGTTGTATTGCTGATTGTAATGATTATAATTATGTAAAGCCATATTGGTTACGGTCGCGAATCATATTTTAATCAACATAAAACCTCACACTGACCTGCAAAATATAAAAAACTAAAGAAAATTTGAATTTCGCGGGCTACCTTAGCGCATGCCCCTTAATAAAGTTCCGTTCGAACGTAACCGAAACTAATCGTTCTTTAGGTCTGCCTAGTCTTTTCCCGACTATGTTGGGGTTGGCTTCCAGTCTAACCGGATACAGCTGAATACCAGTTATTTACATGGAACGAACCTTAATACTGAAATAACAGCCACATTTTTATAAAACTCCCTCGGCCGCCACGTCGCATCGCCCGCAAAAAGAAATCTGCTCAACAACGTAAATAACGCAATGAATTTTGTTGAACTGTCAAAATGAAACTGATTAGTCGTAATCGTTAACGAAAATATGATATGTAATTATAGCAGGCCCAGATCCTTCGATTCAGTTTGATCTCTCCGTATGCCAGACCGGCTTTCATAACCTGGTAAGACCAGTTCTACTGCCTCCTCCATTGTACTCACTTGTTGTCTCTGTTTGTTCCAGGATGTCTACCCTGCTGTTCTGGCAGGGCAAGGGGAAGCAGAACGGCGCTCCGAATGGCAGGACGTGGATACATGCGCCTGATGCCCTCGTGAAGGGCCACGTCGCTTACCTTGTAAAGGTATGTACTGGTTTGATATTAGAAATCATAGACCATGTATAGATATTAGAAATAATAGTTTCTAAGCCCCAGTGGCGGACTAAGCCTGTCGGAGGCCCGGGGCGGCAAAACTAAATTAAAAACGATCATTCCTGGGCGGGGAACCCCCCGGTTTGGCACACTGCCTCGAAAAGATTAGGTTTTCTGTTGACCATTGATACAGAAATAGAGGATACTTTGTCGACAACCGAAAAGCTAGAGCATCAGAAAAATATAGGACGGTAGAGCGAGCGTAGCGAGCTCGAAAAGGTTTACACTCTGCATTGTAAAAAGAAATCTTTTAAACATCTATATAGAAACAGGAATTACTTTGTTGAGATACAGAATATTTTGAAAATGTAGTATGCAAGAGCGAAGCGAGCTCGAAAATTTAACACCCAACAATAGGAAATACATTGTCGATTTACGCAGAGAATTCTAATAAAAAAAGAATGTTAGGTTGCAAGAGCGAGCGGAGCGAGCTCGAAATTTAAACACCCTTTTTTTTTTTTTGAGGGTGGGACATCATCAAATGACTTCTCCCGCTCTGGGCAGAGCGAGAGGGCGTGTCAGACTTTTTCTGACTAAAATCCACCTGTTTTCCTTCCGTTGCCTGCGTGCCGGGGCCGCGATATCCCTTTCGGACAAACCCGCAACCCCAGCAGGCATTGGTCCTTACGGACCCCGTCAGTTGGTGCTGACATTTCTTTGAGGCGCGCGTGGAACACAACGCGCCGTCGACCCGGGCCTGGTCCTTATCGGACGGCGAGCTGCCCATTGCTCACCGTCCGCAAGCCCGCGCCTACGGTGGCCGGAAGTCAGCTCGTGACTCCCGACGCCCGGGGCGTTACCCTACGTTTATATTTAGCGTAGGGGGCCAACTACAAACTGCCTTTTTACAGAATATGTTTTAAGACCCTGCGCCCGTGTGCGCTGCATACCCTATAGGTAAAACCGCCTCTGGGTTTTTCTCTAAAACGTGTTTAGCTTAGAATAAGTTGTTGTTGATCACATATTACTAGTCAATTTGTAATTGAAATCGTACATTCTTACATGTCATTGCATACTTAGAAAAATCTATGACGATGATTGTTGGAGATGTCGGAAAAAATCACGCCGGAGGTTTTATTCAGCCATAATCTGCCGGTTAACGCTTTTAATTATTGTTAATTTCATAATTGTTACCTATGCTGCCATCTATTGAATTTTCTTCAAGACTAGTTATAATTTGTTCGAGTTGAGACTCCATGATCAGGGGAACGCGGAGGCATTTGGGGGCCCCCCAAGACCGGAGGCCATCGCCATGCACAAATGCACTTCGTTATCACAAGTAAAGCACGTGTCGCTTTGTGAGATAAAAATACTGTACGATATGCGCCACAACGACATTGCTGATGTAGCCAGTAAAGCTTATTGCTAAGCTAAAACGGGAATAGGTCATATTTTTGGAATGCAGCAGAACGTATAGGCCCGTCGTCACGCTGCGGGTGCTGGAGACAGGCCTAGGAAATGCTGACGTGATGTATTGGAACGGATTGGTCAGAAAACGCAATAAAGAAGAGAGTGAAAGGCTATGGGGAAGTCCATTGCCCAGTAATGTTCACATTAGGAACTCGTCCGAGGAAGTAGTACTGACGTCATCACGTCAACCCGGCTGTCGCTGTAAACCAGCGCTGGGGCTCTGTCTCGAATAGGGTCGTAGCATTATGCTGAGCGATGGCCGTTTTGCGTGGATGTGACTCATATTTACCGCCAACTTGATCTTGTCGTGTATATGTCGTAGGATGATTTGATGATTCAAATTTTCGCGAAATTAGAAAATGGTGAAAACATTTCTGCGAACAACTGGGTGAAATAGGTTAGGTTAGAACTGTGACCAACCTATTTCACCAAGTTGCTTACAGAAATGTTACACGTTAACGTCACATACACGTAAAGAACAAGTTGGGGGAAAATATGCGTCACATCCACGCAGTACGGCCATCGATCAGCATAATGCTGCGACCCTATGCGAGACGGAGCCCCAGCGCTGGTTTTCAGCGACAGCTGGCGTTGACGTAATATCGTCAGTATCTACTTACCCGGACGAGTTCCAAATGTGAACATTGCTGAATGGTCTTCCCCATAGCCATTCAATCTCTTCTATATTGCGTGCGTGCGTTGCGAATTATCAAATCATCCTATATTATATTTTTTTGCATCATGTTTACTGCAAATAAACGTTTTTTCTTTTACCACTATACCTGTTACTGGCGCCAAGCTGCATCACTTGTCCAGTTTGAAGGCCCAGACTCATAGGCCGTACGCTTATGGGTGCCCGTGTAATTACAGGGACAGTCTTTTCATCTTCGCTTTTGCTAGAGCCTCAGAGATGTTATACTCCAGACTAGCTATCAAAGCCGACTTCCGGCCACCGTAGGCTCGGGCTTGCGGACGGTGGGCAATGGGTAGCTCGCCGTCCGATTAGGACCAGGCCCGGGTCGACGGCGCGTTGTGTTCCACGCGCTCCTCAAAGAGATGTCAGCACCAACTGACGGGGTCCGTAAGGGCCAATGCCTGCCAGGGTTGCGAGTTTGTCCGAAAGGGATATCGCGGCCCCGGCACACAGGCAACGGAAGGAACACGGGTGTGTTTTAGTCAGTAAAAGTCTGACACTCCCTCTCGCTCCGCCCAGAGCAGGAGGAGTCATTTGATGATTTCCCACCCAAAAAAAAAAAAAAAAATGACTAGCTATCAAAACAAAAGCCTGTCAATCATAACAACAAACAATTGATAACGTTATCATTGCACGTGCTAATGGCAGATGGTCCGTATCTATGGTATGCAGGGGGCGTAGAGTATACGTCACTGGTCTGCGGTGTTATCTAGGCACTGGTCCATAACGTGGCTGGGTTTAAAGATCGGAAGTTATTGGTAACAGAACGAGTACTTAACAGAAGCAAGCCGGGTCTACCGTCATCTACATTCAAGTGTTGACTTTGACATCGGTTCATACAAGAGTTCGGGAAAACTGACTTTCAAATTCGACTGAGGTATCAATTGAGAAAACTAACTTTCAAATTCCACAGAGGTTTAAAAAAAATTGCCTATTGAAGAATTTAGGGGAACTATTTGTCTTTTATGTAGATATAACTAGCGCCACGCGTGGAGGCTGTTTGACAGCACCCCCAAATTCTTCCATAGACAAAAAAAATTGTCGCCTGACGGACCCTGGGCAGGCGCCCAGGGTCCGTCAGGCGACAATTTTTTTTGTCTTCCTTGTTGGTAGCGGAGCTGCCTAGCCCCGCTACCAACTTACTGAACGGCTAATATAACACATTTTTAACACTGCATCAGCTTTTTTCAAGTTACCTACAGGGACTCTCTTATAGTATTCCCAAGAGTCCTCTTTTAAGTCAGTGGAGCTTGGCAGTCGCGCTTCTTCTTCTTCTTTTCGTGTGGTTAGTGACTATCCTGATGTCGGAGTTTTAAAGCCGCCCATGGGCCTCTGACTTGGTTTCACATGCCGTCGAGAAATATCTCTCAGGCATGCCGGTTTCCTCACGATGTTTTCCTTCATCGTTTTTGAAGCAAGTGATAATTATACAATAGGCTCATGAATCCGAAAAGTCAGAGGTGCGTGTCTTGCAGTCGCGCTGTGAGCACAAGATAATCGTGGCAGTACCTAACTAACATCACTCAGCCGAAAGACGTTCGCCTGCTGGGCTCATAGGCCTCCCTCAAGCGTGATAAAGAAACGAACGATAAAAATCATATCAGCACCCGAAATTGCCTAACTGATCAATCACAATCTGAATAATTTTGAAGGACATATGTATTGTTAATACATTGCTTCAAATGTTCGAAAAATTTGTCCGCTCAACAACGTAAATATCGCAATGAATGTTGTTGGACTGTCAAAATGAAAGCCATAGATAGCTACTGTAAGTGTGTTACGCAATTTATCCCGCAGGATGGATTAGCTAAGTCCGCCTCTGTACATTTGTGTGCTTAAAGTGTTAAATAAATAAATAAATTATCATTTCGAGCACATTCGTAAGAAGGGCAGTCATCACATGGTTTTCATGAGATGCCGGCCAAAAGCTTCCCCGTTGTGGTAAAACAAATTAATAAAGGAATGTTAGCAGAATCTCAAAAATATATTATTGATAGACAGATCTCTCACGGCCCTACCCTGACCCGTATATCTTTAAACCAATAATTAAACAAATAGCCGCCATCTTGGTTATTAATTGTACACGTTTGCACTTACAAGCTATTGTTTTAATTATAATTTTCTTGAACCGTTTAGATTATTATTATTAACTTCCTTGTATGAGAGTTTATCCTAAAATTTGTCAACGTCGCAAATAGCTGTCAAATATCTACCTGTTTTGATTAATTTGGCCATATTACCGTATGGAAATAAGAAATGTGGCTAACTAGCGAACTAGAATATTCATTATGAAATGCAATAATTAATATCGTAACACCGAATATTTCGTTTTAGATGTATAAAATGTATTTGGATACTTTCCAAATGCCTTTTTTACACCTAAAACGGGTACAATATCAAATTTAATGTTATAATTGCAATTCATTATTAATATTCTAGTTCGCTAGTTAGCCACATTTCTTATTTCCATACCGTAACATTGCCAAATTAATCAGAACAGGTAAATTTTTCACAGCTATTTGCGACGTTGCCAACTTTTAGGATAAACGCTTTTAGGGTAAAGTTTATTTTATGGTTGTCACGCATTGCTTTGTCTTGAACCGACTGACTGAAATGGTTACAATTATGTAGGTACCCTTAAAAAGATAATCATCACCTTCCTCCTGGCTTGCCAGTTTGTGGTCCTCGCTGCATGTCTTCTTGTTACATACATCTACATGGGCGTACCCTCGGTGGGGTAAGATGCCCCAGCTCCATCCTGGTTCCTGACTCGAAACAAAAATTTTTGGTATATACTTAATAAACCAAAATTTTTAGCTTCGTTGTTTAGTTGTGATAAATGGGAACTAAGTTAAGAAAGCATTTTTGGCTACTTCAGGGTATTCACTCCTAACACCAACCACAACAGACTCAAATGTGTGTTCTAATGTGGATGAACTTTGAAGATCTACTCGTATGAATGCTTCATAATCCAGGACGGTTAGCATAGCAGGTTGACTACTGAAGAAAAATGGATTTTGTACCCATTCAACATTACTATCCGGAAATATGTATTTTGCGCTATTTCAAAATAAAATTTGTACAAACATGAATCATTTCGCGGAACCCTGGTGACTTTTATACGGAACCCCTGTTGCTATACACTACTGCCATCTTAGAGCTTCTGTCTTCTGTCAAGTTAAGCTTTATCATCATCATCTGCCATCCCACTATGTTGGGGTCGGCTTCCAGTCTAACCGGATGCAGCTGAATACCAGTATTTTACATGGAGCGAGTGCCACAACCAAAGCTAGCTTAGCTTGGGTTGTGGAGGTCAGATAGACATATAGCTGTAGAGGTCAATTAATGGCTGTCTCAAGTTAAGATTTATATTACAACAAAACTCGCCTTTCTTAGATAAAACATGTCTCAATGTAATTTTCTCATCTTCCAGTTCCTTGGCTGCACGCAAGTGGACCAGCCCAAAGGCATCGAAGTCGTCAAGGACGCGATAAAGAAGCTCCAGTTCACACAGCAGCTGAAGAAGTCGGAGGCCAAAGATGGTGCCAAGTGCAAGAAGGTCGAGATTACCATATCCGTCGATGGAGTTGCGATACAGGTCAGTTTTTACTTCAACCTTATAAATTCTAGTAAAGCGCTCTGTGTAGGAGCTCGTTCGAGGAATTAATATTATCGCTAGACTGAAAATCTTCTACTATATTATTATGTAGATAAATATCATCACTGACTGAAGTCGGTGATAACGTGCTAGTCTAACATAACACAACATCAAGCCTCACGCGGCTGTCACGTCTTGCTTTCTCGAAGGGTTAGGCAGAGGTGTTCTACCTATAGTACACGGACATTTCACCAGTTATGTTTAAGTCCCGTGTAATAGGGGGCGAGCCTATTGCCATCAACCGGGCACGAATCCAGACTCAGGGCTGCTACTGAGCAATTCCAACACTTTGCCCGACCTGGAATCGAACACAATAGACGTCATGCTCAGCAATAGCTTGCGACCACTATGCCATCGAACAAGGCAGTCAATACACGTGCTATGAACCACTTTACGACATGAAAATCATCACTTGCGAACAATCTTTTTCATTGACAAGACAGCACATTTTACAAACGCTATAAAAATTCTACTAAAAAATATAATTCTCATCCCACAAGTGTCAGAAACGCCGCGAAATCTATCGACTCTACAAACTATCCGCAAATATAATCACTGTTACTTTCAATTCAACTGTTCTCAGATCTGTGTAACTTGGTACTATTGTAATAATCGCACGCACGCACTTTGTTTTGTACAGTTAGCAAAAGTGATTTGTAGGCACCTGTCTATGGTATCAATCGGCTCGTATTCTGGCTGGGTTATGCGCTTGCTAACCTGTCAAACTTTTCGTCGCCGTCATTCAAAGAAGAATCTTTAAATGTTGAATGTTATTTGGTCATTTATATATAAGTAGCTGTGCCCCGCGGTTTCACCCGCCTCGCTCGGCTCCTAAGGGTCCTGATGTTAATCCTCCCTCAAGAACTGGGCTATCAAATGCAAAAATAAATTTTCTAATCCGACTGGTAGTTCCAGAGATTAGCGCGTAAAAAAACTATTGCACCAATCACAAGTGATTTTCTGAAGAGCAACATTTTCTGTGTCTGATTTGCTACTTCAAATCAAAACCAAAATAATAAAAATAAGTCAAAATCTGGGCCTACTTGTTTTTCCCGCCTGACGTACTGACTTACTGCCGATGTCGTTTACTCAAAACCCAGTGACTGGATCAAGTCACTACCATCGTTTAAACCAGGCATTTAGATCATGTACAAATCGTGCAATTAAAGATGAGACTTGACCGCGCCTCCCGCCGTTCTTTCCGCCGCCCCGATGACGCCTCGGCGCGGACCTCATACCGCTAAAGAGACCCATAAATCGTCTACTGCGCAATCAAACCACGTGGTGCGTCGTCTCATCTTTAGTGGAACGACCTGTACCTATAAGAAATAGTTATTCGTTTTTCGTTTAACTAACCAAACTATTTTGCCGTGTGTACATTTGATTTCACTTTTAACCGCATATTGTATGAGCAAACATTGTTTACATACATGAGCATTATGTAAGCGTTACGCTTGTTAATTGGGCAGGGTACGCTGAGCTGTATCTCGTGTTGGCACGAGGATAACTCATGCCGTGATGATAAGGTTTGTCAGTCACCAAGGTAGCAGGGCTGTCTGTGCATCAGATATTCTGTGTATCTTATCTACGGTTCAAAATATACTGCCCTTTTTTGCGTGTGGAAATCCTCTTCTGTCAAACTCTAAAGCTCAATTAACATTGCCTTCTTACATTGTTTTTTTTTTAACAAAGCATAATTAACTTTATATCAATAGTGTAACGTACAAATTAGATACGAGCCAAATAACAGGTCGCGCGACTTCTGGAGAATTTTCGCGAATACTCGGTAATTCTCGCAGTTACAAGTTTGTATCTATTTTGTACATTACACAATTGACATAAAGTTCATTTTGCTATGTACAATATCGTTACAAAAACTCGCTTCCATTCCGTTCCGTGGCAATGTAAATTGAGCCTTACTGACTAAAACCACACGGTGTTCTTCAACTGCCTTTGGCCGGGGTGCTGGAGCTCTTGCGCAGTTCGAAGATATACAGCCCTGTGGACGACGATTGAACAGACAAACAGCTTAGGCTAGGGTAAGAAATCCTAAAAAAGATATTCAAATCCAAAAAAAATATAAAATCGACGACATGGTTTCGCATCCTAGAACTTTTTCTACCTCTAATAATTTCCGAGTTTTCCATATTTATTGAATGAATCACCCTGTAGGTAATGTCATTTATCTGTCAAATCAATCAATATAACCTGACAGAACTATAATGGATTATCTTGTGCACCTGCCAGAGAACATACAAATCATAGCATGTATCGTGTTAGCTAAGCAAATACACATTATATACTCAACACGTACATAATTCGCTATTTATATAACTACCATAATACTTAGCTTCCTGCGATCAGTCTGCTTTTAACCGACTTTGATGCCAAAAGAAGGGTTATGTGTTTAACGTGTGTGTATGTATGTTTCGTCTTACATCCTAAACTAAATTAAGTACTGATTTCGATAAATGAGAGGGTCTAACTAAAGATTCCGGGGAGTGACATCAACAATATTATAGAAGTGAACAAAAAAAAACCATTCAAAGTGCTAAGTAATAATAAATTAAAATTCCCTTTGGAAGGTGTGTCTTGTCAATAAAACAATTAAAAGAAGCTGTCAATGCTATCACTTATTCCATTATTTCCTTCCATTGTTTGGATTACAAAGTTAATGAAGGTAAATTCTAAGAAATTCTTTGCTGATGCCAATGAGCAAATATTAGGTAAGTATTTGTGGGGCACGAATGTATGGATCCAGCAGATTAGGTACCTGCTTCCTAATCCTAGTAAAGTAACGTGATGTACCTAACATGAGCGAAATGTACAGAGCCTAATGTACAAAGCAATTTAAATTCAAAATATTTTATCTCATAAAAACCTGGCGCGCCGTGCTGGCTAGTCCCAGCTCCTTGGAATTATGTAAAAAAAAAGGTTAGATCATAGTGAATGGGGTAGCACCGGACCTTTGGCAATTTTTGGGGAAATCTGGTGCTGGAGATGGATCTCCCCAAAAATTTATCCACCCTAAAAAAGTATTTATGTTGCCTATGGCAGGCAGGCAACTATTCAATAAAATACCTTTCTAATAAATCCATGTGCAACATGCAATAACTGCAAAATGCAAAACATCCAACTATTACACAGAAACACTAATTAGAAAGGGTAAATAGCAAATAGTCGCACAATCACACAGCTGTAATCAATGGTGGTTAGCCGAGTGCGTTCGGGCGAACTCGGGCGTTTCCGCCGCTTTCACGTCACGGTGCGCAAGCGCAAGGTCACGAGCGTAAAGCGTCACCGCTCTCTATTGTCAAAGCGGTCATAGGCATGGCTTTGTGATTGTCTGAATGTTTCTTTGATGGCAGTCAGCTGTTTGTATGTTTTGATTATATTGCACATAAGAATGATGCGAAATTCTTCAGTTTGCAGGTCAGTGTCGGGTTGTATGTTGATTATTGATTAAAATATGATTCGCAACCGTAACAAATATGGCTTTACAGAATAGGGATGATGCCTGGGTAAAAAAAAGAAATTCTAATTAGTCCGTCAGTCAGATAAAAAAAAATTATTAGACACGTATTTTTTGCTTTATCATTAATAACAAATTACTCGTACTTAGATAAAACGCATTTTAAGTTGGGGAGTGGGGGTCGCTACGTCACAAGTAAGAAGAAAGAACAGAAACACGAAAATAACAAGTTGGGGAAAAATATGCGTCACATCCACGCAAAACGGCTATCGCTCAGCATAATGCTGCGAGACAGAGCCAAGCGCTGGTTTTCACCGACAGCCGGCGTTGACGTGATGACGTCAACCGGTGCAACATAATGAAGATAAAATAACAAAATAAAATAATTATGTAGGTTCAATACGACCGTTATAACTTGGCAGTTCCGAACTTTGCGCAGAAGGCTGCGCAATAACATTTTTTAGAAACCAAATGGTGACATGAGGCGAGTGTGAGTGAGAGAACATGCGCGAAAGTTCGCAGAGCCTATGTTCAGACCTGCCAAGTTATATCGGCCATATTGTACCAATACACCCATTTATTTACCAAAACCCACATAATTTTTTCAATTACAGGAGCCAAGATCAAACAACATCATGTACCAGTTCCCTCTTCATCGGATATCCTACTGCGCCGACGACAAAGGGGCCAAGAAATACTTCTCTTTCATCGCGAAAGGTGGCAGCACCGTCAACGCGGTGAACGGCCATGATGGGCCGGCGGAGAAACATGAATGCTTCGTGTTCATCTCGACTAAATTGGCTTCAGAAATCACGCTTACCATTGGACAGGCGTTTGATTTGGCTTACAGGTATGTTTACAGAAAATAAACTATTTTTCTTAGCGTTTCTGTGTTCCAGTTTGAAGGGTATGCGGCCATTCACATGGCGCTGACTTGTACCTACAATATTTTAAGGTAAAAAAAACACTACAAAGTGAAAAATATCTTTGATTTCAAAAAGGTTATGTTAGCCATAAAAAGCTTATAGTCATCCACAACTTTAAGCTGGCAACAAAGCCCTTGATAACACCATGAATTTGAGTAATGGTTCCATATAAAATGTGACACTGTCCCTCCAAAGCGGTTGTATAAGCCTCTTTGTGTGAAAACTCACATAATAAATTGGTTTAAAAAAAATCATTGTATGACCTTGTCGGACAATGATCGACCCTTTTGTACATACTTATAATAATAATAACACCAGCCTCTTATTGCCCTTCTGCAGGGCAAAGGCCTCTTCTCATACTTAGAAGGCACGAGCGAGCATTGATCACCACGCTTGCTCAAGACGAGTTGGCGATTTCAGACTTATATTAACTATACGTCCAGGTTTCCTCACAGTGTTTTTCCTTCACCGATGTAGTAATGTTCAAACTATAGTCAGAAAGTACTTATGAAATCAAAAAGTCACTTTGGTACTTGCCCGGATTTAAACCCGTGTATGAAAGGCGAGGTTTTAAGTCCACATTATACCTACCCGAAATGACTTAGCATGATCCTCTGATATATCGAAAATACTGCAGCTTTCATTTTGAAATATTATGTGGTAAAGTTGAGGATTAATGTTAAGTACTATGTGTGACGAAAACACGATTCCATAAAATTTACTCGACAGAAAAAAGTTACAAACCGAACAATACGTACGTACCTACGTATAAAAAAAAAAACATCTTATAACAACCAAATTTAAAGCAGATACTACGTTATTTTTTTCAAATTAAGTACGTTTCAATATTGTCACCGTCAAAAGAAATTACCTTAACTATCGGCGCCTTAGAGCCTTCTCCCGCCGCCGCTCAGTTTCGCTCTCACTCAGTCCACGAGCAGCCTAGTTGTGTGCAAGCAAGAAAAACAGTGAATTTGAGCAGAGGTATTATGGACTCATAGCCACTGAGCCATCACGACTAATCATACGTAGGTACTCAATCTGTATATTTCCGAGAATTTACTGTGACTTAAAATTGTCGCAAAATGCAGTTAGGTAGGTCCCTTATGACAAACTTGTCGATATTTCAGCCTAAGAAAACGTCATCATTTTCATTGTTACCAATAGGACTAGAATCCTAGATTATATGTAGTTCTTTTGACAATTTTTGATTGATTCCTCTCGTTTCGATCCGAACTAAAAAACGATAGCTCGTACACTGCCCAGACGAAAAGTCAGGAAACATCATTGATACAGTTTAAAAAAAATCCTTACCTACATCATAATAAATGTTAATTTCTGTACATTTCAGACGGTTCTTGAACGACAACGGCAAATACATCGAGATGCAGAAGATGCAGCTACAGAATAAGAAGCTAGAGCTACAGATGAATGCTTACAAAAATCGTTTACAGGTAAATATGATACACACTTTTTATCTGGACTTGAACAAACCGTGGTTGTGCCAACCCTTTCCTCAATGGCTTTCGTAAACAGCCGCACGGGTCGATCTATTAGGTTAAGCATACATATGCCAGCTGTGACTAGTTAAGCCTGAGCAAAAATACATAGCAAAGTGTAAGTTTAAGCTTTGCACACATTAAATTGTCAGGCGTTGTAAATAAAGTAAATAATTGTAAAAACATTATCTTAATAATAATTACGCATAACTATTGATACATTATAAATTTATAATTGAAAATTATAAATAATTCACTTTAGCTGTTATCACTCACACTAGGATTGAATAATTGGTAGTGCAATATCATCATTCGGTTCTTTTTACTGTTCACCCTCAAACTTACAGATAACCCTTTTCCACGCTTCATGTTGAAGAAGAAAATTACAAAAATATAAAGATTTTAGAAAATAAAAACAAATTGAGGTTAAACAGTCAAAACAAGTTTTTATTTTGTATTTGTGCGTACAAGATGTTGGTAACTGTGCTTATGTCTAACCACTTACTTTCACCAATTCCAGGAGTTATCAAAGATCACATACAAGGATGACCTCTCGTCCTACCTCTCTCGGAACAAACTGTCAGACATCACAGAGTTCAAGCCGCCGCCGGAACTTGAGAAGCAGATCGCGTCTCTAACCATGGCCAACGGATTCGCCAATGGCAGTAGCAACGGTAATGGAAATGGGAATAATAATACTGAGATGGGTAAGTTGAGAAGTATCTTTATTCTCTTCATTTTCGTGTAGTTAGTAGCTAACCTGGTTTCAGAGGTTTTTATGCCGCCCATGGGCCTCTGATTTGGCTTCACATGCCGTCGAGAAATATCTCTCAGGCATGCCCGCTTCCTCACGATGTTTTCCTTCACGATATCTTTATTAAAGTCAAAGAACTAGATTGATAAGAAAATTCTGACTATCAACTTGACGTAGGTATAGCGCTACAACGATCTTTTGGTAAGTGGCCAAAATTGGAACTAACGCAACGCCGCCATCTAGCTTATTCAATACGATTTTTGTGACAATTTAAAAAAATTGGTGTATTAGCCATGTATTAGCTTAAAATCACAACTGTAATTTTTTGTCAGTCGTATGGAACGATTATTACACGGCAGAGTAACGAAGGTGTCAATCTACTCAACTATCAAGTTCCCGAACTGTAAATAACATAATCAGTCTCTAATGTTCCCATTGCTGGGACTCAGACCTCCTCTACGTTAGAAGGAGTGAGATGTAATCCGCCATGCGGGCGTTGTACGAGTTGGTGAATCATGTGTCTTCGATTTAAAGTTCTAGGACAGTAGGTTTCCTCTCGATAGTGACGAAACATATGGGACGAAGTTTAGTAGGTACATGCCTTCCTGGTTTCGAATCCACGACCTGCGACTCATAAGTCGAGGCCATTACAACTGGGCTACCACATCTCTTTGACTTGTTGAAGCATTTTTAATGTAATATTCCTACATTGCCCGCAGGCATAGACGCGTTGTCAAACAACTCGACGGACACGTTCAACTCCAGCAACGACAACAACCTGTTGCTATCAACGCCGCCGCCACAACACAACGGGAAGCACAGCTTTGGCACTGGGTAAGATATCAGCGTCTTAATAATTGCCGATCAATTCTGTAAATATCTTACTGTGAAAACTAAGGTGAAGTGAGCTGTCATTCCACCACCGATCTATTCTGTAAAAAATAAATTTTCAAAACTAAGGTGAAGTGAGCTGTCATTTCACCTTATGCTAGCTTCTGACAGCTCACTTCACCCAACTTTTCACGGTCAATTTTTACAAAATAGGCCGGCTGTTCTTCACAAAGAATTTACAATGTTTTTATATATGCTCACGAGGACGCTGCCGCGGGCACAGCTATGTATCAGTACCCTACGTAGTACCCTACCTAGTACTTATACGCGGAAGAAGTCGCGGGCAAAAGCTAGTCACTTTTTAAGCCAATTAACCGATAATAAATCGATATACTAACTTTACCTACTTCATTATGTTACCGCAAACTGTGTAATATTGTATATAGGTACTTTATTATTGCTATAATATTATTTTCACTTTTTATTTTGTTATTTTGTGTTTCACGAACTGCGTCCAAATTAACATTATTCTTTCTTTTCTTTCTTTCTTTCTTTCTTTCTTTTCTTTCTTTTCTTTCTTTTTATTTCTTTTTATTCGTTTATTCTATTTCACAATTGAAAGTCGTTTTTAATAATTGAAATAATCATCATCTTCCTGCCGTTGTTCCATATAACTTGGGGATGGCGCACCACGCTTTCTATTTCTACTCTCCCCTGTCAACCATCACGCTATCATTCACTCCCTTCTCTTTCATATCATTCCTCACACAATCCATCCATCTTTTGTTTGAAATAAATAAAAATAATCTAATAATTTATTTCTTGTTTTCCAGCAAACTCTTGGGTGATTTGTCGTCAAACAAGAACCCCTCTGTAGGCACCAAGCTTGAAGGTCTGCTGCTCAACTCTGATTCAGACAGTGGTAAGTTACTATAAGTATCGAATTCAATTAAAACATAATTATTATTAGGGCCCGGAATTTAAATAGTTTTGATTACAACCTTAGCTGCAAACAACTGAAAAGAAATTTATCAACACTTTCTAAGAATTTCTCAATAAGTTACCACCCTAGTTTTTTTTTTTTGCACTGACAACATTTTTCTCACATTCTACCACAGAGTATCCCAACTTGACGCAGGTTGTGTTGTTATATTTAAGTAAACATTTTCGTACCATTTGTTGCAGACTTCGACCCGCGTGCGTTCGAGTCGGAGCCGATGTCTCGATTCTCAGCGCCGTCACACGACAACGCACTCACTACCACGCCACCGCTTTGTAAGTATTTACTCAGCCTTTTATAAGCGGTATCATGATAACATGACCCTGGGATAATCCGACCCCGAAAAGACCTAGTCAACTGGACCCCGACTACTCAAACCATAGATATAAGAAAGAAGGAGATATGCCCGGTAGTTGAAAATGTATCGAAACCCAATGTCTTCTATCTATCCCTACTCTCTAGCCTGCGATCACACATGCGATCAGTAAACCCAATAAATACGAGGCCCCGCTCACACTTGCAATTTACAAATCAGAACGTACTACATAATCAATTATAAACCTTATCCCATCAAACACAGCGTGCATTTACCATGCACCGTACAACTCACCCACACGAAAACATCGTTCGCTATCGTTGTGCTGTGCAAAAGCCATTTATTTTACATATACGCTAGTGATTGACTAAATCGGAAACTTATCGATTCTCCCATTTATATTTGTATTAAAATGTTTGGAAGTTGCTGAAAAAATTATAAATAAAAAACGATATACATATAATAAGATGATATAAATAAACAATAAGAAAGTAAAAAAAAAAAAATATTAAGTAAACCAAAAAAATAACAACATTATGAGAAAATATAAATGAGTATAAAACAAGATTTCACATCGGTCTTCCAATCAGGCTATAACTGTTGACAAATTGAAGAATAAACTTTAATAGTAATATAAATTCATACGACAATCGACATTATTGTCGATAGCCTACGTTAGTGGATCTGCACAACCACATCACTAATCCGTCACAAGACGCTGCGGCCGTACTAACGATGCAACCGCTTAAAGTAAATATCGTTTTGTAATTTTTACATTGCTTGTCCAGTTACTTAGCGATATACTTTGGTAGTGGTAAAGAAGCAATGTATTTACTACAATAAAAGTACAGTCGCTGTGATATATGAAAACAAAAATAACGTAGTAAAGGCAAGAAATATTTTACGATTTGTTGTTTTTCATGATTTTCAACACAAATATAGCAAAATACTTGTGCTGATTTATGAAAAGTGGTTCTACGATTTATAAAGTTTATAGTTTAGCTTCGATTTTTACAAGAAACCACTGAACAACACGGTATTCTTAAATGTTATCACGATCGCGCTCGAAAGCGCACTAGTTAGCGGAGACGGCCATTTGCCTGAGGCATGAGCATTGTGATCAAGACGCGCGGACACAGACACGCCCCCATACCACTTCTCCTGTTATTTATATTTCTATGACTCAAACCCATGAGAGCTCGACCCGACAACACGACCCCATGAGAGCTCGACCCTGACAAATCGATCCCGACACCTCGACTAGGCGATTCCAGAATGAATATTATTTATTTATTTATCATAAGCACACAAACAGCACAGTCACTTACAATTCAAATTAAAATTATCATTTCAGTAATCATGCAAATGACAGGTATGCATGACATTCACATATGAAAAAAAATTGAGACTAAGGAGAACAATTTAAAATTGTCTAGTAGACATAAATCTACAACACTACAAAACTAACCGATTTGAGCTAGATAGACTAGACTCATCACACTGTTTAAATAGGGACCGCCTGTATGAAGCGAAAGTCATGGAGAAAATATCAATAGGGTAATCCGTCAAATTAGACCTTTCATTATATTGCCTTGCCATACGTGTAAGAGGGCTATTAAATGTAGTATTCAAGGTGGATGTAGGTAATTCAAAAATACGATGATGACGCTTACTACGTTGGCTAGGCCTAAAGTTAAAATAGTAAATCAATTGTGCATCAATGGAACCGTTTATAATTTTATGAAGTATTAGTAAGTCCGAATGGTTACGTCTTTATGACCAACCTTATTTGTTAACCACCTGCAGCAAATATAAACAATATTCTATTGTATGTGATATCATTTGAAACGTCGATGTAATTCAAATAAGTACTAGTTACTAGTTTCAAAGTCCTCTTGCTTTCAAAAACACAAAATAATAAATTACCTAAACACTAACATATTAATTTTATTTCCAGTGGCGCCCCCACCAAAAGCGTCGAAGCGACACACTCCACAACAGCCAGCCATAAACGGGAGCGACCTATTCGGTTCCACCCCGTTTTCCGTCCCCAGCCAGCAAACCGCCCCCATTTCTCACCCCCAATCCCAGCCGTTCGCTGCGTCAAACAAACCGACCCCAAACGGACCGACCCCAAACGGGCCATACCCGAACGGACCGTACCCAAATGGAATGAACCCAAACGGCCCCAACTACGATATAAGTGACTTTAACCTGCAAACGTCTGTTTTCAACACAACTTCGTTCACGAACGGCCTCAGCGGTTTTGATCCGTTTGATACACAGAAGAGTGGCAACATTTTTGGCAACGGATTCAATCCTACCTTCAATGGATTTGGCAACCTCAGTGAGAAGCCGGTCGTGGAATTGGACAGCAATTTCAATGGGTTCCTAGACAAAACTATTTCTGAAATGAAGGTGCGTATCTAGTTATTATTTTAGTATGTGGTAGAATATGTATCCTATTTTGTAAACAAAAATGTTGTGTTACCACAACAGAAAATAGAATTTAAATAATTACCTACCTCCGCTATCTCGGCCGCTAGGAAAGTCAATTATCAAATTAAGAACCGTGTTCAAATCAACCATGTACAGTCAACAAAATACAACACAAGTATTGGGAATTAATCAGTATTAATTTCATAGATTTTCATTGAACCAACACTTTCTTTTTTATGCTTACTTTAAAAATATTATATTATTTGTTTACCAGACAGGACACGATATTCTTATAAATACTTAGTTAATAGTTACTATTTTGTTGCTAGTAACAACAAAGATTGGTATTCTGAAAAAGATTTTAAAAGTATTTTTATTAATTTTGACAGCTCGGGGATCGGTAAGTTCAAGAATATAATAAAAATAAAAAAAACGATTGTGATCGTCAAGGGTTGATATGTTTGTCGAAAATCAATGTTTTGTCCTTGTTTTATGTGATGTGAAATAATGATATTGTTTACACAGTGCCAAGCTTATTAATTTAGACAGACTACACTACAAGTAATAAAATAATTAATAGATAGTCAGGAAAATTGATTGATAATTCACTACCAACTGTCATTCTTTGACAGATGTAAGAAATGGCTATAACACGGCAAACTGACGGAGGGTGTCAATTAGCATATCAATTAATTTCCTTGACTCTACTTTGGTATTAAAATACCTAGACTACTTTACTAGTTGTGGGTATGCTCTTGAAAATTTTAAGTTTAGTATTCTAAAAGTTGGCAACGTCACAAATAGCTGTCAAATACCTCTTTTTATTAATTTGACAATATTACAGCATGGAAATATGAAACCTCGCTAACTAGTGAACTAGAATATTTAATAATGAATTGCTGTTTTAGGTTAAAAAAGGCATTTAGAAAGTTTCCAAATACTTTTTTTTACATCTAAAACTAAACTTTCGGTGTTACGATATTAATTATTGTATTTCATAATCAATATTTTACTTCACTAGTAAGCCATAATCCATATTCCCATACAGCAATATCGCCAAATTAATGAAAACAGCGAAATATTTGACATCTATTTGCGACGTTGCCCACTTTCAGAATGCACGCTCTTAAACGTCCAATTAAGCAAGGCACTCTGTAATAAATATCTGCCAGTCTATTCTGTAAAAATCTCACCGTGAAAACTTAGGTGAAGTGAGGTTGAAGTGAGCTGAAGCATTGACACTAATGACAGCTCACTCCATCTAAGTTTTCTCGGTGAGTTTCTTACAGAATAGATCGGCTTACTATGGGCTGTTCTATGGGGTAATGGTACACATAACTGTCGAATAACAAATTAGGTACCTACGTGTTCGCTTTCATTATCAAAACTAATTTTGTGTAGGTACATAAACATCATTCTGGGCATTTTATAGAAGGGCAAAGGGCGTCATTTGTTTCAAATCGAAGGCATTTTGTGAAGTGTCCTTTTTTGGTCTCATTAAATTCCGATGGTGAAAACTACAAAATGTCTTGGGTTAGAATATTTAAAAAAATAAAAATAAACGTTTTTACCCGACTACGGCGAAGCAAAAAAGAGGTTTATGATTTTGTTACGCGAATGTAGTTTACATTATCGGAAAAAAAACCGAGCAATGTACAGTCAGCAACAAAAACATGTCGGCATGCAGAGAACGTAAATTCTTCTTTTAGCGTCCCTATCGATGGCGATTATGAAATTTGTTGTGAAAATTAATCCAACGTTAATTAAAACATAAGTTAAAAAAACTTAGGTATTGTTATTTACCCACAGTATTCATGATTATAAAAACAAAAAGTGTTTTTTTTATTGTTTCGAATTTCATTAGACTAAACCACTGAACAGACATGTTTTTGGCTAATATGACTGTTTAAAATTATTTTTTCTTTGTTAATTATTTTAATTTATTTTATTTACAGGATGGATTCAGCCGAGGGATCTCCTTTGGAAACGATGATTTTTCAATAGATAACCTCGATCCCCTGAAGAAAAATTAAAATTCACCATTTTTCATCAAATTAAAATTGAATAGTTAAAAATTTAGGTAAATGAAAACCCTTATTTTAGCTCATACAGCTTAGTATAGACAAATGCAATAAATTTATACATTTTTGGAAGGAACTGTATTTGTGGATTAATGAAATATAGTTTTAAGTGCTGTTTGAACTCAAATAACGTTTTTTTTTTAGTACACATGTGTTGCCATGTTATTGGTTACAAATATTTTTGATGCGTTCGTGATAATAGATTATAAATATATATATTCTGTCATCATTTCCTAAATCAATCTTGAATCTCGAAATTATAACCAGTAATATGACAAAACATAGAATGTAATGAAAAAAATCTAAATTTTTTCGGTGATATATTTTAGAGTACGCGCAAAAATGCTCAATGTCATTCCAAAAGTGCCTTTATAAAAGTTTTTTACAATTTTAATGAAACCTATTGAAAAAAAACCATTTCTCCATTAGATTTTTTAGAACTAAAAATGTATTTGGGTAGAGATTATGACAAAAAATGGTTTAGATAGGACCAAATTTTATACAAAACTATTATCGAAATTTGAAGATCGCCTCATAATATTCTGTGATAATTCTTTTCAAGTTGAGGTTCTTCAAATTGTATTTAAAGAAAATTGTCCAAAATTCGACTGAATCGAAAATGATTAGAATCGTCTAACAGGGTGTGTAAATAAACTAACCTCTAATGTAAATTAACTTCATTTAATGTTAAGTTGAAACTGGCAACTTTGGCAAATAAAAACCCGGGAGAATGGGACCATAAAAAAAAACACGAACTGCCAGGTCGGGCAAAAGCATAATTGTAATTTTCTTTCAAGAAAAAATCCCAGTTTAAAATATTGTGCCCGATAAATAGCAGAATCTCCATTTATTGCTGAAATACGCACTATGGTCACTCACATTCCAAAAATAAAAACAATGTTGCCAGTTACAACAAAAAGATCGTAGTTATACGGATGACATTGCAGCACATAGGGCAACATTCCAAGAAAGAACATACCTATTATAAAATTAACTATTTTTACTCCTGATTATTATAAATAAATAAAAATATTTTATTTTTAAATGTGTATGATAGTGGTCATAGAACTGTTGTATTGAATATGTGTCATTAGTGTTATTATTTGTTTTAGTATTGTGTACACTAATGTTACTTTAAGGCCAAAAGATATACATAATTGTGTATTTTCAATAATAAATTTATATTTATAATAGTATTTTTGTTTTATTTACACACACATACCTAGCATATACTCAACCCTTTTCCCCATAAGGCAGGATAACTATGAGATTAGGTACAGAACGGCACCTGCTACGATTCTCTTACATTTTTTATTATAAATAGCTAAAATAATAGCATTTACAAATATTGAAATGTGAAGGTTGTATAGTTCGATTCAAACTTAATGGCGGCTCGGAAGTTAGCCACTCGCTGCGCAGTACCGCACCCTTCACCCCCGCTGACACATTTATTTATTTATTTATTTATAACAATCTTACCTACACTATCATTACAGATCTATGATCCAATGCGACAGAGTGGTCTTACTAACTAAATCCTAAATATACACCTTATACCTAGTTAAAAAATATCTTAATCTACATAACTTATTACATACAGTGTAACTTTTGCGAATTCACTCAAGTTGCACCACAATACATCAACCCTCCCGTGAACCTCATTCACCACGCGTATGGCTCTAGTGAGAGGAGTTCTCGCCAGTAGGTTGGTCCTGGCTGCAGGTACAGCGAGCAGGGGCGGGCGTTGCCGCCTCCACACGTACCGGTCGGGCACGTACAGCTGTAGGTGTCGCAGCACTCCCGGGTTATGCGCCACACCTCGTAGTAGTTTCACTACACACGCTACGAGCGAAAACTCCCGTCGTACTCTTAGAGTGTTATACCCTACCATACCCAGAACAAATAGTGTAGGGTACATCAATGGGTATAATGGATATACCCCATACAACTTGTAATACAAGTGTCGCGTGAACTTATTTTGGATACGTTCCAACATAACACTATATTTCGCCTCATGAGGAGCCCAAATGAATGCGCTATGTTCGAGGTGACTTCTGACTAATGCGTCATATAGTACCCTTAGTGTCGTGATGTTGGTGAATCCTTGGGACTGCCTGAGTACGAAACCTAGGTTTCTGTATGCCTTCTTACATATTTTGTTGATATGCTCACGGAAAGTTAGTTCCTGAGAGAAGACTACCCCTAAGTCTCGTACCTGAGACACTCGTTGCATCGGCACATCCTCAACCTTGTACTGATAACTCAAGGGAGTTCGCGCGCGAGTGAACGACATCACCGAACATTTAGCAACATTAAAATGCAGTTCGTTGTCATTGCTCCATTCGACCACTCTGTCAATGTCTGCCTGTAGGCGTTCACAATCCGAGTGATCCCGAACCTCGAGCAGCAATTTCAGGTCATCCGCAAACAATAAACAAGTCCCATGTCTGACGACTTCCGGCAAGTCATTTATCATTACAATAAACTCGAGAGGCCCTACATTGCTGCCCTGGCTCACGCCCGATCTCGTGTAATACGGTTGAGACACACAGCCATTGTAGTCGACATATTGCTGGCGATCCTTCATATAGCTAGCGAAGAACTGTAGCAGAGGTAGTGTACATCCAATTTTCGCTAGCTTCCTTAACAAGATGTCATTATCCACCGTATCGAACGCCTTTTTAAAATCGAAGTACGCAGCATCTACCTGTACCCCCGAGTCTATTGCCGGCACCACCTGTACCATAAAGTTAATAAGGTTTGTAGCAGTGCTTCGTCCAGGTCGGAACCCATGTTGCGCATCTGACAGACGCGCACGCATTTGTTCCTGAACGGAGCGCTGAATAGCCGACTCGAGTACTTTAGCAGGCGTGGAGAGTACAGCCACCGGTCTATAATTACAGGTATCTGAACTTGGTTTTCCTTTAGGGACCGGAACAACGCGCGTGATCTTCCACCTTTGAGGGAACGTGGCTTGATGTAAACATGCATTAAAAATGTGAAGTAATGGCTCCGCCAGTACCCTCCCACAGTCTCGGAACAGAAACGCTGGTATCCCGTCTGGGCCAGACGAACGTTTTGGCTTGAGACTCCCCAGCGCCTGCCGAACTTCCGCTAGACTCAGCGTCTCAATGTGTACCCGTGCACTGGTCGCGCCGAACTCCGCCGCCGCCGCGCACGCGTCCTGTTTGGGTGGCTCCTTGCTGTACACAGACTCAAAAAAGTCAGCGAACTGCACAGCACACTCATCATCTGTCAGATGTTGACCTTCTTTTATGATACTCTGCTTATTTAGTGTTTTTCTTTTCGACCTTATATACTGCCAAAACGATTTCGGATCCTTTACCAATTGGTACTGAATTTTATTTTTATGTTGTTTATGCGCAGTTTCTATTAACTTTTTTATACGAGTTCTACATTCCGCAAATTTGTGATAATCATTATCCAACTTAGTTTTTTTGAATTTTTTGTGAAGTCTGGCTTTAATTTGTATATTTGTTATTATAACTCTCGTGTACCATACTGGGTATACATACCGCGAATTTCCACTACTAAGCTTTTTTCGGGGTACGCACCCATTAATAGTACAATTAATATTATCATAAAAGAAGTTCAACATTTCTTCTAAATCATGCATTCCGTACATCATACTCCAGTCAATGGAAAGAATCCTAGAATATAACAGTTGAAAATCAGCTCTATTCCAATTCCACTGTGGTCTAAGATCGTGTGCACTAGAATCGCGGGCGACGGCGGGGGACGTCGGCGGGGCGGAGGCGGGGCCCACGCTAACCGCTAGCGGCGGGTGGTGCGCGTCGACCGGCACCAGCGCCTCATCCGCCGCTACCACCGTCACTCCTCCGCCAATGCCCGCACTCAGAACCAAATCCAACTGACGACCTAAATGGTTGGGTATTGCGTTACTTTGAGTGAACTCGCAATATGATAAAAAACATTCGAAATAATTACTAATATTAGCAGGACAAGAATACAAATTAAAACATGAATTCGTTACTGCGCAGCGACTCGCCTCATATTCCGGAGCGTTTAATTTGAAGGTGGGTAACGTCGCAAATAGATGTCAAATAATTATTTCACTGTTTTGATTAATTTAGCAATATTACTGTGTGGAAATAAAAAATGTGGCTAACTAGCGAACTAGAATATTGATTATGAAATGCAATAATGTATCGTAACACCGAATGTTTAGTTTTAGATGTAAAAAAACTATTTGGAAACTTTCCAAATGCGTTTTTTACATCTAAAATGGGTACTACATCAAATTAAATTTTATAATTGCAATTCATTATTAATATTCTAGTTCTCTAGTTAGCCACATTTCTTATATCTATTCAGTAATATTGCTATAAGAATGAAAACAGGTCAATATCAGTTATTTGCGACGTTGCCAACTTTTAGGATAAACCCTCTTAAGTTTGAATCGGGCTGTACAATCGGCGTTCAAAAACTTGGGACGAATAGAGTACCTATTACAGAAAATTATCAGAGCACACCCCCATGACCCCCATGGGAAAAAAGTACTATAGGTAGTTTTAATAATATTACGAACAAAACAATACAATAATTAGTTCCGGTGATGATTACTTGATTATCTATGAAATTAAAGTATGGTGGCTATTGCTGACTGTACCTACTTTAAACACGGTTTCAAGCCACAGTATTATTACACACCTAATTGTACTGTCACAGAGGGTACCATGCGTGAATGTGATTTATCTGCGACAATGTGCACCTATTGATTGAGTTCTAGTAGTTTGCTTAGCAAAAGAAAAAAAAAACTCGTAAAACTGCATAAAAAAATTGCAGATTTCAATCCACATTTTCTTAAATTTCTTAATCATAGTAAATCGTCATAAGTTATACAGTACTCTGTGACACAGTCATAAAATCGTAATGTATCAATAATCCTTGGATTGGATTCCGAAACTCAAAAGACTAGTGTTCGAATCAAATAATCAATGGAAAAACATTAAAACTTTTCGTCTTGTTGTCGTTTGCGTTTCATAATTTGCGGATCAAAGATTTTTATAAATTTTTTTTGAAAACATTTGTCTTTTTAATAAAAAAATGGTGTATTTTATGATCTGAATAATTGAATTGACCGTTATATCGCAGTATTAGGAGGTCATATATCAGTATTATAACAACAATGGTGGATCTAAGTGGCGGGTCTGAGGGCCCTTTAGAACACGCATTTTCCAACAGTGTTTTTATCGTCCCTGGGATTATTGTCATCAGTCTATCAGGTAAGACGATTCTTTAATTATTTTCCTATTATTTAACATCTATACAGTAAGAAAAACATAAGTTTCTCTTCGCTACGATGTCAAATTGTTTGTATTATTTTTGCACAATTTTCGCGGAATTTGTCGCGTCAGTTTTTATATTTGTTTTGTTTAAAATTGTTGGACGTAAAATTAGGTTTTAATATTCATGCAGGTAATTAATGGGCGGCCTTCTTCAAAGTAAAAGTTTATTACTTATTTAAAGTTATCACATCTTATTATTTAATGTTATCTGTTTGAGAATTCCTTGTAAAAATCAATACCTTTTTAATTAAAAAATAATGAATGAATGAACTCTTTAGTTACATTTAAAAAGTAATGCTGTGTTATGGTTGATTCCAGCTACTATATTATTCTACTGATGAATTTGATCAACTCTTGAATCGGTGGTTAGTGACTTGTATGAGTCAAGATTTTATTGAGCATTACTCTGAAATCATGCCCAGCAGAAAAAGTGGTCAAAGGGGACATGTTAGTGCAGGAGTCAACAAATGTCGGACCGCTGTCCAGATCCGGACAGCCAACCTATTTTATAACTTCAAACAAAAATATTAAAATGAAAATTTTCATTATTTTTGCTAGTAATCATCTACCAAACGGACCGCAACTGTATTTTTTTTTAATGGACTTCCATTAAAACTAATTGTGGTCCCTGTGTTAGTGGTAGAAAAGGAAATATAGTTCGAAGTTCATAAATGTGTGCAACAAAATGTCACTAAAATGATCATGTTTAGAAGACAGCTGAATGGAAATTTCCATTTACATTAAATGCTCAGCAGATGCAATATAAGATCTAATATTCTCAAGAACAAGCATTATATTATAATGTGTTTTATTATTTAAAAAAAGTTCACTACAAGACAGAAAAAGAACCATCTTAGAAGTAAGTTAAATATCTTGACTGAACAATTTAATAATCAATACCACCAAGTGGAACAAAAGTATGTGTACCTATCTCGTTTATCCAAGAAGGAGACACTTGTTGTCCCAAAAGTAACAAACTACTTTGGTAAGCGCACAAGAAGGTACTTAATACTAACGTTGGTCCAAAACTGATATTGCATGTCAAGTCTAAGGCCCAATTTAAAAGAGTTTTACAAAAACATTATCTATCATTCTGTCCATAGCAATGGCTGTAACAAACCTCATGTTTGCTATAATTCCTTTTTGTAAAATATCTGATTTTTTTATCTCAACTGTAGGTGTATTATATTATACTTAGCATAATTCATTTTCAAAATTCAAAATTTGTAATCCATTGCTAGACGAGAACAACTGCCGACAAACTGTTATGCAGTTTGGCAGATTTTATGTACCTATGTTATTGTTAATACAAATAAATAAATCTCGTATGGGCATTATGGTCATTGAGGTATCATTAAATAGTTCTGGAACCAGAGCATTATATGAGCCCACCAGATCACTGTAGAGCCCTCGGCAGGGCAACGGACTCTTCTCATACAGAGAAGGCATGAGCATTGATCACGTGTTGACGATTTCATACTTATATTAACTATAAGTCCAGGTTGCCTCACTGCTTTTCCTTCACTGATGTCAGTAATACCCAAGATAAACATGGACAGTACATGAATTGAAACGTCACATTGGTACTTGCCTGGATTTGACCCACAACCTCGTGCATGAGAGGCGACCACCGGGCCATCACAAAATCATTGGGCCTGGGCCCAATGGGCTGCTAGTGGAGATGTGATGGAAATATATTTACCAGCAGTAGAAGACTCAAGCGTCCTTTCTATGAGAGAGAGCTGGGCGTAATCCACCATGCAGTCCCAGTGCACATGTCTCTAAAGTTTAGGTTCTAGGACATTTTCTTCACCATTTTGAGAGCAGTGGCGATGAAATAAAATGTACTATTATTGTTGTGTTATGGAATCAGAAAGGCTCGAGGCTAAATTAGAACAGCTACGCTTGCCGCGGTGGGTTCATAGATGGGTGACCATCCATTACATATTGAGACCGTCCGTGCCTCGGAAAGCACGTTAAATCGTTGGTCCCGGCTGTCATTCGTAGATCTTTGACATTGGTTACGGGTAGTCAGAAGCCCAAGTCTGACAACCAGTCTTACCAAGGGGTATCGTGTTACTCTGACTGGATTGAGGAGGTCATATCCATGTAATATACTGGTATTCAGCTGTATCCAGTTAAATTGGAAGCCGACCCCAACATAGTTGGTAAAAGGCTAGGCAGATTGAGGTGACCACTAACCATCTTGATCTGCATGTTTGCCATCCCATAAAAATTGCTCAAGCACATATATTTCGGGGAGAAGGCGTTTACTCCAAAACCTTTTTTGTCCTCGTAATATTAACACCGAAACGAGACACAATCAAAATCTAAGGCCCGTATTGTAAGGCCCCTAGTCGCCTCAGGAGACGCCCCGGGCGTTGAGAGTCGCGAGCCGACTTCCGGCCACCGTAGGCGCGGGCTTGCGGACGGTGAGCAATGGGTAGCTCGCCATCCGATAAGGATCAGGCCCGGGTCGACGGCGCGTTGTGTTCCACGCGCGCCTCTAAGAGATGTCAGCACCAACTGACGGGGTCCGTAAGGGCCAATGCCTGCCAGGGTTGCGAGTTTGTCCGAAAGGGATATCGCGGCCCCGGCACTCAGGCAACGGAAGGAACACGGGTGGGTTTTAGTCAGTAAAAGTCTGACACGCCCTCCCGCTCCACCCAGAGTGGGAGAAGTTATTTGATAATTTCCCACCCTCAAAAAAAAAAAAGGCCCGTATTACAAAATCTTACGCAAGACTCAAGCATTACTTAAAATTTGTTTCAACCAATCAAAAGGCTTTTAACGAGTTTTAAGTAATGTTTGAGGTTTGGGGCCAAATATTTTATTTCCCATAAACCTACATGGGCACATAAGAAACGTCAGAAGCTAAGTGCACGGTTCCAATTGGTCGTTTCCTATATAGAAGAACCGGCAAGATCCTCCACGGTTACTCGTAAAAATTCACATTTCGACTTATGGAATTAGGAATGATTATGGTAGATCGTGCAGGGCTCGCCCCCGGCCCGTTCTTGCATAACTTGCGTAAACATAGTCAAATCGGACGGGACGATAATATTTTGGCGCGCTGCGCTTGTAGAGTAGCTGGACCACGGAGCAAATTTGCTCCGTGAGCTGGACACATAAACTAGGAAAAAAAAACTGGCCAAGTGCGTGTCGGACCACGCACAATGTAGGGTTCCGTAGTTGGGATGAATTCATCCCAAGTCCCAAGAACATACTTAAAATTGTAGTTGAAAACCATGTACAAACTAATATTTGCAGTTAGAATGTATGATTCCAACTGCAAATGTTAAATTGTACTCACAATATTGAGAGATTTACCATGTTATTTTAAGACCATAGACTTCTTATGGATTTACTTGTAATCTATGAGTAAAGAACCATTCTCTGTATTTTTTTTACAATTTTAGGCGCAGTAGTTTCAGAGATAAAGGAATGTAATGGGAGTGGGCAATTTTCATCTATTTTCTGAAATATCTTTAACAGTATTTATTTTAAAATTATATTTGAGATCACAACAAGCCCTTTCATTTGATATGTCACACGGTGCAGTTTGCAAAACTTTTTTTTTAATTTTCTAATTTGCCTCCGAGAAGTAAAATAATATTCAAAATTCATTTATTTACGTTTCACGTCCATGGTTGGGTCACAGAAATTCATATGTCAAAATGCTGTGACAGACGGACAGCCAGCCAGACAGACAGACACGAGTGATCCTTTATAAGGGTTCCGTTTTTTGAAAAAAATGACAGTCTGCAAGAAAATGGGCAGTTTTCACAGAAACTTTTTTTGGTGCCAATCGATGCTGTTTCTTATATCGATCAAAAAACTCTACTAGACCAACTGAGGTTTGAGTACTAGAAAAGTCAGAAATCGGAAAAAAAAATTCGATTGAACTCTTTTTTTTTTAACTTTTTTTTGGTCCTTACTGCCCCATCTCAAAATTCCACCCTGTATATATAAGTATAGCCGTCCCAACAGTGTAAAACTTGAAAAACAGCCGACCGTCTCCGATTGCGTGCTAATTTCCGCTCGAGCAGCCGACCAACTCCGTGTTCGTGCATCTTCGTTTGAGGCAGTCTGGTAAAAGCAAAAACTCGACTGTGATGCCCAGGTTCCCAAAGGAATGCTATGACTCCGCCTCCAAGAATGCGGCTCCGAGAGCATCTGCTTTTATGCGCTCCGAAACCCGAACTATGTAAACGGATCTGAGCGCATACATTCAGAACTAAGACCCCGGTCTGTGACAAACAATCTCTCTCTGAATTCTCTGATGCTTTCGAGCCGGTCTATGTGAACGGGCGTTAAGATTGATAATAGAGTAGAACACTTGTGTAATCAATGCTTCATTATAATAAGATTTAAGACAAAAGCGGTGGCGAGAGCGATTGAAGATTTGGTGCATTATCATTTCCTCCACGAGTCATTACCATAATCATCAACCTACAGCAGTGGAGAGGAGCTCGTGGCTAAGTTATAACAGCAGCACGGGTCGATCCATCAGGTTAAGCTACCTATCTTTACATACCGAGACTCCTCCGTGCCTCGGAAAGCACGTTAAGCCGTTGGTCTCGGCTGTCATTCCTGGATCTTTGGCAGTCGTTACGGGTCGTCAGAAGTCCGAAAGTCAGACTAACAGTCTTACCAAGGGGTATGTTATTACCCAGTTTGAGTTGTGGAGGTCATGATAGGAAGTCGCTCTATGTAAAATACTGATATTCAGCTGCATCTGATTAGACTGGAAGTCGACCCCAACATAGATGGGAAAATGCTAGGCAGATTGATTGACTAGCCTACAGCAGTGCACTGCCGAACATAGGCTTCTCGAATCACACGCCATTCATCTCGATAGTCGGCAACTTATCCAGCTGCTCTCAGCAGTAACCCTCCACTAGTGGCGATACTTAAAAACACAGACGACAAATGCGTACACTTCCACTCAATCTGTGTGGTGCTTTTTCCAAAAGACCATTTCAGACACTAATCTACATGGTCTTCACATTATCTGACCAAGATTATGTCTGGACTTTAAATTAAAGAGACTGTGACCTCTGAGTTTGTTTGGCCTTTCTTCTCAGAGTAGTGAGATAGGAAACGCCGACCTCATATTGTTTAAAAAAAATTGATTGATGTATCAAAGTGTTACAGAAATAAAATAATTTATTATGTAAGTGATAGGTAAATGTATGTCACTACCATCTTGCTGATTGGAATAATATTAGTTGTTATCACTGTGTGAGCTATTCCCTTGTAGTTCTTGCCGAAATGAGAGAAGAAGAGTGGTAGTATAAGCATTGATGGTAGAGATTTGAAGCTTGCATTCCACTATTGACGTTAACCCACTCCTAGCACCAAGCATTGTTTGCTACGTTGAAGGGTTTTTACAAAAATAACAATGGAATGTGCAAATCACACAAATCTTATTATTCCCACTAGCTCATGGCGTGTTAAAAAGGCGAGGTTGTCTGCCCAGGGTACGACAGACATACTGGAGCATCGACACTCGGGTCTCGAGGAGGCTTTATTAATGCCTAAGTAGAAATAATAAAAAAACTTTTTACAAAAAAAAAAACAACTGACTTCCGAAAAAATCACTACAAAGTGAAAAATAACTTTAATTTCGGAAGTCGGTGTCTTTGGTTAAAAAAAAAAAACATACATACGCGTCGAACATGTAACCTCCTCCTTTGGAAGTCGGTTAAAAACAAGAAAGACAATTAAACAGAGTAAATATCTTGTACATTACTACTGAAATAATATTATCGGTTCCACCCGACCGTATCAAAAAGCTTATCAAACCGCCGATATCTTATACTATACACCGTTCCTTGTCTACAACGTGGAATCCACGTTTCATTACAGATAATGAGCTCAGAATCATATCGTTAAAAAGTTTAATTTGACGAAAATATTCGCCGAAGATGGACACTCTCGATAAAGGAACCCTGGACAAACTCCAGGAGTTGATAGCAGCCAGTTCAGAACCTGGAAAGCCACCTTCTAGAAAGGTGCTGATGGAATTATTGGATACGGTGGATATAGCCGATGATGTAAAGGAAAATTTGAAGGCTATGCTGATTGGTGATGTTCCAAAAGTGTTCGGTGGTTATGCTGGAGGAACGATCTTGGCTATTGTTTTTATATTGCTGGTTTTCGCGTTGATCTGTAAGTTTATTTGTGATTTTTTTGACTGTGTTGTGATTTTTCGAAATGGTGATTGTGAATTAGACCTCTTTTTGGTACGTTCTGGCTGCGGATACCAGGCGGCAAATGATTAAACCAAATTGACAATCTGTCGGATTCCTACTCGATGTGTGAAAATGGACGCAGACTTTATTATTTTTGTGAAAGTAACTTGTTGGTTTTAGATAAAGTTTATCTTGATAAGAGGTCAATATGTTGCCACGAGTGGTTTTCGACTACATAAACATTAAAATTGATTGTTATAAATGGGACGATAAAATATGTTATAGCCGGCAGGATCGATTTCGATAAACGCGAGAATCTAGGTCTGCCTAAGATTAAATGATTTAAGATTGATTGGTTTTGCGGATTCCTGATGTTGTTTTTTTTTTTGTTTACTGTCTCTTATTTTTGGGTGACGGATAGGTTTTCATAGAAAATGGCGGCAATTCTGAAATAATCAATGTTGTGATTATTCGCGCGCAAAACGCTAAAATTTATAGAATATGTATTTAATATTCATCTAATACCACAAATTAATACAGATGGGTCACTCCGCAAAATCATTTAAATAAAAACCGGCCAAGTGCGTGTCGGACCACGCACAATGAAGGGTTCCGTAGTTGGGATGAATTTATCCCAAGATTAAACTTAACATTGTAGTTGAAAAACATGTTCTCCCATACGGAATGTATGGGAGATCATGTTTGTCAAACCGCTAATTTAAGTTGGTTGATTATTACTCGTTAATCTGTATCTACAGCCTACTTAGCTCTGATAGTTATCTTTATTTCGTTATATATATACTACTGCTGTGATTTTTTTCACAAATCCAAGTACAACCATTTAGCTGGCGGGGGGACGGGACGACGACACTTGACTCTAACAAAAAAAATCTGTTAAAAGCTTAATATTTCGCAAACGGATCCCTGATTCCAAAAATGGTTTTCACATACTCACAATATTTTTTGAACGCCCTTTCTAACGATACCCCACAACATGGGGTAGACGAGAAAAAAAAAACATCCCCACTTTACGTGTAGGGGAGGTACCCTAAAAAATTTTTTTTTCTTTATTTTATTTTACCACTTTGTCGGGATGATTAATATGTATACATATGCCAAATTACAGCTTTCTAGTACTAACCGTATCTGAGCTAAGCCGCGGACAGACAGACGGATAGACAGACGGACATGGCGAAACTACAAGGGTTCCTTGTTTACTACGGAACCCTAAAAAGCGACTCTTCCTACAGAATAAAGTACAATTCAGGCCGCACAGCGCTTATTACCTACAGTTATATTCACCTAGAAGTTGCCTCTCTTTCTACCGCGTAACTCTTATATCTTCTGACTACGTTACGCCCACTGATTTCGACAAGTCGAGCCTGCCGCGTACTTACTTGTAGCTTCGTACCTAAAATGCGTAGTGTCTCTTCTGTATTCATATGTGCTAATACTCCAAGAAATACATTAGCTTATCGCGTCCTACTAATAACAGTTTTAATTAAAATAACTTAGATTACAAATCAATTTAATGTGGAAGCTGTGGAGCCAATTTCTTTTAATCAAATGTTAAAATACTCGTATTAATGCGTCTTGCTTTTTCTCGCCTTGGCTAAAATGCCGTAGAAGTGGTAAAGTTTTGGACCGACATTATAATATTGTCGTGATATCATCGGTACGATAAAGAAGACCTTGTGTCCTCGTGTATGTTTAAAGCTAACAGGCCCGTATTATACGTCCCATACATTTGAGTCGAGTAGGAATTGACGTTTTGTTTGGGTCAGTTGATTATTTTTTCGCGATTACGATTTTTGTCCCGAGGAGAACATATTTCAGATTGATGGTCTGTAACACACCCTTAAATATGACACACTTTTCTGATACACGCTGTAGTACCTTACTCCAAGACTCAAGCTTTCTTAAGTATTGTATTTACTATTTACATATAAATTTGAACACTAAAGAAATGCATTAAAAATAACTATTCCGCCATCTTGGATGGTCCGCCATATTGGATTTAGAATGACGTCACACAGCTTATCGTGTATTGTCATCCAAACTAAACGTGTATACAAAATTTCAGCTCAATCGGTTGAAGATATCTGCTTCAAAATTAAGTAGCAAGATTCCACCAGCAAAACATACATACATACATTGCAAGTTAAATAAAAGCTTTTCAAATGCAGTCATCGCAAAAATTCAACACAATGACTGTTACATTATTTGGCAAAAAAAAAGCTAAATGGACTATATAGTAGCAGCATTGTAATAGGTCCACGAGTGGACCCGCCACGACCCTTGCTCGAGCCAGCCGCAGCCCCGCTGAGCCTGTAGCTTTAAATTTCCCTAATAATAATATTAATCTCTTGCTGTCCTCCCCCAGTGACGCCCTAAGCCGAGGTCCGTACCCCACAGGGGGTGCCCTTAGCGTGTAGTCTTTGGTTTAGAATTTTTGTTTTTTGCCACCGACTTCCGAAATTAGGCAAGTGATGCGGTGGGTCGGGGGCCGAAATTTCACGCGAACGAAGTCGCGGGCAGAAGCTACTTAGGGATTAAGTGATTTGGGGTCTTGTTACCCAGTAACTAGTAGTAGGAGTCGCTCCATGTATAATACTGGTATTCAGCTGCATTCGGTTAGACTAGAAGCTGACCCCGATATAGTTGGGAAAAGGCTAGGCAGCCAGGTGATGTTGATCGTAATTTTGTAATTACGTTCTTTAGGGTTTTTATGACCCAGGCTTTCGGTTTTTGAGAACAGTCTAAAAGAAACGCTAAAAACTAATCAAATAAAATATCAATTTTCTCGTTTCGACATCTAGGTCACACATTTATCAATATTGTTTCTTAGCTTTAACATACAAACTTGTGATATATAGATAGTAATGTTTATCATTATATCCAAAGAGACTGTTACGTACGTAAGTGTGATAGCGATTACGGGTTGGATTACGTGTGATATTGCTATCGTTATGCAGTGGTGGCGCAAGGCGACGACGGCGACTGCCAACGGTCTCGCGCCTGTGCCCTCGCAAAAAAAAGTTTTCGTTATTCCTCTTTATTTCCCCCCAGGCCAGGTCCTGGTGGCCCCCAAATCTCTAGAAGTACTTTTTAATCAAATTCCAAACAAGGCCAAAACATGTACAGTAACAAAGAGGCAGTTTGTAGTTGGAGGCCCCCCTATGTATGCAAAATATAAACGTAGCATGATTAAATTTTCGCTAGCTTCGGTCGGTCTTCCATCGCTTTTAATTTTTTTAGTTTTCATACTTTTCTGCGACCAAATAACTATATACTTACTCATAATTATGTTCAAAATAATTTTTGCCTATCTGAGACTGAGTGCAAAAAATTTCGAGTTCGCTTCGCTCGCTCTTTCATCCTATATTCTTCATATACCCTTTTCAATTCTTTCTACATATGTAAGTCAACAACGACAAAGTATCACCTATTTCCGTATGTAGGTATGGTCAAAGATAACCTTAACTTTTCGAGGCAGGGTGCAAAAATCCTCGAGCTCGCTTCGCTCGCTCTTGCGTCCTGCATTCTCCTAATTCTTAATATTTTCTGTATAACTTAACAAAATATCTCCTTTTTCTGTTAGAACGGGTAAAATACGTGCGGGCGGCGTGCTGTAGAACACGCGCACTTCACTTAACGAATAAATTATAGCCTTATCACGGCCTTCTTCTGGATATAGGCCTAAATACTCAATATTTATTTGAATCATGGGCATAAAATAATTCGTCCGCATCGCTGTCAACAGGAAAAGTGCCCAAAAGGCTGGGCACGTTGTATGGCAATGCTGAATCTTTGGCCAAAAAATAGGCCAGCCCTCTGGTCACGTAATGGTAATAGCAGTTGAATAATATTCAGAGTTTAAAATTAATATAGGAGCTATCAATTCCTTATCAACGACTATTCATAACACACAGGTTAATTTGTTGTTGATATCCGATAACCTAAAACAGTTTGCGTTTAATATCAGTAAAAGTCTTGTTTTTAATCGGTTATACCTACCTACGTCACGCTATACGAGTATCTCGGGTGGTTTTAACTGCAAAGAAAACAGATGCCCACTGGATTATTACCAAAAGCCCACCTCAATCAAAATTTAATGAAAAGAAAATATTTCTTTATTAATTTTGATTATAAAATTAACAACAAAACATTTTTAGTAAAAAGGTGTATCTTACTAGGCGTTCGGGCACTGAAACCCAAGAAAGTCGCTGAAAACATAATTTAGCTCCATCGGGAATTATCGATTCATCCAATATCCAAAGCGCGTGCAAAAAGGTGCTCCTGAACAGACTATGCCCCCATCTCCAAGTGTCCCAAATATCCATTCACCCTTGACGATCTGAACAACGCCTCTGACGCCGCATTGAATGTGGCCACCCTGGGCCCAAACAGTATAAGAAACATAGATGTACCATCGAAGTTCATATCTATACACCGTAAGGACTAGTTTTGCTTGCAGCGCTCGGCCGCTGTAGACCCGGGGTGGTAACAGATGTGGTAATGGTGTTCACAGGATTTTGTTTTCAAACTGCTTAGATATGAATTTATTCGATAGTACCTACCGTCGAAACGAAACGAAGAAACGGAGAAGAAGATGCATTTGAACTCGGCTTCGAATACTCCAAACCAGCCCGTAAAGCATGAAAATTATAAAAAAAATATGTAAAAAAAAAATACACCGATTCCATCGAATTTCAGATACAACATTATCAATGAAGAGATAAATAATTTTCCAATTATATGTAAACACGTAATATGGACTAGTGATAAGTCTTTGTCTTCAGATATAGTTAGTTTATCGCTAGGTGGCAAACGAGCTGGTGAGTCGAATGACTATGTTTTTATTTGGCTTATTTAGTTTTCTGAAAATGTGTTTTTAAGTCCCATTTTTTGAAATGCGACTTCGGTCTGGTGATATTATTTCGTTTTATTGTTTGACCAAGAATAGATGTCAGTACAATAAATACTAATGTATTTGTTAATACATAGTTCATTTTGCTATCTAAATTACTTCTGTTGTTCCCCGATATGTAATATTTATATACATCACAATCAGCCTATAATGAGGAGCTCGTGGCTAAGTAACAACAGCCGCACTGGTCGATCCATCAGGTTAAGCTACGCTTGCCGGGGTTGGTCAGTGGATGGGTGACCATCTTTACATACCGAGAATCCTCCGTGCCTCGGAAAGCACGTTAAGCCGTTGGTCCCGGCTGTCATTCGTGGATCTTTGACAGTCGTTACGAGTCGTCAGAAGCCCGAAAGTCTGACACCAGTCTTACCAAGGGGTATCGTATTACCCAGTTACTGGGTTGTGGAGGTCAGATAGGCAGTCGTTCCATGTAAAATACTGGTATTCAGCTGCATCCGGTTAGACTGGAAAATTGTGAAAAGGTTTGGCAAATGAACGTTATCACTGCTGGGAGTCAGTCCTTCTCTTCGTGAGAGAGGTCAGTCAGTACCGTCCACAAAGCGGGCCTAGTGCAGGTTGGTAGATGTCACATGTCTTCAAATTTTTGGTTCTAGGATATGCCGGTTTCCTCACGATGTTTTCCTTCACCGTTACTATACTATAGTATACTTATTTACACCAAGTTTGGTACTGTGCTTTTTAAAGGCCAATCCTATTTTTATTTTGTTCGGTAAAGCTTTGGTTTCCTACGACAGCGGAGGCTGCCACATAGCAGCCGCATGACGGCCGTCATAAAATGACAGCACCGTAAAGTCAAACACCGGGGTTTGTCTTTTAAGTTGTCAAAAAACACTCTCTAGGAAAACACACTAACTCACTTTCATCAATAACGTGTCAGTGACTACATTCGACGTTAAATTGCGGACGCTATGTGGCGGCTACTGCAGTGTTAGGAGACCCTAGCTTTACTAAAAGATGAAAACAAACACGCTTCTCCTTCTTACCTGACTGCTCATGTTCAATACTTATGCTCTGCTCATAGTAAATATCTTCTCTCCACCAACCATCGTCTTCTACGATGTCCTTCTTTGGTTTCCTTCACTCTTCTTTCTTCGTCCAGGCTGTCTTTCTTTGGAATGCGCTCCCTCTGAACATCAGGACGGCAACCAGTCGATTATCTTTTAAAGTGAAGGCACGTGAACATATTTGAAAGAATTTGGCAGAATCATCCCAGCTCTGATTTGCTGGATTCGTTTTCTCCTCTACCTATCGTTATTTCTCCTGACTAAGTTTTTTGTTGATATGTATGTATTTATGTATCTATGTATTAGTATTTATGCTTTTTCGAGTTAACCTTCAATTATGTCGGATCTGCCATGTTTGGCTCTGCATCACCCTAAGGTTGACTGGTAGAAAATGCCTCAGGCATTAATTCCGCCTCTGTACAGTATGTTTTTTTACTTGTGCATAAAGTTTTAATAAATAAAAATAAAGACGAAAACAATTTATCATCGGTCAATACTTCTCTGCTTGACCTTTTTCGAATAATAGTGATATTTTATGTCCTCGATAGTTAATATCGCACGGGATGCGAGTGGGCGATAAATGATAAGTATTGAATCTAGGTTGGTTGCAAAATAGCGGTAGGTAATACTTTATTGGATCATGCGGGCACGAATTGATGCGGGAAGTCTGTGGAAATTATTAGAAAAGGGTACTCGCATTCGAAAGGTTCTGTACCTAAATAAGACTACCTCTTCATCATCATTATTTCAGCCTGGTATCACTCACTACTGGGTATAAAGCTCCTTTCCATTCTACCATTTTTTCCGGTTTCGTGCATCTCTAATCCATCATCCAGGTGTTTCCCACAACTTTGCTGTAATCGTCTGCCCTAAACGCGTTTGGACATCCTTGGTTTCCATGGCCTAATCTAGGTCACCACTCGGTTAACACGGCCACCTCTTGATCTCCCTCTTACTTCCATCACCAGTCTTTTCCCAACTATGTTGGGAGTCAGTATTTTACATTGAGCGACTGCCTATTTGACCTCCACAACTCAGTTGCTGGGTTATACGATACCCCTTGGTAAGACTGGCTGTCAGACTTTCGGGCTTCTGACGACCCGTGACGACTGATCTGATTCCTCTTACCTCCAATAATACACAAAAAGAAATCGTATTAGAATCTCCTCCATCACTTGTAAACCGAATATCCAATCCTTGTCTTTTTTTTTTACTTTTGAAAAAAGAGACGAGAGAGAGATGTCTCTTCTAAAAAGGACCCCTTAAACCTATCATCTCCTCTAATTAAAACTTGTAATTTATTTGTCCAAAACCAAAACTCTCGCTTGTTATCACCAGACCGATGCGCCAACATTCTCAAAATAAATTACGCACAGTATTTTTGGCTGACATTATGAGAGCGCAACTCAGTGGCGCCACCCGTAATGCATTTACTATTCATACACGATGCATTAGTAAATTTTTAAAATCAGAAACTGTATTGCTCAAACCTAGTGTTCGACAATCAAAAAGTCACCGTAAAGTTTTTCCCGCGGAACAGAAAATGGCGGACCAACAAGAACAAGACGTCCCGGACAGGCTTCAACTCAGCAAAGTAATCGGAGAAAAATTAACAGAATCGATCCAAAATATGGACCTTATAAATACGCTTCAAAAAATGGTCGCCACCGAACCTGGCGACGAGGAATCTGAAGTAATCAGAGATAATTTAAGAGGAATTTTGGCACAGTTTAAGGATATGAGTCCGGAAGACAAGGCAAAATTCGCGTCAAAAATTAAAGAAGGTTTGGCTAGTAAGCTAAGTACAAGGCTGAAAGATAATGCGATGCTGGCTGGGGTAGAAGATGCCATAAGAAGTGCAGTGATGACTAAACTTTATATGGTCGCAGCTGTAGTGTTGCTCGTCATATTTTTGTTGGGTATGTGTTTTAATCATACGAACGTTTTGGACCAATGTAATTCGTGGCGATATTTCATTTCGTGTCAGTGGTGTAGTGAAAATTGAACTAGTTGGCAAGGTTGGAGAGGAGCGGAGTAGCGGTGTGCCAATATTAACCAATGGAATTGCATAAAACCTCCGCTCCGCTTCAGTGGACAGGGATTTGCGAACTAGTTAAAAAATTCATACAAAACCGGGAAGCGGAGCGGGGAAGTGGAGCGGGGAAACGGAGCGGGGAAATGGAGCGGAGAAGTGGAGCCCAACCGGAGCGGGGAATTATTACTCGTCGCGTGAACTCGGTCTAGCTCCGCACAGTCCGCAACACCGCTCCGCTACCTCGCTCCGCACAGTCCGTAACTCCGCTCCGCTACCTCGCTCCGCACCAATGGACAGACACTGTCCGCAACTCCGCTCCACTCCGCTGCCATTCTCCTCTCCGCTGCCTCGCTCCGCTTCAATGGACAGGCAGCCTTAGTATAGGGACTGACCAAAGCTTGCTTGACGGATTTTATGTAGTCATTTGTTTAGAAATAAATGAAGGTTAATAATTGGTGGTTTGAGTACTTTGAGTTCATTGTAAAGTTTTAATTAATTTAATTAATTGGTCAAATAGTAGATGGCCGATTCCCGTAATTAAAACGTTCAAAATTAAGTCAGCATGTCGTCTCAACGACAATCATTGTTTTATTAGGTATTTTTGACAGATTGAGACTGATGTTAGAATGTGAGCGTTGCTAAAAACAGTTATAATTAGTATTCGGATTGGCCCTTTGATCGCCTAATATTATTTTATCGTTACCTTTTAACAGATATCCGTCTGGGATATCTTAATTATTTGTATTATCGTATTTCGACACTGATTTCAGCTAAAAGTGGGGCGCGTAAACAAATTATTTTCTCTAATCTTGAAAATACCAATATGATCATTGATAGTAAATTTTACAAGTAGCTGGGTAGTATTATTATATTGCGTATTTTCTAACGTTATCATGCAAATAGGAACAACAAGCGTCTGTCGTAGAATCTTAAGCCAGTTTCGGCAGCTTAGCGAGACATCGTATTCTTTTTAAATCCGCTCTTTTAGAAAACTTCAATTAGTGTTAATTGAAGTTTTCTAAAAAGAGCGGAGTGACCATTCTTTTTCTCTTTCTCTCGTATGTGCACGACCTATATATCTGCTGGACAGTTTGTTTGTTGCGTCACTTCTTCCCAGCTAAGCACTAGGAAGTGGTGAAGAAGGGTGGGCGTTTTTGGGAGACTGTCTTATGTAATTTTGACGTTTGAAAAGTGCTGATTCTCAGCCTATTTTGAATAAATGACTTGAATTTGAATTTATGATAAGAGTAGCATAAGCCGTGGTCAAACTATTAGGCCCTTTGTACACGGTTTTCTTGCCGTGTAAAACTACGGTTTATTGGCCGTGTGTAGGCACGTTCGTCAGTGTTGTATGGATCACAATGGAAGCTTGTTGACAGACACGTTTTTTCTACGGCGCGGTTTGTACGCCGTACCGTAAAGAAACCGTGCCGTGTACAAGGGGTCTTAGCCAGCTAACAAGATGGTCGAAGCTGACTGTCCACGCACTATTATTTAATTTAACTGTCAAAACGAAAGTTATTACAAGATTTTTAGTTCAACGATAGTTCTTTCCTTTATTTTTATTGGAACGAACTTTCTTATCGCGGCTTGCGGTAGGAGTTGACCGGTAGAAATCGTCACGTAAGGAAAAAGCGTTATGCCTCCAAGCGAATCTCTCTCTCTCTCTGTGAATCTTTATATTATATAAGAGTGTGTGTGTACACGCGAGTATCGCGTAAGGAACTTCGTTCCTGACGGGGGTACCCCGACCGCATCTGTTTTTTCGTAGTAAAACCTCTTAACAATTTGACGATTTTTATTCTGATCACAATTTTACTCGAAGAGAAACTTGTGGTTATATGGTTTTTAAGATATTTATTGCAATTTCTAAATTTTTATAAGACCGCCATTTGTGTTGGTCTTATGTGGTATGTTGTATCCTGTTCTTCCTTGGTCCTTCTCTAAGGGTGTTTTCATTTAGAACGCTGGCGCCGACATGGGCAGGTTGTCAACGCTGATCGGTGCAGGCAGTTTCCATAATTATGTCAAATCAACGCGAACCGGTGCCGACTAATCAGATAGGAACGGCGCTTATCGGCGACGACGGCTCGCGGTTACCAGCGGGCAGCGGTCTACATGAATACACGCTTAGGACCGATTTCCTTTTTCAAATAACTTTTATCTGAGGAATTAAAATTGTGGTTTGACATCTTTTATTAAGAAAATATGTCAAACCGCCATATTTAAGTTTAAAAATAAAAATGCCAAAGACAAGACACTCCATTTTTAAACCCAACGCCCAACCTTCCTTCTTCAAAATATTAAAAATCTTGTCAAAATAACTAATTATGTGTTTTCCTCACTATTCCAGTATTCTTCGGCTACAAACTTTACAAATCAATAAAAGATAAAGAAATCAAACGCGAAGAAAAGAAAAAAGCTAAGCAAATGAAGAAAAAGAAATGATGTGACGACCAGCGAGAAATGGAATGAGGCTTTCATGGCGTTGTGTGTGGAAAATTATGTAAATATTATCATTTGTAAAGAGTTTTTAAGTGCAAGCATTTTGAAAGTGACACCTACGCAAACAGGGCTTGGTATCGGTACCTATAGTACAGATACTACTCTGGTACCGGTATCACGGTACCAGAGTAGTATCGGTCCCCAAAAATACCGGTATTTCAAGCCCTGATGGCTGATAGCTGTCTATTTCGTCTATTGTGAAATATTTGCATCTTTGCCAACATTCAGAATGCACCCTACCAACTTAATTTATAACAGTAATTTTACTAAAAAATTAAAATCTCCTTTGGCAAGATCGGTCCAATAGCATACTAGACAAAAACTGAAGAATTTCATTCATAAAAAAATATCTAGGTTCTGTAAAGTAATTTTACTTTTGCTGTGCGTAGCCCGTTTTACTTTTTAGATAGGAAAATATATTGTTATTTCTAATTAGGTACAGCCAGAGGAATTAATTGTTAAGCAAATAGACACCCTACATCAATTGACCGTGTTATCGTGGCCATTTCATGCAACTGTCAAATAAGGATAGTAGTGATTTGAATATACGGACAATTTAAGTTAGGGCGTAGGTACTATCGCGGACACGCATATTTGAACACCGTATGGAATATTTTTGCTTGCAGCGCTCGGCCGCTATAGTAACGCTTGCCTACGAAAAAAAACTTACGCGTGCGCGAAATTTTGTTTTCGAAGTGGTTAGATATGCGTGACCGCGATGGTACCTATACATTTAAATCGTTAACATGACATTTATTGAAATATTCTTCCATTAAATCTGATTTCTTCCAATATAAAAGTTTCTGTGTAAAATATTTCTTGAAATTTTGTGGCTTTAAGCATAATTTTATGATTCTTAATTTATAGATAATTATTATTGATGTTTTCTATAAACAATGTATTAGAATGTCTCATCGAGTACCTAGGTACAATTTTTGTATTAAATACCTGTTCCTGAAAAAAATTGAAATCAATCAATCTACCTAACCGTCGGCAAAACAAGTTTTGAAAATATTGTTTTAGCAGAATGACGAAGATCCACAAAATATAGTGTTGTATAGTTAAAAAAAAATAATAATGATGAGGCAAAATGTGAATTTAAAAGATTGAAATTAAAATACGTAATTTTCCGAACACAACCCTAAACGACTGATTAAAAAATATTTAAGATTAAACCTTTTTTTTTTTATTTATTCCTGTAAGTGAAGATATAAAAAATACCTATTTTGACATCTTTGAAATATTCTTCGCTGGTAACTTTAGTTTTACAAACGCACAAAAAAGAAGCTTACTTCAACAAAATTATTGGCCAAAAAGCATTGATCAAAGAAAATAGACCACAATTTTTGAAAACTATGGGTTACAAGCGAAAATATAGTTGCTTATATTTTATTAATGCAAGTTTAAATTATTGATATTATTGGAAATACAATCAATCAATCAATCTGCCTAGCCTTTTCGCAATGTCGGCTTCCAGTCTAGTCAGATGCAGCTGAATATCAGTGTATTTTACATGGAGCAACTGCCTATCTGACCTCCACGACCCAGTAACTGGGTAATACGATACCCCTTGGTAAGACTGGTTGTGAGACTTGGGCTTCTCACTACCCATATTGGAAATTAAATCCTATTTCTATATAAATAGTCCAGTTTAATAATCGATAGGAGTAAAATTAACTGAATATAAACGTTTTCGAAGACTTGCAGTATCAAAATTTAAGCAGCACAATGAAAAAATTAAACTAATTTTATATTAATGTATTTATTGTAACTTAAAACATTCCTTGACATTGCAATTCCTTTAGATTGTGTTATTACTTCTTTATCTTTGTTATTAATTTGTTTATAATCGATCTTTGTGAGCTCAGCTGATTTTCTGTTGATAATACATTTATTTTTACATGACTGAGATAATTGTTTTATTTTTCCTTGCAACATCTTTTCCGAAGTCTTAGGCCTAGATCTATAAGGTCGAATTAAAGCTAGTGAAACTCTGAAAAAGTTAAAATAAAAAGGATTTAATTTTTTGGGTTTTCGTTCACTGTTAGTTTACTTGAAGTTGGGTTGAGAAAATCTGTATTTTTTCTGTTTAATCATGTTTAGATATATTGGTCTTCTAAATTACATTACCTAGCGAAACTCCGCTGACGTGATGACGTGTTTCTTTTTTTTTTCGTACGCTAACAGCGGTACATACTAAAAATTAAATCAGAACTATAGTTTAATAAAAGTACTGGTATGTATGCCTATTATAGGTAGGTATACACGACATTGAAAACAACATTGTACCTACAGTACGACACAACTTAGATATAGCATCGGCAAAATTCGTAAAACTGATCATCATCCGAACTGAGTGCGTCTTCAAAATCACCAATCTTTATTACTGCTTTAGGTGAAAATGATCCTTACGAAAACGCAATAACTTGTAAAATCATAACCTAACCAAATTAATTCATGAAATTGAAATGATGAATGGACATTTTCAAATGTATGCTCCATCTAAGTTGTGCCGTACCTACCGTACTGTAATTAGCTAAAAGAATCTTATGAAAAAAATAAAATACAATTAGAAAACAAAATTCTAAATAAATGGATATTAGCATTATACCTAGGTACTAAATAACATAATTATAAAAGGTTACCACGAAAGGTGGAAGGTGAAAGGGTATGAGTGTGTGTTCCCTAGCTAAATTTAATTTGACGTTATTTTGAAAACGATTCAAAATGACACGATTACTTTGTAAAGTATTATATTATTTTAATTATTGTGAATGTGAGGACTATGTGGATATTTTTTTTTCCCTTTTCATTTCTTTTTTCTTTCTCAGTTTTAATGATGGTCTGGCAGTTTGAGTAGTTGATGCGGCCTACCCAAATATCCTTTCCTTGGTATTGTTCGTCGAGTTGAGCTCCTTAAGTTCTGAGTTGAGCTCCACGATTACTGACAAATGCTTGCACTGACTGGACAGGTCCACTAAAATCTGTGTGGTTCTTTCCTCAAAAGACCATTTCAGACACTAATCTACATGGTCCTCACATGACTTGACCAAGATTATGTCTGGACTTTAAAAGAGACTGTGACCTCTGAGTTTGTTTCGGCCTTTCTTCTCAGAGTAGTCAGATAGGAAACACCGACCTCACCTAGCTTATTTTTAATATTTTTTTATATGGCGTGTAAAAGTGATTCCGATATCCTATTTACAGAATAAACAATTTCATTTCATTTCAAATTTAATACGACACTTAGCACATGCTTTGGTTTAGACATGTCCGTCAGAGTAATACTCGTAACTAAAGCATGTCCCTGCTGTCTCCATTCTCCATCTTGCACTTGTTGTGTGACGTAACTCCGCTGCCGCGAGAAATCACGGCACAGCGGACAAAGCTCCGGCGGGATCTCATGGCGACATGGAGAGTGCGATTGTCGCAACCTAGTGCTGGGCACGCCACAATTGCGGCGATAAGTCCCCTCTTTGAGGTGAGGCTAGAGAGGCGCCATGGCGTCCTCACCTTCCGCCTGACGCAGGTCCTCACCGGACACGGTTGTTTCCGGAGGTTCCTATTCCGGATAAGGCGGTAGGAAACGCCCGGGTGTCACCACTGTGTGGATCGCCCTGAGGACACGGTGGAGGTCTGCCCGGCTTGGGCGGGCACCATCGTGTCTTTGTGGAGGCGATTGACGACGATGATGTCTCACGTCCAGGCCATGGTACGGAGCGAGAGGGTGTGGGAAGCCGTCACTTCCTTCTGCGAAGCAATGCTCGCGAAGGTGGAGGCGGAACGCGTGACGGAGAGGCAAATTTCGCGCCCTCACGCCCCTAACCGCCGGCCACCGTAGGCGCGGACTTGCGAACGGTGAGCAATGGGTAGCTCGCCGTCCGATCAGGACCAGGCCCGGGTCGACGGCGCGTTCTGTTCCAGCGCGCCTCAAAGAGATGTCAGCACAACTGACGGGGTCCGCTAGGACCGATGCCTGCCGGGGTTGCGGGAAAGTCCGAAAGGGATGCCGTGGCCCCTAGCAACGTCCAGGCAACTGAAGGAACACGGGTGGTTTAGTCAGTAAGAGTCTGACACGCCGGGCTCCCGCTCCGCCTTGAGCGGGAGAAGTTATTTGATAATTTCTCACGCTAAAAATGTTTTTTTTTTTTTTTTAAACACCGTTCCTGATTTTCACATTTCGAATATCTGAAAAACTAGACGTCCTAGGTAAACACCACATACCGTAACTGAATTTAAAATTGAGGTGTTTAATGTATAGTCCACCTTATCTAAATATAAAAACTAAAACTATTTGCCCTAAGTTTTTATTCAGTGACTGGGCAACTAAAGGGATCAGGAAAAGTAGGGAAAGATTATTTGAACTGTATGGCCTTAAGCCTTATATTAACACGGAAACTTTTAATAAGTATGTTGCTACTTACTCTAAAACTTTTAAAAATATCTGCAAAGCAGCTAAAGCTTCTTTCATTAGTAACAAGGTTAAATCAGCAGACAATAAAATAAAGACAGTTTGGAAAATTATTAACAATGAAACGAACAAGAACAAAAGACATAATACTGATTACACACTTGACACTTCCCGCGGTCTCATTAGCGACAACATCGATGTTGCTCAGGAATTTGCAAATTTCTTTACCAATATTCCAATTAAAACTACAGAAACTTTAAATTCGTCCCCCTTACTTGCTATTGATTTATTAAGAGCGAATGTTTCAGCCTTTCCCGTGGAATTTAAATTTAAACATGTAAACCCTGTGGTCGTTGTAAAGGCTTATAAGCAACTCAAGATCAAAATTACCGAAGATCTGTGGGGTATGTCTGTAGTATATTTTGTAGTGTATTTACTGGTAACACCATTTAGGAAATAAAAGAAATGTAGGGCTAGCAACCCAGGAGAATTCCATTTCCGTCCGCTTCACTAGAACGTTTCATTAAAACTATACTTTGAAAGAAAAGTGTTTTATTTGGGCAATATTATTGTATTGTATACAAGGCGTATACACAGTAAATGGCGACGAGGATAAACAAGAATTTCGAAGCATAAAAGGTACATTTTTACGGCTGAAACATGGCCAACGATTTTCGTATAGATGCTTTCAAACAAGATGGCGATATCTTGTGTTTTTTGGAAAGAATAGAGCAGTATTTTGAAGCGAATGAGACTAAAACTGAAAAAAGATGCTCAATATTATTAATAAGTCTTCACGAAGATGTATATAAAATTCTAAGGAATATGTGTCATCCAAAGATGCCCAAAGAGTTGTCATATATGGAGCTGCAGAATTTGTTAAAACTAAGGTTCGAGAAAAGAATTTCGCATTTTAGAAAAAGGATTCAATTCGAAAAATTACAACAATTGGAAGGGGAGAGTATAGCCAAATGGTATGCTCGTGTTAGAGAATTTGCTGCGGGATGCAATTTTGCGAATACATTAGAAGAACGTGTTAAGGATAAATTCGTTACGAGTCTGCGTCCAGGACCAATCCAAGAAAAATTGTGTGAACAAGATGTCTCCAAGTCGGTGACATTCTTAGTAGATACAGCACTGAATAAGGAAATGGCTTTGAAGGAGGTGCAGGAAGTACATCAAGTAGCTCAATACGGACATGCTAAGACGAATAGAAGTTCCCACAACACATTTAAAAAGACTGAGAAGAAACAAGACGGTGAGTCATCGTTATTAAAATGCATTCATTGCGGTAAACCGAACCATAATTTTTCAAAATGTAAATTTAAGTCATTTAAATGTAAAATATGTAACAAAATTGGACACCTAGCTATTGTATGTAAGAGTAAGGGTCAAACTAATAATGTAGAGGTAAATGAAGACACTTTCAATAATTCTATTGATATCTTTGCAATAGAGAAAAATGTTAACTATGTTTTACCAATATCAATTAAATGTTGTATTGACAACAAACCGGTCCAAATGGAACTGGACACCGGTGCTGCAATTTCATGTTTACCTGAAAACATTTATTTATCTAAATTTTCTCACATTAAATTACAAAATTCAGATATTGAATTAAAAACATATAATGGTAATATTTTGAAACCAGTTGGAAAAATAAACTGTAGAATTAAGGTAAAAGAAAAAGAGGTGGATTGTAGTATGGTTATTGTTAAAAATGGTTGTAAAATTTTATTTGGTAGAGATTTAATTCAGAAATTTAATGTAGATATTTCAAAACTTTTACAAATTAACTATGTGCAAAGTACAGAAGAGAAATTGCAATTATTGTTACAGGAATTTGAAACATTATTTAAAAGTGAGTTAGGTATTATTAAAGGTGAGGAAATTACATTAGAGTTAATGGATAAAGATGTAAAGCCTATTTTTCACAAACCGAGGCCAGTACCTCATGCTTTTAAAGAACAGGTTGAATCCGAATTAACTAGATTAGAGAAAGAAGGTGTTATTACAAAAGCAGAAACATCCCAATGGGGGACACCTTTAGTTCCAGTTTTGAAGGAAAATAATAAAATAAGGTTATGTGCAAATTACAAAATTACTGTGAATAAACACATTAAAGATGTTAACCATCCTTTACCTAGAATTGAGGACATTTTTACTGCATTGCAGGGTGGTATATCATTTTCAAAATTAGATTTAAGAAATGCATTTAATCATTTATGTTTAAGTAAGGAGAGTAGTGAACTCTTAGCTTGGTCAACACCAAAAGGAATATACCGAGTAAACAGATTGCCATATGGTACAAAGCCAGCTAGTGCTATTTTTCAAAACAAACTTGAGAAAGTATTGTTAGGGGCTCGGGGTGTTGTAAATTTTATTGATGACGTCCTAGTCACAGGTACTAATGATGTTGAACATTTAGAAAATTTAAAGGAAGTTTTAAGAAGATTCAAGGAGGCAGGTATTCGTTTAAATAAAAGTAAATGTGAATTTATGCAACCTAAAATAAAATATTTAGGACATATTATTTCAAAGAATGGATTATCCAAAGATATGTCAAAAGTTGACTCTGTTGTTAATGCACCTGCGCCCAAGAATGTTTCAGAAGTTCGTTCATGGCTAGGAATGGTAAATTATTATGGTAAATTCATTAACAATTTATCTATAAAACTAAAGCCTTTATATAATTTATTACAAAAAAATTACAAATTTAATTGGAATAAGGAATGTCAAAAGAGTTTCGATACAATTAAGAAGGATATTATTTCTGACAATATTTTAATTCATTACAGTAGAGATATGCCTTTACGTTTAGCTTGTGATGCTTCACAAAATGGAATCGGGGCAGTTATAAGCCACATTATGCCAGATGGGTCAGACAGACCAATTAGTTTCATTTCTAGAGTTTTCTCAAAGGCTGAGAAGAATTATTCAATGATTCATAAAGAAGCGCTTGCAATTTATTGGGCAGTGCAAAAATTCTATCAATACTTAATTGGCAGAAAGTTTGAGTTATTATCTGATCACAAACCGTTATTGGCATTATTTGGTGAGCACAAGAGTTTACCACAAATGGCAGCAGGTCGTCTGCAAAGATGGTCATTATATTTGTCAAGTTTTGATTATATATTTAAACATGTAAAAGGCATAGAAAATGTTAAAGCAGATTGTATGTCAAGATTGCCATTACCATCAGTTATTCCAGATAACAGGAAGGAATGTGATAACATTAATTTCATTGAAGATCAGAATGTTATAGAGTAGTAATACCTAATAAATTACAAAAAAATATGTTACAGGAACTTCATGTTTCACATGAAGGTATTGTTAAAATGAAAAATAATGCTAGATCTTATTTTTGGTTTCCTAATTTAGACAGTACTATTGAAAATTTTGTTAAATCCTGTCAAGTCTGTATGTCTGCTAGACCAGAACCACAGAAATCTAAAGTTATAACATGGCCAAAAGCTAATTTTCCATATGAAAGGGTACATGCTGATTTCTTAGGACCTATAAGTGGTAAAATGATATTAATAATAATAGATTGTTATACCAAGTGGCCAGAAGCATTTATAGTAAAGAATTTAGAATCTAATACAACTATAGAAAAATTCAGAGAATGTTTCAGTAGATTTGGTTTGCCTAAAGTAGTTGTTACAGATAATGCTGCTACATTTTGTTCTAAGGAATTTTCTGAATTTCTATCTAAAAACGGTATTCAACATGAAACTTCTCCACCGTTCCATCCTGCAACAAATGGGTTTGCAGAGAATGCTGTAAAAAGTTTTAAAAATGCTATGTACAAGTCTTTAAATGATATTAGAAATAGAAATGTGTCATTTGTAACTTTAATGAACAGATATTTATTTCATTACAGAAATTCAATTCATTGCATTACAAATATTTCACCATCGGAAGCTATGTTTAATAGAAAACTTAGATCTAGATTAGATTTGTTGTCTACTAAGAAAGATAGAAAACAGTGTAATGTAGGAAAAAGAGAAGAAAAGTTTAAAGAGGGAGAGTATGCTTACTGTAGAGATTATAGGAATCCTAATAAAAAGAAATTTGTTAAATGTGTAATTGATGAGGTATTGGGACAAAGAACTTATTTATGTAGAGTTTTAGAAGAGAACTTAATTTGGAAACGTCATTTAGACCAGATTATAAGTTCTTGGCCTCAAGACCAAAAGGAAGATTTAAATGAAACCAGTTTTGTAGTAGATGATAGTTTATTGCAAAATTCTAAGGATTTAAGAGATAATAATTATGATAAGCAAATTGTTCTTAATGATGAATCTCATGTTATTGTAAATGAGCCAATTTCAGAGATATTGCAAGAAGTAAATGATAATGTTAATATTATACCAGAAGGTTTCAATAAAGTCTCTGAAGTTAGCCCACACACTTCAAATACTTACCAGGATGCAAAAACTTGTAACAGTACATACAAACACTTACCTGGTAATCAACCCGTTGTTTCTTGTAGTAATGAGAATCAAACTTTGAGGCGTTCTGATAGACAGAGGAAAGCACCTCAACGTTTGAATTTGTAAAGGGGGAGTATTGTAGTATATTTTGTAGTGTATTTACTGGTAACACCATTTAGGAAATAAAAGAAATGTAGGGCTAGCAACCCAGGAGAATTCCATTTCCGTCCGCTTCACTAGAACGTTTCATTAAAACTATACTTTGAAAGAAAAGTGTTTTATTTGGGCAATATTATTGTATTGTATACAAGGCGTATACACAGTAATGTCTACTAAAGTTTGTCAATCAATTATTGAGACAATTGCACCCTATTTAGCTTTAATATTTAATTTGTGTGTGGATCAAGGGGTATTCCCGGATCTAATGAAGTACAGCAAAGTTATTCCACTATTCAAATCCGGGGACAGCAAAGATACTAATAATTATAGACCCGTATCGGTTTTGCCAGTTTTCAGCAAGGTGTTTGAAAAAGTAATGTTAAATCAAATGCTCCAGCATTTTAATCGTAATAATATCCTACACGATCAACAGTATGGTTTCACCAAAGGACGTTGCACAACCGACGCCGGTGTCACCTTATTAAAACACATCTTTAACGCATGGGAAGAGGCACAAGATGCAATAGGCATCTTCTGCGACCTATCCAAGGCATTTGATTGCGTGAATCACGAAACACTGCTCTTGAAACTGGAGCATTACGGACTGGATAAACTTGCGCTTAGCTTAGTAAAATCATATTTGAATGATAGATTGCAGCAAGTTCAAATAAACGGTGTAAATTCATTGGGTTTAAAAGTCAAAATGGGTGTACCACAGGGCTCGATTTTGGGTCCCTTCCTCTTTTTAGTATATATAAATGATTTACCTCATTTACTGAAAAACCGACCACAAATGGTGTTATTTGCTGATGACACATCACTGATTTTTAAGATAAATAGACATGCACAGGAGCTTGACGAAGTAAATAACGCTATGCTTAAGGTCCATAATTGGTTTTACTGTAAATAATTTGGTATTAAATGAGAAGAAAACTAAATGCATAAGATTCACGTTACCAAATGTTAGAAGTAGTGAATGTCATGTTGTACTGAATAGGGAGACACTAGAATTCGTCGATAAAACGGTTTTCCTGGGGATCACGCTTGACTCAAAACTACAGTGGGGTCCTCACTTAACATCACTTGCAGGGCGGCTAAGTTCAGCCGCTTACGCTGTTTGGAAAATCCGCCAACTAACAGACGTGGATACCGCGAGACTGGTCTATTTTAGTTACTTTCATAGCATCATGTCTTACGGTATTTTGCTGTGGGGACGGGCTGCAGATATTAATTCTATCTTTATTCTGCAAAAGAGGGCTGTCAGAGCCATATATAACCTCCGCAGACGCGAATCTCTAAGGGAACTGTTTAAGAAAATTAACATCATGACGGTACCTTGTCAGTATATATATGAAAACATTATGTATGTTCGGAAAAATCTACATCCTTTTAGTAAGATAAGTGACAGGCATAATTTTAACACTAGAAATAGGAACAAATTAGATCAACCACGTTTCAGATTGTCTAAAGTACACACTACTTTTATGGGGTACTGCGTAAAATGTTATAATAAAATACCACTCGATATTCTTCAACTGAATGAGAAGAAATTTAAAACATGCATTAAACGCACACTATGTAGACAAGCATATTATAAGTTGGATGATTATATCTATATATATAAAATGATAAGCTGACTGACTGACTGGGTGATATATCAACGCACAGCCCAAACCGCTGGTCCTAGAGACATGAAACTTGGAGGGTGTGTTCTTTGTGAAGAGTAAGTATCCACTAAGAAAGGATTTTTGGGAATTCCACCCCTAAAGGGGTAAAATAGGGGATGGAAATTTGTATGAAAGTCCGTCAGTTTTGAAGTTAGGATCTTCAAATTTTGTGTTTAGGCTGACGATTGAAAATTAATTTATACGTGTCTCAGCGGGTTTGATAATTCCACCCCCGAGGGGTTAAAAAGGGGATAAAGTTGAAAAGTCCTTAATTTTCTAAGAAAAATCACAAAATTTACTATCTAGGCTTATGGTTGGAAGCTAACGCAACGGTGTTGTTAGAATTTCAACCCTTAAGGGGGTGAAAAGGGGGATGAAATTTTGTTTGAAATTAAAGTTCTTTATTTTTTAAGTTAAAATCACTAATATTTCGGCTTAGAATAATATCTATTATATTCGCAACCCACTGCTGGGCTCGCCACATTTGAGGCGATAAGTCCTCTCTTTGAGGAGTGACTAGAAAGGCGCCACGGCGTCCTCACCTTCCGCCTGACGCAGGTCCTCACCGGACACGGTTGTTTCGGGAGGTTCCTGTTTCGCATAAGGCGGGAGGAAACGCCCAGGTGTCACCACTGTGTTGATCACCCGGAGGACATGGTGGAGCATACGGTGAAGGTCCGCCCGGCTTGGGCGGGGCACCGCCTTGTCCTTGTGGAGGCGATCGGTGACAGTGATCTCTCGCGTCCGGCCCCGGTCCAGGCCATGGTACTGAGGGAGAGGGCGTGGCAAGTCGTCAGCTCCTTCTGCGAAGCAGTAATGCTCGCAAAGGAGAAGACGGAGCGCGTGAGGGAGAAGCAGATGTCGGCACAACGGAAGGGGTCCGCTAGGACCGATGCCTGCCGGGGTCGCAGGAAAGTCCGAAAGGGATACCGTGGCCCCTGGCAACGTACAGGTAATTGAAGACACACGGGTGGGTTTTAGTCAGTAAGAGTTTGACACGCCCTCCCGCTCCGTCCAGAGCGGGAGAAGTTATTTGAACATTTCCCACCCTAAAAAAAAAAAGGGTCTGAAAAGGGCCATGAAGTTTTGTATTGAAGTTTTTCATTAGCTGAATTTTGTATTCAAGTAAAAATAATATAAGTGTACGTGTACTGCTTTTAACTTTACAGTATTTTACATAGAGCGACTGCCTATCTTACCTCCACAACGCAGTTACTGGGTAATACGATACCCCTTGGTAAGAATGGTTGTCAGACTTTCGGGCTTCTGACTTCCCGCAACGACTGTCAAAGATCCACGAACGACAGCCGGGACCAACGGCTTAACGTGCTTTCCGAGCAACGGACGGGTCTTTGTATGGTCACCCATCTACAGACCAACTGCGGCAAGTGTAGCTTAACCTAATCGATTGACGTGTGCGGCTGTTATTATTTAGCCACGGGCCCCTCACCCGGAGAACCCCCCCCCCTTCCCCTTCTCCGGGAGAATCGATATAGATATAGATTAGTATAGTAAGGATACGAACAGAATGCGATACTGCTCATCCCTCATAGCAAATAGCGTGATAATTTGTACCCTACAGACTGACCACACATATAGGGAACACCTATGCAATGTTATTGAGGCCAAAGTACTAACTGGATCTGCCAGAGGAGAAACAGTATTCGTGCCGCGTATACCATTGATACCAAATAATGACCTTCCGTTTGAATTTAAAAGATTGCAGTTGACTATTAATAAGTCACAGGGACAAACTCTGAAATTTGCTGGAGTTGATTTGCGGCAAGACTGTTTCTTCGTCGGCCAATTTTATGTGGCTCACTCACGTATTAGCTCTCCAACTAGCCTGGTTGTTTTAGTGCCCGCTTCCGAATTAGTGAAAAACATTGTATATAGAGAAATACTGTAAAGTATTTAGGTAGATACCGGTCCTTTACAGTAGGTATTTCTTGAAAGTATTCCTCAAATATCACAGATAGTGGAGGACAATTAGCCATGAACAAAGCTCTATATTGTAATTGTTATAATAATTCATAAATATCTAGAAAAAAGAATTTATCCTCTACGCAGACGAAGTAAAATAAAATAGTAACGAAGTCAAATCTTACATTGAATATTCGAGTCTGATGCCGAAAACATAGTTTTTAGAATTTTGGTCTGTTTGTTTGAATGTACGAGTATGTTCCGGTTTGCACAAAAACGGATGAACGAATTTGGATGATATTTGGCACACAGAGAGTTAATAACCTGGATTAACCTATAGGTTATTTTTTAATCCAGGTAGTACGTTCCCGTCGGATATTTTCCGACATCCACGCGGGCGAAGCCGCGGGCAAAAGCTAGTCATAGATAAAAATGCTTGGCTTAATGCTGGTCCTGCTCCACAGCCACTTGGGCTCACAAGTAAAAAAAAAAAAAAAATATGTTTGGAAGAGTTGCTTCCCCTTTTTATTTCTCTGACATTACAAACTTAATGTTTATTTTTTATTTAAAACAAGTTTTAATTGTTGAATACTCCAATGGATAATGATTTTCTTTCTTTTTGTTAGTAACATTCTATTAATATCTCAAATACATTGCAAATTAGTTTTGTATAATTTAGAAGCATTTTTTCAATTTTTGTAAATGTGAGTACCATGGAGCCGTTTTAATGTTATTAAGATGTATGTTGACTTGAAAGAGCATGGCAGTTGAGAGTATGTCATGCTCACTTAAATGTCTCGCTGATGGTGGCGAGTGTGTTAGATGATTCTCGCCACGGTGTTCTTGGTTAGCACGTGTGTTTAGAGTTTTTATCCGTTTTTTAGTGTTTGTTGATATTTTAGTGACTTGTTTTAATATAAGTGTGTTGTTCTTGTGTTCGTAAACAGGTCTGTATTGTAATTTGTCCTATTTTAAACTCTTTTATCCAACATGGATGAAAATAAACCCCCCGATCCTGATCCCCCCGACATTTCACAACAATCATCTACCCAAATATACGCAACCGATTCATACCTTCATACCTTATTATTTTTTTTTTTTTATTTTGTTTTGTTTATTATCGTTTTTATTTTTATTCTTTTCATCAATGCACGTTTTTAGGTACCACATCGTCACTGGTTTAACTTGTTGTTGTCTTTTAATAAATATAATAACTTAGTCCACATAATGGCTGAACCCTATCTCTTAAGATACAGGCCTGACCTAGTTTAAGGGATAGAGTTGAAATTTACTGTACTCCTACGCTAAATTTGTATTGAATATCGTCAACTGAATGTATGCAGTGCAATGCGATTTTGTTTTATGCAATAAATTCTTTATTATTATTATTATTATTTCAGTTTTTTCATCTCCTCTTTCCCCAAATCCACTATCGCAATTTGCGGACGTTGTATGTAGTGTTACAGAGATGGATATATCAACCCCTCAATCCCAGTTCAGTCAATCTTCCCGTAAGCGTCCCGGTAACGAAGATATTTTCACACCTACCCCCCCAAGCAAACAAATGAAAAGCCAAATTGGACGTGCCAAATATTCGGCAGTAGATAAGGCACCTTATATCGTCCACGTCTCCCGTATTGAGAACCAACCTAACTCAGGCACCACCTTACATCCAGTTAATTTTTGGTAAGTTTTTAATGACCCACAACATTGCGAACATAGTTCGTGGTGGGGTTAATAGGGTTGGTAGAAACCGCGTTTCTGTAGAGTTCTTGTCCCCTCAGGATGCCAACTCTTTCTTGGTTAATTCTTTGTTAGCCAAGTACAGTTATACTGCTTCTATCCCTACATTCAACATTACAAGGATGGGAGTAGTTACAGGTGTTCCCTCAGATATTTCCGAAGATGAAGCAATGTCATATTTGTCAGTCCCCTCAGGTTGTGGGCAAATTCTTAAAGTGCGTCGAATTAATAGAAAAGTCCATAAGGACGGGGACAATGAATGGAAACCCACTGAAACTTGTGTGATCACATTCGATGGACAAGTCTTACCCAAAAGGATCTTCTGCTGTTACACATCCCTTCCCGTTGAACAATACATATATCCCACCATCCAATGTCGAAAATGTTGTAGATTTGGTCATGTGGCAAATGTATGCAGGTCAAAACCACGCTGCAGTAAATGTGGCCACGATCACCCAGGTGATGGTTGCAACATTTCTGAGGGCGAGGCCTTCTGTATTCTGTGTTCGGGTAATCACTTCGCTAATAGCAGGTCATGCCCCGAGCATGGTAGACAGAAAGCCATTAAGACCGTTATGGCTGAGAAATCTATTCCGTATGCTGAAGCTAGCAAATGCATTCCAACAGTTTCCCGCAACTATGCAAACATCACTAAAACTCCGATTTCTCAGTCTTATCGAAAGACAGTAACTCTTAAACCCAAGACCCATGCCCCCCTTTCCCCATCTTATGACTATGCTGCTCATCAGCAGATAATTCGTTCCCCCCAACTTTCACAGCCTAATGGCTGCGCTCTCAATAGTAATAATGTCTCTTCTAATAATAGTACTTCCTCTATTATTGAACTTCTTATAAAACTCTTACCTATTGTTATTTCTTCTTCTACTTCTAATTCCCAATCACCGTCCAACGTTGCCGACCAACTTATATCTCTTCTCTTAGATATTAGAAATGGCGTCTCGCCAAGTATTCCTACAGTGGAATGTGAGGAGCGTGTGGCATAAAAAGCACGACCTCATATTTCTTTTAAATAAGTACAAGCCATTGGCTTGTTCCATAGCTGAGACTTGGCTTACTCCAAATCTTAGCTTTCGAATGCCACACTTTAACATTTTCAGATGTGACAGACCTGATGGCTATGGAGGGTCGGCTCTCTTATTCTTTTGCCCTTTCCTTTGCCTTCACTTACGGGTGATATGAGTATTGCCGCGGGAACGGTTGAGGGCATCACAGTGTTTTCCATTTATATTGCACATCCTCACCAAGATTTTTTAAACATTTTGAAAGAATTGTTTTCTAATGTTCATGGTCCAATACTGGTCATGGGTGACTTTAACTGCCATCATTATAGATGGGGGTCTGAACGCTGTGATGCCTTTGGTGTGGCTCTAGTTGATGTTTTGGATGAGTTGGATCTCTGCGTTTTAAACAATGGTTGCTCAACACGACGATGTCTGCCAGGACAGCAAAAGAGTTGTGTAGACCTTACATTTTGTTCGGTTGAGTTAGCAGCATCGACTCACTGGGAATGCACAACCTTGACGCATGGTAGTGATCACTACCCTATAGTCATATCTTTGCTCAATAAATCTTATTTAGAAAAAACTTCCCCTCCACTTTTGAAATATAACCTGTCCAAACCAGATTGGACAAAATTTGTATCATTACTGGAGGATAAAATTGATGTTCTTCCAAATTTAAATTCAACTTTTGTAGATCCTTCTGGTCACTGCCATGCCAAGAGCTGTTATGAGGGTTTTGTAACAGCTATGACCTCCAGTGCAGATGCTTGCTTTCCATTGAAAAACAGTGCCTGTAACAAAATCCCTTCACCTCCGTGGTGGGATCCAGAATGCACTTCGGCGATCAGGGATAGGGACGAGGCCGAGGTGTGCTACAATACAGATATGAGCACTGAAAATCTGTTGTCATACTGTCAGCTTAATGCAAGAACCAAACGTTTTCTTCGTAAAAAGAAACGCACGGGTTGGGTTAAGTTTTGCACCTCCTTATCTCCCTCTACTCCAGCTTCAGTTGTCTGGAAAAATATCAATAGATTTAGACGTGAATGTTCTCCATCAATCTCTTCACCAATCACTAGGGAAACAGCTGAACATTTTTTTGACAAAATAGCACCTTCATATGTTCCACTCTCATCTGAATGTCAAAACCCGCCCCTACATAATGTAGCAGAGGATCCTTTCGATGCGCCATTTACTTTGGAGGAATTAAATATGGTGCTCAAACACGTCCGGGACTCAGCTCCTGGTATTGATGGTGTGCCATATTCTTTTATAACCCATTCTGGCGAAAAGGCTAAAATCTACTTTCTAAATATTTTAAATTTTTGTTATACTCATGGTTGGATCCCAGACAAGTGGAAAATACAAATTATTATTCCTCTGTTGAAACCAGGTAAACATGCAGATGATCCGAATGGCCTTAGGCCAATTGCTCTATCTTCAGTCCTAGCCAAATTACTGGAGCACCTTATTAAAAACCGTCTCGAGTGGATAGTCGAATCGAGAGACTTACTGCCGAATCACCAATTTGGTTTTAGAAAAGGACTTAGTACAATGGACAGTGTTGGTACTTTAGTTGCGGATATCCGCTTAGCTTTTTCCAGAAACGAATCCGTAGTTGCCACCTTCCTTGACATCTCCTCTGCGTATGACAATGTACTTCTTCCCGTACTCAGGCAAAAACTGCAACAGCTGAGTCTTCCAGCTAAGATGATACAATGCATATGTGAACTACTGTTGTCCCGCTCCTGGTTCTGAGAGTCCAGGGTGAGGAATTCGATGAAAGGCAGACATGGAGGGGACTCCCACAAGGCTATGTCCTCAGTCCCATACTCTACAATTTATACACGTCCGATATTGGGTCCTGCCTAAATAACAATTGTCAGATGTTACAGTATGCCGATGACATTGTTCTGTATGTGACAGATTCCTCCATGGTTGACGCTGCGTCATCTTTGTGCCTCTCTCTGGATTCATTGAACCAATGGCTGTTAAGCCATGGGCTGTCATTATCTGCACCAAAGAGTTCGGCAGTTATTTTCTCTCGCAAAAGATTCATTCCACATATTTCTGTGAACATTTTAGGCCAAAATATTCCTATATTTAGTAAAGTTAAATTTTTAGGCGTTATTTTAGATTCAAAATTAACTGGCAAATATGACATAAATTTTCTTGTTCAAAAATGTGAAAGAATAATTTCAATTTTAAAAGTTCTTGCGGGTGTTTGGTGGGGTGCTCACCCCTACACCATGAAATTAGTTTACAATGCCTTAGTTCGTAGTGTTTTAGACTATGGAACATATCTTCTGATTCCTTGCAACAAAGGTGCTTTGGCTGGGCTGGATAGAATTCAGTCCAAATGCCTTCGAATCATCTCAGGTTGTATGAAGTCCTCTCCCGTTAACGCATTGCAAGTCAAATGTGCTGAACCTCCACTAGCCCTTAGACGACAATATTTGGCCTCCCGTTTTGTGTCTAGATTATTATGTAGATCTTCCCATCCTCTCATAGGCAGACTGAACGAGTTAGATGTCATATGCAGAAGATCAAATTACTGGAAAAATAAAGAAGTCCCCTTAATCCTAAAATCCTTTCGACTAATTCTAAATTTAGTAAGCCCAATGGTCCAGTATCCCCGATTACCCCTTTTCAATTTTGATTATGAAGTTTTAAGATATACCCCAAAAATTTTCTTTAATATCGGTATATTCAAAAAATCCCCATCAGCGAATTTGGCTTTCAATGCGGTGGTGGGCGAGCGATGGACTGGTTTTCAATTATTTTTTACGGATGCTTCGAAACTAACCGATCTTAGTCACACTGGCGCTGCGGTCTATTACCAAAGCTCCAAAATAATCTTGCAGTTTAAATGCCCTAAGGAGTCTTCTGTATTCACTGGCGAGTGTGTGGCTATATTGGAAGCCTGTCTTTTTATTGAGTCACACCACAATATTGAGAAAGCCGTTATTTTTACAGATTCCCTTAGCTGTTTGCAAGCCTTAGTCCAAAATCCCTTTAAAAGTAAATTGCACAGTTCCCTTATTTTAAAAATAAAAAAATCTTTATTTTCCTGCGCTAGTAATCAAAAAGATGTTCAGTTAGTTTGGATACCTAGTCATTGTGGCATTAAGGGTACGAATGTGTTGATGCTTTGGCTAAAGATGCTTGTTCATCTTTATCGTCAGATCTCACGCACAATACCTATCAGGGTTACGACCTATTGTCCCTTCCAAGACTGAATCTGCAGTGTTCCTGGCAGGAGCAGTGGAATATGTCCAGCAAAAAGAAAGGCAGTTTTTTTTATGCAGTGCAACCGACATTAAAACCAAAACCGTGGTTTTTCAGTCACAAAAAAGTATCGAAAACTGTTATTTCCGTTCTCTGTAGAATCCGCTTAGGTTTTTGTTGCACTCCCGTCTTTTTACACAAAATCCGTGTCCGTGACTCCTCTCTCTGCGAGTGCGGGTTGGACGAGGGCACCCTGGATCATATATTTTTTGAAAGTTCCAACAACATCCCACCTCTAGATCTGTATAGCCGTCTCCTTAAATTTAAGATCCCTCTTCCCATTAATTTCCCCTCCCTTTTAACGTATCCGTCTCCAGAACTGCTTGTGGCGCTGATGATTTTCATCCGTCACAATAATATAAAATTATGACCAGTCTCCCAAAAATATTCTGTCTGTGTGGATGTGGTATTATATGTTTTTAAATGTTCTAACAATAATTATAATATTTATGTAATTTTCTTTATTTTGTTTGTTTCAGTCCAGTACTAACCCCACAAGTTGCTCAACTGTATCATCGATGATTTTTACTATTTTTTAAATTTATTATTTTAACAATACACACTTGTTTTTCCAAATTCACTTTAGACATTGGCAGAATAGTCGACATCGGCTTTGCTTGCCATAACAAAAAATAGAATAGAATAGAGTGTGTTAGATCATTCGGTTCCCTACAAATTGGTTGAGCTGGATGGTGCTGATCCATGCGTCATGTTCGTGAACGGGCGCCGTCAGTTGTGACTGGTCATCTCTTATCTGCCATGGCTTATTTTTAATCTTATATTTTGAATTGTTTTGATTATTTTTTGTACATTGTTCTCACATATAGAAGCAACAAGAATAATGTACCCAGGATTTTGTAATTTTCTATATTTAAAAGAGTGTCCTTGGAGTTTCTTGCCCGTTCTTCTCCATAAAGATCTACGTTTTGGAATGGGCAACTAGCTTCAACTTTCTGACGCGACTATTTGACAATTCAAAAGTGCCTGTAAATGGTTTAATTGAAATAAATGCTTTGAGTTTGAGTATCAATTTTGATAAAGGCGACCGATTGAAATTTACTTCCTAGCGTGTACCCTAATATGACTCGCCAGACCGAATTCACAACTAAGGCTAATAGAGTTGGCCAGAAGTTAGGTTGATATAGGTAGGTATGGGAGGGCTTTGGTCTCTCTTTACGTATTTGGCGTTTTTCGGTAAGTGTAACAAGTCGCTTTTTTTCGAAAGTGCTTATATTATTTTCGTAGACGGTAGACCACCAAGTCGATCTAGGTGAAGCGAACCTCTCCCAACCTGCCGCCATCTCAGACTAGAAGACCATTTTGGGTCAACGGCAGCCCCGGATCCACGGGGGGGGCAAACCGGCCCATGTGCCCCGGGCGCCATCTTCAGGAGGCGCCAATTCAAGCGTAGGAGACAAGTGCACCACCCAGCACACCACAACTATGCAGTAAATGAGACGCGCAGCACATACAGGTTGAAATTTTTCGTCGGTTATTTAAAAAAAAAAAAATGCTCCATACATTTTGACCGTTTCATGGAAATGAAACAGTTTTTTTTTTTAAATAAAACGATAAAATTCAACGCAGGGGAGTTCAGAATCATGTACTGATTCCATGGTATCAGTTTTCGCGTCGATGTCCCTGACACCCTCGATAGTATTTGTTTCGTTTTTACAAGTTTTCGCGCCCCTGTTCTCCATGCGAAGGACGTGTCCACACCACCTGAGTTGACGCTGCGTAAGTAAAACCTCCACGCCATACACGTCAGAACGGCGCAGGACCTCTGCTGTAGGAACGCGGTCCTGCCATTGAATTTTTTTGTAGCATGAACTTGCAGCCTTTCAAAAAAACAATATGTTCGATTTTCAACTCTCAGCGCTGAGCAGAACGTTGAAAATGCAATGCGCTAGAAAAAGGTTCGGTTCGGTGCTCCGTTCTAACGCTGCTTGGCAACAGAAATAAGTATGCAGGTATGTATGTTAGTACTATAATAAATAAAACTAGTCAAATACTGGGAATGCTTTTTATTTGGTATCTATTTGGAACATTCAGATCAACAAATTATAATATTAATAAGTAGGGATATCTACATTTAATATTTTTCTAGACTAGAAACAAAGAAATACTGTTTTATGTAATTGTTCAGGGATCAAATTGACACACTACGTCAATTTATAGTTTTATTTTTTTGGCTATTGAGCTGGTGTCCAATAGCAACTTCATACAACCATCAAAATATGACAAATGTGATTTGAATACAACAACCTAAGTTGGTAACGTGGCAATAGCGATCACAGCCCAAAAGAAAGATTTTTTATTCTGCACAAACAAAACGCACATTACATAAAACACACACACAAAGTAGCCAAAAGCCTCGTATTCAAACAATAAAAGTTTGTACATTTTGTTCATTGCTTGATGTCAGGGCCAGAGACCATAGACAATTAACATATCTCTCCCGGACTATATTTCAGTTTTTGAAATAAATGCTAGAAAATGTAGGTGGGTCAATGACGACTATTGCCACACTAAAGCGATTCGGGTACAGTCAATTTCATAAACAATTTAATTTCTCTCACTTTACCTAATTTGCATGATATACCGACATTTAAATTAGTATCAGACTTAAACATTTACTAAGGGCTGATTTTTCGAATAACTTTTAACGGAAGAATAAACATGGCGGTTTGATAGCTTGTATGGAAAATATGACAGTGTTATTTTCATGCATTTTTTGTCCGTAAAGCAAATCTCAAAAAACTAAAGTGAAAATAATTCTGCGAAATCTACAAAATGCTTGTTCCGTTGTAGCTAGATTTTATAAATATACTATTACACTTATAGAATTACCTACTGAGTTTTTGGTACATTTGTTTATATATCAATATGACTAAAACATGAATGATATACACTTATTACAACAATATCCTTATAACACATAACGCCTTGTCTACATTACAAATAATATTACGTTATCTCTCGCCGTCATATCGTCAAACTTTTTTACTAGGTTTAAGCTTATGAGCGTTTACGTTGAAAGTGGGCAACGTCGCAAATAAATGTCAAATATTTCGCTGTTTTCATTAATTTCGCAATATTACTGTATGGAAATATGATAATGTGGCTAACTAGCGAATTAGAATATTAACGCATTCAAGGACACTGAACGAGACACAATAGATGTTTTATTGTTATTACGTCTATGAGCGGTTAGTGTCCCTCAAAGTGTTAATAATGAATTGCTATTATAACACTGAATTTGATGTTGTAGCCGTTTTAGGTGTAAAAAGGGCATTTGGAAAGTTTCCAAGTACTTTTTTTACATCTAAAACTAAATATTCGGTGTTACGATATTAATTATTGCATTTCATAATCAATATTATAGTTCGCTACATTTCATATATCCATACACTCATATTTTCAAATTAATCAAAACAAGTAAATATTTGACAGCTATTTTGTCGTTGCCAACTCTTAGGATACGCTCTGTTAACAACACCATCAGATTCTTACCAATCCCTAAATCAAGCACCTCATTACGCGATTTCCATACATTACAACCATATCACAGTCCTAATTCTGAGTTACTATACTTTCTTTCTTTAATTCTTTATCAAACATCAGTTTTCATATCGCACAGAAATATTTACATTAAGAACGTGCATTCTGAAAGCTGGCAACGTCGCAAATAGCTCTAAAACATTTCTTCTTAAGAAATATCGCTAACTAGTGAACTAAAATTGATTGATTTTAAAATGTAATGATTTAACTAATAAGAGATTCATGTCACTTTTAACACTTGTCTAAGAACTTTTACACTACTGCTTTTCAAAAGAGTCTATGTCACTGTTAGGAATATTTATATCACTAAAACGTCTGCTTTTTACCTAAGTACAGAATTGTTTCAATCACTTTTGACACCTGTCAGTTTCATACTAACGAATATATGTTTTGCGAATTTGATCCTTATTACTACTAGGAATTGTCCAACTCACAGGAGTCAGGAACGCATTCCCTTGACGAACGAACTGTACTCATTATTCTAGCTACTCATGAAAGTAACTATCGCGTTCAGCCTATACTGTTCCCACTTCTGGGACTCAGGCCTCCTCTCAGTGAGAGGGAGTGGGCCGTAATCCACCACGCGGGCCCAGTGCGAGTTGGTAGATGTCACATGTCTTCAAATTTTTTGTTCTAGGACATGCCGGTTTCCTCACGATGTTTTCCTTCACCGTTTTGAGAGCAGTGGTGATGAAATAAATTACACGCCTGCCTGGGTTCGAACCCACGTCTGCAGCCTCAGATCTAGGGGGCAAACCGGGGCCCGTGTGCCCGGGCGCTAACGTCAGACGCGACAAGTGCACCACCCCGCACACCGCGACGTAATGCCACATTTACATTCAGCCCGTGCCACTGCTCCTCGCGCTGAATTTAGGTTGCGCATGCGCGCCACTGTTATAAGGAAGATTGACTACTGACTGACCTCCAAACCGAACAATAAACCGCTGGTACTAACTACAAAGTAGTGGCTATATTATTTTTATTGTCAGTTTTCGCCGTAAAAAGCAATATTACCTAAACTATTGGCGCGCCTTGGAACCGTGGGTACCCCCCCTGTCGCTCTCATTTAGTCCGCCTGCGCAGTCATTTGTAGCCTACTTCAGAGCGGCAAAGTTATTTGACGCAAACTGTAGCAGGATCGAAAGAAGTATCGTGCTTACATTCTCGTCCTGCCCAGTTCCCTGCTCACTGCCGTGGAAGTGAGCTGAGTGTAAATGGGGTATATTAAATGAGACGCGCAGCACATTATAATATTATATCTCTTTCTTTTTACAACACTTTTGGCGCCCCTGTTGATTTGGGGCATTATCGATCTATACAATTTGTTTGATATGTTGCTGACAATATAATTATTTCGAGAAAATTTGAATTTCGCGGGCTACCTTAGCACATCCCCCAAAAAGGATTGGCGGAGGATGCCAGACGACGGATGTAGGCCCGCCTAAAAAAAAATCTAGATCCGAAGCTGACCACTGGCTACCACTGTTCTTAATTGTATTACTATATTAATCATCAAATCTTGACAATCCACTCACAGTAACCCGACTGTAAATAAGTCGAAGAAAAAGTTTGGCTAAGTAGAGTGTCCTCTTTCTCACTTAAACCGTGACAGTCTCTTTCTAATGGCACATTTTCATTAGTCGATAACTCGGTCGATTAACAGAATGCGGGGACTCCCCGCAGGTGGGGTAATGACTAATGAAAGTTACAAGTCTAACACGGCCGGGACACCGTCTGCGGGGAATCCCCGTAGCGACCAATGAAGTTTATCGGTCGGTAAAAAGCATGCGGAGATACACCTGTGGCGACATCTATATCGCCACACGCGAACTACGCATCAAATCCTGCATCGCGCAATTAGAGTTTACCGCGTGAATGACAGATATAAGACTATCCGACATCAATCGTTGGGCAGTTGCCCACCAGACAGGACACCCGTCTGGTCGGAGGATCCTCCCTTTTCTATAAAAGATGAGTGAACTTTAAACCCTGTTCGTTATGAGGAACAGGGTTTAAAGTTCACTCATCCTCTAGGGTAATTATCATTGGGTGTTTAGAGGCATACCTCTAAATACCCAATGAAAATTACCCTTCAAAGCAACTGCCCAACGTGCGGTGCAGGTTGTCCGCAAAGCTTGGGATATCGACTAACAAAAACGGTTCCCCGAATACGAACCCTATGGCATGCGTTACAGAAATCTCCCCGCATACGAGCCCTGTCGACCAATGAAAATGAGCCTTCAAGCTCATTATTCAATATTATCGCAACTATCCATCACTATAGCACTTTCTCCATAGCCGCTCCAGCCAGAGCCTACTGCTCACCGAAATCATCATACATCTGGTAGACCAGATCGGCGATCTGTCATTCGTCCGTCATGTCGTCCGGCGCGTAGGGCGGCAGCGACACCTCCGCGTCCTGCACCGTCACCTCCCGCACGTCGGCGCGCTCGTCTGCGGAGACCTCTGCGAGCTCGGCCAGCTCTTCAGTGTGCGAGTCTTCGGACAATGATGATGGTTCCGACTCGGAGTCGGATCCATCTTTCTGTAAAGGGTAATGTTAGTATTTAGAAAATGTTTTGACTTTCCATGAATACTTAACGTATTTGATTGTTCCTTTTCAGCCGATGGAAAACGGTCAGTCAGTCAGTGGCAGACATGACGTGCCAGCAGCTGCCGACTATTTCTGTTTTGTGCTCGTTATTGTATTGTTATCGTTATGTTGGCGTTGTATGACGTTGTCACGTTAAACTTTGGTCCGTAAACCGACTTTACAGACAACCAATTTTTTTACATTAATTGTTCTTTTTCTTGTATACTTAATTTCCGCACATAATAGGTTGGCGGACCGGATCCGGACCGCGGTCCGCCATTTGGTGACCCCTGATCTATACTAATGTAATATAATAATTAATTATATTTTTTATAATCCTTACATATTATAAAACAAAGCCCCCGCTCCGTCTGTCTATCTGTCTGAACGTGATAAACTCAAAAGCTACCGAACGGATTTTCAAACGGTTGTCACCAATGGACGGAGTGATTCTTGCGGAAGGTTTTAGTGTAAAATTCATGGTTCAAATCATGCCGACTGGGAACTTTACTGGCGTGCGCCGCGTAAACCGTAAAACATACATGAAAATTATGTTCTACAGCATTTTTCAACTTAAAAAGTTCAACAAAAAAGTCCGCGATGGCATAATTATGTATATCTTCTAACCCACGGGATGACCCACAGTAACCATTATTACGTTTCAGAATTTTTTATCCAGGCACCAGGTATATTATGGTTGACGGCAACGCGGGCGCAGCGGTAGGAGTCAATGACCTTTTCCTCGGCTATTAGGTATGTAATCCCGGTAGTACGTTCTAGTGGGATATTTTGTGACATCCACGCGGGCTTGTAATATAAAGAGGTAAAATTTGTTTATTTGTAAGTTGTATGTAGGGGGACCCATATCCAGAACGACTAGTCGGATATGATTTTTTTTTATTGCATTGGATAGCCTGATTCTTGAAGAAGGTTATAGGCTGCTAACATCACGCTACGACCGTTAGGAGCCGAGTAAAAAGAAAAAAAGTCGGAATACGAGATAATAGCGCGAGCGGGCGATGGGATGCGACGCGGTGGATCGATTTCACGCGGACGAGGCAGCAGCTAGTTATGAATCCAATGTGCAGTTTTCAGTACACCTTACCGCACAGTATAAAATACGTACCTTCAGAGTGAAAACGGTGTAGACGGGAGGGTCGGTGTGATAGCGACAGGCTGAGGACGGCAGGGGGAGCTTCGGTATGGGCTCCCGGCACGACGCCACGCCGCGAATGTCGCCGCACGCATTGAATAACACCTGGAAATTGACAACAGAATATTGTAACATTGCGCGAATTCGATTTTGTATACTCTTATCATTATTTTTATGAGAAACTAGATGACATGTACAGCTTCGTACCACGTGAGTATCTGTGGATATAGTGCTCACCTGCTGCCTATCGTGCAGTATGTGCCTGAGGCAGTGCTTGGCCGCGGGCAGCACGTGCGCGGGGCAGCGCACGCCGCCCTCGGCGAAGGTGCAGCTGTGGATATAGTGCTCACCTGTGGATATAGTGCTCACCTGTGGATATAGTGCTCACCTGCTGCCTATCGTGCAGTATGTGCCTGAGGCAGTGCTTGGCCGCGGGCAGCACGTGCGCGGGGCAGCGCACGCCGCCCTCGGCGAAGGTGCAGCTGTGGATATAGTGCTCACCTGTGGATATAGTGCTCACCTGCTGCCTATCGTGCAGTATGTGCCTGAGGCAGTGCTTGGCCGCGGGCAGCACGTGCGCGGGGCAGCGCACGCCGCCCTCGGCGAAGGTGCAGCTGTGGATATAGTGCTCACCTGTGGATATAGTGCTCACCTGCTGCCTATCGTGCAGTATGTGCCTGAGGCAGTGCTTGGCCGCGGGCAGCACGTGCGCGGGGCAGCGCACGCCGCCCTCGGCGAAGGTGCAGCTGTGGATATAGTGCTCACCTGTGGATATAGTGCTCACCTGCTGCCTATCGTGCAGTATGTGCCTGAGGCAGTGCTTGGCCGCGGGCAGCACGTGCGCGGGGCAGCGCACGCCGCCCTCGGCGAAGGTGCAGCTGTGGATATAGTGCTCACCTGTGGATATAGTGCTCACCTGCTGCCTATCGTGCAGTATGTGCCTGAGGCAGTGCTTGGCCGCGGGCAGCACGTGCGCGGGGCAGCGCACGCCGCCCTCGGCGAAGGTGCAGCTGTGGATATAGTGCTCACCTGCTGCCTATCGTGCAGTATGTGCCTGAGGCAGTGCTTGGCCGCGGGCAGCACGTGCGCGGGGCAGCGCACGCCGCCCTCGGCGAAGGTGCAGCTGTGGATATAGTGCTCACCTGTGGATATAGTGCTCACCTGCTGCCTATCGTGCAGTATGTGCCTGAGGCAGTGCTTGGCCGCGGGCAGCACGTGCGCGGGGCAGCGCACGCCGCCCTCGGCGAAGGTGCAGCTGTGGATATAGTGCTCACCTGTGGATATAGTGCTCACCTGCTGCCTATCGTGCAGTATGTGCCTGAGGCAGTGCTTGGCCGCGGGCAGCACGTGCGCGGGGCAGCGCACGCCGCCCTCGGCGAAGGTGCAGCTGTGGATATAGTGCTCACCTGTGGATATAGTGCTCACCTGCTGCCTATCGTGCAGTATGTGCCTGAGGCAGTGCTTGGCCGCGGGCAGCACGTGCGCGGGGCAGCGCACGCCGCCCTCGGCGAAGGTGCAGCTGTGGATATAGTGCTCACCTGTGGATATAGTGCTCACCTGCTGCCTATCGTGCAGTATGTGCCTGAGGCAGTGCTTGGCCGCGGGCAGCACGTGCGCGGGGCAGCGCACGCCGCCCTCGGCGAAGGTGCAGCTGTGGATATAGTGCTCACCTGTGGATATAGTGCTCACCTGTGGATATAGTGCTCACCTGTGGATATAGTGCTCACCTGCTGCCTATCGTGCAGTATGTGCCTGAGGCAGTGCTTGGCCGCGGGCAGCACGTGCGCGGGGCAGCGCACGCCGCCCTCGGCGAAGGTGCAGCTGTGGATATAGTGCTCACCTGTGGATATAGTGCTCACCTGCTGCCTATCGTGCAGTATGTGCCTGAGGCAGTGCTTGGCCGCGGGCAGCACGTGCGCGGGGCAGCGCACGCCGCCCTCGGCGAAGGTGCAGCTGTGGATATAGTGCTCACCTGTGGATATAGTGCTCACCTGCTGCCTATCGTGCAGTATGTGCCTGAGGCAGTGCTTGGCCGCGGGCAGCACGTGCGCGGGGCAGCGCACGCCGCCCTCGGCGAAGGTGCAGCTGTGGATATAGTGCTCACCTGTGGATATAGTGCTCACCTGCTGCCTATCGTGCAGTATGTGCCTGAGGCAGTGCTTGGCCGCGGGCAGCACGTGCGCGGGGCAGCGCACGCCGCCCTCGGCGAAGGTGCAGCTGTGGATATAGTGCTCACCTGTGGATATAGTGCTCACCTGTGGATATAGTGCTCACCTGTGGATATAGTGCTCACCTGCTGCCTATCGTGCAGTATGTGCCTGAGGCAGTGCTTGGCCGCGGGCAGCACGTGCGCGGGGCAGCGCACGCCGCCCTCGGCGAAGGTGCAGCTGTGGATATAGTGCTCACCTGTGGATATAGTGCTCACCTGCTGCCTATCGTGCAGTATGTGCCTGAGGCAGTGCTTGGCCGCGGGCAGCACGTGCGCGGGGCAGCGCACGCCGCCCTCGGCGAAGGTGCAGCTGTGGATATAGTGCTCACCTGTGGATATAGTGCTCACCTGCTGCCTATCGTGCAGTATGTGCCTGAGGCAGTGCTTGGCCGCGGGCAGCACGTGCGCGGGGCAGCGCACGCCGCCCTCGGCGAAGGTGCAGCTGTGGATATAGTGCTCACCTGTGGATATAGTGCTCACCTGCTGCCTATCGTGCAGTATGTGCCTGAGGCAGTGCTTGGCCGCGGGCAGCACGTGCGCGGGGCAGCGCACGCCGCCCTCGGCGAAGGTGCAGCTGTGGATATAGTGCTCACCTGTGGATATAGTGCTCACCTGCTGCCTATCGTGCAGTATGTGCCTGAGGCAGTGCTTGGCCGCGGGCAGCACGTGCGCGGGGCAGCGCACGCCGCCCTCGGCGAAGGTGCAGCGCCCCTGGGACGGCACGGGCCGGTTGGGGCAGGTGGCGTTCAGCTGTAGATAAAAACTTACTAATTATACAATTGTATTATAAAAATCAAAAGTCATTTATTCAAACTAGGACTCCCAGTATTTTACATGGAGCGACTACCTATCTGACCTCCACAATCTTGTTACTGTGTAATACACTGTATACTCCATAGTTAAGTCTGGTTGTCAGACTTTCGGGCTTCTGAAGACCCGTAAAGCAATATTTAATTTGATAATATTTGAAAACGTGCCGTAAATAGGACAAAATAAGTTAAAACCACCTCGTACACTATGCGCCGTGCGACTGCGACTGTTCAAGGACAAGACGCAGACGTAGCACTGTATTTTGCAGTCTTAAGTTAAATTTTTTCCAGTTTTTTGTTTGTTCAAGTTTGGCAGCACCACTGATCCTACGAATTTTCGGCCTATTTCGATATTACCTAAATCAAGCAAAATTTTTGAGAAATTAATTTTGATACAAATGTTAGAACATTTCAATGCACATAATTTACTACATCTAAAACAGTTTCGTTTTACAAAGGGTCGTTCAACTACAGACGCGGGCGTGGAATTACTGACGACCATATTCTAGGCCTGGGAGGAGTCGCAAGATGCTCTTGGCATTTTCTGCAACTTGTCCAAGGCCTTCGATTGCGTACATCATGATACACTCATCAGGAAACTGTACACCACTATGGTATGAGGGACAAGGGTCTCGACCTTCTGACTTCTTACCTGAACAACAGAATTCAGAGGGTCGATGTTAATGGCAAGAGATCTGCAGGATCTACGGTCACCATGGGCGTTCCGCAGGGTTCAATTCTAGGTCCTTTCTTATTTTTAATTTATATAAATGACTTACCTTACCACATAAGGGATAATCACAAGATCGTATTATTCGCAGATGACACTTCCCTTATTTTTAAAATCAAACGTCAGTTAGTCAACTTTGAACAAGTTAACGATGCACTCTCTAAAGTTGTGCATTGGTTTAATGTAAATAATCTTCTCCTTAACGAAAAAAAGACTAAACTCATTAAATTTTTAACGCCAGATGTCAGGCAGCTAACTACCAATGTTCAAGTAAATGGAATAGAGCTGGACCCTGTTGAGTCGACAGTTTTTCTTGGAATCACTATTGACGGTAAACTACAATGGGGCCCACACATAGAAAAATTGTCGGGAAGACTACATTCGGCCGCCTATGCTGTTAAAAAAATTAGACAGATAACTGACGTCGATACAGCCAGAATTGTTTATTTTAGTTACTTTCATAGTCTTATGTCATGTGGGATTCTTCTCTGGGGAACCTGTTCGGACATTAACTCTATCTTTGTTCTACAGAAAAGGGCTGTTCGAGCCATTTACAACCTAGGTCCGAGAGATTCCCTTCGAGAAAAATTCAGAGAAGTAAATATTCTGACTGTAGCTTCACAATATATATTTGAAAACCTTTTGTATGTACACAAAACATATCAAATTTTAAGAAGTTGTTCGATATTCATAGTATAAATACCAGGAATAAACACAACCTTGCCTTGTACATCGCACTCGTCTCCACAGAGTAAGCAACTCGTTTATGGGTCAATGTATACGCTTTTACAACAAACTTCCCATTGACATTCAAAACTTACCCATTAAACGATTTAAAAATTGTATTAAAACCAAACTTTGTAAAAAAGGATACTATAAAATTTCTGATTATTTAGAAGATAAAAAGCTTGGGATTGAGCTGCTCGCTCTGCTAAACCTTGTGATAAAACCAATCATCAAAATATACCAGTTTTATTTAAACATTCATATTATTGAATATGACATGATTACTTTGTAAAGTATTATATTTTTTAATTACCTATTGTGAATGTGAGGACTATGTGGATATTTAAATTTTTAATTAATTTTTTCGTTTTCTCTACTAATTTTTTTAATTTCCTTTCTCAGATAGTTTTAGTAATGGTCTGGCGGTTTGAGTAGTTTATGCGGCCTACCCAAATGTCTTTTCTTTGGTATTGTTCGTCGAGTTGAGCTCCTTATGTTCTGAGTTGAGCTACACGATTACTGACAAATGCTTGCACTGACTGGACAGGTCCACTCAAATCTGTGTGGTTCTTTTCTCAAAAGACCATTTCAGACACTAATCTACATGGTCCTCATATGGCTTGACCAAGATTATGTCTGGACTTTAAAAGAGACTGTGACCTCTGAGTTTGTTTCGGCCTTTCTTCTCAGAGTAGTCAAACCAAACTCAAACTCAAAGCATTTATTTCAAATAAACCAATTACAGGCACTTTTGAATTGTCAAGGGGTCCGTCAGTCAGAAAGATGAAGCTAGATGCCCATTCCAAAGCGTAGTAGGTACCTATGGAGAAGAACGGGCAAGAAACTCCACGGACACTCTTTTAAATCATAATATGGTTACAAAAAATTGGTTACATCATTCATGTTGAAGTTATACATGTGAGAACGATGCAAAACGTTAAAAGCGTCCGCAGCAAAAATAAAAATTCAAAAATTAAATTAAATTAAAATAAGCCGTGGTAGCTAAGAGATGACCAGTCCCTACTGACGGCGCCCGTTCACGAACATGACGCATGGATTAGCACCATTCAGCTCAACCATTTTGAAGGGAGCTAAATGATCCAACACACGCGCCACCGCCAGCGAGACATTAGAGTGAGCATGACATACTCTCAGCCGCCAAGGCACATTCAAGTCAATGAAAGACATTGGATATGTCTTTCATTAGTACCTAAATGGTAGCTTTATAGTCGGTACATAGTCATGTGCTATGCAATTATACAATGTTATGAGATTGAATTTATACAATGCAAAGATAGTTTTTTAAATCTTCAGCAGCTCCAACAGTATTTTCAAATGCTAATCTATTAGTTTATGCGCCCTTGTGGAGCAAGACCAGCGTTGAGCCAAGCATTTTTATCAGCGATATAATCTCCCAACTTATAATATGCTTGGCTGCATAGTGTGCGTTTAATATAAGATTTAAATTTCGTTTCATTTAGTCAGATAGGAAACGCCGAACTCATCTAGCAATTTTTTTTTATATGACGCGTAAAAGTGATTCCTATATCCTATTTACAGAATAAACAATTTCATTTTAATAGAGTTTAAAATAGCGACTGACTGAGGTGATAAACGGCGGACTTATGTATTTTTTGTTGTTCATAAAGCTGATGCTCAGCCTATTTTCAACAAACAAATTTTTATTGAAGTGCTTTAGGCGCATTGAACGAGTATTGGTAGGGAAAAATGTTATGGGTTAGCATCACCGACATGCTAATGTTAATATTATATCTGTAGCTGCGAGTATGACGTGTTGCGCTTGTTCAGCAGTGAAATCATATATATTAGATTTTTTTAATTAATCATATTAATTTACAAATTATGAAATTTTAGATTTAGATTTTTTTTTAAATTTTTAACATGACCATGGTGCCTCTGTTATTTCATAGTATTTTCATTCGCACACCCAGAACAACACTGTATTATGTCGAAAAATCTTAAAATCGACTTTATTATTTATTTGAATAGCCAAAAATTTGCCGCGCATACCACGAAGACAGGCGTATTTATATTTATAAAAAATGGCCAACAGATGGCGCGCTAACTCTTTATTGATGAAGACGCGCTGCCCGAGTCATACCGCGAACACAAAACTATATCTAGTTGCTCGAAACTCAGAATTTTCGAGTATTTGCTAATAGAACATTCCCTTATATTGATCTTTTTGATAATCGTTTTTATGTAAAACGGTAAATTTAGCGTATGAACCAACTAAACTTATTTTTTTATCATAAAAAAAAACAAATTGTGGAGGCCCAGGGCCATGGCCCCTGTTGCCCTGCCTTAAATCCGGCCCTCAGTCTCCTGTTACTTAAAAGGCTATGGAAGCAACCGCAGAAGAAACCAGACCTTGTGCTCAAGAAAGCAGCTTGGAAAAGGATGTTGAAAACACGACTGCAGCATTAGCATCTACCGATGAGATGTCAGCGGTGGCAGCATCAGCAGATAAAACATCAGTTAGGGAAGTATCTGTTCCTTTTTATCTGATCATTATTTTTTTATGTTGGCCATCTGTCGGACCTCTGAGGAGGTCGTAGCTGCTTAACCGGACTTTCCTGTGGTTGCCTTAAGCTTCTACACTTAAAGCCTCTAGCCTGATCATACCGATGATGAAGATTTTATAGATGATTCGGATACGGATCCTACTTTTGTGCCTGTGAACCAAATATCTCGGCCTATTGTAATCCCTAGAATAGTATCGTCTTCTTCCTCCTCGAGCTCTTCGTCAGACTCTAGCTCATCATCCTCAAATTCCAGCAGCTCAAGTAGTTCATCTAGTAATGAACCCGAAGAAAATATAATTCCTACAAATTATGTTAATTCCTATTATAAGACTGCATTCAATTTAGAATTGATATCAAACTAGATCAAGATTGTTTGTACCGAACCAATTTTGCCATTTTGATTTATTATTTTTTGATTAACAGAAGATTTCCAACATTTTTTTCGTATTTTTGTTGTGATTGACTTTAAATGAACACGGGTTCAAAACGAATGTTTATGTTCAAAATATAAGTACTGATTTTAGAAACATTTTGTCTTTTATTTAATATTTAATAGTTTATTCCTGAAAAAAAAAAATCAAATGGGTCGTTATTGTACAATGAATCTCATTTTTTTTTTTGGATAATAGTGCATTAACTCAGAATCAATCATTAAAAAGCACGTAACTCGAAATATTTTTTTCATTTTTTGTTCGGTTATTCCGACAACAGTGAATTATGTAAAAAATGATATATTTTTTTGCTTTATTAACGCGTTTTGAATATACAGAACTATATAATGCTGATACGCATTGCATTCTTCACATGCAATGTTCACGAGATTCACAATAACTTTGACATAACATGACATAACGGATTTTCATTGATTTTGAAAATGAGCCATTTTGACTTAGTGCAGTGTTGTTCTGGGTGTGCGATATCATACCTTAGCTCTCTTGTGGTACATCTTGCGCGCTAACACAGCGTCGTTGCCGTGCTTCTTGTGGTAGCTCGCGAACGCCTTCAGCTTGCGCAGCTGTCGGCGTTCGCGCACCGTGAGCGGCCCGCTGCGGGCTTGTGCGTTGATGCTGCCTGTGAAAGAAATGTTTGATTAAGTAAATTATTGTTACATTTTATAAATACAGGAAAACTTTGTGCCTTTTTTAAAGCGCACTGGATTGTCGACGCTTGGGTTACCGCTGAAAGTTGAAAATTCAATAGAGCACGTTCTTCATCTCGAGTTGAAAAACGTCGCTTTAATAAAAAGCGCCCATGTACGTGGACGAAAGATACACTGGAGTATAGATTTCGATGATTTTTATTGGTATATTGGCGTGTGCTAGCTGACATGTAGCAAATAATTACATTTAATGTTTTATGTTGCATAATGTACATTATTTTGCACAAGTACTATTGTATAGAATCAAGTTTTTTTAACTGAACAGACAGCTGTGCTGCTGGACAGTTTGTTGCGCCACTGCTTCCCAGCTAAAGCACTAGGAAGTGGTGATTCCGGGCGTTTTTGGGGGACTATGTTACTTAATTTTGACGTTCGAAAAGTGCTGATTCTCAGCCTAGTTTGAATTTTTTTAAAGGCTTTACTGTCTCTGAGAAATTAACAATATCGGCTAAACTGGGAATCAAATCCAACATCCCAAGTTCAGAAGTCGCGCTAGTGACCAATAGACGAGATGCTTTTGGTATTCCATCTGCACGCGTGACGTGACAACCATAGAAACGGGTTTTGTCGACGGAAGAATAGACAAAATGACAGAACGTGATTGTTTATCTGTCATTTTGTCTATTCTTCCGTCGACAAAACCCGTTTCTATTGTGTTCATGCTAAGCGTGCTGGAAATGTTCTATAGAAGCTTTCTGAATTCGTGCACGTCGTTCTCAACATGAATGATGTAATCAATATTTTGATTTAAAATAGTGTCCGTGCATTTTCTTGCCCGTTCTTCTCCATAGGAACCTACTACGCTTTGGAATGGGGAACTAGCTTCATATTTCTGACTGATCGACCCCTTGACAGTTTAAAAGTGCCTCTAAATGGTTTAATTCAAATAAATACTCTGTCTGTCTGTCTGAGTTTATTACTCACTGTAAAGTTCTCTCTCAGCCTTCAGCTCCCTAAGATACTGCAGTCTGGCTGTCTGTAGTAACACGCGCAGACGGGTCATCTGTTTGATATACGCTGTCTGTAGGAACTTTAGAGCTGTCTTAGCGACGCACACTGCTTCCTCAGCCGTGTAGACACCCGCTCTCCTGAAAAATATAAATAATGTCTTAAACATAACTGGCGAAATGTGCGTGTGTGATCGAAGAAGTTCATATCTAACCACCGTAAGGACTATTGTTGCTTGCAGCGCTCGACGGCTATAGAACCGGGCCGGTCACAGATGTGTTCATCGTGTTCACGGGATTTTGTTTTGAAACTGGTTAGATATTATGAATTTCTTTGATGGTATCTACTACAGGTTCCAACCAAACTTTCCAGGACACATGGCGTTATGTTATCATGTTTTATTACTGTGGCGGCATCTATATCGCCACATGCGAACTAGTGGTGGGCCGTTGTCGAATTTTTGACGGACGAAACGCAACCGTTTTCGTCGTCGATAATACGGTTGCAGAAAACGGTCGTCGTTGCAACTGGTTTTAAGACGGCTTATAGGACGAAACTCATCATCGAGTGAAATACACAGGCGTGTGTAACTCTTTACGGAACCGACTCACTGATCCGGATCATTGAAGTGTTTAAAAGATTGGTTCAGTAACAACGTTTCAAACGCATCATTTGAATCTGAATCATTACTTTGTCTCTGTGTCTTTCCGCGCGACCGTCGCTTGCGAGGCGACTGAGCAGCAGTGAGCGAGTAAGCGAGAGAGAAAGACTGAGACGCTGAGTTATGTTACTTTAATGTCAGTACTACCGAACTGACTCACGAGTCGCGAGTGAGCGGGTGACACACTACAATCTATTTAAGTCAGAAAGAAATACCAAATGAGATGTGTATCACTCATACTCTCACAGTTTTTCGTTGTCTTCATGCTTTTTTATATCCTTTGAGTCGATGATTCAAATGATTCAAATGAAATATAACAATGATTCGGATAATTTCAGTGATCCAAATACAAATGTTCCAATCGCAAAAGTTATACACTTTGCCCACATTTAGAAATAAATATTTGCAGTTTCTTACTATTCTACTACTATCAACGATTTGAAATGTATTGGTCCATGGTTTCGTCGCATCACGAACGAAAACACCTGGTAATACATTATCGACTCTATGTCATTGACAAAAGTTCACTTTTCTTGTAAGAACTGTTTTGTTAACGAACGCGGAAAGTTAAGGACGACGACGAGTGTGATAGATATTGGATCTTTGCGTTCTTGAATGTAGTCGTAATAATAAATTCGAAGACTGGTTTGTGCAACGAAGACTGTTTGAACCCAGGACGTAAAACGGTTTCGTCGTCGCAGAACACAAAACGGTTTTTGTAAATGGTTCGTCGACGCAACGCCCACCCCTAATGCGAACTACGCATCAAAGACCTGACGTCACACAAATCCTGCATCGCGCAATTAGAGTTTACCGCGCGAACGACAGATATAAGACTATCCGACATCAATCGTTGGGCAGTCGTCCGCCAGACACGACACCCGTCTGGTCGGAGGATCCTCCCTTTTCTCAAGCTTTTCTGTTTTGGATATTGAATACGAGGCTTTTGGCTAATTTGTAAACGGGTATTGTAATTTGTTTTTTTTTGTAATGTGCGTTTAGTTTGAGCAAAATAAACACTTTTTAACCGACAAAAATCGAAAATTCAAAACCAAAGACACCGACTTCCGAAATTAAAGTTATTTTTCACTTTGTAGTGTTTTTTTTGGAAGTCGGTTGTTTTTCTTTCTATAGAGGATGAGTGAACTTTACACCCTGTTCCTCATAAATGATTGCTATGTCCAGCAGGGGACGTCTTTCGGCTGGAATGATGATGATGATGATGAATATTTCCTATTCCGTTTTCTGTTACTTCAGTTACACCTTTTTTACTCACCACAGCGGCATCTCCTCGCAGGGAGCGTCTTCAGCATCAGACAAGTCCTCGTGGTCTCCCGCGCGACAGTCTCCGTCGGGGCCCAGGGTCACAGACTCGCCGTCAGAGTCGCTGCAGCTCGCGCATTCCATTAGAGTGGTGGAGTAGGCGCTGTTTACTGATGTTGCGTCAATTTGTTCTGGAATTTGGATAATACAATATTAAATTCGTCTTCCCTGAAAGGTTTAGTCTTACAAGCGTATCGTGTTACCCAGTAACTGGGTTGTGGAGGTCAGGTAGGAAGTCCTTCTGGGAGTTGCAGAGATAAGCTCCTCACGATCAATCATTTTTATTTTTTAGACAGTTCAACATCATTCATTGCGTTATTTACGTTGTTGAGCAGACAAACTTTTCGACCATGTGTGATGCAAAGGATTAGCAATATCCTTCAAAATGATTCAGATTATGATTCATCGTGTGATACGCAATTAGCGTCGGGTCACACCGGAATGGCAGCGGCCGGCAGCGACGCGGCGAGCACTTTCAGTGTGAACTAATTTTAAACTTTATCTACATACTTAAAAGACCAGTATCGCTTGAAAAGCTTGAAGGGGCTCAGGTCGACGCGAGGCCGCTCGCGGCACCGCGGGCGGCTTCGTGTATGTAATGTAGCAACGAAACTAGTCAAGCAGAGAAGTTGCTTCTCTTACTATCGCGTAACTCTTAGATCTTCTAACTAAGTTACACTCACTGAATTGGCCCGACAAGACGGGCCCGCCGCGTACTTGTAGCTTCATGCCTAAACTGCGGAGTGCCCCTGTATAATATAAAGGTACTTACTAAATGGATCAACAGCCTGGGGATCGACTTGTTCCTGTTCTGCTGGATCGCTTACAACCGATACTGATGACGCACAGGATGTGGTGCGTGGACGTTCCGGTCTGAAACACCATGTTATATCGTTATTATTCAATTTAAAGGGTACTGAAATGTGTCATGTGCTTGTATTAGAGCAACACTGTTTGACGGGGAAGATATAGATATACAGGGTGTGGCGTAAGTAGTGGTCCACCGTTCAGGATTCGATGAACCAGATAATGAACTATAACAATTAAAAATTTTAACCATTTTTACCCAAGGGTTACGAAAATATTTCCTTTTTGTCTTTTATTTACGACTTTTCTATCTTTTTTTACAAATTTGTTTGTAGTTTCAACAAAAAAAAAAAACATTATTTATCATGATAGCTCTAGTATTCAGCAGTAATTAGCAGAAATCAAAATGAAAAAATAATGGTTTTTGTTGAAACTACAAACAAATTTGTAATAAAAGGTAGAAATTTCGTAAATAAAAGACAGAAAGGAAATATTTTCGTAACCCTTGGGTAAAAATGGTTAAAATTTTTAATTGTTATAGTTAATTATCTGGTTCATCGAATCCTGAACGGTGGACCACTACTTACGCCACACCCTGTATATGGGGGAATGTAAAATAAATAAAAAAGTGTGCGGTCGGGGGAAAGCCGTCAAGGAAAAGGCCGCCAGTACATCTACAAAATTATAATGGCATGCGACGACGGCTTTCTTTACCTTGAGAAATTTTGTACCTATGTCTTGATTTCTGTCTGAAATATTTTCTAGTTTCTTACTTTTTAGAGCGTGACTTTTTATTGAAATTATTTTGGGGTTATAATTTCGTGATAAAGCACACACACACACACAGCTTATCACAGCCGCATTTTTTTTGTTGTTTAGGGGCTTATTTTATAATAGGTATTAATTTAACAGCCGCGCCGTACGTAACAGTCTCACTTTTGAACTATTTAAACATATGTATTTACTTAGACAATATGATATATATACATATTTGTAATTTGCTCGTCAAGCCCTTTCATTTGATACCCAACAGGGCAAAATTTAAAAAACAATAGTAGAGGGCAGAGAGTAGAGGGCGCCATATTTAATTGAATGTGACGTCACATATAACCAGCGGACGATCAAGACGCTGCCACCGATACCCCATTTGTCAAATTATTAACAGAAGTTTAGAAGTTGTGAGGTAACAGATGAACATACATACAGACCAGTCAAAATCATAACCCTCCTTTTTGCTTCGCCGTAGTCGGGTAAAAACAAAGTTCTTCTAAACCACGCAACATATTTTGACGAGGTTTTCACTATTGTTTATAAAAAAAAATCCGGAAGGTTTATGTGTATGGTACATTAATATTAAAGTTATATAAAACTAAGAAATCTCGATGTTTTGTCAAATCGTAAAAACCGTGCGAAGCTGAAGCAGGTCGCTAGTAATTTATAAAGTTTTTTTTTTTTTTTTATCAAAACAATAGCAAAAAAACAGACATTTGGCCATCGCGGGTTTAACAGTGGTGTGTAGCCGCAGGCAAAAGCTAGTGTATAATAAACTCACTTGACGTAATGCTGCAGCTGGTTCAGCAGTGACTCGGTGGTGGTGACAGGTGGCGGAGCGGCCGCGCTGCGTTGGCGAGCGTACAGAGCTGCGCGGGCGTGCTCGAAGCAGAGACTGGAATTAAAGGAAATTATATTAGTACGACATAACATATCCTGTATTCTGCGAAAGGATATCAATCAATCAATCAAGTTTATTCGCATAATATGGGTTTACAAGGATGTTATACAGGTACGGTTTCACCATATTCAGCTTATGTTAGCATGCAAATTATAATATATGACATAATATTTAAACAATTAGATCATATCTTTAAAAAAAATATAAATTATACATTGATAGTCAATCCATTACAAATAGTCGTCATGATGTTACAATAAAAGGTCAAATTCAGTAAGAGTATTTAGATTAAATTAAGAATTAAGCTAGGTAGATTAACAATATTATTTCAACGACAAATAAAATTTTGGATTACTGTTAATTCATTATTAAACAATGATTGCGTTACATTTTGTCTTCGAAGTACTCCTCAACTGAATAATAAGCCTTATCTATAAGTAAAGAGTGAAGTTTATTTTTAAATAGATTTACATTACTTGAACTGCGTATAATTAAGGGTAGTTTATTATATATTTTAGGGCCTATGCAAACAAAGCTTTTGGACAGGAGTGCGGTTTTCCCTGGTGGAACGCATAGTTTATTTGCATGACGCGCTCTTAGGTTTGCACGACGCGCGCGCGATAGGCTGAGGTGTTTAGCACTTTTACAATTCAGCAGTTACGTTTAAGTTTCATGTACAGTATTTTTACGTCACGAAGCGACGCGCGCTTTACTTGTGGTAACACTGATATCCAAATGTACAACATGCATAGCACGACAACCATAGAAACGGGTTTTCTACGGGTCTTGTCGACGGAAGAATAGACAAAATGACAAATTGTGATTGTTTATCATTCTCTGTCATTTTGTCTATTTTTCCGTCGACTAAACCCATTTCTATTGTGGTCATGCTAAGCGTGCAGGGTAGAGGCTTCACTTTTTACCAAAATTTATTTTATTGCAAATATGAACTCTTAATAACAAATAATAATACATGAGCCCTGACCGCGGCGTAGCTTGGACCCTGTTCCCGATACCGGTGGGCTACTATTTTTTATATTTTTAAAGAATAATAATACCAGCCTGTTACTGTCCCACTGCAGGGCAAAGGCCTCTTCTCATACAGAGAAGACACGAGCATTGATCACCACGCTTGCTCAAGACGGGTTGGCGATTTCAGACTTATATTAACTATAAGTCCAGGTTTCCTCACGGTGTTTTCCTTCACCGACGTCAGTAATGTCCAAGATACACTCAGAAAGTACATATGAATTGAAAAAGTCACATTGGTACTTGCCCGGATTTGCATCCACAACCTCGTGCATTAGAGGCGAGGCCTGAACCACTGGACCATCACGACATAATTGAATTTAAATTAAGTAACTATATTTATACATTTATATATTTATAGGTGTCGTGATGGCCCAGTGGTTAAGGCCTCGCCTCTCATGCACGAGGTTGTGGGTTCAAATCCGGGCAAGTACCAATGTGACTTTTTCAATTCATATGTACTTTCTGAGTTTATCTTGGACATTACTGACATCGGTGAAGGAAAACATCGTGAGGAAACCTGGACATATAGTTAATATATGTCTGAAACCACCAACCCGTCTTGAGCAAGCGTGGTGATCAATGCTCGTGCCTTCTCTGTATGAGAAGAGGCCTTTGCCCTGCAGTGGGACAGTAACAGGCTGGTATTATTATTATTATTATATTTATACGAGAGATAGATAGAATTAGTATACTCCTGCTTCTTTAGCTTCAAGAAAGCCTGTACTGCTATATAATTAAATTAGTATTAATTGGTGTTAATTTCAATCAGTTTTTCGTATTGGGCTTTTTGACGCCCCTCGCCATCTGCCGCCTAGAGCGACCCCTCCTCTCGCTCTACCCCAGGGCCGGCGCGCAATGCAAACACGCTGTGAATGTGAGCGAGAGACGAGTAGTGTCTACACATAATACACACACACTTCCGACTTCGCCCGTGGCTCGGTACTGAGAGCACCTGCGTTTACACACACATTGTGTTTGTACACTTGTTTACCACAAGTAAAGCGCGCGAAGCTTCGTGAGATAAAAAAAGCTTTTGTGAAGTTCATGTTGAAAACCGAAAACGACGACGTTCCGGTGTTTTTATTACTTACCATGCACTCAATATCTGACAGAAAGCAGGTGAATATTTGACAAACAGTGAATTGACAAGCGATTTTGGCCCCTATGCAATGCAACTATTACTGTCAATTTGACCGGCTCTGCAAATCGAACCCAGATTCACACCCGAGAGGCTCGAGACCCCGGGTAGGGGAGATTCGCAGTTCTTGTGTGTAATATACACCTCTATCTGTCCCCTTTTGAGGAATACAGGTCAGGCAGAAAACTTTCCCCGACCATGCACTCAATATTTGACAGAAAGCAGTTCTATATTTGACAAACAGTGACATGTCATGTGTCAAGTATTTTGACCCTTGTGTAAATGATATCATCATTCATGGTTTACTTCTACTACTGCTAATGATATGAGGAGTAACTTGGTACACATTGCGGTTATAATAAGCAATTGATGCTAAAGTTATTAAACTCATCAATCAATCTGCCTAGCCTTTTCCCAACTATGTTGGGGTCGGCTTCCATTCTAACCGGATGCAGCTGAATACCAGTATTTTACATGGAGCGACTGCCTATCTGACCTCCACAACCCAGTAACTGGATAATACTATACCCCTTGGTAAGACTGGTGTCAGACTTTCGGGCCTCTGACGACTCTTAACGACTGTCAAAGATCCACGAATGACAGCCGGGACCAACGGCGTAACGTGCTTTCCGAGGCACGGAGGAGTCTCGGTATGTAAAGATGGTCACCCATCCACGGACCAACCCCGGCAAGCGTAGCTTAACCCGATGGATCGACCCATGCGGCTGTTATTACTTAGCCACGAGCTCCTCCTTGACCCTTGTGTAGTGTAACTATTATATCATGTTGCTAGCAACACTGCAAAATTCGATGTGGCCAGTAACATTGTTTCGCGCAACACATAAACACGTTGCTAAAGCAATGTTGTGCAACGTTGTTTCGAACCCCGCTGCACGCAGCAGTACTGTCGCGGCGTTGTTGCCGCGGCAGTGCTGGCTGCCGCGCTGATTTCGAGCACCTGCTGTTCGTGGTGTCTCATCGTTTTGTTGCCAATTTTCTTGTCACCGTTCACGTGTTATCGCTGTGATGAACGCCACATTACTGTTCTTCATGTCTGCCGTGCTGGTAGAGCGACACTGCCGCACAGCAGTGCCGTCGCGACATTGCTGCCGTGTTCGGAATAGAATCTCATATAAATTTATAGAAAATTAATGGGGACCAGTAGTGACGCGGTAGTACTGCTGCGAGAGCGCTGCCGCGTGCAGCGGGGGTTCGGAATCATACCTTTACTGGCAACCTGCTTGGCAAATATGGTATGGGCCCTAGAGATCTAACCCAGGATCACACGCTTAGCAGTCACTCTTGTGACAGCTAAACCAAACAATGTTACCAATAAATAACAAATCTATATCTATACATAGTACTTCTTCCCGTACTCAGGCAAAAACTGCAACAGCTGAGTCTTCCGGTTAAGATGATACAATGCATATGTGAACTTCTGTTGTCCCGCTCATTGGTTCTGAGAGTCCAGGGTGAGGAGTTTGATGAACGGCAGACATGGAAGGGACTCCCACAAGGCTATGTCCTCAGTCCTATACTTTACAATTTATACACGGCTGATATTGGATCCTGCTTAAATAACGATTGCCAGATGTTACAATACGCCGATGACATTGTTCTGTATGTGACAGATTCCTCCATAGTTGACGCTGCGTCATCTTTGTGCCTCTCTCTGGATTCTTTGAACCAGTGGCTTTTAAGCCATGGACTGTCGTTGTCTGCACCAAAAAGTTCGGCAGTTATTTTCTCTCGCAAAAGACTCATCCCTCATATTTCAGTAAACATTTTAAGCCACAATATTCCAATAGTTAATAAAGTTAAATTTTTAGGAGTTATTTTAGATACAAAATTAACTGGCAAACATCACATAAATTTTCTTATGCAAAAATGTGAAAGAATTATTTCAATTTTAAAAGTTCTTGCGGGTGTTTGGTGGGGTGCTCACCCCTACACCATGAAATTAGTTTATAATGCCTTAGTTCGTAGCGTTTTAGACTATGGAACATATCTTATGATTCCTTGCAACAAAGGTGCTTTGGCTGGGCTGGATGGAGTTCAGTCCAAGTGCCTTCGAATCATCTCAGGTTGTATGAAGTCCTCTCCCATTAACGCATTGCAGGTCGAATGTGCTGAACCTCCACTAGCCCTTAGACGGCAATATCTAGCCTTCCGTTTCGTGTCTAGACTAATATGTAGATCCTCCCATCCTCTTATAAACAGACTGAACGAGTTAGATGCCATATGCAGAATCTCAAATTACTGGAAGAATAAAGAAATCCCCTTAATCCTAAAATCCTTTCGATTAATTCAAAATTTATTAAGCCCGATCATCCAGTATCCCAGATTACCCCTTTTTAATTTTGCTTATGAAGTTTTATGTTATATCCCTAAAATTTTCTTTGATATTGGAATATCCAAAAAATCTCCGTCAGCGAATTTGGCTTTCAATGCGGTGGTGGGAGAGAGATGGAATGGTTTTCAATTATTTTTTACGGATGCTTCGAAATTAACTGATCGTAGTCACACTGGCGCCGCGGTCTATTACCAAAGCTCCAAAATTATCTTACAGTTTAAATGCCCTAAGGAGTCTTCTGTATTCACTGGTGAGTGTGTGGCTATATTGGAAGCTTGTCTTTTCATAGAGTCACACCATAATATTGAAAAAGCCGTTATTTTTACAGATTCCCTTAGCTGTTTGCAAGCCTTAGTCCAAAATCCCTTTAAAAGTAAATTGCACAGCTCCCTTATTTTAAAAATTAAAAACTCTTTATTGTCCTGCGCTAATAATCAAAGAGATGTTCAGTTAGTTTGGATACCCAGTCATTGTGGCATTAAGGGTAACGAATGTGTTGATGCTTTGGCTAAAGATGCTTGTTCATCTTCATCGTCAGATCTCACGCACAATACATATCAGAGTTATGATCTATTGTCCCTTCCAAAACGGAATCTGCAATGTTCCTGGCAGGAGCAGTGGAATATGTCCAGTAAAAAGAAAGGCAGTTTTTTTTATGCAGTACAACCGACCATAAAACCGAAACCTTGGTTTTTCGGTCACAAAAAAGTATCGAAAACTGTTATTTCTGTTCTTTGTAGAATCCGCTTAGGTTTTTGTTGCACTCCCGTTTTTTTACACAAGATCCATGTCCGTGACTCCTCTCTCTGCGAGTGCGGGTTGGCGGAAGGCACCCTGGATCACATATTTTTTGAATGTCCTAACAACATCCCGCCCCTAAATTTGTATAGCCGTCTCCTTAAATTCAAGATCCCTCTTCCTATTAATTTCCCTTCCCTTTTAACATATTCCTCTCCAGAACTGCTTGTGGCGCTGATGATTTTCATCCGTCACAATAATATTAAATTATAATTTTTTTGTTCTTTTTCCCCCAAATATCCTGTCTGTGTGGATGTGGTGTATATGTTTTAACAATTATAATATTTATGTAATGTTATCTTTATGTTTGTTTCAGTCCAATACTAACCCTACAAGATCTACATTTCAACAATTCATCATTGAAGTTTCTTTTAACATTCTACTTGTAAATTTTATTTTATCTCAATACACACTTGCTTTTCCAACTCACTTTAGACATTGGCAGAATAGTCGACATCGGCTTTGCTTGCCATATTAAAGAATAGAATAGAATATATCTATACATAGTAAAACTACTGTCCCTATGTATGCTTAGATCTTTAAAACTATGCAACGGATTTTGATGCGGTTTTTTTAAAATAGATAGAGTGATTCAAGAGGAAGGTTTTTGTGTAAATTTGCTGAAATATGACGATTATTGTCGAAGATGTCGGAAAAAATAATGCCGACTGGGAGCTTTACTGGCGTGCGCCGCGTAAGCCGTAAGAGATACATCAAATTTATGTTTTACAGAATTGTATATCTTAAAAAGTTCAAAAATAAAGTCCGCGAAAGCATATGTCTATCTTCTAAGGAAGACGTAACAGTAACCATTTTTATCTTTGAATTTGATAAAAATTTCATTGTTATTTCCGAAGCTATTTTGACCGGTATTTTATTTATCCTTATCCAATAAAATATGTTATTTAAATTGGGCATTTAATTTAGATTAAAATATGCCTTGACATCATATCTTTAAAAGATATCACAGATTCAAAATTACGCGTGACAAAATAATTATGGTTGCCGACAACGCGGGCGCAGCGGTAGGAATCAATGACTTTTCCTCGGATATTAGGTATCTAACTAATCCCGGTAGTACGCACCCGTGGGATATATTCCGACATCCACGGGGGCGCAGCCGCGGGCAAAAGCTAGTATTTTATATAAAAACTCACCCCGGATCTCTATGATCCCTCGAATCACTTGGTGCAGGCATAGTACACCGCTCTCCATTCCCGTATGTGTGCGCACACTGGCGATACGGCGCCGTCGGGTCGCGTACTATGTGTCGGTAGCAGTACTGTCGGCCCGAGATCACTGGCAGGGGACATTCGTAACTCTTGTAGGCACATACTCGGGAACGGGAGACTATTTCTTTTTGGAGCTGTGAATAAGAAAAAGATGGGTTAGAATGACAATATAACACGGTTCGATAGAGTTTCTTAAGCGCCGTATTCACGATCCATCTTGCTGTACGTCCTGCCAAGGCCATGTGCGATGCAGGACGTAAAACGACAGTGAATAGTCTCGACATACGTCAATTATTATTATTAATTGCTTGCTGGATTTGCAGGACCCAATTTTGTATCCAGTAAGCACCCCCACCACCGCGAGCGTCCTAAATTGTGCGTGCTGGATCGTTTATATGCTTGCTGTATAGCAGATTTAGCCAGTGTTTCCACAAGTGTAGGTATTTCGCCCTTTTTTCCGGGTAAAATGATTAATATTATGCATGGCTTAGGGCTATTTAATTTTGACTGGGATTTAGGGAATTTTGGGGACTTACTTCAACTTCACGATTTGAGGATCCATCGAGCCTGATCATAGACTTTTATTAAAATCAGAGCAAACGAGCATAATGCTGATATTTACAGACCAAAAATGATGGCAACACTGAACACTGGGCAATAGTTGTTGGCAACCCCAAATTCCACAGACAATAAATCAATTTCTATACCTGAGCTCTAAGCTTGTCCTCTTCCTGCTTCTTCACAATTTCTGGGTCTGGTGGTTTGATAGACTTGACATTAGTGATGCGAAGACCAGAAGCCATTCGACCTCCACGGCTGAGCATCCTTACTTTGGGAAGGTGGATTACTTTCCGAGGAGGCTGCGACATTTTTGACGTTGATGGATTAACTGAAAAAAATAAATACAGAATTATCTTTTGACCTTTGCCTGTGTATGGGATTTCGGGATTATGGCGCGAAAATAATGTAAACAATTTGCAGCAGTGAGTAAAAAAGATTAATACCTACTAGTAAATTGCAAATGGTCACAAATCAGCGTGAATATAACATTGAACAGCCTTGAAAATTAAATGTTTTTAGAAAAGTATGCACGGTTGTTAACAATTTAGTTGTATTCGTATCGTAGTATGTCGTAAAATGCGATTTATGCTTATGCTTCTATTTTTTACACAGTAATGCGGTCATGATTTATATAAATGTAAATTAAATGGGCATAAATATATTTTCATGTTGAACTTACGTTCGGTAATCCTAATATTATGAGCATTAAGCTTGTTGGAATTTTCACTTCTGAACGAAAACATATTTGCTATTGAATTATGAGTATCTATCGATAATACAAACATAAATAAATATCAACAACATAGAAATATGTTTACTAGAAATAGACACGCGAGCACTATACTATTATTACGTAATTAGGGCAGCACACAAAAGTATTTTTCTTGTTTTTGTCGCAATCCGCAATCGTGTAAATCCACGTAGCCGCGCAAAATTACACTTCATCGGCTCGATGCCTCGATTGTACATTGTCAATACTCATTCTTATTAATTAATTACCAATATTTCGAGAATCCTGATGACACTACATTGTTTAAAAAATTAAATAATTAATTATGGAGTCATTAGTCGTCACTTAAGTTATAAACTAATGTTTTTTCACCAAAGAAATAGTAAAGTGTATTGTAAACAGTGGTGGGTCGGCCATTTGCACGGTGTGACAGAGTATTTAGGTCCGTAATTTTAAAGTTGTCTAATATCGTTCAAAAGTTAAAGAATTACATTAAAAATATGCACAAAAGAAAGAGAAATGTCTATACTATAAAATAAAACGTAGTGATAAAGTGAAACATACCTGTGATTGTTGCAGATCCACATTCTGTCACCGGAGACCTCACTGCGTTAACCACCAAGTTTTACAATGGCGTCCGTTTGAGAATACCTATCAAGAATTTATGTTGAGACGAAATTTTCTCAATAGTTATATAATTAATTTGTGGTTTTCAAAAAACGTAGTTAATTTTTAGTTCATAATTAGTGATTAATATCAGTGTTGTACGTTCAAAATGTTAAATTACTAGTTTTAAATCTCTCAAATGTTAACGTGGTCTGCGTCCGGTCGCCGCTGTCATAGCGCTATCCCTTTCCCACTCACGCACTTAGACGGAGCTCTGCTCTCCGTCGTGCTTTCTCGCGCGCAGTCGGAACATCCGTTCAATGGCTGGAGGGCAAGAAAAATGGTATTTTACAAAAGAACAATTGCTGACTTCTCCAAGCAGAAGATGCGGTTTAGATGCAGATAAAGAATTAGCATATCGGCAGCAGGCCGCAAATTTAATACAGGATATGGGACAGAGGCTTCAAGTGTATCCTTTTTCAAAATGTGGTGTTTTCAGCTCAATGTTTTTGTCGAGTCATGTGCTAAAAGTGCGTAAAACACGCCAACGAAATGTGTTTTCATTTGTGTAATTACTGTTAGCGTGCGTTCAAATGCATAAAGAAGTGTATAAAGTGTGTTGTGACGGTGAAATATAGTGAAAAGATGACGAAACTTCGACTATGGCTCGCGGCGTCATTGTGGCCACTTTCGCTCGGTAGTGTGGGATTTCCCGCCTGACAGTGAGTAACGGCTCGTTTTCTACAGGTAAGACAGTTATAATATGTATGAAAGGACCTAAAATGTGTGAAATGTTTGTATTTAGGTTAGGGTCACGCATGATAGCGTGGTTTTTTCTCGAGGTCACTGATCCTACAGCTGTGAAACGACGGGACGCTTGCGCGGGTGACGTAGGGCTCGTGTGAGTGATCGACCTGCATGCCCGAGCTAAAATTACTCGATACAAACGATTTTTACATTGAACACGCGCGTGGCGCGCATTTCTACGTAAATTGGTCGTGATCTTCACCTTATCATGTTTTCCTGGTACATACCGAGTTATAAACATATGTAGATAACGTGCGTAATTTCTTCCACTTTAGTTCGAAAATTCACGTACTGACCCTTATCTTGATCACAATACACTTTATAACATGAAACAACGCATCTTGAAGCTTAATTCTGTCATAAATCATAATATTGTCCCTTGAGGAAAATGTGGGAATACATTAAATACAATACTTTAGTTATTATTTATTATAGACAAAGATGTGGTCATATTTACAATTTAATGTTATTTTTTCCTGTTATACTTAAACCTGACTATCAAACAAATAATTAATTGTGGAAAACAATTAATTATTTGTTATTATTTTTATAATTAAATTATATATTTATAATTAAATGTTGTCTGCAATCATGAGATACTACAGGCAGATTTAAAAACATACTTTTTCCTGTGTCGAAAAAACATCATAAAGCTGTGCAGTATTCATTCTACAAAAGTAAACTTGTTACTTGATGATAAACCCATTTATAACATAGCATTAGCCAACTTTCTCTCCAGTACCAATCCAAAATATGATGCAATAGTTGTAAGCATGACTTTCTGATTAATGAAATATTATTATTTTCATGAGGATATTTCGCGAAAGTTTACTGGTTTTTTAGCTGCATCGTGTTAAACTAGAAGCTGACCCCAGATTTGCGAAAAAATTACTGAAAATGTCATATTCAAATATCATAATTGGACCCTGTTAAGCAGAAAAGATCCACGCATAGTGTAATGAAACGTTGGTTGGATCTTTTCTGCATAACAGGGTCCAATTAAACTTACTAGCTCGAATGGAGGTCTGATATTATCCCACAGGAACATACTACCAGGGTAAAAATGTCCCTATGACCTAACCCAGGCAATGGTCTACCTGTGTGCCAGATTTTATCGAAATCCATTCATCAGTGAAAAGGTAATGGACGGACAGACAGAGTTACTTTCACATTTATAATATTAGTATGGCTAAGGAGGATCAACAGTTTTTGAACATGAGTAGATAGAAAAGACTGCTGCTATAAGCTGATCCTTCTTCACTTCTAGTATAAGTGTAGTAGTGTATCATCATTATTTTGGGTTTAAACACATTGCTTAACTTAGGCACATGCAAATACCTACAGATGGGACACTCCACAGTTTAGATATGAAGCTACAAGTACGCGGCGGGCCCATCTTGCCGGGCAAATCTGTGAGTGAATCATAGTCAAAAGATCTAAGAGTCACGGGATAGAAAGAGACGCAACTTCTAGGTGATTAGTGCTGTGTGACCTGAATTGCACTTTATTGTGTTGTATCAAGAGTCGCTTTTTATTTAAATGATTTTGTGGTGTCCCGTCTGTATTTATCACCAATTTTGACACCAATAGAGATCCAAACCAAAATTAGTATATATGGATTGCAGCAGGAGGCATTCTGTAGTTTCTACCTACCCCCTGGAAGAAATCGTAAGTATATTTGAAGATCCCAATAAATCCATCCCAGTAATATCGAAAACTTATACATACAGGTCTTTTAAACAAAACTCAACATTTTCAACTTAAATTAATACCTATTTCAGGCAAGACCTTGCATTGTGAATGCCAAGGCAGTTACCCTGACCCTCATTGATTAAATAACTGACCTTGTAAACTGTGTTTTACATTGAGAAGTTAGTTTTTCATTGTAATTTCATGTAAACTTGTGTAGATTACATTCAAGACCATTTACTGTTTTAATTGTGTGACCTCTACTCAATAGTGGTACAGTAAAGCTTAATTTTAGTAACTGTACTATGCAAAGAATCAGAAGGAAAAAAAAAGCCTTTGTATAAAAATTCAAACATGATGTGATTATGTGGGCTGTACCATACATGAACTACTAGTCTGTTCGACCACTGAATGTTATTTTTGCTGTAAGAGTTGTCGCCCTATTCACCATAATTCGCTGCCATTTTAACCAATACAGACAGGTACAGCTTTAAAATGTTCAAATAACCTAGAAGGAGACACTTGGATATGAAAATATAGAATTTTAGGAATATGATCACAGTAAGTAGCGAACTTGAGAGAGCAGTTGGTGGCCTAGTGGTAACTGCCGCGACTTGAAGAGTTGTAGGTAGTAGTTTCAAACCCAGGTAGGTGCTTAACTTTGTGTAAATTATTTCATCACCACTGCTCTCAAAATGGTGATGGAATGCTTCGTGAGGAAACCGGCATGTCTTAGAGCCAAAAATTCGAAGATATCTGACTGATGATCTACCAACCCGCACTGGGTCTGCGTGGTGGATTACGGCCCACTACCTCTCACCGAGAGGAGGCCTATGTCCCAGCAGTGACATTGACTGATTTATGATGAAGTAGGAAACTCCTTAAGGGGGATGCGCTAAGGTATCCCGCGAAATTCAAATTTTGTTACGTTTTTTGCAATTTGCAGGTCAGTGTCATGTTGTAAGTTGATTTAAATATGATTCGCGGCTGTATCAAATGTATATTTATAGAATTGTAATCATAAAAATGATCAATACAACTCTCTAAGTTCATATAACTGCATTGCATGACTATTTCATGAAAACATGACATTTGATGTTTGTGCTTACTTATGGAGTTGTATTCCTGATTGTAATGATTATGATTATATAAAGCCATGTTTGTTACGGTCGCGAATCATATTTTAATTAACATACAACCTGACACTGACCTGCAAACTGCAAAAAACTTAAGAAAATTTGAATTTCGCGGGCTACCTTAGCGCATCCCCCTTAACAACTTTTAGGACATGATTAAGGCAGACAGTTCTTCCTCGCTAGAAATGACAATGGAACCAGCCAGGAATGTTCTAGAATAACAAAAAAAAAGATTACAGACTAATCGCTAGTAGGTATATCCAAAATCAATGAAACAACCTCTAGCTTGTATCAGGAGATGATCCAATTTGATAAAACTTCAATGTATCTTGAGTAATCTTATATGCAACACAAAGGGTGCTTATCAGACTAAAACTAACAGTAATTTTCTTTATGATAACAATATATTATGTTGTATTTTAATAACATTGCCAATTATCAACTTATGTTGGCATTCTTCTCTCTTGTACTGGTACAAACTGATTGAAAATAACATAGCTATGGCAAATAGATAATAGAGACTATAAATGCCGATTAATATGCTAAAACGAATGTTGACTTTTATGAAAGTAGAGCTTTTGCAAGAGATATTGTGTTGCATCTCAGGGATGTGTTGTTATTTTATTAACACTCAATACACATGTAGCTGTCCAATAAGCATAATCAGCCTATATTGAGGTGACAATAAGACTTTCAATGATTTTATACTGAAGAAGGTTAATGATTTGGAAAATATATATGTTAAATTAGAGCATTTTCTTAATAACTTAATAGGTTACAAGAATATTTAAGGTTATGTTTATATGACATAGTGAAATTAATTGGTAAAGTTATGTCTAACGCGGATAAAAAACTGAGGTTCACACAAAATCTGTCAAGCATATTCTGAAACCTTCACCATTTTAAAGATAATTTAATTAATGATCTTTTAGTATATGTTTTATTAAAATATTTTTTTTTATGTATAATAAATTAATAATGCCTCAAATTGGGGACAGCGCTCCTTTATGGGCGAGTCCTATTACTGGCTGGATGTACGATGCGTTGCTTGAGCTCAGTACAGAACATGCAATCTAACCACTCAAGGTCACTGGCATATATCTGCGTCTTAATGTTTCACTGCTAGGACACCATCCTCGTCTCTGCGAGAGAGAGTGGGCCATATTCCACCATGTAGTCCAGAGTGTATTAGTGGATGTCACGTCATGTGTTTGAATGTTTCATGCTGGTTTCTTCACAATATTTTTTTTAATCACCTTAATATAAGTAGGTGTTGTAGTTTTGGCCTATTATGTGCCTGAAAGGAAACCTGAATTTTTTTTTATTTCAAAGTTATGGTCCTACTATCCTACTTCCTACTAATTCTACTAATATTATAAACGTGAAAGTTTGTATGGATGGATGTTTGTTACTCTTTCACGCAAAAACTATTGAACGGATTTGGATGAAATTTGGCACACAGATAGTTTATAACCTGGATTAACACATAGATACTTTTTATCCCGATATTCCCACAGGATCGAGACTTATGCGGGTGAAACCGAGGGGCGCAGCTAGTTGTACATATTACTAAACGTTTATTCTCAGTTCTGAGTCTCTGTGTGCCCTTTGACAAAGGCGTCCTCTAACTCCTTCCAATTCTCCCTGTTCTTTGTCTAGTCAATGTCTTTCCCGCCGTTCTCGCCAAGTCATCCTGCCATATTTTCTCTTTCTTTCTCTCCCTCTTCAACCTTCAAACATTACTAATGAATTAATATGCATAATAAAAACTTATCCTATCTCTTTGAGCCACCCTGGCAAGGTTATGTACTCATTCTAATTCACAATGTTGTGCAATAAATAACATTAAAATGTAATTGTTGGAGGTACTTAAATAAACATGTTGTTTTAAATACCTACTGCTATTCTTTGTTTATTTGAACAAAGAATAGCATTAGTTTTACAACCAGTCTTACCAACCAAGGGGTATCAAGCAGGGATGTTACGGAAGTCGTTTTACTGGAACCGGAGCCGGAGTCGGGAGGTTTTAAATTTAATTGATCGGAATCGGAACCGGAGGCGGAAATAGAAGAAAGATGTGCTAAGGGAAGGCTTAATGAAACAATAGAAATATAATTCAGTCTGTTTAATCAGTCTCTTTATTTAGTCTCGTTAATCAGTTAAATATTAGCGATATTAATATAATCATGGTATACCTAAGTAATACCTACCTAGGGAGGCATAACATGCGGTAATTGAATAAACTTAATTTAAATCAAATCCAGTGACTAAGTGCGTAACGCGTTCAAGAGCTGTCAGTGTACAATTCTATTCTATTCTATTCTATTCTTTAATATGGCAAGCAAAGCCGATGTCGACTATTCTGCCAATGTCTAAAGTGAGTTGGAAAAGCAAGTGTGTATTGAGATAAAATAAAATTTACAAGTAGAATGTTAAAAGAAACTTCAATGATGAATTGTTGAAATGTAGATCTTGTAGGGTTAGTATTGGACTGAAACAAACATAAAGATAACATTACATAAATATTATAATTGTTAAAACATTTAATTATACACCACATCCACACAGACAGGATATTTGGGGGAAAAAGAACAAAAAAATTATAATTTAATATTATTGTGACGGATGAAAATCATCAGCGCCACAAGCAGTTCTGGAGAGGAATATGTTAAAAGGGAAGGGAAATTAATAGGAAGAGGGATCTTGAATTTAAGGAGACGGCTATACAAATTTAGGGGCGGGATGTTGTTAGGACATTCAAAAAATATGTGATCCAGGGTGCCTTCCGCCAACCCGCACTCGCAGAGAGAGGAGTCACGGACATGGATCTTGTGTAAAAAAACGGGAGTGCAACAAAAACCTAAGCGGATTCTACAAAGAACAGAAATAACAGTTTTCGATACTTTTTTGTGACCGAAAAACCAAGGTTTCGGTTTTATGGTCGGTTGTACTGCATAAAAAAAACTGCCTTTCTTTTTACTGGACATATTCCACTGCTCCTGCCAGGAACATTGCAGATTCCGTTTTGGAAGGGACAATAGATCATAACCCTGATATGTATTGTGCGTGAGATCTGACGATGAAGATGAACAAGCATCTATTCCATAACAATTTTGACACTGACAGCTCTTGAACGCGTTTTAGAAATGCTGATCGCGTTCAGTTTCATTGGTGAAATCAGCCCTTAAAATGGCAAATTGTACTTTCAACCTTCGGTATAATACACACATCAACACGGTCTAGGGATATTTCATACTCAATTAAATAACTCGAAAAGTACTAGCCGCATTGGAATCTTTTATACACCGATTTGTTTGTAATTTATCTCAGACTAATTCCAAATTCAAATTTTTGAAAATTCTTTTGTTTCGGTGGCATAAAAATGTCTTGATGTGTAGGAGAGGGTATTTTCATTTGTGCGAAATTTAGAAAACAATACGAATTACATTTAGTTACAGTTTTTTTTCATTTTTAAACGAAAGACAAAGTTAAAATTGAGGTATTGTAGCCATGCAACGCCAACATTTGACGAGGGCGGAGATGTTACGAGCTGTGGGAATGCTGGAAGCTGGGTCTGTTCAGCGTAATGTTGCTGAGGCCATAGGGACCCACCACAATGTAATTTCAAGATTGTGGACACGCTATCGTGCCACAGGTGAAGTAGCGGAGAGGCACCGGGGCCCAAGTCGCATCACTACCCCCAGACAAGACCGATTTTTGCAAATTACTGCGCGAGCTCAACCAAATGCAACGGCGACTCAATTGGTCCAAAGGCTGCGAGTGGAACACCAAGTGCTTGTGAGTGACCAAACTGTAAGAAGGCGACTGCATGAAAGCAATCTACGCTCTCGTAGACCACTCCGGGTCCCACCTTTGCGGAGAGGCAATCGTGGACGACGATTAGAATGGGTTCGGAACCACGTGGACTGGGGCCGTGAGCAATGGTCCAATGTGCTGTTCACAGATTAATCCAGGTTCGGCTTCCATCCAGATTCACGAAGGACGTGTGTTTGGTGAGTTCCTGGACGATGGAGCTGTCTTCATAACCCTCAGGAAGTTCACCCATACCAAGGAGGAACAATTATGGTTTGGGCAGGAATTCGTCTTGGAGGACGGACGGATCTCGTTTGGGTGCGGGGCAATATGATGGCAGAACGATACATCCAACAGGTGCTGGGGCCCGTAATCTTGCCCCACAGAACACAAATGGGGCAAGATTTCCTGCTCATGCACGACAATGCCCGGGCACACACGGCGAGAACGGTAGCAGCTTGGTTACATACACACAATGTTAGGGCCTTAGACTGGCCTGCTCAATCGCCAGATCTAAATCCCATTGAGCATGCGTGGGATATGCTGCAAAGAAGAGCTCTGAAGGAAGTTCCTGAAAATCTGGCTACAGAAGATCAACTTTTTGCGCACCTCAGAAGGACATGGGACAATATTCCGCAGCAAGACATTGACAACCTTGTTCTGAGCATGCCGAATCGTTGCCGATGTGTTATGAACATCATGGGCGCTTTCTCAGACTACTAACTTCAAGTTTATAAACACAAATTAAATGATTTTTCTATTTTTTTCAGTTTTTACTCATAAATTAAAAGTTAATTCATATACGGTTTCCGTCTATGCTTCATTTTTTTTCCATAAAATCCTGAAATTTTAATCGAAGTACCTTAACCATTATTAAAAAATGGTAGAATATTAAATAACGTATCTTTTAAATATAGACATGTCATATAAATAATTAACACATTGATAGTAATTCGCTTTTTTTAAAATATCCCTAGACCGTGTTGATGTGTGTATAACTCCGATTCAGGGTTGATAAAAATCATGATTTTTATAAAAAAATCAAAATAATCTGATTAATTTGATTTAAATCGGATTAATTGGATTTAAATCGGATTTTTTTTATTTTTTCTGTCACACATGTCTCTAACTGTTTTTTCATTCTCGCTACTAAGCCCATTAATTCCTTCTTACAACGTTTACACACCGCTTTGTTAAACTTGCCGCAAGTGGACTTTTTTTTCATCGAAATAAACCCATTCAGCATCTTTTTTCCTTCCAGACATCTTGTTGTATTTACTTTCACGAATGACCGCGCCAAAGACTAACGGACGGATTCAGTCACGAGTTTACGGAGAACCTCCGAACGGTGTAGTTTAAACAGCATTGGACACGTGTGTGCGTGCCGTAGTTTATGTCGGGGGAAGTCCCTTGACACATTTTGGCTAATCTGGTCGAAGTAAAAAAATATTGATTTAAATCATAGATTTTTATAAAAAAATCACTTGATTTTAATCGCGATTTAAATCACTGATTTTAATCAACTGATTTAAATCATATCAACCCTGCTCCGATTCAAAATTATCGGAACCGAAGTCGGAGACGATGCTGTAAAACTAATCGGAACGACCTTTTGGAGTCGGAACCGAAACTCCGTAACATCCCTGGTATCACCCAAGAGGGTTGGTGAGATTAGGTAGGCAGTTGTTCCATGTAAAATACTGGTATTCAGCTGCATCCCGTTAGACTGGCAGCCAACCCCAACATCGTTCGGAAAGGGCAAGGCAGATGATGAGTATTAGTTTTGCTATTTCATGAACTCCTGTTATTGCAATTTGGACCTTATATTTAACATCATAATGACAACCAGATATTTAATCTGTTTCATTTTGACAGTTCAACAACATTCATTGCGTTATTTACGTTGTTGAGCATTTTTAATTTTCGAACTTATGAAGCAATGGATTAGCAATCTGTTTCAAAACGATTCAGATTCGTATTGATCGTGTATGACGCAATTAGGGTACTGGTAGGACTTGTGAAATAGTTTCATAGACTTTAGACCCTTTTGAGTGAACCAAGGATTTCTTGTATGCCACTGCTGGGTAAAGGTCTCATCTTTTTCCTCCAAAACCTCCCTGTCTTGTGCGATCTCTGGCCATGTTGGACCTGCAAACATCAGATCATGATACTGATTGAGGTGGATCCAAGGAATTGAGTAAAGAAATTGATTACCTGGATACAAATAAAATATTATGTAGCCACTCATTACACTTTACGTAAATCAGCTGAGACATTTTCAATCATGATGATAATATAAGAAGGTCGGTGACCTGTGACTGTTCTAGTGCACTTTACGTAATGTCATATTCAATGACGCGTTTAAGATGCAATCACGTTGTTTTGTTTATTTATGAGATTAACAATAACTTACATAAGTTCATATGGAAGTTTTTGAATAGATTCATAAACTAGCTAAAGTCCTCGTCACAAGCTATACATTTCGTAAATAAAGAACTTCTACTAAGTTACGTAGCGTCCTCACGATGTTTTCTTTCACCATTTTGAGAGCAGTGGTTATGAAATAATTTAGTCAAAGTAAAGTGCCTGTCTGTGTTCGTTTCATAATAATAAGGGTTTTATTAAAATAAAATGTTTGTGATAAAAAAAAAAAACAGGTTTTGAGAGACAATTACCAAGCTTTTTATCATTGTTGACGCATTTTAGTCACGTGTAGGGTCATTTCGGGATGTCCGATTATTCCGGCCTCCCCCGACCGGTGCGACCCCCTTATCGGGCCCTGATCACGTGGGGGCGCCACGAGTTGAGCCGACCTTGAATAAAAAGGGGAGGATATGCGTTCGGCGCGTTTTCTCTGTTTACACGAAAATAGATCGATGTTGTTGCTTTGTAAGTCTTGTAACATTGTTGACTAGTCAAAATTATAGTCACTGTGATTGCGTCCGTGTTACGCAACTTTAGGAATTATGCTGCAAATTTTTTAGAGGATTTATTTTAGAATAATAAACAAACATATCAATTATTGTCAAAAGACTACAACAAAAACAATATTTTTAAGGCTCCAGCAACCCGACACGATGGGACGGTGCGACTCGATTCTGGTAGAACAATTTCCAAGAAAATTTCGCGCCGCGCTTGTCTGCGGGAGGGGGAACCTTTATCGCTTATAACATCAAAATAGGTACAGCTCTTGACGTAAACACCGCTAGCATAACACAGATATCAAAATATCAAAGTATTAACAATAATACAAAAGAATAATAAAGCATTATTATGATTCAACTGTGCATACAAGTTTGTATGATTCACCAAGATAAATTCGAAGGTATTTTGCTACTATTTAGTGCGACAAACACTTCTGGAAAAATTTCTGAGTCATACTTTGATAAACAGTCCGGCCGTCGTCGATAGAATGCGAATACTGACTCCTGTAAGTTGGACAATTTCTAGTCGTAATAAGGATCAAATTCGCAAAACATAAGTATGGAACTGATAGGTATCAAGAACGCATTCTCTGCAGGCAATACAAAAGTACCTATTGCTACTGATTGCTGTTGTAACGCGGATTTCCTTGTTGCAATTATTATTATCTTATGGTTTATTCACTGTTGTTTAGGACCTTAGCAGACATGCTACTTATGGCATCAGCTGTTCAGTCGGTTTTTAGGGTTCCGTACTCAGTGTGCCAACGGGAGCCTATTAGATACTTAAGGCTCCGCTGTCCGTCCGATTGTCACAGGACTGTATCTTTTGAAACGTTATAGACAGACACTTGAAATCTTAAACAAAAGACACAAAAAAAATAAAAAAAAATAAGGACCCGTCCATATAAGAAACGTGTTTTCTTCGGCTTTTTTTGCTAAATATTGTACGGTGGTACTGAACCCTTCGTGTGCGAGTTCGACTTGCACTGGGCCGCTTTTTGGAAACTCGTAACAGCGGCAGTGACTGAACTGTTCACTCCTCACACTTTACATTGCTCACTCCTCACACATTACACTGTTCACTCCTCACGAAAGCCATTCAAACGGAGCAGGTCGCTAAAAAATGCGTTTTTGCTATCGCGACCGATCGCAGAGACTTGTCAAAACGCATTAATGAAAGTAGCAAAATCTCCGATCGCCGATGCTAAAGTAGGGAGTCTGCTAAAGTCCTTAGGGCCACAACAGATTAGCTACTTTTAGCATCGGCGATCGGCGATTTAGCCGCTTTTTAGAAGATAAATGCACCGATACAGTCGCAAAATCGCCGATGCTAAAAGTTAAAGAAAAGCTAGTTTGCTGTGGCCCTTAGGAATGAAGTTTTCAAGAGCAATTAATCAGTTTATCCGCAGGTCTTATGTAAAGCTATGTACATCTTGGTTGTTTCCTTGATCAGAGGCTACACTTGTATTTCTCGGAAGGTTTGATCGGTTCATAAAGGCTGGCTTTTGTTTCGTCTTAACTTGAAGGAGTCCTTGTGAGAAGTTGTAGTCACGCCATAAGATTAACTTCAAATCTTTTGTGGTGCGGGTTCCGATTCAAAACCTGGACACTTTCATGAAGGAGGAATTTTGGCTGACGGGTGTCGTATTTTCTCGGAAGGCTACTTGACACCACGACTCAGCGCAATAATACGTCTCCGACCCAACGTACTGACTAGATTTTGTAGTGATATTTTTATTTATTATGCATTAGTTTATTATTATCTATGATGATTTTGTGTATTTTGTCTATGGGCCCTAGTTGCCTGAAAATAAAGCAATTATTATTATTACGAGGGGCCGAAGCCAACTCGCAGAGGCCCGTTAGGCGTTTTAATGAAATGAGGAACCAACCGACGATTATCCCTGTATGCACTATGCAAGTACACCCAAGGACAAACCCCGGTTGGTGTAGGACTATTGCAGTATATGGAAACAAAGTTATTGGACTATGGGGTTGGGTGGCTTAAGTTGACTGGTGACCTGGAACTATGGAAGCACTATGGCCCCTGGCTGATCAATAATCAATTTTAGTCTTTCGGGCCCTTTGTCACCACCACCAGTCATTCCCGGACTATCCCGAGAATTGCCGTAAATAGCAAACCATAGCAAATAGTCTAACTGTAGCCCATTTTAGAAAGTCAGTTACATGGTTTAGTCTAACTTTCGCTTAGTGAAAGTTATCTCCCACATCACCTAACAGTACTTACAATAGTCCATTTTCTAGAGTGCTCCTTTCGCAGTTTGGTAGAGGCCTAGAAAAAATGCGAGCGTGTTTGATTGACGTAAGCTCTTCAAATGTTAAGTAGGTAGGTATATATTATATACAGGTTACTGCTAGTATTTAACACGTCATCGGTTGGCAACCAATAATGATAAATAAAACGTCTGCTGTAAGATGACGAATTGCCCCGTTGTTCTAGTGGTTGCAAGCGCAATTCGGTCCCAGAATCAGGGAGTGTTGTCGAGATTATCCATTAGGGATTTCCAGAAGCAGTCCAGAGTCTGGATTTGTGACCGGTTGATGGCAATATACTCGCCCTCTATTGCATGGGACTGAAACATAACTGGCGAAATTTGGGTATACTCCACATCTCTTCGTAACCCCTAATCATCATCTATCTATTCCCAACAACGTTGGGGTCGACTTCCAGTCTCACCAGACACATCTGAATACCAGTATTTTACATGGAGCGACAGCCTATCTGATGAGACATTATGTTGTTAATTAATCTATCTATCTAGGTAAATGCATTTATGACGCATCATAAACTCAGCAACGTGTTTTTCCATCTCCCGCGTTTTTTTTAACGGTTTTTCTTCTTTGAATATGGAAATAAGGTCATTGTCTTTTAGCACAGAGGTTAGCTTCTTCTTTGCCTTGACATTCATATTGTGTCGCGTCTGCATAGGCGATAATATTGTTTGATTAGTCTTATTTATAGTTAGTGAGAAATAATAACATAATTGATAATAGTCACGCGAGTATTCGTTGATGAATGATGTTACTGCAAAAAATAATTTGACTAACCTACCTGAATTTGTAAACGCACTTTTCATGGTGAAGCGCACCTTAACAGGGAAACTTATACAGACTTTGGGCCGCTATTGAGAATTTCCAAATGAAAGAACTTTATAGAAACCCCTTGGGCAGTCTAGTTTACTCCCAAAAGACCAACTCAATTACACAATTTTTTAACTGGAAGCCAAACAAACAGTAATAAAATGTACCTAATATAAAATCGTAAACTACACTCCAACTGCAATGTTATCACGTATCAATGAAGTAAGAAATAGTCAAGAATTTTATTACCAATCAGTAACCTTGAATTTCATGCTAAATTACAAACATTCCATACACAAGAATTTTAAAATCATTCGTTTTTATATTGTCGCCGTCACAACATGCTTCTACTAGCGACATCTATCCGTAAATCATAAAAGCTAAATGTCATTTGTATGACCCGACGCGTGTTCATTGGCTGATTCATACTTCGAAGCCTCGTGAGTTGAAATGAGGTCAATGAGAGCGCAAAATTCGCGTCTCGTTTCACGAATGCATTCCCGTGGATAAGTACCGGTTTTTCCCCGATACTTATTCGAGTCCAAGTTCCAAGGAGCGATTAACTGTTCTGCGAAACCTGCCACCGCAATGGCGGTAGTTTCCTGTAAATTTTTCCTGTGTACCCAAAATGATTTGCATTTTGTGCAGAGTTGTATGCTGCCGCGCTAGCGATAATAGTAGTAGTAGTAAGTACGTTTTGCATAGTTTCGAGTAATTGGCGCTCAAAGTTTTTCTTAACATTGTTACCTTATCTGACTTTGATATTTGAAATGTCTAAGTAAAGTATTATTTCTAAGGAAAACTTATCGTAAAATCGACTTACTGCCGTTATCCTTATTGAAAATTAAAGGTTCCCGTTAAGATATTGAAATGGCAGTGAGATTAAATTGTACAACAGCTCATTGCGCTGATTCCGAATCTATGTTTAACTCAATTTCGACAAAAATGATACCTAATTACTGCAGTTTTCGCAAGCGCGGCAGTATGCGAAAGGGATTGTCGGGGGTCAGTCTTACATCTTACTAATTTGTGTCGTTAGCATTGCCGTGTTCCGGCTTGAAAGGTGCCGGTGAAATTATAGGCACATGACCATGAAGTGTTAACACTTTGTTGCTAAAATTGGCACGGATGCGTTGCCAATTTTAGCAACAAAGTGTCTAACACCCATTGTCTGTGGGAGTGTTAGAGTTAGAGTTATCAGCCTGCTTGCTTTACCTACTATTGCCGATTATTAAAATTAAACCTGTAATTTTATTACACTGCAAGGCTCTTTTGTCATACAACGAAGAAACGAGAATTGATCGATCAATGCGCCTTGCAAGTCGCTAACAACTTTCCATTTCGATTTTGCAAGGCAAAACAGCTCAAGCTGTCAGTGTTTTTACAATAGGGATGATGCCTGGGTTAAAAAATTAGAAATTCTAATTAGTCAGTAAGCTAGTAAAAAAATATTAAACACGTATTTTTTGCAGGGTTGATAAAAATCATGAGTTTTATAAAAAAATCAAAATAATCGGATTTATTTGATTTAAATCGGATTTTTTTGATTATTTCTGACACACATGTCTCTAAATGTTTTTTCATTCTCGCTACTAAGCCCATTAATTCCTTCTTACAACGTTTATACACCGCTTTATTTAACTTGCCGCAAGTGGACTTTTTTTCATCGAAATAAACCCATTCAGCATCTTTTTTCCTTCCAGACATCTTGTTGTATTCACTTTCATTAATCAATCACGAATGACCGCGCCAAAGACTAAACGGACGGATTCAGTCACGAGTTTAAATTTCGGAGAACCTCCGAACGTTGTAGTTAAACAACATTGGACACGTGAGTGCACCGTAGTTTATGTCGGGGGAAGTCCCTTGACACATTTTGGCTGATTTGGTCGAAGTAAAAAAATATTGATTTAAATCATTGATTTTTATTAAAAAAACACTTGATTTTAATCGCGATTTAAATCACTGATTTAAATCAAGTGATTTAAATCATATCAACCCTGATTTTTTGCTTTATCATAATAATAACACTACTTAGATAAAACGCATTTTAAGTTGGGGGGAATGAGGGTTGCTACGTCACAAGTGAGTATAAAATTACATATTCGTGACGTTATGGCACATTTTAACTTCAATGTATCGCCGTAATCTTTAGATAACGTATAAAAAGATGAAATACGTGTCCAATATTTTTTATAACCTCCAAGACAGTTTTTTTTTTTTTTTTTTTCATTTTCTTTCTTGGTGACATGTAGCCATGACACTTTACTTTTTGTCTAATAATAACCTGCTATTCTGCTAGTTAAGTGTACCAAATCACGTGGTGTATTCATTTTGGCTCTTAGTATGAAATGGTTATTGTGTTGTTTCTGTTTTTTTTTTGTGTATTGTTTGTATAAGACTTTGTAATTTAAATTTCCTGAAATAAACAATTATTATTAATGAGACCGCCTGTAAATTTGTAACACATGACTCGACTTTATATTTATTTTTGTGTACATTTTCAGAGCAATTTTTTTACAAATATTTCCTTAACCAGTCCTCCACAGCTCTCAACTATGTATCAACACAGCAATAGTGTACATGCACAGGTTTTACGCCTTCCACTCATTCACACAGTTCCACAGGAACGCTATAGCCGCTGCGGCGCTGTTCCTCGCCGCAAAGGTACTTGTACTTTATTTTAAATTTATACTTACTACGCTTGTTTAATGCGGGGCTGTTCCTCGCCGCAAAGGTACTTGTACTTTATTTTTAATTTATACTTACTACGCTTGTTTAACGCGACTAAAAACGCTTGGTTCCACGACAAGAGTTGAAAATCCAGAGCGTGGTTAAAATCGTCGCGCTTAATAAGCGCCTGTGCACCTGCGTAACGTGGGCTAAGAAGGTTATACACGATGACCCATCAAGCTTTCATTTCCAAAAGCTGACCTCTCAACGTACGAGTAGCCTAATCAATGCGTGGTCAGCTTATACTGGCAAAGAGTGTCCGTGGAGTTTCTAGCCCGTTCTTCTCCATAGGAACCTACTACGCTTTGGAATGGGCAACTAGCTTCATATTTCTGACTGACCGACTCCTTGACAATTCAAAAGTGCTTTGAGTTTGAAGGTATAACTTGATACATGTCATTTTAAAGGCGCGATTCCACCAAAATTGCGTTCAGCAAATTTGTTCACAAACATTCTGTGCAGAACTCCAACAGTGCACGTACTGTACTGCAGGTCGTGTTTGCTGATGTTTCCACCGGCAAAGCTGTACGTAACTTTTGTAAGCGTACAGTGCTTTACTTGATTGAGTCCACTGAAAGAAACATTTTGTGCCGTACACTGTCGCACAGTGCCGCACACTGGTGGAATAGCGCTTTAAATTCTTGGGTACGCTTGTACAGTCGACGAAACAGATGGGTAGCTAGCCAAGAAATTAAAAGGTCTTTGCACTATGTCACGTCGGCACAATCCTCGACTGCTGAGCGCACGCCCAAGGTTTAAAAAAAGCTGCGTGGTTACTTAGCTCTTTTGTTGGCTGTACAATACATTAAAATAGTTATGAATACAACTAATGGCTGCTTTCCTAAAATAACACAAAACATTTCTCGGAAGTTCACAAAACAAAGTTGCTGAAACAACGGTAGTGTAAATTTTTTTGATTATTCAACCTTCACTAATAAAGGAGAAACAGGAATTTCAATTCAAAGTATATCCAGTTCTTTTAATAAACACAGGTAACGACTTTCCGGGTAATTTGCATAATTATTTAAAAAGTAACTGTGCCAAAATTTACCAGACCGGCAAAAAATATGCTTTACGCAATCAAACTATTTCGGAAACTGGATAATGGACAAATTCGTTGGTTAGAAATGTAGAATACCCAAATGTTGGCCCCTCTTCTCCCATTCGTAAGTAGATCTCAAGAGGAGTATTTACCTTCACGTTTATAAATAACAACGAACTGTAATCCCTCTACCATTAGGGAGTGACCACACTTATCAACGCGGAACCGGCTTGAGCCGGTCAGAAAGAGCTTGTATGTCCATGCAATAAAATCGACACGTGGTTGAGCCGCATCGTCAGAACCGAAACGAAGCGAATGACGTCTTTATCGCTTTTATTGCATTGACATAAAGCCCTTAATCGACCGCCTCTGGGAGAAAATGGAGAAAAAAAATATATGTTCAAGGTGGTGTGAAATGTAAATTGCAAAAAACGTGGTTTTCTAAATAAATACCTAACAATGTTTAGTAAATTAATTGCTGTCACCGACGGCCTTGATTCGGCAGACGGTGTCTACGACAACGACCTATTTCTTTATTTTATCTAATGTTTATCAGTTGACACGAATAGTTTGAATAAAGTAAAGCATGGACAGAATTAATTACTCTGTTGATGAGGGAGTATGATTTGTTTTGTACAGTCGACAAAATAGATAAGTATACATGCAGGCAAATGCAACTAGTTCTATAGACTGCTACAGAGGTCACAGTACAACGTGTTTCGAGTCACAATTAAGACCAAAAGAAATGATAAACGTTATCGGCGGAAGAAACAATAGAATGAAACAATTGAGAATTCTCTTCGTTTTGTACGAAATTTATACACTGTTAAAAAATCGAATACAGGCAAAACTAGATGCATGGACTGGTATTTGTACCCTAACACGAGCATAATATAGTCTGTTCCAAAAATATCTGCTGAAAGTAAACAAACCTTGTTCAGGTTAAATCTCAATAAAGGGAATTAATAACACATTCATCTATATCTCACCACTTTTTCCAACGATTATTGTTTGAATAACATTATTAAATTGTAATTGAAAAATCATCGACGAAAATTTAGGTTATAAAATTAACCTCAATTGTCAAATGTAAAACATGTTTATAGTGATTTTAAATTAGAATTTCGGGGTTATGTATTCAATTATTTATATCAAAGCACTCAATTTGTATGTGGCACTACAAATTGTCTAATCCATTTGTTTACATTTTCATAAAAAATACTTTTAGAATAGAATATATGCAATGTTCTAATTATTTATAAACAAAGAACATCGTTTACTTCCAACGTTTTTTTAAAAATCTTTATTTATTTTTAAACCAGGTTCTAAATTTACCATTAACGCAAGCATTAATTACAAGCAATTTTAATCTGACATTTTAACGTGATAATTATTTTAAAACTTGAATAATATCTATTTGTACACAATTAGTAAAATGTGAACATTACTTTATTCTTATTGTAGATAATGATTTTGAATGATTTTTTTTCAGGTCGAGGAACAGCCAAGAAAATTAGAATATGTAATAAAAGTGGCACATGTATGCCTCCACCGAGGTGAAAGTCTCACCGCCCTGACGCCAGAACAATACCAAGAACAGGTAATTACAAACTACACCGAAATAACTGGTGAACTGTCGGTATACACCTGTGCCCAAACCTTCGCTTCAATACAGGTGTGATGTAATGTAAGATAAAAAAAAAAAAAAAACAGTCAGCCCCGATACTAACGTACTAATTGGCAAATATTTTGTCTTTTTGACCACGGCATGAGTAATTCTCCTAGAGAAGAAGAAAGGCCTCACATTCCTCCCGGATCGGTGCTCCCGGGCCCCCGACTCGTGGTAAGAGCCGCTGGGTTTCAGTCGGTTACTAGGAAATTCTCAATAACAGCTCAGAGCCTTGATTTGTGTCCGTTTAATGACATTAGACTCGCCCTATTACATGGGACTTTTGACATAACTGGCGAAATGTGGGTATCGCATGTCGCCTAGTACTTTTCTTAAAGCACAGTTTTTTTTCCGTGTCGTATGGAAAGCCTGCGTTATCGAATACCTCGTGCATGTCACATAGTACTTGGTTCTCAATCCCCCGTGTTGGGTGTTACGTTACATGCGTTTTTATTAATGTGCACCGACACGCACTCAAGTGACGTCATTTATGTTATTCAGAGCAAGCGCCGGCCACGCAAAACGCTTTAGTTTTGAATTTAGAAGGTGGTGTAGGGCCGGCGTTTTGGGGGACCGTCTTATGTAATATTTACATTCAAAAGGTGCTGGTTCTCAGCTTAATTGGAATAACTTTTGATTTTTATTGTTTAAAAATGTTCGTTGTGTGGGTTTGTAAGAGACGAGATTCAAGATATAAAACGTTCCGTTCAGAAGTAGCAGCTAAGGTCCCCGTCACGCGAAACAAATAATCCCAAATTCAATCAACTCCAAGTAACATACGTGTAATACGAAACTAACGAGTAATTTCACTTGGTCGGGATATATTTTAGCGATATAAAGCGCTGTCGTCTAATGTTTTGTGGTACTGAGTTTCAGTACCATAAAAAAAAGACGACAGCGATTTGACACGTATGTTACTTTGAGTTGAACATCACGCCTGTTTTCACGGAAGAGGTAGGCTGAGATGTATTACAGTTTGACCGGGACCTGTTTTGCGCCTGAGGTATGTGCGCGGTGAGACGGGGGAGCAGTGCAGGCGCTCATTCATCACTGATCACGGCGCGCGACGTCCCGCCCGCCGCTCATTAGTCAACGCTTCTCCGCCTCGCCGCGCGTTCCTAAGGCCGGAGCAGCGGTCCCGGTCAAACTATATTATAGCACATTTCGCAAATAGTCTCAAGTAAAAGAAAAAAGCATGTCATTAACAGGACTCCGGGCTGCTTGCTGCTAAGAAAAGACTAATGCAAAAACCCAATAACATACTTTCCCGACACTTGGATCGAATCCATGCGCAGCAGTCGCACTTCCGACTTTTATATTTGCGAGTTAACGGGGATCTACTATCAGTAGTTCCGGGTTTTGGCTATAAGTGATAACAATATATTGATAAAAACTTATCACAGCCAGAATAATGATGGACGTTATTTTATTAATCCATGTTTTATCAGTGTATATGCAGAATAATAAATAACGAGATATTGTGTTGCCGGGAGTTTGATGCGCCACTTCTCGTGAATGAAGATAATGTTTTGGGGCCTAACTTTTGACCCTCCTTATTATTAGTCTGCTTTGAATAAATGATTTAGCATTACACTGCCCATGTCCTTGAAAATATAAATAAATCTTCCTTTGTTACAGGCGCAGGACCTAGTTTTCAACGAGAATGTACTCCTACAGACATTAGGGTTCGATGTTGCCATCGACCACCCCCACACGCACGTCGTACGGACGTGTCACCTTGTCAAAGGTGAGACAAGCGTCCTATTGTGTCCTGATGACGTCATGCGACTGACACGACCGATGCGTTACGTGCGGGCGACGCGACTGCGTTCAGGTCGGCTCGTTCGGGTTTTTTAAACGGCTGTGGGTCGGATTCGGGCCGGTTTTCTGTTATTTTAGAATTTTGTCGCGTGTTTATTTTGTTTATGTATTCTGTTGTTCCACAGTGTAATTTTGAATTTAGAAAGTACTGTCAGCGAAAGTGTTAGGTGTGCAGGTTGGACATCTGTGTTTTAAGAGATGGTCTGTGAGTCAGTTGTTGAGCATATTTTGCGAAGTGGCTGTTGTTTGTCTGTATATTTAATTCTATTGCTGTATGCACTTACCTACCATTAAGAATGTTTAAAAATGTATTTTTAGACAAATTCATTATTACATGTGGTGTAACGTATTTTTTTTATGCGAATGCAGCGTTTGACTTCCATTCTTTGAATATTTTTATTGTTAATATTGGCATCAAAAAAATACTGTAAAATGAAAATAAAAGATTTTTTCCCAAAAAATAAAATGATTAATTTTCCCTTTCTACTGTTTTGTTAAAAACTTTTCTAACACAACCCTGTAGTTTTGTCACCGAAATAAAAATAGTAAAAAAATATGGTTCCTGATTTTTTCTCATTTAGTAATTTTTTATTTTTCGTTCTTCAAACTATTTTCAAATAACACATTCCCTCTCACGACTATAAAATCATTTTCCCCAAAAACACTTTTTTCTAAAATAAAAATCACCCACAAAGTATGGAAGCCACACGTTGCAATAAAAACGAGGCAAAACCGTTACCGTTTCCGTTAGCCGCACCGAACTTGACCGTCGGCAAAAAAATATGCCGCGAATCAACAGGCAATGTATACCTACTTCATAAGAAAATATACTACAGGTATGTGGATAAAACATGGAATTATATTGTTTGAGTGTCATCCCTAATCACGTCCATAAAATTGCTGCAATTATAGTCACCATACTTCATGATAGTTTTTGCACTTTCATGTATTCTGCCGCGCAGACTTTGGTTTGCAAGAATAAATAGTTGTTTATTTTTCAAATAAATTAATTGTACGTAGCTTTGCGAGTGAAAAATAAAATCCTTTATTAGAGTCGTCACTCATTTATTACTTAAAGCAGGTTTAAAAAGAGGTTCTGTTTTTACCCTGTGGTAAAAAAATTGGAAAGAAAGGCAAAAATGTTAAGTTCGGACTCGCGCACGAAATATAAAATTAACAAACTTATAAAGAAAAATATCTATCTATGCTTTTAGAGGAGCTCAAGGCTAAGCAACAACAGCCGCACTGGTCGATCCATCAGATTAATTAAGCTACGCTTGCCGGGGTTGGTCAGTGGATGGGTGACCATCTTTACATACCGAGACTCCTCCGTGCCTCGGAAAGCATTCGTGGATCTTTGACAGTCGTTACGAGTAGTCAGAAGCCCGAAAGTCGGACACCAGTCTTACCAAGGGGTATCGTATTACCCAGTTACTGAGTTGTGGAGGTCAGATAGGTAGTCGCTCCATGTAAAATACTGGTATTCAGCTGCATCCGGTTAGACTGGAAGCCGACCCCAACATAGTTCGGAAAAGGCTAGGCAGAATGACCTATGTATGCTTTCCTTTCTGTGACTACTTATTAAAGCACCAATCACACACTCATGATGCATGATGCACATGTGTATTATTCAGGTTGAGTTGACTCGGGCCGAGCTGTCACTGACCCACCGCTTCACACATAAGTTCTCAAATATTTTTAAATAAAGACATCCGTGAACGTTTAAAAAATCCCGAATTTAAATAAAAAGTCATGTTATAAAGGAAAATTCTTACAGCATGTTGACTCTGTGCCAATTATTGTAAGGTGTTAATGACATGGCGCCGCTGGCGACAAAAAAGGTGATAAATGAGTGACGATACTTAGCATACTATTAGAACAAAATGAGAATAGGATTGAAATAGTAAGTTCGCTTGGATCATTTTGCAATAATTTTACCATCGTCTAATAAAACAAGGTCTGCATTCCGGGAGTGACATGCTTACGTCCCAATCCTGTTGCCCGTTTGTCTAATCAAACGAAACAATTCAATTTAAACATAAACGAACGTAATTGTTCATTAAAACCTCATTGTTTTATCGGATTCGCACAGGTAATAACGGTGGTTGGGGAGTTATTATTACAAACTTCTGGTAACACAGATGTGATGACGTAAACTTGTGTCACCCACGTGACCACTGTGTCTCGGAATGCTATACCTGGCGAAGTATATTATTATACCATGGTGGAACCTAAGTAATCCTATTCTTATTTCGTTCGTTTCACTGAATTTTTTATAATTAACCAATACTTGAGCGAAAAACTATGTAGAATTTTTTGATGTGTAACATCTTTCCTCTCGATTTCCTGCTATCTGTGGGAGTGATTTCGTGAAAAGGGACGGAAGTGTGTAACAGGAAGCCAGGGAAGCGCGCGCTATTTGATTTGACCAATGAGCGCGAGTGGTTCTGGACCGTCAGAAACGACCTTGACGAGGCCCCTTGAAATGTTGCTTATTACCAAAATGAGATGTCAGATGTTACACATCATATTCGACTACTGTAAGGCTCGCTCGTTTTTTTCTCACGCATTTTAGATTTTTGAGAGCTAGTAAAAGCTTAGACCTGATCTGCTTATACCCTTAAGTCCATTAGCTTTATGATTATACCCTATACACTAGCAATACTAAACTTGTTTTCTTGTGGTTTTATTAAGGCAAAGAATTAGCTCCTTTTCACATGATCCCGTTGTCAAATAGACGAACGTAACTAACGCGCGTGTAAGCCGGGTAAATTGTGATGAGTATTAAAGTTTTCATACACTACCCGGGTGATGTGTTATGTAAAAGTCGAGGTGGCGTTAATACAAAGGCGGATGCAACACAGACACCCATAGTCTGTGCTGCATTATCTTGCGAATTGTTTCGAGCATTAAAAGTCCGTCCGAACCCAACTGCAACACAGCGGTTTGTAGTGCAGCCGGATTTGTTTGTATACGGCAATTAAAAGGCGGATTTAACGCAGATACCCATAGTATTTTTTCCGTGAGACTATCAACTGTCGTAAAATTGTGAACTGGGTGACATAGGTTAGGTTAGAACTATGACCAATCGCGCGCGAGCCGAGCGAGCGTAGCGAGTGGTGCCTCTACTTCAAAGATGCTCGCAGCAAGGCGGGGTATTTAATATTACACGCAAGTTTGATACCTGCAGTGTAGACAGAGCGAGTACTTATAAGCTGTATTGCAGTGGATTTTGTTAAAACAATGTCTTTCGAAGCCGATCACATTGCAGTTTTCAAATGTCTGTGGTGTAATCGTGTTTGTAATACTTTATTCATTTGGACGCGGCTGCGTTACAGAACACGTACTGTCTGTGTTGCCCCCGCCTTTGTATTTACGCGCCCGGTTGCTGTTAGTAATTTCCGGAGCATGAGAAAAGGCACTTTATGCCTAAAGGCCCAAGAAAATAAAGTTCAAAATCGTATACCTTTAACAAAACCTCCCGTCTTTATTATCATTAGCAATATCTTCATCCTTAGCGCCGAAGGACCTCGCGCAGACCTCCTACTTTATGGCGTCGAACAGCCTGCACTTGACGACGATGTGCCTACAGTACAGACCTACGGTCGTCGCATGTTTCTGTATACACTTAGCAAGCAAATGGAGTAATTGGGCAGTGAGTATTGTACTATAAACTGCGTTCGCAATGTATTTGCCAAATATGTAAACAAATACGAGTTTTAGGAAAAACAACTGTAATCCCTACACATAAGGTTCAGTTTGCGCTACAACTTCATATTTTTTCTTTTTTGTCTAAAATCAACTTTATTTACACTATCATAAAGTTTGTTTAAGTGGAAATAACATCAATTGGAAACAAGAATTTAAATAGACCTTACATACTTTATACATTATCAATATTAATATACTGTATGTGTACTAAGGCCAGTGTTCCAGAATATAACTGAAGACTCAAGCATTACATAAAACTAGATTCAACCAAACAAATGGCTTTCAACATTTTTTTTTGGTAAATGGTTCTGTAATACAGAACCCGACGAGCAGATAGCCTTGCAAAATACTGATATTCAGCTGCATCCGGTTAGACTGGAAGCCGACCCAACATAGTTGGAAAAAGGCTACGTAAATGATGTTGATCGTAATTTTAGAATTAATTGCAAACAAAATGAGCTAAACTGTAGTTAAGAGCGTTTATTCTGAAAGTAGGCAACGTCGCAAATAGATGTCAAATATTTCGTTGTTTTGATTAATTTGGCAATATTACTGTATGGAAATAAAAAATGTGGCTAACTAGCGAACTAGAATATTGATTATGAAATGCAATAATTAATATCGTAACACCGAATATTTAGTTTTAGATGTAAAAAAAGGATTTGGAAACTTTCCAAATGCCTTTTTTACACCTAAAATGGGTACAACATCAAATTCAATGTTATAATTTAAACCTTTTGTTTCTAAACCGCACAGATCCCACAATCAAACGAGGGCCGCCACTGGTTCTCCTACGTCGACCGGTCAGTCACGACCGATCTGCTGGAGAAACTGACAGCGGAATTCCTGCTCATCTTCGAGAAATGCCCCTCGAGGCTCAAGAGGAAGATGATGAATGTTAAAGCTGGTGAGTTTTATTTGTTTATTTTTTAGGTAAATAACACTGGTTTTTGATAGGGTTAGCAACACAAATTAGTTGACAGATTGACAAACTCCGTGATTGAGTCCGCGCCACTACTCAAGCCCAATAGACGCGGCGCTAGGTGTCTAAGGAATTGCACAAAATTGCATTAAAAAAAAATTGAAGTTCCTGTTACGAGAAGCTATAAATTTTGTAAACAAAGAACTTCTACTAAGTTACGTAGCGACAATTCAATCAACAACAAATAATCCCAAATTAATTCAACTCAAAGTAACATACGTGTATTATGTAACTAACGAGCAATTTCACTTGGTCGGGTTATATTTTTGCGATATAAAGCGCTGTCGTCTAATGTTTTGTGGTACTGGAACTCAGTATTACACATAATTATGTTACTTTGAGTTGATTGAATTTGGGATTATTTGTTTCGCTACGTAACTTTGTGGAAGTTCTTCGTTTACAAAATTTATAGCTTCTCGTGATGGGGACCTTAGTTCCACAATTTTCGTGGCGCGGACTCTAGATTGACTGAAATCAAATCAGCTATAACGTTTTATGCTCATGAGTTTAACAGTGTCTTAGCATTTTTTTATTTATTGAATAAATTAACCTTACGGAACGGGGTGCTTCCCACAAATAAGCGATAAGACCGTCCATTGAATCTTTAAATTAATTTTCATTTAATTCCAAAAACATTCTATTCAACAGCAGACGGCAGTTCTCCTCACTCGTTGCCGAACGCGTCCGGCTCGGGCGTCGCGAACTCACCGTTTGACAAGAAACATGCCGCCGGCGTCGATGACATAGACAAGTCATTTGATAAAGGTATGTTTATTTTATATAATTTGAGGGTATTGTTCACTGATAGCAGTGGCAGCTCAGTCGTAACGGCTCCGACATCAGGCCCTTTACTTTGTGTAGTTTATTTCATCACCACTGCTTTCAAAACGGTGAAGAAAAACATTGTGAAGAAACCGGCATGTCCTAGAACCAAATATTCGAAGATATGTGACATCTACGGTAACAAACCCGCACTGGCTCCGCGTGGTGGAATACGGCCCCCTTACTCTCACAGAGAGGAGGCCTTTGTTCCAGCAATGGGCTGATTATGTTATTCACTGATTTTATTCGGTACCCTTTTAGGTACCTAACACGTTCATTAAGCAAATTTGTCTTCTATAAACCCTCTTCACTGTATACAGCGTGTTGTCTTACGCCGCGTCAAGATACCATGGGAATTCCCCGCTGGGAATCTTTGAAACACTTACTGAAGCTTAAAAACCATCTGTGACCTGACGATCGCGTTTAATAGGAGTCTCCAGCCTAATTTCAATTTGATTTAATTTGACTGTTGCATTATATAAAATAATTTGGTTTAACTGTCGAACAGCTAAGTTTTGGGACTATAATATAGAAAACAACTCATTTTTGTTGTCAAAATTTAAGCATTTGTCGAGGAGAAATTTTCAAGTTTAGATCTTAACTGTACACAAGTACTGTATCATCAAATCCTATAACCAAACTATCGTTACAGAATATGAAAGGGAAAGAAGACGTCAACCAGTCCCCGGTGGTTACGTACCAGCAACAACTGCACCACCACCACCTCAGCCACAACCACAAAAAATAGACTACACCCTATACAGAGAAAAGAGAGAGAGGGAAGAACGGGAAAGACGCGAGGAGAGAGAGAGACGGCAAGCGGCGGCCTTACAACAACAACAACAGCAACCACAGCCACAGCCACAAGCAAGGCCCGGAGCTCCTCAACCAAGACCTAATGCTCAAGCGCCGCCTCATCATCAGCGACCGTCTGGTCAACACCACCATAAACAACACCATCCTTGGCCTCCGCATAAGCCTCACCACCAGAAACCGCCACATGATCATAGACACCACCGTCCTCCTGTCCCTGGGTCTTCAACTGCCACTGCTACGGCAACATCAGCGACTGTTACACCAGCGCCTCCCCATCCACCTACTGTTCAACCCGAAGTGGTTCCTCAAAGAACGCGACCTCCTTCGCTATTCTCTCCTGAGAATGCGACGACGCCGAGCGCGGCGGCCGCCCAAGCCCCTCGTAGGCCTCCCCAACCCACCCCACATCGGCCCAAACCCGAAGTAAGACCAACCCCAACCCCAGCACCGCCAGTACCTCAACCTCCCGTACAAACCCAAGAGCAAAGGCTGCCCAGTCCGCACAGAAAGCGGCCGGATCCTTCAGCGGCTATTAGAGAAATGCAACCGCCGGCTATACTGTCTCCCTTCTCGTCTCCTCCTTCGAAGGAAGTACAGAAACCTAGACAACGTCAACAGTCTAGTTCTGAACCTGAGTTAGTACCGGTTGTTAAGAAAATTGACGAAACGCCTGGATATGAGAATGTTATTCGCGATTCGCAAAGGGGTACTGCGATTAAAACAAGAGGGCCCGAACGAAAGGCTGAAGCGCCTGCACGGCCGGTAAATGGCATTGAAACTGATCCTACATTAGTATCTAACTTACTAAAGGAAAGTTTAGCCAAACCAGCCCCTATTACAGTCGCAACAGAGCGCAAATCGCCTGAAGTGAAACGCGAGCCGGTCGCGGAACCCCCTCCCGCGCCCGTCTTACTTCCCCCGCCAGTCGTAGAACCCCCTCCACCTGTAGAAGAAGTAACGGAACATAGACACAAGAAAGAAAAAAAGAAAAAGGACAAACACAAACACAAAGACCGGGACAAATCTAAGGAAGAACGGAAGAAACACAAAAAGGATAGAGAGAAACGGAAAGATAGTCCTGCTCCTCAACCAGTCGAGGCCCAACAGCAGCAGCAAGATGGGGCGTTAAGGATAACTATTCCCAAAGAGAAGTTATCAACAAGTCCTGGATTGAAGATTAAAATTCCTAAGGAAAGGCTAGCGGCGCCTCCACCACCTCCGCAGACTTCGAGCTTGAAGATCAAGATCTCTCGTGATGTTCTCGACGCGTCGAGGAAACGCGCGCCGCCCCACGAGCCCGGCCCGCCGCCCAAAGTGGCGCGCCACAACGGAACTCCACACCACCCTAAGGTAGGCAACTGGAATGTACCCCCCCCTTTTAGACCACCCTTACCTTACTTTATGGTGCAACCTCCCCCGCCGCTGTACTACGGGCTAGGTATGGACGGGTATTACTATGGTATGGAGGGGTTCATGTACCCCCCGCGGCCCCCTCCCCGGGCCCCGGGCCCCCCGCCGCGGGCCCCGCAGCCCCCGCAGCCCCCGCTGCCCGCGATGCCACCGCCGCCCGTGCCGCCGCCGCCGCCGGAATAGTGTCACAAATGTTGTAGTTAAGTAGTGTTAACGCTAGATACAATTTTTTAATTGGTTGGTAAAGTAATGTGTGTGCGTGGCTGGGAGTCTATCGTCAGATATAGCCACAAGATAATTCTACAGTTATACGGTTGAATTCTAAAACGGTACTTCACCAGAGATGAGCGAGGATGCGTCGCGAGGGATGTGTGTGAAATCAATAACATCACTTCTCTGTCATAGTAAGTAGTGAGCTAAGCTAGCGTTGTTATTGGTTAGTTTTACTGACATTCCTCGCTACGCATCCTCGTTCATCTCTGGTGGATACGCAGCCTTAGGCTTGCTGTCTACCAGAGGTATACGCAGTGCGTGGCAGAAGAGCGGTGAGCGTAGAAAAATCTACCAATAGGATTGTGTTATTTTGAATTAGAAGCAATTCTATTGGTGGATTTTTCCTCGATTGTCGCTTCTTTTCCTTCGAACAATTTTTATTCAATTTTGAAGTACCTGTACAATAGCTTCATTTTTTTAATGTCGAATTTCTATTGGTGCATTTCTTCCTCGCTTACTGCGTCTCTTCCTTCAAATAATTGAAAGATTTAGAAGTCTTGTGACACATACTTTAATAGTTCAGGTAATTTAATCAATAAAAATAATCCTCAACTATCTTCAAAACGTTATTTTGTCAAAATCGAAACTTGCTCAAAACGACTTTTGAGCAAGTTTCGATTTTGACAAATTAACGTTTTGAAGATAGTTGAGGATTATTTTTATTTCTATATATACACTTTCATTTCTATATATATACGATCATATCAAACGTAGATCATACATAATAATTATAGACTTAAACTTAAAGGCTTCGCTGACAGTCGCGACGCAACTTTAGTAAAACAATTTCTTTGAAAACTTCTTGGAAATTATTCTACTAGAATCGCGTCGCAGCGTGGCGTCGCGCCTGTCAGCGGGTTTGTGCGTGGAGAACAATAAGAAAAAAATTAATGCATTTTTTAATGTTAACTTTTTATTGACATACCTAAATAACCAGAGTATTCTTATCTGACGATAGATTTCCAGTTTAAAGTGAGCTTTTGAATTCTTTATCACGTTGTATTCGCATGAGTGAAATTGTATGTGCAATTTTGACTAAAGGGAATTGGTAGTTTTAAGATGTATGTCGGATCAACAAGAGACTTGTAACTTATCATAATAAGTTGACTTAAATAAGTGTTAAAATAAGTACTGAATATATTCTGTTGAATGTTTTTAGTATTCAACTTGTGCTAGGTAAAAGGCTTAAGGGTAAACAGTCTGTGGTTATAGCTGGCTTGTTTAAAACTCGGTACTTAATTGTGGTTAAGGAAATTCTACCTGCAAAATTGTTGTCTAGTAAGTAGCTTTAAACACTTTCGTCAAAAACAACATTATTATTTTTTAAACTAAATGAGGTCGGTGTTTCCTGTTTGACTACTCTAAGGAGATAAACCGAAACAAACTCAGAGGTCAGTCTCTTTTAAACTCCTGATATAATCTTGATCAGATCATGTGAGAACCATGAAGATTAGTGTCTGCAACGGCCTTTTGAGGAAATAACCACGCAGATTTGAGTCAGTGTACGCATTTGTCAGTATACACAGAGTCAGTGTCACAGAGTCAGTTATCACAAACGGAAAATGAGTCTACTGAATTCTCTAATTAGTAAGTTAGCAGTGAAGCTTCATGTTAGCTGTTGCGATTTGTTGATCAAGATAAGTATCGTATCATTTAACATGTGATTTATTGATCTCAGACCTGTGATCATAAGCGCGACTGATAAGCCGGTCTTGCATAGATATTCATAACCAATCGACAGTTTTCCGAGTCGAAAATGACACATTTTCGGTCACCTGATTTGCCTAGTCCCCGATAGCAAATGCCCGTCGGAAGAATAGTGATCATCTATTTGGTTTAAACTGTCCAAGTTTTCGGGTTTAAGATTTGTGAACAGCGTTTAGCGCATTCCTTCGATAACATTGATTGATGTTCGATTCGGCACGGAGGCGTATCGAATGGTTGCAAATAGCTATGCTGGGGTCGATCACCGGGTTTATTTTGCCGTATTAAATACATTAAATTTAAAACCTAGTTGGTGAAATGTGGGCGGTGATGTTATGTAGTATTTCTTACAAAAATACAAAATTCTTACAAAAACGTTTATGGCAGCTATAACCACACTCGCGTTTTTTCCCTAAAAAGGAACAGAGTTGCCAAATGAACTAAACAGAACTGTTAATAAGGCAATTATTTACACTGCAAAATCACAATTTGCGATCACATATAAGAATAAACTATTTAAAACTATGTATACATTGTTGACGAGCTAAATATTTAACTTATGTACAAATATTATAGGACTATATATAACACATTCACAGGGCCAAAATACATATATTTTATATTTACACTGTCATTCATATTTAGGGGAAGAATCGTATGAAATGTTAACTTCATGAAAAAAAGTAATGAACAAACGACAATTCTTGAGAAGCTCAATTTCGACTACGAATCATTTATCTAGTTAACAAATATACTTAATAAATATTTAGAAAAATAAACTCGACCTAATCTTACGTCGAGAGTTCAAGACCGTAAAGACTAGAGGATATTATAATTTCAGCTTTATCTCTAGTCCAGTCTAAATTAAGCTAGTCTCAGTACAAAGAAATTGAGGTGAAGACTGTTTTACTATAGTTTGACCGAAACCGCTGTTTCGCGCCATAGGTAAGTGCGCGGTGAGACGGGGAGCAGTGCAGGCCGCTCATTTGTCAACACTCACGGCGGTGTCTCGCCGCTAATTAGTCAACGCTCACGGCGGCGTCCCGCCCTCATTCGTCAACGCTGCCCCTCGCCTCGCCGCGCATTCCTAAGGCACAGTACAACGGTCTCGGGTCAAACTATTGCGGCCTAATTAGAAATACAGGCTGTTTAAAAATTGGTAAAAATATCTTACACACACACACACACACACACACATTCACACACACACACATCCACATCATTCCACATCATTTCACATTCCACTTTCTCCTAAATGTGTTTGGCAAACTATACCTATTTATAATAAATTTAATGTAAATATTTACACTACTTAAAACATATAGCTTTTTGCTATTCTGTGTCGCTTGACAGCTAGTATATTTAATAAATATATACGACTGTACGTTATTAAGTACTACAAATATATACGATTTAAATTTTTGACTATTATAGTTTAAAACATCACATTTAGTGACATTTTTAATTAGTTGTAAGTCGCAGGCCTGTTGAAACTTAAATGTATAACTATTTATTAAAAAAAAAACGTGATTTTCACTATTATATCATTCCATAAAGGACTTTTCATATTTTCTCCAATATTTATAAAACATTTTTGAAATGTTTATTATGTTTTTTCTTTGTAGTACATATATTCTATTTTATAAAGTGATTTATAATGTTGCTAATCATACAACTATATTTAGGCAACTATCTGAACACATTACCATTTCAGCTTTAATTAAATTTTTAATGAAAATAATAGATTTTCCTTTAGCTAAAAGTTGACTTGTTAATAAATATTCCTTTTTAAGTTGTAGAAATATGTAAATAAAGAAAAGCTTGCTCAAAAATGATCAAAAAGTAAAAAAAAAATATACAGGGTTTATCTTTAATGTTCCTTAAAACATAAGCTTTCAAGTTCAAAAGCTACTTCCAAGTATTATGGGATTGTTGTTTTTTATACAAATGTTTTCGTAGGTCTTATAAAAATGAACAAAAGTAAGACGAAACCGTCAATTAATTTTTCAATGGCAGACTTTTTTACATCAAAACATTACTTTTATGAAAAAAAAAAAATAATAAACCATATTTTAATATTATCTATGAAAACAATTGTAAGATTTTTTTTTTGTAAATTTTGTAAATAAAACGAAACATCTGAATATGGTGCCATTGCTGTTACCATTATACTGTAGTAGAAATAAATATAAAATACTTATATTTTTGATATATTTTCCAAAACGAAAGTACTTAAAGCTTGTTAATTGCTAAATGACAAGAAATAGTTTTAATTTTTGTATGTTCATAGTTTATTATAGTTTTGTATAAAAATGTTAGTTTGATTTCCTGAGAAATGATGGCGTGATTGTTCAAAAAATTTGAAATTTTCTGAAAAGAAAACATTAAAAAAATCCTCATACTGTATCATTATTTTTTAAGTTATTTGAGGCTAATTCAGTAGTTTCTTTTTTAATTTTTCCTTTTCAAGAAAATTCGATTCTTATTCTTGACTAATCATTTCATTATCATAAAGGTAAGCGTTGCATTGTCAGTGAATATTGACAATATTTTAAGTACAAAATATTTTGTCGAAACCTTAATAAATAATAATATTTTTTATAAAAATCTGACACAATAATTGTCAAATTATATTGACAGTACATGTTGATAGTGTGACGCTGAGTTTACTATAAGATTGAGTTGTTAATTTAAATTGATAATGTTAAGCCATAACTCGACACGACCTATATACCTAAATGATGTATAATTTCCTTTTAAGTTTTTTAAATTATTATTTTAATATTATTATAAAATTATAATTAAAATAAACGCAATTCTTTTCCTTGACATGGAATTTTGGTCTTGAGGGAATAAAAATCTTTTATGAATTTTGAATATTTAGCCTATAATTTAGGTGACTTTTTATTCTTATTTACCTTATAAAACAATAAAAAAAGATATCATCACGAATGTTATCAGTAAAAATAAAACAAACATAATTTTTTTAATCATTTAAAAACATATAAGATTATTATAGTTTGCGTTTATTATTAGTTGTGGTTAACTTAACATTCCCAAACGGAATTATTAACAAAAAATATTGTGTCATTCTGTTTTTCTATTTTAAAACTTTTAAGTGTAGTGTCGAATTATGTCTAAACATTTAAAACTGAGATTACCATTACGAATTTCATAATTATTTTTGTAAAATAGCAATACTGTTTGCATAAGTTGAATCTATCGAATTTATTATGTTTTCAAATCGATTTTATTTAATTAAAAGGCATGATTTCGTAATTTGACGAGTTTTGTATTTTATTTGAGTTTATTAAACCAACATATTTTGATAAAAGAAAGATACAACGATCTACTGACAAAAGTAAAAAGGTTTTTCGTAAACTGTAACAAAACAAAATATGTTCAAAAAAAGGTGGTTGGGAGTCAAAATATTTTAACCTATAACACCATTCTATTTTCGAAATTATACATTTCAACATGGTCCTGCAAAATTCCCTTTTAATAACAGTATAATTTTACACAAAATTATTTTTTAAATTCGTTGTTTACGAAAGTCCTGAAAAATCTTAACGTTTTAAATAATAGTTTCATTCTATACCTCTCACTAATGAACGCTTGAATAAAGTTACGTCATGAATATCGTCAGTGTAACCATACATTTAGAACCGACACAAAAAAAAGATGGTTCTGTGTTCGACCCGTATGCGTGTGTTTGTGATTTTCTCAAAAACTGCTGAACAATTTTAACGTTATTCGGGTGTTATAAGCTTGTCATGACTTTATAGAGCGTTTATTAGTGAGGGTCTATAATTAACACAATATTGTTATAATATAATGCATGATGATGTTGCTTGACATATTTTTCATTACACTGGACTGTCAAAAAGCACCTTTTTCACTATTATTTAGCTGTTATATTTATTTTACTGCAACTGTTTTTATTTTTTTGTAATAAAAAGATGATTTATTATGTTTTTATTTGCTTTTTTTTGTTTAAAAAGTTTTGTTTTTTTGTTTTCATGTATGTATAATTTTCTCGAATTGTTTTTTGTATTTTTTTCTTAATAAAACTAGAGACTTGGTCATTTTTATCATGTATAAATGAAATGTCTTCAGTAATTTTGTGTAATTTTTTTATAGCTCGCAACGTTTCTGTGGTTGCTGACTTTTTCAGCCGAAAGACTGAACAATACTTGACAATGTCTGCCGGCAATTTTTTACAGTTTTGGGCTATTTATATTTTGAATTATAATGAAACAAACAGCAAGTAAAAAAAAAAGTATTCAAAACTTTAAACAAATTATACTATTGTTGCTTAATATTCAAGCGACAATTTGCAGCGCAACTGTCGCCCAACAGTTGCGTAACAATCGTGCTGTTAAATATGAACACACATAGTGAAAAGGAACAGTCGCTTTGTTTTATTTTAAATAATCTGATTGTCTATTTATTTCATTATAATACAATAAAAAATAGTCCCAAAACCGATTGATGTTTTAAATGTAACAGCTAAATAATAGCTTGCGCGCAGCTGTGTATATCGTGACCTCCTGGGGCTCAAGGCTTTTTCAAACAAAACCTCTTTACTTTGAAAAAGTCAATTTTGGGTTGCAAACGCACATTATTCGCTGGGAACCCTCGCTTTTTAAAACCCTGGTGGCGGGAGACACATAGCACTTCGGATTTGTAAAAAGAACAGCACTCGAATTTCGTAACCCATTCGAAATGACAATTCCTGTCATTCTGACAGTTCAACAATATTCATTGCGTTAAGACCGGAGTACACATGCTTGCTTGCGTGCTATTGTGCCATAACAACTTCTGATTGGTGTATGTCACATAGGAATGCAATCTATTTGCACACTTTTGTGCACGCAGGCATGTGTATTAGCGGCTTTATTTCTCTAGATAGACCAATTTTTCAAACATGTAGCGATGGATTTTGTTGTAATGTCAAAATGACAGCGATTGACAATTACGAGTGTATTACGCAATTAGAGTGCTGGTTTCTATGGCTATCCGAGCTGTAAATGTGTATAAAAAAAACACACAGCGGTGGGATAATTTCGTTCTTGCGTCTGAGATTTTGTTTTAGTTGGAATTAGTCTTTCTTATTATTTAATAGTTAGATGAATTCCGACGAGCCCAAACCAGTATTTTCAGACAGACGCCCGGTTTCAGAAAGACCAATCAAATCTCTGCCGATCTATTCTGTAAAAAAAAATACTGAAAACTTGGGTGACCAGAACTGTCATTCCGTCTTATGCTAGGAATTGATACTATTCACCTAAGTTTTCACTTTGAGATTTTTACAGAACAGATCGACTGATAATTGATAGGCCTTTTTGAAACCAGGGAAGTCATTTTCATTTAATTTTCTATATTTCTTCTCATCCCATTGCTGTGCGTGACCCTTGCAGCCTCATTAGGAACGACGACACACGGCTGTGCGCTGAACTGGTCGAACGTTTGCAGGTCGTCGAGCAGGCGATGGGCAACGGTCACGTGGCCAAGTGACGTCAGCCCCGTCCGCGGTAGCGCTTCGTGTGTCGACGTTCCTCAAGCAACAACTATCGGACCTCAATAGTGTAGTGTACCTACGGTTAAAACCTTTTTTTTAAATCAATAATCACCTGTTTTTATTTTTTTCTCTTCTTTTTTTTTTTTAAAGCCGCACGGTTTTGGTTCGTATTTCGAAATTCGAATGTCGGACGCCGCAGCTGTGTCGAAATTTGAAAATGAACACTGAAATGTAAATTATCAATGACAGCACTTTTGTTAATAAAATGCGAGCAGTTGTGACGGTTTTCCAAACGGACTGTTTGTTTTTTGAGCCAAAATCGTGTGTCTAAATTCAATATGGCGGGATCTAGGTGCGGGGATGCTAGCTATACTAATAAAACGGCCACTGACGCCGTCACCCACCCTGGGGATGAATGGGCTTGAAATTATATGTATAACAGTGTCATTTAAGTTTTTTTTTTTTAACGGCTGATAAATAGTTTCGCATCAAAATTATCTACCAACGCGACATAGTATCTACTAAACAAGTATAAGAAGGGGCAGTTGATTTTCTCATAATTATTTTTGGTGGAGTTATATTGTTCTATTACATCTTATATTAATTTTGTTTCAATCTGATACTGATATACACATTTTTTCACATAAAGCCGACAGCCAACCAGAAGTTCATAACTAAAAAAAAAAACTTAAAAATAAAAAATGACAAAAATTATAACTTTTCGGTTGGTTGGCGATAGTGATTGTTGTTTGTAAAATGGTGAGATTTTTGTTTTAAATAATTTAAATGTAAGTGTATATTTTGTAGGTATTAGGGCCTGTCTAGATTCTTATAGTATTTTTTTCCTATTTCTGGCTGGCCCAAGACTTATCGTACAATGCGGATGCAGTGACATCGGCGAACTTCGTAAAACACGAATGATCCCGAAGCTAAGACTATGACGTCACCAACGATGCACGCCAATATCACTGCTACCCGCATTGTTGAAGTGTCGATAAATTATTATTCTGTAGATATCGATGCTCAACAATAAAAAAAGCTTACTTTATGTATATGACGATTCTTATGAATAATTCTGATTAGGTGTTAAAAATAAATTTAAAAAATACAAAACAAAAATATTATGACGTAGCGTTGAGTGATTGGACGAATGAATTGCAAAAATAAAAAAAATATTAAATTAAAAAGCAAAAAGCGATTATAGGTATCGAAAGTTAGCTTTTAAGATGTCGTTAGTTAGACAATTGTGAATTTTTAAAATAGTATCATTTTTGGGTTGTTGCAAATCGGCGATTAGTCGCTGCGACTTTTTCGTGCGACTTAAGGTTACTTTGAAGTGAATGGAAATACTGTAAATTCAACGAATAGTTTTTAAGTTTGTGTTTGTCTCGCATTTAGTGTGAATTATTTGAGGAAATACATTTTGTACAAGAAATATGCAAATTCGTATAATATTATTATGGGTCCCTCTTCTCCTTCTAATATGCCGTCGTATGTTTAAAGACTAAATAAATTTACTGTGTTCAATATAACTTGATACTTGCTTTAAAGCAAGTATCAAGTTATATTGAACACAGTAAATTTTTTTTTATGTATGAAACATATAGGAAATAAATGTTTACCGTACGATTTTTTATGGCTTTTTAAGAAACTACCGAGTCTTCATACAATACGTTGGCTGATAAATCTAATGCGACTAATCGCAACTGCAATTAAAACTTGTATCATCGATTTGTAGGGTAATATGCTGTAAAAGGAAATTCTCATTTACGAGTACTAAGCCTTTTTTCTTCTATAACCTAGCTTATCGATTTTACTAATAATCATTTTAGAAACACGATATCTTAAACCTTTAATGGGTGTACATCGAGAGAGAATCGCGCGAAAAAGTCGCCCAACACACCAACAGCCCGACTTTTATTTTATTTAGACGTTAGCAATTTGTTAAAAAAAAAGAAAACTTGTTAATTTCTTTTCTAAGGCTAGGTTTGGATAAGTGTACATAATTCTTGTAATTTCAATGTAGTTGAAATACTAGCCTTCGCACCTACACCGTTTTGAAACTGAACGTTAACCGTTAGTGAACTGGCATGTGTGAACATGATCTAAGTTTCAAAATGTACCGCCCGAACAAAGAGTGTGTTCAGATTGGTCAGCTTGTGATTCATACTGGGCTTTGATTGGCTGGCTCTGGCGCTTTTTTTAATGAATAAGAATGCGATACTGCGTTTTAATTTGAGATTTTAATTTACTTTTTACTGAAATAAAGTTAGAGTTGTGATTCTATTTTACGAATGAAGCGTTTTTATTTGAAGTAAATAAGCTATTTCCAGATATATTTGCAAATAATCGTTGCTCTTTAAATATTTTACAAAAATGAGCCACAGTTGCCCAACAATCGCTCAACAGTTGCGCCACAGTCTTCCCACTATCTGAACACACTCCAAATTAGTCAATGTATTTATGAAAGAAAAAAATAAGTAATTTTGTATAAAGAAAAACATATAAGCGAAGAATCGGCCAGGTTTCTTAATATGTTAAAAATGTGATATAATAGATGTTTTGATTCAGGTAAATAATGGTTGTAAACATATATATTGTTGTATCGTCTATACGTAAGTTGATTTTTTAACGAAAATAGTAGTTTTTAGCCCAGTTTTATTCAACACTAGCTGACTGTCAGTTGTTGTCCTGTTTAATACAAAAATCCCACAGAACAAAGGTTATTCAGTTTTTCCCGAATGTGGAAATCTTCAAAAATGTATTTCCATAAAAACCAAATTCGGACTATTACAAACATTTTAAAACAAAAAATTGCGATATCAGTCCCGCCGTTTTCAAGTAATGCGCTTACCAACGAACAGAATTTAATTTTTATTTCTAAAACGATTATAGCCTAAAGCAGTCGAATGAAATTTTACTCGATTCTCGACTACCCAGCTGCCAGAATCAAATCTGAGGTCATCCATGTCGATACTAAGCACATTATACATTTCTATAACCAACGGGCCAAAACTGATTCAATTTAGGGCCACAGCAGACTAGCTACGGCAGACTAGCATCGGCAATCGGTGATATTGCCGCTTTTTAGAAGATAAATGCATCAATACAGTCGCAAAAACGTTGATCGCCGATGCTAAAAGTAGCAAGTTTGCTGTGGCCCTTAGATGGTAAAAAAACCCTAAATTTCTATCACCCACATGAATAACATTATAAAGTAGAAACTACCTGCAAAAAACAATTGGATTTTAAATAAAATCTTTTTGTTGGCGTCGAACGAAATAGTTGTTAGAGAACTTATTTCACGAGTAGTTGAGTTAAAACTGGACTAAAAATTATATATTAACGCAAGACTTACCTCTGAAACTTTGTTGTAGAAGAAAGCTTTCTACAAATAGTTAATATCTGTAGCTTTTTGTAAAAATAACCTACTTTTCAAAAACAGTTTTTTTATCCAAGTAATTTAAAAATTATGAGAAAAATCCATTATAGTCCTACATATATCTGAAGCTCCCTTGTTGTTCTAGCGACGGCAAACGGTACTGCTGAGGGTACTTACTGGGTTCGATTCCCCCCCAGGTCGGGTAGCGTTGAGTTACCAATTTACCATCAAGATTTTTTCTGCAGCAGCCCATAGTCTCGATTTGTATAAATTAATAGATAATTATGACAGTTCCGTTAAAAACCTATTTGCGTAAGTCTGTACACATGATATTGATTCATATGTAGAGAGGAATAAGGTTAATTTTACAAAAGCTACAGAGTCCAGCTTACATTATAGTGTTTATACAAATATATATACTTGGCATTACTCAGGTTATGCGAAAAACAAAGTTTCCTTTCAAATTGCTGGTCGTTATAGGTGACAATTTTGATTAGCACGAGAATTTGGGTGAACTCATGTGAAATGTATCAAATTTTTTATAAAAAATATAAGTAAGTTATGTAGAGGAGTTCTTTAAAAAATGTCGCTTGAAATTATGCAGGCGTAGTGTGGCTTGAAATGTTTAAGCACGATAAAAAGTGGCTTGAAATAACTATAAAATAAAATGGAGTTTTCAACACAAAAATGTATCATAAATTCGCCCAACGGATTTCATCATACTAAAATATTGTTTGAAATCAGAAGCAATATGTGGCTTGAAATATTGATATATGAAATATTTATTTGGTGGCGTACTATAAACACTGTGTAAATCAAATATGCCACGATTATATATATATTCATATGAAACTGGCTATTAATGTTGAAAATTATGTACCGAACCAGAAAATTGTTTAGGAATGTATAAACAAATTGTAAAATAAATGTGATAAAAATGTCTTCGAAATCTAATAACACGCGAATGTTATTTACTTAACTGAAATAAAAATATTCGCGTTAATATTTTGTTTCTCTATTTTTCAAACACCTTTTTCGTTAATCATCATTTTATATCAAAATCAGAATATTAAAAACGTTGATAATATTGAAGACGAGTTCACCCAAACTCAATATAGCCATTTTATAAAAATATATATCTATATGCAAACTTAAGATTTCTTCCAAATATTCAAACGTAATATCCAAAAAAAATACTAAATAACAATTTATGAAACAATATTATTAAAATGGGGATAAGATTCGCCTCGTAATTTAAGTATTTAAAAAGTACTAGATGTTTTCCTGTGGCTTTTTCAGTATTTTTATAAGAAAACTGTAAATAGCTGAGAAACGTACCTATATTATTAGGTATTAGGTTTCCGTTTCATAATTAATTACATATAATAGCAAAAAATGTACTCAATGACACATGAAACTTCACTGAAGTTTAATGGTACGGTTTTCACCAGTCCGACAGTAAGGTGTCAAAAACGCTCTGTATTGAGACAGTGGTTATTGTGTGACCGATCTCAGCTTTCCTAGGAAATCAAGCTTTAGGTAACCTTGTCATTTTATAACTTGCAAGTGACATTCAATCTTAGGGTGGCAAATACTAGGTCGACTGTTCCTTGTTTTCTGTAAATACCTACTCCCTATTTACTTTTGTTGCCTTTATGTTCATTGATTAGGAAGAGAACTGGCAAAAATGACAAGTAGGGTTGGGCGTTCTATAGTTAAAATTATCCTTCCCGATCATGCTTATTGAGAAGATTCTCTATAAGGAACCTCATCTAATACTCGTTTTCACAAATACTAGGCGACATCTAAAAGCGTGCTGTTGGATTTCCAACTTTCGGCGCTTTAGGCATTAAGTTTGGTGTCGTTTAGTGTTCATGAAAATGTTTGCAAGCATCGTCAAGTTTTCTAAAAATATCTAACAAATAAAAATAAATAGAAATTAACGTAGATAGACAAATTAAACTAAGAAGTTGCGGGAAAAATCTAGTATTTTTATTTTCCCTACAAATTATTGGCTGCAATTTTTTATATAACTTTCTCGCAAGCGTAGTTTCTCATTGCATACGACTTCAAAACATCGTGATTTCTTTAATACATGTTAGTTTAATAGTAGTGAGTTATACACATAAATCTTCCGGAATGAATTCTCTAAATGATGTTGTCAAAATCCGTTGCGCAGTTTTAAAAGAACAACGCAGTCGCACAGACAGACGCGCCGGTGGTGACCACTTTAGTAAAATTCACAAACCGCACTTTGACTACAGATGGTTCACTCCGCATTTTAGGTATGAAGCTACAAGTACGCGGCGGGCCCGACTTGTTGGGCCAATTCAGTGAGTGAAGTGTAGTCAGAAGATCTCACGAGTTACGCGATAGAAAGAGAAGCAACTTCTAGGTAAATATAACTGTAAGGAATTAGCGCTGTGCGTGTCGTAGCAAGAGTCGCTTTTTATTTAAATGATTTTGCGAGTGAACCATCCGTATTTATCTGTGCTTTAACGCTAAGTAAGCGTCGCATACAAATGTGAACATTATTATTATAGCATTAATGTTCATAATCTTATGAAACGTTTGCTCACAATAGTTTATATGGATGTGAGTTATAAGCATGAGAATAAAGTTCATATTCGTATGGAACACTTAATTTGTAAAGTAGTAAATTTTGCCCTTACCATCGGGTGGACCGCCTGCTTGATTGCGAACCAAAAACGTGTCAATTTGTATGGAAGATAGAGTTCAAATTATAACTTTCTTTTTTATCTGGAAGTTATTTTTTTGGAATTGTACAGTAGAATCAGTTTATAAGGACCTAGTAGACGTTTGTCAAACTACGCTTGTGTGAAATTCTCGACTAAAGATTGTCGCATTATTGACTAAAATACTTACTTCTAATTTTATTAATTTTCTTAGGATGAATTTTTTAATAATTTTCTTAGCTTTTCTTCGCACCTTTTAGCTTAAGACGTATTCAAAAGTCCTTTTCCAAAACTTGGTTTTTGAAATAGAGAAAATAATCATTTACTTCCCGGACATGCTAAGGAAATAATATGGGTTGACATCAAGACCCTGTGTATACCATTTAGACCCAATTGTAAACAATATAGGATATTTTTTTCATTGTTGCCTAACGGGGTGTTAATATGAGATTTTACTGGCAATAGGGATGACGAATAATTTTTTTTTATTCGTCCGTCTTTGAGATTATAAAAAAAATATTGGACACGTATTTTTTCTTTTTTTACTTAATCTAAAGATTACGGCTATACATTGAGGTAAAATGTGCCATGACGTCATGAGTATGTAGATTTTATACATACTAGTGACGTAGCGACCCTCACTCCCCAACTTAAAATGCGTTTTATCTAAGTAATTTTTTATTAATATGATAAAGCAAAAAATACGTGTCTAATATTTTTTTATTATATGGCTGACGGACTAATTAGAATTTCATTTTTTTTTACCCAGGCATCATCCCTATTGGTTGTCGATCATCAGCCATTTTATTGCAAATTATTAAAGTGTTTCTGATCAGTGAACGAAACCGAACCGTCACGTTCGGGTCGGTGACGCTGAAGCGGGTATACTCCGGTCCAGTCGGTCGGTGACACTGAATCACGTATACTTATTCGGCGCTCATTCGCGTATACTCGGCTCTAGTCGTAACTTTTTACTTCTATCGTGTGATCACACTCCCTCTTTTTATTGAAACCTAACTGAAATGCTCATATTAAGCCCCCAAGAGGTTATATTCTTTTTTAAATATCGAATAAAAATGCTTTGTCTATGGTAGAAAACCTTGCAGTGCTTTCACAGTTTTTTTACTTCTGATTTTGCATCACTGTCAAATTGATAGTGATCTGTAGCGCTGCTGCCACTGACAAGTCTGGCAAAATCACAGTGAACTTTATTCTTGTTATAATAAGGGCGGTGTTGCGTTGCTGCTGTCAGAGGTAAAACTGTAAAAGGACTGTACCTACAGTGTAAATTTCTGTTCTGTAGGCCTCCAGCGAGATTCAAAGACTGCGCTTTGACTTTACTTTGCTAAGTAAGAATTTCATATAAATGTGAACCGTATTCTAATGCGTGTAATGTTCATATTCGTATGCGAATATGAGCAAGCGTTTCATTCAAATATGAACATTAACGTCATACGATCAAAGTTCACATTCGTATGAGACGCTAAACTTAATAAAGTGAAATCGGAATCCAAGTCGGAATCTAGCCTTTAGTGACTATTGTTTGAATGTTTTAGAGCTTATAAGCTCCAAAATGAGTAAATTCTGACATTTAACGACGACATTTTTGAAGTTTTATGCATTGATCAGACCTTTTGTCGTCATCTTAATTAGATTACAAATAGGGCATTCAAATGACTCAACAACCGCGTAGTTCATCAAAACACCGTCTCCTATCAATACGCCGTTTCGTAGTTTTGTCTATAAAAAACAAGCTATTAAAACAAAATTGGTTGTCTGTAAACTCAGTTTACAGACGATAGTTTAATGTGACAACGTCACGCGTAATAACAAAACATTCCCTTCCCTCGCTCCGATCGTAACGTTACAATGAGCGTAACGGGACAATGAGCGTAACGGGACAATGAGCGAAACGGGACACTTGCGTGCGTGCAGCCGGCGTTCATCGATTTATTAGACGTTGTCACGTCAAAAAATTGGCAATAAAGCGCTACGACAAAAGTACTCGCAATAAATTTGATAAAATTGTAGTTAAATTGGAGATTATTTATAATTATTTTAACTTAGAAAAAATACTTCTGCTGTGCATTTCACATCTTAGCATGACTTTGTTTTGATGTTGGTCTTTGGACCTCTGCCGGCCTATTCTGTTAAAATCTCAAAGTGAAAACTTATGTGAAGTGAGCTGTCATTCCACTGATGACACAGGATTGACACTATTGTCAATCCGCTCACTTCACCTAAGGGTTCACGTTGAGATTTTTACAGAACAGACCGGCTGGTATCATGTAATTCGTCTGGAATATCTCGGACTAACAAGATTTTATTTAAAACCACAATTATTATTGATCATTAGTTTTTTTCCAAAGATGTATACTCTGGATTATTTTTTTAGAAAAAACTCGGGAGGAGTGCTGCCAATAATGTTGTATATATAGTTTTTAATGGAAAATAAAAGCATTCTTTCTGTAAAATGTGTTTTATTATAACCCAAAGTCAAAAGTTTAGGTATTCACAACATCTTTTTACTAACTTTACCTATGATAGGTTAATTAAGCGGTCAGCACCGTAGATTAATGCACCACATTAAAAAAAAAAAAACTTCATAAAAAATCTGGACTGCTATAAAACTTCAAGTGTCTTTATTTGTGTGTCATTTTGTATAATTTTAGGTGTTATTGACTCTGGCAGGGCCACCATCAGGGATTTTAATTTTGACTACACAAAAAAATTGTCGCTAATTAGTCGAAATTTTTCGCCAAATATCAGAATTTGTAGGTCACTGGTTCAAAAGATATAAGGGTTTATAGGTGGCCGATCTGGAGAGTCTCCCCAGCAGGGCCACATTTATATCTCAAAAACTAGGACACCTAGCGAAGATTTGTTTTCTCCCATATTTTGTCGCCAATTAGTCGCAATTTGTCGCCAAATATCAGAATTTGTCGGTCACTGGTTCAAAAGATATAAGGATTTATAGGTGGCCGATCTAGAGAGAGTCTCCCCAGCAGGGCCACATTTATATCTCAAAAACTAGGGCACCTAGCGAAGATCTGTTTTCTCCAATATTTTGTCGCCAATTTGTCCAAATTTGTCGCGAAGTTACAGATTTAGTCGGTGTGTAATTAAAAAGATATTAAAGAATTCAATTTCCCAGTGGTACAAGCAAGTACAAAATACTTTATGTAGTTTCTAGACAGTATCTATGACGTCAAATGTTTGTTTCGAATTAAATAAATATAAACTTATTCTATAATTTCAACCACCAAAGGAAAGCTGTATTCATTACCTATAAACAAATCTACAATAAATATATGTAATTATTTATCTAACACAATGTGCATTTACCACAGTCGCTGGCACATAGATCGCTGCGTTCCGTTTCATTTACGGTAAGTAAGAAAGAGATAGATGCGCGTGTACAGACGAGCTACTTATAACGAGTTGCCCGTCACGTAAGTTAAAGTCAGCCAGTTTAATTAAAGTGGAACTTATTATGAATAGTTACAAACTCGAGTGTTGTTATCTCTATTATAGGTATTCCGCAAATACAAAAACGGGGAAAAGTGCGAGATAGAACGAGGGTTTCCCCTGCTGCACGTCACCGGCGCGGCGCTTCGGCGTTCGCGCCGCTTAAAGTACTTAAAAGAATAGGTAAATAAACAAACTTGCTCTAAAGGATTTTTTCTTTATTCCTCCACCGGGAGTACAGCGAGGTTTGTTTGTGTAAAAAATTTAAAGAACAATTACGAATGCGGGCATTTAAGTGCATTGAACAAGGTGGTGGACAATTTGAATTTGAGTGTTTTGAAAAGAGGACGCCGCCGCGCCGATGATTGCAGATTAATATGCACCCCCTTGATTTTTCACGTGAATAGCGTGTTTGTGTGTCTGCCTTTAGATACAAATACCGAGGCGCTACCTACCAATGTAGTCCGTCGATGTCAATATATTATTTGGCTACAATTAGGATAGCAAATATTTTTAAACCGGCCAAGTGCTAGTCTGACTCGCGCACGAAGGATTCCGTACCATTATCTATAAAAATGGCAAAAAAAAACACGTTTGTTGAATGGCAGCCCCCCTTAAAAAATTGTTTTATTTTAATTTAATTATTTATTTTTAAAGTGAATATATAACTAAATATTCTGTGAATATTTGAAGCGTCTACCTGTTGCCGTTATCAATATCGAGCAAAAAAATCACGTTTGTTGTATGGGAGCCCCCTTAAATATTTATTTTATTCTGTTTTTTTTAGTATTTGTTGTTACAGCGGCAACAGAAATACATCATTTGTGAAAATTTCAACTGTCTAACTATCACGGTTCATGAGATATAGCCTGGTGACAGACAGACAGCGGAGTCTTAGTAATAGGGTCCCGTGTTACCCCTTGGGTACGGAACCCTAAAAACACTACTTAGGTGCTTCAGTGCATAAATTATGACTGTAACCTAATTTTCTAATTGGGGTGTATCGGGCAGGATGTGCATTATTCCAGTTACATGTTGTATATGCCTCGCGAGGATATGGTCATTTAGGACGAACCATTTAGTAGGTACCTTATTAATAGGTATCTATTGAATTTTAAGATTATATCTGATATTTTAAGTTTGTGTACCTATGTAGTGAAATTAACATAGGTACATAACATAACATCACACAAAAAAAAATACACTCATAAAACAGTTGCATGCGACTGTACATCTTGACACCAAATAGACCAAGAGCAAGGTTTAATGTTTTCAAACAAGTTTAAGCCACTCTAACCTAGTATTTAAAACATAAAAACATGTATTTAATTGAGCATTTATGTCTCTCGGACATTTCTAAGGACTGTAGACCGATAAAACTAGAAGTATATTACACTTATTAATAGAAATATTTTTTCTTGCCAATTTTTCGTTAACTCTTGGATCTAGCTCTTGGACTATACCTTACTAATTGAACTCATTATATCTCCTAAACTAAGACCCGACAAATTCTGATATTTGGCGACAAATTAACGACAAAATATGGGAGAAAACAGATCTTCGCTAGGTGCCTTAATTTTTGAGATATAAATGTGGCCCTGCTGGGGAGACTCTCCAGATCGGCCACCTATAAACCCTTATATCTTTTGAACCAGTGACCGACAAATTCTGATATTCGGCGACAAATTTCGACAAATTAGCGAAAAAATTTTTGTGTAATCAAAATTAAAATCCCTGTTGGTGGCCCTGCCAGAGTCAATGACACATCACAAGTTGATGTCTCTCTGGTTTAGGTACATTTACAAATAAGTACAAATATTATTCTCATGTTTGTAATACTGTGCGTGAGCACTCCTGATATGTAATGGTTCGCGGGTTCATAATTATGTTGCAAAAGCCACGCTTTCCATCATTATGTACTGAGGATAAATTTGCTAAATAAAGAATGATATATACCTACATTTGTAGGTATAATATGATGATTCTATAGAGATATGAGGAATAAATAATAAAGTTCACTCATCCTCCATAGAAAAGGAAAGTTCCTCCGACCGGGTGCTGTGTCTGGTGGGCAACTGCCCAACGATTGATGTCGGGACGTTGTATATAGAGTGACGGGTAATTAATGAACAATACTTAAACACGTGGCTTTACTCATGGGACTAAGTAAAAGAATTACCTCGTACTATCATATATATCTAGATATGCGTATTCCACTGTGACCCAAACTAACCCATCTGATAAACATTCAGATACCCGTGATGCTAAGTTCTTTCGGGATACCCGAGGAATAAAAATGAAAAAAAAAACAAACTCAATTTATAAAAAAACTTTTATTGTTACACACGTTACACATGTTAGTCTATGCAGAAAAATAAACATTTTATAGTTCACTAGCAAACCGCCCCGGCTTCACACGGTATGTATTATACATATAAACCTTCCTCTTGAATCACTCTATCTAAGTACCTATTGCTGCTAACTGCATTAAAATCCGTTGAGCAGTTTAAAAGATCTAAGCGAACAGAAAGCGGAAGCGACTTCATTTTATACTACGTAAAGATAAAGAAAATGCTTACTTACACGCGACAATTAAATAGCGCAATTATTGGCAATCATTTTTTGATTTTTGGGTATTGATACTGTGACGTCTCTCATGAATGCCAATAATTTCGCAGTTTTAGTTGCCCGAGGAATAGAGTTGCCAGCCATACTCTATTATAGAGAATTGTTGGTACTTACTCTATTTCGCGTAGGCGTATTTTATAATCTACAAAAGCAATTATGAGTAGATATGCTAAAATACAACTCACTTTGAATTGAATTAATTCAGCATTCACTGAGAGAGTATTTTCGGTTAGGCCCATCTTCCCTTTGGCCACTCTGGGCAAGTGCCACAGGGCCCCACGACCCATGAGGGCCGCCTAGTTCTTGCCAGCGTTGAAGCTAGAGGCTACCAAAACAAAACCTAACCTAGTCGAGGCGGGTGGCAATAAGTTTAGACGGTCCTGTTTTCGGTGAAGATTGAAAATTGGCTGGAAGACAGAAACAGGGCTTCGTTGAAATTGATAATAACTGTGTACGTCAACAATTTGTACTCAGAATTTGTAGTCTAGAGTTCTAGTCATACAATAATAAAAAATAAAAATAAAGTTATTTTCCGCAATTTTTTAAATATTTTATGGTTACTCAGTTATATCTAATCTTTCTTATAAGTCTGTAGGTACTCTATAATAACCCTCTCTGAAATCAGAAATACTTTATTTCTAGTAAATAAAGTTGGCAACCCTACTTTGGAAGCGCACCTTAAAGCCTCGTACATACTGGCGCGACGCGACACCGGTAATTGTTCTACCGTGAAGTTTTATTAGAAATTGTTTTGTCAGAGTCGCGTTGCGTCAGTCTGCACGAAGCTTAACGCCTCTGGACAGGCACATAGGTAAATCAAATAAAAAATGTTTATTTGCAAGAAAATACATACAAATTCAAGGAAAGATCTTATGTCTTAAAATTCTTTGTATTCTGCCTGCAAGCAAGCGTGCAAATTATTTACTTACGTCTATTTATGTAATTATTATCATGCAATTAATATTATTACAATTATTCTAAACTCAATTATTCATTTTCATTCAGTAGTAGTTACACACCTAAAATTAATTTTAAAATTCCATAAATTCCTTAATGCTATAGAAACAACTCTCCTGTAGCCAAACGGTCAATTTTTTTTAAATAGATTACCGTGCCACAATTTTAAATCATTTGGAATGTTATTATCAGTATACACAAATTAAACACATTTTTTTTTATAAATATCTTTATGACTTGGTGTTTGATACAATAAGTTGTGAAACTTAGCCCTTTTTTGTCTTGGTAGAACCTCACTACGTTGCTCGAGTGATTCTTGGTAAAAACGCAGATATCTCTTATATACATACAGGGTAGTGGAAGAATGTTACATTTATTAAAGAGAGGTTTACAACTATCTAAGCACCATGCTTTGTTTATAACCCGGATGCAACGTTTTTGAAGCTTGAAAACTCTGTCAGAATCGGTCGAGTTGCCCCACATTATAAGTCCATAGCTTAGGACAGATGACACATAGCCGTGATAAGCCGAAAGAGCAGCTTCTACAGATACATTTTGCCTTAACTTTTTCATCGCAAACACAAACCTATCAAGTTTCTGACAAATATGTTTCCACATGGCATTTCCAATTTAGATGTTTATCTACAATAAGTCCTAAAAATTTTAATTCATCCACTTGATGTACTTTTTCATCTTTGCCACTCTCCCTCTCTCTTTCTTTCTTTTTTTTTTCTTTCCATTTTTTCTTTCTTTTCTTTATTTCTTCTTTCGTTTTTTCTTTCTTTCTTTTTTTTTCTTTCTTTCTCTTTCTCTCTTTGTCTCTCTCTCTCTCTCTCTCTCTCTCTCTCTTTTTCTCTTTTTCTTTGTCTTTGTATGTCCAAAGGTAATTGTTTGGTATTATAGGAGTTAAATTGTATTGATTTCGTCTTACTAATGTATAAAATCAAATTATTACTCTCCATCCAACTTATTACATCTGATATCTTTTCGGTGACTGATTTGTAATCTTTTTTGTCGTGACATTTTATAATAACTGTAGTATGATCTGCAAAAAGGATACCTTTCTGCAAAAGTTAGGTACAGTGGTGCCGATTCTCTTGTCACAATGCCTCTAAACTAGACAAAAAGTCACTAAAATTTTGTTTATTCCTATCAAACGACGATTTCCCATTCTGAAATAGACTAAAGTGACACAACTTAACTATATTTTGGTTTGACAGCACTAAGATAATACTGAGTTTTTAATTTAGTGAAAATGGCAACTTTGCTATTCTGAATTTGAAGTTTTTCACCTAAAATTTTTATTGTAAAAAACCAAGATAATTTTTAATCGCGATTAAAAAGGTGTGGGATAAAATAAGTTGTCATGAACTAAAATTCACACCAACAAATCGAATTCACGTGCAAAAACAGTACTGTATTTATTTTTTATTTTGCTTATACAGGAAAAAAATTTAACCAGTGCGCAAATTTTTTTTGGTGGTTCAAAATCAGTAATAGAACACATTTCCATTATTTATTCAATATTTATTTTTATTTTTTTATCCTACTTTAAATCAGCAAAATATGGACACAATCTATTCGTAATAATATCAATGGACGCGCGCGGCGCGGCGGCGGTGTTGAACCTCCCCTCCCTCCACGGGCGCGGCAAGGCGACGCACGCGCGCCGGGTGCTGTGACCCTGACCGACAGTTCGCTCATCGCACGCGCTGTCGTGTGACGTCGCGTCTAATCGATTTCCCGCGCTGCACGTGTGTCGAACTTGTACAGACCTACCGGTCACGATGTCAGACTTCACTAACCGCGAGTTTTATGAGATGGTGCGAGTGTATGTACTGAGTGGTGAAAGCCCATGGAATCCTTAACCCCGTGAAAGGAAAAGACCATTTTAGCGGCATAAGGTATTAAGTAATGTAAATTTAATCTTAATAATTTAATTGATAATAATGCTTTATTTTCTGTATTTTGATGGTCCTAAGCCCATTAAAGTATGAAGGAAAAATTGGAATTACTCTTCAAATAACTTCAGGTCACGGCCTAAACATAAAAAAGTCTAGTTCGAATCTGATAAAATTAGCGATCAATACATTGTAAGTATTGTAAGTATAAGTAACCCACGTAAATACCTACGCCGGCGAATCGAGCGAGCGAACAGCTGATAGGTAGGTACTTTCGCGCGTTCCGCTTCGCCGCTCGCCGCCGGGTAAAGTGGGCTTAAGTGAATAATAAGGTTTGTATGAAAAATCTAAACGTGTGGTCCGTTTAACTCGATACTCGGTATTTATAGTTTTGATAGAAAACAAAATACCACGTTATAATTATACTACCGGAAGGGGCGTTGGATTGGAATTTGTAGGCTGCTAGTATTATGAGTATAGTCTAGACTGTAACTATATGGAAATTGGAAATTGTTACATTTGCACTCGACTTCCTACTTAGATAAGGACAAAACACAAACTTTGTCCGACTTGTTTTTCATTTATTTCTACAGTCCGCAAGTAGCTCCCATCTAGCATCGGCTTGCTGGTGCTGCCCACGTCCGGCCCTGTAATTTTACAGAATAACAGTTAGGCGTTTTTTCAGAATTTTTCACACTTTTATGTCATGTGTGTAGGGAATGCAATCTCGAGTCGAGAGTGGCAACTCGAGAATTACATATCTCGCCTGCTAAGTCTGGACCCGAAATTGGTCATTCACGGTGTCGCCTGGACGTGAGGCGAGATCTCGTTTGCGAGATCGAGATTTCACCTACTATTTATCCGACTGCGGCGAAGCAAAAAGAAGGGTTATGATTTTGACCGGTATGTATGTTCATATGTTCCATCATAACTTCTACACTTCTCATCATAGTTTGACAAATGAGGTATCGTTGGAGGAGAGGAGCGGAGTAGCGGTGTGCCAATATTAACCAATGGAATTGCATGTGCATTGCAAGTGGGGGAACGGAGCGGAGAAGTGGAGCGGGGAACCGGAGCGGGGAATTATTACTCGTCGCGTGAACTCGGTCTAGCTCCGCTCAGTCCGCAACATCGCTCCGCTACCTCGCTCCGCACAGTCCGTAACTCCGCTCCGCTACCTCGCTCCGCATCAATGGACAGACACTGTCTGCAACACCGCTCCATTCTCCGCTCCGCTGCCTCGCTCCGCTTCAATGGACAGGCAGCCTTAGGGCCTGTGAACACCACGTTTTTTAAACACGCCGTCGACGCGCGTTTTAGAAACGCGCGTCGACGGCGCGCTTTTATCCTACAGACAGGTGTGCAAAGGCCCTGACTTGCGTGCGTATCGCGTCAGTATCGCTAGTCGCTACAAACGCGCGTCGACGGCGCGTTTAAAAAACGTGGTGTGCATAGGCCCTTAATGTGAATATGGCGCCCTCAGGACATAAACTCATGAACAAAACAAAAATTATGATGCCGGGTATCAAATGAAACGACTTAATAGCACAATTCAAGAAAAAATAAAATGACCCAAAATAATTTAAATATAAATAAAAGTTATAATAAAAACTGAAACCCAATCTACAACAGACAAATAAAAGGATTTTTAATTTGTCTGTGTGTGATGTCTTATTCATCCTTTTTAGTTAACTTTTTTGTAGTAGTTCAAATAAGATTCTAAAAGTATTATATAGTATATAGTGTATTATGTAGTGTAGTATTGTAAAGTATTATTATTTTTGTCAAGACTCTGCGGTGTTTATTGTAGCTTTTGGATGTGACAGTTAGAAGCGAGGCTGCGGGCGAGGCTGTGAGCGACTTCGTGGCTGTTTTTTCTTAAAGAATACCAAAATGTATGAAGAACTGTCAATATTGCCCTCCGTAACCTCCGTTGGGTAGTTTCAACTCACGGCCGTCACAGCCTTGAGCGCTAGTGTAGCTTTACGAAGCTTAGTGAATACTAAACTGAGATTCACCGCTGCGGCAGCGCTGGACAACAACGATGTATCCTTAGAGAATAGCATTGCTGGTCGTCTCTTAGCTGCCACGGCTTATTTTAATTTTTGAATTGTTTTAGTCTTTATTGATTTATTTATTTTTTAAATTAAAACGTCCGTAATAAACGGACGCTTTTAACGTGCACATCTTTCTACATTGTTCTCACATGTATAATTACAACATGAGTGATGTAACCACTATTTTGTAACAATATTCGGATTTAAAGCTTGTGCAGACCAGCGCGACTTGTCGCGCGACGCGTCACCGGTTATTGTTATACTATGAAGTTTTCTTAGAAATTGTATTGTTCGTGTCGCGTCGCGCGACAAGTCGCGCTGGTCTGCACAAGCCTTTAAAAGAGTGTCCGTGGAGTTTCTTGCTCGTTCTTCTCCATAGGAACCTACTACGCGTTGGAATGAGCAACTAGCTTCATATTTCTGATTCACCGACCCCTTGACAATTAAAAAGTACCTGTAATTGATTTATTTGAAATAAATGTTTTGAGTTTGAGTTTGACAATGTGGTTAAGTTCGATGCTCTGAAAACACAGGCACGTCTTTCACTGCTAACTCCTACTTTCCGAGGTGTATATGTACCAGTTCCAGACCGCCTAGAGCTTTTGGACATGGTGTTGATGTCTGATCTCAACTTCAGCTCAACCATCGCTTCATAGAGTCAAAAGCACAGACTGCCGCAAAGAAGCTGGGCATCCTAAACAAGGTGAGGCGATACTTTACATCTGGAAACCTTTTAAGTTTGTTAAAACCATAGGTCCGTTCCTGTATGGAGTATTGCAACCACTTATGGGATGGCTCAGCAAAATACCAACATTCTGCACTTGACTCGGTGGAACGCAGAGCAAAAAGGCTTATAGGCGATGAAACGTTGATGGCTAGGCTTCACAGCCTGGCTCATTGGCGTAATGTCGCTTGCCTGTCGGTCTTTTACAGCCTGTACTTCGGAGAGTGCGCAAGAGCAGCGCGACCTACTCCACCATCGGTCTTTTATTACCGTACTGCCAGGCGTACTGCAGGGTACCATCCGCACTTGGTTGATATCCCGTCCACTCGTACTCAGCGCTTCTCCTCTACATTTATAATGCGCGCAGCCAAAGTGTGGAACTCTCTGCCAGCATCTGTGTTCCCCTCCACATATAACCTGTCTGCCTTCAAAGCAAGAGTGAACAGGCATCTTCTGGGCACGCTCGATCCATCATAGACCTCATCCATCGCTTTCCATCTGGCGAGAACTAGGTCAAGAACCTGCGAACTCCGAACTGATTGTATTATCACAAACAACAGTGATGACGCCTGACTAACTAGATATTGTTCGACCTCCGGCTCTAGACAAAAAATTTCCTTGAACTTTGTGTTTTTTTAAGTCACCGATAATCATGGAACGTGTACGAATTATATCAGCAGTACGGAGTTAGGTACAACCTAAAGCAAAAATTTGACGTTTTACTTTTTGTAAATTTTTGTCTTTCATCGAAGTGAAACGTCTGAATGCCAAATGAATCAAAAGTGAAAAATGAACTTCAAACTTAAAAAATCAAACTCAAGGCATTTATTTCTATTAAAACATTTACAGGCAATTGTTCAGTCAGAAATATGAAGCTAGTTGCCCATTCCAAAGCGTAGTAGGTACCTATGGAGAAGAACGGGCAAAACTTTTAAATAAAAAAATTGTTACAATATATTGGTTACATCATTCATGTTGAAATTATACATGTGAGAACAATGTAGAAAGACGTGCACGTTAGAAGCGTCCGTAATAAATGATAAATGATAAATGATTATTTCTGTAAGTGGGTTTGGACAAAACACTTTTACACGTCAATCATATTTTTTAAACTAGATGAGGTCGGCGTTTCCTATCTGACTACTCCGAGAAGAAAGGCCGAAACAAACTCAGAGGTCACAGTCTCTTTTAAAGTCCAGACATAATCTTGGTCAGATCATGTGAAGATCATGTAGATTGGTGTCTGAGATGGTCTTTTGAGGAAAGAACCACACAGATTGAGAGGACCTGTCCAGTCAGTGCACGCATTTGTCAGTGACCGTGCAGCTCAACTCAGGGTTTAAGGAGCTCAACGATTCGACGAACAATACCAAAGAAAGGACGTTTGGGTAGGCCGCATAAATTACTCAAGCTGCCAGACCGTGATAAAAACTAAATAATAAAATAAAAGGAATGACCCACATAGTCTTCACATTCACAATTATTAAAACAATTATAATACTTTAAAAAGTAAATACTCATGTCATTGTATATATAAAATTCATTAATGTCAATGTGTATATAAAACCCAGAAATAGTCTTGGTCAGATCATTGAAGGACCATGTAGATTTGTGTCTCGAATGGTCTTTTGAGGAAAGTATTATACAGATTTGAGTGGACCTGTCCAGTCAGTGCACGCATTTGTCAGTAATCGTGTAGCTCAACTCAGAACTTAAGGAGTTCAACGACTCGACGAACAATACCAAAGAAAGGACATTTGGGTAGGCCACATAAAGTACTCAAATTGCCAGATTATCATTAATAATTACTGAGAAAAAAAATTAAAAAATATATGATCCGCTCCGCTACCTCGCTCCGCATCAATGGACAGACACTGTCTGCAACACCGCTCCATTCTCCGCTCCGCTGCCTCGCTCCGCTTCAATGGACAGGCAGCCTTTTTTTTTTTTTTTTTTTTTTTTTTGGGTGGGAAATCATCAAATGACTCCTCCCGCTCTGGGCGGAGCGAGAGGGAGTGTCAGACTTTTACTGACTAAAACCCACCCATGTTCCTTCCGTTGCCTGTGTGCCGGGGCCGCGATATCCCTTTCGGACAAACTCGCAACCCTGGCAGGCATTGGCCCTTACGGACCCCGTCAGTTGGTGCTGACATCTCTTTGAGGCGCGCGTGGAACACAACGCGCCGTCGACCCGGGCCTGGTCCTAATCGGACGGCGAGCTACCCATTGCCCACCGTCCGCAAGCCCGCGCCTACGGTGGCCGGAAGTTGGCTCGCGACTCCCGACGCCCGGGGCGTCTCCTGCGGCGACTAGGGGCGCGAGGGCGCGCATCTTGCATTTCCCTCGCGCGCTCCGCCTCCTCCTTCGCGAGCATTACTGCTTCGCAGAAGGAAGTGACGGCTTCCCATGCACTCTCGCTCCGGACCATGGCCTGAACCAGGGCCGGACGCGAGAGATCGCCGCCGCCGATCGCCTCCGTGAGGACACGGCGGTGCTCCGCCCAAGCCGGGCAGACCTCCACCGTATGCTCCACCGTGTCCTCCGGGCGTTCCACACAATGGTGACACCCGGGCGTTTCCTCCCGCTTGATCCTGAACAGGAACCTCCCGAAGCAACCGTGTCCGGTGAGGACCTGCGTCAGGCGGAAGGTGAGGACGCCGTGGCGCCTCTCCAGCCACTCCTCAAAGAGGGGACTTACCGCCGCAATTGTGGCGTGCCCAATGGACAGGCAGCCTTAGGGCCTGTGAACACCACGTTTTTTAAACACGCCGTCGACGCGCGTTTTAGAAACGCGCGTCGACGGCGCGCTTTTATCCTACAGACAGGTGTGCAAAGGCCCTGACTTGCGTGCGTATCGCGTCAGTATCGCTAGTCGCTACAAACGCGCGTCGACGGCGCGTTTAAAAAACGTGGTGTGCATAGGCCCTTAATGTGAATATGGCGCCCTCAGGACATAAACTCATGAACAAAACAAAAATTATGATGCCGGGTATCAAATGAAACGACTTAATAGCACAATTCAAGAAAAAATAAAATGACCCAAAATAATTTAAATATAAATAAAAGTTATAATAAAAACTGAAACCCAATCTACAACAGACAAATAAAAGGATTTTTAATTTGTCTGTGTGTGATGTCTTATTCATCCTTTTTAGTTAACTTTTTTGTAGTAGTTGTTGGAATAATCATTTAATTTTGTACTTCAAAAAAAATAAAAAAACTTGCATCGAATCTTGAAACAAAAAAATCAACGTTTAGGTATTTATAATACTTTGAGGGACTCTCGTTGTAACAATAAAACTATAGTGTCCCGTACTAAATAATAATCATCTGCAATACGCATAAATAACGCAACAAATTAGTAGGTATACACCTTCTTTATGGTACCTATAAGTAGGTAGGTTACACTCATTCCGCACACTATGGACTATATATCTTAACTCAAAGTGGATAGGCACACATATTACGAGTACCAAATACAAAATTAACAACTTACATTCACTAAATTCCCCAGAATTAGGAGCAATCGCCAACGCGGAAGTGAAACCAAAGAATAAAAGCAAATTAAAATATAATATCTTCATGGCGGCAATGTCAGTACATGTGCGTTACAAGAAATACTTTTAAATAAGTCACATGTGATACGTTTGATGCGCGTTTTTATTCTGTTGCATCGTTACGACTAGTGATAAGGTTATCTAACGAACTACTGTTCGACCTTCGGGTCCAGACAAAAATCTAGAACTTTTTGTAAGTCGCCGAAAATCATGGAAAGTTTTCTAAACTAAAAAGTTTTCTTAAGGGACCAATACCTTAGGTACCCTCAAACTCTAACTCAAAGCATTTATTTCAATTAAGCCATTTACAGCCACTTTTGAATTGTCAAATAGTCGGTCAGTTAGTCAGAAAGTTGAAGCTCAGCCAAAATCCATTCGTCGCCCATTCCAAAACGTAGATCTTTATGGAGAAGAACGGGCAAGAAACTCCAAGGACACTCTTTTAAATATAGAAAATGACAAAATCCTGGGTACATTATTCTTGTTGCTTCTTTAAGTGAGAACAATGTACAAAAAATATCAAAACAATTCAAAATATAAGTTTAAAAATAAGCCCTGGCAGGTAAGAGATGACAGTCACAACTGACGGCGCCCGTTCACGAACATGACGCGTGGATCAGCACCATTCAGCTCAACCATTTTGTAGGGAACCGAATAATCCAAAACACTCGCCACCATCAGCGAGACATTTAAGTGAGCATGACATACTCTCAAATGCCATGCTCTTTCAAGTCAACATACATCAATAACATAAAAAACGGCTCCATGGTACTCACATTTACAAAATTTAAAAAATGCTTTTAAATTTGTCCCTGCCAGCCAGTTCTTTCTGCGACTCTATTTCTGCTGCACATCAACGACCTGGTTTGGGGCTATTTGGTACCTACGCAGATGACAGCATAGTTCCAGAAAGATACCTGTCCAGTGCAAGAGCCAGCAGAGATGAAAATTTTTAGAGAGGCCATGGTGGAGCGAATGAATTTGAGCTTAAATCTCGTTTCCCAGTGGGGGATGACAGCACATGTGTGAGCATTATGTACCTACTGTAAAGCTTCTTTTTACTGGATACGTCTTTCATTGACTTGAATGTGCCCTGGCGGCTGAGAGTATGTCATGCTCATTTTAATGTCGGTGGTCGCCACCACCAGCAAGACATTTGAGTGAGCAGAAATCTTTCGGATTGAGAAAGAAAGTGTGACGGGTTACCCAATTTTAGGACCCTCTTAATCTTTTTTTTTTTGTTTTCTGTATTCTTTTAAAAGTAATGATTAACGTTTCAAATATGGATCATTAAGTGCCCTTCAAAATGGTTGAGCTAAATGTTGCTGATCCATGCGTCATGTTCGTGAACGGGCGCCGTTAGTGGGGACAGCAGTGCTATTCTCTAAAAGACAATTTCATAGCTGTAAGCTGCGACGAACTCGTCGTCGAGACAGCCTTGAGACCGACCGAGCGTGTAGCGTTGATTCAAACTGTATTCACTAACGTATTTGTGGTCGTCGACGAACCCTAGGCTGTTTCCTCCCGACGCTGTTTCGTAGACGAACTAAGAGCTTGAAACAAATTCTTTATATTAAAATCGATAAATCTCGACTGACAGTTTTAGGGGTTTAAAATATATATTAGAGGTCTATCTTTAAGTATTTTAAGGAATATAGTAAAACTATTAAACAAATATCATAATGTAATTGAGTTTGCATATTTATTATTACATTTTGAGGCTGAATGACGATTCCTTTGCCTATTTCAAGCAACGCGCGACGATGAATAAAAAAAACATCACTCACAACAATCACATCACAAACGACGCGACGCTATCAAAACCACTTGAAGTTGAATTTGTTTCTAGTTTGAAAACTTTTAGGTGTATTTGTATATTCATTATTCGTAACAGCGAGTGTTTGCAACATAGGTAGCGGAAATCGAATATATTTACAGATGTTCTTATTATTCAGAGCATCAACAACTTCCTGGATTGCCCTAGACGCAGAAGGCTGAGATATATAAGTGTCTACATTCTTGCTAATGATTTTTTGGTAACTGCCATTAGCCAAAAATGATATAGTGCATAATATCTGAAACATCAGGAATTCAATAATGGTGTGTGGTTAGGTACTTACCCATCATATCTCAAGAAACCTAACTGTAAACAAACCTTTAACCTCTTGGTTAAATAAACCACTGGAACGAACTCGCGGACGCATACGAGTATAAGGAGTTTTAAAATTTTCCATAGAATTAATTAAATCCTCAGAAAGTCTGTAAATATGGGTAAACTCTGTATCACGGGATATTGTTTAAAATTTTCTTATTTGTTTCGCCTGTCGAGCTTTGTTCAAATCATCACTTTTTTTAGCTTCTTCTAATACATGTAGCTCTATAATTAACCGAGCTGCCATTCTATTCAAATAAGATTCTAAAAGTATTATATAGTATATAGTGTATTATGTAGTGTAGTATTGTAAAGTATTATTATTTTTGTCAAGACTCTGCGGTGTTTATTGTAGCTTTTGGATGTGACAGTTAGAAGCGAGGCTGCGGGCGAGGCTGTGAGCGACTTCGTGGCTGTTTTTTCTTAAAGAATACCAAAATGTATGAAGAACTGTCAATATTGCCCTCCGTAACCTCCGTTGGGTAGTTTCAACTCACGGCCGTCACAGCCTTGAGCGCTAGTGTAGCTTTACGAAGCTTAGTGAATACTAAACTGAGATTCACCGCTGCGGCAGCGCTGGACAACAACGATGTATCCTTAGAGAATAGCATTGCTGGTCGTCTCTTAACTGCCACGGCTTATTTTAATTTTTGAATTGTTTTAGTCTTTATTGATTTATTTATTTTTTAAATTAAAACGTCCGTAATAAACGGACGCTTTTAACGTGCACATCTTTCTACATTGTTCTCACATGTATAATTACAACATGAGTGATGTAACCACTATTTTGTAACAATATTCGGATTTAAAGCTTGTGCAGACCAGCGCGACTTGTCGCGCGACGCGTCACCGGTTATTGTTATACTATGAAGTTTTCTTAGAAATTGTATTGTTCGTGTCGCGTCGCGCGACAAGTCGCGCTGGTCTGCACAAGCCTTTAAAAGAGTGTCCGTGGAGTTTCTTGCTCGTTCTTCTCCATAGGAACCTACTACGCGTTGGAATGAGCAACTAGCTTCATATTTCTGATTCACCGACCCCTTGACAATTAAAAAGTACCTGTAATTGATTTATTTGAAATAAATGTTTTGAGTTTGAGTTTGACAATGTGGTTAAGTTCGATGCTCTGAAAACACAGGCGCGTCTTTCACTGCTAACTCCTACTTTCCGAGGTGTATATGTACCAGTTCCAGACCGCCTAGAGCTTTTGGACATGGTGTTGATGTCTGATCTCAACTTCAGCTCAACCATCGCTTCATAAAGTCAAAAGCACAGACTGCCGCAAAGAAGCTGGGCATCCTAAACAAGGTGAGGCGATACTTTACATCTGGAAACCTTTTAAGTTTGTTAAAACCATAGGTCCGTTCCTGTATGGAGTATTGCAACCACTTATGGGATGGCTCAGCAAAATACCAACATTCTGCACTTGACTCGGTGGAACGCAGAGCAAAAAGGCTTATAGGCGATGAAACGTTGATGGCTAGGCTTCACAGCCTGGCTCATTGGCGTAATGTCGCTTGCCTGTCGGTCTTTTACAGCCTGTACTTCGGAGAGTGCGCAAGAGCAGCGCGACCTACTCCACCATCGGTCTTTTATTACCGTACTGCCAGGCGTACTGCAGGGTACCATCCGCACTTGGTTGATATCCCGTCCACTCGTACTCAGCGCTTCTCCTCTACATTTATAATGCGCGCAGCCAAAGTGTGGAACTCTCTGCCAGCATCTGTGTTCCCCTCCACATATAACCTGTCTGCCTTCAAAGCAAGAGTGAACAGGCATCTTCTGGGCACGCTCGATCCATCATAGACCTCATCCATCGCTTTCCATCTGGCGAGAACTAGGTCAAGAACCTGCGAACTCCGAACTGATTGTATTATCACAAACAACAGTGATGACGCCTGACTAACTAGATATTGTTCGACCTCCGGCTCTAGACAAAAAATTTCCTTGAACTTTGTGTTTTTTTAAGTCACCGATAATCATGGAACGTGTACGAATTATATCAGCAGTACGGAGTTAGGTACAACCTAAAGCAAAAATTTGACGTTTTACTTTTTGTAAATTTTTGTCTTTCATCGAAGTGAAACGTCTGAATGCCAAATGAATCAAAAGTGAAAAATGAACTTCAAACTTAAAAAATCAAACTCAAGGCATTTATTTCTATTAAAACATTTACAGGCAATTGTTCAGTCAGAAATATGAAGCTAGTTGCCCATTCCAAAGCGTAGTAGGTACCTATGGAGAAGAACGGGCAAAACTTTTAAATAAAAAAATTGTTACAATATATTGGTTACATCATTCATGTTGAAATTATACATGTGAGAACAATGTAGAAAGACGTGCACGTTAGAAGCGTCCGTAATAAATGATAAATGATAAATGATTATTTCTGTAAGTGGGTTTGGACAAAACACTTTTACACGTCAATCATATTTTTTAAACTAGATGAGGTCGGCGTTTCCTATCTGACTACTCCGAGAAGAAAGGCCGAAACAAACTCAGAGGTCACAGTCTCTTTTAAAGTCCAGACATAATCTTGGTCAGATCATGTGAAGATCATGTAGATTGGTGTCTGAGATGGTCTTTTGAGGAAAGAACCACACAGATTGAGAGGACCTGTCCAGTCAGTGCACGCATTTGTCAGTCATTTGTCAGTTGTCACCGTGCAGCTCAACTCAGGGTTTAAGGAGCTCAACGATTCGACGAACAATACCAAAGAAAGGACGTTTGGGTAGGCCGCATAAATTACTCAAGCTGCCAGACCGTGATAAAAACTAAATAATAAAATAAAAGGAATGACCCACATAGTCTTCACATTCACAATTATTAAAACAATTATAATACTTTAAAAAGTAAATACTCATGTCATTGTATATATAAAATTCATTAATGTCAATGTGTATATAAAACCCAGAAATAGTCTTGGTCAGATCATTGAAGGACCATGTAGATTTGTGTCTCGAATGGTCTTTTGAGGAAAGTATTATACAGATTTGAGTGGACCTGTCCAGTCAGTGCACGCATTTGTCAGTAATCGTGTAGCTCAACTCAGAACTTAAGGAGTTCAACGACTCGACGAACAATACCAAAGAAAGGACATTTGGGTAGGCCACATAAAGTACTCAAATTGCCAGATTATCATTAATAATTACTGAGAAAAAAAATTAAAAAATATATGATCCACATAGTCCTCACGTTCACAATAATATATTTAAAAAAATATGTATATATTATACTTCACAAAGTAAATATTCATATAGTGGTACAAATGATTGAGAAAAAAAAAAAAAAATATTAAAAACCAAATTTCTGAATGTAAAAAAAAATAAAAAATAAAAATTGGAGCAGCTTAATCCCAGGCCTTTTTGTCCTCAACGTAATCTTTAATGGTATAAAACGCTTTCTGGCACAACTTACGTTTAATGAATGATTTGAATTTATTAAGGCTTAGATCTTGTACGTGGCTTGGGAGTTTATTGTAAAAGCGTATACATTGACATCTGAACGAGCTACCTATTTTCTTGAGCCTTGTTGTAGGTACTACAAATTTGTGTTTGGTCCTAGTGTTTATCTTATGGATATCACTGTATTTTTTATACAATCTTATATTTTTATGGGTATATAAAAGATTTTCAAAAATATACTGAGAAGGCACAGTCATTACATTAATTTCCTTAAATTTCTCTCTGAGAGAGTGTCTCGGGCTTAATTTATAAATTGATCGAACGGCTCTTTTCTGCAAAACAAAGATAGTTTGAATGTCGGCGGCATTTCCCCACAACAAAATACCGTACGACATTACACTATGAAAATAGCTAAAGTACACTAAACGGGCTGTCTCTATATCAGTTAAATTACGAATTTTTCTAACAGCATAAGCTGCGGAGCTTAGCTTTTTTGACAATTTATCTATATGTGGGCCCCACTGAAGCTTAGCATCCAAAGTTAAGCCTAAGAATACTGTGCTATCTTCAGGATTCAATTCTTCGCCCCTTATCAACACCTTAGTTTTCACCTGCCTAACGTGTGGTAGGGTAAACTTAATACATTTGGTTTTTTTTTCATTAAGAAGTAAATTGTTAACATTGAACCAGTGAACTACTTTTGAGATCGCGCTATTTACGTCGTCAGTAACCAACTGCTGACGTTTAAGTTTAAACAAAAGTGAAGTATCATCCGCAAACAACACTATATCATGGTTATCCTTTATGAGGTAAGGCAAGTCATTAATATAAATAAGAAACAAAAAAGGACCAAGAATCGAGCCCTGTGGGACTCCCATTATTACTATAGATCCAGGAGATCTTTGTCCATTTACGTCAACGCTCTGAATCCTATTACTCAAGTATGAAGAAAGAAGATCCAGAGTGGTGTTCCGGACCCCGTAGTGGCGGAGTTTCCTGATTAACGTTTCATGAAGAACGCAATCAAATGCCTTGGACAAATCACAAAAGATGCCCAAGGCATCGCATTTATCTTCCCATGCATTATAAATATGTCCTAAAAGTTCAACACCGGCATCAGTAGTAGAACGACCCCTTGTAAAACCGAACTGTTTGCTATGTAATAATTTATGTTTATTAAAAAATCTTTGCAATTGCTCTAAAATTAATTTCTCAAATATTTTACTAAAGGTAGGTAGTACTGAAATGGGTCTATAATTTGTGGGGTCTGATGTACTACCTGATTTGAACAAAGGTATTATTTTACTATTTTTCATAAGGTCAGGAAACTCCCCACAGTCGATACAATTATTAAAGATAAGAGATAAGCTAGGTGCTACAATGTCAATAATAGACTTCGCAACTTCTACAGAATTACCCCACAGATCTGCAGTCTTTTTTACATTTAAAGTGTGAAAGGTTTTCAAAATTCAAAATTCAAAAGTCATTTATTCAAACTAGGCTGAGAATCAGCACTTTTCGAACGTCAAAATTACATAAGACAGTCCCCCAAAACGCCCACCCTTCACCACTTCCTAGTGCATTAGCTGGGAAGAAGAAGTGGCGCAACAAACTCCCCAGCAGCACAGCTGTCTGTTCAGTTAGAAGAACAAAAAAAAAGATTCTATATAATAGTATTCAAAATAATTTACATTACGCAACACAAAACATAATTCAAATTATTAGCCATATGTTAGCTAGCACACGCCAATATACCAAACAAAATCATCGAGAACTCAACCAATCAATCATCGATACTCAAGCCGAAATAAAAAAAACTAAACGTAAACAGAATTAATATCTAAATAAAAAAGCCTCCAGGCATAAAGGGCGTGCCCGCTTACATATAGTTGTAACTGGAAGTTATAAATGATAAACTAGGACCATCGATGTAAAATAAATAAACAAAGAGTTAATTACTAATAACAGTAAATAATATGATCAATTGTCGAGGTCACTAGCTAACCACATATCGCAATACAACTCATAAAAAAACAGTGTGATGAGTAGATATTGTCAAAAATAAATTGAAGTTAAATTAAAATAACTTGACTTAAAAAGTCAAATAAAATAAACAATTATATAAACTCATATAACTTGTCAGTACGTAAGCTGGAGAAAGAACATAAACATTGTCTTGAGTTAATCACAGCGACCAACTATTCTTATCATTTAAGTAGTCGTTGATAGAATAGTATGCCTTTGAACAAAGATTGGATTTTACTTTCGTTTTAAACGCATTAAAAGGCAAATCTAGCAAAGAAGAGGGTAGCTTGTTATAAAAGGTTATACCAAGCCCAACAAATGAGTTATGAACCTTATGAAGCCGGTGAAAGGGAGCTCGTAGTTTGTCCTTATTTCTAGTGTTAACATTGTGAAAATCACTGTTTTTAGTGTATAAGTGTATATTTTGCCTAATATATAAGATATTGGCGAAGATGAATTGAGATGCCACCGTGAGGATACCAATATCTTTGAAAAAATCTCTCAGAGAAACTCTGGCACCAAGCTGGTAAATAGCGCGAACAGCTCGTTTTTGAAGAACAAATATATTTTGAATATCAGCAGCTTTGCCCCACAGCAGAAGACCGTAGGACATAACGCTATGAAAATAACTAAAATAGACTAACCGAGCTGTATCGACGTCAGTGTATTGTCTTACTTTCCTGACGGCGTAGGCGGCTGAACTGAGCCTTCCCGCTAGGCTCGATATATGTGGGCCCCACTGAAGTTTGGCATCTACTGTTATGCCCAGAAAAACCGCCGAGTTTACAGATTCAAGCACCTCTTTATCTAAGACGATGTTGGGACCTAGATTTCTAACATTTGGTAGGGCAAACTTTACACATTTCGTTTTCTTAGTATTTAGAACTAGGTTATTTGTCGTAAACCAATCCGTAACCATTGAGAGTGCACTGTTTACATCGTCAAAATCTTGTCTATTCCTGTCTACTTTAAAAATAAGAGAGGTATCATCTGCGAACAGTACAACTTCACAGATACCCTTTAAATAGAATGGTAAGTCATTGATATACACTAAGAACAAGAATGGACCCAGTATTGAGCCTTGAGGTACACCTAACTGAACTGGTAGCCCAGAAGATTTCACACCATCAACATCTACACATTGGGACCTATTATGTAAATACGAATTTAAAACGTTGAGAGCTTCGTTTTGCACACCGTAATGACGTAGTTTACGCCAAAGCGTGTCATGGTGCACGCAATCAAAGGCTTTGGAGAGATCACAGAAAACCCCAATAGCATTTTGCGAGTTCTCCCATGCGTTAAATATGTGTTTCAGCAAAGCAACACCCGCATCTGTAGTCGAACGACCTTTTGTAAAGCCATATTGTTCATTATGAAGGAGGCTATTTAAATTAAAATGTCTAAGCAACTGCTTGAGTATTAACTTTTCAAATATTTTGCTAAATGCTGGTAAGATAGAAATAGGCCTGAAATTGCCAACGTCACTTTTATTACCTGATTTAAATAATGGTATGACTTTACTATTCTTCATGAGGTCAGGAAAAGTTCCTAAATCAACACATTTATTAAAAGTAACAGCTAGATAGGGGGCTACGATGTCTATTATATTACTTAAAAGTTTAATGGAGATGCCCCAGTAATCACCAGTGTTTTTAGACTTGAGTGTGTCAAAAACATTAACTACATCACGAGGCGTTACATGTTCGAAGCTAAATAAGGGACTATTTTTAGACACACTATTAAGCATAAGGTTTTCCGCTTTAGACGGGGATGAATTTAAGGAGCGAGTGGTAGTTACAGGTATGTTGGCAAAAAACTCATTAAACGCCTCAGCTACGTCAGCTGCTTTATTAACTAATTTATTGTCGACCATAATCTCAAGTTGTTTATCTTGTTTAACCGACTTACCCGTTTCATTGTTAATAATTTTCCAAGTGGTTTAATGATGTCTCTACAGGTAATATGTTCAAAAAGAAATTCCGAATGGCAAACATTAACATTTTCCTTTAGCAAAGACTCAGCAACAGAAGGTGATGAGTTTAGAGATTTTGTAGTTGAAATGGGAATATCCTCCTAAAAGAAATTTTCAAAGGCCACTGCGACTTGTGAATCTGATTTTATGATGTTATCATTAATAGATAGGCTGTAATCAATATTTCGGTTACCAGACCTTCCCGTTTCACTATTTATAATATTCCAAGTCGTTTTAATTACATTACTACAGTTTTTAATCTTCGAACTCAAATAACGCGACTTGGCTATACAACAAACTTTTTTAAATAATTTTGAATAATTTCTAAAATATAAATTAAATTCAGCCGTGTTTACATAAGTCCTTTCATTGTACAGCTCATAAAGCCGTGTTCTACTTTTATGAATACCTATGGTAGCCCAATCACTGAAAGATGCATTACTATTAACCGAGATAATCTTGGGAATAAAGGTGGAATTAAATTGTTTACAGTAAATATTAAAAAAATCATCATATAGATGATTAGGATCAGCATGAATTGACAAAAGTGGTAATTTATTAACTAGTTTATCTTTAAAAGCTTCCAAGCGGCTTGCAGTTTTGGGTTAACAGTAATATCCTTTTTAGCCACTTTATTGTTTTGGTTTGGGATAGTAATCTTCTGCCCGCTATGATCAGAATCTAGTAAATTTATAATTTCTTTGTGGCTTGGTATAACATCTGTATAAATATTATCTAGGCATGTGGCACTAGTAGGGGTTATTCTTGTAGGCTCCAAAAATAGGTTTACAAGATTGTAGGACTGAAACAGACTTATTATTTTAGTACAAGAATCTGAGTTTTCCAATAAATTAACATTAAAATCACCACAAGTGATGGACTTGTTCGAGTTACAAATCTTGTGTAACACCTCATCCGTTACCTTTTCAAAGCAGTAAGCAATAAAAAGATAAAACAAAGAACAATTCAAAAATTAAAATCAGCCATGGCAGCTAAGAGTTGACCAGTCCTAACTGACGGCGCCCGTTCACGAACATGATGTCATAGTGTGGATCAGCACCATTCAGCTCAACCATTTTGAAGGGATATAAATTATCCATTTGTGAAACGTTAATCATTACTTTTAAAAAAAGAAATAAAAAAAGAAGAAAACAAAATAAAATAAGAAAAGAAAGATTAAGAGGGTCCTAAAATTGGGTAACCCAAATAAGGTCACACTTTCTTTCTTAATCCGAAAGATTTTGAAGTAAATTGCTAATCCATTGCTTCATGTTTGAAAAAAACTTTTTACAAAAAAAAAAAAAACAACCGATTTCCGAAAAAAAAACTACAAAGTGAAAAATAACTTTAATTTCGGAAGTCGGTGTCTTGAGTTTTGAATTTTCGTTTTTTGCCACCGACTTCCGAAATTAAAGTTATTTTTCACATTGTAGTTTTTTTTTCGGAAGTCGGTTGTTTTTTTTTTGTAAAAAGTTTTTATTTTTCACTTTTTAGTTTTTTTTTTTTTTTTTTTTTTTTTTTTTATTTACCATTAAAAATATAATAATTACAAAGTGTTTCAGCAGAATAGCATTTTTAAACCACTAAGGTTTGTGCTTAATGCTACATGTAAAATCTACATCATACTAAAAACAAAATCAAGGTAAACAATAAATATAACATAATACCTAATTTCGAAATTTGGTAACTTCATCTCAGGTGATATGCTAGTTATTACGTAAAACCGCATTTCACATTGAGCATTCAATGTGTTGTAGGTAGTGGGACTTAAGTTTTGATTTAATATTTCTTGGCGTTAAGTCACTGCGCAAATCGGAAGGTAGGTTGTTAATTAACCGAGGAACTAGGTAAGAAGATGTCCGCTCACCGTAGGTGTTGTTTGCCCGAACCGTGCATAGCTGGTTACGTGCGACGGCCCGCGTGAATACAGGATGTTGAACTTTTTGCTCTAAGTAGCCATTGAAATATTGTTCTTTTAGCAAAGTATATTTAAATTGTGTATGTACAGGTAATGTTTTACAGTGATGAAATAGTCCATGCTCATTGTTTTGAAATTGGTATAAAATTTTTTTAGATACGATATTCTTTAGTATTCTTAGTTGGAGTTTATAAATTTTACTGAGATAAGATTTGAATGTTCGACCGTAACTACTGAGTCCATACTGAATGTATGATTCTGCTAATGAGTTGTATAACATAAGTTTTACTTTGAAAGGAATGCGGTTCTTCAGGATTATAATATTAGCTAAAAATTGTCTTAACTTATTACAAACATGCTCTATATGTTTTCTCCAGTTGAATTTGTTATCGATGTCTAGTCCCAGATACTTTTGAGAATCTACTTCTTCTATACAAGGACAGCTACACTTGGTATTATTTAAGTTATGCAAGCAGCTGTGGTCGTGTGCAACTAAATTATTGGGAGGAATACATTTTAAGTGTGGTGATTTTACGACTAGCAATTTGGTTTTATTAGAATTGAGCACCAACCCAACATCATGGCACCATTTTAACAAAGAGTTCAGGTCAGATTGCAAAAGATTACAAGCTTTTTGAGGGTCCCTATCAGCTATTACAAGACATGTATCGTCTGCAAACTGAAAGCATGTACAGTGGTTGATGCAGTTACTCATGTCATTTACATAAGATAGAAAATGAAGGGGCCCCAAAACTGACCCTTGAGCCGTACCCTCTGTAACATGAGTGGCTTCACTTAATGAATTACCAATTTTGACAGCAAATTTTCGGTTTTGGAGGTAATTCCCGCACCAGTTGAGTAGAGGGCCACGAATTCCACTATGGTCCAGTTTACTAATTAGTTGCTTGTGATCAAGCGTGTCAAAAGCACGGGAAAAGTCAATGAAAAGTGCGTATGTAATCTTTCTTTGATTAAGGTGCTCGTTGACTTCATCAGCAAACTTGGACAATAGATCTGATGTACCTTTGCCCGTTTGGAATCCAAATTGTGAGTTGTGGTACCTACCCCACACAAATTCGAATACCAGTACCTGCTATGTAAATAACAGTCGCAGGAAGTTATCATCATATCATCCACATATACTAAGTGGAAAAAATACGTATTATTGAAGCTTACTCAAAAACTATCCCAGCAAAGTTAATAAAATTTATATGGGACCAATCCGGGAGCATACCCTTTCAAACAAAAAATAATTTAAAAAAAAGGTCCACAATTGACGGAGAAATCGACGGACAAACATAAAAAAAAAAAAAAAAAAACATACATACGCGTCGAACATACAGGAAAAGTTTTTAACCAGTGCGCAAATTTTTTTTGGTGGTTCAAAATCAGTAATAGAACACATTTTTTTTATTTTTTTATCCTACTTTAAATCAGCAAAATATGGACACAATCTATTCGTAATAATATCAAAGGGCGCGCGCGGCGCGGCGACCGGCCCAAGCGGCGGTGTTGAACCTCCCCTCCCTCCTCGGGCGGCAAGGCGACGCCCGCGCGCCGGGCGCATTGACCGACACTCCGACAGTTCGCTCATCGCACGCGCTGTCGTGTGACGTCGCGTCTAATCGCTTTCTACCGCTTTTTTACCGGTCACGATGTCAGACTTCACTAACCGCGAGTTTTATGAGATGGTGCGAGTGTATGTACTGAGTGGTGAAATTTTGCGAGCAGCTCACAGAGCATACCTCGAATGCGAGCCCATGGAATCCTTAACCCCGTGAAAGGAAAAGACCATTTTAGCGGCATAAGGTATTAAGTAATGTAAATTTAATTGATAATAATGCTTTATTTTCTGTATTTTGATGGTCCTAAGCCCATTAAAGTATGAAGGAAAAATTGGAATTACTCTTCAAATAACTTCAGGTCACGGCCTAAACATAAAAAAGTCTAGTTCGAAAAAGAGTGATAAAATTAGCGATCAATACATTGTAAGTATTGTAACCCACGTAAATACCTACGCCGGCGAATCGAGCGAGCGCACAGCTGATACGTAGGTACTTTCGCGCGTTCCGCTTCGCCGCTCGCCGCCGGGTAGCCATGCAACCACTTTTAAAGTAAACATCTTTCGTTAACGATAACTTTTTTTTTTTGTACTATGACGTGTCAAAATAAAAAAAGTATGTTCAATAAAACTCGTTTAAGTTTAATTTGTCAAAATTTACGCAGTGGATAAAAACTTTTCCTGTATAACCTACTCCTTTTTGGTAGTCGGTTAATCGTCTGCTCGACAACGTAGGTAACGCAATGCATTTGTCGAATAATCAAAATGAAAGGCATTACAATTCGATTTATTAAATTAAACATAAAAATATCTATGAAAAACGACTTTCGTTGCAGACCGTATATAGATAACTCTATCTCCATTTTTAGTGTTCCGTACCAAAACGGTAATTTAAAAATCACCAAAGAAAAATAAAACGATGTCTTAGTAATGTGGTCCCAAAATTTATACATATATTAATACGTGAAGCAAAAACTGTGTACCCCTTTTTATGAAAATTACGCGGACGGAGGAGTATGTAATTCGGCACAGTTAAAGTTTATACTAATAGTAATAGTTTATTGTCACAAAGAAATATACATTAGTATACACTGATTTATTTTATATAGAGAAGGAGTGCAGAAAACTAATACTTTTATATAATAAAAATTTTGCAAACTGAACCGAGTGACATCAAATGAAAGGACTTGTTGCGAGGATCTCAATTTTTTTTTTTAATAATTTTAAACTAAATACCTACTTTTAAAGATATTTATGAAAATTGACCAACCCAGCACCCCCCCCCCCCCCCCTTATCTGCGAAACTAATGAGCCATTTTTTTTTTAATAAATGCAGAGAATAGTTCTTTACTCATAGATTACAGGAAAACCTATAAGAAGTACGGAACCCTTCATTGTGCGTGGCCCGACACGCACTTGGCCAGTTTTTTTTGTTAGATAATGTATTTCGGTCAAGGGTCATGTTGTTAAAATAATATAAAAACTCTCATCAAACGTATTAAGTGTGACACAGAAAAAGTATTTCTTAAAGAGTACCGTACATATACCTACCTACAAGATGGCCGCCATGAAGATATATTTTGTATTGTTTTTATTCTTTGTTTTCATTTCCGCTCTTTCGGCTGTGGGTTTAGAAGAGGATAAAGTAATGGATCCATTGGGTGATGGTAAGCTTGTTTTAATTTAATATTGAGGAAAAAAAACGGATGGACCATGTCCTTACACAGATTCCATCCAATTCCGGGAAAAGTAACAGTCAGACAAAATAATCGATGGACGTTTGTCCATCGATTATTTTGTCTGACTGTTAAAAAAGAAAGTAACTCTGTTTAGAGTTACTTTTCAAATAGAAAAGTAACTCTAAACAGAGTTACTTTCTTTTATATTATCGGTATGGATGTATGGACTGTGCATATGCATAGTGTGCATGCATAATGATAAACTTACCTATATTGTGCTAAATGTAGGTACTCGAAGTGGGCAACGTCGGAAATAGATGTCAAATATTTAGCTGTTTTGATTAATTTGGCAATATTACTGTATGGAAATAAGAAATGTGGCTAACTAGCGAAATAGAAATAATGAATTGCAATTATAACATTGAATTTGATGTTGAAACCGTTTTAGGTGTAAAAAAGGCTCTTTTACCATTGCCACTCGAAAAAGGGCATTTTATTCATCCATAACAGTGAATAAAACTCTCTTTTACTCACGAGTGAATAAAAACATTTTGAATTTGGACAAGCTCGAACTATACAAACTATGTACAAAACATAAATGAAACCTACTGAAAGTACCTACTGGCTGGCTAGATGGAGCTATTCCTTAGAAGCTATCCAATTAAATAAAAAATAAAATATCCCGCTAACTTTAGTTCTTTTCAATCTGTTAACGTGGTTGTTATAATTTAAATTTTGTTTTTTTTTTATCGGGTTTTTTATGGATCATGTGGTATGCAATTAAGATTTTTATTTATTTATTATTTAATAACATTAGAAAATCTAGTAACATAATTATAATAAAATGAGTTCTTCCAGTGAAGAAAATGAGAGACTGAATACCACTGACTTCGGAATAATTAAACATAAAAACCCTACCTAAGATAAGACATAATTGGAAAACATAAAGGTAAAAACTGAACCCGTAGAGGATCACTCGTGTATCTGTCTTTTTGTCCGTCTGTCACAGATTTGCTCCGAATCGAATGGGCCGATTATGTTGAAATTTGGTACACATATTATGCATTTCTGTGACCCAAATATGGATGTGTAAATAAATGAATTTCGATTATGGGGGTCACTTTTGGGAGGCAAACAAGTAAATTAAAAATAATAGTTTTGCAAACTGTACCATGTGACATATCAAATGAAAGGGTTTCTTCCGAATATCTCAATATTTTTTTATAAGTAATTAAAAAATAAATACATTAGACTACTGAACTGACTACTAGAAAATAGATGAATATTGTTAACTCCGAAACGAATGACCAGATTATTTTTTTTAAATCAAAGAATGGTTCTTTACTCATACATATACATAGATTACAGGAAAACCTATAATTATGCGTACTAACTTACATTTGCATCTGGAATGTATGGGAGAACATGTTTTTCAACTACAATGTTATGTTTGTTCTTGGGATTAATTCATCCCAACTACGGAACCCTTCATTGTGCGTTGTTCAACACGCACTAGGCCATTTTTTTTTTTGTATTTCTTAAAAACCATGTAGCGTGAAAACGTCTTTTCACATATTTTTTTGGTTGGGAAATTAAATAAGTTCTCCGTTACGTGTGTACCCTACTTTATTACTGTGCGTTTGCACTGGCCAAACATTCTCAACAAAACCTGTTGAAATCTCTATTTTCTGTCAATGTTCCTTTTTGAATTTTTGACAGCAACTAGAGATTTCAACATGTTTTGTTGCGATCATGGTATAATAATATACTTCGCCGGGTATGGCATTCCGAAACACAGTGGTCACGTGGGCAACACAAGGCTACGTCATCGCAGCTGTGTTACCAGAAGTTTGTAATAATAACTCCCTAACCACCTTTATTACCTGTGCGAATCCGTTAAAACAATGAGGTTTTAATTAACAATTACGTTGGTTTATGTTTAAATTTAATTGTTTCGTTTGATTAGACACACGAAACAACAATTTAAAAGCTTTGGTTTCTGAAAATCTTTCCTTAATCGTGTTTTGTTGCAATAAAGTGGCAACTGGATAGTGACGTAAGCATGTGTTCGTCCCGAAATGCCAGACCTTGTTTTATTAGACCATGGTTGCCATGTTTCGCCAGTGCAAACGCACAGTTAGCCTCTGCGCCACACTGTCATCTATGCTTCCCAATTAGCTGTTATTGAGTAATGCGTGTTTGGTGACGCGTGGTTCGCACGCACAGCAGGATAAGTCACTGATTTTCGTTCAGAACACAGTTGTTTGTTCAGATTTATACGCTATTTCTCTTGCCCTTATCCTTATTTATGGACGTGGACGGGGACATCCAAGATAATTTACGTGACGTTAGCAATGATAAAAGCGCATAATCTGTCAAAAACACCCCTTTATCCTACGTTTTTGGCAAGTTTTGACATTGCTTGACGCTGACATCTGAAGGCCAATTCTCGTACTTTATTAATAATTGCAATAATTTGTTCCATTAAGGGTTCACCCTAAAATAAAATAGAATGTTGTATGATTTAATTCGCCAAAATAATTTAACCAAACTTAAATAAAAGTCCTGAAGCAGGAGCTTATCTATAATAACTGCACTGTAGGTACCTATTTTACATCATTTCTCATTTTCATTCTTTTGATCCAAATCCGTTGCCGTTTTTTTTTTTTTTTTTTGAGGTTGGGAAATTATCAAATAACTTCTCCCGCTCTGGGAGGCGCTCCTCCCAGAGCGGGAGAAGTTATCTGATAATTTCCCAACCATAATTAAACATAAAAACCCTACCTAAGATAAGACATAATTGGAAAACATAAAGGTAAAAACTGAACCCGTAGAGGATCACTCGTGTATCTGTCTTTTTGTCCGTCTGTCACAGATTTGCTCCGAATCGAATGGGCCGATTATGTTGAAATTTGGTACACATATTATGCATTTCTGTGACCCAAATATGGATGTGTAAATAAATGAATTTCGATTATGGGGGTCACTTTTGGGAGGCAAACAAGTAAATTAAAAATAATAGTTTTGCAAACTGTACCATGTGACATATCAAATGAAAGGGTTTCTTCCGAATATCTCAATATTTTTTTATAAGTAATTAAAAAATAAATACATTAGACTACTGAACTGACTACTAGAAAATAGATGAATATTGTTAACTCCGAAACGAATGACCAGATTATTTTTTTTAAATCAAAGAATGGTTCTTTACTCATACATATACATAGATTACAGGAAAACCTATAATTATGCGTACTAACTTACATTTGCATCTGGAATGTATGGGAGAACATGTTTTTCAACTACAATGTTATGTTTGTTCTTGGGATTAATTCATCCCAACTACGGAACCCTTCATTGTGCGTTGTTCAACACGCACTAGGCCATTTTTTTTTTTGTATTTCTTAAAAACCATGTAGCGTGAAAACGTCTTTTCACATATTTTTTTGGTTGGGAAATTAAATAAGTTCTCCGTTACGTGTGTACCCTACTTTATTACTGTGCGTTTGCACTGGCCAAACATTCTCAACAAAACCTGTTGAAATCTCTATTTTCTGTCAATGTTCCTTTTTGAATTTTTGACAGCAACTAGAGATTTCAACATGTTTTGTTGCGATCATGGTATAATAATATACTTCGCCGGGTATGGCATTCCGAAACACAGTGGTCACGTGGGCAACACAAGGCTACGTCATCGCAGCTGTGTTACCAGAAGTTTGTAATAATAACTCCCTAACCACCTTTATTACCTGTGCGAATCCGTTAAAACAATGAGGTTTTAATTAACAATTACGTTGGTTTATGTTTAAATTTAATTGTTTCGTTTGATTAGACACACGAAACAACAATTTAAAAGCTTTGGTTTCTGAAAATCTTTCCTTAATCGTGTTTTGTTGCAATAAAGTGGCAACTGGATAGTGACGTAAGCATGTGTTCGTCCCGAAATGCCAGACCTTGTTTTATTAGACCATGGTTGCCATGTTTCGCCAGTGCAAACGCACAGTTAGCCTCTGCGCCACACTGTCATCTATGCTTCCCAATTAGCTGTTATTGAGTAATGCGTGTTTGGTGACGCGTGGTTCGCACGCACAGCAGGATAAGTCACTGATTTTCGTTCAGAACACAGTTGTTTGTTCAGATTTATACGCTATTTCTCTTGCCCTTATCCTTATTTATGGACGTGGACGGGGACATCCAAGATAATTTACGTGACGTTAGCAATGATAAAAGCGCATAATCTGTCAAAAACACCCCTTTATCCTACGTTTTTGGCAAGTTTTGACATTGCTTGACGCTGACATCTGAAGGCCAATTCTCGTACTTTATTAATAATTGCAATAATTTGTTCCATTAAGGGTTCACCCTAAAATAAAATAGAATGTTGTATGATTTAATTCGCCAAAATAATTTAACCAAACTTAAATAAAAGTCCTGAAGCAGGAGCTTATCTATAATAACTGCACTGTAGGTACCTATTTTACATCATTTCTCATTTTCATTCTTTTGATCCAAATCCGTTGCCGTTTTTTTTTTTTTTTTTTGAGGTTGGGAAATTATCAAATAACTTCTCCCGCTCTGGGAGGCGCTCCTCCCAGAGCGGGAGAAGTTATCTGATAATTAGGGCGTGTCAGACTTTTACTGACTAAAACTCACCCGTGTTCCTTCCGTTGCCTTAGTGCCGGGGCCGCGATATCCCTTTCAGACATACTCGCAACCCTGGCAGGCATTGGCCCTTACGGACACTGTCAATTGGTGTGACATCTCTTTGAGGCGCGCGTCGAACAAATCGGACGGCGAGACTAGGGGCGCGAGGGCGCGAATCTTGCCTCTCCCTCGCGTGCTCCGTCTCCTCCTTTGCGAGCATTACTGCTTCGCAGAAGGAAGTGACGGCCTCCCGTGCACTCTCGCTCCGGACCATGGCCTGAACCAGGGCCGGACGCGAGAGATCGCCGCCGCCGATCGCCTCCGTGAGGACACAGCGGTGCTCCGCCCAAGAAATCCGTTGCCCTTAGCCCAATTTATTTAATATTTGCGGTCAGCGTAGAATATCTACTTCCATACTTCTCTATTAGTTGTCATTGCGGTAGTCACCCCATCTTTCACACAGTCCATTCATCGTATATTGTACAATTTATTTTAGAAAAAAAAAAGGCAATCGGGAATGCCGACAGTGAAAACTTAAAACTGATATAAGCGTCATCTATTTAAACAGAGGTGGCAGGGACATCGACGCGAAAACTGATACCATGGATTCAGTACATGATTCTGAAATTGCCCCCCCGCTGCGTTAAAATTTTTCAAAATAATATCTGCTGTTTCATAGAAAAGTGCAATACCTACGCGGTCAAAATGTATGGAACAGCTGATTTTGTTAAAAATAACCCACGAAACATTTCAGCCATTGAAATTTTTCGTGGATTCAGAATCATGTACTGAATCCATGGTATCAGTTTTCGCGTCGATGTCCCTGCCACCCTGTATTCTATTGCGCAATACAAGAATCCATAAGTTTTCCCCCTACCAAAATTGTTGCCCAACTGTCATTCTGTTATTCAAGGAAAAAAAAGAAAAAAAAGAAAGAAAAATAAGATTATTTGTCACAGAAACGCGTGCATAAAAAAAAAGATAATAAAACTCATTTGATCAAGAAATAAAACACAATAGACTTAAGTAAAAAAATAAAAAAAACAAAAGAAAACATTTTTTTTTTATTGCAGGGCCGTACGTGGTTAGCACCGACAAGCCGTTGGCAGATGGGAGCTACTTTCGGACTATTCGAATAACTGAAAGTTTGTACCTTGCTTGTCTTTATACGTGAGTAGGTAGTCGGGTGCAATGATAAGACCAATAATATAATTTTATATAAATTAAATTATAATTATATTATTATTTAATATTATTGGTCTACCTTCGACGAACCAAACGATCTTGTAATAATTTTCTAGTTTTCATGCCTCGTTGGATCATGTTGGATACCTGAAGGTTTTATGACCGTTGCGCTTACAAAATGAAAAAAAAAATCGCCCTAGCAGCGTACGCGTCTCGGCGGCGCGCGGCGATGAAAGAATCCTAACTAAGGAATTCTGATCCTAACTATAGTGTAATTAATATTATAAATGCGAAAGTGGATTTGTTACGCTTTCACGATAAAACGGCTGAACAGATTTGGATAAAATATGTCACACTGGTAGAAGGACATACGCTACTTTTCATCCTTGATCGCAGACGAAGTCGCGGGCAATAGCTAGTTTCTTATATGTTTTTCTGCTCTATATTATTGCATTCGACTATCATTCTGCGCTTAAAATGCAACGCTGTCTCTCGTACTAACTAATACCTGCCTTTTTTTTTCAGTTTACTCCGTACCAGGCGTAAGCTACATAGTAGCTCCTCGAAGAGCAGTGTTTATATATCAGCTTTGTACATCGACCGGCTGTACGGATATAAGCAGAAATCCTCCACTCAACTCTTAAATGTATTTTAGTTCATTTTAATATTTTGCATTAATATTCTAGTTTAAGGGGCATGCGCTAAGGTAACCCGCGAAATTAAAATTTTCTTTAGTTTTTTGCATTTTGCAGGTCAGTGTCAGGTTTAATGTTGATTAAAATATCATTCGCGACCGTAACAAATATGGTTTTACATAATTATAATCATTACAATCAGGAATACAACTCCTTTAGTAAGCACAATGGTCAAATGTCATGATTTCATGAAATAGTCATTCAATGGAATTATATGAACTTTGAGAGTTGTATTGATCATTTTTATGATTACAATTCTATAAATATACATTTGATACGGCCGCGAATCATATTTAAATCAACTTACAACATGATACTGACCTGCAAATTGCAAAAAACGTAACAAAATTTGAATTTCGCGGGCTACCTTGACGCTTTCGCCTTAAGACGTCTCAAGATCATATTCTTCTCTTCTTCTTCTCACACACTATTGTCTACATTTATTTTTAATTTCTCCTTTCGCAGGTCTGCTGGAAGAAATTTCTTAAGCAGTACCTCTGTACTCATACGTACTTATCGTACCTATCTGTATCTACCTATTTAAATAAAGTTATTATTACGGGAAGGATCGCTTTTACTGACGCACACATTCCTTTTGAACAGTAACCTGAATCTGGAATATGACTCCAGCATGTTTAATAAATACTCTGACAAAATACATAAATTTGAATTAAACTGCGTTCACACATGCGCGGTTTGTTTCGGCGCGAAAGGCGTGGCGCGCCCTCCCTAGAAACTTGGAATTTTATAGTTAGTTCTTGTCTCAACGTACATTTTTTATCGATGTAAAGTACACACGCACGCTCAGCGCCCGAATACCTATTGCGTAGTTCACGCGTCGCAATCGCACAAAGCCCGCGCCACAACAACGCGCTGAAAAAAATCGCAGCCTTTTTTTTTTTTTTTTGATGGTGGAATTATATCAAATTACTTCTCCCGCTCTGGGCGAAGCGGGAGGGTGTATCAGACTTTTACTGACTAAAACCCACCCGTGTTCCTTCCATTGCCTGCCATGTGTACCGGGGCCGCGATATCCCTTTCGGACAAACTCGCAACCCTGGCAGGCATTGGCCCTTACGGACCCCGTCAGTTGTTGCTGACATCTCTTTGAGGCGCGCGTGGAACACAACGCGCCGTCGACCCGGGCCTGGTCCTAATCGGACGGCAAGCTACCCATTGCTCACCGTTCGCAAGCCCGCGCTTACGGTGGCCGGAAGTCGGCTCGCGACTCCCGACGCCCGGGGCGTCTCCTGCGGCGACTAGGGGCGCAAGGGCGCGAATCTTGCCTCTCCCTCGCTCGCTCCGCCTCCTCCTTCGCGAGCATTACTGCTTCGCCGAAGGAAGTGACGGCCTCCCATGCACTGTCGCTTCGGACCATGGCCTGAACCAGGGCCGGACGCTCAGATCGCCGCCGCCGATCGCCTCCGTGAGGACACGGCGGTGCTCCGCCCAAGCCGGGCAGACCTCCACCGTGTCCTCCGGGCGATCCACACAGTGGTGACACCCGGGCGTTTCCTCCCGCCTTATACGGAACAGGAACCTCCCGAAACAGCCGTGTCCGGTGAGGACCTGCGTTAGGCGGAAGGTGAGGACGCCGTGGCGCCTCTCTAGCCACTCCTCAAAGAGGGGACTTATCGCCACAATTGTGGCGTGCCCAGCGCTGGGTTGCGACAATCGCACTCTCCATGCCGCCATGAGATCCTGCCGGGGCTCTGTCCGCTGTGCCGTGATTTCTCGCGGCAGCGGTGTTACGCCTCGGCGTTTCGCCTCTTCGCGACACTCCCAGATGTGCGCGAGGACTTTTATCTCCAGATCCCATGGCGGTAATCCAACAAGAAGGCTCGCCGCCTCACGTGAGACCGTGCGGTATCCTCGGACCAGCCTAATGGCCATGACCCTTTGGGATGCGTTCAACCGCTGGGCAGGTCGCAGCCTCGTGTAAACGCAGCCTTACGTACTATATTTAAGGATTTACCAGACTTAGTTTCTGACATGCAAAACGTTGACAATTGATAAAACTATAAAAAATAACTAAACTATGAAATATATTTTCTCACTTTCTAAAGACAGGTAATGAAATAAAAGTCGTGTAGATAACATAATATTGTTTAAATATCATTTATTGCATAGTGCGGCGCTATCTCCCGAAATACAGATAGTAGTGCCATCCACAAAGACGCGCCCCACTCCAAGATTACTGTACCACAGATGAACACAGATGGTTAACTCCGAAAATACATTTAAATAAAAAGCGACTCTTGCTACCACGCAATTAAGTGCAATTCAGGACACACAGCTTTAATTATCTACAGTTATATTCACCTAGAAGTTGTCTCTCTTTCTTTCGCGTAAATCTTATACATTCTGACTACGTTACACTCACTGAATTGGCCCGACAAGACGGGCCCACCGCGTATTTGTAGCTTCATACCTAAAATGCGGAGTGAACCATCATTTGTGGCTGTACTTTAGTACGGAGCGGGTCGCGTCTTCGTGGATGGCCCTATCTATAGCTGTATGTGTCCTTCTCGCCCTTCGTGCGCTCTAAGTACTCTTTCTCGATCAGGATGTATATGCATTTCTGGAAAAAGAAACAAAAATATTTTTTCCCATTGAAACGAATGCGCCCGCGCCACCTCGATCTATAGTATTAGGGCTCGTGCAGACCAGCGCGATGCGACGACGCGACGCGACTCGAACAATACAATTTCTAAGAAAACTTCACGGTATAACAATAACCAGTGTCGCGTCGCGCTAGTCTGCACGAAGCTTTAAGCAGGAATACACATAGTGTAACTGGCTCAGTATACAAGCAAGTAGGTTGCATGCCGTAGTGCCATTTTACAACTAAAGAGCGTTCATTATAAATTGACCGGTGACGCGATTGGTAGTACTATTAGTAGTATTCTGTCAGTCGCCATTTATAACTCTAGTATTATTGAAACTAAGCTTGACAAGAAATGGTGCCAACGTGACAGCAAGGGACAAGTTATAGTGAACGGACTGTACATGCCACATCAAAAATTCTGATTATTTGATATTACAATGGCATGCACTGCTTGCATACTTCTGTGCCTATATCTGGCATGTATACAGGTTGGATTTTTGAGATGGGGCAGTAAGGGGCGACCTTTGCTTTAGATATAGATAGTTCCAAAATCTTCAGCGCTAGCACACGTCAATGTGTACATTAAGCCAGGTATACAGAGTGGATTTTTGAGATGGGGCAGTAAGGGGCTGCCCTTGCCTTAGATATAGATAGTTCCAAAATCTTCAGCGCTAGCACACGTCAATGTGTACATTAAGTCAGGTATACAGAGTGGATTTTTGATGTGGGGCAGTAAGCACAGGTACTTTAACCATTGATTGTGTAAAATTTTAGGAAAATCGTCTACTTTTAAAATGTTTGTAAATATGTGAGAACCATGTATCTATCACATAAGTAATTAATTTATCTGTCGTTGCTTCATTTTAAATTCTTTTTACCTATTGTGGTACTTACAGTAATTTTTTTTAGATGCATCGTGTTCACATATAATTATATAACGAATGTACCTACATAAACAAAATATTGTAAAAGAGTAACGGTGGAGTTTCTTGCCCATTCTTCTCCATACGAAAACTACCTTTTGGAAGGGGCGACTAGAATCAATTAAATTTTTTGAAAATTTTGACGTTCAATTTATTTCAAATAGGCCGTTATTTGAAATAAATTATTTGACTTTGACTATGTTAATCGCAGCGAGTATTCGCAGTGTGTGACAGAGGCTTTTAGTCTGGGTACAAGTACAATAACAGTTATTCTATACATTGATGACGGGCACTCTTGGCTTGAAGCGTGAAGACAGCTGTTTGAGCACTTCCCCCACTAAATGCTGGTGTTTCAGTGTTTTGCGGGTCTTCATTATCCTCACTATTGCGGCCTGGAAACAAAAAAATATGTTTTAGTTTTTAAGTGAATATTTGCAGATTTTTGATTGTTCTCTAAGGGATTTATTATTTAGAAAAAACCGGCCAAGTGCGTGTCGGACCACGCACAGTGAATGGTTCCGTAGTCGGAATGAATTTATTTCAAGAACAAACTGAACTCTGTAGTTGAAAAACATGTTCTCCCATACATTCCGTATGGGAGAACATGTTTTTGCAACCGCAAATATAAGTTGGTCGATTTTTACTTGTTAACATGTAATCCTATATTGTCTCCTTCTTTTCGTGAGGTTTGTGACTAACCTGGTGTCAGAGTTTCAAAGCCGCCCATGGGCCCTCTGACTTGGCTTCACATGCCGTCGAGAAATATCGGTCAGACATGCCGGTTTCCTCACGAAGTTTCCTTCACTGTTTTTGAAGCAAGTGATAATCATACAATACTCACACTAATCCGAAAAGTCAGAGGTGCGTGCCTTGGGTTGGAACACGAGACCAATGACTCAGTTGTCCGACGGTCACACCACTAGACTATAGAGACTTTAATGCATTTGACTTAAAATCCTAACTTGAATGACAAGTTATTTGCTGTGTCGGAGCGGTGCTGTTGTAATGAGCGATGTCCTTAAACCTGACAGATAGGTGTCCTGAGACCTGGCGAAGGACTACTTTTTCTCCCGCGATTACGTACCTGTGGAATTATTATTATCATTATAAGCTAGTTGATTATTATACCTGAATGAACATCTTCCGATCCTCCTCGATGTGTTTGTGCGTAGCTTCCTGCTCCGCCTTCAGCTCCGTCTTCAGCGGAATGTTTAAGTTCACGCGGAGTTTTTTGCTGTACCAGATAAAAAGTTATTTAGATACTTCTGCCACAGCTTTTGTTTTTTTTACCGATATTCGCGGACTCAGGGCCAAGTAAAGCCGCACGGTTCGCGAGTGTGAGCTCTGCTACAATGGAAACAGTTATGGTGGAGACGAGAAGAATTATATATGCACAGTATCGACTTCGCTACATGCGAACTACGCATCAAAGACCTGGCGTCACACAAATCCTGCATCGCGCAATCAGAGTTTACCGCGCGATGGACATATATACAAGCTCCCGACATCAAACTCTGGGCAGTTGCCCGCCAGACACGACACCCGTCTGGTCGGACGATCCTCCCTCTTCTATAGAGGATGAGTGAACTTTACACCATGTTCCACATACCTCTAAAGAACACCCAAGACAGTGGTAACAAAAGGCCAGCTCAAGATCAAACAGTTCCACTGTACTAGCAACCCCGTTTCACAATGGTGCGATATACTAATGTGGCGACATGTCAAAAATCTAAATGTCTGTGCTATATCTAATAATACCAGCCTGTCACTGTCCCGCTGCAGGGCAAAGGCCTCTTCTCATACAGAGAAGGCACGAGCATTGATCACCACGCTTGCTCAAGCCGGGTTGGTGATTTCAGAGTTATATTAACTATAAGTTCAGGTTTCCTCACGGTGTTTTTCCTTCACCGATATCAGTAATATCGAAGATAAACTCAGAAAGTACATATGAATTGAAAAAGTCACATTGCACTCGTATATCTAAGCTGAATATTAATGTATTTTAAGCATAAATTCCAGCGACCGTCACCAGGTCATCGGTCTGCCTTGTGGGACGCCTTCCAACGTGTTGTGGGACGTCTTCCAGTACGCGGTCGCACTCCAGAATCTTTCGGCCCTATCGGCCATCTGTTCTGCGAGCAATGTGCGGGGAGCACAGAACCGGTCGAAGTGGCGGTGCTTGGAGGCCTATATCCAGTAGCAGACGTCTTTCGGTTGAAATGATGTTGATGATGATGCAAAAATTTTATAGTCCAGGGAAGGTTTAAACGGTGAGAAAATTAGGGAAGGGTAGGTAGGGTAGGTAGGGTTTAGTGCTACCCGTGCGAAGTCGGGGCGGGTAAAGCTAGTAAGTTTATAATAAAGACTAGTGTATACGTACTTCTTATAGCCTACATACAGATCGACGACGGAAGACTCGGACAGTTCAGACTCGTCGTCCGTACAGACCAACAGCTTTGCTTTCAGCAGGATTTGTAGCACCTGACAAATAAAACATAATTAATAAATTATAAACACATTAATTTAATAAAATAACATTAATAATATACATAACTCCACCCCTATCCAGGTGTTTGGGCGTCATGGTTAATTTTCATTAGTCGATAACTCGGTCGATATACAGCTTGCGGGGACTCCCCGCAGGCGGATTCATTTATTTATTACTTAGTTTCAGTTTTTATTTGTAAAAAATTTTTTTATATCTTTTTTATTGCTTTATTTATTTTGGTCAAACTCAAAGCATTTATTTAAATTAAACCATTTACAGGCACTTTTGAATTGTCAAGGAATCGGTCAGTCAGAAATATGAAGCTAGTTGCCCATTCCAAAGAACGGGCAAGAAACTCCACGGACACTCTTTTAAATAAATTGTTACAAAGTATTTGTTACATCATTAATGTTGAAATTAAACATGTGAGAACAATGTAAAAAGACGTGCACGTTAGAAGCGTCCGTAATAAAAATATAAAACAAAGAACAATTCAAAAATTTAAATCAGCCAAGGCAGCTAAGAGTTGACCAGTCCCAACTGACGGCGCCCGTTCACGAACATGACGCATAGATTAGCACCATTCAGCTCAACCATTTTGAAGGGAGCTAAATGATCCAACACACGCGCCACCGTCAGCGAGACATTAGAGTGAGCATGACATACTAGGTACATGACAGCAAGGGATAAGTTATAGTGAAAGGTCTGTACATGCCACATCAAAACTTCTGATTATTTGATGCTACAATGGCATGCACTGCTTGCATACTTCTGTGCCTATATCTGGCATGTATACAGGTTGGATTTTTGAGATGGGGCAGTGAGGGGCTGCCCTTGCTTTAGCTATAGATACTTCAAAAATCTTCAGCGCTAGCACACGTCAATGTGTACATTAAGCCAGGTATACAAAGTGGATTTTTGAGATGGGGCAGTAAGCACAGGTACCTTAAGCTCCCTTCAAAATGGTTGAGCTGAATGGTGCTACATTCAGCTCAACCATTTTGAAGGGAGCTAAATGATCCAACACACGCTGGTATATCCCATAATGGGATTTATCTAAGGCCGTAGGTGTGTCCGTGACATCACAGTGGGCCCTATCAGAATACCAGCGCTGTGGAATTTTTTGTTTTTAAATATCGCCGCATTATGCTGAGATAGGGCGTTTTTGGCCTCGCACAGGTCGTTATTATTCTGTTAGTTTTTAAATGCTCCTTTTTGGTTTTTATTTTATAATTTTTTATTATTATTTACTGTTTGTATTTCCTGTGTCCCATATAAAATATGTTTCTTTCTTTCTTTTATAATAACGAATTAAAGTCATAAGTCGATAATACGGTCGGTACACCATCTGCAGAGAATCCTCGTAGCGAGCGTAGCTACCAATGAAATTCATCGGTCGGTAAAAAGCGTGCGGAGACTCATACCCAATGAAGATGAGCCTTCAAAGCAACTGCCAGACGTACGGTGCAGGTTCTCCTTATACCGCAATCGTTCCCGCTATCGACTAATAAAAACGGTTCCCTGAATACGGATCTTATGCCATGCTTTACAGAAACCTCCAGCACCCCAGATATGGGCCCTATCGAGTAACAAAATCGGTTCCCTTCATGTGGGCCCTATGACATGCGTTACAGAAATCTTTCGCATCCCGCATACTATCCCTATATAGGGAACACAATCGTCTTCTTCAATATCCTACTCACCGCCCAGACGTCATTCACTCTGCCTTCTTCGTTCAGTCTATCTCTCTGTGGAATGCGCTCCCCCAAGAAATTAGGATGGCAACCAACCGATTTTGTTACTCGATAGGGCCCATATCTGGGGTGCTGGAGGTTTCTGTAAAGCATTTACAGAAACCTCCAGCACCCCAGATATGGGCCCTATCGAGTAACAAAATCGGTTCCCTTCATGTGGGCCCTATGACATGCGTTACAGAAATCTTCCGCATCCCGCATACGATCCCTATTGGTACAGGGAACACAATCGTCTTCTTCAATATCCTACTCACCGCCCAGACGTCATTCACTCTTCCTTCTTCTTTCAGTCTATCTCTCTGTGGAATGCGCTCCCCCAAGAAATTAGGATGGCAACCAACCGATTATTATCCTTTAAAGTTAAAGTTCGCGAGCACATTCGTAAGAAGCTGGCAGTATCATCACAACGGTAATTCCCATTGTTTGTCTTATTTGTTTTAGTATATTCGTGTATTTATCTGTTCTTTTATTTATTTATATTGTATTATACATATATACAGGTTAATAGGTATATGTATATCCTTACATTTATGTAAATATTTATTTAACAATTTTCGATATTTCACCTACCATTGTTTATCTCTGCATCTGCAGTTGACGGGTAGAAAATGCCTATGGCATTAAGTCCGCCTCAGTACATTTGTGTGCTTAGGAGCGTTTATTCTGAAGGTTGGCAACGTCGCAAATAGATGTTAAATATTTCAATGTTTTGATTAATTTGGCAATAAAACTTTGTGAAAATAAAAAATGTGGCAAACTAGCGAACTAGAATATTGATTATGATATGCAATAATTAATATCGTAACACCGAATATTTAGTTTTAGATGTAAAAAAACTATTTGGAAACTTTCCAAATGCGTTATTTACACCTAAAATGGGTACCTACAACCTCAAATTTAATGTTATAATTGCAATTTATTATTAACATTCTAGTTCGCTAGTTAGCCATATTTCTTTTTTAGATTCAGTAATATTGCTATAAGAATCAAAACAGGTAAATATTTGTCAGTTATTTGCGACCTTGCCAACTTTTAGGATAAACCCTCTTAATAAGTGTTTAACAAATAAATAGGGCCAATGAAAAATATAATCGTAAGTAGATAACATTCTCGAGTGCGTTTCGCTCGCTCTCGCACCTGAATTATGTTCTCTAACTCTTCTGCACAAGTCTACACAGTAACTCCTATTTCTGTACGAATGTTCAAAAGATTTTTTTTACCAATATTAGGGGTACAAAAATGTTCATTTATCCTGCTTTCTTCTTTTTCTGCATTAGTTAAACTGTATCATTGCATAAGCAGTGATAGCCGAGTGGTGTGACCGTCACTCTGCCAAGTCCTACGTCTCAAGTTCACCTCTGACTTTTCGGATTCATGTGCATATTGTATAATTATCACTTGCTTAAGAGCCCTCCTACATTTCGGCGCTGCGCTAAAGAATTCTTGCGATACTGAGCGCACATTGCCGGCTCTGTGAAATATATGGTACTTTTATTTTATTCATAAAAAAATAGAAATAGCAATAAAAAAAACTTAAAAAATAGTTTGTTATTAAGCAAATGTTGGAGATTATTTTAGTATAAATACTACGTACGAAAATGATGCAGAACTTCGGATATTCAGACTTGTTTCCAAACCTTTTTAGTAGAAAATTGAATTTGGTCCAGTAATTTTTTCTTTAAATAAAAGACATATAACAAAATTGTATTCTATTATTATAAAAGTATGGGATATGTTTAATATGAGAAAAATTGTTTTGATGAATTATATTCAACAGAATCCGCAAATTAGAGCTCTCAAATGAGCTCTACATGAGTTTTTGCCAAAACATGCATCAGGAGAACAATTATTGCTAGATAAATAAATAAATAATGAAAAAATCGCTTTATTATTATTGTAGAAGAGAAAACGAACTATTTTTACCAAGTAATTGTTATTTATACTAACCAACGAATAGTATTCAATTTGATCGAGGAAATCATGCATCTACGCGCATTTTTGTAATAGGCCCCTTAAAAAACGGTGAAGGAAAACATCGTGAGGAAACCGGCATGCCTGAGAAATATTACTCGACGGCATGTGTAGCCAAGTCAGAGGCCCATGGGCGGCTTTGAAACTCTGACAGCAGGTTACTCACTAACCACACGAAAAGAAGAAGACAGAACAGGATCAAGAGCTAATATTTCAGCCCCCCTCTACTTTTCCAAAGTAGTGAGGGGCGCCACAGAAATTTCGCCCAAGGCGCTGCCAGGTAACTAAATATACGTTCACGTCTTTTCTGATGGGGCGGCCACGACACTGTAGTGCCTCAGGCATGTTTGCCGAAGATAGCGTCGACTGCTTCTATGCAACGATGCGTAAGAGGTCTCTGGTGCGCAGGGCGCGCGGCTGCCCCAACAGCGTGCTGATGATGATAGCTGACAGGCTCGACTGTCCTTACATACGACGCTGCAGTGACTTGCACGTCACCTACAGTCGTCGGCCATTAATGTGTTAGTGTACTGGGTTTTTGTATTGTATTGTAATGTATTGTTTGGTGTATGTGTGTTGTATTGAATATTGTATGAGTCATTGTAACTCGAATGAATAATAATTATTTACGCGGGTCTAAGAGCACTGACTTGATGCGAGGCGTTCAACCTTGTTCAACCACGCGCATAATATCAGTCTGCTTTTCATTTTTCATCATAGTCCTACTCTTATCCAATTTACGGTCGGCGCAACTTGTATTTTTCTACCATACTTCTCTATATGAGTCGTATTCTCGGTAGTCACCCCCTTTCTAGCCATTATCATTTTTCACACAGTCCATCCATCGTTTCTTTGGTCTTCCCCTACTACTATACCCCCCCATTCATATATAATGTAGTATAGTAGTAGTGTAGTGTAGTAGTATTCATTTAAAAATTAACTCTGTAATCAGCATTTTGTTTTTGTTAAGATTTTGTTGTCATTTGCCAATGTCACAAGAGTAATTACGCAATATTGTCTTTGGTCCGTGGCCTTGACATCAACTAATGAACAACATTGTTTTTTTATATTTTTTTTTATTGGTTATAAGAGTATACGAGGCCTTTGGCTACTTTTGTATGTATGTATTTTTGTCTTTATTTATGTGCGTTTTGTTTGTGCAGAATAAACAATTTTTCTTTCATTTCCTTTCTATATCCCACAACTTTCCTCACGACATTTTCCTCATTCCTCTGCATCACATGCCTTTTTTTTTTTGAGGGTGGGAAATTATCAAATAACTTCTCCCGCTCTGGGCGGAGCGGGAGGGTGTGTCAGACTTTTACTGACTAAAACCCACCCGTGTTTCTTCCGTTGCCTGTGCCGTGTGCCGGGGCCGCGATATCCCTTTCGGACAAACTCGCAACCCTGGCAGGCATTGGCCCTTACGGTCCGCAAGACCGCGCCTACGGTGGCCGGAAGTTGGCTCGCGACTCCCGACGCCCGGGGCGTCTTCTGCGGCGACTAGGGGCACGAGGGCGCGGATCTTGTCTCTCTCTCACCCGCTCTGCCTCCTCCTTCGCGAGCATTACTGCTTCGCAGAAGGAAGTGACGGCTTCCCATGCACTCTCGCTCCGGACCATGGCCTGAACCAGGGCCGGACGCTCAGATCGCCGCCGCCGATCGCCTCCGTGAGGACACGGCGGTGCTCCGCCCAAGCCGGGCAGACCTCCACCGCATGCAACACATGCCTCATACTGCTAATATCCTGCTGAATCAATAATAGCAGGCTAATATAATCAAAATGCGTCTCTGGTTGTACCTGTACAAGGAAGTCTTCTTTGATCCCGGTGTGCTGCTCAAGCTGGCTGACGGTCCAGGATGTGTTGTCGTTGTACTGTAGAAGCACCGCCATTTGGAACGTACTGGCTTGCAACGTGTATCTGTAAGGAGATGATGCTTGTTAATTAAGCCGTGTCTCCTGCGCGTGTTTTTTCAAAACATTACACAAAAACATCGAAACAAACAGGCGTAGCCATACACATTTGTGTATGCAAACACGATGTTTTTCTTTTCCGAGCTGCATGGAAAACATTCCCCGCGCGGGTGAAGAGGGGAAGGGTTTGTTTGGTTTGTTTCATTCTCAACTGCCGCGCGCACCGCGCACGTCTGTCACTGTCAGTCAACACAGCTTTTGAGGTTATATTGCCCTGTAAATAGTTCTGAACAAGTTGTGATAAATTGGCGATAGATTGTAATAGAGATACTGTTCGTCAACGTCTTCCTCGTCGGAACTCATTACTACATCTACACAGAATGTGTTTTTAACTTTTACTAGAATAAGTAGCAAACCATATCTAAACTGAACCGCTTAAGGCGAGTGAATGACAGAATTTGCGAGCCGTCGAGCGTCGTCGGCCGCGTCAGGCGTTCGCGCGGTCATGCGTTGTTGCGGTCACTTGCTTTACGGTAATGGTCACAAATCGTTTAATAATAAAAAATAAAAAATATACTTGCGCAAGAGACAGCTTGTGTATGAAAACAAATGTTTATGTGTAAGGCTTTTTGTGTAAATTTCGAAAAAACACGCGCAGGAGACACGGCTTTAGACGTGGACATGTAGAAAATGACATAACTTTGTATCAATCATCACCTGGCTCGCCTTATTTTATATGGAGCGACTGCCTTGATATTTTTTTGTAAAATGTCTTAAAAGGGGATATGGAGAACGTATTTTTTTTTTATAAATGTATGTTGCAACGGTTACATTTCCTTATTTATAAACTGCTCTGCGTCAAAATTATTTATTTATATATTTCTAAAGGACATAAAGTCAAGAACAATTTTTTTTTAAATTATGCCTTGTTAGATATCAAATAAAAGTGCTTGACAAGCTCATTTCAAAAATATATAACCCCAAAATAATTTAATAAAAATAAAAAGTTATAAAAACTAAAACCCAACTACGATAAAAAGTCGACTAAAAAGGTATAAACAAGGCATCACAGACAGACTACCTAATTAAAAATCCGGAGTCACACATGTTATTCAAGTCTATGGCCATGGCCATGGTAATGGGCATTACGAGTACCATAGACCAAATACCATAGACGTATAAAAAAATTATTGTACGAAAATTTTGTCGCGTTAAATTCATGCTGACGTGACACAAACAATTTTTAATTTGCCGCCAAATCGTAAACAAATGACAAATGAATAAAATACATACACAATAATATTGGCAAAGAGTTCTATTTTCAAAATTTGGGCATTACGTATGACTCCGGATTTTTTATTAAAAGAAAGAAAGAACAATTATTATTTATTGAGACTCGCACAGGAAATCACACATTAAAACTAAAAACACACTTAACATAAATAAAAAACAATTAAAAACAAAGTAACATTAAAATTAGTCAATTAGTCTGTCTGTGATATCCTAGTTACATAAATAACTTTTATTTTTTGTATTTTGTCATGAGAAGTGCTGACACTCGTATGATTGTATTTTTTACATTTTAAATACGTTCAAAGGATTTTCGATTGATTTAACGAGCAGCAGCGGTCTATTCTTGATCAATACTGATTGCTTGATTTTTACTACTTTTAAAGCGTATTACTTTTTTGCTGGGGAGTTTGTAGCGCCACTTCTTCTTCCCAGCTAAGCACTAGGAAGTGGTGAAGGGTTGGCGTTTTGGGGGACTGTCTTATGTAATTTTGACGTTCGAAAAGTGCTGATTCTCAGCCTAGTTTGATTAGATGACTTTTGAATTTTGAATTTTGGGTGTCATATAGTATTGGTCAGTCTAGCTGGACCAATATACAATACCCACCTGTTCTTAAAGCAGTTGGTGACGAGCTCTCCCTTGGACATGTTGTAGAGCCAGTTGAGCTTACGGCCCGAGTGCTGCAACGAGTAGAACGTTGTGAACCTGTGCACTGAACGCTCCAACTGGAATACAGATTACAATCAACATTAGTACTGAAAAACAACATTTCTAAAGGTTGTCTATAGTAGATATAATGATGAATTGATGATGTTTATTTCTGTAAGTAGACCGTCTAAGACACTTTTACAAGTCAATATTTAGGTCATTATTTTAAAACAAGATGGCGCCGGCATTTCTTTCTATTCGTTCCTATAGCTTTATATATGGCATGGTCTAATAAAACAAGGTCTGGCATTCCGGGACTAACACATGGTTACGTCACTATCCAGTTGCCACTCTATTGCAACAAAACACGATTAAGGAAAGATTTTTCAGAAACCAAAGCTTTAAAATTGTCGTTTCGTGTGTCTAATTAAACGAAACAATTCTATTTAAACATAAACCAACGTAATTGTTAATTAACACCTCATTGTTTTATCGGATTCGCACAGGTATATGTATAGGTGGTTGGGGAGTTATTATTACAAACTTCTGGTAACACAGATATGATGACGTAGACTTGTGTCACCCACGTGACCACTGTGTTTCGGAATGCCATAACTGGCGAAGTATATTATTATATGACCTGTTCATAAAAGAGCCCCCAAGAGTGACAATACTTTTAGGCTTTCAGTCAAAGAAATATAGGGCGTTTCTGATTATACCTATTGTATTATTGGTGTACGCAATAAATAAATTACAGATGATCTCTCTGATACGCAGTGGTCATCTGCAATGCCAGAGTTAACAAAGAGACAAAAGTTAGAACATACAGAGTTCTACTACTACTGTTCACGGAATATTTATTCCGAACCTCGAATCGGGTAAAGTATAATGAGGTTTCTTCATTAGGAATCTCTCAATGGCAGCATTTTTTTTTTTTTTTTTGGTGTGGGAAATTATCAGAGGGCGTGTCAGACTTTTACTGACTAAAACCCACCCGTGTTCCTTCCGTTGCCTGTGTGCTGGGCCCGCGATATCCCTTTCGGACAAACTCGCAACCCTGGCAGCTCAATTGCAGCCTGAGGTTTGGATTTGAATAAACGAGAACATCCTCCTGTTTTAAAGTCGGTCAATAAACATAACTGGTGAAGCTAAACATCTCTGCATATCCCTTCAAAGAATGCAGGCGTGATGTTATAACTTATACTCACTTCAGCGGGTAGCTGGAAGCACGAGGACTGCTGGAAGGGCCAGGAGCCAGAGGACAGCACCTGGATGCTGAAATCGATGTGCAGCGGCTGTTCCGAGCTCGTCGACATATGCGTGCGGAAGTTCTCGTTGAGATCCTTTGATACTTCTATGTCCTGGCGGAAAGCATTATTAAAAGGTTTAGTAGTTTTATTCAAAAACCAAATTAAGCAATATTAAATAAAACATCTTCGAGAGGCGGGTTTTTAAAGGCAATGAAACTTTTTCCACGGGTCTTCTCTTACCGCCAACTGTCATGGCAATAATTTTACAGATTTCTTTAGCTGAAATACGCTTTTTAAGGTTCACATTTTTGTCTATAAAAAGGCTCAAGAGTTACGGTTATCTTTTTAAAACAATTTTACTATGCTGATATCGTCAATACAAGATGTGTTTTCTCAACACACTTCTTGGCAGTTGTTTGGCTACTTTTGGCAGGATATAATTACCCCTCAAACTATCGCCGGAGCTCTGAAGTAGTAGGTAACTAACTATTTAGTATGCCCCAAGCGTATTATACGCTTATGTAACCAGTAAGAGATTTGTGTATGTAATTTAAGACGTCTTAAATGACATACACAAAATTCAATTTTTCTTAAGTTTTTTGCAATTTGCAGGTGATTATCAGGTTGTATGTTGATCTAAATATGATTCGAGGCTGTATTAAATGTTTATTTATAGAATTATAATCATAAAATCATCAATACAACTCTCTAAGTTCTTAATATCCTATTGAATTACTCTTTCATGAAATCATGACATTTGAGGCCAATTATAACTTAAGGAGTTTTATTGCTGATTCTAATAACTATAATTCTGTAAAGCCATATTTGTTACCGTCACCAATCATATTTTAACCAACACACAACCTGCGTAAAAAATTCTAAGAAAATTTGAATTTCGCGGGCTACCTTGGCGCATCCTTAAGGCGATAGCGTCAGGGTAGCCCGCGAAATTCAAATTTTGTTACGCATTTTTGCAATTTGCAGGTCAGTATCATGTTGTAAGTTGATTTAAATATGATTCGCGACAGTATCAAATGTATATTTATAGAATTGTAATCATAAAAATTATCAATATAACTCTCTAAGTTCATATAATTCCATGGAATGACTATTTCATGAAATCATGACATTTGACCATTATGCTTACTTATGGAGTTGTATTCCTGATTGTAATGATTATAATTATGTAAAATCATATATGTTACGGTCGCGAATCATATTTTAATCAACATAAAAACTGACACTGACCTGCAAAATGCAGAAATCTAAAGTAAATTGAACTTCGCGGGTTACCTTAACGCATCCATAAGTAAATAAAACAAACCTGGAACATTCTCTGTAGTTTGCTTGTGTACACGAATCCACACGCGTCCTTCAGTCTTGAGATCATTGATGGCTGCAAATACTGCACTCTTGAACTGCTCCCTCCGTGACGCTAATGTGAACACACGTACTTGCAATCAGCTCTTTTTAAAATTCTATACGAGGGCGACTATAAAGTTTTTAGAACTGGCCACTTGTAAACGATAATAATAAAATAAAAAAAACAAATTTTGAAAATAGATCTCTTTGCCAATATTATTGTGCAAGTATGTATTTTATTCATTTGTCATTTGTTTACGATTTGGCGGCAAATTGAAAATTGTCTGTGTCACGTCAGCATGAATTTAACGCGAGAAAATTTTCTTATAATGATTTTTTATTACTTTCGATGTCATTTAAGTCAACAAGAAAGTTATGATAGACTTCGATTGGCCTTTCACGATGAAGCGCCATCTCGTGCCACTGTTTACAACTGGTTTATTGAGTTTAAACGTGGTCGCACTAATCTCACCTATGATCTGCGTGAGGGACGGCCTTCTACGGCAACGACTGAAGATAACATCCAGTGTTGTGCGGCGTATGATAGAGACTGACCAAAGAGTGACTTATCAGCAGATTCGGACAAGCTTAGGCATCGATATGAGTCAAGTGCATAAAATCCTCCATGAACATTTAGCGATCAGGAAGCTTTGTGCCCAAAAAGAAGTTCAAAGATTTAACGGAGGTGACTCAAATGCTATGTTCGACATAGTGAGTATGTCGAACATAGCATTTGAGTCACCTCCATTTGGGTGACGAAAGCTGGATTGATTGTTATGATCCTGAAACTAAGAGACAGTCTGCTGTCTGGGTGTTTCCTTCCGAGGAGTTGCCAACTAAAGTGAAGAGAGGTCGAAGCGTGGGAAAAAAGATGGTAGCCTCGTTCTTCTTTCTCGTACAACAGGTCATTACGCAACAATTGTTTTATAGGATCGAAAAACAGTTACTGCAGTGTGGTACACGAACAATTGTTTGCCACTTGTCTTGGAAAATGTTCGGGAGAAACGACCTCGCAGTACGATCCTCCTTTACCACGACAACGCCTCGTCTCACACCGCCAAGCAAACAATCGACTACTTGGCGACGCACTGTGGATCGAAAAAAGGCTCTTGAAGACATTGGCTCTTAAATTATAAAGTGTCGATTTTTTGCTTGCAATGGCCTCTAATAGCCAATCAATCTGCCTAGCATTTTCCCAACTATGTTGGGGTCGGCTTCCAGTCTAACCGGATGCAGCTGAATACCAGTATTTTACATGGAGCGACTGCCTATCCGACCTCCACAACCCAGTAACTGGGTAATACGATACCCCTTGGTAAGACTGGTGTCAGACTTTCGGGCTTCTGACGACTCGTAACGACTGTCAAAGATCCACGAATGACAGCCGGGACCAACGGCTTAACGTGCTTTCCGAGGCACGGAGGATTCTCAGTATGTAAAGATGGTCACCCATCCATTGACCGACCTCGGCAAGCGTAGCTTAACCTGATGGATCGACCAGTGCAGCTGTTGTTACTTAGACACGAGCTCCTCCTTAACCTGATGGATCGATGGCCTCTAATAGCCAATATTATGCATAAATATATCATAGGATACAATCAGGTAGGCAAATTGGCAACTTATTTTTTTTTTCGAAAAAGAATGTGTGAAGCTAATGTTTATATCTCCGGAACGGAGAGAATAACCGTTATATCCTTGCACACGGTGATGTAACTATTTATTTATGATTTTTTGACATACTTATTTATTTCAGACTAGGTGCGCGTTTGTTCAAAAAAAAATGCAGTAAATCTGGTTATACCTCAGACGTGGAATTACTGGGTCACCCACCCTATAGCCCAACCTCGCACCTTGTGATTTTTATTTATTTCCGAAAATAAAAGAAAAACTTCGAGGAAAACGTTTTATGGACGCCGAGGAAGCAGTGGCTGCGTTTCAAAATGCCCTCGAAGAGACCCCTAAGGACGAGTGGGCAAAGTGCTTTTCTCAGTGGTTCCATCGGATGCAGCGATGTATTGATGTAAATGGACACTATTTTGAAAAGATATAATAAAACTAATAACTTGCTAGTTTGTTCAGTTTTTGTAAGAACTTTCAGTGTCACCCTCGTAACTGTGCAAAAAGTGCTTCAATTTAGATAATTTTTTTAGATAAATAAATTGGGAGACAGATTACGTAATTTGGAGAATAGTTCTAGAGGTCGCCGGCGAGAAGGCAGTAATAGAAGATTTAGATCCAGGTCACGATCAAATACGAGGTTATGAAATCGTGTGAAAACACCTGAAGACCCCAACTGGTTAACCGCATAAACGGCCATAAATCATTGTTTCTAGAAAAGTACGAGATGTGATATATTATGTTACTTCTGCGTCATCGCTGGGATACATGAATTGCACCAGTCGCTTCGCCAGCATCTTGCTGTAGATCATTTGGAACACGTCCTTGTCTTCAATGTATTTGCACACAACCATCTGGAAAACAAGGCCAAACATTGTTAATTTGGTGTAGGTCAAATTCAAAACGAGACGGCTAGCAATAAAATTCGACTGTATGTTTTTAAATCCTATCTTGGGTATCAGGACTTTCACAAAATCGAGCATGTGCTTAGTCTAATTAGTAAGTAAGTGGACAGAAAGACGGACACCGGATGCTTAGTAATAGGGTTCCGTTTGGTACCCTTCGGGTACGGAATCCGAACTACATACCGCTTGATTGAGCATGTCGTCAAGTTCGGTCTCCTCGGAATCGGTCTTGCTGGACTTCTTCACCAGAAGGTCGCAGTACTTCGCCAGGAGCTCCGGACTCTTTGATGAGGAGTTCGCTGCTTTTGTCACTGCGTTACCTGGGGAGAAAGGGTGTGTTATTTATTTATTTAATTCGGGAAAACAAGCCAGTTTCGTAAACTAGTGTGCACTTTGTGTGGTGTAGTTTGGTTTTAGTGACATTGTAAACGGTTGTAAATGTGTGCGTGTGAGCGTATATGCACAGGGCGGCGTTGTGGTGCAGTTTTGGCATGCTTCAGTGTATTGTTCGCAACGCTCTTTCTAAGTTTTTTATTTGGTCTGAGTTAAATACTACATAATTGTTATGGAATTATTTGCACACGAGTGAAACTTTAAAGGTAAAATCTAAAGAAAATGATTCAATGAAAACATTGTTTTTAACCGACTTCCAAAAAGGTTATATGGTCGTTTATTTTTTTATGTATGTCCGCCGATTTCTCCGTCAATTGTGGACCGATTTTGAAAAATCTTTTTTTGTATGAAAGAGTATGCTCCCGGATTGGTTCCATATAAACTTTATTAACTTTGCTTGGATAGTTTTTGAGTAAGCTTCAATAATACGTATTTTTCCTACTTAGTATATGTGGATGATATGATGATAACTTCCTATGACTGTTATTTACATAGTAGGCACTGGTATTCGAATTTGTGTGGGGTAGGTAACACAACTAAAAAGTGAAAAATAAAAACTATTAACAAAAAAAAAAACAACCGCCTTAAAACGAAAATTCAAAACCAAATACACCGACTTCCGAAATTAAAGTAATTTTTCACTTTGTAGTGTTTTTTTTCGGAGGTCGGTTGTATTTTTTTTTTGTAATACAATTTTTGGTATATCGTTTCCTACCAAAAACATACACTTCTAACGTTCCCACTGCAGGGACACAGGCGTCACCGTGAGAGGAAGTGGGCGTAATCCACCTCGCGGACTATGCAGGTTGGTGGATGTCGCGTCTTCGAATTTTTGGTTCTAGGACATGCCGGTTTCCTCATGATGTTTTCCTTCACCGTTTTGAGAGCAGTGGAGATAAATAATTTACACAAAGTAAAGTGCCTGCCCAGGCCTTCGCCCAGCAGTGCAGCATTAGGTACCCAATGGAAAAACAATGAAGGCCATTCAATTTGAGAATTTAGAGGAAAGTGATATTTACTGACGAATTCTGGGAAATGTTCAAAAAAACATAAAAATTGGGTTGTCTCGAATCCCATGAATTTTTACTTAGGCTCTATGGGGCGTTTAATTGTGGCAAATGGGTCACACTACTACGCAGCTACGTCTTGGAAGGAATACTTCAAATTACAAATCATCCTGTATAGATTAGAATAGAATAGAATATTCTTTATTATGTACACCATAAAAAATACAGATATAAATGTAGACATTTTACATAGGGTGACACAATGGGCGGTCTTATCGCTAAAAGCGATCTTTTGCAGACAACCTTTGGATGGATTAAAGGGAGAAGGAGAGACAAATACTGCAGGTAGTCAGTGGTGTACCAAATTTACATACACAATAAATACATACATTCATAAAGCACACACTTATCTATATATATATATATATACACACAATAATAAACATGGAACAATATCAAGGAACTATATGTAATGATGATGTTTACGGAGAGAGGAAGTGTTTTTTTACCAGAATTTTAAAAGTGGACAAAGATTGAGCACGCGTTATCGACACGGGTAACGCATTCCATAACCGTACTGCTTGAACTGTAAAATACTTGTATACATACTGTTAATAAACCCGACGCAACCCTTGTCGAGTGCGTCCACAAAGACAGAGTCATTGTTGAACGCGACCTGAACGAGTGCGTTGTATTTCTTGTGAACTTCGAGTATTGTTGATACGTAGACTTTTGGATCCTGTTGAAGAAATATAATAAAATTATCTAACTACCTTCTGCCCGCGGATTCGACCACGTGGAGGGCGGAAATTATCCACCTACCCAGATTAGCTTATCCGTATGCTAGGTGCTACGCGTAGACTCGAAAAGCTAACAGAAAGATAGGTAATAAATCTAAATTATATCCTATATTATTAAACGAGCAATATTTGTATACAGGGTGGCAGGGACATCGATGCGAAGCCTGTTACCATGGATTCGGTACATGATTCTGAACGCCCCTGGATTGAAATTTTTCGTCGGCTATTTGAAGAAAAAACGGCTGTTCCATACATTTTGACCTCGTAGATATTGCACTTTTCTATGAAATAGCAGTTTTTTTTTTACGCAGGTGCTTTCAGAATCATGTACTGAATCCATGGTAACAGTTTGGCGTTGTCCCTGACAACCTGTATATTTGTAATCACGTTCTCGAAAACGGCTCTCTATCGTACTAGTCATCCAAAAGGCGCCGGTTTCCGCGAATTGCCGTCAAGTCCCGCCGACTCCTTTAGGAGTCGGCTCGCGGCGCCACAGTTAAAATATTATTTTTGCATCAACTATGCAATTAAATCGATTAGTCGATTTTTCTTACACTGGCAATAATATTTGTAAGCCATAGAAAATAAATAATGCCAAAAATCAAGAGTACAAAACTGTCAAAAAAATATTGAAAGACGTAATGTTTGAAGTTGTTAAATAATGGCGGCTAGTCGTGACTCTGTGTTTGTGTTTATTTATTGTGAGGTGATTGTGATGGATTTTTCGAGTAAAACTTAGGTAAGTACATGAAAAATCACGTAGTAGTGTATTGTGCAACTTTTTAGGTAATCGTTTGCATGAAACAATATAATAAAAATGATTTTCGAGCCAATACACTTACGTAAATTCGATGTAAACAAAACACCATATAAAATCTGATTTTTGACTGTTTTTCAATGAATTTGTGTCTTTATACGGTGATTATCTATGCAAAAACTAATTCTAATTAATTATTTCATGCATTCGAGGCGTATTCATTTATTTTTATCAATTTTTCAAAGATTTTTGACTAGAACTACGCGGTACGAAACTATAGCCGCGCACTATGAAGTTTGAGTTGGTATATTATGGGAATATTGTACGTAATTCTTATAAGAAAAAAAATCTTATTCGATTATATGTGTATTCATGATATTATTACCAAAATTTTACGTAAATTGATTCATTACTTTTGCCAGACATCAACATAATACAGCAACAAGTCGTATGTCAAGTCGTTTAATATTTAAATGAGATTGTTTATAATTCTAACATGCCGTTATGAGTGTTATTTTTATCATCATAAGTGGCACTACTGTTCAAGCACCGGCATCTGTTTACAGAATGTAAATAGACGCAATAGGATCCGATTGCCAGCGTTTTTTGTGAGCGGGGTCAGCCCGGGTCAAATTACATCGCGATAAGCCGCGCGCCGCGGTACTATACGGAAGTGGCGCGTATTTTTTTCTAGTACGATAGAGGTACGATTTCGATGAATAATATAACTCTTCTTTTTCCGACGGGGGTTAAAAACAAGATGGCGCCGGCATTTCGCAATATCCGTTCCTATAGTATAATAATCGTAGTATAATTATAGCTTTATATACGGGACCGTTTCATAAAAGAGACACCAGGAGTTCTGTTAGGCTTTGTGTAAAAGAAATATAGCGCTGGGCAGGGCGTTTCTGAATATATTACTAGCTGTTGCCCGCGACTTCCGCTGCGATCCAGGATGAAAAGTAACCTGTGTACTTTTCCAGGTCATAGTCTACCCATGTGCCAAATTTCATTCAAATCCGTTCATGCGTTTTAGCGTGAAAGCGTAACAAACAAACAAACTCACTTTCGCATTTATAATATTAGTTTTGATTTCTAGCAGCGCCCCGTGGTTTCAATCGCATAAAGGACATCGCTCATTACAGCAGCACAGCTCCGACCCGGCAAATATCTTGTCATTCAAGTTAGGATTTTATGTTAAATGCAATAAAGTCTATTTTACGATGGCTATATAGCCATCGTAAAACATACTTTAATGCATGGTGCATGACGCATGCATGATGATAATATACGGGGTTAGTATTCAATGACCGGCCAAATTTTCACAGGGTGTTCTACCCATGAATATGAACAGCTTTCACTATGGAACCAACTCTGAAATCACGAAAAAAATATCAGCTGTTTCATACATTTTGGTCTAGTAGGTATTGAAGTTTTGTATGAAACAGCTGATATTTTTTTCGTGATTTCAGAGTTGGTTCCATAGTGAAAGTTGTTCATATTCATGGGTAGAACACCCTGTGAAAATTTGGCCGGTCATTGAAAACTAACCCGGTATGATGAGAATAGTGGACGGCCGCCGGCAGTGAGCAGCCCGCGAGCCATCACACGTCGCGCCGCCAGCACGCTTGAAGCGAGGAGCCCGCCTGCAGGCGGTATGCATGCCGGCCGGTGCATCGCCGTCCGCGCGGTGACGCCTCGCTTGTGAATGAACAACAAGCTGGCACCTCACCGGTGGCGTGCCGGCAGCGAGCGTTCGCCTTGCTGACGGCGCGTTGGCGACTAGCGGTCGCCTTAGTTACGGCGCGTTGGCGACTAGATTTTTCGAGGCGGTGCCGGGGCGTTACTGCGCTGGAGCGATATAATGGGCGATGAACTTTACTCTCGACAGGGTTGATAAAAATCATGATTTTTATAAAAAAATCAAAATAATCGGATTTATTTGATTTAAATCGGATTTTTTTGATTTAAATCGGATTTTTTTGATTTAAATCGGATTTTTTTGATTATTTCTGTCACACATGTCTCAAAATGTTTTTTCATTCTCGCTACTAAGCCCATTAATTCCTTCTTACAACGTTTACACACTGCTTTGTTAAACTTGCCGCAAGTGGACATTTTTCATCGAAATGGGTTTATTTCGATGAAAAAAGTCCACTTGCTTTCAGCATCTTTTTTCTTTCCAGACACCTTGTTGTATTCACTTTCATTAATCAATCACGAATGACCGCGCCAAAGACTAAACCAACCATAGAAATATAAATAACAGAAACCAACGGATTCAGTCACGAGTTAAAATTTCGGAGAACCTCTGAACGGTGGTGTAGGTAGTTAAACAGCATTGGACACGTGTGTGCGCGTCGTAGTTTATGTCGGGGAAAGTCCCTTGTCACATTTTGGCTGATTTGGTCGAAGTAAAAAAATATTGATTTAAATCATTGATTTTTATAAAAAATCACTTGATTTTAATCGCGATTTAAATCACTGATTTTAATCAAGTGATTTAAATCATATCAACCCTGACTCTCGATACCGTGGGAATATCGGGATAAAAATAATCCTATGTGTTAATCCAGGTTATAAACTATCTGTGTGTCATCGAAATCCGTTCAGTCGTTTTTGCGAGAAAGAGTAACTTCATTTACAATTTAGTTTAATTATTGTTAAAGAGACGGCACTTTACATGATGGACACGCGCGACCGCGACATTAAAGATCGACATGTCTTCCTAACGGTGTTTCTGGCCGCATTGTTCTGCGCGCGCCGCCCGCCGGCCGGCTCGCCGCCTGCGTCGCCCCCGCGCGCCCCTCTCGCTCCGGGTGCGTTCAAGATAAGCGCCTTTAGGCGCGTTCAGTAACAAACATCCATCCATCCATCCTCACAAAGTTTCGCGTTTATTTGTAGGATATTATATAAGTAATATATGTACATAAGTATATTAGTATGGATAGTAATTCCTCTATGGTACAGTACCGTGTGCGCGCACTCGCCACACTTGTCGATGGCCTGCAGGCCCTGCTCGTGGATGTGGTGCTCCAGCAGGTGGCACAGTTTTCCCAGACGGTTTGGAAGGCGGTCTACTAAATCGTATATACGACCTAGGTCGCTGTTCTTTTCGCCTTGCAGGTATTTCTAGAAAAAAAAAACATTAAATAAATGTTCGAAAGTAAATCACAAAACAAAATCGATTGAAATGTCTTCAGACTGTCATGATCCCAATTTCGGTTGCAGAAACTTCGACCAAGATGCGGACGTTCATAGTAAAGTATATAAAATGGGTTATTCTACTAATCCCCAATGACTATCCCCATCAATGTGAATTTATGGACTTTTTGTCTACAAATCCCCATTGACGGGGATTGAGATTTCTGTCATGTCCTGCTAAACAGTTCAAACTTTACTACGAGGGCGACACTGAAAGTTTTTAGAACTGGCCACTTGTAAGCGATATAATAAAAAAATAAGTTCAAATTTTGAAAATGGAACTCTTTGCCAATATTATTGTGTATGTATTTTATTCATTTGTTTACGATTTGGCGGCAAATTGAAAATTTTCTGTGTCTTGTCAGCATGAATTTAACGCGAGAAAATATTCGTACAATTATTTTTTATGACTTTCGATGTCATTTAAGTCAACAAGAAAGTTATGATAGACTTCGATTGGCCTTTCACGATGAAGCCCCATCTCGTGCCACTGTTTACAACTTGTTTAATGAATTTAAACGTGGTCGCACTAATCTCACCGATGAGCGACGACTGAAGATAACATCAGTGTTGTGCGGCGTATGATAGAGATTGACAAAAGAGTAACTTATCAGCAGATTCAAACAAGCTTAGGCATCGGTATGAGTCAACTGCACAAAATCCTCCATGAACATTTTGCGGTCAGGAAGCTTTGTGCCCGGTGGATACCTCATAATTTGACAGAGGCCCAAAAACTCAGTCGTATTGATTGGTGTCGTGAAATGGTTCATAGATTTAACGGAGGTGACTCAAATGCTGTGTTCGATATACTTTTACGGGTGACGAAAGCTGGATTAATTGTTATGATCTTGAAACTCAGGGACAGTCTGCTGTCTGGGAGTTTCCTTCCGAGGAGTTGCCAACTAAAGTGAAGAGAGGTCGAAGCGTGGGAAAAAAATTGGTGGCCTCGTTCTTTGGAAGGACAGGTCATTACGCAACAATTGTTTTAGAGGATCGAAAAGCAGTTACTGCAGTGGTACACTAACAATTGTTTGCCACTTGTCTTGGAAAAAGTTTGGGAGAAACGACCTCGCAGTACGATCCTCCTTCACCAAGACAACGCCTCATCTCACACCGCCAAGCAAACAATCAACTACTTGGCGACGTCAGACGTGGAATTACTGGGTCACCCGCCCTATAGCCCCGACCTCGCACCTTGCGATTTTTATTTATTTTCGAAAATAAAAGAAAAACTTTAAGGAAAACGTTTTATGGACGCAGAGAAAGCAGTGGCTGCGTTTCAAAATGCTGTCGAAAAGACAGCAACGAAGGACGAGTGGGCAAAGTGCTTTTCTCAGTGGTTCCATCGGATGCAGCGATGTATTGATGTAAATGGACACAATTTTGAAAAGATATAATAAAACTTGCTAGTTTGTTCAGTTTTTGATTTTCTAAGAACTTTCAGTGTCACCCTCTTACAAAATATAATCTTTTAGAAATTAAATTAACTTTTTAATTACTTTATGGTAACTTTGTGATTGATTATTTTAGAACTTTTGTGTTTACTGAGACTTCGTGATTCTTATAATAATATGCTGTTTGTACCTATTTTATTTTTAAACCGATGGGGATTTGTGAACTCTAGTTCCCAAATCCCCATTGACGGGGTTTAGTGGAATAACCCCATAAAATTCGGCCGCAATTAGTCAGACGGCACGTCGGGCAACCAGTTGGTCATTGCGGGCTAAGTGCGCGATGTGGAATCGGCAAACCGATAAACCATACGTCACAATCAACGTCTGCAGCCACTAACTGTGGACGTTTAGGGCTTCTTCACACGTACCACAACCACACCACGTCGCAACGACAAAATGCTGTCAAGCAGTGGTTACGTGTAAATAGTGTCGCTGCAGCTTTTTGTAGTTGCGTTGTGGTACCGACAAAATGTCGATGTAGTTGCGTTGTCGCCAGTAGTTGCGATGCGGTTACGTGGTGTGCTACACAGTCCGGTTTTCATAGCGGAAACACGTGTTGACTGACCAAACTCATGGAATTCGAACCTCAGTCGAACGCAGAATGAATGAACCGGGGGAGTGGAAGAGCGCGTGCGGCGTGCGCGCACTGTCGTTGCGTCGACGCAACGTTGTTTTTGCGATGTGGTCGGCCACTAGTTCGCAGTGTCGCTGGTGTTTGCGTTGTGGTTGCGATGTGGTCGGTATCACACACACGGTCGATAACGAATGCAAAATGTGGTACGTGTGAATAGTCCTGTGTGGTTGAGGTGTTATCGTGGTCGTGGTGTGGTTGTGGTACGTGTGAAGAAGCCCTTAGCAACAGGGGGTGGTCATTCAGGCTGTCGGTCGTAGGTGATCGATCTTGAGGCCGTAACAGCTGTCAGACGGGTTTGAAACTAGGACTGACCATGTACGGGAATTGTCTGTTCTGTTAATAGGTACGTACCTGGAACTCGGGGTGGAAGATCTCGAGATGTTTCTCTATGAGCACTCTGTCGCAGGTCTTCGCTAGCCGCTCCATTGTATTCTCGTGTAAGTAAACTTGCACGCGTCGCTGTAATTATAGCAGGCACTTATCTTTCTCTCTCTATTAAATACTGTATTATAATTACCTGAAACTCGGCGTGGAAGACCTCGAGATGATTCTCTATGAGCGCCTCGTCGCAGGTCTTCACTAGTCGCTCCATTGTAGACTCGTGTAAGTAAAGTTGCACGCGTCGCCGTTCCTCTTGGAGACGATGTTCAATCTGTTGACAAAGAAATAAATATTTAATAATTTAGTTCTTTATAGATTGCATTATAAAAGTCCAGCCCCGGCTCTAGATTATTTCGAGGCGGGGCTAAAACGACCCCCATGTTTTTTAAATGTATTTGTACATGTCAGACATTTATTTTAACTAGTGGTCGCCCAGAGGTCGAACTTCGACCATAATTCATTTATGCGCTAAGGAAGCCCGCGAAATTCAAATTTTCTTTAGTTTTTTACATTTTGCAGGTCAGTGTGAGGTTTTATGTTGATTAAAATATGATTCGCGACCGTAACCAATATGGCTTTACGTAATTATAATCATTACAATCAGCAATACAACTCCATACGTAAGCAGAATCGCCAAAAATGTCATTTCATGAAATAGTCACTCAATGCGATTTTACGGGGTGGCAGGGACATCGACGCGAAGCCGGTTACCATGGATTCAGTACATGATTCTGAACCCCCCTGCGTTGAAATTTTTCGTCGGTTATTTAAAGGGGGAGGTCTTTGCCCAGCAGCGCGACAATACCTAAAAAACAACAAAAAAATACCAAGATAGGGGACTGCGCGTGTTTTCTTTCAGTCAGTTTTAAGATTACCTTGATCATGTACTTGGTGAAGGGGTTTTTCCTGAGGAAGTCGGCGCTGTCTCTGATGTAGAAGCGCTCGGTGTCCTCCAGGAACACTTCCTCAAACATGTCCTTGTACACCACCAGGTCCTGTCTGTGGTTTGCAACATTTTCCAACATTTCGCGTTTATCCAGGCTTATGGTTAAGTAGCAGTTGATTACCTGTAAAAAGAAGTTTAAAGTTAGGCTGCCTTTCCATTGAAGCGGAGCGAGGCAGCGGAGTGGAGCGGAGTTGCGGACAGTGTCTGTCCATTGATGCGGAGCGAGGTAGCGGAGAAGAGTTACAAACTGTGCGGAGCGAGGTAGCGGAGCGGTGTTGCGGACTATGCGGAGCTAGACCGAGTTCACGTATTTTTCCGTATCGCCTCTACGCTTCCCCTCTCCGCTCCGTTTCCCCGCTCCATTTCCCGGTTTTGTATGAATTTTTAAACTAGTTCGCAAATCCCTGTCCACTGAAGCGGAGCGGAGGTTTTATGCAATTCCATTGGTTAGTATTGGCACACCGCTACTCCGCTTCTCTCCTCTCCGCTCCAGTGGACAGGCAGCCTTAAACTACGGTTTTCTAGAAGAGCGGTGGTCGTCACACAACGGACGCAATGACGACTCGGTCATGAAAATTATTGCACCGGTTTGACTTTACGGTGTCAAGAAACGCTCTCTACGAAAACACACCTACTTACTTTCTATAAAACGTTCCAGTGACGTCATTTGCTTGTAAATTGCAGAAGTGGCGGCCGCTCTTCTAGAAAATCGTAGCTTAACCGACCGTAAATACCGGGTTTCGTGTTTTAAAAAAGTCGTTTCAGTATCGACTCTCGTCACTTTTACCTGTGTGTGTCGTATTTAAACTTAGACAAGACATAATTTATTTCCAGTTTGATTGTTTGTAGGAAAAAATCCGAAGGTTGTGCTTTTTAACAATTAGAACAACATGTGTATAGTATTTCTATTACGTTTATTTTAAACCGATATAATTATGTAGGTATGTTTAGGTAATTATAGCCAATTTACCGTTTTAAACACTGTTCTACGGCTCTGATCCAACTCTCCTGTCGCAGTTCTGCGAAATTTCTAATAAAATAAGCAGTACCTTTGTGGGCAGTGATATCCTAGTGGTGAGACCGTCGGACTGCCAAGTCATAGGTCTTTAGTTCGAACCCAAGGCACGCACCTCTGACTTTTCGGATTCATGTGCGTATTGTATAATTATCACTTGCTTCAAAAACGGTGAAGGAAAACATCGTGAGGAAACCGCCTGAGAGATATTTCTTGACGGCATGTGAAGCCAAGTCAGAGGCCCATGGGCGGCTTTAAAACTCTGACACCAGGTTAGTCACTAACCACACGAAAAGAAGAAGCAATACCTTTGTGCTCTCCCATCTTTATGTACCTATTTTTCTCTTTTAAGTGTTTTCTGTATACATAAATAAAAAAAAAAAAAAGCTACACAAGGTGAACAAAAACATGGTCTACCCATACACACCATGTTTTTAAAACTCCATAATTTTAAGAGGTATCTGGTCAAGAGGTCTGACAAAATACGGTAAGTAAGATCATAATATTATATTATTGCGAACCAACGACCAATGTTCACATTGTGGAATGTAAATAAATATTGAGTATTGAGTATGACGGCGCGTCTAAAGGTTTTACGATGCGAAACTTACGGACTTGATTTTGGAACGACTATGACAGCCGTCAACTTGACGTAACCCCTTAGAGCGTAACCCCGAGTCCCCGAGTACTAGGAAGGCGGCCCCGTGTCAGAAGGAAGTAGAGGTGGGCAAAGTGTATCATTTTTGCGATTGGAACATTTGCATCTGGATCACTGAAATTATCCGCATCATTGATGTTTCGTTTGGATCATTTGAATCATCGACTCAAAGGATATATGCTTAAAGACAACGAAAAACTGTGAGAGTATGAGTGATACACATCTCATTTCGTATCTCTTTCTAACATAAATAGATTGTAATGTGTCACCCGCTCACTCGCGACTCGCGAGTCAGTTTGGTAGTACTGACACTAAAGTAACGTAACTCAGCGTCTCAGTCTTTCTCTCTCGCTTACTCGCTCACCGCTGCTCAGTCGCCTCGCAAGCGACGGTCGCGCGGAAAGACATAGAGACAAAGTAATGATTCAGATTCAAATGATGCGTTTGAAACGTTGTTACTGAACCAATATTTTCGAACACTTCAATGATCCGGATCAGTGAGTCGGTTCCGTAAGGGTTTACACACGCCTAGAAGGAAGGATCGCGAAGATGGATCGAAGTCGGCATTGATTAATTGATAATCACTGTGATATGGCGACTGGGATAATGGTGATCATGGTGATTGGTGACTAGACTACCCTGCAGTATAATGAGTTGATTGATGTGCGCTTGCGTCTTACGTACTCGGGGGAAGAATGTCGTTTACAATACTGTTCATTCCCTAATGTGATCAGAGATATGTGATTATTCAGAATATTATTGTGTTTCATTTAATTACATCTCCTAGCCCGCAAACCCACGCATAACAGACAATAAGACCTCTTCTGATACAGGCGTGGATCCAGCCCTCAAAAAAGGTTGTGGTCACAGCCACCCGAAAATCGGCCAAGGGCGAGCCGTAGTATGAACAAGCTCATGATCGTTATAGTGCATGCCTACAAAGGAGATGTTTACAAAATATATGACGTCCTGACCAAGATTTTGTACAGTCGCAAACTTTTGAAGCGATTTTGATGAAATCGAATAATTTCATCAAAATCGGTTCAATAGTTCTAAATGTAATGTATGTATGTGTGTGTATGAGTAGAGTCTAAATGTGACACTGTGATGTGCAAACAAACACTCATTTACTTTTGTAATTTTCGTTAGCGTACAAACTAACATTTTACAGGTTTATTAATAGTGTTCGCCCCACGGCTTGCCCACCGTGGAACTGTACACTGAATTTTATTAATAATTCATTTAAGATGTATGGTTTAGTCATCAGATCATCTACTGAGTTCAAACGGCCCTCCACTTATATTTACTTAAACAAGACGCTTGTACGCTCACAGCTCGAATATGCGGTCGCAATCTGGAACCCGTTTTATAAGAAATATATAGATATGATCGAGAATGTCCAGCGTAAGTTTCTTCGCTCCATGGTGAACAAACACCTTTTATAGGTGCTATAAAAGGTGTTTATCGTATGCACAATCACTAAGCAAATATAATATGTTAACATTAGAATCTAGACGTAAGTTTCTTGATACTACATGGTATTGTTCATAATCACTTCGATTCTATTGATCTCACGAGTAAGTTATGTTATGTGGTCCCCCGCACTGTAAATAAGCGTAGTGTCCGAGCAGGTACATTGTTCGCTGTAAATACCTGTCGGACTAATTCAGGATTGCGTTGGCCTGTTCGTCGTATGGTGGAATCTTATATTCGCAACTTTATTGATTTATTATTTTATTATTTTTTTGTATGTTCTAAATCGAAATTTTAATCCAATGTTTTTAAAATCCAATACAATCAATTAATTATTAAAAAATGAGTTATAGTAATAACAACAAATGACTAATGATAATAAGAAATAGTGTGTCCGTCATTCAAAATTTAATTTATTTCAACCGTTTTAATTATTTTTATTAATTGTATTGTACTGTCAATCCTCCGTGCCTCGGAAAGCACGTTAAGCCGTTGGTCCCGGCTGTCATTCGTGGATTTTGACAGTCGTTACGAGGTCAGAAGCCCGAAAGTCTGACACCAGTGTTACCAAGGGGTATCGTATTACCCAGTTACTGGGTTGTGGAGGTCAGATAGGCAGTCGCTCCATTTAAAATACTGGTATTCAGCTGCATCCGGTTAGACTGGAAGCCGACCCCAACATAGTTGGGAAAAGGCTCGGCAGATTGATTGTATTGTACTGTCAATTACTCTTTTAAAAAAAAATGTTAATTCTTATTTGTGATAATAAGGAACAATCCCAAATTTTTAATTTACTCTGAAAATTCATACATTTTTATTTCTTTTTTAATAATTAATTATTTGTATTGTATTTTAATAATTAATTACGAGTATGTTTTATATATCTGAATAATGTTACTCTAGTGGCAATTTTTTTATTTATCTTAATTTTGTTACATGCGGATAATGTTGTGAGCTGCAATATTGTTAATACTACATATGAATCTATATTATTGTTATTTGTAAATATTTTATATTGTAGCTGTTTATTGTCCCATAATAAATAAAATAAAATACTCCGACTCGTCCTTGGCCGATTTTCGGGTGGCCGTGACCACAACCTTTTTTGAGGGCTGGATCGGCTCCTGCCCATGGGCGGCATAAAACCTCTGACACCAGGTTAGTCACTACCCACACGAAAATGAAGAAGAAGCTACTGTTTCCTAAAAGAGCGGTCACCGCCACATAGCGTCTGCAATTTACCGGTGAATGACGTCACTGACACGATATTTATGAAATGAAGTGGGTGTTTTCCTTGAGAGCGTTTTGCGAATTGCGACACAATAGCTTTTGCTGCCATCATTTTCATGACGGCCGTCACTGCGGCCGTTATATGGCAGTCGTTATTTAGCGGCCGTTATATGGCGGCCGTTATATGGCGGCCGTTATATGGCGGCCGTGATATGGCGGCCGTTATGTGGCGGCCGTTACATGGCGACCGTTATTTAGCGGCCATTATGTGGCGGCCGTTATTTAGCGGCCATTAAAGTGCGGCCGTTATATGGCGGCCGTTATGTGGTGGTCGTTATATGGCGGCCGTTATGTAGCGGCCGTTACATGGCGGCCGTTATATGGCGGCCGTTATATGGCGGCCGTTATATGGCGACCGTTATTTAGCGGCTTTTATATGGCGGCCGTTATGTGGCGGCCGTTATATGGCGACCGTTATTTAGCGGCTTTTATATGGCGGCCGTTATGTGGCGGCCGTTATATGGCGGCCGTGATATGGCGACCGTTATTTAGCGGCCGTTATATTGCGGCCGTTATATGGCGGCCGTGATATGGCGGCCGTGATATGGCGGCCGTTATGTGGCGGCCGTTACATGGCGACCGTTATATGGCGGCCATTATGTGGCGGCCGTTATTTAGCGGCCATTAAAGTGCGGCCGTTATGTGGTGGTCGTTATATGGCGGCCGTTATGTAGCGGCCGTTACATGGCGGCCGTTATATGGCGGCCGTTATGTGGTGGTCGTTATATGGCGGCCGTTATGTAGCGGCCGTTACATGGCGGCCGTTATATGGCGGCCGTTATATGGCGGCCGTTATATGGCGGCCGTTATAAGGCGGCCGTGATATGGCGACCGTTATTTAGCGGCAGTTATATGGCGGCCGTTATAAGGCGGCCGCTATTTAGCGCCCATTATATGGCGGCCGTTATATGGCGGCCGTTATATGGCGACCGTTATTTAGCGCCCGTTATATGGCGGCCGTTATGTGGCGGCCGTGATATGGCGGCCGTTATAAGCGGCCGCTATATGGCGGCCGTTATATGGCGGCCGTTACATGGCGACCGTTATTTAGCGGCCGTTATATGGCGACAACAGACAAAGTTTTATTTCAAAACCAAACTTCTGCCAAATAACGACCAAATTTCAAATCTGTCGGCCGTTATTTAGCGGCCGTTATGTGGTGGCCATTATATGGCGGCCGTTACATGGCGACCGTTATTTAGCGGCCCTTTTATGGAGGCCGTTATTTAGCGGCCGTGATATGGCGGCCGTTATATGGCGACCGTTATTTAGCGGCCGTTATATGGCGGCCGTTACATAGCGGCCGTTATATGGCGGCCGTTATATGGCGGCCATTATATGGCGGCCATTATATGGCGGCTGTTATATGGCGGCCGTTAAATAGCGGCCGTTATATGGCGGCCGTTATATGGCGGCCATTATATGGCGGCTGTTATATGGCGGCCGTGATATGGCGGCCGTTATATGGCGGCCGTTACATGGCGACCGTTATTTAGCGGCCGTTATGTGGCAGCCGTTATAAGGCGGCTGCTATATGGCGGCCGTTACATGGCGACCGTTATTTAGCGGCCGTTATATGGAGGCCGCTATTTAGCGCCCATTATATGGCGGCCGTTATATGGCGACCGTTCCATGGCGACCGTTATTTAGCGGCCCTTTTATGGCGGCCGTTATGTGGCGGCCGTTATTTAGCGGCCATTATATGGCGGCCGTTATTTAGCGGCCGTTATATGGCGCCCGTTATTTAGCGGCCCTTTTATGGCGGCCGTTATTTAGCGGCCGTTATATGGCGACAACAGACAAAGTTTTATTTCAAAAACACTGAAGAAACCAAACTTCTGCCAAATAACGACCAAATTTCAAATCTGTGCAAAAATCAGTGGAATATAAGTTCCAAAAAAAAAAAAAACCAGCCTGTATATTAATACAGGGTGGATTTTTGAGATAGGGCAGTAAGGACAGCTTAACCGTTGTCGCTTTAAAAATTGCCCAAATCTGAATTTTCAAACTCGTCAGATTTAGGGAAAGCCCACAATTTCTTCATCAGATTTACCTATTTAAGTTTTTATGGGTTTTTTTTTGGGTAATTATGGGTTAGGCCACACACGATCATACCAAAATCAAAGCTCTGAAGAACACTTTATTTTTAGCCCATTTCGGAATTTCGAAATCTGAAAGCGGACTCCTGACCACGGGGCTCCTCTGAAATTTTTCAAATATATTTTCCGTGTTCTCTGGTCATGCCGCACCTCCTCAGCTGTCAACTTTTCACCCTACATATGCTTGCTCAAAAACCCTCTGGGCTCCCTTACCAAAGGAGTATGTAAGGATCATAGCAGGTGGTGTCTGAAGTTTCTACTTAACCCCAAGGAAGGTGTGAGTTTATGTATATTTTTTACTTACTCCAGAAACAAGCCTCGTATTAATAGTCTCTCCGTTTCTACCTAACCCCAAGGAAGAAGGTGTGAGTTTATGTATATTTTTTACTTACTCCAGAAACAAGCCTCGTATTAATAGTCTCTCCGTTTCTACCTAACCCCAAGGAAGAAGGTGTGAGTTTATGTATATTTTTTACTTACTCCAGAAACAAGCCTCGTATTAATAGTCTCTCCGTTTCTACCTAACCCCAAGGAAGAAGGTGTGAGTTTATGTATATTTTTTACTTACTCCAGAAACAAGCCTCGTATTAATAGTCTCTCCGTTTCTACCTAACCCCAAGGAAGAAGGTGTGAGTTTATGTATATTTTTTACTTACTCCAGAAACAAGCCTCGTATTAATAGTCTCTCCGTTGCGTTCTCTCTCGATCAGTTTGAGCACCGCGTTGGTGACTTTCATAAACAGTCGCCGAGTCATGTTGTCTCGCCACGTCACCAGCGCCAGTTGGTAGATCCGGTAGATATCCTGGAAATTAAAAATATGAAAAATGGCAAGATATTGATAATGCGTGTATATATTATTAAAGCTTCTTTGTTGTACAGTGAGCTTTTTTACATTGCTAGGGGGTGATGTGTCTCTGGAGCCCACTGTACTAGCTAAAAATGATACAGCATGCTTACACACATCAAAAAAAGTTTGCGATCAGTTTGAAAAATCTATATCTTTTTTGTTACGGTAGACTATATTTTAATTTCTTCTTCTTTTTAGATTCTTTACTTCAAAATATAGAATTAGCATATTATAAAACAAAAATACAAATTCAAATGTTTTTCCATAGAAGTAACAACAAATTCAATCTAAGCTTACGCTGAGATTCTCAGAAATCTGACTCAGTAAATTTTAACGGATTTATGGTTCAAAAATCATGTTCCATAGTCATTGAACTAATAATAATAATATGAACACACTAGAAAGTGCATTGGTGAGTTAATTTACGTTGTTAGTTGTCAAAAATATTGCATCGCGTAATATTTTATAAGATACTAGCTTTTGCCCGCAGCTTCGCTCGCGTGGCTGTCGGAAATTATTCCACGGGAACTTACTACCGGGATAAAAAGTATCCTATGTGTTAATCCAGGTTATAAACTATCTGTGTGCCTCATCCAAATCCTATTAGTAGCACAACATAATGATTGAATACTATCGTGAATTCATGCGAGCCTAGTACTTTTTGTTAGGTTACTGCTCAGAAATTGTACACAAGGTCTAATGATTGAAATACTATCTTGAATTCATGCAAGCCTAGTAATTTTTTGCCAAGTTTCATGTTAATAACTCAAGGAATCACGTTGTCCCATACAAATTTTGCCCCCCTTTTTCACCCCCTTAGGGGTAGAATTTCGGAAAATCCTTTCTTATCGGATGCCTACGCCAGACAAATAACACACCCTCCAAGTTCAGGTCTCTGCGATCAGCGGTTTAGGCTGTGCGTTGATCCGTCAGTCAGTCATTCAGGACAAAGCATTTTATATGTATAGATAAAAGCCCTTTGTTTGCTGTTACCTATCTTTGGAATTCGTAAAAGCTAGCAAATAATTTCTAATTTTACCACCCGTCCCTCCTCAAACTTGCGCTCGACCCAGTGCTTGTTAAGGAAGGCGCACACACCGTTCAACACCTTGGCCGAGAACTGGTACTCTTCCCACTGTTTAGTGTAGAACGCTAGCACGTCTTCACCCATTAGTTCTGCGCCATTCTGGAAATAAGAACAGCTTTTTTTACCCGACTATGACAAACCTAAAGTAGGGTTATGATTTTATATTATAGACCTCAAAAAAATTGACAATTTTACCTCTTTATAATATATTTTGTTAATAATATAAATTATAACCATAAAAATTCCGGAATGAATTCTCTAAACAATGGCGAAACCGCATCAAAATCCGTTGTGAAGTTAAGAAAAACTAAGCGGTCACGCTTTCGGTCTTTGCGCCTTAGTCGCCGCAGGAGACGCCCCGGGCGTCGTCGGGAGTCGCGAGCCGACTTCCGGCCACCGTAGGCGCGGGCTTGCGGACGGTGGGCAATGGGTAGCTCGCCGTCCGATTAGGACCAGGCCCGGGTCGACGGCGCGTTGTGTTCCACGCGCGCCTCAAAGAGATGTCAGCACCAACTGACGGGGTCCGTAAGGGCCAATGCCTGCCAGGGTTGCGAGTTTGTCCGAAAGGGATATCGCGGCCCCGGCACACAGGCAACGGAAGGAACACGGGTGGGTTTTAGTCAGTAAAAGTCTGACACTCCCTCTCGCTCCGCCCAGAGCGGGAGGAGTCATTTGATGAATAGCCACCCAAAAAAAAAAAAAGGCTCACCAAAATAGTTTTTAATAACAATTTTGAGACGATTGACAAGTGAGATGGATTAATTAGCATTCGCGTTCATTGTTCGCATGCGAATGCTCATTTAGCATTTAGCAAATGAAATGTAGTTGCGAAATTCTGTGAAATGCGAAATGAATTTATCGCTTCGTACTTTTTATACTATCATACGTCAGAGCGTCGACGCACGCAGCGGTAGTGTGCGCTCTCCTTCGCACCCACGGGAAGTCGGGAATACTAAATCTATCGGTTTCACGTGACCTCGTTGCGAGTGAAACTTATTAGCAGATGCTAATAAATGGGTTAAGCAATTGTTATGTTATTATCTTTGATTTGCGCGTACTTAGGGTTGTATATTAAATGAATGCGTGAATTCGCATATTAACAAATATCACATATTTTATTATTATCAATTTATCGTCATATTAGCGAATAGCATAGCAATAGCAATTAGCATGCTAAAACTCAAGAATTCACATGTTAATGAAATTTATGCCAAATTGCTTAATTGACATTACTAGTGAGGGTGGTGCACATTTGGGAGTGACGCGAGGAGGCGAAACGCCGGGGCGTAACTCGCGAGAAATCACGGCATAGCGGACAGAGCTCCGGCTGGATCTCATGGCGTCACGGAGAATGCGATTGTCGCAACCCAGTGCTGGGCACGCCACAATTGCGGCGATGACCTCTTTGAGGAGTGGCTAGAGAGGCGCCACGGCGTCCTCACCTTCCGCCTGTCGCAGGTCCTCACCGGACACGGTTGTTTCGGGAGTTTACCAAAATTGTTGACAAGTTTGACAGATTGCGATTTGAATGTGAACGTTTTTAAGTAAGAGAATTGGCCATTTTGGTCTCGGGACATAGCGTCGGGCTAGTAATTCTAGTTCTCGGGTTCGATCCCGGCTCGGAGACATTCTTTTTGCTTTTATTTTTGTTTACTATTATTTTGTCATTCATCTGCATAGGATTGTATACTTTGTTTTCCGACGGTTACAATTTATGTTGTCCGGTGCGGTACTTGCCAATGATTGAAGGTAGTTTTAAGGTGTTAGCATAGATTCTTATTGCAAATGGTGAACGTTATTAATTAAATTGTATAAACCAGTGTTTAACAAACCTTTTTCATGACGCGGCCCCCTTATTAAGGAAATATATTTCGCGACCCCCTAACCTTCGGTGTTTTTAAGTTGGAATTAAGTCTGTCACTGTGGGTAGCTTTTGGACAGAAAAACAAAAAAAACAAAAACAAAAAAAAAATTGTGTTTACCTAAGCCTCTAATTGATTTTTTCTCAATAAATATAACATTTTGAACTAGTATGGTTTTATATTTATGAGTTTTAAATTGTAATATAACGGCGACCCCCTTAAAGAGGTTTGACGACCCCTAGGGGGTCGCAACCCACACGTTGAAAAACACTGGTATAAACTACCTGTGTTCAGATGAACACCGAATCCACCGTCCGATGAACCGGGGTTCCAGTAAACTGATTATTGAAAGATTTCAATAATCAGTTTACTGGAACCCCGGTCATCACAACGAGTAAAGGAAAAAGTCCGAAAATCGTTAATTTGTAGTTTTATCACATTGCAAACTTACATTTGCAGTTGCTTAACGATGTATGGGAGAAAAAAAAACAACTAGGTACATATTACATAAGTAAGTTTGTTCCCTATTTATATCTTTAAAATATAAACATATATATTTGGTGTGGGACGCGACCTGTGTCGACACCCTTGCACCATCTCATGTTCCTAGCACGGCGGGCTGTGCTGGCGCCGCTGCAGCGGCTGCTGAGACCCTCAAGCGGCGTGGGTAGGTAACTACAGTTTTGAGCCGTTTGGGGTCGAAACGCTCGGTTCGTGGGGTCCGATTGCGCGTCTTCTTTTTAAGGAAATTTCTCGCCGACTGGTCGACACTTCACGCGACCAGAGGGCTGGCTCGTTCTTTGGCCAAAGAATTAGCATTGCCTTTCAACGTGGCAATGCTGCCAGTCTTCTGGGCACGTTTCCGGATGACAGCGATGCGGACGAATACTTCGACGCCTAAGTGTCCTTTTGTTTTTTGTTTCTATTTGTATAGTTCGTTATTATATTAGTTCCTAGTGTAAATAGTTATTAATTTGATTTAATAATATTTGTATAGGTATAGTCCTGTATAAATAAAATACAGCGTTATACAAAGAAGAACATCTTCTACACATATTTATTTAATCATACTATTTACACAATATATTCGCTACCAGACTTAAAATAATAAAATGTATATTTATATTTTTTTTAAACCGGCCAAGTGCTTAACGGACTACGCACAATGAAGGGTTCCGTAGTTGGGATGAATTTATCCCAAGAACAAACTTAACATTTTAATTGAAAAATATGTTCTCCCATACATTCCAACTGCAAATATATGCAGTAAAGTAAGTGAGTGTGCGTGTGTGTAAAGTAAGTGTGCAAATATACATAAATTTGCAGTTGGAATGTATGATTGAGAGATTTACCATGTTATTTTATGATATAAGTTTTTCTGTAATTTATGAGTAAAGAACCCTTCACTATGTTTTTTTCAAAATTTTAGGCTCAGTTGTTTCGGAGATAAGGGGGAATAGTCAATGTTCAAGGTTTACGAGGGTGCTAAAGCTGATAGTGAGGTCAAAATGAAAATCCAAGATGGCGGCCGCGAAAATTTTAAAATTTTTCGTCATTGGTGCCGTTTTCATAGTATTCGAGGGTGATAAAACCGATAGTGGGGTCCAAATGTAAATCCAAGATGTGGGGTGCGAAAAAAAAAAAAAAATCGTCATGGGTGTTGTTTTCATAGTTTTCCAGTGGGGTAAAGACGATAGTGACATTAAGATGTAAATCCAGGTTTTCAAATTTTTCATCATGCGTATCATTTTCAAAGATTTCGAAGGTGCTCGAAATATGTTTAGACGAGGAAGTGGTCAGAATGAAAAGTACTAGGAAAGCAGAACAAACCTGAAGCAAATTGATGACATAAATCCTGAGGGACTCGTTCAGTCTCTTGTACAATTCGTCGCCGATGAAATAGGGGATCGGTCCACCCTGACGAAGCTGGAACAACAGTTTTGTATGTACACAAAAATATACAAAAATTTAAGAAAATGTCTGATATTCATAGTTTAAATACCAGGAATAAACACAACCTTGCTGTACATTTATCGCACACGTCTCCACAGAGTAGGCAACTCGTTCATGGGTCTATGGGTATACGCTTTTACACGATTTAAAAACTGTATTAAAACCAAACTTTGTAAAAAAGGGTACTATAAAACTTCAGATTATTTAGAAGATAAAAAAGCTTAGGATTGAGCTGCTCGCTCTGCTAAGCCTTGTGAAAACCATAAAACTTGACATTTTAATTATTCATCACAATAAACCAGTTTTTTAAACATACATACACACATTTTGATTATAATTTTCAACAATGTCAGTTGAAAATTCGACTCAAAATAGAATTACTACTACTAACTACTTGATTACTACTGGACTACTGGATTACTTTGTAAAGTATTATATTATTTTACTCGTAATTATTGTGAATGTGAGGACTATGTGGATATTTTTTTTTCTCTGTATACAAGGTCCCTTAACAATAGATGGACCAATTTTAGCACAGCGCGCGTTCAGTACGTCTAAGCAAGGACTTCCAAGCACGAAAAAACACTGATTAAAGTGATTTTATTTTGACCTAACATAATAAATGGCATTGGGTAACTAACATTTTTAGTGTATTTTCGTTAGCTGATTTATTTTTCTTGTAAGTAACTATCTAATGCGTTTTTCTATTTTTTTTTTTTCCATTGTTCTTATTTTAGTCTGAATTATTTCTAAAAGTTTGTCCATCTATTTTAATGGGACCTTATATAAGGAAATATTCTGCGTAATTTCAAGCTTCTAGACCCAGCTGTTTAGGCTATGCGTTGTCTGTCAGTGATTTTAAGAATAGTGATTTTTAGAGCGTTCATTCTGAAAGTGGGCGATGTCGCAAATAGCTGTCAAATATTTCTCTGTTTTGATTAATTTGGCATTATTACTGTATGGAAATATGAAATATCGCTAACTAGTGAACTAAAATATTGAATTATGAAATTCAGTAATTAATATCGCCATCACTGAATATTTAGTTTTAGATGCAAGAAAAGTTTTGGAAACTTGCTAAATGCCCTTTTTGCACCTGAAACGGTTACAACATCAAATACAGTGTTATAATTATTGCAATTCATTGTCACAAATTGCCATCAATCGGGCAAAATATTTCTCGGGGATTTTCTCGAAATTCGGACATCGGACTGCCACTGAGCAATTCCTAATGGTAAAACCGCACTCTGACCAACCCAGGGCCACGATCAGCACTCGCGATTAACTAAACCAAAGAGCTAGTGAAACAAAAAAAAAATACTTAAAAAACTAATCTTACCATATCAAAATGTACGTACCATTTTTGTTTGCCTGCCGCTATTGTTAGTCCTGCCGCCATTGTCGTTATCAGCTCGAGCTGATGCAGTGAGCGTTGGTCGACCAGTAGAACTACTACTGGCGCTCTTAAGGTACATAGATGTACAGTAACTGTACACGTGACTGTATTCTGTTCAGGGTTTTATTGCATAGAAGAAGAATAATATCATCACCGGCTTATTGGTGACTCACTTGGAAACATGCTGGTCCTGCTCCATAGGATAATCTAGAATCTAGACAAAATCAAACTGGTTGCTAAATAAAACTTGTATAAATTATTATATTTTATTATGACATTGATTTTACATTCTGTGATTACTTCCTCACACACTGACTTATTAATTGTAATCTTTTAGGAAAATCGTCTACTTTTACAATAATAAAGAAAATAATAAAATAATCTGTAGTTGCTTTTTTTTATTCTTTGTACGTACTTATTGTGGTACTTATAGTTTTTTTTTTTTGTAGGTGTATCGACTTCACATAATTATCATTTAATGTAGTAAAGTAATTCATTGTTATTCAAACCAATCATTCATAAATGCGACGTTGTCATATTTCACGTAAGGGTGTTTTACATTAATAATCGTGACTTTGTCGAATTATTTTGTATGAATAATTAAAACAAAAAAAAAATATGATGGAGAATAATTCATATGCCAGTTGGTTCTTTGATATGGTCTCAATCATACCTTAGAGTTATGGGATATAAAAACACATTGTATAATTATCACTTACTTAAAAAACTGTGAAGGAAAACATTGACACAACGACAAACACCTGAGCGCGTTTCCTCTTAAAGTTCATCGTCCATTATAACAGCACAGGTCCAGCGCAATAAAGCCCCGGTACCGCCTCGAAAAATCTAGTCGCGCCGTAAGCAAGGCGACAGCTAGACGCCAACGCGCCGTAAGCAAGGCGACAGCTAGTCGCCAACGCGCCGTAAGCAAGGCGACAGCTAGTCGCCAACGCGCCGTAAGCAAGGCGACAGCTAGTCGCCAACGCGCCGTAAGCAAGGCGACAGCTAGTCGCCAACGCGCCGTAAGCAAGGCGACAGCTAGTCGCCAACGCGCCGTAAGCAAGGCGACAGCTAGTCGCCAACGCGCCGTAAGCAAGGCGACAGCTAGTCGCCAACGCGCCGTAAGCAAGGCGACAGCTAGTCGCCAACGCGCCGTAAGCAAGGCGACAGCTAGTCGCCAACGCGCCGTAAGCAAGGCGACAGCTAGTCGCCAACGCGCCGTAAGCAAGGCGACACCTAGTCGCCAACGCGCCGTAAGCAAGGCGACAGCTAGTCGCCAACGCGCCGTAAGCAAGGCGACAGCTAGTCGCCAACGCGCCGTAAGCAAGGCGACAGCTAGTCGCCAACGCGCCCCGTTAGTAAGGCAACCGCTCGCTGCCGGCACGCCACCGGTGAGGTGACAGCTTGTTGTCAAATTCAAATTCAAATTCAAAAGTCATTTATTCAAACTAGGCTGAGAATCAGCACTTTTCGAACGTCAAAATTACATAAGACAGTCCCCCAAAACGCCCACCCTTCACCACTTCCTAGTGCATTAGCTGGGAAGAAGAAGTGGCGCAACAAACTCCCCAGCAGCACAGTTGTCTGTTCAGTTAGAAGAACAAAAAAAAAGATTCTACATAATAGTATTCAAAATAATTTACATTACGCAACACAAAACATAATTCAAATTATTAGCCATATGTTAGCTAGCACACGCCAATATACCAAACAAAATCATCGAGAACTCAACCAATCAATCATCGATACCCAGGCCGAAATAAAAAAAACTAAACGTAAACAGAATTAATATCTAAATAAAAAAGCCTCCAGGCATAAAGGGCGTGCCCGCTTACATAACCCTGCTAACCACATATTGCAATACAACTCATAAAAAAACAGTGTGATGAGTAGATATTGTCAAAAATAAATTGAAGTTAAATTAAAATAACTTGACTTAAAAAGTCAAATAAAATAAACAATTATATAAACTCATATAACTTGTCAGTACGTAAGCTGGAGAAAGAACATAAACATTGTCTTGAGTTAATCACAGCGACCAACTATTCTTATCATTTAAGTAGTCGTTGATAGAATAGTATGCCTTTGAACAAAGATTGGATTTTACTTTCGTTTTAAACGCATTAAAAGGCAAATCTAGCAAAGAAGAGGGTAGCTTGTTATAAAAGGTTATACCAAGCCCAACAAATGAGTTATGAACCTTATGAAGCCGGTGAAAGGGAGCTCGTAGTTTGTCCTTATTTCTAGTGTTAACATTGTGAAAATCACTGTTTTTAGTGTATAAGTGTATATTTTGCCTAATATATAAGATATTGGCGAAGATGAATTGAGATGCCACCGTGAGGATACCAATATCTTTGAAAAAATCTCTCAGAGAAACTCTGGCACCAAGCTGGTAAATAGCGCGAACAGCTCGTTTTTGAAGAACAAATATATTTTGAATATCAGCAGCTTTGCCCCACAGCAGAAGACCGTAGGACATTACGCTATGAAAATAACTAAAATAGACTAACCGAGCTGTATCGACGTCAGTGTATTGTCTTACTTTCCTGACGGCGTAGGCGGCTGAACTGAGCCTTCCCGCTAGGCTCGATATATGTGGGCCCCACTGAAGTTTGGCATCTACTGTTATGCCCAGAAAAACCGCCGAGTTTACAGATTCAAGCACCTCTTTATCTAAGACGATGTTGGGACCTAGATTTCTAACATTTGGTAGGGCAAACCTTACACATTTCGTTTTCTTAGTATTTAGAACTAGGTTATTTGTCGTAAACCAATCCGTAACCATTGAGAGTGCACTGTTTACATCGTCAAAATCTTGTCTATTCCTGTCTACTTTAAAAATAAGAGAGGTATCATCTGCGAACAGTACAACTTCACAGATACCCTTTAAATAGAATGGTAAGTCATTGATATACACTAAGAACAAGAATGGACCCAGTATTGAGCCTTGAGGTACACCTAACTGAACTGGTAGCCCAGAAGATTTCACACCATCAACATCTACACATTGGGACCTATTATGTAAATACGAATTTAAAACGTTGAGAGCTTCGTTTTGCACACCGTAATGACGTAGTTTACGCCAAAGCGTGTCATGGTGCACGCAATCAAAGGCTTTGGAGAGATCACAGAAAACCCCAATAGCATTTTGCGAGTTCTCCCATGCGTTAAATATGTGTTTCAGCAAAGCAACACCCGCATCTGTAGTCGAACGACCTTTTGTAAAGCCATATTGTTCATTATGAAGGAGGCTATTTAAATTAAAATGTCTAAGCAACTGCTTGAGTATTAACTTTTCAAATATTTTGCTAAATGCTGGTAAGATAGAAATAGGCCTGAAATTGCCAACGTCACTTTTATTACCTGATTTAAATAATGGTATGACTTTACTATTCTTCATGAGGTCAGGAAAAGTTCCTAAATAAACACATTTATTAAAAGTAACAGCTAGATAGGGAGCTACGATGTCTATTATATTACTTAAAAGTTTAATGGAGATGCCCCAGTAATCACCAGTGTTTTTAGACTTGAGTGTGTTAAAAACATTAACTACATCACGAGGCGTTACATGTTCGAAGCTAAATAAGGGACTATTTTTAGACACACTATTAAGCATAAGGTTTTCCGCTTTAGACGGGGATGAATTTAAGGAGCGAGTGGTAGTTACAGGTATGTTGGCAAAAAACTCATTAAACGCCTCAGCTACGTCAGCTGCTTTATTAACTAATTTATTGTCGACCATAATCTCAAGTTGTTTATCTTGTTTAACCGACTTACCCGTTTCATTGTTAATAATTTTCCAAGTGGTTTTTACTTTATTATTGGATTTTTTAATTGTATCGCTTAAAAATTTAGATTTAGCAAAAACACACACCTTTTTAAATAATTTTGAATAATTTTTGACATACTCTAGGAAAGGAGTATCAAACCTGTATTTTTTCAAACCATATAACTCGTATAGTCTCGCTCTACTTTTATAAATTCCTGGAGTGGCCCATTGGTTAAAGCCAACAGAGGTGCCATTAATTTGAATAGTTTTGGACTTGAAAGTAGATTGGTACTCTTTTTGCACAACATCAAAAAGGGCTCCATAGATTTCATTGGGATTCTCGTGTTCTACTATAGATGGTGTAATTCTGTGAGCTATATTATTTTTAAACTATTGCAACGACTAGCTGTATAAGGCCTGCATTCTATTTTATGCGGCTTTTTATGTAATGGCATGGGGAAGCTAGCTAATAAACCACAGTGGTCAGACGTTAAGTCACTTAACACTATTTTATTTTTGGCATCACAATCACTAAATATATTATCTAGACAAGTTGAAGAAGATGCCGTGATCCTAGTAGGTTCAAAAAACAAGTTTATTAAATTATAAGACCTAAACAGATTAAGAAGTCTAATACTTAATGGAGTAACATCTAAAATATTAATATTAAAATCTCCACATAAAATTATACTTTTATTACTTGATTTTAACCTATTGAGTGAATCCTCCATTACCGATTCGAAACTAATAAAATCACCAGAGGGGGGTCGATAAACGCAAATTATAACGTATCGCTCGAGTTCAACACAAGACAACTCAATAGTGCGCTCGATAGAAAGATTAACTAAATCTAAACGTTGTTTACATTTCAACTTGTTTGAAACAAGAACTAAAGATCCACCGCGAATGGCGCTTTTCCTTACAAACGCACTTTGTACAGTAAAATTATCATCATTGATAAACACTACTTCATGTTCTTTCAACCAGTGTTCAGTCAAACATAACACTTGAACATCATAGTTCTCTATAAATAAACTTAGCTCTAGCTCTTTGCCGGACAGACCTTGCATATTTTGATGAACAACATTCAAAATATGCGGCTCACCCGTTGTCGCTCCTAATAGTTTAAACTATAAGGCGTATCAAAAGTAGTGTTAGTACCACTACTAACAGTAATTGGTGGTACACTACAGGTACCAGTGTCACTCTGTATATTGTTGTTGTGTATTGTTGTTCATTCACAAGCGAGGCGTTACTGCACGGCCGGCGAAGCGTCACCGCGCGGACGGCGAGGCGTTACCGCGCGGCCAGCGAGGCGTCACCGCGCGGACGGCGGCGGCGAGGCGTTACCGCGCGGCCGGCGAGGTGTCACCGCGCGCACGGCGAGGCGACACCGCGCGGCCGGCGAGGCGTCACCGTGTGGACTGCGAGGCGTTACCGCGTGGCCGGCGAGGCGTCACCGCGCGGATGGCGAGGCTTCGGCATGCATACCGCCTGCAAGTGGGGAGTGGGCTCCCCGCTTGAAGCGTGCTGTCGGCGCGACGTGTGAGGGATCGCGGGCCGCTCACTGCCGGCGAGCCGTCCATTTTACTCTGTATAGCCATCGTAGAATAGACTTTAATACATTTGATTTAAAATCCTAACTTGAATGCTTCGATCAATAATGCACTAGATTACCGGTAAGCGCTTCAAAAACGGAACGAAAAATAAGAGCACAGATTCGGTTGTGGTCTTATTTCAAATTAGTATGGTCCAATCGTAGCCAACGTTAAGACGTCAAAATGCCGCGTACGCGTTCAAAAAATTTGTAAATAACCACCGTAAGTAACACCAAGATTTTGGAAGGATTTTTTTTTTTTCGGTAAGTTTATTATAAGTGTTTTTCAGAAAATAAAAACAGAATTAAATAGTAAATATAAATCAATTAGCAAATATTATGATTGTTTGACCAATGTGTGTGACAACTACCAACTATTGTAACAAACATCGACTGTTCTGGAACAGGGAATGCATGGTGTAGTATTGTTATTTTATATTTTATTTCTGGTTGTAGAGTTCCTAGCGACCCATTTCGCTGTGTAGAATGGGTATCTACTGCCGCGAAAGAAAGAGGAAAAGAAATATATAAGCCTTATAAAAATTCGACAATTTGTTCGATTCATTTTAATAGATTGGACATAACTGGAAACACGCAAAGGGGTAGATTACTAAAAACAGTACAACAGTAACAATAAATATTTTTGAACTTATATATAATTGACTTTTTATTTTCAAGCGACAAGACATTATATTTGTTTCTCCGACGACAGAAAGATTTAATTTTGCCATTGTAATTAAATATTTGTTTCTCCGACGACAGAAATATTTAATTTTGCCATTGTAATTAAACTTTATGTTTGAGAAATATAAATACATTTCGACTCCACTCATTCCTTGTCCAAGCGGCGAGCCTCTGTCATTTATTTTTTTTGCTTTTATTTGCACTTTGTAATTCGAACTTTAAAACAAGCGTGTAAGGTTGAATTTGTTTTGATGTATGTTTGACTTTATTGTTTTTTGTACATAGCTTTGTGAATACAACTTTAAGCATTGCATTTAAGGTTGAATTTACATTAATGTATATTTATTTAAAATAGAAGTACGTAAACACAATTGGCGACAGTTTTAAGAGAACTTTTGTATGGGATAGTGTATCTAGTGCATTATTGATCGAAGCTTGAATGACAAGTTATTTGCCGTGTCGGAGCCGTGCTGCTATAATGAGCGATGTCCTATAGGCGCAGATAATGCCAGTGGCCTTGAGTGATTCGCTCGCGTGTTCTGTGCTGAGCTCACAAAACGCGTCGTACGTCCAGCCAGTAATGAGACTCGCCCATCAAGGAGCGCTGTCCCAAATTAGACGCATTATTAAAACTAATTATACATAAAACAAAAGGTATTCTAATAAAACACGTATACTAAAAGATACATAGTTAAATTATCTTTAAAATGGTGAAGGTTTCAGAAAATTACGCTTGATAGTTTTTACGTGATTCTCAGTTTTTTATCCGCGTTAGACTTAACTTTACAAATTAATTACTATATAATATAAACATAATCTAAAATATTCACAGATTAAGTTATTAAGAAAATGCTCTAATTTAAAATATATTTCTTCCAAATCATTAACAATACTCGTTTAGACGTGATCTTCAGTATAAAATCATTAAAAGTCGGTTGGTGTCGCCTTAAGAGGACCGTCCACTGCTGCTAAGGATGTGCACGGAGAGGTTTGCCACGTTAGCTACGCTGTTCATTTGTTTGTCAGCCACGCATCCGTGCGTAGCGTGGTGGTGGATCGCAGTGGATGATTCTGCAAATTCTGCCTAAACTTCCATACAAAGCGCGTCTAAGTACACGGGCGACCGTGCGTAGCTGAGCCGTGGGCTAGTGTGGAGCGGAGATTTCACTCGTGCGCAGGATTTCACAGCAAGCTGTAGTTTTATTTATTTATAATAGGTACGCCAACAGCATATATATTTTACATTAAATATTAAAGTTAACAGATATGGGCTATGGCTATGGTAACATTTTACAAATCATTCTGACCACCAAAATAAGGACAATGGTAAAAAAAAATAATAAGAAAAACGCATTAGATACTTACAAGAAAAATAATATAATAATAATAATAGCTAACGAAAATACACTAAAAATGTTGGTTACCCAATGCCATTTATTATTTTAGGTCAAAATAAAATCACTTTAATCAGTGTTTTTTTTGCTTGGGTAAGTATCTTTGGTTAGACGTACTGAACGCTGTGTTAAAATTTGTCCATCTATTTTAATGGAACCTTGTATACCAATTACAGGTGTAGACGACATTTACATACAACAAAGCAACCTTCTTTAATTACACAAAATTATACATATATTAATTAAAATGGAAAATAAAATAAAATCATTAGCAAAAAAACAGCGAAAAAATAACAACGTTTCATTCCTATTTCGTTTCGTTTTCGTTTTTTTCAGCATTTTGAAAAGGATACTTGTACAAATCCATATATCTGTTCCTTTTTAGGTTCTGCCTTTTGTATACCTGCTCGATACCTTCTTGTAGTTTCTCCCATATCTGCAACAATGTACATATGGATCCCATAACAAAATTATAACGTTATTGATCATGTCACTATGCGGAACTATTGCTTGTTCTGCACCGTTAGTCGTCGGCCCTGTCTTGCACCCCACAATTGTGTAACACACGATCAATCATAATCTGTTTCATTTTGACAGTTCAACAACATTCATTGCGTTATTTACGTTGTTGAGCATACAAATTTTTCGAACATATGAAGCAATGGATTAGCAATATCCTTCAAAATACACCAAATTGCGATTGATCGTGTGTTACGTAATTAATGTGCTGTACACTGTTTGACATGTCGCAATATCCTGCGAGTAGTGCGTTAGATAGATCCTTGCTTTTATAATTTTTTTAACCAAAATAATATTAGAGAGGAATACAATGCGTTCGATGAATCATGGCCGATCTGAACATGGGCTTTTCGAATTTTCGCGCATGTTATCTCACTCACACACGCCTCATTTGGTTCCTAAAAAAAACCGACCAAGTGCGAATCGGACTCCCATGAAGGGTTCCGCAGTCCATACTATATAGTGCAAGATTAAAGTTGTCAAAATATTTAACTAATTATAAATTAGACAATGACTTTACAAATCTTTACAGTCATATTGTTATAGCGCCTCACTTGCTTCGTTTCCGAAATTATTCAAAAGTACATAGGTAGTGTTCCCTCTTGTACGATATGGTACGGAAACGCTCGTGTGTGAGTGCGACTTGCACTTGGACGGTTTCTTTTTAAAAGCTTTTATTTAACTTGCAATGTATGTATGTATGTTTGTTCGCGTGGAATCTTGCTACTCAATTTTGAAGCAGATATCTTCAACCGATTGAGCTGGAATGTTGTATACACGTTTAGTTTGGATGACAATACACGATAAGCTATGTAACGTCATTCTAAATCCAAAAACATTAGGTACCTACTGATCAAACTAATGTAGGATCTATACCTACCTACTAAAGTTAAAATAATCTAAGTTTTATTTTTAAATTTCAACACTCAATAAGCAAGAAATTTATCAGGTTTTATCTTTACTCACTAATACCATAATCACCATCCGAATCACAGCCGAAAGAATTTATCGAATTTCGAAATGATACAAAGCAAAGAGGTAGCATGACTTTAATTGTTTTGTTTTCTAATTTTTAATTTTGATTTGTTATTTTTAAATAAAATTATTGACGTTTGAAGTTTGAGCAACGACGCATTACGAATAAAATCAAATAAAAATCATTAAAAATATTGTTAACATAGTTTAATGTTTATATTTAGACAATTGATCAATGATTTTAAGCTTCCATTTTGTCTCTGTCTCTTCAAATTGAAGGAGTCAAATCTATGAAATCTGTTGTTTTTATTTTTACCTTATCCTATCTATGCGGCCACAAATATGTTAACATACATTAAATGCATTGCTTTTCGAACAAGCTACACTTGTAAAGTAAAATATTAGGTATGTTTTTAGAGTAAAATTATAAAATAACCAAGTAAAAAGCGACAGTTACAATACAGATTAAAAACAATTAGGTATTTTGAGTTAATCCTTGAAACTAAGACTATTTTCTATGATTTATCAATGCATTTCATGTATTATTAATATAAGTTTAAATAGTTTTTTTTTTTTAATAATTTCATATTTCCTTTGATTTTGCTTTTAATCAATTATTATAAATTATTAGAAAGCTTTTACCTAAATCTAGTAACACAATGGAACCAGTTCCGCCCAAAGTCCGTTTTGTTTCGATATTATCGGGAAAATGCCTCGAATTACGCGTTCCTTTTGTATTTTTCTCTATAATAAACTATATTTGCTATAATTTCATAATACGGTCAAATTTGTAAAAAACAAAAAGACAAAAAACAAAAAACGAATTTTACAACAGGGTAGGTACACACGGCTACACATCAAGCTATACATTTCCAGTATAAGACCACCTCGCATTGTACGGAAATCCTATACAATGCGAGATCAGCATAAACTGGAGATGTATAGCTTGATGTGTAGCCGTGTGTACCTACAAACTTTTCAAAAAATTGGTCAAAAATACTTAACAAAAGAAAAAATACAATATAAATATTTAGAGGTATTTATTAAAATCACCTTTCTGTGCATTCAGAGACCTTCTCCCCCTCCCTATCATATTTCCTTACACACACATACCCATATACAAACACACACATCGCGCACATACTCGCTAGCACACACACACCGTCGCACACATACTAACCCTAGAACAAGTAATAATCAATAGTGTTATATTTTTTCTGGTTTTATATAACTTACCGCATCTCTGTCAGAGTGCATAATATCCTAAATAAATGTAACTGCTTCCGAAGGGGTGGAGACTAATGTCCTGAAATACGGGCTACATATACTATGCGTAGCTGAATTATTCGTCGTTGATACACTTTTCTCATAGATACACTTATGAAAAATGCTCACTTCTTTTCTATAGAGATAAACCGTTGTTTAGTACAGTAAAACAGAAAAGAATTTATTTAAATCTACAGTCCGTAGATTTAAATTAATTCTTTTAAATTAATCATATAATTTTCATATCACAATCACTTCAACAATATTGATAAATAGATAATGGGACCACAGACAATAGACCATTTTTATTTTTTTAATTATTGTAAGGCCCGTTTACGGGGTGATGAAAAGTAAAAAAAAAAAAAACTTTTTGGTAAACAAAGGAAGAACACAAACACAAAAAGGATAACTTGGGAGAAAATATGCGTCACATCCACACAAAACAGCCATCGCTCAGCATAATGCTGCAACCCGATGCGAGACAAAGCCGTAACGTTGGTTCGTTGACGTGACGACGTCGACCGGTGCAGCATACAATTAGTTTTATACGAGTATAAGACTAGCTGCGCCCCGCGGTTTCACCCGCATAAGTCTCGATCCCGTGAAAATATCGGGATAAAAAGCATCCTATGTGTTCATCCAGGTTATGAACTATCTGTGTGTAAAATTTCATCCAAGTCCGTTCAGTAGTTTTTGCGTGAAAGAGTAACAAACATCCACACATACATACATACAAACTTTCGCGTTTATAATATTAGTAGGATATAAAAAATAAAAATAAATTACAATACCAACCGTTGTAGCTAAATAAATAATTACGTTGATGTTTTATTATGAAAGTCCTTCATGTTCTGCCGTCACATGGACATGCAAATCATATTTAATTTACACAATTGAAAGACATTATAATTAAAAATAACAATTAGGATATTATAACAATACATTATTCTAAATGATTATGTATAATATTTAAAATGGCAACATTCCGTTCAGTCGGCAACGACCATGAAGATGTAGATAAAAATCTATATCTTCATGGCAACGACTCATGCGCCGCCCGCGCCGCCGCAGAGCTTGCAGTTATCTGTGCGCACAGCTGTCGGAACTATTTGTTTGACGTTTTGACAAACATGGCGCATTATGTAATTAATGAGTTTATGAGAGAGAGAGAGTGTAATGAGTGAGTAAAGAAACACACTTTAGTCACCCAATACATCCTTTAATGGGTGAATATGTAGAATTTGTAGATATTGATTTTCTAAACAGATGTTATTTTTTCGGATTTTAGCTGGTTCGATTCCCGAGGCAAGCGAATTTTCGAAAATATTTGAATACAGATTTGTTTCTTTAAAAAAATAATGGAATGTTTCCTTTGAGTAAAATTTGCTATCTCTAATATTTAGAGTAATTTCCCTCCAGGCGAGATTAGAAAATACCACCCTGTATATCTAAGTAAAAATAATACAAAAAGCCCTAGAACAAGTTGTTCCAAAAATACATAGTTTCGAAGATAACCTAACACTAACCTAACCTAACACTAGGCTCTCGATGTGTGTATCCAAGTGTCATTGTTAAGTTCGAGTAAATCATTTTCATTCAAACCTATTCATCTTAACATCACTCTAATCATTCATAACTATTTAAAGCTAAGAAAATACGACGTTGTCAAATTTCACGTAAGGGTTGTTACATAATTACGCGTCACTTAGTCGAATTATGTTGTATGATAAATTTAAATGAACTTAATTCAAAACTAATTCTTATGCCAGTTGATTCATTGACATGGTCTCATTAATACCCTAGAGTTATGCATAAGTATCTAATAGTTTTCTTTAGGTATTTGAACAAATATTTTAAATGTTTCCAAAAGTTTCATTAAAGCTATTATTATACTAACTCAGAAAACTTACACTTTAGGTAATAAATATCTGGCCTGATGAGTACAGACAAGTACATCAAGCTGCCAATTAACTGTTAACATGGATATTTTTTTAAATTGATTCTAACTTATTAAATTTCTTGAGATTATTCTATAAATTGCTTTTGGTCAACAGTGATACCTACTATCTTTATAAACATTTAAGTAGGTACATGCATTCCCAGAAACTGTTTGATCTGACCTATCTTTTATTTTAAATTTGATACTTACTCATTTATCAACTCTTCATATATACCTATTCTGACAATTTTAGAAAACAAAAAAAAAAAAGACGTGTGGCACTCGGAGACTGCCGCGGTAAAGCTATTGCATAGCATTTTTTATCAACTTATGCAATTTGTGTCACAGTGATGCGCGCGCATCTTAAAATTTCACTCTCATCATTTTTTCATAACGCGCCTAAAGAAGTATAACTTCAAAAAAAGTATCACCGCTGTGCCGGTCGGAGTGGGGGATGTTAGGTTATTTTCGTTACGGAATTTCTGGATTCGGTCTCCACGCTCAAGGCCCGCGATAGAAGATATGCAATAGCTTAAAAAAATATCATCCAATTTATGACTAGGAATTAACATGCATTATGGTATATAATCTTACGTATAAAACAAATAACAAACTTACGTACCAAGTATTTATCAAAACGTCCGCTAACTCAAAGTACGCACTGTTCACGGCACAGATAAACAAGTGATTTCACCCACCGCTACAATATTTATTATGCTTCTAACAACGTAACGCCATCTAACGAAAATATCAGGAATTTATGTGGCTTTCTGTCAGTACAAGAACGAAAACTGAAGCTCCATACAAAAAATTTCAAAAAATAAAAACAGAGTGCGCTGACAAGGGTGTTAGGTTTTTTCGTTACGGAATTTCTGGATTCGGTCTCCACGCTCAAGGCCCGCGATAGAAGCTATGCAATAGGTAGCTTAAAAAATCATCTACAAATAATCTTACTAATAAATGTGAAAATGTTTGTTACTCAATCACGTAAAAACCGTTGAACAGATTTGGGTGAAATTTGGCACACATATAGTTTATAACCTGGATTAATTAGTTGTAAGTAATGTGATTATATAAATAAATAAATAGCACAGGATTTCATTTTATACCGTTAGACGTTCCTGTGGGATAATTTCAGACCTCCACGCGGGCGAAAGCTAGCGCGTTACATAAATCTTTACGTTATGAACATTCTTTACAAAGAGAGTTCTTTATAATTAGTTGTTTTATATCTTTATTGATATTTGTGTGAGTCAGGTTTTTGTTCTATTTTAGACTTAAGTCAAAGCTGTTTTGTTTATAATTTAGTTTTTAATTTTTTTTATGTAAATGTAATTTACGTAGGTTGCTTTGTTTTATGTGGATGTCGGTAATTGGTTTAAACCTACTTATGAACCCACACCTGTTAACTTTTAATACCTAGCTACCTATTTAATGTACAATGTATTTGCTGTTAGCGTACCTATTTTAAATAAATAAATAGAAATGCTTCATAGTTTCACTTTTATAACTCTAACATACATCTTCTACAGGAGTGTACTCTAGAGAGCTGACTGCTTCACATAGACGGCTTTCTTTAATTTTAGAACAATGTTGATACCACAATTTTCAAAATCTGAACATTCTGGTATTTCCATGTACATTCAAATCAAATCAATTTATTTGCCATATGTATTAATTGTTTCATGAATAAATCCATTAAGGAATGCAGTGGGTACCTACATCAAGGTGGTTCATTTTCAGACCTAGTTCAACACTTAAAAGCTAACAATAATTTAAAAGTAGAATATCTTAAACTGGTGAAAAGGTCTCTGTAAAGTCTATGCCGTTTTTCTGGGTAAAGCCCTTTGCAACAAGTCCGTCCCTAAAACGCACTTCACCGTTATATTTATTTTTAAACATGCACTTATTTTTCTCACCAGTGACCTTCTTTTGCCCTATCCACTAGATCCCATGAATCACTATCACAAAAATATTGCAATTCCACTTTCATTGCACGCTGCCATTGAGCATTTACGGATTCTCTTCTTGCATTACTAAGAATCTAAAAAAAAATCACCTCACATTTCCACACACCTTTGGATAGTAGAAATCTGGTTTACGTCACACGTTTTTATGGTGGATTTATGTCACACTGCCTAGAGATGAAGACAAAGGTAAAGTGTCGACAAAACAGTGAATTATCAGGGACATATATGTCTTATCGTTTTGATTTCCTTCATCTTAATTGCTCACAGGAACCGCATCGGCTGACCCATCAGATTGCTTGTTCTCTTCGATCACAATAGATGTTGTTAAACTGTAATCTGTATTCTCCATGACCATGTCTGGCTACAATAACATTCCGCGAAATACGATCATACAAACAATAGCCCTTGACATTCTCAGAATATCCAACTACATTTACTTATCCCATTTTCTGCAATTTTCTGCTCCATTTTTTTACGCTTTTTTTCAATTTGCAGCTCAGTGTCAGGTTGTATCAACTTGTATCTGCATCAAATTAAGAATCGCGACCTTTTTTTTTTTTTTTTTTTTTTTTTTTTTTGGGTGGGAAATCATCAAATGACTCCTCCCGCTCTGGGCGGAGCGAGAGGGAGTGTCAGACTTTTACTGACTAAAACCCACCCATGTTCCTTCCGTTGCCTGTGTGCCGGGGCCGCGATATCCCTTTCGGACAAACTCGCAACCCTGGCAGGCATTGGCCCTTACGGACCCCGTCAGTTGGTGCTGACATCTCTTTGAGGCGCGCGTGGAACACAACGCGCCGTCGACCCGGGCCTGGTCCTAATCGGACGGCGAGCTACCCATTGCCCACCGTCCGCAAGCCCGCGCCTACGGTGGCCGGAAGTCGGCTCGCGACTCCCGACGCCCGGGGCGTCTCCTGCGGCGACTAGGGGCGCGAGGGCGCGCATCTTGCATTTCCCTCGCGCGCTCCGCCTCCTCCTTCGCGAGCATTACTGCTTCGCAGAAGGAAGTGACGGCTTCCCATGCACTCTCGCTCCGGACCATGGCCTGAACCAGGGCCGGACGGGAGAGATCGCCGCCGCCGATCGCCTCCGTGAGGACACGGCGGTGCTCCGCCCAAGCCGGGCAGACCTCCACCGTATGCTCCACCGTGTCCTCCGGGCGTTCCACACAATGGTGACACCCGGGCGTTTCCTCCCGCTTGATCCTGAACAGGAACCTCCCGAAGCAACCGTGTCCGGTGAGGACCTGCGTCAGGCGGAAGGTGAGGACGCCGTGGCGCCTCTCCAGCCACTCCTCAAAGAGGGGACTTACCGCCGCAATTGTGGCGTGCCCAGCGCTGGGTTGCGACAATCGCACACTCCATGCCGCCATGAGATCCCGCCGGAGCTCTGTCCGCTGTGCCGCGATTTGTTGCGGCAGCGGAGTTATACCCCGGCGTTTCGCCTCCTCGCGCAACTCCCACATGTGCGCGAGGACCTTCGCCTCCAGATCCCATGGCGGTAGTCCGGCAAGGAGGCTCGCCGCCTCGCGGGAGACCGTGCGGTATCCCCGGACCAGCCTGATGGCCATGACCCTTTGGGACGCGTTCAACCGCTGGGCCGGTCGCAGCCTCAGTGAACGCGCCCACACCGGTGCCCCGTAAAGGGCCATGGACCGCACGATCCCCGCGTAGAGCCTCCGGCAGGAGGCGTTTGGACCCCCTAGGTTGGGCAGAAGCCGCTTCAAAGCAGCCCCAGCCCTATCCAGTAAGAATCGCGACCTTAATTAAAGATCATTATAAATAAATGCAGTAACAAAATTCAAGTCATTTATTCAAACTAGGCTGAGAATCAGCACTTTTCGAACGTCAAAATTACATAAGACAGTCCCCCAAAACGCCCACCCTTCACCACTTCCTAGTGCGTTAGCTGGGAAGAAGAAGTGGCGCTACAAACTGTCCAGCAGAAAGAAGTGGAAAAAGATGGTGTAACTTAAAAAAAAATTATACCTAAATAAAATATTGAATATTTTGTGTTTCAGGATCTTAAATGCCTCCTTCCCCACAGCCGCTGAACAAGAGAATCACGAGTAGCCAAACCCTGCTGCAGAGCGATGTTATGACTACATGGCTGTTCACTTGCATTGTCTTGCGGCTGTAATTCGGCTTCTTGAATCACATCTTCATTGTTTAATTGTTCCACAGGTATGTTAGCCCTATTGCAAATGTTGTGTAATATAACACAAGCATTTATTATAGAGCCAGCTACTTCTGGTGAGTAGTGCAAGACTCTATGAACAAGTAAGCAACGAAAACGTGCTTTGAGAAGCCCAATAGTGCGCTCTATAATGTTCCTCGCATGGACATGTAAGTCAGTGTAGTGTGCTTCTGGTGAGTCAGGTGCTGCATCCAGTATTGGTGTCATCATGGTCTTTCTCAAAGGGTATCCGGAATCTCCTATTGATAACAAAGTTAATTTAAATAATTATTGACCAAACTTCAATCAATCTGTCTAGCGTTTTCCCAACTATGTTGGGGTCGGCTTCCACTCTAACCGCATGCAGCTGAGTACCAGTATTTTACATGGAGCGACTGCCTATCTGACCTCCACAACCCAGTAACTGGGTGACACAATACCCGTTGGTAAGACTAGTTGTCACACTTTTGGGCTTCTGACGACCCGTAACAACTGTCAAATAAACCAAATGCTTAACGTGCCTTCCAAGGCATGAAGGAGTCTCGGTATGTAAAGATGCTCAACCATCCACGGACCAACCACGGCAAGCGTACCTTAATCGAACCGTGCGGCTGTTGTTACTTAGCCACAAGCTCCTCTTGACCAAAGTTACAAGTTGAATTTAAATACAAAATATTTTTTAACAAATATCAAAAGGATGCAATACTTACCAAGAAACCAAGTATCTTCTGTGTTGCTAAGATCTTCCAAGTGAGCTTTTAGTGGATGATTAGCCCATATAGAAGAATCATGAGTTGCACCACCATTACTTGCATCTACACTTATTATTTGCATGTCCACACCACAAACCTGAAAATGTTTAGATTAATATCTGAAAGGCTGTAAAGTGCCATATTTTTGTATAACTTATGACTTATAAGTATACTCTCGTATATTAATTAGTAAATGAGTAAGTAAAGAAGTTTTTATGTTTTTGTTTAAACTTGTTTTTGTTACTTTATTTTCAATACTGTAATAAGAATGATGCCTGGGTAAAAAAAAAGCAAAATTATAATTAGTCCCTCAGTCAGATTGTATCGCTATAATCTTTAGATTACGTAAAAAAAGAAAAAGTATGTGTAAGAATCTCATTGACGAACAAAAAAAAATTTGTCATCATCCCTATTGGCTGGATACTTAATGAACACTTACCAATTGAACATTCAAGGAATGGTAATGCTTCCGACAGAAGTAGCGCTCCTCATGTAGTACTGGGCGCACTATAGCTACTTGGGTACAATCAATACACCCTAGAATCCCGGGAATCTGAAATTTATTGTAAAATCTGCAATAAATAAATTTATTTAAAATCTGCATTTTCTTTTTTCCAAAATTACCTAAGTCTCTAATCTAATCTAATACACAAAATTTAAAATCACCATTAATGATGATAATATTTAACTGTTTATTACATCAGCCTATCAAAGTCCACTGCTGGATAAATGATGCCACACAAATATACATGGCTTTTTTTTTTTTGGTTGAGTTATTATCAAGTAACTTCTCCTGTTCTGGGCGGAGCGGGAGGGTGTGTCAGACTCTTACTGACTAAAACCCACCCGTGTTCCTTCAGATGCCTTACATATAAAATTTTGCTTATTTCTTACTATTCTTTGTTTTTATTTGTTATCAATTAGCAAAGTAGGCATTCTGCAGCTAAACAAGGACTAAACATAATATTGTAATAAAAAAAGTGTACATATACTTACTCCATTTTAATTCTGTTGCGTTCTTGATCATTCACTGGAAATTGTATGTATTTCTGTCTCATCTGCAGTGAGTTAAGACACGCAGTAACCTGAGCGATGACTGAAGAGACAGTCTGCTGAGCCACAAAATGACCCTCATTACTGCCTACTGGACGTTGGTATGAACCAGTTGCATAAAATGATAATGCAATTAACACCTAGACAAAAGTCATATAAGTAAGTATGTATAGGTACATAAAAGTGGTAAATAGCACATATACAATACACTGCTTTAGTGGTATTGCCGGTAAAAATAAGGGTTTTACCTTCGTCTCTACAGACAAGTCTGTAGATTTTGTAGGGTTCTTCATCAGTGGCTTCAACTCATCGCACAGGTTATATGCTAGATCCTTTGTGAGTCTGTATCGCTTAACAAACTCCGCTTCGTCTAAATTGAAGGGGTCGCATTCCTTACGTAGCTGCATACGACGCCGCTTTCTTTTATTGTTAGCTTCTGCGTTATCAGCCTCCAAAAACTCAAATATTTTGTATGCATTCGCCATCTAGAATCAAACAAGAAACCAAATAATTACCCATGTCATGTACTAAAATCTCTAGATGCACAAGTCGTTCGGTAAGTTTACGTAAATAAATACATTTTAATTACTTTATATGAACCGAAATTGTTCTTTTTTATTATAAATATTTACTTAGAATTTAACAATAATAATTCCGTCGAACCCGAGAAACTTTTTTAAATTTGACATTAAAACAATAGGTATTGCTAGTTGTCAAAAGTAACGTCGTGTACGAATTTAATGATTTTTTCGAGGAGCCAGGAGCCGTCACCAATAAAATTGTTTCTACATTATAGTAAGCCTAAGCTTATTCGTCAGGAGTTCATGACACAAAAATGGTACAAAAAGACAAAGTAAGATTATTTAATACTGATAAAAGAGCTGGTGGTAGGCCCCCTGTACATACTAGTTAGTCCTACTCTTTTGTATTTATTTATAAATATCTATACTTATTTTTATAATTTATACACATATTAAGAAAAGGGTAAAATAATGCGTATTTTTTTTTGTAATGAATTAATTTAGAAAAGTTTAAAAAAAAAATACTCGTGTTTGGTGTAAAATTAGCACGCGGGTATTTTACACTTAGTAGAAATATAACCTGTTCTATCGGATAAGTTAATAAAAAGGGGATGTCCGTTTTTCGAGGCAATAACAATACTGTGTATCGGCGAGTAAGCGACGCGTGCAGCGCGAGCGATTTGAATTGTTTAAGTACTTTGTTTTTGTTTAATTGTTTGCAAATACCTATTTCTGGAGAATGGGAAAGAGGAGCGCTTCACAGCGCACACTTTATGAATTGAAAAAGGCACATTGATACTTGCCCAGGTTTGAACCTACATCCTCATGTATGAGAGGCGAGGCCTTAACCACTGGGTCATCGCGAGCAAGTGTGGTTAAAAAATCCACAGAATTCATGACATGGTCCCATGACCTTCCGGCATTGAAAATTACTTTATTTTTCAATAAGGCACTTGTTGTGATGAATTTATCCCAAGAACAAACTTAACAGTGTAGCTGAAAAACATGTTCTCTTTTACATCCCAACTGCAAATGTAAGTTTGTACGCACAATATTGAGAAATTTACCAGGTTATTTTAAGACCACAGAAGTTGGAATCACATTTCCTTCGAAATGTATGGGAAAAGTTTTTTGCGATTTCTGACTTTTCTAGTACTCAAACCTCAGTTGGTCCAGTAGAGATTTTTATCCTTATAAGAAACAGGATCGATTGGCATCAAAAAAAGTTTTGGTGAAACCTGCCCATTTTCTTGCTGACTGTAATTTTTCTTCAAAATTTGTGAATGCAGATCAAAATCTTTCAAAAAGTTAAGGACAGTCTCTTAAGACCGTTTTCCTGTAGCTACAACTTTTAAGGTAGCTGTCCTTACTGCCCCATCTCAAAAATCCACTCTGTATACAATTATTTTACATTTGTTTTTCAGTATTGTAGCCCTTTCATCAATAACGCATCATAAGATACCATTTTCATTTCACTATCTTAATAATTCAATTCAATTCAATTCATTTTATTTCAGAACTAGTCCATATGCATACATGAGAAATACAAATTTAAGATAGGTACATTAAATAATTAATTAAAAGAATACAACGAGATAAATGTAACAAAAGCCATCAATAAAAACATTAGAAATTACAATTACATACATTATAATTTATAACAAAAAGATTAAAATACACTACTTATATTGTTTTATCTTAGTCTAAATTTAGGTTTGGATCCGGAATGCTCAACATGCAGCCTGGTCCAGTACCGCATTATTGGGCAATCCAGATCCAGATCCATCCTCCATGCGAACAGCTGAAGGTAGCTGTTGGAACTGCCTCGTATGCGGCGCATCAGGGATACAACTCTCTTGCGAATAATCGCCGCAAACCCATCTATATTCGCGCCCGCAAACATACCTGACGCGCTACAGTAGCGAGGCAGCTTCATCAGCGCCCTGAAGGCATTATTGTACAGAACACGCGGGCTGTCGTACGATTTTTCGTATTTTTCGTTTCGTCGTATGCTTGACCCATAGGCTGCACGTGTAAAAGGTTTGGCAAAACGCCTTAAACAACGTAGCTTTTACTTCCATAGTACAGCGCGCGAACCTACGAGCCAGCATATTCGCTCTAACAGACAAAGCCCTGCGCTCCCTATCTATATCAATATCATCTACAAGCGTCTCGGTGACCCAGTGGCCCAGATACTTGAACTGCGAGACTCTTTTAAGGACACTGCCATTCAGCATGACCTGTGGGACAGTGTCATAAGTTTTCGTTCCCGCCTTAAACACCATGAGCTCACTTTTAATGACGTTATATCTGAGCCCGTGGGCCCCCACATACCGCTCGCAGATCGAAATCAGCTTTCGAAGGGCACTGATTGATGGACTCAACAGCACCATATCGTCCGCGTAACTGATGTTGTTGACAAGAACACCATCGATCGAACAGCCCACACCGGCGCTACTGAGTTCATGGACCAGGCGGTCAATATACAAGTTGAAGAGAGTCGGCGAGGTTAGCCCGCCTTGCCTTACACCACAATCCAACCCGTACTGAACCGAAAGTGACCCCGACCAACGCACAAAATTACTCTGGTTGCCATACCAGTACTTTAGGAGACTTATGTACTCAGTAGGTAGATCCGTATCATCCGACAATTTCTGCCACAACCTGTCGTATGCAACAAGATCAAAAGCTTTAGATAAATCCAAGAAGCAGGCATAGACAGGTGTGCTTCTATCAGAGTAGTAGCGGACGGTATGCTTGAGATTCAGTATAGCCATCTCTGTTGACAAACCGGGGCGAAAGCCAAACTGTGCATCATGAAGCTGAACGTGTTGTCTTAACTGAATATCAATAACACCGTCCAATACCTTAGCAATGACTGTCGCGAGTGATATAGGCCTGTAGTTACTTAATTTAGAGGCGTCTCCAGTCTTGCTCTTAATTATGGGGACAACTATAGTTCTCATCATTTCCTCAGGGAGGTATGAATGTCTCATACAGAATGTAAACAACATAGCGAGCACCCTCGGAAGATGAACACCCGCATGCTGTAAATGTTCTATGCTGAGCGAGTCATGACCCGGGGATTTTCCTCGCTTCATGTCATTAATAACCCTGGCAACTTGTTTCGCAGTGATTCGAAGCGGTTTCGCCACACCAGTACCACCCGCCTCTGTAGTGTTCATCGCGGGTTCAAGTGGAGAAAGTACCCTGAAATGCTCCCTGAATAAGTTTGAAATTTGGTCGGCGTCACTAACCCCCTCTACACTAACTGGAACACTCGGCCTCGGATTCAATTTGCTGGTCTCTTTCCAAAACTTACCAAAGTTTTTTGTGGCATGCTGTGATGCAAGAATGTCCATCTTTACCTGAGTTTTATTGTCCCTACACCACTTGAGCTGATGTTTAAACCGACTTCGTGAGATTCGCAATTGGTCATAAGTCTGATCGGACGTATTTTTGCCCTGGGCGACCCACGGTGGATCGAAAATCGGCTGTAGAAGACATAGGATCTCGATTTCTTAAATGTTATTTTTTTTGCTGGAAATGACTTCTGCTGATCATTACTGTTCTATAAAATGTCATATGAAGTAAATGTGTGCACAAAAGGAAGAGTTATAATTTTTATAAGAAAAAAATGTATGGAGCTAGTATGAAAAATCGAATTATCTCCTAAACGGCATGTTTAACCGTAATATCCTTGGAGGTGGTCATAGTGCTAATTATTTATAATTTTTTGGTTGCGGATTTGACGAAAAATTTCATGCCGTTTTTTTTTTAAAATCGTCAAAATATTTTCATTTGTTTTTTCATATGAAACGATTCCTTTTAGTGTTTATGTTGAAGAACACGGACTTTTAACTACACGTAACATAAAATAGCATCACTCCTATATTTCCGAAGGAGTTGGCAGAGGTTTATAGTACACCCACACGTAGACAACTATGCTTGAGCTAGATATTTATCAACACATCATGAGTTTTAAAACTTTTCATACAACCAAATTACCAATTGTTTACTCTTCTAATGAGTCCGAAACGAAGTGATTAAGTAACTACACTGATTAGGTCTTCTAATGAGTCTTTATAGGTGATTTAATGATTTTCAATATCTCACGACAATGCCAACTATGGATTACATTCAACTTTTCCTGATAAGTAAGCTAATTTGTTAATTAGCAGTGCTATGAGTTCTAAGAATAGTTAGTGACAATTATAAATTTTCATTAGCTAATGAGAAGATAACTAATGAGGGTAGTTACCTAATTATTGGCGTTTTGCAATAAAAGGGCTAAAGTTTAGTTTTATAATTTAGTTTGTTCACAACTGTGTAACTGCTAACACTAAATCTGCGACTATAAAATCTTAGAATGGAAAGTTTAATCACGAATTTAGACTTGTTTGTTCTTCTACGAAGTGAGAGTACTTCATTTGATCATGAAGTATTGTTCAGTGCAGTTGTATCCCGCATAGGCGATTGCCTGTCTGACGAAGATCGTGTTGTTCTCAAAGAATTTTGTCGGAGATTTACGCGAGCCGCTTTACAAAGGTGGCAGAAATCCAACCGATTCCTTGATAATTTCAGGAGAAAGTACGAGAATTGGTTGGGAGCAAATATTGATTGGCCGAGTTTTGTGCAAACTTTAGTTAATCAAGAACCAAGTGTTGATGAGATACCAAGAGCGCCCTCAGTCTCTCCAGAACCGTCGACATCAACGTCCATTGGAACAATGACGAAAAGATCCCGTAAACCATTCGAAGATCTGGGAAGTAAACAAAAAAAGAGAAGATCTGATGAACACACAGGCGAAGATTCCAGTGAATTAGCATATGCAGCTGCAGCACGTTTAAAAGAAGAAGGGCATGGAGATATCGCCTCTGTCATCGAATACATGATGAAAAATCCTGAAGCAGCCGCTAAATTAAATGAAACGCTTAAGAAACCAGCGAAAACAATCATATTTAGCTTGGATTGCTTCTTTCGCTAAAACTCTCAAAGTGGCAATATATTACGTTGCGAGAGGCTGCCATTCGGGAAGGTGCTAAGGATATTTATCCATCTTACTATAAAGTGCAACAAACTAAGCTTGATTGGTACCCTCCGAAGCAATCAGTGACAGTTACTGATTCATCGGCTAGGATTACACTTCAAGCTTTACTTGATATCACAGTTACAAGAATCCTTCAAAGCCTTTCTAAGGAAGAGCATAACAAGCAGTTGAAGCTGATATCCAAGTGGGGATTTGATGGTGCTTCTAACCAAAGCCGATACAAGCAGAAAATGGAGGGTGAGGAAGATGACTCGAGCATTTTCATGACCTCCTTGGTGCCACTTAAACTGACAGATGGAGACAACATCTTATGGACGAACCCAAAACCATGCTCAGTTTTGTATTGTCGTCCAGTTCAGTTTACTTTTGTAAAGGAGAGTGAAGCAGTTGTCCTTGAGCTGAAAAAACAAATGGATGAAGAAATTGAGGCCCTTATCCCCACAGAGTGCAATAATAATAATAGGGTGACTCATGAACTAATGATGACGATGATCGACGCTAAAGTTTGCACTTACCTTTCTGAAGCTAGATCAAATGCATCGTGCTACCTGTGCTTAGAAAAGCCTACAGAAATGAACCGCTTAGATGCTGTAACATCAAAAATTGTGTGTTCTGACCTGTATGAATTTGGCTTGTCATCCCTACACGCCCGTATAAATTGTATGGAATGTCTGTTACACATTGCATACAGGCTCGACTTCAAACGGTGGGCAGCGAGAAGTGATGAGCACAAAGAAATGCTACAGACAAGGAAGAAAATAATTCAAAATAAATTCAAAGATGAGCTCAATCTGTTGATTGATATAGTAAAACAAGGCTCGGGAACCACCAATGACGGGAATACTGCAAGAAAATTCTTTGAGTTTCCTAATAAAACCGCAGCTATAACCGGTTTGGATGAAGACCTCATCAAAAGATTTGCTGTAATTTTACAAGCAATTACGTCTGGAGAGCAGGTCGATATAATAAAATTTAGAGATTATGCCCGCAAAACAGCAGAAAAGTACGTATTATTATACGACTGGTACTACATGTCGTCAACCGTTCATAAATTATTAATCCATGGGGCTGACATAATTGAGAAAAATAATATTGTGCCGATTGGGACTCTCTCGGAAGAAGCCTCAGAGTCTCGAAACAAAGATTTTAGGAGGTTTCGAGAACATCATTCGCGGAAAAGAAGCAGGCAGGATTCCAATCAAGACATTTTAAATATGCTTGTTGTTTCTTCGGATCCTTTGCTAAGTGCACAAAGGCCTAAGTTAGATGCCAAGAAAAAGCAGAGCTTTTTTGCTGAAACTCTCGACTTAATTCAATTTCAGGAAACTGAGTTCGAGTTTTTGGATATATCCAATCTGGATGCTGACTCAGAATTGGAGTCTGACAACGAGAGTGATAAGGAAAATTTGTAAAAAAATTATATATGTACTTATGTGTAAATTTGTATTTGAGTCTGTTTGGGTTTTTTTTTGTAATATTTAATGATATTTTGTCTTTTTTTTATATTAATTTTACTTTATTTTACAAATGCTTAGTATTAATTCCTTAAATTAAATTATTTTGTATATAATATAACTTTATATGTTACTTAAATAAGAGTTTGATAATTTTTTTTATTTAAATTAATAAAAATGTGTCAAAAAAACAGCAATTTTTTTATTTAATTTTTCTTGTTTTGTGTGTTCTTAATATTTGGGTTAATAACATATCGAACTTTTTAACTTGGACACTAAAAGGGATCGTTTTACATGTAAAAATAAATAAAAATATTTTGACGATTTTTTAAAAAAAAACGGCATTAAATTTTTCGTCAAATCGGCAACCAAATAATCATAAATAATTAGCACTATGACCACCTCCAAGGATATTACGGTTAAACATGCCGTTTAGGAGATAATTCGATTTTTCATACTAGCTTCATACAAATTTTTCGTAAAAAAAATATATTTCCTTCGTTTTTGGGCAGAATTAACTCGGGTGTCATTTTTGTACATAGTAATGATCAGCAGAAGTCATTTCCAGCAAAAAAAATAACATTTAAGAAATCGAGATCCTATGTCTTCTACAGCCGATTTTCGATCCACCGTGCGACCCACTCATGAAATCGAAGCCTAGCCTCCTCATACGCCTTTTTGCAATGTTTGTTCCAGCCTGTCACATACCCTTTATAAATAAATAAATATTTATACATTTTATAAATTTATAAATATTTATAAATTGTATATTATAAATTTCAATAATTGAGGACTGAGGACGCTAGGCCCCGGTCGCACTTTTCTTGAAAACGAGTACCCTACCGAAGCGATCTAAAAAGGATTTTTTATCACATCTATTCAAAAAGAGCTAGTTTAATCTTCGTAAACAGGGACTGAAATAGCTTTTTAATCCCTAGGGACTAAAAGTGATTTGAATTTGGAATGTGGATATTGTTAGTAAAAGTTCCAATCACCAAAGAGATCAATCACGAACATTGTATGAACAAGTAACAGGCTGGCATGAGAGAGAAAGTGTGAATTTGGTCAAAATGTAAATCCAAGATGGAATTGGTGCGAAAATTGGTGTCGTTTTCATAGTTTTTGAGGGAGGACAAAATGGAAATCCAAGGTGGTCGTTCTCCTCGCGCACATGTGGGAGTTGCGCGAGGAGGCCAAACGCCGAGGTGTAACTACGCTGCCGCGAGAAATCACGGTACAGCGGACAGAGCTCCGGCGGGATCTCATGGCGGCATGGAGAGTGCGATTGTCGCAACCCAGCGCTGGGCACGCCACAATTGCGGCGGTAAGGCCCCTCTTTGAGGAGTGGCTAGAGAGGCGCCACGGCGTCCTCACCTTCCGCCTGACGCAGGTCCTCACCGGACACGGTTGTTTCGGGAGGTTCCAGTTCAGGATAAAGCGGGAGGAAACGCCCGGGTGTTACCATTGTATGGATCGCCCGGAGGACACGGTGGAGCATACGGTGGAGGTCTGCCCGGCTTGGGCGGGGCACCGCCGTGTCCTCACGGAGGCGATCGGCAGCGGCGATCTCTCGCGTCCGGCCCTGGTTCAGGCCATGGTCCGGAGCGAGAGTGCATGGGAAGCCGTCACTTCCTTCTGCGAAGCAGTAATGCTCTCGAAGGAGGAGGCGGAGCGCGCGAGGGAAATGCAAGATGCGCGCCCTCGCGCCCCTAGTCGCCGCATGAGACGCCCCGGGCGTCGGGAGTCGCGAGCCGACTTCCGGCCACCGTAGGCGCGGGCTTGCGGACGGTGGGCAATGGGTAGCTCGCCGTCCGGACCTTTAGAACCAGGCCCGGGTCGACGGCGCGTTGTGTTCCACGCGCGCCTCAAAGAGATGTCAGCACCAACTGACGGGGTCCGTAAGGGCCAATGCCTGCCAGGGCTGCGAGTTTGTCCGAAAGGGATATCGCGGCCCCGGCACACAGGCATCTGAAGGAACACGGGTGGGTTTTAGTCAGTAAAAGTCTGACACTCCCTCTCGCTCCGCCCAGAGATGGAGGAGTCATTTAAAAAAAAAAAAGGTGGTCGTTCTGAAAATTTTCAAATTTATTTATCATAGGTGTCGTTTTCATAGTTTTCGAGGGTACTAAAGCCGATAGGGAAGGGGAAGTCAAAAGTGAAAAACCAAGATGGCGGCTGCAATTTTTTTAAATATTGTCGTGTGTGTCGTTTTTATAGTTTTCGAGGGAGCATAAGCCGATAGTGAGGTCAAAATGTAAATCCTAGATGGCGGCTGCGAAAATTTTAAAATAATTCGGCATGGGTGTCGTTTTCATAGTTTTCGAAGGTGGTAAAGTCGATAATGAAATGTAAATCTAATACCTCCTAAGTACACACTATGCCGACGCTTTTGCCGCGCGGCACCTACCCCCGGCTTTTGCGCCTTCATTTTCTTTTGCGATCCTTTGTGCGGCTTTGTGCGGCAAGGCCGGGCGCAACTCTTATAGCCCCTACAAACTATGCCGTCCCTGCCGCCGGACAAGCGGCAGGGACGGCGGCAGTGCCGGCGGCCATGCCGCCGGCATAGTTTGTAGGGGCTATAAGATAGGGGACGCAAAAATGCGGCTGTAACCGACTTTTAATGATTTTATACTGAAGATCACGTCTAAATGAGTAGGTAGTGTTAATGATTTGGTAAAAATATATATTAAATTGAATCATTTTTTTAATAATTAATATGTGAACATTTTAGAGTGTTTTCATATTACATAGTGAAATGAATTCGTAAACTTATGTCTAACGCGGATAAAAAACTGAGAATCACGCAAAATTTATCAAGTGTATTTCTGAAACCTTCACCATTTTAAAGATAATTTAATTAAAGTTCTTTTAGAATACGAATTTTATTAAGATACCTTTTTTTTATGTATAATAAATTTACGCGTCTAATTTGGGACAGCGCTCCTAGATGGGCGAGTCCTATTACTGGCTGGACGTCACTGGCATGTATCTGCGTCTTAAGTCGCCTTGGTGCTCCATGTCAATCTGATTCAGACGTAGGTATGTTCAGCTGCTCCATTACAGGACTGTTTTTTGCTAAAGTTTTTATAGCAATAAAATTGACACATTGCAGTCATTCTGCCTAACTATGTTGCAACTAGGTTGGGGTCGGCTTCCAGTCTAACTGGATGGAGCTGAATACCAGTATTTTTTATGGAGCGACTGCCTATATCAGTTACCTTCTGGGTAACATAATATCGCTTGGTAAGACTGGTTGTCAGACTTTTTTAGGCTTCTGACTACCCGTAACGACTGTCATAGATCTACGAATGGTAGCCGGGAGCAACGACTTAACGTGCTTTCCGAGGCACGGAGGAGTCTCGGTATGTCATGGATGGTCAGCCAAGCGTACCTTAACCTTCGATCGACCCGTGATGCTGTTGTTTTTTAGCGATAAGCCCCTCCTCTGCAGGCACATTGCAGTGAAGTAAATGATTAATTATCTACAACGTAGTAATTGCTTACAAACGCTTCTAGATAAGTACCAATATTTGTGTACTTATATAAATATTTATCACAGTTCGTGTTCGCTAGTATTACGTGTAAACTCGACGCGTTCACTCGTTCATTGCAAGTTTTTTACGCCATTACATTAGGTACCCTTTTTTCCGGCAGACGAGTAAAAACCAAAATGTTACGGAACCCTAACTATGTGTACGGGCCCCAGAGTGTTTTAGTGCCAGCTAACATTAACTTTGGAGACTATATTCTGGCTCGAATGTGGGAACATAGAAATAATGTGGCTATGGTATGTAGGATTCTATATTTTCTTTGCACCGCTCCGACAATACTTGCTGCGACTCGCGGTTTCACCCGCATTAGTCTCGACCCCGTAGGAATATCGGGATAAAAAGTATTCTATGTCCTATTCCAGGTCATGGTCTACCCGTGTGCCAAATTTCATCCAAATCTGTTCAGCCGTTTTAGCGTGACAGCGTAACAAACAAACTTATTTTCGCATTTATAATATTAGTTAGGATGTATACCCTAATGCGCAGTCAGTGATTTCCCTTAGTATTTATTTAAGTAGGTACTTCGTGGCAAAATAATAACAGCCGCGCGTTTGCCGAGGTTGATTCGTGGATAGGTGACTATCTATTATACAGAGTGGCATCCCGATATCGACGCGAAAACTGATACCATGGATTCAGTACATGATTCTGAACCCGGTTTTTTTTTTTTTTTGAGGGTGGGTAATTATCAAATATCTTCTCCCGCTCTGGGCGGAGCTAGGGTGTGTCAGACTTTTACTGACTAAAACCCACCCGTGTTCCTTCCGTTGTGCAGTGCCGGGGCCGCGATATCCCTTTCGGACAAACTCGCAACCCTGGCAGGCATTGGCCCTTACGGACCCCGTCAGTTACTGTTGGTGCTGACATCTCTTTGAGGCGCGCGTGGAACACAATGCGCCGTCGAGCCGGGCCTGGTCCTTATCAGACGGCGAGCTTCCCATCGTTCACCGTCCGCAAGCCCGCGTTTACGGTGGGCATTGAAATTTTCCGTCGGTTATTTTAAAAAAAATCTGCTGTTTCATAGAAAAGTGCAATACCTACGCGGTCAAAATGTATGAAACAGCTGATTTTTTTTCGGTCGAGACCCTTCCGTGTCTCGGAAAACACGTTATGCCATTGGTCCCAGCTGTCATTTGAAGATCTTTGACAGTCGTTACGGTAGTCAGAATTTCAAAAATCTGACAACCAGTCTTACCAAGGGGTATCGTTTTACCTAGTCTGTTTGGGAGCTGCGATGCCACTGATAAACAGACAAAGAGCGGGTCGCATCAAACTTTAAAAAAAACCGACTCTTTATGTTTGGTTTGTACTCCCCGAAGCACAAACCCGAATTTACTTCTGTTAGACTGGACGCCAACCCCTACATAGCTGGGAAAAGGCTAGGCAGATTGATTTTGTGCTCCCCTGTGGCGCAAAGGTTTGATACGAGGGTTTATCCTAAAAGTTGGCAACGTCGCAAATAACTGTCAAATATTTACCTGTTTTGATTCGTAGAGTAATATTACTGTGTGGAAATAAAAAATTTGGCTAACTAGCGAACTAGAATAGTAATAATGAATTGCAATTATAACATTGAATTTGATGTTAAAAACGCATTTGGAAAGTTTCCAAATCGTTTTTTTACATCTAAAACTCAACATTCGGTGTTACGATATAAATTGCATTTCATAATCAATTTCTAGTTCGCTAGTTGGCCAGTTTTTTATTTCCACACAGTAATATTGCTAAATTAAAATCAAAACAGTGAAATGCTTGACATCTATTTGCAACGTTGCCTACCTTCAGAATAAACGCTCATAAGAAGCGTTACCGCGGTAAACTCAGGTTACGAGCGTACATTCAAAAAGTTGTCAACATTGCGAATAGCTGTCAAATAAAACCTATTAATTTGGCGATAAATTACTGTATGAAAATATGATATAAGTATCGCTAACTAATAAACTAGAATATTAATAATGAATTGCAATTATAACACTGAATTTGATGTTGTAACCGTTTTAGGCGTAAAAAAAAATTTGAAAAGTTTTCAAATACTTTTTTTATATCTAAAACTAAATATTCGGTGTTACATTAATTACATAATCAATATTTTAGTTCACTAGTTAACCATATTTCATATTTCCATACAGTAATATTGCGAAATTAATTAAAACAGCGAAATATTTGACAGCTATTTGCGACGTTGCCTGCTTTCTGAATAAACGCTTTTTAAAACCCCGCGCAGATTTATTTACTGTAAGTTTGTGTGTTTTAGTGTAGATAATTTTAAGATACCTTTGAAGCTACACCAATTGTGTAATAAAATATCATTACGTAATAAGCAGTAGATAACAAAATCGTTTATTACATAGTGTAGTAAACAGCGCACTGATAGGTAACGTTTCGTAAACAAAATGTTATCTGATAAAAACTATATGACAGTAATGAATACTTTGCTTCGATCAATGATCGTTTTACTTAGTCACATGGTGCTTGGTACAGTATTCGAAATCGAGGCTGCTGAACGTCAGATCTTTAATTCGCTTCCTGATGCAGGCTGAATTTAGCTATGAATATAAACTTTTTACAAAAAAAAACAACTGACTTCAGAAAAAAAACACTACAAAGTGAAAAATAACTTTAATTTCGGAAGTCGGTGGCAAAAAACGAAAATTCAAAACCAGACACCGACTAAAATGTTTTTATTTTTCACTTTTTAGTTGTGGTACCTGCCTCACACAAATTCGAATACCACTACCTGATAAGTAAATAAGTCACAGGAAGTTATCATCATATCATCCACATAAACTAAGTGGGAAAAATACGTATTATTGAAGCTTACTCAAAAACTATCCAAGCAAAGCTAATAAAATGTATATGGGACCAATTCGGGAGCATACCCTTTCAAACATAAAAATAATTTTCAAAATCGGTCTACAATTGACGGAGAAATCGGCGGACATACATAAAAAAAAAAAAAAAACATACATACGCGACGAACATATAACCTCCTCCTTTTTGGAAGTCGGTTAAAAATTGTCGCTTAATAATGAGGGACCAAGTTGTCGGTGCGGGCTTGCGCAAACATTTCCGACGCGCTACAGTAACGAGGCAGCCAGTCAACAACATCCTGAAAGCATTGTTATAGTGGACGCGCAGGACATCCAGTGATCTCTTAGTACAATTGACCCATAGATTGCCCGTGTACAAACTTTGGCAATAAGTCTTGAAAAGTGTTACCTTTACTTGGTCTGTACCTACACTGCGCAAATCTACGGGACAACATAATAAGCAAAAACTTTTCCATTTCACTATTCGTTTAGGTTAGTGTCGCTTTAAGGCCCCGCAGACAGGCACGACGCGACAGCGCGACTGTCGCGACTCTAGTAGAACAATTTCTAAGAAAACTTCATGGTTATGGTTCTGCCAGAATAGCTTCGCACCGTCGCGTCGCGCCTGTCTGTCTGTCTTTAAACTTGTATGCGGGTAGCTTTGTTGTACCTAACCACACTGACACAGATTGAGTGGACGTATCCAGTCAGTGCATGCAATTGTCAGTAATCGTGCAGCTCAACTCGAACTTAACCTTTGGTATGCGGGAAGAGGTCGCGAAACTGTACCCGTTGTCTGCGGAAAAATGGCGCCACTTTATAGCGCAATATGTAGTGTTCAGAATATATTGAATCTTTAAAAAAAAAAGTTTGGTAGGCATTTATCTGGCTATTTTATTTGAAAGTTGGAATACCAATGTACCTTATTGTCCTATATTTTATTACGAAAACAATTTTATAATTTACTTTATTACAGACAATCGAGCCAAACGTCAAATTTCTCATCTATTGTAGCAATAGATAGAGATTTCATCATATTTCCAATATATTCTTTGATTTATTTTTCATTTTATTTATTATCCCATTTAGTTCATTATCAAGGCTACCTATTTATATAAAAAACACCATGTTTCTAGTAAAAAATAAGTCATAAATACTATTATGAAAATCACCGATAACTTCTATTATTCGCAAATTCGCCATTTTGTACTTTTTCCAAACTTCAATTCACTTCTACAGTTCTAACAACGAATTAGGTAGTATTTGAGAAACGGTTCTCTGTGGTTCGTTCATTCATCGGGAATAGATAAATAATACGAATTTATACCCTATTACAAAGCATTTAATATTAAAATCGTGTAAAAGTGTTGAAGGTGGCTTTAGCACTGATCAGTGCTTCCGCATACCAAAGGTTAAAGTACCAAAGAAAGGACATTTAGGTAGACCGTATACTTAGGTAATGGCACAGATGAATAGGTACAGATGAGTCACTCCGCATTTTAGGTATGAAGCTACCAAAGATTTATATCGTAGATTTGCCCTCACCATACTAAGTCGCACGAAAAATCGTCTATAATGAGACGAGCTAGCTCACACATTAACAATGGCGTTTCTATGACAACCAAGTCAAGTTTCTGCGACACTGTCTGTCTCAGAGGTGTCAAAACGAACCAGAAACGCGACCATCTTTTGACGCGGCAGGGCAAATCTACGATTGAAATCTTTGGAAGCTACAAGTAGGTACGCGGCGGGCTCGACTTGTCGAATTCAGAGGGCGTAACGTAGTCAGAAGATAGAAAGAGAGGCAACTTTTATAGGTGAATATAGCTGTAAGAAATAGGGATGTTGATAAAAAAATATTTTTCGTCCGTCAGGTAGGCTATTAAAAAATATTGGACACATATTTTCTCTTTTTTTACGTAATCAAAAGATTACGGCTATACATTGAGTAGGCAACGCGTTAAAATGTGGCATGACGTCACTGGCCGGTAGATTTTATACTTCTTGTGACTCACTTTGGTTCACTGTGGTTCACTTCCACGAAACCTTTAATGCGTTTTATCTAAACCATTTTTTATTAATATGATAAAGCAAAGAATATTTGTGTCTAATATTTTTTTATTATCTGACTGACGGACTAAATAGATTTTTTTTTTCCCAGTCAACATCCCTATTAGCGCTGTGCGACCTGAATTGCACTTTATTGTGTCGTAGCAAGAGTCGCTTTTAATTTAAATGATTTTGCGGAGTGACCCATCTGTACCTACTAATCTGTGGTAATGGCAAAATTACTTTGATGGACATTCATGAAACGAGCAGCTGGCTTTTTCCTCGCCAGAAACATCATCATCATCATTCAACAAAAATATATCCTCTGCTGGACATAGGTTTCTCCTCAGCGTCGTTTCTCGCATCCACCAAATAAAAAAAATTAAAACTTTTATTTACTCAAATTAACACAACAACCTTGCACAATTCACAAAGTTACAAATAAGCAGTAAAGGTAGGTAACATTTTTGTTTGGTATGTATCGGTGCTTATTATGGTTGTTACACGGAACTGATTCGCTCTGCTCCCCGTACTAGTTCAAACTGTATTACGGTGGAACAGTTTGTTCAATGTTCAAAATTCAATTCCTGTAACCTTCACCTGGTCAACTGTTCATCTCACGGGCGTCGGGAATCGCAAGCCGATTCCCGACCACCGTAGGCGCGGGCTTGCGGACGGTGAGCAATGGGTAGCTCCCCGTCATATGAGGACCAGGCCCGGGTCGACGGCGCGTTGTGGTCCACGCGCGCCTCAAAGAGATATCAGCACAACTGACGGGGTCCTCTAGAACCAATGCCTGCCGGGGTCGTGGGAAAGTCCGAAAGGGATACCGTAGCCCCTGGCAACGAAAAGGCAACTGGAGGAACACGGGTGGGTTTTAGTCAGTAAGAATCTGACACGTCCTCCTGCTCCGCCCAGAGCGGGAGAAGTTATTTGATAATTTCCCACCTCAATCTGCCTAGCCTTTTTCCAACTATGTTGGGGTCAGTCTAACCTGATGCAGCTGAATACCAGTATTTTACATGGAGCGACTGCCTATCTGACCTCCACAACCCAGTACCTGGGTAATACGACACCCCTTGGTAAGACTGTTGTCAGACTTTCGGGCTTATGACGACTCGTAAAGATCCACGAATGACAGCCGGGACCAACGGCTTAACGTGCTTTCCGAGGCCCGGAGGAGTCTCGGTATGTAAAGATGGTCACCCATCCACTTACCAACCCCGGCAAGCGTAGCTTAACCTGATGGCGCGACCAGTGCGGCTGTTGTTACTTAGCCATGAGCTCCTCTGCTCCTCCGCTCTGATAATTTCCCACCTAAAAAATAAAAAGACTGCCATTAACAACTCCTTTATACTTCAAACAATTTCAGATAAACGCAGCAACAGATGAACGCCTAACCTATGGAGACATGGTCCAGCAAGCGATGAACTTCGCTGTCTCGCTCAGTCGTATGGGCGTTAGAAAAGGCGACACGATCGGGTTGATGTCTGAGAACAGGCAGGAGTTCTGGGGTGCTGTTGTGGGGGTTGCTTGCGCGGGCGCTGTGTTGACTACTCTTAGTACGGGGTATGTTAAAGGTATGTATGAAATTTATGTAATATTGACTTGGTTCCGAAGTCAATCACAAAATGAGTGGGGGAAAGCTACGATTATCTAAAATTAGGAAGGGTTTCTGGCAATGATTAGCCCGCCTTGGTCTTTTTGCCTGTCTGGTTTGTCTAGTGCAAGCGCACCAGCTGGGTTTCTGGGTTTGATCGCCAAGTCGGACAGTGACTTGGGTTTTTTCCCTCGGGCATTTGTCAGTAATAGCCCAGAGTCTACATATATTTAAGCTTGGTTAATGTCAAAAATTAAGCTCGCCCCCATAAAATATAAAATGGGTCTAAAACATAAATGGTGAAATGTGAGTGTACCATAAACACCTTTGTCTGTCCTTCGGGGAAAATAGGCGTGTTGGGATGTAGGATATAACAAGCTAAATTTACTCTATAAGTTTAGAATGCCATGGATAAGGCACTCTAAACTTATAGAGTAAAGTTTGACCGAAACCGCTATACTATGCCTTAGGTATGTGCGCGGCGCTACGGGGGGGGGGGGGTAGTGCAGGCCGCTCATTCGTCAACGCTCACGGCGTCCAGCCGCTTATTCATCAACGCCACCCCCACCTCGTCCTAAGGCGCGGTTCATCGCTCTCAGTCAAACTATAGTAGTTTTTAGAGCCTTTTAGTTGAGTCTAATAGAGATCCTTGTGCAGAAGTTTGTTTGCGGAAGCTTGTTTTATTCACCACACATCTTATTTCTATCGACAAGCATGAAGCAGGATATGGATGTCAGTAAAACACTTAAACTTGTTCCTTCTCTCTTTCAGGTGAAATAATTCACGTAACAAACATTTCGAAACCAAAATACATAATCTGTTCTCCAATAATGTACAAGGCACACGCAAAAACTCTCAAATCATTGAATTTCGTGAAGGAAATCATCTTATTCGGCGAGGAAAAACCACATGGCGTCTTATTGTACAACGATATGGTTTTTGAAAATAACGGTCAGATTAAGAACGTGAAGTATGAAGAGTTTCATTCTGTGGACATCCAGGGACAGTCAGATACGTTATTTATTATGTATTCATCTGGGACCACTGGGCTGCCTAAGGGAGTGATGACGACGCATCTAAACGTTATTACTGCCTGTTGTTTGTAAGTTTTTAGACGTTATTTTAGGTGTCGAGTACTTTACTGTTTAGTATGTCCACTTGTTAAGAGCGCATAGACAGGAAGTGGGCAACGTCACAAATAGCCGTCAAATATTTCGCTGTTTTGATTAATTTGGCAATATTACTGTATGAAAATAAGAAATATGGCCAACTACTTAACTAGTGAAACTACTTAAAATGTCGTGATGGCCCAGTGGTTAAGGCCTCGCCTCGCATGCACTAGGTTGTGGGTTCAAATCCGGGCCAGTACCAATGTGACTTTTTCAATTCATATGTATTTTCCGAGTTTATCTTGGACATTACTGACATCGGTGAAGGAAAACATCGTGAGGAAACCTGGACTTATATAGTTAATATAAGTCTGTAATCACCAACCCGTCTTGAGCAAGCGTGGTGATCAATGCTCGTGCCTTCTCTGTATGAGAAGAGGCCTTTGCCCTGCAGCGGGACAGTAACAGGCTGGTATTATTATTTACTTAACTAGTGAACTTATTGATTATGAAATGCAATAAATAATATTTCGTTTTCGATGTCAACAAAGTATTTAGAAACTTTCCAAATGTCTTTTTTACACCTAAAACGGGTACAACATCTTACAAATTGCAATTAATTATTAATATTCTAGTTCACTAGTTAGCCATATTTCTCAATTCCATACAGTAATATTGCCAAATTAATCAAAACAGGTTAAAACAGACATTTGACAGCTATTTGCGACGTTGCCAACTTTTTGAATGAACACTCATAAGTAGGTAGGTACAAAACTGACTTTACTGTTTGGAATTCTTTATAATGCGAATTGAGCATTTTACGGAATGGGGATGATGCCTGGGTAAAAGAAATGAAATTTTAATTAAGTAGTCCGTTAGTCAAACAATAAAAAAATATTAGACACGTATTTTTTGATTTATCATATTTTCTAAACGCATTTTAAGTTGGGGAGTGGGGGTCGCTACGTCACTAGTATGATATTATAAAATCTACATACTCGTGACGTCATGGCACATTTTACCTCAATGTATCGCCGTAATCTTTAGATTACGTAAAAAAAGAAAAAATCGTGTCCAATATTTTTTTTAAATCTCAAAGAAGAAGTAAAAAAAGCTTTTTTGTCGTCATCCCCACAAACAGTGAAGTCAGTTTTGTGTGGTGTAGGTTGTGTTGCCAGTGAGTCAGTCAGCCATCCATTTCTCCCGAGTTCGAACCCCCGGCAGCGTTATTGGCGTTTTTCATTAAGAATACTTAGTAGCAGCTCTGAATCTGATATTGATTGTGCCTGGTCTGTAGCAATGGGGTTCTTCCTCAATTATAACATTGTTTTAACGTTGCAGGTCACCAAGTACCGACCCCACAATGATATCCTTCACGATAACACCATGGTACCACGTCATGGGTCTGGTGGGGACACTGACTGCTTTTGTCACTGGAAGAACAGGGGTCTACCTCCCGAAGTTCGATGTGGAGACGTATTTGAAGACTGTTGAGAAATATCGGGTGAGTTTTCTAAATGTACATTATTCGACCAGCTATCTAATTACATAACACATTTTCGTAAACGATTAAACTCAAACTCAAACTCAAAGCATTTATTTCAAATAAACCAATTACAGGCACTTTTGAATTGTCAAGGGGTCCGTCAGTCAGAAAGATGAAGCTAGATGCCCATTCCAAAGCGTAGTAGGTACCTATGGAGAAGAACGGGCAAGAAACTCCACGGACACTCTTTTAAATCATAATATGGTTACAAAAAATTGGTTACATCATTCATGATGAAGTTATATGTACATGTGAGAACGATGCAAAACGTTAAAAGAGTCCGTAGCAAAAATAAAAATTCAAAAATTAAATTAAATTAAAATAAGCCGTGGTAGCTAAGAGATGACCAGTCCCTACTGACGGCGCCCGTTCACGAACATGACGCATGGATTAGCACCATTCAGCTCAACCATTTTGAAGGGAGCTAAATGATCCAACACACGCGCCACCGCCAGCGAGACATTAGAGTGAGCATGACATACTCTCAGCCGCCAAGGCACATTCAAGTAAATGAAAGACATATCCAGTACCTAAATGGTAGCTTTATAGTCGGTACATAGTCATGTGCTATGCAATTATACAATGTTATGAGATTGAATTTATACAATGCAAAGATAGTTTTTTAAATCTTCAGCAGCTCCAACAGTATTTTCAAATGCTAATCTATTCGTTTATGCGCCCTTGTGGAGCAAGACCAGCGTTGAGATAAGCATTTTTATCAGCGATATAATCTCCCAACTTATAATATGCTTGGCTGCATAGTGTGCGTTTAATATAAGATTTAAATTTCGTTTTATTTAGTTGATTACGACTAATCTTTTTCATTCTGACAGTTCAACAACATTCATTGCGCTATTTAACGGGGGGTTATCCGAATTTGCCTGTTTTAGAATCAATTATAAAGTCAAATTAGGTAATGGTCCTGATTTTTTATTTATTATAGATACTTCCTTGTTGGTGGGAAATTAAAAGTTCAAAACACGATAAATTTAAATTTTCTCGTAATTTTTTTTTTTCCGAAACGGTCGATTTCAAAACCATTTTTCATCTCATTTCTTAATTACAGCACAAAATAGTATGAAAATTGCATGTAGGATGAGGCAATCGTATTTTCGAGGGAAATTAAAGGTTGTTTTTTTTTTAGTTTAGAACATTTTTTTAAATAAACCCAATCAATCTGGCTAGCCTTTTCCCAACTATGTTGGGGTCGGCTTCCAGTCTAACCGGATGCAGCTGAATACCAGTATTTTACATGGAGCGACTGCCTATCTGACCTCCACAACCCAGTAACTGGGCAATATGATACCCCTTGGTAAGACTGGTGTCAGACTTTCGGGCTTCTGAAGACTCGTAACGACTGTCAAAGATCCACGAATGACAGCCGGGACCAACGGCTTAACGTGCTTTCCGAGGCACGGAGGATTCTCGGTATGTAAAGATGGTCACCCATCCACTGACCAACCCCGGCAAGCGTAGCTTAACCTGATGGATCGACCAGTGCGGCTGTTGTTACTTAGCCACGAGCTCCTCCTTTTTTTAATAAAACCAAAAATAGTAAATCAGGCTAAATCGGCTCGCGCTCAGTCAGGGTCTTGTATGGGGTATTGGGAGCTAAGCTAAAATTTTGACACAGCTCCACTCTCAATGACGTTCGGGACGTCATTGAGGGTGGAGCTGTCAAAATTTTTATTCTGTCAAAAACGAATAAAAGAAGAACACATTAGATATGAAATTGCGTAGTTAAAAAAAAAAAAATTTAAAGGACAATGACCAAGTGACTAAGGAACCTAGTATCGGTATGAAACATGCAGTGACTCAAAGATTTATGGTTTAATTAAAAGGATAATTTTAGGGCTTTCAGAAGTAATTTACCATTTTACCATAATTCTCGGCATTACACGGTAATTAGGTCTCAAAATCTAGGTTTAGAATTGAATCTCTCGATTTTTTGTCACAATGTATGCTGTTAAATTCAAAATACGAATTAGTCAAAATAACGTTTAAGAATTTTCAATGCTCGTCAATTCCGACATTCATTTCCGACAATGTTTATATAATCATAAAACGTTCACGTTAATGGGACCTTTACGTTACACCATGGTTAAAACTATAAGATCAAAGTGCTGAACATTTTTCAGTAATCTATGTGACATAAACTTATAAATATAGCAAATTAAATTAAATCCAAATTGCAAAATAATAATGGCCTAGTAGTAGAGATTAAAACAAAACATATAAATGAAATAATTCAATTAATTATACAATAATAATAAACAATTTTAAAAGTAAATACCTATCGGTCTAGACTGTACTTAAAACTAAACAAATAGGACGTGCATATAAGCTAGAAAGAGAAAGCCCGCCGTTCTGTCGCCAGCATATTCTGCTCAGGATGCGCGCGCATAGAATCTTAGCACATGTTTGTTCTGTTTTCAAAGAGTTTCTTTTGATTAATGAAACAGGCAAAGGTCTCTAAAACCTTCTGCCTTTCGCATAACCAAAAGGTTTGCTTATGTACTTTTAACATCTTAACAGATTATTATTACAATGTAATAATAATAATTAGTTGTTATTAATATCTGTTGTTACTAATTATTCAACTATAATTTTAATAATTGGATGCATAAATTAATTATTTTGCGTAAGTCAAGAAGGTTTTATTGTTTACATACTCTTTGAAGCCAATGACATGTGACATTACGTGGGGAAAAAAACAATTTAGAGGTAAAATAGGAAATCTAAATAAAAACTGATACTTTTATGGAGTTTTTTATACGGAGAATTTAAGGAATCGCATAACTAGATAAAATGATTATATTTAAAAACAAGATTTATCAACATTATAAACTTAAGTCACCACAGAACAAATAGCGATACCAGAAATCGTCAATCTCTTTTCACAGATTGTGTATTTCTATTGCCGTTATAACAACAAATAATAAAAATAAAATACCCCATAAAAGAAACGTGTTTTTTTACTAAAGCAAAAAACGTAATTAGCCGCGTACTGACTGAGCGAGCAGCCTCGTGAGGCTGCCTCGGACGTTTGCTTCGCAACGTTTGCCGTGCGAGGCAGCCTCGGTCTGTATTTAAATATGCATGAGGCTGCCGCGCGCGGCAAAGCCGAGCCGGAGCGAGGCTGAGCCATTAGTCGAACGTCTCGAACGCTCAGTGGTGACTCACAAGTCGAACAGAGACCACGCGAGCGTAGCGCATATTCAGATTTTGATTGATTCAGAATGTTCATTTCCCGGTTTATGTTTCTCCACGCATCTTCTCTTAGTCCCCTGTTGGTATAATCAGGACATAGCGCATCCCAAAGTAGTCTATATTCGCCATATAATTGTATTAATTTGAGACACTGTTCTTTATTCATGGTGTTCTTCGAAGAAGCGAGGCAAAACACAACCGTCTTGAGTGCGCGCGGCAAAGTTACTGAGGCGCTTTAGAGCATGGACAAAAACCGACAATGTTTGGCTCGGGCCGCGGCACGCACGGGCGAGGCAGCGCGTGGGTTTGCCTCGGGCGAGGCTCGTCTTGACCGACCGAGGATTTGCCTCACGCGGCTGCCTCACGAGGCTGCTCGCTCAGTCAGTACGCGGCTAATAGTGTTAAATATTGTGCGGTGGAAGAGAACTAAACCATACCTTTTATTCCAGGCAGTTCAACTTACAGTGGTACCACCAGTGCTGATAGCAGTGTGTAAAAACCAGTCTAAGTACGACCTCAGTTCAGTGAGGATTGTGTACTCGGGCGCCGCTCCTCTTCATAAAGATACTATCAACTCTGTTCATGAAAAGTAAGTTCAAATTCAAATTCAAAAGTCATTTATTCAAAATAGGCTGAGAATGAACACTTTTCGAACATCAAAATTACTGACAGTCCTCCAAAAACGCCCACCCTTCACCACCACCTAGTGCTTAGCTGGGAAGCAGAAGTGGCGCAACAAACTCCCCAGCAGCACAGCTGTCTGTTCAGTCAGAAAAACTTGATTCTATACAATAGAAGTTATGCAAAATAATGTACATTATGCAAAATAAAACAATATATAATATATATATATAAAAAAATATATTAAATTATTTGCTATAATATGTAGCTTACCAACAATATACAAAAAAAAAAAAACATCGATATCTATACTCATGCGAAAATAAAAAATAAACAGAACTCATTACTCGAATGAAAGCCTCCAGGCATAAAGGACGTGCCCGCTTATACGAGTGTATAGCTATTAAAGCTCTAACAGTTCTATACGGTTCATAATTATAATATTACTCTTGTTGGTAAGATTATGTGATCTTTCACTTCCGGATTAGATCTGGTTACAGTATTATATCACGTCATGCTTTCCAGCAACCTGTTTTTCCATTTATAAGTTTATAATACTTTTGTACCCAATATGTACTCAATTTGTACATACTTTAAAAAAAAAGTATCTTGAAAGCTTAAGAGTACCTACAATCTCATTTTTATGTTGCTGTAGACCATCTCTCCAGCAATCCCAAGTTAAAATATGAAGAAACTTACGTAGATGCTTATTATATTAACAAAGAAGTGTCTGAAAATAATTGTACTGCTGTTTTTACCATTAAATAAGCAAGCTGTGACCAGTTATGTCAAGTATAAAATTATCGGGCTCTTGATTTAAGCGCCTGAGCAAAAATACATAGCAAAGTGTAAGTGTAGGCTTTGCACATGTTAAATTGTCAGGCGTTGTAAAGTAAATATTTAAACTATAAATATTTCCCTTTACCTGATAACACTCTCAAGGATTGAGTATCAGGTTGTGCAACATCATTACGATGGAGAATTCTTGGTTCGTTTCTTTTAACACACACACATACACTTTCGAGTTCGCCACTGTCTCGGACGGTACCGAGAGCTCCTGCGCTTACACATACATTCACAGCATGTTTGTACACTGGGTAACCACAAGTAAAGCGCGCGTCGTTTCGTGAGATAAAAATACTTTGACAGTATCTTGTATGAAATATGGTTTCATTGAATTAATATCTTATCGAGTACAACAAAGTACAGGAAAGTGGGTTAAAGAACAAAATATTGATTAAGTATTGTATTATTTCTATTATACAACTCACCAGTTGCATAAGTTTTATTTACAGCGTCAGATTAAATTAGCTAGCGAAACTTAACATGATCAAACAAAAAAGAAATGAGTTAATTGATGATTGATTTTTTTTGGGGTTTCCAACCGTAGTTAGAATAGTCACTAGAAATATCAGTATTTTTTTGTGTATACTTTACAGACGTGATGGCTATCGATATCTAAATATGATTTAAAAAAAAAAAAACGAAATTATAACATACTTCAAGTAACAAAACTACCAGAGGTCGTTGACCCCCCAAAAAACATAAATCTTTATTTTTTTGTCCTTTTTAGATGTCGATAGGTACCTAAAAAAAATACAATAGACGGAGCTATATTTAGTAATCTATACCGCATAACTATTCCTGAAGAGTCATAAAAAACCTTGTAAGAAATTGGCACGTGTTTCACCTCTCAACGAGGCATCCACAGGATGAAGTTTGACTTGTCTTGAACCCGAACAAGGCGTGTTGCCACGCCGAGCGCCGGACGCAGAACGTGGCAACACGTATTTATAATGGATTTCCGCAAGGTCACGCTTGGATCAATTAATTATATCGATACCTAACACTTCTCTGGAGTTTCGCTAGCTAATTTAATTTGACCCTCTATTTATTTCAAGTAAAGTGCCTGTTTATTTTCGCCAATATAGGTTCAAGCCTAGCAGGCAATCATGTCCTCGCGCACATGTGGGAGTTGCGCGAGGAGGCGAAACGCCGGGGTGTAACTCCGCTGCCGCGAGAAATGACGGCACAGCGGACAGAGCTCCGGCGGGATCTCATGGCGGCATGGAGAGTGCGATTGTCGCAACCCAGCGCTGGGCACGCCACAATTGCGGCGATAAGTCCCCTCTTTGAGGAGTGCTCTAGCCACTCCTAGACGCCACGGCGTCCTCACCTTCCGCCTGACGCAGGTCCTCACCGGACACGGTTGTTTCGGGAGGTTCCTGTTCAGGAAAAAGCGGGAGGAAATGCCCGGGTGTTACCATTGTGTGGATCGCCCGGAGGACACGGTAGAGCATACGGTGGAGGTCTGCCCGGCTTGGGCGGGGCACCGCCGTGTCCTCACGGAGGCGATCGGCAGTGGCGATCTCTCGCGGCCGGCCCTGGTTCAGGCCATGGTCCGGAGCGAGAGTGCATGGGAAGCCGTCACTTCCTTCTGCGAAGCAGTAATGCTCACGAAGGAGGAGGCGGAGCGCGCGAGGGATATGCAAGATGCGCGCCCTCGCGCCCCTAGTCGCCGCAGGAGACGCCCCGGGCGTCGGGAGTCGCGAGCCGACTTCCGGCCACCGTAGGCGCGGGCTTGCGGACGGGGGGCAATGGGTAGCTCGCCGTCCGATTAGGACCAGGCCCGGGTCGACGGCGCGTTGTGTTCCACGCGCGCCTCAAAGAGATGTCAGCACCAACTGACGGGGTCCGTAAGGGCCAATGCCTGCCAGGGTTGCGAGTTTGTCCGAAAGGGATATCGCGGCCCCGGCACACAGGCAATGGAAGGAACACGGGTGGGTTTTAGTCAGTAAAAGTCTGACACTCCCTCTCGCTCCGCCCAGAGCGGGAGGAGTCATTTGATGATTTCCAACCCAAAAAAAAAAAAAAAAGCCTAGCAGGCAATCATAGCACAGCGAAAATGTCCTTTTCATCCTGTAACAAAAATCCTACCTAGCCTTTCCCCAACTTAGCATGTTGAGGTTGGCTTCTAGTCTACCCAGATGCAGCTAATTACCAGTATTTAACATGAACCAGCTGTGAATTTTCATCATGTAACGTAACACACTAAATACAACGAGCGAGCATAACAGTAGTCGCATTTGATGTGTAACACCTGACATCTCACCTTGGTAATAAGCAACATTGACATTATATCCTGAAAAAATATATTCAGGTTTTATTTGAAATGATTTTATTCCATCGTCGTCCATCGTCATCGTACATTTCCTCCATCTGACGGCCAACGGTACCACGCCGCCAGTTTTTACCCCAACACTAGAGTTAAGTCCCCAGTTTTTACCCCAACTCTAGAGTTGTGGTAAAAACTGGCGGTTTGGTACCGCGCGCGCTCATTGGTCAAATCAAATAGCGTGCGCTTCCCCGGCTTCCTGTAATACACTTCCGTCCCTTTTCACGAAATCACTCACACAGATTTCCCACTCCACCGATTGCAGGAAGATTGCGAGAGTATAGATGTTACACATCAAAACTGTAATTTTAATTTTAAGTTTCTAAAGGGCTTTCTACACTTTAGACACTTACCTGATATTAATAAATCTAACTATTCCAGATTCCCTAACCTGCAAGGGGTGTACCAAGGCTACGGGTCTACGGAGTTGACCCTGGCAGTTGTGAGGTTCACTTCCGATGACCCGAATTCCCACAAGATTGGAACTGTAGGACGTGTGGCCTCTAATACTGTGATAAAGGTTGGTACAGCATTTATATCTTGTACTAGCTTTACCCGACTTCGCACGGGCAGCACTAAACCCTAGCTACCCTACTTACCCTACCTACCCTACCTACCTACCCTACCTATCCTACCTACCCTACCTACCCTATCTACCCTACCTACCCTACCTACCCTACCTACCCTACCTACCCTACCTACCCTACCTACCCTACCTACCCTACCTACCCTACCTACCCTACCTACCCTACCTACCCTACCTACCCTACCTACCGTCACCGTTTAAACCTTCCCTGGACTACGACAAACCAAAATCAACTAAATCGGCCCAGCCGTTCTCGAGTTTTAGCGAGACTAACGAACAGCAATTGATTTTTATATATATAGATATGTTGTGATGGCCCAGTGGTTAAGGCCTCGCCTCTCATGCACGATGTTGTGTGTTCAAATCCTAAGGCTAAATAAAGATCAATCAAATTTATGGGGAGGTGTCAAATTCATTACGCCATACAGAGGCAGATTGCTTGCTAAGGGTATCCGTACAGAAAGGACATAATCCCTTGTTAAACCGTATCATGATCGGAAAATTCTGGTACTGATCGGTGCAACCTGGAAAAGAAAGACAGTTGTTTTTTATTTGGACACAGTTTGGGAAACACAAAAAACAAACAAACTAAAAGTGAAAGTAATCTTTTGACAATAAGTTAAAGGCTAAAGGTTCATTTCATACCAGCAGGCAAATGCTGTCTAACGCTGGTTTTCTAATGAACCCTTGAGGTCAAATGACGGGGAGTACAAACAGTTTCAACATACCTAATACCATGGTAATATAATATACTTCGCCAGTTATGGCATTCCGAAACACAGTGGTCACGTGGGCAACACATAAGTCACGTCATCACATCTGTGTTACCAGAAGTTTGTAATAATAACTCCCCAACCACCTTTATTACATGTTCGAATCCGATAAAACAATGAGGTTTTAATTAACAATTACGTTGATTTATGTTTAAATTGAATTGTTTCGTTTGATTAGACACATGAAACGACAATTTAAAAGTTTTGGTTTCTGAAAATCTTTCCTTAATCGTGTTTTGTTGCAATAGAGTGGCAACTGGATAGTGACGTAACCATGTGTTAGTCCCGGAATGCCAGACCTTGGTTTATTAGACCATGCCTAATACATAATTTATATACTTCTAAATAAATAAATAAACTAGTAATCAAATAATCTAATTAAAAAAATTACAAAAACATCATGCAAAATCAACAAGAACTGTCCAAGCAAAACCTGTTCTTAGCGGTTAACTAGATTGATCAGTTTAGTACCAGAATTTTCCATGATCAGGACCCAAACCACGTTCACTATACAAGCACCAAACAATAGGTAACAGTAACTGTGAATTTATAATAATTATAATCCATGTCTTAAAATTCCAGGTTACCGACCTAGAAAACGGAAAACCTCTAGGCCCAAACGAGCGCGGAGAAATATGCGCCAAAGGAGAACTGCTGATGAAAGGCTACGTGGGCAAGAACAGAGGGTCAGACTTCGACGACGAGGGGTTCTACAAGACAGGAGACGTGGGTTACTATGACGAGGACCGGTACTTCTTCATCGTGGACCGGCTGAAGGAGCTCATCAAGTATAAGGGGTATCAGGTGAGAACACGCTTAACGCGTTTACTGCGGTTACATACCAAGACCCTTCCGTGCCTCGGAAAGCAGGTTAAGCCGTTGGTCCCGGCCAGTGGCGGATCCAGGATTGCCGTTTGGGAGGGGATTGACCCCGCCGAGGGTAGGTTTTAGCAAAGTACTTAAACACTAAAAAGCACACAACATTTTATTTTGCTTAATGCTTATCAAACCTCCTCGGATTAGTTTTGTATGATGTTGTTTGATGTAAAGAAACTACATCCATATGATACTAGTCCATACTAATATTATAAATTCGAAAGTAACTGTCTGTCTGTCTGTATGTTACCTTTTCACGGCTAAACCACTTAACGGATTTCGATAAAATTTAGCAAAGAAATAGAATGGTATCCTGGAGAAGGACATAGGGTACTTTTTGTCTCAAAAATAATCTTAGGGAGGGTGATTTAAGGGATGAAAGTTTGTATGGGAAATCCAGCATTTCTTAAGGAGGATGCGCTAAGGTAGCCCGCGAAATTCAAAATTTCTTAAGCTTTTTGCAATTTGCAGGTCAGTGTCAGGTTGTATATTAATTAAAATATGATTTGCGACCGTAACAAACATGGCTTTACATAATTATAATCATTACAATCAGGAATACAACTCCATAATAAGCACAAACGTCAAATGTCATGATTTCATGAAATGGTCATTCAATGGAATTGTATGAACTTAGAGAGTTGTATTGATAATTTTTATGATTACAATTCTATAAAAAATATACATTTGATACGGCCGCGAATCATAATTAAATCAACTTACAACATGATACTGACCTGCAAATTGTAAAAAACGTAACAAAATTTGAATTTTGCGGGCTACCTTGACGCATCCGCCTTAAGTTAGAGATATGAAAATTCAAATCTATGCTTTTGGTAAGAAATAAAGGAGATTCTAAAATTCACATGTAAAATTGTTTTTTTTTAACTAAAGGAGATTTTAAAATTCACATGTAATATTGATTTTTTTGTGTCTTCTTTTTGTCACAAATTGTGTAAAATATAGTCACAACCTTTTTAGGGTTCCGTAGTAAACAAGGAACCCTTATATAGTTTCGCCATGTCCGTCTGTCTGTCTGTCTGTCTGTCCGCGGCTTAGCTCAGAGACGGTTAGTACTAGAAAGCTGTAATTTGGCATATGTATACATATTAATCATGCCGACAAAGTGGTAAAGTAAAATCAAGAAAAATATTTTTTTTTAGTTCAACTTAAACATCCCCACCATGTTGGGGGTATCGTTAGAAAAGTCGTTCAAAAATATTGTGTTTGTGAAAACTATTTTTGGATTCTTCGGAACTTCGGAACTTCGGAACTTCGGAACTTTTAACTGAATTCTTTTGTTAGAGTCAAGTGTCCCCCTGCCAGCTAAATGATTGTACTTGGATTTGTGAAAAAAATCACACGAACCAAAACAACGAATACAACGTTTTATATAACGAATTCAAAAGGAAAACTATCAGAGCCAAGTAGGCTGTACAGGTTAACGAGTAGGTAATAATCAACCAACTTAAATTTGCGGTTTGGAAAACCTGATCTCCCATACATTCCGTATGGGAGAACATGTTTTTCAACTACAATGTTAAGTTTGTTCTTGGGATAAATTCATCCCAACTACGGAACCCTTCATTGTGCGTGGTCCGACACTCACTTGGCCGTTTTTTAACATATAGGTATTATGTGTTGAATGGCGCCACTAGAGTAGGTATTACAAATTAATGTTGATAATAATAGTAAAATGATTATTTAGTTTTTTAAGTTTATAATCATAGAAACCTGTTTTTTTTTTTTTTAAACCGTACTTGTGTGAGTAGGAATAGCGCCCTGATGGTTCCGTCTCAAAGCTGTGCTTGCTCGGCTGCCCGAATTTCCAAATCTGGATTGAAGAATAAACTTAACTTTTCAATTGAAATAAACTTTTATTAGAGTACCTAATAAAATACTGACTAAATGTTACTTCAAGACACGGCTTTGAATTTTAGATCCCAGATTGAAGAACAAACTTAACTTTGCAGTTCACATTTATAAATTACCAATTTTCGGATTTTCCTCTTTACTTGACCTTGCTTCCCGCTAAACTTCATGCTGCTGGGACAACACTTCCACACCAGTCTATTTGGTACTTCCTACCAAATAGACTGGTTTATTTGCGAGTGTCAAAATATGCAGCATAAATAACCGTATATTTATTTATTGTGTTTACTAGGAAGTTTGATAGAGACACATCAAAGCCAAGTCAACACCGAGACACGGGCTGAGGAAGAGAGAGAGGGAGGGAGGGAGGAAGAGAGAGAGAGAGAGGGAGGAAGAGAGAGAGAGAGGGAGGTAGGGAGGAAGAGAGAGAGAGAGGGAGGGAGGGAGGAAGAGAGAGAGAGAGAGGGAGGAAGAGAGAGAGCGAGGGAGGGAGGAAGAGAGAGAGAAATAGAGAGACAGGGAGAAAGATGGAGAAAGAGATAGAGAGGGAGAAAGAGAGGGAGAAAAAGAGAGAGGGAGAAAGAGAGAAAGAGATAGAGAGGGAGAAAGAGATAGAGAGGGAGAAAGAGAGAGAAAGAAAGAGATAGAGAGGGATAAAGAGAGAGAAAGAGAGAAGGAGAAAGAGATAGAGAGGCAGAAAGAGAGGGATAAAGAGGGAGAAAGAGAGGGAGAAAGAGATAGAGAGGGAGAAAGAGAGAGGGAGAAAGAGAGAAAGATATAGATAGGGAGAAAGAGAGAGAAAGAGAGAGAGGGAGAAAGAGATAGATAGATAGAGAGAGATCCCTCTCTTCTCTTATTTCTTCTCTTTCTCCCGAAAGAAAGAGAGGGAGAGAGGGAGAATTGTGAAATCAGGCGGAAAAGCGCCTCGCGCGCTCCGCCTCCTCCTTCGCGATCATTACTGCTGCGCAGAAGGAGGTGACGGCCTCCCATGCACTCTCGCTCCGTACCATGGCCTGAACCAGGGCCGGACGCGAGAGATCGCCACCGCCGATCGCCTCCGTGAGGACACGGCGGTGCTCTGCCCAAGCAGGGCGGACCTGCACCGTATGCTCTACCGTGTCCTGCGGGCGATCCACACAGTGTTGACACCCGGGCGTTTCCTCCCGTCTTATGCGGAACAGGAACCTCCCGAAACAGCCGTGTCCGGTGAGGACCTGCGTCAGGCGGAAGGTGAGGACGCCGTGGCGCCTCTCTAGCCACTCCTCAAAGAGGGGACTTATCGCCACAATTATGGCGTGCCCAGCGCTGGGTTGCGACGATCGCACTCTCCATGCCGCCATGATATACCGCCGGAGCTCTGTCCGCTATGCCGTGATTTCTCGCGGCAGTGGAGTTACACCCCGGCCCGTCCCACTCGCACCAGCTGCCCGACAAGGCGGTCTGCAATCACTCTTTGAAAGAGCTTGCCCACCTCGTAGAGCAGCACGATGGGCCGGTAAGCGGACGGAGAGCCCGCCGGGCAAAAAAAAATCTTATGCCTTATGCTTTTAAAAGAGCAAACACAAAAACACCCCAAAATGTGTCGAGGCCTAATTTGTATCATCTACAATTAACATGAACCAGTGTCAGTAGTCAGTATCAGTTTTTGGGTTCCGTACCCGTGGGGTGCCAAACCGAACCCTATTACTAAGCCTCCGCTGTCCGTCCGCCTGTCTGTCAGGACTTGGAAGTTTGGTTTTCGTTACAGAACTGGCAAGAAAAAAGTGCTGGTAAGACCTAAGTTTTTGATAGATATCAAAAACTTAGTCTTACCAGCAGTTTTCAACTTAATGCCTCGGTTTCCTAAGTAAAAGAGTCTCGACAGACAACGAAGTCATCCTTTAAGGGTTAAATTTAAAAAAAAAAAAAAAAAAAAAAAAAAAAAAAAAAAAAAAAAAAAAAAAAAAAAAAAAAAAAGGGTTAAAATTTTTCGTTTTGAAGTACGGAACCCTAAAAGAGATTTATTATCTGCCTGTTACCTTTTCATGCCGTAACGACTGAACGGATTTAGATGCAAGGCAGACCTGGGTTAGGACATAGGATTTCTGAATCGCGGTAGCACGTTCCTGTGGGATATTTTCCGACTTCCACGCGGGCGAAGCCGCAGGCAAAAGCTAGTAATCTATAAAGCCAATTTTGGTTATTTGGACGACTTTTATTTGGTTTTTTAAAGTTCCGTAACTGGCTGGTGACGCCCTTGAGGGTACCGTATTATCCAGTAACTGGGTTGTGGAGGTCAGATAGGCAGTTGCTCCATGTAAAATACTGGTATTCAGCTGCATCCGGTTAGACTGGAAGCCGAGCCCAAAATAATTGGGAAAAGGCATACGATGATGAACATCAGATATGGAAAATGGGGTCGTAGTCTTCACTCTAGTATTTAGCTGTTGAGCTGGTTTTTCTCTGGCAACTAGTAGGTAGACTCTACGAGTTCGAGAACCGCAAACCAATTAGCCAATAGTGCCGCCTTTCTCTTAGTGATTCTGAGACTAATGGACTATTGTGCTATTTATGTTATTACTAGCTGCGCCCCACAGTTTCACCCACATATGTCTCGATACTGTGGGAATATTGGGATAAAATGCATCCTATGTCCTAACCCAGGTCATGGTTTACCCATGTGCCAAATTTCATCCAAATCCGTTCAGCCGTTTTAGCGTAACAAACAAACAAACCAACGCACAAACTCATTGTCGAGAATATCACGCCGCACCGGGCGATCGCGGGCTAGCTGCGGTCGCGGAGGGGGCGCTCGAGCAGCGCGCGCGCACCGTCCGGCTCACGACTGCGTCTTCGACATTCTCGCCAATACACTTCCAATTGTTAACCGTTTGTTTCCCTTTTTAAATGTTTTCATTATACAGTCCACTATTATCAAGTTACCGGTGTTATAGTTCCCATTCCTGTTTATTCTCTTTCGCATTTATAATATTAGTTAGGATAGTCTTCTACCTTTTTGTCGACTAATCATTGTCGGAGAGTATAAAAAAAACTTTTTACAAAAAGAAGAAGTCAGTTGTTATTTTTTTGTAAAAAGTTTTTATTTTTCACTTTTTAGTTGTGGTACCTACCCCACATAAATTCGAATACCAGTACCTGCTATGTAAATAACAGTCACAGGAAGTTATCATCATATCATCCACATATACTATGTGGCAAAAATACGTATTATTGAAGCTTACTCAAAAACTATCCAAGCAAAGTTAATAAAATGTATATGGGACCAATCCGGGAGCATACCCTTTCATTCAAAAAAAGAATTTTCAAAATCGGTCCATAATTGACGGAGGAATCGGCGGACATATATATATATAAAAAAAAAAAACACGTACGCGTCGAACATATAACCTCCTCCTTTTTGGAAGTCGGTTAAAAAGAAATTTCACGATTAACAATATTTTAGTACATCTGGCGGAATTTTTCTTCATTCAGGTTCCGCCAGCGGAGCTAGAAGCAGTGCTCTTACAACACGAAGACATCAAGGACGCAGCAGTCATCGGCATTGAGGACAGAACAGCCGGGGAGGTGCCTCTGGCGTTTGTGGTGGCTCAGCCAGGGAAGACGCTGACTGAGAAGGAAGTTAAGGAGTTTGTGGCTGAGAGGGTTAGTTATAAATAGTGTTTTTTTTGGTGGTAGACTACTAATTATGGAGTGACAGTTTGGGCTTACGGTATTGCACCCATTCGCTGAACAGTGTAATCATTTGCCTGCATATCACCAAATCGCCGAAAAGCGCCGACAAGTTCCTTTCCGAATTCGCGCTGATTTGGCAAAAAGTATGAAAACTGCCTGTGCCGACCACCGTTGACAACCGCCGCTTATCGGCTCTGAGAAGCGCTGGTACATCGGCGCCGGTTACCAGCAGACATACTACTTTTAGCATCGGTGATTAGCGATGTATTCGCTTTTCAGAGGCTCGATATAGGGACTGACGGAAAATCAGCCGCGCGAAACCGCATCATTTTACTTACTTAGTTTTTCACAACTCTACAATACTTACTAATGCCCGTTTTACTAACAAAAGGCGATACCTAAATTAATGCCTACATAAAAGCTTACTGTTGGATTTTCGACGCTTGGCTCAGAGCCAAAAGTTGAATATCCAACAGCGCGCTTTAATTCAGGCATTCATTTAGACACAGTAGAAATAAGTACAGTATTCTATCTTCATAGAAAACAGCCGAAACGACGCTTTTCGAAATCTCAGAGTACGCGGCAGTTACGCACGGACGCGGAAGGTTTATGTACCGAGAGATATAATACAGCTACTTATTTATACTGTGATTTAGATGTTGCCAAGTGTTAGTGAAAACTGGTATAAATGAAACTTCAACAACTGGGCCTTGAATGCCCGAAGTATGAATTTAAAAAAAAATTGTCCATCCGGTAGATTATTAAAAAATATTGGACATGTATTTTTCTTTTTTTATCTAGTCGAAAGATTACGGCAACACTACATTGAGTAGGCAATGCGGTAAAATGTGGCATGACGTCACTCCCCGGTAGATTTTATACTGACTTGTGACGTAGCGAGTGCTCACTCCCAACTTTAATGCGTTTTATCTAAACCATTTTTATTAAGGGTGTCTAATACATGTTTTTTTATTACGAGTATCTGACTGACGGAGTAAACAGTTTATTTTTTCCATTCAATTACCGTTTCGTCACTCGAACCGTTTAATTATGATCATTTTCAATAGCCTCGCCCCCCATTATATGGGATTTAAAACACACATTTTGCATGCTCTGCCTAGACCTTTGAGGAATAGAGGCGTAATGTTGTGTCATTCACTTTGTCTGCTCCCTCCCTCTGAACACGGCTATTCCGCTGGCTCTCATCACGATAAAATAATATCCAGCAAACACCATTTTTAGGGCTCCGTACCTCCAAAGGAAAAAAAACGGGACCCTTATAGGATTACTCGTGTGTCTGTCTGCCCGTCTGTCACAGCCAATTTTCTCTGAATCTAACGGACCGAATAAGTTGAAATTTGGTACACATAATAATATGTATTTTTTTGACCTAAATATGGTTGTGTAACGTAAATAAATGAATTTTGAATATGGGGATCAGTTTTGGGGGATAAAAAAGAAACGATTTTTTTTTGCTAACTGTACCGTGTGACATATTATATGAATTAACTGAATGATATGTTTAAAAGTTTTTATTTTAAAATTATTAAAAAAATAACTTTTAGACATATTGAAGAAAATAGATGAAAATTGACCATTTCCCCGAAACTACTGAACCTAATGATTTTTTTTAAATACAGAGAATGGTTTTTTACTCATAAAATACAAGAAAACCTATATGAAGTCTATGGTTTTAAAATAACATAGTAAATCTCTCGATATTGTGCGTAAAAACTTACATTTCCAGTATGGGAGAACATATTTTTCAACTACAATGTTAAGTTTCTTCTTGGGATTAATTCACCCCAACTATGGAACCCTGCCAGTTTTAATAAAATTATCTTAATTATGTTCCAGTTATCAAACCCCAAGCACCTCCGGGGCGGCGTGCGCTTCGTGCAACAAATACCCAAGTCACCGAGCGGGAAGCTCCTGCGCAAAGACCTCAGAAAAATGCTGAAGACTGCTAAGAGCAAACTGTGATTGAAGAAGAGTATTGCTGTAAATAGCTTGAGTAACTTATGTAACGCTAATAATTTACAAGGTCACCTCTGTAAAGGCCTGATCAGATATACGCGATATCGCTGTCGCTCGGTAGCGATACTGCTTGAAAGTGACTAACCAGAAGGCGGACCATTATCGCTACCGAGCGTGACAGCGATATCGCTTATATCTGATCTGGGGGCCTAAAACGGCCACTTTAGCAATTCTGCTAATTGAATTGAGATATTATTCAGCTAATATGTGTCACCATTCTATACCTATCTGAATCATATTTGGTGTAAATATTGCCATATTGGAGGAAATGAATCGCTTTTAGCAGAATTGCTAGAGTGGCCGTTTTAGTCCCCTAAGCCTTTAATTTCTGAGGAGGTAAAACTATTTGGTTATTTTGACCGAGATAAGGTTTAATAAGGGAAATTCTAAGGTTTTTGTAACCATTGAGGTTTCCTAATATTGACTTGTTGTAATAGACTTAAACAGTTCTTATTTATAGTTTTGTTATGATTAAATTATTTTGTAAATATTTTAAATATATGCTTTCAATAAATCCTTTTTTCTTTTTTTTGATTGTGGGAAATTATCAAGTAACTTCTCCCGCTCTGGGCGCAGCGGGAGGTGTCAGACTTTTACTGACTTAAACCCACCTATGTTCCTTCCGTTGCCTGTGTGCCGGGGCCACGATATCCTTTCGGAGAACTCGCAACCCAAGGTTTCAATAAACCCTTACACATTCTTCTTGAAACCCATTTTCAGAGGCACAGATACATACTAAGAAATCTTTTATTTCAGGCTTTAAAATGAAAATGGTTTTCCAACAATGTATAAAATGTGTAATGTGTGTGTGTGTGTGTGTGTGTATGTGTGTTTTATGGATCATGTGATCTGCAATAAAGATTTTTATTTATTTATTTATTTATAAACCTAACCTAACTAAAACTATATATAACTACTAACTATATATGTATATAAACAAAATTAAAATATGGTGTTGAAACATTCCTGCGCATCGCTGTCGACTGGTAATGTACCTAAGAGACTGGCCGCATTGCCACGTTGTATGGATTGCCATTGGCTAAGCATTGGCTTAGCCTCTGGCTAAGGTAAAAGCCAGCCTTTGGGTCACTGAAAGTGTCAACTAGCCGTTCGAGATTACGTTGAATAAACCATGAGCACTCGCACTCCTTCTAAGTCACCAAAGTCTAAAAGCGAAACTGCTTGCTCTTAAGAGCGTTTATCCTAAAAGTTGGCAACATCGTAAAATAGCTGTCAAAAATTTACCTGTTTTGATTAATTTGGCAATATTACTGTATGGCAATAAGAAATGTGGCTAACTAGTGAACTAGAATAATGAATTGCAATTTGATGTTGTACCCGTTGTAGGTGTAAAAAATACATTTGGAAAGACTCCAATTTTTTTTTTTAATTTTAAAACTAAATAATCGTTGTTACGATATTAGTTATTGCATTTCATAATCAATATTCTAGTTCGCTAGTTAGCCACATTTCTTATTTCCGTACAGTTATATTGCCATTTAACACATTATATTAATCAAAACAGCGAAATATTTGACATCTATTTGCGACGTTGCCCACTTTCAGAATAAACGGTCTTAATTACAAACAATGCAAAATCAAGCGCCCTTTGAGGAATATGGCCTTACAGTCCAGCCTCACAATGAAACTGACAGGTGTCAAGAACACCTGTCAGTTTCATACCAACGAATATGTAATTTGTGAATTTATCCTACAAAAAAAAAAAAAACACTTTAGACATTGGCAGAATAGTCGACATCGGCTTTGCTTGCCATATTAAAGAATAGAATAGAATATAATCCTACAAAAAAAATCCTACTGACAGGTATCAGGAACTCACTCTCTCGTCGGCCGAACTGTAAGTACTGACATATGCAATAAGTTGCAATCGACATTCGGTGCCTTCTGAACTGCTCGTGGCGGTAATGACTTTTATCCGTCACAATAACATAAAACTATACATTAGTCTGTTTGTGTGGGTTCTATTCAACTATAACAATAGATGAATTTTACTTGTGTCTTCAGTTTTTTTTCATGCACACTTGTTGTTCCCATGCAGTTTAGACATTCGCAGAATAGTTGACATCACTTGCCATTTAATAAAATAGAAAAGAATAGACATTTGGAAGGCACAGCTGAAATGTCAGTTTTGTTGTTGTGTTTTTGCAGATGGTCCATAGCAGCAGTGAGTGACTACTTAACAGCAAGCGGGTTGTCAGCGTTGTAGGTTTCCTCACGATGTTTTCGAGATAGTCTCATAAAGGTGACTAATAAATAATGAAGCGAAAGCAAGACTGACTAAAACATAATAAAGAAAAGGACACTTTTGAGCAGGAAAAATTTAAACGCAGTTGAAGAGCTACTTAATAAATAAAATTCGTATAGTACCCGGACTTAACCGTCAAGAAAATGAAAAAAAAAACTTAAGAGACTATGTAACACATAAATTGGATGTCCCACTTCGTTCCAAAACAGAACAATAACCGTCTCGAATTCCCTGACCACGTGACCACTGTTATTTACCTACCTATTACTAAATGGGTACGTAAACATTTCACCAAAACTTGTCGTGTCCAAAATCTTCGTCATTCGCTCCCCTCTGGCCGGAGCGAACGCAGATCAATAATACTTTCAGTTTTAATAACGAACCGATAAAAGAACATCGAACGTTTCGAATTCAATGTGCTGTCAAAAATTTTAAATTTAGAAAATAGTGTTGTCAAAATTAAAATGTTTACCCCAACCAAAGTGCTGGTTTTCCTGCATTTATTTTGTAACGCAATCTGTGATATCGATTTAGATGTAGTTAACAAAAACTTGTTTGATTCTAAAAACTTAATAAACAAAAAAACTGATGTGGTCCTAACAAAACTTTTGAGTGAAAACAAATTTAATGCGGACATAATAAAAAGTGTTGGGATGAATAGTGATGTGGTCAATAACTATGAAGATATAACGATAATGGACGATAACGGTAATTTGAAGAACTTGAAATTCAAATTGGCTTTGCCTAAATCACAGTTTGACAATTTGATCAATAGTGAAGTGAGTTTGACAAAAGTGAATGACAAAGTGACACAAATTGACCGACCGGTGACTGAAAGTTATGACGAAGACGAAGTGAAGTTCGAAGCTGGTGGTCAAAAGCCGAAGTTCTTCGACGAACTGGGACGTAAGTATTTTATTAATAATGCATTATTTAATGACATAAATGTAAATAAAAAAGGTGCTGCTGCAGCAGGAACTATCAACAGTGTTGAACATGGGGATGGAACTTCAATATCTGCAACAATTTGTAGAGATATTTCCATATTAAAGCGCGTGGTAGAAGAGAAGCAGAGAGGAGAAAAGAAGCATCCTCTAGATCCCATACTGTTATCTCTGAGTTGAGAGGTTTTTCGTTACTATATTGTTCCCAGCGACTTTTTATTTTCTTCACGGAATGGTTTGCCAGATCCAGGGCGTATGTAACTATTCTAATTTATTAAATCTACTAGGTAAATTCTAACGGTCTACATACGTACCTAAGTGTTCAGATAGTCAAATATTCAACCAATAGTAGACCGGTATTTTTAACACATTGGTGCTACATCTCGATATAGAGACGGGTTAAGATGATTTGATAGATGACGCTCGCCGTAACATTGACAACACTATCATATCGCTGTATTGCTTGTCCCCTTTTTATCTTACCCTTTGATTTAATGTCATCGCTAAAGATCATCGGATAGATCATGGTATAATAATATACTTCGCCAGGTATGGCATTCCGAAACACAGTGCAGTGGTCACGTGGGCAACACAAGTCTACGTCATCACATCTGTGTTACCAGAAGTTTGTAATAATAACTCCCCAACCACCTTTATTACCTAAACAATGAGGTTTTAATTAACAATTACGTTGGTTTATGTTTAAATTTAATTGTTTCGTTTGATTAGTTAGACACGAAACGACAATTTAAAAGCTTTGGTTTCTGAAAATCTTTCCTTAATCGTGTTTTGTTGCAATAGAGTGGCAACTGGATAGTGACGTAAGCATGTGTTATTCCCGGAATGCCAGACCTTGTTTTATTAGACCATGGGATAGATGACCTATATCGTTTTACCATCACTATTAACATGATCATTCAACCGAAAGTCGTCCATTGTTGGATATAAGCCGTCCCCAAATATCGTCACGGACTCGCAACGAATGGTCCAATGCTTCTCGTATTCGCTGATTCTTGCAATTAATGTGATAGGTATTTGATTATTAAAACCGTCTTCAAAAATTATAATATGTATTTTTTCTATTTAGTGTATGTTGATGATGTTATAATAACTTCCTGTCACTTTTATTTACATTGCAAATAGTGGTACAAATACATACGAATTAATGTGGCGTTTTGGTACCACAACTAAAAAGTGAAAAATAAAAAAATTATAAAAAAAAAACCGACTTCCAAAATAACAACAGTGAAAATATAAGTACTTTAACTTCCGAAATAAGTGTCTTTGATTTTGTGTTTTTGTTTTTTTGCCACTACTTACTTTCGTAAACTACAATTACTATTGACTTACCATCTCGTAAAGCGGTGTTAAAATAATAAAAACCACAAAGTTTGGTGATTCGGGAACCTGTTTTTGAGTTCGACTCAACCAAGTTTCTCTTGGGTTAGGTCAGGTAACAGCTACTCTATCAAAACTCGATTTAGAGCCTTTATCAAACCAAAGGTACACTTTGGAGTTTTGACATCTGAAGTTTCTGGGCTTGTCTTAAACTTTTGACGTAGTTTATAAGACACGATACGAGTGCATTCTAAAACACTTAGGCATATTGTAACCGAAGGATTGCAGGTGCGAAGGCCTCAGGATGTATGAATTAATAAATAGCCTCTCATCCACAAACAAACAGAACAACCATTTTTGATATACCTCCATTATTCCTTTCTGATTAACGTCGTTACTGATTCAAAATACAAAAAGGATTCGCCGAGCTTCATTATCTTGGCGCCTCAGACCAAATAAAGAACCAAGACAGAGTGCTGCGAACAATACAGTGAAGCATGCCAAAACTACACCTCCGCTCTGTGCATACACGCTCACGCGCACACATTTACAACCGTTTACAATGACACTACACTACTGCTATAGCAGTGATAGCCTAGTGTTGTGACCGTCAGACTGCTAAGTCATAGGTCTCGAGTTCAAACCCAAGGCACGTACCTCTGACTTTTCGGATTCATGTGCGTATTGTATAATTATCACTTTCTTAAAAAACGGTGAAGGAAAACATCGTGAGGAAACCGGCGTGCCTGAGAGATATTTCTCGACGGCATGTGAAGCCAAGTCAGAGGCCTATGGGCGGCTGTAAAACTCTGACACCAGGTTAGTCACTAACCACACGAAAAGAAGAAGAATGACACTACAATCAAACTACGCCACACAAAGTGCACACTAGTTTACCAAACCGGCTTCACTTCACTGTTGACAGCGCTCTGTCTTGGTTTTTTATTTGGTCCAAGCTTGGCGCTTTTGTGGTTTATTTATACTGTGGATTCTGGCTTACAGGAGTTGCAATGGTTGCGAATAGCGTGTGCGCTTTTTGGGACATCATTTATGTCCGATAATATGTTACAAAAAGTGTAAGCGTAGCAACTCTCAGATTTATCAAACCGCGCCAATATCAACGGAGTCTCCATGCCCCGCCCCCTATTTGATGAAATGTGAATGTAACTTATTTATTATTATTTATCGCACATTGTTTAGGATTTGCGTACAATGAGAGGTTAGCTTATACTGGAAATGTATAGCTTGATTTTTAGCCATGTGTACACACCGTAAAATACATATACATATACGACATTTATAATTTTGAGTACAAAGCTACTGTTTATTTCTTAAGAAATTTCTTCCAGCAAACCTGCGAAAGGAGAAATGAGAAAGAAATGTAGACAATAGTGTGTGAGAACAAGAAGAGTAAAATATAATTATGCGAAGTCTGAAACTAAAATATTGAAATTAACCTACACGTATAACTAAATAAATACATAAAGCGTAATTATATGAACATATATATTATTTGCATAAAAATACTCACAGTTGAGAGGAAAGGTAAATGCTCTTTTACTCGATATTTGAATTGAACTTTAAAATACACCTCTCAGGAAATACAAGCTTGATGTTTTATTACGTCACTTTACAAAGTAAGCATTCGCTGATATTTCCTCGTTAACAAAATAATTAAATAACTCGATTATGTTAGCGGTTACCAGGCGGCCATGTTTTGGCAGGCGATGTGTTTTGTAACGTTACGCCATAGGTTAGGTGAAAGCGACATCCGGCTTCAACCGTTTGTTACTGTAAGGACGCGGACAGAATGAGGCGAGGATTTAAAAGTTTATTTAATTAAAATATGTAATCAATCTGCCTAGCCTTTTTCCAAGTATGTTGCGGTCGGCTTCCAGTCTAACCGGATGCAGGTGACTACCAGTATTTTATATGGAGCGACTGCCTATCTGACCTCCACAACCTAGTAACTGGGTAATACGATATTCCTTGGTAAGTCTGCCTGTCCATTGAAGCGGAGCGAGGCAGCGGAGAGGAGAATCGCAGCGGAGTGGAGCGGAATTGTGGACAGTGTCTGTCCATTGATGCGGAGCGAGGTAGTGGAGCGGAGTTACGGACTGTGCGGAGCGAGGTAGTGGAGCGGAGTTACGGACTGTGCGGAGCGAGGTAGCGGAGCGGTGTTGCGGACTGTGCGGAGCTAGACCGAGTTCACGCGACGAGTAATAATTCCCCGCTCCGGTTCCCCGCTCCACTTCTCCGCTCCGTTTCCCCGCTCCGCTTCCCCTCTCCGCTTCTCCGCTCCGTTTCCCCGCTCCGCTTCCCGGTTTTTTATGAATTTTTAAACTAGTTCGCAAATCCCTGTCCACTGAAGCGGAGCGGAGCTTTTATGCAATTCCATTGGTAAATATTGGCACACCGCTACTCCACTCCTCTCCTCTCCGCTCCAGTGGACAGGCAGCCTTAGACTGGTCATCAGAGTTTCGGGCTTCTAACGACCCATAAAGACTGTCAAAGATCCACGAATGACAGCCGGGACCAACGGCTTAACGTGCTTTCCGAGGCTCGGTATGTATGGATGGTCACCCATCCACGGACCAATCCCGGCAAGCGTAGCTTAACCTGTTGGATCAATCCGTGTGGCTGTTATTACTTAGCCACGAGCTCCTCACTTAGCCACGAGCTTAATTAAAATAATAATAAATGGTTATCTATATTGACCGCCTCGTCAGTCGAGTCGTCGTAAGCGCTACTGCAGAGCATGAGGTCCTGGGTTCCATTCTCGGGTCGGGCAAAATATTATTGAGTTTTTCAATCCGAAATTTCTCAGTAGCAGCCCGGAGTCTGGATGGAATGTCCCTGTTGATGGCAATAGGCTCGCCCCCTATAACATGGGACTTAAAACATAACTGGCGACATGTGGGTGTACTATATGTAGGTACTCCTCTGCCTAGCCCTTCGGGGAATACCGGCGTGATGTTATGTTATAAATGGCTATCTTAGCCTAGGCTTCGTTAGTCTCGTGGTTACAAGCGCGACTACAGCGTGTGTTTAGGGCTCGAGCGCCGAATCAGGCGCTGTCCTTGGGTTTTTCTTTACGAAATTCTCAATAATTACCATCCATAGCATATTAACACCCGTCTCTCCACTATTCCCATGCTTACTCTAGGATGCATATCCGGTATGGCTCTCAAATCCTTCCTTATACTAAGGGCACGTACTCCTTACCTTTACCCGCGCCTCCCGGTCTACTGCTCGATTTGCAATGGCCTTTGTAGTTGCGTGAAACATGAGACTTCATGAGCTAGTGCTAATCTTGGGGTCCATTCGATTTATCGAGTCTGGTTAAACCACGCTGGGATCGGTGCATTTCATTCATTCATTCATTCACGAAATTCTCAATAGTTACCTCAGTAAGGTAAGAGTAGAAGCTCAGAGTCTGAATTTATGTCCGATCAATGGCTTTAGGTTTGTCCCCTGTTACATGGGTTTTCAATTAATAATCTTTTTTTTTTTTTTTTATTCTTTTAAGTTATTCGAAACGATCAATTTCTTATTGACAATTTCATTAAATATATTTACACGATTAATAATGTAATATTAATCGTGTAATACATAATGATAATCTGTTTTAAATCCGTACCAACTATTAAATAAAATAGTTTTCTGAATTTGATACAAAAATTTTTCGTATTCGGTTTTCGACCATAATTGGTCAAAATACAGAATACCAATATATATCTACTGGTTCTGAAGATACAGGCGCTGCTTTTTTTCGAGACCACCATAAAAAAAAATGAAGACCGCAAACTGTTACAGACTGACATTAGGATAAGCTCTAATAATAATATATATAAATGCGAATGTGAGTTGTTTGTTTGTTACGCATATACGGCTAAACGGCTTAACCGATATTGATGAAATTTTGTATGGAGATATTTTGAACCCTGGGGACGGAAATAGACTACTTTTTATCGTCTTACCACGCGGGCGAAGCCGCGGGCGGAAGATAATAAGGCAATAAATGTAAAAATGGTTCAATATATTTATTATTATTATATTAATACGTGAAACAAAAACTTTGTACCCCTTTTTACGAAAATTACGCGGACGGAGGAGTATTAAATTTGGCACAGTTAAAGTTTTTAAGGAGAAGGAGTGCAGAAAGCTAAATTTTTTTTACTTAATAAACATTACAATAGAAATAAATTAAATTAATAAAAAAAACATTACACACACTACCATACGTTTGACACAAGATGGCTACCTTAGAATCATGACATGGCAGCATGGAATTAGTATGTACTATTACAACTTAAAATTTAAATGAATTATGGTCGAATTTCGATCTCTGGGCGAGCATTAGTTCATACCTCTCTGGGCATAACGTTTTAAAAAATCAACAATTTTTAATTTTTTTTTTTTTTTTTTTTTTTTTTTTACTAGCCTACTCTGTCCCACTCCTGGGCAAAGGCCTCCCTCCACTCCTTCCATTTAATTAATTCCATCCAATTTTTAATTAATTTAATTAAACTAAGTCCTACCTCAGTCTCTTCTGTGGACACAACTTTATCTGCCGAAGTCAAGACAAAGCGGCACGTTTGCTTTCTCTGCAACCTTCGCGTTACATAACACGTTGCTGTAATACTAAGTAATATTATTATCTGTAATCATACGTTTTCTTACATTATTGCTTTTATACGACCCATTTTGTGTGAAATTATAGTTTAAGTGTAAGTATGATCGACTTCAGAAGTAAGTGATGGTTGTATGTTTTAAAAGAATGATTGATAATAGAGAAAAACATTTTTTTTTTATTCTTCTCTAAAATGAATGAGGGTTTTAATAACGAATTACAATCTAGCCTATAAGACTTATAAGCAATTTTAATATAACAAAAAAAATTATGTGTAATTTTTTTTTATTTTTATTGTAGATACTTTACACAAGTCCGTTCCACTTTCTAAGACCTTATTACAGAACCTCAAGCATTACTTAAAACTCGTTTAAACTCTTTTGATTGGTTGAAACTAGTTTTAAGTAATGCTTGCGTCTTGAGTGAGGCTCTGTAACACGGGCCTTAGAGTCTGATATTTATAATAAAAACACTTTGATCATGTGTTCATCATATTTCTGATTTTGCCTAATTTATTAGGAGTTGACATCTTGTCTTCTTCTTTTTCCTTACATTTTGATTAGCCAGCATCTTACAGCATCTTATAGTGACCTTATGGTGATGTTCTTCAGAAAGGTCAGGTGCGTAGTACTTGCAACGAGAAGGGCAATTCTCGTAATTTTTAAGAGCGTTCGCATTCGCATCTCATTCGCAATCTGTCAAAAATACAATCAATTTACCAACATTTTTGACAAGTTTGACAGTTTGCGACTCGAATGTGAACGTTTCTTAGGTACGAGAATTGGCCTTCAGAGTGCGTGTATGACTAGAGGTGCAATTACCGTAATTTTTAAGATCGTTCGCATTCGCATCTCATTCGCAATCTGTCAAAAATACAATCAATTTACCAAAATGTTTGACAAGTTAGACAGATTGCGACTTGACTGTAAACGTTTTTTAAGTACGAGAATTGGCCTTCAGAAGGTACTTAAAAAACGTTCGAAGAGCTCGCGGCTAAGTAATTACAGCCGCACGGTTCGGTCTATCAGATTAAGTTACGCTTGCCGGGCTTGGTCTGTGGATGGCTGACCATCTTAACATACCGAGACTCCTCCGTGCCTCGGAAAGCACGTTAAGCCGTTGGTCCCGGCTGTCATTCGTGGATCTTTGACAGTCGTTACGCGTCTAGACCGAAAGTCTGACAACCAGTCTTACCAAGGGGTATCGTATTACCCAGTTACTGGGTTGTGGAGGTCAGATAGGCAGTCGCTCCATGTAAAATACAGTATTCAGCTGCATCCGGTTAGACTGGAAGCCGATACCAACATAGTTGGGAAAAGGCTAGGCAGATTGATTCTATTCGCAATCGAAGATGCAAAAGGAGTTTATGTAAGTATCGTAGCAGGCGTTCTGTAACTTCCATTGTTTCTTTGGTCTTCGGAAGACCTCTGCAGCCATCCACATTTAATATTAAGATTCTCTGTCCCGCTCTAGCCAATTTTTTTTTTTTTTGGATTGGGAAATTATCAAATAACTTCTCCCGCTCTGGGCGGAGCGGGAGGGCGTGTCAGACTTTTACTGACTAAAACCCACCCGTGTTCCTTCCGTTGCCTGTGTGCCGGGGCCGCGATATCCCTTTCGGACAAACTCGCAACCCTGGCAGACATTGGCCCTAACGGACGCCGTCAGTTGCTGCTGACATCTCTTTGAGGCGCTTGGAACACAACGCGCAGTCGACCCGGGCCTGGTCCTTATCGGACGGCGAGCTACCCATCGCTCACCGTCCGCAAGCCCGCGCCTACGGTGGCCGGAAGTCGGCTTACGACTCCCGACGCCCGGGGCGTCTCCTGCGGCGACTCTCTCTAGCCACTCTGGAATTAAGGATTCTCGTTGGTGAAAAATAATTATCACCAATCCATGGATTGTATGCGGCAGGCGCTCCTAACCTTACTTTCTATTATCCTGCATATTCACGAAGTTATAATCAAGCCACAGGCTCCTTATTAGATTAAATCTATCACCCAAAGAGTTGGAAGGTCTCATGTCCTTTAAAACACAATCAGCCTTAGATGATGTTCACACTTAGGACTCAGTCTTCTTCTCTCGAGGGAGCTACGCAACCATAAAACAGTTTAAAAAATCCTCCCAACCGAATATCCAAGTACGCAGTAGATATGGTAGTATGGTTGTGTGGTGGTTTGGTGGTATGGTAGTGTGGTACTATGTCGGTGCACAAGTTTGTTCCTAAACACAGGTGTAGGTACACGGCTGTTTCGGGAGGTTCCTGTTCCGTATAAGGCGGGAGGAAACGCCCGGGTGTCACCACTGTGTGGATCGCCCGGAGGACACGGTGGAGCATACGGTGGAGGTCTGCCCTGCTTGGGCAGAGCACCGCCGTGTCCTCACGGAGGCGATCAACGGCGGCGATCTCTCGCGTCCGGCCCTGGTTCAGGCCATGGTCCGGAGCGAGAGTGCATGGCCGTCACTTCCTTCTGCGAAGCAGTAATGCTCGCGAAGGAGGAGGCGGAGCGCGCGAGGGAGAGGCAAGATTCGCGCCCTCGCGTCCCTAGTCGCCGCAGGAGACGCCCCGGGCGTCGGGAGTCGCGAGCCGACTTCCGGCTACCATAGGTGCGGGCTTGCGGACGGTGAGCAATGGGCAGCTCGCCGTCCGATAAGGACCAGGCCCGCGTCGACGGCGCGTTGTGTTCCACGCGCGCCTCAAAGGGATGTCAGCACCAACTGATGGGGTCCGTAAGGACCAACGCCTGCTGGGGTTGCGGGTTTGTCCGAAAGGGTTTTAGTCAGTAAAAGTCTGACACGCCCTCTCGCTCCACCCAGAGCGGGAGAAGTCATTTGATGATTTCTCATCATTAAAAAAAACTCTACTCACGTAAACGGTACTCTCTGTTCCGTTACTCTCATAGACCATTGGGTCGGCAATGCGATACGACCGGGGAGAGATCAGGCACAGGACCACACGGCTTTACGTGCTATCCGAGACACGGGGGTTTCACAAGGCCCACCGACTCTCAAACTCCGGGATGCTACTGAGAAATTCCTAATGGAAAAACCCAATAACCCAGGATCTTGCAGTCGCGCTTGTGACCACGAGACCGATAGTATTACCTAAATAGTAACAAGAAAAAAGTTTCTATCATCTATTCATTTCACATAGCATCAATCTTAATCTTCCGACAATAGGAAATTACTATCTATTAAAATCAAATCGCGAATCCATAATTTGACCATCAAAATGGCTACCCAAGGCTATAATTTGAAGAAACGTGATAATAACGTTATGTAACGTTATAAATAGCAGTTACTGAGTTAGGTAACCAATGTGAAGGTTGCGGAGAAAGCCGCCTGGTCGCTGGTTGCAGTGTTTTGTTTTGGTTACCAGCTGTTTAAAAAACAAGTTCGACATAAAAACTGGTTAAAAAACAAGCGACTGAGGTACAGTCAGAGAAATTGATTGTCAAGCAGTAAAAAGTGGTGAAGGGTCGCGTTTTGGGGGAATGTCTTACTTAATTTTTGTGTTCAGAAAGTGCTGATTAACAGCCTAATTTGAATAAAATTACATTTAATTTGATTTGAATTGACACCCTACGTCAATATGTCGTGATAAAGCCATTTCATTCAACTGTCAAGATTTTTTTTTTTTTTTTTAAACTTTGCCCCACTATAAGAATTTCTTCTTGTATTGTGGGTGCATTTACAAACATAGAAACTCACATACACTAACACCCAGAAACAACTACTTGCAGATCATACAAATATTTGTTCCGTGCGGGGATTGAACCCGCGACACGTTGCGCAGCAGTCGATCGCTCAGCCACTGCGCCAACCGTGCCGTCAAACATTGATTTTTGAAAATTTGAAAATTTCAGTTTCAAGTTAAGAGCTTTTATACTGAAAGTGGGCAACGTCGGAAATGGGTGTCCTTCACCACACAATCCTCACCTTTGAAAACTTCATGAAAATCAATTTTGAGAACGCCAAAAAATAGTCAAGAAATGGTCATAAATAGTCACCAAGGTTAAAAAAATAGTCGCATTATGATTCCGAAGATACAGCTATAAGTTAGTGAGGATTGTGGGGTGAACGTCTCCACACAATCCTCACCTCAGTGCAAGCAAACGGCTGGGAGTACCGACTTGGTTTCAATTCCAAAAAATAGTCAAGAAATAGTCATAACGCTATGCCAAATCTCGGAAATAGTCATTAAAGGATTCCCGAGATATAAAGGGGTCTTGGTGAGGATTACGTGGAGAACGTGGAGAGCCTTTCTCGCCAAAATCCTCACCTGATTACCGCGGAACGCCTAGGTTTTTTAATTTGAATTTGGTGTCAAAAAATAGTCAAGAAATAGTCATCTCCAACCATGATAATTTTGACCTGGTCTACTATGTAGAAGTATGTTAAACTTCCACGTCAACTTCTACATCGCAATATTACTGTATGGAAATAAGAAATATGGCTAAGTAGGGAACAAAAATATTAATTATGAAATGCAATAATTAATATCGTAACTCGGAATATTTAGTTTTGGATGTAAAAAAGTGTTTGGAAACTTTCCAAAAGCCTTTTTTACACCTAAAATGGTTACAACATCAGATTCAGTGTTATAATTGCAATTCATTATTCATATTCTATTTCACTAGTATTTCTTATTTCCATACAGTAATACTGCGAAATTAATCAAAACAGCGAAATATTTGACAGCTATTTGCGACGTTGCCCACTTTCAGTACTACTAGTCAATTTTACCTACCTGACTTTGACTAGATGCTTGATAAGTTTTTGGCAAAAACGGAGAAGGGAGTTTGAAAATGGGTCGAACGAGCGTAAATCGCGTAGAGTACGTAGTTTTGGCTACTCATTTTGAGCAACCCAATAGGGTGCATGACTCTAATACGTACGTTATGCATTTTTTACTCAAGAATCTAAACCAGTCATCAAAATAATCTACATCTTTTCTTTCTACTTAATGCTCTTCTCCCGGCTCTAAGAAGAGCTCATTTAAGACCCACATTAATTTAATTAAAAAAACGGGGTCCGATTCGGACCGAAATACTCGATGACCACTCGTCCGAGTGCTTATCGAGTATTTCGGGACATTGCCAAGCGATTGGTCGATTCTTCAGATTAACAGAGGGCTGGCCTATTTTAAGACCAAAGAATTAGCATTGCCATCCAACGGCACTTTTCGCATTGACAGCAAATCAAATCAAATCAAATCAAAAGTCATTTATTCAAACTAGGCTGAGAATCAGCACTTTTCGAACGTCAAAATTACATAAGACAGTCCCCCAAAACGCCCACCCTTCACCACTTCCTAGTGCGTTAGCTGGGAAGAAGAAGTGGCGCAACAAACTCCCCAGCTGCACAGCTGTCTGTTCAGTTAAAAGAACAAAAAGAAGATTCTATATAATAGTATTCAAAATAATTTACATTAAGCAACACAAAACATAATTTAAATTATTAGCCATATATAAGCTAGCACACGCCAATATACCAAACAAAATCATCGAGAACTATACTCAGGCAGAAATAAAAAACCAAACGTAAACAGAACTTAATATCTTAATAAAAGCCACCAGGCATAAAGGGCGTGCCCGCTTACATATAGTTGTAACTGGAAGTTATAAATGATAAACTAGGACCATCGAGGTAAAATAAATAAACAAACAGTTAATTACTAATAGTAATAAATAATATGATCAATTGTCGAGGTCACTAGCTAACCACATATTGCAATACAACTCATAAAAAAACAGTGTGATGAGTAGATTTTGTCAAAAATAAATTAAAATAACTTGACTTAAAATGTCAACAATAATTAAATTTAAATAATTTGATTTTTATAGTCAAATAAATTAAACAATTACTTATATAAACTCATATAACTTGTCAGTGGGTAAGCTGGAGAAAGAACATAAACATTGTCTTGAGTTAACTACAGCGACCAACTATTCTTATCATTTAAGTAGTCGTTGATAGAATAGTATGCCTTTGAACAAAGCTTGGATTTTACTTTCGTTTTAAACGCATTAAAAGGCAAATCTACCAAAGAAGAGGGTAGCTTGTTATAAAAAGTTATACCAAGCCCAACAAATGAGTTATGAACTTTATGAAGCCGGTGAAAGGGAGCTCGTAGTTTGTCCTTATTTCTAGTGTTAACATTGTGAAAATCACTGTTTTTAGTGTATAAGTGTATATTTTGCCTAATATATAAGATATTGGCGAAGATGAATTGAGATGCCACCGTGAGGATACCAATATCTTTGAAAAAATCTCTTAGAGAAACTCTGGCACCTAGCTGGTAAATAGCTCGAACAGCTCGTTTTTGAAGGACAAATATATTTTGAATATCAGCAGCTTTGCCCCACAGCAGAAGACCGTAGGACATAACGCTATGAAAATAACTAAAATAGACTAAACGAGCTGTATCGACGTCAGTGTATTGTCTTACTTTCCTGACGGCGTAGGCGGCGGAACTGAGCCTTCCCGCTAGGCTCGATATATGTGGGCCCCACTGAAGTTTGGCGTCTACTGTTATGCCCAGAAAAACTGCCGAATTTACGGATTCAAGCACCTCTTTATCTAAGACGATGTTGGGACCTAGATTTCTAACATTAGGTAGGGCGAACTTTACACATTTATAGCGATGCGGAGGAATGTTTTGATAACCAATTAACTCTTCCCTCTTATTTTAATACTTGCATGTACAATTGTACATCCTAATCCTAACTAAATAATATTGCAAATGCGAAATTGAGCTTGTTTTTTTTGTTACGCTTTCCCGCTTAAATAGCTGAACGGCTTTGAATGAAATTTGGCACATGGGTTAGAACATAAGATACTTTTTATCTGAGTAGTACGTTCTTGTAGAACATTTCCGATCTCCAAGCAGGCCGCGGGCTAAAAGCTAGTAATAAATTAAAGCGAAATCTACTTTTGAATAAAACATTTTATCGTTGGATACTTCCACAGATAAAACACAGGAAATAATAATAATCTTTATCTAATCCGTCCGCCTTTTCATCAGTCAGTCCTGATCACATGCTAATAGCGACCCAGTTCACAGATACGTGTTATTCAAGACCATGTCAAGACAAGCTAAGCACAAAAATCAAAAAGTAAAACGAGTTGCCACTTTCGACTCTCGCGCCACCTCTCTCTCGCGGTGATGTTGGCAACATTTTTTTACTTTTATTATTTTTACACTTTTAAGGGTTATGTAATTTTGTTATTTTGGATTTTATGTTAATTCGTAAGCATATGTTTTTATTATTTAGATTAGTAGGCAAAGGGCTGTTTTTTGTCGTTTTAATCCTATTTTCGTAACAACACCACTGGTTTTATCAAGCAATGTAATCTGTTGTCACTTTAGGTAGGTAAGTCAGTTTTGTAACTTTCACATACACTATTATTCATAATCTGCTATGTACCTATGTGAATAAGAATACGCACAATAATTATTATTACCTATTTGACTATACATTTATTTGTGTGTGATAATATTGAAGTTGTGTCCAAAAATAGAGGCCTTTATTAAAAAAAGTAGACTGACTATTAAAATATTCAAGATTTTCTTCCACCAAAACCAAAAAATCCTCTTGAATAAACGCATTACATAACTTAAAACGTAATAATTGCGCCGTAAATATGACATTAGCCTATAAATTAAAGTTAAAAAGAAATATAATTTACATACAAATTGCTGTGATACGAATGAAAGTAGAATGTTTAACACCCCACGCGGGTGCGTCCGTTGCCTTGTCGTGAGAACTAACAGTGTCGCGTAGTGACTAAAAACATAAGCACGTGCAAAAATAATTCTATAACTAAAACTTATAATCATAATAAAAACTTCATGGTTACAATAAATATTCCAAACATTTTGCAGAATATCGCTGCAGTAAACTTTTTAAAGAATGAAGATGCATTCGAAATTCAAATCTTTGTGATTGATGCGCGGAATAGGTTTGTTTTCTATTACGTAAATTTAATTCGTATTGTTATTTTTATGGTAAGTCGTTTATATGGTTTATATTTATGGGAATTTATTTACTTTGGTGTGCGTGACTTTTCTTTATTTATGTGTGATAATAGCCAATGCAAATGAGAATATTATTTCTAATATTGTATCTCTACAAAAAATTTAAATGATTATTGTTGTACGATTAAAAAATAAGGTATTATTTCGCAATCTATGAAAAATCTGAATTTTAACTTATAAAGATTTTTAACCCAAAACACTAGGTATATTGCTGTTTTTCCCAAAAATAAATATGAGAAAATTCAACCATAGATTATTTGATTTTACCCACGTTTCTGCCATTCGCACATACTCGTTAATAGACCCGTATCTAGACTTATCGGTCAGTAGGTTCGCTAAACCTTCACTTTGATCAAGTTCAGCGACTCTAAACTAATAGATATAATTTTACACTTGATCTCCTGAATAGCTGTCATCCTTTTCACAAATAGGTACGTTGAAATCTCGCCAACCAGATCTTCTACGTGCCAGTTATCAATTAGTCTCATTTTCAATAAATATTTATCCGTTGTACCGTATCGTCCGTACTATCTATTCATTATTGGCGATGCAGGTAGCAGAAAGGTAGAATTAGGTACATACTGAAAATAATATTGTAACAGTTTAATTAGACATTCTATAGTACCAGAATTAAAAGTCATTTAATTCCAACTAGACTGAGAATGAGCACTTTTCGAACGTCAAAGTTACATAAGACAGTCCCCTAGTGCTTTAGATGGGAAGAAGAAGTGGCGCAATAATTTCCCCAGCAGCACAGTCTATTCAGTTAGAAAAACTTGATTCTATACAATAATATGCAAAATAATTTACATTACGCAACACAAAAAATTAAATTAAATTATTTGCCATATATTATCAGCTAGCATACGCCAATATACCAACAAAAAACATCGAAAACTATACTGAAGCAGAAATAATAAAATAAAAGCTCAAAGCAGCTGAACAAAAGACTTAACGAGCATCATCATGACCCTTTTACATCGTATCCCAATTTATATGAGGCCGTAAAATGTCTTCGTCTTCCTTATGTTAGGTATATACACAGCGTCTTTTACCGCCAGGGACTCGCATCCACACAAAGATTTTGACATCGCTTGCAACAAATCGACTTTCAAGGTCAGTTTGAGGATCAAAGTTGCTGCGTGTGTACCTAGCGTTACATATCCCTATTAGCTGTGATCTCAGTATTCACCCCCTTTTTAACCGACTTCCAAAAAGGAGGAGGTTATCTAGCCATATCATCTTTCACCCAATCCATCCATCGTGCCTTTGGTCTTCGCCTACTCTTACTTATACCAAGGCCCATTAACCACCATCAATTCATCATCTCAAGGCCGGTTGTGTTGTGCCATTTGTTTCGGTCCTGTGCCAGAAGCAATATCATCAGCTTCTCATACCGCCATGCTCAAGCGCTTTTCTTGGTCACAATATAAATAAGTAACAGTATTATATCTCAGCAGCGACCTTGAAATAATGTGCGTAACTGCCGCGCCCTCGATACTGTTGAGTACTGATATACACTGAGATTTCGAAGACCGTCGTTTCGGCCGTTTTCTATGAAGATATAATACTGTTATTTATACTGTGGCTTGATCATTCTACGCCACCACCGTTCAGTAAACACATAGCTTCAACCTGCCAACATTACCTCAGCTGACTATAATGTGTCCTGCCCAATTCTACGAGTATACGTATAATAGGCTTCCGTCTTGAACTTCTCTTCGCTTAAGGTTCGCCTTGTTTCATATGCAACTCCTTATGTCCTGCTAATTTATTAAGAGAGTGCATTCTGAAAATGGGCAACTTCGCAAATAGCTGTCAAATATTTCGCCGTTTAAATTGATTGGTTTGGCAATATTACTGTATGGAAATATGAAATTAAATATTAGCTCAGTCGTTTATAATCGACATACTTTTAACCCGTTCCTCGGAATGCACGTTAAGCCGTTGGTCCCGGCTGTCATTCGTGGATCTTTGACAGTCGTTACGAGTCGTCAGAAGCCCGAAAGTCTGACACCAGTCTTACCATGGGGTATTTATTTATTTATATATACTTTATTGTACACCAGAAAATACATAGTTAATCATAAATTTAACACTACAAAACATACAATGGGCGGCCTTATCGCTTTCTGCGATCTCTTCCAGGCAACCTTGGAATGGATAGTGATTGCGTGGACATAAAAATGGGGTAGACATTGGTGCAAAATAATAATTATAAAGATACAATATATTATAATAGATACATAGATAGATATATATATATATATGCTATACAATAGATACATAATAAATATATAAGAATATTTATATAAGCAACAAAAATAAATAACGACTACAGATTATTACAGCTACAAGACCAAGATCAGAACAACAAGTAATGTTCCTTCACGAGTCTCTTAAATACTGGTAACGATTGCGCGCGTTTTATTTGAACTGGCAATGCATTCCACAAACGAGCAGCCTGGACAGAAAAGGATTTGTCGAAGAAAGTAGTGGAATGCATTGGCATTTTAAGCTTCAGGTTATCTGATGACCGGGGTATCGTATATTACCCAGTTACTGGGTTGTGGAGGTCAGATAGGCAGTCGCTCCATGTAAAATACTGGTATTCAGCTGCATCCGGTTAGACTGGAAGCCGACCCCAACATAGTTGGGAAAAGGCTAGGCAGATTGACTCTTGCCTTTAACCTAATTTATTTGGTGTAGGCCCAACATGTCCTCTTATTCTTAAGACGCAGATATATGCCAGTGACCTTGAGTGGTTAGTTTGCGTATTCTGTTCGCCCATCAAGGAGCGCTGTCCCAAATTAGACGCATTATTAATTTATTATACATACAATAAAAGGTATTTTATTATAACACGTATGTTAAAAGATCAATATTTAAAAGCGGAAGGTTTAAAAAAATACGCTTGATAGATTTTGCTGTGATTCACAGTTTTTTATCTGCATTAGACATAACTTTACAAATCAATTTCATTATGAAATATAAACATAATCAAAAATATTCATATATTTTTTTTCCAAATAATTGACACAACTCGTTGAGACGTGATCTTCAGTATAAAATCATTAAAAGTCGGTTATCGTCGCCTTGATCTGATCTGATTTTACCGCGGTAATACTTGGTAACGGTTATATCGGCAAACCTTTGCGCTTCAGGGAGCTCAAAATTAATCTGCCTAGCCCAGCTATGTTGGGGTCGGCGTCCAGTATAACCGGAGGAAATTCGGGTTTGTACTTCAGGGAGCACAAACCACACATAAACAGTTGGTTATCGTCGCCTTAATTCATTCGTTTATATCCTTGTAATACACCAAGCAGAATAAAGACCTGCTAAAGTTGAATTTCTCTTTAATCATATTATTTGTTTATCTTTTAGTTCCGATCTTCAGCACGTCAACGACTTGCCGAGATCGTGCCATTAACTATCTCGTTAACAACTTCCTTCGATCAAGATAACAACTTCCGTCTCCATTACTCTTCAAATTGCGAAATATTACATTACACTTTCCAACTTTTCATATCCAAAGACTAGCCTCTGCTCGCGACGTGGTTCGCGTGGAACTCGTAAGACACTACAATATACTAAACTTAACGCCACTTTTTCCGCCCGCGGTATTACTTCGTTTTGCTCGGCTCCTAAGGGTTGGAGCGTAATGTGAAATACCCTATGACCTTCCTCAAGAATTAGGCTATCAAATGCAAAAAGATTTTTTCAAATCCGACTGGTAGTTCCAGAGATTCGTGCGTTCAAACAAACACTCTTCAGCTTTATTATTATATAGAAAAGAAAGAAAAGAAAAATGCGTTTATTGGCATTACAAAAAATACACCTTACTCTATAAAAAACAGAAAACAAATTATTATAATGCCAAAAGGGCCTCAGCTCAGCATAATGTCAGATGACTACACAAAGTGAACCACCTGACGCTGATTTTCAGCTGCAACCCACTAGTGCCATACGCTAAAATAATAAACATAGAGAAGTGTCTGTCCGTTATAATAAATAATTTAAAGATAGTATAAAGAAATAAAAAATAAAAAATTAAACACATAAACGATCAAATAATTTTTTTGTGACATACATGTGTGTGTGCGTTGTGTTGTGCTTAAATGAGAAACCAAACTAAATACTCAATATCTGTGTTTATCCTACATAAATATAATAATATATAATATATGTATATATTATTTCACGAGCTTCTGCCCTTGACTTCGTCCGCGTAAAATGTCTTGTTTTAACACACCTAAAGTATATCCTATGACACTCTACAATACTGTAGCTTCCTAGTAGTGAAACAATTTTCAGAATCGGATCAGTAGTTTCGAAGATTACCTCCTAAATATAAACTTACACATCTTCCTCAAGAATTAGGCTATCCAATGCAAAAAGATTTTTTCAAAACTGACCGGTAGTTCCGGAGATTACCGCGTTCAAAAAAACAAACAGCTTTATTATTTATATAGTGTAGGTATAGTATATACCTGCATCCATCATAATCCGTCAAAATTCTCATCACGCGTCCATCTTGACTCGCAAGTCTTTGTACCAACATTAAGTAACAACATTTTAACCCTGGCTATTACTTTCTGTCGTAACAAACAACAATGCCACAGCACAACATCCGCCCGCATGACAATCCATTTGCAAAATCTCAAAGTTTTATTTTTTTAACAAAACAAAGTTACGAAACGTTGATGCGCAGGCGCATACGTAATATAATCGTGTTACGTTCTGTTTCACACAACTTGCAGACGTCGTGACAAGAGAAGCCTGGTTTGGATTCTGCTCTTAAGTTTTAGCCTTAATTTCTGAGCCATGATTGATCTACATTTGGATGGTTTAAAATTTGTATGAGTTTTTTTTTTGTAACTAATCCTTATTGAAGTGAACAAAAAATGGCGACTGATTCAAAAACTTTGTGTCAGCGGTTGATAAGCAAAATTTATTTCGATACTCACTGACTCGGCAGACGTTGTCTTGACCACATTTCAATAATTAATACAAAATTCCTATAGAACTTTATTTCACTTTCAGTTTTTCTCCAACTTTCCCGGCAATTTTTATTTTTTTTCTTAGGAATGATAAAATTCAATAGAGATGTTGACTGGGGAAAATACAAACTATTTAGTCTGTCAGTCAGATAAATAAAAAATATTAGACACGCATTTTTTGCTATATCATATTAATAAAAAATGGTTTAGATAAAACGCATTAAAGTTGGAGTTCGCAACGTCACAAGTCTCAATATATTGCCGTAATCTTTTGATTACGTAAAAAAATAAAAAATACGTGTCCAATATTTTTAATAAAATACCTGACGGACAAAGCATTTTTTTTTGACAACATCCCTATTACGTAGCTACCTATGAAATTAGTATAGGTACTACAAAGTTAAGGCAGTTACAAAGTAACGTTAATTACTGATGATCGAATAGTGAAGACTACAAATTAAGACGTAATGCAAACTTTCCGCAGAAGTAAAAGCGTAAAAATAGGCAAATTACTGCTTATATGTAAAGCAAATCAGTTGAAACTCATTATGTAAAGGAAAAAAGTCGGACTCACCCACGAACGGTTCCGTACCACCGTACAATATTGAACACTACATATTTTTATTTTAAATACTTTATTTACTTTAAAAAAAGCAAAAAACGCAGAAAAAAACACGTTTCCCTTTAATTTTAACTTTATCCTATTTTATTATTTTATGTTATAGCGGCCATAGTACACACGGCTACACATCAAGCTATACATTTCCAGTTTATGCTGATCTCGCATTGTATAGGATTTCCGTACAAATGTGAGGTCAGCTTATACTGGAAATGTATAGCTTGATGTGTAGCCGTGCGTACACACTCTTTGAAAATTTCATGTGTCTACCTACCTATTACGGTTCAAAAGACAGACGTACGGACAGCGGATAATAAAGTCCCGTTGGCACCTTTGCGTATGGAACCCTAAAATAAACTAATTTACGTCTTACGCACATTTTGTATTCAGAAAGCGATCAACTAATTACATATCAACGCATTTCCTTACTCCGAACTCCATTGTACGATCGTTCGGTAATCGTGTGCCAATATGGCGCCTAATTTCACGCAGTTCGCGCCATTCGAAACGAAAGTGAAAATGGCGGGAAAGATGAGCTGTCAGACCACGTTCCGATACACTCTCGATTTCGTTCATTGAGTTTTTCCGGTTGATTTTTTATCGATGAGAAATACTGTGATTTTGTTTTTTTTTTAATTCGTTTTTCTTTTTAACCTAACATTTCTTAGAATTTCTATACTAGTATATTATTATAAGGCTAGAGTTTGTAAGTGCTAATTATTTAATAAACACGCTCTCATAGAAAACAATTTGAAATATTCAAACGCCCCTTTCATTTTAATCTAAGCAATTTACAGCCTGAGGCACTAGAAGGGCCTAATGATTATTTATGACGCCTTGCGGGTAACTTTCTGCAATTTAAACAATTAAATCGATTGTAAACAAATTCTTGGGAAACGTTTCCAAAACAATAAAATTCAATTACCCAATTTGTAATGCGAACCTTTTATTGTAATAATTGACCTACTTCCCGGGTACTTCCGTAAGAATCACAGCCCTATCAAAAACGAATTAGCCACAGATAATGCAATACCGCGAAATTAACCTTAACAGATGTCATTAGTAAAGAAAGCAGACTTGTCTATTTGTACTAATTACGTCCTGACTTCACAACAGACAAGTTTGTACCTTGACACATCAAAGTTAAGGTCGAATTTTCCAACTCATTTATTATTCCAAATCAATCAGAGGGATTTGTCACCGATGGGCAGCGGTCAAATGAGTTTGGACACTATTGTACTGCGTATAAAATCTAAATTTATTCGGTGTGATATTACTTGCGACGTTTTTCGTCCATTTAAAGTCATGTTTTGGAAAGCTACGGCGAAAGTCGGCTTCTTATGAGTGTTCAAGTGTGACCACTCAATCTTGATACTTGAATGTGCATTAAAACCGTTTTTGTATCTCATTATCCAGTACTAAATATGGAAATACTGTAAAGGCCGTATAATCAACACGTCGCTATTTTAACGAGGATTTTCTGATAATCGTCTTACTACGCATTTATTTTAAAAACGAATAATAGGTAAAGAAATAGACATAAATACAAAAACGTTCCCAGCTAATTAACTATCTCATTCCACATTGGCTTTACTTTAGCAAATGCTACTTACAATAAAAAAAACCCGAAAATGACTAAACCCCTGACAGCCAAATTATATCAGAAATTGACAGCAATTTACTTCACAGAGTGAGTTGTCATTAATCGTAAAAGCCAAACTCAAACGAAGCTGTTACATGACAGAAAAATTATTAGTACAGAGTAATTGGACAGTCCTGTTACTTTTTATTGCAGTTTAGATTATCATGAGCACTGAACAATTACAGCCAAATAACTGTTAAAAGATCTAAGAGCTACATTTAGGAGAAAAACATTGTTCCGTTACCAAGATAGCGGTCATTTCACCTTTTATAAAAAAAAATGCAAAATGTTTTTTTTTTTCAATATTTTTGTAAATGGAGAATTATTTATGTAAGTTAAATGAAAAATAGATGTAATATCTAAATTAACAAGTCCGTATATAGGTGCTACTGTCAAATTGTAACTGTTATTATCACTAGTTTAAGTCATTGGAAGTACGTAGGTACATGTTTACACTGAATTTACCAAGTGAAATAAACTATTATTACACATACTACCTTATAATTATACGTCACGCACACCATAGACACGCTAAAACAACGGTCATACCTATATTGTTTTGTATTAAAATGTAAAAAACACAACCAATGTGGGTTCTGCACATAAATATCAAATTATACCTTCCTAATTAAAATATTTGTGACATCATGTTAATTACAGAAATTACTTTACAGATGGTAAACGTTAATGGATGGCAATAAAATAGTCAGAATCTTAAAATATGAGCAATTAAGTATCTTTAAGAAAATGTAAAACGCTTGGGGATCTCTAACGAAAAGTGAAAAGGAACGAAGCGCGAGGCGATCGCAGTTTACTTCCGATAACCAACTTCCCGCGTCAAGACGTCTCACGCAAATTAACAATACCAACAAAAAACAAAACATTAATAATAATAATAGAAATCACATAAAAATAGCAACTGTGAAAAAAAAAGTGTCAAAAAAATGAGGTGTAACAAGAACCAGTGAAATGTGTAAAAGTGTAATCGAAAACGGACTTCATGGGTCGGCGGGAAAAATTAAAAAGAAAAATTTTAAAACGCGCAGAAGAACGAGCGATAGTGTTTTTAAAATAATGATTTTCAGAACTTTTCTGTTTTCTCTTGCATTTTTAAGTTGTTTTCATAGTATTTTGTGTAATGAGAATGACGTGTTGACATTACAAGTTGATGACAAAGATATTGATTTGCCATCGGATAGAAGACGGCCAGCAAATGAACAGGAGAAAGACATTTTAATGTTAGGTGCCCTAGGGAGGAGGAAGGGTTCTGGGTACCACAATTCTTATGGGTCATCACAAGAAGATGATTCTATCATGGATTTATTGGGAAAGAGTGAGTATTTATAATATTTTGATTACATATATGTTTGTATTTTCTGTGACGCTGACATAACTAAAAGCGGAAATTACAATAAATTAATTTAATAATAGCCAACAAGTGGGTCACATTACCTAACATTTAAATATATCCGATTAAATTTAAATATAAAGATAATTATTATGAAAACTGTTTTCGAATAAATGAATAATTTTAAATTATTACTATCGATGATCGATCTTTCCTCAGAGTGCATCGTTATTTTCAATCTGTTGAAATTAATTGGTCACAACTTCAGCAACAATGACAGTATAATTAGAGTGACACAATTAAAAGTTTATTAAAGTAATTGATTAACTGTAAATTAAAGCATTCGTTTAAAATCATATTATTATAGCAATGGCTTTTAACAGCTGCGATTTTTTCGATTCTAGCTAGTAATCAATTAGCTAGGCGAAGGATCATGTTAACTATCCTTATTAAGTTTAAGTGCGGTGGTATCATCCAGTTACTTTCTTGTAATTTTCTTAAAGATTATCTTGAATATAACACCACAGTACCTGGTCGACCGTGCTCTGCTCGGGTGAAATATGTGAAAATAGATAAACATATATAACCAACGTTGTATCACATTCTCGTGGCTGTGAAAATTGAATTGAATAGAGTAAACGAATTTTCCTAGATACGAGACCTGGCAAGATCAATTTTTCGACCCCTATATTGCAACTTTCATCGAAATCTTCGAGAAATTGATTACAAATATATATATAAACATAAACATAAACACACACGCCACGCCACACACACACACACACACACATCACGCCTTGTTTCCCCAAAGGGTTAGGCAGAGGTGTACCTATAGTACACCCACATTTCGCCAGTTGTGTTGAGGTCCCATGTAATAGGGTGCGAGCCATTGCCATCAACCGGGCACAAATCCAGACTCCGGGCTGCTGACCGAGAAATTCCATATAGAAAATCCCATTAGCACTTTGCCCAATCTGGGAATCGAACCCAGGACCTGATGTTCAGCAGTAGCGCTTGCGCCCACTCGACTAACGAGGCAGACACACCTCAATCGGCTTGCAGTCTATCGTGATAAGGCTCAATATCAATTACTTAAGACGCAGATATATGCCAGTGGCCTTGAGTGGTTAGCTTGCATGTTCTGTGCTGAGCTCACGCAACGCGTCGTATGTCCAGCCAGTAATAGGACTCGCCCATCAAGGAGCGCTGTCCCAAATTAGACGCATTATTATTTTTTTATAAAACTAAAGGTATTTTAATAAAACACGTATACATAATTATATTATCTTGAAATGGTGAAGGTTTCAGAAAAATACGATTGATAGATTTTGCGTCATTCTCAGTTTTTTATTCGCTTTGTATCACGTATCTTAAAAGTCATATGCTTTTTATCAAAAAAAAAAAAAAAAACATTTTTGTAGTAGTGCTCTTCAATGTATCATAATATAATTGCCTTTGTTGTTGTTTTAGCGTGAAACTCTTATTTAAGTTTTGCATGCCTGTCGGTAAGATATGGCTGAACCTATCTGTTTAAAAATTATCACCTTTTACTGTACCCATATTTGCAAAATAAACGACTTACTTACTTACTTACTTACTTTAGACGTAACTTTACAAATTAATTTCACTGTGTAATATAAACATAATCTAAAATATTCCTATGTTAAGTTATTAAGACAATGTTCTAATTTAATGTATATTTTTTCCAAATCATTAACACTACTCGTTTAGACGTGATCTTCAGAATAAAATCACTAAAAGTCGGTTATCGTCACCTAAAGGACTATAATAATAATAATAAATACTCTTTCGGAATTATACGATGGTCAAAAACCGATATCAGAAAACTGCAGCGTACTATCAATACACTCTTTACCAAACACAGGAAACACCACCCTAAATCATGCATACAGCGACTTACGCTACCACGCCAAGAAGGAGGAAGAGGATTAATTGACATACACAATTTGCACAACAAACAAATACTTTCACTCAGATCTTACTTCCATAACAAATCAGAACATTCATCACTACACAAACATGTAACAGACGCAGATAAAAAACTTACTCCACTCAACCTACAAAATAGAAACACTCAAATAAATGAAAATCTCATAAGCACACAACAAAAAATTGCAGCATGGTCTGCCAAAGCCCTTCACGGAAGACACCTAGCCTACCTGAGTCAGCCACACGTCGACAAAGCTAAGTCGAACGAATGGCTCAAACGAGGTGAGCTGTTTCCCGAGACTGAAGGGTTCATGCTGGCGATACAGGACCAAGTAATAGCGACTCGCAACTACAGAAAATACATTATAAAAGACCCTCGTCAGCCGACTGACTTATGCAGACATTGCAACACTGCCTCTGAGACCATACAACATATTACAGGAGCCTGCAAATCACTTGCACAGACTGACTATAAGCACCGACATGACCAAGTTGCTGCAATTATACACCAACATTTAGCATACAAATATAAATTAATAAGTGAGATGATACCGTACTATAAATATAAACCCGAAATTATACTAGAAACAAGGAATCAGAAAATCTATTGGGATCGGACGATAATAACAGACAAAACTATACACTTCAACAGACCAGATATAACCGTCCACGACAAAACTAATAAAGAAGTTTACCTTATAGATATAGCTATCCCTAACTCACACAACATTCAAACCACAATATCTGAAAAGCTGAGCAAATATCAAGACCTCGCCATAGAAATAAAAACCCAGTGGAAAGCACAAACCGTTCACATCGTCCCTATAGTACTCTCATCCACTGGTATAGTACCAAAATCTCTTACACAAAGCCTTAACACTCTACATATGCCCACCCATACCCTACACCTGATACAAAAAGCCACAATTCTCAACACCTGTCGGATCACCCGGAAGTTCCTTACTTCTTCCTCAATATCATCAACATTCTCTATTTAAATTCCTCCTTACACACTTGGTTCCGACCCGTGTGCAAGGTTTTGTACTCTCATTTATGAGAAGAAAATTAAAGAACTCAAAATAATAATAATAATAATAATAATAATTTATTTTGCAAAGAAAAGGATTGTACAAAAAACAACTTAAAAACTAGTAAGCTAAAATACAATACAAAATAGGAGCATCTGCAGCCGAACTAGGTAAAACCTGTATCTCGGCATGCAGCGCCAAACCTCTCAGTACATTATTTGCATAAGGAATTAAGCTAACAAGTACAGCTTTATGTAGATTAAAGAAAAACAAGTAAAAATAAAATAAAGTAAACTAAGCTAAAAACTAAGTGTGTTGGTGTGCATGTATAGAGAGGGGGAAGTAATTGTGTAGGGGTGGTGAGTGTTATGATGTGTGTACGTGTGGTGATGTGTAAAATGATGAGTGTAAGCAAATGTGTGTGTTTCAGTGATATGTAGATGAAGAGTAAATACCTTAAAAGTTGCACAAAGGAGTCAAAGGACCCTTTTTACTCTAGAACGATTAATAGTCGTTCTGTATCATCATAAGTTAAGGTCAATAAGTACTTTTTTACAATGGCTTTGCAACCAACCCTATTGAGAGGGTAAACATCTATGACGGAGTTAATTTTATTATAGACATAGGGCCCCAAAAATACAAAAAATCTTCTAATAAAAGAAGTTTTAGGTTTATGTTCACGAGTACACACTAATTGTTTCTTACGCCTATGGTTAAGGTTGGGGTCATATGCTAAGCCTTGATGTTGCTTCAGAATTATAGTTAGTAGGTAGAGCTGTCTAACAGTAAGTACTTCGCAATATTTATATAGCAATGTAGTGGAAAATAGTCGAGGCTTATGAGTGCAAATCTTCAGAATCGTGCGTTGAGCGATCTCAATAGGTTTAATTACTGTTTTTGGAGCTCCTCCCCAGGATGAAATGCAATATGTTAATACTGACTGGCACAAGGCAAAATAGATTTGTTTCAGCAACCTAGCATCAACTACCTGACGCAGCTTTTTAAACACATAAATAAGCTTTCTGACTCGCGCGCTGAGTAATTTTATATGGTCTTTGAAGCTGAGGTTGCCGTCGAAGAGGATCCCTAAGTATTTTATTGTATTGACACGCTCTATTGGCTTACAAGTGCAGTGTATATCTAGAGAACATTGGTGAGGGACAATGTTGTAATTGCTCCCTGCCGGCGTTGAGTTACGAATACTGAAAGTCAGGTATTTCGTTTTATCCGTATTTAAGGTTAAAAGATGAAGTCTGAGCCATTGGTTTACCATATTAAACCCATTTTGTGCAGCATTAAACGCCTCATCCCAGGTATTGGCAGAGAAAAGAAGAGCTGTGTCATCAGCGTATGATATGATGTCGCCTTTGGGAATGTTGATACTAGTCAGATCATTAATATAAATGAGAAAGAGAGTAGGCCCTAAAATGCTGCCCTGGGGAATGCCAAAAGACACCGGAAGATCAGCGCTCACGTGACTCCCCACTCGAACACACTGCGTCCGACCAGCCAGATAGCTCTCGAGAAGTCGGAGTTGAGTTCCTCTCACACCAAGCTTTTCTAGCTTGGTAATCAAGATGGGAATAGAAATGGACGAATGAATGAATGAACGCTTTTTTCAGGTCCAGGAAGATAGACAAGCACTTGCGCCCCCTGTCGAGGTTAGTACTAACAAATTCAGTCAAGCAATAAACAGCATCATCGGTAGATCTATTTGCTCTAAAGCCAAACTGATTATTTGCAAGCAAATTATTTTTTTCCAGATACTTTGTGAGACTATTGTTAATTATCTTTTCCAGTATTTTTGAGATAGCGGGTAATATAGAGATCGGACGATAATTGGAGATATAATTTTTATCGCCTCCTTTAAAAATTGGACGGACTTCGGAGCTTTTCAATTGGGAAGGGAACAGACCTGTACGGAGGCATTGATTAAAGATGTAAGTAAGCGGTGGGACAAGAAAGTCAACATGTCTTTTCAAAAATTTATTTGATATATTATCGCGGCCTACCGTGCATTCCGTTTTTAGGCCCATCATAAGGCGAGAGACTTCGTCTTCACTTGCATACTCCAACACAAACGAATTCAGTTGTGTATTAGTATTGAAAGCATCCGTCAGTAGCGGTGAGGTAGTAGTAGTATTGTGCAGATTCAAGCAGTTTTCAGCTAAGGTCTGGCCTACGTTTACAAAATACTGATTTATAGAGTCCAGTGATTTTTTGGGTGAGGAGCTTACTTCCAAAAGCTGATTCGAGTGACTAGGAACTTTATTCATGTTAGAGATTTCTTTAAGAACTTTCCAGAGCTTTTTTGGATCATTTTTTGTTTTTTCGACCTCCGATTTCTCATATTCATGTCTAACTTTCTTTAAAATTTCAGTACAAAAATTCCGGTATCGTAAATATGTAACTCTCAGAGTGTCATTATTTGGTGAGGATTTTAGTTCATAGTGTAGCCTGTCTCTATTTCTCATGCATCTCAATAACCCAGGAGTTACCCATGGTTTAATAATCTTTTTACGCCTTGAAGTTTTGACAACAACAGTGTTTTGATTTATTGCGGCCTGTATTGAGCTGGTCAGGTAGTTGATAGAGAAATCGGGATCATTGGACTGGAATATCGGAGTTAGATCGATTTTTAGTATGTCTTGTGTTAAGGATTCCTCATTGGTTACACTGTACATAATGTTTGTAAAAGTTCGTGGTAAATTAAGATCTAAACATACAAGCACAGGGTAATGATCTGTTAAAGTAGTTGTCGGAATCAAAGTATGGGAACGGTAAGAACTTCTTAATAATACATGGTCAAGGCATGTTCCACTCGCACTACGGGTAATTTCTGTATGTGCTGGTAATAATCCGTGAGACGCTGTAAGGGTCAAATATTTCTCTCCAGTTTGATCAATTTTCGAGTTGTTGATGGAAATATTAATGTCTCCTATTAACATCAAGTTGTTGGAACCTTCTACTTGTAAAAGAGTTTCGTGTAAAGAGTCTAGAAAAGGATCAACGTTTTTATATGAGGGAGAGCGGTATATAGAAACTATAGTCATCTGTTTGCCTATTCGCGTTATAAGACAGTTTCCTTCTTGAAAGGATGGTTCCTCAAACACTAACTTAAGATGGTCTTTGTAATAAATAATAACTCCGTCATTTTGTTTTAAATTTTTTAAAGTGGAGAACGATTGGAATCCAGATAGAGTAGGAATTACACTTGCCTTCAATAACCAGCACTCCGTGAGAACTATAATGTCACAATTCATTTTTAACCTGTCCAGTAATAATACAAGTCCAGGGAGATTACAATTTATGCTGCGAATGTTTTGCATAAGGATGGTCAGACGTTTGCCAGGCGAATAAGAGATCAACTCATGACAGTCTTCAAGATCACAGATAGATACTTTTGAGACAGCGCAATTATCTATATCACTTGTTAAGCTATCTAAATTACCAAAAATGATTATTTATAGGAAATGGGCAAAAGTAAAAAAGGCAACCAAAGTATTGGTTCAAGTTAAACGTTACAAAGCCATTAGTACAGGGAAATAGGCCAGGTTTACTCTTCAATTCATAAAATATGTTAATGTGTGTGTGAAGTTTTTTGTTTTGTGTTGATGGACATGACATGATAAAGATTAACAGAAAAAATGTTGACGCATGCATATAAAACATTTTAGAAATACAATATGACAGAATAATTTCTAAGACTAGTCACTCTGAACACTTTAGTTTTTCCACATCATACTCCGAAGTTATTCGGATTTGTGGATCATTGACTTTTTTCCGAAGGTACACCATGCCATTGGAAGTCCAGCAAAGCAGCAGTCAAAGCTATGAAGCTAATGCGACCCTTACAAATGTATATTTATACAGGTTGTAGAATTATCTGCTTCGGTGGTGTAACTAAGTAGCATTCGCAATAGTGAGCAAAGCATGGTGTTCCATGGCCTCTCGTCTCAATGTGTTTAATGGGTTTACCAATTAGAAATATCTCAGTTACCTATAGTCAGAATTTTAGCCCGGTTAATGGCTATGGACTCACCGCCTATACAATGAGACTGACGATTTCTTCTTCGTCTTTTCGTATGGTTAGTGACTAACCTGGTAGAGTTTTTATGCCACCCATGGGCCTCTGACTTGGCTTCACATGCCGTCGAGAAATATCTCTCAAGCATGGCCCACCTTCACCGTTTTTGAAGCATTTGATAATTATACAATATGGACATGAGTCCGAAAAGTCAGAGGTACTTAGCAGTCCGCCGCTCGTACCACTAGACTATCACTCCTGCGGGAAAGTCCGAAAGGGATACCGTGGCCCCTGGCAACGTACAGGCCCCTGCAGGAACGGGGTTTTAGTCAGTAAGAGTCTAACACCCGCTCCGCCCAGAGCGAGAAAAGGTATTTGAAAATTTCCAACAAAAAAAAAAAGACTGTCACTGCTCTGGACTGACAACAAGACACGGATAATATAAACTATCAAATATTTATGCCTTTCTCTTGTCATAATTTTTGACAGTCGCAATCTATAACGTTGCAAAAATTATTATGAACTTACGGTGTTTCCCAATATTCGGTGACACTCCCTAAATTAATACAGGCGACGTATTATTATATTCTAAAATTACCAAAACGGAAGCCCGCTAAGCAGTTCTATAAAGCACTTCCTGTCTCACCTAGAAAGGAAAGAAAATCAGTAGTCGTCGCTTCACACGTGTTTATAAATATACAAGAAGTAAAAGCTAACGGAAATAGCTCGTTGAGGTGGTCAACATACTTGCCAGCATGCCAAGAGATCAGAGGGGCAATTCTCGTAATTTTTAAGAGCGTTCGCATTCGCATCTCATTCGCAATCTGTCAAAAATACAATCAATTTACCAACATTTTTGACAAGTTTGACAGATTGCGACTTGAATTGAAACTTTTTTTAAGTACGAGAATTGGCCTACAGGCGGTGTATTCTGTAAAAATCTTACCGTGAAAATGAAGTGTGTGGTGTCTTGAAGTGTCAAGTCAACTGTCCTTCCACCTGATCGTAGGGATTGACAATATTGACAGCCCACTGTAAGAGGAACGTCATGGTAGCCCGCGAAATTCAAATTTTCTTACGTTTTTTGTAATTTGCAGGTCAGTATCAGGTTGTATGTTGTTTTGTATGGTGTTTTTTTATAGAATTAACATCACGCCTTGTCTCCCCGAGGGGTTGGGCAAACATATACCTGTAGCAGACACACCCACATTTCACCAGTTATGTTTAAGTCCCATGTAATAGGGAGCGAGCATTTTTCCGTCAACCGGGCACAAATCCAGACTCCGGGCTGCTACTGAGAACCCAATAACAGTTTGCCCAACCGGGGAATCGAACTCAGGACCTTATGCACAGCATAGCAGTAGCGCTTGCGGCCAATAGGGGAACGAGGCAGTCATTATAGAATTATAATTATAAAAGTTATCAATACAACTCTTACAATGTTATTTTTAGGAACGCACAGTTTTTCTTTCACACGTTATATATGGAAAATAAATCATCTTAGGGCGAGCCTTGTTCCGTGTGGTGCCGGACGTGAAGAATAGTACCATCCCATTTCTTCCCGTGGGTGTCGTAAAAGGCGATTAAGGGACTTACTAGAGAATGGGCAGCAGCGTTCTCTATGAATTTTAAGACCATACTGCGATCGCAAGCGTGGCGATTATGGCAAACCCCCCCATTTGGGGAAGGCCTAAGTCCAGCAGTGGACGTCTTTCGGCTGAAATGATGATGATGATGAGGGCGAGCCTTTTGTTACGAAACGCTGCTAATAGTAAAAGTATGTATCGATAACAAGATCAGAGATTTTTTAAGAATCGTGTTTGTCCAATCGATGTCGACAAGTTCGAAACACTTACATACATATTATGCACAAGGTGTTTTTTTATATCCTATAACTCTGGGGTATGAATGAGACCATATTAAAGAATCAACTGACAATTGCTCTTTTTAATTTTTTTTATTCATTTATCTTTCAAAATAATTCGTCAAAGTCACGATTATTTATGTAAAAAACCCTTAAGTGAAATAATAGATCCACACCTATGACGTTTTGTAAGGAGAATTTTAAAGAATTTGCATTTATCATACTAACATTTTCTTAATTTATATAACAACCATAAACACTGAACCATAAACATAACACTTTAAAACTTTTATGCACTAATGTTTAAAAACTAAGTTAACGATATGCCACTTAGATTAAGCGACAAAAATAAGTGTTGGCTAAGTTAAAACAAATAGTGGTCATTTCTGCTAACAAAATGAGGAGTCATTTTTAAGGTATTTTTTATGTTTATAAAACTATAAGTAGTAAGGTTTTTTTACTGTTGGTAGTTGTCTATGATGGTCATTATTCGATATAATACCAAGCAATTGATGAATATTTTAAATCATAGAAGTGACGAGGTTCTCTATTTGTGAGAAAAAAACGCCATTTCATAGGTAAAGACCCAATATTAAAAAACATTTAATTCATACCATTTGTGTTCAAAAAAAGAAAATTTGACAACGTCTCATTTTCTTAGCTTTAATTATGAACGATTGGTTAATTTGACTGAAAATTATTTACTCGTACTTCAATGAAACTAAGATACATATACATCGAGAGTCTAGTGATAATGTATCTTAAAAAAATTGAAAAATAATTTATATGCTAGTTGATTCTTTGACATGGTGTCATTAATAATACCCTAGAGTTATGGGATATTTAAATGAACACGTTGTAATTTTTTTTTTTTTGTCGTCTCTCTAAAAGGCCTTCGTGATTTTATGAATGATGACACGATACATACACCTTTAAAAAACTCAAGCCTTCTCCATGGGGGTACGCAAAAACTATAGAACGCCTTCCGCTAGGATCCTAATACAGATGGCAGGGACATCGACGCAAAAAATGTTACCATGAATTCAGTACGTCATTCTGAACCCCCCAGCGTTGAAATTTTTCGTCGTTATTTTTTTTTAAATCTTCTCTTTCATACATTTTGACCACGTAGGTATTGCACTTTTCTATGAAACAGCAGATTTTTTTTTTAATAGCCGACGATAAATTTCACCGCAGGGGGGTTACTAATCTGCCAGGGTTGCGAGTCTGCCAGGGTTGCGAGTTTGTCCGAAAGGGATATCGCGGCCCCGGCACACAGGCAACGGAAGGAACACGGGTGGGTTTTAGTCAGTAAAAGTCTGACACTCCCTCTCGCTCCGCCCAGAGCGGGAAGAGTCATGTGATGATTTCCCACCCAAAAAAAAAAAAAAAAGGGGGTTACTAATGTCACGTACTGAAACCATGGTAAAAGTTTTCGCGTCGATGTCCCTGCCACCCTGTATACTCCTATTGCTTCGTTTACACGATACTGAACACTAAATAAGAAAGAAAGAAAGAAAGAAAATGCGTTTATTGGCATTACATTAGCAGAAAAATACACCTTATAACTAAAAAAAAAAAACAGAAAACAATGATTATAATGCCAATAGGGCCTCAGCTCAGCATAGATGTCAGATGGCAACACACAGTGTACCACCTGACGCTGATTTTCAGTTGCAACCCCCCCAAATACTAAAATTATTTAATGAGTTTTTTTTTTTGAGTTCCATACGTCCGTATGGAGAAGCGGAACCATCCGCTTCTTCATACGGACGTATAGGATCACTCGTGTGGCTGTCTGTCTGTCCGTCTGTCACAGCAGATTTGCTCCGAATCTAATGGACCGATTAAGTTGAAATGTCGGTGACCCAAACACGGACGCGTAACGTAAATAAATGAATTTTGAACATGGGGGTCACTTTTGGGAGGCAAGCAAGAAAAATAATAGTTATGCAGACAGTACCGTGTGACATATTAAATGAAAGGATTTGCAGTGGGGGTCTCAATATTTTTTTTGTAATTTAGAAATAAATAGTTTTAAAGTTATTTTAAGAACATTTATGAAAATTCAATTATTTTTATTTATTAATTCCTAGCGATGCAGGACGATGTCAAAGACTTGACAAAATACGAGTATATCAAGAGCTACTATTAATTCTAAGCTTTGTATTTCAAATGCAGTAGTCATTTAAACTACTATTCTAATCAAATGACCGATCTTTTTCATTCCACTTGCCATATTAGGACAATTTAGAAGGATAGTGATCTTATGCTAAATCATAAACATGATTTTGATATAAACTGCTTACTTTCCTTACTCCGCCAACTTATAAATGTGTTCTAAACAAGAAAGTTTAGATTTTTTGTTAAGATATGCATATGTCGCAGTTAAGATGGTTGAAGCCGTGATATAGTTAAATCCCTAGGGATATAGTAATATACCGTAATATAGTTACATGAAAGCGTTTCATACATTTCAGTGTGCCCTAATTTTGTTACTGCGACCAATTTCGACGTAGCTGGTGACAGTTCTAACCTAACCGAACTTATTTGGTCTGAGTGCCATATTATTGAATGACTAGATCGTGCTCGTTTCATAGTTATATTCCTAGTAAGACAGTTATGAAACGCTCTCATATAACGATATTACGGTAATAAAGCTTTATCCCTAGATATTTCTAGGGATATACTCGTAAAAAAATATAATCAAATTAATATTTAATTATTATCATTATCATAATGAGAGCAGTGGAGGACCAGTGGTAACGGTCCCGACTTACGAGTTGTAGGTCATGGGTTCAAACCCAGGCAGTCGCTTTACTTTGTGTAAATAAATTCATCGCGACTGCTCTCAAAACGGTGAAGGAAAACATCGTGTGGAAACCGGCATGTCCTAGAACCAAAAATTCGAAGACATGTGACATCTACCAACCCGCATTGGGCTCACGTGGTGGAATACGGCCCACTCCCTCTTGAAGAAAGAAGGTTTGGGTCCCAGCAGCGAGTCCAATACGATTACCATAATGAATCACCCACTATCTGGCGCAAAAATACCAACGCAACGCCTAAAGGCAGGCACAATTTTTTCAAATCGACAGCGTTTCTACCAAGAAACTCGGCCGACGCCTGTTGTAAGCTACTCGTATTAATAAGTTAGATACTCTTCCCCAACTTACTATTTACCACCAAAGGAGCATTTTCTTGATGTTGTAATCTCCCATGGTCCACTTGGAAGTCCTTGAACCGTCTCCGGACCCACGTGGGAAGATGTAAATCCAACCTGGTAAAGTAAGGTTACCTCGACGGAATATGGAGCTATGTTGCAAACCAACCAGAGGTCACAGAGGGCCCGTGTCCTAAGATATGCTGTAAAAGTGACCTCTGCGCTCCCACCGACGACGCCTTGGAAGTGACGAAAATTTGCGACACAAAGAAGAAGAATTATGAAAGGTAGGGAAAGAAAGAAAGAAAGGCGTTTGGAAGGACTCTGCGTCCGGTGCTCGGCATGGCAACACGCCGTGTTCAGGTTCGCGACAAGTCAATCGTCATCCTGAGGATGCCTCGCTGAGAAGTGAAACACGAGTCGATTTCTTACAGGGTTTTTTATGACTCTTTAGGAATAGGTAAGCGGAATATGACGACACGGTTGGCACAGTGACTGCTGCGCAACGTGTCGCGGGTTCGATCCCCGCACGGAACAAATATTTGTATGATCTGCAAGTAGTTGTTTCGGGTGTGGGTGTTAATGTATGTGAGTTTCTATGTTTGTAAACGCACCCACGAAACAAGAAGAAATTCTTAGTCTGGGGCAACGTTTTAAAAAAAAAACACCAAAAAAAAAAAACAAAAAAAACACAAAAAAATATATACGTTGCTAAATACATCTACGTCTACTGTATTTTAGAAAAACGTTTGAGCATCACACAAGATGATGTCCATATGATAGATTGATGACCTGGTGAAGGTCTCAGGAATCCGCTGAATGAACGAGGATAACCGCGTATATCGATGTATCGATACAAGCATTGATAGACCGAGCCATGGGCCAATAAGTGATTTGGTGACAGTGACCCAGATAAAGCCATGATTTGAAAATCTGCGTGCGTTCACGTCTGATAAATAAAAACTGAAAAAGTCAGGAATTGCAACAGCGACTGCCGAGTGTAGGGTTTGATTCACGGGTCGAGCCAAAGGATTTTTCGATTAGGGAAATCTTAGTTGTGCATGAGATTTTGACCGGGGACAAATCAAGGCGCCCGATTTATTTATCGCAAAATATAATAAAATATTTTTATTCAAAAACTTTTACTTTATAAAAAAAAAAAGATAAAAGATAAAAGATAATTTATTTGTCAAACATGTGTTTACATACAAATCGAGCATGCAAGATCTTAAATATAGGTAAAAAGTCCGTACATGTTTTGCCTGGCGAGGCGTACAATTTTTTTTTTTTTTTTTTAATATAACAAATAATTAATTCATTCAGTGAACCAAAGACTAAAGACTGGTTCACTAACATTCATTATGAAATTTTATGAGAATAATCATACAGAAATAATATTATAAAGTCAAGTATGTTAAGAGGCATCTGTGAAAAAGTAATTTATATTATAATAGCACTTGTCTGTTAATATATTTCGAATCTTGTTTTTAAATTGATTTTCTGTCATAGCTCTAAAGGCCTGTGGTATTTTGTTGTATATTTTCGGGGCCATACAAAAAAAGCTTTTCCCCATGAGGGCAGTTTTTGCCGAGTGCAAGCAAAGTTGGCTATTGTCACGTCTGTTGCGCGGAAAAGTGTCAGATTGTCGTGGAAAGAGTTGGGGGTTAGACTTTACAAACGATGCAACTTCAAAAATATATAGAGACGGTAAAGTTAATAATTTGTATTTTTTAAACAATGGTCTACAGCTTTCTGTTGATTTTAATTTGAACATAGCCCGAATGCACCTCTTTTGGGCTTTAAACGCTATATCCTTGTCCGTAGAGTTACCCCAAAATATGATACCATAGCGCAGAATTGATGCCACCAATCCATGATAGGCCATCACCAAAGCATCTGGGTTAAGTTCTGAGGACAATTTGTACAAGACATACGCGGACGTGCTCAGTTTCTTGCTTATATATTCAATGTGCGCTTTCCAGTTCAATTTTGCGTCTATCATTACACCAAGAAATTTTGTATCGTCGACTTTATTCAATACAGTGCCACTGTAGAGGGCTGCAATGTTACTATCAGCATGTACCCGTTGACTAAAATGCATTATCGTCGTTTTATCTAAATTAATTTTAAGATTATTCCTATCTAACCTTGATATTATTGATGTCAAAGTTCTATTAATGTCATATTCATACACGTCCTTATTATTACATGTTATAGTCACTGTGCTGTCATCTGCAAATAGGGTCATGGGGTAGTTAGTAGCATCAGGCAGGTCATTGATATATAGGATAAATAAAAGTGATCCAAGCACGCTCCCTTGCGGGACACCGTAAATAGGCGTTCGTTCGCCAGACCTGTAAAATTCCTCTCTTTTTGTCTTAATATTTATTTTTGTTATTTCTGTGTACTGTTTTCTGTTAGTTAGGTAAGATTCTATAAGGTTAAGTATGTTTCCTCTTATGCCATATGCCTCTAGTTTTTGAGATAGGACGTTATGGTTTACATAGTCAAAAGCTTGCGTCATATCACACATTTTGCTCATCGATTAAAATGTGTTTCTTTTCAAGGAAAAGAAACACATTTTTTTCTTTTCTTTTCTTTGTACAGTTCCTTATAAATATACTTTTCAAAGATTCCTTATAAAATTACAACGACATACAAGCTGTCCAAAATAATAAAAACTATCTACTTGATTTGATAAAAAATCAAACTTCAATTAAAAAAATCATCAAAATTCGACAATTGTGTCGAACTTCAAAACAATATGCTGAAGAAGAATGAACAAAACATCATGCGACAGTTTGGTTTAATAGACGACTTCATGGCGCAGACGAACACCAACTTAGCCAAAGTGGAGTCTGAAATGGAAGTAGTGATGGCTACTAACTACTTCAATTCGGCCTCACTAACAGCATATCTGCTGATTACCAATTTAGGTCAACGACCAACCACATCCGGCTCGAAGGACCATTTAATGTAGGAGCCAATGGTTGTAGGCACCGTACATTATCACTTTGTTAATGTTGGTTTAGTTATGGAGTACACAGAAAGAACCACAAGTTGAGTTTAAAGTTATATTAAAATATAGAAGGTTAACAAGTTAAAGTGGTAGCGATTCTTTCTCTTGACCAGTGCTTACTTTCCGAAATTTCGAAACTGTATGATCCTATGGGTTGGTTGGCTCCCATAACAGTGTCGGCGAAACTATTATTTCAAAGAGAAATTTGTAGATAGAAGACTTTACTTGCTTAATCAGCATATTATAATGTTCCCACTACTGGAACCCAGGCCTCCTCACAGTAAGAGACCCACTTTAAATTCTTGACAAAAGATAAAGTAATAACTACAATAAAACTAAAGAAAATGCGATATCAAAACCTTGATCTGAGTCACGCAAGACGAGAGTAAAAGTGCGCGTGCGCAGAGAAAATGGACGGTCATTCAACCGCCTGGTATCGATCTGAGAATGTTTAAATCATATCGCGTGATTGTCGTCGTGTTTATGTAATAGATTGTACCTACGGATTGTTTGTTTTCGATCGATGCATATGTAGGATTTTTCAATGTTAGTTTACACGATTATATACGACACTAGCTTCTGCCCGTGACTTTGTCCACGAGGGATTTATACCATAGAGCATATCCTATGGCACTCAGCATTAGTGTACCTTTCCATCAGAGAATGAATTTTCGGAATCAAAATCAAAAGTGATTTATTCAAGAACTGTGAATCAGCATTTTTTTAACGTCAAAATACATAAGACAGTCTCCCAAAACGCCCTACATCACTTCCTAGTGCATTAGCTGGGAAGAAGTAGTGGCGCAACAAACTCCCCAGCAGAAATCTTTTCAGTAGATCCGAAGATTACTTCCCGTATACAAACCCATTTACTTACCCCTTTATTAATATTAATATAGATACAAGCCGTGGGTTCGGTAGGATTTCTGACCAGCAACTTCTCAGGAGCCTTAGGGGATGAGTTTCCAGAAACCCGCCAACAATATTTAGCAAAAAAACGCCGAAAAAACACGTTTCTTGTGGACCTTAATGTTTAACTTTATTTTACTTTTATTTTTATAGTGGCAATAGAAATACACAGTAGTACTCGTAATGAAATTATTTACACAAAGTAAAGCGCCTGGCTGGGTTTCAACCCAAAACCTACAACTCGTAAGTCAAGGCCGATACCACTGCGCCACCACTGTTTGATTAGTAACACCAAATCGAATGGAGTTGAAGAAGTTTCAGTCACACATAAATATTTGAAGTACCTAATAAGTTCGTAAATAACAGTTGTTTACTAAAATTATGTTTTCAAATATCAAACAAAGTGTTACTTTAACAAACAGCATTGTATACCAATCGTAAATATCTTTTATTTCGGTTTCTTCCGCATAAGTCTCGATCCCGTCTGAATATCAGGATAAAAGCTTTCTATATCCTTCATGGCCTACCTATGTGCCAAATTTCATCCAAATCCGTTCAGCCGTTTTAGCGTGAAAGCGTAACAAACAAACAAACTCAGTTTCGCATTTATAATATTAAATTAGTATTAGAACTAGGATTGCCACGCAATTTATAGGTTGAATCATTCATCAATTCATGTCCATTTGTCGTGAGCATCACCAATTCATCACGTAAACAATATAAAATCTATTGAATCGGGTTCAATAAGGCTACTGGCCTAACCAAGTGCTCAGGATACTTTAAGATATCCTGAAACTATCCCCGACATGTTTTGACATAATTATGGTTTCTGAATATTGTGGAACTCCCGTAACTTAACTTTAGTAAAATTCGTCATCCGTGAATAACTTAGCTTATAATGTTCCTACTGCTGACACCGGCCTCCTCTCTGTGAGAGGGAGTTGGCTGTAATCCACCACGCGGGCCCAGTGCGGGTTGGTAGATGTCACATGTCTTCAAAGTTTTTCATGTGCAAACTTCTTTAGGCGCGTTGAGCACTTTTTGGGTGAACAAAAATCATGCTCGCGTCATCGTCACCGAACGCTTTCCATGAGCTATATGTATACTGTGTATATATTATTATGTGCACTTTTTGGGTGAACAAAAATCATGGAACTCGCGTCATCGTCACCGAACGCTTTCCATGAGCTATATGTATACTGTATATATATGTACAAACACATAGATATATAATTCACAAGTTCGGCAGTCCCCAACGACTGCCCCGCATGTTTTTTTTTCTCGAACTTGGTTTCCTCACGATGTTTTCCTTCACCGTTTTGAGAGCAGTGGTGATGAAACAATTTGCACAAAGTAAAGCGGCTAAATGTTGAGGTATACAATAATATATACAATATATTCTTCTGCCTATGCCTTCAGCAAATACAGGTGTCATGATATGTTATGATACATGTTTAACATTATATACTTTTTCTGTTCCAGTGATCCCCCAAACGTGCCGCTATCGGGGGGCCCGGTACCCCTGCGGGTTGAGCATATCCTGCGTCCTAGGGGGAGGAAAACCCATGGACCTCTGTTCTGGGGGCATGATATGGGCCTGCTGTGTGGATAGAGAGACCACTGAAAGACCAACTGAGGTCGCTCCTGTGGTGCATAATGCTAGTAAGTATATTTGTTCAAATCTATGAATGCTAAACATGCCGAACGATTAATATTTTTTTCAATTCCCGATGTTTTGAGTAATTTTTCAAATTGAATATCAGTTTTTATATCTATATTCCATTTGAAATAATATTAGACGTTTAACTAAACCTTTTTTACAGTCTGTTCAACCGATTTTGATTTCTATTGCGTTGGTGGCATGACAAATGGCAGCTGCAGTAAACAGTTGGTATTGTAACCACTTTTTTGCTTTTAATGCCATCCTTATGCCTACGGCATAGAAGGCAAAATCGGTTGAACGGACTGTAAAGAACTTTTTTTTAAATGTCTAATCTTATTTCAAATGGAGTGGAGTATACATAGTCCATATTTACTTCTACAAATTTTACTATTGATAGTAAAATTTGTAGAATAAAATATGGACTGATTGAAATGTCGGGAAATGAAAAAAAAGGGAATAATTATTAGGATTACTTAGTGTAATTAAATAAATGTTTTCAGTGTTTGCATGTTTTAAGTTTTATCGTGGTTTTTAACAGAAACACAGATTTAGTGGACTCTTTTGTAACAAAAACAATTTCAGTAGACGATTTAGTTAAAAATAAAACTATCTTTTGTATATTTTCATCACAAATTTAATGTTGTGTGTAACCCTCTGTGTACCTAACTTGTCCTAACTACTTATTTTTAACAGTTGCATTAATCAGTGTTAATTTAAAGAGGAAATAAATTGTATCAACTCAATGCTTGTAGAGCAAACGTTTTCAACAATTCAACATTAGGTAATCGCGAATAAAAGGCGCTTAAACACACAAAAGAGCATTAACTTAAAAACAATCTAAACGCCTGATTACTGAAAACTTTCAATCCTATTGAACTACGGTCACAAGATCTTGTAAGGTAGACGATTGTGGAACTGAATAACATCCTTTACTGACGACGGTAACCAGCAACACCATACTAAAATGCATCAGTTCCCCAGTTCCCATCCATCTCAGTTTCTCCGGTGAAATTTCAAGGTTATACACATCACATGGACACGTGTCGAACGTGATATCTACAAGTTACGACATATTACAACTACTCTCTAATGTGGCGTGAGGCATAAGCGGTAGCGACCCGACAAGGTACTAAAGAAAGGGCGCGGGAGTTAACACTAAACAGTCATGAACACGACCCATTAGCTGTAAACCTGAAGGTCAATTCTCGTACATAAAACACGTTCACATTCTAGTCGCAATCTGTCAAACTTGTCAAAAATGTTGTTAAATAGATTGTATTTTTGACAGATTGCGAATGAGATGCGAATGCGAACGGGCTTAAAAATTACGGGAATTGCCCCTCTGATGTTGGTTCATCAATGTATGATCACCAGGAATTGTCATAACAATACAATAAAGTGTTGCCCATGTCACAATAAACAGAAAGAACTCGACAAGAAGTGACAACAGTGTGACATTGTTTTCGGTTACGAAATAAAGCGTACATAGTACAGTCTCTCCAATGTGGCGCAAGTTAATGACGCTTGTACACACTCTGTGACAATGCAAGTACGTTGAGCATGTAAATATGCGGCCTTAGCGTGACATACACATCTAATCTATCGGTAATGTTTTGACACGGAAGTTTACACAATGCACAAACGAGTAAGTGCCAATTTGACCAATGAAGCTGAACGTGTTCAGCACATCTAAACTGCGTTCAAGAACTGTCAGTGTCAATATTCCACAACAATTATGACACTGACAGCTCTTGAAATTAAAAAGTGAAATCCACCCTAAGCCGCGCTATTGTCTTGCATATTACGTAGGTACATTGTGTATCAAGCACCATGGAAGAGGAGATTATTTATTCCGACATGTCGGATAAAATAGCGTCTTGAAACAAAAATCTCGGTGGGGTTATCATTGTATTTTACATTGCAAGATGCTAGTATGATTGGAATAACTTTATTTACAAAGTGAATGTAAATTAAGTCATTATTTGAGTCTTTTTAAGTTTCAAGGGTTATGCCAGAAAGGCGAATTTTCTTTAAATACATTTCGAAAACTCTTCTTTTGGATATAAGATACACATAGGTAGTAAAAAGTTTAAAAATATGACACACTTTTATACCTCTCGAATTTCTGTGTTGCGTTCCTTTTTCCTCAGCGAAGAAGTGGAGGAAAATCAATACTAAAATTTGAGCTTAAAAAAATGCACACAGTGCCTAATTACAATTTTCACGACCATTTCACAAGAAGTCCAGATAAAAATCTTCAATTAACGTCACCTTTCGAGGTGTATATAGATCGCAAGATAGGACGTGTGACATTGTATGGGGTTACGAAATAAAACGTCACATACGATGCACTCTCTCTCTAGTGTGGTGCAAGTTAGGGGTGGAAGCGAGAGCGATTTGAATTGTGTAGACAAAAGTGTAAAGTTTTCAAGATTATCAATAACGACACAATCATTGCTAGGTCTTTATTACCAGTAGTGGTATAAAATTATAAGTATAATAAACAGATTCCTCGACAGTTCGACAGTATTTTTTTAGATGTAGGTACGTTATGAAAGCATAATATTAGTGTAATTTTCTATAAATTTTATGACCGATAGACCATAGTGAAGCAAATAAAATAACACAAAATTAACATTATTTAACCAAATAATGTTATAACTGAGTGTCAAAAGTTTGCATCGCCCAAAAATCCTACAAATTGCAGGGGGAATGTATCCAAATAAAGAATTGGTTATGTGTAACGTTTAGGTATCGAATACACTTTCTTTAACTAATAGTAAGCAGAAATCCAATAACCTGTACACTTTACGGTAAATATAGATCTTCTGTATTTATTCATATTCGCAATACTTGTAGGAACGATAATTGCAGTATGGACTATCCACCTAAGGTCTATTTAAATTCTTGTTACCAATTGACGTTATTTCCAGTTGAAAAAACATCAACTAAAGGCAAGTGTAAATAAAGTTGACTTTAGACTGACTAGTACTGTTGAACCAGTCATAAAAAAATATGAAATTGTAGAGCAAACTGAACCTTATGTGTAAGAATTACAGTTGTTTCTTCTAAAACTCGTGTTTGTTTACATGTTTGGTAAATAAATTGCGAAAGTAGATTAGGTAACTTATTGTGTCCCCTTTCATCCAAATCATGTCAGATAGATATCGCTATTGGCGATGAGCCCGCCGTTGTACCATGAATATGAATGATTATGTAAATGAGCTTTGTTAAATTTGGTATGCATCGTCTTACTGTCTACATTTCAATGGATTACAAGTCCTCAGAACGCTCCGCTCGTACCTTAGACCTCAACCTAACAACTTCACGCACTGATTGCTCGACAGCACAAGATAATTCCACGTATTTATTTCCGCAGCTTTACCTTCCATACACGCATACAGACATCTTACTTGTACAATGTACCTACATATGTATGGCGTAATGAAAACTTCACACTTTCACGATTTCAGCTGATTGATAATAATTTATTCAAAACGCATTGAATGAGCGTCAATTGTTTTACAATGGGTGTTGCAATCAAGATGTGTGGTGGTCTAATTTTGTTTTTTTTTAATTTATTCTTATTTATTTATTCGACGGACTAAAAAAATTTTATTTTAGTCCGTCAGTCAGATAATCAAAAAATATTAGACACGTATTTTTTCTTTTTTTACGTAATCTATAGATTACGGCGACACATTAAGTTAAAATGTGCCATGACGTCACGAGTATGTAGATTTTATACTTACTTGTGACGTAGCGACAACCACTCCCCAACTTAAAATACGTTTCATCTAAGTATTTTTTTATTAATATGATAAAGCAAAAAAAACGTGTCTAATATTTTTTGATTATCTGACTGACGGACTAATTCGATTATTTTTTTAACCCAGGCATCGTCCCTATTAAATGGCAATGCTGAAGGCTAAGCTCGTGCGTGGGTAGGTAATAACAGCCGCACGGGTCGATCAAATTCAAATAACGTATTTTCTCTTCACAAACAATGACGTGATAAATTATTTAAAACAAGCTTAAAAATTACGTGACAAAGTTTGTGAGAGACTGGTGTCTGCATTAGGAATACCTGTATAGCAGATCACCAGGGTCCCACCACGTGGAAAGTAAACATAATTAGTTAGATCCATCAGGTTAAGCTACGCTTGCCGGGGTTGGTCCGTGGATGGGTCAGTGGATGGTCAAGGTTGCCTGGAAGAGATCGCAAAAAGCGATAAGGCCACCCATTGTATGTTTTGTAGTGTTAAATTTACTATTTTATATGTATTTTCTGGTGTACAATAAAGTATATATAAATAAAATAAATAAATAAATGGGTGACCAGTGACCATGTTTACATACCGTGCCTCGGCAAGCACGTTAAGCCGTTGGTCCCGGCTATCATTCGTGGATCTTTGACAGTCGTTACGGGTAGTCAGCAGCCTGAAAGTCTGACAACCAGTCTTAGCAAGGGTTATCGTATTACCCAGTTACTGGGTTGTGGAGGTCAGATAGGCAGTAGCTCCATGTAAAATACTGGTATTTAGCTGCTTCTGGTTAGACTGGAATCCGGCCCCAAAATAGTTGGGAAAACGCTAAGCAGGTTGATTAATATTGTAGCAGTAATCAGTCGGAAAACCGGCAAAATAATTCTATACCCTTCAGACGTCTAGTCTTCACCAAATGCCGGAAATCCGATGCTAAATACTTACATCATTCCATAATTAACCTCTCCCTATAACTGCTAAGTGCTCAGCATTGCACACTATTGTGTTACCGCTCCAATGGACACCACTTTCTCTCAAATTTTCACTCTGGGTTCGATTTCTCAGGCTTTAAGCTGTAGGCTCTAAATGCGAGGTTGTTAGGCGTGACGGTTTGACGGGTACTAGTAGCACAGTATAATAAAGTAACAGTATTATATCTCGGCAGTGACTTTGAAATAATTAACTACGGCCGCACGGTAGATAAACCTTTCGCGTCCGTGTGTAACTGCCACTCGATACTGCTGAGTACTATCAGTACTTAACAGTATCGAGTGGCAGTTACACTGAAATTTCGAAGCGCGTCGTTTCGGCTGTTTTCTATGAAGATATAATACTGTTATTTATTTATACTGTGCTATTAGTCTGTGTTGTAACACGTGGGTATTGAAGACTTTCGAGGTACCAGACTGGTCTTAGTAAAAGCTTAAAGCTTAATTATGTATGGGGAGCCGTTGTTGTGACGCTTCCTTAAGTTCAAATTCAATACAAGAATTTAAAAAAAAAGAAGATTCTTTATTTCAATTACAAAGGACATTTAGATACATGTTTTGGAGATCACATTTTAACCAAGAATGGCTTGTGTTAGGATACTTCGCGCGTTCACTTATAACTAGGAAAGTCGTAGTTCAAATGACTAATTTATTAACTAAGTAGATAATTATTATGCATAATAATTATGTTTAAGGGAAATAATCAAATATACTTCCATCAAAAACTGAGATTTCATCTAATTACCATACTTCAACCATATTCTAAAGACACAAAAAATACTTAACGTCAAACCACTAAACAACAAAACTTCCACCAGGTGATCTGATAGAACTGATCGGAACATTTCCCCACGAAAACTACGATTACCAGACCAACACAAACCAATTTGAGGACCCAATAATCATATACACCGACGCAAAGCCGAATTACCACCAAAAACCGGACACAAACCACCCCGAACTGGATGAAACCGGTAATAACCGGCCGAGTTGGAATCAAAATCATTTTTACCACGTAAAACCGTCGTACCATGAAGGTAGTACGCAAAAACCTGATGATTATTATAAGCCAGATTATCACGAGGGCAATAATGTTCAAGGTGATGATGATTATGTGCCAGTACACACGAACCATAAGCCGACGAGACCTAGTTTTCCCGGTGAGATTTTGTGAACTAGGCTTTATATTTTTGGTATACATTTTCTAATTTTATTTTGGCGATGGAACTCAAGCTTTTTTATCATATTGATGCTTTTTATTTAGATATTCGGTTAATTAGTTTTTACTTATAAAAAAAAATCGCTTTCATTGGATCAACAAGATTATACAGAATATTACTAAAAACAGAGAAAAACTATTCTGAAACCGAAAACTTTTACTACCTGAAACTGTGAATTACGAGTCCAAATTGAAAGAAGACAGAACGTTATCTGTCATTATTGTTTAATATTAAATATAACTTGTCCAATTAATTTTTGAGTTTCGTCGTTCATCCTATCTCTTTTCTGCTTTTTACCTGCACTGCGTTTTCATAATCATCACGCACCGTTTACGTCAATTTTCGAGTAGTTTTGTTGATGTTTACAAAAAACGTTCTTCAACAAAGTGACTTTTGAAGCGACGTTTTTCAACAAACTGACTTTTGAAGCGACGTTTTTCAATAAAGTGACTTTGAAACGACGTTTTTCAACAAAGTGACTTTGAGTTGACGTTGCATGTTTGCAAAATAATTGAAGCAAAGCACTGTACAGCACACGCTTTTATGAGTTTTATGTTTATGTGTTAAAGATATAATGTGTTTAATTTTTGTTTCATGTTGTATATTATGTAAAAGTATGTATTTATTTATCTTAATTGTTTTCACTTTTCTTTAGCAAGGGTAATTTCGTACCAACGCCAATAATTTAACTACAAAGCCGATTATTAAGGGACTTTGATTAAATTTCGAGTATTGCAAGAACTGAGGCTTACTAAAAATCTTAAGTGATTTCTGTAACTTTTCCCCAAGACATCTCTTTTAATAATAACAAAGTACAGGGCGTGCTACTAAAGATGAGACTTGACACACCACGTGGACTTGCGCAGTAGACGATTTATAGGTCTCTTTAAAGATATGAGGTCTGCGCTGGGGCGTTATCGGGGCGGCGGAAAGAGCGCGGGAGGTGCGGTAAAGTCTCATCTTTCGTGGCGCGTTTATTATATAGATGATATTTTACTACAATAATAATATTTTAATTATGTCAATTCCTCAGCATTTAAGCGGTTAATTAAGAAAAGCCTTATAAACTGAATGTTTAATTAAGTATTTCGAAAAGGTTTCTCTCCATAAAATTAAACATCAAGTCATTAACGCATTATATTGGTCCTTTCAAAAACTTTTATGCCAAATGAAAGCTTGTAATTTTATAATTGCTTTCGTAATTTTTGTCAGTTGCTTACGTAAAACGGATGTAGTTAAAAAGGAAACGAAATTTTATTAATGCACGCCTTGCCTTCGATTATGTAATATTTTTTTAAATTATTCTTTCTTTTAGTGTATTTATGTAAAATATTATTATGTATAATAAGCATCTTTTTATTATGCTATAAGAACATAGCGGAAATTAAATATGTTATCTTTCGAGACCCGCATAATGAGACAATTAATTCAATTAATTAATTTTTGGTTTGTGGCTCTCTTGAGAGTCGATGGGGCTTAAAAGCTATAATTGTTTTTATTTTTTATTTCTCTTACTTCATTTAATGTAATACTTGCATCTATTTTTATTACAATAAGAACACAACATTTACAAGATTTTTTTGATATCCCATAACTATAGGGTATTAATGAGACCATAACAAAGAATCTACTAGCATAATTATAAATTATTGTTCATTTTTATTTTTTTTATAATAATTTACCACTAGACTCTCGGTGTGTAAATCTAAGTTTGATAAGTACGAGTAAATCATTTTCATTCAAACCAATCATTCACATTGAAAGCTAAGAATATGCGACGTTGTCATATTTTCTTTTTAAGAAAAAGAAATAGTCTGAATTAAATGTTATTTTATTTATATTTCACCTAAGGGGTTTTTACATAAATAATCGTGACTAATTATTTTGAATAAAAAACAATAAATTAAAAAAAAAAGATAACATGCCCGTTGATTCTTTGTTATGTCTCATTCATACCCTAGAGAGATATGGGATATAAAAAAAAATACCTTGTAGGTATATATCTATCTTGATTTATAATTTTTTATCTCAGACTGTCTGACAGATCACTATCTCCATCTTCTTCTATTGATCATCCATCTCTTTCCCCCCTACTAAACCACCGTCATCATCTTCACAGGTTGCGGTGAGCACTTCACCCGTTCCAACCGTATCGTGGGAGGTCACTCTACGGGCTTCGGTTCACATCCGTGGCAAGCAGCTCTGATCAAGTCTGGCTTTCTGAGCAAGAAGTTGGCGTGTGGGGGAGCGCTGATATCTGATCGATGGGTGATTACTGCAGCTCATTGTGTTGCTACGTGAGTATTCTTTTGTTTATTTATTTTTGATTGTAACTGCTTGACGAAGAAGGTTGATAATCAAGTAGGTTACCAAAAACCGGCCAAGTGCGCGTCGGGCCAAGGTCTACGGTCCCTTGGAGCTCTACTAAAAAAATTAAGTTTCTAAGTCAACGCAATAATAAAAACCGGCCAAGTGCGTGTCGGACCACGCACAATGAAGGGTTCCGTAGTTGAATTCATTATAGTTCAAAAACATGTTTCCCCATACATTCCAATTGCAAATGTAAGTTTGTGTGCACAATATTTGTCCCCCAAAAGTGACCCCCTTATTCAAAATTCATTTAGTTACTTTACACGGCCGTGTTTGGGTCACAGAAATACATATGTGTACCAAATTTCAACTTAATCCGTCCATTAGATTCGGAGCAAATTGGCTGTGACAGACGGACAGACACAAGAGTGATCCTATAAGGGTTTCATTTTTTCCTATTAAAATACAGCTAAAAAATACGGCCATTTATGCGACATATTTTGACACTCGCAAATAAATCAAAACCTACACGGTTACTTCCCGCTGATCTAGATTCATGAAATTTGGCAAGAAGCAAGGTTTCACAGCACATGTAAAGGAAAAAGTTCGAAAATCGTTAATGTAGTTTAATCACACAATTTTTATTTTATTTATGTACACACAGTAAAATACATAGAGATACAACATAATCATAATTTGAGTACAAAGGTACCGCTTATTTCTTAATAAATTTCTTCCAGCAGTGCTTTTTATTGCGATTACAAACTTACATTTGCTGTTGGAGAATTGACCGGGACGTAGGTATATCGATGTATGGGAGAAAATGTTTTTTTCCAACTACATTGTTAAGTTTGTTTTTGGGATTAATTGCGTGGCCAGGTGCGTGGCACTCGTACGACACGCAGTTATCCGGTTTTTTTCCTTTTGAGGCACGGAACCCTAAATATAAAGAAAGCAAGGGCTATGCTGTTGCTGATCGATCTCAATCACAAGAGTAATTCTCAAGAGACCACGATGGACATTGACGATCTTGTCACTTTTGCCTGAAAATTTTTGTATGCGGAAACTTTTACTAAGTAACGATGTTATTTAGTACCTATTTTTACTTGCATCATCTTTGATATCAAACAGCCCAGTGGTAAAGAACGGTTCGAACTCTGACAAGCGGTTTATTTTGTGTAAATAATTTCATCGCCACTGGTCTCAAAACGGTGAAGGAAAACATCGTGAGGAAACATCTCCTAGCTTAGAAACAAAAATTCGAAGACATGTGACATCTACCAACCCGCACTGGGCCCGTGTGGTGGATTACGGCCCACTCCCTCTCACAGAGAGGAGGCCTGAGTCCGAGAAGTGGGAAGAATATACATAAATCAATGAGAAAGACACCTCAATAACTAATCGATGTACCTAGTAGGTTAGCACAGGTGAACTAAAAAAATTCAGACTTTCCGTAGGTATATATATATATTTTTTTTTAAACTTTGCCCCACACTAAGAATTTCTTCTTGTATCGTGGGTGCGTTTACAAACATAGAAACTCACATACACTAACACGCAGACCCGAAACAACTACTTGCAGATCATACAAATATTTGTTCCGTGCGGGGATCGAACCCGCGACACGTTGCACAGCAGTCGATCGCTCAGCCACTGCGCCAACCGTGTCGTCGAATTAAATAAAAAAAATATCGTCTTCACTCTTTAATATTTTTACTCAAAGGACGCCTTTTGAGTTAAAACTCATCTCCAAGTGACTCAAAATTTCTTAATTTCACGCCATCACAAAACAATTCGTCTCAAAACTCAAAGATCATTATCGTTAATTTCTAAGAGTTTTTCAACCTAACTGAAACTTCACCTACATTTCAGTCTAGTCTATTTTTTGTTTATGATTACTGACTTTCACGTTTTTTGTGGGTCATAGACTCATAGCGTTATGGCAGTATACTACGTTATTCAACCAAATTCATTTTGGTTGAAAGGCATAAAAATAAAGGAGGTGGCCCATAATGTAACATGTAAAAAATATTTTATGATTATTCAGCTGCATCCAGTTAGACTGGAAGCCAGCCCCAACATAGTTGGGAAAAGCTAGACAGATTGATTTTGATTCCATATGCGACCAGCCCCTGCTCCGCATGGTGTTTACGACTTAACAAAATATTGAAATTTCATATTTATATGTAAGTTTAATAGTATAGTAATAATGTGCTATATACATAAACCTTCTAGAATAAATACTCTAAATAATGTTGAAAACCGCTTCAAAATTCATTGCGGAGTTTAAAAGAACAACGCGGTCATTTAGACAGACATGAAAAGTGACTTTAATTTATAAAATGTATGGATTTAGACAGAGCACGGGAAGAAGTTGATATAGTTTGCTCAAGAAAAGAACATTCGTAAATAGTATGTTCAAAACAAAAGAAAAAAAAATGGACATGGGAATCACCGAATGGAGAGTCATCTTAAGGCGAAATACATTCGTGTTAGCGTTCCGGGAGCGGCGGTATGACCCGGCCCGCGCGCAATTATATATTGCACTATGTTTACAAATATTGATTTTAAACATTTTACGCATGTTGATATAGAAAAATAAGTCCATAATTCCTTAAAGTATTTAATAGTAGACAAAATTTTAATACAATTGCTTTGATAACAATCGAATGGAATAGGTTTTTCTCTTAGTGGTTCTAACAAAAAAAGCAGATTTTAAGGTAACTTTGCCGTTTTTTTTTATCGAGGAAAGTTCTGTCAATCGTGTTTCGGGCCTCATACTTCACTAAGGACACTATTTAATTTTCGTAATCATAAAAAAAAATATGCAAATTCGTTGTTTTTTTAAGAGAAACATTGATTTTGCGTGAAGTCGAAATATCTGCTTTGGAACCCATTTCACCTTAACTGCATAATGGTTTGACCGTCGGATTGTCAAGTCATAGGTCCCGAGTTCGAACCCAAGGCACGCACCTCTGACTTTTCGGATTCATGTGCGTATTGTATATTTATCACCTGCTTTAAAAACGGTGGAAGAAAACATCGTGAGCAAACCGTCATGCCTGATCAATATTTCTCGACGGCATGTGAAGCCAAGTCAGAGGTCCATGGGTGGCTTTAAAACTCTGACACCAGCTTAGTTACTAACCACACGAAAAGAAGAAGAAGACATCAGCCGAAAGACGTCCACTGCTGGACATACCACCACCCCAAGCACCGCCACTTCGACCGATTCTGTGCTTCCCGCATCCAGCGGATTCCTGCGGCCTTCACAAGGTCATCGGTCCATCTTGTGGGAGGCCTTCCAACGCTACGTCTTATTTCAGTACGCGGTCGCCACTCCAGAATCTTTCGGCCCCATCGGCCATCTGTTCTGCGAGCAGTGTGCTCTGCCCATTGCCACTTAAGTGTGGCAATTCTTCGGGCTATGTTGGTTACCTTGGTTCTTCTGCGGATCTCTTCATTTCTGATTCGATCACGTAGGGAAACTCCAATCATAGCCCTCTCCATTGCCCTTTTGGTGACTTTGAGCATTCTAATAAGGCATATTAGAATGGAGAGTACCATAATTAAATCGTTTTTTTTATTGATAGATAAATAGATAATTAATTTTGGATGATTCAACCAAATTGAAAGGCAAAAAATTTACCGTGTATATTATTCAATAAAGTAATAAAAATAAATTAAGTCTTGTTTTAGTTATGATGGTAATTATGTGTGTTAGGTAATATATTATGTAATAGACATTCTAATATGAATTACTATGTTCGTTTTTACATCCGTTGTAAAAGGTTGTGGTTTTGAAACTAGAGTTTAGATTAGTCTAATCGGAATTAAATAGGCGTGTTTTTGGGACAAGCGCTTATGAGTAACGTATTATAATGGATGTTGTTTTGTTGTTAAGTAACACACGGATCGAAGTCGCTCGGGTCGATCCATCAGGTTAAGCTACGCTTGCCGGGGTTGGTCCGTGGATGGATAACCATCTTTACATACCGAGACTCTTTTGTGCCTCGTAAAAGACGTTAAGCCGTTGGTCCCGGCTGTCATTCGTGGATCTTTGATAGTCGTTACGGGTCGTCAGAAGCTCGAAAGTCTGACAACCAGTCTTACCAAGGGGTATCGTATTACCCAGTTACTAGGTTGTGGAGGTCAGATAGGCAGTCGTTCCATGTAAAATACTAGTATTCAGCTGCATTCGGTTAGACTGGAAGACGACCCCAACATAGTTTGGAAAAGGCTAGGCAGATTGATTGGTCGCCCAGAGATCGAAATTCCACCGTAATTCATTTAAATGTCATGATTCAAAGATCAAATGCATGGTAGTGTATGTAATGTTTTTTTGATTAATTTAATTTATTTCTAATGTATATTATATTAAAATATTAGCTTACTGCACTCCTTCTCCGTATAAACTTTAACTGTGCCAAATGTCATACTTTTCCGCCCGCGTAATTTTCGTACAAAATAATAACATTAGATTACCATTGATGGCAATAGTCTCGCCCCCTATAATGCTGCCTGCCCACTGGAACGGAGAGGAGAGGAGCGGAGTAGCGGTGTTCCAATATTAACCAATAGAATTGCATAAAACCTCCGCTCCGCTCCAGTGGACAGGGATTTGCGAACTAGTTTAAAAGTTCATACAAAACCGGGAAGCGGAGCGGGGAAACGGAGCGGAGAAGCGGAGAGGGGAAGCGGAGCGGGGAAACGGAGCGGAGAAGCGGAGAGGGGAAGCGGAGCAGGGAAACGGAGCGGAGAAGTGGAGCGGGGAATTATTACTTGTCGCGTGAACTCGGTCTAGCTCCGCACAGTCCGCAACACCGCTCCGCTACCTCGCTCCGCACAGTCCGTTACTCCGCTCCGCTACCTCGCTCCGCATCAATGGACAGACCTGTCCGCAACTCCGCTCCACTCCGCTGCCATTCTCCTCTCCGCTGCCTCGCTCCGCTTCAATAGACAGGCAGCTTTACATGGGACTTAAACATAACTGGCGAAATGTTGGTGTACTATAGGCGCGTAAACTGTAGTAACCAGTCATCTATCACCCTTGGCTTTTAAGTACTATAGAGGTGTACCTGTTGTACACGGGTACATCTCCCCAGTTATGTTTTAAGTCCCATGTAATAGGGGGCGAGTCTATTGCCATTAACCGGGCACGAATCCAGACTCCGCGCTGTTACTGAGAAAAACCCAATAATATTTTGCCCGACCTAGGAATCGAACCCAGGACGTCATGCTCAGCAGCAGCGCTTGCGAGCAGACCTAGAAGGCAGTTACTTTTTCTTTATTTTTCGAGTGGCTAGTCACTAACATACATACATAACATACATGATGTCAGAGTTTTAAAGCCGCCCATGGGCCTCTGACTTGGCTTCACATGCCGTCGACCAATATCTCTCAGGCATGCCGGTTTCCTCACGATGTTTTCCTTCACCGTTTTTGAAGCAAGTGATAATTTTACAATACGCACATGAATCTAAAAAGTCAGAGGTGTGTTGGGTTCGAACTCGAGACCTATGACTTGGCAGTCACACCACTATCACTGCTCTTTAAGGCAGTGACTAAGCTATCTATTCATCTTACATAACCGACGTTCTAACATGACTGGCTAATTGCTACGTTCTACATCCGTTCTAACTTGAAGACTGTTTTGAAATATATTTTAATTGACTGCCGAGTCATCATGCTTTTAACGCAACTTGTGATTGATGTGTTCGAGGTATAATTGATGACTTAGCAAAAGCTGTGTGAAGTCTAGTTTTCTAGAACCAATTTCAGTTTTGTTTTTTTGACTTTATGAAGATTAGAAGAATCTAAACTAAGGCTAAGTGTTCAAAATTCAAATGTCATTTATTCAAACTAGGCTGAGAATCAGCACTTTTCGAACGTCAAAATTCGTTCCGAATTTGTGCGTTACACTACATTTGAAAAAATCGTATTATGATAGATAAGGTTGGTTATCTCTGACTATTAGAATGATCGTAATGGGCATATCTATCCTATGGCGGCTTGTATATTATTTTATTTTATTTTATTTTTTATTGAGAGGAACAGCAAACAGTTACATTATGAAGTTTAAAGACTTACAACTAGTTTAACAAAATAGCAATTTGGATATGAAAACAAAAAGAACTAATCGCTTATTAGTATGGTCAACTGTACGTCCGTAGACAAGTAACTCTTGAATAACGAAAACCGCCCTTACTGCTTAGAAATAAAGTCCAATTGTTGCCTTGAACGTTTGATTGCGTTTACTTAATTACATGTGTCTGTTTTTTTTAATCTTTAGTTTTATATTGTGTCATTGTGAGTATTTATGACATGTGCCAAATGAACACACACATTATTCTCTTTTTTTCTCTCTTCTCTTTACCACTTTGTCACTGGCATATAAACGAGGAATTTAGGTGATTTTACCGTGTATTCACCCCACTGGTGGGACGAAAGAGAATTTAATAAATAATATTAAATTTATTCCTGTTCGTCCCACAGATATTGTTAGTGGGGCGAACGGGAATAATTTAGCGTGTATTCCCGTTTGCCCCACTGCTGTCGTCCCATACTACCAAACAATATTCAGTCATTGGTACTTTCCCGGTTAGAGTCATAACGAACACTATTCCAAAATTCTTCTTTTCATGTTCCAGCACACCAAATAACCAACTCCGTGTCCGTCTCGGAGAATGGGACGTCCGAGATTCAGGCGAGAGATACTCCCACGAGGAGTATGCGGTACAACGGAAGGAAGTCCACCCATCATACGAGCCAGCTGACTTCCGAAACGACGTGGCCTTAGTGCAGTTGGACAGAGGAGTTGTGTTCAAGCAGCATATTTTACCAGTAAGTACAAATAGACTATGTTAAGGTTTATCCATCAGCTGGACATAATCCTCCCCAAACAACGCCATGACGACCAGTCTTAGGGTGCCCGCATCCAGCAGATTCCCGTGAAGGTCCGTCATCATCACCAATCATCCAAAAGACATCAACTGCTGGCCTCCCCTAAGCCCCCCAAGCATCGTCTAGGATAAAGGACGTCTGAAGATACCATTCCGTAGCCGACTGCAGAAGGCAACAGCAGGCGACGTGTCGCCGCGACACGACTGGTTTCTTTCTATGAAATACTTTCCGTAGCTAGCGACACGTCGTTGGCAGCTACGGGAGAGCGACGGACGACACGTGTAGCCCGACCGCAGACCAGTAGTGCCGCCAACGCTCGAGCGATAACACGTTTTCCTATCTTCTATCTACCGACTGGAATACGGGCTGCTGCCGCCTGCGGTCGGGTTCGGAATCATGACTGCAACGACATGACGCCTCGACACGTCGTGTGCAGTTGCTATCTGTGGTCGGGTACGAAATAGTACCGAGATTCAGGCGAGAGATACTCTCGTGAAGAGTATGCGGTACAACTGAAGGACGTCCACCTGTCATACGAGCCAGCTGACTTCAGGAACGAAGTGGCCTTAGTGCAGCTGGACAGCTGGGGCTTGTGTTTACGCAGCTTATTTTACCAGTAAGTCATCATCATCATGATTTTTATCATTTTGGATGATCTTCTTCATCGTAGACGAATCAAATCAACAGGACATAGAACTTTCCAAACCATTGGCACATCGAAAGGTCCTGGGATTTTCAGATTCAGCGGATTCCCGTAACCTTCAGTAAGTACGTAAGTACGTAAAAAGAAACGTCGGTTAGTGTCGCCTTAGTACTGCTTTAAATCCTCATGTGTTCCATTCGACAAAAATTTGATTGGATCATTTAGCTCCCTTCAAAATGGTTGAGCGGAATGGTGCTGATCCATGCGTCATGTTCGTGAACGGGCGCCGTCAGTTGGGACTGTCAACTCTTAACTGCCACGGCTTATTTCATTTATTTTTATTTATTTCTTGTTTTTATCTTTTCATTACGGTTGCTTCTAACGTGCACGTCTTTCTAAATTGTGCTCACATGTATAATTTCAACATGAATGATGTAACCAATATTTTGTAGCAATTTTTTATTTAAAAGAGTGTCCGTGGAGTTTCTTGCCTGTTCTTCTCCATAGCTAACAACTACGCTTTGGAATGGGCAAATTGCTTCATATTAAATTTCTGACTGAGATCGTCAATTCAAAAGTGCCTGTAAATGGTTTAATTGAAATCAATGCTTTGAGTTTGTGTTTGAAAAAAGCACTTTGAATTTACAAAACCCTACGTAAAACATAAAGATGGATATCTTATACTTGATCTATAACCTTTTTATTTGATTTATTTGACATACTTTAAGAAAACACGGCCAAAGGACAATTCCATTAGATAAAAACAAGAAGGTAATTTAGACCTTCCTTGAAATCTTTTTGGTTTAAAAAATGATGGTGATCATAATGGTATAATGATTTTCAATTAAAACCTCTTCCTTCTTGTTTCCAGGTGTGTCTCCCTCAGAAACAGATGAAACTAGCAGGCAAGATGGCGACCGTCGCCGGGTGGGGGCGAACGAGGCACGGACAGAGCTCTGTGCCTTCTGTGTTACAGGTAATATTAAAGTTGATAATTCATCGTACAATTAGAGTTTACCGTGCGAACGACATATATAACACTATCCGACATCAATCGTTGGGCAGTTGCCCGCAAGACACTACACCCGTCTGGTCGGTGGATCTTCCCTTTTATATGAAGGATGAGTGAACTTTAAACCCTGTTCCTCATACCTCTAAAATACTGTTAGGAAATGTAATTGAAATGTGTGTTCCTGTAAGTAAATCTTCTAAGACATTTTCACAAGTAAATTTATTGTCTAATTAAGATGGGTTCCTCAGGGTTCAATTCTAGGTGCTGTAGTACTCGTATTATCTGCTTTCTATTGAATTAATTGGACGGTGTTCCTCAAGATCCTATTCTAGGCCCTTTTGTTTTAGCTGTTTCTTCATAACTGAAGTAAAACACATGATTGTTTAAAGAGAATAATATTACAAGAGTTGAATTATATTTAAAAAAATTGTAGGTCCTTTGTCTGTCAAAGTTTTATTATTTGAGGCCCTATTTTGATCCTTATTTTCTTGTGTCATATCGGTAAAAGGTCTATGAGAATAGTTTTTAAGTAACTATTTACGCCCCACGGTTTCACCTGCATAGATCTCGATTCCGTGAGAATATCGGGATAAAAATATTCTATGTCCTAACCTAGGTCATGGTCTACCTATATGCTAAATTTCAGTCAAATCCGTTCAGCCGTTTTAGCGTAACAAACAAACATACACACATACATATATAAAATCAATTCTTTTCTCTTTATAATATTATAGTTTAGAAGAGATATTATAAAAAAAAGCATTATGATGTTCGTCAAGGTTCTATGATGTTTTTATTTATTTATATTATATACTTTAAAGTACACCAAAAAATTAATTGAACACTACAAAACATACAATGGGCGGCCGGTTTTTTTCCTGAAGTAAAATATTATTAGTCAGTAGCAAGGTTGGTAGCAGGCGTATCCTGAGCAGTCATGTCCGCTGACTAACTATATAGTGACTACAACGTTTAAAGTTGAATAAACTTGCCTTTCTTGGATAACCATTATCCACAGTACTAAAGTCTTCTTATTATAATTGCAGGAGGTGGACGTGGAAGTGATACCTAACGAGCGTTGTCAGCGGTGGTTCAGAGCGGCCGGTCGACGGGAGACCATACATGATGTGTTCCTGTGTGCGGGGTACAAAGAGGTAATATGATTAATTCCGTCTCTCATACCTGCCCCCCTTCGGGGAATACTGGCCTGAATGTGCTGTTTTATCATTATTTATATTTCTTTCTTTTCTTTCTTTCTTTCTTTTCTTTTCTTTCTTTCCTTTCTTTTCTTTCTTTCTTTTCTTGCTTTTCTTTCTTTTCTTACCCTACGTCGTTTCAATACACGATTGGCTGGTGCAAATCATTACTGGTAGCCAAATCGTTAATCCTTTCATAATCACTCAAAACGGACACTAGCATGTTGTTTTATAAAAGGTCTGGTATAAATAGTTACACCACTAAGTAAAATCTGGTCTCGAGAACAGCTACTAGAATTCTTTTCCAATATTTTTAAGTTTTTCTGCAAATTTAACAATGCGGTATTTCTTTATACTAAGGGCAATATATTTTTTATGTTTTTTTTTTTAATCCCAATACTGTAAATTCCTACTCAAGGTCAATCAAAAACAATCAAGTGTTATTGTAAAGTTCCAACTTATTTAATTTCATTTTCTTTTCTCTCATTTCCAGGGCGGTCGCGACTCTTGCCAGGGCGACAGCGGAGGCCCACTCACGATGAAGCTAGAAGGGCGGAGCACCCTCATAGGCCTGGTGTCGTGGGGCATCGGCTGCGGACGAGAACATCTGCCTGGAGTTTATACCAACATACAGAAGTTTGTGCCCTGGGTTGACAAACTGGTCAACCCTTAGATTATAGAAATTAATATTAAAAAGAAAATACTCGGAGTCTACAAAAAATAGTGCCTTGTAAAGAGAAACGTAACTTATTGTAAATAGTATCTACAATCTAAATAAATAGAAAATATAATAATTATTTAAGCTAGGAATACGCACGAAAAGTCGATTAGGAAAAATCTATCGTTGAAGCATCCATTCATTCAAGACCGCCATGAAATGAATCGTTCGATCGAACATTCACTTAATCAATCAACGAATTTTTCATTAATTAATTATTCCCTAATTCATCATCCATTAGTCGATCAATTATTCATTCATTCATCATCCATTCATTCCATCAATTAATCATTGTCGTTCACATGAAACATCGAATAAGAGGATGTTTCAATCAATCTTTGAATTAATCATTCATTTAATCATTAGTTCATCCAAAAATTTACCTTACCAATCATTGAATATCATTAATGAATTATTCATTCATTAAATCATACATTCACAATCAATCATTCTTATTGAAGCCCAAAGGGCGAAGGCTGCGGACTTGAACATTAACCTGGATTAACCAACTGGTCAACCCTTAGATCTATAAAAATTATCTTAAACATACTTAGTGTCTACAAATATCTGTGCCTAGGAAAGAGCGAAATTATTTTATTTGAAATAGTAAGGAAAGAGAAAACTGTCTACATTAAGAATACAACGAAGAAAACCTTAGTAGAAAACCATTCTTGGATTTTGTGTCCATTCAAATTCATGATTATTTCAATCATCCACGTAATCATTATCATGATCATCAGAATAATTCCGCTATAATTCAAAAAACGTTACATTGAAATCATCCATCTAATATCAAACTAGATTATTAATTTTTAATCATTTATTCATTTCATTAATCAATCATTCATTCATAAGTTTGTCAAATTTATTACACGATTCTTGTTCATCTCACGAATATCATGTCATTTGTCAGTCATAATCACATCATGACAGCTTCAGACACGCTCATTCATTTGTCAACCGTGCCTCACTTCACTATCAGAATCATCATTATGTCGTTTGTCAGACTTGTCATAATATATCAAATTTCAGAAATATCACACCTCATCATATCATTCACATCATATTTCAGATGTCATCATAGATGAATTATGATTTTATCATAATGAGTTGGTTTAATAATTCATCAGTATATATTCATGGTAATTTAGACGTATTGTGCGGGAACATAGTACTTAGCTTCCAAGTTCCATGTTTTGTGTCTTAGATCAGCTTCATGTCTATTTTCATATTCATGTATCACAAATCTAATGAATTCAAATCATTTATTACTTTGCAAACATGGGTTATTAGTACTTATATGTTTTATGATATAAAAGTCCTCCATGATCTACCGTCTTATGGGCATGCAAATCATATTTAATTTACACAAATTTAAAAACATTGAAATTTTAAATAACAATTGTATTAATAATTTAAAAAAAAGTCAAATTGTTCGAATTACAGCAAATGTCAAATTAATAACACAATCTGTCATTTTCATCACAGTAATATATCACGATTTTATTATCATGACTCATCACGCTATCATTAATTTGAACTTTCATAATAAATTCATCTTTATACATCACCGTCTTTATGTTGAATTAGGGTCAAAAACAGTTTCACATAGAGTTTACCCAGTAACTGGGTTGTGGAGGTCAGATAGGCAGTCGCTCCATGTGCATTCGGTTAGACTGGAAGCCGACCGGCGACCCCAACATAGTTGGGAAAAGCCTAAGCATATTGATTGACAGTTTCACAAAGAGAGACTATAATAAAATCAAGTAAAATGAGGCTTACCTTTAAATTATGACCAAATATCATAATAATTTCATCAACAATCTAATATAACTACGATTTCGTCAATACGATAAAATAATTATAATAACAAAAACTAGAAACAAATATATATATAATAAAATATATCAAATCATACCGATGTTGTTTTATCGGAAGAATAATTTATAAATATCAGGGTAATATCAGTATCATAATGTGATATATATCATAATTACCCCAACGTAATAATTTATGGGTAACTTTACTCTACAAGGGTAAAAGTAACAAAATACTCGTAAAGTCCTAAATTAGGATTCCAAAGGACTATGTGGTCCATAATGTTATTATTTATAAGGATTAAGTGAGTAGAAACTAAATCTATTTATTTTTAGACTTATTGTCTTTTTATTTAATGTTTTTTTGTATGTTAATAAAATATTTTTTGTACATGTGCTGTTTTTTTTGTCGTTGTTGTTTCCCCGTGAGCTGAATTACGATGAAGGGTACGTAAGAGTAGCCCGCAAAATTTTAATTTTCTTAGATTTTTTACAATTTGCAGCTCAGTATCAGGGTGTATGTTGATCAAAAAATTATTTGCGACCGTAAAAATAAATAATAAAAAATAAAAAAATGTCTTATTGATTCATAAACAAACAAGTGTTACAATATTTAGGTATGATATGTATTCATAGAATTAAAATCATTGACAATACAACTCAATGACATTACTCTATAGAATGACTATTTCATGAAATCATGACATATAAAAACAGCCAATAAAATTCTAACTTGAGAATTAAATCTTAATAACTTGATGAGGATTAAATTCATATTTTGTAACTTTCTCAGACTATGCTCAGAAATAACAGGTATTGACAAAGTTAAGTCTGCGCCTCGTACATATACCTAAGTTGTTGTAAAGAGCACATTAATTTAAAGGTCTATAAATTACGATCGGATTATTAGTGACAAAAGCGAAAGGTTACCGAAGTTAAATAGGGTTATATTCAACTTCGGTAACCTTTCGCTTTTGTCACTAAAGAGTTGACAAGATATCGAGATTTCTTTGTTATATGTAAATCTATTAATACACACAACTTTTCGGTTTGAATTTTCGAAAATAATAGTGAAAACCGCATCAAAATCCGTAAATGGTTTAGAAAAACAAACCGGTATAATATACAAAAAATACAAAAATATTTATTTCAACTAAAACATTTTTTCATAAATAAATTGAGGCAGCCACAGTAAGCTACAATACTACTTGTAATAAATAATAAATAAATAAATAATAATAAATAATATAATAATATAATAATAATAATAATATATAATATATAATAATAGTAAATAATAATATAATAAATTAATAGTACTTGTGTCGGAGCTGTCTCGCTCTTCCTAGTGGTAACATATAAATAAATGAATAAGAATAATAATGAATATGTATAGATAAGTTGAGTTGGACGGCTATGGAACGACATATTCCGGGTATCAAACTAACGGGTTAGGAATACGACAAACTAAAAAAAAAAAAAAATTTTTGTTTCCAAAACTTATGTACAATCAACAATATAATGATAGGAACTACCTTTTAAGCAAACAAATGCTTGTATTAGGTACTTCCGTTCTTCCGGTTTATATTAACAATACATAAGTGAGAAATTTACCAGTAAACAATAACAAAATTAAAAATTAATTGCAAAATTACAAAATTAAATCAAAATCAAATTAAAATCACACTTAGAATCACATTTTTTTTTACTAGAATTAAAAATTGAAGTTAAAATCAGAATCAAAATTACATTAAAATTAAAATCTAAATCAAAATCAAAAACAAAATTTATAACAACATTAAATCAAAATCAAATTAAATATCAGAATCACAATTAGAAAATTTATAAGAATTAAAATCCAAATAAAATTAACATTAAAATTCAAATCAAAATTCAGATATAAATAACAAAACAATTTTGTGCGCATAGGGTGTTTGTGTGTTGTGTGTGTGTGTGTGTTTGTTTGTGTTTGTGACAATATATCTCTCGGGTTATGTGATCGAAATCGTAAATCGATCGTAAATCTGTCCCATTTAGTCCATCACAAAGATAACTGATGTCGCTTGGACAGCTGCCACGCTACAACGGAATTGGGCTGGACAGATCTGCCGCATGTCAGACGACCAAATGGGACAAACTTACGACCCAATGCGTCCCTCTTAATGGCAAGCGACATCGCGGCAGGTCCAGACGGAGATAGCGGGATGAGCTGGACTCCTTCAACAGCAGCAGCTTTAAACAGAGAGAAGTGGAAAAAGAGGGCTTTTGCTCTGCAGTAGGACATCACAGGCTTTTAATAATAATCTAGGGTTAGGTTTAGAAACGTACCTCTTCGCTAGAAAGAACGTGAGGTTATTTGGGGGTTCTAAAGGGTCTCCTAAACCCCTACCAACATGTTTTTTATGTAAGTCTTAGTGTCAAAAAATTCTACTTGTTTACGGATGCAAGAGCGAGCGAAGCGATCTCGGGACTTGGGGCACCCCGATTCAGGCAGATTAGGTTCGAAGGGGATGACGGGGGGTCTCTCTAGCGGGGTGGTACGTTTCTAGACTATAAACTTAAATGCATATGAAAGTTTATACGGTACTTCTGTATTTCTGTCGGGTCTGGCTAATCTTCAAAACGGCTGGACCGATTTTGACGGGACTTTTACTGGCAGATAGCTGATGTTATAAGAAGTAATTTAGGCTACTTTCTTTTTAGAAAAACAATAATGGTCCACGCGGGAGATACAGCTAGGTATTAATAATATAGATAAGTTATGTAATACATACCACACGACTTTGATGACTTATCCAAAACTTAATCATTCTATTGAATTAAGAAACTAGATCCTCCCACATTTAACAGTTAGATTGGTGCATAAATGTCGAATTGATACTAATCAGATAATTAAAAAGATATCATTTACGACATCGCCACCTACAACACTGCCAAAAAAGAATTTGCTTACAAAATTATATAAAAACCTGATTAACCATTCTAAGATCGGTGATTTAAAAATATAATTTACAAAATTTTGCCCGCGTGACGGTCCGAAATTATCTCACGGAAATGTATTAACGGGATAAAAAGTATAATATCCTTATCGTTTATTCTGTGCAACGTCACAAATAGATGTTGTAACCATCAAAATCATTGTTATAATTGTAATTCTTTATTAATATTCTAGTTCGCTTGTTAGCCACATTTCATATTTCCATACAGTAATATTGCCAAATTAATCAAAACAGGTGAATATTTGACAGCTATTTGCGACGTTGCCAACTTTTAGGATAAGCGCTATTAACCAGCGTGATAATTGTGTAACTCACTAACATTAGCAATGACTTTCATTTTGACAGTTCAGCAACATTAAATGCGTTATTTACATTGAAGTAATGAGTTAGCAATATCCTTCAAAATCATTCAAATTGTGATTGAAAGTGTGTTACGCAATTAAGGCGCTGATCATGGTTTACCTGTACCTATGCCAAATTTCATCGAAATCCATTCAGCTTTTAAAGCGTAAAGACTGAGATGACTGTTACTTTCGCATTTATAATATTATTACTACCTGCGTCCCGCGGTTTCACCCACATGTCAAGATCCCGTGGGAATATTGAGCTAAAAAGTATTCTATGTCCTAACCCAGATAATGGTTTACCCGTTTACCTATGTGCCAAATCCGTTCAGCTTCAGCCATTAAAGCGTGAAAGTGTAACCAACAAACAAACTCACTTTCGCATTTATAGTATTATTATAGTTAGGAAGTTGGGATTAAATAATAAGTATGGATTCATAAGAAAACTTGAACTGATTTGCTGCTCAGGCGCACATACTTACCCATCCATAACACAGCGCCATCTATTAATTCTATCATGTACTTTGAAGGCCTCATTCAACTCATAAGTGTAAGCGAGGCTATAAAACTTTGAGAGTCAAAAAAAAACCACCACTCTTTTAAACATCGAGTAGATGTCACTATGAGCGCTATATTTACACTAGATTTATTTGAAATGGGTGAGTAGAGGTGTCGTTGACTGTCAAAAAAGTCGTTATTAGATTTTCGAACAGCGTTCAAGTGTTAAAAGTTCGGGCATTTAATGTACGAAAGGCGTTTAAATGTTTGATAACTTGTTAAATTTCAGTCCGTGTATACACGGCTACATATCAAGCTATACATTTCCAGTTTATGCTGATCTCGCATTGTATAATATTTCCGTACAATGCGAGGTCAGCTTATACTGAAAATGTATAGCTTGATGTATAGCCGTGTGTACTTTAATACATTTAAATAGATGATTTTATATATTTTATCTTAACTCGTTCATACAATAAGCGGTTTGCATATATGAAAGAATCTCTATCTTATTCTCATAAATGAGTTCATATTACAAAACTATATTTCCATATTAATATGGATATAGATTATTTTATTAAAATGTATTAAATCAACATTCTATTTAACCTCAAAAAATGTTGAATGACTTAAATTCGAGGTTTGTCTATTGCCCGTCTAAGTTTAGGAGATTAGAGGTGACAAATGTACAAACAAACTCTGTTTAAAAACGTGATCATTTATTATACAAACGTTATTTATTATAATATAACTCCAGTGCCTCATTGGCCTACTAGGATCATAAGCGCTAACTTTGGGATTTGCCATCTAGAATTTCTCAGTAGCAGCCCGGAGTCTAGATTTGTACCCGGTTGATGGGAATTGGCTCGCCCCCTATTACATTGGACTTAAACATAACTGGCGAAATGTGGGTGTACTATAGGTACACCTCTGCTTGACCCTTCGGGGAATGCAGGCGTGATGTATGTTATGTTACAATATTTATAAACCAAAAAAAGTTTTATTTTTTGCTCAGGAGCACCTTTTTTAATGTATGCGCGTTGATGTCTTTGGTTCGCAAAATTCAAAATTAGAACATTATATTGAAAAAAGAAAATCGTTGCTGGTGTCTCATGTCGTTCTGCAGTTTCTGCGTACCCGCATTAAAGGAATGAGTTTATATTTTTATGTAGAACGAAAAATACACGGGTATTAAGTACACGAGAATTTCTCAGCCTGGTGCATGATTTAAAGATAAATAATGGCTGGTCCTCGTTTTATCATTTATCATGGGACTGGCGTTGGGTGTGCTCTCTGCCTGCCCCTTAGGGAAATACAGGTGAGATGTTATGCTATGTTCTTAAGAGCGCTTATCCTAAAAGTTGGCAACGTCGCAAATAGCTGTCAAATATTTACCTGTTTTAATTAATTTGGCAATTTTACTGTATGGAAATATGAAATGTGGCTAACTAGTGAACTAAAATGAACTGTAAATTTTTTGACCTTTTTCTATTTTGTTAAGTACCTGGTACTTGTTGAAAGGCCTACACTGTCCTCCCATACGGTCTATTAAAACTGTTATTTGAAAATAATGTAAAAGCCAATTATTTTTAAAAGAGTAACCGTGGAGTTTCTTGCCGGCTCTTCTCTATAGAACACGACCAATTGGAACCGTGCACCTAGCTTCTGACGTTTCATAAGTGCCCATGTAGCTTTACGTCAAATAAAATATTTTCAATTTTGAATCCTTTCACCACGCCACGTTGGCAATCCAAAGACGTTTGGTTATAAAATAAAAAGTAGAGTAACAGCCAATTACCAAGTTTATTGGCGATGGTTAAATATAACATTATTGAAGGCTAACAACCTGTCTCTACATACATCAGAGGTGTTTTTGCAATCTTTAATGCATCACAGTTATTAACGGTAAGACTAAGGTTGTATGTTGGGTAATGGTTGTAATGTTGGTTGTTGAGCGTAAGGTCATGGGTTAGATTCCCACAAATATAATCTGACAGCGTTTGAAATTGCTTCGGAGAATATCGATACTTTACTGTAGGTAGAAAGAGGTACGTCTGGTGCATCCAGTGAGCCTAGTTGCGCCACTTCTTCTTCCCAGCTTAAGCACTAGGAAGTGGTAAAAGGTGGGACTATGTTATGTAAGTTTAAAGAAAGAAAAATAACTTTATTTGTCTCAGAAACACGTGCATAAAAAAAGGCAAGTAACTCGAGTAGAACAAAAAAATAAAACACAATAGATTTAAATACATTATCGAGTACAAAACAGAAATAGTCGGCAGCTGCTGGCACGTCATGACTGTAACAAGAAGACTACCACTCAGCATGATGCTGTGTTATAGGGGACCCACAGCACAGCGCCGATTTTCAGTGGTCACCCGAAAAAGACGTACGGAAACCAAGTCAGGTTTAATGAATTATACATAAATATAAAATAAAATAAATAGTACTTATAATATCATGCTACAATACAACCAATAATATGAATAAAATCATTAAATAACATAAAAAATATTATTATTTTAACGTTCGAAAAGTGCTGATTCTCTGCCTCATTTGAGTAAATGACTTTGAAATGTATGGCAAAAGTTTTTTGCGATTTCTGACTTTTCTAGTACTCAAACCTCAGTCGGTCCGATAGAGTTTTTTGATCCTTATAAGAAACAGGATCGATTGGCATCAAAAAAGTTTTCATTAAAACTGCCTATTTTCTAGCTGCAATTTTTTTTTAAATCTGTGAATGCAGATCAAAATTTCTCAATAAGTTAAGGACCGTCTCCAGGTAGCTGTCCTTACTGCCCCATATAAAAAATCCACCCTGTATATATATATGGCTAGAAGAAATCTCTATTTTATTTACACTCATGTAAACTTAAGAAATGATTACCCATCTACAGATTGACCGCGGCATGCACAGCCTTAGCCATAACCTTACATTTAATAATTCACGTGGGCAACCACGACTCTTCGTTTTTTTTATTATTAAATAAATAGCTTTAAATAATAATACTCTTTAAAATTTTCCGCAAAGAAAGACAGAAAATGTCAAATTCCTTATGAATCAAGTTTGCACATCAATATTCTTCGAACCGCATAAATTAAACTGTTCAATGGAAAAACAATGTCTGTATGTGTCTGTGACGCAATCTCAGAAATAGCTAAACCTGTATTGATGCTGCATTAATATTCAATATTATCTTTATTGGATAGAATATATAATTGTGATGTCAGTGGACATAAAAGTAATATATACTATAAATATTTATTTGCAGTTTGCAGATACATTTCTCGCGTATGTTATGTCTACAGTTAAGCACATAAAAGCCTCAATCGAAAACATGAAGATAAGCCTGCCTGCAGGCATAGCTTGACCACCATAGAAACGTGTTTTGTCGACGGAAGAATAGACAGATTGTGATTTTGTCTATTCTTCCGTCGACAAAACCTATTGTGGTCATGCTACGCGTACAGGACGTAAATTGGCTTGGTTTATCTGGATGTTTATATACAAGATCCTATTAAAATAGATGGACAAATTTTAACACAGTGTTTAGAACGTCTAACCAAAGATATCCAAGCAAAAAAAAACACTGATTAAAGTGATTTTATTTCGACTTAAATGGCATTGGCCCCATTGGGTAACTAACATTTTTAGTGTATTTTCCTTAGCTGATTTACTTTTCTTGTAAGTATCTATTGTGTTTTTCTATTATTAAACCTAATGTTGTTGTTGTGTATATTGGTTTTGTCGACGGAAGAATAGACAAAATGACAGATAAACAATCACAATCTGTCTATTCTTCCGTTGACAAAACCTGTTTCTATTGTGGTCATGCTACGCGTACAGGACGTGAATTGCCTTGATTTATCCGTGGGGAAATCCTCATAGATACCCTCCGCTGGGAGAAAACGGCGGATTATGACGGACTCCTACCGACTAAAACACCACTGTTCCTTCAACTACAATGAGACGGGGGCCCGGGACACCTTTGTACTCGCCACACAGCTTTTTCCAAACTATGTTGGTTTCTACTTCCAGATTATTCAGAATAGAATAGAACATTCTTTATTATGTACACCATAAAAAATACAGATAAAAATGTAGACATTTGACCACCACCTTCACCTTTTTTTTTTGAGTACCAGTAACTGGAGGGACTGCCTATCTGACCTCAAACCAGTAACTGGGTAAGTAAGACTGGTTGTCAGCCTTTCACATTCAGAACAAATGTACCCAAAGAAACCAAATTGTAACAAAATCCACGACTGAACACTGTGTCCCAAAATACAAGCGATAGCTTAGTTTGGGAATCAGTATCACCAACTCCTGTGACTAATGTAGCTTGTTATCTAGAATTCATTCATATTGTGAATAATTTTGTGGTACCAATAAACACATTTTTTTTTTGTTTTTTTTTGTTTCAGGCTTTTGCGTATCTATAACGACTTATAAAGATCTACGAATAACAGCCGAGACAGACGGCTTTACGTGCTTTCCGAAGTACGGAAAGGTGCTAGTATCAAGCCATGACTAGGAACATAAAATTGCTTATATCAACTTTAAGAGCCTGTTGAATAAAAGCAACACATTTGTTCTCGAAATGGCGATAAAAAGACGAACAAAATCCATATAAAGATACGCCTCTGCGAACTTGCGAGTCGCATTAATTTTATTACATATTGAATCTTTCTGAACCAGTTGGAAAAGGTAAGAAGAATACATACCGTCAGACGATTCTAAACCTTATTGCAACGGTTCTTAATTTATGAACTGTCAAAATTTTGGACACTCCGAAAATTGAAATTTAGAAAAATTATGTCACTTAGTTCTTTATAGTTTAAGGTTATTTTTGTATAACCAAACTCTATGGTATATAAAACCTTTAGTAACTTGAAATAAAACTCGTTCAGTAATATGAAAAAAAAAGCATAAGCTTTGCAAAATCCGACTCTTGCCGATGCGCGGTTGGATTTTTAGTGTCCTTTCGTTTATGCTGGTTTATATTATGTATTTATGTGTTTATATGAAAGGTCTGTACTTTTGCAAGAACCTTCGGTGAATGATGAAAGCGTTTACGTTTGGAATCGAAGTGATTGGTCGTCTTATGATTCATACGGGATATTACAAATGGGTGGATTGTGTGGTCATCGACCACAGAATCCACTCATTTAATTTTGTTATTTTTTTTGTTTATTTTAATTTTGTTTTTTGGAAAATACATATCCGAACATAACCTCGCTGTCCATCAGGCAAGACCGAGGACAAGAGATGGCCCACAACACAAAAAAGAAAACAAAAATATAAAGCTACTTAAACAAAAGGTTTATTTGAGAAACAAGTTACTACAAACTAACAAATGTATTATTGTAAGTATTTATGTACTGTAAATTCTCTATTTCTGTTCTTGAGGTAGGCAAATGATTAGATTGATCTTTTATAACTTTTTATCACAAGGAAAAAGAATACATCTTTGCAAGATATTATTTATTAATAAACAAGGCACAGTAGGTATATTTTGCTAGTTAAAACTGTCTAACTAAAATCCTCCCAATTTAAAAACCCTTCCACTTATAGGATCACTTTGTTATGCTTCTGTCTGACTATCCTATTTTTAAGTTCTGCGAGTTACTCCTGATTTCTTCACCAACTCTGTTCAATAGCAAAATCTATCTTATATAATATCCTCTCTGTTTTAAAACTACCCACAACCACTCAAAAGCTATATTTAAGAGCGCTTATCCAAACAGTTGGCAACGTCGCAAATAGCTGTCAAATATTTACCTGTTTTGATTAATTTACCAATATTACTGTATGGATATATGAAATGTGGCTAACTAGTGAACTAGAATATTAATAATGAATTGCAATCATTAATATCGTAACACCGAATATTTATATAAAAAAAACTTTTTACAAAAAAAAACAACCGACTTCCGAAAAAAAACACTACAAAGTGTTTAAAGAGTTTTATTTTTCACTTTTTAGTTGTGGTACCTACCCCACAAAAATTCGAATACAACTACCTGCTATGTAAATAACAGCCACAGGAATTTATCATCATATCATCCACATATACTAAGTGTAAAAAATACGTATTATTGAAGCTTACTCAAAAACTATCCCAGCAAAGTTAATAAAATTTATATGGAACCAACCCGGGAGCATAACCTTTCAAACAAAAAAAGAATTTTCAAAATCGGTTCATAATAATTGACGGAGAAATCGACGGACATACATAAAATAAAAAAACATACGCGTCGAACATATAACCTCCTCCTTTTTGGAAGTCGGTTAAAAAAGTCTTTGGAAACTTAACAAATGCAACAACATCAAATTCAGTGTTATAATTGTTCGCTTGCTAGCCACATTTCATATTTCCATAAAGTAATATTGTCAAATTAATAAGAATAGCGAAATATTTGTCATCTATTTGCGAAGTTGCCAACTTTCAGAATAAACGCTCTAACTCTATCTACAAATGTAATTACATACATTACCATGTTAAAATGACATCACACATCTTACTCAAGCAATAATTACTAAGTGAATGCTTGACAATTGATTGAGTTACATGACGTCAGTAATAATAATACCAGCCTGTTACTGTCCCACTGCAGGGCAAAGGCCTCTTCTCATAAAGAGAAGGCACGAGCATTGATCACCACGCTTCCTCAAGACGATTTCAGACGTATAGACACTATAAGTCCAGATTTCCTTCACCGATGATAGTAATGTCTAAAATACACTAAGGAAGTATACAATGTCGCCCATTTATTTTACTGAACATTCATTAAAAATTATTTATAATTAACTTTAACTTCAAACTATCTTTAATATTTTTCAAGTTATTCATTTTTTAATTATTTGAGTAGCGTTTGCCATATCTCCGTTGTCTCGATTTGGATTCTATTTATTATTTCTAAAAGCTTTTGAGTTATTTTATCGGATTAACAAAAAAAAAATTCAAATATGTCGACTATGAAAAAAAAAAACGGAGATGTAGACATTTTTTTCTAAAAAAAGCAGTATTTATTTAAAAAACACAAGTGTAAGTCCGTAAAATCATAAATAGATTTATATAATTGAATAGATGGAAAAAGTAAATAAATTTAGACCCCTCTTTTAAAGTTTTCGATCATTGATAACAAAAACTTTCGATCATTTTTCATGAATGTTCAGAAAAATACGGGTGGCAGATGGCCTATGCGGCATTGTATAATATAAATTGAAAAAGTGACATTGGTACTTGCCCGGATTTGACCCAACAACCTCGTGCATGAGAGGCAAGGTACCACTGGGCTAACCCGACTCACCTTACATCAGTGTGCGTAGTGCGTGTGATAATGCGACAGGTGTCAAGGATCACCTGTTTCACAGGTAAAAAGGGATCAATGAAATGACATGTGTTGTCATTGTGGTGGCAACAGGAAAGGGGAATAGAATTGATATGTGTTTGATAGACTGTTACATGTATACAAATAAATACATCGAAATAACAATCATGTTTATTGTTTAAATACAGCCAGCCATTTGGAGTTAATTGAACCTGAAAGAAATACACCTAAGATAAATACCGTCTCTTCCATTCTCGAAAATATAACGTATTGAAAATGTTGTTTATGTATCGGAAAGAAGTGATGTATGTTTCTAAAGTCTAAAATACTGATTGTTCATTCAGAATTCCGTGTACAAGATACTAGGACAAGTCTTTTAATTCGATATATAACTCGATTTTTATAACTGTGCGCTTAGAGCTGTCAAAATCGTGTTAGTATTGTATTCACCCGCCCGGTATCTCCTCAGTGCCCCGACGCCGACGCCTCTTAATACACAACTGGTGTCGTCTCCACAGTTCTGTCTTATTATTAGTTAATTTGTTATTGTTATTATTTCTGCTTCGGCTCGGCTCGACCGTCTTCTTACACTGGACTACTACATGACAGAAAGTTTCTTAGCTTAAGAGCGTTTATTCTAAAGGTGGGCAACGTCGCAAATAGATGTCAAATATTTCACTGTTTTGATTAATTTAGCAATATTACTGTGTGGAAATAAAAAATCTAGCTAACTAGCGAACTAGAATATTGATTATGAAATGCAATAATTAATATCGTAACACCGACTGTTTAGTTTTAGATGTAAAAAAACTATTTGGAAACTTTCCAAATGTGTTTTTACACCTAAAATGGGTACAACATCAAATAATAATTCAATGTTATAATTGCAATTCATTATTATTATTCTAGTTCGCTAGTTAGCCACATTTTTTATTTCTATTCAGTAATATTGCTATAAGAATCAAAACAGGTCAATATTTGACAGTTATTTGCGACGTTGCAAACTCTTAGGATAAACCCTCTTAAGTAAAAACTCACAGTAATACACATTGACAATTCACAAATACACGTACACTCACTAACATATCTATAACACACAGACACTCTTACAACATCAACAATACTAACACAAATCACAGTACCAAGCATACGCATACACTCTTTCTTATATGTATCTATTATTTAAGTTTTTTAAATGTACCTACCTTTTTATGTAAAATTGTAAACGAAACGAAGGAGCCTGGATCTCACAACACAGGGAATCCTAGTGTGAGGTCTAGGAATTCAATAAAGATAAACATCATTTATTTGTCAAACATGCGTTTACATAAACTGAGTAATCAGACATGCAAGGTATTGAATTAATAGATGTGGTGTGCGTCCATGTTTTGCCAATAATGGCGTACAAATTTTGTAGGTATAGAAAATTACATTTAATTGCATTTTACATAAAGTCATTCTTAATTTCATTACAAAATACAAAACAAATAAATAATAATTGAAGTCAAGATATTATTAGGTATAGGTATAATAAACTCAAAATAGATTAAATTATGTCCAGAATATTCATGCAGTCAAATAGAATAATTCAAAATTGATTTAATCACATTATTCAATTGTTACAATTGTTCAATTCTTAACTATATTTATTAGAAGACGGAATAGAAAAGTCCTTTTGATTAAAAAAATCTATGTATATCATTGTAATAGACTTAAATTTTACATATGAAGGAGCACAACTGTTTAATAATCTACCCAGTTATATAAAAAGCGTTAGCTCTCTCAACAGTTTTAAGTCTCGGCTATCCAAACACATCATTGAAAACTGCTTTGACTAGCGACCTCCATTGTACTTTGAGAATTGAACTGTTGAATGAGTATAGAATAATTTTATATAATACTATAAGTACATATACTTTGGTGGCGGTTACCTAAAATAAGTTTACATAATGTTTCTTGTCTGTTCTCATGTAAGTGGCTTTTTTGTCTTTATGAGAATAAATGATTTAAACCTAAATGAATCACCAACAATAAATAATTAATCCACTTGAATGTATACTTTGCGAAATAACTGTATTTTTATTCTTATTTAAACCACATACACTATACAATTTTGACGTTGACAGACGCACAGTTATAAAAACCGGGATATATCTCTGATTTGATAAACCAGAATATTTTGCTACGGGAAGAATATCCGTGTTTATGTTATGATGTTTATAAAAAAAACCGTTCCTTCTTTCATAGGACCCTTTACCACCATCGGCCAACCATGCGTTTTACCATTTCAGGTTACCCCTCATATGTTCACAAGCGTGACCAGCTCGACGTCATTTTCGTCACGTCTACATTTAAAAATGAAATTGTATGAATCATGTAGCTATTCCAAACTATGTAAGGACCGGTAGTCTCACCACGTACGATGTTCCGGTGGCCACGATATGATCAACCTATGAGCCGTTATAATGACTTAGAATATCGTGCCATAATCACCACCTTTACAGACGAAATGATCTCGGTTGGATAGAATTAATAATTATAGTATACTAGCTGCCCCGCTCCGGCTTCGCTCGGGTAGCACTATGTACTTATCTGCTGCTTACCTACCTACCTACCCTACCTACTTACCCTACCTACCCTACCTACTTACCCTGCCTACCCTACCCTACCCACTTACCCTGCCTACCTAGCCTACCCTACCTGCCTACCTACCTACCTACCTACCTACCCTACCTACCTACCCTACCTACCCCACCTACCTACCCCACCTACCTACCCTACCTACCTACCTACGTATCTATATACCTACATACCCTACCTACCTACATACATACCTACCTACATACATACCTACCCTACCTACCTACCTACATACCTACGAACCTATTACTCTGCTAAATTCACATTCATCAAACGCGCTAACTGTCCAACGCGCGAAGTTAAAATAGTCGTTTAGTTTTCAGAAATTTTCAAATTTTCTGCGCAATTTTCTTCTTTTTTTTTCCGGTAAGAACCTTCTCCTTACACAACAAAAAAAGAATTAGCGAAATTGGTACAGTCGTTCTCGAGTTTTGCGCTTAGCAACACATTTAGCGATTCATTTTTATTATATAGATTGGACGTGTCAGAGTCGGAGTCGGAGTCTACAGCTAGTCAGAAGCCCAAAACTCTAACAACCAGTCTTACCAATGGATATAGTCATCATTATCATTTCAGCCGAAAGACGTCCACTGGTGGACTTAGGCCTCCCCCAAATGGGGGGGTTTGCCATAATCGCCACGCTTGGCAGGCGGGTTGTATGGTGATAAAATATATAGAGAACGCTGCTGCCCATTCTCTAGTAGGTCTCTTAGTCGCCTTTTACGACACCCACGGGAAGAAATGAAACGGATATAGTGTTACCCAGTTGGTTCTAGAGGTCAGACAGGCAGTCGCTTCATGTAAAATACTGGTACCTATTCAGCTGCATCCGGTTAGACTGGAAGTCGACCCCAACGTAGTTTAGAAAAAGCTTGATGATGATGTGAGCACCTAAGTGTTATAGAAGACATGGCTAGAAAAACGGTGACTAGTGAGATGACGGGTGATAGCTCTAGATATGTATGGAGGGAGAAGACATGTTGTGACAACTTTGCGGACGTTATTGCCCTTTTTTTGGCATTTTAACCCTATTTTTCTCACACATCATGGATAAAAAGAGCGTGCCGTATCTTAGGTCCACTCGCATCACAAATCATTTAATGCGTTTAGCGCTAAACATATTTAAATCATTCTGTCTCTGTCATCTCCAAACGATTGACAGGAACAGAACAATGATTAAAGTTCGTTTTAGCGCTAAACGCATGAGATTTGGGGTGCAAGCGGGCCTTATGAGCGTTTGTCGCAAAAGTTAGCAACGTCGCAAATAGCTGTCAATTATTTACCTGTTTTGATTAATTTGGTAATATTACTGTATGGAAATATGAAATGTGGCTAACTAGTGAACTAAAATATTGATTATGAAATGCAATAATTAATATTGTAACACGGTAAACAAAAAGTATTTGGAAACTTTCCAAATGCCTTTTTTACATCTAACACCGGTACAATATCCATATTCAATGTTATAATTGCAATTCATTATTAATATTCTAGTTTGCTAGTTAGCCACATTTCTTATTACCGCGAAATATATATCTATCTGCGACGTTGCCCACTTTCAGAATAAACGCTCTTAATATTCCATATTTGTTATCGATTTTCGTCAAAACTAAAGGACAAAGATTTTCGTCGCATGAAAAACTCATTTCTAAGAGCTCTGTTCGATCTCGAAACTAGTCGGGCAAATCCGAAATAGACACTAAGCAAAGCTGTAAACATAAATAAACATGCCATGTCGTCGGTATATCTCAAAATAGCAAACAGAATTCATTATGGTACTGAGTAATACAAAATAATCTACATATTGAAGGGATTTGAAATGGTCCTTAACACCTACATGTTTTGAAACTTGAATATAAATATATTATTTTATATATTCAGACGGTTTATGTACTGACTATAAAAATATTATAAACATGTTTTTGTGTTGAATATTCAAGTTTTTATTAAGTTGCATGACGTCGATTTTCGTTTTTAGGGTTCTGTACCCGAAGGTTCTCAAACGGAACCCTATTACTACATAAGTCTCCGCTGTCTGTCCGTCCGTCCGTCTGTCCGTCCGTCCGTCTGTCTGTCTGTCAGCGGGCTGTATCTCAAGAACCGTATAAAACGCTGAAATTTTCACAGACTGTGTATTTCTATTTTCGCTATATCAACAAATAATAAAAAATAAATAGAGTTATTAATTAAAGGAGGCGTTAATAGTTAATAAATTATTAAAAAAACGTGTATTTTTCGGCTTTTTGCTCGATCGGTACCGTACGGAACCCTTCGTGTTCGGTCGGTTTTTTATCTCCGAAAAATATATATACCTAGTCAAAATTTTCAACTACCTTGCTCGTTGTTTTCAGTCATGTAATCTAAGTTAATCTCAGTATTTTTTTGTAGGCATGTAATTAAATAATGTTACTTAGGTAACTCAACATAATAATAAATTTAAATTGAAACTCGCTTCCCATTGCATAGAGTCACGCAAAGTTTATAAAATCCTTAATGACTAACCGAAACAAAATTTTATTTATTTTTATTATCTCTCAATATTTCCTATTACATTCAGACACGAAGCTTTAAAAATCCTTTTACATCTACTCAATTAAGTCGATAATCGCCTACATGGATCATAAGACCTTTTCGGTAAAGGCCGTTTGGTCGGCGGCGCCCGCGCAGCCTGCCAGTGCAACACCCGACGCAGAACGCGCGGCCGCGATGCGACAGCCAACGAACATTTTAAAAAACGAACACGAATCTCCATTTTCAAATTGAAAATTTAACATTCTTCTAACGTATTTTGTTTAAATCGAACGTGTGTTTTAAATTCAAAATTAGAATAATGTGAATAAGTTTTTTTTCTTATTTCTTCATGTGTGTAGGAATGTGGTAGTGTCCAGGCACAAAAGAAGTGTTGTGTGATTTTTTATTGTTTTTTTTTAATGAGGTGTCAACCTCCAAGTTACTGTGTGGGATAAAAGTGTTTCAAAGGTAAGGAATTATCGATACTTTGCGAAACATCTGGCCATTGATAATCGTGGGCTCGAAAAAAGCCTTCGGATTACTCGTAAGGTCAAACCGAATATGGCATGACGGAATGGTCTTTTTGTCTTATTTTTTTATTCCAATCAATGAATTTTTTTACTTAATTTTATACTATAAAAAGATAATAGATTTACACCACTATCTAGAGTTCTTAAAGACTTTGGTATACCCCACTATTCAAAGTTTTAATGACAAGTTATACCCGACTATTATATTTTTTCTGGTCGTCCGATCCGAGGTTCATTTTATGCATTTTGAATGCAAATGCTTATTAAAATGTAATAGCCCTGGTCATTGTAAGTAGTTGAAGGTTGGCGACGAGCAACCGGTTTTCACAACCAGTATAAGGGTTACATTCTTACACAAATAGGACTAAGGTTAGGTTAGTTGTGATGGAAAAAAATGTTTATGCTCTTGCGAATTTTGATGCAAAGCTTTATGCAGAAAAGGCTATGTATGATGTCAGGTTAAGCAATATTACCTATGTTATGTATTTATACATTTTACAATGTTTAAAGTAAACAGGTTAAAACTGGTTTATTTCGGTATGCAAAGACAGATTTAGTGCCTCTAAACCCTAGCCAATGCTTAAGTTAATCGATGAAGAGAGACAATACTCGTCATCGATTGCACCAAGCATTGAGCAAGCGTGGTGACCATACTCTTTCTTTGTATGGTAAGGTATCTGCCTTGTGTTCAGGAAGGACAATAGACGCAATTAATATTAATTAATCAAATTAACCCATTGCAGTCCACTGGTGGACATAGACATCGGCTTCTCCCATGACGTGTGTTTCTTTATAATTCCGTCAGTATAAAACAGGTGTATAGCCTTTTATTTTACCGCCAAAGTAAACAACATTAATAGTGCTTTGTAAAGACTATAACAATCAATTTCTATGTTTAAATTTTCATCATTGACGTCGATACGAATGAGTAAGCAACGAATTGTTTGCTGTTAAATTCAAGTACTTACTTAACAATTTTTTTTAGGCCTGATATAATTGTACCAAACCGTAGATTGAATTTTTAATTAGAATTGTATCAATTTATTTTATATACATACTTACATATGAGGTCCTTGTGGCTATGTAATATCAGCCTCACGGGTTCATAGGTACCTCTGCCTACCCCTGCACGGAATACAGGCGTGATGTTATGTGTGAAATACAAAAAACCATAAGACCGGATATAAAAATGCATCAGAAACAGCTGTTATAACAGAAACTATTTCATTCTGTGTTGCATAACATATCGCCTTGAATGTGCAGCGGTGAATGAATTTGTTACGCTATACGCGAGTGATCTCTGCCTATTTGTAAGATTAGATTCATTAGAACAACAACTAGATTATCCTCCTAATACAATACAAGTGTTTCTCAGCATAAATTAGTTCAGCCTTATCTACCAGAACCTAATTTTGTTATTTTCGATAACGATTGTCAAGAGAAAGAACCACTATCCGATATTTGGCTGCAAATTCACTTTTAAGAATAACTTTTGTCTGTTCACTACGAACCCAAATATTTTCCTTTCTTTTTGATTTTGGATTAAGATTATCAAGATAATGACTGGGAAATCAGTTAACAGCCATTGGGTAACAACAAATTCAGTCGATAGAATCGAACTTTTAGTTCATTCACATAAAAGGACCAAATTACATAAAACTTATTTCCGGAAGGACCATTTAAATTTCTGGTTCAAGCTTTATAAAGTCCTAACCAAATTGTATTGTCAATGTATTAAGACCTGCTTGCTTCACAACTCACTAACTGCATTTAGCGCGGCTATACGTATTTAAAACGTAATTCCGTCTCTGTCATCTTCAATTAATGATTGCCAGAAGAGAGAAAGAAGTTTTTTTTTTTGCTTTATGTACCATTTCTTGACCTCGATCTCGCCTGTCGGAAAGCGATGGATGAGGTCTATGATAGAACGAGCGTGCCCAGAAGATGCCTGTTTACTCCTGCTTTGAAGGCAGACGGGTTATATGTGGAGAGGAACACAGACGCTGGCAGAGAGTTCCACACTTTGGCCGTGCGCATAACAAATGGAGAAGGAGGAGAAGCGCTGAGTACGACTGGATGGGATATCGACCAAGTGCTGATGGTAGTCCGGTAGTTTAGGCCTCTAACACTAATTTAAAACGTTAAAAAAATCAACATTTCCATACTTTTATCAGACGGGTTACAAAGCAAACAGAATAAATAAAACATTCAGTTTCGTAAGGATAAATGCCTTTAACGAATATTGCATTAGTCTCGTTTGAAGTAGAGCAAGTATACCTATCTACTTGATCGGTAAGATAACTTGTTGCAGTCTAATTTAGTACAAGCAAATGTTTTATTTGAGTTTTATATCGTTCCATGCTGAATTGAAGGAATGAATACAGGAAATATAAGACAACTTTTTTACGCATTAATATCTCTTTGTCTCGTTGGTCTAGCAGTCGCAAGCGCTAACGTCCAGCATGAGGTCCTGAGTTCGATTCCCAGGTCCGGTAGAGTTATTGGCTTTTTCCAACAGGGATTTTTGAGAAGCAGCCCGGAATCTGAATTTGGGCCCGGTCGATGGCAATAGGCTCGCCCCCTATTACATGGGACTTAAACATAACTGGCGAAATGTGGGTGTAATATAGGTACAACTCTGCCTAATCCTTCGGGATTACTGGCGCGATTTAACTTAAACCTGAAAGCCCAGATATTTGTCAAGTTAGTCTCATGATATGATTACATTTCTAGACTACTGTCCTCCTAGATAGCTGGTCTACCTAATGGCCGTATATAGTTTTGTAAATATTTGTAATTAAATTTTATGGAAATACCCTGAAAACTTGAAGAGACAGAAAGTCTTGCTGCATAATATATTTTCCCGCAAGCATAGCACGGGCTCAGCTGACATACTTGAAAGTATAGGAAGCCCAATATAAAATTTATTATAGATATTGGAACTAGCACTTCTCAGCCGATGTTTTTACCCTTAGATACTGTCCCACAGATAAGCAAAATATCTCAAATATTACAAATCTATCTCTGCTTTGCATTAGCTATTAAGTTATGAAAAAGCATCTGGTCTTTCGACCCCAAAATCCACCATAATGTTGTTGTTTCCATTTATCAATAACACTATCTAGCGTTAACCTCGGTTAGCTGTAGTTTGAACCTTTTATTGAATTCCCAGGCTTTATAACAATATGCGCAAGAGTCGCTCGTAAGAAATACGCAATGCTTAAGTAACTGAGAAGCGAACTAAACGCTGCGTTGCGACAACACATCACCTCTCTTGACTCATCTGGTAAAAGTAGGTTCTGTTCTTAAGAATTACTGACCAGTTACATTGAACAATATAAAAGTTGTTTATACTGTAATACAATGTTTGAAGACCGGAATTTATGTACATAGTATAACAACTATCAAATTAAAGTCTTCTTCCTCTCTCTTATTTTTCTGTGCCCGATAGGGTCCATAATGATCATTTCTTAGTAAACCTACCACCTAACTTCAGATTGCAAAATGCAAAAAAAAAATTTACTGCTCAATACTATACGGGGTGTCAGGGACATCGACGTGAAGCCGGTTACCATGGATTCAGTACATGATTCTGAACCCCCCTGCGTTGAAACTTTTCGTCGGTTACGGACGATAAATTTCAACACAGGGGGGTTCAGAATCATGTACTGAATCCATGGTAGCCGGCTTCGCGTCGATGTCCCTGCCACCCTGTATATATTTTCGTCATGTCAGATTTTGAGGAATTTTCTGACATCTCCTATTATTTAATCCTTTCTACCACTGCTACAACAGAATCATCATACCTGATATTGGAGAATCGCTTAGCTTTCCAAATGGACCAATGATTGTAGTTTTATTTTATAACCTGACAGAAGTATGATGCTGAGAAGCAGTTCCCGATGCGTATAGACATGGAATTCATAGTAAGAGGTTGTCTTATAGGAGGCCAACTTTATAAAGTGGATACTTAATTTGAATTTCTCTTGTTCTCATGCTTTTTACAACACAGGGCAGAAATGCTGTCTGAAAATTTTCTTTTTCAAAGATGTCCACAATTAATTTATCGATATTCCATGTGGGTCTACTATAGGCTCAGAACAAATAAAAAACGAAGACACAGCGCTGCGAAAAATACAGTAAAGCATGCTAAAACTACACCTCCGCTCTGTGCATACACGCTAATATTTACAAACATTTACAATCAAACTACACCTCACTAAGTGCACACATGTTTACGAAAATGGCTTCACGTCATTGTTGACAGCACTATGTCTTCGTTCTTTATTTAGTCTGAGACTATAGGTCCCTATACCTCTGCCCAACCCTTCAAGGAATACAGGCGTGATGTTATGTTATGTTATGATATTCCATATCTGTTCTATTCTAGCTACTAATAACTTATTACTGGCTCAAAAGCCCTCCCCCTGTTAGAGACAGTCAATCGATTATTATCTGTCAAGAAATCCCACAATAACTAACTCTTCCTCGATTTGCTAAATCAATCCTCCACAGCCAGCATATTTTTTTATAATTCAAGCTATAAACTGAAATATTAGTCATTCTAAAACACCAATACATTTCATACCAGTTCCTACCCTAACTTAGCAGTCAGTAGCTAGTTCCGGCAGTGACGCGCCATGCGTCGGCGGCCGGTGGGCGTGGCCTTGACTGCGCGCGCGCACAGTGTAGCGTTGTCGTCTCATTCCACTTCACTTGATGCTCGCTCAGAAGGACGAGGGTGTGGTGGCATATGAACATGTGGTTGATAACTTTATTACTTCAGTTTAGTAGGAGCCAAACTCCATTTAAAAGTTTTTAAAAAATCTAGGGAAATACCACCAGCTTAGTTCATGGCTATCGCCAAGCATTGCGGAGTTGCATTTTGATTTGGTGCTGTTGTGGTTTTCATTTTGGTCTTTTGGGACGTTTTTTGTTATGTCCCAAAATGCCCACCATGAAGTGCGCGGTCACCTCCTTCAAACTATAAAATAATCATCAATATCATCAGTTCACAACATAATTAGCGAAGATATCGCTGCACATACAGGAAGAAAAAACGAGCGAGCCTTACAGTAGTCGCTTATGATGTGTAACAGCTGACATCTTGGCTGGCTAACAGTACTAACCTCTCGGAAAATGGGTTGGTCCCATCTGATGGCCAACTCTAGCACCGCGCGCGCTTATTGGTAAAAACAAATAGCGCACGCTTCCTGTTACACACTTCCGTCCCTTTTCACGAAATCACTCCCACAGATTCAAGATTGTAGGAAAGCTAGAGGAACGATGTTACTCATCAAAAACATACAATCGGCATGAGAACCTCCACCTGTTTTGAAGTCGGTTAAATTCACATATAATTTCGATTAAGTAATACGAAATTGTGTATAAAATAACAATATTAGTCATAAACGTTTAAATGGGTCAACATTTAAATCTATCAATCAAGCTATTATAAGTAACCATTTTTCAAATGCCGCTATCACATTTGAATAGTGGGGCCTTCATTCACAGTTTGTTTAATAAAATATGCTAGTAGAGTTAGCAATAAAAGAACCGGTCAAGTGCTAGTCGGACTCGCACGCGAAGGATTCCGTACCACCGTACAATATTAACCAAAACACGCCGAAAAACACGTTTCTTGTTTATTATTATTTATTAATTTTATTTTTATTTATCATAAACAAAGTTTATAAAAATCTTAACTTAAGAACTATGCCTTTAATTCTAACTTTATTTTATTTTGGGAACCCTAAAAATATGTAAGTAGTGTTAAATATTGTACGGAACCCTAAAAAGGTATAGTTTTGTTATTCAAAAATACATCCAAGTTCCGATCTACTCTCTGCTGAGTTTGAAGCCGTGTCATATCAGCATAACTAAGCTCAACAAAAAGAAAATTAAAAGTAGGTACCAATATTTACCACATAACGTTTCTTATTTTTAAAAGAATGCACGTGGCTAAATGATGACAGCTGCACGGGTCGATCGCAAGTTAAGCTACGCTTACTGCCGGTCGCTTCATAGATGGGTGACCATCCATTACATATCGATACCCCTCCGTGGCTCGGCAAGCACGTTAAACCGTTGGTCCCAGCTGTCAATTGAAGATCTTTGACAGTCATTACGTGTCGATCTTTGACAGAAGGCCGAAAATCTGACAACCAGTCTTACCAAGGGGTATCGTATTACCCAGTAACTGGGTTGTGGAGCTCAGATAGGCAGTCGCTCCATGTAAAATACTTGTATTCAGCTGCAGTCGGTTAGACTGGAAGCCGAACCCAACATAATTGGGAAAACGCTAGGCAGATGATAAACCATCACTATAAAAACATTAGAATCTAAAAACTTCACTGCCACCTCCATTTGTTGTAATTCACTATTATTTCAAACAAAAACACATGAACATCGATAGTCAATATATGTTGTAACTGCAAGATGAGCCATGTGGGTGCGTTGCACAACAACATGGCTATAAAATAATAACCTGAGTAGATGAGCTACGGAATATAGTATTATTATGTAAATTATTTAGTGCTGTGTGGTCCGGTGGTCCCGTTGAAAGTTAATCACGTGAGTTTTGAAAGGACTTGTAAGGTAAGCTGTCTGAATAAGTATTTTTTTCACATAGAGACAGACTCATTTGATTGATTTAGACTTTGGAAACAGCATTTTTATTTAACAGATAAGGCATTGACCACCATATCCATATTAAATAGTGTGTTGGCAAATTCAAACTATGAAATTAAAGTTCCTTCACGATGTTTTCTTCCACCACAATTCAGTGAAGTCCCAGAGTAAACTAAGAAGTACCTACCCGAACAGGTTCTGTTGGTCCTTCCAGTATAATGAACCTGAAAATTGGTCCTTAGAAACATGATCCAATACTTCCTGCAACTTTTACTAAAATAGTTACACAGTTACTGTGATTTATAGGAAGACCATCTTCAGCATTGGTCATTTACGGTTAACAGGTTTTTATAAAAATAATTAATATGAAAACTCCTTAAAAATCAATGTTATTGAACCTACCATTTATAATGACACCCAAAAACGAAACCAACTCGATGTTTTAATTATTCCTGATCAGTTCTTGATAGAGAATTTCTGTGTAAGGTATATAACTATATTCAGAAATTGATAAATCATGGATTGACGCGAAAAAGAGTGTATCGATTGACTTTTAAAATGACTTTTTCACTTAACTTTTTTGGCGATTTTGGAACAGTCGAGCTTTGGGGATATAATTTGCAATCTAAGATTATTGATTATTGATTCCAAATGTAGGTATCACCATGTTTTTTTTAGAATATCCACACATTACATCTTCACTAATATCAATGAACGGTTTTCATAGATTTCATCCTTTATCAGCCGTGTACTGGTATACAATCATCTCAAAGGTTGTGAAAGTCAAACAGTAATGATAAGAAATGAAAACGTTTTGTTTTTAGACCTGAATTATTATTAAAAAATATTGAAAGAAAGAACGAAAAGAAAGAAAATACATTTATTTAGCACAGACTAAAACACACAAAATATAATTTACAAAGCAGACAAAAAAAAAAAATAGTGTAAAGTGCGATGTAAGCAGAAATTTGATGGGGAGTGTGCCTCAGAGCTGCGCCAAAAAGGCCCAGTTCAGCAAAAACGCCAGACAACTATAAGTGCCTGACGCTGGTTTTCAACTGGACCTGAGAGTGTGATGTGATGTGACGGATGTAAATCAGTTTTATAATAATTATAACGTGCATGCAGCATACTTAAATAAAATAAATTTGTGTCAGATAAAAAAAAAGAACAAAATTATAAAGAATATGTAGGTACATAAATAGTGTGATTGTCCATAAAACAATTTGATAAATAAACATTGGACACGTACTTTTTCCTTTTTACGTAATTAAACGATTACGACAATATATTGAGGTAAAATGTGGCATGACGTCACTCCCCGGTAGATTTTATACTGACTTGTGACGTAGCGGGTCCTCACTCCCCAACTTGAATGCGTTTTATGTAAAAAAATAAATTAATATGATAAAGCAAAAAACTAGTGTCTAATATTTTTTTATTGTCTGACTGACGGACTAAATAGTTTATTTCCCCAGTCAACATTTCTAATATTCCTTACAATATGTATGGGTACTTATCTTACAATTTAAATTGAATTACAAAGTTAATCACATAATAACCACATGCATTATTAACTTTCATGGTTAATTAATCACTAATTCTTGTGCCACGCCTCTTGCAATTAATTAAGGTTTATATTGCCGGCTGTCAGTCTTAATAAACATGATAGAGTGGTCACTGACTTGACTGTGGTGCACTGTAGGTATGATAGATCTATGATAGTATCATCTTTTTGGGTAAATTGCTATTATACAGGATGGTCCGAATTGGGACGTCATAAAAAAAATGTATTCCTCATGCCATGGAGTATCCGAAAACAACCCATGTGCATTAAAAAAAATGTGAAAAACTCTTGAAAGACAAAACATAAAAAAAAATAAAAAATACTACTCGAAAACTATCAAGAATCGCGGAACTATTATGGGCTATTTTCGGATACCCCTGGACGTATAGAAACTATTTTTTTTATGAATTCACTATTTAGACCACCATATATTTGCTAAAACCTATAAAATATTCGCTAAAACCGATAAAAATAGGAATGATTGAGTTTAGATAAATCTAATTGAGGAGGAACACCGGAAGAACGGTAATGAATTCCCAAAACGAATTTCAAGAACTACGCCTAAAATTAATTATCATTAGTAGAAGGACCTAATTAACTTGCCTGCGCCATACAACAAATGGTCGGTTATATTCTAGAGATAATGTGACATTGAAATGTGACATATGACATTAGATGGTGGAGGTAGCAACTACGGGCTCGCTAAAAACTGGCACTGGTTGATACCCAGGAAAAACGAAAACCATTCCCTCTTTCCATGGCTGTGGTAATTTAAATCTATTTAATAATATGGACTATAATTATCCCATGTGCCATTAATATCAACATTGCCATACCTACTAGCATTCCATTGGAAATCTTATGCTGTTTTACCGTTCACATAATCTAAGCCAAAAAGATGGCGATTGACTTGTTGCGACCCGGACCCGACGAGTGTACACGTCAAGCGTCGAGAGCAGTGTTTACACGTCGAGTCCGGGTTTGCAACAAGTCAATCGCCATCCTGAGGATTCCTCGTTAAGAGGTGAAACACGTGTCTATTTCTTACAGGGTTCTTTATGACTCTTTAAGAACAGTTAAGCGGATTAGGTTACTAAATATACATCGTCTATTGTATTTTGATTTCCGCAAAGTCACTCATGAATCAATTAACTATTCTAAACCAAATTAAAATACTCAAGTAAATCCTCATAGAAAACACTATTTCACTTTGACCGACTCGACAGTAAACCCTAGAGATACCAGTCTCCTGCCTAGCCTTTTCCCAAGTATGTTGGGGTCAGCTACCAGACTAACCGGATGCAGCTGAATACCAGTATTTTACATGGAGCGACTGCCCATCTGACAACCTCTGACAACCCAGTAAAATGAATGGCCTAAAGACCCATTAAAACTAAGTAATATTTATTTTTATACGTGTTATGTACTAGTCTTTACAATTCCTATCTGTTATCTTTTTTGTTACATTAAATTTATTTTCATATCCGTTACGTACAATTATTATGAATAACACCCACCTACTACGCTTTGGAATGGGCAACTAACTTCATATTTCTGACTGACCGATTCCTTGACAATTCAAAAGTGCCTGTAAATGGTTTAGTTGAAATAAATGCTCGTTTTGAGTTTGAGTCATTTTGTCTATTCTTCCGTCTTCAAAACCCCTTTCTATCGTGGTCATGTTAAGCGTGCTGGGGGTGTTCCTAGCGTATAGTCGCTTAGTTTATGAGTTTTATGCCCTGGCTGAAGGCCTTAATTTATTAAGGCATCCACAGGATAGCCCAGTTAAGCAGCCGACAACATCCTACCTGAACTGCGAGAACACATTCATTAAAAAAAACATGTGATTATTAAGTTGGATGTATGACTTCACAGAAGGCCAAATACAGTATTACGTATCAATAATAATTAAAAGGCCTCTATCAGTAAATAAGGCACCTATTTTACAACGTCACCATGTCCCCTCTAATGATAACGTGGGCAGCAGGGACCTCCTACGTACAGTTTAGCATAAAAACAACCAACCTTGACGCAATCTTTAGCTACACTTCACTTTATATTTGTGAGGTTTTATATACTTTTGAATGCTAAGACAGATCGCTATTGATGGTAGACAGTATAATTCTCTGTCATTGAATGTCATTTAAGATTCCTTATTCTCTGACAGATTATTGGAACGTTAAAACCATAGATAGAAATCCTTTCTATCTCCGGTTATTGGATTCAGCCGTAAAACTCATTAACCAGAGGGCACGCACAAACCTAGACAAATTGATATTCTATCAGCGATGGCGATGATGGACAAGTCAAAATTGATTTGACATTAGCTACCGAAAACCATATGTTAACACTCTTGAAAGTCACTGTAGACGAAACTCTTTGAAAGTGATTGTCACTTATCTCGGCGCTCTGGGTATTACTTTATGTCACCACCAGCTGCACCCTGCGGTTTCACCCACATATGTCTCGATCGCTTGGGAATATCAGGATAAAAAGTACCTATGTATTGACCTAGGTCATGGTCTACCCATGTGCCAAATTTAATCCAAATCCGTTTATCCGTTTTAGCGCGAAAGCAAAACAAACTAACATACAAAAAATCAAATCTCTCTATAATATTTAACCAAAAAACTTAATTGCTGCACAAAATTAGACTTGCCCCAAGACGATCGGTCTCCTCATCTAGCGTAACATAAGTGTTGTGTGTTGTGTTGTACTTTGTAGATTTCATTGAGGGACTGCGTAAGCGCAGTCCCTCAATGAAATCTACAAAGTTCACAATATTACGCAGGAAGGTTAATGCACATATAGCTCTATTATGTATTCAGCGTGGGTGCTCTCAATGTTTGCCTTCGTATCGGTGTTAAAAAGTTATGTATCTTTATGTAATGTTTGAGAATTATATTAGTTTATGTCCGAACTAGACGCCATGAGATTTCATTCATTAAAGGTTCCAAATAAGATTACGTGTGTTGCGTAGTCTCCGTGCTTCAGAACGCACGTTTTAATCGTTCGTCCCGGCTGTCATTTGTAGATATTTGATAGTCGTTACGGGTAATCAGAAGCCCGACTGTCTGACAACCAGTCCTACCAAGGGGTATCGTATTACCCAGTAACTGGGTTGTGGAGGTCAGATAGGCAGTCGCTCCATGGAAGATACTGTTATTGAGCTGCATCCGGTTAGACTGGAAGCTGACCCCAACACAGTTGGGAAAAGGGTGTAGGTAGTTAGCTTTTGTTGGGAAAACTGGGGATTAAGTAGTGACTGCAGTTACCAAGAAAACCTTGACAAATCCGCTATTCCTGGAAAGAAATTACATGATATGTTTTTACCTAAAGATTCCGGGAAACTTAGAAAAAATCTGTCGTCTATATCTTTTACATAATTATTATGTTACATTAAAGTCGCTTTTTATGCCTGTCTGTGTCACTGCGTTGTTCTTCTAAACCGGGAAACTTAGAAAAAATCTGTCGTCTATATCTTTTACATAATTATTATGTTACATTAAAGTCGCTTTTTAAGTTTTTATGCCTGTCTGTGTCACTGCGTTGTTCTTCTAAACCACGCAAAAGATTTTGATGAGGTTTTACCATCGTTTAGAGAATTTATTCCGGAAGGTTTATGTGTCTAATACGAGTAGGTACATTAGTATTAAACTTAAATATGATAATCGAAATGTTTTGTTAAGTAGCGTAAACCATAGTCGCGAGCCGACTTCCGGCCACCGTAGGCGCGGGCTTGCGGACGGTGAGCAATGGGTAGCTCGCCGTCCGATAAGGACCAGGCCCGGGTCGATGCGTTGTGTTCCACGCGCGCCTCAAAGAGATGTCAGCACCAACTGACGGGGTCCGTAAGGGCCAATGCCTGCCAGGGTTGCGAGTTTGTCCGAAAGGGATATCGCGGCCCCGGCACACAGGCAACGTAAGGAACACGGGTGGGTTTCAGTCAGTAAAAGTCTGACACGCCCTCCCGCTCCACCCAGAGCGGGAGAAGTTATTTGATAATTTCCCACCCTTAAAAAAAACCTCTCTTAACCCCCAAGAGAGGATTCAATCCTCTATGTTTACGTTAAATGTGCTTTATTTATTAGTTGCCATTTACAAAAACCTAATGAAGAAAATTAAGCGGCAACACTATGTCTGTAAACACAGAATTTAGATGAATGTCGCCATATTGCGAAACTCATATAAGCGCGAATAATCTTGATTCTCTTAAAAAGGAGGGACCCGTTTACTCAATCACCTTGCCGACTTCGGACAGTGACTATTAATTCCGTTTTATATATTACTCAACTTGATAACTCTGCCATTTATAGAGGAGAATATTTATTGAATTGTCTATGGATAGATAAAACACTGCGTTCTTGGAAACTGTGTTTAGTTGACCAATAGGAGTGGTGTGACAATGTCTTATTTATGGTGACTCTTTTGACGCTAACCACCACCTCAGAGGCTGCCTGTGCGACGCCGACCTCGTACAGTCAGCCCCTCTACCAAACATGCTAACTGGCCTATCTTTTGGCCACAGCAAATTCAGCCATACTTGGACAGTTAGGCCCGCCACCAAATTTAATTTCTGGCTAATCACTTTTGTCCCAATAACACGTCTTTTCCTGACAAGTGTTATACACAAAAGCTATAAAAACACGGTGGTAGTCTTTCCCAAAAAAGGAGGCTTCAGAATCCCCATACCGCACTGGTGCTTCGACTTTGGTTTGGTTTGGGAGAAACAAAGTCATAACTTACACCATACCTTTTTATTTCTGCTCTAAGGTGTCGGTGTCATTCAAAACAATGAGATATTTCAACTTTGCCTTCGTTGAATAAAGATACTGCTAACGGTCGAGTTTGTTGCGCCACTTCTTCCCAGCTTAAGCACTAGAAAGTGGTGAAGGGCGTTTATGGGGAACTGTCTTATGTAATTTTGACGTTCGAAAAGTGCTGACTCTCAGCCTAGTTTGAATAAATGACTTTTCTTTCAATTCAAAAATTCAAAAATTCAAAAATTCAAAAATTCAAATTCAAAATCATTTATTTGCTAATATGGGTAATTACATAAAGTTGTTAAAATAAAAAGGGCATAGTTCAACCATATTACGCCTTGAGGCATGCAATTCTCAAGCGTTGACTGTATCACAACAATATTATACAGTTACTTGCAACAATAATTTATAATAAAATTAATAACACAATTATGGGTAATTTCACATGGCAAATAATAATGAAACATAAGTGAATAATAATGTCACTAGAAATTAAAATTTAAATGTCATGTATTAAATGAGAATGTCAAGATATATTTGTAAATAAATGTTAAAGTAATAATAATAGATAATTAATTAGTGCTTAATCACATGTCATATCAACAACAATATTTCTGAGTACAATATGTCCTTAAATCCTCTATCAAATAATCCTGAATACTATAATAACATTTAAATAGCAAGAATTTTTTTAATTTATTTTTAAATTCATCGATGGATGGCGTTTCTAGTATAGACTTTGGTAAGTGATTGTACACACGCGGCGCCATACTGAAAATGCTTTTGGTATATAAGGCTGTCTTGCTAGATTTGCAACAAATTTTATCACTATGCCGCTTACTTCTGTACTTATCAAAAAGATGTTTGTTCGTTCTTGCAAAGCTAGCAATCCCATAAATGTAGACACACGGCAATGTCAATAAATTATATTTGATAAAATGTGGCCTACAGCTATCAGTCTGGTTGATATTAAACATACCCCTAATACACCGCTTTTGCGCCTTGAATGCAATGTCCTTATTTGTGGAATTACCCCAGAATATAATACCATACTTTATCAAGGATCCCACGTAGCCATGGTATGCTGCAAGTACAGCAGAAGTGTCTACCGTTTTTGCGAGCATATGTAGGGCATATGATTGCTTATTTAATTTTTGATTTAAAGTATCAACATGTATCTTCCAATTCAGATTATAATCAATTGTCATGCCTAAGAATTTTGTAGTTGCTATCTCATTTATTTTGTTTCCTGTATAATCTATATTAATGTCAGTAAATCGGACTTTACGATTGCGAAATATCATAATTTTAGTTTTGTCAAAGTTCATTTTTAAATTGTTATTAGTTAGCCATTTCATAATTACACTTAGAGTGCTGTTTATATCTTGTTCTAGGGATAACTTGTCCTTACTTGTAAAAACAACAGTACTATCATCAGCAAAGAGTATAGTGGGATGATTAGTTACTTTGGGAAGGTCATTTATATAAATGATAAATAGCAGAGGGCCCAAAACACTTCCTTGTGGGACGCCTTGTTTGTTTTCTCTGTATTCTGAAGTGTAGTTAATTTCTGTTCTTGTTTTGGTGCATACTCGAGTAACTAGAGTGGACTGTTTTCTGTTTGTAAGATAAGAAGTTATCAGCTCTAATGAAGTGCCCCGAATTCCATACCTGTATAATTTATTTAACAGAATTTGGTGATCCACGTAATCAAAGGCTTTACTTAGATCCATATACAATGCGCACGCCGGAATTTTATTGTCTATGCTAGTCATAACAGTGGTCAGAAAATCATAGACTGCCATATTAATGTTTTTATTTTTCCTGAAACCTATCTGCTCTTTAGCAAATAAATTGAAATTTTCAAAGTAGTTATTTATCCTGTCATAAATTACTCTTTCAAAGACCTTAGAGAGCACCGGTACTAGTGCTATGGGCCTATAACAATTCATATTGTAGGGATCATCTTTCTTGAAAAGAGGTTTAATGATTGTTAATTTAAGTTTATCAGGAAAGTATCCATTTAGGATCGACAGATTAACGACATGACTTAAAATATATGATATTTTAATTGGCACTTGTTTTAATATTTTAGTCGATATACTGTCATATCCAGTACTGTTGGTATTTTTTAAGTTAAAAATTATTTTGTGTATTTCTTGGGGTGTAGTTGGATACATAAATAATGTTTCCGAGTGATTAGGTAAGGTCTCTGTTTTATTAGTACAACTTGTATTCCCTTTTACTTGGTCAATAAAAAAAATATTAAAACAGTCCGCAATGGTCTGCGGATCATCAGTACAATGTTTACCGTCTATATTAATTTGATTGATTTCGCTTTTTGGCACATTACACATTGTTTTACTAATAACGTTCCAAGTAGCCCTACACTTGTTTTGAGCTGTATGGATAAAGTAATTATTCTGTGACTTTTTTGTCAGCCTTATAACACGTTGTAATCTACTCGCGATTTTTTTTAAATTGGTTTCTTTTGAATTTGATAACTTCTTTAGAAAAGTTGTCCATTTGGCAGAAGCAACCAATCACACCTCATAATCCGCACGTAAACTGTCGAAATATTAACATTTAGAACGTAATTACTCAACGGTCCATGTGAGATGCCCCTGATGATAGACGCGTTTGGAGTCACAAGGGCGAGCGAGGGCGACATCTGGTTGTGCAACACACAAGACACCCACATTCGCGAATGATCTTCAGTCTTCACCGATATTTAGATTGAGGTGGATTAGTCATTCGTGTATGTTGGAAATTTTAATTTCGTTGTTTAATGTGTAAATTTTCCAGAAAGCCATTATGAGACAATAAATAGCCCTAATGTTGAAGCGAGGACTACTGGGCGAGAAGAAATGAGTCCTATCTCCCCTTCTTCTTTTCGTGTGGTTAGTGACTAACCTGGTGACAGAGTTTTAAAGCCGCCCATGGGCCTCTGACTTGGCTTCACCTGCCGTCGAGAAATATCTCTCAGGCATGCCGGTTTCCTCACGATGTTTTCCTTCACCGTTGTTGAAGCAAGTGTTAATTATACAACACGCACATGAATCCGAAAAGTCAGCGGTGCGTGAATTGGGTTCGCACTCGAGACCGGGCAGTCTGAAGGTCACACCACTAGGCTATCACTGCTGACTCATTGCACTGTTGACTTGAACCTACTCGTAGAATTATCAAATCATATTTAGCTAATTTAGAGGGGGTTAAGTAACCATAACTTTACTGGATAATAGTGAACCCTATAATGAGATTTCTAGCAAAACCGAACTTATCAGACCATTTTCGATATGGATACTTTACCATTTGACCTGCTCCAGTGAAGTCCTAAACTTGTCGGGTGCTACTTCTTTATTTTTCGTGTGATTAATGAGTGACTAAACCGATGTCAGAGTTTTTATGCCGCCCATGAGCCTCTGACCTGGCTTCACATGCCGTCTAAAAATATCGCTCGGGCGCTACTGATAAAAATGCATGATGTGGGGGAAAGCCGTTCTTACTACCAAAATATGAATTTGATTAACGCTTCAAAACCATACAATCAATTTTAAAGTGTGAACTGATCAAGAGATCTTCTTCACTCAATCAGAATGCTACAATAATTATATAACACTATAACTGCCTATATTATCATTATCATTGCAAATTACATTAGGTATTGGAAAAAAAGCAACAAAAACCAACCTTAATCCCTTCCATTAAGGTTCTCCTCAAAAACAAACTTAACTAACACAGTTGGGTCATTACAAATCGAACTCAATGGCCTTAAAGATAAGGGTGACGTGTGGTGTATTGGTGTCGTGGTCGAGTCGTCCTCGGATCGAGGTCGGCAGTAATCGTCGCGTCTTCCAACTTATTAATATAAGGAATATCGGGTATTAGAATCACGTAGATAATTATTTTGTGATGATTTTAAATACCCTTGGTTAGGTATTGGTCATAGATGAGATCATAGAATGAAACAATACATCGTAGTAATTGAATAAACAAGGTTTCTAAGCTAGCTAGGTTTGTTTTGTGTAAGTATAAGCCATTACTTTGAAAAAATATTAATTTTATTTGCTGCGCAGTTTCAGCAGGATAAGTCTCGATTCAGTGGGAATGTCGAGATAAAAAGTACCCTATATCCAAGCCATGATCTACCCATTGGCCAAATTTCATCCAAATCTGTTTGGTCGTTTTAGCATGAAAGCGTAACAAACAAACTTACTTTCGTATTTAAAATATTAGTTAGGATAGTCTGGTTTGAAAAAAGTTGTTAAAATGTTTGTTTCAATTTGATCTATCTTGCCATCGGTCTTCCAACGCATCTGGTTCTCTTTTTAAAAGTTTTTTATGTTGCTTCTATTCCGTTAGACCTCAGCAATAAAACTGACGATGACAACAACTACCGTTTTTTTTTTTGCAATTATGACATCGTCATTTTATATTAAATACCTGCTTAATGAAGTGTCAGAAAACCAAAGCACAACCATGCACAATTTATTTTCCAAACCTTTGCCAAACAACTGAAAAGTTAAAATGTCCCTTAAAAAAATGCATCTTAAAACATAAAATATTTTATATCTTCGAAATTAAGAAGCTTTTCGTATTCAATACAACTCGTACATAAGGAAAACTACTAAAATACCTCTACATTGTTGACAGATCACTGTAATGTTGACATTCTAAACAGTGCGCGGTGTAGGTCGTTCCTACTGGCGCGGGCGCATGATGTCATTCAATGACGTCATCTACGTAACGAAGCCTGCGCGGGAGTCGATGAGCGCTATGTAGGTTGTATTGAGTGAGAAAATTTGTGAATTGAACGATGTTTCAGGGGCTACAGAGATTTTCTGTGGGAGGATTTGGTCGTTGAAAATTGGTGGAAAAAAATATTTATGTGTGTAAATGTTTCTAAAATGGAAAAACTGCTTTTATTTTAAATACCAAGATTTAGTTACAAAAACTTAGTAGAAGTTTAATGAAAATCAGTTCGGTTATTTAGACGAAAAAAACGTATCAAGTAATCCTATCAGACAAACCCTGTTAGAACAGGTGGTTATTGTTAAAGTTTATTGAATAAACATAATGTTTTCAAGAGGTATTTTTTTTTAGATTTTGCGTGTTAGACATAATTTTACAAATTAATTTCAATATGTAATATAAACATAATCTAAAATATTCCTCTATTAAGTTATTAAGAAAATGCTCTAATTTAACATATTTCATGAATGTGATGGGCGGAATAGAGCAAGAATGGTTCGCGCGCTAATTTAGGTATTTCCTTCATATTATTTTTAAAACAAATACACATTTTGAAAATGTAAAATATATACGTTATAGAAAACATGTTAGCTTTGTTATTATTAAAAAAAACTGATGACCTTCCGTGAAGTACGCCGTATAAGGGTTAATGTTATTTTTTAGAGATTATTTTCTTTGGATTATTTTCTATAGAGGATTCTACACAGTAATCGATGAATCGAATGATACGATACAAGTAATCGTGTTTCTAAAGTGTACGTCTTATATATATTGAACCCTTAAATATCTTACATATTAATTGTTTAATATGTAATACTTAAAGTTAAGTATTAACGTTGCAGTAAGTGTTCTAACGAACGCACTTATTTCGAAAATACCTCGGAATTCACTTTTGTCGTGTGCTAGTTCAAATAAAATTTTACGTATTATTATAGAATAATTCAAATAGCAATTTATTCATTAGAGTTTCCTTATACGGATTAAATACGTGATCGTGAGTGTAGCTTCAATACAAATTTGCACATCACCCATACACGTAGAGATAATGGGCAAATCGTTTGTCTAGTTTGATTCAATTTGAATCAACCTTCAGTTTAGTTCTAGATTATGTATTTGACATAAATAGGCCATGCAGAAAGGGAATATGTTCAGTATGAGACGTTGATAAATTTATGTGATCGATTGCCGACAACTTAATATACATCCAATTTATAACTTAATTACTTCTACTAGATGTTTTATACGCAGTATATTATGATTATGAGGTGAGGATGATTAATTTTTTCATTCAAACCTATTAAAAAAAAAGAAACTGATTTCTGTATTTGACTCTGACTGGTTTATTCTATGTTTTGTCTCTGCATGAAGAAGGTAGACAGTCAGGACACGCCTATGGCATTAACGAGGAGGATCCGCAGTGGTAACACGCGCCTCAAAGAGATGTCAGCACAACTGAAGGGGTCTGCTAGGATCGATGCCTGCCGGGGTCGCGGGAAAGTCCGAAAGGGATACCGTGGCCTCTAGCAATGGTACAGGCAACTGAAGGAACACGGGTGGGTTTTAGTCAGTAAGTGTCTGACACGCCCTCCCGCTCCGCCCAGAGCGGGAGAATTTATTTGATAATTTCCCAACCAGAAAAAGTAAAAAAAAGGTCCATCTTCTGAAGATCATATATCTGTTTTCGGTCTTTTAGGCGATGCGTTGTTTAATAATCATCAATTACAGTACTGTTAAATGAATGTACTTACAACATTCCTGCTAGGTTACATTTCCAACAAAATTGGTTTAGTAGTTTAGCAGGTAACCACAAAACTTTCGCATTTACTAAATATCACTATAAATTAACCATACGACAACCAGAAACAATTCACACAACTATTTCAACGTCAAAAACCAGGAAAGAATCTATTCAACAACATCCTCACAAAGTCACTAGGTACGTATTATGTCATATTTGTCGACGAAACGCTAAGAAATAAGACAATGTTATGTCTCATAAGTCTGTCTGTATATAACATTATGTAACTACATTGACAAGTATTGGCGGCCATATCGTGATTCAGAATGTGGCCTTAAGTTTGAAAAAACACCCACTGGGTATTATTTTGTCACGTAGGAGTTTTTCTGGGACGTTTGCAATAAATTAAAGGATTTAATTGTCTCACAGGGCGAAAGCCTTTTCTGATACAGAAAAGGAGCAAGCATTTATCACCACTCACGGTGGTCCATAAATTCAAGGCCGCTCAGCGAGCTTTGGAACGAGCTTTACTTGGAAGACTCCAAACAAAGCCCGTTCCAAAGCTTTGAGAAATCGGATCCGAACGAGGTGACCATAGCTCCCAAAAGAAGCAAGCTTTAGTTGGGCCGGCGAGATTAGCCGTAGAACCGATGACCGTTGTGGTAGACGTGTTTTTGAGTGGAGACCGCAAATCGGCAAACGTGAGGTAGGACGCTCTCAGGCTAGGCGGAGCAACGCTCTTCGCAGGGTGGCTGGTAGCAGCTGGATGAGAGTTGCCGAGAATCGAGCTGAATGGCCTGCGTGGAGAGGCTATGTCCAACAGTGGACAAAGCCATATTTTAATAAAACACGTATGCTGAAAGATCAATAATTAAATTATCTATAAAATGGTGAAGGTTTCAAATACACTTGATAGATTTTGCGTGATACTCAGGTTTTTATCCGCGTTAGACATAACTTTACAAATTAATTTCGCTATGTAATATAAACATAATATAAAATATTCCTATGTTAAGTTATTAAAAAAATGCTCTAATTTAACATATATTTTTTCCAAATCATTAACACTACTCGTTTAGATGTGATCTTCAGTATAAACTCATTAAATGTCGGTTGTCGGCCTTCAACCTGGTGAAATGTAGATGTATAATACAGCTCTGCTTTCCTCTTCTGGTAATGAATGCGTGATGTTATGTTCATCCTAAATGACCCATCTATCATTATCTGTTTAGCACAAGTAGGTATGTTAAACATTACATAAGTTACAAAGGTAACAATTGACACGTCTGTAAGGTCAGCAGGCGGAGGTCGAACTCTGAACCGACCAGTCTACAATGAGCCTTCTGTTACAAAACATTAGTGTGTGGAATCTATGATTAGTTTTTAAATAGATGCGCAGTTTTAAAGCCTTGAATGTGTGCGGTGTCTTCCGGATTTTGACGATTTTGCCTAAGTTGAAAATGACGGATAAATGATAACCTGTTTTTTGCATATCACGCATTCTCTTAAACGTTCCATAAATATTGAAAATGAGCACCAAGGAAGGATTATTGAAAATTCATACCTTAAAGGTTAGGGGATGAAAGTTTGTATGTAACTCGCTAAGCTCCTTAAGTTTTGAGTTGATCTCCACGGTTACTGACAAATACTTACACTGGCTGGACAGGTCCACTCAAATCTGTGTGGTTCTTTCCTCAAAAGACCATTTCAGACAGACTACATGGTCCTCATATGGCCTGACCAATATTATGTCTAGACTTTAAAAGAGACTGCGACCTCTGAGTTTGTTTCGGCCTTTCTTCTCAGAGTAGTCAAATAGGAAACGCCGGCCTCATCTAGCTTATTTTTAATATGACGTGTAAAAGTGATTCCGATATCCTATTTACAGAATAAACAATTTCATTTCATATTTACCGATGGGAAATTTGATAATACACATTAATTTTTATAATTTTGTATCTTATTTATCCATAATTCAAATCTCATGATACAAAATTCTATCCAATGCGAATAACGAAACAAAATACTTCATCAGTCATCTACAGAATGATTCTTGTTGTTAATACAATAGCAACAAATTCTTTACATTAACTTATTCACACATTTACTTGGTGGGACCTTGCCGTGGCTTCCTCGTGGGTGTTTCAAAGTGCGATTAGAATTGTGTAGCATTGTGAGCTGTTTCGTCATCGTACATGCAGATCTTATAGATTGTCATTGGCTAGGTATTTGTAAGTGTTAGGTAATGTGTATAAGAGCGTTTATCTTCCATTCTCCTTTACTGCTGCCTGTTGATAGGTATTAAATATTATTTTTTTATTTTTATTTTTTTTTGCGATACTTGAATATGTCGACATTTGAAATGCAAACGATTCAGTGCCGCGGCACGAACTATTTGAAGATAACTCATGCTAGAAATGCCAAAAAGTGTCGATATATATCGGATCGATGGTAAAAAAAGAATATAGGTATCAATTTCGATACATGGAAAAAAACATCGATATATCGGTGAATCAAAAAAAAAAAAAAAATTGTGAAATTCTATACTTTTTTTTTTATTCTTATAATACCAAACTAGGAACATCCTCTCTGATGTTTTTTTTTTTTTTTTTTTTTAATCGTTGCCCCACACTAAGAATTTCTTCTTGTATCGTGGGTGCGTTTACAAACATAGAAACTCACATACACTAACACCCAGACCCGATGTAAAATCTTAAATTAATAAAATATTGGTATACGTCATCTTTATACGACTCTGAATTCTAGCGATTCTGATCAGTGGTGTTGCTATTAGAAATATATCGTATTTGAAACATTTTCGATACTTGATATTTTAAATTTTTTTTTTTTTTTTTTTATCGATGTACTTATCGAAATAATAGATATCACCTATTTTTTCTACAAGCCTAGCTCATGCTGTGGTAAAATATATTAGCAAGTCAGCAGGTGGTACCGGGGATGACTGTCACGTACCTATTTGAGTGTTTTACCCTCTAAGGAGTTGCCTTATGTAAGTAACACAAAAAGATTGTGTATTGCCTCAATATAATTATCAGCCTGTATACATCTCCAATCATACTCTCATCCAACTGCCTACCATCCACCTTGCGAAGATCGTGTCATCTTCTGTACATAGATTGTAGATCTAACCCAAATATGAAGAAGAGCGTAAAGATACGTAGACTGTTTTATTTTAATTAAAATCGTATACTAATTAACTTGAATTTCCACTCGGAACTTTATTATGAATATTCGTAATGCGGTATTTTGTAATTAGATGGTTTACAACTTGTTCTTTACAACTTTTCGTTTATAGGCATTTTACTGTGTTTTTTTTTTCAAGCATCTGTACCTACTGATTTTATTACCTAGCTTTAGGTTTGACATAGTGCCCGAATTCCCAAACAAATTCTCAGTTATTCAACAAAATTCCCAGATTTTTTAACGAAATCTCAGATTTACAACCAAATTCCCAGATTTACAACCAAATTCCCAAATTTACAACCAAATTCCCAGATTTTTAAACGGAGTCCCAGATTTTTATATCTAGTATTGCCCAGAATTTAATATAAAATTATTCTCTGGCTACCACAGCTTTTGAGAGTAACATAAAAGATAGATAAAAAGATTAGAAGAAGATTGATTAAATTAGGTGAAAACCTAATTGAGGAGTGGAAGCTCCCATAAAAGGCTCATTTAAAATATTACTCCATAATATCATGAAATCACACTTATAAAAACTTTTTATTATGATCTGATTCATCGCCCATACATTCGCGGAACAGCCTCGATACGACCCACTCGAGACAAATATCAGCACACTACTTTTTATCTACAAGGTCGGCTATTCGACCATTTTCGCATTCTACCTATGGAAACCACTTTATCTTAAACACTTCAATAACCACCTATTACAATCTTATTTTTTAGAAGTTAAGGTCGAGAGTTAAATCATTTCGGGTCACAGCAGGTGTAAATGTAAGTTGGTGTTTGAGAAATGGTTTCACACTCAGACCAAAACGCCATTGTCTTATGGGAATATTATGAAACGAACATTTTGTAATAAGAACGAGTTTAAACCTCTTTTTATTTTGGTGTCTAGATACATTACATGATAAATTATATAATACTTATATTTCTTTACTACTGATAAATCGTTCTTGTGATTGTTTTAATAAATGGTTCCATTGTGTTTGTACTTATTGTTTATTTTCCAAAATGTATTGTATTGGGATACTTTCGTTTAGTTTCGTAATAAGTCAGACAGTTGCAAGACATTGGTGCCGATTCTCTTGTACACCGGACTAAACTAACTAAACTATCGCTAAAATTCCTTACTTTTGGCTATGAGAATCTTAAACCTATTCTGCAAAAACTTTAAAATCGTAAACTAAACAAAAAAACAAAAACTAAACAAATACTAAATTTAAAAATTATTTTGACACAACTAAAATCGTATTTGACAGTCGCGACTCCACGTGCTACTTGTTTGCCCGTACTACCACGTGATTTTTTAGAGCCAGAGGCGCGCTTGGGCGCGGGACAGCCTCGACGTGTTTATATGGAATTTTTCACTTTTTTCATGGAAAATATGAAAGTTATTACCTACATTTTGACTATTTATGGTCGATATTTTCATTATTTTTGCGATAAGACACCATTTTCGAGATATAAGCAAAAGAAAAGAAAAATAAGGATACAGTACTGTGTCTGCACCTGAAGTCGAGGTGTTGGTGTGAATTTTAGTCAGACAACTAATTATATTCCACACCATTTTAAATCGCGATAAAAAATTGACAGATTTAGTTATTAGACAATCAAAAGTTTAGGTGAAAAACTTCAAATTCAGAATAGCAAGTTATCATCATATCATCCACATAGACAAGTGGGAAAAACGCGTATTATTGAAGCTAACTCAAAAACTATCTAAGCAAAGTTAATAAAATTTATATGAGACTACCTCGAGAGCATATCCTTTCAATCAAAAAAATAACTTTCAAAATCGATCCACAATTGACGGAGAGCACGGTGGACATACATTTAAAAATAAAACATTCATACGCTACGAACATAGAACCTCGTCTTTTTTTTAAGTCGGTAAAAACTAAAACATAAGTCAATACAGTTTGGTGTTATACAAAAACTGGACAAATGCAATAAAAGAACAACTCAATGCTCGTTTTAGAGCCAAATTAAAATATCTAGCCAATTTTATCCTCAACATCAGAGATCTTTCACAGAAACACACTTAGGTAATTGTGTTTTTTGCCACCAACTGCTTCGTTAAGCAGAAAATTGTTCATCATGCACGGCTATTACGTCATATTAAGAAACTGGTTTTTCCAATGAAATACGATGAGAACACATATATACATAATCGTTCCGGTATTTATATATACATATTTGAAAGGTTAAGTAGAGACTGTTCATGGACCAATGATTGAAGATTAGTATTTGGAGGATGGGTTTCGGTTCGCAGACTGACCGCGTACTTAAGAGCGTCATTACTAGAGATCGGATAATCGGATGCATATTTACCTAAAGTTGAGGTGTTAGCTAAGGAACACACTTTTCTCCGGGATCGGCAAATTTAGAGTTCTGAATAAAGAATCGCATGTATATTTACTTATATTCGGGTGTTAGCTGATATGGTATGCACTTTTGTATCGATCGTAGAAATCTCGCGATTCCGGAATTGATAAATTTTGTACTTTTTGTCTATAAAAATGCTTGCTAATGTTGTAAAGTAGGTTGTCAAATTTGCATGGCACATAGCGACAAACAACTCGGTGCCTTGAGTTTTGTTAAAAAAAAAATTACAATAGGTATACATATACTAGTGATGGGCCGACTATAGTATTTGCCGAATAACCGACTAGCCGACTAATCGGTTTACAAATTGCCGATTAGTCGGCCGACTAATCGGCAATGCCGATCATTCTAATACTTACTTGTCGGCGGTTTTCGGGCTTTTTCGTCATCACTCGGCTAGTCATCCCGCGGCCACTGAGCATGTTGTGACGAGTTTGTTTACATTTTTATATTAAATCAATTTGAAATAAATAAAACAGTGCTTTGCATCTATATATTATTAATAAACAATTTCATTTCATTCATTTATGACGAATCACATAAAATATAAGCAGTTTGTTAAGTTAGCTTAATTACTGACTGATTAATACGTTCCTATATTGTAAAGACTGTAACTTTAGATACCTACTACCTATAAGTAATGTTTAGAAGTTACAAAACAAGCACAAATTATTTGTTTTATTTCAATTGTTATGCGCCGATTATAATCAGCATATTTTGCCGAATAGTCGCCGACTAGTCGCCGACTACAAACGATGCCGAATAGTCGGCTTTCCCGACTAGTCGGCCCATCTCTTGTATATACATTTTTATGCAACACCGCAAAAGTAACCTGCATAAGAGGGGGCTATCAGCCCTCTTAATCTCAATCTGCCCGTAAAACTTCGAATTAATATTTTGATGCGATTCATTTTGCCACTTGTTCGTCGCGATTCATTTTTCCACTTGTCCGTTGCCATTCGTTTTTCCACTTGTCCGTTGCGATTCGTTTTTCCACTTGTCCGTTGAAGTTTCACTTTTACTATGTGTCCCAGCACACATTTTTTTTTTAAATTAAGAACCCACTTCCATAATTTCTTAGCCAAAAATTTACTTTAAGTAAATATGCATCCAAATATCCGATCTCTGGGTATCACACTGTCGATTTGCCACCGTGTTTCCAGCCAATCGATTTGTGAACGTGCTCCCCACGGGAGCGAAGCGAGCTAGCCGCGACCACGCGACGTTATTGTACTGTACTGTGTTTGTTTACACTTCCATCAAACACTTTTGGAACAGACTATTTAATCCATTTTGATTGAACGATCGAATCAACATTGATATCCCTGACATTAGCATCGATCAAGCGTCACGCTACAACAACATGTTCTATGCCTATGCGCATGAGCGAATAACTCGACAAGTGTGGACAAGGTCAATACCGATGCACATCGGTAAACCTAACACGATCATCTAGCGACATATTTAAGTCACTGTTATTGTGTCACCATCGACAAACGTAATAATTTAATAGGTACTTAGTAAAGCAATCGTTACAAGCTAAATAGGAATAAGTAGGACGTTTTAGTGTATACCTAGGAGGTACCTATCGAGTTTTTACGAACTAACTTACGTAAATATACGTCTACATGTCTAGTCCTCTGAAAAGTCCGTGGTTACCAAAGTATACTCATAAAAGTTACTCATCAAATACATACACTCGAAAATTATTACCCTCCTTCTGGGGCAGTGGGAAAAAAGATCTTAAATGAAAATTAACACCACAGACAATAATCTGAACTTCTAATTAACTTATTTCAGATTGTACCTACATACAAAAACTGTCAAAATGACAAACATATTCGTCGGATAAAAGTTAATTGGCGATTGAAAACCGACCCTTAGTCGGTCGGTCAACTAAGGTCATATTTGTCAATAATGTCAACATTTGTTATCAACCTGCAACCAAATAGAGGTTACATCAATACCTATCAAGCGTTACAATTTGAAGTCACCGAGTGGTGTCTAGTTAACCTAGTAACCATTAGGAATTGCATTCGTCGTGGTATGGTGGTTACTGATAGTAAATTAAATCATTTCATGCTGAACTTGGTAAGGATCATGTAGCTCTTAATGTTTGATGGCCCAGTGGTTAAGAAGACCTCGCCTCTCATGCACGAAGTTGTGGGTTCAAATCTGGTCAAGTACCTACCATTAAGACATTCTGAATTTTGGTACTGACATCGAAAAAAAACATCGTGAATAAACCAGGACTTATAGTTAATATAAGTCTGAAACCGCTAACCTGTCTTGAGCAAGCGTGGTGATCAATGCACGTGCCTTCTCTGTATGAGAAGAGGCTTCTGCCCTGCAGTCAAAAAGGACATTAATGGAGTGGTATAATTATGTTTTCTGCATCCGTATCTTTCTTATGGCAGCGATGAAAATAAACCATTTTTTATAATTATTATTTATTTATAAGTCTTGACACAGATATAGTATTGAGATAGATAAGACAGTCCGCAATTTAGGTATGAAGCTACAAGTACGCGGCGGGCCCGACTTGTTGGGCCAATTCAGAGACTGTAACGTAGTTAAGAGTTACGCGATAGAAAGAGAGGCAACTTTTAAGTGAATATAACTGTAATCTGCGTTCGCAATTCATTTGCCAAACATGTAAACAAACACGAGTTTAAAAAAACAACTGTAACTCCGGCCCTACATATAAGGTTCAGTTTGCGCTACAACTTTATATTTTTTTACGAGTTTTTCAACAGTACTAGTCGGTCTATAATCAACTTTATTTACACTAGCATAAAGTAGATTTTTGTCTAAGTGGCAAACTCGTGTTTGTTTACATGTTTGGCAAATAAATTACGAATGCAGATTAGGTGATTAGCGCTGTGCGACCTGAATTGCACTTTATTGTGTCGTAGCAAGAGTCGCTTTTTATTTAAATGAATTTGCGGAGTACCATCTGTATTAATCTTGATCTACACAAATAATCTTACAGATTTGGCTGTTCAATTATCGACTCACTAATTTGCCCGGAACTGAACCCAAACGTCACACCATTACAATCAAAAGTAAACACGAAACAGTCCACTCATTACACAATGGCCCACGATTGGAACATAACGGCACAGCGGAACCCCGCCCGTTATGCGCGTGCGCCTCTTATGGACACGTTCTTCTAAAGGAATGATAACGTATCGTTGTTGAGTGGCCACTCTTGTTAGACGGCATGCAAAAAACAGTATTTTAAACTAACTGTGACCTGTGGATTCGTCTCCTTGCTTGCTGTTTTCTTGGATGAAAAGAATGGTCATTAGAATTAGAAGACTTTTACTGTGTTGTAGCATTTAAAATTATACAATGTCGCCCATGGGCATGTTCCCGCCAGTATTTTTTCTGAATATTCATGAAAAATTATCGAAAATTAACTAAGTATAAGGCGATCACCACACCGCTTCTCTACATTTGTTATGCGCACAGCCAAAGTGTGGAGCTCATTGCCAACGACTGTGTTCTATGTTCTATGTTATAGGGTTGGTGTCCGCACTTAGTCCGTCAGGTGGACCATTGTGCGTGGGCCATGGCGGCCGTTTGGTGGTTATTCCAACCAGACCACCTCCCTCCAGAAGCTAATTAAAGCTCCTGGTCTGTTTAGAACGTCTGTGAAAGATCTGGGTGACCCGAGGGTTTCTGTCAACGACTGTGTTCTCTTAAACAGCCTTCAAAGCAAGAGTGAACAGGCATGATCTGGACACGCTCGTAGACCTCATTCATCGGTTTCCACCCGGCTAGATCGAGGTGAGGAGCCTGTCCATTCAGCAATAAAAAAGCAATCAGTCAAAACACGTCCACTACTGGACAAAGGCATCCATCAACAGCCAGTCAGTGTTATTTTTTTTTTATAATGTTAGTCTAATAGAGAGCTCGGTCCCTCTTCCATAAGAGGACAATCGAGAACACTCGGAATGGCAAGCCTTTTCATTTTTGACAACATTCCAAAGGGTTGGTTCGTCGGCTTATTGGTGATTCATATGAATTAACTCGCCCGAAACGAGCGAATCGACACTTAAATTATTTTTTTTCTTCGGGCGATTCACACAAATTTAATCTATTTGTAGGCGAATTGACAACTCCAGAAGTCGAGCCGCCTACAAATAAATTAACTTCGTGCAAATCGCCTGAAGCCTTTTGGTATAGCAGCATCAGGCAGGAGGCAGGAGCCTCAGCATGATGCTGCGACATTAAAAATAAGTGTCAGATCCAGTTAGACTGGAAGCCGACCACAACATAGTTGGGAAAAGGCCAGGCAAATGATGAGATTCGCCAATGATTGAAAAATATAACAAGCAAAAATAATGTTATTTCACTATATGTATACTTTGACTCATATCATTTTATTAAACGTTGATCTACTTTGACATTAGATTAGAGTCTCAAGCAAATAGATAGTAAGGATAACATACTTGTGCGTATGACATTGACATACTCTGTAATTGTACACCTTGGAATTTTAGTCATGCCTTCAGGGAAGATTTGTACCGGTTTTGATTTTGTTACATTTTTTATTCATACTGGTAATGGAAATAATCAATAATCAAGGTAGGCGCAACGTCATCGTTTTGAGGAATCTGAATATCCCGTAAATTGATCTACCCTACCTAGTTCCGTAGAGTGACCAAAGAAACGATGGATGGACTGTGTGAAAGGTGATATAACTTTGCAATGTTTGTAAATATGTGAGCACCATGTATCTATCTATCATAATTAATTTATCTGCAATTGCTTTATTTTTTTTCATTTTTTTTTTACCTATCGTGGTTTAGTAATTCTTATTCTAGATGCATCGTCTTCACATATAATTATATAATTAATGTATACAAAATATTGTAAAAACATTTTAAAAGAGTAACGGTGGAGTTTCTTGCTCATTCTTCTCCATACGAAAACTACCTTTTGGAAGGGGCGACTAGAATCAATTCTATTTTTTTGTAAATTTGACGTTCATAAGTGCCTTTTATGTGCCTAATTGAAATAAATTGTTTGACTTTGACTTTGATATGGCCAGAAAGGGGGTGACTACCGCATGTTAACCTTCATACACAAATCCTGAGGTGCCAACCCTAGTGGGGCAGAATCCACAAAGTGTTTATGCTAGTGTTATCTGCCCCATCAAATCAGAATAGTGGGGCATATTCCACTGCAAAATTTTAGGCAGTCCACTTTGCCACACCAGGGTGGCGGGCTTGGTGGGGCAAAGTGGAATTACTCGATATGACGACTAATAGTGAAGTGTGGAAGAAAAAGAAATATTACGCTGACCTTAAATTAATTAGGATATGGCAGCAGAATGATGACCTGATTCCGTAGCGTGCAGTAATTTCTCAGAAATCTCCTACTCATGTCAAGGTTGTCTATGTAGAGCCCTTAGAGGTGTGAGTCTGTTTACTTAGCAGGTTATGGGTTGAAAGCTGGAAAGTACCGGACATCATGGAATTTATAATCACTGACTTATGGTGAAGTTAATAATAGTGGGCTATATATAAGTTTGGACTTAATGGTGTAAAATAACTAACTTAAAATGAAGTGAGCAAGCCTAGTGCCTAGCGCAAATTCCTAGTTGCAAAATGTTACTATTCAATTAATGATTATTTAAATGAAAGATGACTGATTTTATCTATAATGGCATCACAAGCATGATTATTGAAATTTTGATTTGACTTTTTATTTTGACATTTCTATATTTAATGTATCTAATTTAAAATTTATTCTGTTTAATTAATGTTGCGATTAGTACTTAAGATATAAATTTGCACACCTCATTAGGTTATATTACAATGTACATTTTATACCTGTAACACCTTTTTAACATGTATTATGCAAATAAATTATTTGATTTTGATTTAGTGATACAAATAAAGACTGAAATATGTCCTACCTGGGTCAAACTCAAATTCAAAGAATTGATATCAGTTAAATCATTCACAGGCACTTTTGAATTATCAAGGAGTCGGTCAGTCAGAAACATGAACCACATTCCAAAGTCTCTAAAATGGGGAGGGACACAACTCCTTACTAGCACCCTAATTGCGTAACATACGATCAATCACAATCTGAATTATTTTTAAAGGATATTTCTAATCCATTGCTTCATATGTTCGAAAAATTCGTCCGCTCAACAACGTAAATAACGCAATGAATCTTGTTGAACTATCAAAATGTCACCCATTGCTGCTATAAGTATGCCATAAGTATGTGACGGAATTACCTCGCTGAAAAGAATACTAGGGAGTTTTAATTAAAGTAACAATTTCAATAGTATAATATATTTCTGAACTACAATTTATATTGGTACATAACTCAAATTAACAACGGGATTCAAACGAAAAGTAGATCTATTCAAGGAGCTAATAAGACCACTGCACTGTAGGGGCCGGTTGCCGAAAACGTTCGGTTGCGTTACGTCACCACAACCTTGTGCAACAGTCAACCAGTCGAGCAGTCCAACCGGTACTGACGGCGACCGAAGTGGTTGATAAGTTATAGATCCATAACTAATTCTATTGAAGCTGAAGAGTTTGTTTGTTTGGAGGCGCTAATCTCTGAAACTACCAGCCATATTTGAAAAAAAAAAAATGCATTTGAAAACCCAATTACTGAGGAAGGTTATGGTTCATTTAACATCACGCTACGACCCTAAGGAGCTGAGCAAGAAGGAAAAAAGTCTGACAGAACGCTAAGCGAAAACTTGGTGAAACGCAGGGCACAACTCTATACTTTAGAATATAATGTAAAGGATGCTAGTTGTTTGAGATTAGTCTGTAGGATATGGAAAACACGTGGCGTATCGATATAGACAAGGACAGAAGTAGTGGAGGGACTGGTTGGTTTAAGTATGATTTAGGAATTGATCGTAGAATGTTTTTTTGTTTTTGGTAGATTAGTATAGACAAGAAATTTTCCGTTAACTAAAAACCGGTGGTTTAGTTTTAGTTGAGGGCACGTGGAAATGTAAAGAACTGGTTTTTTCGAAAGGGTTCCTTAATGGGATCAGAGTGTCTAGTCAAGCTACTTCATCCAGTTAAGTAGATCATATTAAAGAAACAAAAATTGCATAGCCCACAACATACTTATCAGACTAACACTTCTTAAATTTTAAGAACATCATTCGTTCCGTAAACTTTTTTCAACACTTTTGTGTTTGACATGCCGCACGCAGTCGGTACAAGCGCAGGCGCAGCTTTTTGAATCACTTTTCATTACTTACACAAAAATACATAGAAAGGTTACAAAAGTATCACTTACTACAAAAGCAGAATCGGACATTTACTAAATTACCACACCTGCGGTAAATGAAATGAAGAAAAAAAACAATTCTTGCTCATATAAGACTTGATTAGTTTTTTTTTATGACAAAAAATCTAAACGTGTGCATTACAGAGACTAGATTCAATTTCAAAAGTCATTTATTCAAACTAGGTGGATAATCAGCACTTTTCGAACGTCAAAATTACATAAGACAGTCCCCCAAAACGCCCACCCTTCACCACTTCCTAGTGCTTAAGCTAGAAGATGTCATTACAGTGAAAAAACGGATGTCTCTTTTTCATGTAGTTAGTAACTACCAATACGCCTGCGCTTAAAATTTCTTATGGAACAAATCTAACTTAGAGAGATGTATTAATAATTCCAATGATTATAATTCTGTAAATACATAGTCTGTTATAGTCGCGAATCATATTTTGATCAAGCTACAACCTAACTCTGACCTGCAAATTGTAAAACTGGTAAGAAAAATTTGTTTTTTGCGGGCTACAACTGCGGATTCACCTCAAAGCTTTTTGTCATGCAGTAATGAGAAAAGTAACGGGTAAGGTAAGCAGTAAAAGCAACGAGAAATGAGAAAATTATCTTAAGTTAAAACAAGTGGACCTTTTGTGTTTCTTGTTGCATGTTAATAACGACATTGGGGCATGTTGCGTGCGCTGGACCCATTATTGTGTTTTAATAGTAGCTTGGTCCATAGTTTAATAGTCGCTGTGTTGATCTTCAAATGAAGCATGAAGACAAGAAAAAATATACAAATATTTTGGTGCAGCAAGAAAAGTTTGCACAGTTTGTTTTTAGTATCTTTGACAGTCGTTACGGGTCAAAGCCTTTTCCCAATTTTGTTGAGGTCGGCTTCCAGTCTAACAGGATGCAGCTGAATACCAGTATTTAGCACGGAGCGACTGCCTATCTCACCTCCACAACCCAGTTTCTGGGTAACACAATACCTCTTGACAATACTGGTCATCAGGGCTTCTGAGTTCTGACTACCCCCAACGACTGTCAAAGATACTAAAACTAACTGTGAAAATAACTTATCTTACTGCGCCAAAATATCTCTATATTTTTTCATGTCTTCATGCCTAATTTCAAGATTTTTTAAATTGCGTAACACCCTTTCACAACCTGAATGATTTTGAAGGATATTGCTAATCCATTGCTTCATATGTTCGAAAAAATCGTCTGCTCAACATGGTAAATAACGCAATGAATGTTGTTGAACTGTCAAAATGACATCCATTGCTACTGTTACGCGATCACCCCGCTGTACTATCTCCATCACAAAGAGCTCAACTAGGTACTATTTAATCCCTTGAAACCACTCCATACATTTTAAACAAGTAAATTAAAAACGTCACCCATATGCCATCATAACATAAGACTTATAACTGGTCTCAGAAAGGCTTATAGAGGTCAGACATCGCTTCGGGCGAAACACGAAATTCAACACGCCATAAGTATATGGACCGGTCGACCTGGATAAGACCGTATAGGTCCAATTTTTACGCCTGGTATTAAAGCTAAGAAGAGCTTGCAAGAAATGAAGTCATTGAGGAGGTAGGACCAGTTTTTTTTAACAGTTTTTAGGGTTACGTACCTCAAAAGGAAAAACGGAACCCTTATAGGATCACCCGTGTGCCTGTCTGTCTGTTACAGCCAATTTGCTCCGAACCTAATAGACCGATTTAGTTGAAATTTGGTACACATTGTATTTCTGTGACTCAAACGCGATTGTGTAGCGTTAACAAATTAATTTTATTAAACAAAAAGTTTTGCAAACTGTATCGTGTGACATATCAAATGAAAGGGCTTGTTGCGAAGATCCATAATATTTAATTTATAAATATATTTACAGATATTTGAGAAAATACATGAAAATTTACCAATCCTCCCAATTATCTCCGAAACTACGGAGCTTAAAATTTTGAAAAAAGTACTGAGAACGGTTCGTCTAGATCTTAAGTTAAGTCTATGGTCTTAAAATAACATGGTAAATCTCTCAATGTTGTACGTACAAACTTACTTACTTACTTTGCAGTTGGAATGTATTTGAGAACATGTTTTTCAACTACAATGCTAAGTTTGTATTTGGGATAAATTCATCCCAACTACGGAACCCTTCATTGTGCGTGGTCCGACATACACTTGGCCGGTTTTTTTGCTTATGGCATCTCACAGGTCAGCTGCTTAACGGGCTATTCTGTGGATGCCTTAATAAATTAAGGCCTCCAGGCAGAGCATTAAATCTTATAAGCCAAGCGACTCCACGCTAAGGGCACCCCCTGTGGGGGTACCGGACCTCGGCTTAGGGCGTCGGTGGGAGAGGGCAGCAAGGGACAGGCTGTATCATTACAGATAATCATTTTTGAACGATCTGTTTTCTATGTTGCAAACAACAGAAGTTCATAATACATTTTATGTCACTATATTTTATTAGAAATCCTTTTACGTCTAGACGCGATAATAAAAGGATATAGCTTCACGTATTAAATTTTACGATGGTTCCAAGAATGTATCTCTTAGAATTGAGAGAATGCATCCGCGGCCAAAACCTGTTTCTTATTTATTGCATTTAATGTCCCTTTTTGTCCACTTTTAATGGTGTTACGTCTTTCAATCTATAAAAGGGTCAGAGGTTCATTGTAGTTCTTATAAATTCGTATGTGTTTCTCAGACTAAAATGTTTCCACTAAATACTGGGATGCAGTAGCGGATCCAGAGGGCTCGAGTCCCTCCCAAAAGCATCTGAGTTCTTCTGTGACAAATCTGTAAGTGAACCTGATATCATTCTAATTAAACTTTTTAGCAAACATAACACTACCTAATGTACAATTGTCATTAATTATCCTTAACTGAATAGGTATTAAGGTTTCCATTTTTTTTTCTATAAGCTGTTTTGTTTATGTGCCGTATTTTGAATCTGCGCGCCACTCATTCTGCTCTCACACTGCCCGGTTTGGCCGCCATGTAGGTATATTAGGTTAGGATATTGTAGATACTTTCCGATTTCAGTTTTTAAATGATCATCATCACGCTATACCTTTATGGAACTATGCAGTCAATCATGAAATATACAGGGTGGCAGGGACATCGACTCTGAACCCCACTGCGTTGAAATTTTTCGACGGTTATTTAAAAAAAAATCTGCTGTTTCATAGAAAAGTGCAATACCTACGCGGTCAAAATGTATGGAACAGCTGTTTTTTGCTAACTTTCAACGAAGCAAATATCTAAGCGGTTAGATGATTGCTTTGCAAACCTGTAGTCTACAACCTAACGAAGTTATTGAGGAATTTGTGAAAAGAAATCCGTGGAGGCTTGATAGTTAGCAAAATATATAGCTCGTTAAGCAAAATAAAATATTATGGGCTGTTTTAGTGTTTACTTTGCTAAAAGCTACCCTCAGCGGGATCAAGCCCCTCCCAAACGGCAATCCTGGATCCGCCACTGCAGGGATGTGTACCTCTTCTCCACAGGAACTTCTCTCTGTTAGAGGGAGTGGGCCGTCATTCATCACGCTGGTCCAGTGCGAGTTGGTGGATGTCAACTGTCTTCGATTTTTGTTCTTATTACATGGCTTCTCACCTACAACTCGTAAATTGGGAATGTTATTACTCGACCACTACTGCTATAAGAAGACAAGTTCTAGTGTTGCCACTATATTAAACCTGTTCTTGGCAAAGCGTCGTCTATTATTTTTTAAATTAGACAAATATATTTAAAAACAGATTTTTAAACACACTTATCACCTTGACATTTACTCATCAACAAAAATACCTATTAAATTATTATTAATGTCACTTCAAAAGAATCCCAAACGAGAACTAGAACACGCATTTAAACAATGCTACTAATGTACCGAGAGAAGCACTGGCTCTTGTGACAAAACCGGCAATGTATTACACAATGAGTTTGCAATCGTTTTAATGTGATTACGTATTGAGATAGGAAACTGTACTGTTTTGTATTCTGTTCGAGATTGTCAGTGGCGTAAAAAGTTTTGTTGCAGACTTTCAAGCTTAGGGTACAGAAGTAATTATTCCTTTTCTGGCTCTACTGAGTGAGAGAGAAAGAGCAATAAATAAATAAAAGAAAGAGAATACATTTATTTAGCACAGAATAAAAAGCACACAATTATAAGTACAGAACTCACACTAGGCTGTACTAAGAAGTTTATTCTAATCCCATTTGAGAAGAGTATTTAGATTCATTTAATGATACTTCGGTACTTAAGAAAAAACTGTACCACATAACCGGCACTTAAGTGGCCTTTAATCTCGTTAACGAGTACGTACTGTATGTACTGATCAACGAAAGTGTTACACTGGAGACTCTTGCGCAACGCTTACCGTTTCTATGTCACTGGTAACACATATTTGTAGACAGTTCTCACTTAAGATGAATAAGACTATCATCATCATACTATAGCAGTCCAGACCAAGATGTTAATAGACATAGCGCCCCTCCTAGATGGAAAGTTAATGGACTCAGGCGCGACTTCGCTGAAATCCATGAAAAAATACAATAAACGACGTATATTTAGTAACCTAATCCGCTTAACTGTTCTTAAAAAGTCATAAAGAACACTGTAAGATATCGACATGTGCTTCACCTCTCAACGAGGCATCCTCAGGATGACGATTGACTTGTTGCGAACCCGGACCCGACGTGTTGACACGTCAAGCGTCGAGAGCAGAGAGTCGTAGAAGGAATGTAAAATCCTGGCCGAGATTAATTAACGTTAGCAACTACAGCTAACACGTGCTTTCGCTACTCATTATTCCTTTCTTTGTCACACGACTGTCAAAGTACAAGTGCAAGACAAAGACGCTAACATATTATTTAAGGCTGAGTAGGTCATGTTTATTAATCTGGGCGCGTGTGTGCAGTTTTCTACCGACTGTACTTTGACTGACGAATCGAATAAAACTGACGAATCGACGAAAACTAGCAAACAGTGGAAACTGTCGAGTTAACGAAACTGTATAATCGATAAAACTGAAATGAAATGAAATTGTTTATTCTGTAAATAGGATATCGGAATCACTTTTACACGTCATATAAAAAAATATTAAAAATAAGCTAGGTGAGGTCGGTGTTTCCTATCTGACTACTCTGAGAAGAAAGGCTGAAACAAACTCAGAGGTCACAGTCTCTTTTAAAGTCCAGACATAATCTTGGTCAAGTCATGTGAGGACCATGTAGATTAGTGTCTGAAATGGTCTTTTGAGGAAAGAACCACACAGATTTGAGTGGACCTGTCCAGTCAGTGCAAGCATTTGTCAGTAATCGTGGAGCTCAACTCAGAACTTAAGGAGCTCAACTCGACGAACAATACCAAGGAAAGGATATTTGGGTAGGCCGCATCAACTACTCAAACTGCCAGCCAGACCATCATTAAAACTGAGAAAGAAAAAAGAAATGAAAAGGGAAAAAAAAATATCCACATAGTCCTCACATTCACAATAATTAAAATAATATAATACTGACGAATCAGTGAAACTGACGAATCAGTGAAACTGACGAATCAGTGAAACTGACGAATCAGTGAAACTGACTAATCAACGAAACTGGCGAATTAAATAAACTGACGACTGAGGGAAACTGACCAGTGATACGCGGACTCAAGTTATCAGCCAGTCCAGATCTTGGTTTAGGCATAACTCTTCTTCTGAAATGCCAAACTTTTAAACATTCTAAAAGGTGAGTTTTTTTCAACTGGCTTTATCTAAAGTGGCGAAAGAGGCTTTTAGCGCCATGGTCTAATAAAACAAGGTCTGGCATTCCGGGAGTGACACATGCTTACGTCACAATCCAGTTGCCACTTTATTGCATCAAAACACGAATTAAGGAAAGATTATCAGTCAACATTCTGTAAAAAAATATGTACAAAGCATTTTTGTCGTTTCGGTTGTCTAATCAAACGAAACAATTCAATTTAAACATAAACCAATGTAATTGAAAATTAAAACCTCATTGTTTTATCGGATTCGCACAGGTAATAAAGGTGGTTGGGGAGTTATTATTACAAACTTCTGGTAACACAGATGTGATGACGTAGACTTGTGTCACCCAAGTGTCCACTGTGTCTTGGAATGCTATACCTGGCGAAGTATATTATTATACAATGTTTAGCGCCATTTTCAAACAGGTAAAATTTTCAGGTTTTATCCGACTGTGTTCAACTTACTACTGAAGAACTCTTTAGCGTCGAAATGTCCCACCCACTTAGTCCTTAACTGCAGGCCAACTCAGCCTATCGCAGGTCATTGGTCATTGCACACCTTACTGTGATCAGTCGCGGACGAATGGAAGAAGATCTGTCAGTTCGTTTGGAGTATTGTGAGATGAAAGTATGACTGTTGTCTATGGGATCGTCCAATAATCATGTGAGCCTCGAAAGGGGGGAGAGGGAGTGCAGTGAGATGTAACGTGTAATTTTTTTTTGTTAAACGTGCGATTTCTAAACCGAAAAGAGGCGCGTGATCTTTTTTCCGCCGTTGTCAGGCAACGATTATACCTACATTTAAAGATAAAATGTTCTGTTTTTTTTAAAGATACTTTGTACTAAAAAAATACACGTGATTTTGGGCAGAGGGGGTTTAGTCTAAAACCTCACCACAAATCACTAGCGGGGAGAGAGGGTTTAAATGTTGCTAAAATTGCCTTTTTATGGATAAATAAATAAATAGCTGGACATAGGTTTTCCATATTCCTCAAAAAACTGTCGTTACTCCATCTCACAACATAAAATGTAAGCATTTTATTTAATTCAAAATAAAACATAGAACGTCCCCAAAATTTTACTTCTCAATCAGTCATGCTTACCTAGCACATATTCTTTATTTTATGAGATACCGTCAAAGTAAAAAATATCTAAAACCCATTGTTACTAACAGCAAAACAATACATAAAATAGTAGTTAAAAATGATGTCTTCATGCCCATTAACTCCACAATGTCAAGTTTTTGCCGAACACATAAATATACGCGTTGAATTGAACCCGGAACTCGCGGGGGTTCGTCAAGCGTGACAAAGATGTACCTACAGGTAAATGATGGTTAGACTCACTAATTAGATGTACAGTTTGAAGAATATGTCGGTTCGAAGGTTTTATCACAACTGTGGGGTTTGAAATTGTTAGAGCGGAGAGTAGAAAATTAGTTATTATACACGACTGGAGAAGACATGGTTTTGGAAACAAGAAATGTGGAAAAAGAAATAAAGTAGAAAGTAAGGAGAAAAAGTAATTGAAAGGTTATTTTAAAATCACAAACAAACTCCAAAAAACAAAAGACATACCAAAACACACAATAACGAATAAAAAACAATAAAAATACAACAACAACATTAAAAATTTAGGAACTATATTTCATGGGCATTCTCATCATCACTTTTGAGCTAGACTCCACAAATTCAACATTAGATTTGGAAATTCTAGTCATCAGAATTAAATAATTTTTAAATAACGTTGTTTTCTTGATGGACAGAGAGGGAGAGGTAGACTAAAAAAAAGATGGATGGTGAGGGGATGATATGAAAGAAACAGTAGTAACATAGGACAAAGGCAGAAAGAAAAAGTTAAGAGACTATTGTAGGCATAATGTTCTGACAAACTGCGATAAACCCTTCAACTGACAGCTGTCAAACGCATTAAAAAAATCAGTTGAAAGGATAACAGTAATTATTATGATAATCTTTGACTGAAATGAATTCAGCAACGGCCCTATAGGTAGGTATATAGATAACGTCTCAATAGAACATGAAACCGGATTGCCATCGTTAACACCTAAGTTATGTATGTCCATGAGGTAAATGACTTACTCACTCGTATTGCAACAAAGGCTGGGCCTAATTACCTATTCCAAAGGCCTTTTATGTATTTGTCAACGACACCTGATAACTGCAAGGCCGGACAAAATAACGTATATAATGTAGGTTGTAGCGCCCTCGTTGGTCTAGTTGCAAGCGCTACTGCTGAACATGAGTACTTCGGTTTGGTTCCAGGTCGGGAAATGAAATGAAATTGTTTATTCTGTAAATAGGATATCGGAACCACTTTTACACGTCATATTAAAAATAAGCCAGATGAGGTCGGTGTTTCCTAAAGAAGAAATACTCAGAGGTCACAGTCTCTTTTAAAGTCCAGACATAATCTTGGTCAAGCCATATGAAGACCATGTAGATTAGTGTCTGAAATGATCTTATGAGGAAAGAACCACACAGATTTGAGTGCACCTGTCCAGTCAGTGCAAGCATTTGTCAGTAATCGTGAAGCTCACCTCGACGAACAATACCAAAGAAAGGACATTTGGGTAGGCCGCATTAAAGTGTTATTGGGTTTTTCCATCTGGAATTTCTCAGTAGCAGCCCGGAGCCTGGATTTGTGCCCGGTTGATGGCAATAGGCTCACCTGCTGTTACATGGGACTTAAACATAACTGGCGAAATGTGGGTGTACTATTGGGACACCTCTGCCCAACCCTTCGGGGAAACAAGACGTGATGTTATACAGGGTTATTGGTTATATATCGGCAAGCCATTAAGGGGATGTAGGAGAGGTCATTCACAACCAAATGACCCCTTTTGACTCCTATGCAAATTTAAAAAAAAAAACCAGTCATTTGACATTTTCTATTTTTATTTCACACATTTTAAAATATAAAATGTCAAATTACTCGAAAATGGTTGACATGCCAATAATAGGGGGGCCAGGAGGAGTAATTTAGTTATATGTCGGCAATCCGTTAAGGGGATTTAGGAGAGGTCATTTGCAAGCAAATGACCCTTATGCCAATGTCAACAATTTTCGAGTAATTTGTCATTTTATATTTTAAAATGTATTAAATAAAAATAGAAAATGTCAAATGACTGTTTTTTTTACAATTACATGGGAGTCAAAAGGGGTCATTTGGTTGCAAATGATCTCTCCTACGTCCCCTTAACGGATTGCCGACATATAACCAATAACTCTGTATACCTAAATTATCTATACAATGTGGGTTTACTAGCCTGCCAAGGTCAGGTTAACTAACTGCCTACGGTGTGTGTCGTCATTACAATGTTGGCATGGTATTCTCATGTTGCTAAGTTTATTTATTTTAATTTTATTGTATGGTGTTTGAGTGGCTTACAGCCATTTGCAAGCCTGCAGCACAGTTAGCGAAAGAATCATAATCTTATTTAACCCTTTAATTAACCCAATTTGAATACTTATTACATAATTATGTTATAATCACATAATACATGCACTGAATATTTACTAATATGTAAAAAACATTGTTTATTTATTAGTTTAGTTATACTGATTGTGGGAGAAAATTGTGATCACATTAAAAATCTAAAGTCTATTGAAATATTGGTGTCCAATTCCGGTTTTATCCACTTAAACGAATATCAACTTTATGGTGGTATAAATTAAGTTGATTTCAAAACGATTACTTATATTGAAAAAGGCATATAATTTAATTTGCAGCGCAAACTGAACTTTATATGTTGATACTTAAGTTATTTTTCCAAAAACTCATTTTTGTTTACATTTTTGGAAACTGAAACGCAAACGCAGTATACGCACGCACATATTCGCACACGTATAAGGGTCTAATGTAGTAGATATTTCGCCGATTTTGGTTTGTTTTAACCGTATAGCGGAAATGTGACTAACTTAAGTAGTTTTAATTTAATAATTAAAACTACTTAAGTTAGTCACATTTCCGCATTTACATTTTTGTAAAAAACATATAACTATTTAATAAAAAAAATTACAGAAATCGATCAGTAAACGATTCTCAACTAACTACTTTCATAGTGTACATTAATTCAGTAACACATTGTATAATAGTTTCTTCACAACAAACAGTACTCCATTCCAAGTATTTCTTCAGTCAAGTGCCAACGCCAACTATTCTAGTGTTTATGTCTAGGTATTATATTATCTAGACTTAGTCTCAGTGAATGTCCGAACTATGCAAGTCTTGCATAAGAGCGCAGAGCTTTCTCCGGTTAAAACTGAGACGAAATAAGCATTAGAGTATATTGTGGGTAGTTTTGTACTCGTTACCTTTGGCCTGGGTGCTCTAGATTAAATATTGTTTTTACTAGGTCGAGTTTTGGTTAAGATGGATTTTTTCAAGCAAATTTTGAACTTCCTCGTCTTGTCATGAATTGAGTGTCCGTATGGATTGAGGAGCCATGTCTCATATTTGAACGAGGGTACTAAATTAGTCGATTTTGTAGGCCTCTTGGAATTTGTAGTAAAACCCTTAAAAAGTTATACGTCGTTAAAGGTTGCTCCTCAATCCTGACGGTCTGAATTGAGGAGCCACCTTAAAACTCGAAAACTAGGCAACGGATATTTTTGAAAATTTGGTAGGATTTTGTAGTTTAAAAACTGTTTTACTAATTTTGTCCTAATTACAGTACAATTTGGTAGAGATCAGAATCGGTTTTATTCTTCTTGTTTTGTTGACTCTTCAATTACTGAAGGTTGGCCATCAAACAGGGTGTAAATATCTCTCATCCTCATTAGAAAAGGGAGGATCCTCCGAACGGTGTCGTGTCTGGCGGGGAACTGCCTAACGATTGATGTCGGGGAAGTTAAATATATTCTATTTGCGCGGTAAATTCTAATTGCGCGATGCAGGATTTTGTGTGACACGGTACTTAGCCCATCATTATAAGTTAAAGTAAGTTATAGGTACTTCTCGTGCCAAATAACCTATCCAAGGTCTTCGTAATCGATTTTATGCAAAGTTTTGGTAAGTTATTTTTATGCCATAGCTAGTTTAGTACTTGATAAAAAACAACCGACTTCCAAAAAATCACGACATAGTGAAAAATAACTTAAATTTCGGAACTCGGTGTCTTTGGTTTTCGGTGTTTTTTTTTTACACTATGTAGTGTTTTTTTGGAAGTCGGTTGTTTTTTTTTGTAAAAAAGTTTTTATTTTTCGCCTTTTAGTGGGTTTGTTTGTAATTTATCTTAGTTACAATAGCCTTATGTTGACTACTCATCACCTTTTACAAAATATTGCTTTTCCCAAAGCAGGGACGTTAATCATTGAGGATTTCTCCTGGTACTTCACCATCAGCTCCACTTGTCCATATACATTGTGACGAGCATACATTGCTTGGTATTCTTATTAATGTAATCGAATCGCAACCCATGAAATACTTATTATTGAGTAGTTCTGGTGGCCATCTGTGGTCTTCATCATCAGTTCCACTTCACCAAAGTGTGCTTTCCAAGAGCAACTGCACGTGCTATTATAAAAAATACCCAAATCACTATAGGTGTGCCTATAATATTTGAAGAGTTCCCTCGATTTCTCCAGGATCTCATCATCAGATCCTGACCTAATGACAATGGGACCATCTCGGAAGTATACCCTTTCAAACAAAAAAAATATTTTGCGAATCCGTCTATAAATGACGGAGCTATGCCCGAACATACATAAAAAAAAAATATATATATAAATAATCGAATTACTTATATCGTATTATAAATAAACTAATATCGTAAGATGGGACACCAACCAGTAATTAATACGCCACTTCCCCCGGAAGTAGGAACTGTCCATCAAATGAAACGTGACGTGTTCAGAAATACAATACGGACGTCACGTCCGCCCCGATATGGATGAGTCCCATTGGAGTTGGGTAACCGGTTACTTTCAGTTTTCTCTGTTATGTAGATAGTTTAGAATAATAATATATAATAAAAGTGCCCAGGGGGATAAGCTGTATTTAAAGAAAATACTGTTAGAGTCAATTTATAAACGGATATGTTATAGTTAATCTAACTATGTGTGTACGTATTTTATGTCTGTTTTATGATGTGCCTCTTATTTGTGTGAGTTCAATAAAAAAAAACTTTCTTTATTTTCTTGCTTTAATCAAAGTGTCGTTATGTTGCAAAATGTGTTTGAAATCTTCATAATACTTACGATAAGATGTTAGAGGAACTGGTTTGTTACAGGAATTGGTTTTTCTTTAGTCTTATAGGGTTTAATAGTGAATGTTTGTACGGAAATTCTTCATTTTTGCCTATTGAAAGATTTGCTCGATTTTATCGATCGTTACTATAAATATCAAAAATAAAATTGAGCATCACTTATCGATCGACAAAAACGATGCACAATGGTAATCGACAAAAAGCAAGATGTCGATAGTCTGTTGCTTACACATTAAGGGTCCGTCAATTAATCTTTCGGTTCGCTGTTTTTTGTTGTCTTTATTTAAGTTTAGGAGTTTTTGAAGGGCGGGCATTTTTGGGGGACTGGCTTATGTAATTTGACGTTCGATGACTGGTGAAACTCTTCAGCTAGCCAGACGTTTGTTTTCGTGGCTACTACGGTAAGTTTTCTATATAAACGTATTTAAAACATCATTCTGTCTTTTACATCTTTAAACGATTGACAGAAATAGAAAGATGTTTTAATATATTTTTTGCGTTAAATGTACTTATTTAGTGATTTGTGGTGCGAGTGGACTTTGCTTGATTCTACTTGATCACATGTGTTGACCGTCAAAAATTTTGGAATCTATAGGCTCCTTAAGAGCCTTCTTACATTTCGGCGCTGCGCTAAAGCGTTCTAGCGATACTGAGCGCACATCGCCGGCGCAGTGAAATATATAGTACTTTTATTTTATTCATAAAAAAATAGAAATAGCAACAGAACAAATTGGTTATTTTAAGCAAATGTTGCAGATTATTTTAGAATAAATACTACGTACGAAAATGATGTAGAACTTCGGAGATATTCAGACTTGTTTCCAAACCTTGTCAGTAGAATATTGAATTGGGTCCAGTTATTTTTTTTTATATAAAAGTCATATAACAAAAATGTATTCTATTATTATAAAAGTATCCGATATTTTTAATATGAGAAAAATTGTTTTGATGAATTATATTCAACAGAATCCGCAAATTAGAGCTCTCAAATGAGCTCTACATGAGTTTTTGCCAAAACATGCATCGGGAGAACGATTATTACTAGATAAATAAATAAATAATGAAAAAATCGCTTTATTATTATTGTAGAAGAGAAAACGAACTATTTTTACCAAGTACTAGTTATTTATACTAACCAATCAATCTGCTTAGCCTTTTCCCAACTATGTTGGGGTCGGCTTCCAGTCTAACCGGATGCAGCTGAATACCAGTATTTTACATGGAGCGACTGCCTATCTGACCTCCACAACCCAGTAACTGGGTAATACGATACCCCTTGGTAAGACTGGTGTCAGACTTTCGGGCTTCTGACGACCCGACTAACGACTGTCAAAGATCCACGAATGACAGCCGGGACCAACGGCTTAACGTGCTCTCTGAGGCACGGAGGATTCTCGGTATGTAAAGATGGTCACCCATCCACTGACCAACCCCGGCAAGTGTAGCTTAACCTCATGGATCGACCAGTGCGGCTGTTGTTACTTAGCCACGAGCTCCTCGTTAGTTATTTATACTAACCAACGAATAGTATTCAATTTCAACGAGGAAATCATGCGTCTACGCGCATTTTTGTAATACGCCTCGTAAGCCATTCAGCCAGGTACTAGTGTGTATGGGTATGGCTCAGGGTGCGCCAGACGTGCCCATGTAACGTTTACCGATTGCTAGATGTAAAAGTACTACACATTCTCTAACGAGACATACACAAAGTTAATAGGTACCTATGTGTTGCAACAACTGATACATATACACACAAGTGTGTCCCAGTTAAAGACTTAACCGCTTAGTAATAGCAACAGCTGGAGAATTTAGATCATATACGATAGGTATAGTATGCTTATTTGATTACGAAATTATTGTGTGTTTAGAGTATAATTGCAATGGAGTTTTTATGGGGTAATAAACAGTTGGTTAGATAATATAGTATTCTACTTTCTTCTTTTTTGGGGTATTCAATTAACAGTAATATCAGTCTAAAGTTCACTTGAACAACGGACAAAACAGGCTAGTTGGCAGGAAAACGTGAAAAAGCGGATTTGACGGAAAAAAACAAAAAAAAGACACTCGATTCGCTATGACAGTAGGTATAAATATAATATAAAATTATGCCCCGTTCTGATAAACAAAATTAAATTGCGTTAGGCTGCGTTGCTGGGCTGCGTGCGTGTGCATAAAAATGTTTTTTTTTCTTTCTAATCATTTTAATTGTTAATGACATTCCAACTGATGCTAAGGATTGACACTAGTGACAGCTCTCTTCAAGCTTAGGTAAATATGGTTTCTTTTAAGGGTTGTGGAAGTCAGAGAGTTCTCGTGTATCGACCTATAGGACTTGTTTCAGTATCCGTTACCTAGTAACAAATAACTTATTCAACTAACTTGTTATTTCTAAGGATGCATGTCATGAGTTTTTTTCTATCAAATATTATATATTGCACCTAGGACCAGACTTTAATATTGAGTACCTTTTACTCATACATGTCGTAGCAAAAGATGAAACCAATTTATGCAGGAGCTCTTTCATATATTATAGATACATATAAACATAGAACATACAGCCATGACAGAAATATATAGATTTTCGAGAAAAATCTTCAAATTCAATTTTATACATACGATTATGAAGGCTTAACTCACAGGATTGGTTATAAATGTAGAATGCCATAAAAAAGATGGAAATATTCTTATTAAGGCAGGTTTATATGAGCCCAGTAATGTGACAGTACAGTAACTTGAGTCCAGCGCTGACTTGCAACTAAGCTCGTGTAGACACTAGTTTCAACCCAGTCCAGTACTGACTTTGCGCCCTCAAATCAGTCCAGTTGACTAACCTACCCGTCTATTTTCGGGCCCAGTAGCTTCCCCCGCCTGACTTGCCGACTTACTGCCGATCTCGTCTACATGACATGAACCCACTGACTGGGTCCGAAATTCCAAGTCACTGGATCCAATCACTGCCATCGTATACCAGGCATTCAGTACGTTCCGTCATTGACGACGTCTATAAGATCACTTATGTTAAAAAAGAATCGTCAAAATCGAACTACTCTGTAAAAGGATATACGTGGTCATAGCAACTACATAAAAAAGTAAATCATAAGGTTTTAATATTACATAAACTCACCGTCCCGTACATTCCCTGGTCAAATAGGCTTTCACGATAATAATCCTTCCTTTTTTTCTTGACCATAAGCGGATTAAATCTCACGTGAAAACCACACACTACGTAAAAGATAATATGGTCAGAAGGACCACTTAAAGTCATTGCTACGCGCATTACCTAACAACTTTGACAAGATAAAGAATTTTATCGATGCTTTTGGCTACCTTTGGTAGGAACGACCAGTGGTGGCCCAGTAGCAACGGCCCAGGCTTACGGTCGTGAGTTCAAACCCAGGCAGGCACTTTACTTTTTCTAATTTATTTTATCACCACTGCTCTCAAAACCGTGAAGGAGAACATTATGAGGAAACCGGCATGTCCTAGAACCAACAATTTTAAGTCATGTGATTTGCACCATTCCGCACTGGGCCCGCGTAAAAAACTTACGCAGAAGCGTAAGTCGACAACTCCTATTTATGTATGCTACCTTATCTATTCGGTGTCGGTTGCTAGAATTTTTAGCTCGCTTTTCTCGTTATTGCATTCTACATTCCTAAAAAAAGTGATTCATATTTCTGTACAAATTTTCAAAAGAAAATTTAACCTATTTCGAGTGCTAAAATTGTCAAGCTCTTTTCGCTCGCTCTAGCATTCTATATATTCATCTAATGTTCTTACTTTTCAGTATAAGTCGACAAAGTATATCCTTTTTCTTTATGAATAGTCAAAAGAAAACCTAAGCTTTTCGAGGCAATGTGCTTAAAACTTCGAGCTCGCCTGCTTGCTTTTACCTACTACTTTTCAAATATTTCTGCATACTTTGCCCCTATTCAGTTCTGTCGCCCCGGGCCCCCAACAGGCTTAATCCCCCACTGTATGTAACTATAACTTTGTGTTATAATTTTGATTTAAATAAATAAACTTACGTTTACGCAATGCACCGTTAAATGTCAAATGAAATGAAAAGGGTCCTTTATCAAGTCGAACTTAAGTTTGATATAGACGGTTGGTCTAAAATCAGAACTAAAAAGTATTAGGTGGTCCTTCTGTCCTTAAATTATGCTGTGGCACGGTCGTTATGCGACAACCTGACACCTAAGTAGCTCATTGCCAAATCGTCCGTATATTTGTCCCATACATTACAATACTTTTACTTGTAGGTTATGCAATATTATATTATTTGAACAAGTGTACAGTGAACGGGCTAAATGAAACTGTTACACTTTTCGTTCAAATATGGAAGTGGAATTTGTTTATTTAAGTGCAGAAGAGGAATTAGACATTGTTTTAGACTCAAAAAAAAAAAAAAAATGGTACGACCAATTTGACCAAAAGTAAATTCGCGAAATATAAATCAGCAGTTTCTTACGAATTACGTAGTTTTTTTTTTTCGTTTTCAGGGTTGATCCAATACTAAGAGTTGATCATAATGATTAAAATGACCACATAAGAGATTTTAGTTATTTCAGTAACACTTTCATCAACATACTGATATTATCTTTTAAGGGGGATGATTTAAGGTAGTCCACGAAATTCACATTTTCTTAGGTTTTTTTGCAATTTGCAGGTTAGTGTAAGGTTGTAAAATGATTAAAATATGATTCACGACTGTAACAAATACGGGTTTACAGAATTATAATCATTAGAAACAGCAATACAACTCCTGAAGTTAGAATTGGCCTCATATGCCATGATTTCATGAAATTCAATAGGATAATATGAACTTAGAGACTTGTATTGATGATTTTTCTGATTATAATTCTATAAGTAAATAAATACCTATTTGATACGGCCGCGAATCATAACTTAGATCAACTTACAACGTGATAATGATCTGCAAATTGCAAAAAACGTAAGAAGATTTGAATTTCGCGGGCTGCCCTCACTCTTTCGGCTTAACTTACAATAATAGTCGAAAGGTGACCAGGACCGTGAAATAATAGAACAACATTCGACAGAATTAAATCTAAAATAAATAAAAGGCGGAAAGAAAAAAATAAACAACGTTTGAGAGTAATTAAATTAAAGAAAAACAAGAGTTACACATACTATAGCAAAAGTGTCGTGATAGTCAAAATGTTACACGTTTTTAGGTCTAGCTCTCATTCGCCAAGTGTGCAAAGTCTTCGTTCCAAACGCCCTAAATATAATGGATCAATCTCCAAAACGGACGTATTCGTGTGATCTCTCTGGTGCTTTTCAGATATTGATCTTTAATGGTAATTATGTATCTCATTAAAAATAATGATATTCAAATAGTACATTTTTACTATTGGCCTTCAATTTACACAAACAGTTATGGAAATATTTAAGTTCAAAAAAATTCGCGACCAGAGCAATCATAATTGGTGTCAGAGCGATCATAAATGGTGAAATCAGTGAAACAAAAAATAATAATATTGAAATAATATTATTTATTTAGCCGTTTTCAGTCATATTCAGTGTACGTGTAAGAAGATTATTTTTTATCTTGGCCATTCTACGACGCTCAGCCAATTTCTTCCTAAGACGTTTTTCTTCAATAGATAATAATTTATTTCGAGGCATGATTTCAATCTGAAACAATAGTTGCCATTAAATTTTAGAGAAGAAAGGGTACAGTTTGTGGTTAGCTAAATGCCAATATGATAATATCATCAAGGTAAAATACGTCAAAATCTGTTTATGGGTTTAGGTTACCCAAAGAAACCCAGGAAAGGTTATATGCATAGTTCATCGTTTGTCATTGTTACAGTCCGGTACTACTTAAAATAGATTTATAACGTACAATTCATGCAAAATATCATCGCTCTGGTCTTTTTGGACAGAGCAATCACAGCCATAGCGATCAGAAAAAGTCACAAAATCATAAATATAGCCGAATTTAAAAGCAGTATAAAGTTGTGATTACGTCTCATAAAAAACATCATAACGATCACTTAATTCACATAACAAACACATTCACAAGCTTACTATTTAATTTAAATAACGTGCCATAGCAATCATAAAATTCGAGGACCAAATCCAGAGCAATCATAAACTTACCTTCGTAATGTTGGAGCGCGGGAACGTGGCACACAGGTATCCTCCTCGGCGGTTAGACCACTACCGACGTTGCCCCGCGGGAGGGGAATAGAGTGTCAATAACGCGTAACTAGGGATCAGCGCGATGTTTTACCTCAGCGCAGAGCGATGAGATAAAATGCCCGGTCACGATTTTAAATTCAAATTGTGGCAAAAGTATTGTTAATATAAATAAAAATATTATATTACTATGAAGATTAACTATTTATTATGTAATCTAAATAAGTTGTTTCATATGAACCTTCTCATTAAAAAGTTAAAAAATATTTTTTTCATTCAATCGGGAGTTGGGTCAACCCAGAGCGATCAGGATTGAAGGGTTTAAGATTTTTGTTTAAATATTTAAAATAAACTTATTCATAAAACTAGCCTTGTTTCACGTAGATAAGACACCGAACTGCATATAAAAAAATATTTTGAAAACGTTTTTCGATTTTAAAATGGGTTTATCCAGCCCGACACGAAAAAAAATGCCTCTGGAGATCTACCCATATAAGGCTATTGTACCCACAGTTAAGCACTATCACGTCCAGTATTAACAACAGTCACTGAAATTGCGTATGCCCACGTTTTGTGCTGTTTCTATTCTGCTGTCCTTGACTGCAGACGTGAGGTTTTTGCATTGTATAAATACACGAATAATGAATATGCTAGTTGCCAATGCAGTAATAGGATACTGTCGGTTTTATGTGTTGGTCTTAGGTAGGTGTTAAATGTGGTCCTACGGTCCGAATGACAGTATGCTAGCTAATAGCGACTTATTAAGATAATTAATGGCTCTGAGAAAAAAAGTGTGTTTGTATCAGCTCCAACGCACTGCCTTTTAATCCTTAATATGATTGTCTTCGAATATGCAATAGGCAAAGAGGGAAATGAAACGCAACCCACAAAAAAAAATACGGCCGAATTATCTAGATCGCTGATCGAAGTGTGACATATGTACTTAAAGTGTTTATTTAATAAAAAACTGTGTTATTTACGAATAAAACGCTTGAATAAATTTCACTCCTCATTAAATTTTCTTATCCGGCCTTCGTATAGACTTAACTCCGAAAAGATTCTAGAGACAATGTTATCGGACTATGTTTTCCGACGAGCACTACTGTGGACCCCACTATCGCTTAGAATCGGGTGAGATAGTCGTCAAACCCGTCAAATGTCTTAGAGCTAACAAAAAATTTGTATAGGTAAGAACATTCTTACAATTCTGTATTAACCTTGCAAAGGTTTTAACCAAAATAGTAGGTATTCAGCCAAACAAGTTAAATCTTACGTACCTAGATAATAAATTACATTCATTAACAGATCCAAAAACACAGATTTATTATCAAGAACCGAATATTTGAGTAGATAGTTGTCCAAGACTGCATCAGCCATAATCGGCAAGGCTTTGTCCCTTTCACTTGTGAATACTCGTGATAATGGAACCAATTCATTTTATAGCCATTGAGCTTTCTTAACGCTTAGCGTGTGGTCCTAACTTGGTCCTGCTAACACAACTTCTGTCTCAAATTCAGGAGTTTGGGACGGACACTAATTATGACAACAATATTCATTGCGTTATTTATTTAAATTAAGTTTTTTGCAATTTGCAGGTTACTATCAGGATCTATGTTGATCTAAATATAATTCAACATACAACCTGACGCTGACCTGCAAAATTGCATAAAACGTAAGGGTGACCTACACGTCTAGTGAGCAAGCCTGATGATCAAAGCCCGTTTCATCTTCTTAAGAGAAGGGTTCTGTACCCCGCACTGAGACACTTAAAAACTGCCATTATTATGTATTAAAAGGCGTTGAAACTTGACCAAATCGTATCAGCTGTAGAATCGACAAGGCTGGGTCCTTTCACCAACTGTTAGCTACCATTCGCCACAAGGGCCTGCCCGACCTTGTTATGTAACTATTGTTATATTTTACACGATTTCTATGCGGCCAATTATTTTAATTTTGAAAGGAAAAACAGCCTCCGTATTTGGAAATTCACAATTGAATACACAAACATTTGAGATAGAATGTTCGCCTAGTATAAAATAAATTATATTTAATTTAACCGACGTATGGAGACTGGGAGTGGTGAATTGCCAATGGTCAGTATTTTAAGATTTCCTGATAATAATACTTATAATATTATTGTGGCGGCATCTACATTACCACATGCGTACTACGCATCACACTGACGTCACGGAAAATTCTGTATCGCGCAAGCAGCGTTTACCGCACGACTAGCATATATACAACGTCCCGACATCGATCTTCGGGCAGTAGCCCACCAGAAATAATTCCCGTCAGGTTGGAGGATGAGTTAACTTGACATCCTATTCCTCATACCTCTTTATCATGTTGGAAATCTATTGAGAGGAGAATCGTCATGCCGTTTAGACAATCTTAAGCATAATCAACCTATTACGTTCCCACTACTAGAAAACGGCCTCCTATCTGTGTCCATCCCGCTTGTCAAAATATTTTTTGAAACAATATTTAATCTCAAATCACCAACCCGTCTTGAGCAAGCGTGGTGATCAATGCTCGTGCCTTCTCTGTGTGAGAAGAGGCCTTTGCCCTGCGGTGGGACAGTAACAGGCTGGTATTATTTTTTTAATATTTAATCTATCTATTTATTTAATTTATTTTTATTTAAAAAAAAAAAAGTTAACCGTTTTGGATTGCCTATCAACGAAGGGTTTAGTTTCAGAATTTTACGGCCATTACAAAGCAAGATGTATCTTCATAAGACATTTTTAAATTTCGAACAATATGCTATGCTGTTACAATATGCTGATACAGAGTTCTAAATACAAAAACTGATATTAAACCAGTTTATGTATTTGGACCATAATCCGACGTAATAAAGTTCTTAATATAAATTTGACAACTTAGACACGGGTTTAAATCAAATTTTGTCTGTAGAACTTCGTCAGCATAAAGTTCGAAATTTAAAAATGTGTCCATGATTTAAACCCGAGTCTAAGTTATTGAAACTCGTTTTGAAATGGAACGGTTAGCATCTTACCTCACAATAAAATCCCAATCGTGGGAATGAAATCCAAATCGCGTTTAATTATATTACTTTACGATTCACGTTCGCCACAAACGAGGTCCTTCAGGAAGTTTATTGGTCCTTTGGAACAGACTATCAATTATATTAACAACTTATTATTTTGTTGCAGACTGAACCATGTGGCGACTACTGCTCATGACAGTGCTGCTAGCGACCGCGCGTTCCAAGCAGCTCCCTTCATCCACTGGTAAGTTATACTTCACCAGTTCACCATCATCCATCAATGTAGAGCAGTGACCAGTGGTGGCCCAGTTGTAACGGCCCCCGACTTACGAGTTGTAGGTCGTGGGCCCAGGCTGGCACTTTACTTAAGGTGGATCAGCAGTTGTAGCCCGTGAAATTCATATTTTCTTATTTTTTTGTAATTTTCAGGTCAGTATCATGTTGAATCTTGATCAAAATATGATTCGCGACTATAATAAATATGTATTTACAGAATTATAAGCATTGGAATAAGTAAGATAAGTAGTAAGTTAGATATTTTCCTTAAGAACTGTTCTTATAACTGCGGATTAATTTCATCACCACTGCTGAAGTAAAGGAAAACATCGTGAGGAAACCGGTATGACCAGAACCAAAAATTCGAAGACATGTGACATCTCCCAACCCGCACTGGGCCCGCGTGGTAGATTACAGCCCTCTCCCTCTGGAAGAGAGAGGCCTGTGTTCCAGCAGAGGGAAGAATTTTGTCTGATTATGCTTATTAAGTAACTACTTACCGTTTCTCGGTTCATTGCTGGACAATGGATTAAGGCCACTTGCAAGTTGCGCTTCTTCTTCTTTTCGTGTGGTTAGTGACTAACCTGTTGTCAGAGTGTTAAATCCGCCCATGGGCCTCTGACTTGGCTTCACATGCCGTTGAGAAATATCTCTCAGGCATGTTTCCTCACGATGTTTTCCTTCACCGTTTTTGAAGCAAGTGATAAGTATACAATACGCACATGAATCCGAAAAGTCAGAGGTGCCTGTCTTGGGTTCGAACTCGAAACCTATGACATGGCAGTCCGACGGTCACACCATAGGCTATCACTGATCATACGTTGCGTTACAACAGATAGATTCTCTCTGCATCCAGTCTGTACTAAGCAGCCGTTTTAAGGTCGTCAAACCAACTTTCTGGAGGCATATCGTGATGCCGATGTCATCTGATCCTTCGATAGATATCACGTTCTACTTTCCTATCGCGTAGTATTTTTCTTTAATATTCGAGTCGGCTTCCAGCTACCAGACGAAAGAACGGCTGCAATCTGACCTCCACAAAAAGTTGCTTAGAATAAGGGATATCCGTTATTCTCCGGCCAGTCGTGGCCGTGTAGTGTTAGTGTATGGTGTGCAGGTAGTTTTCCGTTGCGACCAAGTGCGCGGTCGTGGTCGTGCGCGAGATCCCTAACTGTCCCCAGGTCATCTTAACCTTGCAGATACTGCACTGCAGTTCCTGGATCCACCATAAGTGCGAGATCATGTTAGCTAGGCTTAAAATAACATCCTTAAAACATCAATTAACTTTAGATAAGGCTCCTATTGAACCAAACCTGTATGAAAAAGTTAACAAAAAGCATAAAATCTTCCACTTGACAAGGTTTGGGTGCAAGAAACAGGTGCAGGATTGGCTGCTAGGGCTTAACTATGCTGAAACGGAAAATCTTTTATCTTTCAAATATTAAAGTTTTCATCATCTCATACTCACTAATACTCATCACATGCATACATACACTCATCACATTCACGCTCACACTCATCCCTTACATACTTACATTCAGATACACATACATTTAGTCACTTTTAAGTCCTATGTTTGATTTATAATTTTACTGAAACCGGGGCATTTATTAACCTATCTCTAAAATCCCTATTATCTGTCGAAAGAGACTGGATCCTGCGACACAGGGTATCCTAGTGCGGGATCTAGTGTCATACCTAAATATAATAGTAACCTTTGTTTGTGAATCAATAAACTTTTTATTATTATTATTATTTATTATAGACTTGCGATCAAACTAAAACATTTGAATTAAATAGAATAAAATCACGAACCTGAAGTGATTGAGTTTGGCAGTTCTTTCTTCATCCAAGAAAATCAAAATAAGTCATTAAAATATTGTCAAGGACCAACAATTTTCGATACCCTACCAAAAAAAATCAATCACGATAATTCGACAAAAAATATCCTATTATATCTAAGACCGTTTACCTTTACCATATAAAAAGTCACCCATACTATACTTATTGGGTTTAAAGTCGCGCTGTCCGGCGTTGACTGGTCATTGACCCGGCGCACGCGCATCCAACGCCGCCAAGACGTTTTTATGGGAGACACTGACTTGAATGTATTTGTTTTGCCATTTGAGATTGGTTGATACATGGTTAAAATACCATGTAGAAAAGGGAATAATTTTATGTGATAATTTATTGATGTAAGAATCAATGGTCTCAAAGTTTAACTAGATTTTTTTTATCCTGTGGAAGGTGGATCATCGTCTTTGTTGCGACCTTTTTATATATATTTATGGTTTTTTACTCTTTATACATTTTGTTTTAGATTGTGTCAAAAATTAAAGTCAGTTGTGTCAGCGACTCGTAATTTTATTAGCTATAAAAAATACAGTCCACATTTTGCCTACATTAATGAGCCCGCCGCACTCACTGGGGTTCCTGAAGACCTGCGTGCTGCAACTCCCAAAAATATTCACGTGGCTCAAGGAATATTTACCCCTTCTCAAGACAAAGAAGCAACAAGGAAACAAATATCGTAATGTAGCTGTTGATGACGTTGTCCTGGTCGTGGATCCCGACCTTCGCCGAGGAGTGTGGCCTATGGGGCGCGTGACCAAAGTGTACCCGGGAAAAGATGGGGTCGTGCGCGTAGCTGACGTTGTCACTAAAGGGGAACGCTGAAGAGGCCCGCTAGAAAGTTAGCTGTACTGGAAGGGCCCCAGTAGGGATGTTGCGACCTTTTTATATATATTTATGGTTTTTTACTCTTTATACATTTTGTTTTAGATTGTGTCAAAAATTAAACATAGTTGTGTCAGCGACTCGTAATTTTATTAGCTATAAAAAATACAGTCCACATTTTGCCTACATTTTATGGAAAAGATGGGGTCGTGCGCGTAGCTGACGTTGTCACTAAAGGGGAACGCTGAAGAGGCCCGCTAGAAAGTTAGCTGTACTGGAAGGGCCCCAGTAGCTGTGCAGCATCGCTACACGGGGGGGATGATGTTGCGACCTTTTTATATATATTTATGGTTTTTTACTCTTACATTTTGTTTTAGATTGTGTCAAAAATAAAAGTCAGTTGTGTCAGCGACTCGTAATTTTATTAGCTATAAAAAATACAGTCCACATTTTGCCTACAGTCTTCATTCTCCTGCTCTTATCCAAATCTTTCTTCCATACTTCTCTATTATCGTCATCTCGGTAGTCATCCCCCTTTCTATCCATATCATCTATCACACAGTCTATCCATCGTTTCTTCGGTGTTACAGCCACATTCTTACTCAAAACTGGAAAAACCTAATTATAATAGTTTTTTTTTTTTTTTTTTTGTTCACCAACTATTGTTTACACTAACATCTTGATAAAAATAACGACTTAAAAACTTTGAACAGTGTAACAATTACTTAAAGGTATTAAACAGCACATGAACTAAAATTATGCTAATTAGTAAGCACTAGGTACAGTCACGAGCACCAATATGTATCCACTTAGCAAAATTCAAAAGCGATTTTCGCATGGAATAACGACTGCAACTTTGAGATAAGACCTATTTCATATTAGTGTGGGTTCCAGTTGAAGAAAATCACTTTTTAAAGTTGCTAAGTGTATACATATTGGTGCTCGTGACTGTACATGTACAGTTCACAAGCCAACTTAAAACTAAGAAAAATAATAATATGTAGCCTAAATAAAGACTTAGTTTAGAATGAAATTGGTAAAGTTATGTAAGTAACAAAATAATGAATGCTTTACAACACCTCTCCCTCCTCACCTTTTATGGTAGCTTTACTGAGAATTTCCTGACAGGAAAACTCAATAACACTTAGGCGCCGTCCTATTGTCATCGCTCGCGCCATGATGCGTGCGTCCGATGCGTTCAAACTTGCTCATTGATCATGCGATTTTCTCTTTAAAATTTCATCGCACGATGAAATCGCATCGCATCATCGCGCGACCGATCACAATAGAACGGCGCCTATGACAAACCGGGTGACCGAACACTTCGACTAATAAGATAGTTTTATAGCAGACTTGTTCTTAGTTTCGTGTAGTTACGTAGTGACTAACCTGGTGTCAGAGTTTTAAAGCCGTCCATGGGCCTCTGACTTGGCTTCACATGCCGTCGAGAAATAACTCTAAGGCATGTCGGTTTCCCCACGATGTTGCTGAAATGAGTACATTGTGCTTTCTTACTATAATAATATAATGAAGAGGTAAAGTTTGTTAGTTTGTATGTAGGAGGTTATCTTCGAAACTTCTCAACCAATTAAAAAAAAACTGTCTCTGATAAAAAGCTAGGCTATTGACGAAGTCGCGAGCAGAAGTTATTACACTAATATTTTAAAGAGAAACGAGTAGTTTTTTGTATGTTTGTTTGTTACGCTTTCACGCTAAAACGGCATAACAGATTGGGATCAAATTTGACATATGGGTAGACCATATCCTGGGTTAGGACATAAGGTACTTTTTGTCCCGATATTCCCACGGGATCATAACTTATGCGCGTGAAACCGCGGGGCGCAACTAGTATTTTTTTAACAAATATTGTACAACAATCACAAGGTTTCGATCAATCACGTACTATAAATTGACTATTTAAAAAATATGCCACTTTATTCACTTTTATATAATTTAATAGAAAAAGGAAATAGGTAAATTCAAGTAACTTATTTTCTCTTCACAAATAATGAAATTTTTTCATTTTTTTTTTGGGTGGGAAATCATCAAATGACTCCTCCCGCTCTGGGCAGAGCGAGAGGGAGTGTCAGACTTTTACCGACTAAAACCCACCCGTGTTCCTTCCGTTGCCTATGTGCTGGGGCCGCGATATCCCTTTCGGACAGACCCGCAACCCCAGCAGGCATTGGTCCTTCCGGACCCCGTCAGTTGGTGCTGACATCCCTTTGAGGCGCGCGTGGAACACAACGCGCCGTCGACCCGGGCCTGGTCCTTATCGGACGGCGAGCTGCCCATCGCTCACCGTCCGCAGGCCCGCGCCTACGGTGGCCGGAAGTCAGCTTGTGACTCCCGACGCCCGAGGCGTCTCCTGCGGCGACTAGGGGCGCGAGGGCGTGCAGCTTCAATCTCCCTCGCGCGCTCCGCCTCCTCCTTCGCGAGCATAACTGCTTCGCAGAAGGAGGTGACGGCCTCCCATGCACTCTCGCTCCGGACCATGGCCTGAACCAGGGCCGGACGCGAGAGATCGTCGCCGCCGATCGCCTCCGTGAGGACACGGCGGTGCTCCGCCCAAGCCGGGCAGACCTCCACCGTATGCTCCACCGTGTCCTCCGGGCGATCCACACAATGGTGACACCCGGGCGTTTCCTCCCGCTTGATCCTGAACAGGAACCTCCCGCAGCAACCGTGTCCGGTGAGGACCTGCGTCAGGCGGAAGTTCACAAACAATGACATCATATTTTTATTTACAACAACCATAAAAAGTACGTGTCAACGTTTTAGAGAGACTGCGTCTGCATTAGGACTAGAAATACCTGTTTATAAGATCACCAGAAATATAAATCAATAAGAACATATTCAACATTTGGCTCATTTTGGCAACATTTTGGCTCTTGAAATACTGAAACTCCTAGTACAAGAGCCAGTACCCTAATTCCGTAATACACGATCAATTAGAATCTGAATCTGTTTTGAAACAGATTGCTAATCCAGTGCTTCACAAGTTCGAAAAAATATCTGCTCAACAATGTAAATAAGGCAATGCATGTTTTTTCAAAATTAAATACTGAATCCCGGCTACCCAAGATAACATTCATAAGGATTGCGGAAGACGGAGTCGCTGCTTGAGATAAAATGTAATGGTCCTTTCTTATGGCCACAGGACCAGTTCTTGTAACAAACTCAGAACTGCAGCAATTCCAGAAATGTCAGGATATGCCTCCATGACAGATCGTTATAGCTCTTTATACGGAAGGCTTATCCGCTAGTAGTGGTTGTTAAATGTTATCTGTCCTTCCTCAGTGTTTAACTGGACAAGTAGGGTGTTTTGTATGGTGTTGTCAATCCGTACAGAGGAGATGGTATGACTGTTTATTTAAAAGTAATTGCTGCCCGCGGATTCGCCCGCGTCGCGGTCGGCCCTAATTCTTTTTCTTTTTTAAATAAAAGTAAGCCTAAGTTACTCTTTATATGGTTCCTATAAAATCGGTCCAGCTGTTTCGGAGATCAGCAAACAAACAGACAAAAAAAGACAAAAAAAAAAAAAAAACAGTAAAGTACCGTGTACAAATTTTTATGCATCTTGTAAAACGCTGTTATTTTGACGTTACAAACAGACATTTCAATTTTATTTATTTGTTGAGCTTCTGAAAAGTTATGTGTATTATAAAAATAGTTAGTTAATAACGAGTCTTTGTGGTAAATGTGTGGTTTTAGTGGGATGTTGCTCAAAGAGTAGGGGAAGACGACAATGAAATGATGCCGATGGATAGATGGTGTAAAGGAATCGTGGCTACATTATAACAGCTGCACCATTCGATTGATGACCATCCATTACATATCGAGACCCCTCCGTGCCTCGGAGAGCACGTTAAGCCGTCGGTCCCGGCTGTCATTCGTGGATCTTTGACAGTCGTTACGGGTCGTCAGAAGCCCGAAAGTCTGACAACCATTCTTACCAAGGAGTAAACACAAGAAGCACAAGGAGTTACCAAGGAGTAAGGAGGGAACAGCAGTGATAGCCTGTGGTGTGACCGTCGGACTGTGACCTCTGACTTTTCGGATTTATGTGCGTTTTGTATAATTATCACTTGCTTTAAAAACGGTGAAGGAAAACATCGTGAGGAAACCAGCATGCCTGAGAGATTTATGTTGACGGCATGTGAAGCTAAGTCAGAGACCCATGGGCAGCTTTAAAACTCTGACACCAAGGTAGTCACTAACCACACGAAAAGAAGGAGACCAAGGACTGTTACCCGGTAACTGGGTTGATAATTCTCTCTATGTTATATCCAGGTTACCTCATCATGTTTTCCTTGATCGTAAAACCGTAAAAAAACCGTATCTCAATCGTGTTCCGCTACCGCACATAAGATCCGTTATTTGCTTAACTTTCTAAACACATATATCAGTTACATATAATTTGTAATGCTTTCTGCCTTCGTAATTATTATGGATGATAATTGATGTAAACAATAGCTGTGTTTGTAAAGGAAACTTGACTGTGTTTCGTTGGTGATAGAGTTTAAAGTTGAATGTAGTTGTTAACGTTATGTAGTATATAATTTTGTGTTATGTGGTCTAGTTTAGTTTGCAAGTAATACTATGTAATTACAATTAATAATGGTTCTTGAAAGTTTTTGTTTAGGTACTGTTATAAACTTCCAAGCTTTAGTTAAAAAAACATAAAACTTCTTGAAAATTAAATGCAATCTAAGACAAAACTCATTGTCAAGAGTCGCCATTCGTCGATGACAATATGACCATGATCAGATTATCAAAAAGTAGATGTAAATTAAAAATTCTTTAAGGCAATCGGCAACAACAAGTGCGACTCGAACTTACACACGAAGGACACCCTTTAATTATTAAGTTTTTTTTTTTTTTGTTAAGGCGTCAATAGAAATGCGCAATCTGTGAAAATTCCAACTGTCTAGCTATTACGGTTCATGACATACAGCTCGCTGACAGACGGACCGGCGGACACCGGAGGCTTAGTTCTATGTTCTATGGTATGGGGTTTGGTTTCCGCACTTTAGTCCTTCAGTGGACCATGGTCTAATAAAACAAGGTCTGGCGTTCCGGGACGAACACATGCTGACGTCACTATCCAGTTGCCACTCTTTTGCAAAAAAACACGATTAAGGAAAGATTTTCAGAAACCAAAGCTTTTAAATTGTCGTTTCGTGTGTCTAATCAAACGAAACAATTCAATTTAAACATAAACCAACGTAATTGTTAATTCAATTCTCATTTTTTTATCGAATTCGCACAGGTAATAAAGGTGGTTGGGGAGTTATTATTACAAACTTCTGGTAACACAGATGTGATGACGTAGACTTGTGTTGCCCACGTGACCACTGTGTTTCGGAATCCATACCTGTATTATTATACCATGCAGTGGACCATTGTGCGTGGGCCATAGCGGCCGTTGGTGGTTATTCCAACCAGCCCACCTCCCTCCAGAAGTTGATTAAATCTCCTGGTCTGTTCAGAACATCTGAGTAAGATCTGGGTGTCCTGAGGGTCGGAGGCTTAGTAATAGGGCTTCGTTTGCCACCTTTGTCAGTTGGTGCTGACATCTCTTTGAGGCGCGCGTGGAACACAACGCGCCGTCGACCCGGGCCTGGTCCTAATCGGACGGCGAGCTACTTCGTTAGCCACCCTGCGGGTACGGAACCCTAAAAAGGCTACATAGTTCTCAAAATTTTTCATTGTTATCATATTTTTTGCGCTAGCGAACAAATCCCATTAAACTGTAAAAGGGTCTTCCCTGAACCTCACTGTGTACTGCGGAGTTCAGTAAAAAAAAAATTGTTTCTTCTTCCACAGAATTAGCAACGACAACGGTGGGCACAGCCACGGAAGCTGACACGACGGCATGGCCCGGCTCCGTAGCTCCTCTCGACACCCTGACAGTGGCGTGCGAGAAGGACAGCATGCATGTCACCGTCTCACTCGCAAGCACACACGGTAGAAACAGGTAAGAGAGAGATAGAACACTTTCATCTAAAGTTTTGGTACAAAAATAACCAGTGATTAAAAATATATAAATAGGTAATATGTACCTATGGAGGGTGTGTCAGACTTTTACTGACTGAAACCCACCCGTGTTCCTTCCGTTGCCTGTGTGCCGGGGCCGCGATATCCCTTTCGGACAAACCCGCAACCCCGGCAGGAGGTAATATGTACCTAACGATACTAAAGTTGTTGTCCATTATGGTAATATGTATTAAAAACTTTTTACAAAAAAAAAAAACTTAAAAAAAAAACACTTCAAAGTGAAAAATAACTTTAATTTCGGAAGTTGGTGTGGGTTTTGCATTTTCGTTTTTTGTCACCGATTTACAAAATTAAAGTTAGTTTTCCCTTATTAATGTTTTTTTTTTGTAAACGAATGATTTTTTTCTTTACATACGTTTATATTCACTTTTTAGTTATATTCGAATACCACCTGCTACTTTATATATAAATAACAGTGACAAGAAGTTTAAATATAACATCATCCACATAGACTAAATGGGAAAAATACGTATTAAAGAAGCTAACTCAAAAACTACCCAACCAAAGTTATTAAATATAAATAGAACCAACACGCAAGCTTCGTGTACCAAATGAAAAATATTGTTTTTTTTAAAATAAGTCCTCAATTGACGAAAATTTATCGACGAACAAAAAACTTTTTTTTTTTCATATTTACAAGCGAACTTTATTAGATAAATAAGCCTTAAATTAATAAGCCTCAAATTATGAAACTACGACCGTGTTGATTTTTTCTCGTCATCTGGAAAAACATTTAAATAAAAATGTTTGATGTCTTGTAGTTATGACAGTAATGTAGTAGTTCCCCAATCTGAAAAAATACAACTTATTATAATCATTCTAAACATTTCAAATTATAGTTTTAGTACTTATTACTTTTTCATTCTTCAGCCAACTAACCTTGATTGCAGTACCAAATTATTCTGAAACATAAGCCATCATTACCTCTCGACCCATTATTTATAATTAGAGGTAGACAATAGATAAATAAATACACTTCGGACATGCAAATTGTAAAAGCCATCATTTGCACAATATTATGAACTAATTTGAAGATATTTGGAAACTAGGCTAGGCTAGAATGATATTAACAAAAGATGGCGAATCACAATAGATAGTTTTACAGTTTTAAATATTGTTTAGAACATAATTGACCATGTTATTGTTATGTATGTCTATTCTTTGCTAGATAATACCAAGGCTTTGACATAATATACTACCGTTACCGGAATATAGCAGTTCTTCTTAAAAGTTTGGGGTCACCCTAATAGCGATGAAGCCTGGGTATAAAAAAAAAAATCTAATTAGTCCGTCAGTCAGATAATAAAAAATAATTATTAGACACGTATTTTTTGCTTTATCATATTAATAAAATTTTACTTAGATAAAACGCATTTTAAGTTGGGGAGTGGGGGTCGCTATGTCACACACAAGTAAGTATAAAATCTATATACTCGTGACGTCATAGCACATTTTAACTCAATGTATCGCCGTAATCTTTAGATTACGTAAAAAAAGGAAAAATACGTGTCCAATATTTTTTAATAATCTCCAGTACCGACACAAAAAAAAATTGTTATCATCCCTATTGCGTAATTAGAAGCCTAGTTGAGGTACTCTGATATGCAAGCGCAAGGGATGTTTTATGCAACTTTTTAACGCCCCCCCCCCCCCCCCTCTCTGGTGATACGTGGTAAGATTTTAGACTAAACCCTAAACCCCCCGAAACTCACGTGTGTTTTTTTGGTGTAAAGTATCTTAAAAAAATTGAGTATATTTTATCTTTTTATAGAAAGAAAGAAACATTTTATTTGGAGTGCTTTGTATGCCGCTTTTCGGTTTAGAAAGGCGCGTTAAACGAATGACCACAAACCCTTGTGATATTTCGTGATTTTTTTTCCAAACCCCCCCTTTCGAGCCTCGCGTGATTTAAGGACGACCCCCACAGGAGTGACAACTACGTATTAATAATAGTTATTATGTTACCAACTCATACCAACTTACCAAATTTTAGTAGTTTTTAATTTTGAGGTTATTCTCCTGCAGTTCCTCATAAACTCTTTTCTTATTTTCCTCTCTCCCCACAGTATCTACGACTCGTTCAACGGCATCGTGTACCCGGCTGGTCTGGGCAGCAACTCCTCATGTCTTCGCGAGTACGTGTCGGAACGAGGGGATCTGCAGTACACCCTGCCGCTTAGAGGGTGTAATACTATGTCCAATGATAATGTGAGTACCTTTTCTACATAATTTACTTTAAAAATAAAAATGAAATTGGTATATCGTATACTTTTACAATGTTTGTAAATATGTGAGCACTATGTATCTATCAGATAATTAATTCTTCTTCTATCATATTTTTTTTCATTATGCTTCATTTTTTAATAATTTTTATCTATTGTGGTGTATAGTAATCTTATTCCTAGTACATCGTCTTCACATATAATTATTTATTTAATGTATACAAAATATTGTAAAACATTTTAAAAGAGTAACGATGGAGTTTCTTGCCCGTTCTTCCACATAGGAAAACTACCTTTTGGAAGGGGCATTTCAATTTTTTTGTAAATTTTTTCGTTCTAAAGTGCCTTTTATGTGCCTAATTAAAATAAATGATTTGACTTACGAAAATTTATGTCTTCAAATGAGGTGCTTGACCATGTTTGACCACAGTAACTCTGTTTTGTAATTTCCTTTCTTTATGTGTATGTTCCAAGGTTTATACTTTAGAAAAATCATTAGGTAGGTACCCGTGTCATCCGAGTGATGTATCAATAAATAATAAATTGTGTCTTATAAATCAAGACTTAATTAAAATAAAACTATACTCCGTTAGTTTTGGTAGTTAAATAAAGGTAAACAAAAAATACCACGTGACGTGACAGCTGTCAAGAAACCGACTAAAGGTAATACCTGTCACTTCAGTTGTCATACTACGTCACAGTTGTATTCTTCAATTTAGCAAAGTTATAATTCGTTGACGTTTATTCGTTGGCTCTTTACAATAAATAGTCAGTGAGTCAGATAAATCTAACAAAAAAATCGTGTTCAAGCAGTTACGAAGAGTACTTTAAGAATAAATAATAAAGTTTCACATATTACATTATGACAGAGGAAACTATCGTAAAAATCTAAAATAATTTTAATTTGGATCTAAGGTATTTTTAAACAATAAAGTGTCATCTACATGTAAAACCCTTTTTACGAATTGTTTACCTTTATTCAATTATCTAAACCAATGGAGTATAGTGACTTTTAAGGCGTATCCATGATATTCTACTTCATTTACGGATAAAAAGACCACTCGATGTGATTCTATCCCGCACTCCCGACTCATTGTACACACGGCTACACATCAAGCTATACATTTCCAGTTTATGCTGATCTCGCATTGTTTAGGATTTCCTTAAAATGCGAGGTCAGCTTATACTGGAAATGTATAGCTTGATGTGTAGCCGTGTGTACGATGATGAACCCCGTCGGGCTTTAGTCGATACGAGTGACTAACAAAAACAAGACCGAGGGAATCTATGGATTTATTTCCCCTCTAGAAAAAACTAGACAAAGACCTAGTAACTGGCTAGGACCACACGTTAAAATCCACTAGTAAGTCAACGTACGTCCCAAGGTATTGCTCATTACAGACATTACCTAGTACCTACATAATTTGCATACACATACAGTCAACAAAACAACTTGGTAGACAGGTTAAAGATCGATAAAAAAATCATTAAGTATAAAGACAAACTTGAAAGTTTGTAGAAATGCTTTGTCTCTGGGATGGCAGCGCACTGCGATGCTACCGCATGTATAGCCAGGGCACTTAATCTGATTGACACTGACCTTGGCCTATAGTTATAATTACTTGTTTTATTTTTTATTTAGTTTTAATTCTCTGACCCTTATAACTTGTAGCTACTCGTTCATTTATTTGAATTGCATTAATATTTTATTATATCCTGATGTATTCTGTTGCATTATTGTGAGATTATATTTGATTTTATTTCATATAATGGGTTTCGAATTAAATGAATTTAATTTATATTTATTTATTGTGTGGGTATTACAGATGGGCCACCTGCTTTCTGGCCATCCAATAACATTTAAAGAGCTAGTTCTAGCTAGATTTCTCATATGCCTTTAATTACACGATCAAACTATTGGACAAAAATTGGTGTAGTCGTAGTACTTCCTTCACAAAGAGGTCTACTGCTATTACTACTACTACCACTAAAACCTGCATACTCATCTCCTTTGTCAACTGTACCAATAGCTAGTACGTAGTCTGTAATTCACCTCGCTAGACCATTGTTCTGTCTGTATCACACCTACCCACTAGGTTGTAAAGTGCATCCTACACAGACCTTGGAAATATAATAATTGTGTGATGTCTTTGTGCGAATAAAAATAATAATATGGCTACCGGTCTTTGTGACTGGATGAGTCCTACTAAGATACAGGCACAGTATAAATAAGTGACAGTATTATGACTTTATAGAAAACGGCCGAAACGACGTGGTTCGAAATCTCAGTGTATATCAGTACGCAACAGTCTCGAGTGCGAGTTACGAACGGACGCGGAAGATTTATCTACCGAGCGGCCGTTGGTAATTATTTCAGGGTTACTGCGGAGACATAATACTGTTATTTTATTATACTGTAGTATAGCTAAGTAATGAAAGCGAAAGCGCAATAAATGAACCAATCGACACTTTCAGGCTACTGATTTTACGTTATGAGCAGGACCAACGTTTTGACCATTGATGGTTTTGACGTTTTCTGCTTGGCAATTTGCTTTTTTCGCAAAAACAGCACTATTGCAGCAGAAAATTAATATTTTCATCTTATACAGGGTTAAATTAAATTAGCTAGCGAAACCCCGAAGACGTGATAGTATCGATAACCAAAGATGACAAAAAGAAAAGGTTTTTTTTGGGGTCATCAACCGCAGTTAGTTACTTGAAATATCAGTTTAAAAAAATCGTTATTTTGTGTATATACTTCATCACATGATAAAACTAAAAGAAAACAGATTTTCTAAACTCATACTTCAAGTAATAACAATAACAGCAGTCGTTAACCCCAAAACAAAACCATCTACTCTTTTTTTGGTCGTGTTAAGATATCGATACCAATCACATCTGCGGAGTTTCGCTAGCTAATACAATTTGTCCTTGCATGTGAAAATTTCAAAAAGTCCTTGGTCCGATTTCGGATCAGACAAATTGTTATTGGCTTGTTCCTCTAGGAAATTATCAGTAGCACTCCGGAATTGGAATGTGTTCTAGGACTTGCCCCTTACTCTATGGGACTTAACTGTCAAACTGACAAAATAGTCTGCTCTGTCCCACTGCTGGGCAAAGGCCTACCCCAAATCCTTCCAGGCATGCTTTTCTAGAGCAACCGCGATCCAACCCTTGCGGTAAGTGTCTAGGCCGTCTCGCCACCTCTTCCTGGAACAGCCTCGGCGGCGCCATCCATCCTCAGGCACCCACCGTGTGGAGACTGTTGCCCAGGGGCCAGTGACATTATGTAAATTACGCTGTAGCTTTTTTCGTCTAGTCTCCACATAACATAAATTTTCACTTCAATACCAACCAAAAAATATTTCAAAACCCACTCTAAAGAACCAAATTATTTAATTAGCACCATTTTACTCAATATCCGTGGCTCTTTATATTGCTTAGTCACACTTGTTGCGTAACTTCAGGAAACGCGGTGAACGCGTGAGTGCGTGATAGGGATCTACGCGTGTTGTCTCGTGCATGCGGGTAACTTTTTTATCAGTCTTACCAATGGGTTTCGTGTTACCCAGTAACTGCGTAGTCAGTGCCGGATTAACCACGTAGCAAAAGTAGCCATTGCTATGGGCCCCGCGCAAAAGGGGGTCTCGTGTATCCAAACCCCCGCACCTCTGCCTGAGGGTAATTTTTTGAGTGATATTTTGTGTATTGTATTTACTTGACGTCACAAAAACGTGATACTTAACACCTTTTCCGATATTACGTCCACAATGTTTAAAGACTATTCAAAAAGTTTACTAATGCCAGAAAAAACGCCCATAAAATTAATCGCCATTTTATAGTCATTATTTAATTCAATCAAACTTTAACACCACGGAACATAAACTCCCATTAGCATTGGAACAGGAAACTATAAACTTACATGTAGATAATAATTATCATTCCTCGTGTATTGATTCCTTGTGTGAGCGAATCACGACTCTTCAACAAGGACGTACCTAATTTGTACAGACGGCGAAACAATTTAGTAAGCAGGACAAGTAATGTCTAATCTACATAAAAGAAAAGAAAGAAAGAAAAATAAATTTATTTGTCACAGAAACACGTGCATAAAAAAAGGATAATAAACTCGAGTAGATAACGACAACGTAACGATACCAAAACGATAACAATACAATAACGAGCATAAAACGGAATTAGTCGGCAGCTGCTGGCACGTCATGACTGTGACAAGAAGGCTTTCACTCAGCATGATGCTGTGCTATGGAGACCCACAGTACAGCGCTGATTTTCAGTCGTCACCCTGTGGTGGTACATGAGCTTATACTCCATTTGAAATAAGATCAGACATTTAAATAAACCTTTTTTTACAGTTCTTTCAACCGATTTTGCTTAAGGTTCCTGCCTGAGGCTACTCCCGGTCTCAAAAATCTACCCTGTATATTATCATTTGATTCCGAATTTGTATCAGTGACTGACAATACGTCCTGTTATACTTATAAAATCATCTTATGTGAAACTATGAATGATACTTGCATACAAATTAGTTTCGCGCACTATACCAATATGACATCATAGTTTAGTCAGCCAGTCAATGAGGTAATGCCACGACTGTGTAAGGCTTTTAACATAATCAAGCCATCACTTTTTTTTTTTTTTTTGAAAATAGTAGATATTTCTCATAAGTAGGAAGAGAAGATTACTATTGATTCAGCCATAGATTTGGTAATGCCGTCGGTTGTAAAATCAATCAAACAATTAAAAATATGACAGATTTTTGTCAAAAATATGACAGGCTTTGTCAAAAATATGATAAAATGTTTTCAAAAATATGACAGTTTTGTCAAAAATATGACAGCTATTGTCAAAAATATGACAGATTGAGATATTATTTAATTAAATCATGAATGGAGAATCAGCAGGTAAAGAGATGACCTACTAGTATTACAGATATCAGCACTCACTCCTAGGATAAGTGGATTTTTTTATGTCTCCACTAAGATAAAATTTAAAGCCATAGACTATGCAAAATAAACTTAATAATAACAGCCGCACGGATCGATCGAAGATTAAGCTACGCTTGCCGCGGTCGCTTCGTGGATGGGTGACCATACATATCTAAACCCCTACTCACCTCGGAAAGCACGTGGTCCCGGCTGTCATTCGTAGATCTTTGACAGTCGTTACGGGTACTCCGAAGCCTGAAAGTCTGACAGTCTGAAATCTTACTAACTGTGAGTTTGCACTGGCGAAACATTCACAACAAAACATGTTGAAATCCTGTCACATTGTATGGAACTTTGACAGAAAATAGAGATTTCAACATGTTTTGTTGTATCGGGTATCGGGTTACGTGTTAACTGGTTAAAAAAACTTTTACGATATCAAGGAACAAATATCGTCTGAGCCTAAATAAACATAACATTTCTATTCAAAGTTTATTTTAACATTTACCTATCTGTCGCAAAACAAAAGTGGGTGATAAAAACAAATACTTATCGGTAAGTACACATTGTCTTTACGGACCAATGGTGACCCAGTGGAAAGGGCCCTGACATACGAGTTCAAACCCTGCCAGAAACTTTACTTTGTGTAGGTAATTAATTTCATCACCACATCTCTCAAAACGGTGAAGGAAGACATCGTGAGGAAACCGGCATGTCCTATACAAAAATTCGAAGACATGTGACATCTACCAACCCGCACTGGGCCCGCATGGTGGCTTACGGTCCTCTCCCTCTCACAGATAGGAGGCCGGTGTTCCAGCTGAGGGAATATTATACGCTGATTTTTCATTTTGAAACATACTTTAAACGGCAATACCCTAATGTATAATAAATCCTTGAAATTTAAACGAACTTGGAAACTAATAAGTATACCTGTAGGTAAATCAAATTTTGGGTAGGTACAGCAGTCCAAGGGGCAAGGGGCAAGGGCAAGGGGGGGGGGCAAGGGGGGCGGTCCAAGGGGTATCGTATTATCCAGTTACTGGGTTGTGGAGGTCAGATAGGCAGTCGCTCCATGTAAAATACTGGTATTCAGCTGCATCCGGTTAGACTGGAAGCCGACCCCAATATAGTTGGGAAAAGGCTAGGCAGATTGATTGGGTAGGTACAGCAGTGGTCGTAAAAGGCGACTAAGGGACTCACTAGAGAATGGGCAGCAGCGTTCTCTATGCATTTTAACACCATACTGCGATCGCCTACCCGCCTGCCAAGCGTGGCGATTATAGCAAACCCCCCCATTTGGGGGAGGCCTATGTCCAGCAGGGGACGTCTTTCGGCTGAAATGATGATGATGATGATGACAGCAGTGGTTACGGGTTAATGCCAACCGCACATTACAGCCGCAACGGGCCATAGCGCAACACATTTTCGTACAAAAAATTGCGGTGCGTTATCTATGAGCTTTACAGGCAGGCTGTAATGTGCGTTGGTTCATAGAAAATGCACGAAAGTAATAAAGGAGGACATTTTCAATGACAACCAGTCTTACCAAGGGGTTTCGTGTCTCCATGTGAAATACTGGTATTCAGCTGCCTCTGGTTAGATTGGAAGCCGACCCCAACATAGTTGGGAAAAAGCTAGGCGGGCAGATGCTAAGATGACGATATCTTCATATCTACTCGTATATCAAGAAATCATAAGCTGGGGAGTTTGTTGCGCGCCTTCTTCTTCCCAGCTAACGCACTAGGAAGTGGTGAAGGGTGGGCGTTTTTGGGGACTGTCTTATGTAATTTTGACGTTTGAAAAGTGCTGATTCTCAGCCTATTTTGAATAAATGACTTGAATTTGAATTTACCTTTACCTAATCATAAATAATATAATGTTTATGTATTCGTTACGTAAAATACATAACATTAACGCGTGGATAAGCAGAAGGTTGTACTCATTATCAGTCGCTGACGACTCGTCGAGACCTCGTTGGTTATTATTATATAATTTGTATGTTTATGTACTTAAAGGACAGTAGCAGCACATGTTAAATGATGTCACGATTTTATAAGCAATTTGTCGAATTAGGAACATAGGAAAATTAGAGATTACCCGCGTTTAAGACGCCGATATATGCCAGCGGCCTTAAGTGGTTAGCTTGCGTATTCTGCACTGAGCTCACGCAACGCGTCGTACGTTCAGCCAACAATAGGACCCACCCATTAAGGAGCGCTGTCCCAATTAGTCGCATTATTAATTTTATTATACGTACATAAATCAAAACGTATTTTAATAAAACTTGTATACTAAAAGATAAATAATTAAATTATCTATAAAATGGTGGTTTCAGAAAAATATGCTTGATAGTTTTTGCGTGATTCTCAGTTTTTTATCTGCGTTAGACGTATTTTTACAAATTAATTTTACTATGTAATATAAACATAATCTAAAATATTCACAAACTAAGTTATTAAGAAAATACTTTTATTTAATATATATATTTTCCAAATCATTAGCACTACTCGTTTAGATGTGATCTTCAGTATAAAATCAATAAAACTCGCTTCGTGTTAACGTTAGAATGATTGACAACCCTGGCTCACCAGATATGAAAATAAATAAATAAATAATTAAGTAATCCAAAATTCAAAGTTCGTAGAAAGTAGAAGAAGCCATAAGGTATTATAAGGATTTTGATATTCTTCAATAATTTGGTTGCAGGGGACCATTAAATCATAGCAGAGCGTCTTACGAGAAAGTCAGACCAAGTCGAAAAAGAATTGCATTGGAATGTTTCAAAAAAACTTATCTTTCCCAATGAGGATTCACTTTCTGACATTTAAGTATTTTACATATGAAGAGCGAAAGTCTTTCAGGGGATTTCCATGCAGCCATGCCCTGCCATGTTTGTAAAAAAGCGTCAGGTTAGCATGATTATTTGGATAACCTAAAAGCCAAAAAAACATAGAAATACTAACAGGCTATTGTAATCAGATGAGTCATAATATACAACTAAATACAAAAAGTAATCGAGGTCAAAATAGCGAAATCGTGAGAATTTAAAAATGGCATTTAACTACTAACTATCTACAAATTTTTGGCAATTGATTCGAGTTGGTTAATCACGGAAGTTAATTATGTGCGAATTAATTAAAATATTATTTTCAATGTTTATTACATATATCCATACGTTCAAAATTCTTCCTTTATTATATGAAAGGGGACTAACTCCGCATTGGCAAACTTCCTGGGGGAGAAAGTAGTTACACATGAATGAAAAAAACGAGCAAGCCTTACAGTCGTCGCGTATGATGTGTAACATCTGACATCTTAGTTGACAGTAAGTACCAACCTAACGGAAAATAGCTTGGTACCATCTGATGGCCAAGTCTAGCACCGCGCGCGCTAATTGGTCAAATCAAATAGCGCGCGCTTCCGCGGCTTCCTGTTATATACTTCCGTCCCTTTTCACGAAATCACTCCATATTTCAAGAAAGCGAGAGGATATGTTACACGTCAAAAATATTTGAAACCCAATAGTAAGCCCTTTCACATGGGCGTACCAAGGGTGGGGGGCAGGGGAGGGCAGCTGCCTCCTCCTGGATGTTGTATATGATGCCTAAATACCTACTGTTGTCGATAAAAGTTAAGTTAGGGTCACTTTAAGATTTACTTTGCAATTACAATATATTATGCATTAATTTTAGAAAAAACCGCGCTGCTCGGCCTTTGTAGCTTTTATTAGCAATCTACTGCTACAATTGAATAGTCATTCAGTACACTCAGACGCGTAAAAACATGGCTGAGATCAACAATGGTCAAAGTGGTAAAAGACAGGTTTTAAATGGGCTTTGCTCTGTCTGTCTTTGGTCAGTATAATGTTAATAAAAATAATAATTCTAAAGATTATAATTCTGTAAATTATATATTTGATATGGTGGCAAATCATATTTTTTCAAGATACAATCTGCACTGACTCTTTTGGAAACTGATTTGCCCCCTGGGGCCCCCTGGGGCCCTGGGGCAAAGGCTGGGTGGGTACGCCCATGCCCTTTCATTTGACAAGTAACACGGTGCAGTTTACAAAACATTTTTTTTTTTTACTTTTTTGTCCCCAAAAGATACCCCATAATCAAAATTCCTTTATTAATTAACGTTACATGTCCGTGTTTGTGTCACAGAAATTCATATGTATACCGAATTTCAACTTAAAGGTCTATTAGATTTGGAGCAAATTGGCTGTGACAGACAGACAGATACACGAGCTATCCAATAGGGGTTCCATTTTTTCATTCGGACGTACGGAACTCTAATGAACAACTTTTATTATGGGACTCCCTGAGAGTGCAGACCTATGTCCCTTGTCTGTATCCTATTAACGCTATGAATTTGACCAATATACTATAATTAGGTTTTAAACCAATAATGGACGATAGAATAGAGAATTGGGCAGATTATATGATGATTTCAGGTTGCATAAACATAGAGTACCTATAAATAGAGTTATAACTATTAAACCTTTTAGAGTAAAATTGCAATAAAAATTTGACATTTCGTAAAAGGAGCTGGCAAGTTTATTGCGAAACTGTGCTGCATTTAAATAATATGCGAAATACGAATAAGGTAAGGTATTATTATTTTATCTTATTAGCTACACCTACATTAAAAGACATGTCGGAAATACGTTACTGAGTTGACTAATCGGGACGCCAGCGCCAGCGTCAATAACGTAAATAATGCAATGAATGTCGTTGAACTGTCAAAATGAAAGCCATTGCTACTGTAAATGTTACACAATCGCTGACTCCGGGCTGTTACTTAGAGCTTAAGAAAGGGTTTTTTCTTACCATATCTAAACGGGGTTTTTATGAAAGGAAATCAAGGGAAAAAACAAATACCTACCTACGTTTACTACAACTTCAGATCATTATAGTACGCGTCAAACTTTATGTCGGCTCTGAAGTGCGCTACTGCCTGCGCAGTACCGCACCCCTCACCCCCGCTAACACGTGAATTTGTTACTGCGCAGCGACTCGCCTCATGTTCCGAGCCGCCATTAACTTTGCATCAGGCTGTACTACGCTAGCTAATCATTTTACTTCACATAATAATAGCTACGAAAGAATAATGCTACAGCATTCACTGTACGATTATCAGTAGTCATTTACGTTTACTAATTATTCAGTTATTTATAAGTTGTGATCGCTGCGACCTCCGGCTTAACATGGGCAGTTATTGTGAATGGATTGCTTGTGAACTTGAATTTTAAAGACTGTATTTTGTGAGATGTTTTCCTCTGCATTATGACTCTCTTAAAGGTTCCCGCTGACAGGCGCGACGCGACTCTGGTGAAACAATGTCTAAACTTCACGAAAATTGTTCTAACGGTGTCGCGTCGCGCCTGTCCGCGGTAGCCTTTTTATTCTAAACGCGAAAACGAAAGTCGATGTCATTGTTTCGCTAAATATCGATATCCCGAATTACTATAAATTAATAATTTACATTGGTAAAAAAATACTCTCAGCCATCTTTTGATTTGCCGACCTTTAATCTACCTAAGTGCGGGCTTCATAATCCTCCGTATGCATATATGTGGTCTGTGGTATATGAATAGTCCAAAAAACCATCTCGAAGGGCAATTACCATTTTCGACAGGCATGCAAGAAATGCCTTTAAAACCAAAAAATCACCTGCAATCATAATAATACTCACCCATATAAATCGCAAAGGAGGTATGAACAAAAAAACCTGATAATTAAGTCCACGTCTGCCTTTCAACGATTACATAACAGATACATGCTTAAAGAATCCGGGTCGGCCATCTTGGTAGGATTCTGCAATCATTACGCCTCTTCGGTTTTTAAATTGTAATGCTATGTGGATCGCCTGCCAAAACAGGTGTGATGTGTGATGAAAAGTAGGTATCTTCATGATTGTAGGTTAGGTAGGGCAGTGAGACAAGAAAAGGGTTTTATCGGATGCACAATGCACGTCCGATACATCGATAGTCACTCGCTCAGTACAGATCAGATTATTACTTATATAAACTTCAGCAGCACGTTTTTGAACGATATACACAAATAATGTATTAGTAGCCAATACAAGAATAGGTTTTTTAATGTGGTTTACACAGTAAATAACTGGTATCTTTATAGCTCGTTTTTTAAGTTGAGTTGGAGTTGGAATTTTCGCGATATCTATTTGAATAGATTTCAAGATTCATGGAATCGAAGATTGGATTCTTGAATTCCTCTACATAGTAAGTAGATAGTGATTCATCCGATTTTCTATATTAGACCGGAAATGTAGGGCATGTTAACTCAATACTTTATTTGCATTCTACAATGTGTACTTTGGTGGTAACTAAACATTATATGTGATCATTATGTGTTATTCCACTAATCCCTATTGACAATCCCCATCAATGAGGATTTGTGAACTGGTCCACAAATCCCTATTGACGTCTCATAGAGGTCATACGAGTATTTGTGGACAAAAAGTTAACAAATCGAGAGCATGTCGGTCCATAATAATCGCATATTTTTTTTTTTTAGGCCTGTTAATTTTATAGGGTAATCAAAATAGTAGGTGACAGGAAGCTTTGATAAACTTAGCTGATCACTCATTAGTCTTCTGAAATAAATCTATAATATGCTTTAGCTAGGTAACAGGTTCTTGTATCAAATTAATTGAAAGTACAGTTTCAGCTAGGGCTATAGAAATAATTCCATTTTAATAAAGCATCCGAGTACAGACGCCAGCAGGTCAAGCTACCCGAAACTGTCAAATTTTCGCAATCAACCTTGAACCTTATGCTGTAGTGCTAAAGTTGAAAATCTATTAAATAAATTTGACAGATTGTAGTAGCTTGTTGTGCTGGCGTCTGTACATTCATTACAATTTATTCAGCCAACTACCGCCCTCTATAACCACAACATTACATACCTACCTACTTACTTTAAATCCACCTCATTTAAGTCCACTCACGCCTTTCGGACACGGTACAAGGTCAAACAAAAGGCCACTAGTCTTTCTTCAAACAAACCTGCTCACATTTTGATGTGCAGAACATCTGTGTGTATGTAATTTGTCTTGTGTAATGTAATAAAATGTCAAAGATCTCTCTTTATGTCAGTAATGTTTTTGTTGTCAATTATTTTTGACATTTAAACATGGCGTCGTATTTTTTGGGGCTCAACTTCTGATTGTGTGAAGTTCCGTGGACACTGAATGCTCAGACCGAAAATAAACCAAGACATGGCGCTATCAACAGTGACGTAAGGCCGGTTTCGTAAACGTGTGCACTTAGTGAGGTGTAGTTTGGTTGTAAAAATGTAACTACAAAAACTACACCTCCGCTCTGTGCATACACGCTCACACGCAGAGCGTGTATGCACAGAGCGGAGGTGTAGTTTTGGCATGCTTCACTGTATTGTTCGCAGCGCTATGTCTTGGTTTATTTGGTCTGAGACTGAATAATACACAGTAGAAGTTTTATTGTTATTACGCCTATGGGCGGTTAGTGCCCGTCAATGTCACTTTTGTCTCTGGATGAGAAAATGTCTCTGATATAAAAAAACAACTATTTCATACATTTCATTAAGTGAATACTCAACCATTTTTGAATGGAAATAAAACGGTAGATATTTTCCTCGATATTTCAAAGATTCCTGCCCCATAGTATAATACTACTTTTATTCCCTAAAAGATTGTCTATCCATTCTAAAACGGCCTGTATATATGTCGTAAACAACATCGGCAGTGCGACATAACCATAAAATTTTAACAATCGACGATCGATTTTGACATAATAAATAATTGCAGTTATGTCAGATTGAATGCGTTAACCGAGGCTTCTGTTAACGCATTCACACAGTTAGATACGGTTTAACTATTAAATTAAAGTTATGTGTTGTTGATATTTTGTAAGATTTTGTTATTTAAATCAATTGAATGGAACGAGTTTTAGTTGAAAAAGTCGGTTAAGTGTGGGTCGAACTCACACACAAAGGGTTTCGTACAGTATTAAGATCGAGCAAAATACGCCGAAAAAAACACGTTTCTTGTATGGGGCCTTTAATGATTAACTTTATTTAATTTTTATTATTCTGTGAAATGTCAACTGACAACTATTACGGTTCATGAGATACAGCCCGCTGACAGCTGGTTCCTTGTTTTCTACGGAACCCTAAAAAAGATCATTCTATACAGGGTGACAGGGAAATCGACGCGAAGCCGGTTACCATGGATTCAGTACATGATTCTGAAATGAAATACCTGCGTTGAAATTTTACGTCGTTTTTTTTTTTAAACAGCTCTTCCATACATTTTGATACGCGCATTTTTCTATGAAACGGCAGTTTTTTTTTTTTAATAACTGACGAAAAATTTCAACGCAGTGGGGTTCAGAATCATGTACCGAATCCATGGTAGCCGGCTTCGCGTCGATGTCCCTGCCACCCTGTATATAATATTCTATTGAAATTGAGTAGGCAGTTCAAGAAAAAAATAAGGTAGGTACCCAATCTCTTCATAGAAGACGAACGATAGGGAATCTATCTGCTATAAAAATAATTATGTAAGGTCATTAAACCAGGGACTGAAAGCGGTTACGGTTAAAGGTAAAATATACCGGTACCGGTTAAAATAAGGGTTGAGCTATACCGATACCTTTTTAAATAAAGGTTGGTCTAAACCGTTATTTAACCTTTACATGATTTCGGTACCGAAAAACATGTGAGACAGCGCGGCGCGGGTGCGCGGGGTGTTTAGAAATTACTGAGTTATAATAATGTGCAACAATCAGCAAGTGAACGACAGACAAAGTGGCGAGGCGGTGCGTCAAAGAAAACCCCTATTTACGAAGGTTTAGTACTGATACCAATACATTTATAAAGGTTCTTAACTAACTTCTACCAAAATATACCGGTATGCATTTCCAACCCCAAAATTCCACTACTGAAAAAAAGAACGATATTGAAATATTTTGGTAACCCTTATTATTAACGGTATGACGTCACCAATTTATTAAATACTCATTTTGTAAAACAATAATCTTTATTTCGAATTAATTAATGAATGATAGACAGACGTCACCAACCGTCAGTCCTCAGTTGTACCACGCCTGGGGCTGAAAGCAACTGTTCCAGGTGTCTACGCCACACGGCGCCACCATCTGTCTGTACTTCATAATGAAGCCTGCCTAGGCGACGCACTATCGTGCCGAACTCCCATCTTCGTTTCTGGTCGGAGTAGGCTCTAGCCTGGACTCGATCATCTACGGAGTAATCCCTGATGGGAGGCGGTGTGTGGTTTGGGTTGAACGCCTGCGGGGCAGATGAGTCTCTGAACATCACTGCAACCTTGTTCTCACATTCCGGTTGAACATCAATTCATAGGGGGTCTGTCCGTTCAGGTTTGGTGTGCGTCTGAGCCGGGTCTTAAGGACAAGGAGCTTATCCGTAAGATCACCCCTGAAATTTAAAGGTACCTAAATTTTTGGGGATAATCAGTACCTGCATTAAACTGTCAAGCGCCAAGCGTAACAATCTTAAAAGTATCCACAGTACCAGTTTATGTTTTTTTTTTCATTTAGCCATCACTATCATTTAAAAAATCCATCAAAAAATTCCTAAGTACCCTTTTACGTTGAACTCTCAAATTACCATAAATGTCTAAGGTAGGGTCAGCGAAACAAGCGGGCCCACCGAGGCAACACAATAGGGGGATGTGACGTCACTTCCTGTACAACCAGACTGCGCCAGCGCACGATTTTGGGAAGGAAATCGACTCGTGTTCGAATTTGAATTTGTGGTTTTTGAATGTGGTTCACTGTTTATTTGCTTTTGTTTGTATTTGGAATGTGTAACGGTTTTCTGTTATGAACATTGAACAGGCAGTAATATATCTTGTCTATAGATCAACCAAGTCAGTTCTGCATATTCTAGGTGTAAGTTCTAATAATGGAATGACTGATGATATAACTAGGACTAGGTAAAGTCATGACAACAGAAGCCCAATTCTCGCACTAAAACGTTCGTTCACATTCAAGTCGCAATCTGTCAAAATTGTTAAAATTTTTGGTTAATTGATTGTATTTTTGAAAGATTGCGAATGGGATGCGAATGCTCTTAAAAATTACGCAGGTCTTGTATTGAGCTAAGAAATTCAAAGAATGGTCGGGTAGAAATTCTAACCTAAAATTCGAACTTAGAATCGATTTATTGTGTCAAAAATTACATTTGGTTGGAAACAGGATGAATACTGGTATGACGGCATAAAGAGGTATAAGGAAGAACAATATCTACATGTTGCGCAAATCTATACTATTAGAAAGAGAAAAAAAATATTGTTTGTAATGAATAAACTCAAAAACTACTGGACCGATTGTAAAAATCCTTTCACAAGTATAACTATATTATCAGTTTATTACTGAGTAACATAGGCTATAATTTAAAGATATCAAGCTGGCGGAAGTTCGTCCCAACTAAATAAGGAGGGGCATCCTTATTTAGTTGGGACGAACTTCCGCCAGCAAGAGGATGATAGTGAATAGTGATCATCTGGGTCAGATGAAACTCGACCCTTAGCAGTCAAATTCGAAGAAACGGCTAGTCAACTCCTGAAAAAGGACAATTGAAACTTAGGTTACTACTGAAACTAACTTGTCTACTTACAGCTCGCGTACCTGAAGTCACTATTTAGATACTTAGTTGTAACTGTAGTCAATTATACAACAAACTAATCTGCTAGTAAGGTAGGTAACAATCAAGCGCAACAAATGTATAATTATGGTGTTGGGGCCATGGTCTCACCTCACTACGTTACACGCATTTGTTGCAATCTGTCTACCTTGTTGCTAAAGTATCCGTGATAGTTTGCTATGTGCGGGGATAATTTAAATGGTTTTTACCATGTCAATAAAAAGCCTTTTCCCACTATGTTGGGGTCGGCTTCCAGTCTAATCGCATGCATCTGAATCAGGGACCGTACAACACCGGATAAGAGTTAAGCTTTTCGAAAGGGTAAGCCACTCATGAGGTTACCTTTATCATATGTAACCCCTTGAATGGGTTCTATGCTTGAAACCCAGTAAAAGGGTAATCTCTTCAATATGGATAACCCATTGAATGGGTTCTATACTTGAAACCCTGTGAAAGGGTTACATGATAACGCATTGAATGGGTTCTATATTTGAAACCCAGTGAAAGGGTTACATGATAACCCATTGAATGGGTTCTATACTTGAAACCCTGTGAAAGGGTTACATGATAACCCATTGAATGGGTTCTATATTTGAAACCCAGTGAAAGGGTTACATGATAAGCCATTGAATGGGTTCTATACTTGAAACCCTGTGAAAGGGTTACATGATAACCCATTGAATGGGTTCTATATTTGAAACCCAGTGAAAGGGTTACATGATAACCCATTGAATGGGTTCTATACTTGAAACCCTGTGAAAGGGTTACATGATAACCCATTGAATGGGTTCTATATTTGAAACCCAGTGAAAGGGTTACATGATAACCCATTGAATGGGTTCTATACTTGAAACCCAGTGTAAGGGATACCCCTTCATTATGGTAATATAAGGGTTTTGATCGGGTTACCATGTGGTTATTGAATAAACTTGTGCTAAGTAGGTGGTGGGTGGGATGGAGAGACCACCACGAACCATCCACAATCTGCTGCTGGCGCACATTGCCTTTATTTCACTAGACATCGTAGACTTGTAGACGTAACACGTGCTACCTAAATTTTAGATGCCTACATAGTTCGGTGGTGTGTGTCCTGAATTTCTGACAATGTCTTGGACCCGTATTATCATAGTCAATTGAATTAGCAATGGGTAAGTAAGAATTTGGTGTCTTTTATTATACCTATACATATAATGTGTACCTACCCATACATATAGGTATAGGTACAAAAAGTCTTAGTCTTAATAATTGTCTAAGAAAAAAATTGTTTTTCAAATTTCGAACGATTACGAGTTATAATTTGATTTGATTTGAGAACAAGATAGTTTGCTGCTTGTGATTTCAATATCAAGATTTCGATATCCGGCGCCCAAAGTTAAAATGAACTCTATATTACATGCAATAATGATCATAGATCCCTGTTTAGAACCATAATATCAAAATATTACATTGCTCCGAGTCGGAATGTTACGCTGTTATCGTTTAGAGTTGAAAGTGTAACCCTTTTGAATGGCTTAAATTAAGCCATTTAAAAGGGTTACCCACATCGTATGGGTTTTTTATTAACTGCTTAGAAAAACCCTATCGAAAACCCTTTCAATGGGTAACCAATATGGTCCCTGATCTGAATACCAGTATTTTACATAGAACGACTGCCTATCTGACCTCCACAACCCAGTTACTGGGCAACACGATACCCCTTACCTATTGTTAAGACTGGTTGTCAGACTTTTGGGCTTCTGGCTATGTAACGACTGTCAAAGATCTATAAATGACAGCCGGGACTAACAGTTTAACGAGCTTTTCGAGGCGAGGAGGAAGAGGGATCTCGATATGTAATGGATGGGCACCCATCCACGAACCGACCGCGGCAAGCGTACCTAGCTTAACTTTCGATTGACACGTGCAGCTAATTATGGTCTTGTGGGCCATGGTCTCACCTGAGTACGTTACGTTACACGCACTTTGTTGCAATCCGTCTTGCTTGTTTCTAAAGTATCCGTTATAGTTTGCTCTGTGCGGGGAATATTTAGAAATGTTTTTTGACGTGTATGGGCACGGATTATTGAGTAAATGCCATACGAAAAATTAAACACGAAAGATTGTTTAAAAAATCTTGTTTTTTCAACGATATAAAAAATATGACTTAACATCACAAGCATGCCCTGAAGAGGAAGGCAGAGGTGTACACCCACATTTTGACGGTTATGATTTAAGTTCCACGTAAAAGGGTGTGAGCTGTTTGCCAGGCATCATCATCTTCCTTCAGTTGTCCCGACCACTGGCGGACTAAGTCTGTCAGAGGTCCGGTGGGTCCCAGGTGGGACGGCAAAACGAAATAACCTCCCATTTCTCCCCCCGGCCATTGAATGCAAACTTCTTGCTAAAGTAAGAAATATGACAACATCACAAGTATTCCCTAAAGAGGTAGGTAGAGGTGGTGGAGTACTAAGTCTTTCAGAGGCCCGGGGAAGCAAAACTAAATGACCACTGTATGCAAAAATAGAACATTAGAGAACGAGCGAAGCGAGCTCGAATGGATTTAACACAATCGACTAACACCATCCATTATCACTGTCGCTGGAAGTCTGGAACGTAGTAAAAAAACAAAAGATAAGATTAATGATTGATGATTAATGATATTGTTTGATTATTTTTTTGATTATTGAGATTTAACTATTGGTTTTTTTAAGATTGAACAAAATTATTGTTTGAATAGAATAGAATATAAATAATTTATTTTGCTTATAATGTAGGTATACAGATGAGATGTAACTGAGACTATGAGACCCCCTCATGGTCTAGGTTAAGTCTTATCTGTCATTCTGTATTTATCTGTGGGGGCTTGTAATTTGCAATTCAGTTGAATATTATTATTGTTACTATAATGTTATTAGTCTGTAAAAGCCTTCCGAAAACAAATAAAATAAAATAAATAAGTCAAATGGAGCTACCAATTTTTTTTTCTGGTGTGAATTTTGTATATTATCAATTTTATGACACGGATGAAAAGGCAGGGTGTACTACTGGGATCCTTACTGGGGCCATACGGGTCTTCGAACTGACATATTAAAACTTACATTCCTAATTATCTTCTTGTTTGTTTTCTTCCCCCAGGAGGACGGCACCGTAGAATACTACAACAACATCATCGTGCAACCTCATCTCCGGCTGGTGACCGGTCAGGGTCGAGGTTACCACGTGAGGTGTCGCTACCGTCGCCGAGATCTGACGCACTTCCATCTTTACCGTCCACGGGCTGACAGGCTGACTAACTCGCTGAGCGATGATTTGAGTGACAATAGCAAGTATGTATCAGGTTTGCTTGAAACCTCTTCTCAAATTTTACTTAACAGCGTTTATTCTGAAAGTGGGCAACGTTGTAAATAGCTGTCAAATATTTACCTGTTTTGATTAATTTAGCAATATTACTGTATGGAAATATGAAATGTGGCTAACTAGCGAACTAGAATATTAATAGTAAATTGCAATTTTAACACTGAATTTGACGTTGTAACTGTTTTACGCATAAAAAAGGTATTTGGAAAGTTTCCAAATACTTTTTTTACATATTAAACGAAATATTCGGTGTTACGATATTAATTATTGCAATTCATAATTAATATTTTAGTTCGCTAGTTAGCCACATTTCATATTTCCATACAGTAATACTGCCAAATTAGTCAAAACAGGTCAATATTTGACAGCTATTTGCGACGTTGCCAACTTTTCGGATAAGCGCTCCTAACGGAAATCAAATGCTTAGTTTTAAACACGCAATGGCCGATGGGGCCGAAAGGTTCTGGAGTAGCGACTTAGCGACTACGTACCGGAAGACAGACCATTGATAGGCCAGGTTTGGGTTCTCTAAATGAAAACAAAGAAACTGGGTCTTAAGTTGGATTAACCGAATGTTTTTGAAAGACCACCAAAGTTACTTTTGTACCCAAACATTCAATTTTGAATTATATTTCAAGAATATTTTTATGGAGTAGTTACAGAACCCACATAGAGCTTTTGTAAATAGTTTTTCATAGAAATGAAAAGCACTTTTCCTCATGACGAAAAATTTGTAACTTGTTTATTTCAGTGACGAATTCGACGAGGACTCAGGACTGTTGCCTTCCGTATCCATGAAAATTTACAAGGGGGACCCCGAAGATAAACAAGTAAGATTTCATGTTTTTTTTTAATAATAGGTCCTATAGGACCTATGAAATCAGCGTTTTGTATGGAGAATTTTTTTTAAAGTTGCTTTTTTCATACTAACATTTTCTTAATTTATATAACAACCATGAACACGAATGTTTTAAAACTTTTATCCACTGTAATGTTGAATGTTTAAAAATTAAGTTAACGTCTAAGCCACTTAGATTAAGCGACAAAAATAAGTTTTGGCTAAGTTAAAACAAATAGTGGTAATTTCTGCTAACAAAATGAGGAGTAATTTTTAAGGTATTTTTTATGTTTATAAAACTCTAAGTAATAAGGTTTTTTTACTATTGGCAGTTGTCTATGATGGTCATTATTCGATATAATACCAAGCAATTGATAAATATTTTAAATCATAGAAGTGACGAGGTTCTCTATTTGTGAGAAAAAAAACGCCAATTTCATAGGTCCCAATATTTATCTGCCTCATCTGGTGTAATGTCTTATGTCCGTGGATCACACACACATCTGCGCCACAAAGGACCCTCAACCAACAACTAAAAAAAACAAAAAATTTATGTATACTAAGTACTCCACATCGAAAAGTTATTTGTACAGCTTTTATAGATATGAAGATGTCGGCTGCTGATTTGAGTAGATATACAGACATATAAGAAAAATTTATTTAAGAAGAAGAGGAGCACAACACAAAAGCACAATTAATTGATTAATTAGGTGCAAACTTTGCATAGGTATGCATGATTTGAGTCTATTTAACGAACGCATCATTTGGCTATATCAGAAATTCCTGATGTAGAGCAATTTATTATATCTATGTAGCGGCATCTACAACGCCACATGCGAACTAAGCCACACACTGACGTCACGCGAAATCCTGCATCGCGCAAGCAGGGTTTATAGCGCAATCAGCATATATTTAACTTCCCGAAATCAATCGCCGAGCAGTTGCCCACTAGACACGACACCCGTCAGGTCTTAGGTTCCCCCCTTTTCTATAGAGGATCGGTGAAGTTTACACCCTGTTCCTCATGCCTCTATACCTCTAATAAACCTCTCAGTAAGCCTTGCAAAAATACTCATAAAAGCCAAGGAAGCCCGGTTTTAAAGCTCTCCATACTGATAGCACCCACGCACGGGCAGTTTGTCGTTCAACCAGTTTTTATATTAATGCACAATGGTGCCAAGATAATGATCGTATGCTATCAGAATGCAAGGCGCATGCGACGGCGGGATGTGTATTTGTTCTATTTTTGAGAAAAGTTTTGATTGCCGAGAGCGGACTGATGTTTTTAGGGTTCCGTACCCGAAGGGAGGCAAACGGAACCCTATTACTAAGTCTCCGCTGACCGTCCGTCTGTCTGTCAGCGGGCTGTAATCTCATGAACCGTAATAGGAAGACAGTTGACATTTTCACAGATTGTTTATTTCTTTATCCGCTACAACAACAAAAAAAAGTTTATAATTTAAGGGTAATAAGTAATGACTCGCAATTGGCCGGTTTTTTTGGATTACCTAGGAGGTCCCAGCAGTGGGGAACATTACAGGCTGATTATGACATCAATGTTGTTATTTGGGTGCTTTTTTCACAATTTAAAGCAGCGAGCAATTTAAAGTGTTAGGTGAATTAAGACTTTTTGGGAAAGCCCAAAAAGTCTTAATTCACCTAACACTTTGTGAATTACTTGCCGAACAACAGCCGCACTGGTCGATCCATCAGGTTAAGCTACGCTTGCCGGGGTTGGTCAGTGGATGGGTGACCATCTTTACATACCGAGACTCCTCCGTGCCTCGAAAAGCACGTTAAGCCATTGGTTCCGGCTGTCATTCGTAGATCTTTGACAGTCATTACGAGTCGTCAGAAGCCCGAAAGTCTGACACCAGTCTTACCAAGGGGTATCGTATTACCCAGTTACTGGGTTTTGGAGGTCAGAAGGGCAGTCGCTCCATGTAAAATACTGGTATTCAGCTGCATCCGGTTAGACTGGAAGCCGACCCCAACATAGTTGGGAAAAGACTAGGCAGATTGATTGACTTTGTGAATTACTTTTAAGACTTTTTTGGAATGGCGTTTGGTGTAACACCATTTAATCTCATACTAATCCTCAACTCCTGAACTTCCAGGTGGCGTCAAACGTACGTATAGGAGACACCCTGAGCCTCGTAGTGTCACTGGAGAAGCAGCGTCAGTTCGGCCTGTTGGTGTCTGAGTGCTCCGTGAGGGATGGGCTCGGATGGGCTGAGCAGAGCCTGATTGCTGATGATGGGTGAGTAGATAGGCCGTCAGTTGATCTCATTTGGTGTAAGAGACACCTTCAGCCTCGTAGTGTCGCAGCACTGTCTGCCGAAAAACTCCTATCCAAAATAGGAATTTTGAAAAGTCTTTATTTTTAAGGAAAAGGATTGTACTTCAGGATAAGTTCCGTTTATCGAATCGGGCAAAAAAAAAACATCAAATTATGTCCTATTTTTATATAGTGCTGATTTGGATGCAGATCAGATAAACTTAACCCACAAACAAGTCCAAATTACTTCTGCTACCTAGGAGTTGATTCTCGTCAACCGCTGAATTCAAGTTCACGACTTCTTGCTCACCAGTCTGATGCCATAACCGTTTTAAACCCTTGTTTTACTAACATAGCACGACCTAGCAATGAGGAGCTCGTGGCTAAGTAATACCAGCCGCACGGGTCGATCCAACAGGTTAAGCTACGCTTGCCGGGGTTGGTCCGTGGATAGGTAACCATCTTTACATACCGAGACTCCTCCGTGCCTCGGAAAGCACATTAAGCTGTTGGTCCCAGCTGTCATTCGTGTATCTTTGACAGTCGTTACGGGTCAGAATGTCGAGTCTGACAATTAGTCTTACCAAGGGGTATCGTATTACCCAGTTGCTGGGTTGTGGAGGTCAGATAGGCAGTCGCTCCATGTAAAAAACTAGTATTCACAGCTGTATCCGGTTAGACTGGAAGCCGACCCCAACATAGTTGGGAAAAGGCTAGGCAGATTGATTTGATTTACTAACCTAACAATAATTCCAACAACTTTACTTCCCCAGCTGCCCGCTAGATGGCGAGATCATGGGCCAGTTCCAGTACTCCGCCGACCGGCAGACAGCACGTGTCTCCTTCCCGGCACACAAGTTTCCGTACACCGCCAGTGTTTACTACACGTGTGAAGTCAAGCTGTGTGATCTGAACCATCCTACGGACTGCGTGAGTTCATTTATATTTTTATAGACAAGTAGTAATTAAAAACGTTAGCAATGATAGTCTAGGTCTGGAGTTCGAACCCAATGCACGCACCTCTGACTTTTCGGATTCATGTGCGTATTGTAAAATTATCACTTGCTTCAAAAACGGTGAAGGAAAAGATCGTGAGGAAACCGGCATGCCTGAGAGATATTTCTCGACGGCATTTGAAGCCAAGTCAGAGGCCCAAGGGCGGCTTTAAAACTGACACCAGGTTAGTCACTAACCACACGAAAAGAAGAAGATTATAAACGTTCAAATCTAGTTGTATCGTATTTCATCACAACGACCGTCAATGTCAAAACACTGTCAAGAATGTAGAAAAATTCAAGGTATTTTTGACAGATTGAGACTGAGATTACAATGCGAACGTTCTTAGGAATATGGCAATTGCTTCTCCGATGTCTGTTGATCTAGTATTAAAATAGTGGCTGTGAATCACTAGGTCCAGGTTTTGAATCCCGAGTCGGGCAGAATATGAACATTATTAGTTTATCATTTATGTACATTTTTTTACTAAACGCTTACTTTAATTTACAAAGAATAAAACTAAATATGGCGGTTTGACATAATGTATTTTCTATTTATAAACTGTCAAACTGTCATGTAAAGATAAAAGAAAGCTGACTATTGAAAAATCAGCCAAAGTAATGTGTGGTCTGTGAATTTTGCCCTAAGAGACAGCCAATCGAATTACTTGATATGAGATTAAAGCCTCGTGCAGACTGGCGCGACGTAGCGGCCCGACGCACCATTACCGGTAGAACCATTACCGGTGTCATGTCGCGCCTGTCTGCACGAGGCATACATTCAAAAGGTTTTCATAAATCTGGCGATAAAACCTCTTCAAATTATGTATGTCTTTTGTGTATATTTTTATTACCTTAACAATTCAGATAGAATTATCGTAAGTACCAGCTGCAAAGGTAACCATTTAGTGTCTACTTACATAAGTATTTATTGCCATATTACATGTTGTAAACTTCGTAATATAAAATAACTTCCTGTTTATAAAATAAGTATTAAGTACTTGTATGCCTGTAGTTATGGTACCTACCTAAATTACAATCTACGGAATTGTTTAGGAGCTAGTTTCTTGCCCGTTCTTCTCCATAGGTACCTACTACGCTTTGGAATGGGCATCTAGCTTCATCTTTCTGACTGACCGACCCCTTGACTATTCCAAAGTGCCTGTAATTGATTTATTTGAAATAAATGCTTTGAGTTTGAGTTTATGCAAAACTCTTGGAACGTAGTTTATCTCACGATATACTCTGTACAGTTGGCGAATGAGAACTAGACCGAAAAAAGGGTAACATTTTGACCTTCACGACACTTTTGTTACCGACGTAACCTCTTTATTTTTTTTAATATTAGAATTTCTTTATTTTGAATAAATATGGTAGGTACATAAACGGTCTTAAAGATAAAAAAAATCCACATATTTTGCTTACTTACATTCTAAAAATACCTTAAAATAAAATTATATACAAAAACACTTCGATTGTTAATTTTGACATCAGGAGTTAAATTATAAAAATCCTTAAAATTACGATATTTCATTCTATTAGGTACTAGTGGAATCATATTTAGAACGTGGCTTATAATTTAAGAACTCACTCATTGTATTGAACGCATTATAGAGCCCTTTCTTAAGTTTATTTCTAAAGTAGTTTAGTGACAGCTCTCTGATTTTTTATTTTTTATTATAATGACTTCTACTAACAGAGTTCCTTATAATAAAGATTTTATTGACATCTTCCTCCATGACTAAGAAGTTTTTTTTATGATACAAAGACTCAGCCAACAAAAAATTAAGTACACGAATTTTTCGTTGTGTAATCACAGTTTTGCGGTAGTTATCCATTTATTTAATTCCAGTAAACATGACGATGAGACCTGCCAACTATTTATACTAATAAGAAATCGTTTTTTACTTAATTACCTTGTAAGTAATTTGTCCTTAGAGATACCGACAAAGTTGTTATTTACGAATGCGACTTGTAATTAGGAGCATAAAGTTTTAAAAAAAAAAATTTTTTTTTTTTTTGCTTGTATAGTCAAATATAGAAAACTCATGTGACTGCAATTTTATCTGCAGCTTTATCTTTCAAATTAGAACACAGCTGCTGCATGGCAGAAACCAATAAAGTATTGCTACCTACCTCCAACTTGTTCCAACTGCTCTTTTGCAAAAAACCTCTTTTTTAAACTATACTTTCCTACCGTTGGGCAAAGGTGGGAAACTTTTGGCCAACAGTATGGAACAGTCCATACCTTCCAATCGTTTTTGCCAGCTGCCTTTTCCGGGCAATCAGTCAAGAACGAGTCTAGGTCGTCGCGCCGGCGTTTCGACCCTGGCCCATCTAGCTCATGTGCTCTCAGAGAAGCTCTCCTCGATGTTAAATTATAAAGCGTTAGTTAAATGAATTCCTTTTTTTAAACCTGTTTTATTTGGATCTACAGGAGCCATGCGCAAACAAGCGGCGCGTGCGACGTGACGAAGAAGGATCTCCGGCTACCGTGGAGCTGTTCAAGGGACTGTACGTGAATGAAGCAGATTCGCCTGACAACGATGAGGTTACTAGTGAGAAGGTGAGATACTAAACATACTAAAACATGATTACATACTTACTTATCTGTTCTCTTTAGTACCGGCCGCCATGTGTTATGAGTGTGATCTCTGGCCACACTGTGGCGGATTCGCGCTGAAAACGACGCGTCTATTGTTTTAATAATGATTAAAAAGTCGCGAAACTATTCTTGCCGGTCTGAACACCTCCATAAAAATTTGTTGACATAATCTGCGCGAGCGAATTTGTACCCGCATCCCACGTGGGTCAGTTTGGCCAGAGTTTTAAGTCCACTTCCACTCTCCAATGTCTATGTACTTACGATTTTTTTTTGATCAAACCATTTAAGTACAGGGTCAAAAATAAGCTGACCTTTATAGTGTGAATAAGTGGCTCACAACTTGATCTATGTTCATTGTTTAGTTATCAACTGTGACAGGTATGGAGTCTCCTAATACAGGCATTTTTTGCTTAAAAGGAGGCTCCAATCATCAACTTGTTGTCTAGTTTTGGTTAAGAAATAAACAAATTTATAATTTAATTTAATAGTTTAATTTGATTAAGGGTTTTCTGGTGACCCCTTTGCCACACAATATATAGCTCTTAGGTAGGTATAGTGAAAAGCGAGCAAGTTATTACGTCAAAACAATAACGAGCATCCTCCCTGCTGTCTCCAAATACAGGTTAACCTTCATGCATTGCTTATTCTAAAGGTGTGTCCAAACATTGAGCAGCAAGAGCACGGCAGCAACACGCGGCGTTTGCAGGAAACATTTCTGCCGCGCTCTAGTTAGGACTAAACCGACGAACGTTAGCGTTTAACAGAACCATTCGCGCGCCACAGTCATCCAATCGCAGCGCGGCAAGCCGCGTGTGGAAGCCGCGCACGATTGCCGCTCTATGTTTGAACACACCTTTATAATACTTTAGATTTATTAATAGTTTTAGTACTTGTTATGTTTCTTTTCATCTTTTACCCCATAATCACAGAAAACCAATATACTTTCTAGAAAGAGGACGAGATCTGCATATCTCAGCGGAACTTTGCGATCGGCATATGCATAGCGGGAGTCATCCTGATGATCTGCGTCATCGCGGCCATTGCCTTCATCCTGGCTCGAAGGAGGAATCCGAAGACTTACTCCAGAACCGGCAGCTCATTGTACAGTGGTCCCTACACAAATACCGGGTACTCGCATACCAGTTAAAGTGATATTTGGTACAGTTTTTTTATGCTAATGATATATACACATGACATTTTTGTGAAGATTAGAAATTATAATTAGAAAAAACAAAAAAAAATTGCCAAATGAAACGGTAAGAAAAATGCTCCCGAGCTCTTTAACTAATAATGGAATTTGGGTTTTGTGCAAAAAGTCGTTAAGTATTTAAAAATTAAGGAAAAATATTGTCTAGCTCCTTTTCAAACATCAGAGAAACTTTTCCTAGCTCCTAAACTATAGTGTGTGTATGTCATTTTGCTAAGTGCCATCTAAGTATTGGACATATTATATTTTTTATATTAATTACGCAATGGTTTCTAAAGCATCGAATTTTTTACTAGAAAAACGAAATAAGGTGTAAAAAGTTTACAATATAAAAAAATCGCCTTTTAAATAAAAGTTGCGCCTAAATTAAAATATATTTTTAATAATTGGTAAATCGAAATGCCTATTTCGAGGTGAGTATCGAAGAATTTGTCAGTGAGTGAAAATTAAAATATCTTTTTTTACTGTTGTGTTCATTTTCACAACGATTGAGTCATATTTTAGTATTTAGATTTTAGTTTATTTTACCACGTGTATTAAATTTACCATTACAATAAACTAGAAAGGAGTGCATCTGTGTCAGATTAAAATAATAATTTACTTTAAATAACAAACTACATCACTTTTATACACTCCATGAAAAGTAGAAATGTAAAGAAAATTTGGAAACGTGGTTTTAAAATGTGACGTCACATAAAATTGAAATTTTTGACAGTTAAAATAAAAGTTTTGTAAAATAATTTCTGAACTTTTTTGAAATTTTTTTTTTTTAGGTTTTTTTTTTATAATTTAATTCCGTTTTAAAACCAAATTTCCTATAATTATAATGATAAATTTGTGATAATTCGTTCGTTCGTATACGTCGTGAATCGATATTTTATATAAAAAACTGTAATTTAAGAAATATACTGGTTGCCTTGCATTACGTAAAGAAGTAGAATAAATTTAATGACAAAAGTCATTACTTAGGGTGTTGTGTAAAGGCCTGTCAAACTAGATTTAAAAAAGTATTTTTTAAATAAAAGAATCTTTTAAATAAATGTATTTGAAAAGTTCCTTCTGGTTTTAGTAATAAGGAACTATATAATTTTTCATAACTAGCAAAATAAATCTGCTTTTTATCATAATAAATTTTATTTACCTGATTATTTTTGGTTGAATAAAATAATATTTTAGTATTTTTCTATTATGACAAAAATATTCTAAAATTGTTTTTCTCTTGCGTTAATAAATATTAATATCTAGTTAAAACAGGCCTTTATCTTTTCTATAAAGGTGGCGGGAACTAGTTTTCTTCTACGCGGTTCATTAAACATTTTAGTTCACCGACTTAAAGTTAACTAAAACTTAGTCAAAAGTGACTTAGTTAACTAAGTCGTGAACTAAAATTTTAAAACATAATTGGACAAGATGCCATATTTTTTAAGTTTTAATTTTAAGTTTCCTTTCTGCCAGTAATTCCGTCCAAACGGTGCTATTTTAATTTTTAATCTGGGCTTTATAAGTTGCTTTTTTGCTTGTTACTTGCGCCACTGTCCATTGCAAAAAAAAAACAATGAATAAAATTTTCAATTATTGCTCAAGATTTTTTTAGGATGAATATTTTGTATGTTTTTACTAGTATTGTATATCTGTATTGCATTAATGTGCTAAAAAAAGGACACTCGTTTTAAATCAACTCACTAGATGGCAGCACTCAAAGGGTTGTGCACAATATCAATGGACAATGTTTTTTTTAAGTTTTTGCTATGTATGTAAAGTAACAACGAATATTATCGATATACGTTTCATACTACCCCATTGTTAATATATTTTTTTTAGTTATTTTTTTTCAACTAATTATTGTATTATGTAACTAGTTTAATACAATGGGGTTCTGGAACGATACCGAGCGGTAAGACAGTGTACGATTTTTTTTTTAACAAATATACTGACTTGATAAGATTTTTGAGTTTTATTTTTATTTTTAAATAATTTCCTTTTTATTATTCTGAAAGGCAAACACAAAAACCGGCCAAGTGCCTGTCGGACCACGTACAATGAAGGGTTCCGTAGTCGGGATGAATTTATCCCAAGAACAAACTTAACTTTGAAGTTGAAAAAATGTTCTCCCATTCATCAAATGCAAATTAATCTAATTTGGAAAAGCAAAAAAAAAATGTGATAAAAATGCCTTTAGTTGTAGTGTAGTTACGAAATTCTGTGAAATGCGAAGTGAATTTATCGCTTCGTACTTTTTTATACTATCATACGTCAGAGCGTCGACGCATGCAGCGGTAGTGTGCGCTCTCCTTCGCACCCACGGGAAGTCGGGAATACTAAATCTATCGGTTTCACTTGACCGTGACCTCGTTGCGAGTGAAATTTATTAGCAGATGCTGCGAACTTGCGAAGAATGGGTTAAGCAATTGTTATGTTATTATCTTTGATTTGCGCGTACTTAGGGTTTTAAATTGAATGAATGCGTGAATTCGCATATTATCAAATATCACATATTTTATTATTATCAATTATCGTCATATTAGCGAATAGCATAGCAATAGCAATTAGCATGCTAAGACTAATGAATTCACATGCTAATGAAATTTACGCGAAATCGCATTAATTGACATTACTAATTAGGCATTCGCATCGAGAACTCGCTGCGAGTGGCTATTCCGCTCAGCGCGCCGCTCCAGACTACACGCCCGTCGTGCTACAGGTGGTTTCGTCGCTGCATAGTTAAGTAGAACTCGCTGTGTGTGACAGGCAGGCAGCGAATTGTCACTGCGAGTATTATATGCAGCGAGTATTCAGTATGTGTTACCGAGGCTTTAGCAAACAAACGTACAGGTCGTGCCATTAAGAGGGTTTATCCTAAAAGTTGGCAACGTCGCAAATAACTGTCAAATATTTACCTGTTTTGATTCTTATAGCAATCTTACTGAATGGAAATAAGAAATGTAGCTAACTAGCGAACTAGAATATTAATAATGAATTGTAATTATAACATTGAATTTGATGTTGTACCCATTTTAGGTTTAAAAAACGCATTTGAAAAGTTTCCAAATAGTTTTTTTACATCTAAAACTAAACATTCGGCGTTACGATATTAATTATTGCATTTCATAATCAATATTCTAGTTCGCTCGTTAGCCACATTTTTTATTTCCACACAGTAATATTGCCAAATTAATCAAAACAGTGAAATATTTGACATCTATTTGCGACGTTGCCCACCTTCAGAATAAACGCTCTTAAAGTTGAGACTTGACCGCGCCTCCCGCCGCTCTTTCCCCCGCCCCGAAGACGCCCCGGCGGGGACCTCTTACCGCTAAAGAGATCCATAAATCGTCTACTACGCAAGTCAAACCACGTGGTGCGTCAAGTCTCACCTTTAATGGCACGACTGACTGACGTGATGCGAACTGAAAGTATATTTTTTTGGACAAAGGTCACGCTCTAGGTCAATTGAGTCATTAATTTTTAGAGGTATGAGGAACAGGGTGTAAAGTTCACTTATCCTCTTTATAAAAGGGAGGATCCTCCGACCAGATGAGTGTCGTGTCTGACGGGCAACTGCCCAGAGGTTGAAGTCGGGAGCTTGTATATACGCCCATCGCGCGGTAAACTCTAATTGCGCGATGCAGGATTTGTGTGACGTCAGGTCTTTGAGATGCTTAGTTCGCAAGTGGCGATGTAGATGCCGCCGCACATTAATCCGTAGACAAAACACCCCGGAGGGTGTTATACAAGAAGGATGAAAAAATCATTACTTTTGAACTAAGATATTTGACGAATTCTGCCTTTTTGTTCTAGAGGTCGCAAGTGCTACTGCTGAGCATGAGATCCTGGGTTTGATTCCCAGGTCAGGCAAAGTGTTATTGGGTTTTCCATAAGGAATTTCTCAGTAGCAGCCCGGAGTCTGGATTTGTGCTGGTTGATGGCAATAGGCTCGCCCCCTATTACATGGGACTTAAACATAACTGGTGAAATGTGGGTGTACTATAGGTATTAAAGCTTGTTAAACCTTCCTGTGATTGTGATTCTTCTTTTTGTGTTCCTACATGTTACTAATATAGTTTTTAAGTAAGATGTAATACTAACACCCTATGGGCCTTGATGCCTGATAATTTTTTTTTTTTATTACTCTGCCAGCCCCTTCGGCGAAACAAAGCGTGATTTTATGTTATAAAAAGTGAAAAAATCTGTTCATTGAACAAATTGCTGAAAAAGGGAAAAGGACATAAATAAAAATTCAATATTCTTTAACTGAATGTATATATTCGCCAATCTAACAACCTCTCCGTGTATACAATAATGTAGAAAATACATAAATAACGTACAACAAACGTAATACATAACACGATAAATAATTTACTTTACATTGTGCATTTAGCCGATTTACAGCACTTATACTTATTTTCTATACATAATTAAATTTAAATTATTATCATTTGCAAGCTATTACAATTTTCAGTATAAATTCATTAATTTTAACAGATTTTTATTGTTGAAAAAGCAGAACATTTATGCATGGCAGGCCTATATTGCATGTAATCTGCGTAACAATAATAAAAGCATAATGCATAGAAATCGTCACAAAATGTTAATAAGTCTATAGTCCTGTGATAATTCGCAAAACTCAGCTCACTGATAGAGCAAATAATAATTTTCACAAATTTTGTCTCATCATACATTATTTTTTATTAAATTGACTTGTGCTGTCTTGAATTTAAATCAGTACATGGAAAACTGGGGGGTAATTACTTTCGTAACATACATAAAATGTCAATAGAGATGATGACTAACATTTTTTGTCCGTCAGGTAGGTTATTAAAATATATTAGACACGTATTACGTAATCAAAAAATTACGGCGATACATTGGGTTAAAATGTGGCATGACGTCACGCCTATGTAGATTTTATTCTGAGTTGTGACGTAGCGAGGAGTCCCCAATTTAAATGCGTTTTATCTAAGTCATATTTTATAAATATGATAAAGCAAAAAATACGTGTCTAATATTTTTTATTATCTGACTGACGGACTAAATAGTTTTTTTTTTTTAACCAGGCATCATCCCTATTGATCGCAATGGGTTTCATTTCGATAGTTCTGTCACGTTTATTGAGTTATTTAGCCATGAGTTTGAATCCATGGATCAGGAATTTCCTTAAAAACCCTCAAATTGTAAATAAGTGTGTTACGGAATTGGGATAAAAAAACACCACAAATAAAATTAATTAGTAGCTTAATCTACACAAGCCATCAGTCTTAACAGTAATTAACTAATAATAATATTTTGATTAGTATTTACAAAATTAAGTGCCACTTTTAAGATAATCACAGAATTTTCAGGCATTTCAGTTACAATACTTTTTCTTTCAAAACTTGCCAAACATTACGGTTGCTCTCGCCTTTGATAGTCGTTACGGGTAGTCAGAGACCAAATGTCTGACAACCAGTCTTACCAAGGGGTATCGTGTTACCCAATCACTGGGTTGTGGAGGTCAGATGGGCAGTCGCTCCATGTAAAATACTGGTATTCAGCTGCATCTGGTTAGATTGGAAGCTGATCCCAAAATAGTTGGGAAAAGGCTAGGCAGATTGATATTATGGTTGCTCTCACCGACTTAAACGCGCATTCAGCCCGAAATTAAGAGCAACGAAGATTTTTTTCACAAACGTTACTTTCCAAAGGCATGTGTTAAATCGATCCCCAAATAAATCCCATTTTGATTTTCTAAGATATGAATCATACGCAAAATTACCTTTATTTTTGCCGTAAAAAGAAATTACCTAAACTATTGGCGCCTAGGAGCCTTCTTCCCGCCGCTCAGTCTCGCTCTCACTCAGTCCACAAGCAGTATCGTGCGACCGAGATAAGGAGTGAATTTTAGTTGAGGTATTATGGATTCTTAAGCTACGGTTTCCTAGAAGAGCCTTGGCCGCCACATAACGACCGCAGTGACGGCCGTCATGAAAATTATGGCACTCTGTAGGAAAACACACCAAATTATTTTCATATATACAAGGTTCCATTAAAATATATGGACAAATTTTAACACAGCGTTCAGTACGTCTAACCAAAGATACACAAGCAAAAAAAACACTGATTAAAGTGATTTTATATTGACCTAAAAATAATAAATCGCATTGGGTAACCAACATTTTTAGTGTATTTTCGTTAGCTGATTTATTTTTATTTTATTTATCGAATGCGTTTTTCTTATAATTTTTTTACCATTGTCCTTATTTTGGTGGTCTGAATGATTTGTAAAATTTTGTCCATTTATTTTAATGGGACCTTATATAACATTTCAGTGAGGTCATTCGACGGTAAATTGCAGACGCTATGTGGCGGCTACCGCTCTTTTAGGAGACCGTAGCTTTACTGCGACCAACTTTAACGGTATAGATAGTTTTAGAGAAGACCATTTAGATAAAAGGCCGACCGTCATTAAAAAATCAAAAAGCTTTAAGGGGATCAATTCAATTTCTCCGTTCTAAATATACATACATTTTACTTTTAAACCTAAAACCCTTTCAATAAGCAGGAAAAGGATAAATATTATGACACCAATATCAGATACAGGTATCCCAAGAAAAGTATGCGCTTCGAAAATCATCGTCTATCTTCGAAAATAGGAACGCGCGATGATGAGATCTAATTCGAACGAAAAAGAGCTGTTACAGCCATGGAAGTACTTGCCTATTTTGTATTAAGTACCTTGATTACAAAGTTATTGATTAACAACTCTTACAAAACTTAGAAGCTTTGCCTCTTTGGGGGTTACTCTATGGCGCGACGTTCGTGCTAATTCGGAAACACGAAGTTTACCGAAGCGCATACCTTATCTTGTTTAACTACACATACGAATAACTTTACATATAAGATTAAAATCAACTATATTTCGCGCACATAGGCTGTGGTCCTACGATCCGCGATTGTGATTGGGTATTGTACATAGTCATTACTTTATGAGCCAATCAAAACGCAGTTTTTTTTTTTTTTTGAAAAATCTCTCTTTTGATGGTAAGTGATGATGCGGTTGACTAGTTAGGGCCTGCGCACATTGGCAGACGGCAGAGGATTTTAAATTTATCAATTGAATTTAATACATATCCAATAAATAAGGTATATATTGCAATGCTCGCTGGATATAAACAATATTCATCATCGTCATCATCCTGTTTATTAACCTCTCGGAAAATGGGTTCGTTCGAAAATGCGCTCTATGTTCAAATCAAATAGCGCGCGCTTCCCCGGCTTCCTGTCACACACTTCCGTCCTTTTTCACGAAATCACTACCACAGATTGCAGGAGAGCGAGAGGAAGATGTCATATAAAAAAAGATCTTTTGGTTGTATTTTTTTTGGAGATAATTACTCTCTGTCTAGCAGTTTTGCCGTCACATCATCGTCTGCGGAGTTTCGCTCGCTAATTTTATTTGACCCCGTATAGGGAAACACAATCTGTTGGTTTAGTCACAAAATATCGTAGTTGCAAGACCACAGCCTTTGAACACAAACCTACATTTTCGTCTACTTAAACATAAGCACAGCTAAGGTCTGGAAAACACATTTTTAAATATGTATACCATAACATGCTTTTAGCAAGTTTATTTATTGTTGAAATGAATTCAAATACCTAGGCCTATCTCACCACCTTCAAAGTTCCGATTTTTCTGGTAAATCAATTTATTTCTGTATATAAAAATCAATTGCTGTGCATTAGTCTCGCAAAAACTCGAAAATGGCTCGACCGGTTTTTTTTGTTCACCTCAATACTGCACGCGTAGCCTGATCACCTTAGAAACGGGTTTGTCGACGTAAAAGTAGACAAAATGACAGATAAACAATCACAATTTGTTCCACACTGCGCGATGCCTGCGGGATGTCTGCGCGTGTGATTTTTTTTTTTTTGCGTAAGAGGCTTTTGTATGTGTGTATTTTATGACTTTTTGTCTTTAAATGTGCGTTTTTTTTTGTGCAGAATAAACAATTTTTCTGTTTGTTTTTTAAACGGATTTTTTCGAAGAGTAGACAAAATAAAAAGAAAAGCCTCGTATTGTAATGAAACAATAAAAAAAAATTAAAGAAATTGACAACACGCGCAGACAACGCGCAGTGAGCAACAGATTGTTTATCAAAACCTGTGTCTACGGTGGTCAGGCAACGCGTGATAGGATGGTTTAAGAAAAATGAAGAAAAAAAACCCAAAAGAATAACGGAAACATTGAAATTGAAATTTTGACAGGACAACATCTGACGGGTCAGGTAGTAATTTCATAAAATTTCGTCCTGTTTAGGTGGTGGATAATACATATTCGGACACTGTGAAATAGGCGCTTAGAGTAGGAATAAATTTGTCGTTCTAATCTCCATATTTAATAAAAAAGTCTGATACATTTATTCACACGAATGATATGTTATAATGGAATTTTTCGATGGACAAGAGGTCCAAATTAATAGTCAAACAATTGGTCGTGGTAAATGGAATAATAGGAACTTACATACTACTGCAATTTTAATCACTAAAATAGCTTGTTTTATGTGATGTTCGACATAGTTTTCAATAATCCGTTTAAGTTATTAATGTTGTAGTCTTATCCATGTATATCTAAAATAATTCTAAAAGAACTCAACTGACGAAACGCAATGACATAAAATAGAAAATTGTAGACAAAATAGGGATACGGACAAAAACATTTTTTTTAGTCCGTCTTTCGAGATTATAAAAAAATATTGGACACGTATTTTTTCTTTTTTTACGTAATTTAAAGATTACGGCGATACATTGAGGTAAAATGTGCCATGACGTCACGAGTATGATGATTTTATACATACTAGTGACGTAGCGACCCCCACTCCCCAACTTAAAATGCGTTTTATCTAAGTATCTTTTTATTAATATGATAAAACAAAAAATACGTGTCTAATATTTTTTTATTATCTGATTGACGGACTAATTAGAATTTCATTTTTTTTAACCAGGCATCATCCCTAGTGCACTCCACACTACCCTTAAGTTCAAAGATGAGCCATTCTAAAAACATCGCCATTACTAGACTCAGACTCTCAAATACCGCTAAGTTATGAAAGCCCCAGGAGTAACTCGTAATAAGTCCTTCATTATCAGCATAAATAATGTTCCCACTACAAGAACACAGGCCTCCCCTCTGTGAGAGGGGCCGTAATCCACCACACGGGCCCAGTGCAGTTTGGTGGATAATCGTAACTAACTACGCTTCAAAACCGCCATATCTTAATCCTTCAGTGCTACCTACCCCGTCCTGGGTGTCAGGTGACATTTTAAACTTTATCTCGCATCATAGCAATTTTTCTGCTCAATTAAGACAAGAAGTTTAGCAAAATCATACTTCAAAAAGCCGCCATTCCTCTACCCTTTCTAACTTCAAAATTCAAAGTCAAAAGTGTACTAGACCATCGCCATTATGGTCGATCGTCATCCATTTGGACTGTCATCAAGGAGTCTTCTGGGTGTATCTCTAGGATCGCCTCCGTGCCATCGTTGAACGGGAACGATACGCTGCCGTCAATTACTAGGCCTGAAAGAGATATAGGAATTTTATTAAAACAATGAACAATCAGTCAAACAAGTATACAGGGTCGAATTTAATTAACAGGCAAAACTTCATAGTAGTGATGGATATATCAATATCCATAAACTAAACTCTTCAAGTATAGTTTGACCGAGACCGCTGTATCGCGCCTTAGGTATGTGCGCGGCGAGACGCGGGGCAGTGCAGGCCGCTCATTCGTCAGCGCTCACGGCGTCTCGCCGCTCATTCGTCAACGCTGATTCCTCCGCCTCGCCGCTCGCGCATTGTTAAGGTACAGTACAGCGGTGTCGGTCAAACTATACTTGAAGAGTTAATAAAATCATATTTTGGCGACTGAAATGGGTATGGAGCTAAGTACTTCCCCGAACGAGGTCCTTCACTACGAACTCTACAAATAGTTGATAAAAAAAAAAACACCTGCGACTTGACTTTGACGGAGCTCGCTCTGTCCCTGACCTTGAACCCGCTAGGTGAGGGCCACTCCTCAAACGTGATGTACTCACGGACCGAGTACGCTACCTGACCAGAGACAAACTATACATCAACAATGACTACGTACCTGCATCAGTACAATGCGACTTGACCTTGACGGAGCTCGCTCTGTCCCTGACCTTGAGCCCGCGAGGTGTGGGCCACTCCTCAAACGTGATGTACTCACGGACAGAGTATGCTAACTGGTCGGAATCTGGTGACAAAAAGATAAAATCAGTTTTATACTACATACTCATTTTTGTTTACCTTGAACAGCCGTTCATACGGCACTAAGACCAGGTTTGCACGGGCGATTTTTTCCGGAACAATGCTTTTTCGCACACTAGATTTTCAATGCTCTGCTTAGCGCCGAGAGTTGAAAATCCAACAGTGTATCTTTTAGAAGCGCTGGGATGCACTCTGTTAGATTCTCAACGCTCGGCTAAAAACGGAGAGTTGAAAATCCAGTGCGCGCGATTAACTCCCACCGCGCAGTTCGAAACTGCCATGTGATCAGAACTGGTCAATGTTAATAGTTTAATTTTAATAATGTTAAATTCTCCACATAACCTAACTTGAAAAGCTTCTTAGCATTTAGTATCATTAGAAAATTCTAAAGAATAAATTTAGGGGGTAATAGGGGGCGAACCTATTGCCATCAAATGCCGGACACAAATCCAGACTCCGGGCTGCTACTGAGAAATTCCTGATGGAAAGACCCAATAATACTTTGCCCCACCTTTTTTTTATTTTTTTTGGGTGGGAAATCATGAAATGACTCCTCCCGCTCTGGGCAGAGCGAGAGGGAGTGTCAGACTTTTACTGACTAAAACCCACCCGTGTTCCTTCCGTTGCCTATGTGCTGGGGCCGCGATATCCCTTTCAGACAAACCCGCGACCCCAGCAGGCATTGGTCCTTCCGGACCCCGTCAGTTGTTGCTGACATCCCTTTGAGGCGCGCGTGGAACACAACGCGCCGTCGACCCGGGCCTGGTCCTTATCGGACGGAGAGCTGCCCATCGCTCACCGTCCGCAGGCCCGCGCCTACGGTGGCCGGAAGTCAGCTTGTGACTCCCGACGCCCGGGGCGTCTCCTGCGGCGACTAGGGGCGCGAGGGCGTGCAGCTTGAATCTCCCTCGCGCGCTCCGCCTCCTCCTTCGCGAGCATAACTGCTTCGCAGAAGGAGGTGACGGCCTCCCATGCACTCTCGCTCCGGACCATGGCCTGAACCAGGGCCGGACGCGAGAGATCGCCGCCGCCGATCGCCTCCGTGAGGACACGGCGGTGCTCCGGCCAAGCCGGGCAGACCTCCACCGTATGCTCCACCGTGTCCTCCGGGCGATCCACACAATATAATAAAATATAATAAAACTTTGCCCCACCTAGGAATCGAATGCTCAGCATGGCAGTAACACTTACGATAAGATCAACAAAGCAGTTTGAGCTTAAATCCGGCAATCCATCATGTATGGCCAAGCCTCAGCCACAACGAACCGTATACACGTTAGCGCTCGCCTGCACTCGGCCAGCTAGGCGAGCATCGACGAGCAATGACGAGGTTAGAGAAATGGGCTGTCTATTATACGTTGGTACTCGGCTTCGCTCGGCGAGCTATATCCAAGATGTATTGCCGGCATAAAAGATGTTTAGTAATAATAATAAAACCAGCCTGTCCCGCTGCAGGGCAAAGGCCTCTTCTCATACAGAGAAGGCACGAGCATTGATCACCACGCTTGCTCAAGACGGGTTGGCGATTACAGACTTATATTAACTATAAGTCCAGGTTTCCTTCATCGATGTCAGTAATGTCCAAGATAAACTGTACATATGAATTCAAAAAGTCACATTGGTACTTCCCCGGATTTGAACCCGCAACCTCGTGCAGGCGAGGCCTTAACCACTGGGCCATCACAACCAAAAGATGTATTTAAATTAAACTACCCACAATCTCGTGCAGGCGAGGCCTTAACCACTGGGCCATCACAACTAAAAGATGTATTTAAATTAAATAACCCACAACCTCGTGCAGGCGAGGCCTTAACCACTGGGCCATCACAACCAAAAGATGTATTTAAATTAAACTACCCACAATCTCGGCAGGCGAGGCCTTAACCACTGGGCCATCACAACTAAAAGATGTATTTAAATTAAATTACCCACAACCTCGTGCAGGCGAGGCCTTAACCACTGGGCCATCACAACCAAATGATGTATTTAAATTAAACTACCCACAATCTCGTGCAGGCGAGGCCTTAACCACTGGGCCATCGCAACCAAAAGATGTATTTAAATTAAATTACCCACAACCTCGTGCAGGCGAGGCCTTAACCACTGGGCCATCACAACTAAAAGATGTATTTAAATTAAATTACCCACAACCTCGTGCAGACGAGGCCTTAACCACTGGGCCATCACAACCAAAAGATGTATTTAAATTAAATTACCCACAACCTCGTGCAGGCGAGGCCTTAACCACTGGGCCATCACAACAAAAGATGTATTTAAATTAAATAACCCACAACCTCGTGCAGGCGAGGCCTTAACCACTGGGCCATCGCAACCAAAAGATGTATTTAAATTAAATAACCCACAACCTCGTGCAGGCGAGGCCTTAACCACTGGGCCATCACAACCAAAAGATGTATTTAAATTAAATAACCCACAACCTCGTGCAGGCGAGGCCTTAACCACTGGGCCATCACAACCAAAAGATGTATTTAAATTAAATTAAATCCTACCTGCTGCAAACATTAGTTTCTGGTTATACGACTCGGTGACTTGTCTCGCCTTCTCTAGCGCGGTGTCGATCTGGACTCCGAACTGCTGTGACAGTATCTTCATTAATTCCTGCACTGATTGAGTTCGGAGGCAGTTTATACTGAAAATAAGAGATATATTGGTTGTAGTAGAGGAATAACTGGAGATTTAACAAATGGCTGAATTTTATTCCTGAATTATTTTTTATAATCGGTAATCAGAAACCGAAAAAAAACTATGGCTAAGCCAGTCTGCATTTGAATTTGTTAAACGTAACGCAATAAAAACGTAAAATAGCAGTGATAGCCTAGTGGTGTGACCGTCGGACTGCCAAGTCATAGGTCTCGAGTTCGAACCCAAGGCACGCACATAAATCCGAAAAGTCAGAGGTGCGTCTCTGACTTTTCGGATTTATGTGCGTATTGTATAATTATCACTTGCTTCAAAAACGGCCCAAAAATGCCAAAAAAATGCCAATGCCAATGGTTCAAAAATGCCTGAGAGACATTTCTTGACGGCATGTGAAGCCAAGTCAGAGGCCCATGGGCGGCTTTAAAACTCTGACACCAGGTTAGTTACTAACCACACGAAAAGAAGAACGTAATGCAATGGCAATTCAGCTGTTTTACATAACAGAGCTGTTTTGTAAAACCGCTAGCAGTTATGTAAAACAGCTGATAAAGCAATCAATCTGCGACATAAATATACTTTGTAGTGGTACCTAAAGTGCCAGGAAGTGCTGCCGGTACCCGTAGTGACGCATAGGCCGGAACTCTTCGTGTGAGACCATTCTCCGTTGTCTATCTGTAGCCGAAGAAGCGACACTCTGGATGTTACACTTTCGCCTATGAATACCTGGAAAATATTTATAATTAATATTAGATTTGTTGTTGGTAATAATAGTTGATTCTATAATAGTTCTTGAAAATGTACAATCAGCAACATAATTATTGATACATACAGGTGTCAGGGACATCCACGCGAAAATTGGTACCATGGATTCAATACATGATTCTGAACACCATGCGTAAAAAAATTTCGTCGGTTATAAAAAAAAAAAATGCTGTTTCATAGAAAAGTGCAATACCTACGCGGTCAAAATGTATGGAAGAGAAGATTTTTTTTTTGATAATCGACGAAAAATTTCAAGAATCATGTACTAAATCCATGGTAACAGTTTTCGCGTGGATGTCCCTGACACCCTCTACACAGCAGTATTTTTTAAGTAGGATTTCATTCCGTTATAATTTGTAAAAGAAAAAGATTCATAAAAAAATTACATTTTCTGTGTGTTGTTGCGACAGGCATAAAATTCAAAATATTTTATTTCACATAAACCTACATGGGCACTTATGAAACGTCAGAAGCTAGATGCACGGTTCTAATTGGTCGTTTCCTATGGAGAAGAGCCGACAAGAAACTCCACGGTTACTCTTTTAAAAATTATTGGTTTTTACAATATTTTCAAATTACAGTGTTAATAGATATGGGCGGACAGTGTAGGTCTTTCAACAAGTACATATTAACCAACCAAATAAGCGCCATTGACACCGTGAGCATTTGCTTGTAATTATCATTTTTCTACGAGCATTTGAACAGTTGGTCCAAGTACTACCAACAAACTACAAACGACCTCGTAATATCTTCGGTAAGGACGTCTCAAATTGATGCTATTAAATATCTATTGTTTCAACGGGCAAAGCCAATTTAAATCTTTACAACTCTATACTCCATAGATTTAAGTAGTTACATAAAGGTAAACAAATCGTAAAAAGGGTTTTTATAGAAGACACTATCTTGTTTAAAAATAAGATAAAACATATTTTTATTTTAGATCTTTACAATACTTTCCTGTTTTATTAATGTGTTAAACTTTATCATTTATTCTTAAACTACTCTTCATAGATGTAACTGCTTGGGCACATTTTTTATGTTAAATTTATAATAAAAATATAATATTTTGTAATTTGTACATTGTATAAAGACCAAAGTCTAAACGTTAACGAATTAATCAGAATTTTATTTTAGTTTTGTATCTGTTTAGAATTTTAAATAGTTTACAATTTAAATATATGAGTGTAAAACTATGGACTAGAATTATGTCTGAAATAAATGAATAAATTTAATTAAATAAAACGTTGCTAAATATAAGAGTAAAACTGTGACGTAGCATAACAACTGAAGTCACAGTTGACGTTTACGTTTAGTCGGTTACCTGACAGCTGTCTCGTCACTTGGTTTTTTTGTTTACTTTTATAAAACTATCTAAACCGATGGAGTATAGCGCAGACTTGTTTTTTCTACAATATCTTCTAACGAATTGAAGTGAAAACAAGTCATCTGCCGAACCTATTCACAAGTTTATTGGGGTTGGATTACAGTCTCACGGGACCAGTATTTTACATGGAGCGACTACCCATCTGACCTCCACAATCCAGTTACTGGGTAACACGATACCCCTTGGTAAGACTGGTCTGATAAAAATATAGATGTTTATTTATTTATTTATTAAAAAACCAACTTATATTAACAGTTTGCACCACACATACAGCTTATAGGTCATTATGTATTGGTAATTAATTAATTACACATACAATCATAAAATTAAAATTAGATTAAATTACTTAAAAGTAGACAATATTTTTTTAAATGAAATTAGTCAAGATAAGGCAAAAATTAGATAAAAGTAGACAAAATTAGATAAGATTAGATAGATGTTTAATGATCTTACCTCATTTAATGCCAAAAACGGTAATACTTTAGTAGCGAGGGTGGGACTTTGAATTTCCTGTTCTGTACAATTACACATTTGTTGCGAGTTCAAATTGTAGGAGTCTGTCATTTCATGTGTGTTCTGTACTGGTGGGTATCTGTAAAAGAAATTATATTTTACTTTATTTATTTATTTAAACTTATAGGGATGCATTCCTGTTACGAGAGTTGGCCACGTCGCAAATAGCCGTCAAATATTTCGCTGTTTTAATTAATTTGTTAATATTACTGATTGGAATTGTGAAATATCGCTCTGTAGAGCAAAAAATATTGATTATGAATAATAATTGCAATGATTCATTTCAAACCACAAAATATTTAGTTTGAGGTGTACAAAAAGCATATTGAAAGTTTCCAAAAGTTTTTTTTTTATACCTAATACTGTTACTACACACAATTCATAATCAACCATTCATCCTATACTATTAAATGAGCAATATTTGTATGTATATGCTAACTAATATGTTGAGTGCGAAAGTGAGTTTATTTGTTACGCTTTCACGGTAAAACTGTTGACCTAGATTAGGACATAGAATACTTTTCATCCCGATATTCAGACGGGATCAAGACTAATAAGGGTGAAACCGCGGGACGCAGCATAATATTGTAACCACGTTCTCGAAAACGGCTCTAACGATTTCGGTGAAAGTTGCAATATAGGGGTTTTAGGGGGCGAAAAATAGATCTAGCTAGGTCTCATATCTGGGAAAATTCGTTTTCTCCGCATTTTCACCCGCGCAGAGCTCGGTCGCCCAAGTACTTGTATTTGATAATTCCTAAAAAGCTGAGCACCAATTTTGATGGGATTTTGGTATAGATATAATAGAAATAAATGCTAAGCTGTTCTTAAAGACAATTCTCAATCCCAATTATTTTGCGTGTGTCGCCGGCTGTCACTAAAAACCAGCGCTGTGGCTTCGTCTCGCATAGGGTCACAGCATTATGCTAAGCGCTGGCCGTTTTCCGTGGATGTGACGCTTATTTTCCCTCAAAAATTTCCTTTTTTGTGTTCTTTCTTTGCGTCATTTTTTTATCGCAAATAAAATAATTTTCTGTCTTCTACTTTTTACATCTCCATAGCAAAATAAACGGTTTTTTTGTAAATACTACTGACAGAACATTTTGAAGGTAAAATGGCGGACTAACCGGCAATAATGTAGCGTGTGTAAGTCAATGGGTGTGATCGTCTCCAGCAGTTTCGGTTCGCAGGTGATCGTGGTACGTATCCTAGAGCGACGCATCCATCTGAACCTGCCCTGAAATCATAAATATTTGTTTAATACATTTCATTTAACTACCTTTTTTTTCTTCCTGGCTTTAAAACACTAGCAGAGCAGTGATAGCCTAGTGCTGTGACCGTGGACTGCCAAGTCTTAGGTCTCGAGTTCGAACCCAAGGCACGCACCTCTGACTTTTCGGATTCATGAGCGTATTGTATAATTATCACTTGCTTCAAAAACGGTGAAGGAGATATTTCTCGACGGCATGTGAAGCCAAGTCAGAGGCCCATGGGCGCCTTTAAAACTCTGACACCAGGTTAGTCACGAACCACACGAAAAGAAGACGAAGTGCTGATTTGCATTTTTAGGAAAAAAATGCTAATTAGAAATTCCTGTGTTCAGGTTCCTTTTTGCAGTTTTTTTGAAGTGAAAGCTTCTTTAGGCGCGTTGAGCACTTTTTGGGTGAACAAAAATCATGGAACTCGCGTCATCGTCACCGAACGCTTTCCATGAGCTATATGTATACAGTGTATATATGTACATAGATATACAATTCACAAGTTACTTAGTTTTCACTTCTATCGGCAGTCCCCAAAGACTGCCCTGCATGTTTTTTATCGTATAATTTAAATCAATATCCAAATGCGAAAATCTAGTATAGTACTGTTTCTTCTCCCATGCGAAGTAAAGACGTCCTCTTATACCGACATTTATTTTATAAATTACATTTTTCTTATACTTAAACAAAGCACACAATCAGACCTCTGGGATCTATCTTAGCATGCCATGGCCTTAATATTTGATCAACGCGCTATATATATATATATATATGAGTTGATGTAATGTTCCTTCAGCTTACGCTTTATGTTCTTACTGTTCATTGAGTCTCTAATGTCTACAGGTATTTGCTTTAGTAAATTGGGTATTGTGAAAGAAGCCGTACGCCTGCCATAAAAGTTATTTTTGCGTGGCACTTTTAATGATTTAGATTTGCCTTGTCGTGTATTCACGTCATATTTAACTGGAATTGAACATGGAAGGAGCATAGATCTTCCTACACTTATTCATTGCATTAGCGATTTTAGACTTTTATAACCGATATGTTGATGTAACAAACATGTATTGAGGTATGGGTAATGACAAGTTCAATCACCCTCTAAAGAAAACGGAGGATCTCCCGACCAGACGGATGTTGTGTCTGGTGGGCTACTGCCCGACGATTGATATCGGGAAGTTGTATATATGCAAGTCGCGCGGTAAACTTTGCTTGCGCGATGCAAGGTTTTGCGTGACGTCAGGGTGATACGTAGTTCGCGTGTGGCTATGTAGATGGCGCCACAAACGATTATAGGAATCTAAATAAAATACGTAGATAACTTACTTCTTTTAGTGCCTGGAACGCACCCTTGATATCTTTAGAACACCAGGTGGGTAGACAGAGGCGACCTACTGATTTCTTTGGCGAACTATTGAAGCCTATTACTGGTTTACTGAAAACAAAAAAAAAAACATTATTTCGACGTAATAAATTAATAACGAAAATCGTGGAAAGGTTAGAAAAAACAGTTTTAAAAGGACCTTGAGGATTTTGACAAAAAAAAATTTTTTTGGTCCTTCATTTAGATTTAAAAAAAATATTGGACACGTATTTTTTCTTTATTTACGTAGTCAAAAGATTACGGCAATACATTGAGTAAGCAATGCGTTAAAATGTGGCATGACGTCACCGGCCGGTAGATTTGATTTTGTACTGAATTGTGATGTAGCGAGCGCCCCATTCCCCAACTTTTTTTTTTCCCCAGTGAACGTCCTTATTAGTGGAAAACGTATTCAGAACGGAGGAATAGCCCATGGCAGGGATCGAAAACCTCTATTAATTACTGTACAAGTATCGAAGAATTTTGGTTACTTCTACTACTAAGGTTACCGCTATCTGGGTAACCAAGAAGAAAAAACATGTTACCTCTATTGGGTTACCGTTTTAATACCGGTTACACACACAGGCGATGCGTGCGCTTTGACTAATGCCGACGACACGTGTAAGATAGAGGTATTTAATTTTTATTTCGGAAAATGGTATTAATACTGGTTGTATTCAATTTGAGGCGAAATTCAAATTTTCTTAGGTTTTTTGTAATTTACAGGTCAGTGTCAGGTTGTATTTTGATCGAAATATGATTCGCGAGCATAACATGTATGTATTTACAGAATTATAATCATTGGCATCATTAATACATCTCTCTAAATTAAATTTGTTACATATGAACTTGTCCACAAGAAATTTGGTCTTATGTAACAAACTTCTTCTTTCTCTAACTTCTTTATTATTCTTCTAACTTGGAGAGATGTATGAATGATTCAGTCAATGTCCGTATCTTCCAATACAATCACTATTTAGACAGACCAGTTATAGTAAACAACAACATACTAACTGATGCAATATGTCAACCAATGGTACAACTTGGTTCAGCTTAATACTACCTTCAACTGCAGAATCGTCTAAATAAACTTACTTGGCATCTCTAACTCTAGAAGCTGCTAACAAGAAGGTGCCATCACCACCACATGGCACCACCACGTCGCACCAGTTTATTAGATCTTCATTATATGTTAATCTGGAAATAATAAAATAAAACCATGTTAGCGGATTTATACTACTAGAATCAATTCAATTTTTTTTTGTACATTTTGACTTTCAAAAGTGCCTTTTATGTGCCTAATTGAAATTAATTAACTAACATTGACTTTAGATTCTTATTATTTATTTATTAGTAGCGACCCGCTCTTGTTTCGTACGGGTGCAATTTACTAGTATCAGTAATCGTGCAGCTCAACTTATGATACCTCACCACGGTATCATAAGTTGAGCTGCACGGTCACTGACAAATGCGTGCACTGACTGGACAGGTCCACTCAATCTGTGTGGTTATTTCCTCAAAAGACCATTTCAGACACCAATCTACATGATCTGACCAAGATTATGTCTGGATTTTAAAAGAGACTGTGACCTCTGAGTTTGTTTCGGCTTTTCTCAGAGTAGTCAAATAGGAAACGCATACCTCATCTAGTTTTTTAAATATGAGTGACGTGTAAAAGTGTTTATATACAAAGCTACTTACAGAAATAACATCATTTAACATAACATCGAGATTTCTGTACTATAACAATTAAGTAAGTACAATTTTAACGTAAGTATAATACCTATAAATTGATCTCCGAAACATCTTTAAGGTGATTAAAATTTTAATTTAAAAAAATATTTTAGAACAGATACATGGTCTGTACTAAAAGATTTTTTTAAAGTATTATTTTATTTTTATTTATTAATTTAATAATAAACAAATATAAATAAGTTGTACCTGCTAGCCATCTCAACTTTCAGCCCCATTTCCGTGAGGCTCTTAGCTACGTTTTCTTCAAACGCTTTCTGTGTCTTATGTGAGCTCACCATGCTGTCGTAATCAGACCCTCGCTTTCGAAGCACCTTCTCTAGCTCTTGTTCTGAACAGTTGTCGTGGCTGTGCCTGGAATTACAAAAAAAAAAAAGGTAAGTATTGGTTAATGATGTTTGATGGTATTCGGCTCGAAGGACCAATTTTTTTATATACGCGATTCTTGTATATCTGCCTGAATTTTCTGGTCAAGTGCAGCAAAGAATCCAATGGACTTTAAGAAGGGAGAGGACAGTTTCTTTTTATGATGGGAGTAGTTCGGTTTGAAGGACAGAAAATTGGCTTTTTTAATTTTTTTTGTTGGTCTTACTCACCGGATACAATATATTACGTGACTAGGCAAAGAATTAATCAAAATAATTGATTGATTAATTAACCCAATATTGCCTATAATCGTACATAGAGTCGGTCATAAAAAAAAAAGCATTATGATAATGACGAGTTTCAGTATGTTTCAATCAAACACACGTTTCAATTCCAAGATAAAAAACTACGTATACAAAGAAAAACCTAATTTAAACAAACATGTTCTGACGTAAATAATGTAAAAGATAATTATACACTTTATGCATACATGTATTGACTTTCCCTGAACCACGCGTATGTAATTATTATGCTATATTTTCTTATCTGTCATAATCTAAATAAAACGTAGTTACGAAGTTTAATTAAACAACGCAGTTTTGAATGGGAATCCCAATCTTTGTGTGATCATGTAGTATAGTAGCATTATATTTTAAGAGCGTTTATTCCGAAGGTGGGCAACGTCGCAAATAGATGTCAAATATTTCACTGTTTTGATTAATTTTGCAATATAACTGTGTGGAAATAAAAAATGTGGCTAACTAGCAAACTAGAATATTGATTAAGAAATGCAATAATTAATATCGTAACACCGAATCTTTACTTATAGATGTAAAAAAACTATTTGGAAACTTTCCAAATGCGTTTTTTACACCTAAAATGGGTACAACGTCAAATTCATTGTTATAATTGCAATTCATTATTTATATTCTAGTTCGCTAGTTAGCCACATTTCTTATTTCTATTCAGTAATATTGCTTTAAGAATCAAAACAGGTAATTATTTGACAATTATTTGCGACGTTGCCAACTTTTAGGATAAAGAATAGATTAGAATAGAATAGAATAGAATATTCTTTATTATGTACACCATAAAAAATACAGATAAAAATGTAGTCATTTTACATAGGGTGACACAATGGGCGGTCTTATCGCTAAAAGCGAAAACCCTCTTAAGTACTATTTATTTTATTTTGTTACCTATTTATGCATAATTCATTAAACCTGACTTGGTTTCCGTACGTCTTTTTCGGGTGACCACTGAAAATCAGCGCTGTGCTGTGGCTCCCCATAGCACAGCATCATCATCTGGAAGCCTTCTTGTCACAGTCATGACGCTACTGTCAACTATTTCTGTTTTGTGCTCGTGATTATCATAAACTACTAAACGAGCAATATTTGTACATATATTTGTAATCACGTTCTCGAAAACGGCTCTAACGATTTCGATGAAAGTTGCAATATAGAGGTTTACGGGGGCGAAAAATCAATCTAGCTAGGTCTCATATCTGGGAAAATTCGTTTTCTCTGTATTTTCACCCGCGCAGACCTCGGGCGCCTTTAAAGTTGAGAACAAGATGGATACCTTAGAATAATGACATGGCAGCATGGAATTAGTAAGTACCTACTATCATGGTAGCATGGAATTAGTAAGTACCTACTATCATGGTAGCATGGAATTAGTAAGTACCTACTATCATGGTAGCATGGAATTGGTAAGTACCTACTATCATGGTAGCATGGAATTAGTAAGTACCTACTATCATGGTAGCATGGAATTAGTAAGTACCTACTATCATGGTAGCATGGAATTAGTAAGTACCTACTATCATGGTAGCATGGAATTAGTATGAACTATCCTATACTATTAAATTAGCATTCTCTATTTTCATCTGAACAGAGCTCGGTCGACTAGGTACTATGTATTTAAATCTATTGTGTTTTATTGTTGAGGTGTACTTATAGTAACTCCCACATTTTGCCAGATAAGTTTAAGTACCATGTAACAGGGGGCGAGCCTATTGCCATCAACCGGGCACAAATCCAGACTCCGAACTGCTACTGAGAAATTCCTGATGGAAAAACCTAATAACACTTAGCCCGACCAGGGAATCGAACTCAAGATCTCATTCTCCGCAGTAGCGCTTGCGACCACTACACCAACGAGGCAGCTTACGCGTTAACTAGCGGTAAAGCGTCGTGCAGACTGGCGCGACGCGACTCTGCTAAAACAATTTCTAACAGAACTTCACGACAGAACAATTACCGGTGTCGCACGACTAGCCGCGCTATTCTGCACGAGCCTTAATGCGTAAATTTACGTATAAAGCGTCGTAGAGACCGGCGCGACGCGACTCTAACAAAACAATCTCTAAGAAAACTTCACGGCAGAACAATTACCGATGTCACTAGCGCGACTTTCGCTAGTCTGCACGAGCCTTAAAGGTGCAGGTGTGACAGAAGCATAAGAAAAATCAATCAATCTGCCTAGCCTTTTCCCAACTACGTTGAGGTCGGCTTCCAGTCTAACCGGATGCAGCTGAATACCAGTATTTTACATGGAGCGACTGCCTATCTGACCTCCACAACCCAGTAACTGGGTAATACAATACCCCTTGGTAAGACTGGTGTCAGACTTTCGGGCTTCTGACGACTCGTAACGACTATCAAAAATCCACGAATGACAGCCGGGACCAACGGCTTAACGTGCTCTCCGAGGCACGGTGGATTCTCGGTATGTAAAGATGGTCACCCATCCACTGACCAACCCCGGCAAGCGTAGCTTAACCTGATGGATCGACCAGTGCGGCTGTTGTTACTTAGCCGCGAGCTCCTCAAGCATAAGAAAAATGTTTAAGGTAAATAGCATGTAATCAATTGTTACTTCAATAACGCATCTCCTAAGTCATAACGTTTGTTTTTCCTGTTACAATGTTATTTTAGTACACAACTCTTGTTTGAACTGCTTACTCGGTCGGGTTTATTTGAAATAACATTAAAGATAAGTGAGCGATAAAGACGTTATTGTTTTATTAATATTATTATATTGTTTTAATAACTGACGATAGGAAAATATTTAACGAAAGGATTTAGGCTTGGTAAGTATATTACTTCTTATGCTGGGGCTGCACCTACGTCTATCGTGACAAAGCAATGCGTGCTCAAGCTTCGTATATTTTGCTCGGTAAAAAGTTATCGCGCTAATGCGGATGTCACATTAGCGGCTTCATAATTTTAAAGAATTATCGTGCAATAATCCAAGATGGTTTTCTATTATTTCGACAGAGCAACGCTAGTCCGACCACGCGCCACGCTTATTATGTACCGCCACCCGGGCGATAAGTGCTACGCAGCCCGAACTATCGCGACGATAACTGGTTCGCACATCTGCGTGTATCGTATCATTGTGCGAAGCGTCGTCACGATAGACGCAGATGCGGCCCCTGTATAAAAGGAATTGGCCCGTAATCTCAGTAGAGGAAAAAGTGAAAAGACGGAACGGAGGCCTTTGCGCTGCAGTGGTAGAACACACAGGCGAGTTGGCTTCGACCCCTCGTATCCTCGCACCAAAGGTCCGGTATGACCCTGAGATATGCGAAAAGCTTAAATATAATAACAAAAATATATTATGCCAATACAAACCGGATGGGGTATCTCATTGGCAAAAATGACGAGCTTCCATAAAAGCTTTAATCCCCAATTTAATCCCTTAACGGGGTGAATTTTCAAAAACCCCTCCTTAGTGCTCTGTTTCGTTATATAAGGAACTCTTGTGCATAATTACATGCTTTTAACCCAGCGGTTTGACTGTGCGTTGTCTGTTGTCAGTGAATTAATTAAATTAATTTATTTCTATTAAGTAGACAAGCTGTGTAACCGATGGGGTTGTCATCGGCAAAAATTTCGAACTTTCATACAAACTTTTATCCCCTATTTAACCCCTGAGATGAATTTTCTAAAATCCTTCCTTGTACTCACTTTCGTTATGAAGGAAATTATTGTCCAAAATTACATGCTTCTACACCCAGCGTTTAGGCTAAACGCACGTGAATTTAATTAACCTCTATAGCAGATATTAAAAACATTTTGGACACTCAAATATGTGCTTTAAAAACTGACTATTCAAGGCGTAATTTTCACCTGCTTTAGTCAAATATGTTTGTGTTTTATGGAGCTATTTTACAAAACATAGTTTGGGCACAGTTAGTTCCTGAGGATTATACAGAATTTATAAGGTCTTCTGTAGAATATTGAATGGCCTACCATGTGATGTTTGAATAAAGTAATCAAGAACAGACTTCTCAAAGAGTCAAGGAAAACATTTATTATTAAATTCAAAGTTATCATCAAAATTCAAAATTCAAAAGTCATTTATTCAAACTAGGCTGAGAATCAGCACTTTTCAAACGTCAAAATTACATAAGACAGTCCCCCAAAACGCCCACCCTTCACCACTTCCTAGTGCGTTAGCTGGGAAGAAGAAGTGGCGCAACAAACTCCCCAACAGCACAGCTGTCTGTTTAGTTAGAAGAAAAAAAAGATTCTATATAATAGTATTCGAACTAATTTATACTACACAAAAGAAAACATAATTTAAATTATAAGCCATATATACACACCACATATATATGCTAGCACACGCCAGTATACCAAACAAAATCATCGAGAACTATACTCAGGCAGAAATAAAAACAAAACGTAAACAGAACTTAATAATTATCAAAATAGCCTCCAGGCATCAATTAGCAACCTTCAGAGAGTTACAGCAAAGCAACCGGATTCATTCCGATTTCTCCGATCGTAGTGACAAAATAAATAAGATAGGTAACATCAATATTTAATTCTAAGTATTTGTTACGATAACTTGTTTTAAACAAATCAGTTTAAATGCACCGAATGCCTTTAGAAATAACCAAATACCCAACTGTTTAAGGCAGAGATTATAATCCCATTTGATCAAATATCGAGCCTGGTCATGGGGTAGGCCCCCCATTTCAGACTCTGCTTTGCTACGAGAAATTCCCGATTGGATATCTGAATATTAACAGTTTGCCTGAACTGGGAATCGGACCCAGGACAGCATACTCGTTAGAAGCACTTGCGAACACTTGACCAACGAGCCATGCCCTTACTAATATTATAAATGCTAAAGTGAGTTTGTTTGTTACGATTTCACGCTAAAACGGCCGTTTTAGCGTGAAATCGTAACAAACAAACTCACTCCAGTCGTCCAGCCGGACGGATTTGATTTCCAGCTCCACAAGAAAGTAAATGAATAAAATACAAATCATCGACCACGTGAAGCCACTACTCACCAAAAACACGCACTTTATCATGACACACGATTCCGTTATCTCTGCCTTATCAAAACTTAGGTCGAAAAAAACAAATGTAATGTAGGTCATATCTGCAAAGCTACACACATTCTCACATTTTTTCACATTCCATAATTTTCCACTGATGTTCAAACATCAGGTCTTTTTTGATAAAGCTATTAATAATAACTAACAATAACAGTGTAAAATATTATTGGACATTACTGGTGAAATGTTGGATGGCCTTAGGTACACCTCTACTTAACCATTAGGGATTACAAGCGCAATGTTATGTGTTGTTATGTGTGCATTCTGTATAAGGAATAGTAATCTCTTTTCCTACAAGAACAACTCTGAAATGACACAAAAATAATCTGAGCAAACTACTCGTACAATGAAATATACAATGAAAATTACATAAAAAGTTTTGGTATTTCAGAGTTTTCCAAATAATAAATTCATTGAAGATAAACATAACATTCAAAGTAACTTGCAATATACCTACTAAGAAATTATTATTATTAGATCAACCAATCTTCCTAGCTTTTTCTCAACTATGTTGGGGTCTGGTTCCAGTCTAAACGCGCCGTCGACGCGCGTTTTAGAAACGCGCGTCGACGGCGCTTTTTATCCTACAGACAGGTGTGCAAAGGTCTGGGCACGCCACAATTGCGGCGGTAAGTCCCCTCTTTGAGGAGTGGCTAGAGAGGCGCCACGGCGTCCTCACCTTCCGCCTGACGCAGGTCCTCACCGGACACGGTTGTTTCGGGAGGTTCCTGTTCAGGATCAAGCGGGAGGAAACGCCCGGGTGTCACCATTGTGTGGATCGCCCGGAGGACACGGTGGAGCATACGGTGGAGGTCTGCCCTGCTTGGGCGGAGCACCGCCGTGTCCTCACGAAGGCGATCGACGGCGGCGATCTCTAGCGTCCGGCCTTGGTTCAGGCCATGGTCCGGAGCGAGAGTGCATGGGAGGCCGTCACCTCCTTCTGCGAAGCAGTTATGCTCGCGAAAGAGGAGGCGGAGCGCGCGAGGGAGATTCAAGCTGCACGCCCTCGCACCCCTAGTCGCCGCAGGAGACGCCCCGGGCGTCGGGAGTCACAAGCTGACTTACGGCCACCGTAGGTGCGGGCCTGCGGACGGTGAGCGATGGGCAGCTCGCCGTCCGATAAGGACCAGGCCCGGGTCGACGGCGCGTTGTGTTCCACGCGCGCCTCAAAGGGATGTCAGCAACAACTGACGGGGTCCGGAAGGACTAATGCCTGCTGGGGTCGCGGGTTTGTCTGAAAGGGATATCGCGGCCCCAGCACATAGGCAACGGAAGGAACACGGGTGGGTTTTAGTCAGTAAAAGTCTGACACTCCCTCTCGCTCTGCCGAGATTGGGAGGAGTCATTTGATGATTTCCCACCCAAAAAATAAAAAAATTTTACATGGCGCGACTCCTGTCTTCACATTATAATTATACGAGTATAACTAAGTACCTACATACATATAAAAAATATTATAAAACATTTTAAAAGAGTAACGGTGGACTTTCTTGCCCATTCTTCTCCATACGAAAACTACCTTTTGGAAGGGGCGACTATTGTAATTTTTGACGTTCAAAAGTGCCTTGCAAGGGCCTCTTTGAAATAAATGATTTGATTTTGACTTTGACTTTGCCTATCTGACCTTTACAACCCAGTTACTGGGTAACACGATACCCCTTTTTTTTTTTTTTTGGGTGGGAAATCATCAAATGACTCCTCCCGCTCTGGGCGGAGCGAGAGGGAGTGTCAGACTTTTACTGACTAAAACCCACCCGTGTTCCTTCCGTTGCCTGTGTGCCGGGGCCGCGATATCCCTTTCGGACAAACTCGCAACCCTGGCAGGCATTGGCCCTTACGGACCCCGTCTGTTGGTGCTGACATCTCTTTGAGGCGCGCGTGGAACACAACGCGCCGTCGACCCGGGCCTGGTCCTAATCGGACGGCGAGCTACCCATTGCCCACCGTCCGCAAGCCCGCGCCTACGGTGGCCGGAAGTCGGCTCGCGACTCCCGACGCCCGGGGCGTCTCCTGCGGCGACTAGGGGCGCGAGGGCGCGCATCTTGCATTTCCCTCGCGCGCTCCGCCTCCTCCTTCGCGAGCATTACTGCTTCGCAGAAGGAAGTGACGGCTTCCCATGCACTCTCGCTCCGGACCATGGCCTGAACCAGGGCCGGACGCGAGAGATCGCCGCTGCCGATCGCCTCCGTGAGGACACGGCGGTGCCCCGCCCAAGCCGGGCAGACCTCCACCGTATCCTCCACCGTGTCCTTCGGGCGATCCACACAATGGTAACACCCGGGCGTTTCCTCCCGCTTTATCCTGAACAGGAACCTCCCGAAACAACCGTGTCCGGTGAGGACCTGCGTCAGGCGGAAGGTGAGGACGCCGTGGCGCCTCTCTAGCCACTCCTCAAAGAGGGGCCTTACCGCCGCAATTGTGGCGTGCCCAGCGCTGGGTTGCGACAATCGCACTCTCCATGCCGCCATGAGATCCCGCCGGAGCTCTGTCCGCTGTGCCGTGATTTCTCGCGGCAGCGGAGTTACACCCCGGCGTTTCGCCTCCTCGCGCAACTCCCACATGTGCGCGAGGACTTTTGCCTCCAGATCCCATGGCGGTAGTCCGGCAAGGAGGCTCGCCGCCTCACGGGAGACCGTGCGGTATCCTCTGACCAGCCTAATGGCCATGACCCTTTGGGACGCGTTCAATCGCTGGGCTGGTCGCAGCCTTAATGAACGCGCCCACACCGGTGCCCCGTAAAGGGCCATGGACCGCACGATCCCCGCGTAGAGCCTCCGGCAGGAGGCGTTTGGACCCCCTAAATTGGGCAGAAGCCGCTTCAAAGCAGCCCCAGCCCTCTGCAGTTTGGGAGCCAAACGTCGGAAGTGCTCCACGAAGTTCCACCGGCTGTCGAGGACGAGTCCCAGGTACTTCATCGTCGACTCGACACCGATGTGAACCCCACCCGCCGTTATCTGGGAACCCGACAGCGGCGCGTTCCGAGGACCATAGAAACACATGGCCTCGGACTTGTGCAAGGCCACCTCGAGTCCCAGTTGCCGGATCCTATCGACGATTGTCGCAACCCAACGTGTCGCTAGTTCGGCCGCCGCCTCATGCGACCTCCCCTGCACCAGGACCAGCGTGTCGTCAGCGTAGCAGACTACGCTGACGCCGCTAGGGAGGTCGGCGCGCAGCACCCAGTCGTAGCCGATGTCCCACAGATGCGGCCCCAGGACCGATCCCTGCGGGACACCGCACGACATCTCTCGCCGGTTCCACTCTCCGTGGTGACCGGGGTAGATAACGGCCCTGTCCGTCAAATAGGCCTCGACCACTTGACAGAGGTAGGTCGGCATCCGGTGATACCGGAGTGCCTCCCTAATGCAAGTCCAGGGCAGGGTATTGAACGCATTGGCGATGTCAAGAGACACCGCCAAGACCACCCCACCCCGGGCAACAGCATCCCCCGTCGTGAGGGCTCGAACGCGCATGATGGCATCCACCGTAGAGCGCCCCTTGCGGAAACCAAACTGGCTGTCCGCCAAATCCGGCCCCACTCGCACCAGCTGCCCGACAAGGCGGTCTGCAATTACTCTTTCAAAGAGCTTGCCCACCTCGTCGAGCAGCACGATGGGCCGGTAAGCGGACGGAGAGTCCGCCGGGCGCCCCGGCTTCTTGATGAGGACCAGTTTCCCCGTCTTCCAACGAAGTGGGAACTGGCCCCTCTCCAAGCATGCGCTAAAGAGCCCCCGAAGTCGAGGCCCGAGAGCCTCTAAGGCCAGAACCCAGGCTTTTCCAGGTAAGCCGTCGGGTCCTGGGGCGGTATTTTTGGCATTCAGCCTACGTACCGCCACTCTCAAATCTACCCCGGTCACCTCCGGAGATTCGTCGTCGTCGTCGTTTCCTGTGTGGTCCGCATCGGGCACCGCAGGAGGCGGAGCCATGGGCGGGGGAGTATGTTCCCCTCGCGAAGGGAACAGAGCGCTCACCACGTCCTCCACGAGCTGGGGCCGGAGACTCTGCGTCAGCGGGGGAGCCCATGGGCGAAGCTTGTCTCGCACCCATTTATATGGGCGTCCCCACGGGTCTCTGTTCAGAGTCTCCAGCGACTCCTCGCGGGCCAGTCCTCTGGCCCGCTCGATCCCGGCTTGGAGGGCGGTCTTCGCCGCTCTGTACCCGGCGTACAGCTCCGCCTCAATGGCTTCCGTATCCGGCGGGCGGATACGAAGCCTGCGGTGCCTGGCGTACAGGTGGCGCGCAGCAACGCACGCCGCGCGTAAAGCGGTCAGCTCACGCGACCACCAGTACACCTGGCGCTGAGCACGTCTGGGCTGGACCCGGGGCATTGCCACGTCACATATTTCGGACATGGCCTCCCGGAACCACTCCGCCTCGTCGTTGATGTCGGCAGGCCTGTCCGGTGATGTCACCCAGGCCTGCACGATCGAGGCTTCCAGGAGGAGCTCCCGGTCCAGCTGCTTCAGCGCTCACCGCGGACCACTCGGGGTCTGTCTGACCGGCGTGCCCAAGGTCTGGGCGGAGACGTCAAACCGGATGTACCGGTGATCGGAATAGGTCTCCACCCCCTCCATGACGCGCCAGTTGATGACACGTGGCGACAGATTTGATATAACACGATACCCCTTGGTAAGACTATTTGTCAGACTTTTGGGCTTCTGACTTCCAGTAACGACTAGCAAAGATCTACGAATAACAGCCGGGACCAATGGCTTAACGTGCTTTCCTAGGCACGGAGGAGTCTCGCTAGTAAAGGATGGGCACCCATCTACGAACCGACCGCGGCAAGTGTAGCTGTTAAGCTACACTTGCCGCGGTTGACCGTAGGTTACTACGTTATTATTTAGCTACGATTATTATTAAGTCTTAAAATAGCCCAGATTACGCGTAAAAATAATAATATGGCTACAAAAATACTTCATTAAAAAAAAACTACCAGCAACACAATAAATTTATATGCATCTTATTGTTGTTACATAAATACCTACATCAATGTCTATAAAATATTGGCACAGTATAAATAAGTAACAGTATTCTATGTTCATAGAAAATGGTCGAAACGACGCGCTTCGAAATCTCAGTGTATATCAGTATGCAACAGTATCGAGTGGCGGCAGTTACGCACGTACGCGGACGATTTATCTACCGAGCAGCCGTAGGTAATTATATCAAGGTCACTGCATAATACTGATAACTACTCATAATACTGTTATTTTAAAGTAAAGTCTATAAATGGATAATGACCCTTAGTTACTCGTATGACGAGGTTGAAAAAAATCTCAATACGTACATTTAACCCACAACCCCGTCCGACACACCTTCGACTACTCCTACCTTCCAACACAACACAACATAACATGACATGACATAACATAACATAACATAACATAACACAACACAACACAACACTACATAGCACAACACAACACAACAAAACACTACACATCACAACACAAAAACACACACTATACAAATGCTCTTTATTTTATTTTTTTGTTTTAATTTAAAAAAACTATATTTTCTTTATTTTCTGTCGATTAGTGTCGATAGTTCTTACACAGAGAAATTCCGAATTTTTATAGTGTAAGTATAAGTGTAAGTGTTCTCATATCCGCTTGCCGAGTTGTTTCTTGTGCCCCCATACGCGCACTGCGTACGCCTTCAGCTATATCCAAGGCCTTACTGAGCGTCAACTCCGACATCGCCTTGGTAAATAATTTATCTCTCTCTGGTCCTGGTGCCATGCCCAGCACAAAACGATCGCGAAGCTGTTCATCTAGATTTGACGCCACGAACCCGCAGTGTATTGCCAAACTACGTACTCGTGCCGCCCACTCTGGCAAGCCTTCGCCGACATGTTGCGTGGCACTGTGGAATTTGTATCTTTCCGCGAACGTGCACTTCTTTAGCTTAAAATGTCCATCCAATACAGCAACTACATCATCATAGCTCAAGGTACCGACCTGCCGCGGTATAGCCAAATCGCGAATCAATCTGTAACTTGATTCCGAACAGTTGCTCAGCAGAATAGCTCGACGTTTAATACCGGCTTTATCCACATCTACCCCAATTTCGTTTGCAAGAAACCACTGTTCGAGTCGTTCTTTGTACAACTGCCATTCTTGATGTTCATGGTTAAACACTGTTAATGTGCCGACCGAAACTGTAGCAGATACTTGCGCCATATTAAAATATGATAAGTACGCGTAACTTGTACTTGACCTCGTCGCCAACTGTTATAACCGAAGGGGGGGGGGGGTGGAGATGAAATAACGCAACCGATACGAACAAGCTCATATATTGGACTGACGCAGCAGTCGTTAACCTTAAACTAAGAAACTAGCCTACCCTACTTATTATCTATATAATATGTAGGTACCCACATAACACAGTGTTAACTTGAGAGCCCTGAAACCCATAACACAAGTTTAATCTTAGCTTGGGTGTCAGAGGTGTATAACTCCGCATTAACCCATTACAATTTTTATGACAAATTTATTATGTTATACCAAGTGGCATAAGCAAAATTGTAAAACTGGAAATAAAGATATTATTATTATTATTATAAAAATTTATTATACTGTGCTTATGTACATTAATTTCTATAAAATATCGGGTAGAACCGGTCATTATGAAGTCTGACATTTGCGATTGCCTTAACGGGGCAATAAAGTAGGTTTATTCAACAGTCGTTTTGAGTCGTTTGTAAAGTGGTTTTATAACAAGCTTTCTTTTTATTTACTAGCCCTCTTATTCATAAACGTTGCATAAAGTTAAGTAATGGTTAGCGTCTGTTTAACCATACATTTTTGACATCGGTTCGTCTCTTAAGGCGCGGACTGACTACGATTTTAAACGCTACAGCTGCACTCACACAACCGCGTCTGCGCGCTATACGGTAGCGTGAATTGTGCGAATGGGCATTTATTTTACGGGTTTTATTTAGATTATTCAGAATATACACATTAAATTAAATTATTGTCTGGTTAAAGTTATAAAATAATGTTTATTCTACTGAATTCTTAAAAAAAAAAAAATGTTGTCGCTGAAAATACAGAGATGTTTGACGCCAAAGTTTATTTTTGTGAAGTATTTTTATTGGGAATATCAAACTAGTTTCGACTATACTATTCGGTTAAAAATTGCCTTTAAACCCTTCTCTGTCCACTGTATTTTTTGCGTCGTATATTTTCATTGCGTTACGTCATACTCGACTATCCAAGAAATCAGTTTTTTGTGAATATTGAGGTAACACCGCGCCTTAACTTTATGAATAAGAGGGTAAATGTTTTTGCAATGGACAGTGGTGGAAACGTTATGTAGGCTGATTATGTTAAGAGCGTTTATTCTGAAAGTAGGCAACGTCGCAAACAGATGTCAAATATTTCGCTGTTTTGATTTAATTTGCTAATATTACTGTATGGAAATATGAAATGTGGCTAGCTAGCGAACTAGAATATTAATAATGAATTGCAATTTTAACACTGAATTTGATGTTGCAACCGTTTTAGGTGTAAAAAAGGCATTTCGAAAGTTTCCAAATATTTTTTTTACGTCTAAAACTAAATATTCGGTGAGATATAAATTATTGCATTTTATAATCAATATTTTAATTCGCTAGTTAGCCAAATTTCATATTTCCATACAGTAATATTACCAAATTAATCGAAACAGGTAAATATTTGACATCTACGAGTATTTGCGACGTTGCCAACTTTTAGAATAAACGCTCATACGGCGACATATGTTTTAGTTATGCAGTCTCTTTGAGAAATCAATCGATTTATAGCTGTGATATAGCCGTCGCTGCTTATTCTTGATCTTAGCCTTGTGTTTTTACCCAACTACGGCAAAGCAAAAAATCAGGGTTATGATTTTGACCGGTATGTATGTATGACTAATTAGGTATCGTTGGAAGCGTCTTGATCGTCAGCTGGTTATAAGCGATGTGACGTCACATTTAATTGAATATGGCGCCCTCTAGAGGACACAAATTCATGATCTTTAAAAAAAATTAAAGGCATATTTATCGTCTCTGAATCATCTACAATAGGGAAACTGGCATTCAGAACAAAGTAAAAACTGTTATTTAATACCAATCTGATTCCAACACATGGTCAACTAAATATTACCAGTAGGAGCACTTGACCCGTATCCCGTATCCCGATAACTCGAACAATGACTGATAAGTAAGTAATAGTTCACATAACGCAAAGTTAATAACCATTGTGTGATTAGATATTACATAACATCACGCCCATAATCCCAGAAATGTCAGGCAGAGGTGTAGCTATAGTACACCCACATTTCACCAGTTATGTTGAAGTCCCATGTAATAGGGGGCGAGCCTATTGCCATCAACCGGGCACGAATCCAGACTCCGGGATGCTACTGAGAAATTCCAGACAGAAAAACTTAATTGCACTTTGCCCTACTTGGGAATCGGGCCCAAAACCACATGCTCAGCAGTCAGCAGCAGCCCTTGCGACCACTAGAGCACAAGGCAGTAATTAAATAAATATTATTGTCTAGTAATAATTAAACAACTTTATTATTATTTCCGTTTTAGACTTTGCACTGTTTTTAAGACTAGATGAATGTAATTATTACATAAATAAACAGCTCTCGCCACGTGTAAGTTTCCAGTTTACTCTTCCTCTTGTTATCGTGTCGATGATTCACACATTATTTTGTGAAGTTGTTTTTAGCCTAGTGGGCCTATTATCTAGTTTACTCCCAATTTGCCTCTCCTCGAAAATTATCAAAGAATACAGAACTTAGAATGTATTAAAACAAACAACATATTTTTTAAACTCAGTACACTAAATTGGCTTTTATGAAAATAGCAAATTCAGTCTATTGCGGCTTAGTACTTACAGTAGTTTAATAGTTAATGACAATTATAGCGATTAAATGTAAGTCATTCCATGTGTTTTCCGCGTGACCGTTCAAGCGGAAAACAAAAAAAAAATAGCAAAAGAAAAAGAAAGTGTGAAGAAAAAGAAAATGAAAACAATACGCGCCACGAGAGTTCACCGCGCCACCCGCACTCTTTCCGCCGCCCCGATGACGCCCCGGCGCAGACCTCATACCGCTAAATAGACCCATGAATCGTCTACTGCGCAAGTCAAACCACGTGGTGTGTCAAGTCTCATCTTTAGTGGCACGTATTGTACAACCTCGCAAAGTGGGGCTATCTCGACGGTACGGCGGGTGCAGATGTGAAACTAAATCCAACCTCCTATCCTGCTCCCTGTGCCCTAAAAAATGCAGCCACAGCGACCTCAACGCTGCAAACGACGATGCCGTGGAGGTGGCCAAATTTTAGGCCAACAAAATTTTGCCGAAGAAGATGCAAAAAAAACTAAGGGTTTGAAAACTCACTTCTCATACTCGTATCTGGTAACTTTGGAGACGATTAGACACTTCTCCATGCTTAACTTCGCATCTTCTGTCGATGCTGCGTTGCCTTTTCTTCTGGAAGCACTGGGAACCAGCTCACGAAGCTCCTGTTTCTGTCTCAGACCTGGAATTAAGAGAAATACATATGTGTTAGGAGGGTATTATTGATAAAAGTGTTGATTGATGTAGGTCCAACAGTTTAACGAAAAAGTTCGGAGGACCAAAAAATTTACTTAGAACCAGAATTTTAAACATTTAACGCTAGGGCCATAAAAAGTCAGATGCATCTGGAAAACTGGTTAAGATTAGCTATACTTAATATAGCAGAGAAAAAACCAGGTGGTTCTTATTATAGCGCTAGTTAAAAACTGAGGCTCAAAAGACCAGAAACAATATATTGTCAAGCTAAGGACTAATCAATTAATAATAATAAACAGTTTACTTTAGACCACAGAATCCATTCAGTACAGAGTATAGTTAGTAAAGAAAACTTTAAGCTAATGTTAGTACTTATCAAAAAAGTATATGTATTAATAATGCTATCCACGAAGTATGCAGTATAAAACCTATGTAAACCATCTTTTTTTTTACAACGATTAGTACTATTTAATTTATAAATAAAATAACTAATGATAAAAATTTACAGAATGACCCGTTTGTAGAGAACGATATAAATATGTTGAAAGTGGCATAATAACAAACAATACTAATGTGAATGGAATATTTTGTTAGATAACTTGGTTGAATTATTGCTGTTTTATCACCAAGGGCGTTTTCCTTTGCGGTCTAGATGGCCCTATTTATCTGCGAGCCAGTTTGTGGCAGATGGATGTAATGTGATATGATGCAAAGGTTATGTTAACTGAGTTATCTGCACCCTAATTTCGTAACACACGACACCTCTGACTTTTCGGATTCATGTGCGTATTGTATAACTATCACTTGCTTCAAAAACGGTGAAGGAAAAATTCGTGAGGAAACCGGCATGCCTGAGGCGCCCGCGCCGTCCTATTGTCGTCACGATGATGCGTGCGTCTGACGACACGACTGTGCGATCGTATCGATCGTCACTTACATGAAGGTAACCCCATGGTATAATAAAACAAGGTCTGGCATTCCGGGACGAACACATGCTTACGTCACTATCCAGTTGCCACTCTATTGCAACAAAACACGATTAAGGAAAGATTTCAGAAAGCAGAGTTTTTAAATTGTCATTTCGTGTGTCTAATCAAACGAAACAATTCAATTTAAACATAAACCAACGTAATTGTTAATTAAAACCTCATTGTTTTATCGGATTCGCACAGGCAATAAAGGTGGTTGGGGAGTTATTATTACAAACTTCTGGTAACACAGATGTGATGACGTAGCCTTGTGTTGCCCACGTGACCACTGTGTTTCGGAATGCCATACCTGGCGAAGTATATTATTATACCATGGGTAACCCCATTTACTATTATTCAAATGCACACACAAACTCAATCTCACACAACCGAACCGAATAATAAATACCAGATATTTCACTCCCGATTACGGTGAGGGTTTAGGAGGACCAGTAAATTGACCTAAAATTGATGAATTGATTGATTGATTGCGGAAAAGATTTGATTACTGGCTATAAAGTTATATTACAAAAAAATTGTTATACTAATTGACAAAACAACTCATCTTCAATATTTCTTTATCAACCGTTAAATAAAGTATTAACGAATTAAAAATACCTAAATATACCAATCCGTTTACTTAAACAATAACATTCTTGGCTGATAAATATCTTGACCCATATTTAGTAAAAAAAAATCTTATCAATGATTATTTTATGCTGCGCAAAATAGTCTTAATTTAGAATTTACTGCGTAATTCATAAATTTATCTTTGTACATATTTTCTTTAATGAAATGGCTCAACAACATTGCAACGTCATAGCACTCGAAAACACTTAGGAATTTGAGGACATTTTGATACTGCGTTGCGACTTTTTTGTCACGCTGCTAAGTTTTTAACGAGGTCGCCAATCTAACGTAATGACGGAAATCTAGGTAAGCTGCAGAGCTTCTTGTATTGCACATTAGTAGATACGCTTGAGGTTTCAATTCAATTCAAAAGATTTTATTTCACATAAACCTACAAACTTCAGAAGCTACGGTTCTAATCGGTCGTTTCCTATGGAGAAGAGCAGGCAAGAAACTCCACGGTTACTCTTTTAAAAATAATTGGCTTCTACAAAAGTTTTGTATTCAATGTTTTATATGAGAGGACAGTGTAGCCTTGTCAACAAGATTTTGTTTCGCGAAGCACAGATGTGAACAACATACAGACAATGAAGCATCCATAAAAAGGGGACGTTCAAGTTCTTATAACTGATTATGTTCATATTGCGAAAGGCTCCGTACGTGACATGTGCTCGGGTATCATCGGGTAAGATCGGGCTCGTCCCTCACCGAAGAAGTCTCAATCGCACCGCGATAAAAAGTATCGTATGTGTTAATCCAGGTTATCTATCTGTCTGCCTCATCCAAATCTTATTAGTAGCATAACATAATGATTGAATAGGTACCTACTATCGTGATTTCATGCAAGCAGAGTATTTTTTGTGCCAAGTTTCGGGTTTATTAACTCAAGGAATAAGATTTTTGATACAAACGAAATCCCCCTCTTCGCCCCCTTAAAGGTGGAATTTTCAAAAACCCCTTCTTATTGCTCCCCTACATTATAAAAGAAAGCTGTGAGCAAAATGTCACGTCCCTAGTCCCAATAGTTTCGATTCTGCGTTGACGCGCTCCTTTCATTATAATTATTTGGATTGCCAATATCTTAAGTAGTTTCTAAAACAGCAAGATGAACCATGAATTTGTCAATGTAGTTCATATTACAATGTCGAGTGATTAATTCAAGAATCAATAAACTTTGCGCGTTATCTCGTTATGATGATAAGGAGATGACGTAAGAACCTCCAAATTATGATAAGACATAATTATGTTTTGTAAGTAAATATGAACATGTGACTAGATATTTCTGGGGCAGCTTTGTACAGTCGAGCATTTCTTCCATTTGCTCGGGTTCGGACTACTTGTTCCGGAAAAAATATACAGGGTGGACCGTTTACAGTGGCCCAAAACAATTTTTGAGAAGCCATATCTTCATGGGCTGTCCGAATTACCCCCACACCCTATATGTTCACCGATATTATTGATAGTTTTGGAGAAAACTCTACAAAACGAAGAGAGTATAAAAATAATGTTTATTGGTAAAACAAGTACAAGCATAGAAATATAAATAACAGAGTGCCAGTATGACCAAGACAGCCCACTAGTTCTATAACACTCCTTTCACTTTGTTGTAATCGGGTAAAAATAAAATATGGACGGTCGGCCAAATATTCGAAGTGAATTCTATTCAAAATGCAATGCATTTTATGGTGAAGATTTTAATTGGCATTTAGTGGTATGTGGAACAGGGCGTAAGATCACTCATCCTCTATAGAAAAGGGAGGATCCTCCAACCAGACGGTTGTCGTGTCTGGCGGGCAACTGCCCAACGATTGATGTCGGAAATTTATATATATGTCGATCGCGCGGTAAACTCTAATTGCGCGATGCAGTATTTTGTATGACGTCAGGTTTTTGTGTGACGTCAGGTTCTTTGATGCGTAGTTCGCATGTGGCAATGTAGATACCACAGGCAGAATATAATGTTGCTTACAAAACATCAGTAAACTTATCTCTGAAAGAAGTGGTTAAAATTCAAACGACTATTAACTGCGACATTATCGAATTAAACGACCAATTTCTAGAAAGCGTCCGACTTTGCTTTGAATTGTCTTGGTTGAATTTTCGCTAGTGCAGATAAAAATTTACCTCATACCTCCTGATTACCTCTGCGAATGAATTACAAAGTATAACGAAATCATAAAATGCCAGTCACCCACCGGCTAATTATCGACTTACTTAATGAATTAAAAGGCATGACAGACCACGACCTTATCACGACTCCTGCTAATGTGGGCTGAGTAGATCAAGACAGCCGCGTGACACAATTAAATGTTTGCATGTTTCTCCGAAACGACTGAACTGATTTCGTTGAAACTTTGTGGGTAGATAAAATTTTGTTTAGATTGACGAATAAGGTACTTTTCAGTCAAGAAAATAATGATTAAACTTGGGTTTTCTCTACTAATCGACAGGTCAATCTTACTGGTTCTTACCTTACTGTTTTTACTGGAACACAAAGCCACATGTCGATAACATATCGATATGTTTGTGTCGATAACTTCCTTATGATTAATAATAACGCTATCGATCGATAATAAGAGGGTATAGGTGACGCTAATTATGTAAAGTTTTGAAAATAAATAGCTTAATGATCTTATTAAGTATAGTTTTCTAATACTTTATTATTATTATTGCTATGCAGGGTTAGTAAATCAATCATGTGGCTTTATAAATATATTATTATAGAAATGTTTTATAAGAATGTAAACATGGTGTAGGAATTATGTGAAAACAAAAACAGAAATTATAAATAGCTGTTAAGATGACCAAGGCAACTAATGATAAAGATATTATTTAATCAAACTTTTCAGAAAATACGAAGATATGGTGGCGATTTAGTCACCTGCATCCGTCAAGAGAGTGATTTTACCTGTCATACTAAACAACTTTCGCTATGCAACTCTTAAACTTACAAGTCGTAAAAAATACTATTCCTACATGCATCGGAATAGTCTGTCTACGGCTGAATAGAAATTGCTTTTTTTTCATGAATCCGAAATGAGTGTCATAGCAAAAGTTGTTTAGTAAGGCGGGTAGAATCACCCCCTTGACGATGTAGGTAACTAAATCGCCACCCTGTATAATAACAAGAGATATTTACCGTACTTCCTATTTTATTCAGTCTTAATAAGTACGTACTTATTTTATCGTAAGTGCAAAATGCACTTCTATCAGTCTAGGTTTTTCTCAACTATGTTCGGGTCGGCTTCCAGTCTAACCGGATGGAGCTGAATACCAGTATTTAACATACAGCGACTGCCTATCTGATGACGTCCACAACCCCTTGATGAAGACTGGTTGTTAGACTATTGGGCTACTGACTACCCGTAACGACTGTCAAAGATCTAGGAATGACAGCCGGGACCAATGACTCAACGTGCTTTCCGAGGCACGGAGCGATCTCGATATGTAATGGATGGTCACCCATCCATGAACCGACCGCGGCAAGCGTAGCTTAATCTTCGATCGACCCTTGCAGCTTTTCATTTGGCCACGAGACCCTCCGTGGTAAAATTCAATGTTTTAGCAGTGGGATGGTAAAAACCAATGATTAACATTGTGGCGACATCTACATCGCCACATGCGAACTACGCATCAAAAACCTGACGTCACACAAATCCTGCATCGAGCAATTAGAGTTTGCCGCGCGAACGACATTATATAAGAATATCCGACATCAATCGTTGGGTAGTTGCCCGCCAGACACGACACCCGTCTGGTCGGAGGATCCTTCCTTTTCAATAGAGGACGAGTGAACTTTAGACCCTGTTCCTCATTCCTCTAAAACATCAATCACGTAAGCATTTATTACCAAGTGAGAAAGCTAATGCGAAATTATACAAGACAAAAATACTTACACTCTGTATGTAAGTAACAAGGAGATAAAATGATAAACATAATTATTTATGGCAAAATAATATTATGATCGCATGACACTTAGAAGATATAAATAACTTTAAAATAACATCAATATTACCACAGTATAATAAAGTACCAGTATTATATCTTGGCAGTGACCTTGAAATAATTACCTACGGCTGCCGCTTAGTAGATTAACCTTCCGCGTCCGTGCGTACCTAACTGCCGCGCACTCGAGACTGTTGCGTACGTGATATGCACTGACATTTCGAAGCCCGTCGTTTCAGCCGTTTTCTATGAAGACATAATACTGTTACTTATTTATACTGTGATATTAGTCTTTATCGGTGTTCGGTATTACATAATTTTAAGTGTTTTTCCTTTTTGGAAGCATCGTGCGGACAGAAGGACCAGAAAATATATCGTCTTACTGAATGGCAATATGCTATATTTTGTCCTGTCAGGTCTAATTACACCCTAGTTGCCTAACACAGGATAATGAGGAAGGAAGGATCCTAAGGATATTGCTAATCCATTGCTTCGATCATTATGTTCTAAAATAGATCCATAAATTGTTAGTTTTTTACTAACAATTTATGGATCTCTTAGTAGTCCGAAATAAAATGATATTATTTAATAATTAGGTATAATTAATATTCTCACCGCCACTGACAGTCTTTAAGTCAGAAGCCCGAAAGTCTGACAACCAGTCTTATTAAGGGTATCGTATTACCCAGTAACTGGGTTGTGGAGGTCAGATAGGCAGTCGCTCCATGTGAAATACTGGTATTCAGCTGCATCCGGTTAGACCGGAAGCAGACCTCAACATAGTCGGGAAAAAGCTAGGCAGGTGATGAATGCTCTCACTGCTAGGATGAACCTCCTCTCTGTGAGAGGGAATGGGCTGTAATCCACCACGCGGGCACAGTACGAGTTGGTAATTATAACCGTAAATAGAACAAATTGCGTTGGCGCGTCACAATAACAAATTAATTGACAATAACAATTTGCACGAGTGTGTTTGCATGACTAGTGCTTCAAGTAGGTAAACCTTCCTCCTAAATAAATATTAGTAGGTACTGACATCATAAAATAACATGAGTTGACATCGCTGATGATTATTTAGAAGACAATATTCGCTACATAAAATACCTAGTAAGTACTTACAGCTCTTAACATCGTGGTTTCAGAAATCGTAACTTATCTTTGACACTTTCAAAGGAATCAATCTGGCTAGCCATTTCCCAACTACTGGGTCGGCTTCCAGTACAGCCAGATGCAGCTAAATACCAGTATTATACATGGAGCGATTGCCTATCTGACCTCCACAACCCAGTTACTGGGTAACACAATACCCCTTGCTAAGACTGGATGTCAAACTTTTGGGCTTCTGACCCGTAACGAAAATGATACGAATACATAACAAAGATGTACGAATGGCAGCCGGGACCAAGGTCTTAAGTGACCCGAGACAAGTGGTTCCGAGACGCATTCATAGGAATGGAGTTATGAATTCCTCTTAAGGTGCTCCCTCACCGGGAGCATTCGCATGTAAGGTAGCGTTCAGAGTCGAGCATTATAATTATCAGTGAGGGAGAACCAAGCATTGCAGTGCGCAATCTGTAATGATACAATTCGGGTATTACATCAGTAAGGGAAGAGAACCGAGCATTACAGGGAGCAATCTGAATGATACAATTCGAGCATTACATCAGCGAGGGAGGAGAACCGAGCATTACAGTGCGGAATGTCTGTAATATTTAATCTGAAATGTTACATTACAGGCGAATGCTCTTCAGTCAGGGAGGCAGTATTGTAACGTAATCATAATTGTAATCGTACAGACGAATGCTCCCGGTGAGGGAGCACCTTTAAAACCCTTTTCATTGCTTGATTCGGACGTTTCAGCACCCGTATGCTTTACCTAAGTTTACTAACTTGACTTTCCGTTAAAAGTAAAGAAGAAAACAAAATCCGCGCCTCTTAGGACCATTTTTTGCAACATTCTCACAAAGTGCCTCTCATCGGTTGCGTGGTTTCGGAGATTAGTGTGTAAGTACGAACATAGTAACACGTTATTTTTATATATTAAGATACCTACAGTACATAAGCAGAGACAAACTAGCAACACAATTAGCAAAGTATGGCGATAAGAAAGATAAAAACTGCGGACTTGAAGGTCATCAAATATGAAGATACTCAAGGTCTTTAACTAAGGTTATTAGTATTAATGTAATTGACGCAAGCAAGGAATAATATTTTGAAGTGATTTCCGAGTTGATAAGGAAGTACCACGTGGCTGACTTGACGTTGCAGTTTTGAGTATGTAAAGAGAATTGTCGAAACGAAGTAAGCATGTTCTGCCAAAATGAAACAACCCTCTAAAAAAAATCACCCATTTTCCGAAGTAAATGATCATTTCGGATGGTTAATGCTAGTTGATTCAAAACTTATGCTTGGCAAAAGAACACTCGAACGTAGATTCCTCCTTTTCGATCAAAATGTTTGTATCATGAATAAATGATATGAACATGATTATTTTATGTCTGAAAAAATGTTTCACAACAATGAAAATTGCAAAAAAAAAAAATGTGAAAGACTCGTGTAAAAATAAAGATAGATTGGTTTTTAACGGTTTCCTAAAAAAAAACAAAAAATTATTATAACGCGAAAATTATCAAGAATCGCGGGACAAATATGGGATTTTCGGATAAGAAGAGGCATGAGGAATACATTTTTTTTTATGGCGTCACAATTTGGAACACCCTGGTTGAGGTAATTCACTGAATTGTCGAGAGATTGTGGGTTTCGTATTTTGGCAGAACTAAGCATGTGATGTTAAAATATTCAATAGTACTCGTGTAATCAAAAACAGATAGGTACATAAAAACCCGGTTGTAAATTGGCAGTTTGACAGACAGGTTACTGACCCAGGTCACTGACCTTCTTTTCCTAGGTACACAAGTTTTTGTAGAAAAGTATTTTTTTAGCATCAAATATATTATTATAAGTAGTACCAAAAGACCATTTTTTTTTTTTAAGGAATTTTAATTTCTTGCTCTAAACTTTTATAAAAATTAAAAACAAACGGTCTACTACTACGCAGACACAAGGAAAATCATGAAAATGGCTGTCGCTTTGAGCAATGAATCGAAAATCTAAATAAAGACCCGGTAAATGTGTAAAGAACCTGCATTCAACCAAATTGTCTAATTTCCTTTCATTATTATTTTGATGAGGGGCTCGTGGCTAAATGATAAAAGCTACCCTTGTCGCGATCGGTTCGTGGATGGGTGACCATTCATTACATATCGAGACTACTCCATGCCTCGGAGAATAAGTTAAGCCGTTGGTCCCGGCTGTCATTCGTAGATCTTTGATAGTCGGTACGGGTTGTGAGAGACCCAAAAATCTGAGAACCAGTCTTACCAAGGGGTATCGTGTTAACCAGTAACTGGGTTGTTACTTTGTGAGGGTCAGATAGACTGCCTATCGTACCCATTAGAACTTTGCGACCGTATTCGGTCGTATAGCGATCGCTATCTATATCGAGACTGCAGCCCCTGGTGAGATACTACCAGGGGCTACAGTCTCGATTGCTGGATTTTCAACGCTAGGCTCAGCGCTGAGAGTTGAAAATCCAACAGTGCAATTTTATTAAGGGATTCATTTAGGTGTCACTAAGGTGTCGGTGATGACTCAGCCGTGGCTTACGGACGCGTCCGAGAATTTTTTCCCAGCTTAAGACCCGTATTACAGAACCACACTCAAGACTAAATACCTAATTACAAATTTTCAACCAATCAATGGCTAATGCCTTAACACTAGTTTTTTTAAGTAATGCTACAGAGTTGAGTCATTCATTAGTCTTTCGGACCGCATATCCCAAAGGGTCGAATATAATCAGTCATAGCTTTCCCACTGCTGGGACTCCTCAGGCCTCCTCTCTGTGACATGGAGTAGGTAATTATGTCACACGGGCCCAGTTGCGTGCTGAATTGTTAAATGTGCAAGCCGCATTACCGTACGTAGGTAGGTAATATGGGCTGGTATCCGCAACTCCACGACTAAGCGCGTATTTTGCGTACGCCCGCATTACCGTATTCTACAGTCCACATTGTTAGAAGTCTGTGCCTCGCAGGGGGTTGGACACCTACTTTTTTTTATATCAGATTAGACTTTCCAAATAAGATTAAATATATTATTGATGAATCATGATAACAATAACATGATAATCACTACTTAATGCGTTTGCCCTCAAAATTATCTAAAGAATGCTTGCTATGCAATCTCAATCAATCTGCCTAGTCTTTTCCCAACTTCGTTGGAGTCGGCTTCCAGTCTAACCAAATGCAGCTGAATATCACATAGAGCGACTGCCTATCTAACTTCCACAAGTCAGTTGCTAGGTAACACAGAGTAACACTATCTATACCCGTTGGAAATTCTGGTTGTCAGAATTCGTGCTTCTGACCGTTCTTCTGACCCGTAACGACTGTCAAAGATCCACGAATGACAGCCGGGACCAACGGCTTAACGTGCTTTCCGAGGCACGGAGGGGTCTCAGTATGTAATGGATGGTTACCCATCCACAAACCGACCGCGGCCCATTATGCTAGTGCTTTCGCCTTTACCAATCATAGGCAATTGAGTATCAATTGGCGTTTTCCATTACAAAGGGAATTAAGAAAACTAGGTCAGTGATGTTTCTAAACAAATTGGCAAGATGACAAAAGTTATGAACAATGATCTACCCCAATCTGTTTGGTTTGAATGATGCCAATGACCTTTGTAATTACATTTGTAAACCCATACACATTTATGCTTCATAAATGAGGAGTAAAATCATAAGGGCATAGCAAACTAATATAAAACTATGTGGTTTGCTCCCGTTGACCCTTTCCCGGGGTGTTCTAAAGAGAAAAAAGTGAAAGATTAAAAAAAAAAAAAAGTTTTTTCCTTTCTTTTTTTCAATGCATTTTAAGCTTGGAAAAGTCATTTACCCAATGACATTTCCAATGTGCAAAAATGATGATCTTCCATATGAACTAGCACCCCTATTTGACACCTTTAGGAGAAGAAATTTCCAAAATCATTCAGTAGTAGGTACACAGTTTCGTTTTATATGGAACTCCTGTGCAAAGTTTCATAAACCCAGGTCTGTCAGGTAGCAGGACTGATTGGTAGCAGAAATTTTTCATAAAAAAAACACATCCATAGCAGGACAAAAATGGTGAGTTCCAAGAACCCCAATGAGTTAAAGTACACATTACATGGCATAATTTGGCCAGAAACACCTAATGATATAATAACACCTTCATAGAGGTGAAATAATGATAAAGTAATATGAAAAGACGTTATCATACATACAACCAAGGAGGCACGTTCAACAGCAAATTAATTCTAGCCTGATATGATATGAATAGAAAAATTACAAAGATAAAAAAGTCTTAACACTAAACTTGTTTTTCCAACAGAACAGCCTATAAAATTTATAGAATGCTATCTATTAATAAAATAATCTGAACGTGACTAACTTGTTTAAGAAACATTACTGCGAGTATTTACTTGTAAAGATAACAAAATGTGATAAAAAAAGATATATGTACATAATGTCAGTTTGCGGGTGGTATGCTGGGTTTAAGTGTAATGTGAATGTCAGATATCTGTGTGGTGAATGTCAGTTACCTGAGTACCTACTGCAAAAAATAGGTTTCATAATTTTTGTTTTTTTTTTATTGTTTGTATTGGTTGAGACAATGAGAGAACACCAACACAAATAACAAAAAAAAACTCACTCTTTTAATTACGTTTTTTATAACCCAAAGAAACTCTACACCTAATTTTGATTGAGTTTAATATTAATTGATTAGATTTTTGTTTCAATATTATTACCTATTATTCACTTTTATTGATCTCGAATTACTGTATAATGCTTCGATTGATCTTACGCTGATGGCAACGTATATTTTAAGTGTTATTTTGCTTTTTGTTTTATTTATTTTTTTGATTGATTATACCTAATTTATTTTATGTTCACTGTTTATACAATAATCACTGTGTACATACTATCCATAGCTCTGAAAATGATGCAATTCCTGTAAAGTAAAGGCCTGTAGTAATAGTTTGGGGGTTAGAGTCCAATCTGTTCATGTACATCCTGATTTTGAATAAATAAATAAATTTAAATTTGTTTATAAATAACTAACATAAAATCACACCTGTTTTCCTCGTAGGGGATACACGGATACACGGCCACAAACTTTCATATTTATTTTTCAATGAAGACCAGGAAGTAGACGTTTCAGAATGCTACAGGCCTTTGTGAAAACCAGATACTGGAAGGTATTATTTAAGTACCTAGTCCACATTAGCCCTGGATCAAAAGAGGTGGAAGTCACGGGGAGATGCCTTTGCCCAGCGATGGGATGATGCAGGCTACCAGTAATTACCTTGTCCATTCAAATAGTGCAAACATTTACAAAAACAAGAACAAAGTATAAAAACTTAAAAAAAAATCTAATAAATTCTGGAAACTTCTAAACCTTTCCGTACTGTTCAGAGATTAATAATAAAAACAAAATGTTCTCTTTATCTAAAGAACTTTACGTAAATAGGAATCAACAGATTAAGAAGTTGTTTATTCTGGTACAAGATTTATTCATACTTTATCACACTATGTGACCATGAAATTATGGTGTTTTCAGGAATAACTTTAGAAACAAAATAAAATACATCCGCTGCTAAGCCAACCCACTGACCCATGTTATCTCTTCAAATGTTTCGATTTTTTATATATTACTTGCGTTTAATAAATAGATATTGTGGCCATTATTTACTGATAAATTGGAGTAAGTAATTAACAAAAATTCGAACTTATAAATTCGGTAAGTTTTAAATATTTGTAAATAATGTTACTTTATGGATATATCTGAGAATATACTTGGATAAAGTAAGCACATAAATAAATAAACACTAGATACTTACGTCGTAATCCTTTCGCGACAGACACTGTAAAGTTGTTCAGGACAGACATTTCAAAAAGTTCACTTTTGCTAATAAAAAGTTAGGTTACACTTATAATCTATTGACTTTTCTTTCAGCCGGTTTATCTTCAGGCCAATGAGCGAATCGTGGTAAGAATAAACGTCTATAACACACAGAAAACACTTTATTCATAAACGGGTTTCCACTATCGCAATCAAAGAAGTACTGAGTGAGTGACGTCTACGTGAATTTCTGTTATTAATTAAATGTAGAGGCGTGGCGATTAGATAAAGTAGCCAGTTCTAGCTCTCGTGTAAACGAACGTTGATAAGTTATCGTGTTATTTATAGATATCTCGTTGCTCCGTAATTCTTCGCAATCGCAAATCAAGACAATCCCGAACTCGAATTGACTTTGAATAATGTCAAATCATGAAATCAATCGACATTTGTTGTCACTGTCGGATAATAAGTCTTAAATGTTTCGTTCGAAAACTATGAATATCCCTGTTCCACGAAATCATTTTGCTTCTAGTCTCAAACAAATCTATGAAGTGAACTGACGCCAGATTGATCGTCTTATGTCCTCCACATAAGACGATCAATCTGGCGTCAGTTCACTTCAGAGGTTTGTAGTTCAATCCGTGATCTTGGTTGATCGTGTAAACAGTGGCGGATCCAAGATTGTTATTTGGAAGGGGCTTGACCCCGCTGAGGGTAGGTTTTTAGCAAAGTAAAGACTAAAAAAGCACACAACATTTTACAACCCTCCCGGATTACATACTTTTCGCAAATTCCTTAATGACTTCGTTAGGTTGTAGACTCCCAAAGATATCTCGGTGAATATACATGGCGGCGAAACCGAGCATCGTTCGTGAGTGGCAGAATGAGTGGCGATGTTTTGTTTACGTGACGAATTTTGAATCCCAATTCAAAATTCACATAAACAAAACACACCTATAGAAAAAAAACATGTGTGCAATGCGTGTGTGGTAGAAGTGAAACCTTCAAAAATTTCACCACGGTAGATGTGATGCCTTTTCTCAAGCTTTGTACTACGCATGAGTGCACAAACACGTATTAACAAACATACAACGCTGAGGCCCAAGCAAACTCCCACTACGCCTTGGTAAACACGAGTGGAGGGGGTACGAAGCAGAGCACAAAGAGAACCACGAATATAAGAAACACTGTATAATGCTTCCTATCTCATTTTCTCCCACGTTAAATCTTATGAATTTATGTGTCTCTTTTTACTGTCGCTTTTTTAAGAGAAACTTCTATATAGACGGGGGGTATTAGGATTTTTCTGTCACGAAAAAGCGTTACGGCCGTGTGGAGGGGGGTAGACGATATATCGCGTGGTGAGCGGCGGCAGCGGCGGACGGAGAGAATAGATTGGAATCTCAAGATTATATATTGAACCGATTTGAAAAAATATTTCACTGTTGGGAAGCTACACTATCTCCGGGTGACATAGGCTATATTAAATTTTCAAAAAAAATTGGGATCCTTATTAAAACTCCAATAATGTAACCAAAGGTGTAAAAAAATTAAGTACCTAAAATTGATGACTAAAGATTTTCATTTAGTAAGATTTGCATTTGTTAAGTTCCTTTGTGTGTGTATAAGTTTAGAGTAGACTATGGATGTTTTTTTTTGGTTCCGGATTGAATTCAGTTTTTTTGTTTGATAAAATAAAAAATGCATTTATTAAAATGTACCTAAGCTAACCAAACCATAATTTGCAGTAAACCTGCGAAAAAAATGTGTGCTGGGACACATAGTAGAAGGGAAACTTCAACGGACAAGTGGAAAAACGAATCGCAACGGAAAAGTGGAAAAATGAATGGCAACGGAAAAGTGGAAAAATGAATCGCAACAAAATTTTACGGGCATATTAGTTATGTACTCAGAGTAATAACTTAGTTATTACTCTGAGGTTATGTACTTACTTGTCCTGCTTGAAAACCTACGCGTAAAACTTCAAGTTATATATATATATATAAGTAATATATATATATATATATATATATATATATATATATATAATATAGATTTGTTTTACCACTTGTCCGTTGAAGTTTCACTTCTACTATGTGTCCCAGCACACATTTTTTTTTTTTCGTTTCATCGACTTTCAAATCACAACGATGCTAAAGATCTTCAAAAAAATGGAAACATAATACATAAAAGGATAATGACGACAATTAAATGGTACATTAGGTAGTGTAATGCTTTTACTCAATCAATTATTTGTGCTTGGTGAACAGTAAAATATTGTTTAACAGCCGCCTACTAGATGTTTACAATTTAACCATCTGTTGGTGAACACGGGTCTGAAACCATTTTTAACCATCGGTGATCTTGCTTTTGCGACCTTATCATAGACAAAATGCTCACTTTTATGAGGAATACTGTGTAATGGATTAAAGCCATTATCAGCTTTTAGTCATTGCCAATTTGCCAATGGACTGGAGGCCTGGCACAAACTTCATTTCTACGAGAGGTATGAGGAACAGGGTGTAAATTGTCTCATACGCCATCAAAATTAAAATTCAAAAATCATTTATTTCAATAAATTTAAGATTATAATAAGTTGTACGCACGGCTACACATCAAGCTATACATTTCCAGTTTATGCTGATCTCGCATTGTAAAGGATTTCCGTACATTGCTTGGTCAGCTTATACTGGAAATGTATAGCTTGATGTGTAGCCGTGTGTACATTTGAATTAACTTAAAATTATTAAATTACGATCATAAAATTAAATAAAAATTATTATTATCGCCTGCCTCGAGTCATTCGGTTGTTTGTTTGTCATAACATTTATCATATTATTATGTATACCAATGGTTTATCTACTGACAATCAAACATGTTCGCAAATACGCTTAGTACCTATGGTGTTGGAGGTGGTCTGGAGCCTGCGCCCCAGAGATGTGCACCGCTTTCGCATCGTCGCGTAGAAACAGTCGACACGGACGTCGGCGAACATCGCCGACGCGCTGCAGTGCCGGGGCAGCCCCGACAACACCCAGAAAACATTATTATACTGAACACGGAGAGGTTTTACTGCTATATGACCCCCACAGGCTGGCTGTGCACAGGGACGTAAAAAACGCTCTGAAAAGAGTTATTGTGACGGCCCCCGAGCAACGAAGAAACCTGCCGGCGATTATATTGGCCCTCACAGACAACGCCCTCCGCTCCCTATCGAAGTCCGCATCGTCCCTCAGGTCAGAGGTCAAGATATGACTGTTGAACTCTTTTTAATTTGACGCCGTTCAATCTGGGCAGCTCCGACACCTGGCCCGAATGACCAATTTTGCGTGATGTCAGTGTGAAGCGTAGTTCACATGTGGCGCTGTAGATGCCCCCACAATACTTTAGGAAATAAGAACTAAATAAAACAACTGATAACTGGGTACTTGTATATTAGTTCCATTATAAAATAGCTAATCAACGATACAAGCAATAAATAACAAATTCAACAACACTATTCACTTGACTCACATTATTTACAATATTATGAGAATTCTTCACATACCTAACGCATTCGACTTTTTTAATTTTTTTTCCGCCAATTCCCGGTAACCAAGGAGGTTTGAAACTCATTATATTGTCAAACTTGTGGTTAGAATAGGAATTCAAAATTTTTATCAACATTTTATTTCTTGCATTTGTAAAATGGTTATTTTTTAAACATTTGTGTATGCTTTTTATTATTCATTGAAAAATAAAAAAGGTACGTTTCATGCTATCATTTTTCTGTAAAAATATGCTTGCTGACATGTCCTTTAAAAATAAGGTAATTGTTTTTTTTTTTTTTAAACAAAAGTAGCCATTTTACAAATGTAAGTTAACTATTTGTAATGCGTGCACAAATTTGTATTTTCAATTAATAGAATCGTTCATGTATTATAATATTGTTATTTTCCATTTATGACTAATTTACAAAATATAAAAACTCCATGGATAAAATCTATTATACGCTACAAATTACGCTATCAATGCCAAAAATGTTAATTTAGGAATGTCTAGGGTTGAAACAAACATTAATCTACTATTAATAGATATTCACGACCTTGAGAAAACCTCACTTTATGGACAATCACATTTTTAAGATCCCTAGAGGTAAAGTTTCTAAAGTTCATGAATTTAAAAGTAATTTTTAACAAAATGTCATTTACAGTCGGATTTTATTTTAAAAAAATATTTATTTTATTGAAATATCATTAGGATGTCGAAACCATATGGTGTTGCCATTACTTATTAATATTCTGTAAAAAATACCTTATACATAAAAGGGTATAATTTAAGATGCAAAACAGGTTTTGAACACTATACAATCAGAATTTCTTTACGTCATCTAAATGTGACGAAATATAGATAATAGGACGTCACAGCTATGACTGACAATTGACGTTTGACAACTTTTAGTATAAATGCAACCATCATCTTTGATTTTGAAACGCAAATTAGTATTTTGACTAGAAAAAAGCATTTTGAGTATACGCTTCTGTAGAAAGTAGTCGGTAACTTCGAATTTAGCGGTATCAAGTTGGTAGAATAAATTACGGTCAAAACCTGTATTAATATTAAACTCCAAGGCAGTCGCGGTCATACAATGTGCGAGCAGAGCGGTGAATATTGGGGCTCGGTCTCATTTCTGATCTCGCTCTCACTTTTTAAGACCGCTGCTGCCAGGAACGATGGCGGTTGGTTGATGGCGCAGACACTTGTGAGTTATAAGATCGTTGTTAGAGTGAAACATTTGTTTTCTAACTTTAAAAAAGGCAACAGCCTCAACTAAATGACCGCTACACCCAAAGTTCCGACAAAATAAAATTTTGTTAGTACTGTTAATAAATAAATGGAATTGTTGGTACAAGGAACACATTAAATATAAACAAAAAAAGAAATTTACAATCAAACAAAAGCACTTACCAAGTTACAGAAAGAAAAAAATATTATATCTTTTAAAAACTGTACAAAATAGTGTTTTTAAAAAGAAGACAAATGTGTAAAAACTTTAACTTTTAATAGTTGAATTGTTTATTCAAATACTGCTTATTGACAGTCAAAAATATCTGAGATATTAAGGCCTGCAACAACTTTCTGTTTAAAAAAATTGGTACAGCGCAATCAGATATTATTGTGCAAATATAAGCAGTTTCTTGACCAAGGACTTGTTGTGACAGATACGTCCTACCTTTGTGAAGTTTACAGCTCGAATGCTCAAAATCACTCGTTTCTTCGTAAAAGTCGCGAATGTTCGGCGTGCGCGCGCTTGGATAAACATTCGGCGCCATTTTGTTTAGACCTTTGACGTTCGTTGCCCATACGTCACGCAGTACGGACGTATCTTAGGATTTAATAATAGTAATGCTTTTTTTTGTTCTTAAACGAGTGGAAGTTGGAAGGCATAATTGCCAGGGACGTAATTAAGTTAGGCTATGGATGCATTAGTAAAGTTTATTTAAGTTAGGCTATGGATGCATTAATAAAGTTTATTTTATTATGGAAGTGTGAACGTTTTAAAACAGATTATAATGTTTATTTTTCTTGCCAACATGCATGCTTTTCTGTAATTTGGCACACTGTCCCTATTTCATGTTTTTTTTTCAATAGTGATGTTCGACAAGTATTTATTTCCGAAAGTTATAACTTTAAAAACTATTGCGCCATGAAAAAAATTACACCCATAACGGACCTAAGTACGTCTCTGGTTGGTTATTAGTAAAATAAATTAATCTACACCTACGTTTATTAAGTACCAGCCAACATTAACGCAATTAAATAATGTCTGGTTAACTCTATAAAGATTCGAGTACTTACATAAAATTATAAATTATTTTATTCATCATTTAGTCGGCCGAATACATCCGGTATTTCGTTTCAGAACTTTTCATCGCTGTCAAATTCATATGAAATTCTGTTACAGAACTTTTCATCGCTGTCAAATTCATATGAAATTCTGTTACAGAACTTTTCATCGCTGTCAAATTCATATGAAATTCTGTTACAGAACTTTTCATCGCTGTCAAATTGACATGAAATTCTGTTCTGTGCTCAAATTCATCTGCAAAACGGATCCTGATTTTTCATCGTGGTCAAATTCATCTGAAATTCTGTTCCGGAAAATTACGAAAAATTCCGGAATTACGAAATAAAAAATATGCCCAATGTAACTACACTTGTGAAATACATCACAACCATTTGGACATATTTTTCAGGATGTTTTCAACCGACTTAATGTTCGAAAGAATTCTTAGAATATAACTTCTAATAAACAGAAATAGTTGCTCATGTTGTTAATATCGTAACTTCTCATACAGGGTCAAATAAAATTGGATAGCAAAACTCCGTAGCTGGGTATCGATATCTGCCATGGTTAAAAAAATAAAAATAAAACAACGAAAGAAACTAGTTTTGTTACTAGAAGTATGAGTTTAGAAAATCTGTTGTTATTTATTTTAGCATGAACTCAGAAAAAAACATCTATTTATTTATTTTCTTTGTTTCATCAATTTTACACATCGATACGTCTGCGGAGTTTTGCAAGCTAATTTAACTTAACCCTGTACTTGCCGATAAGTAAGAACAAGACAAGTCGTTTTTTCTTGAAGTATTTTTTGCATGAAGATTTATTGTTATGTGAGCAAATCTATCTATATATTAGGAGATTATTCTAAATGTCTCTCTTACAATAGTAATAGCACAATAAATATTTATTTATGAAGAAACAATCAATCGATGGTATTCTTTGGCCAATTCGTAGTTTGTTGTTTTTTGTGAAAAGAAAAAAAAATACTAAAAATATTGAAGTGATATCGTATTTATTTATAAGACTATTTACTCATTGTCAGTTTAATATAAGGGATTCATAATTTAATGTCATGTAAAAATTAATGATGAATTATTATCATACGCAAAACATGTCAATGAGCGTAGAGCTTTGTGTCAACATTTTCTATGGAATTAGTAATAATTTTACTAAGAATAAAAGGTCGAAAGTAACCAAAAATTTATTGTTTCTTTTGACAATTACATTCAATCATCAGAACACACACGACACATTCTCAACATTAAAATACGCGTTCCTCTATCATACTACGAAACGCATAAACCAATAGTGACGCTACTAGAATGACACTACAGATGGTATCTAAACATTCTAGAATGAATCTATCAATGACGGGCAGCTCGATGTCTATGGTTTTTTTTTTTTTTTTGTTTTGGAACGAGGTTTCTTATCGCACGTTATACTTTGCACACTTCGCGAATGAGAGCTAAACCGAAAAAAGTGTAACATTTTGACCGTTACGACACTTTTGATATACAGGGCAATTTAAATTAGTTAGCAAAACTCCGCAGACGTGATGAGTATCGATATTATGTAAGCACGACAAAATAAAAAATAATAATGTTTAATGTTTTTTTTTTGGTTTATGACCTTTGGTATAGTTGTTACTTGAAGTATGAGTTCAGAAATCTATTTTTATTTTTATTTATATTGATACCTACCGTTTACACAAAACAACTGATTTCATAAACTGATATTTTTCTTTTGTAGTACACTACGGTTGATGACCCCAAAAAAAACCATCAACATAATATATATTTTTGGCTTTATCATGTTTAGATATCCATACGACCATACCCATCACCTCTGCGGAGTTTCGCTAGCTTATTTGACCCTGTAGTATGTATCAGTATATTTACTAGCGTATGTCTGTGATAGCCTAGTGGTGTGACCGTCAGACTGCCAAGTCATAGGTCTCGAGTTCGAACCCAAGGCACGGACCTCTGACTTTTCGGATTCATGTGCGTATTGTAAAATTATCACTTGCTTCAAAAACGGTGAAGGAAAACATCGTGAGGAAACCGGCATGCCTGAGAGATATTTCTCGACGGCATGTGAAGCCAAGTCAGAGACCCATGGGCGACTTTAAAACTCTGACACCAGGTTAGTCACTAACCACACGAAAAATATAATAATATAGCGTGTCTATATAAAGGTATGTTACTGTAGTGAAGACGCGCTGATGCGCATCAGCTGTATTAATTTAGTTACTCTCAAACGCTGTTCATTTATTTCATTGTGCCTGGTATTTAATACATAATATAAGCGTACTTCGTAACTTCGTCCCAAATTGGTGTCCAACGACACTCTCGACTTTTTTCTTCATATTATAATTCTATTTATTGATCGAAATAAAATGAATAATAATTTATTAGTTACAAGGCACGTAAATTGTTATTTTAAACTTATTATATTTTTGTTTGTAAAAAGCTTATTTTCTTGTATTCGTTGGAGATATTGGGACAGATGACCGAATGATTATTGAGGTATCTATTGGAAGATCAATTATGAATTTAATCTATTGTAATAAAATATTATGGAAGTCAGATGGCAGTAGGTACAAACGGCCGGTCTGAACATAGGCTCTCCGAACTTTCGCGCATGTTCTCTCACTCACACTCGCCTCATGTCACCATTTGGTTCCTAAGCAATGTTATTGCGCAGCCTTCTGCGCGAAGTTCGGACCGGCCATAAATAATCGGCCGTATTGTAATAATGTGTTATCTCAAATGTTTGCTGTTTAGAGATAATATCAACTTGTTGGAAACGTTATTTTAACATTTTTTTTTTTAATAAGTATAAATAAATAGCATTCAATAAAATATAATTTTCATAGAATCTATAAAACTTCATAGAATCAGAATTATTTTGTACTAGCTTTCCCATTATCGAGAAAACAGTTCATTTTCATATAATTATAGTAAGTACATAACATAACATCACGCCTTTATTCCCCGAAAGGTTGGGCAGAGGTGTCCCTCTAGTACACCCACATTTCGCAAGTTATGTTTAAGTCCCATGTAATAGGGGGCAAGCCTATTACCATCAACCGGGCACAAATCCAGACGTCCGGGCTGCTACTGCGAAAATCCATTATAATAATTAAACGATGTTATTATCTATTGCTTTCTCACTTCAACGAAAAGGACAAAACGCGATTATAAAGCGATTATACAGGTTGAAATAAAATGAACAAGCGGAACCTCACAGACTTTATACGTCTTATTACTAAACTTATCAAGCCGAACCTTCGAGCCTGTTTATGTATTTTGAACTTTATTCCAACTCCTGTAAAGTTCTTATTAAAAAACTGACTACTAAGTTGTAAGTTTTGTAAAAAGAACTGTATTTTGATAACTGTTAGGTTGTTATTTTATAAGATGGCTCGATGGTTTAATTAAACCATGTCTAAAGAAAAAACTTTGTAATAGGGTTTAATGTTTGTGAAGTTTCGCTTGTTAATTTCAATTGGCATGAATACAGATGGTTCACTCAGCATTTTAGATACGAAGCTACAAGTAGGTACGCGGCGGGCTCGACTTGTCGAATTCAGTGGGCGTAACGTAGTCAGAAGATATAAGAGTTACGCGATAGAAAGAGAGGCAACTTCTAGGTAATTAGCGCTGTGCGACCTGAATTGCACTTTATTGTGTCGTAGCAAGACTCGCTTTTTCTTATTTAATCTAATTTAAAATTTAATCAGATCCTGAATAAATTAAATTAAATTCTGGTCATCCGTCCCAACAATTATAGTTTATACACAACACCAAAAAATGACAATATGTTAACAAATTTATTGTCAGTTGTCAAACCAAGGACCGATCGAGATCGAGTGCTACTGTCTCAATCGAGCAAACGAGATTATTAGGATTTCTCATAGTAGTTATTGGAGTGAAAATGCGCCTAAAGAGTTTTCGGGGATGATGCCTGGTTAAAAAAAATTTAATTCTAATTAGTCCGTCAGTCAGATAATAAAAAAATATTAGACACGTATTTTTTGCTTTATCATATTAATAAAAAAATACTTAGATAAAACGCATTTTAAGTTGGGGAGTGGGGGTCGCTACGTCACTAGTATGTATAAAATCTACGTACTCGTGACGTCATGGCACATTTTACCTCAATGTATCGCCGTAATCTTTAGATTACGTAAAAAAATAAAAAATACGTGTCCAATATTTTTTTTATAATATCAAAGACGGACTAAAAAAACATATTTTGTCATCATCCCTATTCGCACTCTTTCTGTACGGTGAACGAAACTGAACTGTCACGCTAGGGTCGGTGGAGTTGAATCGGGTATACTCGGCTCCATTCGTTTCACTTCGTGTGGTCATACATGAGCACACACCCTCTTTTTGTTTGCTTCTGTCTCGTGGCTAAGTAACAGCCACACGGGCCGATCGATCAAGGCTAAGCTACGCTTGCAGCGGTCGTTCTTTGGATGGGTGACCGTCCATTTCTTACCAAGACCTCTTTGTGCTACGGAAAGAACCATAAGCCGTCGGTATCGGCTGTTATTTGTAGATCTTTGACAGTCGTTACGGGTAGTTGAGTCTGATAACCAGTACTACCAAGGGGTATCTTGTTACCCAGTAACTGGGTTATGGAGGTCAGATAGGCAGTCGCTCCATGTAGAATACTTGTATTCAGTTGCATCCGGTTAGACTAGAAGCTGACCCTAACATAGTTGGGAAAAGGCTAGGCAGATATTTTATTAGATTTAAATTCAGTTAATATTAGTTCGATATAAAATCTTATCTCGTTTGCTAGAGCGAGACTTCGATATAAACATAATGATAAATAAATAAATAAAACTGTATACCCATTCCGCCACACATTTGATAGTTTGAATGGTGTATTTGACAGGGAAAAAGTACTTTATGTTGAAGATATTAAAGTTTAAAATCGAACACTTCTTGTCTTTTAACCCGTAGTTTGCCGGGTAATTACAGAAACAATTGAACAGCCACTGTGTCTCGCATGGATTCATGTTCCGGATATGAAGGGTTCATTTTTATCTCTAATTTATGGAAAATATTTTGCTTTTTGCTACGAAAATCCGACTTAAAACAACCTTACATTTCAAATTAAAATTAATTTTTGGTGCCTCTTAAAATAGGTGCATTCATTTTGAATAAGTGAACATCAAATGACACACAAAACACTAACAACCAATGACAATTTCTTTAACCTCCGTTAAAATGCGAGGTTTTCGTCCAAACGTAAATATTCTAAGTCTCACTCACTACCAAAAAAAATTAAACTCAACTCGAGCCAAAAACTAGACGCACATACAAGCATAAAGCCGCACCATTATCGATAAAATGACATCACTATTATAAACTTATCGATAAAAGCACTGCGCGTCTCTACGCCGTGCTATGACGCATATAGAATATGAAAGGAAGCGAATAATGTGCGTTATCTCGCTCACACATTACGAATTTTGGGCTCAAGTACAGTTTAGTTTTACCAACCTATCCCAGAGCAAAAAAGCAACAACAACCAACGCACAACCACTCAAAATTAAACTCTTATCTCCTCGACATAAGATCTAAATTCCTGTCAAACACACCACACTAATGTTACCTCGCGCACCGCCGGTAATGTCCGTGTATAATAATGTTCTAAATTGACAATGTCACTCAGTCTTCTTTCTTTTCTTGATGGGATTTCGGCGACCCTTCTACTGAAGGGGGCCGATCCGATTCGCCTTCGCCTTCTTCGGAAACTAGAAAGAGATAGAATATTTAAAAAAATATTAGGAAAATCCAAAAACGCACCTTCAAATTTTACGCATCATTACTTCGATCAATAATGCACTAGATTCCCGGTAAGCGCTTCAAAAACGGAACGAAAAATAAGAGCACAGATTCGGTTGTGGTCTTATTTCAAATTAGTATGGTCCAATCATAGCCAACGTTAAGACGTTCAAATGCCGCAGTGCGCGTTCAAAAAAATTTGTAAATGACCACCGTAACACCAAGATTTTGGAAGGAATATGTTTTTTTTTCGGTAAGATTATTATCAGTAAGTGTTTTTCATATAATAAAAACAGAATTAAATAGTAAATATAAATAAATTAGCAAATATTATGATTGTTTGACCAATGTTTGTGAATTTTGTGACAACGCACCAACTATTGTAACAAACATCGACTGTTCTGGAACAGGGAATGCATGGTGTGGTATTGTTATTTTATATTTTATTTCTGTTTGTAGATTTCCTAGCGACCCATTTCGCTGTGCAGAATGGGTATCTATTGTCGCGAAAGAAAGAGGAAAAGAAATATATAAGCCTTATAAAAATTCGACAATTTGTTCGATCCATTTTAAAATAGATTGGACATAACTGAAAACACGCAAAGGCGTAAATTACTAAAAAACAGTACAATAGTAACAATAAATATTTTTGAACTTATATAAAAATGACTTTTAGTTTTCAAGCGACATTACATTATATATTTTTTTTTCCGACGACAGAAAGATTTAATTTTGCCATTGTAATTAAATATTTTATGTTTGAGTATCAAGGCTTATAATAAACTGAATTTGTTAGGATATTTTTTTTTTCTATATTTCATAGAAATAAATATAAATGTACTTATAAAGTGTGTACAAACGTGGCCACTTGAGCGACGTATCTTTGTTGCTGATCCTTAATCTAATACTATTATTGATCGAAGGTATAAACAAAAAATATTACACAGTTCGACTCCACTCATTCTTTGTCCAAGCGGCGAGCCTCAGTCGTAAATTTTTATTGCTTTTATTAGCACTTTGTAATTCGAACTTTAAAACAAGGGTGTAAGGTCGAATTTGTTTTGAAGTATGTTTGACTTTATTGTTTTTTGTACATAGCTTTGTGAATACAACTCTAAGCATTGCATTTAAGGTTGAATTTACATTAATGTACATTTATTTAAACTAGAGTTACGGAAACACAATTGGCGACAGTTTTAAGAGAACTTTTGTATGGGATAGTGTATCTAGTGCATTATTGATCGAAGCATCATTATGGGTAAATAGTAAAATTCAGACAGCCTTTTTCTTTTATAACGCAACTTTCATCGTAAATAAGTAATAAAAAAGTGTAAAATCTCCAAAACAAAGTCGAAACTAACAAAGCTCAATTATCAAAGAGTTTTAAAAACTTTGTTTGTAATTGATTTATGCAGTGGTTTTTTCATAAAACTCGATTTACCAAAGGAGTTTTCGTATTTTTTTTCGTTTAACATTAATTTAAGGTATCTCTTACGGTTTACGCGGCGCACGCCAGTAAAGCTCCCAGTCAGCACGATTTTTTCCGACATCCTCGACAATAATCGTCATTACTTCAGCTAATTTACACAAAACCTTAATAAATTATACACCTAAACCTTCCTCATGAATCACTCCATCGATTGGTAAAAACCGTTTGAATATCCGTTCGGGAGTTGTGAGTTTATCGCGTTCATACAGACAGACGCGGTGAGCGGACTTTGTTTTATAACATGTAGTGATATTTACACCGTAAAACAATAATAATCCTGCATCAACATTTTCTCCCAAACGGTGTTACAATGTTGTGTCATAAGGGTTCGTTGGCATGGTTACCCCTTTGTTATTTTGACAGCAGAATAACCTTTTCAATTATTCGGAGAGTAGATATAGCACAGAAATCTTGATGACATGTCGCCATATCAGTTGATTAGAAGCATTGGCGGGTCACTAGTTAATAATAAAACGTACCATGCTTCAAGGCCGCATCTCCTGGGTTCTTATCATCATCGCTATCGCTCGCAGAGCTGGGCACGGAAGAGTCGTCGCCGCTGCCTGTAGATACACAACCTACGTGTAATGGCGGGGTGTTATTTAGGGATCACGGTTAGTTATGGTAATATGTATTTGATTTTAGAAAGAAATCTGTCCTGACTACTAATTTGTACCGTCTTTTCAACTCAGGGGTAGAACTATGACGTGTTAAGAGGGTTTATCCGACAAGTTGTCAACGTCGCCATTAACTGTCAAATATTTACCAGTTTTGATTAATATAGCAATATTACTGTATGGAAATAAGAAATGTGGCTAACTAGCGAACTAGAATACTAATAATGAATTGCAATTATAACATTGAATTTGATGTTGTACCCGTTTTTGGTGTATAAAAGGCATTTGCAAAGTTTCCAAATACTTTTTTTACATCTAAAACTAAATATTCGGTGTTACGATATTAATTTTTGCATTCCATAATCAATATTCTAGTTCGCTAGTTAGCCACATTTCTTATTTCCATGCAGTAATATTGGCAAATTAATTAAAACAGCGAAATATTTGACATCTATTTGCGACGTTGCCAACTTTCAGAATAACCGCTCTTAAAGCTATAATTGGTCCACTGTCACACAGAGATGGAGCTATACAGGACGAATAGCATTATCCCTTTTTCACAATGGAACAATGATATCTTTAACACGTCGTAATAGGGGTAGTACTGTGACGTGTTAAAGCCATAATTGTTCCACTGTCAGAGAGAGATGGAGCTATACAGGACGAATAGCATTATCCCTTTTTCACAATGGAACAATGATAGCTTTAACACGTTGGAGTATGGCCCCAGTTCTCTTCTTGGCCTACTTATACAATATTTAAAAAAATAACTGTTCGATCCCTGAGGCTATCGCTAGGAGTCAATTTATGTAGTAAGTATATGTTTTATGTATGTATGTATGTATTTATAGAATACAATGTAGTAAATGGTATTATTAATGATGATCTTCACAAAGGTCAGGTGAGTAGTACTTGCAACCGGCGTGTGTGTATGTATGACCAGATGTTTAAAAAAATGTTTGTTTGCAAATTTTTCATAATACTTTTTCATAATGTGACTTTTTCAATTCATATGTACTTTCTGAGTTTATCTTGGACATTACTGACATCGGTGAAGGAAAACATCGTGGGGACACCTGGACTTATAGGTTAATATAAGTCTGTAATCACCAACCCGTCTTAAGCAAGCGTGGTGATCAATGCTCGTGCCTTCTCTGTATGAGAAGAGGCCTTTGCCCTGCAGTGGGACAGTAACAGGCTGATATTATTATTAATTTTTCATGTAATCGAAGTGATTTTGGTACTGCAAACTTGAATCTTAAACAGCAATAACTTTATTATTTTTGATAATAATAAGTTTTTTTTTTTTTTTGGTAATCGGACAGAGTATTTTTTTAAATTGAATATTGTGATCAAAAGAGGAGTCGCTCACCAAATATTTATCGTTGCCATGACAACAAACAAAGTTAGCAACGGTTAGCAGCGTTTATGTACTTTTTATTATCATTCCACTAGCCTTTTCTTTTTTTTTTTTTGGGTGGGAAATCATCAAATGACTCCTCCCGCTCTGGGCGGAGCGAGAGGGAGTGTCAGACTTTTACTGACTAAAACCCACCCGTGTTCCTTCCGTTGCCTGTGTGCCAGGGCCGCGATATCCCTTTCGGACAAACCCGCAATTTTCGGACAAACCCGCAATATCATTACACCAGCCTCAATTCGCATTTTATTCTTCTTCAAAAGTCTAAGTCTAACCCCTGTGAAGTTATAAGTTTTATGGGGTTCCGTACCTAAAATTCGCCACGGGACCCTATAACTAAGGGTCCGCTGTTCATTCGTGCGTCCATCCGTCTGTCACAGGGCTGTATCTTTTGAACCGTAATAGGTAGATACTTGGAATAGGGAGGATGACAAATATTTTTTTAGTCCGTCATGGAGATTATTAAAAAATATTGGACACGTATTTTTATTTTTTTTACGTAATTTAAAGATACGCCGATACATTGAGTTAAAATGTGCCATGTCGTCACGAGTATGTAGATTTTATACTTACTTGTGACGTAGCGACCCCCACTCCCCGACTTAAAATGCGTTTTATCTAAGTATATTTTTATTAATATCATAAAGTAAAAAATACGTGTCTAATATTTTTTTATTATCTGACTGGCGGACTTATAATTTTTTTTTTTTTAACCAGGCATCATCCCTCTACCCTATTATGGCCGCTATAACAACAATTAATAAAACTAAAGATGGCACCATACAAGAAACAAGCTTCTTTTACTAGTGTATTTAAAAACAAATGTAGTGTTAAATATTGTACGGTGACACGGAACCTATCGTGTGCGACTACGACTCGCACTTGTAAATTGTGTTCTTGATAGTCAGGAGTTTAGCGGGTGCGTAGTGATTCGACAGGAAAACTGCTTGTTTTATAGTACGGCTTTTAATCACAACAACATTCTAGACCTCTGACGCACGTAACTGTGGCGCCGAACGAGCCGGAAGCCCTCACGCCAAACCACATATTGATTGGCCCAAACTCTCACGTGCCCTCACCGGGCACCTTCACCGAAGCAGATATCACAGCGCGACAACAATGGCGGCGCGCCCAAGCCCTCGCCGACGTATTTTGGCGAAGGTGGGTGCGTGAATACCTGCCACTATTAAAAAACCGGCGGGAGCCTCACGGCAGTGGCACCCCACCCGAGATCGGAGACATGGTCATAATCTGCGACCCTAACCTCCCGCGCAACACCTGGCCCAAGGGACGCATAACCCAGATGCTACCAGGCAAGGACGGTGAGGTACGGGTAGTCGACGTGATCACCAAGGGCGGCCACGTCCTGCGGAGGCCTACCAAACGTATCGTCGTGCTTCCCATTGAGTCGCCTGACGGCGACGGCGGGAGATGTGTGCACGACGCACTTTAATATTAACTATGTATTTACCATTGTGATTATTGTTTAGCTTTTAAGATAAGATAACATTGTTTGTATCGGTTTGAGCGGGCGACACAAAGGAAGTTTTTTGTGCCTCCGCACGTGCAAGCGTTCTGCGCACAAGTTTGCCAACGTGCTTTGGAAAAGCACGTTGGCAAACTTCTTAACTTAACTTTTTGTAGTAGTTTTTTGTGATTTTTTATAATTTAATGAGTAGTATAAAACCGGCGACGCACAAGTGCGAGCCTCTGTTCTTCCTGCGCATTACTTGCGACTAGGTCATGTTTGAATGTTGTTGTGATTAAAAGCCGTACTATAAAACGAGCAGTTTTCCTGTCGAATCCCTACGCACCCGCTAAACTCCTGATTATCAAGAACAAATTGTATTTCCTGTTGTGTGCAATAAAAATATATTTCTCTTATCTCACCCAGCTGGTTAGTGGGCCTTCTAGAATCCGAGGTTCCACCTTCTCGGGTGAAGAGTACTTTATTTACTCCTGCACGAATGCATATATAGCGTAAATTATACATATTGCTAACAACTACATTACATTTGAGAAATTGCAAAATCGAATTGTCTTTTAATAAATCGTTAAGGGGGATGCGCTACGGTAGCCCGCGAAATTCAAATTTTCTTAAGTTTTTTGCAATTTGCAGGTCAGTGTCAGGTTGTATGTTAATTAAAATATGATTAGCGACCGTAACAAACAAGGCTTTAGATAATTATAATCATTACAATCAGGAATACAACTCCATAAGTAAGCACAAACGTCAAATGTCATGATTTCATGAAATAGTCATTCAATGGAATTATATGAACTTAGAGAGTTGTATTGATCATTTTTATGATTACAATTCTATAAATATACATTTGATACGGCCGCGAACCATTTTTAAATCAACTTACAACATGATACTGACCTGCAAATTGCAAAAAACGTAACAAAATTTGAATTTCACGGGCTACCTTGACGCTTCCGCCTTAAATTTAAAGAAATGCAAGACATAGTGGACCTATCTAATATTGTAACATATAATACTGCAACTCTTTCTATATTTTTACAAATAAAACATTCTATGATATCATAAGTACAAATAAATTTGTTGGTAAGGAAATTGGCAAATAAATTTGTTGGTAAGCAAATTGGCAAACATATAATTTTATTTTTTTCTGTGCCCTCTTCAATCAACAATATCACTAGATTAAGGATTAGCAACAAAAACACATCGCTCCAGTGGCTGCGATTGATTATAAACCTTAACACTCCAACATAAAGTTTATTATCGTTTGCAATATATTTACTACTTCGTTTGAAAAGTAAACTTACTTTTGAAATAAGAATAAAAATAGTTATGGAAAAATAAAACATAATTTCTAAGCAATAAGGTTGAAAAACACTATTATGTGTGGTCTTATTTTTCCGGCCGTCTTTGATGCGCTCATAGGAAATCTAGTACTGTTGTTGATCGAAGTGAGCGCCACAGGATCCGTAGTAACATTATCGAATGTGAACAAAGATATGAATATTGACTAACAACTTAAACTATCCGTATATTCAAATAAAAAAATGACAGTTGTCTATAACACGGCAAAATTACGTAAGGTGTCAATTTACTTTACAATAAATTTCCCTGACAAAATTTAAATAAAATGAAAGGGACAGAATGCAATGAGAGGAGATTCCATGTTTATTGACATGCTGGTGCTTCACAAAGCTTGATAGCCTCCTTATTAACGATTTAAAAGATTACCTCGCATAGAATTATTCTGCAAAGCCGGCAGAGGTCGGGCGGCTAGCAAAGGCGCTGCCGGCCTCTGCTTGCGAGCAGGATTGAAGCGTCCACAGTAAGCGCACACGTACGATACATAGTCGAATTCCTCAGCCATCGCCATTCCTGGGCATAAATAAATTTGTAGATGAATAACATTGTAAAGAGCCCAAAAAGACGTTCTCTAAACCTCAACAAATTATAAGGTTGCTAAATTGAAGAGTAAAACTGTGACGTAGAATGACAACTGAAGTGACAGGTATGACGTTTAGTCGGTTTGACAGCTGTCTCGTCACGTGATTTTTTTGTTTACATTTAGGTAACTACCTAAACCAACGGAGTATATGTTAGTGGAACAAAAAATCAAACAAACACAAAGCGTCACACAACTACTGGGTGTTCCATGCCACACGGAAGGAATACAAATATTGGATACGATAAATGCCTTATATCTTGGTCTTCATAATTTACATTAAACTTGTTGTGTCACCGCCTGAGGCATGTGGGGGTGAAGCAGGGGAGAGCGCCTTTGACAAATTTGACAGACTAAGTTAGCTTGGCCTTTGTCTACCTCTCCCGTCTCACTGCTCGCATACTTCAGGCGGTGACTAACAGTCGCGCGCGAACTATAAATAAAAGTTTCATATTTATGCTTATTATAAGAAAAGATTTTCAAGTGGATCTTGTTGGAAGACCAGTCCTGTAGGCGCCGCATAAAGTGGTTTCACGCGACACCAGCACACCTATTCGCAACGGTTTGATTCGATGTCGGATTAGATTGTTACGGTTCGTTTAGGGGGAACGCAAAATGGTGACTTTTATGGTAATTGGTAGAAAATGTTTAAGTAGTAATAGTACATTACTGTCGCGGCCTGCAACACGGGCATTGATGGACGATCGTGAAAATGTGGGCCGAGGCGAAGCCGAGCCACACACACGTGAGTCCATCAATACCTGGTTGCGGCCAAGGCTTGTATAGCACTTTTCTCAAATAATGCGCGGAAATTCAAACTAAGTAAATTAGTTATAAATTCCAGATAATTTTTCACTCGCCAATATGTTCATTTGATTCTTCTTTACTTAAAACAGCTCTATTTGCAAGCCAAATCGAAATTTAAATAAAATCTTTGATAAGTTACCTCTTTGGTTGCCATGTATTGAAGGAAACAGTTCGTTCCATTTTTAAATAACACGACAGATACGAGTTTTCAAAGTAATTTATTCCGCCGCTAATCACTACACATGGATTTTCATACAAACATTGCCGGCTGGACGCTCGCTTGTATTTGACCAGTACCGCAATTTCGATTTATCTCGAAGAAGGTTGTCAAAATATTGCTCGAAATTCCAAGCATGTTTGAGAAATAAATTTTTATTAGGTATTTCGTAACATAACATAAGTGCTACTATAAAATATGCATTAAGTATTTATCATAAAAAGGAATCCAGCAGTAATATTATAAAATAATGTAATATAACATTTGTCTTATTTCGATTAAACTGGTAAAATAAACTGCTATTAAACGGTTGTGAATAGATGTACTGGTCATCGCTCCACCTTGTAGGAGGCGTAGGAGCCTGCTTCTTTTTGCACTGAATAACATAACCTTCCCTCTGGGCTTCGCCTCAGTCAGGTAAAATGGTAGACATTCTTACCGTTATGAGAACAGCACTCTGAACATATGAGCGCCATGCGATGGCTGGGGCCGTCCTTCAATAGGAAATCCACCACTTTGTCCAAAGCCGAGCGGTTCCTTTCTGGAAGCGGGCGAGGAAGTTGGTCGGACTGCAAAAAATGAATCATGTTGACATGTTTTATGTTTGTCTTGTAATATACATGAACACGTGAAACTTCGGAAAATCAAAATATTAGATTGACCATCTCCTCGGGATGGTTCTGGGATTGAAAGAGGCGAAATTGACCTCCTCTACAGGGTGGCAGGAACATCGACGCGAAGCCAGTAACCATGGATTGAGTACATGATTCTGAACGCCCGCGTAGAAATTTTACGACAGTTATTTAAAAAAAAATCTGCTGTTTCATAGAAAAGTGCAATATCTACGCGGTCAAAATGTATGGAACAACAATTTTTTTTTCGGGACCGTTCAGAATCATGTACTGAATCCATGGTATCAGTTTTCGCGTCGATGTCCCTGACACCCTGTATACCCAGAAGGACTTTCTGAAAGCCCATTCAATAGGCTGTCGCTCGGTCGATTCCATCAAAAGGGAGGAGCTTGTGGCTAAGTAATAACAACCGCACGGCTCGATCGATAAGGTTAAGCTTCGCTTGTCACGGTTGTTCCGTGGATGGATGACCATCTTTACATACCATGACGCCTCCGTGCCTCGAAAAGCACGTCAAGCCGTTGGCCCCGGCTGACATTCGTGGATCTTTGACAGTCGTTACGGGTCGTCAGAAGCCCGAAAGTCTGACAATCAGGCGATAAGGAACTGCCTTGATGTCGTAGCAGTAAGAGCTATTTTCGTACTGTAAGTTTTCACCAACCTTCAGTTTCAACACGGCGCTGTCGAAAACGCCGTTCGTGTGATAGTTACATAAGTAAATAGAGGACTCACCCTAAGCCGGGCGCCCTTGTAGGCGGTGGTTGGTGAGTTGATGACCGGCACCAGCATCCTGTTGTTGTTGATGGGCGTTGACGTCATTGCTAGTTGTCTCTGACGGAGTTGGCCTGGAGTTGCTGATGGTTATTTTGTGAATATTTTTATTATTTTACCATCTTGCTGTATCATACGATTTTATTGATGGAAATATTAAGTTTTTGTTAAGAAGAGGTGGCTGATTGGTGAATCTTTAGCCAGTTAGTTGACAGAATTAATATACAGCGTGTTACAAAAACCTTGTCCGATCCTTGCGGGTTGCTAAGAATCATACTGATAGTCTATGTATGTGATAATATTCTGGACAAAAGAAAAACAAATGGCCGCTTTTTTTCAATCGGGAATTTTACCGGGTTATTACATGGGGCGCGGGCGGCCTTCGTTTAGCGGGTGATTACAAGCCATAACTTATGACCTGTGTAGAAAATTTGAACATTTATAATGAAATTTGGGTAATTTGGGTACAAAAAACATGAATTTGAAATGGCAATAACTTTTTTTATACTTTTTAAATTTTATATCGTTTTTGATAATGTTATTGCGGTACTAAGCGCCCCCTTACGGATCGGACACAGTTTTTGTTACATACTGTATATTTTAATTTTTTCTATGGTATTCCCTAATTAATATTTTAAGACTGCGAACTGTTACACACAAAAACCTGCCTCCTTGGATTTATCGCTCTAGTCATGTTAAATTGAAACAAGTTTTGGATTGAGGTAATGCAGGGTAAGATAAAATCATTCAGTCTGGACACATGCCATTATTGCCTTAGGTTTTTGACGGAGATCAGGCAGTTCTACATAAAACCACATACCACTATATTATAAGAGAAAGTAACAGCTCTTTAGTTGAGCTTTGTGGGAAATTAGTCACTCGTAGAAGAGGCGCTAAACTATCTTCTACTACAGCCCGATGCAAAGTTTATGGCGGCTCGGAACATGAGGCGAGTCGCTGCGCAGTAACAAATTCACAGGCACCGGGAGTGAGATGTGCGTTACTGCGCAGCAGGGTTGATATGATTTAAATCACTTGATTAAAATCAGTGATTTAAATCGCGATTAAAATCAAGTGATTTTTTTATAAAAATCAATGATTTAAATCTAAATTGTTTTACTTCGACCAAATCAGCCAAAATGTGTCAAGGGACTTCCCCCGACATAAACTACGGCGCGCACACACGTGTCCAATGCTGTTTAACTACACCGTTCGGAGATTCTCCGTTTTAACTCGTGACTGAATCCGTCCGTCTAGTCTTTGGCGCGGTCATTCGTGATTGATTAATGAAAAAAGATGCTGTTTGGGTTTATATGGATGAAAAAAAGTCCACTTGCGGCAAGTTTAACAAAGCGGTGTGTAAACGTTGTAAGAAGGAATTAATGGGCTTAGTACCGAGAATGAAAAAAACATTTAGAGACATGTGTGACAGAAATAATAAAAAAAATCCGATTTAAATCAAATTAATCCGATTTAAATCAAATAAATCCGATTATTTTGATTTTTTTATAAAAGTCATGATTTTTATCAACCCTGCTGCGCAGCGAGTGGCGCACTTCAGAGCCGCCATAAAGTTTCACACTTACTATTATACCCTTACAGTCCGGCCGTCGAGAGAATGGATTCCTGACACCTGTCAGTTGGACATTTTCTAGCAGTAATAAGTATCAAATTTGCAAAACACATATTCGTTGGAATGAAACTGACAGGTGTCAAGAACGCATTCTCTCAACGGCTGGACTGTAAATAAAGTACATTTCGATTCAAATGTAATGGCGACTCTGAAGTGCGCTACTCACTGCGCAGTACCGCACCCCTCACCCCCGCTGACCCATGAATTCGTTCCTGCGCAGCGACTCGCCGCATGTTCCGAGCCGCCATTAAGTTTGAATATCGTGCAAGGCTAAAAATAGAGCTTTTACGTCAAAACATTTCCAGAGGCATCAAAATTCAATGCGTATTGGGTAAAATAGTTGTGCATAAAAAATCAGGTTGCTTAAAACTGGGTTGTAAAAACAGGACTGTGCTAGGTACCCAACTAACTGATAGGTAAATCATAGGTATTTGGAAATTACTACTGATAATGCAATAAGTAGGCCGGATTCGACAGGTTCATCCGATACTGGCTTTAAAGACGTTAAGACAAATTAATGAACAAATACTGATCTCTGTCGTCTCAAATATTGGGTTTAATATTGCTTATTATTAAGGAAAGACAGGTATTTTTACATATCTGCGAAAACAGGTCTCAAGACCGATTTAGACAGCATTTATAAGCATGGTAGGTAATTTAGCTAGCCAATTCTACCGTCCAAATTAACTGCCTCCTCCGAACTACTTACTAAATTTGAATTCAGAATCTTAGATAATTTACATTCAGTGCCAGTTACTCGACTTACAACTTTAGCTATATGTAGTCTAGGTTGATTTTTAAGTGACAAAGTAACAACAATGTCTAAAAAAAATACAATGGGATTTGAGCTTTTTTATGTACGACATAGAGTTTGTATTAAATTCACTGACAGACACGCACAGCCTAAACCACCGGGCCTAGAAGTTTGAAATTTTGCACAAGCATGAGAGTAGATATGTGATTTACATCGCCACAAGCGAACTACGCATGAAAAGAACTGACGTCACACAAAATCCTGACGTCACACAAACCCTGCATCGCGCAAGCAGCGGTTACCGCGCGATCAACATATAACTTTCCGACATCAATCGTTGGGCAGTTGCCCGCCAGATACGACACCCGTCTGGTCGGAGGATCCTCCCTTTTCTATAGAAATTTTACACCGTTCCTCATACATCTAAAGATATTTTTATCAAATTCATCCCCTAAAGGGGTTAAATAGGGAATTAAAGTTTGTATGAAAGTTATCATGGCTTATATTTTGAAAAAATAAAAAAAAACATTTGTCGATGGGAAATCCCATTTGTCAGACGGCTCGGAATTTGATAACTTTATCTATGGTTCTGAATTCCAGTTGACACTATTGTCACACATGAATGCAGATGGGACACTCAGCAGTTTAGGTATGAAGCTGCAAGTACGCGGCGGGCCCGTCTTGTCGGACCAATTCAGTGAGTGTAACGTAGTCAGAAGATATAAGAGTTACGCGATAGTAAGAGAGGCAACTTTTAGGTGAATATAACTGTAGCTTATTAGCGCTGTGCGACCTGAATTGCACTTTATTATGTCGTAGCAAGAGTCGCTTTTTATTTAAATGATTTTGCGGAGTGTCCCATCTGTGCTATTGTTCTACTACCCTCCAAACACCTCTATTAAAGTCGGATTATTTACAAAGGATTCTACCTGGGACCGGCGAGCTAGGGGAATTACCGGGGACGTTGGTCGACGGTACAAACGGCTTCAGCGCTTTCGATTGCTCCTCCGGGCTTCCGTATTTGTCTAGGATCTCTTTTGCAACCTGCAATGAATTACATTTATATGTTTTATCGTTTAATTATTGTTCTCAAGATATTCTGCATGATGATTTCTGATGGATTTTTATTGGATTTATAATGATACTAGCTGCAACCTGCGGTTTCACTCGCATAAGTCTCGATCTCGTGGGAATGTCGGGATAAAAAGTATCCTATGTCCCAACCCAAGTCATGGTCTACCCATGTGCCAAATTTCATTCAAATTCGTTCAGCCGTTTTAGCGCGAAAGCGTAACTCACTTTCGTAAGTAAGCTGTCGGTACGGTCAATCAATACAGGCTTCCAGTTTTGAAACTAGACGCAAAGCCGTGACGTATACAGGGTGATGCCATTCGAGTAAAATGTCAAATTTACTTTTAAAGTATTTTTTTCCCAGTCCATGAATTTCTCCAGGATCTAGAATGCGTTTATTATTACCAGAAATCTCACAAAGACAAACACCTAAGCCCGTCACTCAATAATATTTTACGGTCATGCAAACATTTTTCTTTGCGGGAATTGAACCTGCAATTACGTGGTGCCGAAAGTCGAAAGCCGTCGTCTTCTTACCTTATATGTCTCAGTATTCATAACCTCTTCTAAAATCTTCTTCTTCTCCTCTCTCATCTTGCTTAGTTTGAGCCTATTCTTGTTAAGGGACCAGTTGTAGTACCAAGATATAGCTGACCTTAAGAATATTACTCTGGAACGAAAAACAAAAGAATCATGAAGTTGAATGAATTTTTTTACAGTAGTCGCTTTGGATGTGTAACATCTGACATTTCACCCTGGTAATAAGCAACATTAAAGGGGCGGGGCCTCGTCAAGGTCGTTTCTGACTGCCAACTCTAGCACCGCGCGCGGTCATTGGTCAAATCAAATAGCGCGCGCTTCCGCGGCTTCCTGTTACACACTTCCGTCCCTTTTCACGAAATCACTCCCACAGATTTAATTATAACATTTTTTTTTAAATTTCGATTTTGATTTTTATGGCAGGAAAGCAAGAGAAAGGATGTTACACATAAAAAATAAGCTAGATTGAGTCGACATTTCCTATCTGACTACCCCTGAGAAGAAATGGCGAAACAAACTCAGGGGTCACACATTGTACCAGCGAAGATACCCATATCTTTACGACAGATCAAAAAAGTTTCTTGAGCTATATGTTTTAATAACTAGCTGGTGCCCGCGACTTCGCCCGCGTAGAACCTAATTATTTTTCTAAAATAAAAGTAGTAAGTAACTCCATATAACATCAGCTATCTGGCAGAGAAAGTCCCGTCAAAATCGGTGCAGCTGTTTCGGAGATTAACCGGAACAAACAGCCAGAGAGTAAATTTTTTTAAGTACCGTATATATTTTCATATGCATTTAGGTAAAAAGCTGTTATGTTGTCATTACAAACGGACACTTCAATTTTATTAATTTGTATAGATGTAGAGATAATCCGTTTTCACGGGCGGCAATGAATCAGAACTGCTAAAACGAAAGTTGCAATTACAGTTTCGCAAACTGAGTGAAAGTTCTAAACACATTTGTCTCAGTTCTTTCTTGAAAGGAATTGAAATCTGGGTTTTTGTCGATGCACTTATAAGCTTGAAGATTTTGTTATTTGGCCCAGTGGTCTCTGATATATAAGGTGATAAAAGATTTACTTAACAAACTATAAGAAAAAAAAAATTGTAAAGTAATTTTTTTCCGTCGAACTGAATAACTTTTACTACGGAACCGTCTTGGAAATCGCGAGAAAAAAAAGCAGCTGTCCCGTACAGTTTAGAACAGTAGGTATTAAACTTAGTAAGGAACAGCAGATTTTAACCGAGGAAAAATTTCAACGCAGGTTTGTTCAGAATCATGCACTGAATCCAAGGTATCAGTTGAGGTCCAACAGGGTTGATATGATTTAAATCACTTGATTTAAATCAGTGATTTAAATCGCGATTAAAATCAAGTGATTTTTTTATAAGGGCAATGATTTAAATCAATATTTTTTTACTTCGACCAAATCAGCCAAAATGTGTCAAGGGACTTCCCCCGACATAAACTACGGCGCGCACACACGTGTCCAATGCTGTTTAACTACACCTTTCGGAGGTTCTCCGAAATTTGAACTAGTGACTGAATCCGTCCGTTTAGTCTTTGGCGCGGTCATTCGTGATTGATTAATGAAAGTGAATACAACAAGATGTCTGGAAGGAAAAAAGATGCTGAATGGGTTTATTTCGATGAAAAAAAATCCACTTGCGGCAAGTTTAACAAAGCGGTGTGTAAACGTTGTAAGAAGGAATTAATGGGCTTAATAGCGAGAATGAAGACATGTGTGACAGAAATAATCAAAAAAATCCGATTTAAATCCAATTAATCCGATTTAAATCAAATAAATCCGATTATTTTGTTTTTTTTATAAAAAATCATGATTTTTATCAACCCTAAGGTCCAAGGTATCAAGGTTTCAGTTAGTCAGGCCGTCACTTCCTTCTGTGAAGCAGTAATGCTCGCGAAGGAGGAGGCGGAACGCGTGAGGGAGAGGCAAGGTTCGCGCCCTTGCGCCCCTAGTCGCCGCAGGAGACGCCCCGGACGTCGGGAGTCGCAAGCCGATTTCCGGCCACCGCATGCGCGGGCTTGCGGACGGTGAGCGATGGGTAGCTCGCCGTCCGATAAGGACCAGGCCCGGGTCGACGGCGCGTTGTGTTCCACGCGCGCCTCGAAGAGATGTCAGCACCAACTGACGGGGTCCGTTAGGGCCAATGTCTGCCAGGGTTTCGAGTTTGTCCGAAAGGGATATCGCGGCCCCGGCACACAGGCAACGGAAGGAACACGGGTGGGTTTTAGTCAGTAAAAGTCTGACACGCCCTCCCGCTCCATCCAGAGCGGGAGAAATTATTTGGTAATTTCCCACCTTCAAAAATTTGGTTGTTAGTCCCTGCCACTCTGTATATTTTTATGGACATGACATAAGGACTTTTAGATCAGCTAATGACGTAACACATTTTCGTAAACGATTACGATAAATCTGTATTTATTTTGACAGTTCAACAACATTCATTGCGTTATTTACGTTGTTGAGCACATTTTTTTTTTTTCGAACTTAGGGAGCAATGGATTCGCAATTTGTTTCAAAACGATTCAGATTCTGATTGATCGTGTATCACGCAATTAGGGTACAGATCAGATGTCGTTTAGTTTCAGTCGATATGAATAAAGAATAAAAAAAATACTCACAAAATAGGCAGAACCAGTAACGGCGACGCATAAAGCAGAGAGTACATCCAATGTTGACTCTTCCCAACATACATGTAATAGTATAGTATAGCGAACAGCACATACAGCCCGACGGAATATGCCATTATATAGCCAATGACCCGCTTGTGGGTCTGTTCCTTATATTGCCCATCTCTTTCAATACTTTTTATTGTAGTTTCGAGTCGATCGAGGACTTCTATCGTGGTTTTCTTGCGCTGTGAAGGTAGAAATCAGAAATTAGGGAATATCATAATACAAGGTCAAATCAAAATTAGCTAGCAAAACTCCACAGACTTGATGGGTATGGATCGACACTCAACATGATAATGGGTATAGTTCTCGCGTTTTAGAGTGTCAATAGCGGTCATTGCCCTTTCCCTAATATCTAGTCGTAGGAACCCAAGCAATAAATTATGTATGGTTTTTCCTTATTGGGACATTTTGAATACAATATTCAAGACGTTAACAGACTTTATTACAGTGTTTGAAATTAAAAGAATATGTAGGTGGGTCAATGACCTCTATTGCCATGCTAAAACGCAACAACTATAGTTAATTGACGTATGAGTTTAGAAAATGAGTGCTTTTTCTTGTTTTATCGTGTTTAGTTATCGATCATTTGATGCCTACCGCGTCTGTAGTTTCGCGAGCTAATTAAATTTCACCCTGAATAACATCATCAGCCTATTACGTTCCCAGCTGGGACTTCTCTTTGGCTGGGGCACATGCCCCTTCGTTGTGAGAGGGAACGGACCGTAGTCCACCACGAGGGCCCAGTGGGGGTTGGTAGATGTAACATGTCTTCGAATTTTAGATTCTAGGACATGCCGGTTTCCTCACGATCTTTTCCTTCACCGTTTTGAGAGCAGTGGTGACCAAATTAGTTACACAAAGTGCCTGGCAGGGTTAGTAACGAAGCTATACGAAAACAGCTCGAGTTATTATGTTAATATTGGCCAGTTCAGTAACGTCCGGTAAATTTAGACCTTATCAGTCGATAAGGCGTTGTTGACCTTTGGGTTTTATGATGAGAGTCTCATTCAGAGATAACAAAAATTTTTTTGTAGGGCATGTTCCTTAGAAATCAGATTTGATAATAATGCAAAACAGCAAGGTCTTCTAAATCAGCGGCACTGTATGATGGCGCCCTTGACAGCTTACAAATGATAAAAATACTAACTTCTGCCCGCGACTTCGTTCACGTGAAAGTCGTAATATACACACAATACTACAACTTTTTATAAAAAAAAGGAAGCGGGTTGTTTTTATTTTTCACTTTTTATTTGTGATACTTACCCCACAACAAATTCGCACACCTGCTATGTAAATATGACAGGAAGTTATCATCATATCATCCACATATACTAAGTGGGAAAAATTCGTATTATTGAAGCTAACTCAAAAACAATCCTAGCAAAGTTAATAAAATTTATATGGGACCAACTTGAGAGCATACCCTTTCGTGTGTGAAGTGAAAAAAAATTCAGTGTCTTTGGTTTTGAGTTTTCGTTTTTTGCCACCGACTTCCGAAATTAAAGTTATTTTTCACTTTGTAGTGTTTTTTTTGGAAGAAGGTTGTTTTTTTTTTTTTTGTAAAAAGTTTTTTAATATGTAGTGATAGCTTACAAGCCATGCGCCCAATGAGATTCTCCATCGGCAAAAATTACAACTTCCAAACAAACTTTCATCCCCTATTTTAAACCCGGGGGATGAATTTTCAACAGTCCTCCTTAGTGCTCACTTTCTTTTTATATAGCACAACTTTAGGGTATGAATGAGACCATATCAAAGAATCAACTGACATTATGTTAATGTTTTTTTTTTCATTGAAAATATATGTGAAATATAAAAACAAAAATAACATTTAATTCAGATTATTTGTGTTAGTAAAAAGAATATATGACAACGTCGCATTTTCTGAGCTTTAAATATGAATGATTGGTATGAATGAAAATGATTTACTCGTAATGAAACTTAGATACACACATCGAGAGTCTAGTGGAAAGTAATAACAAAAAAATAGAACCCTAGAGTTATGGGATATAAAAAAAACACTTTGTATAAGGAACTCTTGCGCATAAAAATTTCGTTCTTCTAGACCCGGTTAGACACGGTTTAGGCTATGCCACAATGTGCGTTGTCTGCTGGTTCACAGTGAAAGAATTTATGATTTTTATTAAGAAGATAGTTTTTTGGTTTGATAAAACATAGTTCCGGTGGTACATCATCATTACAACAATGTAAAGCTTCGTACAGATTAGAGCGACGCGACACCGGTTATTGTTATATCTTGAAGTTTTCTTAGAAATTGTATTGTTCGTGTCGCGTCACGCTGGTCTGCACAAGCCTTAATATGGCATCTGTTTCCTCACATTTAGCAGACAAAAACAACGCTCAAACGGCACAAGCCATCATACATACAGTACTGCCATTATAGTAAATCGGCTGCCAAGTCCTTCATTACCTAATATACGAGTACATTATTTGTTGAGGTAGGCCGGCTAAAATAACAACTACTAATCATATGATTTGGCAACAGATTTGACAATAGATTATACATTATATACGCCTCCGGTGACTGGTGACCAGCTAATTACGCAACACATTTTCGTTAACGATTACGACTAATCTGTTTCATTTTGACAGTTCAACAACATTCATTGCGTTATTTACGTTGTTGAGCAGATTTTTTTTTCGAACTTATGAACCAATGGATTGATCGTGTATTACGTAATTAGGTTACTGGTGAAGGTCGCGGGAATCTGATGGAATCGGGAGGTATAGGAGGGGCGTTGTGGCGATGTTTGGGGAGGCCTATGTCCAACAATGGACGCCTTTTAACATGATAAATCGGTACTGAAATCGAAGATTATGGAGACGCATCGAACGCCCCTGCTAAAAGCGGCATTGACAACAAACCAAGCGTGTCAACGGGCTCCGGAAGGACCAATGCCTGCTGGGGTTGCGGGTTTGTCTGAAAGGGATATCGCGGCCCCAGCACATAGGCAACGGAAGGAACACGGGTGGGTTTTAGTCAGTAAAAGTCTGACACTCCCTCTCGTTCTGCCCAGAGCGGGAGGAGTCATTTGATGATATCCCACCCAAAAAAAAAAAAAAAGCTTGTCAACGGGCGTCGCCGTTTCCTCAAACTTCGACACAATGACATAGAAACTGACGGCTTTGACAGGCGTGCCGTGACAGAAGTATGCGCTCAACGCACTTTTGGCGCCACTAATTTTATTATACTTCTTCTAGATGCTGCTGAGCTCTGTATTAGAAACAAAGGAAAGTTTACTACCTTCAGAATAGACCTCTACTCCAGTGAATCTGAGCGATAACGATTTATCCGCCACGGTTGGCATGTAGATTGTTGATAAAAATAATGATAGGCATATCGGTAATAACAAAATCTTGCTACATTAAATAATCGTGAACTGTGCCATCTAAGTGCGGTATTTCACCAATGAAATTGAACGTGTTTAGCACATCTAAACGCGTTCAAGAGCTGTCAACCAGCTTCATATTTCTGACTGACCGACCCCTTGACAATTCAAAAGTGCCTGTAATTGGTTTATTTGAAATAAATGCTTTGAGTTTGAGTCATTGTACAATATTCCATGAAAATTTTGACACTGACAGCTCTTGTACGCGTTTTAGAAATGCTGATCACGTTCAGTTTCATTGGTGAAACCCCTAAGTCTAAACTCACACAGTAACTTGGGTTATATAAGGAATACTTGTGTAGAACTCCTTTTGCTTCGTTACTTTCATACATCTGGTATTTTTTTACTGACATCTTGTACAACCAGCAGTTAATTTGAGGCTACAGGTAAATTTGCACTAGTGCTAGTTTTGCACCGTACAAATTTACACAAACGCCTAGTGTGCTTTAGCTGGGAACAAGAAGTGGCGCAACATACTGCCCAGCAGATACATCTGAACAATAGCTAAATATACTCTATTTGAAATAAGATAAGACCTTTAACTAAACCTTTTTTACATTCCGTTCAACTAATTTTGACTTCTATTGCGTTGGTGGCATGACAAATGGCAGCTGCAGTAAAAAATAGTTGGTATTGTAACCACTTTTTTGCTTTTAATGCCAACCTTATTTCTACGGTATAGAAGCCAGAATCGGTTGAACGGACTGTAAAAGGTTTGTTTAAATGTATAATCTTATTTCAAATGAGAGTGTAGATCCTTCAAAGCTCTCTATAAAGTCAACGTTGAAAAATAAAGGCCCCCGTAAGAAGCCCTAGGAGGACCTTATTGGTGATGTTCTTCAGAAAGGCCAGGTGCGTAGTACACGCAACCGGTGTAGATATGTGTATGCCCAGCGCCGTAAAATAATTGCATAACACACGGTCAATCACAATCCGTTTCATTTTGACAGTTCAACAAAATTCATTGCGTTATTTACGTTGTTGAGCAGACAAATTTTTCGAGCATATGAAACAATGGATTAGCAATATCCTTCAAAATGATTCAGATTGTGATTGATCGTAGGTTACGCAATAGGCATGATGACTAAATTTTTTTTTTGAGTCCGTCTTTTAGATTATAAAAAAATATTGGACACGGTAGTTTTTCTTTTTTTACGTAACCTAAAGATTACGGCGATACATTGAGGTAAAATGCGCCATGACGTCACGAGTATGTAGATTTTATACATACTAGTGACGTAGCGACCCCCACTCCCCAACCTATAATGCGTTTTATCTTAATATTTTTTTATGATAAAGCAAAAAATACGTGTCTAATATTTTTTTATTATCTGATTGACGGACTAATTAGAATTTCATTTTTTATACCCAGGCATCATCCCTATTAGGGTCCAGATGTATGAAACGTAAACGAAACAAAAGGAATATGTAAGGATCGCAGCTGATGGCGTTCTATAGTTTCTACCTCCCTGTTTCTAATCCCGTGAACACGATGACAATATACAGGGTGTCCAGTAAATAGCACGACATACTGCAGGGGGTGATAGCTAGGGTCACTACCTATCAATACAACACAATATATGTTCAGCAAAATCTTACAGATTTACAGTTTTACAATTTTCCGAAATACCGAAAAATCTCTACCTTGAAACAGATTTTTAAGCATCTCGTAATGAAAAAATCCTTTTCTAGTATTTTTCTTTTACATCAAATTATTCGTGAATAGTTACTTTACTCATTACTCAAAAAAGTTCTAGAAAAGGATTTTTTCATTACGAGATACTTAAAAATCTGTTTCAAGGTAGAGATTTTTCGATATTTCGGAAAATTTTGTAAAACTGTAAATCCGTAAGATTTTGCTGAACATATATTGTGTTGTATTGATAGGTAGTGACCCAAGCTATCACCCCCTGCAGTATGTCGTGCTATTTACTGGACACCCTGTATGTTCCCGCCCCGGTTCTATAGCCGCCGAGAGCTGCAAGCAGAAACAGTCCTTACGGTATATAGATATGAAGTTCTTCGATAGTACGTACATATGTATGAAAAATACAAGCCTTTTGTCGAACTTGCAACATTTTTATTCGAATCCACTTGACCATTTTCACTTTACAAATCAAGGACGTTTTAAAATAAAAGTTTGATCTTAGAATACTGACGTCAACCACTGAGATAGACTAGAAATAAATTGACGCAGAAAAATAGCACTAAATTCTGATTTTATAACTAGACGTTACAGCGATTTAGATCGTAACTCCTGATCAAAATTCTGCTATAAAAATATTATGGGACACGTTACTTCAATAAATACATATATTTTTTATTACAAGCTTTCATACTTGGGGGAGGCCTATGGCCAGCAGTGGACATCTTTCAGCTGAAATGATGATAATGATGACTTTTCATACAATGCCATCTTGGAAATTCAAAGATGAATCCTGCACGCGTAGCATGATCACGATATAAACGGGTTTTGTCGACGGAAGAATAGACGAAAAAACAGATTGTGAATCTGTCATTTTTTCTATTCTTCCGTCGACAAAAACCGTGTTTCTTTAGAGGTCATGCTACGCGTTCTGTAATACTAAGGAGACTATCGACACGTTAAGGGTGCCAGAAAGGTGCGAGAAGCCCGACAGTCGGACAACCAGTCTTACCAAAGGGTATCGTGTTATAATACCCAGTAACTAGGTAATGGAGGTCAGATAGGCAGTCGCTCTATGTAAAATAATGGAATTCAGCTGCATCCGGCATGACTGGAAGCCGACCCCAACATAGTTGGGAAAAGGCTAGGCAAATAATGATGAGAAGTCCACATTTCTTCTTTTATATCCTTTGAGTCGATGATTCTAATGATCCAGATGCAAATGTTCCAATCGCAAAAATGATACACTTTGCCCACCTCTACTGACAGCACCGCGACAATCGCTTAGGGTATCGTCAATGAGCGCGTCAGTGTGAGTGTGCCGTTTCGAACGTTTACTACATAATTTCTGTACTGTCTATATTTATACTGTGATAGAAGTTAGTTGTGTTATAGGTTGGCTAACAGGTCCACGGCCCACCTAATAGAAAGTGCAACGCCTGCGATCGGCGTAGGCGTTGACAATCGTATAGCCGCAAAGTTGAAACTTAGATCAACTTCCAAACTATATCTTCTGGTCTTTAGATTAAATTCAATTTAATGTATTAATATGTAATGCGGATGGAAAGCGTTAGTCCTGAAGTTGGAAAACAAAGAACTGTTAAAAAAAATCCCCCAAAAAGTGAGTGGTTGCGTAAGAATTTAATCTGAAAAGGTTTGTTTACACTTTAATAAAGACGTTTTTGAACAGGGCAATCGTTGGCGTCTTTCAAGCCATTCATTGGCAAAAGATAACGGTACTTATTAATTTTTATTTCAGTAAGTGCACAATTCGTGCAATTGAAAAATACTACTACAACAAATTACTATCCATCATTGTTCATGAAGTCGAGTGCAGATGAGTTGCCGTAGAATTAATAATGAACATGCATAATAATTGATACTAATTGGTGATGCTACTGCTAATGAGCTGTTTGGAAACAATTAATCATGAGTATTTATGTGTGTTATTTGTATTATCATCTTCCTCATTTGTTTTCCTGAATAATGCTTATGGCTCTACTGAAATAATAGATCGTTTTGTCACTTTCGAATTCCTTATAAGCAGTAGCTGTTTGATCTTGTAGATTAGATGCTGGTAACATTACCTACATTTCTAATCTGTCTTTATATTACCGTCACCCAAGAAGGAGAGGTCTTAACAGTCAAGGCGGAAAACGGGAACACCTTGTAAGCGCACTTCACTAACAGTACCCCGGTGGAAATATACAATATATTCCTTTTGATGTTCCATAACTCTAACGTTATATGCTATAAGTAAAAATACATAATACAAAAAGTCCTAGAATACTTGTTCCAAAAAATATTACACTTTTTTTTGGCAAACCGTGTAAAAATTTTGAAAATAACCTAACACTAGACTCTCTGTGTGTCTAAATTTCATTGATAAGTACGATTAAATCATTTTCCTTCAAACGAATCATTCTTCAAAGAAAATGCGACGTTGTCATATTTTTTTTATGGACAAAAATTGTCCGAATTTAATGTGCTTTTTTTAATAAATATTTCACATAAGGGTGTTTTACAGAAATAGGGCAACGCCCGTTTTTTTTAAAAGAATTTTTAAAGTCATCTCAGTAACAATCTGTCTAAAATGTCATAATTCCCTCTTTTTATGGCTTTTGTATGCGAGACGTAAAGCAGTCGGTCCTGTGCCTGATCTCTATCCGGTCGTGTCGGATTGCCGTCCCATCGGACTATGAGAGTGTGGGAAGAGAGAGTGCACCTGTGTCTGCGCACATACTTTGCACTATAATATCTCCTGCGTCGATGGCTAGTCTCCGCTGAGATTGGCCGCAATGACCGAAATTCGGTTTGGAGGACTATATTTATGCGGGAGTCCCGCATAGATATAGTCCTCCAGCACGCGTAGCATGACAACCATAGAAACGGGATTTATATGTGTTTTGTCGACGGAAGAATAGACAAAATGACAGATTGTGATTGTTTATCTGTCATTTTGTCTATTCTTCCGTCGACAAAACCCGTTTCTATTGTGGTCATGCTAAGCGTGCAGATCGAATTTCCCGCAGCGGGACGAGTACTTAAGGCTGTAAACAGCAGGTGCACAACCTAATTTAGAAAAGAGAAATATTTTGAGAGTCTCCTAACTAAAGCGATCAGTTACGCGAAAATACGATAGACGTGTTCATTTGATAGGAAAACCGGAAGGCCCTCTACAGCTCGATGACGCGATCGGGTTTGTAGAACAAAATGAACGCGACGGTGCAGTGGCGTTTTCGCGCGACAATCGCTTTCGTTAAGACACGGTGCGCGACTACGAAAGAACTGCATAGAAACAGACTTCTTCTCAACCACTTCAGTGTCGGACGCAATAAAAAACAAAGTTGTCAATCGTGAGAGTCCAAAGAAATAGCTGTAAAAAAGTATATAAAAAACGTCTTCAATTTGAATAATGACCTGAAAGAAAGTGACCACTTTTCATTGGACATTTCTTTCTTGCAAACACGTTTTGCTTTGACTTAAGTGCATACAATTTAAGGTGGTTAAGTGTGAGTTGGACCACGTATATTTGAAATTCAGTATATCCAAGTAACCGATAAAATTATCTGCCTAGCCTTTTACCAACTATGTTGGAGTCGGCTTCCAGACTAACCGGAAGCAGCTGAATAGCAGTATTTTACATGGCACGACTGCCTATCTGACCTCCACAACCCAGTAACTGGGTAACACGATACTCCTCGGTAAGACTGCTTGTCAGACTTTCCGACTTCTGACTACCCATTACGACTGTCAAAGATCTACTAATGATAGCTAAGACCAACGGCTTAACGTATCTCCGAGGCATGGAGGAGTCTCGATATGTAATGGATGGCCACCCATCCACGAACCGACCGCGGCAAACGTAGCTTAACCTGTGATCGACCCGTGCGGCTGTTATAATTTTATACTAGCTGCGCCCCGCGGTTCCCGCGTAAGTCTCGACCCGTGAATGAATGAATGAATGAATGGAATGTTGGGATAAAAAGTACCTATCCTAATCCAGGTCATGGTCTACCCATGTACCAAATGACATCCAAATCTGTTCAGCCGTTTAGGCGTGAAAGCGTAACAAACAAACAAACTCACTTTCGCATTTATAATATTCGTTAGGATTTAGCTTTACGAGCCCCTAAAGCTAAGTGGCTTTAGCTACGCCTAATACCTGCCTATCATTAATCTAGCCAAGTATACTGCCGTGCCGAGCAAAAATATGGACGGCTTTGGGTAGGTAGTCATCATTCATAATCATCATCATTTCAGCCGAAAGACGTCCACTTAGCTTAGGCCTCCCCCAAATGGGGGGGTTTGCCATAATCGCCACGCTTGGCAGGCGGGTTGGCGATCGCAGTACGCTGCTGCCCATTCTCTAGTGAGTCCCTTAGTCGCCTTTTACGACACCCACGGGAAGAAATAGGATGGTACTATTCTTTATGTTCGGCACCACACGGAACGATAGAGTCAAAATGTGTACCTAATTTGCGATTGTCAATTTAGGCACTAACTAGGCGCAGACGGCCACAGATTAAAGGCACCGATTAAAGCGAGAAGATGTTACTACACATGTTAAAAAGTTGGGGGAAAATATGCGTCACATCCACGCAGACCTAGATACACACGTGTGTGTGTGTGATTTCGTGAAAAGGGACGGAAGTGTGTAACAGGAAGTCGGGGAAGCGCGCGCTATTTGATTTGAATTTGACCAATGAATGCGCGTGGTGCTAGAGTTGGCTTTCAGATGGTACCAACCAATTTTTCGAGAGGTAGTAAACAAGAAGATGATGATGATGAATATTGTTTATATCATGTATACGTCAGCCAAGATGTCAAATGTTACACTTTTTATGCGACTACTGTAAGTGTCGGTCGGTTTTTTTTAGTTTTTGTCTTTTCTTTGCGTCGTGTTTTATTAATATTTTTATTTATGTCCGCCGATTTCTCCGTCAATTATGGTGGACCGATTTTGAAAATTCTTTTTTTGTATGAAAGGGTATGCTCTCAAGTTGGTCCCATATAAATTTTATCAACTTTGCTTGGATAGTTTTTGAGTTAGCTTCAATAATACGTATTTTTCCCACTTAGTATAAGTGGATGATAACTTCCTGTCACTGTTATTTACAAAGCAGGTAGTGGTATTCGAGTTTGTGTAGGGTGGTAGGTACCACAACTAAAAACTTTAAAAAAAAAAACTTTAAAAGAAAACAACCGACTTCAAAAAAAAAACAATACAAAGTGAAAAATAACTTTAATTTCGGAAGTCGGTGGCAAAAAACGAAAATTCAAAACCAACGACACCGACTTCCGAAATAAAAGATATTTTTCACTTTATTTTTTTCTTTTAAGTATTCTTTCTATCAGATGGAGCAGCAGAAGCCTACACGAGGGTATTTGCATTTTCGATGTGGACCACCAAAACACGGTCACTTTCCTTGAAAGTTTGTTTGTAGTGGTAATTGGAGCATGTCTAACGCGGACTGTATAACGTCAATTATAAATCTTAAACAGATGAAAATAAAACTGAAAATTGAACGTCCAAATTATAATTTTGAGTAGTATTAAGCTCCAATGGTGTGTTTCAATTTTGTACTTTACTGTTTATAAAAATAAAGTTGAAAATGAAATGAGCTTTAATAACGTAAAGATAGTATATTCTATAAACCCAGACAAAAGACGAAGAAAGTGAATGCTAGTGTATAGATTATGAAAGTTCTAAGTAATAGCTATGGCGTCAAGAGCAACAAGCCTGTTGGAAAGCTGATTCAATTAATAGTACCAAACTGAATGCTATTTATCTCAAAAACATGCCAAAACTACACCGCTCTGTGCATACACGCTCACACGCAAACATTTACAATCAAACTACACCTCACTAAGTGCATACATGTTTTCGAAACCGGCTTCACGTCACTGTTGAAGGCGGTTTTGATTTTTATTTGGTCTGAGGCTACTAAGCTAAGTAGTTTTTTTTTTTATTTTTTTTTTTATGGTTCGCCAATAATTGATAACACTGCTACAAACACATACCTAATACATTTTTTTAAGTAAAATACCAGTGCAACAGTTACTGATAGGTAAACACCACATGTTAGTTGAATGGTAAATGCGGGTCCTGAAGTGTCCAATTCGGAAACTTCTGGTAAGAAAGTAAGCCACGTAGGCTTACTCTCTTATTAGTTTTAACTCAATTTATGTTAATGTCAAAATTGTGTTTTGCAGTGAACTGACCGGGTTCATGTACAAAAACCGACAATTAATCTAATGTCAAATGTGTGATGTGCATGAGAGCAAATTTATAAATAGGTAAGTATTTACAAATCATGCAAGAAATACGTAGACGGATAGATATTTTTAACGTGGACCTATTTATCTAGCTCATCTGGCATTGAAAACTTGTGTTTGTAACTCGATAACATCATACCGCGGTAGGTATACCATCTTAGTAATCTACACATCTATGAGATCACAAATCACGAAGTGACTCATAAAAACAAACCGTTTGTAGTTTCATTGTTTTAGAAATTCTATTGGTTTCATTATTTGCAATATTTATCTATCATCTATGCCATCTATGGTATGGACTGGAGGAGCTCGTGGCCAAATAATAACAGCCATACGGGTCGATGGAATTGCCAGGAGACCCCTCCGTGCCTCAGAAAGCACGTTGGTTCCGGCTGGCATTTTTAGATCTTTGACAGTCGTTACAGGTAGTCAGAAACCCGAAAGTTTAACAACCAGTCTTACCAAGGAGTATCGTATTACCCAGTAACTGGGTTGTGGTCAGATAGGCGGTTGTTCCATGTAAAATAGTGGTATTCAGCTGCATCGAGTTAGACTACAAGCCGACCCCAACATAGTTGTGAAAAGGCTAGTCAGATGATCCAGATGATGATCCTATATTATGCACCACATGAATATAAAACAGACTCCTAATTTAGTCATGTCAAGTCGCTCACAATGGGCCTTATGAGAAGGCTTAAAGTCACCCAAAGGGCAATGGAGAGGGCTATGCTTAGAGGTTCCCTACGTGATCGAATCAGAAATGAAAAGACCCGCAGGAGAACCAAGGTAACCGACATAGCCCGAAAAATAGCCAAACTTAAGTGGCAATGAGCAGGGCACATTGCTCGCAGAACAGATGGCCGATGGAGCCGAAAGGTTCTGGAGTGGCGGTCGCGAAGGCCTACTACAAGATGGACCGATGACCTTGTGAAGGCCGCAGGAATCCGCTGGATGCCTATGTCCAGCAGTGGACGTCTTTCGGCTGAAATGATGATGAATGATTCAGTCATGTGACTGTAGACAGACAGCCATCACACAGCCCAAACTACAAAAGATAGAAATGTGACATTTGGGAGTCTTGTTCCTTGGTAGATGTAGACTACGGAGCGAGCACGGAGCGAGCACCTACTGTGACATGGCTCGAGTCACACATTTTATATGACTAAACTGTGTGACTCGAGCCCTGTCACAGTAGGCCGTGCTCGCCCCTCTGTAAGTCATTTGAGAAAGGATCTTTGAAAATCTAACTCCTGCGTCAAACGAGAGAATGAAATTTGATGGTAAACGTCAGCGCAAGAAACAGCTAGTTTTAAGCGGAAGTCATAACCATGTAGAACCATATTATTTATTCATTTTATTTTTAGGACTTCGATATTTTGTTCCCAAACTAATAAAAATCACCGAAATTAATAAAGTGTGCGTAAAGCAGATAAGATAAATGATTTACAAATCCTACGCTCAACGTTATCTGGGCGCCGATAAAAGCCGTTAAATCCGGAAGGTAAAGGAAATATGCTTAGGACTAAGCATTGAGCTGGTAGCTGAAGACAGTGCTTAGCTTAGGTACTAGTACACACGGCTACACATCAAACTATACATTTGCAGTTTATGCTGATCTCGCATTGTATAGGTTTTCCGTACAATGCGAGATCAGCATATAACGGAAATCTATAAATATGTACCCGCGTTTACAAGGTGCGGCTAATGTCAATTTTGTTTTGAGATTTGTGAAGTAAACAAAGGAACGCTATACTCCTCAAGAACGCGGAATAATTGTTTCAGGAAACATTTCCGCGTCGTCTAATCTCTCGCTTTGGCGATTTGCACTGGCCGGCCAGATCACCCGATTTGACCCCTGCAGACTTTTTTTGTGGGGTTATTTGATGTCCAGGGTTTATGTCAAACCTCAGACTCTTGAAGCCCTTAAAGAGAATATCCGACAGGAATGCGAGAACCTATCGCCGGAAGTTCTGACACAAGTGATGGAAAATGCCAAAACGAGCCCATATGGTCATCAATACAAAGAGAACCAACATTTTTCATTCCTAAAACAAATTACAGCAATGCAACATCGGGTGATTACTTTTGCCCCACCTAGGTTACAAGCAATGATGATCCACAAGGCAAATTATGACCTCCATGGCCCGTTTCTACGGCCTAGTTGGTGAAGGATGTCGTCGACCAAACGATATTGATAGCCTCAAACACAATCTATGGTAGATAAATGAACGAAATCCTGCTGCCATGCACTACTTGATCAATCTGAATTGTCTACATTGTTGTACATCTAATAAGTTTACTGCTTATCACACTATTTTACATAATGTTTATTAGTTTGATTCAGTTTCAAAGGTGATTTGACAAAACGGATTAAGTATTATGACAGACGTCGGGTCGGGAGGCCTTAGAAGGACTCACATCGATATTTTGGTGATGACCTTCAAAAAGGTCAGGGTTTTACTTACAACAGGCGCGTGTATGACTAGATGTATGAATGTGGATGAAACAAATGAAGGTAGATAAATAAGAAAGGATAAAAGCATGGCATTCTGTAATTTATACCTACCCCTAAAGCCATAAACAAAATTAAAAAGGCGCGAGTGAGAGTTTTTATAATATGGACGGTCAGCAAAAGAGATAAGTATTCAGACAGAGAAATAAAACTCTGTTTTAGCTCATGTTGTAGGAGTGCCTGCTCATCTACCTAGCCTTTTCCCAACTATGTTGGGTTCTGCTTCTAGTCTAACCGGATGCAGCTGATTACTAGTATTTTACATGGAGCGACTGCCTATCTGACCTCCACAACCCAGTTACTGGGTAATTCGATACCCTTGGTAAGACTGGTTGTTAGGCTTCAGACTGGTTGCCAGATTTTTGGGCTTCTGACTACCCGTCACTACTGTCAAAGATCTACAAATGACAGGGGACCAACGGCTTCATGTGCTTTCGGCACGGAGGGGTCTCAATGTCAATATGTAATGAGTAGCTCGACCGGTGCGGCTGTTATGATTTTGCCACGAGCCCCCTTCTCTGTCAACTGTACCTTTGTAAAATGCAATTTTATCAATTCCCAAGTTCAAAGCGTACGATTGATTTAATTTACGTACATACTCAATGTTTCGATTGAAACACTTACGAAAACAATGCATAATAAACATACAGCCCACAATAGCACATTGTTTCACACTCATATTTATTTATTGTTGCATTGATAAACATAGCTGGAGTATTCTTGAAGTTTTATCCAATTTATTATATTATACTTTCTAAATTAATTCGAAATGTTTTTTAGTGAAAAACTTCAAATTAACAACAATAGGAGGATGATGCCTGGGTAAAAAAAATGAAATTCTAATTAGTCCGTCAGACAGATAATAAAAAAATATTAGACACGTATTTTTTTACTTATCATATTAATAAAAAATTACTAAGATAAAACGCAATTTAGGTTGGGGAGTGGGGGTCGCTACGTCACTAGTATGTATAAAATCTACATACTCGTGACGTCATGGCACATTTTACTTCAATGTATCGCCGTAATCTTTAGATTACGTAAAAAAGAAAAAATACGTGTCCAATATATTTTTATAATCTCAAAGACGGACAAAAAAAAAATTGTTAGTCATCATCCCTATTAAGGTTGAACCCCAAACTGACGAATATCAATGTTGATGGATGGAGAGGGAGAGGAAGGTCAAAGAAAAGATGGGATGGATTGTGTGAGGAATGATATGAAAGAGAAGGGAGTGAATGATAGCGTGACGGTTGAAAGGGGAGAGTGAGAGAAGGTAACATGTTCCACCAACCCCACGTAACATTATGGGACAAGGACAGGAAGATGCTGATACGTATAGACATCCAATATGGAAATTGCTTTCACACTTTCAAAAAGAAGTTTATAAATAAACATTTTGTTGTTGTCTCAAGTTGCCCCCTAATTCTGTTGCTAGGGCTGAGCTGCATCTTTTGAACCATAAAGGAAAATACCCTATAAAATTATTACATAAAATAAAAGAAATAACAAAGGTAGAACCTTGGAAATAATTACTTTTTAATAAAGTTTTAAATAGGATAATAGAAAATGTCAACAATTGAAATTTTCACAGAGTGTGTACCACTATGCCCACTATAACAACAAATAAAAAATATGTAGTGTAATTATAACTATTAATAAATGTAAATAAATATGTAATGTGTATGTGGGTGTGTGTGTAATGTGTATTGTATGGTGGTACGAAACTCTTTGTGTGCAAGTCCAACTCACACTTCGCTGCTTTTTTATTTCTAGTTTAGATAATGACAACTCAGTTCTCTAATAGTTATTTAACACCATTAAAAAGCGAATGGAAACTCATATGATACTAGGTGTAATTGTGGAGGTCAGGTGTAAATTTTGAAACTTACACCTACATGTATTGTCTTGCGAGTTTAATTAAAAATAGAATGAATAGTTTTGTTTTTTTTAATTTTATTAATATTATAATTAGTTTACAAAGCTTTGTAAACATGACTTAAAGTTGAAATCATTATTTTCAATTTCTTCTAAAATAGACTGAATTATAATGATGATTGGCTTGTGTTTATAATATTCCATAAACTTTTAGAGTTTTTAATAAAAATTCTGATAGTAAAAAGAATAAACATTAGAAATAATTATATGCTTTGTAAATTGTTTTGATAAGACTTAAGACAATAAAAGATAAACTTCAAGCACCTTTAAGCAATGATAATGAACCCATTGTTTATTATAAGAATGCTATGATAAATTTATCAGTGATGAAATATCTTAGAATTATTTAAATGTTTTTAGTGTTTAACTACTTAGTAGATCATACCAATATAAAAAAATGCCTTAAATGGTTCTTTACTGGTTTTTAAGGTATTAATTTGAAATATAAATTAAAGTAGCAGATGCACAAAGTATAAAATATTATTAAAGCAGAAGAAGAAAGATTTTAAGGGGAAATTAAATATTTTTAACTGGTTTTACACTTTTATAATTTTAGTAGGTTTTAGTATGAGGAAGTTTCTAAATCATTCAAAAGTTATGCCTTGATGACTTTTAAAAGTGTTAATCTGAAATGATCTTTTAATGTGGTATATTACCAACATTTGATGCCCATTGGAGTGGTCCATGAGGACTCCCATGATCACCAGAACCAGAGTACGTCTACGAGCTCAAATAATTAGCTTAGTCTATGAAACTTTCAAAAAGAGCAACTGAATCGAAAGAGAAAGGATGCCAAAAAATAATGAAGAAGAAACATGCCCAGGAACGATTGGATGCCTGATTAGACCCATTTATAAAACCCTCAGGTCATGGACACACATTTGAGTTGCCGCCAAAAGAATATTCTTAACGTTTCGAAATAGTTTTGGCTCTATTACAAAACATATGTAAAAATCAATCAAACACAATATACTTACGCGAAATCTTGATATGATCAGACCCATTTTCTTGACTTTAAAACTTCAAATATCAAGTGAATTTATTATAGAACACTTTAAACTCTTAACACAGCCTTGTTTTAGCGTTTTTTAAAGCTAAAAATAAGTTTGGCATAACCTGGTGATGATGACGAATGTATTATAACCTATAACGCCGATTGGAGAATATTACAAAAATATAAAAGCTAATTAATCGGCGGCGTGTTATAATATCAAATCACTTAACCACTAGTTATTTTCGATTCAATATAATTTGCAAAATCCACCGCAAGAACTTCTGAACAAATAAAATTCAAGAAAAAAACATTTACTTTCAACAATCATCCACAGATAAAATATGTCGCGGTATGACATTAGCCGATTAGCGTTGTTGTCCGTTTGTCAAATAAAAAGTACATGGACACAAAAATATCCAGCATGGTAGAAGATTATTGTTTATTCTCATAGTGTATGTTTATAGTTAAATTTGTGAATAATTAAGTGTTTTTATTTTATGTATATTATTTTCTCTTCTAATCTTACACACGTTGTCTACATCTCTTTAACTACTTTCCTAATTAACGCAGATATGCTGGAAGAGATTTCTTTAGAAATAAGCATCACCTTTGTACGTATTTTGCTGTTCCTTTCTTCTTGTGTACATAAACTGTTAAATAAATAATAAATAAGTTTTTGACGTCTATGTTATACTTATCAACAACCCGGTCAGTTTTTAGAGTTAATTTTTAGCTTTCTCTTTATTAAGTATCATAGGTAAAAGGCGCTTTCGGATACGACTTACAACTCCGATTAATCGACACATAATGTATTTCCAATCTAGATCATTTAAGAATTTGAAGAACATTGAAGCAGCACAAGCAAATTATTAATTTAATTTTGATTTGAATTCCTGCTCTTCACATTTAGAAATCAGCGTGAAGATAATTTTAATATTTCTTATGTTGGTAGCACTGAAGTAATAGTGCTCAGTGTTCAGAACTTCAGAGTCTTTAGAGTATTATGTTCAGAGTAATAACTAAAGCAATCAGTGTCGCGGAACAGGGCGAGGAAAATGTTACCAGCCCGTGTTTTGGTTACATAATATATTATGAAAAAACATTGAAACTATTTTTTATTTTATAAAATATGCATACAAATAAGGTAGAATAAAAAAATATGGCATAATCATTTACAAACCATTTCAAGCTCAAAATACGACACTTAAAACTTCAAAGCTTGGAAACACGATTTTCGATCCAATGTGCATCGCCGCGACAACAGCCGGTCTCACCCACCACCATCAAAAAGAATTGGAAAATAAAACTCCAAAACGTGTTTCAAATATTGTTCTATTGCTTTTACATAAAAAAATCATCTTATAAATATGTTTATGTCCTAACAAGTTTTCCAGTCTGACGTGTAGCAATCTAGTTGTGTAACATCAGCCAACTCTTGAGAAGTCTGCCTTCCATCGGAATCAACACAACGGCACAATCCTCGGCGACATTGTATCTTCCGAAACTTACCACTCTTACAGCATATTGGCTTCTCTGGCACGTTGCCCATTACGTTGGTTGTTTGCGCACATTCTGCAAAACAAAGAGGTATAGGCTAGTACAGAACTAAACAAGCAAGGTGCAAGAGGGTACACTTGCACCTCCCTGGCTTCAAAATAAAATATTGGAACTAAAGAAATATCCGAAAACGCCTAACACAATAATAGAGAACTTGACCTATTTGAGGCGAATTCCTAATTTTCGAGCTCGCTTCGCTCGCTCTTATATTCTGAAATCTCTCAATTCTAAATCTTCTGTTCATTAGTCGACAAAGTACCGAACTTCTATTTCCCAAAATCTAATCGGCCCTAGGCGGGGTGATAACATTATCGTGCTAACTTCGCTCGGTATTGCATCCTACTCTATCTTAATTCTAAGCTTCTTTGACACAGTCATCGTTCTGTATGAATGGACAAAATAAAACCTATCCCATTCGAGGCGAGACGCAAAAATGATCGAATCCTACATTCTATAATTTGCTGCATAAGTCGACAGAATTACTCCTTGTATGAATGGACAAATGATAACCTAAACTATCGAACTGCAAAAATGATCGGGCTCGCTTCGTGGGGCTGAAGATACACCTCCCAGTAATTAAATCTGCCGGCGCGGTGGCGCCCATGAGCAAGGGAGAATGTAGCTAAATATTTTAGCGAGTACGGCTAGGCTTCATTATAGATAGACGAGATTAGATCCACCATTAAACGGCTAGAAACAATATTTAGGACTTAAGAGACCATTTTTACTGACTTCAATAAAGAAAAGGGTTAGGCATTCGACAAGTTTATTTTTCATGTATTTTTCACCTGTTTCTTATTGTTTACTAGGCCGATTTAGGTACGTGATTCTTTTTTCATTTATGCCAGAAGACCTCAGTGGGGTAAATGCGTAACACGCATGAAATAAAATGACAATTGACAGATCGCAATCATTTTGACAGTTCACCCATGTTCATGTGTTAGTTACGTTATTTAATAGACAACTTTTTCAAATCTATGAAGTAATGGATTATCAATATCCTTCAAAACTCTCTGATTGTGATTGAAAGTGTGTTAGGTACGTGATTAGGGTGCTTTTCGGTGGTTCCAACATTTTCAATAACTATGCTTGAGTAATTTTAAGATTAGCTTCAATGTAGATTGCACCCTGCGAACTGGACACCCGCCTCAAATGGTAGACTTCTACCCTTTGGCGTCTGAATGACATTGACAGGGGGACGTTAAATCTTACACAATCAACAGTATGGTTTCACCAAGAGACGTTGTTTGACTGGTGTCACCGTATTAAAACACACATCATATCTACGGCATGGGAAGAGGCCCAAGACGCCATAGTAATCTTTTTTTACTTATCCAAGGTATTTGATTGCGTCAATCACGAAACCTTACTTGTGAAACTTATGCATTACGGACTTGCAAAAGTTGCGTTCAGTTTAATAAAATCCTTATTAATAAGATAGAAAAGGCAAGTTCAAATAAATGGTTGTCAGTTCACTCGGTTTAAAATTAAAAATGTGTGTTCCACAAGGCTCTATCTTGGGTCCTTTCCTCTTTTTTAGTATATATACCCAATTTGTTAAAAACCCAATCACGGTGTTATTTGCTGACGATAATTCCTCAGAAATTGTCTTGGCAAAACCAGATTTGTTCGGCGCCAGTTCCGATTTTTACCTACGTACGGTACGGTACTTGTACGGAAATCCTATACAATGCAAGATCAGCATAAACTGGAAATTTATAGCTTGTTGTGTAGCCAGTGTAGCCAGTGTGTACATACTTTATAGTAAAAAAGTTTAAATTTTTCTCTTTTTGTGTTTTTATTCATTTTGTATATCTTCGGTACGTAAGTACGTGAACATGACCCTCCTTTAGGGCTTCACCAGGGTCGCGGGAAAGTCCGAAAGGGATACCGTGGCCCCTGGCAATGTACAGGCAACTAAAGGAATACGGTGGGTTTAAGTCAGTAAGAGCCTGACACACCCTCCCGCTCCGCCCAGAGCGAGGAGAAGTTATTAAGCTATTGCATAGCTTCTATCGCGGGCCTTGAGCGTGGAGACCGAATCCAGAAATTCCGTAACGAAAAAACCTAACACCCTTGTCAGCGCACTCTGTTTTTATTTTTTGATTTTTTTTTAACGGAGCTTCAGTTTTCGTTCTTGTACTGACAGAAAGCCACATAAATTCCTGACATTTTCGTTAGATGGCGTTACGTTGTTAGAAGCATAATAAATATTGTAGCGGTGGGTGACATCACTTGTTTATCTGTGCCGTGAACAGTGCGTGCTTTGTGTTAGCGGACGTTTTGATAAATACTTGGTACGTAAGTTTGTTATTTGTTTTATACATAAGATTATATACCATTTTGTTCGTGATTTTACGGTCTTTCTATAGTTTCAATGATAAATATTCCTGAAGAACCTACATGTATTGTAAGATAATAAAAATATTTTGAACATTAACTTGTCATTTATTTAATAAAAGAAAAAAAATTGTTTTGTTATCGGTCACCATGCTCAAAAAGTGTAACTTGAATTAATATCAAAGAAAAAAAAACAAAGGAAAAAAAATACTTCATAAATAAAATAAATAAATAATTATAATTGCATAAGTTGATAAAAAATGCTATGCAATAGCTTTACCGCGGCAGTCTCCCGAGTGCCACACGTCTTTTTGTAAATTTTTCTCCCTCAATAAAAGGGCTTCACCGCAGTCGAGTAAAAAAACTTGATCATTTACACATAACATCACGCCTTGTTTCCCCAAAGGGTTGTGCAGAGGTGTACCTATAGTACTCCCACATCCTCCTCCACACTCCTCCAGTTATGTTTAAGTCCCATGTAAGGGCGAGCCTATTGCCATCAACCGGGCGCGAATCCAGACTCCGGGCTGGTACTGAGAAATTCCAGATGGGATAACTCAATAAAACTGCCCGACCCGGGAATCGGACCCAGGACCTCGTGCCCGGCAGTAGCTCTTGCCACCACTGGGCCGAGGCAGCTGTTAGTATAGTTCTAATATAGTTTTAAACTATTCCAGACCCAGTATTGATCCATGCTAAATTCCTTAAAAATCACCAACTTACTGCAATCCATAGTTTCAAAGTCCTCTGATGTTGGATCAGCTCCGTAATCTTCAATTTGAACACCTCGCTCGTTTATACAGATTCTTCTGAAAAACGTTAAAGTGTTCTGGTATAAAAATTTAAAAAAATTCAAGTAGGGGCATTCCAGCCTCGGAAAAGGTAAATTGGTGAGGTTCTTCAGAAAAGTCAGTACTCGCAACAGGCGTGTATCACCAGCGGAGTAATTGCGAAACACACTTATAGTAGCAATCATGGGCGTATCCAGCTTTTGGCTCAGAGGGGGGGGGGGGGGGGGGGGAGGTCTTAAGGAGGATCCACAAAGGAAGCCCGCGAAATTCCAAATTTCTTATTTATTAGCAATTTGAAAGATATACCTAATCTTTAGAATCATTATTACATCTCTGTATGATAGATTTGTTCTGAAATGTCATGATTTCATGAAAAAAGTCATTCAATGGAACAAATCTAACTTATAGAGATGTATTTGAGTCTAATTATTACAATTCTGAAAATACATATTTGTTATAATGGAGAATCATATTTTGATCAAAATACAACATAACACTGACAGAGCAAAGCCCATTTAACCTGTCTTTGACCACTGTTGACCTCAGCCATGTTTTTAAGCGTCTGAGTGTACTAATTGATAAGGCATTGCTAATAAAAGTTACAACGGACGCGCAGCGCTTTGTTTTCTAAAATTAATGTTCTATAAAATATTGTAATTGAAAAGTAAAGTCTTGACGTGACCCTAACATAACTTTTAGTGACTACCTAACAGTAGGTACTTAGGCATACAACATCCGGGGGGGGGGGGGGCTAAAACGAAACGCTCGCGTCATGGGGCTCGAGTGCGCGTCTCTTTTCTAAGGAAATTTCTCGCCGACTGGTCGACACTTCACGAGACCAGAGGACCAGCTCGTTCTTTAGCCAAAGAATTAGCATTGCCATTCATTTGGCAATGCTGCCAGTCTTCTGGGCACGTTTCCCAGCGATGCGGACGAGTACTTTGACGCCTAAGACGTATCCTTTTGTTTTTATATTTATTTGTATAGTTAGTTAGTCATTTAGTTTAGAGTAAATAGTATATTATAAAGGAAACAAAGTTATGTACCTACGAGCCGCAGCGGGACAGCCGCCCCCCCCCCCCCCCCTTCGGGTTTTATTTGCCTAAGTAGGTACCATCGAAGAAGTTCATATCTATACACCGTAAGGACTATTTCTGCTTGCAGCGCCGGGCCGCTATAGAACCGCTATCTAATTACGCAACACGTTTTCGATTTACAATTGAGTCAAATTTGTTTCGATTTGAATACAATTGCATTCAATTTATAATTTTCGAATTACGTAACTCTAAAATCTGCGTTGTCAACTGCACTCTGTTTCAAACGCTAAAGAGTGAACGATACTCGTCTAAAAAGGCTATTAGTGGAATTACGTAATCATTTTGACAGTTGAAAATTTGTTTCAAATCAACGAGAAATTGCTTTCAGCTATCAATCTAAAGAGAAGGCACCCTACTGGTCGCATTCGATTTTCTTTGCAATATTTTTGGGATTTACTCGTATAATCTCCTTACTTATTACAAAATTATGTAAGTGAACGTCGTCTTCATAAATTGTGAATGTGTTTTTGTGTAAAACCTCAATGATAGATCAGTATTAGGGTCTGTAAAATACCGAAGCAACGAGGTCGGTTTTTAATAATAATTGTGAAAGTTTTCTTCTGTTACAAGTGCTTACAACCTAAACTAAAGATATATATTATGATATTTCAGAAACGAGGTATTTTGGTGGCATTTTAAAGGAAAGACAAATTCGTACCTCGTACCGTATCAAACTTATCATAAGCCACAAGCTTAGCAACCCAGTCGGGCTTGTACTTCATTGGAAAAGCAAATTTATTACAGGAAGAACAAATATTATAATATAGTTTGAAGCATTTTATGTCAATGGATTCTGTAAGGACATCGGTGAACATACTCACCACACCATAAATAGATCTATTTCCACATCATTGTCTGTATAAGGTACCTACTTAATATCAATATTATTTTCTTTCTTAGTGTTGAACATTGATTGTGTGTTTAGCATAGCAACAATTTTACACACAATCTTATTGTTTGTTGGTAAATACGAAATGCACCATCAAACGTAAACTTACCATACATTTAAATAAAGTCAATTGTAGGCACCTAATTGTTGTTTATAGCAGAATATTGCTGTTCTATAAAGTAGATAGATTGTGCATGTAAGTGTTTAAGGGAGAGGCCTATTAGACTTTGTGGATGGATGTAATGGTTCATGGAATATCAATCTAATGAGGATTTACTTAATTTTTTTTTTTTATATTTCAGGTGTCAGGCTCAACTATATTATTCAGGAAAAAATTTTACTCTCATGAGCGCTTACAGCAAGAATTAGCAAGCAGTACATACTTATTCCATGATGACTGCCACAGGACATTAGATTCCAAATTCCACTAATCCTTACAGTAGTGTCCAAATATTTCATAATAATGTGAAGATATAATAAAAGTCGTTTTTGATTACCATAATTTATTTCTCTCTATTTACTGTTACCTAATAAATGACAGTTAATTTAGGCAAATAGGTACCTACCTCTAAATAGTATCAATAAAATAATCAATTGGCTGTGTTTATAAAAGGCATAGTATTCAATTCTTAAATATTTCATTATAAGTTATTTTTATTTGCACCTTTATAGGTACAAATAAAAATTACAAGTACAGGTTCAAAATAAAAACACTTTATTAAAGTTTACACTGTTATCAATTAACAAAATAGTAACACATATTTATATTGCTGTTGTACAAGACAGAACAGTAAAAAAAAAGAAGATTATCTTTCATTAACAATCTTCAGTTTTTACTTTAGTTCTTGAGAAGCTTGAAAACTGAAGTAGCAGAGCAACGGGGCAACGCAGCATGGGCGACATCCTTCATGCTGCCCTCATGTCTTCATAGGTGAAACGCCCCAGGAACTCTATAGTTTTAAAACAAAATCTTATTATTTTTTGCTCAAATAAAGTACCTACTTAGAAATTATGTGGCAAAGTAAAGTAGGCTCAACTAGGTTTTCATTAGCCCATGGCTGGACAAAACCCATCAGCCTAGTCATTGGTGCTGGTTGTATAATTTCATCTTTATTTAGGGCTGATATTTCAGTCTCCAGATATTTTATAATACTGAATTATAATATTAAACATTAGTTAGGTACACACAAAAACGCTTTATTCTTAACTATGTGTCAAAAAGCTTACCTTCAATGATTAATACAGAAGATTGGATATTCAATCCATGTTTGAACAACAAGATTGATGTTGGGTTGCGTTCCCTTCTTGTATTTTCAGCTCTAGCACGGTCTGTGAAAATATTATAAATATGTTTTGTAGTTAGTTGTTATTTGGCTAGTGTAGTTAGTTATTATTTGGCTAGTTGTAATTGTTTATTTCAGCATCTACTTATGTACATAAATATCAATTAACAATTTCAGTTAAGACTGAGGTTGACGGACATAGTAACTATATTTAACCACAATAAAAAGTTAGATGCTTGTGTCTACACAACAAAAGAATGATTGTCCATAGGTAGATTGACCAATAATGTACCTACAGCTACAATAATGTAATGAGATACAAAGGTACTCTCTTACACACGTTATTCCTATTTATATTGGCTTACTTACTTGTAGTGATAATATCGACTTAGTTACTTTTCGCTATTGAGCAAAACAGCCTAAGTAAGTCTTAGTGCAGCCAGTAGAAAACGAAAACAGAGCACGCAGTGTCTTCAGTGTCTTGAACGAGAGAATTTTCCAAAGTTTTTCCGACTTCCACAAGCCACAAGAAAAATGTTCCAAAACTGCTTAGCATAGGCCCATGTTTCTGTAAGAGAATAGTAAATATAATCTTGTATGTTGAAAAATATAAAACATTAAAGGCAAAACAATGCTTATCAAAAATATTACCGAAAACTAAAATGTAAACAAAGTCATCGCCAATTCGCCATGTTAGATATCGTATTCTCCACAGACTTCAAAGAATGATCATTCCAGCTTCCAGCGCAGATTATTTTCGATGTTTAATATGTGTTATAATGCCTTTCTTGTTCTTTTCTCTACAAACTGATAAAGTTAGAGCAGTAAAGACAGGCAATATTCTGCAATAAATTCGACTCTGAACACCTCACAATAAGTCGGCAGATCGTTCAAGAGGTTATTCAACTTTTACTCAGTGCTGCCAATTTTTTTCCCTGAGTCCGGTATAGACATGCGTCAGATACATCAAAACGAATTTAAAATCAGATTTCAGTCAGAAATCGAATCGTATCGATTATCCGAACTAGACAAACCAATTTCACAAAACCAACCACGGCAATAGTAGCTTTGCGTAAGTACGTATTTGTTTATGTTTGAATAGTTTTTAATGATGCACTTACAACCGAATAATATTACTAAAGACGATTGAAACTGCGAGCTGGAGCCACTCCTGAAACCGATTTCTAAAAACGGATTTTGAAAGCGATTTCAAAATCTGAAATAGGATATTTAACCGTTTGGTTAAAAACTTTATTCGATTAATAAAATAAGATTTGACATTTGAATAAACCTTTTTTACAGTCCGTTCAACCGATTTTAACTTCTATTGATTTGGTGGCATGACAAACGGCAACCGCAGTATAATTATTGAAATTTTAGTGAAGATGTTTGTTTTCAAACGGCTTAACGGCAGATTTTTTTATCCCGTAAGTACGTTCCCGTCTGCCGTGAGATATGTTTTTTGAAATGACGTTGTTTTTCGATCTCTACTCGGGCGGAGCCTCTGTGTGACTTCAATATATTCGTCATGCTGTGTCAGTCTTTCCAAATCAGCGTTCGAATCCGCAGTGGTTTCGGCATTTGAAAGAAATAAATCGAAAAATCACTGACACAGGTTTTAAACAAACAATAAAATATGCCATTATCGTGTTATTTAAATATTTTCTCGAGTCAAAGTTTTAGTTTGATTGTATTGTTTTCTACAAATTGAATTAAACTAACCATTAGACACAACCACCGGCCACTGAAAGCAAAATTTCTCCGCCAGTAGGGGTGTCCAAATCCCCAGGTTTAGTGGAAATCCCACTAAGTTGACAACACTGCTTTTCTACGATTTTGTCATTGGCTACAGATAACAAAAACGTGAAAAGAAAAACGTTTTCTTACGTATTTCAATTATGGTAGTTTTTGGTAGAAAGTGTTTTAAAAATTGGTTTTAAATTTTTCGGCAATCATTGTACATTTTCATTTATAAGCACTAGTAGAGTATCAGTTGTAATAAAAAAAATAAAAAATATAGCACAATAATTTGGAAATTAATCATTCCTACATGGTGTAACAAAACACATCATCCAAATAAATTATAGCCAATTGATTAGAACATCCCTATCCAATTACGGTCGACTGATATAAAATGTGTAGCGTAATTCGAATTTGGGCAGGCGTTTAAAACTGGACTTGCTTTCGATTCAGAATTGTAAACAGAAATAAAATGTGTTGCGTAATTAGACTGCCGGGGCGGTAACAGGTGTGGTCATCGTGTTCACGGGATTTTATTTTCAAACTGCTTAGATATGAAGTTCTTGGATAGTACCTACCTACTTGATAAGTTAGAGTCACTTTAAGACTTACTTTACAACCCCCCCCCCCTCTGTTCCAAAATCTGGGTACGCCCATCTATACGAGAGAATATACGTTAAAAACCCAATAACATTTTGTCCGACCTAGGACCACCACGCTTAGCAGTCTCGCTTACAACTAGTTACTAAATAAACGCGGCACTTCCGCCTCAACAGAGAAGAAGATAATTTGACATACGTCCCATCCCTAGTAAATATTGTCCTCCCAAAAGTCCCATCGGGCAGGCACCCCGGACCACCAGTGCTGAAGAAGTCTACATTGTACCCCTCCTCTTCACTCCTCCGGATCAGGTCCATCTTCTCCTGCATGTCTTCGAAGCAAGGAGTTGTGAAGTTGTAGGGAGGGTCACCTTCGGAGTATTGTTTAAATAGGTCTGTATCTTCGTCATCTGGAAATTATTAGACGAAATAATTAAGTATATATGTTGCAGTAGGCCTCAAGATGGACCGATGAGTTTGTGAAGGCCGCAGGAATACACTGGATGCGGGAAGCACAGAACCGGTCGAAGTGGCGGTGCTTGGGGCAGGCCTATGTTCAGCAGTGACGTCTTTTGGCTGAAATGATGATGTCGCAGTAAGATGGTTATAGCCGTGATTTAGTTATATCCCTAGGGATATAACTATAAACCGTATTATAGTAATATGAAAGCGGTTCATAACTGTCCTACTAGGAATATAACTATGATACGAGAATGATCTAGTAATATAACTGTTAGGTTAGGTTAGGTTAGGGATATAGCTATATACCGTATTATAGTAATATGAAAGCGGTTCATAACTGTCCTACTAGGAATATAAATATGATACGAGAATGATCTAGTAATATAACTGTTAGGTTAGGTTAGGTTAGGGATATAGCTATATACCGTAATATAGTAATATGAAAGCGGTTCATAACTGTCCTACTAGGAATATAAGTATGATACGAGAATGATCTAGTAATATAACTGTTAGGTTAGGTTAGGTTAGGGATATAGCTATATACCGTATTATAGTAATATGAAAGCGGTTCATAACTGTCCTACTAGGAATATAAGTATGATACGAGAATGATCTAGTAATATAACTTTTAGGGCTTTTTTTTTGGCTTTCCAACCAAATAGGTTGGGTTAGAACAGTGCCAACTACGTCGAAATTGGCCGCAGTAAACAAAATTAGAGCACTCCGACAGTTATGAAACGCTTTCATATAACTACATACATCCTTTAAAATATGGTTTAATTTATACCCTACAGTTAAGGAATATCAAAGGGAACATCTTGTGTATTGTCAAAACCATTTATTTGCATAAAATGTGGTAGTTACAAAAGATGATAGACTATAGAGGTATGTATGAGGAATAGGGTGTAAAGTTCTCTCATCCTCTATAGAAAAGGGAGGATTCTCCGACCAGACGGGTGTTGTGTCTAGTGGGCTTCTGCCCGACGATTGTTTTCGGGATGTTGTATTTATGCTATCGCGTGGTAAACTATGCTTCCGCGATGCAGGATTTTTCGTGACGTCAGTGTGATGTTCGCATGCTTGTGGCGTCATCTACATCGCCGTCGCGTTAGATGTTAGAATCTAAGTAGTGAGAACTTAGGTCATAAGTCTCACATTGAAGAACTGGTTAATTATCAAAATAGACCTTTAAAACACCTTGGAGTCTTGCCATAGCCTATGAGAAGAACGAAAAAATCGGTTTAGTCAACAATTTTTGATTAATTGAAGACATAAATGACCAAGGGCAGAAGAAAAGAAAATGTAGTGACAAAAATTTTAAAGAGTATGCTTGATAGTAATGTTGAGTGGATGAGTGAAAGGCGAGTAACAAAAGCTCAAGGCAGGTGTGAGTGGTAGCTCGCCGTCCGATAAGGACCAGGCCCGGGTCGACGGCGCGTTGTGTTCCACGCGTGCCTCTAAGAGATGTCAGCACAACAGAAGGGGTCTGCTAGGACCGATGTCTGCCGGGGTCGCGGGAAAGCCCGAAACAACTGAACAACTGAAGGAACACGGGTGGGCTTTATTCAGTAAGAGTCTGACACTCCCGCTCCGACTAGAGCGGGAGAAGTTATTTGACAATGTCCCAACCTACAAAAAAAAAAAAGAAAAAAAAAGGCAGATGTGAGTGGAAATGCCGGGAATGGACGCCATAGAAGGACATATAATACAGTGACCTTAACGGTGAAGTTCTTCAGAGAGGTCGGGTGTGTAGGACTCACAACCAGCGCGGCGTTCGTGTAATGTATGGACGTAAACGAAGCGAAAGAAGTATGTAAGCAGTGTCGAACTGACCATATAGTCGAGGTGGGATTTGCCAGCCGGGTCTCAGCCTGAGCGGGCCCCCCACGGGCCTGGCTTGCGGCAACCGTAGGATAGGAGGCCCGCGCAGGCTAGGTCCCAGCTCTTGCGACCTAAATGTAAAAGTAGATCAGATAGTTCGTACATACAATTAGAGAGAAATTAAATAGGATAATCGAGTTATATGAAACTCGCCTATTAAGGGAGGTCCTTTAATACTGGTAGTGGGTAATCTGATGAGCATTGTCCGTACTTACCTAATAATTTATTACATCGTTGATAATTACATTTTATATTTTGTTTATCTCAATTTGTGTATCTCAGTATTTTCCGATAGTACCCCATCTACCATCATCTAGTCTCGGGCCCCGGGCTTGTGGTCAGCCACCCGGGCCCTTCCGCCCCAGTCCGACCCTGTATGTAAGTACCTAAGGATCATAACAGATGGCGTTCTATAGTCTCTGCCTAAGTAGCCTGTAGGCGTAAATAACCAGAATACTCACAGCAATCCAACTCCGTAATTGGTGTCCTCTCAAGATCAACACTGCCGATACTGTCGTCTACGATCCCAGTTAGGATGTCGACGCAGTAGCATGTATTGGCGATGCACTGGACTGGGTGGAAGTTACCGTCGGAGGTGCAGCGAGGACCGACCACAGGGTCAGGAACACCAGGGCTGATTGAGTTCTTTATGCGCTCGTGGAAGCGGGAGCACCCTGAAATTGTAAGGTTCAGGTTAGTATACAGGATGGCAGGGACATCGACGCGAAAACTGATACCATGGATTCAATACATGATTCTGAACGCCCCTACGTTGAAATTTTTCGTCGGTTATTAAAACAAAAATCTGCTGTTTCATAGAAAAGTGCAATACCTACGCGGTCAAAATGTATGGTACAGCAGATTTTTTTTAAATACGGGTATAATCATATCTCAGCATTTTCAATAGGCGTGTGAACCTAAGGAACGTGTCCCACCACAGACGAAGAAGCGACTAGCTATCAACGATTTTCTAGCTCAAGAAACGTTGATAAAGAAAGAAAAATATTTTATTTGGGACACACACAGGAAATACAAACAGTGAGTAACAATAAAAAATAAAATACAAACAGAATAGTAACGACCTGTGCGAGGCCCAAAAGGCCAGTATCTCAGCATAATGCGGCGATATTTAAAAATAAATACCGCAGCGCTGGTATTCTGATATGGCCCACTGATCCGCCCAAAATTGGTTCACTGCTAATAATTTAGTATTAAATGGGAAAAAAACGAAGTGCATACGATTTTCTTTACCAAATGTAAAAAGTAGTAGTTGTGAGATAGTATTGAATCAAGAGAAACTAGAATTCGCCGATAAAACAGTTTTCCTAGGGATCACGCTCGACTCAAGGCTTCAATGGGGTCCTCATTTAACATCTCTTTCAGGACGGTTAAGTTCAGCAGCATATGCTGTGAGAAAAATCCGTCAATTTACTGACGTGGGTACCGCGAGGCTAGTCTATTTTAGTTACTTTCATAGTATTATGTCGTACGGTATTCTACTATGGGGACGGGCTGCAGACATCGAGTCTATTTTTATTCTGCAGAAAAGAGCCATCAGAGCCATATATGGCCTCCGCAGGCGCGACTCTCTAAGGGAACTGTTTAAAGATATTAACATCATGACGGTACCTTGTCAATATATCTATGAAAACATTATGTACGTAAGGAAAAATCTGCATCTTTTTAGTAAAAGAGGTGCAAGACACAATTACATCACTAGGAATAGGGTCCAATTAGTTCAACCGGGTTTCAGGCTGGCTAAAGTGGACTCATCTTTCATGGGGTACTGTTTAAAATGTTACAATAAAATACCTCCCAACATACTTCAACTAAATGAAACGAAATTTAAATCTTATATTAAACGCACACTATGCAGCCAAGCATATTATAAGTTGGGAGATTATATCGCTGATAAAAATGCTTGGCTCAACACTGGTCTTGCTCCACAAGGGCGCATAAACGAATAGATTAGCATTTTAAAATACTGTTGGAGCTGCTGAAGATGTAAAAAACTATCTTTGCATTGTATAAATTCAATCTCATAATATTGTATAATTGCATAGCACATGTTGAGTACTATGTACCGACTATAAAGCTACCATTTAGGTACTGGATATGTCTTTCATTGACTTGAATGTGCCTTGGCGGCTGAGAGTATGTCATGCTCACTCTAATGTCTCGCTGACGGTGGCGCGTGTGTTGGATCATTTAGCTCCCTTCAAAATGGTTGAGCTGAATGGTGCTAATCCATGCGTCATGTTCGTGAACGGGCGCCGTCAGTAGGGACTGGTCATCTCTTAGCTACCACGGCTTATTTTAATTTAATTTAATTTTTGAATTTTTATTTTAGCTATGGACGCTTTTAACGTTTTGCATCGTTCTCACATGTATAACTTCAACATGAATGATGTAACCAATTTTTTGTAACCATATTATGATTTAAAAGAGTGTCCGTGGAGTTTCTTGCCCGTTCTTCTCCATAGGTACCTACTACGCTTTGGAATGGGCATCTAGCTTCATCTTTCTGACTGACGGACCCCTTGACAATTCAAAAGTGCCTGTAATTGGTTTATTTGAAATAAATGCTTTGAGTTTGAGTTTGAGTTTGATAGATTGTAGGTTCCGTGTAAGGAAAAGAGATGCTGGCGAGTAGGTACTCGTTTGCCACAGCGACAAGAGCTATCAAAGAGAGTACTTGCTCAGCGACGCTCGCTTGGCGGGCAGAACACTCGCTGAGAGACTCACGCTTGGTACATACGCATACCAGCGAGTAATCGTTCGTCGCCGTCGCGCACTCGCCGCTCGTTGCTCGCCAACTCGTTTTTAGTTGCTAGCTCTAATCGCTGGCGGTGGTGCTTAGGTAATGGTAGGATGGGTGTGCAGGGTGTAAAAATACCCCAGCCTCGCTAATACTCGGCTAAGACTATTTAATAAATGATAACTAGTATGGTACTGACCACAATGCATGTTCCGCTTGGTAATATCTCCAAGGTTCGGGACTTCGCCAAAAATTCTCTCGCCTTCCTCTGACTGACAGAAACATCTAAAAAAAAAAAAAACTTTAGAAAAACATTTTTGGTGCATTCGGCTAAGTTCGGTTATGGGATAAGATCGTATCTCGCAAAAATAATGCGAAAAAAAAGCTTTTTTTTTAGCGTTAGCAACATTAAGGCGACACCATTTTATTTTACCCCACTCTCACTCTGAAAATTCCGGATTATTTGCTTTTGTTGTGAACCTTATAATACTAGCAATAGAAGCGTTATTAGAACGAAGTCCGGACTTACTAACCGAATGTCCGGTCTTTTCAATGCTTTTTTTTTAACCGACTTCCAAAAGGAGGAGGTTATCAATTCGATTGTTTTTAAATATCTTTTGAACTGCTTTCAAGCTAGAACATATCTGCCTATCTAACCTCTACAACCTTCGATCAATAATTGATCGAAGTCTACAACACACTCTCTTTCTCTCCGCTCACAACTGGGTAAAACGATACCCCTTGCTAAGACTGGTTGGTGGAGGTAACACAACGAAAAATAAAAACTTTTTTACAAAAAAAGCCACCACCTCTTCAAAACCACCAGTAAATACTTACGTGTGTGCAGGAATGCACTCATAGGGAGCAAACTTCCCTTTGCCATCACAGTGTGGCCTTTGTTCCAGTGCTCCAATCAGTCCACTCTGTTCTCTTGAATCGTACTGGTCTTGAGCAGTGTGGCACTCTGATTTCACTAGAAGTTAATAGTAAAGAGTGTGTTTTTATTTTTTTGTAAGTTGTGGGATGTCCACCAGTCCAGACTGAACCCGCGTGTAGGTTTACAGTCCAGTTCCTCTCATAGAAAAGACGCCCGCGTCTCGGCTGTTGGAACATTAATGACGACTTGACGTGGGACATGGGCGTACTTTGGCTTATTAACTTTTGGCCCAGAGGGGGGCAAATCAGAAATTTCCCCCCACACATGTTTTACATAGTTTGATATTGCTGCTGTATTAGCGTAGTTTAAACCGAATTTAAAAAAGGAGCAGGTTCTATGTTCATCTGTATGTTTTTAGGGTTCCGTACCTCAAAAGGAAAAAAACGGAACCCTTATAGGATTTCGTCCCCCCCCCCCCCCCGGGTATGCCCATGAATCTACTTACACCTAGGTGGAAATAACTCAGTCTGATCAGATTATAGCGGTGAGAGGAACAGGTTGTAAAGTTCACTCATCCTCCATAGAAAAGGGAGGATCCTCCGACCAGACAGGTGTTGTGTATGGTGGGCTACTCCGATTGATGTCGGGACGTTGTATAAAATAAATATGTTATGCTACTCGCGCGGTAAACATTGCTTGCGCGATGCGTAGACGCGTAGTTCGCATGTGGCAATGATGATGATGCCTGAATTTAAAGCCCAAAATATGTTCAGACTCATATTAACTTACGTCTAGTACAACTGTCCCAGTCATCCTCGGTAGTGCAGTAGAGTCCATCACCACAGCGCCCCACTGAGGTACCCATACCAGGTCCTCCGGTGGTGCAGTGCTCGCCTTCTCCTGAAAGATTAACATACTATGCTTGAAAATGGGTATTTTTAAGAACATCATTCAAAAATCAAAATTGAAAAGTCATTTATTCAAACTAGGCTGAGAATCAGCGAATCAGCCCTTGTCGAACGTCAAAATTACATAAGACAGTCCAAAAACGTCCACCTTTCACCACTTCCTAGTGCTTAAGCTGGAAAGAAGTGGCGCAACAAACTCCCCAGCAGCACAGCTGTCTGTTCAGTTGGAAAAACTTGATTCTATAAATAGTACTTATGCTAAGATAATTAACACTACCACAAATTCCATTATGCAATAGTCAAATAAACTAAACTAAACTATGAGCTCAAATAAGTCATGTAGTCTTTGATTCTAAAACACTCGTTTGTTGTTTGGGGAGGTGGTTACATTGGACTAACATTACACCTGCGTTCTCCATTGAGCAGAGGTGTAAACAGCCACATTTATACAGGTTTGTTGGTATAGGGCGAGGCTATTGCAATTAATCGGAGACAAATCTAGACCCAGGCTAAGAATTCCCTAATGGAAAATCTAGATCTAATCCTAATAACATTTTGTCTGACCCCTGGATCGAACCCGCTCATCTGCTCAGCAGTGACGTTTGCTAGCGCTAATCGTGGTAGTCCCAGTATATTTTTATAAAAGTTTTTTTTTCTGCGCCTTTTATTTTAGGGAGAAAGCTCACGTCCGAGCTACCGCTAGCTAAGAACTTGAAAAATACCCGTTACTGTTCATGTCTTGAACGTGAGGGTCTGAGGCCCTAACACGCGGAGTAGATGTAACGTAAATGCGTAAGATTTTAAAATTAAAAATACTCGGAAAAGAAAGAAATCGTATTTATTGGGTTCTAGGTACCATATTCATATTTACGGGTGATACCCTATTGCTTGTCGCAAAAAACCAAAATGCTATAGGATAGTTGTATTTGCGATGCAAAATTCGAATCGTCAAAATACCGAAATACCGGTTTTACTCATTTCAATCCCGTTCTAAGGAACGGTAAAAAAATACCCGTATCCAATGACGTATAATAACATCTTTGCCTGAACCTGAACGCGTGGCCGCGGCCGCCGCAGAGGTTGCTTTCCGGTTTTCCGGACAAAAGTGACGTATGCACGCGACTGATCGCGTATTCGTGCGACGATCGCTTTTGATCTAAGGTAATTGTAAATAGGTCTTGAACAAATAAATATTGTAAATTTTTTGTTTTAAATAGAACGCAGCCTTACTCCGCGCTAGAGTAAGGCCGCCTTTTTACCAAAAAACCGTGATACCGGCAATGATGATAATAAACGTCATTGCATGCCGGTAATTTTTTACCGTTCCTTAGGACCGGGATTGAAATGAATAAAACCGGTATTTCGGTAGGTATGTTGAATTTTGCTTATAAATAGTAGTCGACTTTTTTTTTAAACCAGCTGACTCGATAGGCGTCAAAATTGTGTTTAATTATGATTTATTTACATATTATTAAGCTAACATTCCTAAAATAACAATATGTAAGTTAGTACATTTATATAAAAAAGGATTGGAAAGTTTAATTTACTTTGACATTTCGAATTTACCGCGCACGAGTTCACTTTGTTTGTAGGTACTTGTAGTTTAGGCAGTTGCGATACTTTAATAATGATTGTGTAGTTAGAAGAATAAATTGTTGATTATTTACTTTAAAAGGGAAGTTTATTCAAACTTGTTTTTTTTTAATATAAAAAGTGGTTTTTGTTTATAAAGATAAGGGAATACATGTACATATGGGAAAGAAAGAGGTGCTTTAATTTCAATAAAAAATAATAATAATAACTGATGAAATACCGAAATACCGGTATCCCGGTTCTGAAATTTTATTATACCATCAAACCCAATACCGCACAGCCCGACTCCGCGCGTTCAATGCTATCGCCCCTAGATCCTCATACTTCAGTGAAAAGTTATTCTAAATAAAAAAAGCCTCGACCTATGCACATCATGACTCTTTCCTTTTGTCCAATTCAACCTAGCCATAATCCCTTACCATAGAACGGCATACAGTAGTCACAGCAGTTGCATAGTGTAGGGGAAGGTAGACTGAGCCCCCTATGTGTAGCATTGTTGATGCCGCAGTGGATGGCAGGGTCTGCGCACCCCTCGTCGAAGCGATACGTCTGGGGAAAAGAGGTTTTATTTATAACAATATTCGTTCTGGCCTTCTGGGCCTGCAGTCTCGACCACAGACAATAAAAAAAAAAAATATACGGGAGTCTCGACAAATATAGCGACGCTGTCGTAAAATAAGTACCGATCGCAAAAAAAACTAAAATTATTGCTTGCCGTAACGATGATGCTTACGACAAATGCAAGTCTCTAACAATCGAGATACTTACCGAACAAAATCGCGCATGCAAGCAAATAGTTGAGCTTTATTTCAATTTTCAAAAACATTTATTGGCCACTTCAAAATCTCCTTGAATAACGGGGAAAATTTTAGCCCATGATTTAATAGAAATAATTGTTTTTCTTTAAAATTGTATAGTGACTATGTAAACCTTAACTTGTTTTTTTTTATAGAAACTAATAAGTAGCAATAACCTTTTTGAATTAAAATAACTTGTTACCTAACTAGGGACCTAGGGACATAAAAGTTTTCGTCTTTGTAGCACTTAACGTCAGTGTCAATGTCAACATCAAGTCAAAACAACGTTTTGTTTGTTTGACATGAAAACATTATCACGACTTGATTTGAATTTTTGATTATTGCCATTGTTTTGTGTTCATTCTTATAATATCATAAAATGTTTGAAGGAGAAAGTGAAGCAGGTGCAGCTGCAGGCTTGGATTCGAGCGACATCAAGTAAGTACATCAAGCTACACCTATTTTCGAATCTAATTTGTCGGTTCAATATTGAACGCTTTATAAACACACTATTCTAATCAACTAATGAATATATTCAAGTTTACTTATAAATTTCAGGCGTAAGCGTACACCCCGTGTCACAAGTGGCCAAATAGATGCCCTCTTGTCGACTTTAGAAGCCCACCCATACCTCCACACCCGCAAGTTTACCGGTCTTCAGGGCCGGATAATGTTTGAAGCAGGCTGGAAGGAGGTTGCCGCGGAATTGAATCAGCTGCGACATGGTTCTATAAAAACACCAGGGCAGTGGATGACGGTAAAATTTACATCCATTAGTTCAGTACATACAGTGCTAATATTACTAATAATATTTACTTAAAATGTTTATATTTCCTGTAGGTTTGGAGAGACTTTAAAAGCCGGGCCTGCAGTAAAGCAAACCGGCTGCGAAAAGAAAGGGTGCAGACCGGCAACCGAGCCGTCACCACTGCTCCCCTGACTGAGGTGGAGCGTAGGATCGTGTCCCTTATCAGTATGGAGTACCCTTTGTATACTATTATATTTCATTTATGCCTTTACCCAACTGTGGCAGAGCATGAAAAGAGGGTAATGTTTTTTAATGGATATTTAATTATTTCAGCAGCAACTCGCACACCACAACCTGCACCCACCATGGCCACCATACATCGAGAAAGGTCCACTCGAAATAGGAGTAAGCATAACTTTTTATTAAACTGAAAATATTAATATAAAATAATGTGAATTAAAGTACGATTAATTTTGGTTATTCAGATCTGAATCCTCAAGTCAGCGATGATGAGTCTAGTTCAGAACAAGGGGATTTTCTGGCTATTGCAGAATCAAATGCTGAATCGATGAGGGTATGTTTTAGCATGAATTTAATTATTCTGAACATTTATCTGTATCCCGTCCCTAACCCTTCAGGGAAGATAGGTGTAATGTAATTTTATGGTAATCAACAGCATGCTACGTAGGAATACCAAATATTAAAAAAAAATATTATAATAACATTAAAAAAAATATTATAATACTCGTATTATTATTTTATTTTTATATTTAAAATGCCTATGCATTCCACAACTTTCCTCGACAAATCCTTCACTCTCCAGGCCGCTCGGTTGTGGAATGCATTGCCAGTTGAAATAAAGCGCATGCAATCATTACCGGTGTTTAAGAGACTCGTAAAGGAATTTTACTTGTCGTTGTGATCTTGTTCTTGAACTGTTATTATCTATAGTCTTAATTTATTTTCGTTGCTTATTAAGTATGTATGTATTTATGTATCTATTATTTAGGATGTGTATCTGATGTATATCTGTGAATCTATTCTAGTATATTGTATACTTATTATTTGCACCAACAACAGCCCCATTTTATGTCCAGGAAAATCACTGTCCATTCCAAAGTTGCCTGGAAGAGATCGCGGAAAGCGATAAGGCCGCCCATATACATATTTTGTAGTGTTTTTTTATTTTGTTATTTGTTTTTGTGGTGTACAATAAAGTCTATATAGATAAATAAAATAAAAAATCTCAATCCATCTGTGTTTTTAATTGCAGATGTTTGCAGCTGCAGTTAAATTGCAAGGAGAAGCTGCAAAAACGCAAGCAGAGGCGTCCATTATGTTGGCAAACGCTGCAGACAAAATAGCAGAAGCTGCTAACACACAAGCGGAGACAATGTGCGTACTTGCAAAGACTGCAGACAAAATTGCAGAAGCCATAATTAAAATAAGTGATAAAAAAGAGAATAGGTAATAAAACAATAATTGATTTAAAAAAATGTATTTTTTTGTAAAAGTAAAATAATTAACTTAAACAAGTATTGATGAGATGCCTTTTGATTTTTTCTGCTACTGCTTTCCCAGTGTCAGTTACTTAGGAGCAAACAAGATAAAAAAACATTGGATTTTAAGATTATTCTGATATTACTTTATGATACTAGTTTGTACTAAGTAATGTTATTGTGTTAAGGGTGTTAAGTTATGTTTGTGTTACTTATTTCTTTAATAAGACCATAAACAGCATTTATTAAGCTTTTAAAATTGGCAAACGTACAATAAATAGTAGGTATTTAGTTTAGGTAAAGTATTACTGCAAATACATATTCAAATTAAATAGGTGTTCAAGATAAAATAAATTAGAAAGAAGCTGCCTAGAAACTGGGTTCCCTACTTGAAATCGAATGACGTAAGATCGAATAATACCTACTTCCTCGAAAACGTTAACTCGATAGTACTTACTTTAAATCGATAAATTATGAGCGCGACAGTTCACTACCTCGATGCATCAAAATCTCGATTAGCTATAAGCTCGAATGACCGGCAGCGCGATGTCCATTATCTTGAAACATCACATTTACAGAATAAATTATAAAGATTTTTTATTTGAGTACAATTTATTGAAACAATATAGGTAAATGCGTAGAAATATAAATCAACTATAATCATGAAAAATTATGATGGTAATAAAATAACGCAAAATTTTGTATTATTTAAATTTGTTATGATTTGCAATACCTCTCAAGAAATCGAGTAAGTAAACCCATTTCCCTTTACTTTCACATAACCTGACGGAAAATATAAACATAGCATTCTTCAATTTTCCGAGTAAGAAACCCTTAAACCAAGGGCCCGATTCTTTAACAATCACCCTTGCTGACAATGCCATGAATAGAGTACAACTGAATTGTGGGCAATATAAAAAGTACTCTGTGATTGTGGGCAACTCTGAATAGTTCCGTCCATAATCAATAATATTTTTTTTTTACTAATTACTTATGACACTATAGTCCATATTTCGTCCAAGATAAGTTTACTTCTTAACTATTTGGTAATATAACTAGTTAGGTATTTGTAAACTTATCTATGTACCAAATATGTGTATTAAGTATGTAATAAATGTCATAAGTATTTTTTTTAAACCAACTTCATTTATTTTATTTTAAAAAACATTCTGTAAATCGATTGAATGGTCGTTCGAGAAATGAAGTTTCAAGATAATGGACTTCGCGCTGCCGATCATTCGAGCTTATAGTTATTCGAGACTGATGCATCGAGGTAGTGAACTGTCGCGCTCATAATTTATCGATTTCAAGTACTATCGAGTTAACGTTTTCGAGCAAGTATTATTCGATCTTACGTCATTCGATTTCAAGTGGGGGAACCCACCTCCACCTGTGTTTTATTCTCATGTTGTGGAGAACTACACATGCGTTTTAAATTAGGCCCGCACTATAGGGCTCGTACACACGGCTACACATCAAGCTATACATTTCCAGTTTATGCTGATCTCGCATTGCATAGGATTTTCGTACAATGCGAGGTCTGTTTATACTGGAAATGTATAGCTTGATGTGTAGCCGTGTGTACATCAACTAGCGTTGATATGAGAAACACGGGAACACCGACTTCAGCACACGAAATCATCCTGGGCGTACCCAGCTTTTGGCCCAGGGGGCGGTAAATCAGAAATTTCTTACCACGACTATCCCACGCTAAATATCCTCCGCCATCATTTCATTCACTAAACAATAGCAATATCTGTCAATCCTTCCGAATATTCGTAAACATTACAAAAATCGTAAAGTTTGCGACAAAGTTCGGTAAAATGCCGATAGCCCAGTCAAAATCGACGCAAAAAAAGGCAAACATCGCCAACGCGCATGTAACTACGATTTTTGGAACGAAGTTCCTTATCGCGCGTTGCGAAAGGGGGCTAGACGGAAAAAATTAGGACCAAAAGTTGTAACGACACTTTTTAACCGACTTCCAAAAGGAGGAGGTTTTTTTTTTATGTATGTTCGGGCATAACTCCGTCATTTATAGACGGATTTGCAAAATTCTTTTTCTTTTTTTGTTTGAAAGGGTATACTTCCGAGATGGTCCCATTGTCATCAGGTCAGGATCTGATGATGAGATCCTGGATAAATCGAGGGAACTCCTCAAATATTATAGGCACACCTATAGCGATTTGGGTATTTTTTATAATAACACGTGCAGTTGCTCTTGGAAAGCACCATTTGGTGAAGTGGAACTGATGATGAAGACCACAGATGGCCACCGGAACTACTCAATAATAAGTATTTCATGGGTTGCGATTCGATTACATTAATATGAATACCAAGCAATTTATGCTCGTCACAATGTATATGGACAAGTGAAGCTGATGGTGAAGTACCAAGAGAACTCCTCAACGATCAACGTCCCTGCTTCGCGAAAAGCAATATTTTGTAAAAGGTGATGAGTAGTCAACATAAGGCTATTGTAACTTAGATAAATTACAAACTGACCCACTAAAAAGCGAAAAATAAAAACATTTTTCCAAAAAAATACAACCGACTTCCAAAAAAACACTACATAGTGAAAAATAACTTAAATTTCGGAAGTCGGTGGCAAATAATGAAAATACAAAACCAAAGACACCGACTTCCGAAATTTAAGTTATTTTTCACTATGTAGTGTTTTTTTGGAAGTCGGTTGTTTTTTTTTTTGTAAAAAAGTTTTTATTGCTATTTTCTCTGTCTGTCTCTCTCTCAAAGTCAAAGTCAAAGTCAAAGTCGAAGTCGGAGTCGGAGTCGGAGTCGAAGTCGGAGTCGAAGTCGAAGTTGAAGTCGAGCGAGTGTATAAGTCAACAAGATTCAAGAGACTGATACTTATATACTTATACTTCGAGACCAAAAGTTGTAACGACATTTTTTGCTATTGTTATAAGCCGTATTATTGTTGTAAGCCGTGCGGCGTGCGCGTGATTCTCTATCTGTCTCTCTCTCTCTCTCTCTCATAGAAAGAGGAACTTCGTTCCATCCGGGTGTCCCTTGACACCTCTCAAGTTTTTTTAATATGTTGTTAGGGCCTCTGAGAGCCGGGCTTGCGAGTTGTCCGAAAGGGATATCGTGGCCCCGGCACACAGGCAACGGAAGGAACACGGGTGGGTTTTAGTCAGTAAAAGTCTGACACGCCCTCCCGCTCCGCCGAGAGCGGGAGAAGTTATTTGACAATTTACCAATCTCAAAAAAAAAAAAAAAATAGGGCCCCTGAACCAATTTTTTTTTTTTCAAGTAAGTATTTTATATACACGGTGTCAGGGACATCGACGCGATAACTAATAACATGGATTCAGTATATGATTCTGAACCCCCCTGCGTTGAAAAAATCCTATTGCACTTTTGTATGAAACAGCAGTTTAAAAAAAGAAATAACCGATGTTATATTTTGCCTCGTACGTACTTCTTTAAATTTTAATGATACCTTGTTTTTTTTTTTATGTTTAATGTGTTTTTAGTTTAAGGCTGCCTGTCCATTGAAGCGGAGCGAGGTAGCGGAGAGGAGAATGGCAGCGGAGTGGAGCGGAGTTGCGGACAGTGTCTGTCCATTGATGCGGAGCGACGATGCGATCTACTCTCGCACGCATAGTCCGTAACTCCGCTCCGCGCAGACTCGCTCCGCATCAATGGACAGACACAGTCCGCAACTCCGCCCCGCTACCTCGCTCCACACACTTGTAACTCCTCTCCGCTGCCTCGCTCCGCTTCAATGGACAGGCAGCCTAATGTGTGATTTCCTGTGCGAGTCTCAATAAATACTTTTTCTTTTCTTTCTTTCCTTCTTTTCCTTTTTGGAAGTCGAAGTCGAGTTAAAAACAGTTTCTTATCCAGTGGCGGACTAACAGGGGGGCGGAAGGGGCGGCCCGCCCCCCCAAGCAGCACGCAAGCGTTTTCAACATCAATATACCAGCCTATTTAGAACTTAGAGTTCTTTTAGAGACGTACAAGAGTGTCATAAAATTATTTTGTCTTTGTAAGAGTGATTTATGAGTTATTCAGCTCAAACTGTATAAAATCTTTATTGAGGGATCTGCGTGAGCTTGGGGTGCTTAAACAGAATATTAAAACTCTACTATACAACTTTAAGTATTTTGTGACACTTCAATCTGGTTTCATCGTTAAAGCTGTATACAGGCTGTATTTTGCATGTGATCACTTACTTATTACAGCTCTAAGTGTAATTACAGTATCACTTGATACTTGTTTCTGTACAATGGGGTATGCAAACTCCGTTCTCAAACTTATTTTTATGGCGTAATTGTACACTATTGTAAATACAGTGGTTGTATGAGTTCTGTCTATGAGGGTGTTTTAAAACTAAAAAAATCAATGACAGTTATAGTACAGCTTTAGTCTGTATTACTGACACAGTTTCTTGATTGCATGACGAATAAAATGAATGTTTTCATTGTGAAGAAATGCAATATGTGGAAAAAAAGAAAAAGATCTGGTGCAGTCAACAGGATTGAAAGGGAATATTTGAATATTACAAATTACCAACCAAATAACAGTTATGATAGTGAACCATCATTTATTGAGGAAGCAAGAGAATCATTAATAAATCAGACAACCTACAGTCAAGCGTCAATTCCATCGACGTCCAACGAAGAAGGTTCCGTAGCAAAAACATTAAACAGTGATAATAATAATGAGCTTTTTATTTTTTACTCGCTTTTATACCCGTATACTTACAATTAAAGATATTAACCTGTAAACCTGTGAACCTGTGTCCTTATTAAACTGTGTAGATATAGAGAAAAATCATAGCCACGTTATTACGCTAAGTAGGTAGGCTACAAAAACAATAATATTATTTTTTGCCATATGGACAATCACAGTCACGAGATTACATTCTCTTAAATACTAACTAGCTCGGATAAACAAAATTTAACAACAAATAACATTTACATAAACATTGTGACTTAAGGACATTGGACAATCAAATTATCCTTTGTACTCATAATTATGTTTATGTCGTATTTGTATCAATTTTACTGTGTGTACATAAATAATAAAATAAATAAATAATAAATAAATTATCATGATTATTAAGTGTTTCTCTATGAAAGGTTTAAAAAGTAAATTAACCACTTGCAAAGATCACCCCATAAATGTTCATTATTCTAAAACTAACAAAGAGATTCCTCCTCCTCTTCTTCAATAATTTATTTTTCACTTGTAGCGTTTTCGTCGATTGTACCTTTTTCATCTGTATCCATTTTATTTTGATTCGTAACTCGATTTCCCCGATCTGATTCATTTTCAGCTATATTTTTATTTTTAAGCGCAACTTTTTTGGTTCTTATCCTTTTAGTTGAAGCTCTTTCATTCTTACTGAGTTTCCTCTTCACAGAAATATAGTTTTAAACGGCATATTTGTCTGAAAATAAAATAAAACAGGTATAATATACACAACACACTAATAATACTTTACAATAAGTTTACTTAGGTATAAAATAAAACAACTAAGTAACTCTTTTGGTTTGACCGGATCAAAGTAATTTTGAGCTCAGGGTTTTTCATTTCTTTAAGTAAGTCTAAAGAGCATTATAAGTTATGCATAGAGAACTGATATACAGCTTAAGTAATAAAAATATTCTATTATAAAGCTGATTAAAAGCCAATAGCTGTACAATGTATCCATAACTTACTTAGTACAGCTATTCAGACTATAATACTCTCCAAATACCGTTTAGGCTGCTTAGCTAATTGTCAATCCATTTTCGAATGTATAAAAACAAAATTTAAAGTATAATTAAAGGATTTTTTTACAACACCTAAAGCCGTATCATGATGATCAGCTTGAATAATGATCACTGTTCCCACATATCTATTAATTTAAAGTTATTTTTTTTATTCTAACCTTAAAAACAAACATTTACTTACCGTATTTAGTATTTTTCTTTATGTCAGCTCGATTATTTTGCTGGCGCGTGAATATTTTGAAGGAAAACTTACACAGGTTCACAATAAATTTAATTTGCACTTCAATATCACCATCAGATGTACAAGTTTACGGTTATCTTTTACTTCTAGTAATAAACATTAAATAATAGTGTCGCCATTAATAGAACGTTTCTATTACACGCATATGTCATCGAAAATAGTTTTGTTTTATTTTTATTCTTTTGTAATTCTCTTCAAAAACCTATTTACAACACTTTTCTTTGCAAAATTATTATAAGATAATATCTGTAGTATAATGGTTTCTTTGTACACCAAATAACCGCTTTAATACAGCTATTATACAGCTTCTCTATTGCTTCTACAGCTACTATATAGCTCTACTAACGCAAAAATCTGTATAATATGGGCCCTTTTTTACTTACAAGGATTTGAGTGCTTAAACAGCCTATATACAGCCTGAATATACAGCTTCTAGTATAAAAACCAACTTAAATACAGCTTACAATGCTACTTGGGCCAGGCCTCCGGTCTTGGGGGGCCCCCAAATGCCTCCGCGTTCCCCTGAGCATGGGGTCTCAACTCGAACAAATTATAATTAGTCTTGAAGAAAATTCAATAGCATAGGTGACAATTATGAGATTAACAATCATTAAAAGCGTTAAACGGCTGATTATGGCTGAATACTAAAGCTCCGGCGTGATTTTTTCCGACATCCAACAATCATCGTCATAGATTTTTCTAAGTATGCAATGACATGTAAGAATGTACGATTCTAGCTACGATTTCAATTGCAAATTGACTAGTAATATGTGATCAACAACAATTTATTCTAAGCTAAACACGTTTTAGAGAAAAACCCAGAGGTGGCTTTCGAGGCAGTGTGCTAAAGCGGGGGGGGTCGACTCCGTCTCCGGTTCCGATCAATCAAAATTAAAACTTCCGACTCCGGCTCCAGTTCCAGTAAAACAACCTCCGTAACATCTCTACTATGGATCACCATGCTGAGCGTACCTTGGTACCTACTTACGTACTTAAGAAATAAGTACTTACTTAAAATTAATAAGTATGTAAATGTGCTGAATTTGGTATTCTGCATCGCTATTCACAACCATTTTATACGCTTCCGTGCCGAATCGAACATCAATAAATTTTATCGAATCTTCTAAACGCTATTTGTGGTCGGGGACTAGGCCAAATAAGTTGACCGAAAATGTGTCATTTTCGACTCGGAAGTCTGTTGTGAATAATTATGCTGATGAATCAATCAATATGTTTAGTACCTACATTCGATTGGACAGCTGATTTCAGCGGAATCCGGATGTCACTGTGCTAATAAGTATGTTATTGAGCCTTTACATAAATTCATAACTTATATTAAGTAGATAAGTAGGTACTTACTCTACAAAATCCTTGCTCACACAAAATATCGTTGTCTGCTAACACAAGCACACAGCTAAACAAAGACAATACGAAAAAACAAAAGAATATCTTAACGTCAGCCATCTTGTATGTCGGCAAACATAGCACTGATTTGTGTGTGGCAAAGTGTTATCTAAAACGATATTATTATTGTAATTATCGGTAAGATTATCATTGGGAATCCTACGAAGTAATGACGATGTGTTGATAAGGATTATATCTGTTTATGTACTCGTATCATTGCGGTTAATGTCCTGTTTGAGGAAAAGAGGCAATATGCAAGTTCTTTGGCCAAAGAATTTGCATTGCCATTCAACGTGGTATTATATGCTGCTAGTGCCAGTCTTCTGGGTACCTACGTTTCCAGAAGACAGCGATACGTACGAGTACCTACCTAATTCGACGCTTCATAAGCGATAATATAGGTGTTACGCTCGGTAGCGCTACTGATCCAAACTCCAAAAGTGACTAACTAGCACCCTAATAGCGTAACACACGATCAATCACAATCTCAATCATTTTGGACGATATTGCTAATAGGTTCGAAAAATTTGCTCCACGACGTAAATAACGCAATGAATGTTGTAGAACTGTCAAAATTAAACCAATTATGATTAATCGTGTGTTACGCAATTAGGGCGTAGAAGGCGGACTATGACTACCGAGCGCGACAGCGATATCGCTAATATCTTGGGGCCTATCACGAAAGAGATGGAGCTATATGTCCTGTAGAGCTTCATCTCTTTCCCACACTAAAGTAATATTAAAATAATACTGCTTTAGAGGTGGAGGTGACCCCCTGGTCCAAACTCCAAAGTGACTAACCAAACAAGTAGCATACAAGCTGCTTATACAGGCATTATTTATTTATTTATTTAATTATATATACTTATACAGGCATTGTACAGCCTGGAAGGTGGTATAGGAGTTGTTCAAGTGCTGTACAATTTTCCTGAAGATGTACAGTAGCATATTTAAAAACCCTTTAACAGCTAGCTAGCCGTTTAGTAGCAAATAGTTGTATATGGAATCATACGAAACATTTTATAAAGCCACGGACACGGGTTACGGAATAGTGTTATAGCACCTTAAGTATTTTAATAGTATTTACTAGCGCTCTTGTAACTATACCTCTATAATGGAGGAACATAAATTTATACTACAGCACAAACGCGTTATATAGAGATTTAAACACCGGAATTGTGATGTAAAGCTGTACAAAGCTATATAACGGGATATTTCAAAGACCATACAACTTTGAGTTCTCGCAAAAAGCAGGTGTGCGACCAAAACAGTTGATTAGCACCCCTATGCCACAACTGTAAAAGCTAGAAGCCCAAAACAGCAAACACTAGAGCCTTTGTACGGCTCAAGTTTCTAGAACAGATGTAACCAACTCTGAGAGCTGCTTGATCGAGACGCCATTACAGTTTTTGGTAATCGTGGTGGTTTTGTTTGGTTTTTGATGTAATTAAAGTCACCATTTATTACCTGTGATCCTTATTAAACTATCTGTAACCTTCAAAGTCTTATTTATATTAAAATACAATTTAATAACCAACATATCAATCAATATAATGTTTGCATTAAAAACTGAATATTTTGAAGGCGCGTGAAAATTTAGACGATAAATATATATATATATATATATATATATTGACAACAAACTGGTACTCGCACTGATAGTTCAGGTACACAAAGAAATATTATTTCAAAATTTTTAAATTTAAAGTTATTTTGATAATCCAATCCGTATTAATTAAATGTCTATACTTGTCACTAGTGTACGTATGATTCATTTTAATAAAATATATTTAGTTTACACCACATTAAACCTACCATATTACTAATTTAAAGCGTTGACATTAAATATAACGATACAAGAGCGCCGAAATAAGATGAAGATGGTATAATGGCCTACAAGAGCTTTTCGAAATCACATAGCGCTAACCATCGCTTTTAAACCACCTCTGTAGAGCTATTATAACTTTCATTTACGACCACTGTAGACCCATTGTAGAGCTAAAAATTTGTCTGCTCAACAACGTAAATAACGCAATGAATGTTGATGAACTGTCAAAATGAAACAGATTTCGTTTAGAAGGTCCCCAATGCCGTCCCTTACCTAATCATAAAATCACGTCTGAGGAGCCAGGCAGAGGTACAGCCGGCGACAGACTGAAGTCGATGATCATTTCGGGTTTTTTATTGAACTTTTCAATAAACTGTTACAAACATAAAATAATGAGCCAGCTTTTATTCAGTTTCTACTGACAATTTGGACTTTTGAATATTGTTCATCTTATGATGTAGTATACCTACTTATGGGATGTTAACAAAAAAAAAATTGTCCGTCATGGAGATTATTAAAAAATATTGGACACGTATTTTTTTTTTTTTTACGAAATCAAACGATTACGGCAATACATCGAGTAAAAATGTAGCATGAGGTCACTCTCCGGTAGATTTTATACCGACTTGTGACGTAGTGACCCCCACTCCCCAACTTTAATGCGTTTTATCTAAATTATTTTTTATTAATATGAATGATAAAGCAAAAATACGTGTCCAATATTTTTTAATTATGAATGAGGGACTAAATAGTTTTTTTTTTCGTTGTCAGCATCCCTTTTGCGTCGAGTACCTATCGAAGTTTTGTATTGGTCAGTTGATTTATTTATTTGCAATTACTATGTTGGTCTCATGAAGAAAGTTGTTCAGTTTGCCGACCACACCTTTCTGATACATGATGACGCTGTGCGTTGTCTGTCAGAGATTAGGGACGACGACAAAATTTTTTTTTACTCCGTCTTGAATGTTCTAAAAAAATATTGGACATGTATTTTTCTTTTTTTACGTAATCTAAAGATTACGGCGATACATTGAGTTAAAATGTGCCATGACGTCACGAGTATGTACATTTTATACTTACTTGTGATGTACCAACCCCCACTCCCCAACTTAAAATACGTGTTATCTAAGTATTTTGTTATTAACTATGATAAAGCAAAAAATAAGTGTCTAATCTTTTTTATTATTTGACTGACGGACTAATTAGTATTTTTTTTTCTTACCTAAGCATCATCCCTATTTAAGATTTTTTTAAAGTAGAAGAAACCGAGCTCATGCTCGGTAGGTACCTACTATCAAAAGTAAGCACATGCGCTATCTATATTATTTGATAATTTCTGATATCATATCAATTTTATCAGAGACTATCAATAGCTGGGTTAATATAGAAAATAACTTTATATTGTGACGAAAATATTTATTTTTCTTTAGGTAAGTGTATAAAATAAACATAATTTTTTATATTTTATCAGTCGCTCGTCGTGGCAATGACCTGTCCATGATATAAAAGGACCGATGCAATGGCCCTCGATGCAAACAGACGATCTATTTAACGCAACTAATAAGTGAAAAATAAAAACATTTTTACAAAAAATCAACCGACTTGTCGGTGGCGAAAACGAAAATACAAAACCAAAGACACCGACTTCCGAAATTAAAATTATCGTTCAGTAGTGTTTTTTCGAAAGTCGGTTGCTTTTTTGTAATTTTTTTTTTACTTTTCTCTTTTTAGTTGCAGTAATACTTCATTCCAATAAAACTACCCGTTATGTAAATAGCAGCGACCGGAAGTTATTATAACATCATCCATAAAGACTAAGTGGCAAAAATATGTATTATTGAAGGTAACTCAAAAACTACTCTAGCAAAGTTAATAAAATGTTTATGGGACCACCGCGCCAACCAAATATAACAATATTTTTTCAAATTGGTCCAAGCAGTCATCGAGTAAACGGGGAATATACACAAAAAAAAAAAGCTTTCGACGAACTGAGAACCTCCTCCTTTTTTTGGTCGAGACCTTTAAATGTGGAGTGAGCTCGAAGCGAGCTGCTAATAGTGTCAATCGTGGTATGCCAGCTCATTTCACTTACTTAACGGTGAGATTTTTACAGAACAGACGGCAGTTCCTTGAGTAAAGAATAGCACGAATCGACAAACGAAAGTAGGTACCTAAAAAGTAAGAAACCCTCTGTCACGAGTTCACGACATTCACCACCCGCCATTTTGAATTTTCTGTCATTTTAGATCTATCATTGTTTCCCCAGTGGAAATCAACGACCCAATCCCGGACTCAATTTAGATTACCATCGACATGCGTATAGGAGAAGAAATAAGAATGGTTTCCTGTTACATATAATTTGATGGAATTATCAAGTAGGTAAGTTCTCCCGCTCTGGGTGGAGCGGTAGGGTGTGTCAGACTCTTACTGACTAAAACCCACCCGTGTTCCTTCAGTTGCCTGTACGTTGCCAGGGGCCACGGTATCCCTTTCGGACTTTCCCGCGACCCCGGCAGCTCTCTTACTGTACCTACATAATTATCTGCTAGAAGTAACCTATTTACTTATTCCTCGACAAACCGACCTCATTTTCCAAAACCCTCTACTGACAACAGGTGACTATATTTAATCGCCTTATCTTCACTTATCTATGATAACCATAAGAATGTTCTGAGCACACAATGTGCAATACTTGAGAAGAAACTGTTTGATAATGGATCATTTTTATGAAAGCGAATTATGTATTTAGGTTAGGTATTTTTGGCAATTAATGAGTAGAATTTTCACGAATTTTACTGTTGTTTTTGGGTGACTCTTCTTTTAAATGGCCTATCTAAAAAGAAGTACCTAGGTTATGAACATGATTTCATTACCCCTTATGTACAATAACTACTCGTATCTACAGCAAAACGTGGGGCAGATTCCACTGCAATATTTAAGGCATCAGTCAGGGACTAGTCGGGCGGCCGGGTGCGGTAAAGTGGAATAAATTAAAAATTCGATTACTTTTCGAGGTTGATAATTTTTTCGCGATTGCGATGTCGGATGTTGGCCCCATGGAGAAAGTTGTTCAGTTTAATAGTCTGTAACACACTCTTAAATATGATCACACCTTTGTGAAACATGTTGCACTATTTCTACAAGTATTTGAAGTACATAATAATGAGACAAGAACTATGTACTGTACGATACAACTTAGATGTAGCATCGGCAATATTCGTAAAACCGATCACCATCCGAACTGAGTGCGCCTGCAAAATCACCAATATTTTTTACTGCTTTATGTGAAAATTATCTTTACGCAAACGCAAAACTAACTTGTGAAGTCATTTATCCAAATACATGTGTCCGTATGGATTGAGGAGCCACGTCTCATATTTAACGCGGGTACTACCAATATTTAGTAGTCAATTTGCCGATTTTGTAGGCCCAATCCTGGAATTTGTAGTAAAACCCTTAAAAAGTTACAGGACGTCTCCTCAATTCAGACGTCTAAATGGAGGAGCCACCTTAAACGTCGTCCTGAGACATGGCTCCTCAATCCATACGGACACAAATACATTCGTAAAAACATGAATAAATGCAAATTTTCAAATTTATTCTACTTAAAAGTTGTGTCGTACTCATAGACGTTTTTATACGTCTATGGTCGTACTGTACTAAGTTAAGTGTTAGCCTGGTGGTCATCGCAAGCGCTAAGCGTGGGCTCCTAAGTTCCCTCTGCAGGCTAGAGGGGTAAATCCGTAACAAAATTATTAATGTACAGCACGCGTAGTACATGTCATTTTGACAGTTCAACAACATTAATTGCGTACGTTGTTGAGCAGACAAATTTTAGGAAAGTCAAAAGTCTAAGTCAAACAATTTATTTCAATTAGGCACAAAAGGCACTAATGAACGTCAATTTTACAAAAAATAGAATTGATTCTAGTCGCCCCTTCCAAAAGGTAGAACACTATGAACCAATGGATTAGCCTTCCTACAAAATGATTCAGATTGTGATTGATCGTGTGTTACGCTATCAGGGTGCAGGTTGCGTTATAAGGTTTCCTTGTCTTCATTAGAAAATTATCAGAAGCAGAGTGAAGTCTGGATTACAAGCTCTCATCTTATAATACGGGGCTTATTATTCCGGAATTCCGGATAGGGTTACCATCAGTCCAGATTCGTCCGGCCTTGTCATTTATTAGACTATTTGTCTTGAGAGGAATTTTAATAAAAAAATACTAGTACTAAAATTAAAGAGGATTTTATATTAAAAAGTATCTACCTAAAATGTGCGATTTTTTTTTAAACTGGCGTACTTTTAGTCAGGATATTCAAGTTTCGAAATGGTAACCCACAGGGGTTCTTTCTGGACACACGCCATGTTTGTGAAGTTTCAATTCATCTGTGGTTTCACCCGGTAAAGGCTGGCCGTCGACAGAATGTGTTCTTGCCAGTGCCACCTGTCAGTTTCATACTAACGAATTTAAAATTTGCGAATTTGCTAGAAATTGTTCAACTGACAGGTGTCAGGAACGTATTCTCTCGGTGGCTAGACTGTACCTAATTTAGTTTGACTCTGAGGTATCTGTATATTACGACTCTGCTGAGGACTCTGCCTACCTACCCTATCAGAGAATAAAGGTGTAATATTAAATGATTGTGTAGGTACCTACTTACTACAAAGATATTTTCATGCCATACCAAACTTCTGTTGACTTTACAAATGAGACTGTGTAGACAGAGATTTAACGTTCAACTGAGAGACGTAAGTATCATAAAGATATGAGACATGGCTAAGACTGACATTATCAGTGTTTAAATAAGTATTTAGTAACTAAGTTAATTATATTTAGATATAAAATTGCGTGGTAGGTATACTCAAACTCAACTCAAACTCAAACTCAAAGCATTTATTTCAAATAAACCAATTACAGGCACTTTTGAATTGTCAAGGGGTCCGTCAGTCAGAAAGATGAAGCTAGATGCCCATTCCAAAGCGTAGTAGGTACCTATGGAGAAGAACGGGCAAGAAACTCCACGGACACTCTTTTAAATCATAATATGGTTACAAAAAATTGGTTACATCATTCATGTTGAAGTTATACATGTGAGAACGATGCAAAACGTTAAAAGCGTCCGTAGCAAAAACAAAAATTCAAAAATTAAATTAAATTAAAATAAGCCGTGGTAGCTAAGAGATGACCAGTCCCTACTGACGGCGCCCGTTCACGAACATGACGCATGGATTAGCACCATTCAGCTCAACCATTTTGAAGGGAGCTAAATGATCCAACACACGCGCCACCGTCAGCGAGACATTAGAGTGAGCATGACATACTCTCAGCCGCCAAGGCACATTCAAGTCAATGAAAGACATATCCAGTACCTAAATGGTAGCTTTATAGTCGGTACATAGTACTCAACATGTGCTATACAGCTAGGTACCTACATCTGCAAGAAGAGGTCTGTGACTTATTTTAAAAATCGTGACAGGCAAAAATGGAAACTTCCTAGGCATTCAATTGAGGCAACTTTTTCTGTTACGGTTTTATAACAGTTACTAAGGCTAACATGATATATTTGAATTGAGCAAAGTTTATTCTGAAACGCAACGTCGCAAAAAGATGTCAAATATTTCGCTGTTTTGATTAATTTGGCAATATTACTGTATGAAAATAAGAAATGTCTGAATGTCTGAATCTAGCGAACTAGAATATTGATTATGAAATGCAATAATTTATTTATTTATTTATCACAAACACAACTATCATTACAGGCAATAATCGTAATTACCGCATTAGGATTATTGCCTGTAATGATAGTTGTGTTTGCGTGGTCTTTAGTTACATTCTAAATTACAATTACATCTACTAGTTATATATTAGCATAACATAATACAAACAAAACCTTTGTGAATTCATTCAGAGAGCAATTAAATAAATCTATCCTATCAGCAGTGTCATTCAGTGTATGCAAGGCTCGCGTCAGGGGGCGCTTTACTGAGCAGGTTGGTTCGCGCGCGTGGCACTGCTAACAACCGTGGCCGTCGGCGTCGCAATGCGTACTTATCAGGCACATTCAGACATATCTCCTTCAAAACACCAGCATTAAACACCTTACCGCGCAACAGCTTAAAAATATACGTGGTAAAAGCCAGGTCCCTTCTTGTCTCCAGTTTGCTGTACCCAACCATGCCAATTACGAACAAGGTTGGGTACATCAACGGATAGAAGGGGTAGACCCCGTAAAGTTTCATATACAAATACCTGATAAATTTGTTCTGTATGCGGTCCAACATAAGACTATATTTTAATCTCATGTGGAGCCCATATGACAGCATTACACTCAAGTTGAGTTCTTATCAGAGCATTATACAATGCTGTTACCGCTGTAATGTTTGTAAAACCCGAAATTAATCCCCCAATAACCCGATAATTAATATCTTAACACCGAATAATTAATTCTAGATATAAAAAAAGTATTTGTAAACTTTCCAAATGTCTTTTTTAAACCTAAAATGGTTACATCATCAAATTCAGTGTTATAATTGCAATTCATTATATTAATATTCTAGTTCGCTAGTTAGCCACATTTCTTATTTCCATACAGTAATATTGCCAAATTAATCAAAACAGGTCAATATTTGACAGTTTTTGCGACGTTGCCAACTTTTAGGATAAACACTCTTAACACACTCTCGTTTTTTTTACTAAAAACAAGTTTTTAATGTAAAGAAAGAAAGAAAGAAATATGCGTTTATTGGCATTACAGCAGAAAAATACACCCACAAGTGTACCTACCGTTGCATGCTCCCTTTTTTTTTTTTTTTTTTTGCGTGGGAAATCATCAAATGACTCCTCCCGCTCTGGGCGGAGCGAGAGGGAGTGTCAGACTTTTACTGACTAAATCCCACCCGTGTTCCTTCCGTTGCCTGTGTGCCGGGGCCGCGATATCCCTTTCGGACAAACTCGCAACCCTGGCAGGCATTGGCCCTTACGGACCCCGTCAGTTGGTGCTGACATCTCTTTGAGGCGCGCGTGGAACACAACGCGCCGTCGACCCGTGTCTGGTCCTAATCGGACGGCGAGCTACCCATTGCCCACCGTCCGCAAGCCCGCGCCTACGGTGGCCGGAAGTCGGCTCGCGACTCACTCCCGACGCCCGGGGCGTCTCCTGCGGCGACTAGGGGCGCGAGGGCGCGCATCTTGCATTTCTCTCGCGCGCTCCGCCTCCTCCTTCGCGAGCATTACTGCTTCGCAGAAGGAAGTGACGGCTTCCCATGCACTCTCGCTCCGGACCATGGCCTAAACCAGGGCCGGACGCGAGAGATCGCCGCTGCCGATCGCCTCCGTAAAGACACGGCGGTGCCCCGCCCAAGCCGGGCAGACCTCCACCGTAGGCTCCACCGTGTCCTCCGGGCGATCTACACAATGGTAACACCTGGGCGTTTCCTCCCGCTTTATCCTGAACAGGAACCTCCCGAAACAACCGTGTCCGGTGAGGACCTGCGTCAGGCGGAAGGTGAGGACGCCGTGGCGCCTCTCTAGCCACTCCTCAAAGAGGGGACTTATCGCCGCAATTGTGGCGTGCCCAGCGCTGGGTTGCGACAATCGCACTCTCCATGCCGCCATGAGATCCCGCCGGAGCTGCCTAAGGGGGGTATTACACTATCAAATATGTAGGACCACAGATCTATGAGTCATATTTATTTGATAATGTAATACAAACATATGAATCAAATCGTCTTTGATCAAAGATTTTTGACATTTGTAGTTAGATGGGATCATAGAAACAGGTCTTGCCATATTGAATAATATATATTGAATTTTCACGTTTACTTTCATAATTTCCTGATACAAAATCCGTTCATTAAATTATGTGATTTTGCCTTTTCCGTTCTGCTATTGTCATATCCTAAATTATCAGTTTTATTGACGGATAAAAAGTAAGTACAACGAAATTTTAGCGTAAGTTCACACTATGCTTTAGTGGAATTCTTAAATTATTGATGGTTTTAATAGACGATTGCAACCACTTATGACAAAAAATAGGATCATAGATATATGATAGTGTAATACACAGATAGGATCCTATGTGTAATTTAAGTAGGCTAAGAGATGGGATCCTTTATATGATCCTAGATATTTGATAGTGTAATACCACCCTAAGCATTATGTTTGCGTGCGTCACATTGCGCACTACCAAACCTAGAAATAACTCAATTATACATAGTTTGTGGTGCAGAATGCGTAGGCTATATGATCGATATTTTTAAATAAAATACATCTGCAAGTCAGTAGTTAGTTTACACATAGCCTCTATCCACTGTTAGTTGGTGAGCGCTAACCAAAACCGACGCCCTCGTTGCTAGATCGGCCTCATGGCCTTCCCTAGGGAACTAGGAATTTAACCCAGGGGCCGGGCGTCGTGAAGCACTTCGGGCGCTCCTACAGTCACACCCAAGAAACACAGTTTTCTGAATATTGAGGAGAGGTAAACCCCCAGCTAAAATTAGAGGATTATATCCAAGATAAGAATGCTTGGAAACATGGTGATCGTGTTCCATACGACAATTTAGAGTCTAGACAAAATCACGCTGGTTGCTAATTTAATTATATAATTTATAATTTTTTATAACACTGATTTTACATTCTGTGGTTACTTGAACTCACTTAGACTGACTTATTAGTATTACTTGCGTATATTTTTACAATGTTTGTAAATGCCATGTAAGTATCTAAGTATCACATAATTAATTTATCTGTCATTGCTTCATTTTTCATTCTTTTTACCTATCGTGGTAGGTATAGTAATCTGATTCTAGATGCATCGTCTTCACATATTATTATATAATTAATGTATACAAAATATTGTAAAAACATTTTAAAAGAGTAACGGTGGAGTTTCTTGCCCATTCTTCTCCATACGTAAACTACCTTTTTGAAGGGGCGACTAGAATTAATTCTATTTTTTTTTAAATTGACATCCAAAAGTGCCTTGTGCCTAATTGAGATAAATTGTTTGACTTTGACAGCGACTAGGTGTGCAATAAAGCACTCCCAGCCCCTCCTGCGGGAGCGAGTGGGATATCCAACGACTCCAATTTTGGAACTGGGATAAAAAAAGTCCTCGGGCAAGGGGCCACAAAGCCCGAACACCGATACCACGCACCCCCGAATGTTAGTTTAGATCTAGAATTCGATCGTCGGGCAAGTGCGTCATCAACTGTGCTGGCACATCGCAATCAAATTCAGCAAAATTAAGGCTCGTACAGAGTAGCGCGTATTGTCGCGACAGCGACACCAGTAATTGTTCTACCGTGAAGTTTTCGTAGAAATTGTTTTGTTAGAGTCGCGTCGCGCTGTCGCGTCGCACAGGTCTGCACGACGCTTTAAGATGGCTAATCAACCAACAATTTATTAGTAAGTAATTAACATATACCTACAATATTACATCCGTACTTACATAAAAAAATTGAGGGGCTTGTGGCTAAGTAATAACAGCCGCACGGGTCGATCGATCAGGTTAGACTACGCTTGTCGCGGTTATTCCTTGGATGGGTGACCATATTTACATATCAAGACTTCTCCGTGCCTTGGAAAGCGCGTTAGGCCGTTGGTTCCTATCATCCTATCATTCCTAGAACTTTGACAGTCGTTTCGGGTCGTCAGAAGCCCGAAAGTCTGACAACCAGTCTTACCAAGGCTTATCGTATTACCCAGTACCTAAACTATAATGGGTAATGATTAACAAACAATGGTGCCGATTCTCTTGTCACAAATGCCTCTAAACTAGAATTAAAAGTCACCAAAATTTTGTTTATTTCTGTCAAACAACGATTTCCCATTGTGAAATAGACTAAAGTGACACAACTTACCATAATTTAGTTTGACAGCACTAAGATGGCACTGAGTTATTAATTTAGTGAAATGGCAATTTTGCTATTCTGAATTTGACGTTTTTCATCTAAAATTATGATTGTAATGAACTAAACCCAACAATTTTTAATGGCGATTAAAATGGTGGGATAAAATAAGTTGTCATGAACTAAAATTCACACCAACATCTCGACTTCACGTGCAAAAGCAGTACTGTATTTATTTATTCTTTTCTTTTGCTTATATCTCGAAAATGTGTCCTATCGCAAAAACAATGAAAATTTCTAAATTTATAGAACCCATAAACCCCTAAAACTCAACATTGTATGTTTTCATATTTTCCATACAAAAAGTGAAAAATTCCATAAAAAACACGTCGAGGCACCACAGGCGCGCCTCCGGCTCTAAATAAAAATCACGGGGTAGAGCAAACCACGGGTACCACGTGTAGTCGCGATTGTCAAATTCGATTTTAGTTGTGTCAACATTATTTTTAAATTTAGCGATTTGTTTTTGCAGAATAGCTTTAAAATTCTCATAGCAAAAGGAATTTTAGTGATAGTTTAGTTCGGTGTACAAGAGAATCGGCACCATTGGAAACCTAATAATGTATAATAAATAGTATAATATATAATAAATATTAAAATGAAGATATCAACATACCTATCTAGTTCAATGCGAATTATCTGTGAATGAATACGGGTTTAGTCCAAAATAGATGTTTCGTTTACTTAGAGTATATAACACTGGAGAAGCCTTACGAACACTTCCCCTCTGTAAAAGTACAAGAACAAATGTTCTAGTACGTTCATAAAAACTACTTTCAAATCGATTCTAACGCACTTCGTAAATCGTTTTAAAGGCGCGCGGAGCTCCGTGAAAATGCCTATTTGTGCTGTTAAATGGTGTAAAAAGCGTTCAAATACGTCAAATTTACATAAAAAACTGAATAACTTTCCATAAGCAAATTTTTTTTCTAAGATTTAGTCATGTTTTTATTGAAATTTAAAATCCTAACCTCATAATACAATTCGATTTTTCATTCGATTCAACCATGATTCAATATAAAACGTAGCATGAATCGAGTATTTTCCTCACGTTGCTACCGTGACGTCACGAGTCTCGCTACATCTCGTTTTTATGTTGTTTAACCGAAAATCTATGCTGCGTGGTGGTTCACTAATATTAATTAAAAATTGTATTAAATCAAAAACCCGTATTGACATAGTTGAACTATCGGTTGAACATAGCATTGAACTGTCTTGTGTTGAGCTAGATAAGCATGTTATAGTGTGCGTTTACAGACCCCCAAATTATCAAAACTACTCTTTATTTGAGTCAGTAATGGAAGATGTTTTGGCAAAACTTGCAACTGGTAATAAATCAGTAATTATCTGTGGTGACTTTAATGTGAATATTTTAGAAAATAATTCAAATACCAGTAGATTTTTAAATTTGTTCAAATCATTCAATTTGTCAAATGTGTTTGTAGAACCAACCCGAGTAACTACGACTACTGCTACATGTATCGATAATGTGTTTTGTTGTTGTGACTATTTAGATAAAGCCATAGTTAATTATCTCCCTTCTGATCACAGTGGTCAATCCGTAACTTTTGAATCCAACATACCAATAACAAAAGTCCAGATACAATTCAGACCAATAACAGCAGTTAATTTAAATAAATTTAATAGCACTTTAGTTTGTAAGTTAAATAATCAAGACCTTACAATGAACAATGCTAATATTTTGTATGAAGAATTATTTTCGTTAGTCCAGACCGAGTTCAATAATTCTTTTAAGAAGAACACAAAAACTATCAGCCCTAAGTTTTTATTTAGTGACTGGGCAACTAAAGGACTCAGAAAAAGTAGGGATAGACTGTTCGAGCTGTATGGCCTTAAGCCTTATATTAACACGGAAACTTTTAATAAGTATGTTGCTACTTACTCTAGAACTTTTAAGAACACTTGTAAGACAGCTAAAGCCTTATACATTAGCAACAAGGTTAAGTCAGCAGACAATAAAATACAGACGGTTTGGAAAATTATCAATAATGAAACGAACCGGAACAAAAAGCATAATTCTGACTACACACTGAAGACGTCATGTGGTGGTCTCGTTTGCGATAGCAAAGAAGTTGCTCAAGAATTTGTAAATTTCTTCACCAGTATCCCACTTAAAACTACTGAAACCTTAAATTCCTCGCCCTCGCTCTCTTTTGATTTAGTAAGGGCGAATGTTTCAGCTTGCCCGATTGAATTTAACTTTAAGCATATTAACCCTTTAACAATAATAAAAGCTTTTAAGCAAATTAAGATCAAATTAACCGAAGATCTTTGGGGAATGTCCATTAAAGTATGTACTTCCATAATTGAGACCATAGCGCCTTACTTAGCATTAATATTTAATTTGTGTGTGGACCAAGGAGTCTTCCCGGATTTAATGAAATACAGTAAGGTAATACCACTTTTCAAATCCGGGGACAGTAAAGACACTAATAATTATAGACCCGTGTCCGTGTTGCCGGTTTTCAGCAAGGTGTTTGAAAAGGTAATGCTTAATCAAATGCTCAATCATTTTAACACAAATAAAATCCTTCATGATCAACAGTATGGTTTCACCAAAGGACGTTGTACGACCGACGCCGGTGTAACCTTATTAAGACACATTTTTAGCGCGTGGGAAGAGGCCCAAGACGCCATAGGAATCTTTTGTGACCTCTCCAAGGCATTTGATTGCGTCGATCACGAAACCTTGCTCTTGAAACTTGAGCATTACGGACTTGGAAAACTTGCGCTCAATTTAGTAAAATCTTATTTAAATGATAGACAACAGAAAGTCCAAATAAACGGTGTCAATTCAATAGGTTTAAAAGTAAAAATGGGCGTGCCACAAGGCTCGATATTGGGTCCATTCCTCTTTTTAGTTTATGTCAATGATCTACTCCATTTATTAAAAAATCAAACACAAATGGTGTTATTTGCTGACGATACTTCCTTAATTTTTAAGGTAGATAGACGTGCCACAAATTTTGACGACGTAAATAACGCCCTAATGCAGGTCCAAAGTTGGTTCACTGCTAATAATTTAGTATTAAATGGAAAAAAAACGAAGTGCATAAAATTTTCTTTACCAAATGTCAAAAGTACTGATTGTGAGATAGTATTGAATCAAGAGAAACTAGAATTCGTCGATAAAACTGTTTTCCTGGGGATCACGCTCGACTCAAGGTTACAATGGGGTCCTCATTTAACATCTCTTGCAGGACGGCTCAGTTCAGCAGCATATGCTGTCAGAAAAATCCGTCAATTTACTGATGTGGATACCGCGAGGCTGGTCTATTTTAGTTACTTTCATAGTATCATGTCTTACGGTATTTTACTATGGGGACGGGCTGCAGACATCGAGTCTATTTTTATTCTGCAGAAAAGAGCGATTAGAGCCATATATTATCTCCGCAGGCGTGACTCTCTAAGGGAACTGTTTAAGGATATTAACATCATGACGGTACCTTGTCAATATATCTATGAAAACATCATGCACGTAAGAAAAAATGTACATCTTTTTAGTAAAAGAGGTGATAGACATAATTATAGTACAAGAAATAGGGACTTATTAGTTCAACCAGGTTTCAGACTGGCTAAAGTGGACTCATCTTTCATGGGATACTGTTTAAAATGTTATAACAAAATTCCTCCCCACATACTTCAACTGAATGAGACGAAATTCAAATCTTGTATAAAACGCACACTATGCAGGCAGGCATATTATAAGTTGGGGGATTACATCGCTGATAAAAATGCTTGGCTCAATGCTGGTCCTGCTCCACAACCACAACTATTTGATTAACATTTGAAAACACTGTTGGAGCTGCTGAAGAGTTTAAGACTATTTTTGCATTGTATAAAATCAATTTCCTTTGTATTATATAATTTCAGAGCACAGGTGTGAGTACTATGTACTATAGAGCTAACATTTACCGGGTAATACGTATTTTATTGACTTGAATGTGCCCTGGCGGCTGTGAGTATGTCATGCTCACTCAGATGTCTCGCTGATGGTGGCGCGTGTGTTGATCATTTAGCTCCCTTCAAAATGGTTGAGCTGAATGGTGCTAATCCATGCGTCATGTTCGTGAACGGGCGCCGTCAGTTGGGACAGGTCAACTCTTAGCTGCCTTGGCTGATTTAAATTTTTGAATTGTTCTTTGTTTTATATTTTTATTACGGACGCTTCTAACGTGCACGTCTTTCTACATTGTTCTCACATGTTTAATTTCAACATGAATGATGTAACAAATACTTTGTAACAATTTATTTAAAAGAGTGTCCGTGGAGTTTCTTGCCCGTTCTTCTCCATAGGTACCTACCTACTACGCTTTGGAATGGGCAACTAGCTTCATATTTCTGACTGACCGATTCCTTGACAATTCAAAAGTGCCTGTAAATGGTTTAATTGAAATAAATGCTTTGAGTTTGAGTTTATGTTCGTAAATATCAAAATACTTACTTTTCTTTTGCATTACGAAAATATACGTCAAATCAGCAAAACTTACACGCACTTGACATACGATTATGTCCTCTAGTAAAAATGTGAACGAGACTACCGTAGTGTTGAGGTCATGTTTGAAACCAAAATTCACATGTCGATAATTTCCTAGTAAAAATTACTTAGTAATTATTTTTGTTTATTTTTTTTTATTATTCGATGTTTTATTATTTGTTTATGTCCATTGAAGTGGTTGTATATAAAATTTAAAAAAATTGAATTTGACCTAACTTTTTATTGAGATTACTTATTACAAATTTAGTTACTTTTATTTAATTGAAGTTATTTTATCTTCTTATTAAAATGTAACTATTTTATGCAACAGCTTTTTTATTTCATGGATTCAAGCAAAATTCCGAATGAATATCGATATCGACAAAATAAAAATTAATGGTACGGACTTCTCTTTCCGCTACCGCGTCCCCCGCAAAAAGTGACAGACTGTTTTGTTCGGAATATTGTGCTTATGGCTTCTCCAGTGTTATATGCTCTAAGGGTGTTTACAATGTAAGTATTTTCATGATATTGATTATCATATTGATTAGCATGGAATTTGATAAAGCACGAAGCATCATAGTGTACTCGTAAGCAGAAATAAAAAAACACAACCGACTTCCGAAAAGTTTCATAACATTATCAACTTGCACCAAGTGGATTAAATAGGTTGAATTAGTGGTGATTGAAGTTAACTCAAAAACTTCCCAAGCAAAGTTATTAAAATATGTGTGGGACCACCGCCAAAAAATACACTTTCGAACAAAAAAGAATCACAGAAATCAATTCATAATTGGCGAAGATATCGACGAACATACCTTTTATGAAGTCGGTTAAAAATATTTAACAAAAAAAAAACGACTTCTAAAAAAAACACTACAAACTGAAAAATAACTTTTATTTTTTACTATTAATTTCGGAAGTCGGTGGCAAAACCCAACTTAAAGTTAAGTTAAAGCACAACTTTGTAGTGTTTTTGATTTTGTAGTTTGGTTTTGTATTTTCGTTTTTTGCCAGCGACTTCCGAAATTAAAGTTATTTTTCAGTTTGTAGTGTTTTTTTTTGGAAAACGGTTTTAATTTTTTTGTATACTTAAATGTTTTTATTTATCGCTTTTTAGAGGTTCAGTTTGTAATTTATTTAAGTTACAATAGCCTCATGTCAACGGCTCATGACCTTTTACAAAATATTGCTTTACCCGATGCAGGGACGTTGATCGTTGAGGAGTTCTCCTGGTACTTCACCATCAGGTCCACTTCTCCATATGCATTGTGACGAGCATAAATTACTTGGTAACCATATTAAATCAATCGAATCGCAACCCGTGAAATACTTATTATTGATAAGTTCCGGTAGCCATCTGTGGTCTTCGTCATCAGTTTCACTTCACCAAATGGTGCTTTCCGAGAGCAACTGCACGAGTTATTTAAAAAAATACCCAAATCGCTATAGGTGTGCTCCAGGATCTCATCATCAGATCCGGACCTGATGACATTGGGACCACCTCGGAAGTAAACCCCTTCAAACAAAAAAAGATTTTTTTAAATCGGTACATACAAAAAAACATACATAAAGTCGAACGTAGAACCTCATCCTTTTTGGAAGTCGGTTGAAATGAAATTTGAAATGAAATGAAATTTTAAATTAAATGAAATTTGAAATAAAATGAAATTTATTTGCAAGAATTGTAGTAAAAAACCTACTTGGCCAACTTATTACTTTTTACTGAATCCTCCTATTTTTAGTAAGTACTTAATGAAAATTATTTCTTCGGTAAAATAAAATGTTCGTTTTGGACATAAGAACTCATTCAATGAAATAAAAGGTAATGCATATCAGACAGACAGAAACAAAACAATAAAAATACATAGTATAAGGCTACATATCTTCGATCAATAATGCACTTATTGATCGAAGCTACATATACAATTTTTTAAATGCTGGATCCAATGAAATAATTACAATATTAAGTACCTTTACTTACATAAATACCTACATGAAATCACAAATAAACTCTCAATTTTCTGAAAAACATAACACAGTCTACATTTTTCCATCTTCTTAATCTTCTATGCTCTTCTCTTCTCTTCTCTTCTCGTCGAGCCAGCGACCGTTCATAAAGAGAGCAACTCCATGACAGTGTTTACTGGCAATACTGTCGACGGATAGCTCTCTTCATTAACAGATTATAGGCATCTTCTCTTCTTGTTTCTTCATCTTCTGTGAAAACTTACTTTAGTTGATGTACCTACTGGTTGTTACGGCTATGGTGTCGGAGTTTTTCTTCAGGCGTTTTAGGATATCTTTAGGTATAGAAAGAAAGAAAGAAGAAAGTAAAAGTATTTATTGGGACTCGCACATGAAATCACAAATTGGACTAAAAACACACTAAACATAAATAAAAAAATTAAAAAAAACAAAAAAAGCAAAGTATACTTAAAAATTAAGTCCTGTACAGGACAAGAGGAGCTCGTGGCTAAGTAACAACAGCCGCACTGGTCGATCCATCAGGTTAAGCTACGCTTGCCGGGGTTGGTCAGTGGATGGGTGACCATCTTTACATGCCGAGAATCCTCCGTGCCTCGGAGAGCACGTTAAGCCGTTGGTCTCGGCTGTCATTCGTGGATCTTTGACAGTCGTTACGATTCGTCAGAAGCCCGAAAGTCTGACACCAGTCTTACCAAGGGGTATCGTATTACCCAGTTACTGGGTTGTGGATGTCAGATAGGCAGTCGCTCCATGGAAAATACTGGTATTCAGCTGCATCCGGTTAGACTGGAAGCCGACCCCAACGTAGTTGGGAAAAGGCCTAGGCAGATTGACAGGACAAGAGGTCTGTCCTGTATAGGAGAAAATAGTTGGTTTTCTAACGGTCAGGACGAAGGGATACCTATTTCAAGTGGTTAAAATATCAGCATACGCCTGCACTCTGAAACATCATCATCATTTCAGCCGAAAGACGTCCCCTGCTGGACATAGGCCTCCCCCAAATGGGGGGGTTTGACATAATCGCCACGCTTGGCAGGCGGGTTGGCGATCGCAGTATGGTGTTAAAATGCATAGAGAACGCTGCTGCCCATTCTCTAGTGAGTTCCTTAGTCGCCTTTTACGACACCCACGGGAAGAAATGGGATGGTACTATTCTTTACGTCCGGCACCACACGGACTAAAACATACGTTTATGGTAATTCAAAATGTCCCTACCTATGTACAGTGGGCTCCAGAGAAACCTCCTAGCAATGTAAAAAATAATGAAAGAGGGTGAGGTTTCTCTGGAGCCCACAGTACCTTTATGAAAATTATGTACCTAAGGTAAGTTGGGTCGCTACAGATAGACATTATTTAATGCAATTCAATTTATTTATTCTCAAACAATTTACACTGTGTTTGAAATTTTCTATATGATAAAAAGAAATAACATTCATAATACAAGTAAGACATTTAAAAATTAATAACAAAACGCACAACATCATCAAAATTAACATCATGATAAAAGTGCACCTAGCTTCTGATGTTTCATAAATGCCCATACTTATGAAACATCAGAAGCTAGGTGCACGGTTCCAATTGGTCGTTTCCTATGGAGAAGAGCCGGCATGAAACTCCACGGTTACTCTTTTAAAATTAAATGGCTTTTACAATGTTTTCTACTTACAGTGCTATACGTATGGGAGGACAGTGTAGGCCTGTCAACAAATACCAGGAACTTAACAAAATAGAAAATGGACTACTTACAAATCTACAGTCTATCAAGCCTAAAGCCAACTCAACTCGTTCCTCGTACTATATGTATACTTAGTCACTCGTAGAGCTCTATTAACACACTACACTACTCCTTTCAAAAACTAACCTTCATTGACTCGGACGTTTCGCGTCAACTTATTGCCGATGACATATGGGGCTCAGCACGGAGGTGCTAAGTGGCTCAACACGCCGACGTGTTTGTCAGCTACTGTTTGACTTTCATTGTTGTAGGTAGGTACTGGTCTAACGGGATCCAGGGTTGGTACTGTCGAAGATACCGATATTGAGAGAACCCATTAGAATAAAAGATGATTGCAGTCTTGATATCATCATTCCAGCCAACATTGCTGGTCATAGCCCTCTCCAAGCACTTCGATCGATTCTGTGCTTCCCGCATCCAACGGATTCCTGCGAAAAGTTATCGGACTTCCGGTACGCGTTCGCCACTCCAAAACCTTTCGGCCCCATCGACCATCTGTTCTGCGAGCAATGTGAACTGCCGACTGCCACTTAAGTTCAGCAATTCTTCGGGCTATGTCGGTTACCTTGGTTCTCCTGCGGATGTCTTTATTTCTGATTCGATCACATAGGGAAATTCCAAGCATCTCTCTATTGTCATTGGGTAACTTTTAGCGTTCTAATAAGGCCCACTGGCCAAAGGACTTCTCTCTCTAAGGATTCCTCTGTCCTACATAATACATGATAAATGATTTACGAAATATTTCTGGGCAAGATTCAATTGCCTTCGTTTTCCAATCACTTAAGACGCAGATATATGTCACCTATATATACGCAGATATATACACCTTGAGTGGTTAGCTTATGTGTTCTGTACTGAGCTCACGCAACGCGTCGTACGTCCAGCCAGTAAATAAGACTCGCCCATCAAGGAGAGGAAATTAATAACGCGTCAAATTGGGGACCGCTGTCCCCAATTTGACGCGTTATTAATTTATTATACATGAAAAACAAAGGTACATTTATAAAAAACGTGTACTAAAAGATCAATAATTAAATTATCTTTAAAATGGTGTAGGTTTCAGAAAAACACGCTTGATAGATTTTGCGTGATTCTCAGTTTTTATCCGCGTTAGACATAACTTTACAAATTAATTTCACTATGTAATATAAACATAATCTAATAATAATAATAATACCAGCCTGTTACTGTCCCACTGCAGGGCAAAGGCCTCTTCTCACACAGAGAAGGCACGAGCATTGATCACCACGCTTGCTCAAGACGGGTTGGTGATTTCAGACTTATATTAACTAAAAGTCCAGGTGTCCCCACGATGTTTTCCTTCACCGATGTCAGTAATGTCCAAGATAAACTCAGAAAGTACATATGAATTGAAAAAGTCACATTGGTACTTGCCCGGATTTGAACCCACAACCTCGTGCATGAGAGGCGAGGCCTTAACCACTGGGCCATCACACACACATAATCTAAAATATTCGTATATTAAGTTGTTAAGAAATTGCTCTAATTTAAAATATATTTTTTCCAAATCATTAACACTACTCGTTTAGAAGTGATCTTCAGTAGAAAATCATTAAAAGTCGGTTATCGTCGCCTTAAGTTTTGCAGCTTGCCAACCCTGACTCTTCGTCCGTAACTAGCCGCCTTTTTCTTGGTCTACTTGATTATTTGTCAAAACATTCAAGTTCCCACAACTACGCTTTTGGACGTTTTGAGTTTTCAACTTTTGACCCTTAAAGTATTGTTGACTTGTCCAGCAGGGCAATTGTAATACACTTACAATAGCAATGCTTTTCATTTTGGCAATGCAACAGCATTAATTGCGTCATTTACGTTGTCGACCAGATGAATTTTTCAAACATATTACTTATGCAATGGGTTAGCAAGTTCCTATAAAAATTTATTTAAATTTAATTTAAATTTTAATTTCATTCGGTTTATGATTGAAAATGTGTTCAGCAATATGGGTGCAGGGTACCATGGATGGTTCTGATCCACGCGTCAGTTGAGAGTTTGAGGCTGGGTTTATCCTAAAAGTTGGCAATGTCGCAAATAACTGTCAAATATTTACCTGTTTTGATTCTTACAGCAATATTACTGAATAGAAATAAGAAATGTGGCTAACTAGCGAACTAGAATATTAATAATAAATTGCAATTATAACATTGAATTTGATATTGTACCCATTTTAGGTCTAAAAAACGCATTTGGAAAGTTTCCAAATAGTTTTTTTACATCTAAAACTAAACAGTCGGTGTTACGATATTAATTATTGCATTTAATAATCAATATTCTAGTTCGCTAGTTAGCCACATTTTTTATTTCCACACAACAATACTTATTGCTAAATTAATCAAAACAGTGAAATATTTTATATCTATTTCCTTCAGAATAAACGCTCAATGTTTAATTTAAAAAATTTGAATAGCTTTTTCATATTTTTTTCACATAATAGAATAATAATATTGTACCCATGATTTTGTAATATCTTGATTTAAAAGAATGTCCTTGAAGTTTCTTGCCCGTTCTTCTCCATAGTGATCTACGTTTTGGAATGGGCAACTAGCTTCAACTTCCAGACAAACTGACCGACTCTTTGACAATTTAAAAGTGCCTGTAAATGGTTTAATGGAAATAAATGCTTTGAGTTTGAGTTTGACCTGCGCTGGTCGTATCGTATCTACATTCAAGTAACGCTTCTCATAGCAGTTATTTTAATCCACTCGTGCAATGACGGTCTTACCTACATAAAATCTGAAAGGAATGATCTCCATTACAACAGAGACATACACAAAGACTTTAAGACAATCGAATATAAATTATCTTCACGACTGACAGTCCTCAATTCTTGGCTGTTAGTTACATACGATTATAGCATGGCTGACACTAATAAAGATGGTAGAAGATTTTAGTTATTGGAAACAATTTTTTTTTTTTTTTTTTTTTATTAATTTTGTAGGACAGACGTTGTCCTGTCGAAACAATAATTGATACAAAATGAATCCAGAATTTTCTAATTTTTCCGGCAACATTTTTCAAATTTTTCTTTCTATAAAATACTAATTCGGAATTCGAACATTAAAAAATAAATTGACAAATCGATGCGGCCGTTCCCAAGTGATGCGCTAACCAATTAACAGCATTTCAATTTTATTGAATAGAATAGATAGCGGGTTCACTCTTGGCTATGAAGTTATTTGCTAAAACTATTGATATAAGATATTTCTCTGGCTAAAACCTTTTGAAATCTTGCGTTCATCTTCCCACCCTAATCCCAATTTATTTGTGGTTGGGGCACTATGTCTTCATATTCCATACATGTCTATTTAATTAACCAACATCTCAGAATCCACGTCCTTCCTAGCCAAAACTTTATCATCTTTCACACTATTTATTAATCTTTTCTTTGGTCTGCCTAAAGTCCATCCACATTTAATCACTTTTTCTTGTAGACTTGTAGAAGAAAATCAAGACATGCTCTTTCAGAGAAACTACTATACTATTAAATGATGAATATTTGTATATACATATGTATATTTGTAAAAACGTTCTCGAAAATGACTCTAATGATTTCGATGAAAATTGCAATATATGGGTTTACGGGGGCGAAAAATCGATGTATCTGGAAAAAATCTTTTTCGCTGTATTTCCTCCCGAGCACAACTCGGTCGAACAAGATGGCTAACTTAGAATCAAGTTATAGGTATTCAGAATAATGACATGCCAGCATGGAATTAGTATGTACCATCTCTATTTTCACCCGAGCAGAGCTCGCTCGCCCAGGTACTATAATAATTAAATGATAATGATGGATTTAAAGAATTCTTGTGCAAACTGACATGCATAAAGACCCAGAGGTTTAGTCCATGCGTTGTCATTCATTCAGTCAGTGGTTGAATGAATGAATTAAAGATTTGTATTAAATTGATGACGTTTTAATTGAATGACTAAGGAAACAGCTGGCTTTAGCATTTGCAATGTCTCGACTGCTAGTCAACTCATTGAGAACTGAATTGCTGCTAAAACCGTTAACTAATTGACTGTAAATATTCACACCATATAATTATGGAATGGAAACAATCTGTCGGAATCTATTGTTTTAGCAAAATTTAGAATACGAAGTAAGTGTCTACTAATGAACTTGAATTTCTAACTGAATAAAGTGGAAAATTAGAGACTTTTTATAAAAATCTAGTTTTGTAAGGTTTCTATATTAGAACGAATCGTTACAGTAACTAATGTTTATTAACGACCAGGCGAAGCTAGCTAAAGCTCATGCATAATTAGTATTTTAACATTATTGCGAATCCATGATAGGTTTTTACTTTGTCGCTACCCGCTGAAACGTTAATCCCTTGAAAAGAGGAAACCCCTTAATTTTGCAGATAAAAAAAAACCAGCCTGTTACTATCCTCGTACGTGTACTGCAGAAGCCTCTTCTCATACAGAGAAGGCATGAGCATTTATTACCACGCTTGCTCAAGACGATTTGGCGATTTTGCAGATGAAAGTTTTCAGCGACCGGCCGGCTCCGGCCTCCAGGCAATTTATCACTTAGTAAAACCTCGTGCCGATACGAAAGAATTACCAAAAACGTGTGTTAATAAAAAAATTGCTCAGTAAAAGACAGATTTTAAGTGTACAGTCAACCGCACATCTTACCTAACACTTTGACATCGACAGCGGCTTTATTTCGTAGCATTTCGTGTATTTTTCGTAGATCAAAGTGTTACTTTGCTTTGCAGTTGACCGTACAGACGTGTACAGGCGTCAATTATCGCAGCACGCATAGAAGTGCCAAGTGGAGTCTCACGGAGAGCTAATTTGATTGACGGCGGTTGCTCAAGAACCGTTGCTTCGAGGTTAGTTACGATATTTGGAATAGTTTAGACGGCAGACGAGACATCTGGCAATGCGCTATAGCTTTTCGTGATTCTCTTGTCCTTATCCAAATTTATTCGAGGTCGGCACAAGATGTCCCTTTCTTCCACACTTCTCTACCAGTCGTCATCTCGGTAGCCACTCCCTTTCTATCCATATCATCTTCCACACAGTCCATCCATCGTTTCTCTGCTCTTCCCCTACTCTTAAAGTCATCGACATTCATACTCAATACAGAGAGTATTGAGTATGAATGTCGATTCACGACATTCTATCTTTGATTTTATTTTAAAACGCAATTAATATGACATTTGGAAAAAATAGGCATAGGACGAGTTTTTGTAGAATTTTTCGTGGTATTACGACGAAGGCTTTTCTGTCACTTTGTAAAGAAGAACTGAAATCTCGTTTTTGGACAGCTATTTCGACAGTGGACAGTAAAGGCTCTCGGGAACAGGCGCGACGCGACTGTAGTAGAACAGTTTCTATGAAAAGTTTATGGAAATTATTCTACCGAAATTGCCTCGCACCGTCGCGCGTCGCGTTGCGCCTTTCTGTGAGCCATAAGTAGAAACGATTGCCATTTGCGATGTGGTATGTAGAAAGTAGTTTTGCATGATATAAATTTAGGTTAATAGGTACCATCAATTTCAAGAGAGACCTATGCCAATTTCCCACTACTTATAACATTAATAAATTCATATTTTTTTTACAAAAATGAGGTATTACAGATTTTTTTTACAAGAGAGAGAGAGAGAATACACCGCTTAAAATCAGAAATCTCCTAGCAAACAGGCTTTAAAATAACAACCATCCACTTCTAAACGGTAGTCTTGAAACTAAAAAGCATATTTCGTTCATTGTGACGCAAATTAACTCTTAGAAATAGTGGCCATCTTGTTTCCCGCCATTTGCATTCGTTTTGTTCGAATTCATTGTCGACATGACGGCTAACGTTTTGTCAGGCAAAGAAAGGAATACGTAATGCCTTATGCAACTATAAACAGTGACCTATTTTAAAGGATATTTAAGTTTCTAATACATTTTCTCGTGGTGTTACTAATGTTATTAGTTGGGCAGTTATTTGTATGTTTTGGTTGGTTTCTTTTTGACGTGGCGTCGAGGGTTGTACAATGAGCACTTCTTTTTTCAAAAATTTTTGAACTTGTTAATTATTTATTTATATAATCACTTACAACTATTATTACAGGTACAACCCAATGCAATAGTAAAGCAAACTTAATAATAAAATCCAAAGATTTAAATCTATAACAATTTATTTTCTAAAACTTATTACATACAATGTAATCCTTGTGAATTCACTCAGTGCACAAGCAAAAATGTCTATCTCTTCTGCTACAAGGATGCTATAATTATGATGTGTTATGTGCATTTTATACGATGAGAGGGAAGACTTGTAACGCTTCTATTTTCTATGTAATAGATAACGCTGAAGAGTTTGTTTGTTTGAACGCACTAATCTCTGGAACTACCAGTTGGATTTGAAAAAATCACATCACGCTGTGGCCCTTAGGAGTCGAGCAAAAAGAAAAAAGTCAGAAAGAACGCTAACTGAAAATGAAGTAACGCTCCCGTTAGTTCGATTTCGCTTCGTAATTACTTCGGGCACAGCTACAGAAAATGTCGCGGGCAGAAGCTAGTGTAGGTAGGTAAGTAGGTATCATAGCAAAAATTGAAAAAGGGTGGTTGTTATTAATAACGGCTGGTAAAATATGGGAATAGTATATCTTGACCGCCATTTAAATCACGTTGACTTACTAGTTTAGTAGATCATCGATAAAAGTACTTAGCCAGGTATAGGAATTACAGAACAAGCTACCCCATTAAGAACATTTTTTGGTTGTTATCAATAACGGCTGGTAGAATTTAGGAATAGTATATCTTGACCGCCACTAACAAGTTTAGTAGATCCAGAGTCATCGATAAAATTACTTAGCTCAACAAGCTACCCTATTAAGAACATTTTGTAACCGATTCCTGGCTTTTCATCTTCCAGTATGTTGGTTGTAGGTAAGTACAACAATAAAGTGTCTGTTGATTAAGTTAATTAAGGTTTATACCTACATAACATGTCATTGTACTACTGTGTTATCCTAAACTAGCTGATCCACACCGTTGTCCTGTCCAAATTTAAATAATTCTTAAAAAAATCCGTAGAAAAAGTAGGTACAGTCAGCACCAAAAGTTGATGAACACATTTAGATTTTCAAAATCGCTGTACACCGTATTCACTATTAGCACTTCACTATACAGCGATTTTTTTTTCCTCCTTTCAATTATTCCCGTATTTTCCAATTTTTTGGGCAACTGTTCCAATTTTTATTTCCATAATTCGAACTAAGAACATTTTAAAACAGAATAAAATTGCCAAATTGGTCCCAGTCGTTCTCAAGTGATGCCCTTAACAACGAACAGCGTTTCATAATTGGCGTAGGTAATATTTATGAAAACATTTTATAGTGAATGGTCGATTCACGCATTTTAAGCTGTCCTAGACCTAAATATTAGATTGTTAAATCTAGGCAAAGTAGGCAATATGTACAATTGTAATCAGTATCAGTTTACTATATGGCAGCCTTCTACAGAGCCCTACAAAGTGTTCCTCGTAAAGTATTCGCTAATATAAATTTAACTAAGTCACGCTTGCACGATAACTCGTACCTATCAGAGTTAATGGAACACATTTTGTTTTGTTTGAAAAATACTGGGTTCCTATAATAATAACGAGCAGTTTATAAGTTACCGTCCGTAAGACAACATTCTGGGCTCCTATAATAAACGTATTGTTACTCTAGATAACGTAAAGTTGTGCTTATTGGTCCTGAAAATCCCCTGAAACCCTGTAGGTACCTACTTGAAAGGTAGGAAGGTAAATGAAATGAAAAGGTTTTTAAGAAGCTGTAGAAACTTAGGTATTTACATAGGTATGGTAGGTATATGTAATAGGTACCTAGCCTATTTACATGGGAAATATGGATGATGCCTGGATAAAAAAAAAAAAAAAAATTTGTTAGTCAGATAATTAAAAAAAAATTGACACGTATTTTTTGCTTTATCATATTAATAAAAAATTAGTTAGATAAAACGCATTTTAAGTTGGGAGTGCGCTACGGCACTAGTATGTATTAAATCTACATATTCGTGACGTCATGGCACATTTTACTTCAATGTATCGCCGTAATCTTTAGATTACGTAAAAAAAGAAAAAATACGTGTCCAATATTTTTTTTATAATCTCAGACGGACAAAAAAAAATTTAGTCATCATCCCTATTAGAGTGGGATAGAACATCGGGCATTAAGTAGTAAGTAGGTATTGAAAAGGAGCACAACATACATAACTTCACGCATTATTTACCCGAAGGGTTGGCCAGAGGTGTACCATCGAAGACCTTCATATCTATACACCGTAAGGACTATTTTTAACCGACTTCCAAAAAGGAGGAGGTTATATGTTCGACGCGTATGTGTTTTTTATTTTTTAAATGTATGTCCGTCGATTTCTCCGTCACTTGTGGACCGATTTAAAAAAAACTTTTTTGTATGAAAGGGTATGTTCCCGGATTGGTCCCATATAAATTTTATTAACTTTGCTTGGATAGTTTTTGAGTAAGCTTCAATAATACGTATTTTTCCCACTTGGTTTATGTGGATGATATGATGATAACTTGCTGTCACTGTTATTTACATAGCAGGTGCAGGTACTGGTATTCGAATTTGGGTGTGGTAGGTACCACAACTAAAAAGTGAAAAATAAAAACTTATTACAAAAAAAATTCAACCGTCTTCCGAAAAAAACACTACAAAGTGAAAAATTACTTTAATTTCGGAAGTCGGTGGCATAAAACGAAAATTCAAAACCAAAGACACCGACTTCCGAAATTAAAGTTATTTTTCACTATGTAGTGTTTTTTTCGGAAGTCGGTTGATTTTTTTTTTTTTTTTTTTTTTTTTCTTGCAGCGCTCGGCTGCTATTGAACTGGGGCGGTAACAGATGTGGTCATTGTGGGATTTTGTTTTCAAATTGCTTAGATATGAATTTCTTTGATAGTACCTATACTAAGTACATCTACATTTCGCCAGTTATGTTCAAGTCCCATGTAATGGGGGGCGAGCCTATTGCCACCAACCGGGCACAAATCCGTACTCCGGACTGTTACTGACAAATTCCAGATAGAATAACCGAATAACACTTTACCCGACCTTTTGTTTTTTGAGGGCAGAGCGGGAAGGCATGTCAGACTCTTACTGACTAAAACCCACCCGTGTTCCTTCAGTTGCCTGTATATTGCCAGGGGCCACGGTATCCCTTTCGGACTTTCCCGCGACCCCGGCAGGCATCGGTCCTAGCGGACCCCTTTCGTTGTGCTGACATCTCTTTGAGGCGCGCGTGGAACACTACGCGCCGTTGACCCGTGCCTGGTCCTTACTTTGCCCGACCTGGAAAACCCCAAGACTTCATGCTTAGCAGCTAACGAGGCACACAAAATTTTCTGACTTTTCGCAGAACTTATCTGCTGATAATTTTTTGACTTCTTCTAATAGTAAACTGTAAGATTGTTATAGGAATCCAGGAGCGTTCATTTCTTTGATAAAAATATACTATGCTGTTTTTAGAATCGTTAGTATTCATTGCAAAGTGAGACATAGGTATCACATAACTTACTTCATTTTTTATACAGAATTAAAACAGAAACAATTCAAGTCTGGCGACCGTTACCATTTCGAGTTCATATTTAAACAGCTGATGAGCAGCTACATGCCAAAAAAAACTCTGCTGTCAATACAATAAGGCATACAATAGGTACATTAGGCAGGTGTTATTTGAAGAGCCACAGACACAGACATGATTCAGAAAAGACTGCTGTCCAAATACTTACGAAGTTTCATCAAGATGGAATGTGAATGTAGTGGTATGAGTGATTCAGAAAAGATGGAGTTTTATTTTGCTTATTGTGAGTCAAAAAGGTGATTTTACAGTCGACTGCAGAGAAATCTCACCCCCTAGCAATGTATTTATACCCCCTAGCAATGCATTTATGCTAGGGGGTGAAATTTCTCTGTAGCCGACTGTACCTAATAGGGATGTTGACTAGGTAAAAAAAACTATTTAGTCCGTCAGTCAGATAATAAAAAAATATTAGAAACGTATTTTTTGCTTTATCATATTAATAAAAAATATTTAGATAAAACGCATTAAGGCGACGCGACACGAACAATACAATTTCTAAGAAAACTTCACAGTATAACAATAACCGGTGTCGCGTCGCGCGACAAGTCGCGCTGGTCTGCACAAGCCTTTAAAGTTGGGGAGTGCCATGCCACATTTTAACTCAATGTATTGGCGTAATCTTTTGATTACTTAAAAAAAGAAAAAATACGTGTTCAATATTTTTTAATAATCTATCCGACGGACAGTTTTTTTGTCAATATCTCTATTTTGCTACAAGAAATAGGAAGTAAGTATGGTCAAAACACAACAGTAGTGACAATTGAAAACGACCCGCGACCGACTGCCACGGGTGCCGTGACGTCAAAATCAAATATTCCTCCGTGGCGGCAGAAATACCATGAGGCCCCTAGTAGGTACTTACTATCTACCTGGCACTATTTGTAAATACTTCTACCGACGAGCTCCTTTAGTGATTTAAAAATCACTTTTTATAGGTGGAAACGCATGGCCAGAGACTACCTACGCAAACATTTATGACCAGGGATGTTGCGGATATTCGTATCCGCATCAACAATAATAGCTCTACTCTACATCGTCACATTTTCACGAAATCGTCTTTAAATATAAAACATATTTATAATTTCTATTGCTATATTGATTTTTAAATGATTATAATTTAGTAACTATTTTATTATCAATGCCGCGAATTGAATTATGATCAACATACAACGAAAAAGCGCTAAGAAATTTTTAATTTCGTCTTGCCGCCTTGACGGATCCCTTAAAAAAAAGTTGAGATCCGCAACATCCCTGATCTACTGACTCCTAAACGTTGTCACACGATCTACTAACCTAACAAAAACTGACCACATTTTGATTATCCAATAAAGCTTATATACAAATCAATTACTAGGCACATGTAAACCGCAGTTCATATTTTGTGTTACAAAGTAACGAATATATATTTATGTACAAATTGAAGACTCCGGCGCCGATATAAATTTATTTCATAAATATTGCGCACGTGCACTGTGTAAGTAAATGTAGGCTAATGCTCAAACTAAAAAAAATATTGTTTGAAAGGTTATGCTCTCAAGTTGGTCCCATATAAGTTTTATTAACTTTGCTTGGATACTTTTTGATTAAGCTTCCATAATACCTACGTATTTTTCCCACTTAGTATATGTGGATGATATGATGATAACTTAACCGTTATTCACATAGCAGGTAGTGGTATTCGAACTTGTGTGGGTTAGGTACATGCACAATTAAAAAGTGAAAAATAAAAAGTTTTTACTAAAAAAAAAACAACCTACTTCCAAAAAAAATAGTGGCATAAAACCAAAATTCAAAACCGAAGACACCGACTTCCGAAATTAAAGTTATTTTTCACTTTGCAATGTTTTTTTATTGATTGTCACATGCAGTCCGATCCTGTCGGTTTATTCTGCAAAAATCTCAAGTTTCTCTTGTGACAACTTAGGTGAAGTGAGCTGTCATTAGTGACAATAGAGATGTTGACTGGGGAAAAAAACAAAAAAACTATTTAGTCCGTCAGTCAGATAATAAAAAAATATTTTTTGCTTTACCATATTAATAAAAAAAAAATTAGATAAAACACATTAAAGTTGGGGAGTGGGGGGCTCGCTACGTCACAAGTCGGTATAAAATCTACCGGAGAGTGACGTCATAATGCTACATTTTAACTCAATGTATTGCCGTAATCTTTTGATTACGTAAAAAAAATAAAAATACGTGTCCAATATTTTTTATAAACTATCTTACGGACAAAAAAAAATGTCAGCATCCCTATCGATAAAGTTGACTCTAGAGACCTCTTACTGTGACCGGACCGGAACTCCTAAACGTACTGATTTACTATAGATACTAAAATATAGGTTTTACGCAGCTGCTTCATTGTGTAGGCTGCTTGGTATGTACCTACTATTAGCCTATCTTGTGTTACTTAGCGGGTTTGGTGACTGTATGACATGACGACGGCGCCGGCGGCGCCATTATAGCACCGCGATGATAACCGACTTTTAATGATTTTATACAGAAGATTACGTCTAAACGAGTAGTGTTAATGAATTGTAAAAAATATATGTTAAATTAGAGCTTTTTTTAATAACTTAATATATGAGTATTTTAGATTATGTTAATAGTGAAAATAGTGTAATTACTTTGTAAAGTTATGATAAAAAACTGAGAATCACCCAAAATTAATCAATCGTATTTTTCTGAAATCTTCACCATTTTAAAGATACCATTTTAATTATTGATCTTTTAGTATACGTGTTTTATAAAAATACCTTTTATTTTATGTTTAATAAATTAATAATGTGTCTAATTTGGGCAGTGCTCCTTGATGGGCGAGTCTTATTGCTGGCTGGACGCATCGTACGCACGGCTACACATCAAGCTATACATTTCCAGTATAAGCTGACCTCACATTTGTACGGAAATCCTATACAATGCGAGATCAGCATAAACTGGAAATGTATAGCTTGATGTGTAGCCGTGTGTACGTCCACGATGCGTTTCGTGAGCTCAGTACAGAACACGCAAGCTAACCACGCAAGGCTACTGGCATATATCTGCGTCTTAATAATTGACTGTGTAAAACGTCTAAATGATAACAGGCGCACGAGTCGATCGAAGGTTAAACTAAGTTTGCTGCTGTTTGACCATCCATTAGGTAAATATTCCTTGCCTCGGAAAGCACGTTAACACGTTCAGTGCGGGCAGCCCTCCTGGAGGGTTCACTTAGTCGCATATGGGTTGACGGGAGGCCTCGCGGAGGGCTCATTTAAAATATAGGTTTTTCTTAGCGAATACAGCATTATAAACCGTGAAAATATAATCTGATTTATGATTTAACAAGATTTATTAGTACGAGTATGCGTTGGTTTAAAAATCCAAGCATTTTTATTTTTAAATTTTTTTTTTTGTTCGCGGTTACAAATATTCACAAAAAAAAATAAAAGGTTGGAAAGTACGTATATCCACAAAACCCCCTGAAAACATTATTTTACTTTGTTTTATAACACGGTTTTAAACCTAATGCCGTTGACCGTCAGCGCAAACGTAAGGCCGGTAACCCTCCCGGAGGGTTCACTTCCTATAAGTATGGCGGCATGGCGTATGAGTTCTATGAAAACTGGGTGGAGTCGCTGTCTGTCCATCAGTTCATCTGACAGGGCTGTTTATTTTATTTAAACGGTAATAATGTAGATGTAGATACTTGAAATTTTCACAGAGTTTAATAAAAATTAAATAAAGTTAAAAGTTAAAGGGAGCACAATAAGTTTAGATTTCAACGTTTATTTTTTCAATAAAAAAATGAAAATCGCCGAAAAAGCAGGTTTCTTGTAAGTATGGGACTTACAAGAAACCTGTTTTTTCGGCGTTTTAACAGAACCCTTCACTGTGCGTGGTACGACACGCATTTGGCCGGTATTTTTAATTCAGAATAACGACACCATGTCCTTGTTAAAATAACGCCAGAAATATCACAATGACTTTAAAATCTAGGTAATAAATACTCCGACCTAGTCCGAGTGCTAAATGCTACCACTTGCAAGGCTATCTATCACGTTCCTGTTATCAGTTGATAAGCATCTTGATTAGGTCTCTTATCGATAGCAGTTTGTGATCGCAATTGATGCTAGACCGCCTGCTCTGAGTTGGTTTATGAAAGATTTTTTCTCTATTTCGAAATGGAGGCTTTTATCCGGATATTTTGCGTAGGAGAAGTACTTTTAGATCAATCAATCAATCAATCTGACTAGCCTTTTCCCAACTATGTTGGGGTCGACTTACAGTCTAACTGTGCGTTTGCACTGGCGAAACATTCACAACAAAACATGTTGAAATCTCTATTTTCTGTAAATATTCGATACAGCTGAATACCAGTATTTTACATGGAGCGACTGCCTCTCTGACCTCCACAACCCAATTATTGGGTAACGAGATACCCCTTGGTAAGACTGTTTGTCAGACTTTCGGGCCTCTGATGACCCGTAACAACTGTCAAAAATTCAAGAATGACAGCCGGGACCAACGGCTTAACGTGCTTTCAGAGGCACGGAGGAGTCTCGACATGTTAAGATGGTCACCCAGCCACAGACCAACCGCGGCAAGCGTAGCTTAACCTGATCGAACGACCCGTGCGGCTGTTATTACCCATGAACCCCTTCGATATAGGTATTTTCTTCTTCTTTTCGTGTGGTTAGTGACTAACCTGGTATCAGAGTTTTAAAGCCGCCCAAAGGCCTCTGACTTGGCTTCACATGCCGTCGATAAATAGCTCTCAGGCATGCCTGTTTCCTTCTTCACGATTTTTTCCTTCACCATTTTTGAAGCAAGTGATAATTAATTATACAATCCGCACAGGAATCCGAAAAGTCAGAGGTTTGCATTGCGTTTGACTCTGCGTCTGCGTCTGCGTCGTCTGCGTCTGACTTATATGATAATTTTTCAATACGCAGATGAATCCGAAAAGTCAGAGGTGCGTGCCTTGGGTTCGAACTCGAGACCTAAGACTTAGCAGTCCGACTGTCACACCCATAGTAATATAAATAACTTATATCTATGGTCACACCACTAGGCTATTACTGCTGATAATAATAGTAACATTATTATCAGCATATTTTTTTAAGACATAAGTGGGTTTTCCCCAAAATCTTCTTATTTTAGTGGATAATTAGAAAGATAAAGTTAAATGGCACTGACAAAACAGATGGTAAATTAAAGTGGAACTGAGCTGGTTACATATAGCAAGAGATGGAGCGGAGCGCAAATGGCACGAAACTGCAACGCGGCGGGCCCAGAAAGAAATGGCGATTGGTATGAGATGAAAAAAATAGACTTCTTTTAAGGATTGGTCTAAAATTGCAGTGGAACGGGAACAGTGGAAATATGGAAGCCCTTTACATTGCAGTGGAACGGACAGCAATGTTGTAAAAGGCATGATTAACTGTGTAAGAGGGTGGGTTGTAGCATCCATCTTATCAAAGGATATCGTGGTCCGCAGTAAATGGGTTGTGGAGGTCAGGTAGACCGGCGCTACATGTAAAATACTGTTGTTCAGCTGTATCCGGTTAGACTGGAAGCCGCCCCGGGAAAAGGCTAGGCAGATTGAATTTGGGTTCCAGAATCCTTCCTGAGTTGTAAGAGATATCCGAACTCAAACGAGCAAGAAGACCACCTAGAGATAATGAGGAAAATGTTTGGAAAGAGTAATGCAAGTATTTAGAGAGTGCGACTTTTTATTGCCTTCAACCGGGCATTTATTCAGACTATTTCAGACTCCAAGGCTGTTACTAAGAAATTCCTTAGAGAAAAAAAGACGTGTGGCACTCGGAGACTGCCGCGGTAAAGCTATTGCATAGCATTTTTTATCAACTTATGCAATTTGTGTCACAGTGATGCGCGCGCATCTTAAAATTTCACTCTATGGGGGTGTTCGGTTATTTTCGTTACGGAATTTCTGGATTCTGGTCTCCACGCTCAAGGCCCGCGATAGAAGCTATGCAATAGCTTAAAAGAAAAACCCAGTAACAATTTGCCTGACGGGGGATCGTAACCTGACTGATAGATCACCATGCTCCTCACTCTTGCGACTACTTGATTTACTATATAGACAGTCACCCTGATGTTTAGCATATTATGCATGGCATAATTATCAGATATAATGTTCCCACTGAACAGACCTCCTCCCTACGTGTTAATCATTTTTTTTGTTCTAGGATATGCTCGGTTTCCTTACGATATTTTCCTTTATGAGAGCACTGATTAGTGTAACAAGTGTAGGTATATGTATCTCAAATTCAGCCCTACAAAACCCATTTTTTTGTACAGGCTACGCATAAGTACTACTAAATCCTACAAAATTTTCACAAATATCCGTTGGCTAGTTTTCGAGTTCTAAGGTGGCTCCTCAATTCAAACGTCTGGATTGAGGAGCCACCTTTAATGTCGTATAACTTTTTAAGGATTTTACTACAAATTCCAGGATCCAGCCTACAAAATCGGCTAATTTACTACGAAATATTGGTAGTACCCTCGTTCAAATATGAGACATGGCTCCTCAATCCAGACGGACACTAGATATATCCACTTGTTGAATTATCATCAAATCTTTTCTACTAATATATCCAGAAAATATACTCTCTCCTTTATAACCTGCCAAAGATTACGTAATCAACTACAATCTAGGAAAGGAAATAAGCATGCTATCATAAATTTAACCACATAAAACTAACTAAATAGTGTTGAATTCAATGATAGCGTTATCTTTCGTTTACTGCTCTCATAATCTACGATATGGCGTTTTTATTTGTACTGGCAATGTGACCCCGAGTATTAGATTGTGCTAAGGCAAATGTTTGTTTTTTAAAAACGTTAATTGAAGTGATAACGAAGTTCTAATTTTAAGTTTTTGGAAAGCGATTCACCTTGTCCATTTTTTTTTTTAATTAGAGCTTATAAGTATTCTACACTTTTTATTATTAAAAGAAAAGCTAGTTTATGGTCTAAACTTTTGAATAAGATGGCGTCTTGTATGTAATTGAATGGCAGACGGAGGATTGTGGTAAGGCAAATTTTAATGGCTGAAAGCACAAGTACAATAGATCCCAATTTAATTTAAATGCTTTACATTAAAAAGAAATTGTTGATCATTCATAACTAATATAAATTCTGTTTTATTTTTAGAGTTACTTAGAATTGAATTTAAATAAGCTATCTACACAGTTAAGTAATTTTATTTCAATTTTAGTTGCGAGGTATAATAGGTACTTACCTCAGAGTAATTTACATTTATTTTGTCATTGAAATTATTTTTGCTAGACAATATTCTGACAGAACTTAAAACTTCATAAAAAATGGAAAAGCAGAAAAAATAAGTTTTTATGATGATTTTGTAATGATAAAATTCTAGTTTCTAATTCATTTGAATTGCCAGTTAATTTATGATAACCATTAAGAAATTAAAAAAGAAAAAGTGTCTCTTACCCAAAGTGAAAAACTTCCACTGCGCTATTTCCCCCTCAAATAATCCGCCATCTTGAATCACATGTTTATCTCATTAGTTGGTCCATCGTTACGTACGACGCCCTGCCGACCGTCATGTGACCAATCACAGGCCAGAAAACTGTAATTGTTATCTATACAGCGATAAAACAATCCAATCATATCGGTTTATCAATAATATTTTGTAACAATCGTAATAACCAGATTTCCCGCTCAAAAATGACTGAAACACCATTCAATTGACTTCCAATTTAAGAAAGAAACACGTTAAAAACTCTAAATGACAAAAGAAAATAACTTAATTATTCTAATTGTTAATTTTGGAGTGTTTAACTTTTAGAACGAACTAATTTCAGTGATAATTATAGTTAAAAGTATCGTGAACTGATTTTGGAAACTTGCACTGATGGCGGCAAGAATAAAATGGCGTCGGTGCTTACATGTCGAGTGTTTTATACAAGTGTACCTGTTACGTCACACCTGTGGCTAGGACACGGTGATAGGGCGCGTACAGACGGACGATTGTTTAATCACATGCTTTTTGTAGCAATGTTTGTTTTTTATTGTTTCTCGGGGATTTTCGTCGTTTTATAATGTGTTTTTGACATTTAGAGAGAACGATCACTATAGAAATTCCGAAAAAAAATAACCCTTTTATTAGATAAGACCAACAAAAAATGCGACATGCACAACTTTCTCAATGGATTTGACTGACTAATCTCCGCTTTTGCTGCATGTTAGTGAAAATGTTTTAATCTCCTTGGAGAGGTATACCTAAACCAACTTTCTTTCCTCGATACGAATGTAACACAGCGTTCTTTTTACATAGTGAATGTATCCCATCACAGATCACTCTAATCCCAGGCGCATTTTTTTTTAACAATTTTGCATGTACATGTTTTGAACTGCTGTTGGATCCAACGATGTTGGAGCATCGAAGATGATTTTAGACATTTTCAGTCAACTGTCACAAGAATGAAGAACCAATCCATCTTCTGCCTAGCCTTTACCCAACTATGTTGGGGTCGGCTTCTAGTCTAACCGGATGCAGCTGAATAGTTGAATACTAGTATTTTACAAGAATCAAGAATACCTACATTACGAGAAAAATACAGGCAATTACACACTTGTCGCGAACTTATACCAACTTAAAGATGTCGAAGGTTTATTAACAAAAATAGCACAAACACTTAAATCTTGTTTGAACTACTAGGTATAGTGACATTACACTAATTATAGAGAATATATAGAAAAATACAATATTGAGGAGCTCGTGGCTAAGTAACAACAGCCGCATTGGTCGATCCATCAGGTTAAGCTACGCTTGCCGGGGTTGGTCAGTGGATGGGTGACCATATTTACATACCGAGAGTCCTCCGTGCCTCGGAAAGCACGTTAAGCCGTTGGTCCCGGCTGTCATTCGTGGATCTTTGACAGTCGTTACGAGTCGTCAGAAGCCCGAAAGTCTGACACCAGTCTTACCAAGGGGTATCGTATTACCCAGTTACTGGGTTGAGGAGGTCAGATAGGCAGTCGCTCCATGTAAAATACTGGTATACAGCTGCATCCGGTTAGACTGGAAGCCGACCCCAAAATAGTTGGGAAAAGGCTAGGCATCTTGATTGATATAGAAAAATACAAATCTTTTACCATGGATTCAGTTCATGATGCTTAACCACCATGCATTGAATTTTTCGTCGATTATTAAAAAAATGTCTGCTAGTTCATAGTAAAGTGCAATACCTACGCGGTCTAAATGTATGGAACAGCGGACTGGTAGGGATCTTGACCATCTTCCGGGCTCTGGGATTGTTCTGATAGCCGTGGAATACCTCTCCACTCCTCAAGCACCTCAGGACATGTTGCCCCCTTGTCGCTACGTCACTATGTGCTAGCGACCGTTTTCGGGGCCCATTATTGAGTGTGCAAGTCACCAAAAAAAATAACCGACGCAAAATTTCAACGTAGGGGGATTCAGAATCATGTACTGAATTCATGGTAACCGTTTTCACGTCGATGTAATATTATAAATGTGAAAGTTTGTATGTTTGTTTGTTTGGATGTTTGTTACTCAATCACGCAAAAACGGCTGAACGGATTTGGATGAAATTTGGCACACAGATCGTTTATAGCCTGGAACACATATAATACTTTTTATCCACGAAGTACATTCCCGTGGGCTAATTTCCGACAGCCTCGCAGGCGAAGCCGCGGGTGAAAGCTAGTAACTTATAAAAATATCACGCAGGTGAAGCCCTACGGAAGTCAGTCTTTGTTCTTCTTCTTTTCGTGTGGTTAGTGACTAACCTAGTGTCAGAGTTTTAAAGCCGCCCATGGGCCTCTGACTTGGCTTCACATGCCGTCGAGAAATATCTCTCAGGCATGCTGTTTTCCTCACGATGTTTTCCTTCACCGTTTTTTAAACAAGTGATAATTATACAATACGCACATGAATCCGAAAAGTCAGAAGTGCGTGTCTTGGGTTCGAACTCTAGACCTATAACTTGGCAGTCCGACGGTCACACCACTAGGCTATCACTGTGCATAGTCTTTTATATTTACATACTTTATTAAATGAACATGGTTGCAAAAAAAAAAAAGTCGCACTTCTAAAACTCAAATAACTACGTGTGAACACAGCTTTACATAATATTCTTATCGTCGGGAAAATGGGTACAGGCTGTATGTAGGAAACGTAGTTTTAGTGACTTTCAATTTTCTTCCATTGTTGTTCGGTTTCAAAGCTTAAGGTTTTACTTTATAACATGACCGCACACCTATTTGCATAGCTGTGACTTATGTAATAAGTCTTGCAAATCGTGCTAGTTATTATTGAGATGGTTTCAAGAGAAATCTGTGGGGAGATGACGCTGTTAGATTTTGGCGCGAATGAAACTTCACTAGGTACAGTATTTCAGTTTTTAGTACCCAAAGAGTGCCACCAGGACAGGGAATGGCGCTGGTGTATCTTTTGAGCCGTAATAGGTGGCTATAGCAACTTAAAACGAAAATAAAATAAAGTTTATATAATTAAATGGGGCCATACAAGAAACGTGTTTTTTTCGGCGTTTTTTTTTACTACGTTTTTTAAATATATGTAAGTAGTGTTAAATATTGTACGGTGGTACCCTTAGTGTACGAGTCCAACTCGCACTTGGCCGCTTTTTAACAAAGGTACTATCAAAGAAGTTCATATCAAAACAAAATCCCGTGAACACGATGACCACATCTGTTACCGGCCCGGTTCTATAGCCGCCGCGCGCTACAAGCAAGAATAGTCCTTACGGTGGTTAGATATGGACTTCTTCGATAGTACTTCATCTGAAATAGGTAGGTACCTACTTTCTGATATTTTACAATAAATATACAATTCCGTAGCAGACTGCAGGCAGCAGGAGGCGACTTCATAGAAATTCGATTCGATTTCATTGAAATAACATAGCAATCAGAGTGTCCCGGCTAGGGTTGTTGTTGAGGCGTATTTATCGTAGCAGATAGAAATAACAGATATTAAAAAATAACAGATAACAATTGTTCCTAACAATATAACTTATCTGTTACTCAAAATAACAGACCCTCAAAGACTGTTTCCGCCACTGTTACTTACATACACACACACAAACGAAGGCAAAATATAGTACTTAGCAAAGATATCAAATTCCCTCTCATCCTCATTGAATAATGACCCTTTCTAAAAAGAGAAACACGTATTATTTACTTCTAAATATGTTTATGTATTAATTACGATTTTCGACTTTAGTAAAAAGAAATAAAGAAGATATTCAATTGTGATTTAAATACGTATTTATCGTCCGTACAAAAATAACAGGCTGTTATTTAATAACAGATAAGTATTTGGATCTGTTATTTTTTGTAACAGTGACAGATATCGTGTTTAACCTGTTACAACCTATCTCTAGTCGCAGCGACACGTCCGCATCGCCTACACTACTGCCTGCAGTCGGCTACGGATTTGTACTTTAAGACGCAGATATATGCCAATGACCTTGAGTGGTTAGCTTGCGTGTTCTGTACTGAGCTCACGCAACGTGTCGTACGTCCAACCAATAATAGGACTCGCCCATCAAGGAGCGCTGTCCCAAATTAGACGCATTATTAATTTATTATACATAAAACAAAAGTTATTTTAACAAAACACGTATACTAAAAGATCAATATTGAAATTACCTTTAAAATGGTGAAGGTTTCAGTAAAATACGCTTAATAGATTTTGCGTAATTCTCAGTTTTTTAGCCGCGTTAGACATAACTTTACAAATTAATTTCACTATGTAATATAAACATAATCTAAAATATTCCTAAATTAAGTTATTAAGAAAATGCTCATAATTAACATATATTTTTTCCAAATCATTAACACTACTCGTTTAGACGTGATCTTCAGTATAAAATCATTAAAAGTCGTTTATCGTCGCCTTAAAAGGTTGACGGCGACGCACGGCCCGAGGAGAAAATAAATATCTAGTCTGCGTGCGCAATTTATTTGCAAAACATGTAAACAAACACGAGTTTTCCACTTAGACAAACATCAACTTTATACCAGTGTAAATAAAGTTGATTTTAGACCGACTAGTATTGCTGAAAAAGTCATAAAAAATATGAAGTTGTAGCGCAAACTGAACCTTATGTGTAGGCATTACAGTTGTTTTTCCTAAAACTCGTGTTTGTTTACATGTTTGGCAAATGAATTGCGAATGCAGTTTAGAAGGAGATTTTTTTATAGAAGGCCGTTGAAAAAAGCTACTTACGTTCTAACTAGGTTTTTAAAAATCATTAAAGGTTCGTAAGTAGGGACTTGAACCCACCGAAAGTACAGACATACTACTTTAGTCATCACATTAGATACTTGCAGTCGTATCTATAAATACAGACATCATCAGCCGAAAGACGTCCACTGCTGCACATAGGCCTCCCCCAAGCACCGCCACTTCGACCAGTTCTGTGCTTCCCGCATCCACAGTATCCATACATACTTACATACAAATAAATAAAAAATAACAGATTTTTCATAAATGCATATAAAAGTATACGGGGTTAGTTTTCAGTGACCGGCCAAATTTTCACAGGGTCTTCTACCCATGAATATGAACAACTTTCACTATGGAACCAACTCTGAATTCACGAAAAAAATATCAGCTGTTTCATACAAAAGTTCAATACCTACTGGGTAGACCAAAATGTATGAAACAGCAGTTTTTTTTTTTTGTTTTATTGGTTTCATAGTGAAAGTTGTTTATATGTATATTCATGGGTAGAACACCCTGTGATTGTCCCCGGTCTTTGAAAACTAACCCGGTATAAGTACGATAAATAACACAAAAAATAATTTTATTAAATTTTGTCTGGTTGTCTGTTTGTTCCGGCTAATCTCCTAAACGGCTGGGCCGATTTTGGCGGGACTTTCACTGGCAGATAGCTGATAGTTTTTAAAAAAAGATTTAGGGTCGACTCGGGCGAAGACGCGACCAGTACCTATGTAGTTATAAATTAACCATGTGCAAGATTACACTATTAAACTTAAAAATATAGGTACGTGTTTCCAAATTTCGTGTTGCACCATCTAAAGTGGTGAAGTGAGCTTGGATTGACATTATTGACAGCTCCCTTCAAACTCACTTCACCTATGTTTTCGGTGAGATTTTTACAGATAGTATTACCTACAGTCCGGCCATTGAGAGAATGCGTTCTTGACAGCTGTCAGTTTCATAAACTAACGAATATGTATTTTGCGAATTTGATCCTTAATACTACTAGAAATTGTTCAACTGACAGGTGTCAGGAACGTATTCTCTAGACGGCCGGACTGTATCTCAGTCAAACGACGATCATAGTTATACGTTAACGCCAAAGAAAGTCGAAAGAAACAATTGGACTAACTTTTTGAACAATAGCGGGTCTTTTTGTGGTTCCTTGTTCAAATAAAACCGTTGTGTCTCTAAACCACATGTTTAGCGCTTTCCGAAGGTGACCTCGTGACTTCCGGTTGGGAGCAGCTAAACAAACTTCACGCTAGCTACCGAACAGATGGACAGACATGTATTCCAATTATTATTATAGTATTCGATCATAATATTATGTTATTCCTACCTGCATTCTTAAAACTATAACCAATAGGTTTAACGTTTGAAGAATATACAAGGTCAAATAAAAGTACTTAGCGAAACTTCGCAGACGTGATGGTTCGATATCTGAACATGATAAAACCATTTTTTTTTACAAAAAAAACAACCGACTTCTAAAATACACTACAAAGTGAAAAATAACTTAAATTTGGGAAGACGGTGTGTTTGGTTTTGTATTTTTTCGTTATTTGCCACCGACTTCCGAAATTTCAATTTGTAGTGTTTTTTTAATAGTCGGTTGTTTTTTTTTTTTGTAAAAAACTTTATTTTTTCGCGCTTTTTAGTGGGTCAGTTTGTAATTTTTCTAAGTTACAATAGCCTAATGTCAACTGCTCATCACCTTTTACAAAATGTTGCCTTTCCCGATGTAGGGACGTTAATCGTTGAGGAGTTCTCCTGGTACTTCACCATCAGGTCCACTTCTCCATATGCATTGTGACGAGCATAAATTGCTTGGCATCTTTATTAAAGTAATCCAATCGCAACCCGTGAAATACTTATTATTGAGTAGTCCCGGTGGCCATCTGTGGTCTTCATCATCAGTTCCACTTCACCAAATGGTGCTTTCTGAGAGCAATTGCACGAGTTACATTTTTTTTTTAAATTCCCAAATCTCTATGGGTGTGCCAATAATATTTGAAGAGTTCCCTCGATTTCTCCAGGATCCCATCATCAGATCCTGACCTGATAACAATGGCAAATCCGTCAATACAGGGTTTTTTTGAAAGTGCTCAATCTGACCTGAATAAGGTGTCAAAATGGTTGCATGACAACGTCCTTACCCTGAATGCAGACAAAACAAAATTTATATAGTTTTACTATGCGGAAGGGTTAAAAGTATCGTCTTTTCGACCATTCCGCTACCCCACCCCACGGCACCCCACAACCCAACCGACCTATACCGAGAAAGTGGGGTTCTCACCGTTCGCCAACTGTTCATCTTACTTATAGTCCCACACCTATGCCGGCAAAAGACGCTTCGACCCCGTCGACCGATCCGTTGGTAGACTTGCAACTTGTTTCTCTGAACGATTCTTCTGTTTTCTGGGAGGCTACCTCTATAACAAAAAACATATATAACATGAAAAAACTTAATGCATGGCTTATGACTCTGGACTATGACTCAACCGAAAATCTACTTTTTATTCCAAAATAGTCAACGCATTCCGTAAAATTTCAGCAAACAGTTTAACACGCACCAACTTCTTCATCACATACCCACACACTCTCACACCCACACACACACTCAGTCACTCACACACACACACACCCACACACTCGGCCACCCACATAAGTACTCACACCTAAACACTCCACACGAACACTCTCTCCTATAAGTAGAATGGAAATTATTGTCTAGTTTTAGTTTTCGGGAAACCATAATTATGTATTTGGGGGGGAGACCTGGTGGTCTGAAATACAGGCTTCGGCTTAGCTTAGGCACTAGTCTCCCACAATATTTTTCTTTAAGCCCATTGCTGGACAATATTGTTTTTCGTTATTATTTTGTAAGGATATTGTGGTGAGAATATAAATTATTATTATTATTTAAATGTCTGACATAATCTCGGGACCCTAGGGTCCCGGACCTTTGGAAGGCGTACTAGGGGCCGAAGCCAACTCGCCGAGGCCCCTTAGACATTTCTAAGTGTTGAGGCACCAACCGACGATTATCCCTGTATGCACTATGCAAGTGCAACCAAGGACAACCCCCGGTTGGTGCAGGATTATTGCAGAACATGGAAACAAAAAATATTGGGCTATGGGTTTGGGTGGCTATAGTGGATTGGTTACCTAAAACTATGGAAAGCCTATGTCCCATGCCTGATCAATGTTAAGATATACACGGATATAATGGCAGGGTGTGACTTGCACACACAATAATAGGCCCCCGAAAACTGTCGCTAGCACATAGTGACGTAGCGACAAGGGGGCATCATGTCCTGTGGTGCTTGAGCAGTGGAGAGGTATTCCACGGCTTTCAGAACAATCCCAGAGCCCGGAAGATGGTCAAGATCCCTACGAGCACTTACTGGAATACTTCCTTCCTCTGAGCACGTTTTAATTAATTTTTAATAATTAATTAATTAAGGCAAGAATGAGGTGGGAGCTCAGTCCTCGTCAGTGTTCACTCAGCCGGCCAATAAATGCAAGCCAGAGATGAGGAACAAGACTTCTTCCGGGAGATATGGTCCGTTGGGTCGCTACTGCCCAACAGCTCGCCACAAGCTGCCCTGCGAGTTTCTGTATCTGTCGGTCTGGCTCCTCATCCTAGACCTGTTCTGGCAAAGTAAACTCTACCGGCACAGACCTAGAGTTTGGAGCGCGCAAGCCCCACCGTGACGTCAACGTAGAGATACGGCGGTGGGCTTATTTTTTTATTTATTTTTTGGCCGCTCCTGTGGTGCTGACATCTCTTTGAGGCGCGCGTGGAACACAACGCGCCGTCGACCCGGGCCTGGTCCTTATCGGACGGCGAGCTACCCATTATTCATACCCGACAATAAATTTCAGTTCAGATTCATCTATGGTATAAATTTTTTTTTCGCGTCAATGTCCCTGCCACCCTGTATATATGACGGAGATATGCCCTGAGGATATGCCCGAACATAGATTAAAAAATAAAATATAATTATAGATGTAAACATCCGAATTGATAACCACTTCCTTGTAGAAGTCGTTTAAAAATTGTTTTTTTCAAGTGACTACACTAGTTGCGGTCGATGACCCTACAAAAAACCATCATGTTAATTTCTTATTAAACCGATATGTTTTTTTAATCATTTTTTTTTAATGTAATCCTCACAGGCATGGTGGGTTTCGATAACTAACATTATTAAAAAAAAAACTGATTTTCTCAACTCAAACTTCAAGTAACAAAACAGCAGCAGCAGTCGTTAACCCCCAAAAAAAACATCTATGAAAAGTGTTTATAAAGTTATAAATACGAATAACAATTTAAGTGCCTGTTTTTACCAAATATAACATATGTAATCAGATCAGCCAGGCAAGTTCCCACAGCTGGGTCTCAGGCCTCCTTACTGTGAGTGTACTGGGAGTGGGCAGTAATTAACACCTTCGAATCCACCCACTTTTTATGGAACTCATACGCCATGCCGCCATACTTATTGGAAGCAAACCCTCCGGGAGTGTTGCTGGCATTACCTACGTTTGCGCTAAAGTTAACCATCGCGGACGGTCAACGGCATTAGGTTTAAAACCGTGTTATAAAACACTGTAAAACGAAGTAAAATTGTGTTTTTAGGAGCTCCCGGCATCCCATATGCAACTATGTGAACCCTCTAAGTATCCACCACGCGGGCCCAGTGCGAGTTGCTAAATTTATAAATGTTCCGTTTTTTGTCATTTGGCTACGAAACCTATGGAGAGCTTTGGATTTCTATCTCCCAAAGCTCTCCATTGTCATGAATATGACTAACCTCTTATTCATAAACGCTGAATTATTAGCGCTCGTTTATCCATAAATGTTTACGTTTAAAACGTCATTTAAATTTAACGTTTATGAATAATAGGGTTAATGATAAGGTTAATGGTTACGGGTAGTTAGAAGCCCAAAACGACTGACAACTAGTTTTACCAAGGGGTATCATGTTACCCAGTAACTATAGGTTTGGGTGAGGTCAGATATGCAATCGGCTCCATGTAAAATACTGGTATTCAGCTGCATCAGATTAGACTGAAAGCCGACTCCAACATAGTTGGGAAAAGGCTAGGCAGATTGATTTTTTTGTCATGGATATTAATTCAAGTCGTCAGCTTCAGGTACCCATTGCGTCTTCAGGGCCTGCACCCTTTACTGCTAGCAATAAATAATTTCTTTGAATGCAGTAACAATATTTTACCCATCTGCTTTCGAGTTCATTATACCATAACTATCAGAAGCTTTAATCTGATAACAGTGCTTATCGCTAAAAGTCAGTCAGGGAATTGGGTGATATTAGTGTTCGCAGAAGATATAGACGTCTGTCGCAATCAAGATCCATTGCCTTGCTTGTAAATTTGTAAATAAACATAGCTCTGCAACTAGGGCAATCCAATTAGCCTCCATTTTCGGCAAACAGCGAATTTGTCATAATAGTCATGCAAGCCTCCTCTTTTCAACTAACGTTACTTACTCTTCTTCATGGTATAATAATATACTTCGCCAAGTATGGCATTCCGAAACACAGTGGTCACGTGGGCAACACAAGTCTACGTCATCACATCTGTGTTACCAGAAATTTGTAATAATAACCACCTTTATTACCTGTGCGAATCCGATAAAACAATGAGGTTTTAATTAACAATTACGTTGGATTGAATTGTTTCGTTTGATTAGACACACGAAACGACAATTTAAAAGCTTTGGTTTCTGAAAATCTTTCCTTAATCGTGTTTTGTTGCAATAGAGTGGCAACTGGATAGTGACGTAAGCATGTGTTAGTGCCGGAATGCCAGACCTTGTATTATTAGACTCTTCATCTTTTCGTGTGGTTAGTGACTAACCTGGTGTCAGAGTTTTAAAGCTGCCCATGGGCCTCTGACTTGGCTTCACATGCCGTCGAGAAATATCTCTCAGGAATGCCGGTTTCCTCACGATGTTTTCCTTCACCGTTTTTGAAGCAAGTCATAATTATACAATACGCACATGAATCCGAAAAGTCAGAGGTGCGTTCCTTGGGTTCGAACTCGAGACCTATGACTTGGCAGTCCGACGGTCACACCACTAAGCTATCACTGCTACAAACCTTGCTACAATCTGCTTACCAATGGTAACTGTGTTTATTACCAAATTGGGCATATAAATACCTGTGATAGTTACTTCCATATAAGAGTCTACTATGGAAAGCTATAAGGTATTTGCTTCATTATTGGTAAAGAGTCTTAATCGGTCCGTATACAGGGTGTCAGGGACATCGACGCGAAGCCGGTTACCATGGATTCAGTACATGATTCTGAACCCGATTCGTCGGTTATTTTAACAAAAATCTGCTGCTCCATACATTGTGACCGCGTAGGTATTGCACTTTTCTATGAAACAGCAGATATATTTTTTTATAACCGACGACAAATTTCAACGCTGGGGGGGTTCAGAATCATGTACTGAATCCATGGTAGCCGGCTTCGCATCGATGTCCCTGCCACCCTGTATAATAGGAATCGGCCATAAGCGATTGACGCATTGGCTCAGTAATTATTTTCTGTACGGGTCCCACCAAAGTCGGCGGCCCAACCCGTTCGGCGCCACCGGCTTAGCCCCGGCTCATTAACCGACTTCCAAAAAGGAGAAGGTTCTATTTTCGTATCGTATGTTTTTTTTTTTTATGTATGTCCGTACGTATTTTTCCCACTTAGTATATTATGTGGATGATATGATGATAACTTCCTAGCACTGTTATTTACATAGCAGGTAGTGGTAAGTATTCGAATTTGTGTGGGGTAGGTACCACAACAAAAAAAGGAAAAATAAAAACTTTTACAAAAAACAACTGAATTCCAAAAAAAAACACAGTGGGAATAAACGAAAATTCAAAACAACGACCAACTTCCGAAATATCGTGCTTTTTTTGTAAGTAGTTTTTTTTTTTAAATAAAAATTTATAGCATTGCAGCCATTGGTGTATAGACACCACCCTGCAGCATTGGTCCTGACACCTTCAGGGTCACACGTTCAATTCCCTGCCGATACCAAATTCATATTTCTGTAGTATAAACACTTAGGCCCGTATTACACTCACTATTTCACTCACCTGAAGACTCAAGCATTACTTAAAACCAACCAACCAAAATTAAGTAATGCTTGAGTTTTGAGTGAGCTTCTGTAATACGGGCCTGAAAGCTCTTCCGAGGATTTGCCTGTAATAATCCGGATTTAGGCCAGTCTGTAAAACTATAAAAGTACGTTTAAGGTGGTAGGTACAAAATATGTACCTAATTGTAATATTTCTCCGCACGTTTAACTTCAGCCTCCCTATCTTGTCCCCATTCCTTATCTCGTATATTATATCTCTTGAGATACTGCTCTAAAGTAAACTAGCAATGTTTGCTCAGCATCTAGTATGAAACTACTTTTGATAGTACGATACTATCTATTTTGAGCCTTATCCCAACGACATAATACATAAAATTTAAAAAATTGTCTCTAAATCTAAAAGCAAGCGATTTTGAATCTTACACCAAAGTAGTGAGGTTGAAAATGTTACGAAACTGTTAAAAAGGTGCGTATGGAATGGTGTGGTAAAGATAATGAATAAATAAAATCGCTGTAGATGATTAAATTATAGTCTTTAAATTCGTAAGGACGATTTATTTTGTAAGTATTACAATGCTCTTGCTATTTCTGATGGTAGATGGGGCAGAAGATTGACAGATCTCATTTCAGAGGCCGTTATCTAGTCACCCGTAACACTCTAGAAGAAGACTGTCGCAAAAAGTGTAGCGTACAATACGGCCGATATAACTTAGCAGTTCCGAACTTCGCGCAGAAGGCTGCGCAATAACATTTTTTAGGAACCAAATGGTGACATGAGGCGAGTATGAGTGAGAGAACATGCGCGAAAGTGACTATGTTCAGAACTGCCAAGTTGTATAGTCCGTATTGTACGGAATTGTGTTGAACCTACGACTCATTTTGTTGCTATACGAAATAGGTAGATTTTTGTCATTAAAAAAAACTTGGCCACTTCCACGGCATCGTCGATGGCAGGTGGCTACGGCTGCATTTTAGGCCAACAAAATTTTATTTAAATAGTATTTTTATCTCATAAAGCGACGCGCGCTTTACTTGTGGTAACCAAGTGTCAAACACGCTGTGAATGTGTGCGAGAAGACGAGTAGCGCTAGCACATCCACAAGTAAAACGCGCGTCACTTCGTGAGATAATAAATAAAATACTGTACACTGTCGTGCCATCGATTCGTCGAAGAATAAGTATAATTAAAAATATTCAAATAAGTACCATGTTATGTTCTATTCTATCTCATCTCATGGTTCTCTATTGTGTTCCCTAACTTTTTTATCCATAATCTAAAGTGCCATAATTTTTTTTCTCCTAGTCATCATTAATTGTCCGAATGATAACTTGCCCGAACTTAATGTCACATAATATCACATGCCATAAAATTGAAATCCCTAATATGCCCTAAATTTGTTTGTCATAAATATTACAATCAATAATATACAAAACACATAAAACCGTTTTCAATAAAAGTTTAAAGGTTTATTCAAATTATTTTAATGTTTAAATATCCTAATAATATTTTTTAAACAAATTTGTAGTACATTAAACAATATTAACATTAATATTTTTTATTTCCCTGTAAGCATGCAAACAAGCATGCACCATGCATGCAGCAAGCATGCAGCATGCAACGAGCAAACAAGCAAACATGCAGCATGCAAGCGAGCATGCAAGCGAGCATGCAAGCGAGCATGCAAGCAAGCATGCAGCATGCAAGCGAGCAGGCATGGTTTCTGTCACGGCTCCGGCGCTGCGGGGCTCCGGCGGTCCCATGCGAGCTTATCGTCGCAGATGGTTTAACGCTCACCACCGCAGCTTCGTCTCGCCGGCCATCCTCAGCCGCGGCGGCGAGCGTAACAACCACCTGCTCCTCAACTCGCGGGCCGCCTAGCCCCTCCGCGCCTACGCGATTCTAAATTACACTCTAGGGCAGGCAAGACTGCGTGGAGTCGGATTTACAGCGATTCGTTTCTGTCACTAAATTTGCAAAGGTTTTATGACTAACAATTTTCACACACATTCGGAATAATACAAATTATATAATTCAATACTTAGGACATATGACTTTATTTCATGCTAAATTAGGAGATTCAATTATTATAGTAGGTACTCGATATTATGACAGAATAGTTTTAGAAGTAAAGATTGTTATGTAAAACAAAATTTCGAATTTTTGAACATTATGATTACTGAAGCAAACGTGTTATGGATAATGATTTTCGAACAAACAATTTTCGGATAAGAAAAGGAGTAGGTACCCATCTCATACGTTCTGTACAAAAGTGCCACACTGATATATTGACGCAAGAAAATAATTCGCTCGGCGGTGGTGATAAGTTTAACTCTTGCTAACTGAATAAAATATCGATAGGTTTAGATAGTCTAATAATCGAGGCTGCTACTAAAATGCCTATGGAAAATAATACTCCGCAAAGCATTGATGTATTAAATAGGAAGATATGGTACGCGCTCCTCGACGTGGACCGCATAAATTAGGGGAAAAGGACACAATCGAGCTTAGTCACAATTGAACTGGCGTTGTAAAATTACAGTAATCGTCTAAATAAGCAGCAACAATGCCTTCCTGTGTTTATACAATGTGCACAAATAGTGCAAAAACCAAAAACAAGTCTCACGGGGTTAGTTTTCACTCGTAAGTACAGGCAAAAACATTAATTTGTTGAAAATTATAATAATATTTAATGTTTGCTCCGTCATAAGTCGTTTCTAATCGTAAACATTCGGCCAACATTCGGCTGCTAACGCGATTTCGCTTGCACAACAGCGCCGGCTGCAGTCTCCGTCCTTGTCTGCGCAACCGGCAGCGCAAGTGGCGTATTAGTACCGTCAGCAAAAAATGTCATATCGCCTCGAATTTAATTGAATAATATTTAATTTAATTTTTACCCATCTACTTAGAGGTAATTGCCCTTTGTTTACATTTGTAACGTCAACACAATAGATACTTTGTAAGATGTTCCTGATATTTTTTCATATTAAAATTTATCAATACCTGGGTACCCACAAAATTGCACAAGATCACGGCCATACCGTGATCTTGTGCAATATTATCACAGTTACTGGCTATGTTAAGAAATAAATAATGAGTAAATTTGTATTATTAGGTTTCCTCAAGATGAAGTGTGGAGACATAAATGGCTCCAAGTTGTTAGAAAACAGAGGCAAGAACCAGATTGGCTACCACACAGTAGTAGTCGATTATGTTCGGTACACTTCAGAACAGAAGATATGTAATATGTGATATGTGTGATATATATATATATATGTGATATGTGTATGTATGTTATAAAGGATATAGGAAGATATTAAAAAACGCAGTGCCATATTTTCGAGTAGGTATCAAGTATTAAAATGCATAGTGGGCATATTGAGTGAGCTTTTGACCGATAAAATTAAACACAATTTATCAACTTGTTCTGAGCAAATAGTAGGTTACATAGCTGGATGGGTCGCCCGAGCTTTAATAAAGACAATACAGTGTGAAAAGTGTGTCTCAGAGGTCATAACTGCAAAAAAAATGTATTTCCATAAACTAATAACATTAAAAGACATGGGCGGTCTCTGTTACCCTTCCTACGATAATAGATATAACATAGATATAAGATATAACATATTATGTTTATGATATGTGCAAAGTCTGAAATCACTCTAAAGAAAATGATTGCCCAAGGGAAGCACTTCACGAGCGATACGGAATTATTACGTCTCAAATTAAATATCATGAGGACTTTTCTTGATACAAATGTATTGACTGAATTAGTTATTCATTCTCAAAATCAGCCAGCTACTTTTAACCATCGCACTCATCTTTTGCGAGCAATTATTGATAAATATTGTGACGTAAGGCTACATTATTCACACAAAAATGACCCGTCTATATCAGCAGAAACAAGAAGACAAAAGCGAAACAAACTGTCTCTATTTGAAGGAAAATAAGAGGTAATAATAATTTTTACGATTAGGTTTAAGTAATAAAGGTAAATTTCTGATTTAAAGTGACTTTTTTTCTGTTTTCGTTGTCCGATTAACATAAATCAAACTGAAATATTAGTTTTTTTTCTAATTCTATCTTTTGAAACTAAAATTATTAAAATACATACATAAACAAAAAAACATGTTTTCAAATTACGTAACTATACGTCAATCCTTACTTTGTTAAAAAAATCCCTTGCAAACTTGCTTTAAATAGTCTTATTGGATCAAAATATGAAAACTATTATATATATACATATCTAATCTATGTAAACTAATTAGAATAAGTTAAACTTCAAGGTAAACAAGACTTTCTAACTAAAACAGTAAGTATTATTTTATTTCGTTAAAATTTATTTGTTGACGGTACCTACATTACTCTCGGTTTGCGGGGAATACCCGAATCGTAGTTTGTTTCCGAGTTGTTATGGGTACGTAATCTCTACGTAATAGATCGTGCATCTATGTCATAGGTAACCTCAAAACACAGCTCTTAACTGATTTCTGTTGCAGAGATGTCTCTGCAGTTAAGCTGCTTATACAGCGTGTCGATGCCATGGAGATGGTGGTCGTTTTTGCCTCGGCCTACATGCCTGAGGCGGAGCCGCCGCCTCCCCACGACCTCGCCCGTCTCGTGAGTCATTGCGAGAGGAGTGGGTTCGAGGTTGTCATCGGGGCCGATGCAAACGCTCACCACCAGCTGTGGGGTATGGACACATCGAACGAGAGGGGTAAGGCCTTGGTTGACTACTTATTCTCGACTAACCTATCTCTACTAAACACTGGCTCCGAACCAACATTCGTAACCAGACGAAGCCGCACAATCATCGACCTCTCTCTGGCAACGGAGAGCGCAGCGGAAATCATCAATGAGTGGCAGGTTTCCGAGGAGGCCTCCTGCTCTGATCACAGGTGGATCCGCTTCGACATCCAGGTCTGTGTGCCACCGACAGCACCACGACGAAACCCGCGTAACACGGATCGAGCCAACTCACGCAACCTTGATTGCAAGCTTGTGACGTTAAACAACCAGTTGACATTTGTGGACACGAAACAGATTGAAACTCAAGTAATTCACCTTACTAACTCAATCATAGACAGCTATCAGTCTGCATGCCCAGAGACCATGCCGCGCAACACACCGGGTAAACAACCCTGGTGGGGCGCTGATCTGGAGCGCAAGCGCAGCAAGGTAAGAACTGCTCTGAATAGAGCCATGAACACATGTGCGGATGAGGACTGGGACAACTATTACGCAGCCAAATCCAGCTACAAAAAATGCATCAGATTCAGGAGCACCTCGGGATGGCGTAAATTCTGTGGCAGCATTGAATCTTGTCAACAAGCTAACAGGGTAAGGAAGGTCCTCGCGCAACAGAATACACCTGGGCCCGTTACCCTCCGCAAATCCGATAACACACTCACGTCGTCCCCTGAAGAAGCAAGACGCGTCCTAATCGAAACCCACTTCCCTGGATGTGTCTTCGCGCAGGTAGTTGACTGGCAAGATGAAACCCAAACACTATCAGACAATGATTGGAGTTACGCACGCAGGGTGATTACGTTGGAGAAACTCCAATGGGCCATCCAGAGCTTTCATCCTTTTAAGGCAGCTGGTCTTGATGGAGTGTTTCCCGCCTTACTACAGTGGGGAGGCGTCTCTGTCGCTATAAGATTGGTGCCTTTATTGAGAGCGTGTCTGGCCTTTCGCTACGTTCCTAAAGGGTGGAGGGAAGTGAAAGTAATATTCATCCCCAAGCCAGGTAAGGGTGACTACACAAACGCCAAATCCCACAGACCAATTAGCCTGACCTCCTTTCTCCTAAAAACTATGGAGAGGCTATGTGATAGGGAGCTGAGGGATGGCGCTTTAAAAACAATACCGCTACATGGTAATCAGCACGCATACAGCTCAGGTAAGTCGACCGAATCTGCTCTTCATCTAGTAGTCAGCCAGATAGAGGACGCGATTCATCAAAAAGGCACCTGCCTGGGCACTTTTATAGACATCGAAGGAGCCTTCGACAAAACCAACTTCTCCAGCATCAGCAGCGCCCTCTCCAGACATGGAGTAGAACAGGTACTAACGGACTGGATTACAAACATGTTAAGCAAACGAGTGGTTCGCCTTGAGGATGAGCGGCAGCTGGCCATGATAGCTAGAGGCTGCCCTCAGGGAGGAGTTCTATCTCCCCTCCTGTGGAATCTGGTGATTAATGACCTCATCACTAAACTCAACGCCAACCGCTATTACACGATAGGCTATGCAGATGACCTCGCAATCCTTGTATCAGGGAAGGTGACGGGAACGATCTGTAACCTCACGCAACAAGCACTTCGTATCGTAGAAAGTTGGTGCAGGGAATTTGAACTATCAGTGAACCCCACTAAAACTGAACTAGTCATTTTTACCCAAAAACGAGCATTAGGCCCCTTCCGCCTACCCAAACTGTTCGATACAGAACTTCAGTTGGCCAACGAGGTCAAGTACCTTGGAGTCATTCTAGACGCTAAGTTGAACTGGAGCAGTCATGTTGACAACAAGCTAAACAGGGCCTGCATCACCTTCTGGCAATGCAGGAAAATGATAGGTAAGAAGTGGGGCCTATCCCCCAAAATCATACTGTGGCTGTACACAGCTGTGATCCGCCCCATGGTCGCTTACGGGGCCGTGGTCTGGTGGCCCCGCACGAGGCTGGTTACAACTTGCAACAAACTACAACGCCTGCAGAGACTGGCCTGCGTTGCGACCACTGGCTGCATGAGGACTACTCCGACTGCAGCAATCGAAGCCATGCTGGGTCTAACCCCGCTCCACCTGTTTATACAGCAGGAAGCGACAATGGCGGCGGTGCGTCTTAATGCAATTAATCTCTGGGGTAAGAGAGAAACACAACACACCGCGCTGCTTGAGGGACTCAATACTGAGTTCCCTATTACGAAAGCCATAAATGACCGGGTACCCAAACAATTTATCTTCGATAAAAAATACAGGATCCAACTTCACGAGGATTGCCGATGCGAGGGTTTGCGCCCCGCAGAGCTACGAATCTTCACGGATGGATCCAAAACAGGTAGTGGCACAGGTGCTGGAATCTTTTCGGAAGACTTCAACATACACATAGCCACACCATTGGGAGTCCATAACACAGTGTTCCAGGCCGAATGCATGGGTATATCTCTTGCCGCGTTAGCCATAATGGCCAGGGAAGTTAAGGACCACTCGATACGTATACTCTCAGACAGCATGGCTGTTCTGCAAGCGCTAAACAGCCACACTATTGACTCTGGGCTGATATACGAGTGCCACCAGCGCCTTAACCAGGTGGGTAGCCTCAATAACATTACCATTCAATGGATTAAAGGACACAGCGGTTCGCGGGGCAATGACGCAGCCGACGAACTTGCCAGAAGGGGGTCGAGCATGGCACCAGTGGGCCCCGAACCCATTGCGCCACTCCCCTTCGGGTACTTACGCACTCTGGTAAGGAAACGAACCAGGGACCAACATCACAAACTATGGTTGGATCACGGAGAGTGCAGGCAGGCTAAGGAGGCACTCCCTACAATTGATGGCCGGCTCACGAAAAAGGTTCTCCGACTAACGAAACAACAGCTGCGTACAGTCACAGCAGCTGTAACTGGCCATGGGTCATTTAATAAACACCTCTTTGTAATAGGAGTCACAGACAGTCCGCTGTGCAGAGCCTGCATGGAGGACGACGAGACAGCAGCTCATGTGCTGTTATACTGCCCGGCGGTCGACGCATACAGGGCAAAGTACTTCGGTAACCCAGGTACCCTACGTGAGATTGTCAGTGACACCAAGGCGTTGCTGGCCTTCTTTGAGGAGCTGGGGTGGATCGAATAACCGATTTTCCCACCCGCACGCAAAATACGCGCTTAGACGTGGAGTTGCGGATACCAGCCCGTATTACCTATTACCTATTATATGGGTACGTAACAGTGACAATTATTGCTATCTCGTTCCCGCTATAGCCCGCGTAATATGTCTCTCTATTTCGGTTGTCGAGCACATGACGCACGACATCGGGAAATGTAGTTGTGTGGGTGTATTTACATGTAAGTGTTTCTAGTCCATTTAATATTTACGTGATGTTAGAGAGTGGCCTATCTTCCCTATTTTACATCAATGCCGCAAAGCCTAAAAAACGAAAACACCTCTTCCTGAAAAAGAGATGTGTATCCATAAACATAAATGGCCAGTTATGTTTTTTGTAAGTGGATACATATTAAGTTTACGGGCTGTAACTGAGAAATTCCTATAGAAAAACAGAATAAAACAACCCAGGACCATGCACAGAATATGTGTCAATTTTAATTAACTGCCATCTACCGAATACTTTTTAAACTAATAAGATTCTAGTCTAGTACGTATAGGTTTTTTTAAATAAATTTTCGCAATCTGAAATCATTTTCGAGAATTATTTTCCAAATAATATTTTAGCCTAAACTACAAATTTTATGTAAAACAACTTCTATAAAAAATTATTAAAAAAGTATTCTGAATTTTTATGGTAGCAATTTTTTGTAATGGTACCATTCAAGATTACTTTACTTTTTTTAGTACATTTTGATCTAGGAATGGGAAACAGTAGTCAGACCGGAAAAAGTTAACACATAGACATAATGTATTTCTGTGATAAGATAATAAGAAAGCTATATAAACAAATTTTTTGATTAATTATAAAATGTGAATAATCGTTAAAAACAATATATATTACTTCTTTTGTAGATTTTAGATTTGTAGGGGCTTCTGGACGAAAAATTCAAACTTATTGTTTGTATTGTTAATTGACATCACATCTGTCAGTCTCGTTCGTCTCGACTTCATGGCTTTCGGTGTCTTTAAAAAAACGTATTTTATATAACAAGTCAGCGAAGTTTCCAAAGCGGCACTGGCGTTCAGCTGTAAAAAGTTTTTAGCAAACAACAATCACAGTTTTGACAGTCCTAGGTAATGTAAACGTCGTCTCTCCAACCTGTGACTGTCGATGGTCGCATTTCTCCTGACAAACGTCACACATTTTATATTTGATATAATGAAAAAAAAAACAGTATTTATTGTGTTCAGGGGTTCGTTTCCCAGGTTGTCTAAACCGTATGTTATGGCCGGAGTCCTGTATTATACAAAAATTAAACGTCTCCTTTGTGTGAACCCATCCAGTCAGTGCATGCATAATATGTCATGTGCTAACCCCAAGACGTGCCTGCCCAAGATGATGTAAATACGTAGATGAGTGATGTGTGTGTGTAAAAATAAATAAATAGATTGACCTAAACATATTATAACAATAAAAAAAAAAAATATATATATATAATTACTAATACTGTTGCAATTTTTTTTAAATAAATAGACGGATAGGATATAATTTAAATATTTAGTAATAAACTTCCTCTCTCCTATTTACTTATTTAAAATTTTGCTGTGCCCGACAGGGTCCATAATTGTTTCATTTTATTTATTCCTACCACCTGTATGTGTACGAGTACATTATGGATTGCAAAAAAGTTAAATTGAATTGAAATTCATGTTCCTGTTAGTATCCGCAGTTCAGTCTATGTGATCACCAGTGAAACAAATAAAGGCACATGTGCGTCCTAAAAGAGGGTGAGAATGGGGACAGCTACCCCTCTTGGATCAGGCCTGCCTGCCACCCCGGCTCTCAAATAATTAATGGTCAAATTACACGCCTATGCCTAAACACTACGGGAAAGTTTTGATTTAGCTACACACTGCTACTTAGGCCAAAATCTGGATGCGCTCATGGACATTGTATTGTATTGATAACAAATTGAGAGGCCTATACAGGTTGGCAGGGATATCGACGTGAAAACCTTTACCATGGATTTAGTACGTGATTCTGAACCCCGGGGCGTTAATATTTATCGTTGGTTATTAAAATCTGCTGTTTCATAGAAAAATGCAATACCTACGCGGTCAAAATGTATAGAACAGCAGATTTTTTTATTAAGGAGCTATGACTACAATTTGAACTGAAGGTAACTGAAGTAACATTTAGCCTTTAAAACGTTAACGTAATCCACGAGCATGACGATTTGAAATATAGCATTAAATTTGCGACTATTTTACTGAATACAGCTTTGGACAACAGCAGTAAATTAAAAGCAAAAATTGCTCGCCAATCTTTAGCTGAACACAACTCCTCTTCTGCCCTCTGGCCCCAAAAAATACACCCAAGTGATAGCGACCTCTGCGCCGCTATTGATGATGCTAAAGAAGTGACGAAGTTTTGGGCCAGCAAAATTTAATATACTTTCGTGCCATGAACACGACGAAGAAGAAGCTGAATAGTGAACATCCAATAAGACATAATTTTTTAATTCAAGTAGTAGTTCTTTGTTTCCGATTATGGCAACATTTATTTTACTCACTGTCAAATAATAGCCAATCAAAGTTGATTCAAGTGACGTCTAGATTCTTCTTTCATTCGCAGTAGTCAGCGGGTGCATGTACGTAAATCAAAATTAAATATTTATCTTCAATTATCGTGCAAAAACAACCGAAACACCAATTAATTTACAACTAAAATAAATTAGACGGTTGTGTCAAAAAAATTCGCGGGTGTTCTTTGATATTAAAATTTGCGTAGGTTATGTAAAAGGAGAGTTTGTAGTGTATTTTTGCGTGATTTTGAATTAGTTATTTGTTTTGCAGACCACACACTGGTTTGGACCATAGTTTGGACACAATGAGAACGACTCAAATTGCCCAGTACGCTTTAAGGCTCACATATTCGCAGGTATGTCTTTTTTATTTTACCCCTTAGTTTTAAGTTTTTCCTCATTAATATTGGACTCTCACTAGCACCCAAAGGTTGAATACCTGATGTTGTCAAATGTCTTCAATGAATCTCTTTAGGAATGTTTTTATGAGATGAAGCATCATTCGTTTGACAAGTTGTACCAAATTGTAGATTCGTTTCTCTCATTATTTCTGTATGGCTACTGTTTAAGAGGTCTGGACTGTATCTAGATCTCCTTTGCTGTCTCAATTTTTCTCCCAAAAGCTGGATACAAAGTGTTTTTCTGTGACAGACCTAGATCACTCAAACAGGACAAGATTACTGAACTGATTAGATCTATAACAATTTCCATCTTGTGAGTCTACATACATACATAAATTCACGCCATCCCCTCGGGTTAGGCGGAAAAACAAAACAATACAATACAATCTTCAAAAAATATTTTGACAGCGTAAGGCTTCGTTACAGAACTTTACTCAAGACCCAGGCATTACTTACTACTCTAAAGCCATTTGATTGATTAAATCTAGTCTTTAGTAATGCTTTAGATTTGAAGGTGCATTTAAAGGGCATTCACAGGCAGATCTGCTACTAGCATTGGCAAATCTTTTTATCCTAGCTTAACTTGGTACTCCAAAATCTGCCTAAATATGAACTTTTCATCTAGTTAACAAAAGGGCTTATTTATAAATGTTTAATGATGAATATAAATGTTGATGGATGGAGAGGGAGAGGAAGGCCAAAGAAAAGATGGATGGACTGTATGAGGAATGATATGAAAGAGAAGAGAGTGAATGATAGCGTGACGGTTGACAGGGGAGAGTGGAAGAAGAAAATGTGTTAAGCTGACCCCATGTAACGTGGAACAAGGGCAGGAAGATTATAATAATGATGCTTAAAGTCGACAGCCATCTGAACGAAAACAGAAGGCCAATTCTCGTACTTAAAAAATCATTCAAGTAGCAGTACTTTGAGTTATTTCTTGTTATCATCAGTGAATTTTTGTCGCAATTGGCCGCCCTTGGCCCGTGCCTACTGGGCCTTAGGGCAAATTCAACACTGCTCTCATGATTTTATTTTTCATACACCTCAGACGTTTGAAATGCAGTGTAATTTAATCTATCTGAAGTTTTTATAAAAAAGATAGTAAAATCCAAACGTAATCAGTGAATGTTGATAAAAAATACAATCAGTTAAGGTTTAATGCATAATGGAGGTACATTTGTTTTGCAAAAAAGAAAGATAATTGATTTAACAAAAAAAGTTTATTATACTACAAAAATGTTTGAATGAGTACCAGAAAGTGGTTTCCTTATTAATTTTCTTTAAAAATATTAGTTTGTTTGTTTTGTATTGGTGTTTCTTTGTTTTTGTATACTATATTTATACTTCTAGTCTTTTACCTGTAGATAAGAGTCACATACAGTATTTTCTTCAGGTAATCAGAGGGAAATCTAAATGCAACTTAATTAAATCTTGATAAACCTTAATAATTTTCTCCGCCTGATATTATTATATAAATCGTTACAAATTGTTTTTTTAATCTTGCTAATTTGGTACTGCCAAGCAAGACTGGTAGGAGGCGTAAAAATGCCATCACCCCTCATTAAGATTTGTGTCTTACAAAAATGTTGTTTTTAATATCAAAAGGTCAATTCCTGTAATTAAAAACATTCAAAATATAGTCGCAATCATATCTCAGCGACAATCAATGTCAAAAATGTAGGTAAATTGGAAATATTTTTGACAGGTTAAGAAGAGAACGCGAACGCACTTAAAAATATGGGAATTGCCCCTCTATTTTCAAACCAAAAAAATATTATAATCAACCCAATTACTTGCACCATCTAATTGGGTTAATTCCTAAATTACTCAGTAGTTAACAAAGTGTTAAAAATGCATGTTTCCCAGCTAGTTATTTGGTAATTATCATGCACATAAAAACAATGAGTTTTAAAGTCTTAAGATATTTGCCATTGTTCTTGTCATAATAGTTTTGTTCATAAGATTATTTCTGCATCATTTATTTCATGATTTATTTTTGAGGAATATTATTTGAGTTTGGTGCTTCTTCATTGAATGGGCCCCTACTATAGCAGTTTGCTGAGCAAGTTAAGATGGTAATAGTTGCACTGCATATGGTTCAAAATTACTTGGCAATTCACATGTTACCCGTCTTTCAACACTTGCAACAAATATTGTCCTGCGCTCTTGTAAGTGCATGGTAAACCCCCTTTTCTGTTATTAAATTAAAATTAACTCAAACCTTAGTAGTTTTCTGCTAGTTTACCCTTTGTTTTGATTTATTCACTGTAGTTCATAATCATTAATAAGACCCAATTGGAATCTTTAGCAGTCATAAATAGCAATTATTCACCTTTCGATTTGATATTGCCTATACGTGGTTGGGTGACCATTTATTTCATAACGGGTCCTCTCCGTGTCTTGGAAAGCACGTTATGCCATTCAGCCCATTCCATTCGTAGATCTTTGACAGTCGTTGCGGGTAGTCAGACAGATTGTGGAGGTCAGATAGGCCGTCCCTCGATTTAAAGTACCGGTATTCAACTACATCCGGTTAAATACCGACGTCAACATAGTTAGGAAAAGCCTAGGGAGATGATAATTGTTAAACGCTTTTGTTTTGTTTACGTTTTTTCATGTCATAGGCGCCGGTAGTGAGTCATCTATCAATTGAATACTGGAAAGTTCGAAACTAATTCATACTAAGTAGGCATTTCTTTGTTTCATTGTAGTCTCGATCTAAACACTGCGTAAATGCTAATGTCACAAGGTCAGATCTATTTTAGTAATGAAACTTATTGTTTCAGCTCATTCATTCGATATTGTAAACATGGTTAAACTCAATGAATATGTTTACACGATTGATCATTTTGTGTCAGTAGGTGCTTGCCAATTATTAGTCTAGGAATACATGCTTCCTGCTGGGCTTTGTCTGAAAGGGATATCGCGGCCCCACTGGTACACAGGCAACGGAAGGAACACGGGTGGGTTTTAGTCAGTAAAAGTCTGACACTCCCTCTCGCTCCGCCCAGAGCAGGAGGAGTCATTTGATGATTTCCCACCCAAAAAAAAAGGAATACATGCTTTGTTTTCACACTGAATTGAGAAGTCTAGTGCGTAAAAGTCTACCTATTAATTACGGGGTCCCACAGGGTAGTGTTCTTGGCCCGACCAAGATTAATTAAGGCAAAATGATAATTATTTCCTGTACTATACTGAAAGTAATAGAAAGCATTGGGACATTCCACAATAAAACAGAACTGCCTCAATCATTACTTGTACCAAAAGCAGTTCTAACCATCGGAAATATTTGTGTTAAACATATGTGGCCAAAATAATAAAAACAATCCCTGACCATAAAATTCTAGAAGGACAAAAAACTACATACAATCACATGCTGCATTTAAAAATGGAACCCGGCACCGCCATTAAATTAACAGCCTATCTATAAACAGCCCGCATTGTAAGGATGCAGTCACACAGATGCACTTGTGCAGTAATGGCACACGTGGACTAGCGTGATTTGTCACGTTCACGGCAATTGCATTAACGCAATCCGATCGGTGACATGCGGACAAGCCGCGTGCACTCAGGTTTACAAACTTATGAGTTGTTAGTTAGTTCAATACTAATGTGATTTCAAAGCTCTATCGTCACTTAGCATTTACAACTCTGGGCGAGGGTTATTCCTAGATCTCTGAAAGACTGATTTAATCTGAAAGCCTAATGTCAAATATCATTATAGCTTGTGCTAGCTGTTGGCTGACCAAACCTACAAACAATAAAGTAGTCGACATTTTGATAACATTGATAAAAATTGAATAGATACAGCGATAGTACCGATCAATGGTGGATTCTGAAGATAACGATGAAAAGATCGCAGACAATTTCATACTTTATATCTCACCTGTATTTCCCAAAGTGGTAGGCAGAGGTGTACCATCAAAGAAGTTCATATGTAACCAGTTTCAAAACAAAATCCCGTGAACACGATGACCACATCTGTTACCGGCCCGGTTCTATAGAGCGCTGCAAGCAAGAATAGGCCTTACGGTGGTTAAATATAAACTTCTTTGATGGTACCTATAGTACATCCACATTTCGCCAGTTAAGTTTGGGGCGAGCCTATTGACATTAGGCGGACACAAATCCAGATTCCAGGCTGCTATAGAGACATTCCATATGGAAAAACCCATTAACACGGGATGCACTGCTCGCTAAACAAACACTTTCACACAATAGGCATAACGGACAGTCCTCTGTGCAGGGCGTGCATGGAGGCTGAGGAAACCGTTGCGCACGTGCTCTTTATATGCACGGGCGTCACCCAGATTAGAACAGAAACCTTCGGGTCACCCAGATGTTCTGAACAGACCAGGAAACTTAATCATCTTCTGGAGGGAGGTGGGCTGGTTGGAATAACCACGCACAATGGTCCACTTGACGGACTGAGTGCGAAAACCAAACTCCCTAACATAGAACCCAATAACACTTTGCCAGACCTGGAGAACAAACCCAGGACCTCATGCTCAGCAGTAGTGCTTGCGACCACTAGACCAACATGCGGTCAGGCAATTTCCTAAAAGAGACGGAACATCTGCAAAGCCATACAAATTTAAAAACATCCAAAAATAGCAAAGTCTTTAGTCTATCTTTAGATCTGGCAGTAAAGCGTGATTACCTACTGATTCATTCAAGTTTTTTTATTGGAGTTAATATTACATAAATAACTAATAAAGGTCAAGAGATATCATGTATTATAGACGTGGTTTTATAAGTGCAAAGTATCATAACAGAGGTCAAAGTTGTTGCTAATACTGTCGTCGTTATCAATAAGACGACGAAGGATGATAGTTCTATTCTTTTGACTGATCAGAGAGTCGATCAGGATTTCAGTCTGCCTTACCTTTTCCCTACCCAACTAAGGGGTCGGCTTCCAGTCGCACCAGATGCAGCCGTACCAGAATTTTACTTAGAACGACTGCCTCTTGGATTTATCTGACCTCCACAATCCAGATGCTCAGATCACGGTTTCAGCATAGGGTAGGTAGGTAATACTTTTTGAGGTTAAGGTGGTAGCCCGGGAAATTAAAATTTTCTTACGTTTTTTGCAAATAGCATGTCAGTGTCAAATTGTACGTCGATAAAAAAAAAAAGATTTCTTCCATAAGCACAAATCTCTTAACGGAAAGTTCTTATAGAATTAATCTAACTTAGAGAGATGTATTAATGATTCTAATTCTGTAAATACATATCTGTTACAGTCGTGAATCATATTTTGATCAAGATACAACCTAAGACTGACCTGAAAATTGCAAAAAACGTAACAAAATTTGAACTTCGTGGGTTAGAACTGCGGACCGACCTTAAATCTATCTTTTGCTGTATTCCAGAGCGTTCTACATTCCGTAGTTTCTGCGTGATTGACTAATAAAAGATCTAAACTTTCCCATTTATAATGCTAATTTTACGCATAGCAACAGTTGACTCATTTTCCGGAGCTAACACATATATAGAAATACCACCACGAATTTGACGAGTAACGGTATTCAGTCTCACAGTTTTAAAGATACACTGTAATGAGCGTTAACTAATAAATTTTGGATGTCATCCAGAAATGTTTTACACCTAAAATTCTTGTCCCTTGAATCATTAGAAAATCCAGCCATTCATGATTTTCATGATGATTACAAAATATGGCGGCAGTCTTGATAAATAAATGATTTTGACTATAACAAAAGCAATAGGTAAAACTATTGTTTGGCTAGGTTATGTAATTTACCTTTATGTCCATGTTAAAGAAATAACAAAATAATTTTATTATCAATGTAAATTTAAAATTGTATCTCTATTTGGCAGTTCGTCATGGGAGCTAAATATCTGAAAAGATTCTAATAGCATGAGGCAGTTAAGGCTAATTCTAACCAGGACAAAAAAAATCAGATAGTTAAAACGTCAAGATGGGCATAGTAACAAAATATTGAAAATGTCCGAACGTCATCAGCATTCATTGCCTTCATTATCCTGCTACTGTAGATAGGGCCTCCCTTTATCATTACCTAGCTCCTGCTCGCGTACCCTTCGTTAGCGTGGTGAATAACAGCCACATTTTATAAAACTCCCTCGTACCCAGGGTCGCATCGCATCGCACGCCTGTTCCCTCCAATTTTTTTTTTTTTCGCTCGGCTCGCTAAGTGTCGTAGCGTGATTTTGAATAGCCTTAACCATCCCCAAGAATTGGGCTTTTTTGAAATCCGACTGGTAGGTCCAAAGATTAGCGCTTTCAAACAAAAAACTCTTCAGCTCTATTATTTGTATTAGTATACATTCGTCAATAGTATCCCATCGTAGGACAAAACCTTCCCCTTTCCTTCTTCCTGTCATTTGTATATGATTCCATCATTTTCTCCCCGCCATATCTTTCTAGGTTTCACTTACTAATTAGCAATACTGAACTATGATGGCCTAGCCACTCTATATACTTTTATAGTCCTTTAGATATGATTCTAGTTCATCCTGCCATCTCATTTTATACCTCCTTTACGAACAATCGTAACCTATGTTGTATTTACTTATTCCTTCATCGTCATCAACATTTCAGCCGAAAGGCGTCCAGTTCTGGACAAAGGGCTCCCCCAAGCATCGTCACATTTTTCTGTGCTTCTCACATCCAGCGGATTCCTGCCACCTCTTCCTCAAAAATGACTTCAATACAAAACGTAATTCTTTAACTACCAGACCTTTAATAATTCTGAGTGTAACTGCTTTTGGCATTAAAGTTCGTCAAGCCAAGGTCGTCTACATTCTACAACGTGTTGCTAGGCTCAACTTCGTTCGTGAGAGCTGTCATCTGTAAATTTTAGCTCTTTGTGGTTTTGATTTTCTTTGTGTTGACTGATTACTAAATTGTTTTAGGGATTTGGCTCTTAATAAAAAGTTCTGGGGACTTCCTCAACTATATTATTTTAATTACCTCTTTTACGGGGTTTTCGATTATCTTTTTATTCCTGCCGAATAGAATTTTTGTGTGGTGTATGATTGCAGTCTCTTAATTTATTTGGATGATTTCATACGTTTCCTAAGTTTTTTGAACTCGACTTTGTAACAATAGCTACGACATAGTCTTTTCTTCCCTTTGTTTCATCCAACTTCATTTAATTAACACGTAATTGCAATGACCACTTCTTGTTACTTATCTGATTCATTGGTAATGAAATAGTTACTTAGCAAGAAATGGTCATCAAATCGGAAATATTTCTTTTTAAAATAATCTTTTCTTTATCATAATCTGTAATGTGCCTAAAATACTAGTCCTATTATCAGGCATCAGGAAATTGCCCTCAAAAAATGCATTGTCTGTGCATACAAATTTTTGAACAGTTCCTAAAACCTGAATAAAAAACCACCGTTATCAAATAAAAAGGTAAGTAACTCATGTATTATATACAGTTGTTACATAATACGTAACGTACCTGGCTACTTTATTCGTTAGAATATATCGATAACGGTAAAGGTCGCAATGACGTTTGATAACGTCAGCTGCAGTTTCCCGCGTATTTCTGACGTACGCATATTGATTTGAACGTAGAACCAGTCAGTGCCAACTTATGAATATTAAAATATGATTGTCATAATCTATGGTGCATGGCGTTCCCCCATTGACATCTATAATTTATATCCTTAAATAATATAATGTTATTAACATAAAAATACGAAAGTAACTCTGTCTATCTGTTGTTACCTTTTCACTCCTAAACCACTGAACCGATCGTTATGAAATTTGACAGTTATGTAGTCTAGAACCTGGAAAAGTTCAGCGGCTGCTTTTCATACGGAGGCAACAGTTAGTACACGGGTAGCAGGGAAAACGACGCGCAAACTGTCACCATGAATTCAGCACTTGATTCTTTTTGATAACCGACGAAAAATTTCAAAGCATCATGTACTATGTGATGTCTCTGCCACCCCTGTATAGCAGTTATTTGATTTCCTTTACATACATCCCGTAATAAACAGGTAAAACAAGCAGAAAAGATAACTCTAATTGAGTAGTCAATATAGAATTTCAAGTCAAGTTTAATCAAACCTAAACAAGTTTTTAATTACGTAATTTCTTTGTTAAAGATCTCGAAAAAAATGTGACTCCGATGTCGGACAAAACCGTTGTTTATTTTCCTTTTGATGAAGGATGAAAATCTTTCGTTAAGTTGTCATATTTTTCTGAGTTTATTTTGGATATTACTGACATTGGTAAAGGAAAAACATCGTGAGGAAACCTGGACTTATAGTTAATATAAGTCTGAAATGCCAACCCGTCTTGAGCAAGCGTGGTGATCAATGCTCGTGCCTTCTCTGTAGAAGAGGCCTTTGCCCTGCAGTGGGACAGTAATAGGCTGGTATTATATTATTATTACCATCTGGGATGTAGCGATCCGAGTCCAGATTTGCACCTCCGCAATTGCTAAAAGCACCCTGATACACAAGTGAAAAATATAAAAATTTTAGAAACCCCCGACACAAACATTTCCTCATTTATCTTACCTACTCCATCACCAGACCTTGTTCATCATCTATCTATAACCTATTCATTGAGACCATTCCAATGAACCCAAACAAGATACCTGTGATGTAAGTGGGTAAGAGAGTTGGGTATCCTGCAAATTCCAGGTGATGCTGCAGCATCAGTTCAAGATTACTATGTTCTTCTAATATCATTCAAGTAACCGAATACCAAATTTCAAATCTATCAGACCTGTGGAAGACGCTCACATCCATTTATCAACTAGAAAAGAGCTGATAATCTTCAAACAGCTGAACCGATTTTGATAAAACATGTCTAAGAACCATTGCTAGAAAACCTGCTTTCGCATTCAAATCGGTTCACCCGTTTGAGCTACGGTGCCACAGACGGACACACACACGTAGCTGTCGAACTGTAACACCCCTCTTTTTGCGTCGGGGGTTAAAAACTCATACAAAGTCTAGTTTACCAAGTAAAATACATTTGAGAAGGATTCTCTAAGAAACAACGAGCCTAATTGCCTAATTGGGCTTTCTACAATAGTCAGAAGTTTCAAAATAGAATGCAGAAGCTCTAGGCATCAGTGAATTAAAACCATTCACAACAGTCCCACTTTCTAGGAACTCAGATCTCATTCTTTTAACCACTGTCAAGATTAATAATAATTACAATGCAAAATAAATTAAGCAAAACCATAACTGCACTGCACTTCGGTGTATTCGTCCATCAGCGCGTCTTTTGACGCAACGGCCTCCCCCAGGCTCCTCCATTTCTCACCGTATGTCTCTCTCACAGGGCACCAGCTGTCTCAATTAAGTCATTGTCTTAGAGTTTACGTTGTCTTCCTCAAGATTACTACACCATAAAACTAAGAATATTGTCGCCTGCAATGACCATGGCCATTTCCTGATTCCTGATCAGAAATATGTATAAAAAAAACTTCCTTCTTCCGATATTCATATGAGCGCCAACTGTGTTTAATTTAGAGTTTAGATAGAGAATTTATAGACGGCCTTGTGTAGCAATATAGCTATAAGCATCTAGGATGTAGAATTTTGCAAACGAAAATATGCATTTTGGCACTGAAATTGTTTTCAATTACATGTTTTTTGGATATAAAAAGTATATGTGAATTAATCGAAATCATCTGTGCTGGTCATTTTAAGAGTTGGCTCGAGGTGCAGATTTATTTGAATTATTGGAGAAAATTGGATATTACATTCAGTTGTTTTTGGGGAGGTAGATTTAACATGTTGACAATATGTCAACTTCAGACTCTTTGTACTAATTGTAAATATTGTGGTAGCTTATTTTTATTAGCCTGGATTTTATAATTCTGCGTCCACTTTTCGAGAGATTTTTTAGACAGTTTCTATCTATGGTTTATATACTATTTATTTCGCCAATTGCAGTTCATTTAGTCGGAATAAATCTTTTTAAATCTGTTCCTCCTCTTTTATGCTAGCTGTCATCATCACGCCCTCATCCCAATTTAATCAGGGTCTAAGCAGTATTTGACTTTCTTTCTACTTAATACATTAACACAGTAACACTCTACGTTGGTTCTTCTTGAAAACAACAACAAAAAATTACATTATTGTTTTCCACAACAAATAAGCCACAATTGAAAAGAATTGATGCACCATTTAACGTGACGTTCTTTGCGTGTGCGTGTGCGCATTCTGTTGTTTTTAATTTAAAACCGTTGAGTTTGAACGTCATTGGAAAACAGACGTTTATTTATGTTCTTAAACTGTCTGCGTAGGGGGGACGGAAAAAAGAAATGCGTAGTTTACTGCTCCCGGGGCTGCTATGAAAAGCAACTGTGTTGCTATTTATTCCGGGACGATACCATTCTGTTTACGTTCCGTTCCACCAGTCCTGACACTAGCTAGGCTAGTATAGCATTATGCTAGCATATCATATTTTTATCCCAATTCAAAACGAGTCGCGGGAAAATCGTGCAATTTTCCGTCTTTTCTTCATTTTATGTTTTTCTTTGGAGTTCACCGTAAAGTCCGTAAATATCAACAAACCCCTGCCTGCTTAGAATCTACATTTATTCATTTCATGCCATTTTTCCACGGCGTTAAGCAGAGACTACTGAATGCTACATGCAACGATAATATACTCCTTTTGCTACGTCCGATTTAACCCAATGACAAATTTATGATCCAGATTAATATGCGTTCTACACTGCCTACCAAAAATGCTCTTTGATAGACTCGCTGACTGACTGTCAGTGACATGATAACAAAAATAATTCTGGCACCTCTCCATTTTGATCAGTGACAAGCACAAAGAGTACATATTAAACATACCTCGTTATTGAAACAATAAACAAACTTTGAAGTATATTTCTGGCGACAATTTTGCCAAAAATAATCTGTATTTACGCGGATTCGGTGACCTTCGCGGCTGCGGAGTTATTTTAAGTACCGATGAAAAACCGAAGAATTATCTAATGATGATTGATAATTCGTCCACAGCTGATAGTGTTCCCAAATCGAGTAAATAACCAATCTTTTAATAACTGCTGGCTTAGGCTAAGCACGCCGAAATACCAATGAACCGGCCATATATGCCGTAGAACTGATGACTTCTGGGGTAAACAGCTAGTTGAGAGTGGCAGAAGATCGAGTGCAAGACATTTAGTAATTCGTAAGAGGAGACAGTAAATAAAAAACGTATAGTATACAATCTTAGGTGGATGCAACTACATAGATAAGAGTGGCCGAGCTTAGTTTATTTTTTAAACGCAACTGGTTAGCTCTTTGCCTTCAATCTCACCTGATGGCATGTGATGATCAGGCCGAAGGTAAAAGAGAGCTTCACCTAGAATCCTCAACCTCACCTCTAACTGCCGAAACACAACAATACTGTTAAAATTGTTGTTATGGCGACAGACAAGATGATGGTAGCTAGCCAGATGGGGTCGGATGGAGTACAATGGCTTGCTATTTCAAAGAAATTGCACGCCATTTTCAGCATTGGACTGCTGTAGGCTGATGTAGATGATACTGTCCCCAGTAACCATGCCACATTGTTCATGAATCTACGTCATAACTGAAATAGCGCCATATTTATTAAACGGGAGGCGTGACCAACATGACGAATAATTGACGGCGTGATGCTAAATTAGCTTACATTAGTGTAACTGTCAAGGTCTGCTAATAACCTAAATTGCGCAGTTATCTGATTCAGTTCCATAAATAGTCATATTTTTCTTGTAAACGCTACTAAACTGATCTATTTAGCTGAAGACATCTCTAATAAATCCTCATTTAGCATATCAATACTATCTTTATTTTTGTTGTACTTACCTGTTTCATAGTCACGCTTTTACAGTCTTCTTTATCTATTTTTCTTTAGCTATTAAGGATAATCTTCCTGCAACCTCCCCGACAGACCAATGCCAATTGGCATTGGTAATTGACCGTCAGAGGGGCTCTTGTTCTACCAGATGGTCACTGTCCTTTCCTAGTCATTCGGAACTGTTCTATTCCAACTTGCTCCTTCTTTTACAAATAAAAAAAATCTGCGGTATTTCAGCAATATTTATCAAAATTAAACAAAATATTATGTTTAATAAATAAATAAAATTTATATTATATTTATAAAAAACATATTCAAACGCAATGTATGTATTGGCAAAATTTTAATGTCTGTACAGAAAAGCTTTGGACGCAAATTCTTTGTTCCATGACACTAAGTAAAACGTAAAATATTTAACTTTGTCTAAACTATTCAAGATTTTCTAGGCACAAAAAGTTTATAAAATCATGCACATGTAACAAACTAACCGGGAACAGAGACATATTGTTTACTGCGCCAATATAATAGCTAAAGATAGCAGGAGTCAATGCAACGCTACTGCTACCTGCGCAGTTGATAACGCAGATTGATCGGCCAATTTACTATCTGATGTAGACATAGTTGAGGATGATTGAAAAGATAGATTTAAAACAATAGAATTGTATTTGATAACTACATCTACAGTTGTGCAAATAATGATGAAATGAGATGACAGATAAAACGCATGAGAAAACAAGGATTGAGATTAAGATATGACTAACATTATTAGATAAACACACAAAACACAAGAGGGAGAGAGAAAGTTGCAAAAGAAAAAACAATAAAAGCTAAATACACGTAGTAAGCTATATATTTGTAGGGCCCAAAGCCATTACTATTTTCGCAGAAACTCAAACCATTTATTTCAATTAAACCATTTACAGGCACTTTTGAATTGTCAAGGAATCGGTCAGTCAGAAATATGAAGCTAGTTACCCATTCCAAAGCGTAGTAGGTACCTATGGGGAAGAACGGGCAAGAAACTCCACGGACACTCTTTTAAATAAATTATTACAAAATATCGGTTACATCTTTCATTTTGAAATTAAACATGTGAGAAAAATGTAGAAAGACGTGCACGTTAGAAGCGTCCGTAATAAAAAGATAAAACAATTAACAATTCAAAAATTTAGTTCAGCCAAGGCAGCTAAGAGCAGATCAGTCCCAACTGACGGCACCCGTTCACGAACATGACGCATGGATTAGCACCATTCAGCTCAACCATTTTGAAGGGAGCTAAATGATCCAACACACGCGCCACCATCAGCGAGACATCTGAATGAGCATGACATACTCACAGCCGCCAGGGCACATTCAAGTCAATAAAAGACGTATTACCCGGTAAATGTTAGCTCTTTAGTACATAGTACTCACACCTGTGCTCTGAAATTATATAATACAAAGGAAATTGATTTTATACAATGCAAAGATGGTCTTAAAATCTTCAGCAGCTCCAACTGTATTTTCAAATGTTAATCAAATAGATGTGGTTGTGGAGCAGGACCAGCATTGAGCCATGCATTTTTATCAGCGATGTAATCCCCCAACTTATAATATGCCTGCCTGCATAGTGTGCGTTTTATACAAGATTTGAATTTACAGTAGTTACAGTACCTAGTAATTGAAAATAACACCAAAAGAAAATTCCTTTGAGGGATTTAAATCCGGCTTGAGCCGATTCCAAACGATGGTTAGTTTTAGCAGAAATATTGTGACTTTATACGTAATCGTAGTGTTTGGAAAAATAATATCCCTAACCTGACTCATCTTGGTTTTAAAACTAAAAATAATCCTCAAATTATTGAAACCAAGGAAAATTAATTATTGTTATTCGAATGAAAACTGAAATTATTTGGTATGTTTTGCTTACTGAAGGTCGTCCCACAATGGATGGACGCCAAAACACTCACGTTCCTGTTATATACGCAAAAACGTAGAAATAACAAGCTTTAAATTCGTCCAATGTCTCTTGTATTAAAACAGAATAATGATAATGATATTTAAGAAAATAATCAAACATTATGTTTTAAAACATGATAATGACGATTAAGGAAATTCAGCATCGGAAATCAAACTAAGCGTTGCCATGATATGGTAACCGAAGATTACCAACCATAAGATAGATAATAGTGATGGAGATGGTTATATGATCATAGGACAGATAGGTCGCTATCTTGTTTCTAAATCTTAATGGAATGCTAGAAATTATCCAAGAATTAAAATGAACAGATAATATAAGCATTTTAAACAATGCTGAACTATTTTCCGAAGCCCACGCTAATGACGTAAAACTGAAAACGTCACTAAATTTAATTAGCAACCAACTACGTAATCCAAAAACAATTTCCAGAATATTTGAATCCTTGAACCTATCTTGTATAGTCTCTTTCCGGCCACCTCGCAAAATTCCTCAGCCTTATCATTTGATTAAAAGAAATGTAGGTATAGTTTTAAAAGATATATCGTTGATTACGCAAGCACTGACCCTTATCATCGTCTTCAATCAGTCTGTGAAGTGTGTGATAAGACTTGGCGCCTTGTAGTCAACTAAATATATTTTTAGATCTATGATTCTGCCAAGTCGTGTGTTTTGTTTAGTTAGACAGGTAGGTATGTTGTATTTTTTCTTGTTGCATATCTTTTGATTTATGCTTTGATCAATATCTCTGTTGCTTGGCGTTGCTGTCATTCGCCTTAGTAATCTATAAAATTATTTTCCGCCGTCTTGATTTAGCTACATTTTGTAATATTTTACAGTTTCCATTTGCCTCTGGATGATTTAAAACTGGTATGTCACTGAAACGCTATAAATCTTAAAATTCAGCTACGTTTTCTATTATTATTACTAATATTTCTTGTATTTGATTACAATTCTACACATTGTTTGCTAAGAATTGCTTTGTAATACTGGTAAAAGGAAATATTACTAGTATTAACTCCTTTTTATGGATTCTAACAAAATCAAGTTGTAATGTCGTCAACAGCTTTATCAATTGGTACCTGGAAAAACCGAGTATTGTGCTGCAATACCTATATTGTGTATGTACTTAAACCGGTATCAATATTATCAAATCTAAAAGTTCGATGTACACAAAATTGCAAGTAGACGCATTTAATTCATTATATATCTAATATGCAAGGTAAATTATAGTAAGTTGCCAATCATCTACAATTTATCTTCATAATCTTGGTCGTGGCTCGTGGCATTCCTATGACTGAAGGTCGGAAAGTCGTCGGTCGAAGGAAGGAAAGTCAGGCCAAAACGCGTGAAAACCGGTTTAACTTCAGGTGAATTAAATTCCCTTGTTTTCCGTACAAGTTTTCCATAACAGAGTTAAGAAGGTGTTAAGATACCCCTGCATCAATTTTTATAAGAAGCAAAGTTAGGGAAAAGCAAAACTGATGTTGACCTGTCTATAGACACACGGGTTTCGGATAATTCTTAAATTATGTGTTTCATAAAGACATATTTTACTCAAAAACCAACTTGTTGCCTCGCCAAAATTAAACCAGACTCTCATAAGAAAAATATCAGGGAAACCCGAACTACAAATAAACGATGATAAACTCGGGGAACCCTGATAACGCCGAGATAAATTACTTGTTATTATCATTCATCATTCCTGAACATTACTCATTGGAAGAATACCAAAACGTTCCCAAATATGGAAAGTAAGGAATATTATGGAATTCTATACGCAACTGGTGTCAATAAATTTTGGGATAGAATGAATCATTATCTGGTTTATCACGAAATGTTTCCTGCTAAGCCTACATGAAATATTATTTGCTGTAATATTTTGTCAAAGATTAATGACGTGATGAAAAATCTACTTCAAGTCTAAAAGTGAATAGGTTACTTCTAGGCAAGCGCGCACCATCGTCGACCGCAACATCGCTTACCATCCTCGGAGTAATGTTCAGTAATGTTTCGCCACATTTGCGCGAACTCTCTGCATTTCCTAATCAGTGCGTTGAACTCTCTTAGTATTCCAGTAAGGAATTAAAATGTTAATTGTATGGAAACGGTAGTTTTATTAGGTCGGAATATTTCTGATTAGGAAATGGAATACCATTTCCTAATCAGAAATATTCCCAATATTCAATATTCTGGTGAAAATCACTTTTGAGGATCTAAGGCCAAACTTGTAGTAGTATACGCTGAAGATAAGATTTGAAAAGGCCTGAAAGGACGATTTTTTAAGAGATCACAAACAAGACTTCACTCAAGTTATATGAAATGGCCAATGTTAAATAACATAATTGAAAGGGAGTATATACATTTAATCAACATCATTGTTTGAAAGAATCAACAAAATACTTACCGAAAGTATTGTTTCAAAGGCTTAAAAAATATTTCGAAAACTGGTAAAGATATGAAAAAATAAAGAACATGGGACCAAAATGAGTTCTGATAAAGGTGAGGATAAAATAAAAAGTTCTAATAAAAACCATTTAAGATTTTGATGGAGTAGCAGACCAAGAAACTATGGATCGACTTGTGAAAGATGATAATATGGCCAGAAAGGGAGTGACTACAGAGATGATGACTAACAGAGAAATATGAAATTAAATGTTTAAAATGTAATTTATGTAGTTTAATCAAAGTCAAACGAATAAAAGGCTGAACTGACAAAGAAACCCGGAATATTTCCGTATGTCTATTTGATGCTATATTTTGTAAACATACACTGAACAATTGACTCTCTGTTTTGAACAATGACATATTTCCGCGCTAATATTTCCGTATACATGATATTGGTTTGCTTACCAGCTATATTCGTTTATATGAGATTTAACCACTTTCAATTGATGGGAACTTAGATCTTTTCTATTTTAATTCCCTCTTCATCATCATCCACAGCCCGACTTAACCCTCTACTGGGCATAAGCCTCTCTTTTCTCGTGCCAATCCCTACGATCCTGTGCCAGCCTCATGCTCCTGCGCATACCCCAATTTATTTGTGGTTGGCACAGCACGTCTTTTTTAGTTTTCTATATTTTAGTATATTCTTCACACGCTTTTTTCTACATCTAAAAATAGAAATACTTCTGTTACTAGTTGCTACGGTAACATTCTATTGATAAATTCTTACGTTCCTGGAAAATCTTCAATTAGCGAGAAATCGGTGTTGAACTACAAAAATAGTGGCGATTCGGAAATAACTGTATTTGGATGTCATCCAAGGAATTTCCTGTTATTTCAGATCATGGCACCCAATTTGGATGTTTTATTACATTCTCTCGAGATTTCATTTGTTTTGATCGGGTTGTTTATTTGTTTTTATTTACCTCCTATCTTGAGTAAACAGCAGATGCGTTGTTATTGCTGTTTTAAATACCTTGCTATTTTTGTACCTCTTTTTCACTTCAGTCCTAACTAGATAGGTCTTACCTATCCTAACTTATATAATTTGTATTTTGTGCTTATATAATTTCTAACTTGACGACATTCTCGTGGACGTCCACGTCACGGCAACACGATAACACAGGAAAGTAAAATGTATGGAAATATATGAAGACGAGACGAATTTCCGTCCACGATAACGTTATAACGTGTACGTATTTCCATATATTTGATGGGCGTGGTCATCCAGGATAATATCATGACTTTAGAAATTATAAAACGTAAAATTATAATGCACTATGGACTGTTACTTTATCTAGCTTTATCAATGTTATTTTATCCAATATTACAGGTCCGAGAGGGCTTGTACTTAGTTTGACCGCAGACGTCACAAAGTTATGTCTAGCTCAGACTAGTTACTAACTCAAATTAAATGCATAAATTAGAACTTAATTAAATCTGTGTAAGCAGTCTTCGCGTGTCTAAGGCCATTGTGGATTTACAAGCGAATCGATTTCCGTCTGGCTTTTCACAATGTTTTCTACTCCGTTGCAATGAGAATTACTGTTGCAGTATACTTTATTAATATGCCAAGTCTTTAGACAGTTCATCTTTCGGAAATGTTCATGGTGTGTGCAATTTTATATCGTCGTATACTCGTATGATATCGTTCTATCGAAGCGACCCAGAAAGCATCTTACTTTTGGAATTATTTCATTGTCGCTGTCTTCAATAGCAGTGTGCGCAGTGAAGGCTAAGTGGCTGTGAGTTGTAAGTTGTAGGTTCGAACCCAAACAGGCCCTTTTTTATTAGCCTGTACTGGCCCACTGCTGGGCGAAGGCCTCCCCAACAGCCGCTTTACTTTGAGTAATTTGTTTCATCAACACTGCTCTCAATACGGTGAAGAAAAGATCGTGAGGAATTCGGCATGTCATAGACCCAAAAATTCGAAGACGTGTGAAATCCACCAATCCGCACTGGCCCGGCGGAGTGAATTACGGCCCACTCCCTCTTACCAAGAGGAGGCCTGTGTTTCAGCATTGGGAACATTATAGGCTGGTGTCTTCAATATTTTTAAATGAGATGGCTTTTTCAAGAGCCTCAAGTCATCCATCATTATGTATGTTTTAATCTGCGTTTACATACTGCACTGCGTAAATAAATATTCCAAATTACTTATTATCTTTTATTTTTTGGTGTCATTCCGATAATAAAGATAATGAATGTCTCGTTTTATTACAGTAACTACTATATTAAAAATGATAGCTGCAAGTCTGAGATTTTGCGCTATGAATCAGTATTTTATTATAGTTTGACCGAGCGCCTTGGGCATGCGCGGCGAGGCGGGAGAAAGCGTTGACGAATGAGCGGCCTGCACTGCCCCTCGTCTCGCCGCGCACTTACCAAAGGCGCGGTACAGTGGTTTCGGTCAAACTATAGTTTCATTATTTGCAAATATAAACACGACAAACTAGCTACAATTTTACCTGTCTTCAAAAAGATGAGCCATTTGCCTACTACGGTGTCTAAATCAATTTAGAGATTTACCAACACACAAACTTTTCGAGGTCGGAAATTATCTCACGGGGACGTACTAAAATAAAGATAAAAAAAAGTATCCTATGTTCTAACCTAGGTCATAATCTACTTGTGTGCCAAATTTCATCGAAATCCGTACAGCCGTTAAGGCGTAAAAAGGTAACTGACAGACGAGAGTTACTTTCATATTTATTTATATTATTATACAGGGTCAAATTTAATTAGCTAGCAAAACTCCGCAGACGTGATATCTAAATATGATCAAACAAAAAATAAATTAAATTCATGATTTTTTTTTTCGGGTTCGTCAACCGCAGGTATACTCACGAGAAATCAATGTAAAAAATCAGTTTTTTCGTGTAATCTTCACAGACGTGATTCGTATCGGTATCTAAACACGACAATACAAAAAAAAAACATTGCTATAGTTGTCGCGTCTTGGCATGGCAATTGCGGTCATTGACCCACCTACATGTTCGAGCATATTTTGTTTCAAAAAGTGAATTAAAGTTCATTAATCTCCTGAATCAATATCTATCGTGCGTGATCTTCAACATGGTCCAATATCGAAAAACCATAGTTTAATGTTTGGGTTCCTATGGAGAGATATTAGGGAAAGGCCAATGACCGCTATTGCCATGCTAAAATGCGACAACAATAGTAAGGTTCCCATTTTGCTTACCAATAATAACTACTTATACAGCAGAAAAAATATCTAAGGAATACTACAATAAAATGCAAGGGGTCAAAACAATGTTATCAATTTTCTCAATAATATTAATAATATACTACCTACTGTTTTTATTATAATGTATTTAAACTTCCGATACCCCCGTTTTTATAAGAAATGATAAACAAATTAATGTGTCAATGTTGAAGTCCATATAATTATCATACTTTTATTGTGGTGAAAGAAAATGTGAATTGAGGTGAACTGTTTTACATAAATATATCTTCGTAACAGTAAAAGAAAAGAAGACAGAAAATATAAATATATTTGACCCATAAAGAAAACACAAAAAACAACGAACGAGCCTTACAATAGTCGCTTAGGATATGTAACATCTGCCATATTGGCTGACGTATATATGATATAAACAATATTCATCATCATATTCACCATCATCATCATCCTGTTTAACCTCTTGGAAAATAGGTTGGTACCATCTGACTGCAACTCTAGCACCGCGCGTGCTCATTGGTCAAATCAAATAGCGTGCGCTTCCCCGGCTTCCTGTTACACACTTCCGTCCCTTTTCACGAAATCACTCCCACAGATTACAGGAAAGCGAGAGGAAAGATGTTACACATCAAAAAAACAAAAAACTTATTTATAATAACAGTATTGTTTACCTCACGGATGCAACTGCTGTACTTGGGGCGTTCCGTGTTTAAGGAAAGCCCGCAATTTACCGGTATCAATGCCATATTACATAAAACACAGGCAATCCGACTGAGGATCGACGTACAGTGTTCTGCGCGTCATCGACTCGCTTGCACTAACTAACATTAATCTTCCGACAGACATAGCCGGAACTCTTCCACACTATTTAATTGTATGGCAAAACGTATTGTCTGTTCCTTAAATGTCTAGATAGTGTCGCGCTGCAAAAGAACTTAAAGAAATAAGCCAGCTTTGTTATGCTGGTGTGTGACAGCGACGTCTTACACTCGCGCCACATTATTCTGCTTTTCTAGTGTGCGTGCATTTAGTGGCCAACAGTTGGACGTTATTTTTTTCGACGAGTTCACCGCTTTGACTGTCTATCTAGACATATTTATATCGCTTTGGTCGCTTCATCATCATGATCTATAGCTCTGCTTCATCCACTGCTAGATTGGCTTCTCTCTGCTTGTGCCCATCCCCACGCTTCTGTGCTAGCCTCATCCAGATTTTGCCCGCGATGGCAACACTGTCGCTTAGGACTTGACTGAATACCTACCCTGAATAAGATGCATTTGCGGATGAATGGAGTAAAATTATGCGTAAACATATATGTCTGGTATTCTGTGGGGGAAAGTATGCTTCAGGGGAGTCCACTGTTGCGTGTTAGTTTTTAATTAAATGATATACAACATAATTAGTGTGTTACCGTTTTAATTAATAAAATCTATCAAGCAATTCTTTACTGAGAAGGTCGTACATTCTGTCCTTTCAATAATTGATTTTAGAGAAAGCCGTTACCTTATTGATAAAGGCGAGAAGACTCTACAACTGTTTCTGACCTACATAATAAATAGCAGTAATACATACATTTACTAATTAGGTGGTTACTCTGCCAAGTTCGTTACGTAACGTAATGTGTAGGTATAATATGTTATACAATGTGCTATGTTCATATAGATCAGAATGTTGTAGAACAATTTGTTTATATTGTTTACTATTTGACATTCATTGTTTTGAGTTCTAGAATATTGTTGTTAGTTTCATGACTGATTTGTTTAAATAACTGTTATTCATTTGGATTTGGTGCGACTGCAAACTAAAGATACTATGCATATGTCTTATATTGCATATTGTTATTGTATAGACTCTAGTTTTTTCTAACTGAACATTTTTTTTTTCTGCTGCTGGGGAGTTTGTTGCGCCACTTCTTCTTCCTTCTAAAGCACTAAAATGTGGTGAAGAGCGGACGTTTTGGGGGCTGTCTCGTGTAATTTTGACGTTCAAAATGTGCTGATTCTCAGCTTCGTTTGAAGAAGTTTCTTTATATGTTAGTTTCATGACTGATTTGTTTAAATAACTGTTATTCATTTGGATTTGGTGCGACTGCAAACTAAAGATACTATGCATATGTCTTATATTGCATACTGTTATTGTATAGACTCTAGTTTTTTCTAACTGAACATTTTTTTTTTTCTGCTGCTGGGGAGTTTGTTGCGCCACTTCTTCTTCCTTCTAAAGCACTAAAATGTGGTGAAGGGCGGGCGTTTTGGCGGCTGTCTCATGTAATTTTGACGTTCAAAATGTGCTGATTCTCAGCTTCGTTTGAAGAAGTTTCTTTTGATTATTTGTTATGTTGCCCAAGCCAGGCTTCTTTGAAAGAAAGACAACTGGTAATATAAATTTAGATTTGCATTTGGTCACATCATCATCAATCAATTTCTTTTTGTCGGTACAACATGTCTCTTTTTCCCTTAAGAGACGTTTCGTAGGTGTTATAGCCTCTAAAAATCTTACCCCTGGTTTACGAAAACTAACTTGGGATTTCCCAGCCTCATCACTGATCATTTGTTTAGTGTTTGAGAATTCAGTTGTCATAATTCGAAAATGATGCCTCGTTACTCTAGTGGCCGCCAGCACTAATACTGAGCATGAGGTCTTGGTTTCGATTCCCGGGTCTGGCAAAGTGCCTGTATTGGGTTTTCCGTCTGGAATTTCTCAGTAGCAGCCCGGAGTGCATTTGTGCCCGGTTGATGTCAATAAGCTCGCCCCCTACATGTGACTTGATCATAACTGGCGAAATGTAGGTGTACTACAGGTATTGCCTAGCCCTTCGGGATTACAAGCGTAACCCTTACATAATTCGTAAATGTTGTTTTTCAATTCAAAGTCTTTGCATTGCCACCTTGTTCAAAGCTGGTTAGAAGTGGATTCATTTAAATTGACTAAAGGATGAGCAATTTACGGTGACGAATGACTAAGCCATGGTCAATATGGCCATTCGACGCGGTCATGTGACGATTTGTCTCTCCATCGAGTATATGTTATATATGTAGCAGTCTGTTTCTTCACGGCATATTATCCAAATTGAGTACCTTATTTAGTTATTACGAATATCTATTCAACTACTCAAGAAAGGGGGCTGAGAGTAGATTCAAATTCATTTGTTTTTTGTCACAGGTGGAAACTAGAATCTCCAAGAGCTGTTTAAATCTGAATTATCTTCATCTCGATTTGGATGTCGCATTTGCAGACTGTCCTTTATCTACCTTTCGAGACGCTTATTTCTAATTATGCTTTCGTTCAAGAATGTATCATTCGTCTTATAAGGGGAGCTCTCGATGCGTGTAGCATCAGCATAATCAGCCTGTCACATTCCCACTGCTGGGACGGGACACAAGCCTCCTCTCTGTGAGAGAGAGTGGGCCACGTGGGTCCAGTTCATGAAAAATGATTTCAACACTTCATTCATCACTAATGAAGTCTCCAAGTTGGTGAATATCAACAACGTGTACCTAAAATCCCTTCTTTGGTCAGCTCATTCGCATTGTTACATCTAAAACACAATCTCAACGCCATAGCGCCACTTGGCAGAGTCACAAGTCTTGCGAGTATAAATAGCAGAGCAAATCATATGACTGCTACCTACGGACGTCCAACTATTTGCGGTATGTTTTCTTTTGTCAGGACAAGTATAGTTGCTTATTTGGGTGTTTATTTTATTCACGGTCAAATGTTTTGAAGGCAGCTGACGTATCGTCACTCTCTTGACAAATTTATTTTGTTTATACGTATGTATGTACGTATGTATCTATTTACGTATTAATATTTATACTTTTTCGAGTTATCAATCCCTTTTTTTTTGGGTGGGAAGTTATCAAATAACTTCTCCCGCTCTGGGCGGAGCGGGAGGGCGTGTCAGACTCTTACTAACTAAAACCCACCCGTGTTCCTTCAGTTGCCTGTACGTTGCCAGGGGCCACGGTATCCCTTTCGGACTTTCCCGCGACCCCGGCAGGCATCGGTCCTAGCGAACCCCGTCAGTTGTGCTGACATCTCTCTGAGGCGCGCGCGGAACACAACGCGCCGTCGACTCGGGCCTGGTCCTTATAGGACGGCGAGCTACCCACTGCACACCGTCCGCAAGCCCGCGCCTACGGTGGCCGGGAATCAGCCAGAGATTTCCGGCGATGGCTTGGGGCGTGAGGGGAAATTTGCCTCTCCCTCACGCGTTCTGCCTCCTCCTTCGCGAGCATTACTGCTTCGCAGAAGGAGGTGACGGTTTCCTACGCCCTCTCGCTCCGTACCATGCCCTGGACGCGAGAGATCACTGCCGCCGATCACCTCCACAAGGACACGGCGGCGGTGCCCCGCCCAAGCCGGGCAGACCTCCACCGTATGCTCCACCGTGTCCTCCGGAGTTATCGATACCTTATGTTGCACCTGCGGTGTGTTGTTTCTCCATCACCTGAATTTTTGATTCCGTTTGACTGGTAGAAAATGCCTCAGGCATTTAGTCCGCCTTTGTACAGTACTTTTTACTTGTGCATAAAGTTTTAATAAATAAATATACCTAGTAAAAAATATTTTGCAACGTACCTACCTACGTAATTTTTTAGTTTAAAACTACGGAAAATCTAAACTTATTGCGTATACTAGAGTAACTAGGGAAACTTTGCATTACGGAGTCAAAATAACACAACATCAAGCTTGTTATCCCCGAAAGGTAAGACAGAGATGTACCTACAGTCAAAATAGGTTCCTAAACTTGTTATTTTTTTTATTTATTTTTTAATTATGGCTTTGCCACGTAGATTTTTACGGGTGCAAATTATTACGAATTAAGATTTTTATTATTAGATGCAGTATTATTCCGCACCTCTGACTTTTCGGATTCATGTGCGTATTGTATAATTATATCTTGCTTCAAAAACGGTGAAGGAAAATATCGTGAGGAAACCGGCAGAAGGCGGAAGGAAGCCTGTGAGATATTTCTCAACGGCATGTGAAGCCAAGTCAAAGACCTATGGGCTTTAAAACTCTGATACCAGTTTAGTCACACGACACCACACGAAAAGAAGAAGTGTTATTTTGTTTTTTCAGTAATTAGGTAATTCAGATACAAGCTTTGGGTTTGTCCGAAAGGGATATCGCGGCCCCGGCACACAGGCAACGGAAGGAACACGGGTGGGTTTTAGTCAGTAAAAGTCTGACACTCCCTCTCTCTCCGCCCAGAGCGGGAGGAGACATTTGATGATTTCCAACCCAAAAAAAAAAGGTGGATTTATCAAAAATCCTATCAAGTTATTCTTTTTAAATTAAAATAGAGAAAGGAATAGAAGAGGCCTGTGTTTCTGTTGTGGGAACATTATACGCGGATTATGCTTATATGCTAAATTAATATAGATACAACTAGGACCAAAGAACTTTAGGTGCATGTTGTTCCCTGCCATTATCTAATAACGTTTATAGATAACGCCAAAAGCAGTACCTATCTACGAGTATAAGCCCTCCATTATTATTTTATCACACGTCAATGTACTTTCTACTGTCTACATTATATAGCTGTAATTAGGTTAGACCTGATAGTGATGCTATTACTAAGCCAAATACCGTGTTACGTATCGATTAATAGGGATGATGTCTCGGTAAAAAAAAAAAAACTAATTAGTCCGTCAGTCAGATAATAAAAAAATATTAGATACGTATTTTTTGCTTGATCATATTAATAAATAAATACTTAGATAAAACGCATTTTAAGTTAGGGAGTGGGGGTCGATACGTCACTAGTACGTATAAAATCTACTTACTCGTGACGTCATGGCACATTTTACCTCAATGTATCACCGTAATCTTTAGATTATGTAAAAAAAGAAAAAATACGTGTCCAATACTTTTTTATAATCTCATAGACGGACTAAAAAAAAATTTTTAGTCTTCATCCCTATTATCTATACATTACATGGACGCGTCGTATGTGGTAGCATTCTTCAGCATTGAGGGAACGACGAAGAAGCACAGATGAACACAGATAGATCACTCCGCATTTTAGGTGAGAAGCTACAAGTAGGTACGCGGCGGGCTCGACTTGTCGAATACAGTGGGCGTAACGTAGTCAGAAAATATAAGAGTGTCGCGATAGAAAGAGAGGCAACTTCTAGGTGAATATAACTGTAGGTAATTAGCGCTGTGCGACCTGAATTGCACTTAATTGTGTAGTAGCAAGAGTCGCTTTTTATTTAAATGATTTTGCGGAGGACCCATCTGTGCTAATCTGTGGAAGAAGAGAAGATCCATACTATGCACTATATCCATACTAATGTTATTTATAAATACGAAATAAATAAATAAAGTAAAATAAAAATGTCTATTGCATTAACACAAATTCTTAATACACATGAGATTGGAGATCACCTTTTAAGCAAGGAAATGCTTGTGTTAGGTGACTCCGCTCTTCCATTTAATATAATAACAGGCATGCAATTGAAAAAGAAAAACCAAAATAATTTAAAAACAAAGAACAAACAAACAACAAGTAACTCGTCTGTCTGTTACCTTCTCACACCTCGACGGCTGAACGGCTGTCGTTGATTTTTGGCACACAGGTAGACCATTATCTATCTGGGTTAGGACATAAGATATATTTCATCCCAGTAGGTACTATGTTCCCGTGGTATAACCTCAGGCCTCCCCGCGGGCGAAGCCGCGAGCAAAAAAAAAAAAAAAAAAAAAACAAAAATCATTTATTTCAGCCCATAGGCCATAACGCTAGACAAAATTATAATCAATGTAAAGATATATAAAAAATAAAATAAATTGTTAATTAATTCAGTACATTATATAAATAAAAAACAATGAAAAAAAAAAACAAAACAAAAAAAAAAACAAAAATAAAACAATGTTGCTATTGCTTAGCCAAATACTGTGTATTATCTATCTATCGATTTAACTCTATGTTCATACAGGTTGACCTTAAATTCATTGGAAAACTTTCAGGGGTTGAAAATACTCATGAATATGGTAATAATATATCTTTTATTATGAGACCAACTCTGCAATATCTTAAATATATTTGCTGTTATACGTATATAAATACTTAGCTTTGTCGTAGTTGTCCTATAGTAAAAGTTCATATCCTTGAGAGACTAAGACAGCAATTTGTTTCCTGAAAAGTACTGAATGTCATTCAGGTTTCTATTATCCGAAGTACATACCCAAAATGGTGCCCAGCGTGGGCCAATGTTAAAGATTCCCAGAACTTAGGAAGTGGTGGTAAAGAAGGATTAATACGTCAAAACGATACTATGGTTTCGATTTTACCAATATTAACTTATCATTAAATACCGTAAAACTTCGTGCAGACTAGTGCGACGCAACACCGGTTATTTTTATACCATGAATTTTTCTTAGAAATTGTATTGTTCGAGTCGCGTCGCGCTTTTCTGCCCGAACCTTAATTGCTTTCTTCGCTAAAATCACAATTGATAATAGCTCATTGTGTAGTCCTTTCTCGAAAACACAAATGGTTACACAAGTCTGGGAATATTTTTGCACATGCGCGGTGTTCGGAGTGTTAACTCATGACCTTCAAAGACCGTATGTCGAAGGACATGTCCTTCTCAAATGTGGCCTTATAGTAAGGACGCCTCTGTACCCTGTTGAAAACTTCGATCGGTATTCTCACCAGAGAATTTTCTTCATTGCTCTTTACAAATTAGATACTATGGAAAACACTTACTCATTAAGATATTTTATTCCTGTCTTTTTTTGAGGAGTGGAAATCCAGAATTCTATATATTCTCTATACCACAGTCACAGCCTCAGAGGGTTATAAAAACAGTTTTGAAAGACACAGTACAGTGTTTATCCAATCCTTACCTACCTTACCGTTTACCTTTTACCGGGGATATTGAATTCGCTGGCATATAAATAAATTTAAAAAATCGTATATTTCAGAATCACTTCCATATTTGTTAGAAACAATGTAAACTTATAAACTAGTGTTAGTAACATTTTTATTCTAAGCTGCGTGAGGCGAGCCGATCCCGGGGAATGTCTACTGGATTACGTGCAGTCGTATCCACCGCCCCAAGATCGGAGAGTCACACCTATCCGCCAACGCTCTAAGAAAGGTGTTGGGGCTGTCACGAACACGGCGTAGCAGAGATGCGCGTCTCTTGCGCATGATAGCCGAAAAAGTATCAATGTCCGCGTCTGCAAACATGCTGGACGCGCTACAATAACGCGGCAGCCATATCAACATCCGGAACGTGTTGATATATTGTTTGCGCAGGCTACTTTATACTTTCCCAACTACCAGTTTTACCAAGGGCTATCGTGTTACAGTAGGTTGTGGAGATCTGAGATGAAATCTGAATATTTATGCATTTAAACATTTTCGAGACCTGCACTCTAATTCCGTAACACACAATCAATCACAAGTCATCATCCTTATTAGGGTGCTGACCTGGCTACCACGATTCTTGCTATGGCCCACTTACAAACGGCCGTTTCTCACCTTTTTCTGATATCAAATTTCTTGATAACTAACCTATTTCTCTTCTTGTTTCAGCCCGCGAACCGTGAGAAGATGATGTCGAGGTCTGCGTTACTTCTCGCCGCCCTCGGCCTTGGCTTATCCACATTTAGCGTCCGCCAAATGATCCTACACCAAACGAGACGATTCTAGACAGCCAACCCAGACTCAGAAAACTGTATATTAAAGCCAGAACTCAACCAGACATGTTAGATTCTAAATACAAATCTTTCGTGTCTATGCCTAAAGCATTTTCTAGCAAAAAATAGACGATTATATTTTTTTTATAGTGAGAATGCATGCGGAATTCCATTTGGGTTCTGGCATTAAAAAAAAATCGTAAAGAATGATGTTATCATTATGTATGAGAGAAAAAATTGTAATTTATTCTTTTTTTTTTAAATTTTTTTTCTCTGGAAGAATGTGTAGTACATTTTAGACATAGGAAGTAAGTCAATTTCGGAGCGATTTATGTGATGAGTTCGATGAGTTAGTATGATTGTGCTATACGTGTTTTGCGAATGTGTATGTGATGGAAACCAAATAAAAATAGGCAGTAAAGTTATTTTGGCATTTTTATTTTGACCTCACCGTTTGAATTGGTTTTTATCACCAATAAAATTGTGTCATTTATGGTGATCAACTCGAAACTAAATTGGCAAAAAAAAACGAAACAGTATGCATAGATAGGTATCTAGGTTAGGTAGAAATAGTTATAAAACCTATATTATATAGATACTAAATCGACTTATAAATGAGTATCATCTGTTTTTATTCTCACTCATTGCAGAAATACTTACATAATCAATAAAGACAAAATAACAGCCTTGTGTTGTTTTATTCCGATGTATGTAAAATATAAGGTCCCATTAAAATAGATGGAAAAACTTTTAGAAATCATTAGGACCACCAAAATAAAGACAATGGTAAAAATAATAATAATAAATGGATCAAGCGCCTGATTCAGAAGGCAGTACTCCTCTCGATACGGCTCGCATTGTGAGGAGGTTCCTCTCTCTGCAGCCCTAACCACCGGTAGCTTGGACCCTGCTCCCGACACCGGCGGACATCTATTTTTTAATGTTTTTTTTAATATCTTTTTAATGTAAGAAATATTTAAAAATGTAATTTAATATGAAAGTAAATAAATAAACGACATAATAAAAACGCATTAGATACTTACGAGAAAAAAAATCGGCTAACGAAAATACACTGAAAATGTTGGTTACCCAATGCCATTTATTATTTTAGGTCAAAATAAAATCACTTTAATAAAAAAAAAATTTTGTTTGGGTATCTTTGGTTAGACGTACTGAACGCTGTGTTAAAATTTGTCCATCTATTTTAATGGGACCTTGTTTAAGTCCCAAAATTTACGCAAGATTTGAATTAAATAGAAAACAGTATTTTTTTCTTTAATTATATTATTTCCTTTATTGAATCATAAAGTACCTACATAGGCTAGGGTTATGTATGGAATAGCACATCGGGCAAATGGACTCCACGGCTTAGCTGGCACATACGCACACTCGTCGAAATTTTCCATGACCTTTTGCATAAATGTGGATGAATTTCGTTGATGCAGCATTTAATCACCTTTAATGCACGGGTGGTTGTGTGGGCTTGTTGAACCCCTTAAAAAAATCCAGTGGTGTTAAGTCACATGATCTAGGAGGCTAATTCTGATCACCAAATCGAGAGATTATACAGGACCAGGAAATGTCTCATGCAGAAGAAGCCGTGGAGGCCATTTGCCCGATTTGCTATTCCATACATAACCCTAGCTGTAGGGGATTTGCATTGAAACACTACTTTGATAATTACTAACGAGTATAATATGTCGCGCACTTAAAAACTAGGGTTTTACAATTTGGTTTGAGCTTAAGTAGGTTTCTACTATGGTACAAGTAGCGGGTGGTTCTAGTATAACAAATAGCTGTTTTATAATTCTTGACCAATGATAGGTAGGTGAGGCCTGTATATTTTAGTCAAGCATGAACTCGATTCTCGACAGGTTGTAACCTGCTCCCCGAATGATACCTTTTTGCGTAGACAAGTTGCAACTTGTTCTTGGGCGATGCCATCTTGGCTAGTTTCTTGTCGACAAGTTGCGACTTGTTCGTGAGTGATGCTAATATTCTGTTCATGTGTGTTTAGGTGACTGTTAGTGATTTACCTGTGTGTTATTGTCAAGCTAGGACCTGCTTGGTGGGCAATACAACTATCGCTTGTTTATGTATGTGATTTACCTTTACCTTACATTACCTCCGGTATGTGTTAGGGTGCTAACTACGTTCTTTAATCATTGTTCTTATCAAAAGGTATAGGTATCAGTCAGGCTTAAAAGTATGGGAGATTAAAACTATCCTTAAGCTCATTACAATACAACTGGGATTACTTATATTTATCTAATTAAAATGGTTTTTATTTGTTCAATCAAAACTCTTAATATCTAATCAGTCGTTCTTCCTGTCGTCGCCAACAGTCTCCCTCTCAGTGCGTTGCACTCCATCTCGTTGGGGCGACGTTGCAGGTACAATCAGGACTAGGCGTGATGCTGGCCGCCGCAGGATACCCGCTGCTGTTCGCACGTCGACGATCCTAGTTCTTCCGTCTGGTCCGGGATGAGTGGCGACTATTTCGCCGCGTGGCCACGAGTATCGTGGCAAGGTGTGGTCCACGATCAGGACTATGTCGCCCAATGTCGGGTCCCGGTAGTGAGGACCTTGGTTGTAGCGGGGCGAGAGAGTTGGGAGGTACTCTCGCAACCACCTTGACCAGAAATGATCGGCCAGGCGTTGGGATGTCTTCCAGTTGGGAGAACCGATGAGTTCTGTGTCGTCGAAGGAGCCAAAGAGAGTGGCTCCGCATGACCGCCCGATGAGAAAATGATTCGGGGTCAAAGCTTCTTCTTCTTCTGGATCGGTGCTGACAGAGAAGAGGGGCCTTGAGTTGACGACGTGCTCGGCTTCCAGAAGCAATGTGTGAAGAATCTCTTCTTTAGGTTGCCGCTCGCGTAGTGTAGCTGTGAGGGCGACTTTTACGGATCGCACCATTCTTTCCCAAGCGCCGCCCATGTGGGGGGCTCCAGGAGGGATGAACTTCCAAATGATGCCCATCTTGTTCACTTCTTGTCCTAGACTCGCGATGGCTTCGGCGATCTCTCTGTTGGCACCGATGAAGTTGGTACCGTTGTCACTTAGTATGATCTTAGGCGTTCCTCTTCTGGCGATCATTCTTCGTAGTGCGAGGATCATGGAGTCGGTTGATAGGGAGTTAGCCAGCTCTAGATGAATTGCTCTTGTGGTGAGGCACGTAAATAACGCTCCCCATCGTTTCTCTGTTCGTCTTCCAATGGTGACGAGCATGGGTCCGAAATAGTCTACTCCTAGGCAGGTGAAAGGAGGGCTGGTCTTCGTCAGACGTTCAGGTGGCAGATCTCCTTGAGGTGTGATCTGTGGCGTCTTCTTACGAATTCCACACCATCCGCAGTCTCGTGCTACTTTCTTCACCATGTTTCGAAGCGATGGTATCCAGTACTTCTGCCGGACCTCATTCATCACGGTGTTGTGGTTCCCGTGATTGAAGGCTTCATGGATGTACTTCACTAGCAACTGGGTTATTCGGTGGTGTTTATCCATCAGGATCGGATTTTTGTATGAAGCTATCAGGTACTTGGCTGCTCCAATGCGGGTGGATAATCTGATGAGTCCGTCTTCTAATTTTATTGTGAAGTTCTTCAAATTGGATATTGGATTGAGGTCTTCTTTCTTACGTAAGGCAGCGAGTTCGTCTGAAAAGCTGTCTTCTTGCACTCTTCTTATTAGCAGTTGTTCCGCCTTTTCTACGTAGAGTGCAGACTTCGGTAGGAAGGCTACTTCTTTTCTGCTTGGTCTCTTTTCTAATGGTTGGATTTTCTGTTTTCGTGTCTTCTTCCAAGCTGGGTCTTGCGTTTTTCTGGTGATGAGTTTCGTGGTGTTCACCTTTTTCTTTATTTTTCGCTTGAAGACATCTGTGGCTTGCAAGTATCTCGCTGTCGCGTGCAGTAGGCGCATCCAACTGGAGAACCTTGCTGGATCTGGTACGATGACAGGGATTACTTTTCTAACGCTTAGAGTGAAGGCGTTAGGTTTTTCTTCACCTGTATTGGTGATGGAGACCTTCTTTTCTTCTGTAGGCCAATTTCTGGGATCTTCATGCAAGAAAGCTGGGCCGTTGAACCATCGATGTGTTATGTCGAAGTTGGATGGGGTCTCTCTGGTAGCATCGTCGGCTACGTTAAGTTTCGTTGGAACCCAATGCCATTCCTTATGTTTTGTCAGCTCTTCTATCTCGGCGAGACGATGTGCGACAAAAGGCTTGAACCTCCTAGGATCTGATTTGATCCATGTCAGTGCTGTTCTCGAGTCGGTCCAGAAGTATCTTCGGGTCGTAGTAAGGTCCATTTCTTGGCTCGCACTATTGGCTAAGCGACTTCCCAGTAAGCACGCTTGTAGTTCGAGTCGAGGTATCGAAGTTGGCTTGAGAGGTGACACTCTAGCTTTCGCTGTTAACAGCTTCACTTCTACGCGATCGTCCGGGTGTTGGGAGCGCCAGTACACCGCGCAGGCGTACGCCTTCTCGCTTGCATCGCAGAACGTGTGCAGCTCCCCCTCAGTCGCGTCGTATGTGAGGCAGCGAGGAATTCGAAGATTTTCAAGTTTTCTTAGATCTTCAAGCCACTTTCTCCATTCCTCTTCTCTGGGCGGTGGTAATCTTTCGTCCCATTCTAGGCCGGACCTCCACAAGTTCTGAAGCATTACTTTTCCTTGTATGGTTATGGGTGACGCCAATCCTAAGGGGTCGAAGACCGACATCACTGCGCTTGTTGCTTCTCTCTTCGTCGGTGCACGTCTTCCTTCTTTGGCTTCGTCAGGAGTGTTGCGCAGGCTCAGAGTGAAATGAAGGCTATCTTCATGGACGTTCCAATTGAGTCCCAGAGTTTTCTCGACTTGATTCTTCGGTTCTCCTAGCACGATGGAGTTTGTCTTGCTTTCCGAGTCGGTGAATTCTTCAATCGTTGAAGGGTCGTTGCTTGCCCAACCTCTTAAGACGAAACCTCCTTTCTTGTGGATCTCGTTCACATCTCTTGACACTTTGGTAGCCGTTGACACGTCGGAGAAACTTGCAATATAGTCGTCCATGTAATGATTTCGGTTTATTGCTCTGACGGCTTCTGGACAGTGACTGATGAAATCTTCTGCATTTCTGTTCTTCACATATGTAGCGGTACACGGCGAACAGGCGGCTCCAAATATTAGGGATGTCATTCTGTATTCCTTGTTCTTCCAGAGAAATCGGAGGCTATCTCTGTCTTCTTCGTTGATTTTTATCCTCAGGAACATTTCTTTGATGTCCGCGACGACGGCTATTGCTTCTTGACGAAAGCGAAGCAGAACACCGAACAGTGATTGTAGCAAATCGGGTCCAGCTAACAATGCGTCGTTCAGTGATTTTCCATTTGATTTGGCTGCGGCGTCGAAGACCAGTCTCATTTTCCTCTTCTGGGGGTGGACAACGGCGAAGTGAGGCAGGTACCATGCTCTTGAAGAGGTAGGTTCGTCTGTTACTTCCTCGGCGTATCCGCTGTTGATCAGGTTTTCAACTTGTTCTTCATATTTTTGTTCAAATTCTTTGTCCTTTAAGAACTTCTTCTCCATTCCCCTTAGTCGTCGCGTTGCAGCTGCTTTGCTTTCAGGTAGACTTTCGTCGTCAGTCTTCCAGATCAGGCCTGCGCTGAATCTTCCATCAGGCAATCTTTTTGATGTGGAATGCAGCACGTCGAGAGCCCGCTGGTCGATGTCGCTGGATGGTCTCTTTGCAGCGATTCCTAGGGCTTCAATGTTGAAGTGGTCTCTGATTATCTTCTCGAGGTAATCGTCTTTTCCGATAGGCTGTGTCACGAGATGATTTACTATTCGTACCGGAGTGTTGTTGCTTGATTTGGTCCCGTGTAAGACCCATCCCAACTGAGTTCTGGAGGCTACTGGCTTGCTTCGGTCACCAGTTTTCACTTCCTGAGACACGATGAGATGCCAATTGTCCTGCCCGATGAGTACCGTAGGACGAGCGTTAGGGTATTTTAGTTGCTCTGCGATCTTTTCTAGGTGCTGGCAATCTTCCAGATCCTTATCGCTGACCTCTTGGGGGGATAAGTTCAATGTTTTAACGGTATATCCTGACATTTTTTCTATGTTTCGCTCGAACTTCCCTCTGATCTTAATGTCGATCTTCTTTGACTTCTGATCCATTCGATGACCTCCCACACCCTCAATTCTTAACTCTTCTTCGGGACCCTGGGCTCCTATCATATTCACGATGTCATCTTCTATAAGTGTCACCGTTGATCCTTCGTCCATGAGGGCGTAGACTTCGGCTTTGGCATCTGGTCCCCATAGTTCTACTGGTACGATTTTCAAGTAGGCTCTTGATATTGTCCGTGTTGCGTTCACAGTTGATGCTATGGCTTGGGTTTCTTGTGTAGTTGGCTTCGTCTTTTCATCTGCATGTAGCATCACATGATGACCTCCCTTGCATTTTCCACACGGCTTTGCTTTGCAACTGAATCTTCTGTGTCGCCCCAGCAGACATTTAAAGCATATGAGGGCTCGCTTGGCTTGTTCCCATCTTTCCTCTATTGAAGAGTCGATAAACTTTTTGCATTTCAGCAGTGCATGTTCTTCTGCACATTCAGGACAGCTGATCTTCTCTGGCTTCTTTGTGTTATCCTTGCATGAACAGACTGTCGCTGTTTGTGGTTCGGCTTCCTCTTCATCTGAATCCTCTTCGTTTGACGAATATTCTTCTTCATTTTGCTGTGTGACTCGAGTGGCATTCACGCCTCGGGAACCTGAAGATCGCATGCGGCTTCTCAATCCTTCTTTCTTCACCTTGGTCCCCATGAACTCATGCATCTCGAACTTATCCACCATCTGGTTGAAGAAGTTCATGAGGCTGATGAGGATTGGTTCATCATCTTCTTCTTTGGATGCTCTGTACTCGTACCACCTGAATCGCACCAGAATACACATCTTCTCAATTATTCGATTCGATATATCACTTGAGTGCAGGTAACTTTGTTTCTTCATTTGCTTTACAACGCTGACTGTATTGGCCACGGCTCCAGCGTATCGCACCAACTCTCTTGCGTCTTCAGACATGGGAGGCAGTTTCTCTATGTTTTCTATTTCGCTTCTTATCAGGTAAGTAGGTCTTCCGAATCGACGTTCTAATGCTGTTATTACTTCTTCTGGATCTACTTGTGTATAGAGTAGGGACTTCACCGCTTCCTTGGCTTTCCCTTTGATTGCTCTTCTTAATCTTCCCATATTTTCAATACCACTGAAGAGAGCCTGTGAGTCTTTGTATGTTGCTTTAAAGGCCATCCAGTCTCTTGCATCGCCGTCGAATTGATGTAACTCGCTGACATACTTCGGCGCACGTTGCATAATTGCTGTTGCCTTGCTGTCTGTGGCGGACTTGACTGCTTCCAATATTGCTTCAGCCAGCTGATTGGTGTGAGTCATTGTGGATTGCGTCGTTTCTGTAGTGTGTGGCGCTTCCTTGCGGATTTCTACTTCGTCACACTCTGCTTCCTTTGACTTTGACACCCAAGCATCAGTGGCCTTTTCAGCAGCGGCTTTGGTTGCAGGATCCTCTTCATCATCACTCAAGTCTGTGTCATCTTCATTGACACGTGTCAATTCCAACTTGGTATTTGCCAGCTTGGCTTTCATCTTAATTTCTTCCAGTTGTAATTTCTCTAATTCCAATCTGGCTTCTAATTCTTTCTTCTTATTGTTTACTTTATTCGAAGTTGGTTTTCCCTTCTTTTTGTTTTCCACCAAGGTAGCGTCCGCTTCCTCGACCACGGTTGTGTCTTCAGTACGTGCGCTGCTCTCCGTCACCACCTCGGAGGTGGTAGGGGAGGTGGTAGCTGACGTCTCCGTAGTCTCTTCTTCCGTGGTCGAGCGCGTGCTATCCCCTTTACGGCTTCGCGTCATCATTATTTATTCACTTTCACAGCACTTATAGTCAATATTGTTCAGCAACTTACCAGTCTTTATGTTACAATCCTTCAGCAGAGGATGCGTCGAGGTGTAGGTATACACACCCTTCGACACACACAGTTAAAACTTCACTAAACAATATTTGATGTTCCTTATATATTCACTATACACGTTCTCATAACACTTATGTATTCTCGATACACGTTCACGTTATTTTTATGTATTCTCGATACACGTTCAAATAACACTTATGTATTCTTGATACACGTTCACATAACACTTATGTATTCTTGATACACGTTCACGTTATTTTTATGTATTCTCGATACACGTTCAAATAACACTTATGTATTCTTGATACACGTTCACATAACACTTATGTATTCTTGATACACGTTCACGTTATTTTTATGTATTCTCGATACACGTTCAAATAACACTTATGTATTCTTGATACACGTTCACGTTATTTTTATGTATTCTCGATACACGTTCAAATAACACTTATGTATTCTTGATACACGTTCACGTTATTTTTATGTATTCTCGATACACGTTCAAATAACACTTATGTATTCTTGATACACGTTCACATAACACTTATGTATTCTTGATACACGTTCACGTTATTTTTATGTATTCTCGATACACGTTCAAATAACACAACAGGTCTTCCGTAGAGGGCCTGGCTTCGAGAATAAGCGATCTTCTAGTCGCCTATTCCCAGCAGTAATCTTCCGGCGGTGATGAGTAGTTAGTGCGCGGCACGTAGAACACGAAATACATAAGCTTCTCGTAGAACGCTGCTTATCTTCAAAATAGCGATGTATCTTCACGTAGCTTATGTATTCTTCACGTATCTTCAGACTCAGGCTTCAGTTCTTCAAATCTGGCTGCAGAAGGACCAATTCTTGTAGGGGATTTGCATTGAAACACTACTTTGATAATTACTAACGAGTATAATATGTCGCGCACTTAAAAACTAGGGTTTTACAATTTGGTTTGAGCTTAAGTAGGTTTCTACTATGGTACAAGTAGCGGGTGGTTCTAGTATAACAAATAGCTGTTTTATAATTCTTGACCAATGATAGGTAGGTGAGGCCTGTATATTTTAGTCAAGCATGAACTCGATTCTCGACAGGTTGTAACCTGCTCCCCGAATGATACCTTTTTGCGTAGACAAGTTGCAACTTGTTCTTGGGCGATGCCATCTTGGCTAGTTTCTTGTCGACAAGTTGCGACTTGTTCGTGAGTGATGCTAATATTCTGTTCATGTGTGTTTAGGTGACTGTTAGTGATTTACCTGTGTGTTATTGTCAAGCTAGGACCTGCTTGGTGGGCAATACAACTATCGCTTGTTTATGTATGTGATTTACCTTTACCTTACATTACCTCCGGTATGTGTTAGGGTGCTAACTACGTTCTTTAATCATTGTTCTTATCAAAAGGTATAGGTATCAGTCAGGCTTAAAAGTATGGGAGATTAAAACTATCCTTAAGCTCATTACAATACAACTGGGATTACTTATATTTATCTAATTAAAATGGTTTTTATTTGTTCAATCAAAACTCTTAATATCTAATCAGTCGTTCTTCCTGTCGTCGCCAACACTAGCTTATGTACTATATGATTCAATAAATAAAAAAAACTGTGTTTTCTACCTAATTAAACTCTTGCCTAAAATTTGGGAAATTTTGGATCAGCTAGGCTCAGGAACAGGGGGGTTAACATACAGTAATTCGTTTATTTTGGTATATTGGTACACGATTTGACGAACTACAGCTTTGACCAACATCAAATTTGACGAAAAGCCGATTTGTCAAATATCAGACTTGACCAATGTCGTGTAACCCCCTACACCAACAGCTTTTGTACACGGGGTCAAATTAAATTACCTAGCGATACTCCGCACACGTGATGGATTGGATATCGGTATTTAACATGATTTGATTATATTATTTTTTGGGTCACCCACCGTATGTGTACCTACTTCGCAAAATGCATAATGTGTATCGATATCTAAACACGACAAAACAAAAAAATATATAATTTCCCAGCTTTCAAGTAATTACACTACTAGCGGTTGTTGAACCCAAAAAAAAATCATCAAATCTTTTTTTTTAATTATTTTCTCCTGTGTACATTATGAAAATATTTATTTCAGACCATGCACACAGTAATTGATAGAATAGTCCATATTATGTTAGAAGATAGATACTTATAGCTATGTTAGTAAAATATAATTATTATGGACATGCATGAGCAACCAATGCCTCAAGATTTGGCTGTCCACTCTATCCGACATAACGCTCAGAAGCGTGTTGGTATTTCCTTTATCCCAGACCACAGGAAAGCCGTTCTTTTGCGAAGCACCGCCTGGAAGCAGTCCGTGCTGTGGCCGGCGAACATGCCGGAGACATTGCACCGCCATGGGAGCCCCTAAAACCCCTGATCGCGTTGTTATACTGGACGCGCATAGCATTGCAGGTTTTTTTTGTGTAATTGCTTGCTCCACAGGTTGCACGTGTATAACGATTGGCAATAGCTTTTGAATAGTGTGACTTTATCATCACGAGCATCCCGCAAATTTGCGAGAAATTACCCCTTACCGTCAATGCCCTGCGCTCCATATCCATGTCCATATCATCATTTAGTTTCTCATTGACCCAGTGACCCAAGTACTTTGGACCCTTGGTGTAGGACGGTTCCATTTAGTGTGATCGGAGGAACAGGGTAGGTTTTAGTCCCAGTCTTAAAAACTAGTAGCTCGCTGTTCTGAACATTGTACCTGAGCCCAAATAGAGTAGGTGAGGTTAATCCCCCCTGACACTCCACACTCCATCCTATATTCATCCGAACATACGCCCGTCCACCTGACAAAATTACATTGGTATCATACCGCTATCTAAATAAATTGATGATCTCTACAGGCAGCCTGGTTTTAAGCTTCTTATACCTCCACAGAACATTGTATGACACCATGTCAAAAGCTTTTGACAAGTCCAGGAAGCAGTCGTATACTGGCAGAAGAACACTTCTGTCAGTATAGTACCGGACAGTATGCTTAAGATACAATACTGCAGATTCTGTGGACAGCCCACGTCGGAATCCGAACTGAGCGTCATACAGAGAGACGTGTTGGCTTAAATGTCTGTTAAGCACACCATCCGGCACCTTACCCAGGGCCGTGGCCAGAGATATTGGTCTATAATTTCCCTTTTCCGATGCGTCACCAGCCTTATTTTTAATTATAGGTACTACTATGGTCTTCATGAGATCGTCTGGTAGGTAGTTATGACGAAGGCAGAAAGTAAACAACATGGATATGATCCTATGAGCAGGTGAACGGGCGCATGCACAGATGCTCGATGCTGAGACCATCGTGCCCTGACTTCTGGTCATTTGCTTAATAACCTTGTCAACCTCCGCATAAGTTATTTTAACTGGAGGGTCACCGGTACCACTCTTCCCAGCATCTAGCATCATTTTGCCCTCTTCCGGTTCCAAAAAAATACCACTCTAAAGTGGTTCCTAAATAGGTTAGCCACATCACGGGCACGAGCACTTATCCCCTCTATACTGGCTAGGAGACACACCTTTGGCTTAACTTTATTTGTAGACTTCCAAAACTGACTTGAAAATTTTAGTCGTATGATGTTCGGCAATTATATCCATCTTTGTATCTTTCGTTTTGAAACAGCAAAATAATCTAATTACGCAACACATATTCGTAAACGATCCTACGATTAATCTGTTAGACAGTTCAACAACATTATTTGCGTTATTTACGTTGTTGAGCAGGTTTTTTTTCGTATATATATAATCTGCGTGCACAATTTATTTGCAAAACATGTAAACAAACACGAGTTTTCTAGTTACACAAACATCAACTTTATACAGAGTTGATATGACAGAGGGGCATTAAATAACACTACGTATACTATACGTGTTTAGTATTAATTCGATACGGTATAAAAATAAAAAGCACCTAAAATTAGTTTTTTTTTTTTTCAAACAAACTAAATAGCTTACAAATCAGAGTAAAACGCAACCACCCTTTGAAAATAAATTTAACTGACCTACAGATACCTAGGTAACAGCGGCAACGTCGCGCGCGTCGGCGTGTGTTATCTCGTCAAAGCGGGCGGCCGCCCGCCGCGCGCCGGCCCGCGCCGGCGCGGCGGCGGTGGCGCGGGCGGCGCCTCCGCTCGCGGCGGCTCCTCGGCTCGCAGCTTTTGTATTAGGTATGGTTTTGAAGTACAACAATCACAAAAAATTAAATTCTCGATGTGTCATTCACATGAATGCACAAATTATACCGACGGAGAATATTGTTACTTATTTTTCTAATTAAAAATCATGTCCGTGTATTCTAACGCCGTGTAAGTTACACGAGGCATTGTTGAACACTTTAATTACACACACACACACACAAAACCAAAGTTTAATTACGTGTCGTATCACAATAAAAGCAGTCGATCACAAAAAAAAACACTAACACTAAATAATAATAATCCCAAGTTACGTGTCCTACCACAATAAAAAAAGAAATACTGTCTTAAACTTGTTTAGTGTCCTATCACAATAATAAAACTAAATCCCAATTGTCAGCGCGCGAGTTCGACAATACGGAGGCCACGCAGGTACTTCCGTGTTACGTACCATAAGTACGTTCCGAAAGAATGGCATCGGCGCACTGAAAAAAACAGTTTTTAGAAGCCCCACTCACTTACCGATCGCAACCCCTGCCCCTCGTCGCTAGGATGCAATAGCAACACACTGACCTATTTCTATTTCTTTTACCCACGGTGAGTTTGCTATGATTTTCACACTCGTAATGAAAATGCAAGTGTGTGTGTATTTATTGCTTCCTTGTTTGCATTGTCATCTTTTTAGCGAGAATATTTGGTTGTACTTGTGACTTGCGTCACAGCGGCAACAACGCATAGGTTATACTCAGATTTATCGTTTTAAGGTGCATGACCTATGCGTATAGACATAATCAGCTGTTAGGAAAGATACATCGTGTTCAAACGGGGCAAAAACTTAAAAAATCATTTGCGACTAAACTACTGCTCCTATTTAATTGATTTTTGGTACAGAGCTTGAAAATGGTACCTAGTATACTCAGTTTAAAGAAAAGCCCCTCCGTCGTATCAACTTTGTATACGTGTCCATAAAGTTGATTTTAGACCGACTAGTATTGTTGAAAAAATCATAAAAAAAATATGAATTTGTAGCGCAAATTGAACATTATTTGTAGGCATTACAGTTGTTTTTCCTAAAACTTGTGTTTGTTTACATGTTTGGCAAATGAATTGCGAATGCAGATTATATGAAGGAATGGTTTAGCAATCTGTCCTCGCTCCCCGCGCCGCCGCCGCCGTGCCATCAGATTGCTAATCCATTCAAATATACTTTCTGTGTTTAGCTTGGACATTACTGACATCAGTGAAGGAAAACATCGTGAGGAAACCTTGATTTATAGGGCTGAAATCGCCAACCCTTCTGGATCAAGCGTGGTTCAATTGATCGATGCTCGAGCCGGAGGTCTTTGCCCAGTAGTACACAAGGCTGGTATTATTAATATTCATAGGACAACAATGTCAAGACTCCTCACGCTGTCACATCACTGAAGATCGTGATGCGTGACTCTAAGATGCTAAATTGGTATGAAGTCCAGTCGATCCATTCTGTAAAATTCTCACCGTGAAGAGTGAGGTGAAGTGAGCTGTCAATAGTGTCAATCCCTAGCGTTAGGTGCAATGACAGCTCACATCAAACTCACTTCACCGTTTTCACGGTGAGTGTTTACAGAATAGCACGGCAGGTGCCAAGATATGTGACATTTTGACCTATCGCCTCGTGCTGAGATAAGTGCGTTGTATTGGTATTTTTTTTAACCATAACAATGGTGTCCCACCATTACCGGCATATAAAATTACGATAAATTAATAATTTCTCGAAATAACTAAATCTGCTATCGCAATAGATGGCGCCACCATCGGTACTATTCCCGGGGAAGTACAGTCACGAGCATAAACGCCTTACACTTACGCAAAATTCAAAAACAAATTGCATCTTTGAGAAAAGACGTAGGTATTTCATAATAAAAGTCCTTCAGATCGAATTTCGACCATGGCGAGCAATCTCAGCGGAGTGTGTGCGCAGACACAGGTGCACTCTCTCTTCCCTCACTTTCATATGCCGATGGGATCATGGGACGCCAAACCGACACGACCGGAGAGAGATCAGGCGTAGGACCAACGGCTTAACGTGCTTTCCGAGGCACGGGATATCACACCGCTAAATCCAAACTCTGATACTAAAAAATTCTTAATAGAAAAACCCAATAACACTTTGCCGAAATGGGAATCGACCCCAGCACCCGCTCATCAGTCGCGCTCGCGACCACAAGCGACACCAATGAGGGAGTGCAGTTTCATAATACTTAGTATGGCTTCGAAACACCATCAAATTTCTATCAATGATCTTTATTTTCGTTACTGTAAAATGAGGCCTAGGTTGCTGCTGTCAGAGGTAAAAATAACTGTAGGGACTGAAGAAGGCACCTACCATTGAAAATGTTCTATGTCATGAAATATGAAATAGCTTTTATCACTAAAATATTTTTTTTGCCACTACTGTCACCTAGCTGTTAAAATATTTTTAAATATGCTACATGTGGCGGCATCTAAAACCGCCACATGCGAACTACGCATCAAAGACCTGACGTCACACAAATCCTGCATCGCGCAATTAGAGTTTACCGCGCGATGGACATATATACAATCTCACAACTTCAACCTCTGGGCAGTTGTCCACCAGACACGACACCCGTCTGGTCGGAGGATCCTCCCTTTTCTATGCGGGATGAGTGAACTTTACACCCTGTTCCTCATACCTACATCACATACATCTTAAGGAAAATTGTACAGGACTTCAACGACTCCTATAAAACTACCAGGCTGTACAATGCCAGCTTGTGTGTTTGAGTCTTGGAAGGAAACAGGCGTGATGCGGAGGGTACAAAAACAAGGTTATAATTAACAACATTATATTTCTAACTTATAAACAAATTATTCATAACACGACGAAACGAAAAAACAACAAGAAAAAAATGCTTATATAATACAAACTTTAAATGCTCTGTAGAATACAATATTACCGAATGAAAGTGGTTTTAATTCACGTAATAATGGCTTATCAATCATACAGACATACATAATCTCTGGACACGGTTGTTAGGCAATTCATTGAAACATGATTATCAAATAGGTAGTGTAACTGTTTAGTTTTTAAGAGGATGTAGCGTTAAAAACGAGTTAGCCCGTGTTGGCACGAACGCTTTTTTAAACTCACCGTCACGAGAAGCTATAAATATTGTTAACAAAGAACTTCTACTAAGTTACGTAGCGAAACAAACTGGAACTCAGCGTTCAGTACCACAAAACAGACAGCGCTTTCTATCGCTAAAATATAACCGGAGCAACTGAAATTGGTCGTTAGTTTCGTATTACACGTATGTTACTTGAATTGGTTGGATTTGGGATTATTTGTTGCTGATTGAATAGTCGCTACATAAGTTAGTAGAAGTTCTTTATTTACAAAATTGATAGCGTCTCGTGACAGGGACTTTAGAGCGGCGCTAGAAAAACGCGCACTGGATTTTAACTATAGGCCTTGAGCCGAGCGTTGAGAATCCAACAGAGCACATTCCGAGCGAATTAAAAAGCGAGAAAATCATGTGCGCGATGAAAAAGCGCCCGTACGAACGTGGGCTTTTTTATTTGCGTCAACAACAGCCCTTTGAAACCAGACACTAGGTTAGTACCTATTTATTTACGAAACTGCTCTTTGACACCTAAGAGCGTTATCAGTGTTGTCACACTGACGATTTACCAACGTGTTTCTAACGTGAACGAAATTGTGAGCGTGGTCTCCGCGGGTGCGAAGCGTGCTAGCCGCGACTACGCGACGTGTTCTCCGCGTTTTGACAAATCACTCGCTCTTGTACACTCACGTCAATCGCTAGTTACACAAACGCGGCGAGCACGTTGCGCATACGTGACGTGCGCGTTGGAAAATCGCCTCACTGGAAACACGCTCGCAAATCGCCAGTGTGATGAGGCCCTTAGGCATAGGGGCAAATAATTCCTGTAAAAACAATTATTGTAAGATATAACACTTTTTGTAACGCGTTATGCGGACAATGGGTTTATCAAAGACTTTGAAATATACTTAAATCTCTTTGGGGCCTATTTAATAAAAACCGACAGACGACAAGCTACAATTTTACAAATATCTTTCATATATTTTCTGCATTTCTAAACAGCACCAGTCATGCAAATGTGACAGTTTTTATAAATATGTCGACATTGTCAGTTATAAATAAATAAGACCCAGATCCTTACACAATTAAATATCAAAAAGCTGTTAACAGTCTGACAATAAAATATTATTAAGTAAATGAACACGTCTGCGAAATTATAAATAGCAATAATAGCTATTATCCTATTATAGTTTGACCGAGAACACTGTGGCGTGCCTTAGGTATATGTGCGGCGACACGGCGGCGGAGGCAGTGCAGGCCGCACATTCGTCAACGCTAACGGCAAACTATAGTCTGAATTCATTTGAATTAATTAATTATGAAGAAGGATTAGCGTTTAATAACAACATATGTAAGTACTGAAAAGTTATCTGTTTACCGCTCGCACTTTGCAGTAAATAAATTAGTTTGATTTTGATTTGCCTAACACGATAAAAAAATATTCATGCCCTGAATAGATTGTTTGGTATTCAGAAAACTAGTTCTAAGCCTATACAACCTCTATGTTAAACACATTTCTACTTCTTTCTATAACCTAACAATGAAAAGTTATATGAAATAATGTTATAACTATTGACTAATTATATGAGTTTCTAATTATAAAACTCGTTTAAGTGTACAAGTATTTATAAAACTATATTTTTTATTTGCATAGTGATGTGCTAATTCCGGAAACTACGGCAGTACGAATACGCCAATCCGGATTTCGTAATACGACAATTCGCGTTTTGGGTAATTTTTCGATATGTCAGTGATTATTAATGTCATCAATGAATGTTATTTTACATGTATTTTAATGATTTCCTTAAATAAGGCTACGATTATACTAAGATGTCATGAAAAATTAAATACAGATTTAGAAAAATGTCAACAAAAATATTTTAAACAGATTTGGGTTATAAAATCTTATTTGCTCATTGTAATACACCAGCATAACACTATAAAATTGCATAACCTTTATAGAAAACAATATTAAAACGAATATTAGTGATACAAGATAAGTTTTTTGTGCACTTTATCCATACGATTAGATAGCAAAATATTACTTAAATTACCTACATAATATCTACTTTTTACCCCACTTTTCGCTCGCTCTTGTGTTTCTTAACCTTTTAACTATTCAATCTCTTACTTTTCTAACTTACATATTTATCTTACTTAGATAAGATAAATTAAGATACACCGGAAGTACAAATTTTGTGTAAATAAAATAATAATGCACTACCAGTCGCCAAATAAAAGCTACAAGCTATGTTCTAAGAGCATTTTCTAAAAGCCTGAATTAATGATGACAATGAATTATTACTGCTGATTTCTACAGATTTTTACTATTAAGAAATAAGTTGACTAACTTTAAATGTTTTGGCAATTTAAGTTACGATGCACTGTTTTAAATGTGACATTAAAACCGAGACTACTTTGAAATCCCTTCACTTCATAAAAAAGTTTATTTATCTACATTTTTCAACATAGAGCTATCGATCATTTATTAAGTCGCAAGACTTTTTTTTTATTCATAAAACTAAATAATAATGCTTCTAAACATAAAACGCACACATTTTAGAAAAAGCTAGTATTCGTAGATAAAACGTTTTCTAATTTGACAAAAAACCCCGAACTAAGTAATACTTTTTCAAATTATGAGGGTAGGATTACATACCCTAATGAATACACAATAATATTCTAATATGGTTCGAGTCTACCGTTCGAATACAGATACAGGTCGGCATAAAAGAGTCTGACGTGGTGACATTTGGAACAAAATATTTTATTTAAGTAATGCAGATCTATGATGATGGTACTACTTTGCCGACAAGTACAAGCAGTGTTTTTAACAATTTGGTTAAATTCTTTTACTCATTTCCCATTCGAAGTTACCTAGGTGCGATAGTGGCGCCCTCATTTTCATTTTACTCTTTTTTGCCAAGCTGTACTATAATAATTATGTAGCACTATGTTTGTATGGGAGGAGCGTATTATAAAACAAGTCTATGGTTAATGATGAAATATTTACTTTTTCTGATAAGATATTGGAAGCCATTGATTTTATTGATATTCCAGTTCTGAATTATATCTGAAGAAATATCACTACTAAGTTTTATTTTACTTATTTACTTAAAGTACATTGATTAAGAAATTAAAGTATTTCCTATAAACAATAATATACATAGATAAAACGCATGTTATTTACATTTTTCTACATTTAAATCTACTTAGAATAATTAACTACAATTATTTCAAAGATTGACTATGACTTAAAATAATTTAAGTCGGATTTACTATCAAACTTCACTCGTTTCTAAATCGACACGATACATTCATATTTTAGCCCAAGAAAAATCCAAAGTCGCATTTCAACTATTCAAAAAGCGGCTAGAGCGCAAGGCTTGTGACAGCTTCAGTTAGTACGACTTGCACTTTACTGCAAGTGAATGTTCTACTGTTTGTACAATTTATTACAATGAAAGGCTCTAGGTATGCGAGTAAATGCCTTTTTCAGCTTTCGTCAGCCTTCAAAGCAAGAGTGAACAGGCATCTTCTGGGCACGCTAGTTCCATCGTAGACTTCATCCATCGCTTTCCATCAGTCGACGTCAAGGTCAAGAGCAGCCCAATAAGGCAATAAAAATAATATTTGTATTCCGCAACCTCTTTACAGGTTAAAACAGGCCACTTGCAGCGCAGAAACGCGTCTTAAAACAAGTAGGGACACTCACATAGCATTACAAAGAACTATTTATCTAATAGAACCTGAAACTGAAAGAATCCTAAGTATTTATACACATTGCAACGAAATTAAGCAAGGCCTCTTTCTCTACTAGAAGAAAAAAGTATACTTAAAGTATTCACATTAATTGCGGAAAATATTATACTACGAAAGCTACTTTACGGTTAAAGCAAAAATCCTGGGAGCTACGATTTAGCAGAAATGTCTGTGAAAACGTTCTTCGAAGGTATCAGCAGCAAATTTTCCTAATTAAATTATTTACCGCCAGAATTTAAAACTCAGTGCTTAGAACCTACTAGTAAACCTTCTTTCTTTATTTTAACAAAGCGTAGTTTAACGATTTAAGGACCTACAAAGCTTGATGAGGAACCAACACTAACAGGGGCTCTTCTGCTACTACCACGTGACTTGGAGTCAGCGCATCATATTTCCTATTATTTCCTGTCATTCGTCACCATTAACCTTGTAATTTACTAAAAACGTAAGACTGACACCAACAGACATTCCCAACAAATCACTTAAAGGAATAAACACCAGCAAAACGTCATCTAATTTAAAAAATAAATACTACAAGGACAGGGGTTTCAAGGACTAGTGAACGAGGTCGAGATGTCCTTGAAAACTTGACGCTATGGTCTCTTAAAGTATTGCTCGTCGACCCGTTTAGCGAGAGCGACCAGGGACTCATGTTTGCGGACGGTATCTGCCAGTTTGCGGCAAGGAAGCCGCGTGGTTATTATGGTGAAGACGTGGCCGAAGACTAGGGCGTCGAGCTCCGTGGGCCTGTAAAGAAAAAGGGGGTGTTATAAATATAATGGTCTTAATTCAAATGTTTACAGGACTTGCTTAAAATAACTAACAACGAAAACATACGTAATATAAGATTTCAATGAAACCCAAAATAATAAAAAATTCACGGGAAATACCCATGAATTTTTACGACAACTACGACGGTTATACTTAAAATACTTTAGCCAAATCTAAATAAACTTATACTTTGAAGCTATTTAATACACGAATACTCTCATTATTGTAACCAACTCGAAAGTATAACAATTAGATAATTTAAAACTATTATAGATCTTCTACAATTACGAAAAACACATGTAAAACTTACATTTTATTTGCCATTCCGCATTTAAAATGAAACAAACATTTGGACATAAACAAATAATTTAATAAAAAACATAAACGCAAAGCTAACTGAAACGCATTTCGTCTCAAAAATGTTTAGGTTTTTTTAAACTTTTGCAAATACATGCCTACAATTTATCGTTACTGCTGACCTCTAAAACTAAATAGAACTTAGAAATGGGGGAGGCAACTGTCAAAATGGCGCTGTCGTAGCTAGTTTCCAAAAAAAGCTAATAATACAAGGCGTGAGGTGGTTTATTTTATTTTTGAGAAAGTCATTTTCCCAAAAATTTTATAAAACCACTTGTGTTCCTAAAAAAATACAGTGGTAGAGGTAATATCGAAAACATTTTGAAGAAAGCTGTCAAATACTTGATTTAAAATGTTAAAATCACAGAAAATAACGAAATAGTGAAATAAAACTCTCATGAATGAACATGAAACGGAATGAATGGACGAAATGACAAATTTATTGTAGACAATAGGGACCTAGTTATGGTCCCGCCATCTACAATTAGTTTAGACCTTCCCCATTACTTCAAAATACAACAACAGTGAGGAATTAGAACTTGCTACCTTTCGAATAACGTAAAATAAATATTTGTTACTCTAAACGAGAATTCAAATAGTTTGTATTTTACTTTCATTAGAAGGAGATTAAAGAAAATAGATTATTTTTATGGTTCCTTGCCCAAACACAGACGGCGTATCGTCTTTCCATTCTGCACAAGGCCAGAATGCAACGGTGTGAAACTAATCTCGTATAGATTGGAAATCACTTTTTTATTAAGGTCTTCAAATCTATACAAGAATATTACGCAAATACTCGCGTATACTTCGTAGTGACCTAATTAGCTACCTTATTCCATAATAAAATATATAGTTCCAGTTAATCGTGTATACATTCCGACAAATTGTGAACTGGTATCCAACTTGTTTGCGACGTAATACACCTTGCGCTAATACTAAATAGCCTGCCTGGCTGCGAGCAACTTGAGAAGTAACGCTCGCCGACTACTGCCGTATCAACGTTCTCTTCACTCGCTCGACTCGCGCTCGGTTGGTCACAGTTCTAACCTAGCCCATTTCACCCAGACCACAATTTTTATTTTTTATTATACTATATCTTTAAAACTCTTGTCAGGCGTAAGTGATGGAGTATAGTTTGGAACTAGGACACGCGCGTCCATGTAACAAACTATAAACGAGCAGTACACAAAATTCGTGTATACATTGTAATCACAGATAAAAAAATAGCATAATGTATACGCGAGCAGTTTCCTATGGCTGCGTTTTGGCCTTGTATAAATTGGAAAGACGCGACGGCGCAGGCCTAATTACTGGGTCCCGTTACTCTGTTACTAAACCTACGCCGTCTGTCTGGATATCTGTCTGTCACAGGGTTTTAGATAGCTAGCTAGTTGAAATTTACACAGAATACATGTAACTATAGCAGCTGTCATGTCAAATAATAAAAATACGGCAAACTTATAATAGTTTTTGTAGTACGGAACCTTTGGTTTAGATAGATAGATAGATAATTTAAACAAAATAAATATGTGCATATTATTATCAGAGCAACGTTTTGAATTAATTTGCATTTTCAATGCCTAGTTTTATTTGTTATTAATTTATAAGTTTTCATAAAAAAATATGTTTTCACAATAAACGGTACATCAAAATTGCACAATACGCCATTTCGTATTAGAAAAAATGAAAAACCCGAATTGTCGTATTCCGCATTTCCGTAGTCCTAGTAACTAGTCAATGTCAGCAACCACATTTTTGTAGTTATACGCCGCGTTTCGCTTGCGCAGATAGTTGAGTAGCTTCTCAACGCTTATTTCCTCACTTTGTGGTGTTCTTAACGTAGAGGAAGAATCTGTAATGGTAGTAAAATTATGTCAGTACGAAACGGCGTAGTGATACGAAATTTCGGCTCGTATTGTACTGAAACCCTAAAATGTTCGAGTCATTTGTCAATTATATTTAGCAAAAAAAATCTAAAATGGTGTTTTAACTGTGTTAAAAACAATTAAAAAAATAAATAAAATAAACCTGTGTACGTAGCTGAGCCTGCAATAGACGATTTATTCGAGGCATTCTCTACAGAATCCTGTTCCTGTTTTTGCTGTTCACAGTTCTCACTACTAGTCAAATCTGGTGTACTCTTTTGGTGTATAGTTACATTGCTGCCACAAGAAAAAAAAACAAAATATAAAAAATTATATTTCAATGTATTGATTTTTAGCTTTTCCGGGTTTCTCAAATCTAAATAAATTTTAATTCGTTTTTCTAAAGAGTATTAAAAGCATCTGAGAGCTTTTAAATAATTGTCTATAAAATAATTTGGGCCCGTCACCAGACCAGACCAGCATAGCTATTCACGATTCGATACGCTTCCGTGCCGTATCGAACATCAATCAATATTACCAAAGGAGTCAACAACATTATCGGTTACCTTGGTTCTCCTGCGGATCTCTTCATTTCTGATTCGATCACGTAGGGAAACTCCAAGCATAGCCCTCTCCATTGCCCTTTGGGTGACTTTGGGCCTTCTAATAAGGCCCATTGTGAGCGACCACGCTCCAGGTGCCGTAGGTCATCACTAGAGATCGGATATTCGGATCCATATTTACCTAAATTTGAGGCGTTTGGATATAATAAAATGCGCTGTATCGAAAAAATCCCGGGGTTCCGGGATCGACTAATTTAGAGTTCTAATTATAGAATCGAATGTATATTTTCTCACGTTCAGGAGTTGGCTAACATGAAAAGTACTTTTAAAATCTAGCGATTCCGGAATTGATAAATTTAGTACTTTTTGATTATAGAAATACTAGCTAATATTGTAACGTGGGTTGTCAAACTGGCATAGCACATAGCGACAAACAACTCGGTATCTTGAGTTTTGTTTACAGTTAATTAATTTTTATGTTAACATCGCGAAAGTAACTTTCATAAGAAGGTTGATAAGTCGTTTCCATACTATGTACTTATCCTATTAGTAAATTTTCTGACTACCCCTGAATTCTCTAGACAAAATCAAACTGGTTGCTAATTTAAGTTGTATAAATTATTATATTTTATTATATGACATTGATTTTACATTCTGTGATTACTTCCTCACACACTGACTTATTAAATGTAAAATTTTTGGAAAATCGTCTACGGTGAGGACCATGTATCTATCACATAAGTAATTAATTTCTGTTTTTTTTTTAAATTCTTTTTACCTATTGTGATCTTATAGTATTTTTTTATTTTTGATTTTTAGATGCATCGTCTTCACATATAATTATATAACTAATGTACCTATATCCTATATATACAAAATATTGTAAAACATTTCAAAAGAGTAACGGTGGAGTTTCTTGCCCAGTCTTCTCCAAAGGGGAGACTAGAATAAATTCAATTTTTTGTAATTTTTGACGTTCAAAAGTGCCTTGCAAGGGCCTATTTGAAATAAATGATTTGACTTTGACTTCTGGAATTCCGCTTCGATAATTTCTTAGCCAAAAATTAACTTTAGGTAAATTTGCATCCGATTATCCGATCTCTGGTCATCACACAACACGCACTGGTCAAAGACTTTCGTCTTGAGACACTCCGGCTTATGAGACGAGAAGATATTACTTATATAATTTAAAAACACAAAAATACCTGGCCCGTTCTCCAACCAAAGTCTTTTGCGATGCCGATTTTTCACGCAAAACTTGATTATTTTCCTCATTTAAATCATGCACGTCACAATCCGTATCATCATCATGATTTATTATCTGTAGATCATCATCGGGGCCCATCTCTAGCGAGTTAGAATTATCTGTCGAATCGTTTTCTTCAATCGTGTCCAAATACTCGCTTACTTTCGATTCGACCGTGATATATTTAGAATCGTTCATATTCGGGAAAGGTATAACTACGAAAGGATCGTTTTTCTCGTTATGTATATCGACATTTTCTACAAATTCATCGATTATTAGTTCATCGACTTTATGGAGTATTTCCTCGACAATTGCTAACATTGAATTGTATAGTTCTTGGTCGATTACTTTGTCGTTCTCGTTGTTTTGGCCCGGATACTGGCAGGTCACAGTGCCTTCCTTAGATGTCAATATTATTATTTGCTTTGACGCAAACGGTTTGAAGCCTGTATCAATGAAAGATTTATTGCGTGTATTTAGTATGATGAAAATGGCTAACAAATGGCCACGATGGAAGAATACGGAGTGGAATTTTTGGGTAACCTTTACTTTGTAGGAATACACGTTAATCTAAAAAGTTGGCAACGTCGCAAATAGCAGTCAAATATTTACCAGTTTTGATTAATTTGGCAATATTACTGTATGGAAATAAGAAATACGGCTAACTAGTGAACTTGAATATTACTAATGAATTGCAATTATAACACTGAATTCGATGTTGTAACCGTTTTAGGTGTAAAAAAGGCATTTGGAAAGTTTCCAAATACTTTTTTTTACATCTAAAACTAAATATTCGGTGTTACCATATTAATTATTGCATTTCATAATCAGTATTTTAGTTCACTAGTTAGCAATATTTCTTATTTCCATACAGTAATATTGCCAAATTAATAAAGACAGCGAAATATTTGACAGGTAAAAAAAAATCTCAAAGAGCCCCTTTCATATAACTATATTACGGTATATCGTTATGACCCTAGGCATATAACTATATCACGGCTTCAACCATCTTACTGCGAGATATACTTATCTTATCTTATCTTTTTTTTTTGCCGACACGACCAGCTGTGGCGAAAGATGCCAACCCGAGCATTTAAAATAAGGAAAATAATAGACAACTTACCAAAGACATCTCTGTTATTGTAATCATTAATCATACTATCTTTGCTAGGGATCCTCATACACAAGCGCGAGCGCTGGTGCCTCGTGCTTCGTTCAGACGTGGTTCGTTCGGGTGATAGTCGGCGACGAGATATTTGGAACGCTTGGGTAACTAGGTACTCTTCTTGAGGCTGGGAGTTGAATGGGGGAATTAGAAAGGGTTATGATAAGCTACCAAGGTTTTTTTTAACTAAAACTACTCTGATAAGTAGTTTTTTAGCAAGTTTCGCTCTTTAATCGCGGGGCTAGTTCAAATCTGCCCATACTTTTCCCTGTTGGGGTCGGCTTCCATGCTAACCGGATGCAGCTGAATACCAGTATTTTACATGGAGCGACAGCTTCTGACCTCCACAACCCAGTAACTGGGTAATACGATTCCCCTTGGTAAGACTGGTTTCAGACTTTCGGGCTTCTGACGACCCGTAAATACTGTCAAAGATCCACGAATGACAGCCGGGAGCAACGGCTTAACGTGCTTTTCGAGATGATAAAGATGGTGATGCTTTTAAAGATGGTCACCCATCTACGGACCAACCCCGGCAAGCGTAGCTTAACCTGATGGATCCATGACGTGGGCACTTAGCCACGAGCTCCTCCCAATCGCGGGGCTAGTTACAAAGTAAGTAAATAATAATACATTTTTCTCTGTATGTACCATAAAGAAGTTCATATCCTAACCAGTGAAAACAAAATCCCGTGAACACGATGACCACATCTGTTACCGGCCCGGTTCTATAGCCGCCGAGGGCTGCAAGCAAGAATAGTCCTTACGGTGGTTAGTTATGAACTTCTTTGATGGTACATTCGAGGAATGAAAAGATTAAGCAATTTTCAAGTACAGTACGCGGCCGATAAGAAACCAGAATGAAACTTTAAAAAAAGCCCGGCTTTTTAGAGCGTTTTCTCTGGGTCGCTCTACAGTGTCTTAGTTTCTGTATAATACTCTATTGGTCTTCTTAACGGCATCCTGTAGATTATTTACTCTTACTTCGGGATGCAATACAGCCGATATTACTTGGCAGGTCTGAACATAGGTACACTACGAAAATTCGCGCATGTTCTGTCACTCACACTCGCCTCATCCCACCATTTGGTTCCTAAAAAAAATTATTGCGCAGCCTTCTGCGCGAAGTTCGGAACTGCCAAATTGTATCATCGGTCATATTAGCTTTTCGAACTCAGCATCTTTCATTCAAAATGATGGAAGATAATAGGAAAACCAAATAGTGCGTATCAGGCTAAGCGTATGCTGAGACGCAGGTGACACAGGTCAGCACAGTACATATTTTGCAGGGTAGTGCAGGCGAGGCAGACATAGGCCGCGAGCGTATGCTGCCACGCAGCAACACAGACACATTCGCGTCCTAGCTAGTACAAACACTTGGGCCTGTGGACGGTGAGCGATGGGCAGCTCTCCGTCCGATAAGGACCAGGCCCGGGTCGACGGCGCGTTGTGTTCCACGCGCGCCTCAAAGGGATGTCAGCACCAACTGACGGGGTCCGGAAGGACCAATGCCTGCTGGGGTTGCGGGTTTTTCTGAAAGGGATATCGCGGCCCCAGCACACAGGCAACGGAAAGAACACGGGTGGGTTTTAGTCAGTAAAATTCTGACACTCCCTCTCGCTCCGCCCAGAGCGGGAGGAGCCATAATATGATGATTTTGCACCAAAAAAAAAAAAGCTAGTACAAACACTAGACGTGTGGTAAAAACACGTGACGACCTGCATGCGTCGCGCTGAAATCTGTGCCGGCACAGAGCAGGACAGACACATATCTGCGTCGCACGTGCCTGTGCCGCAGCGTACGCAGCTCTTAGTACGTTCATGCATAACAAAATCTGCTCTGCCCTGCGCTGCGTGGACCTGCGTCTACTGCGTATATGCACTATAGTTCATTCGCGTTAAGAAAATAGTGAGTCATTGTTGTCCGCGGGCTAGCCCCGACCCTCGACCAATCGGGTCGCAAAAGGCACAAGCGTTTCATACGAAGATCTGCTGTTAATGGTCACTGTGAACTTAGCCCTCTAAATTGTTGCGACACGATTGGTCGAGAGGCGGGACTTACTATTTTCATAACGCGAATGGACTATAGCTTAATATAGCCCTAAAGGTGCATAACCTTTTCATTCCTCAATTGTAAATTTTTAGAAACACTAACTCCTCAAAATAACATACCGTCATAGTCATTTTTGTCAAATTGATGCATCTCAACACAAGTTTTAGTAAAGAGCTGGTGATTCGTTTGATAAGCGCTCCGGCTCTCATTCCGTTACCCATTAGGATCGCTCGCATGTGACCGTAGATTAGCGCGTCTAGGGGAGTGGGGCTACGAAGGAAGGACGGAATTAAGGCTTTGCCAAATAGAACGCGTACTTAGCGCGCGTTAGAGCGCTAAGTACAACGCAGCACGCCACGCTAGTGTCCCGACGCATGTCCCCGTGCCATGTGATGAGCCAGTGGCATGCCGACAACCCTAATTGAGGTCTATAGGCTGATCACACACATTCTGCGCGAGCGTACGTTACCGGATGAGACTGGGCAAAGGTGATCTATGGACTAAGTAATATGCTCGAGCAACTGCTAATGCAACGTGACCACAACCTTTTTTGAGGGCTGGATCCGCTCCTGCCGGCGTTGCTAGCGCCGGCGCTATGTTTGACAGTAAACGTACGTCATAGTGCAACACAATTCGGCGCTATAGCGCAGCTTCAGGCTAGCGCTCTAACGCGCGCTAAGTACGCGTTCTATTTGGCGAAGCCTTTAGGGGTAGGAATAGAATAATGGTAGTGGACTCGGTTTGGACTAGAATTAGACTAGAAAGTTGTGGCTTTAAGGTGGATACGAAAAAAGTAGCCCGCGAAATTAAAATTTCGTAAGCTAAGATTGTGTTATAAGTAAGGTTATTTTCAACTGTATGTTATTAGTAACACTTGATCTACATAAAGTGTCCTTACTTATAAGAAATCAAGAGGCTGTCAAAGCCAAATTTATGCCGGGTACAGTATGTGCAATAGGGATAATGCCTGGGTAAAAAAAATGAAATTCTAATTAGTCCGTCAGTCAGATAATAAAAAAATATTAGACACGTATTTTTTGCTTTATCATATTAATAAAAAACTACTTAGATAAAACGCATTTTAAGTTGGGGAGTGGGGGTCGATACATCACTAGTACGTATAAAATCTACATACTCGTGACGTCATGGCACATTTTACCTCAATGTATCGCTGTAATCTTTAGATTACGTAAAAAAAGAAAAAATACGTGTCTAATATTTTTTTATAGTCTCAAAAAAGGACTAAAAAATTTTTTTTTGTCACTATCCCTATTGACTGTACTTGTAAGTCACCTTTCATTAAACTTTTAACACAAAACAAATATACCTAGAATTTAAAAGCACGTTTCTATCGTCTATTATTTTATGCAGAATGGCAAGTTGTAAGTTTTACACCCAAAATAATGATCTTGCTACAAATATTCTCAATAAATTAAAAGTACTCACGCGTTCCCAAAGAAATAATCTCTATCACTAAGCCGTTGACTCAGCGAGTTACAACATTGCTCTACCTGAAAATTTTAAACAACATCATCAAAATTTTGTTGCAAAACACGACTTGAACAAATTGCAATACAATAATTTTCATCTTTCAAAAATAATCTTCCACTAAGCGACATCTATCGGAAACATTAGGAAGTAATAAATAAGTTTCCGATTAGTAACGTCAGATGGCACCACTCTCTTCAACTTCTTATCGTTACAGCTTCTTTGATAAAATATAGGTATTTTACAATAGTAGATATAACGTCGAATTTAAATGAAGTTATAATAATGTGCTAATATTGTAATCTGATATAAATAGAACATAGAATAAGATAAGATATATCACACCAGCACAATTACCATAGATTGGATAACTATTAATCTCTCGCAACATCTATTGTTAATTTTTATTTATCTGTCCTAAGTTATGGAATACTGCCTCTAAACCCAGGTACCGCTACGAAAGGGAGGCGAAGTGAGAGTCAAAATGGCGGGTGTACCATACCGAATTAAATTATACCAATTACCAAACAAATGTACCTAAAATATACTATTTAGTAATTAGCTCTAAAAAATCTGTACCTCCTTCAGAACGAAATTATCACAAAATTAAGGTACACCCGCCATATTGACATCAAGATGGCGGGTGTTCTATAATATTTTATTATTTATCCATTACTTATAAAATGTTATTACACTAAAAAATTGTACCTAAAAAGTACCTCAAGTAAATATAAACACACTTGATCAGTGGGATAGTTCCTGAGAAATAAAACAACCGTGTCTTGTGTATAAGAAAACACGATAATTATCACGATAATTAGTACCTTACACCCGCCATTTTGACTCTCACGAGGTGAAGTAGAGGGTAGAGTGTTTTATGAAAATACTGCGCCCCACGGTTTCACCCGCATAAGTCTCGATCCCGTCGGCATATCGGGATAAAAAGTATCCTATGTCCTAACTCAGGTCATGGTCCACCCATGTGACCAATTTCATCCAAATCCGTTCAGCCCTTTTAGCGTGAGAGCGTAACAAACAAACAAACTCACTTTCGCATTGATAATATTAGTTAGGATATTTACGATTATTATCATTGCACATTGAAATAAAGTCGAAAATAAATAAATTTAACTGTCTGCTTCGATTGTCTGCTTCGATGCTCCCACGAGCTATGGTTAGTTAATATATATTCGTTTTTAGGGTTCCGTAGTCAACAAAGAACCCATATAGTTTCGCCATGTCCGTCTGTCTGTCTGTCTGTCTGTATGTATCCCATGGTGTGGCGGTCGTTGGAAAGGTCGTTCAAAAATATTGAGTGTGTGAAAATTCCATTTTTGAATTCGTTTGCGAAATTAAGCTTTAAAGTGCTAATTTTTGGTTTTGGATATGTGAAAAAATTCAAGGCAGTTGTATATATAACGAAATTAAAAGGAAAACTATCACAGCTAAGTAGGCTCTACAAGTTAACGAGTAATAATCGACCAACTTACATTTTCAGTTGCAAAAACATGTTCTCCCATACATTCCGTATGTGAGTCCGTTTCAACTACAATGTTAAGTTTGTTATTGGGATAAACACATCCCAACTGAGGAACCCTTCATTGTGCGTGGTCCGACACGCACATGATATAATTTAAAACGAATTTATCAGTCTGTTGTTTCGTTTCTCCGATTCTTTTTCATTACTCAGTCCCGCACTTAAGTATAATATATATATATACGGGGTGGCAGGGACATCGACGCGAAGCCGGTTACCATGGATTCAGTACATGATACTGAACCGCCCTGCGTTGAAATTTTTCGTCGGTTATTTAAAAAAAAAACAGCTGCTCCATACATTTTGACCGCGTAGGTATTGCACTTTTCTATGAAACAGCAGATTTTTTTTTTAATAAGCGACGAAAAATTTCAACGCAGTGGGGTTCAGAATCATGTACTGAATCCATGGTAGCCAGCTTCGCGTCGATGTCCCTGCCACCCTGTATAATATAGCACGTAAGTAATCCTAATAATATTATAAACGCGAAAGTTTGTGAGTACGAATGAATGTATGGATGTTTGTTACTCTTTCACGCAAAAACGACTGAACGGATTTGAATGAAATTTGGCACACAGATAGTTTATAACCTGGATTAACACATAGATTTTTATCCCGATATTTTCACGGGATCGAGATTTATGCGGATGAAACCGCGGGGCGCTGCTAGTAAATTATAATTATTATTATACTCACATCAGCCAACACTTGGTCCAAGGTTTTATCATACCAGTGCAGCGCTTTCAGCCGCTTGATGACAGCATTCCTCTTAGCCCTGGTCTGAAGCCATCCTAATGGCCACGGGTACACTGAGGAGTTCCGTACTTTTGTGACCGCGTTGAAGGTTTCGTTGTCCACCCACGATATGTAGAGCTGAAGGAATATAGAATACACATTTACTGTACGCGCGACAGTTATTGCAATTTATACTTTATGACAGTGACTTAAGAGTCACAATAGTTATTCAACATTTGACCAGCCTTTTCCCAAGATGTTGGGCTCGGCTTCCAGTCTAACCAGATGCAGCTGAACACCAGTATTTTACATGGAGCGACTGCCTACCTGACCTACACAAACCAGTTACTGGGTAACACGATACCCCTTGGCAAGACTGGTTAGGAAACATAAAAAAAAATACTGAATAAAAATCTGAAATTTATAATAAGGAATAAAATAATTGATTTGCAACTAAGATAAACAAGATGATTGGTTGTAGCAGATAAAATCGGGATAAGCATACAATAGACTGACTTAGAAGTTGGTACCCTTCTTGACATATTTAAACACCACTCCTGTTTTACCTGAAGGGGTGGGCAAAGGTAATTACACATAATTCTCCATTCATTTTTTAATGTGTAGTAGGGGTCGACCCTATAAATTGCTCCTAAATCGAAACTATGGCCTTAACAGTGCCCGGCCCGGGGCCAAACCCAGTTCCTGGGGTTAGCAGACACGCTTGCGGCCAAAGGGCTGGGACTTTCTTTTAAGAAAACAGAAGGATTATACTCCGAAAGTCCCAGCCCTTTGAAGGCTTCACTAGACACTAGTGGCCGCAAGCGTGTCTGCTAACCCAGACAGTAAACAGGACGTTTCAACAATAAGTAATTGGTGTAAACACCAATTACTTCTTGTTGAAACGTCCTGTTTAAGTATAATATGGCTTTGTTGTTTTTTATGGTTTGGTTTTGTTAACGTCCTTTCTTTGGTATTGTTCGTCGAATCGTTGAGCTCCTTAAACCCTGAGTTGAGCTGCACGGTCACTGACAAATGCGTGCACTGACTGGACAGGTCCTCTCAATCTGTGTGGTTCTTTCCTCAAAAGACCATCTCAGACACCAATCTACATGATCTTCACATGATCTGACCAAGATTATGTCTGGACTTTAAAAGAGACTGTGACCTCTGAGTTTGTTTCAGCCTTTCTTCTCGGAGTAGTCGGATAGGAAACGCCGACCTCATCTAGTTTAAAAAATATGATTGACGTATAAAAGGGTTTTGTCCAAACCCACTTACAGAAATAAAATCATTTATGTTACGGAGAATCACTGACTCCCTAACAACAAAGCCTAGTTTAGGAGTCAGAGTATTAAAATGATTGTGACCTAGTTATAAACCTTAGGTATATGCTCTTAGTCTGTAATATTGTAATGTGATGGCTTTTGGCGAAAAAAAAAAAAAAAATATGTTCTCCAGGCCGAATTTCAGCCTTAGCGACCAATCTCAGCGGGGACCAGCCCTCAGCGCGGGAGATATTATAGTGCACAAGTATGTGCGCAGACACAGGTGCACTTTCTTCCCTCACTCTCATAGTCCGATGGGACGGCAATCCGACACGACCGGAGAGAGATCAGGCGCAGGACCAACGGCTTAACGTGCTTTCCGAGGCACGGTAGTATCACACCGCCAGCTTCCAAATTTCGGGCTGTTATTAAGAAATTCGTAATGGAAAAACCCAATAACACTTTGCCCGACCCGAGAATCGAACCCAGGACCCCACGCTCTAAAGTCGCGCAGTGTCTGAGTAGACAAAAGTACTCATGGACTGGTAACAATCTGTAGAGTATTAGTTCAGCTGCTGTCACAAATCCAAAGAACTGGAATTACTTTGATTTAATTAAGTCCTTTGGTTATTCAGATAATAAACACTTTTGCCCAAACCGGGAATCGAAACCCTACCCCCAATTGCTTGTATCCACTAAACCATCAGAACCATTCTGGTAGTGTATATAGGGTTCGCAGAACCATTTCGGTACTGCGACAGTTTTCATTCAACCTCATCGCGGAAGCTCTTGCCCTACACCTCACCTGATGGTAAGTGATGATCAAGCCAAAGGTGGAAGCGAGCTTCACCCGGAATCCTCAACCACAGAGGAACTGGCTATCTTACCTCTAACTGCCGAAACACAACAATGCTGTTATCATTGTCCTTCCTTACCTAGGCCTAAAACAATAAAATTTGATATCATACCAACCTCAGCATTAACCAGTACGTTAGTAATGAGACTCATATAGGCCCTCATTTCCGCCTTCTCCTCGGTACTCAATCTTCCACAGAGGGAGACTCCTTTGTTCGCCGCGAACTGTACTATCGGCTCCAACTCTGACACCACGAAAGCACCACATTTGATGAAGGGGACGCGGCCCGATGGAGACATGAATTCGGCATTCCAACGCATCTCTACCTCGAATGGGAGGTTGCACATCTGAAGGAAAAGGATACACAATTTTTATTAAGAAAAAACCGGCCAAGTGCATGTCGGACCACGTACAATGAAGGGTTCCGTAGTTGGGATGAATTTATCCCAAGAACAAACTTAACATTGTACGTAGTTAATTAAATCGCAAATTTAATTTGGTTGATTATTACTCGTTAGCCTACTTAGCTCTGATAGTTTTCCTTTTAATTTCGTTATAGAAACTACTGCTGTGAATTTTTTCACAAATCCAAGTACAACCATTTAGCTGGCAGGGGGGACACTTGACTATAACAAAAAAAATCAGTTAAAAGCTTAATATTTCGCAAACAGATCCCTGAATCCAAAAATGAATTCACAAACTCACAATATTTTTGAATGACCTTTCTAACGATACCCCACAACATGAGGTAGACGAGAAAAAAAAACGTCCCCACTTTACGTAAATAGGAGGTACCATAAAAAAAAAAAAAATTACATATACAAAATATTGTAAAACATTTTAAAAGAATAACGGTGGAGTTTCTTGCCAATTCTTCTCTTTATGAGAACTATCTTTTGGAAGGGGCGACTAGAATCAAGCAAGGGCCTAATAAAAATAAATGATTTGACTTTGACTAATCATCGTAATCTATTTACGCCAGTAGAATCACTGTGTTACAGTTTAAAATGGTTATATGCCAGCAAAATTATAGCTAGTTAAAAAAAAAAAAAGATGACGCATATTTAGTAACCTAATCCGTTTAACTGTTCTTAAAGAGTCATAAAGAACCCCGTAAGAAATCGACAAGTGTTTCACCTCTCAACGAGGCATCCTCAGGGTGACGATTGACTTATTGCGAACCCGGACACGACGTGTTGCCACGTAAAGCGTCGTGAGCAGTGCTATTTACATAAGGTGACATAAGATTAAGACTGGTTGTCAGATTTTCGGGCTTCTGACGACCCGTAACGACTGTCAAAGATCAACGAATGACAGCCGGGACCAACGGCTTACCATGCTTTCCGAAGCACGAAGGAGTCTCGGTAGGTAAAGGTGGTAACCCATTCCCGGACCAACCCCGGCAAGCGTGGCTTAACCTGATGGATCTACCCTTGCGGCTGTTATTACTTAGCCACGAGCACTTATACATGCAATCAATCTGCCTAGCCTTTTCCCAACTATGTTGGGGTCGGCTTCCAGTCTAACCGGATGCAGCTGAATACCAGTATTTTAAATGGAGTGACTGCTTATCTGACCTCCACAACCCAGTAACTGGGTAATACGATACCCCTTGGTAAGACTGGTGTCAGACATTCGGGCTTCTGACGACCCGAAACGACCGTCAAAGATCCACCAATGACAGCGTGGACCACCGGATTAACATGCTTTCCGAAGCACGGAGGAGTCTCGGTAGGTAAAGGTGGTAACCCATTCCCGGACCAACCCCGGCAAGCGTGGCTTAACCTGATGGATCTACCCGTGCGGCTGTTATTACTTAGCCACGAGCACTTATACATGCAACAATGAAAAATAGTTATGTGGCTAAGATTTCAAACCGTGTCTTTCGTTCCTTATGACCTGAGAACAGCGGCAGTGTGGTTTTAGTTAATTGAAGTACGATATACCGGCTAATAAAAAGTTCTACATGAAAACATACATTTCATTTTATTTTTTTTATTTCACTATAATAAGCTGCACCATGGTATAATAAAACAAGGTATGGCACTCCGAAACACAATGGTCACGTGGGAGACACAAGACTACGTCATCACCGCTATCCATGGTTCTCAAACTTTTTAGTTTGGGGAAATTTTATAAAACATTGACATAATTATTAAATTACTTCTAGCTTTAGCCTGTAGCTTTACCCGCGCGTTGTAGGTTTCCCTAGACAAAAAAAAACAAATTAGATAAATCTACTTTAGCATTCATAATATAAGTGTATATTCATTCTTAATAATAAGTGGATTCTAGGGATTACTAAAATAATACTCAAACACATTGTTAAACTCGTCTACTTACGAAGTTTTATTCAAAATCAAAAAACAAAAAATATTTTAACCATTTTGATATTGTGGTCAAAGAAAAAAATGTATCAAACCAACTTGTTAGACGTCCACAAATTAATGTTTGAGAATCACTGTGTACAATGGGACTGAGCGAGACCAACATACGGGTTCGACAAGAATAGCGATACATGACAAAATGTCAGAATGCCAATTAGACAGCCCGTTTCTGTGTTACCAGTAGTGTGTAATAATAACTCCCCAACCTCCTTTATTACTTATGCGAATCTGATACAATAATGAGGTTTTAATTAAAAATTACGTTGGTATATGTTTGTTTCGTTTGATAAGACAAACGAAACGACAATTTCAATGCTTTGTATAATTTTTTTAACAGAATGGTTATTGAAAATCTTTCCTTAAATTCGAGTTCTGTTGCAATAAAGTGGCAACTGAATAGTGACGTAGGCATGTATCGCTCCCGGAATGCCATACCTTGTTTTATTATACCATGAGCTGCACCGGTTGACGTCATAACGTCAACGCCGGTTGTCGCTGAAAACCAGCGCTGGGGCTCTGTCTCGCATGCTGAGCGATGGCCGTTTTGCGTGGATGTGACGCATATTTTCCCCCAAATTGTTTATTTTCGTGTTTTGTTCTTACCTTGTGTCATGTGTACCGCAAATAAACGTATTTTCATTCTTTCGTTTCTTTCATTATCCTTCTCCTGACTGATCCCAACTTATTTGCAGTCGGCGCAACATGTCTTTTTCTTCCACACTCCTCTATCAGTCGTCATCTCGGTAGTCCCCCCTTTCTATCCACATCATCTTCCACACAGTCCATCCATCGTTTCTCCGGTCTTCCCCTACTCTTACAGCCATCCACATTCACACTCAATACTTTCCTCACGACATTTTCCTCATTCCTTCGCATCACATGCCCATACCATCACAACCAATTTCTGCACAACTTTTAGTCATCGAAGCCTCTTTCAGAATGACAAAAAAATATTTTTAGTCCGTCTTTGAGATTATAAAATAATATTGGACACGTATTTTTTCTTTTTTTACGTAATCTAAAGATTACGGCGATACATTGAGTTAAAATGTGCCATGACGTCACGATTATGGAGATTTTATACATAATAGTAACGTAGCGACCCCCACTCCCCAACTTAATTCTTTAACAAGAATGCACAACTAGAATAACGGAAAGGAGCATAAATAAATTGTTTTACACTGACACGAGACTAAAAATACTGATCAGTAAAAGAAAATTATCGTAATAAATGACGTTTACCTTCTTCTATTAACATTAATTACTTCTTACTATTGATATAGGTACTTCACTTTCTCCGTACAGTATTAAATTAACTATTTATGACACATTTTTGTCTTATTTTTATTGTAACCATTCATATATTTCATATATTTTATTTTATTCAAACACCTCACAGTATTTCTGTCGTAAAACTAAATAACAATCGGTGTATCTGTCCGCCGCGGTCGGCGGCCTGTTGCGCTTTGTGAAATTGTGAGGTGCACTCACAATTTGTGCACGAATCAATCTGGCTAATCGCTAAGAACAGGTTTTGCTTAGACAGTAAGGTTCTTGTTGTTTTCGTAATTTTTTATTTATTTTTGTTGTTTTTGTTATTAGTTTATCTGATTACTAGTTTATTTATTTATTTAGAAGTATAAAAATTATGTATTAATATATAGGTATGTTGAAACTGTTGTACTCTCCGTCACTTGTCCTTAAGGGTTCATTAGAAAACCAGCGTCAGACAGCATTTGTCTGGCATTAATGCTGAAATGAACCTTTTTGGCGCAGCCGTGAGGCACACTTATTGTCAAAAGATTACTGTCAATTTTACTTTGTTTTATTTTGTGTTTCACGAACTGTGTCCAAATAAACGTTTCTTTCTTTCTTCTTAATATGATAAAGCAAAAAATACGTGTCTAATATTTTTTTATTATCTGACTGACGGACTAATTAGGATTTCATTTTTTGTACCCAGGCACATCCCTATTCCCCTTATGTACTTTTTTTTTATTCGATCCTTTCGTGTAACACCACAGACCAGTATAGATGGGACACTCCGCAAAATCATTTAAATAAAAAGCGACTCTTGCTGCGACACAATAAAGTGCAATTCAGGTCGCACAGCGCTAGTTAGCGACTATTATATTCACCTAGAAGTTGCCTCTCTTTCTATCGCGTAACTCTTATATCTTCTGACTACGTTACGCCCACTGAATTCGACAAGTCGAGCCCGCCGCGTACCTACTTATAACTTCGTACCTAAAATGCGGAGTCAAACATCCCTCTTAGCATGAAAAAATGCATAACATAGAAGATACTCCTTCCATATCACATCTGTTCTTACCTTCAAGAACGCCTGCACAGCAAGACAGCTGGCATTGTCTGGCAGTAGTATCTGTTCCACCTCGTACGGCTGGAACAGTTTGACATTGTCCGGCCATGGCTCTTGAGCTGAAAGGTGAGTTGAAGGCATTAGTTTACATTTGAAGAGATGGTGTGATGAGCTTCTAATGTTTGGGTGTTAACTTTTTGAATGCCAAGTTGTTAAACAAATGTAGTTCAGTTAAGGTACCTAACTGACCACCGCCGCGCCACCGACGAGTGACTATCAACGTTTTCCCCGCTAAGAAACGAACAAAAGAATTTAAACTGCATTTGCCAAACATGTAAACAAACGCGAGTTTTAGGAAAAACAACTGTAATGCCTACACATAAGGTTCAATTTGCGTTACAAATTCATATTTCTTTTATGACTTTTTCAACAATACTAGTCGGTCTAAAATCAACTTTATTTACACTAGCATTAAGTTGATGTTTGTGTAACTGGAAAACTCGTGTTTGTTTACATGTTTGGCAAATAAATTGTGCACGCAGATTAGGTCTCGTGTAATAAAAGAGATACATAATGTTAATAGTTGATCGCTGCCTGTGCGGCTTGGTAAGACTGTTTGTCAGACTTTCGGGCTTCTGACGACCCGTAACGACTGTCAAAGATCCACGAATGACAGCCGGGGCCAACGGCTTAACGTGTTTTCCGAGACACGGAGGGGATGTTTACAAAGATGGTCACCCATCCACGGACCAACCATGACAAGCGTAGCTTAACCTGATCGATCGACCTATGCGGCTGTTATTATTTAGCCACTTATGGTTCTTGCCTCCTACAAATCAAAATAAGAGATGTTTTTCAAAGATTGGCATTCAAGAAGTTATCAACTTTCTAATAGGCATAAACAACGGTAAAATAAAAACGAAAAATATCCAGTTGTGTATGGATTTTAGGCTTATGTTTGTAATCTAGTTATTTAGTCAAACACACTTGTTTATATTACAGTGGATTTATTAGATACATAACGAATGCTTACGCTTGTATAACTTCTACCGTGACGAATATTATCGTAGAAAATCGTAAAATGTATGGAAATACGTACGCATATTAAGCCTATATTTGTTCCGGACACAGGCCTCCTCCCTTCGAGAGGGAGTGGGCTGTAATCTACCACGCGGGCCCAGTGCGGGTTGGTAGATGTCACATGTCTTCGAAATTTTGATTCTAGGTCATGCCGGTTTCCTCACGATGTTTTCCATCACCGGTTTGAGAGTAATACGCACACGTTAAAATGTTATCGTCGACGGAAATTTAAAAGTGCCTTCATATTTTTCCATACATTTTACTTCCCTGTGTCATCGTGATACTGTGACGTGGACGTCCATGATACCTAATATCGTCACATTAGAAATTATAAAAGCGCATAATGTGTCATCAGGATAACAGAAAATCTGAAAAATAAACTGGAATCTAAAAAATCTGGTTCATGATGGAGGTCACACTAGAGAGAAATATCTTCTTTTCTTTTTGTCATGAGGGAATTTTGTAAGCTGTCTCCATTATAGTGTCATCATATCAATAGTCCCAAAGCTTGCTGCAGAACCCAGATACCATCACAGCTAGGATTTGTACAAGATTTAAGTCTAATAATATTTCAAACAGCTATTTTTATAAATCACTAGCTGCAATGCCATTATTTTTATATAGATTTTTTGGGCCAGAAACCCTCGCGGGCGTCCTCAGAACACCCTGCCAAAGCTTCATCAAAATCGGTTCAGTTTTTATTGAGTCTATAGAGGACAAACAAACAAACATTGCTTTTTATTTATATAGTAAGATGATGGATAGATATACGTAATAATAGATAGGTAGACTAAAAATCGACCTTTCTTTATTATGGCGCAATATTAATCTACCTAATATACTAATAATAAAGCTGAAAAGTTTGTTTCTTTGTTTGAACGCGCTAATCTCTGTTACTACCAGTTGGATTTGAACAGATTTTATTTTAATTGCAATTGTAAAATGTTAGTTTTTATTGACTTTTCTAAATGTATTTAATTAATTTTATTTTCATTGCAATTGTATAATGTTATTTTTTAATTTTTAATTTTTCAACACAATGTACCTATATTGTTATGAAATAAATTACTTATGATCTTTTGCTTTTGCATTTGATAACCCTATTCTTGAGGAAGGTTATAGACTATTTAACATCATGCTACGACCACAAGGAGCCGTGCATAAACAAAAAAGTCGGGAAGAACGCTAAACGTAAAAGAAGTCATAGCATGGGCGGGCGATATGATGCGACGTGGTGGGTCAGGGACCGAAATTATACACGGACGTGGGCAGAAGCTAGTGTAATATACATATAAACCTTCCTCGCAGGCTTGTTGAGCTTAGTTTCAATACTAATAGAGTTCAAAATGGGGACTGACAGAACAGTACTACCTCGCGACACAGGTCAAGTTATAATGAATGCACTGTGGTTGTGACATTATTTCCAGTGCCAAAGATCATAGACCATTGGTCATAAATATTAATACTCACCTCTTTAGACACTATTGCCAAGATATTATAATACTATTTAGAACCTTACGCAATTGTTATAAGAATTGATGACATCATGATGTCATCATCACCATCATTTATCTAACCTTTTCCGAACATAGTTGGGGTCAGCTTCCAGTCTAACCAGATGCAGCTGAATACCAGTATTTTACATGGAGCAACTGCCTCTCTGACCGCCATAACCCAGTTACTGAGTAACACAAAACACCGTGGTAAGACAGGTTGTCAGACTTTTGGGCTTCTGACTACCCGTAACGACTGTCAAAGATCTACAAATGACAGCTGGGACCAACGGCTTAACATGCTTTACGAGGCATGGAGGGGTTTTGGTATGTTATGGATGGTCACCCATCCCCTTACTGACCTTGGCAACCATAATCTTACACAATTGCTATAAGAATGATAATGACATCATGATGTCATATTGACACTATAATGGTGATGTCACCATAATTAAGGCCTAGGACTTTAATTTGCAATCATTTTTACAGGAAAATGAAACCTTGATTTCTCAAAATCAAAAGTAATTTATTCAAACTAGGCTAAGAATCAGCACCTTTTGAATGTTAAATTGGACAGTCCTCCAAAATGCCCGCCCTTCACCACCAAGTTAGAAAGCCTTATCTCCCAAATTAATTAACTTATCTAGAGGTGTACAGACACCACAGGTATACAAGTATTAAATATGTTTATCCTTTTTTTTATTATGTTGTGACAAATACTTTGATTTATCTGGTAAGGATAAATATGTTATCAAACTTTAGTCATTACATTAAATTGTTTTGGAAATTATGTTCTACTCTAAACACTTTTTGTAAGAGTGAGAATTAAAACAGGGTTATGTTTATATTATTTCACATTTGTAACTGTTGGATGAGACACAGCAAAGTGAGGTTATGTACGAAAAACTCAAAAAAACATCATCAATAAATCAAAAACACGACTTGCAAGTTATTATTAGGTTGTAAAACGAGCCACATTTATGCAACAAACACTTTCTAACAGAAAAAATATTTGAAATCACACACAAAACAGAATATTTTACCAAATTCAAAGGGTTCATCAATTCTGAGTTTCATTGCTTTACGAAGTGTAACACTGAGTCCGAAAGTTCCAAATGACGCAACACCAGTAATATAGCACTATTTAAAACACCGCGGTGCTAAAATTAAATATTTGTGTCAAACAAAACAATATCAATTTTGCAAACAAAATTATGTAACTTCTTCACGTTCAAAATAGTAACGATATTTCGATAATTAACTTACCGTTAAGCTGAGTGATTATAGAATCCGTAAGTTGGAATTCCGGCATGGTATTTAAGTTTTTACAATAAGCAATGGATAAATAAACCAATATTATTTTATTGAAAATACAAAATGTATACTTCAGAAAATCTAAAATCCGATTTCACGTTTAGCTGACAGACAGCTGTGACTTTTGGTGTTACCAGAATGAATTTAAATAATATATATCTTTTTAGTTTTTAGTTTTTAATCCTAATCCTAAGGCCGCGATAAGACCGCCCATTGTATAATTATTTTGTAGTGTATTACTTTTTCTTTATGTAATGTATAATCTGGTGTACAATAAAGTATATAAGTATAAATAAATAAATGCGAAAGTGACTTTGTTTGTTACACTTTTACGCTAAAACTGCTGATACCGATATTTTTTTATCCCGATATTCCCGCGGAATCGAGGCTTATGTGGGTGAATCCGCGGGGAGCAGCTAGTACACACAATATATAACACACAATGTATAGCTATACATACTCCTTTTGCCTCGTCTATGTTCATACATACACTTAGAGTTATATACTCTAAGATAATACACGATCAATCGGAATCTGAATAGTTTTGAATCAAATTGCTAATCCTTTGCATAATAAGTTTTAAAAAAATCTGCTAGGCAACGTAAATAACGCAATGAATGTTGTTGAACTGTCAAAATGAAACAAATTAGTCGTAATCGTTTACTAAAATATGTTACGTAATTAGATAGCTGTTCTCATGTATTTACGAATTCTTTGTTGCGTATAGATATAGCTGGTCATACACGCACGCCACAACTTTTTAGTATAGAGTTTAAAAAAACCGATTTTTGGTAGTATTTTTTACTACCAAACGCTCCTTTTTTTTAAGAAATTGCGTTGTCTGGTGGTCGCGGTGACGTACTCGAAGCGGCTACCTAGCCGAGACCCCCCTTGGAAATTTACAAACTTTTTGGCATAAGTCTGCAAAGTAATTCCTATTTCTGAATGAATTGTCATAAGAAAACTTACCTATCCGACGTGGGGTATTAAAATTGAGCTTGCTATTTTCTAACACTCAAACTCCCGGCCTGTGTCAACAAAATATCGAGTCTCGAGTTCGAACCCAAGGCATGCTCCTCTGATTTTTCGGATTCATGTGCGTATTATATAATTATAAGTTGCTTAAAAAAAACGGTGAAGGGTAACATCGAGAGAAAACTGGCATGCCTGAGAGATATGTATTTCTCGAGGGCATGTGAAGCCAAGTCAGAGGCCCATGAGCGGCTTTAAAACTCTGACATCCGGTTAGGCACTAAACGCACGAAAAGAAGAAGAACAAAATATCTCCTATTTCTATATGAATGGTAAAGGAACCTGTGACGAAGGGGATGACGGGGGCTGTTTGCTAGCTAAATCTAGCCCCCGACATCCTCTTCGAACCTAACTGATCATTGTCGAGTTCCCGAGCGATGACCTTTCCAAGGCAGGGTGCTACTTATCACGCAACTCGAGTCTCCTCATCGGCTGACAGCGCGACCTTAGCTCAATTTTTTAGGTTTAGAAATTGTAAGTACACATATTAATAGGATTAGGCTAAGATAGACAGCAGAGGTAGGAGCATACCGTTGCGATATTTTCGAGCTCGCTCTGCTCGCTCTTAAATCTTATACCTACATATTTTCAAAAAAATCCGCACAGCGGGCGGTGCATATCGTGTTGCCGCCCGGGCCTCAGACAGGCTTAGTCCGCTACTCGTACTCTACAACAAAGCTAGAAAATAACATGTGAGACTTTACCCATTTGAATAAGTTTGGTAATGTTATCGCCGACACATGCAACATTGTTATTGAGTAAATTAATTCCAAAAGCAAATTCCTCGTCGTCGAAAAAATCAAAAGGCCGTTCAGGAGGCTCTGATATGTCATTCACAGAAATATTCGATTTCGAGTGTATGATATCAAGGTATTTATCAAAAATTGTTTCTCCTCTATTGGGGGATGATGATCGAGTCGTTGCAGGAGATTTCGATGACCTTGAGGTCCAGTCTCCAGAAACTGTATTTTGCGGTTCGTTTCGCGTTTCTCCAACGTTACAGGCACTCATTTCAGAATTTTTCAACGTTCAGTTAGCCTAAAAGAATTTATGAAAATGAAAGAAACTGTTGTTGTCACAAAATTCTTGACATTTTGTTGTTTTTTTTTTTTATAGATTCCTTTTTTATTTGAGATTTCGGTAACATGCAAACTCTATAGATAAAATTCTACTACATATCAGAAGTTTTACAGAATCGAATGTGGTGTGGTTGCAAAAATCATTTGACAAAGTAGTAAGTAGGCACAATTTTATTAAGTAGCTGCACTTAAAAAATATGAATATTTATCACCTCGTTGGAGTGCCATTATTGGGTTACTGACGTTATAACTGTGCGTTTGCACTGGCGAAACCTTCACAACAAAACATTGAAATCTCTATTTTCTGTCAATATATGGAATATTGACATGTTTTGTTGTGATTTTTCGCCAGTGTAAACGCACAGCAAGTCCTACTAATTTTTTATCATTCATGCCTTTGTTTATCTGATAGTAAAAATGTTATAATACAAACAAACAATTTTTTTTTTGCTTATTTCTAACCTAGAGCTAGCAACACCGATGGCGAAAAGTCATTTTGTCATTAATTTTTTTAGTCTGTGCCAGTGGATTTTGTTGAAATTCACGCAAATTCACGTTTATTTACTTGAAAACCGTAAGAAAATACACGTTAAAATAGTAGTTTAGAAGCTACCGACAATAAGAATGGCAGACGTGCTAGATATTGAGAACTCCGAGGAATTTGAGGTAGATGAGGATGGCGAACGTAAGTAATTTGTGAATGTTTTGATGCATAATTTGAATAGCATTGCTAAGTTATTTCGGCGTTTAAGCTGTCTAGTAGGTTTCTCTTGTCAATCTGAGACATTAATAATCGTTAATCATGCTATATTTGCTCTAACAACCATCCAATTAAAACAAAATTTTTTAGGTTAACTTTCTAGTTGAACGAACTCTATTTATGCTTAAAATTCCGTTATACCTGCCATTTATAAAGTCTAACTATACTTCTACTTGCATATTGCACGTATTTGAGTATTATTTGCTGGGTTTTTCAGAGGGAATCGCCCGTTTGAAGGAGAAGGCGCGAAAACGTAAGGGAAGAGGTTTTGGCAGTGAAGCTGGTAGCGGAGGTGCTTCAGAGAGAGGCAACAGGGGCAGGTAAATCAGAAAATCTTTTTCCACGATTTTTACACCAAAAAATTATGTAAACAACATCATAGGAGGAATTTCTCTATAAAAACTTGCATCTATGTTATAGGGTTGGTTTCCGCACTGTTGCATTGTAGTCGCTTTTTCTTTCCTGCTTCAAAAGCTCTATTAATTAGTATGTTTCTGTATGTATAATTATAGATTACCGATATTTTCAGAAATTACACAAATATATGTCGCCGACCTGACGTCAGAATGGCGTATGGTGTATGAAACTATTGCACTAAGTTGCAATCCCACAAGGTGCTAATTATTATTTTATTATGATTAAAGATATGACAGCCTGGCTCCCGAGGGTGACGGCAGCACACCAGGGCCACAGCGCTCAGTGGAAGGCTGGATATTGTTTGTCAGCAATGTTCATGAAGAGGCACAAGAAGAGGATATACAGGTAAACTCAATATAGTTTGACCGTGACCACTGTACCGTGCCTTAGGCCTCGTTTACGGAGACAAGGGGCGTCGAGCGTCGCGTTGCGGCGCGGCCCGCCCTAAATTCAAACATGGCGTTGTAAGAGAGCGTTTACGGAGAAGCGATTTTACACGCGTTTGCCAGAAATACAGGCGGATTCCGCGGATGGCATCGCTGCGGCTAGCTATACCTGCAATTCTCCGTTCACGGTATTTTGCGACAACCGCAGCGGGGCCCGCGGCGTCCTACGCGCCAATACGAACATCGGCGATACCCGGGCGCTGCGGCGGGAATCGCTACTTTTTACCCCCAGCACCACGCGGCACGCCCCGCGTCTTTATAAACAACATCGTACATTACCATATGTTTGTGTTTGCGCGTGTGATGACGCGACCGGCTGCACGCGCCGCCTGTCTGTAAACTGAAAAAACGTCCGACGCGCCGTGAGACGCCACGCCGCACGCGACAAAGCCCCGCGTCCCCGTAAACGAGCACTTAGGAATCGCGTGGGGCAGCGTTGATGAATGAGCGGCGGGACGCCGTGAGCGTTGACGAATGAGCGGCCTACACTGCCCCCGTCTTGCTGCGCACATACCTAAGGCGCGATACAGCGGTAAAAAAATTAAATAAATATATGGTCTCGCTCAAACTATAATAAAATTCACTATGTGTAAACAATATGTGAAAACAACATCTCTCTCGTCAACACACTGTTTCCATAAATGAAAACAGCTATTAATCCCTTAAAGAATGGATTAAATTGATAGAAAAGTTTGTAACAGTGGGTTGCATTGGGTCACACGCACTGTTTTGTATGTGTGATGAGTACGTCGACAAGTTGAAGTATTCTGTTAAAGATGAAATGTAAGGTTTATTTGAGCTTGTAATTAGTTTATACAGTCTTAAATATGTACTACTACTTTTATTGAACCCCATTTCCTAAAATCAATTTTTACCATGGTTTTTTGGGAAAAAAACATGCCAATTATGAATTAATATGGTTTTTAGAAAAAAAACATGCCTAATGGGTCTCCCTTGTTTCATTGAAAAGAAATTGCCAAATTATCACTTCCCAAACAATTTTCCGCAAAATCTCTTCCCAAATAATTGTAACGCAAACCTAATGTTTTGTAAGTGAACGTTTAAACAAATAACTTGTTTACCAACTAGTACTTTTAGCAATTTTTATTTAGTCAAATATTTCAGTTGGAATAACTCATTTTACGCAAAATAAAGACGTTTTATTACGAGGGTAATTTTTCCACTTGGGAAAAATTCTAAACAGGTAATAATAATATTAAATTATCATTATTTTTTTTATTTTTTTATTAATAGCATTTTTTTAAATAATTAGTCTCGTCTAATTAGTTTAGTTTCGGGTAGCCTGTTTTTTTCCATATTTTTTATATAATCTAGTCGTTTCTGGCACTCGCCGGCCGCTGCCGCGGCACCGCTCGCTTCGCTCGCTCGGCTCGTGCGTAGGAGGTCACAGTTTTAACCTAACCTTACCTAACCACTTTTTTAAAATAATTAACCTACTCTAACTAGTTCCATAACTAACTGGCCAAACGTTTATTGTTCAAAGATTGTTTGCTGTAATAAATCATTTGATTAAAGACCAAATGGCTAAATGACATTATCCTTCATAATATTCTGCCAAATAAAAATTTGACCAAATAAAAATGTGCGTACTAAAATCATTCCAAACATTGCATTGGTATAAAAAAAAGGTTGCTAAAATTTGTTTGGGTAGTGAAATTTGGGCAATATATTTTCGGTAAAACGGCAGGATCCCAATAACTCCCCAACCATCCTTATTACCTGTGCGAATCCGATAAAACAATGAGGTTTTAATTAACAATTACGTTGGTTTATGTTCAAATTGAATTGTTTCGTTTGTATTAGACAAACGAAACTACAAGTTAAATGCTCTGTATAATTTTTAACAAAATGGTGACTGAAAACCTTTTCTTAATTCGTGTTTTGTTGCAATAAAGTGGCAACTGGATAGTGACGTAAGCATGTATCACTCCCGGAGTGGTAGACCTTGTTTTATTAGACCATGCTCTACCCCAGGGCTGGTGCTGTCTTGCTGGTATAAGCAGCTAAACCAGGCCCACTGACTATTTGCGCCTTCTGCAAATGTACTTGCTTGTAAGATAAATGTATTCACAATATTTTATTCTCTAATTACAGAACCAATTCTCAGAGTTTGGCGAGATCAAGAACATCCATCTGAACCTGGACAGACGTACTGGTTTCCTCAAAGGTTATGCTCTGGTGGAGTATGAGACTTACAAACAGGCTGCTGTGAGTATAGATGTTTTAATATAATATGAGTAATCCTATACTAACTATTCCAACAAATCTTTACTTAGTATAAAATGAAGTCGCCAGTCAGGGTTGATATGATTTAAATCACTTGATTAAAATCAGTGATTTAAATCGCGATTAAAATCACCAAATCAGCCAAAATGTGTCAAGGGACTTTCCCCGACATAAACTACGACGCGCACACACGTGTCCAATGCTGTTTAACTACCTACACCATCGTTCAGAGGTTCTCCGAAATTTAAACTCGTGACTGAATCCGTTGGTTTCTGTTATTTATATTTCTATGGTTGGTTTAGTCTTTGGCGCGGTCATTCGTGATTGATTAATGAAAGTGAATACAACAAGGTGTCTGGAAAGAAAAAAGATGCTGAAAGCAAGTGGACATCGAAATAAACCCATTTCGATGAAAAATGTCCACTTGCGGCAAGTTTAACAAAGCAGTGTGTAAACGTTGTAAGAAGGAATTAATGGGCTTAGTAGCGAGAATGAAAAAACATTTAGAGACATGTGTGACAGAAATAATCAAAAAAATCCGATTTAAATCAAAAAAATCCGATTTAAATCAAATAAATCCGATTATTTTGATTTTTTTATAAAAATCATGATTTTTATCAACCCTGTTTCGCTGTCTGTTCGCTTAGATCTTTTAAACTACTCAACGGATTTTAATGCAGTTTTCAGCAATAGATAGAGTGATTCAAGAGGAAGGTATATGTATAATACATACCCAGAAAGTTTGTATGTTTGGATGTTTGTTACTCAATCACACAAAAACGGCTGAACGGATTTGGATGAAATTTGGTACACAGATAGTTTATTGTAGTACATTGCCGTGGGATAACTTCCAACCACGCGGGCGAAAGCTAGTATAATATTATAAATGTGAAAGTGAGCTTGTTTCTTTGTTTGTTACGCTTTGACGCTAAAACGGCTGAACGGATTTGAACGAAATTTGGCACATAATTTGGAACATGACCTGGGTTAGGACATAGGGTACTTTTTATCCCCGTAGTGCATTCCCTTGGGATAATTTCCGAACTCCACGTGGGCGAAGCCGCGGGCAAAGGCTTGTCTTAAATTTGTTTGTGATAGAAGTGATATCATGCAAAAAATAACGAGGGAGCCTTATAGTAGTCACATATGATTTATTTAAGCGGGCACCAGACGGTGGACCTGCTCATCACTACCCTAGAAAAAATAATGAAAAAAATATATAATTTTTTTTTGGAAGTTACAAGAAATACATTGAAATCCTTCGGAAATTTACACCCCTTAAGATATTTTTAACTACCATGACCACAATTTTTCATTTTTTACTTTGTAGTGTTTTTTTTTTTAACTCGGTGGTTGTCATTTAAAAAATCCACCTGTATTAATAAATAAATATTTGTGCAGAACAAATAATTTTCTTTTCTTCTGTTCTTCTCTAAGCTCTACTTCTCTTTCCACCAGAGTGCACGCGAAGCTCTCGACGGCGCAGACATCCTCGGTCAGCCCATATCAGTGGACTGGTGCTTCGTCAAAGGCCCGTCGAAGGTCCACAAGAAGAGGCGATAGAATGTAATTATTTAATATAAGCTATACTTATGAAAATTGTTTTTTGTTTTATTGGTGTGTGTGAGAGAGATATTATTATTATTATACTAGCTGACCCGGCGAACTTTGTTCCGCAATCAATCAAATATAAAAAACCCTACCTACCCTGCCTACCCTACCTACATTATTATATTATTGTGAATGTGAGGACTATGTGGATATTTTTTTTCATTTCTCAGTTAGTTTTAATGATGGTCTGGAAGTTTGAGTAGTTTATGCGGCCTACCCAAATGTCCTTTCTTTGTTATTGTTCGTCGAGTTGAGATCCTTATGTTCTGAGTTGAGCTCCGCGATTACTGACAAATGCTTGCACTGACTGGACAGGTCCACTCAAATCTGTGTGGTTCTTTTCTCAAAAGACCATTTCAGACACTAATCTACATGGTCCTCATATGGCCTGACCAAGATTATGTCAGGACTTTAAAAGAGACTGACCTCTTGAGTTTGTTTCGGCCTTTCTTCTCAGAGTAGTCAGATAGGAAACGCCGAACTCATCTAGCACATTTTTTGTGATTACTTGCTTATTCTTGTAAATAAATGTCGTTGGTGTGCCTTTCTCAATAAAAAAAACTGTTTTACCAGTTTACAATGTTAAGCTCTAATTAACGTTAGAATAATAAAAAAATATCGTACCTTTAGTAAAATGTTTAAAACACTTAAACTTTGAAAACGTATTGTCAATTTATTGTAATCAAATTTTATTTTACAAAAAGTTCGTTTACTTACGTGACAGGCAACTCGTTCTAAGTAGCTCGTCTGTACACGCGCATCTATCTCTTTCTTATTTATCGTAAATGAAACGGAGCGCAGCGATCTATCTGCCAGCCAGTGAACGAAAGTAAATCCACATTGTGTTAGATAAATAATTACATATATTTATTGTAGATTTGTTTATAGGTAATGAATACAGCTTTCCTTTGGTGGTTGAAATTATAGAATAAGTTTATATTTATTTAATTCGAAACAAACATTCCTCCATAAGACGTCATAGATACTGTCTAGAAACTACATAAAATATTTTGTACTTGCTGTACCACTGCATGGGGAAATTGAATTCTTTAATATCTTTTTAATTACACACCGACTGAATCTGTAACTTGGCGACAAAATTTGGGAGGAAACACATCTTTGCTAGGTGCCCTAGTTTTTGAGATATAAATGCGGCCCTGCTCAGACTCTCTCCAGATCGGCCACCTATAAACCCTTATATCTTTTGAATCAGTGACCGACAAATTCTGATATTTGGCGACTGATTCCGACTAATTGGGAGAAAACAGATCTTCGCTAGGAGCCCTAGTTTTTGAGATATAAATGTGGCCCTGCTGAGGAGACTCTCTTCAGATCGGCCACCTATAAACTCTTGATATCTTTTGAACCAGTGACCGACAAATTCTGATATTTTGCGACAAATTTCGACAATTTTTTTGTGTAATCAAAATTAAAATCCCTGATGGTGGCTCTGCCAGAGTCAATGACACACGTGCCGCGGGCGCCTTGTAACACGCATACATGTCTAAGTCCTCGCCGGCTATGTGCAGCTGAACACCCAGAGCGCGTAGAATGAGCTGAGTGACGGCGGGGGGATTTCCTGGTGGACGACTCTCCGCTTCACTAATATCGCCAGACCGCGGTATGTGACGTTAAGTTTCGACCGTTCGTCTTTCCTGTAAACGAGGTAACCTGGAAACCTTACCCTGTTTTCAGGTCCCACGAGCGTCTCGCTTATGAGCGCCAGGCATAAAATAAACAAAAAAAGTTATAAAATCACATTTATTCCAGTACAATAACAAATTTACTTCATGTGAATCATGTGCGCGAGCGACCAGTCGTGCTTCAGTTCGGCGAGGTCTTCGATACGAACTCCTGCGGCGGTCACGATGCCCAGCTGATAACGTTGGAAGGCGCGCGCGTCGCGGTAGAAGAGAACCTCCATGCATTTGCGGACTAGGGCCCTGCGAAATAAACAAAATGTTAAAATTTTTAGGGTTCCGTGATCAACAAGGAACCATTATAGTGTCGCCATGTCCGTCTGTCTGTCTGTCCGCGGCATTTCTCAGAGACTCTTAGTACTAGAAAGCTGTAATTTGGCATGGGTATACATAATATTAATCACGCCGACAAAGTTAGGGTACCTCCCTCACCAGTAAAGAGCAGATGATTTTTTTTTGGAACGAATATCCTTATCGCGCGTTGCGAAAGGGGGCTAGTCGGAAAAAATTAAGACCAAAAGTTGTAACGACACTTTTTGCTATAGTTGTGTAGCCGTGCGGCGTGCGCGTGTTTCTCTGTCTGTCTCTCTCTCTCTCTCTCTCTGAACTTCGTTCCATCCGGGTGTCCCTTGTCACCTTTCAAGTTTTTTTCTCATCTGTCCGATGGCGTGGGGTGTCGTTGGAAAAGTCGTTTAAAAAATATTGTGGGTGTGTCAAAACCATTTTTCGACGTTTGCGAAGTATTAAGCTTTAAAGTGCTCATTTTTGTTAGAGTCAAGTGCCCTCCCTCCTCCGCCAGCTAAATGGTTGTTTTTAGTTTTGTGAAGAAATTCACGGCAGTAGGCTTTACAGGTTAACGAGAAATAATCGACCAACTTACATTTGCAGTTGGAATTTATTGGAGACCATGTTTTTCAACTACAATGTTAAGATTGTGATTGGGATAAATTCATCCCAACTACGGAACTTGTCATTGTGCGTGGTCCGACACGCACTTGGCCGGTTTTTTGTAAGTTGAAATGGTAAATATAGTATTTATGACAATGACAGTTGACCATCATGATCACGTAACTGTATTTAAATAAGGAAATTGCATTGCTATCTAATTGCTTAACACATTTTCGTAAATGTTTAAGACTAATCTGTTTAATTTTGACAGTTCAACAAAATTCATCGCGTTATTTACGTTATAGAGCAGATTTTTTTTCGAACTTATGAAGCAATGGATTAGCAATCTCTTTCGAAATGATTCATTCAGATTGTGATTGATCGTGTATTTAATCAATTAGGGTGGTGATCGCCAGAACTGTTGTCAACTTGATGCAACAACAAATAAAATGCAACGATTTTAGGAGTCTGGAATCTGAATGTGATGTAACTGGCAGATACTCCACTTGATTCGCCATGTTGAGCAGTGGGTAATCTTTGTCTAAAACCATATAAGTCTCGTCCAGCTAGGCATAACAAGTCCCTTGATATATCACATTGCCACACTGCCATATAAAGGCAAAATTGTAAAGATTCATATTTGTGTCTTAAGTGTGTCCCCACTAGGACCTGCAGTAACTTTAATTGATCATTACAAATACTTAACAGACGAGATTTCTATCTATTTTAGCCTCAGGAAATGCTAGCAGTCAGTCTATCATCATCTTTGCCAAGGTAAACCTACTAAGTTAAATGTTTTAATTGACGAGTCGCATATTGCCACAGTGGTTCAGTGCTCATTAATGTGGATCCTGAGTTGCAGTCCGCGAAATTAAAATTTTCTTACGTTTTTTGCAATTTGCAGGTCAGTGTCAGGTTGTATCTTGATCTTTGTTGTGAGATTTGTTCCATTGAATGACTTTTTCATGAAATCATGACATTTGTTTTTTTTGTTTGGTCAAGATGAGCCATGACAGCCTGACATTAACCCGAAAAATGCAAAAAACGTAAAAAAAAAAATGAATTTCTCGGATTACCACTGCGGATCCACCTTAAGATAACTAAATTGTGGTCCAGATCCAGAGTACCCTTGCTGATAGCATGAGAGGCGTCGCCATGTAAGTGCCGAGCCCGCTCGCGTCTTCGTAAGCTGTGCCGAGCTTGTCTACCTAATAGTAAGAGACTGTAATATCCTGGGTTACTTACTTACCTCTCCGTGCCTCAAAAAGCACGTTAAGCCGTTGGTCCTGGCTGTCATTCGTAGAGCTTTGACAGTTGTTACGGGTAGTTAGAAGCGCGCGTCTGACAAACAGTCTTACTAAGTGGTCTCGTGTTACGCAGTAACTGGGTTGTGGAGGTCAGATAGGAAGCTGCTCCATGTAAAATACTGGTATTTAGCTGCGTCCGGTTAGACTGGAACCCGACCCCAGCATAGTTTGGGAAAGGCTCGGACCAAATCAATCTATGATTTGGTCCTGGGTTACTTACTTAGCGCCATCCTCGTCCAGAGTACCCTTGGTGACCGCCTCACGTATGAGAGGCGTCGCCATGTAAGCGCCGAGGCCGGTCGCAATGGCGGCGTCTTCGTAAGCTGTCCCCAGCTTGTCTACAGCGCCTAGGAAGGGCTCGCCGTCCTATTGGGTATAAATAGGCAAAAATGTTACATAAACGATGTCGATTAAAAAGTAGTTAGTGTAGTTTTATAGAAAACTTAAAAGTGAGGGCTTGATGAATAGATCCACATACTTAGATTACCTAGACTTTTGGGCAAGTGAAATCCGTTTTGTGTTCAGTAAAACTACTTTTCCTTGACACAACTGCACGCTTAGCATGACCACAATAGAAACGGGTTTTGTCGACGGAAGAATAGACAAAATGACAGAAAAACAATTACAATCTGTCATTTTGTCTATTCTTCCGTAGATAAAAGCCGTAGAACGTACGCGTGCAGGCTGCTTGCCCAAAATGCTTTAAGCAAGTCAGTCAGGGTAAATAGGCCAAAATATGTGTAAAATTATATTAAATATTTTATTATACAGGATGGATTTTTGAGATGGGGCAGTAAGGGACCCTAACCGTTGTAGGTACAAGAAAACTGTCTTAGGAGACTGTCCTTAACGTTTGACTAATTTTGATCTGCATTCACGGATTTTGAAAAATTATTACAGTCAGCAGGAATATGGACAATTTCCGCCAAACCCTCTTTTATATGTCATAAATTCCTGTTTCTTAAAAGGATCAAAACCCGCTATAGGACCAACTGAGGTTTGATTACTAGAAAAGTCAGAAATCGCACTACATTTTTTAACATCAATAAACGTGGCCGCTACAAAAAAGACTAATCAAAAAACAAACAAGAAACCAAAAGCATACAATTTACTTGCTGAATGTATATCCTCCACTTTTTTTATCAATAATTAATTGTAAGAGCCTAGAGTTAGGGTACATTTTTATATTACAACTTAATATTTCCTAGTGGGCTCTGTTATCCAAACTGGGGTTCAAGTCTTTATAATGAAAATGAATTTGTAGTCAACAACCTGCATGCCAGCAACAACATAGTTGCTCCACAAGGGATCCATCTTGCTACGTTTGTTGTAAAGCACACGAGTCAGCCAGCAGTGCATGGAACGCGGCTTCAAGAGCAGGCCATCTCCAACGCATTGTTCATCAATACTGTGGACATTGAGAAGGGATTATAATTATTGTAGATTGTGCAGTCATCCTGGTCCTTTCTCAACTGCATGTAGATCTTTCAGTACAGATGCCGTTGTATATTATGTTTGTCATGCATCCTCAAAACCTGATTTTATCATAAGAATTATCACAGAATATTGCAAGCGTGACGACCTGAATACGTTAAAAAACTGATAAATATTTCCTAACACCAGCATGCATAGCATGACAACCATAGAAACGGGTTTTTAACGGGTTTCGACGGAAGAATAGATATTCTTCCGTCGACAAAACCCGTTTCTATTGTGGTCATGCTAACTGTGCTGGGAACTAGGAATAGAAAGTAAGAATAAAGGCACATCAATCTCAATCTCAATTAATACTAGTTTGAAGCCATTTGATTGGTTGAAACTAGTTTTAAGTAAATCTTAAATGCTTGTGTCTTTAGCAAGATTCTGTAATACCAGCCCAATGGTTCAAATTAAATTACCTAGCAAAACTCCGCAGATTATCGATATCTACACATGACAAAAAAAAAAGATTTGATGATAAATGATGACAAAGCTGATGATGGTTGACAAAGCTTACTACACGATCCAAGATTTTCTTAATAATTAGTACCTACTACAACCATACACCTGATTGTTATTCTGTAAGAAATGTTTTATATGTGATACCTAAGAATTGTTTTGTACTGCATGTTGACATAATTATTGTATGCCTATTAGGCAGGTCATAATGGAACTGTAATTTATCTAACATCTGTCTGTATAACCTATGCCCACAATAAAAAGATTTGATTTGATAATTTTGTTTTTGGGGTCAACAAACAATTGTGGTGTTATTACTTGAACTATGAGCTGACAAGTTTTTTTTTTCAGTTCGTTTTTAGATATCAATACCATCATGTCTTTTGTTATTTTATATTTTTATGTTTTTTTAAACACATTTCAACCAGGGCTTAAACCGGTTTTGAAATACCGGTTAATATTGTTCACAAAACCGTTATAATACCATTAACATTAACCGGTTAATTAAAAAAACGGTTTCGACAAAACATAAATTATTTTGGTTACCGGTTATTACAGAGAATAGAATTTTAAAACTCGCGCTAACCTGAATAAACAGGTTTAACTCACATTCACCGCCGCCGCCGTTTGTCACATTCATTTGCGTATTGGCGTAGATCGAGAGCTTTGTTATTGTACGCGTGAGAGATGGCGTAGTATGTAGGACTCGATTATACCGTCGAAACTTAAATTAACCGGTTAATTTCGATCAACAATAGGAATTTGTAAAAAAGAACGGTTACTCCCAATAACCGGTTAAAATACCGGTAACCGAAAGCTAAACGGCAATCGTTCCCGGTTCGAGGTCAATGACTTAAACCGGTTTCTGAGCCCTAATTTCAACAACACCCATGTTGACCCCAAACAAAAAATCATCAAATTAATTTAGTTTTTGCTTTATCATGATTAGATATACACACAGATATACTACAGAGTTTCGCTAGCTAATTTAATTTGACCCTGTATAGTGAGATTTAGGTAAAAGTAAAAAGCTGTGAAGTAGCCCTCTTTTATTGCTGCAAGGCAAATCCAGGAACAATAATAGATATTTACTTACATTTTCTGATCAATAATATCCTTCAAATACTGATAGTCAGCATAGTCCCCTCCGTTACCAAGCAGGATCAAATCGTTAACCTTAGTGATACGGGGACAGTCACGGAACCTGGCGAGTGTGCCGTATGATCCGAGGGTGTCAGCTGCGACCACACAGCCTTTGTCAAACTTGACGCCGATTACTGTTGTGGTTGTTGTAATTGGGGTGGCAGAGCTGAAATAAAAAGAGCTTTGTTGTATATTTTTGAGGTAATGACATTTTGGCAGCATCTACAAGGCTACATGCGAACTACGCAGCAGACACCTGGCGTCACACAAATGCTGCATCGCGCAAGTAGGGTTTACCGCGCAACCAGTATACAGGGTGGTACACACCTTAACCATTGTAGCTACAGGAAAACAGTATTAGGACGGTCCTTAACTTTTTCAGAAATTTTGATCAGCATTTAGTCAGCAAGAAAATAGTCAGTTTTCACAAAAACTTTTTTTGATCCCAACCAATCCTGTTTCATAAAAGGATCAAAAAACTCTATCGGACCAGTTGGTCCGATGATTTTAGGATTTCTGACTTTTCTAGAACTCATTCTAGAAAAGTCACAAATCCTAAAATCATAACGCGTATTGGTTTGTATAATTTTTTTGTTTATTTTATCCAATGTGAAAAGAAGGTTGGCCTCATTTCCTACGAAATTTGTGAGAAGAGTTATTTGCGATTTCTGACTTTTCTAGTACTCAAATGTTAATTGGTCCAATAGATATTAAAAGATAATTGATAATTTAAAAGAGACAGAACAAGTTGATTTCAAAACTCAAATTGCAGGACTCAACCTGCACTTTCGAGTCCACTACACTACCACTTGTCACGAAATATAACCAAAACAATATTTTGATTACACTAAACCGAGGCTTTAGTGTAGTCAACATTATTATTTGATGTTATTGGTAGGATAACCTTCTTGTCGAGAAGGAAACAGTAGATGACTTGGGACTTTCAACATCGCATGTCTTAAATAATTTCTCAACGAGAAGTGGATTTTGGTCAAATGAAATAATTGTAAGTGCCTGAAACTCATACAATCACAAGAATTACTACTTGATTATACTCACTGAGCTTTGAATTCCTGTACAGGATGAGTTCTCGGGCCGAAACCTGATGAGTTTCCAGGGAAGTTGTAGAAGGCTCCTGGGGCAGGTCCGTTCTGCCAGAAGGGCGCTGGATTCATCATATCGCCCATAAATGCCATTGTAACAATAAAATCTACGTTTTTCTACTAATAAAATACTTTTTGTAACAAAATAGTGAACCTCACAATGACAAGCCGCAACGAATTTGACGGAAAATGACAAACACTTTTTGGTAACATCTCTTTACAAGTTTAGTGTGGTTTTTGGTGAGGTAATTTAAATTTACTGGGAAATTATGTTTTATTTTTGTTATTAAAATATTTTTTTATATATTTTAAGCATTTATATTTTAATGATTTTACTTATAAAAAAGAAAGCTTTAAGTTTGGAATTTTAAGCTCTGCTTAATGGAGAACGTTGAAATGGAACGCAATAAATCGTTTCGAAATGGAAATAACATGAGTTTATGTGTGAGTTGATTTTAAAAAGAAATGATTGATACTATAGGAAAATCAGTTCTCTCCTAAAACTATTTCTATAATTTCATTGAAAATTCTTATTCGCTATCAAATTATCTATCGATCTTGAATTTTGATATACTTTTCCGCAACATGATACTAACTTCATGTGAGTTACCGGCATTCAGTTTCTGAACGAATTACTACTTGTGATGTGCTGCTAAATTCGCGTTCTTTCAATTTCCTCTCAAAAAATTGACACAACAAAATGTCTAAAAGAGGTTCGTGAAATTGTAAAATATCCATTTTAATCATGATAATTAGTGTTAAAATCTACTAGAAAGCATGTGTGAAGCAAAACTAGTATCATATTTGTTTGGAAGCCACGTATATTTCCAATATTCACTTTATATTTCGTGAGTAGAAGTGTTGTGATGAAAAATGTATGAAGTGTGGTTTTTCTGTTTTAAGGACGTGGTGGTTCCGCGGGAGCGAAGTTCCGCATCTCTTTGGGTCTCCCAGTAGGAGCCGTCATCAACTGCGCAGACAACACAGGTTGGCACGAGTTTATTTTATAAAACTAACATAACCTCCAATGGCACGTTTGACTGAACACTTGTGATGATATTTTCGGACGCACTATGTGTGTTGATTATGATGATTTCTTCCTTGGCTGTGTCTGAAGTTGTTCAGTCTAATTTGTAATGCAAAACAAATGTGTAACCTCACTTTGTAATCCACTGCTGGGCAAACCATTCTCATAGTACTACATTGGAACAAGATAATATGTGGAAGTGGTTCATGCATGAAAAGTTCAAATTCATTGGGTTTAGAGTCACACCTTTACTAGAAACATGACATTGACCTCAAAAACATGGTTGTTTTGTCATAGTTTGGTGTCCCTTTCAGCAAACTATAAAAACTATTACACTACCATGACCTCCCTGGCAATATTTGAAGGTTAATTTCCAAAAGTACTCAAATGTGGTCACATGATAATAATACCAAAACAAAGAGAATGAATGAGGTTATGCTAAAAATGCTAAATGTTGAGTCTTAACATGAGAATGCAGTATTAGTTTGTATGTTTAAAAAGTAAAGAAAAAAAAACTTAAAACACCACTCCAATTTCATTGTTAGTCATTTATTACTTTGCTACATGGATATTGTTACATATACAAAAAAATATTCAACATCAACTTTTTTCCAAAACAATAATTAAAAAATATCATTTAAACTTTTTCAGGGGCAAAGAACCTGTATGTGATCGCCGTGCAGGGTATCAAGGGTCGCCTGAACAGGCTTCCCGCTGCCGGATCAGGAGACATGATCGTCGCTACCGTCAAGAAAGGCAAACCTGAACTAAGGAAAAAGGTATGATAATACATCGTTGGATTGAAGAATGATTTGATGATTTTTGAAGGCATGTTTTTGAGAACAAGGCACGGACCAGAACTTTTGAATTTCAAAAGTGACGGTCAAACGTCAAACCAAGACATCCTAGATTCTAGATTGAATACTAACAGACTGCATTAAAATTTAATTTACTAGCTGCAAGCAGTCCGCGAATTATAACTTGATAAAAATTTTGATTCATTAAATTGTAATTTATGAAATAAGTTAGTTACATAGAAGCACAATGGTTACAGCAACCTGCCATTGACGAAATTATTTTAATATTATAGCTTTTGCACTGAGCCAGACATTTGTAGATTTTTAAGGCAGTAGTAAAATTCTAGTATTCAGCTGCAATCCGGTTGGACTGGAAGCCGACCCCAACTTAGTTGGGAAAAGGCTAGACAGACCTAAAAACCTTGTAGTATGGTACAGTTTCAAATCAAAATCGTTTATTTGCTTAAAATACCACATTTTATGCAAATAGGGTACAAAAGATGTTGCATATAAATTTTTATGTAAAAAAAGCCACATTCAACCATTCAGTGATGACATTCAAATATTTGATGGATAAGAAATACAATAGGGATGATGCCTGGGTAAAAAATATTAATTCTAATTAGTTGGTCAGTCAGATAATAAAAAAATATTAGACACGTATTGTTTGCTTTATCATATTAATAAAAAATTACTTAGATAAAACACATTTTAAGTTGGGGAGTGGGGGTCGCTACGTCACTAGTATGTATAAAATATACATGCTTGTGACGTCATGGCACATTTTACCTCAATGTATCGCCGTAATCATTAGATTACGTAAAAAAAGAAATTATATTATGTGTCCAATATTTTTTTGTAATCTCAAAGACGGACTACAATTTTTTTTTGTCATCATCTCTATTATCTGAAAAATAATTCTCTTAAAAGTGGTACAGTTAGTACTTGTTTTCTAACTCCACAAACATCTTGACTTTTTTTGTTGTCTTATGTGCAGTCTGCGTTTCATTCTTGGATCTAGTAATTGGTTGGATTAGTCTTAAAGAATGCATCCCGTGTGTGCCATACATTATCAACAACAAGTTTATATGAAATGAAAGTTGTAGAGACTATCAAATGGAATTGCTATGATGATACGCCATAGGGTTTCGCTAATTTAACTTTCTGAACTGTTAAAACAGTCTGTTGATATGCCTTGGCTGACTGAGCAATTCCATTACCAAAAATTATTAATAATATTATTAACAAATTAAGTTGACAAGAAATAGCTAATAAATATAGTTTTTGAATTTTATTCTAACCCTCTTTATTGAGAATTTACAAAGAAATGATTTTCTCAGGGCTCGGAAACGTTATTTAACATAACGTTTTTAAAACGTTTCTAACAGTTCTTTGTACAACATTATGCTCGGAACGAAAACGAAATGAGAATGTTTATTCCGCAAAACAAAAACTGGTTTATTCCGCAGGACGTACCCGACAAGCATGAACTTGTTTAGTTAGATTGTACCTTCTATCAATTTCATTACATCATTGATTCCAATGCGCTTGCCGTAAGGGTTGTGTTGTGAGTATCCTATCGAACAACCCAAAAATGAAAATAAAAACGTTATAATAACCGGGAATGATTTAAATTTTATTCTTCTTCAAACGTTTTTATAACGTTCCGTTCGAACGTAACCGAAACAAATCCTTTCTACTACCGAAACTATTTCGCAAAATATACTGTTATCCGAGCCCTAAATTTTCTCTGCATTACAAAAGTATGAAATTGATTTGAATTGAAAACTAACTAGATCCCTAACATTTGTGTTGTGTATTAAACTTGGTTCCAATAAAAAATCGTTGTGTTGTCGCTTTTATTCTGAACCTAGGCATGAGTTTGTAAGCCTGCCTGAAGTAAATATGACATATCTCAAAACATTAATGTGATAAAAGCTTTCCCATAGATTTTTCAAAATAACTTTACTTAAATCTCTATCTGTTACTAGAATCAGAATATTATCTACCCTTCAAGTAAGCACTCAACTCGCCAATACATAGACGTATTTACGTCGTAGATCTATACTGCGCGAGAGTATCGAAAGGCCGTCTTTTTTCCCTATTTTTATTAGGTTATCTGTCAATTTTTACCCACATGTGAACATGAAATACTAATCCAATCATCTTATCTTCTCAGGTAATGCCGGCAGTGGTAATCAGACAACGGAAACCATTCAGGAGGCGGGACGGGGTGTTCATATACTTCGAAGATAACGCAGGCGTGATAGTAAACAACAAGGGCGAGATGAAAGGCTCCGCTATTACTGGACCTGTGGCTAAGGAGTGCGCAGATTTGTGGCCCCGTATCGCGTCCAATGCTAGCTCCATTGCTTGAGTTATTATACGGTTAAGATAATGTTGAGTTTTTTATTGTGTACAATCCTTAAACCCCTACACACCCTGAGGCGATTAATTAACACACGGCACCGCGCACCGCCGCGGAGGTAAAGGTGAGACCACCGCATCAACTGCGCGGTCGGGCTGTGTACGTGTGTTAGGAATCAACGGATTTATTAGAGGCCAATGCGACATGAGATCCGCTTCACCGCCTACCGCGGCGGTGCGCGGTGCCGTGTGTTAATCGCCTGAAATATGGCATTTTAGGGCTGACGCACACCAACAAACAAATTTCAATATTACCTGCCATAATATAAAGTCGAAAATAAATAACCTGAGACGCACTCCCTTTTCCGCTTAGATACGCTCTCGAGCTAATGGAAGTTTATTTATTCTCAACTTTTGCAAGGCCGATATTTGTTTGGTAGTGACAACCGCGCTGCGCTGCGCTTCGGCTAGTGAGAGCCGGCCCTTAGGCAATGGTAAATAACTGCTTGGCTGGAATTGTGAGCATCCTCGCGAGCCGGATGCTCGGTCGCTCTGCTAGAAATTAAACAAAACTACTCGCAATCGCCGAATGTTACCTAGTGTCGATCGTGGAAACAATGTACCTTACAACAGAGCGCCAGTCACCTGGCCGCGCGGACGCATTTATTTCCAGCCAAGGATGAAAATTAACATTTCTTAGTCTGGCAAATACTACAGAAACCATAATGAGTAGCCGTCAATTTTACGGATTCTCAATCTTACGGCTTGCAAGAAGTACACTCTTGAAAATGGGCGTTTTTTGTGCTCTCAATTGCTACCAGCTCCTTACCACCGGGGGGGCTACTCCCTCAGCGAAATCCGTAGTTACGGGCGCTTCGTGTTCTGTCTCACTTACGGAGAAAAATACTCTGTGCTTACGGACATACCGCAAGTTAGACGGAGAACGAAACGAGAAAGAAATCTTATGCTCGACGTACCTAGACGGAATAAAAACGATGGTCGACGTAAAGGGAACAATGCTGATAAAGCTGTATGGATGTATCTCAAAGCTTACGTGCATACAGCGGTCCAGAGGAACATCTTCTGACTGGTAGGCTGTCCAGTTAAACGTTTCCGTCATTTCCGTGTACTAGGCTGACCCCTACACAGGTTGCGGAGATTACCTAGTAACTCTAGGTCTCTTGAGTATTAATGTCCTGTGCTCTAGGTGCCCATCCTAATTCGGGTTTGACGCATTTGGTGCACATCTCAACTTGTACACCATACTCAAATGGTGAACTTAGCACCTGGTGCACTTCTCATATGGCACACTTCGCAACTGGTGCACTTCTCAATTGGTGCACTTCGCAAAAGGAGCACTTTTTAAGATGAGTGGAGATTTGGAAAAATTTACTAAAAATTAAAGAATCTTTGAGTAAATCAAATTTTTTCTTAAATAATTATATTTTTATTATTTCCGAGTGACTTTTTTATTTTTGATAAAATTAAAATGTTAAAGTGATTATGTAGAGTTTAATTAAAATTATTTTTGTTTTGTTATAATTATTTTGCAGTAGGTAAATCTTTCTTACATATTTTTTTTATTACTTTCGTGTGACTTTTTATATTATTATTGAAAATTGTTTAAGTTTAAGTAAGTGTGTACCTACTTGAAAGGTATTTGTTGATTGTATTTTTAAGAAAATTACCTACGCAAAACCAAAGATTCTTTCATTTTTAGACAATTTTTCCAAATCTCCACTCATCTTAAAAAGTGCTCCTTTTGCGAAGTGCACCATTTGAGAAGTGCACCAGTTGCGAAGTGTGCCATATGAGAAGTGCACCAGTTGCTAAGTGTTGGATCTCTGAATAGTAGGTATACTATGGAGTAAAATACTTTCTTCACACATCAGTTTGTTTTATTTATTAATATTAGATACAATGAGGAATGTTTTAGACAATCACTATTCACGCACTTGATACAGTCTGTCATGTTGATCAGCAATGGCCGACGGATGTCAGTCATTCAGGGAACAGGGTTCACACGGCATAGTGACGGAACACTTCCGGTTGCATAGTGCGGAGCCTGTGTCATTCCAACACTCCTCCTCACGAGCTCCGCGCTCATGATAACCCCAGACACCTCCGTAATGTCAGGAGTCTCGGTCCAGGGACACCTTTCGTCAGAATGTCAGCTTCGATTTCCAAGGTTGGTTTATAGTGGATGCTAACGTCCCCTCGTTGAACACATTCCTTTATAAAATGTTGTCTGATCTCTATGTGCTTTGACTTCCCACTGATGACTGGGTTGTTGGAAAGTCTCTGGGCAGCTTGATTATCACTGAAAATTATAACATTGTTTATATTAGCACCCAGATCATTAAAGAGCATTTTTAGGTGAATTGCCTCTTTTGCGGCTTCAGTTAGAGGTACATATTCAGCTTCCGCTTTCGATAGGGCCACACAATTTTGTTTCTTGGATTCCCAGCTGATACAACCATTTGCATATTTGAAGCAATAGCCGGAGTATGACTTTCTGTCTATCTTGCAGCCGGCCCAATCAGCATCAGCCATTCCATATAATTTCTTGTTTGACTTGGTGTAACAAATACCAACGTCCATAGTACCTTTCAGGTACCTTAAAATGCGCTTCGCATATTTAAAATGTTCTTCATTATAAGCATTATTAAACTGCGACAGATAGCTCACTGAATAAGCTATATCTGGTCTGCTTGCTACGGACAGATACATCAATGTTCCAATTAGATTTTGATATGGAATATTTTCATCACATGTTTCTGATTTTTCCAATTTTAGGTATGGTTCAATTGGCGTACTTATTGGTTTGCAGTTTTCCATATTATAACTGTTCAATGCCTTTTGAATATATTTTTTCTAAGTTATTTTCAATTTGTTTCCATCATGATTTATTTCAAGGCCAAGTAGATAGGTACTTTAGTTTTCCAATGTCTTTCATTTCAAATATTTGATTTAGCTGCTTCTTCAATTTATTCAATGAACCTTCATTTGAGTACGCGATTACAAGATCATCAACATAGACAGCAATTATCATTTTATCTGTGCCGTTCACCCATGTATAGACGCATGGATCAGCTATTGACGCCCTGAAATTCATTTTCTTGAGCTCACTGTCTAGTTTGTAGAACCATTGACGACCAGCTTGCTTTAAGCCATAAAGGGCTTTTTTCAGTAAGCAAACTTTTTCGCCTTTTATTTTATTTATATCTTGCAGCATATTCCTGGCTTTTACGAATAATTCTGAATTTTCCTTTTCACTTTCATCCAGCATAATTTTTGTGATATACTCTTCTAAGTATTCAGGTTTCTTCATTATCATTTTTTCATTTAGGTCTCCGTTTAAGTATGCAGTTGTCACATCCATCTGATGTAGTTTTAAGTCCTGTTCAACTGCATGGGCCAATAATGTTCTGATTGAACTTGGTTTTGCCACAGGGGCATATGTTTCATTATAATCGATACCTGGTCTTTGGATAAAACCTCGAGCCACCAATCGTGCCTTTTTGGTTACCTTTTCATCTGGGCCAATTTTTTCCTTCAAAATCATTTTATAGTCAACAATATTTTTAGAATTCTCCTCCTTTCGCTGAATTTCCCATATACCATTTTTTATGTGAGCTTTTATTTCAGCTTTTATGGCTTCCTGCCATTCACCGTTGTGAACATAATTTTCCGCTATTTTTTTACACAGATAAGTGCATTCATCTGGTCCTTCGATATCATAATCTTTTGACCATATCGGAGGTTGTGTCCTTCTTTTAGGACGGCAACTTTGGCTTGCCTCCGTTTGCTCACTTGTACTCTGACTCTGCTCTATGTCATGATGTGAGAATATGTCTTGTGGACTTTCTGTTTCAGTTATGGTGACTTTACTGTCATCTTCATATTCGCTGAACGAGTGCATGGTTTCACTATCATCATCATTTTCTTCACTTTGCTGAAAAATAGAGGGCTGAAAAGATAAGTTATTAGTGGTTATTTTCCTTTCTTGCGCTGTGCCATTTTGCTCATTAACATTTAGTTTTTCTGTTTCAGATTGTTCCAGTTCAGGCAGGATTAAGCCGCCTTGGACACCGATATTCCTGTAGTACATTTTTCCATCTAGCACTTTTACATCACGACGCACAATGACAGTATTTTCCTTTGGTACATATATTCTGTAAGCTTTACTGTACTTTGGATATCCAACAAACACACCCTCGCTTGCTTTTGGCGAGATTTTGTTGTGTTTTTTCTGCTTGTTGAGTGTAAACACTTTTGATCCAAATATGTGTAGATGTTTAACAGATGGTGTACGGCCGACCCATTTCATGTACGGTGTCTCTCCATTTAAAGCCTTTGCAGGACATCTGTTCACAATGTAATTTGCTGTGGCTATTGCTTCTGCCCATAAAGTTTCTGGAACGTGATTCAATCATCATACACCTGGCTTTTTCAACTAAGGTTCTGTTTTTGCTTTCAGCCAGTCCATTCTGCTGTGGTGTGTATATGACTGCTAATCGCCTCTGGATTCCATTTTCTTTTAAATATTTGTCAAATGCCTCATTGCAATATTCAGTACCATTATCTGACTGTAAATGCTTTATTTTATTTTCAGTAAGTTTTTCCACCTCTTCTTTATATTCTTTGAATTTCTCTAATGTTTCAGATTTTTTCTGCAAGAAGTATACATGGCAATATCGACTGAAATCATCAATAAAGGTTAAGATGTACCTTGAACCTCCAATGGTTGCCTGCGGCATGGTCCCACATAAATCAGTGTGTATAACCTCCAAGACTTGTTTTGTTTTTATTCCTTCATTTTTAGGAAAAGGAAATTGTGACATTTTTCCTTGAATACAGCTTTCACAATTGTCTAATTTTTCATTTTTATTTAAGTCCAAGCCTGACACTAAATTGTTTGATGATAACTTCTTGAGATCTTTTTCATTCAAATGAGCTAATTTTTTATGCCATTTTATGAGATCATTTTCTGAAACATTATTCGCTTGCTCCTTTGTTTGCATGCTTTGAAGGTGGGTCAGATAAAGGCCATCCTTTTTATCTACTGTTAATACAGTTTTTCCATCATAATCTTTGATATAGGCTTTATTCTTTGTGAATAAAACTGTATGGTCTCGCTCTGTTATCTGAGCAACCGACAGCAAGTTTGTTGACAACTCTGGTACATAAAGAGTATTATGCAGATTTATTTCGGTATTATTGTGAGTAACTGAGACTGTTCCCATACCTTTGATTTCAGTACTGTGATTCGATGCTAATTTTAATTTTCCTTGTTCGGCCTCGATATGTTGGAATTTTTCATTTTTTCCAGTCATGTGGGACGTGCACCCACTGTCTAGATACCACACATCGTCTGCAGCATTGTGGACTATATTTGCTGTGTGCTCTGTAATGAAAAAGTTTCTAGAGTTTTTCTTCTTTTTATCATTTGATGAACTTGAACTTTGGTTCTTGTTGCGAGACCAGCATTTGGACGCTTGGTGTCCAATTTTGTCGCACACTGTGCATTTTAGCTTCTTTTTATTGGAATAATAGGCGCTATCGGCCTGTGCATTGTGATTGCTATTTCTTGCTCTTGCTTGGGTTTCCTCAATGATCTTTATTTTTAATTCCTCAGGCGGAGGCAATTTATCCCGCGTCTCTATGGCTATCCTGAAATTTTCAAATGAAGCTGGCAGGCTGTAGAGAATGATAATACTTAGTAAGTCGTCGTTTACTTTCACATCCATATTTTGGAGCCTATCGACACAGTCGAAAATGGCTGACATGTGGTCAAGTATATCATCTTTATCAGACATTTTCTTTAGAATCAATTTCTTGAGCAATGTTGCCTTCCTTGCCGGCCCTTCACTTTGATAGATTGATTTTAATTTCTTCCATATTTCAGACGCAGATGTACAGTTTTTTACTTGTCGTAATTCCGATGGTGATATCATGAGAAAAAGTTCTGAACGCGCGAGCAAATCTTTTCCATCATCGGGTTTTTCGTCGCTTATCGTAGTCCATAATTTATTTCTCACGAGGACCGCTTGAGCTTGTATTACCCAAGTATCATAGTTGTTGCGGCTGAGCAATTCAATGTGATGGTATTGTGAAGACGCCATAGTAGACACAGAAACCACGCTCTGCTACCAATTGTTGGATCTCTGAATAGTAGGTATACTATGGAGTAAAATACTTTCTTCACACATCAGTTTGTTTTATTTATTAATATTAGATATAATGAGGAATGTTTTAGACAATCACTATTCACGCACTTGATACAGTCGGCCATTGCTAATCAACATGACAGACTGTATCAAGTGCATTATAAAGTACATTAGCTACACGAAGATGTAATGCTGAGTGAGTGTCTTGCTACTAAAAATAGTAAATTGTGGAGAAGTACCTAAATGAGTAAAACCTATAGGTACTGCTGGACTCATTAAATGATTGATTGATGGTGTGATTACCACGTTAGCCAATTCAGCGTGGTCACAGACTCAACTAACAACTTTGCCAACACAATTTTCCTTCATAAAAAGTACTCTGTGCTTCACGCGCAGGCTTCATTGTAGTGTTTAAAAACGACACTTCAAAACAGAGACTTCTTTGTTTGTAGTACCGAGATAAGAATAGATAAACTTTACTGATATCTGGACGAAATCCGCACCCGTCACCGCTTCAGGTAGCCAGAATCTGCTAAAACTATCTCATCCCCTGGTACCTACATAATAAAGTTAGTTAAGTTAGTTTTCAAGTTATCTATCCCTTATGTTGCACCTGCCATGTTTTGTCTCTGCATCACCCTAAGGTTGACTGGTAAAAAATGCCTCAGGCATTAAGTCCGCCTTTGTTCAGTATTTTTTTACTTGTGCATAAAGTTTTAATAAATAAATAATAAACAGTATCCATAACTATTCTAATTCTAACACACGACACAATGAATTAAAAAAAACAGCTTTCCAAGTATCAGTTATGTATCCTATACGTCCCATAATACCTAACCAACAAAAACAATAATAATCCAAACCCAATTTGTCCAAAAAATGTGGAACGCTTCACGATTTTGCGTGTCATCCTTGCGCAGGGGCCATGCTAATCTTCTCTGTATCGTTCCAATTTTAGTATATGTACTGCCGAAGCAAGTACAATGATTAGGATTAAATTATTGAATGTGTGCTAACCCACACGAAAACTTTAATAGCGCGATGCAGGATTTCCTATGTTTCGGTTAACTTGTATGGAGATTGCGTACAGCGCCATCTACAGTAAAACCTTATAATCGACAATAGTTCAGTGGCTGAGAGGTTGGTAGCAAGCTACCGATGAGTCACCATTTCAAATCCGTTTAATTCTAACTATGGTATTATTTTATGCAGTTATGAGTTTAGCAGTTCATACACACAAACATGGCGTTTTTGAAGTAGTACTAACTATAAAATTAAAACGTAGAAAAATATATCGGATTAAACTTGACATTATGCGTGATTGAAACACGATAATAAAGTTGTCTCGACAGAATAAATTCGCAAAGTTACCTCTTATCGAGTAATTTTTAAGTAGTAATTTTATATTATGATTAATTTACTAAAAATGAAGTTCAATGACTGGAGCATTTATGCGCGATAGTTTTTTTATGTAAGAGCAATGAGATGAAAATAACAACGAAAAACATAAAAAAAGTGCAAAAGTGAGGTTATTTTCTTAACTCTTTACATGTAAAGAAAAAGATAGAGAAAAATGGTCAGTATACGGGCTTATTTAATAATAATTATACATATCATCGCGCCTGTAATAATTACCGAAGGGTTAGGCAGACCGCAGAGGTGTAATCTGCGTTCGCAATTCATTTGCCAAACATGGAAACAAACACGAGTTTTAGGAAAAACAACAGTAATGAAAAAAAAAATACAACTTCATTTTTTTATTTTTTTTTAAACAGTTCTAGTCGGTCTAAAATCAACTTTATTTACACAAACATAAAGTTGATGTTTGTTTAAGTGGAAAATTCATGTTTATTTACATGTTTAGCAAATCAATTGTGAACCCAGATTAGGTACCTACCTACAGATTCCCAGGCCGCGCAGTGTTATTTAGATTTCCATCAGGAATTTCTCAGTAGCAGCCTAGAAGCCCGCACCCTAATTACGTAGCACACAGGTCCGGATTTAAAGGTGTGGAGGCCCTGGGGCAACCAAGAAGTGGAGGCACCGATTTTGTTTTTGGACCGGACGAAAAAAAAACATAGTTTTTAATCATTTATACATATTAGGTACTAAAGATATACCACAAAAAAAGATAAATGTTAGGCGAATGAAACTTTGCGAGCTTTTTTCGTCGAAAAATCATTGATAATTTCGGTGAACTCCAGTTCTCGGAGTAAATCACTTTCAATACTAAGTAGGGATAACTTTCACAGGCGGTTCTGTGTCATTGTAGTCTGAAGTCCATGTTTTATAATTTCACCTTCGAAAATGAACATTCTCCAGTGCAGTTCGACGTCATCAACACCAAGTACATTCTCAACGTAATTTCATTTGCTAATAGATTTCCTTATATTGATCTTTTTGATAATATTTTTTTATACAAAAGGGAAAATTTAGCATATTGGAACAACTAAACTTTGTTTTTTATCAAAAAAAAAAAATACAACAATTGTGGAGGCCCGGGGCCATGGCCCCTGTTGCCCTGCCTTAAATCCGGCCCTGGACCTTGGTAGCACACTTTCAATCACAATCTGAATGATTTTGAATGATATACAGGGTGTTCGGCAGAAGGTTGAACATACGAAAACGGCGGATCCGTGGGGCCGTCTACTACGTGTTTAGGTCCAATAACAAGACCTAAAAGACCTTTAAAGGAAATTCGTGGTTACTCAAATTTCAAACGTCAATAATTTCATTTAAAAAAATTGTAGAATCTAATATGTAAAAAAAAAATATGGTTCGTATATTAATTAATTTCACTTTTCGCAAATTTCCTTCGCAATCCTTTCGGTGGAAAATGTCTCAGGCAGTTAAAATTGGCGAATTGTTCTAGTTGTTTTAAAATAAATTGTGCATATTGCATACCGTTAGTTTGGACATGAACCAAAGATGTTTTCCTAAAATTAGAACTGCTCTATCACTGTTAGTTTTTTTTTAACGCATTTCAAAGTCAGCCCGACTTTGAACTACGGTACTTATTTTTGACATGTTTGTAGTTTAAGGACTCGTATTTACTTTTATAGCAATCATTTGCGTCAAATACGATTTTTTTAAGATTCTACAGTTACTTTAGATAAAAATAAAAATTTGCCAGTTTTATTGTTTTTAAATGAAATTATTGACGTTTGAAGTTTTGGCAACGACAAATTCCGAAAAAAAAACAAAAAAAACCATTTAAAAAATTCCTTGTGGCCTGGGTCTTGTTATTGGGCCTAAAAACGTAGTAGATGGCCCATAATCGTATGTTCAACCTTCTGCCGAACACCCTGTATATTGCTAATAGATCTTTATATTATGTTCGAAAAATGTGCGTAAATAACGCAATGAATGTTGTTGAGCTGCCAAAATGAAAGCCTTTGCTACTGTGAGTGTGTTACGTAATTACCTACCACGCCGCGCCACCGTCTAGATTTTTGCCCATTGACAATGGCCTCGCTCTCTATTACATGGGACTTAAACATAACTGGCGAATTGTGGGTGTAGGTTAGGTACTATAGGTAGGTACACAGCGCCAGCCTTAGCCCTTGATCGATAGAGCGAGATTGTCTTTCGGCGCCCTTTGATCGACGCTTTCACTTGACGTTAATTCTATTTACTTCCGTTTCATTGGTTTCATCTATATCTATAAAAATCAATGCCACTTTTCATTGTAATTTTATAACTCAAGAACGGCTGGGCCGATTTAGCTGATTTTGGTTTTGAAATGTTTGTCATAGTCCAGGGAAGGTTTAAACGGTGAGAAAATTAGGGTAGGGTACTACCTACCCTACCCTAATTTTCTCACCGTTTAAACCTTCGTAGGGTAGGTAGGGTTAAGTGCCACCCGTGCGAAGTCGGGGCGGGTAAAGCTAGTTTATACATATATATATATATAAAATGCAAATATCAACACTTATTGAATTTAAATTAAATTAAGTAGGTACTTACTTAGATCCAATTAAGTAGTATAGATACTCCGTTTCTTTATCATTACGAAAGCTTACGGATTTACCCGACGGATTTTTTAAACTCAGATCTGGCAACACTTCTTCCGCGCCTGTCAAAAGGCGCCATCAAAACTTTATTTTGCGCTGGAAATTGTTTTTCGCATTTGGCTTTTTGGCGCCCCTTGCCACCTGACGCCTAGAGCGACCACTCCAGTCGCTCTACCCCAGCAATGCTATTCTCTAAGGATACATCGTTGTTGTCCAGCGCTGCCGCAGCGGTGAATCTCAGTTTAGTATTCACTAAGCTTCGTAAAGCTACACTAGCGCTCAAGGCTGTGACGGCCGTGAGTTGAAACTACCCAACGGAGGTTACGGAGGGCAATATTGACAGTTCTTCATACATTTTGGTATTCTTTAAGAAAAAACAGCCACGAAGTCGCTCACAGCCTCGCCCGCAGCCTCGCTTCTAACTGTCAAATCCAAAAGCTACAATAAACACCGCAGAGTCTTGACAAAAATAATAATACTTTACAATACTACACTACATAATACACTATATACTATATAATACTTTTAGAATCTTATTTGAATAGAATGGCAGCTCGGTTAATTATAAAGCTAAATGTATGTATTAGAAGAAGCTAAAAAAAGTGATGATTTGAACAAAGCTCAACAGGCGAAACAAATAAGAAAATTTTAAACAATATCCCGTGATACAGAGTTTACCCATATTTACAGACTTTCTGAGGATTTAATTAATTCTATGGAAAATTTTAAAACTCCTTATACTCGTATGCGTCCGCGAGTTCGTTCCAGTGGTTTATTTAACCAAGAGGTTAAAGGTTTGTTTACAGTTAGGTTTCTTGAGATATGATGGGTAAGTACCTAACCACACCCCATTATTGAATTCCTGATGTTTCAGATATTATGCACTATATCATTTTTGGCTAATGGCAGTTACCAAAAAATCATTGGCAAGAATGTAGACACTTATATATCTCAGCCTTCTGCGTCTAGGGCAATCCACGAAGTTGTTGATGCTCTGAATAATAAGAACATCTGTAAATATATTCGATTTCCGCTACCTATGTTGCAAACACTTGCTGTTACGAATAATGAATATACAAATACACCTAAAAGTTTTCAAACTAGAAACAAATTCAACTTCAAGTGGTTTTGATAGCGTCGCGTCGTTTGTGATGTGATTGTTGTGAGTGATGTTTTTTTTATTCATCGTCGCGCGTTGCTTGAAATAGGCAAAGGAATCGTCATTCAGCCTCAAAATGTAATAATAAATATGCAAACTCAATTACATTATGATATTTGTTTAATAGTTTTACTATATTCATTGATATACTATATATCAATGACTATATTCCTTAAAATACTTAAAGATAGACCTCTAATATATATTTTAAACCCCTAAAACTGTCAGTCGAGATTTATCGATTATAATATAAAGAATTTGTTTCAAGCTCTTAGTTCGTCTACGAAACAGCGTCGGGAGGAAACAGCCTAGGGTTCGTCGACGACCACAAATACGTTAGTGAATACAGTTTGAATCAACGCTACACGCTCGGTCGATCTCAAGGCTGTCTCGACGACGAGTTCGTCGCAGCTTACAGCTATGAAATTGTCTTTTAGAGAATAGCACTGCAGGGCCGGCGCTGCAGGTCAATGAGACATCTCTGCCTAATCAATGAGAGTCGTTAGAAAAAACCTTCCTTCATCAGCCAAAGGGTTTGCATTAGTTCCATAAAATTTTAACAAAATAATAAAGTAATGTCATGTTTATTTGCGGTCGGCACAACATGTCCCTTTCTTCCATACTTCTCTATCAGTCGTCATGTCGGGGTAGTCCCCCCCTTTCTATATCCATATCGTCTTCCACACAGTCCATCCATCATTTCTTTGGTGTTCCTCCAAATACTATACACTCAAAACTTTCCTTACGACATTTTCCTCATTCCTCCACATTAGATACCATGACAATCGATTTCCGCACAACTTTTCAGTCACCAAAAAAAATAATTCAATAGTCATTTGTTCAAACTAGGCTGAGAATCAGCACTTTTCGAACGTCAAAATTACATAAGACAGTCCCCCAAAACGCCCACCCTTCACCACTTCCTAGTGCATTAGCTGGGAAGAAGAAGTGGCGCAACAAACTACCCAGCAGCACTATTGTCTGTTCAGTTAGACGAATTAAAAAAAAAGATTATTTATATTAGTATTCAAAATAATTTACATTACGCAACACAAAACTGAATTTAAATTATTAGCCATATGTTAGCAAGCACACGCCAATATACCAAACAAAATCATCGAGAACTATATTCAGTCAGGCCGAAATAAAAAAACTAAACGTAAACAGAATTTAATATCTAAATAAAAAAGCCTCCAGGCATAAAGGGCGTGCCCGCTTACATATAGTTGTAACTGGAAGTTATAAATGATAAACTAGGACCATCGATGTAAAATAAATAAACAAATAGTTAATTACTGATAACAATAAATAATATGATCAATTGTCGAGGTCACTAGCTAACCACGCACCTATTGCAATACAACTCATTAAAAAAAAAATTGTGGTGAGTTAGATTTATAGATTTTGTCACCGGTGCTAGTTTCAGATTTCCTTTTAGATACTCATTTCATTTCTTAATCTATACATTCGTGTAACATCATCACACATCCCTCTTTGCATTCACATCTCAGCTGCCTGCAATTGTCTTCCATTTTTTCTTTTATTGACCAACATAATATAAAAAAACAATGTATTTTATATACGAAATTATCTTATTAATAATGTTGGGGTCAAACCGAAATTCTCCAAAAAATGTGGAACGCTTCACGATTTTGCGTGTCATCCTTGCGCAGGGGCCATGCTAATCTTCTCTGTATCGTTCCAATTTTAGTATATGTACTGCCGAAGCAAGTACAGTGGTAGAAATCAAATTATTGAATGTGTGCTAAACCACACGAAAACTTTGATAGCGCGATGCAGGATTCCCTATATTTGGGCTTACTTGTATGAAGATTGCGTACAGCGCCATCTATACAACTATTTTAAAAGCGACCGTATTTCAGTGGCGAGATGTTGACAGTGACTGACCGATGAGTCTTGGGATCAAATATTTGTATGCAAAAGAGATTGACCATTTCTGGTATCGCTATTTGTTCTGTGGTGACTTAAGTTTATAATGTTGATAAATCTTGTTTTTAAATATAATAATTTTATCTAGTAATGCGATTCCTTAAATTCTCCGTATAAAAAACTCCATAAAAGTATCAGTTTTTATTTCGATTTCCTATTTTACCTCTAAATTGATTTTTTCACCCGCGTAATGTCACATTCATTGGCTTCAAAGAGTATGTAAACAATAAAACCTTCTTGACTTCCGCAAAATAATTAATTTACGCATCCAATTATTAAAATTATAGTTGAATAATTAGTAACAACAGATATTAATAACAACTAATTATCATATTACATTGTAATAATAATCTGTTAAGATGATAAAAGTACACAAGCAAATCTTTTGGTTATGCGAAAGGCAGAAGGTTTTAGAGACCTTTGCCTGTTTCATTCATCAAAAGAAACTCTTTGAAAACAGAACAAATAATTATGTGCTAAGATTCTATGCGCGCGCATCCTGAGCAACATATGCTGGCGACAGAACGGCGGGCTTTCTCTTTCTAGCATATATGCACGTCCCATTCATTTAGTTTTAAGTACAGTCTCGACCGATAGGTATTTACTTTTAAAATTGTTTATTATTATTGTATAATTAATCATTGATATACTAAAAAACCCAAGATACACATTCAGCGTCTCAAAACCGTCCGCAAGAAAAGAGCGCACAATTGAGAATTGTGCGCTCATTTCAAATAGTATCACGTCACTCGCGTCACTGAACGCTCGTTAAAAATGCCGAAGTGTTGCTTCGATAATTGTAAAAATATTACGTCAAGAACGTTAAAAAAGGATGGGATATCATACTTTCGGTAAGTTAAAGAGTTTGTTGATTTGTTTATGTTGTTTTTATGACTCAATATAGGGAGCAATAGGTGATTTTGATTTAATTTGTCTTGAAATTTCACTCAACAGTCCAAGTATAATACGGCAAATTTCAATGGCCGCTTTTTCAGCGTAAGAACAATGCATTACAACCTCCTTTGAATTTAGTCGTACAATATAAATCGACCCTGTTCTTTTCAATGGAGTCGATTTTTTTTATTATGTGTTTATTTTTTTTAATTATTTATATTAACTTTTGTACTTTTTTGTATTTAGACTAGAATTAAATTAATATTCTTGTATAGTTTTTATCCGACTTCCAAAAGGAGAAGAGGTCATCAATTCGAAGATTTTTTATGTTTGTATATTGATTTCCTACTTATTTTATGGGCCCAACTGAGTAATTCTTTTTATGGTCTTTGTAAGAATAGTCTTTGGTTGTGCCTATACAAACATTATTATGACCTGATGATGAACATAAGAGCTACATAACGGAACTCTTCATAGAACAATAATTGCAAATCTTTGATAATAGCAGCGTTTTACCTTCAAACAAAACGCTTGTTGTGTCCGGAGACTCATTCGGGGTCATATAAACATAATTTGAGTCTAGCATCTTCCGTTTTCGTGTCACATTTATATAGGTATATGCAACTATCTCCTTCTTGACAACACGATGATGACGTATTTCCGCCCGCGTTCACCAGGTGGCCGCAGCGCGCCAAATCGTTCATTGTGGCCTCAAAACCTTAAAACTTGAGAAACCAATTTAACCAGGCAGTCTTTAAAATTATGACCCCGAATGAGTCTCCGGACACAACAAGCGTTTTGTTTGAAGGTAAAACGCTGCTATTGTGTCCTTCGGCCTCATTCGGGGTCATATAAACATAATTTGAGGCTTTGTTTGTTATCGCCTGGTGAACGGGACGCCAATGTGTTGTAAAAGAAATAATTAAAATTAGATCAAGAAATTATTTAAACAATAAGCACAGAAATAAACACCAAATTTTATGATTGCATTGGAATAAATTAATAATCCTTAATATGTTAATATAAATGACAAAAAATTGTACCTAACAATTCAATACAGAAAAAACAGAGCATTTTATACGTACCTCGAATCCATCATGTAATATCTTCATATAAACTTACCTTAATCATGTAAAACTTGTTATTATTCCTTGATACAACATCTTAGTCTCATAATTCAAACGGTTTGTAGGATCATCAACATCACAAAATAATTGTATTCTATTTAATCAGATTTATTTAATTAATTGGCTGAAACAAATGAACCAACGAGCTTCCCTGCGCTGGAATCACTTCCTTCCTGTAATGTTTTTTGAAAGTATTACCGGATCTCCAATTAGCCCGTGCCATTATCTCATCAAGAGGTTCGTTATCCAACCAACTTCGTGAAGCTACTGCAGAACGAAAACTACCTGGAGTGGCCTCAATTCCTGCTTCCTTCAAAATCGACTTAACCCAACCTGCCAAAATAGTTCTAGTAGCTGGCTTAGCTTTTCCACATACTGTGATAAATAGTCTATCGCTAGAACAAAGCAAACGACGCGGTTTTCCAATTTCTATAAGTTTTTTAAGCCAAAGTACCGGGTCAAGCGCCGCATTTTCAAGATTCTTTAACAACTTCCAACCTGATTGTATGTGAGTTTCAGAATCAGTTTTCGAACCAAAATGCGGCCAAAACATAATGCTATTCTCATCTACTATACACCTGTCTGGCGAGACACTAAGTAATGTTAAATCATGTATCCTACGCCCTGAACATAACAATAGTAAAACTGCACAAACTCTTGAAATTTCGAATGGACTTTGATTTTGAAGAGGTCTATTGCCCAACCAACCTTCTAGCAACTGAGGATCCCATACAGGGGGTGGACACTTTTTAGGTTGTTGCAACGCTATAGCTTTAATCATTTGTTTAACCAAAATGTTTGAACTTAAACGGGCCTCACTCTTTGTATTACATAAAGTGGACACAACCGATTTATGAAGTAAAATAGTACGATAAGATAATTTTTCTTTTATGTGCAGATCCGCTAAATATCGAGCCAAATCACTACCTGAAGGGTCTGATAAATTTATACCAAACGTGGAACACCAATTCAACCATCTCTGCCATGCTGGCCTATATGTATTTAAAGTAGACGACCTCCAACCTTCTTTCAGTAGACACTTTTGTTCTTCAGACCAGCCAACTAAGGATTCAGACCACCCCCACATCTCCATACTTCTAAGACCAGCTCCTTCACTCGAGGTGGGGGCTGCCCGGTCCTCGTATCTACTAGCACTTTCGATAACCTGTGAATCGTGAACGGAGGCGCAAGCGCTCTGGTCTTCAAGTCTGCTCTCCAGAATGCTCGGATCCACCTCGGTGCAACTATCAGGAATACACCTCGAGCCTGATTTAGATGCATCAGGACCCGGGGTATCAAACTCGGAGGAGGAAAGACCCAAGCCAGACGGAAATCCCATTTGAATGCGAACGCGTTGTGTCTCCATGCTCGCCGATCTCTTTGATCTAGAGTTACATAACAAGATACTACGTGGGCTGTGCTGGAGGCAAAAAGATCTGTCTGGGGAACACCCCACTTTGCAAAGACAATACTGGTGAATTCGGGGAGTAGATGCCATTCTTGTAACATCGAGTGACGCGACAGACCGTCTGCGATGTTGTTGTACTTGCCTGGAATGTGATGGGGGATTATATGAATGTCGTACTTTTGAAGTATGTGAAAAATTTGATATATTAACTCCATCAAGATCCGCGACTTGTTTCCCCCCTCCTTCCGCAGGTACGCTACAACCGCCTTGTTGTCGCACTGCAGAAGCAGAGACGTGCGGCTCAGAGACGGAGCGAATTCTATCAAACATTTTAGAATAGTTAACATCTCCTTGTGATTCGAATGAAGCCGCTCTTCTTCTTTTGTCCACTTGCCCGATAAGTGAAGACCGTTTAACTCCGCCCCCCAACCTGGATCTGCTGCGTCTGTTGTCAAAAAATGTTTTACTACTGGTGGATGAAGCCTGGATTTCTCTACACAGTGAACCTTCCACCAATTTAATTCTGCTAGCACCTCCGCAGGCAAGAGATAAGTCGACTGACATGGCATTTTTAGGACCACGTTGCAATATGCCAGTAGGTGCCGAAAGTTCAAACGACCCATTGGGACTACCAGACGAGCAAAATTCAGAACGCCTATGATACTCTGTATTTCTCGAAGAGACGCCTTCTGTCGCCGAAGCAATTTTGACAAAACTACTTGCATGTGCTGAATTTTGTTTTCTGGTAAATATTTTTGATTTTGCCACGGATTCCACATCAAACCCAAATATTCTATTATCTTCCGAGGGATAAGAATCGATTTCTCCTTGTTCACCTGCCAACCCAGCTGACTGAGAGTTTGAAGAACAATGTTGACGTGTTTTAAAAGTGTTGTTCTGTCCTGTGCTACTACTAGGAGATAATCGTCGAGAAAAACCACTACTCGAATGCCTAGATTTCTGAAAATCTCGGCGGTCCAGTTGGTCAACGATGCAAATACTTTGGGCGCTGTCGCCAGGCCAAACGGCAAACAGGTCATTTGCAGTAACCGATTTCGATACAATAGACGGAGCAAACAACGGTGAGCGGGTGCTACATTTACGTGGTTGTAAGCTTGCCTGAGGTCTATTTTGACCATCCAATCCCGCTCCTGAATAAAATCGGGAACTCGATTTACCGAAATCAAACGAAATTTGCTTATTTTCAGATAATTGTTTAAACTTTTTAAATTGAAAATGGGACGGTAAGTTCCGCCGCTTTTGGGAATCAGAAAGAAATTTGATATAAAACTCGGAGTCAGGGGGGCATATTCTAAAATTCTCTGTGTCAACAAATTTTGAATGACCCTGTCCATCTCGGGGGATGGTAGAGTAAGATTGCAACGTTTCACCTGCCTTGGCGGGACCAGAGGCGGTTTCTTTTGAAATGGAATGCGATAACCCTTCACTATTTTTATTAATGGTTCTGGTGCCCCCAGTCTCTTCCACTCCGTAACATGATTTTGTAAGCACCCCCCCCAAAAATCTTGATCTGAGTCAGAACTTTTTATTAAATTTAGCCGAGCTCTTTCCCCGTTGTGCATTGTTTTGCGGTTCATTTCTCCGAAAACTATAGGGCTGGTAAAAGCGTTGTCCAGCCGGTTGTCCCCTCGGTTGAGGACGAAAAAATTTTGAATTATTAATAAACGGGTTCATTGCTTGATAATTATTATAAAAGGCTCCTACACTCTGAGGAGGAGGAAATCTATAGTTCATCGTCAGTGCCGAAGTGCGACTGGACGATTGATATCCACTAGGTCCAGGGTACGCCGCCTGGGGTCTAGGGGTTTTCTTTTCTTGCCCAGAAAAAAATATTTTATTTGCATAAAAAAATTTGTTAACTCCGCCATTATTCTTAATAAATTCACTAAAAGGTACTTTATCAAACAAAAATTCACTAGACGGCGGTATTTTCTTCAAACATGGCTTAAATGATTTATCTCTTAATTGCTTAATGAATACTTCGCGTCTTTGTTCAATTATATCGGCCCTACGGCCACAAACTAGTTGCAAACAATCACGTGAAATCTTTTGATAATCACCGGAAAAAACTTCTTTTAATTTTAATGCCAATTGTTCTGGGTCCATGCTACCCGTATCCTTGGCCCAGTCCACTATCTGTCGGAAACCCTGTTGCATAGCATCGCTTTGCATTACCAGTGCGCGAGTTACAGACCCAAGAAATTTATCCGCTGAGGGTAGATGGGTAACTTTTTCTAAAAATTTGATTTCATCATTTACTTCAAGGTCAACATATCCAGGACGAGCATTATAAACTTTTTGTGATTCCACATATCGAACATTATTCCAGTTTTCATTATTAAAATATTGAATTGAGTTAAGCAAATCTAACTGATTAGATGGAGTTGCAGTGACAGCTGGCTCCTTTAATTGCGTTGCCAAATCAAAATCAAATGATTGAACTGTTACAGGATCTGAGACGTGTTCCTGTGCCATTTCCAAATTATCACCATTATATATCGGATTATCACATTCATAATTTTCATTTTCATAATACATATTATGAGGGTAGTAATATAAATTTTTCAAATCACTGACCTGCTTCGCAAGCTTTTTGATTACCTTGCTTTGTCCTCGATGACGTTTACTTTTCTTCTTCTTACTCACCTTCTTCCTCTTACGGGATTTATCTACCTGATCAACCTCTAAATCCGACGGTGATGATTCAGAGGAACTTGAGGAACTTGATGAATTCGATGACGAATCGGATTCTTTACGGCTACGCGCCTGTACTCTATCCGCCATCGTAAGAAAATCTAATTTCTAAACTATTTTATTATATTATTCAATATTCAACTATCACTTTTCAGTCTATTCACTTTCTTGTAAAACAATATTTATTCTTTACTATTTCTACGCATATACCGAACGCTAACAGCGTTAACAAAAATAAACTAAATAAAACTATAATTTTCTTAGAATATCGAACGCTAACAACGATAACTTTTTAAAAGATGTGAACCGTCCGAAAACAGGACGCCAATGAACGATTTGGCGCGCTGCGGCCACCTGGTGAACGCGGGCGGAAATACGTCATCATCGTGTTGTCAAGAAGGAGATAGTTGCATATACCTATATAAATGTGACACGAAAACGGAAGATGCTAGACTCAAATTATGTTTATATGACCCCGAATGAGGCCGAAGGACACAACAACGAATTTTGTTCAGTATACATAAACGTGTTGTTGATAACCGCATTCCAAAGTGGGGAGGAATGGGAAGGGGTAGGGGTAGGGGTATTAACTCGAGTTTTTCTTTGAATGATTCCATTTATACATTTTATAATAATGTTGATTTCGATTTTAGGTAGATATCTCGTATAAATGACTCTATAGTCTATTAACTAAAATATGAAAATAAAACAACTCGTACGTTTCTATAAACGTACGAGTTGTTTTACTTTCATTTTTTTTTTTATATATTTTAGTTTTCCTCGTGACCCAATACGATGTGGAGAATGGACATCAATCGTCAGCCAGCAAAGGCGTGAAGAATTTTTTAAACCGAATAAATCAACCGTCGTTTGTTCTGAACATTTTTTTGACAAAGACATGTATGTCACTGCAAAAGGCATACAACGTCTTCTTAAAACGGCCATTCCTCGTGTAGCGGTAAGAAACATTTGTTAGCCAGAAAAAAATCTAATAGTATCGTACCTTCAATCGAATAATTATATTGTTTAATCATAATATTTTTTTACAGGTTAAGACTCCAGATGACCTTAAGATTGTAAGTAGTGCCGCTGTACCATATAAAATATTACTTATATGCTAGTAGTTACTAATAATTTTGATGTGGCTTACAGATTGAAATACCGGATGATGGCGGTGATACTGAAGTCTGTCGTACAAGTTCAATGTTTAACATAGAAAATGAAAAGGAATTCAAATCTCCTACTACTTCTCTAAGCATAGGCTCAATTTTGGATACACCTCGAAAAATAAAGATAAAAAGCGAACTCTACAACTGTCGCAAAAAGTTAATCGGCAGGGAATTAGTCATCGACAAGTTAAGGAAAAAAAATTCAAGACTTGTTAAAAAAAACATTTCACTAAAGAATGCGTTAAAAGTTTTAAAGAAAAGATTTAAATTAGACTCAAATTTATGCCAAGATCTATCCACTTATATAAAGCCAACTGAATTATTTAATTCTAGTTTTTTAAACAGTGTAACAAAAAGAAGAGATGTTCAAAGTATCCTCCGGAGGTCAGAAAATTCGCGTTGACATTACATTTTTATTCACCAGCAGCTTATAAATATATTCGGAAAATGTATAAAACCTGCTTACCTCATACAAACACGTTGCATGATTGGTACAAAAGCGTTGAAGCAAAACCTGGTTTTACACAAGAAGCACTTGATAGACTTTCAGTAAAAGTTAAAAACACAAACAAAATTTTACTATGTTCTTTAGTGGTTGATGAAATGTCAATTCGACAGCAAAAAATTTGGACTGGAAAGCAATATGAGGGCTTAGTTGACATAGGTATAGAAAGCAACGACTCAAATCAAATAGCTACTCAAGCGTATGTGTTTTTATTAGTGTCTGTTAATGAGTCATGGGAAATTCCTATAGCTTACTTTTTCATCAGTAGTTTGACCGCCGAAAACAAGACAAATTTAATCAAAATTGCACTAACGAATATTTGCCAGAAGAAGATAGCAGTTATGAGACATATCAGAATAATTGTGATATCTTATCAGAATCATTAAATAATTCCAGTTTTGAATACGTTAATCAAATCGTTGGTTATATAGCAGGATTTGTGGTCAGACACCTACTAAAAAAAATTAAATGTGACATCTGCAACGATTCTACACTAGCTCGTAATAAATTATGGTTTCACAAACTTATCGATTTAAAAGATTTTGGTGGTCTGTGTTACGCTAGTGAAGATGTTTACACTGTATGTAATAAAACCGAGGAGATAATACGACGAGAACAGCGCATACATGGTCAAAAAAACACAACCAAGGCCTATTTGTGTTCCTTAGTTTTAAAATATACGTTAAATTTAAATATATTTTCTAGTATTGATACACATTCCCTTCAACAACCTGCTTTATTCAATCACAAAATTTCTCTTATAAAAGCTATTGTAGAAAAGTTTATAGATGTTCGTTTACATTATATCGCAAAAAAGACAACAGAAAGGCTGAAATCTAATTCAAAAAGACAACTCTACAATAAGCTAAACTTATTTCAAGGAAATTAATGTGTTGTCTACTTTGTTAAAGGAATAAATACTGAAATTTGCATTTATGAGTTTTATTTTATTTCTTTGAATAATTTTGTAATAAATACGACCATTACAGAATCATTCATAATCCACATTCTCAATATTCACATAAATAAAATAAATAATAGTATTTATTTTATTTAACATGTTTAATGTTTTGTCGTAAGATAAAACATTAAACATGTATAAGTAGGTACAGTATTATGATAATTATAAGTTTTAACCTAATTAGTTATTTAGTTTCGATAACAACAATACCTATTATTATAAAAGTATAAATATGTATTTGGAACACACATTTATATACATTTTAAAAACTCTTAAAATACTAAGCAAATGCATAAATAAATTAAAGTATAAAAATATATTCGACTCCATCCATGCCGTGTTCTACCGGCAAACTTCTGTCATAAAATTTTATTGCTTTATAAACATTGCTTTGTAAAAACAACTTTAAAACATGCGCGTAAGGTTGAATTTCCAAACAAGTAAGTTTATATCATGACAGTTTGTTCATTGACATTGGGGACAGTTTTGAGTATTCATTTTGTTCGAGACTGTGCATCTTGGGTTTTTATATATCAATGAATTAATTGAATGATTTCATTTATATGTTTTGTTTTAATCTCTACTACTAGGCCATTATTATTTTGCAATTTGGCGTTAATTTAATTAGCTATGTTTATAAGTTTATGTCACATAGATTACTGAAAAATGTTCAGCACTTTGATCTTATGGTTTTAACAATGGTGTAACGTATAGGTCCCATTAACGTGAACGTTTTATGATTATATAAACATTGTCGGAATTGAATGTCGGAATTGACGAGCATTGAAAATTCTTAACCTTTGACGTTTGAATTTTGACTAATTCGTATTTTGAATTTTACAGACATACATTGTGACAAAAAATCGAGAGATTCGATTCTAAACCTAGATTTTGAGACCTAATTACCGTGTAATGCCGAGAATTATGGTAAAATGGTAAATTACATCTGAAAGCCCTAAAAGTATCCTTTTAATTAATCCATAAATCTTTGAGTCACTGCATGTTTCATACCGATACTAGGTTCCTTAGTCACTTGGTCATTGTCCTTTATGAGTTTATCAATTAAATGTTTACTAACATTATAATCTAATATTGTGTCTTTCAGCTTTTTTTTTCTATTTGGCTTACACAATCAAGACTTTTCTTTATGTATCCACAAACCTTCGAGATGTCTGTTGGATTCATAAGGATTTTCTAAATGATGGGAAAACATGAAATTCAAATAAAACAAGTAATTTTAATACAATAGTTCGGTATTTATTAAGTCCTATAGTAAAATCCACGTGCCTTTAGCGTTACCCACTTACGTCTCCAATTGGCAGAAAATAAAACAGGCAATTCTAATATCGAAGATATTATACAAAAATTAAGGTAAGTATATTACATACTCGTAATTTAAAAACAGTTACAAAGAATACATTGCTAATTTGCAATTAAAACTCACAAGTTATATTTTTTTACTCTGTGATCAACAGGATACGGTCTTTCTGTACGAAAAATGAAACAATAAATTATATTGAATATTTTGCTACTATATTTAAAAAAATATTTTGTCGGATATAATATTATCACCTGTTTTTGCGTTTTCTTAAGAACAATACTTTGTTTATTATAACTATAGTACCCTTAGCACGAAAATAAAATAAAATAGTAGGTATCGTTAGCGTTACTAGGGCCAGCTTTTCGATAAGACGGATCGGCAAAAGTAGCCCGCGAAATTCAATTTCACTTACGATTTTTGCAATTTGCAGGTCAGTGTCAGGTTGTATCTTGATCGAAATATTATTTGCGACCATAACAAATATGTATTTACAGAATTATAATCATTTATACATCTCTAAGTTACAATTGGTCTCAAATGTCATAAAAAAGTCATTCAATAGAATAGACCAATTCTAACTTTGTGTTCCATATGGATTACTAAGGAACACTACAACGTTTTCATGGGATATTTTAACACTAAAGTGGGAGCTAGGTACTCCAACCAGGTTTCCGAGCCCTGCATACAGCCTGACAAAGACCTAGAAATTGCAAATAACTTAAGGGGCATGCGCTACGGTAGCCCGCGAAATTCAAATTTTCTTTAGTTTTTTACATTTTGCAGGTCAGTGTGAGGGTTTTATGTTGATTAAAATATGATACGCGACCGTAACCAATATGGCTTTACATTATTATTACAATCAGCAATACAACTCCATAAGTAAGCACAATTGTCAAATGTCATGATTTCATGAAATAGTCATTCAATGCGATTATATGAACATAAAAATGATCAATACAACTCTCTAAGAGTTGTATTGATCATTTTTATGATTATAATTCTATAAAGATACGGCCGCAAATCCTATTTTAAAAACTGACCTGCAAATTCCAAAAAACGTAAGAAAATTTGGATTTCCCGTAAACTGCCCCGATTGGCTGTTATCATCATTCAACCAATCACAGGATTTTGCGCGCTTGACAAATTTGTCACATTAATTTTGAGATAATTTTTGTTCAAGAAACTGTCCCCAAGTCGCTTTCGATCAAATACTGTCTAGAAATTATAACAGCGCTTTTTGAGCGTTTTTTGAACGAAATATAAAAAGCTATTTAATCTTACGTAGACCACAACTGTGAGATTTTTTACCTTTTTTTTCTTTCGTAAAGTGACTTAAATTTATGTAACATGCCTATAGAAAGACACTTAACGATGACGTCACGAAGATCCATAATTTATTTATTATTTTTGTGCTAAGAAGTACTAGGTATTTATAGTAAAGTTCTAGTATAGGGTAAATTCACTCGTTTTCGGCAGCTTGTTTAGCTTGAGCTTGCTTTGCCTTCAGACGCCGTTGGCTGCGCTTCTTTGCTAACGGTACACTACCAACTAGCTTGCCTGATTTCTGGAGTGCTATTAATTTAGCTGTTTTGCTCTGTAAAGAAGTAAAAAAATTAATTAAATATGAAAAAGAAAAAAAATTAAGTGTTACCATGGCTTTAGTACATGATTCTGGTCTCACGGCACAAATAAAGGAAATCGTCCGAAAATCGTTAAAATGTAATTTTATTTAATTTATTTAATTTTTATAAAAAAAATTTTTTGCTATTACAAACTTACATTTGCAGTTGGAGAATTGACCGTGACGTATATCGATGTATGAGAGAACATATTTTTCAACTACAATGTTAAGTTTGTTTTTGGGATAAATTCATCCCAACTACGGAACCCTTCATTGTGCGTGGTCAGACACGCACTTAGCCGGTTTTTTTTAACGCCGCTGTCACGATAAAATACCATTGTACGTCGCGCGTCGCTCCAGGGCAGTACGCAGTATTGGTGTTGCCAACATCCTTTCTGTACAGATTTTATAAAATTAAAAGATATTATGAACTGGTGTATACCTTTGCCTTATCCTTCGTAACTTTCCCATTCTTCGGCGCCGTATACATAACATTTATCCTCTTCTTACCTAGCATTGAGTGATGCTTCGACAGCGCAAACTGAAAAAAATAAAATAAATGAAAAACAAAACGGACGTAAAAAAAAATGGTACAAAATGGTATCTGCACATAATAATTTGTTTAATTGACAAAGGCCTTTTCTTACACCACAGATGGGTCGTTCCATGGTCTAATAAAACAAGGACGAACACATGCTTACGTCACTATCCAGTTGCCACTCTATTGCAACAAAACACGATTAAAGGAAAGATTTTTAGAAACCAAAGCTTTTAAATTGTCGTTTCGTGTGTCTAATCAAACGAAACAATTCAATTTAAACATAAACCAACGAAATTTTTAATTAAAACCTCATTGTTTTCTCGGATTCGCACAGGTAATAAAGGTGGTTGGGGAGTTATTATTACAAAGTTCTGGTAACACAGATGTGATGACGTAGACTTGTGTTGCCCATGTGACCACTGTGTTTCGGAATGCCATACCTGGCGAAGTATATTATTATACCATGGGTCGTTCTAGGTGGTTCGTTCGTTCACTTTTTTTTTTTTTTTTTTTTTTTTTTTTTTTTTTTGGGTGGGAAATCATCAAATGACTCCTCCCGCTCTGGGCAGAGCGAGAGGGAGTGTCAGACTTTTACTGACTAAAACCCACCCGTGTTCCTTCCGTTGCCTATGTGCTGGGGCCGCGATATCCCTTTCGGACAGACCCGCAACCTAGGTATGAAGCTACAATTTTTTTGTCCATCAGATAGATTATTAAAAAATTATTATATTAAGACACGTAATTTTTCTTTTTTTACGTAATCAAAAGATTACGGCAATACATTGAGTTAAAATGTGGCATGACGTCACTCTCCGGTACATTTTATACTGAGTTGAGACGTAGGCGTAGCGAGCCCACAATCCCCAACTTTAATGCGTTTTATCTAAATATTTTTTTATTAATATATGATAAAGCAAAAAAATACGTGTCTAATATTTTTTTATAATCTGACTGAGTAAATAGTTTTTTTTTTCCCAGTCAACATTCTTAATCAGTGGGCGTAACGTAGTCAGAAGATACGCGATAGAAAGAGAGGCAACTTCTTGGTGAATCTGTTGGTAATTAGCGCTGTGCGATCTGAATTGCACTTTAGTGTGTCGTAGTTAGAGTCGCTTTTTATTTGAATGATTTTTCGGAGTGACCCATATGTACTCGTACTAATCTGTGCTTACACATTATTCAACACAAAAGCAAGCAAAAGGACTATGTTAGGATCTTGGGCGTTCTGTAGTGTCTGCCTACTGTTTATGTATGTAATCTGCGGTCGCAATTCATTTGTTAAACATGTAAACAAACCCAAGTTTTACGAAAAACAACTGTAATACCTACATATAAGGTTCAGTTTTCGTTACAACTTCATATTTACACTTAAATAACGTTGAAGTTTGTCTAAGTGGAAAATTCGTGTTTGTTTACAAGTTTGGCAAGTAAATTGCGAACGTAGATTAAGTATTATATATGACACTGCGTGTAAAAGAACTTACGCTAGCGCGTCCGGAAACGCTTCGGGGAGCAATTTGTACAACTTGGAACTTTATACATTTGATAATAAAGTGCTTTATTAAAATTTGTTTTGGGGCATATTGCCAGGCTTTTTATACGTGTAGACCAGATACACGCAAACAACGTTTAATGCCCTGCGTGTGCAATACGACAACGCTTTCAGGATACTGCTGTCGCTGCCACGTTACTGTAGCGCATAAGGGATGTTCGCTGCAGCGCGTACCGATGACTTCTTTGCGATCATGCGTAAAGGAACCGCGTCACACACAGTGACAGCAGTCTCCTGAGCATTGTTGCTAGCGAGACTGAAGGCCGCCTGATGGCACCTGTGCGCAGTGCATGTGTTGTTGTCAGGTGTCCCCAGAAGATGGTTTAATAGGTATAGGGGTTCTTTAAATTGTGCTGTATTATTGTTTTTAATTGTTTATGTTTTTCTTAATTAATTATACTAACATAGTTTAAGAAATACTAACAAATTATATATAATAAATAAATTGATTCAATGTTATCAAATTGCTTTCTTTTTCTTGGTCAGCGCAGAACTTTACATATAACTTTTTTAAACAAATTATGATGCAAAACATACCTCATAGCTAGGTTCATTGCTGAGTTCTAAATAGGCAATGGCATTCTTCTTGCCATCCACCACTTTCGGGATACGAATGTCTACAATCTGCTCATTCATCTCTGAGAAGTGGTTTATAATCTGTGGAAACAAATTGGAAAATAATAAGAATTGATAGAAAGTCGAGCAAGGCAGTGAAATTTTGTGTATTTTATCAAACCTATAAAGGAAATACATTTATTTAGCACCGACAAAAAGGCACACAACACAACATAATTATATCACAAGTAAAATAAAAAAAAAGTTAAATAATAATTAAACAGGAAAGTGTGCGCCGCGGCTGCGCCAATATCGCCATAGCAATAAGAGCTCCAAACGAATATTAAAGACTAGTTTGTACCCTAATTACGTAATACACGATCAATGAGAATCTGAAACGTTTTGAAACAGATTGCTAATCCATTGCTTCATAAGTTCGAAAAAAATATCTGCTCACCAACGTAAATAACGCAATGAATGTTGTTGAACTGTCAAAATGAAACAGATTTGTCGTAATCGTTTACGAAAATGTGTTGCGTAATTAGATTGAGGGTTCGGAATCCCGAAACAAACACGCGAGTGAAACTGTATCCTTACATATCTATATTATCTATATAAAAGAAAGTCGTGTTAGTTACACTATTTATAACTCAAGAACGGCTGAACCGATTTAGCTGAAAATTGGTGGAGAGGTAGCTTAGAACCAGGAGTCTAACATAGGATACTTTTTAGTAGGGTGGGTAGGTTAGGTAGGGTAGGGTGGCTTTTTTAAATATTTGATTGATTGCGGAACAAAGTTCGCCGGGGTCAGCTAGTTATACATAAAACAAAGTTCCGCGCCGCGTCTGTCTTTCTGAACGCGATAAAGTCAAAAACTACCAAACGGATTTTCGAACGGCAATAATTTCAGCAAGGCCAGTTCAGCTAAAACAATATAAATTTTATCAAATTCTGAAAGATAAAAATGGTTACTGTAGGTCATCCTTAGAAGATAAGACATATGATACTGCGGACTTTTTAGTTGAACTTTTTAAGATCTACATTCTGGCTTACGCTTAGGGTTACGCGGCGCAAGCCAGTAAAACTCCCAGTCCTAGTTGGCATGACTTTTTCCGACATCTTCGACAATAATCGTCATATTTCAGCCAATTTACACAAAACCTAATAATAAATTATATATACCTAATGAATTATACACAAAAACCTTCCGCATGAATCACTCCGTCCATTGGTGAAAATCGTTTGAAAATACGTTCGATAGTTTTTGAGTTTATCGCGTTCAGACAGACAGACGGGGCAGGGGGCTTTGTTTTATAATATGTAAGGACAAATTCACTTTTGTGTCTATCTGCTTGACTACTTAGTTCTTCTAAAATTGGATTGGATTTTCCGTTCTGTTTTTAGGTGCCAAACGGAACGCTATTACTAAGCCTCCACTGTCCGTCTGTCTGTCAGCGGGCTGTATCTCATGAACTGTAATAGGTAGACAGTTGAATATTCACAGATTGTGTACTTCTGTTGCTGCTATGACAACAAATATTGAAAATTAACTAAAGTGGTCCCCCCTTTAGTTAATTTTTAATATTTGTTGTGTTTAATATTTGTTGCCCCTTTAGTTTTTAACTTGAGTTAATTTTACAATACAATAAAATAATGATTTTGAAAAATACACCTATCCTTTAATTTTTTACTTTATTTTAATCGTGTGGATTAATAGTACGGCAGGTGGCGTTCTGTAGTGTCTGCCTACCCCCTGGGAAGGAGGTGTGAGTTTATGTATGTATGTAAGGTCTATTTATAACCTTGTTTCCAATTGGACCCATTTTTGCAAACAAGAACCAACCCACAGCGGGCTGGTTTCGAGAAAACGAGACTTTTGTAAACAAGTTTGCAAAATGCGTACATTGTATATTAATGAATGAAACTTTAACCTTATGTGAAATACCTAACTACCTCCCAATTTTTATAAAGTAAATCTTTAAAAACCCCGTTGGTTCTTTCTTGCAAAAAACATATTTTGTTGATTAGGTCCTTCTTGCAAAATGGACGTACGATTTCATTGTTGTGATATTTCTAAAAATACTTTTATTTTTCTTCACTTTACGTCACTTTCGTCGTTTAATTAAGACACTTTTTTAATGCCATTTATTAGATACTGAATCATTCAAAGTGGGTTGGTTCTGCAAGTGACAGTGTTGTATCTCTGTTGTTAATCGGTAAAAAGGAACCATTTTTTGCGGGAAGATAGAATGCATGATTTGAGCGCCATCTATGTACTAAACTCAATTTCACTCAAACTGTAGGTTGGTTCTAGTTTGCAAAAATGGGTTATTGGTAATTGATGTTATTTCCACCAAACAAACATCAACTTTATGCAAGTGTAAATAAAGTTGATTTTAGATTGACTAGTACTGTTAAAAATACCTAAAAAAATATGAAGTTGTAGTGAAAATTGAACCTTATGTGAAGGCCTTATGGTGGTTTTTCCTAAAAATAGTGTTTGTTTAGATGTTTGGTAAATAAATTGCGAACGTGTAGCTTCACGCCTGTATTCACCGGAGGGGCAGACAGATGTCGTATAGTGCACACAGGTTGTCAGTAGGTATAATGATCCAAACTCAGACCAAATAAAAAACCAAGACAGAGCGCTGCAAACAATACCTACAGTGAAGTATGGTAAGTAGGCATTATGTATGTTTTTCCTAAAACTAGTGTTTGTTTACATGTTTGGCAAATAAATCGCGAACGTAGTATTATGCAGATTGTTCTCATGCTTACCTTACTTTTATCAACATCTAGTGGCAAGTTTCCTAGAAACACAATATATCTCTTTGGACCCCGTAGTTTTTGATCCAACTTTTCAGTATTTTCTTTTTTCTCTTTCTTAACTTTATCTTTCGGCTTCGGGCTGTCCCCGTCCATTTTCTTCTTTGGCTTATCCACCTTTTTAGGTTTAATAATCTGACTGGCTAACTTTTGTTCTTTTAAAGAGGTTTTAAGTAAGTTGTAAAGTATGCGGATGCGTCTTAATTCGGAGTCAGTAAGGACTGTTGAAGCCCTGAGAATTGATTGAATTTTACTGTGTATTATTTCTGGTTCTAGTATGCTGGATGTTCCTTGCAGAGATTCTCTTACAGCTTGACGGATACGGCCTGAAAGAAAGTGGTATTTTAATTTATTGATTTCTTGTTTGTATTTCAGTTACATGAAATCCAAATGATCACTGTCATTGGCACAATTAAAACCTAGTGGTTGGACACTTCACTGGTGACTGGATTAATTCACATTGTCTGTGAAAATGGGAACTACTCTTCCTTTCTAAAAGAGATTCAAGCCTAAAATATAATGTTTTACTTCAAAACGATGTGTACCTTTGATGATAAATTATATCTATTTCATCATCAATGAAACAATTTTGCATATCATAAATTGTAATAATAATACCAGCCTATTATCACAATGTAATCACAGTATAAATATGGACTAAGTACTACAAAAAAAACGTAGTTAACGTTCGTTAACGACACACTCACGCAGACGCGCTTATTGACGAGTCCCCAAGCGATTGTCGCGGTGCTGTGAATTGCGGACTCGTAGAGTATACAGAATGGAATTTTTGAACCTCATCTGGAGGGAAAGTACTCTAAATACTGGAGATAGCAAATTTTCCTCAAAGGAAACATTCCTTGTTTTTTTTTTAAATAAATTTGCATTCAAAGATTTTTGAAGATTTGCTTACTACACTCTGGAATTGAACCGGCTAAAATCCAAAAAATAACAACCTGTACTTTTATGGCATCAATCAATAGGGTCAATCATAAAGATCAACATGATGAAGATGCAACTGCTCAACGAGTTAAGAACTGATTTCACACTACGATTTTCAATATTCATTACAACAAAAAAATATTATCTTAAAATTCGGTGAGGTTGCTGTTTGCTATCAACAACTTCCAGAAGAAACACCAAAATAAAGTCAGAGGTATTTCAAAATCCAGACATTATCTTGGTCAGATCATGTGAGAACCAAACAGATTAGTGTCTAAGATGGTTTTTTTGAGAAAAGAACCAGAACCAGAAGACCAGTTTAGTTTATTATTGTTGTTACATATACTTGACGTGGAATGAAGAAAATGTTGTCAGGAAAGTTTTGAGCAGGGAGCAAAAACCTTTATAAATTACAGGTATCGAAGAATTTTGGTTACTTCTCGACTAAGGTTACCTCTACCTGGGTAACCAAGGAGAAGCAACATGTTACCTCATTTAGGTTTCCGTTTTAATACCGGTTACACACACAGGCGATGCGTGCGCTTTGACTAATGCCGACGACACGTGTAAGATAGAGGTATTTTTTATTTCAGTAACCGGTTGTATTCAATATAAGGTAACCTTTAAAAATACTTGCGAGAAATATAGATGTTATTATAACTGAAAAAATACCCGTAATGATCATATCGGTTTCGGTCCCTGGTTTTGAGTATGAATGTGGATGGCTATACGAGTAGGGGAAGACCAAAGAAATGATGGATGGACGGTGTGAAAGATGATATTACGGCTAGAAAGGCAGTGGCTACCGAAATGACGACTAATAGAGAAGTATGGAAGAAAAAGAAATGTTGCGCTGACCACAAATAAATTGGAATAAGATGATAATGATGATGATCAGACATACCTTTTTGATTATTAGTCATCTGCACTTTTAGGAATTTGCTAACAAGTTCTTCATTTTTTAATATTGGATATTTATCTCCGAAATCAAATTCTTCCTCTTTGATTTCAGGTTTTTGTTTCACTCCGGCTGATTTTGGAGCTTTTACCGTTGTAATAGGTATGATATCTGGTGTACCTAACTTCATATTTTTATGTTCGGAAGTGGAGAGTCCCAGTTGAGCTTTCCTTTTACGCTTTTGTCTGGTAGGGGATAGCGGTTTTGGAGTGTCCATTCTGTGAATGTTAAAGGTTTTTATTGTAAATTTATTTTTATATTTAAATTAAATTTTTTTGGTTGATTTGTAGTACATTACAGATATGGTCATTAACAGTTTCTAAAACAATTCGCTAAAATAAAACTAGCATGCAAAATAATTGATTACATTAATTAAATAAATGAAGCTAATAAAATTGTAATATAAATCATAGTTGTTGATGATACAGTGCGTTGATGAGAAAAAGCAAAATGTATTGTATGTTTTTTTTTTCTTGTAGTACATCCTAGGGGTCGAGATGCTTTTTTTAAATATTGATCAAGATTATTTGTTGACCACCTACAGTAATAATAAATAATATTATATTCTATGGAATAGGGTAAACCTTAGTTTACTCATCATTTCAGCCAAAAAACATCCACTGCTGAACATAGGCCTCCCCCAACCACCGCCACTTCGACCGATTCCGTGCTTCCTGCTTCCAGCGGATTCCTGCGGCCTTCACAAGGTCATCGGTCCTACGAGCAATGTGCCCTGCCCATTGCTACTTAAGTTTGGCAATTCTTCGAGCTATGTCGGTTATCTTGGTTCTCCTACGGATCTCTCCATTTCTGATTCGATCACATAGGGAAACTCCAAGCATAGCCCTCTCCATTGCCCTTTGTGTGACTTTCAGCCTAAATTGGCTGGACTAAGACGATGGAGATTTACTGGCGTGTGCCGCGTAAACAAATAGAGTTTTATGAAAACAATGTATTACGGAATTAAAAATATTAAAGAATTTAACTTAAATAATCATCTCAAACATAACCTCCATTATCTTCACATGTATTTGTTTACACTTTTGAGGTTATAATTATTATTGCAATAATTTGAACTTAAAAAACGAATATTTGTCACCGTAAATATTTTAAAAACCTAAATCAACTAAATATAATATTAAAAGCGAGTAAAAATTAAAATCTAGCATGTTCTTTTCGGTGACACGTGCAAGAATTTGTGTAGAAATGTAGCAAAGTATTAGAATAGATGGATAAATATACCTTACTAATCGGTAGATTAACGTTGTTACTGTATATTATGTCTCAAAGTATTTCTCTTATTTCATTGTAGTTTCCATAAAAACTTGCAAATTTTGCACTGCTTTTTAATTTGTTTTGCTGATTTTGACAATTCAATTACAATTTTTTTTTGACAGTGACAGTATCACCGCACCGGTGACACCGGCTGTCAGTTTTACTCACAGAACTTTTATACAGTTATACACTGACGAGGTTTTACTCATGGTATTATACCATGGTTTTACTCGTGTTTTTAATTTTGTTCAGAAACAGGCATAGCATAATTACGCATGTAGAAAGAAGTACGAGGAAGATGGAGATTTCTTACTTTAAAAATAGAAGGTGACAGTTACTGATGCAATAAACTATGTTGATTTTGTTGACAAAAATGCGATGAAAGTAGTGTTTCAAGTTATGACTCACAGAGAACGAATTGATTGTAAGTTTGATTATTGCGCTAGTAATATAACTTTCAGATGCATTTTTCCTCAAGATATTGATTTCTATAAGGCGAATGAATAATTTTAATGATACAATTTTCTTACTTAAGTTTTTTTGCATTTTACAGGTCGGTATCAGGTTGTATGTTGAACTAATTGAGATTCGCGGCGGTATCAAATATTTAATGGAATTATTAATACAAAAATAGTGCTACATTATCATCCTGATGTAGCAGCCAATATAATATGCATTTTGTCCACACAACATGTGTATAAATAGACTAGGTATAGATCTTGTGGAGAATACAGCAGATTATGGAAATGATAACCCAGCTGTCACTTCTCAAGAATCAACTAGCAGGACAGCTACTGAACTACGACAAAGCATCGAAAAGCGAATGTTTTAGTTCAGTAGTTGTGGGCGAGTAGAAGGTAGGTAATGAAAAGGTATGGTAAGATTGTGATAGGATTTATTTATTGCATGCTATTTGTGACATTGTATTTCTACAGTTTTATACATTATAAATTGTTTCCTAAGTGTAATAGGAAACAATATAACAATATAATATTAGGGATCAAAGACCTTTTTTTTTTTTCTAGTTTTGGAAATTATAAAATAATTCCCTCCCGCTCTGCGCGGAGCGGGAGGGCGTGTCAGACTCATACTGACTAAAACCCAACCGTGTTCCATCAGTTGCCTGTACGTTGCCAGGGGCCACGGTATCCCTTTCGTCCGACGCCGGCCAGCCAGAGTCGCAGGAGACGCCCTTTTCTATGGAACAGTAGTTTTTTTTTTAAATAACCGACGCATAATTTCAATGCAGGGTCGTTCAGAATCATATATTGAATTCATGGTATCAGTTTTCGCGTCGATATCCCTGCCACCCTGTATACTACTGCTGTGATTTTTTTTGTTTTTTTTTCATAAATCCAAGTATAACCATTGGCCACTGGCGGGGGGGGGGGGGGGGAGCACTATACTCTAACAAAAATTTTCACTTTAAAGCTTCATATTTCGCAAACGGGTCCCTAAATTGAAAAATGGCTTTCACACACCCACAATATTTTTGAACGACCTTTCCAATGGCATACCATAGATTAGACGAGCAAAAAAAAAAAACATCCCTACTAAAATCCTAAATTTTTTCTTGTTTGTCGGCGTGATTTTATTAATCTGTATACCCATGCCAAATTACAGCTTTCAAGTACTAACAGTCTCTGAGCTAGGCCGCGGACAGACAGATAGACCGACAGACATGGCGAAACTATAAGGGTTCCTTGTTTACTACGGAACCCTAAAAACCCTGTCCGATCCGTGAGAGTGTTGTTAGGTATCCTACTGAGAAATGAAATGAAATGAAATTGTTTATTCTGTAAATAGGATATCGGAATCATTTTTACACGTCATATAAAAAATATTTAAAATAAGCTAGGTGAGGTCGGTGTTTCCTATCTGAGTACTCTGAGAAGAAAGGCCGAAACAAACTCAGAGGTCGCAGTCTCTTTTAAAGTCCAGACATAATCTTGGTCAAGCCATTTGAGGACCATGTAGATTAGTGTCTGAAATGGTCTTTTGAGGAAAGAACCACACAGATTTGAGTGGACCTGTCCAGTCAGTGCAAGCATTTGTCAGTAATCGTGGAGCTCAACTCAGAACTTAAGGAGCTCAACTCGACGAACAATACCAAGGAAAGGATATTTGGGTAGGCCGCATCAACTACTCAAACTGCCAGATCATCATTAAAACTGAGAATGATAAAATAAATGAAAAGGAAAAAAAAATATCCACATAGTCCTCACATTCCAATAATTAAATTAATACAGGGTGGCAGGGACATCGACGCGAAGCCGGCTACCATGGATTCAGTACATGATTCTGAACCCCACAGCGTTGAAATTTTTCGTCGGTTATTAAGAAAAAAATCTGCTGTTTCTTAGAAAAGTGCATTACCTACGCGGTCAAAATGTATGGAGAAGCTGTTTTTTTTTTTAATAACCGACGAAAAATTTCAACGCAGGTGGGTTCAGAATCATGTACTGAATCTATGGTAACCGACTTTGCGTCGATGTCCCTGACACCCCGTTTATTACTTCACAAAGTAATCGTGTCATTTTGAATATAATTTTCAACAATGTCAATGTGTATAAAAACTGGTTTATTGTAATGAATAATTAAAATGTCAAGTTTTATGGTTTTCACAAGGCTTAGTAGAGCGAGCAGCTCAATCCCAAGCTTTTTTATCTTCTAAATAATCTGAAATTTTATAGTACTCCTTTTTACAAAGCTTGGTTTTAATACAGCTTTTAAATCGTTTAATGGGTAAGTTTCGAATGTCAATGGGAAGTTTGTTGTAAAAGCGTATACATTGACCAATGAACGAGTTGCTTACTCTGTGGAGACGTATGCGATGTACAGCAAGGTTGTGTTTATTCCTGGTACGCACGGCTACACATCAAGCTATACATTTCCAGTATAAGCTGACCTCACATTGTACCGGAATCCCATACAATGCGAGATCAGCATAAACTGGAAATGTATAGCTTGATGTGTAGCCGTGTGTACCTATTTAAACTATGAATATCGGACATTTTCTTAAAATTTGATATATTTTTGTGTACATACAATAGGTTTTCAAAAATATATTGTGAGGCTACAGTCAGAATATTTATTTCTCTGAATTTCTCTCGAAGGGAATCTCTTGGACCTAGGTTGTAAATGGCTCGAACAGCCCTTTTCTGTAGAACAAAGATAGTATTAATGTCCGCACAGGTTCCCCAAAGAAGAATTCCATATGACATAAGACTATGAAAGTAACTAAAAGAACTAAAATAATAAATTCTGGCTGTATCTACGTCAGTTATCTGTCTAATTTTTTTTTTTTTTAACAGCATAGGCGGCCGAACTAAGCCTTCCTGACAATTTTTCTATGTGTGGGCCCTATTGTAATTTACCGTCAATAGTTATTCCAAGAAAAACTGTTGACTCAACAGGGTCCAACTCTATTCCATTAACTTGACATTTCGCGTTGAAAATTTAATGAGTTTAGTCTTTTTTTCGTTCAGGAGAAGATTATTTACATTAAACCAATGCACAACTTTAGAGAGTGCATCGTTGACTTGTTCAAAGTTGACTAACTGACGTTTGATTTTAAAAATGAGGGAAGTGTCATCTGCGAATAATACGATCTTGTGATTATCCGTAGAGTCTATTTATGTCGCAATTTTCAGGAAAAGAGAAAAAAAAAATCGCCACTACCTTTTACAATGGGGAATATGACCGGTTTATTACATGGAGCGAGGGCTGCCCTCGTTTAGCGGTTGTCTTCAAATCATAACTTATGAGCTTATGAGCCTTGTTGAAAACTTGCCAATTTTTTATGGATTTGGGGTAATTTTGGTACAAAAAATGTGACTTTTTAAGCAATAACTTTTTTATTTTCAGATTTTTTTCCGCCGGAAAAAGCTAGTGTAACTATAAATATTAGGGGTTTAAATATGAAATTGCCGTTTTGTACTAAAAAATTACAAAAAAAAAAACAAATGGAAATTATATTTATTAAATCAAAGTACCCTCTTTGTCTAAACATTTCTGCCATCTCATGGGAAGGTCATTTATGCATTTAACCGATCTGCCCTATACAAACAATACGATTTAGTCTATCCTATTTAACTTCATATAAAACTATAATTATAATTTGTACTACCTGAAAAGGATGACATTTATTTGTATTTAAATTCATTAATAATGACATTTTGACATAACTATAATTTCTCAATTTAATTGTACTAATAAATAAGAAAATAATTAAGTACTAATAATGTTTAATGCATGCTAATTAAGGATGATAAGGGCAGGCGAATGATAATTGCAATGCTTGTAAAAGGCTGCTAAGTCGCAAGTACTAACATAAGATAACACCAACATTGTACACTTAGTTCGCAATAAACGTTTTTGACTTTGACTTTTGACATTTGCGGTAGAACTCTGAGGACCTGGACTCAACAAACTGTGTGAAGGCATTTTTTATTGCATCCTGGGATAAGCATTTTTGCGGCGTTTGACCAAGAGTCAGCCAAAGCGTTGTTCGCTTGCGATTATCGTAAATAATCCACTTTTCATCACACGTCAGAATTCGCCCCAAAATCCCTTTATTTCTGTACCGGTTCAACAAGGTAAGGCAAACGCGCAGCTCTCTGCAGATCAGTCAAATCATGGGGCACCCATTTTTCAAGCTTTTTTACCTTACCGATATGATGCAAAGGGGTCAATATTCTGGGTATGCTAACATCAAACCATGCCGCTAATTCCTTGGTAGTTTGATACGGATCGGCTTCTACCATCGCATTCAATTCATCGTTTCATCGTTTCGTTCATTTTTACCTAAGTGGCTGGTCTTCCTCGGGGTTCATTCTTCAAGTCGAAGGGACTGGGGAGTTTGTTGCGCCACTTCTTCTTCCCAGCTAATGCACTAGGAAATGGTGAAGAGTGGGCGTTTTGGGGGACTGTCATAGGTAATTTTGACGTTCGAAAAGTGCTGATTCTCAGCCTAGTTTGAATAAATGACTTTTGAAGTTTTGACTAGGAAAGCGATTAAACCAAAAACGTGCGTTCATTCGCCGTATCCTCTCCAAACACAACATTGATATTGCAAGCTGCTTCTGCTGCGTTAAGTTCGACGTCGGAACTCGTATTCAAAAGTTACTCTAATTTGCAATGTTTACTTTAGAAGCGAATGAAAAAACAATTGAAACCCAATCAATCAAATTTTGTACATTTTTCAAATTTAGAATGTTATCTTGGGAAAAAAGTTTTATTCCGGAATCTCGCACCATGCAGGTTTAGTTTTAATTCAAATTGTCCGGTGTGTTAAAATGGCAATTTCATATTTAAACCCCTATTACATTATAAACCTACATAATATACCTGGCAGGTTAATTGGCCAACTCGCAAAAGGACGCCATTAATCAATAAGTAATGCTGCGTCCGCGCTAGTGCTATCGAGAATCCATTTGTTAGCTTTTACGAGCTCGTTCGCCGTATTCCGGAGATGTTCTTACATTTATACATGGGCTTAGAAGCTCATGAATAGAAAACGAGTGTTAAAAATAACAGAATCTAAGCTTTAGATAGATTCTCTGTGAAGTAGAATTCACTCAAAATTCAAAAAAAATCAAACGTCATTTATTCAAACTAGGCTGAGAATCAGCACTTTTCGAACGTCAAAATTACATAAGACAGTCCCCCAAAACGCCCACCCTTCACCAGTTCCTAGTGCATTAGCTGGGAAGAAGAAGTGGCGCAACAAACTCCCCAGCAGCACAGCTGTCTGTTCAGTTAGAATAACAAAAAAAAAAAGATTCTATATAATAGTATTCAAAATAATTTACATTACGCTACACAAAACATACTATAATGTTTATGCCCATATACTGAGCCTTTATATTTTAAAACTAAATTCCTAATAATCCTAACGGACCGCGACGATCAAATTATTAAAAAAAACCGGCCAAGTGCGTGTCGGACCACGCACAATGAAGGGCTCCGTAGTTAGGATGAATTTATCCCAAGAACAAACTTAACACTGTAGTTGAAAAACGTGTTCTCCCATACGGAATGTATGGGAGATCATGTTTTTCAAACTGCTAAGTTGGTTGATTATTTCTCGTTAACCTGTACAGCCTACTTAGCTCTCATAGTTTTCCTTTTGATTTCATTATATATACTACTGCTGTGAATTTTTTCACAAGTCCAAGTACAACCATTTAGCTAGAAGGGGGGGGACACTTGACTCTAACAAAAAATTTCAGTTAAAAGCTTAATATTTCGCAAACGGATCCCTGAATCCAAAAAAAGACCTTTCTAACGATACCCCACAACATGGGGTAGATGAGGAAAAAAAAAACATCCCCACTTTACGTGTAGGGGATAATACCCGTGTACACAATTTTTTTTATGTTTTTTAGCACGTTGTTGTATACGGCAGTATACAACAAAGTGCAGCATGTTTAATACGAGTATGTATACATAATTATGCCAAATTACAGCTTTCTAGTACTAACCGTCTCTGAGCTAAGCCGCGGACAGACAGACGGACAGACAGACAGAAATACAGACGGACATGGCGAAACTATATAGTGGATGGTGTGGACACCTTATTAAAGTTAAATATAGGAAAGCTAATGTTGTGTGCTTTACCTTACTCTGATACTTTATCAGTTTATGAAAATAATTATATTTATAAGTTGAATAGTACTATTCACAGGCTGACATGTTGTCATAGTGACAAATTATTGTATTTTGACACTAACAAGTTTATTTGTGGTTTTAAGTTAACTCAGAGAACTTTATCTCTGTCTTGGGAATGTAGACATATGATTGCTATGTTGATAGCATATAATATTAATGAGGTTATAGCTAATATAACAGATTGTAGTATTAGTGACGAGTCTGTGTTGTCTAGTTACACTAACAACATAGTGATTAATTATGGATCATCATGTTGTACGAAGGAGGATCCACCTATAATACCAACATCTTTGGAGGCCACTACCAGTCAGATAGGGTATTCTCTTCCTGCTGGAATTCATTCAGACATTCTAGACTCTTCAGTTGTAGTTGTGGAGGTCACTCCGGATAACTTTTTAAACTAGTAAGTAAGACAACAGAAGTTACCCCTTCAAATAACCAATTATTATTAGAGAATAATAAAAAGGTATCTTCTGCCAATATTACACATGTTATTAATAATAAAAAACCAGAGGGGGGGGCAACATACTTTAAAATTATTCAATCAAAATATCCAAGGTTGCTCTTCCAAATTACTGGAATTAGAATTGTTTTTAGAAAATACCAAGTTTGATGTCATTTGTTTAACAGAACATTGGTTAAAAGATCATCATCATCAAGTAATGTCAATTAACTATGAAAATTATTGTGTAGTTAGCCATTTCAGCCGAAAACGTATGATACATGGTGGGTCATTAATATTAGTTAAAAATTCAATTAAATCGAAAGAACGAAAAGACATAATCGGACTGTCTGTTGAACACACCATAGAATTGTCCTGTGTTGAGCTTGATAAGCATGTTATAGTATGCGTATACAGACCTCCAAGTTACCAGAATCTATCTATGTTTGATTCTGTAATGGAAGATGTGCTAAAGAAACTTAGTGTTAGTAGTAAGTCAATAATCATATGTGGTGATTTTAATATTAATTTATTAGAAAATAACTCTAATACTGTCAGACTATTAAGTCTTTTTAGGTCATTTGACTTGTCAAATGTTTTTATTGAACCAACTTGAGTGACAGCTTCTTCTGCGACTTGTATAGATAATGTTTTTTGTAATTGCATATATACTTACATAAACAAATTGTAAATAAGTTGCCATTTGATCACAGTGGACAAACAATAACATTTTGCTCCTACATGCCTTTACAAAAAATTCAAATAAGGTTTAGGCCAATTACATGTAAAAATTTAGACAAATTAAATAATTCTTTGGCAAGTAAATTATGTGTTCAGAATTTTAATAATATATGTGACCCAAATGAGTTCTACGCCGAGTTATTTTCACTATTAAATGAGCAATTTATTGACACTTTTCCCCTAAAGACTAAAACTATTTACACAAAGTTTTTATTTAGTGATTGGGCGACTCCAGGTATTCGTAAAAGCAGGGAAAAACTTTTTGAACTGTATGGCCTAAAGCAACATATGAATAATACAAGCTTTCATCAGCATGTTGCAAAATATTCAAAAAAAATTAAAAGTGTGTGCAAAATGGCTAAAGCTCTTTACATTAGCAATAAAATAAAATCAGCTGATGATAAAATAAAAACTACCTGGCAAATAATAAATAATGAAACCGGTAGGAAAAAGCAGCGTAATACTGAATTTAGCTTAGGGACTGCACATGGCCTTATCAACTCAGATGTAGAAATAGTTCAGGAATTTGAAAACTTTTTTGCTAATATTCCCCTTAAAACTACGGAAACTTTAAATTCCTCACCCGCGCTTTCTGCTGCCTTACTGAGAAAAAATTTAAAGTCATGCCCTTTGGAGTTGAGGTTTCAGCATACAAACCCCCAGGCTGTTATAAAAGCTTTTAAGGTTTAAAAATTAAATCAACAGAAGATCTATGGGGAATGTCTGTAAAAGTCTGTAGATGTATCATCGAAACCATTGCGCCTTATTTAGCTTTCATATTTAACACCAGTGTAGACCAAGGAGTCTTTCCGGATCTCATGAAATACAGTAAAGTAGTTCCTTTGTTCAAATCCGGTGATAGTAAGGAACCCAACAATTATAGGCCTGTGTCAATTCTGCCAGTTCTCGGCAAGGTGTTTGAAAAGTTGATGCTGAATCAAATGTTACGTCACTTTAATAAAAATTCCATCTTTCATGAACAACAGTACGGTTTCACCAAAGGACGTTGTACCACTGACGCCGGTGTCATATAAAGAACATTTTTAACGCCTGGGAAGAAGCACAAGATGCCATTGGAATCTTTTGCGACTTCTCGAAGGCGTTCGATTGCGTAGACCATGAAACACTTCTGCTGAAACTGGAGCACTATGGGATTAGGAATACAGCTCTTGATTTATTAAGATCGTACCTAAAAGATAGAAAAGTTAAAGTTCAAGTAAACGGCGTAAACTCATTGGGGTCTGAAATGGCAATGGGCGTTCCACAGGGTTCGATATTGGGTTCATTCCTCTTTTTAGTTTATATTAATGATTTACCCCAATTACTTCAAAATCAACCGAAGATGGTGTTATTTGCAGATGACACATCGTTGATCTTTAAAATAAATCGACGGTCCCAAAATCTTGACGACGTTAACAGCTCTATTCTTCAAGTCCAAGATTGGTTTACCGTAAATAATTTGGTACTAAATAAAAAAAAAACCAAATGCATTAGATTTAAATTACCTAATGTTAGAAGTAGCGAATGTGACATCATATTGAATGGAGAAAAACTAGAATTTATTAATCAAACGGTTTTCCTAGGAATCACGCTAGACGAGAAATTACAATGGACCTCATATAACATCTCTTGCGGGGCGCCTAAGCTCGGCCGCTTATGCTGTGAGAAAGATGAGACAGTTAACAGATGTAGAAACCGCGCGTTTGGCCTATTTTAGCTACTTCCACAGTATTATGTCGTATGGCGTTTTACTGTGGGGTCGGGCTGCTGACATTGAATCCATATTTATTTTACAAAAGAGACCTGTCAGAGCCATTTATAATCTACATCGTCGCGAATCTCTCAGGGAACTATTTAAAAGGATTAATATTATGACGGTACCTTGCCAATTCATATATGAAAATATTATGTACATATGTAAGAAAAAATCTTCTTTTAATAAAATAAGTGATAGACATAATTTTAATACTAGAAATTAAGATAAAATAGATCAACCATTTTTCAGATTATCTAAAGTACATACATCTTTTATGGGGTACTGTGTTAAATGTTACAATAAAATACCTTGTGATATATTACAATTAAATGAAAGAAAATTTAAAACTCATATTAAAAGTACACTCTGTAAACAAGCTTATTACAAATTAGAGGATTATATCCAAGATAAGAATGCTTGGAAACATGCTGGTCCTGCTCCATAGGACAATTTAGAGTCTAGACAAAATCAAACTGGTTGGTTATTTAATTATATAGTTTGTTATTTTTTATAACTCTGATTTTACATTCTGTGATTTCTTGAACTCACACACTGACTTATTAGTATTACTTGTTAAAATGTTAGGAATATCGTATAATTTTGCAATGTTTGTAAATATGTGAGCACCATGTATCTATCATAATTAATTTATCTGCAATTGCTTTATTTTTTTCATTATTTTTTTACCTATCGTGGTATAGTAATCTTATTCTAGATGCATCGTCTTCACATATAATTATATAATTAATGTATACAAAATATTGTAAAAACATTTTAAAAGAGTAACGGTGGAGTTTCTTGCTCATTCTTCTCCATACGAAAACTACCTTTTGGAAGGGGCGACTAGAATCAATTCTATTTTTTTGTAAATTTGACGTTCATAAGTGCCTTTTATGTGCCTAATTGAAATAAATTGTTTGACTTTGACTTTGACTTTATAAGAGTTCCTTGTTTACTACGGAACCCTAAAAAACAGACTCAATAAAAAAATATTCAGTTTAATTTATTTATTTCAAACATAAGTCTGTTCCATAGTTTTACACGCACACATTTAAATTATAAACTATTTTAAATTAAACTGCCCAAAAACCCAAAATAAAATTGTGATTAATTAAATTTAAATATTCAACAACTCGTAAAAAATAATAATGAAAATTGACAAAAAATTACAGAACCGTATAAAAAATAAAATGTCAAATTGTAAAATGTTATTAAAAAATCAAAATATTTAAAATAAAAATTATATAAATTCCTAACAAAATAATAACATTACAAAAAACTGATTGGTGATCCCTGAAGTAGAGAGTAAACATGACCCAGTCATCATCCACACCATCCAGTTATCGGAAAAGACTATCGCAAAATTACGACGACAGAATACAGAGTCCTATTAAAAAACTCGAGGTTTTGTTTTAATATATAAACTTCTAGGATTTCCTTTCAGCTGTGAAGACGTGTTCCTATTATAAACTCGTATATTATGCCTGTACTTATTCTCTGAAGAGTGGTGGCATGTTAGTGTCTGCACCAACACTTCGCCAGTTTCGTTTATGGCACATGTAATAGGGGCGTGCCTATTGCCATTAACTGCTGTGCAGGTGTGATATCCTACTGAGAATATCCTATTCCTGATGTAATATTATATAATCTGCCCAACCGAATGGATCGAACCCACCCCTAGAGACTCCCTTAAACTGGGAAAGAGACAAGATGCCTCATTGACTTTTCAAATTGTTTTTGCTGATGGCTTTCCGAGAGTCTGACAACCAGTCTTACCTGGGGATATGTTGCTACCCAACAACGATACGATACAACACACAACGATAGGCAGTCGTTCCTTGTAAAATACTGGTCCAGCTGCATCAGGTTAGACTGGAAGCCGATATCAACATAGTTGGGATAGTTGATGATTTGCGGATGGTGTTTTTGCTTCTGAACTGAGAAAACTCCAGGAGGTATGCAGCTTTATCTACAACCAAAATGGATCCCCAAAAAGCTTAATCGATTTGGGGTTTACCATAACGATAAGATTTCTTATCCAAGCTAAGCGGAAAAAAAAAAGCTGACCGGAATCGGTGCAACCGAGCGAAAACTAACTGTTGGAAAGTAATTTACATGCTGTGTTGCCATGTAGTGGCCTAAACCTCCATGGAGATTGGTGTTTTTTTTGTGTGCTAGATTTTTCTTTTGTTAAAAACCTGTGGTGTGTCAAGATTTTTCAGGGAAAAGGCTATAGTTTTTAAAACAGAGATTTGATCTTTGAAATGGTTCTTAACACGTTATTAGATGTGGCCTAGAAATACGTGTAGCCGTATAAAAATGATTCCGGGCCATTTCTTCTCGTACAAATTGGTATGAACTAGAAATCTCCAATGTAACTGGGTAAGTGTCTCTATGGCAACGCTGTATACATGGCCCGATGAGAGGACAAGCGCTGTGCTCCAAGACAGTTCGTTCAGTGAGACCGCAGTCGTGTAGCGGTCAAGGCTGACGCGGCGAACGCCTGTGCCTTACATCGACCCAACAAAAAAAGTTACAATAAAAAGCGCGCGCACGCGAAACTGTCAAAGTTATTTTTTAAACATTGAAAGAGTTACGGTATTTATTTTTGGATATTTTTTTTAAAACAAAGATAGCTTCAAACGAATGTCTTGAGTTGTTAATCATCGGTTTTAGTACGAATAACTGTTAAATCCTCAGTGCCGGTGGATAATGAGTTCGCTGTGATTGTGAGAGTTCGTCTTGGTGGCCGTTAAACAGGTGAATATAAAAAAAATATTTCAATGCACCGTTGCGTCTGATGACCCTTATAATTTGTAGTTATTGGCCATAATTTTGGCGCTTTTATATCGAGAGCGATCGACATAAATATTCATTTGTTTTTTCGCGTGCTTCGAATTTCAAACGATAGTTTTTACTTTTCAAGAATGAACTCTGGAGCTATGGTTGAAAGAATTTGCCGTTTTTTTTTTCATGTTTTATCAGTGCTCGGTCGAGACGATCGGGAATAACGGCCCTGCAATCATAGGTTGTTGCTCTTCCTATTACTGCCGTCCGTACTTGAGAAATAAAATCAACTCGTTTATCGAAGGAAAGCCTCTTGACCGTAGCTAACTACTACTTGTGCTAGGAAACGCGTTTTAAAACTATAAATCACTTTTTATCTTAACACTTGTATGGCAAATGGGTTTTACATTCAGCCTGATTGATATTCTATTTATTTAAAATGTGAATTAAATATTCAGAAATGTTTAAATTTAAAATTGCATATTCTGCAAAACACATAATCGCTTATTTATTTTATTACAATCAGAGACATAAATTCGCTCCATCATTTCCATAAACACGCAAAACTTTTTACCAAAACTTTTATTTGACCAAGGTATTAAGTTACTCAGCCTGCTATCTTTTTCAAGGACAAAGAATTCGAAATGTGTTATCTCTTAAGGTGACGTCTCAACGTTCCGTTGTCGTGAATGTGGGTCAGTGAAATGAACGAAACTCGGTCCCGTACGGAATCCGAACCGAGTCGGCGATGACCGATTTCGTTGTCCACACCGAGAAACTATGACATTCTTTTTTATTATTACTACTAACTTAATAATATCGACTACTTTCTTTTTTGAAACGTTCAATGGAGTTTTTTTAATGTTTTTTCGGTTTTGATTGATCGTTTAGTGTGTGTGGGATGTTGTTATAAAGTTGTGGCTAGTGTCTGTTAAGAAATAAAGATGTCAATAAAAACACGTTTAATCTGAGGCTGATTTAAAAAGAAAAACCCGTTAAAAGATGACTCATTTTGGCTATCACAGCTTAATGATTTGCTAAATGAGTATAGAGTTCTCTTTCTTTCATGTTTGTATAATAAGCGATCTTTATTAACACTACAGTAAATACGTTAAAACATTAACGTAAACAACATCCTATAAAAAGAATAAAAATAAAAAAAACACTTCCTACAATTTTAAATTCGCGCCAAACAGCCTTTAAATTTCGAAGCGTTACGAAAAAGAACTCAATTTGAACTTAAAAAAAAATCGAGACCACGATCTTTAATTATACAGCCGGGTAATATTATGACTGTGAAGGTTTTATTCCGATTGCAAGAATTCAATTGACTTTCTGAAGATAACGTGAAGATAGCAGGTTTTTGAGGTCGTTAACACCTTTGAGCTGAGCCTTTCCTTACTGGATACTATGGACTTGGGTGAATATAGGATTTTAAAAGTGGCAATATAAGGTTTATTTTTATATCCACATTATCTTTATGGTTCTCTCATATATTCCTTTTGTTTGATGCGACACAAGATGGAATGTCATTTTCATGTTTTGCGTACGTAATTGGCTGTGGAGAGATTGACTTGTGTTATAAAAATGTTTCTTAAAAAATTAATAACCTCATTCGTTTGTTTATTATTGATTGTAATCTTAATTGGAATACTGAAGGCGACCTTCAATACTGACCTCATTAGCAAAAACTACAAGTTTCCTTATTTTTATGATTTGGCTTGAAAACTGTATGAAGCTGACTGACATTCATCATCATCAGCGTTTTCCAACTATGTTGGGGTCAGTTTTCAGTCTAACCGGATGCAGCAGCATAATCAGTCTATAATATTCCCACTGCGCTCACACCGGCCTCCTCCCCGTGAGAGGGAGTGGGCTGTAATCCACCACGCGGGCCCAGTGCGGGTTGGTAGATGTCGCATGTCTTCGAATTTTTGGTTCTAGGACATGCCGGTTTCCTCACGATGTTTTCTTTCACCGTTTTCACCCACGACCTTTGGGCCACCACTGCCCAGATGCAGCTGAATACCAGCATTTTACATAGAGCGACTGCCTATCTGACCTCCACAACCCAGTTACTGGGTAATAAGATACCCCTTGCTAAGACTGGTTGTCGGGCTTTTGGGTTTCTGACTACCCGTAACGACTGTCAAAGATCTACGAATGACAGCCGGGATCTAACGGCTTAACATTCTTTCCGAGGCACGGTCACCTATCGACGAACCGACCACGGCAAGTGTTGCTTAACCTTGAAGATCCGCCCATGCGGCTGTTATTATTTAGGCTCAACACCCCGCTTTTTTTTCTTTCAAAAATGTCAAAATACGAGTAGATATACTTTTCTATTTTCGCGATTTTCATCATGTTTTTCCCTATTGCGAAATATAGCAACATAAATTACGAGTACATTGAAAATCTACTAAATTCCAACAGATTTCTTTTTCCAATGAAATTATTTCATCCATTATGTATCAACCCGCATATTGCTACATTTTATAGGTGAAATCGAGCTGTTTTATGTAAGAACTGTTACTGAAATTACCTGCATGTTGTGTGTTTACGATGCGCCTGGTGAAAAGGAAGTTTCTGCGAATGTTAGGGAGTCATGTTGTACTGCTATCCAATTACGCAACACATTTTCGTAAACGATTACGACAAATCTGTTTCATTTTGACAGTTCAACAACATTCATTGCGTTATTTACGTTGGTGAGCTGATTTTTTTCGAACTTATAAAGCGATGGTTTAGCAATGTGTTGCAAAACGATTCAGATTCTGATTGGTCGTGTATTACGCTATTAGGGTACAGGATTCGATTCCTAATACGTCGGACTTTTCCTAGTTTCTTCATCAATTTTTTTAGTTTTACGTAACTTTAAATATGGCACATCATTTTGTTTAAATCTAATATACAGGGTGACCTCGAATTGGTAATACAAAATACTTGATTCTGATTCAGTTCATTGCTAATAGTGTATTACATTAACTCAGTTGATAAAGTTAACTTTCCTTAATTATCTTAAATTTTCTAACAAAACATAATAATAAAAATAATGTCCCAGTCCCAAGTGTGGTGAACCTACATGACGTCATGCTTGTCTAACTCTGTCAGCTCTATCACACATCACAACAATGACGGACTCTTACGAGGCTGGATTCACGAATTTGGCCGAACTCTGTTGACCAATAAGGCGGGCGTTGCTACAGTTACGTAATAACATAAACGGTTAACCAATGACAGACCTTGATTTTTCCGGAAGCTGATGTTGCTATGGTTACACGTTACAACAAATTCAGTGAACCAATGACTGACCGCTCTTTTTCCGGAAGCTGACGTTGCTATGGTTACCTTATAACAAAAACTAACGTGAACTGGCAACTGTGACACATTTAATGACAGACAATTTTAATTTTGTAAAAGATAAGTTAAAGTTGCTCGACGATATGGCCGTTTATCGGCCAATTATCGTGATCGTGACTTGAAAAGATCTCGCTTCCATCCGATAAATTATGACAGCCAATTTGATGTGATAAAAAAGTAACTTTTAAACATGCATGCACACTGGGACAGTAAACTGTCCAAAATCTCTTACATTTTGGACAATGGAGTTAATTAGATCACGAGTAGGTGTTGGGCAATCAGGGTATCGTTCATGAAATAACGCTTGAGTTCGTATGGTACTTCGTGAAATAAAAAGATATCATATCCATTCGCTGAATGTTCGTGTAAGGATAAGCTCGGGGCATTTGATTTAATTACTATCTGAAATGTTACTAAAAAACTTCGAGTACTTTCTTTGAGAAGACAAGTGACAATTTACTAATCAACATAGGATTTTATAAGATTTTATCATAAATAATGTGTCAGATCAGATAACGAACCAAAGAGGAAAGTGTTCACTTCAAATACTTTAAACCTCTTTGATTTTAAACGTAGTGATAGGGTAACCAATTTAAGACAAATAATTGGGATAATCAGGAAACTTAAAAAAAAAGTACTTATGATTTCAATTTTAGCACGAGACCTAGCAGAAGCGATTGGTTCCGGGAAGTTCTATGTATTACTTTGATTTTGTATTACCAATTAGTGGTCACCCTGTATATGTTTTCTCTATAAGTGAATTTGTAATTCTTTTGAGAAATAAATATCTTTAACCGTAAATACTTACTAACGTATTATACACATATAAACCTTTCGGAATAAATTCTCTAAATGACGGTGAAAACCTCATCAAAATCTGTTGCGTGGTTTGGAAGAACAACGCGGACATACAGACAAACACGAAAAGCGACTTTAGTTCATAATATGTATAGATGCGAAAGTAACTCTGTCTGTATCCTTTTTACGCCTAAAGCACTGAACAGAACAAATAGGTAGCGAATCTGGAGAAAGACCTGGGGGTCTAAAACGGCCAATGTAGCAATTCTGCTAAAAGCGATAAATTTCCTCCAATATGGCAATATTTACACCAAATATGAATTGAATTGAGATATTATTCAGCTAATAGGTATGTGTCACCATTCCACGAAAATTAGAGGAATTGCTAATAAATTGCTGGGAATTCAGGAAATGAATCGCTTTTAGCAGAATAGGGATGATGACTAAACATTTTTTTTTGTCCGTCTGGTAGAATATTAAACAATATTGGACACGTATTTTTTATTTTTTTATGTAATCTAAAATGTGCCATGACGTCACGAGTACTCGTATGTAGATTTTATACTTGTGACGTAGCGACCCCCACTCCCCAACTTTAATGCGTTTTATCTAAGTAATTTTTTATTAATATGATAAAGCAAAAAATACGTGTCATTTTTTTATTATCTGACTGATAGACTAAATACTTTTTTTTTTGACCCAGGCATCTTCCCTATTGCTAATGTGGCCGTTTTAGGCCCCCTGTCCCACTGCGGACGAGGAACCGACTAGCTATCAACGATTGTCCCACTAAAGAAACGTACAAAAGATTGTAGGTCTTGACCGCCGCTGTGGTCTAGTTGTGAGACCACCTGTCTCAGATCAGGGGCATATATTCTGCTTGATTTGGTTGGTGGTAGGGCTTGTTCTAAGTCCGCCTGGCTAGGTACCACCATCTTATCTAAGTCTGTCGCCCGCTCAACTGTCGATTTGCCTTTAGAAGGCGATAACAATAAAAATTCTATTGTGTCTCGTTAGTGACAGTTGAACTCATAATAACTATGTTAACAGCATTGTTGTGTTTCGGCAGTTAAAGGTACGATAATCAGTTCCTCTGTGGTTGACGATTCCGGGTGAAGCTCGGTTCCACCTTCGGCCTGATCATCACTTACCATCAGGTGCGATGCAGGCCAAGAGCGGTGTTATTAAAAAAAAGTAGGTCCCGTGTAAGTAAAAGATATAATAATAGCTGATCGCTGACTGTTCACACCGCCGCACTGTGGATCGAAAAAAAGGCTCTTGAAGACTACTATAATAACTATTTATTTATGATTTTTTGACATACGTCATATAACCCCCCTTTCGAGCCCCACGTGATTAATGTACGATCCCTTATATGGATGGATTGTTTGTTTGAGGAATGATATGAAAGAGAAGAGAGTGAATGATAGCGTGACGGTTGACAGAGGAGAGTGGAAGAAGAAAACGTGGTGCGTTAACCCCACGCAACATATGACAAGGGCAGGAAGATAATGAGATCATTCGTTTCATTCATTCGTTCATCATTCAGTTACGACTAAAGGAAGTATAGGCGCTTTAACACTTTTGACAGGTGCTTGGACTTGACGTCTCAGTGCTGTCACCTAGTGAACGCTATTTCAAAAAACCCTTATTGATAGAAACAGAATGTATTTTACATATTTTTTTAATTACGAGCGCTAACACACTGGGACGCCATGGCGACGTCGCTGGCTACGTAGCCATGGCTACCTTTGGCTACCTACCGTAGCCAAATGAAGCTGCTAAATAAGTAGCCTAATAACACGCAAGCATCCGACCTGGCGATCAGTTGGCCACTGAGTGAGGGAGGTGTAACTTACTTGTATACAAAATACTGGCGACTTGGCTACGCGGCGCCAGGTCGCCAGACTATCCAGTCTCCACGCAGGGGGCGGTCGGTCGTGGCAACGCTTCCAAATTGGCGACGTCGATAGACCGCAGCCACGTGAATTAACTGTCATACATTTAAATACGAATTGTTTGGATACATAGCCGGCGACGACGTCGCCATGGCGTCCCAGTGTGTTAGCGTTCTTGGCGGTGTAAGCGGGCCTTAAGTCTCATTAAATTTTGATACCGTATCGTTCTCGCTTCCATGGTATTTGAATTTAGAGCGGTATCGGTTTCGGTATTAGTGTAATTGTTTCTACAGAATATTCAGAGCGTATCGTACCGTAGGCTGATTAGAATCGTAGTGAGAGATTGTTTAAAAAGAACCGCATCACTGAGATGTGTTAAGCATGTGCCATTGATCCCCCAGGCTAATCTGTAAAATGTTACCGTGAAAACGTAGGTGAAATGAACTGTCATTCCACGCTAGGGATTGTCACTGTTGACAGCTTAGTTTCTAGCGATGAGATTTTAACAGAATAAATCGTCTTTTAGTGCCTCAAGTGGCAGATTGGCAATACTTTACTGTACATTAACTAGGTAGCTCTCTATGGAGCGGGATATTCTCGGAGTTTCTTTGAAGGATAAAACCAGAAATGAAATTATCTGGAAAAGAACCGAAGTCACCGACAGAGTTTGCAGAGTAAGCAAACTGAAGTGGCAGTGAGCTGACCATGTTTGTCGAAGGACCGATGGACGGTGGAGCAGACGAGTCCTGGAGTGGAGACCGCGTATCGGTAAGTGTAGTGTGGGATGCTCCCCAGCTTGATGTACTTACGACCGAATGCGGAAGGCGGAGGACAGGGTGTTGGGAGAGGCCTATGTCCAGCGGTGGACTGTGATAGACTTTGTGTCTCAAGATAATTTTTTCCATCCAAAAGTAGGTAGAGATTGTTTTGACCGATAAAATCGCCCTTTTTAGAGTTTCGTAGTAAACAAGGAGCCCATAAAGTTTCGCCATGTCCGTCTGTCTGTCCGCGGTTTAGCTCAGATACGGTTAGTACTAGAAAGCTGTAATTTATGTATGGCATGGGTGTACATATTAATCACGCCGACAAAGTCGTAAAATAAAATCGTTTTTTTTTTTAGGGTAGTTCCCCTACTCGTAAAGTGGGGATGTCTTTTTTTTCTCGTCTATCCCATGGTGTGGGGTGTAGTTGGAAAGGACTTTCAAAAATATTGTGGGTATGTTAAAATAATTTTTCAAATCCGTTTGCGAAATATTAATCTTTAAAGTGCTAATTTTTGTTACGAGTCAAAGTGTGCCCCCCCCTGTCAGCTAAATAGTTGTACTTGGATTTGTGAAAAAAATCACAGCAGTAGTATATACGTATATATAACGAAATTAAAAGGAAAACTATCACAGCTAAGTAGGCTTTAGAGGTTAACGAGTAATAATCGACCAACTTAAATTTGCAGTTTGAAGAACATGGTTTTCAACTACAATGTTAAGTTTGTTCTTGGGATAAAATTCATCCCAACTACGGAACCCTTCATTGTGCGTGGTCCGACACGCACTTGGCCGATTTTTTTTGTACCTTCATTCTTTCAATCTGCCTAGCCTTTCCCCAACTATGTTGGGGTCAGCTTCCAGTCTAACCGGATGCAGCTGAATACCAGCATTTTACAGTACCTGGGTAATACGATACCCCTTGGTAAGACTGGTGTCAGACTTTCGGGCTTCTGACGACTCGTAACGACTGTCAAAGAACCACGAATGACTGCCGGGACCAACGGCTTAACGTGCTTTCCGAGGCACGGAGGATTCTCGGTATGTAAAGATGGTCACCCATCCACTGACCAACCCCGGCAAGCGTAGCTTAACCTGATGGATCGACCAGTGTGGCTATTGTTACTTAGCCACGAGCTCCTTGTACCTTCATTCTTTATTATCGTTTAATTAGAAAGTGGATAGTGTGGGGTCCGACTCCAGAGTTAGGATTAGGATACTAACATTAGATTTAGTTTTTCTTTACTAACACTGTTTGGATCTCTGTGGTCTGATAATAAAGGTTTTAATAATAATAGTTAAACACATACACTTAAGTCTTTGAAAAAAAATAAAAATAAAATGTATATCGGTTGCTGTTTTACTATTCCTAGAAAAAGATTTTTTGTCAAATATTTAATATTTATTCTTTTAAATTCTAAACTTTAAAAGTTTGTTGTATTAATGTCAACGTAAAAGATTTATTTTTATTCGTTAAACTTTCCAGATTGTAATAGATATCTTCTACCTGACCAACATAGGGTCTGATGGGTATCCGGTACCTCTATACGTGCTAGCGTGTTTCCCCAGATGTCATTTCTAAATAAATTTTCTATACTACAGCTACTACAGGTTAACAATGAAAGAAAACATAGTGAGGAAACCATTATTTAAGGGTACGCTAGTCGGTCATTCTTCCATACAAATGTAGTATGGTAATTACGCGTCTGTTTGACGGCGCACGTTCAAAACTAAAAATTATATCAATTTGTCTTGTTATTCTAGGCCTGTATGGAAGCAGAATTGGAAAACACAAATTGGTTTGGAAGTTATGAGCGTCGTAACTTTCATTATTTCAACACTAATTTTAACTCGTCTTTGGGCGTAAATAAATAACTTATGTAGTGAAAACATGGCAAATATAGAAACCGTACAGGTATAGATAATTTATTAAAAAGTTAAAATAATTTTATTTTGTGTAAATACAACCAGTAGTTTTTCCATAATATTTATACGCCCTAAGGTCTGTTCATGAAATTTTACGCACTCGTTACCTAAAATAAATTAATAAATAAAAACGAGATGTATTAATAAATAATTATACTAATTAGCATGCATATTAGTCACACCCACTAACGAGTTCGAGCCGTCGACTAGTGGACCCTTAACATTAAAAATACTGATATACATCTTTTTTTTAATAATTTCCTGGAATGTTCGCGTGTGAAATAATTTCATATCATCAATTGATATGACCAGCATTTTCGCCGAGCTCCCGACCGGACATATGCAACTACCTACGTATATATATCATGCATTTAAACATGCTCATTAGAATACAATGGAGATTTTAGCAGTAACTCATATTTTGTAGGAGCACTTTAAGTAACTGTAATTATGTTATTTTGTATGCTATTTTTGTGGTTTATTACTGTTGAAGAAATGTTAAATGATATGTGATGTTATTCCTATAAGTAGGTTTGTACAAACACTTTTATACGTCATCTTATTTTAAAAAGTAGATGATGTCGGCGTTTCCTATCTGACTACTCTGAGAAGAAAGGCCGAAACAAACTCAGAGTTCAGGTTGATGTATCTACATACCTATATTTATAGTAAATACTAGCTTATGCCCGCGACTTCGTCCGCGTAGAAGTCGAAAATGGTTCTAATAGGATTTTTTATTGGTTTTTACGTTATTAATTTTGTTATAACATATAAATTATTATGTTTGAATAATTATAAAATATAACAATCTTTATTATAGTGTAGGGATATAAAGGTAAAAATAAACTTGAAAAAAAAAAAAATATACGGTATATTTTATGAACACGAAGCTCGGCCTTTGATCTGGCGAAAGTTACACGGGTGTATTATCTTTTTACAACGAAATCGAAATACTACACCTACCGCAGTATTTCTTTGTAATACAATATTGTTTGTTTTTCTTTCGGGTGCTAGAATCACCAGGCTACATTGTGCGCTTACTCTGGAGCATGCCTCATACAACTGGCCGTGGGAGAAGCAGCTTTCCCTTAAGTCTACTCCCGCTACTTTAAGAGTTTGACCTTGAGCTTTGTTTATAGTCATTGCGTAGCATACTTTGATGGGAAACTGCACTCTCTTGAATTCGAAGGGGTAATTTGATGGTGTTAGGGGAATCCTAGGAATAAATACAGACCTCTGTAAAGCTTAGAAACCTTCAAATGCGGTACTAATATATATAGTACGGTGACTTTCGAGACATTCCAATTTTAAAGAGTATTTGCATTGCAAGCACCAAGCCTTTATGTGAGTTCAACCTTATTTGAATAAAATCGGATTGACTTTTCAAACATGTGTCAAAATAAAATGTAATTTAAATCAAAAGCACTAAGGAGTATTGATATCAACTTCGAAGCAAATCACTCCTTAAATAACTTTCTACCCCTATTTAACCCCGTTAAGGGATGAATTTCAGTAAAATACGAAATAGGTCTTCCATTAATTCTGTTAAAGAATGTTTATGCAAAGTTTGAAGTAGATTGGACCAAGGAATCACGTTGTCCCATACAAACTTTGCCCACCTTTTTCACCCCCTTAGGGGTAGAATTTCGAAAAATCCTTTCTTATCGGATGCCTACGTCATACAAAGAACACACCCTCCAAGTTGCAGGTGTCTACGATCAGCGGTTTAGGCTGTGCGTTGATCCGTCAGTCAGTCATTCAGGACAAAGCATTTTATATATATAGACTAGCTTTTGCCCGCGACTTCGTCCGCGTAGAAGTCGAAAATGGTTCTAATAGAATTTTTTATTGACTTTTTACGTTATTAATTTGGTTATAACATATAAATTATCATGTTAAAATGTTTGAATAATTATAAAAAATATTTTTTTTTATTATAGTGTAGGGATATAAAGGATAATTTGAAAAAAAAAACTGGCCGTGGGAGAAGCAGCTTTCCCTTAAGTCTACTCCCGCTACTTTAAGAGTTTGACCTTGAGCTTTGTTTATAGTCATTGCGAAGCATACTTTGATGGGAAACTGCACTCTCTTGAATTCGAAGGGGTAATTTGATGGTGTTAGGGGAATCCTAAGAATAAATACAGACCTTTCTGTAAAGCTTAGAAACCTTCAAGCGGTACTAATACTCGTACCATCGGCCGCAACACTACAACAATAACAAACGCGTATTTAGTATTTTTGTGTGTGTATTTGTACTTATATTTATATATAATTATATTTATAGTTTTTGATAGATATATGTATATCTTTATATTTAAATAAATATTTATTCCTCAATTCTCGCTATTGCCACTGTCTCTGCATCACCCAAAGTTTGACTGGTAGATGCCTATGATGCCTATGGCATTAAGTCCGCCTCTGTAAATTTGTGTGCTTAAAGTATTAAATAAGTAAACGCCGCAATATGCTACATTGCTGGGCAATACATTTTCTTTACAAATTTTTTTCCGGTATTCCGCTTGAAATTGTTGAAGCGCGCCATATTGCACTAACAGTATTCCCCGTTTAAGAGAAAGAAATTAAAGAAAGAAAAAGTTTTTATTGTGACTCGCACAGGAAATCACAACTAAAAACACTTAAACATAAATAATTGTAACCTAAACAAAGAACAATTTAGGACATATTTTGGTATTGATAAATAATTATTTATGCATTTCAAGTGTTATTTATTACAATATCAGTATTCAGAGAAACAGAACGTTGCTTCAAATAAAGCTCAGAAATAAAGCCTGCGTGAACGAATGAAAGAATGCCAATAATGTTTCTTATCTGTGGATATTATTTGAACCTTAGTTATTACTCTGAGTTTGAACCATGAACCTTCTTTGGTACTAACTGATCCTCGATTGGTCTTCGTTTTGTAATCGGGACACATTTTGAGGCTGGTACTACTCGTAGCTTTGTTACCGTAACAATCCAAGACCTTTTAGTCTTGGTTTAAACCATTACTTATGCAGTTTTTTGTAATAAGACGGATAATGTTTTTGGAACATATACACAATTTTTTTTTCGCCATCTACTATTTATTTACTGGCGATACCTTCGTAAAAATTGTATAAATGATATAAAAGTTGGCAACCTTAGTCCTATGCGATCGTCGCATTCCCAACTACTTCTACTAACTACTATTACTTTGCAAGGCGAGAATAGATTGTTGTTGGTGATGTGTGGCGGCCACCATATAACTGCCGCTACATAACGGCCGCTAAATAACGGCCGCCATATAACGGCCGCCATATAACGGCCGCCACATAACGGCCGCCATATAACGGCCGCTAAATAACGGCCGCCATATAACGGCCGCCACATAACGGCCTCCATATAACGGCCGCCACATAACGGCCGCTAAATAACGGCCGCCATATAACGGCCGCCACATAACGGCCGCCACATAACGGCCGCCATATAACGGCCGCCATATAACGACCGCCATATAACGGCCGCTATATAACGGCCGCCACATAACGGCCGCCACATAACGGCCGCCATATAGCGGCCGCCATATAACGGCCGCCACATAACGGCCGCCATATAGCGGCCGCCATATAACGGCCGCCACATAACGGCCGCCACATAACGGCCGCCATATAGCGGCCGCCATATAACGGCCGCCACATAACGGCCGCCACATAACGGCCGCTAAATAATAGCCGCTAAATATTTACACACTATTACTATTTACAGACTATATAGTTCGTCCGTCTCGTATACGGACGAGGAGTACGGTGACTTTCGAGACATTCCAATTTTAAAGAGTGCATTACAAGCACCAAGCCTGTATGTGAGTTCAACCTTTTTTTTAATTGATTGATAAAATCGGATTGACTTTTCAAACATGTGTCAAAATCTAAGGTCAAAATAAAATGTAATTTAAATCAAAAGCACTAAGGAGTATTGATATCAACTTCGAAGCAAATCACTCCCAAAATAACTTTCTACCCCTATTTAACCCCGTTAGAGGATGAATTTCAATAAAATACGAAACAGGTCTTCCATTAATTCTGTTAAAGATTGTTTATGCAAAATTTGAAGTAGATTGGACCAAGGAATCACGTTGTCCCATACAAACTTTGCCCACCTTTTACACCCCCTTAGGGGTAGAATTTCGAAAAATCCTTTCTTATCGGATGCCTACGTCATACAAAGAACACACCCTCCAAGTTTCAGGTCTCTACGATCAGCGGTTTAGGCTGTGCGTTGATCCGTCAGTCAGTCATTCAGGACAAAGCATTTTATATAAATAGATGACCACAAACATAAATCAAGAAAAAGATAAATGGATTGTATTTCAGAGGAAATAGCTATAGGAAGAATGTGAACACTGAGATTACTGCTGATGTAGGTACTGTAAGGGCAATAGCCCACTAGCAACCAGGCCGCAGCGGCTAGGTCGCAGTGGCCAGCGAAATAGATACATTAGTATGAAATCGCCATGGAGCACGCGCACTTGCAAGGTGATATTGACAATGAAATTGACCTGGCCGCTGTGGCCTGGCCGCTAGTTCGTTATTGCCCTAACGACCCCAAAAGAATTTGGGTACGGGTGGGAGGATGACTGATGCATGATAGCCACTGCAATCTTTCGGTTTCACTTGAATGCCAAGAAGAATTTCTATATGTACGCCGATTGAAGTTTTCCATGTTTTAATCCTAAACAAAGGCTATTCGTGAGCCAAACTTCATTCAAATCGGTTCACCCGTTTATGCGAGATGAGTGACCAACTTCTTAACAAACTCTTGCATTTATCACACTAAACACTAAATATGTACTCCATTTATCATAACATAAACAAAACAAATAACAATTTTCACCCTTTCGTTATTTTGATATAAACGTATACTAAACACCGTTATTTCAAGATGAATACAAAGCAATCTAATCTATATACCATTTACATACATTAAAAACATAACTCTAAAGTGCAGTTATTTCAACAATATTTGTAAACGTTATTTGTCTAATGCTATAATAGATGGAGTATAGTCAAGGTGAAATAAATGAAAGAGGAAAACAAATTAATTGAAAAGCTTATCTCCTCTTCTAAAAATCTAGAAATCTCACCGGAAAACTCACATTTATTGAAAACTTTACTAAAAAAATCAACAAACATTATCGGGCGACGATCGGAAATCATTAATCATGGTCTGATCATCTGATCAGTCTGATCGGTCGTTGAACTAACCTAAAAATGTCGCCAAAGGAAAATATATCTTAATAATTTGGGTCAAAATTCAATGTCGTGAGTGTTCCTTCAATGAGTGTTGATATAAGTAACATCTCATTAAGAAATCTTTAGTATCAAAAGATTAAATCTATACATGGTGTGAACGTAAACGAAGCAAAAATAGTATGTAAGCATTGTAGCAGCTGGTGTTCTGTAGTAACTGCCTACCCCCATGGCAAGAAGTCATGAGTTTATGTATGTAAGTTGTGCTAGTATTCTTTGATAGATAACGTGGTTTCTTTAAGGCGCATGCGCTAAGGTAGCCCGCGAAATTCAAATTTTCTTTAGTTTTTTACATTTTGCAGGTCAGTGTGAGGTTTTATGTTGATTAAAATATGATTCGCGACCGTAACCAATATGGCTTTACATAATGATAATCATTACAATCAGCAATACAACTCCATATGTAAGCACAATTGTCAAATGTCATAATTTCATGAAATAGTCATTCAATGCGATTATATGAACTTAGAGAGTTGTATTGATCATTTTTATGATTATAATTCTATAAATAAACATTTGATACGGCCGCAAATCATATTTATATCAACATACAACATGATACTGACCTGCAAATTGCAAAAAACGTAAGAAAATTTGAATTTCGCGGGCTACCTTGACGCTTTCACCTTACTTCTGAAAGTGTTAATGTTGTTAAGTTAATTTGGGAATATTACTGTATGGAAATATGAAATATGGCTAACTAGTGAATGCAATAATTAATACCGTAACACCGAATATTTAGTTTTAGATGTAAAAAAAGTATTTGGAAACTTTCCAAATGCCTTTTTTACACCTAAAACGGTTACAACATCGAATTCAGTGTTATAATTGCAATTCATTATTAATATTCTAGTTCACTAGTTAGCAATATTTCTTATTTCCATTCAGTAATATTGCCAGATTGCTCATAACAGCGACATATTTGACAGCTATTTGCGACGTTGCCACTTTCAATATAAATGCTCTTAAGTCCTGAGTTTGTCTGAAAAAATTACTTTGTTTCCTCTGAAACGTATAAAGACTAGAAAACGAAATGTCACTATCGAGCTTTCCCCTAATATGTTGGGGTCAACTTCCAGTCTAACCGGATGCAACTGAATACCAGTATTTTACATGTAGCGACTGCATATCTGACCTCCACAACCCAGCAACTGGGTAATGCGATACCCCTACGTAAGACTTCCCCCTGAAACATATAAAGGCTTAATTTTGACGGAAACCATAACGGGGAATCCTGTACTACCAGCTACCAGCTTAGCCAGTTACTGAGCATCTTCTGTACTGTAGTGGTTACGCACTGATTATGAGAAACTGGTGCATTGCACTAGAGATTCAGAACAATAGATACTTAGCCTCTCCCGCATGTAATTTCTTCGTCATATAACTTCATAGGTAGGCTCTCCACTTTCCCCAGGCGGAGAGTATCCAGGAGGATTTCCTCATAGCTATCAGAACTTTAGTATTTTTAAGTCGAGCCTCTTGCCGGATCAGACATCACCCAATTCATATCTGGTACATATAACAGAGAACAATGTGTAAACCGCAACGAAGGTCGAAGGCATCCGCAAAAACTTGCTTCAGATGACGAAGCTAAAACATATTGAAAATCGTTACAAAAAATAACAAATAACAATGTTAGCTTTGTTTCTTTTGCTACTGCATTGTTCAAGTTTCAAGGTTTATCATCAGCTTGGTTTGGTCCTAATTATGTCGGGGTAGCAAATGAGTGACTTCCATCTGTGACTCATCATCTTGCTGCCCTTGACCCAGGGTCTTTAGGGTTGGCGCAACACCTTTTTCTTCTTCCACTCTCCCCTGTCAACCGTCACGCTGTCATTCACTACCTTCTCTTTCATATCGTCCCAGCACACGTACCATGACAACCATAGAAACCGGTCTTCTACGGGTTTTGTCGACGGAAGAATAGACAAAATGACAGATTGTGATTGTTTATCTGTCATTTTGTCTATTCTTCCGTCGACAAAACCCGTTTCTATTGTGGTCATGCTAAGCGTGCTGGTCCAGTTGAAAACCAGCGTCAGGCACTTATAGTTGTCTGGCATTTTTGCTGAACAGGGCCTTTTTGGTGCAGCCGTGAGCACACTCCCCTTGAAATTTCTGCTACGCACTTCACACTATTTTTTTTTTTTTTTTTCTGTAATTATATTGTGTGTTTTAGTCTGTGCTAAATAAATGTATTTTCTTTCTTTCTTTCCTCTTTCTTTATCATTCATCACACAATCCATCCATCTTTTCTTAGGCCTTCCTCTCCCTCTCCATCCATCGACATTTATATTCATCACTCTTTTATTCACTTGCGTTTTTCGAATTCCTACCCACTTCAAAATTATAAAAGAGCTTCCATGAGGGATGAAACATAAACTTTACCTATGCTGGGTCCTCTTGGGCAGTCATCTCCAGTTCTAGCTTAGTGTCTGGATGTTATCGTATAGTTCTAGTCAATACGCAATTCCGTACCCGGAGTCAGAGGGTCTTAAATTAACTCTGCTATTAGAATGACATAAAATAATTAAGGGTTTCTGTAAAAAAGTCTATGCTGGAAACCTCATGCTTATGAGTCCGTAACCTTCTATAAGATAATCAGCCTACAGTGTTGCTGGGACGTAAGCGTCCTCCCTCCTCTCTGTGAGAGGGACCGGCCCGCAATCCACCACGTGGGCCCATTGCGTGTTGGATGTTGGTGGCTGTCACTTGTCTTACATTTTTTGGTTCTAAGACATGCCGTATTGCTTCACGATACTTTCCTACTATATGCCACCGGTTAACTTTTTTATTTTGACTTATTTCGCTTTGTATACATCCATTAGTAATATAAATCTACCATTTCCACCTCAATCTTTAAAGCAATTTAATATCAACTATCCCTTATATCATTTCCGACATTTCGCTCAGATATTTCATTAAGATTAAACTAGATCTAAGTTAGCAATCACATTAGGTTCTAAACCAAAGCGTCTTAACTGACACAATAATTAAGAATCAGCTTACTTCCCTGTTGCAATCGCATGGGCTATCGCCCTGATACCAATAATTGCTATTCCACTGAGAACTGTAGAATGCTCATTGTAAATCAAAGTTACCGACTGGTATCGGTCGATGAAGATGATTCCTATTAGATTATTAGGAGAGCAGCGGTGGCTTGCTGGTAACGACCGCAACTAATGAGTTGTAAATCGTAGATTCGAACCCTGGCAGACGCTTTACGTTGTGTAAATTATTTCATCACCACTGCTCTCTAAACGGTGAAAAAAATCATCGTAAGGAAACCGGCAAGTCCTAGAACCAAAAGTTCGAAGACATAAATATGACATCTACCAACCTGCACTGGGCCCGCGTGGTGGATTACGGCCCACTCCCTCTCTCGAGTGGAGGCCTGTGTTGACTTACGACGACACTAAAAGACTGTTCGCCAAGGAATCATAAATAATAAGCGCTAAAACACAAAAAAGCACACACACAAACGCACACACACACACACACACACACACACCCTCTTGTTTGTACCTACAGACACCACTCACACACACATTCACGTATTTCCTTGCATGCCTTAAAATAAAAGTAAATAAAATTATTTTTAATCTAATTATATTCAATTAAATTTTTATTATTTTTATTAAACTGAAAATGAGCGTAACTTAATTTGTACGAGTACTATTTGTATCATAGTTATAGTAAATCATAGTTGTAGGAGGAAGGCGCCGGTGTCTGTAACACAGTTCATACTAGCACAGACATCGTTGTTAACTCTATCTTCAATATGCTCAAAATGCAGTACTTTGTATTTTTGTATAGGATAGATGAGTTGTACCAACATTATTGTTAATAAATAAATTATTATTAATTATTATTGTGTCTTAGAAGTGGAAACATTATAGATTGATTATGCTATTAGATTAGGAAATGTAGGAATAGTCTGATAATGATAGGGGCTCGTGGCTAAGTATCCAGGTTAGTCACTAACCACACGAAAAGTAGAAGAAGTGGCTAAGTATGTAAAAGCCGCACGGGATGGGTTCGAAAATAGGTGACCATTAATTTCGTGGCTCCTTAAGGAATAATTTATTCTTGACCGTTAAGGACGCGAGCCGCGTCCGTGTCTGCTCAATTTGTAGAGACCAGAACTCGGACCGGACTATTTAGGATCCTGCACGATGTAGCATGAACTGCTACATCGCGCAGCATCTGCATATGAAATGTCTCGCCTGCGTCTCGTACATGGCACAGCTCCTGCATGACACGGTCTTTCATTAATTATCCTTAAGCCGTCGGTCCCAGCTGTCATTTGTAGATCTTTGATAGTTGTTACGAGTAGTCAAAAGCCCGAAAGTCTGACAACCAGTCTTACCAAGGGGTATTCTGTTCCAGTAACTGGGTTGAGGAGGTCAGATAGATAGTCGTTGGATGTAAAATACTGGTATTCGGCTGCATTCGGTTAGACTGTGTGTAGGGAAAAACTAGTCAGGTACTGAAAACTAAAATCAAAATCAAAATATTTTATTTTACATAAACCTACATGGGCACTTATGAAACATCAGAAGCTAGGTGCACGATTCCAATTGGTCGTTGGAGAAGCTTATGGAGAAGAGCCGACAAGAAACTCCACGGTAACTCTTTTAAAAATAGTTGGCTTTTACAATATTTTATTAACAGTGTTAATACAGGATAGTGCAGACCTTTCATCAAGTACCGGGTACTTAACAAAATAGAAAATGGAATGATGATGCTGATGGTTAATCATTTTGATGTAGATATGTCACAGTAAGATGATTATAACCGTGATATAGCGGTTCATAAGTGTCGGAGTGCCCTAATTTTGTTACTGCGACCAATTTCGACGTAGCGCGCGCCGGCCGCTGCCACGGCACCGCTCACTTCGCTCGCTCGGCTCGCACAGTTCTTACCTTACCTATTTGGTCGGAGTGCCCTAATAGTTATATTACTAGATCGGGCTCGTATCATAGTTATATTCTTAGTAACACAGTTATAAACCGCTTTCATATAACTATATTACGTTATATAGCTATATCACGGCTATAACTATCTTACTGCGGCAGATACACTTGTGGAATGTCGTATATTCCTTTTTCAAACACCGACCGAGTGACTGAAATTTGTCAAACTTTCTCTGTTACTCACACTTATTTTGCGACTCGACAGGTTTCTGAAAAAGGAGTCGTTACCATATCTGATATGTCCAGTCATAATGAAACCACTTTCTTCACACGTAAAAGATAAATGTTGTGGATAGCTTTGATAACTCTATGGTCGGAGCCACACAGCTATAGTCTGCTCCAAAAGCATCTGATAAAAGTGTAAACAAAACCTGTTGAGGTTACATTTTTACGCATTAATTCACTATAAAGGGATTTAGTAACACATACAGTCTAATTTAGAAGGTTCAACATACGCATAAATTTTTCCATCAAAATATTACTATTTGAATAACATTAATTAATTTAAATTGTATTTGAAAAATCATCGACAAAAATTTAGGTTATAAAAGTAAACTCAATTGTAAAAAAAAAAAAAAAAATCTTTCCCCAAAATCTTCACTAAATTAGCGCTAAACATGTTCAAAACAACCACAGCAACATGAAATGATTGACAGAAATGGTTATGTTTTTCGCTAAATCTATTTACAACTAAAAGGTACTGGTAATCAATTTAAACATTTCCGACGTCTCTTTTCTTCAATTTGTTGCCGGAGGGGGATTAAAACGTTCATTAAAATAAATACTACCCCTGTTTTAATTACCCTAAAAGCAACTAGGTGGCGTTGACAAATAGAGGAAAATAAAAATAAATTTAACTAAAAGAAATTGAGATATTTTTTCTCCAAAATGGGTCTTAAAATCGTAAATTGATATAAGGAGCGGAACGCGGAAAAAAAACGCGGACGAAAGCTAGTACCTATTTATACGTTTTATCTAACCCAATCACCTAAAACTAATAGGTACAAAACTCAAAAACTATGGCCCAGATCTCCAAAACAAAAATCTGTTACAATAACCCTTATATGTACAACAATAAAGGTGATAATGTGATATTCGGGCGCACCGTCTTGGCGCACCAGCAAATATAATTATACAGTTTCATCACTCTTATGGTATAGACATAAGGGTGGTATTAGCATGTGTGTGGTATGTATGTCAGTCGTTCGGTAAACCGTTAGTCGGTTCGGCAAAGGTTAGAAATGTGTGTGAAAGTTTGTGAAGGCGGGGTGACTGGCTTAAGTCTTGTGTTTAAGTGCGAAAATGGTTCCGTTGTCTTAAAAAAGCATGGGAAATATTTATCATATCCTCTTAAAACTTTTTGCGCATCTAATGATGCACACTTTTTTAAATAATTGAGCCTCTTTATAACGTCCTGGCGTTTTCTTCACAGTTGGTCGCAGTAACTAATGTACCCCAACCGAACAGGTTGGGTAAGGTTGTTTAGTATGTTTAAAGTTCGTTTTTTAATCCCAGAGACTAATTTGACATTTCAAGTGATTGTTGTTTGTTTTTTTCAATTTGGAGTTTGACATTTGCACCTGTCAAATTAGTCTGGGATTGAAGAACAAACTTTAGGTCCCCAAAATAGGAAAGTTTTGTGGTTCAAAATAAGAGGCGGAATCATTACATTAGATTGTTCCATAATATTTTTTAGTAGTGTAAAATGGGAAATAATGGTGGTTCGATTAAATACACGCCAAAAAGTAATTTTTGAATAGGATTTTTTGGTTCTATGGAAAATTTTCTCGTGGAGCTCGTGGTTAAATAATAACAGCCCCACGGGTCGATTGAAGATTAAGCTACTCTTGCTGAGGTCAGTCCGTGGATGGATGACCATGTATTACATATCGAGACGCCTCCGTGCCTCGGAAAGAACGTTAAGCCGTTGGTCCCGGCTGTCATTCGTAGATCTTCGTTACGGGTAGTCGGAAGCCCAAAACTGATAACCAGTCTTACCACGAAATCGTGTTACCTAGTAACTGGGCTGTGGAGGTCAGATAGGCAGTCAATCCCAACATAGTTGGAAGAAAGGGAATTACAAATTTTGAAAAATTTGGAATCCCTCATATAACACATTCTCTCACCGGCCTATAAACAGGGACCTAGATTAGACGTTTAGTTGACAGTTCTTTTACATGCAGCGCCGCCATGATGTTTCAATACATGGTGTTTCAATTTAAGCCAAAAAAAATTGTGAAAATGCTATTTTAAAATAATATTCCCTACGGTTCTAGCGGGCTTCTATATTTTTTTATCTCTTTAAACATAACATAACACCACGCCTGTATTTCCCGAAGGATTAGGTAGAGGTGTATCTATAGTACAACCAAATTTCACCAGTTCTCTCTTTAAGTCCCATGTAATAGGGGGCGAGCCTATTGCCATCAACCGGGCACAAATCCAGACTCCAGGCTGCTACTGGAAAATTCTGTATTAAGCTTCATTAAATGTTTAACTTAATAATAGCGGTAATAGGTAGTACGGACTGGTATCCGCAACTCCACGTCTAAGCGCGTATTTTGCGTACGGGTTGGAAAGTTGGTTATTCGATCCACCCCAGTTCCCAAAGAAGGCCAGCAACGCCTTGGTGTCACTGACAATCTCACGTAGGGTACCTGGGTTACCGAAGTACTTTGCCCTGTATGTGGCGACCACCGGGCAGTATAACAGCACATGGGCTGCTGTCTCGTCGTCCTCCATGCAGGCTCTGCACAGCGGACTGTCTGTGACTCCTATGACAAAGATGTGTTTATTAAATGACCCATGGCCAGTTACAGCTGCTGTAACTGTACGCAGCTGTTGTTTCGTTAGTCGGAGAACCTGTTTCGTGAAGCGGCCATCAATTGTAGGGAGTGCCTCCTTGGCCTGCCTGCACTCACCGTGGTCCAACCATAGTTTGTGATGTTGGTCCCTGGTTCGTTTCCTTACCAGAGTGCGTAGGTACCCGAAGGGGAGTGGCGCAATGGGTTCAGGCCGTTGGTGCCATGCTCGATCCCCTTCTGGCTAGTTCGTCGGCTGCGTCATTTCCCCGCGAACCGCTGTGTCCTTTGATCCATTGAATGGTAATATTATTGAGGCTACCCACCTGGTCAAGGCGCTGGTGGCACTCGTATATCAGACCCAGAGTAAAATGTTAAACTTTTAGAACATTTAATTTTTTTAACTATTGCATAGCTTCTATCGCGGGCCTTGAGCGTGGAGACCGAATCCAGAAATTCCGTAACGAAAATAACCTAACACCCCCATAGAGTGAAATTTTAAGATGCGCGCGCATCACTGTGACACAAATTGTCACTGTGACCCAAATTGCATAAGTTGATAAAAAATGCTATGCAATAGCTTTACCGCGGCAGTCTCCGAGTGCCACACGTCTTTTTTATTAAAAGTATTGAATACTTCCTCTGTAAAAGAATAATAATTATGATCTAACATAACATCCTAAGTACATTGAACTGTCCGACGTGCATGGTCAGTTTTTTCACTTTTTTTATTGCTAGGGTTCAAAGTAAACGACATTAATGAACCTCTTAAGAGCAATGGAAATTAAAGTGTTTAATGTTGACCTTTAATCCACCACACACCACAAACCTCCACTTAAATCGGTCACTGACCCGTTTTAAGTCCTGTGTAACTACGAGACTTCCCGCTAATAGGGAGTTTGACAAAAAAAAAAGGTCCTTCAGATAGTTTAAAAAAAAATATTGCACACGTATTTGTTTTTTTTTTACGTAATCAAAAGATTACGGCATTATCAAGTTAAAATGTGGCATGACGTCACTCTCCGGTAGATTTTATACTGAATTTTGATGTAGCGAGCTACCCAACTTCAATGCGTTTTATTTTAATAATTTTTTATTAATATGAAAAAGCAAAAAATACGCGTCTAATATATTTTTATTTTCTGACTGACGAACTGAATAGTTTTTTTTTTAACCCAGTCAACATTGGATATACAAGGCTGCTTTATTGGGGCTTATACGCCTAGGTTTAATCTCTGAGATCTTTAGTCTGTTTGTACTCGTACACATCAACTATTCTTAACTTATTTTTTTTTTGCTGTGGTAAACTCCTCAAGATACACTACGTCTGGGAAGAACGGAAGCTTACGTCGATCTCCTACCGATTTAAAGCTCACGGTTTCTACCAGAGGCCCGAGAGATACTCCTACCTACTTTTACGCGACCCATCATCAAGTGCGGTTGATCTCATGATTGCACGTCCTCCCTTAAAGGCGCACTTAGAACACTGCGCGCTTCGTACTTAGACAGCGACCACTAATACAGGGTGTCAGGGACATCGACGCGAAAACTGATACCATGGATTCAGTACATGATTCTGAACCCACCTGCGTTGAAATTTAAAAAGAAAATCTGCTGTTCCATACATTTTGACCGCGTAGGTATTGCACTTTATTTATTTATATATACTTTATTGTACACCAGATTATAAATTACATAAAGAAAAGGTATAGGCACTACAAAATATACAATGGGCGGCCTTATCACTTATCTATAAAACAGCAGTTCAAAAAAAAAAAAAACCGACTAATGAATTCAACGCAGGGATGTTTGTAATCATGTGCTGAATACATGGTATCAGTTTTCGCGTCGATGTCCCTGCCACCCTGTATTTGTCTTACTTAATTTTTATGGTTTATACATCATGGGTTTTATCCTTTTCCCATCACTAAACTCGTCAAACTGAACGAATCTCCATAACTTTATTTAACACAACATCACACCTGTTTTCCCCGATGGGCTAGTCAGAGGTGTACCATAGGTACACACACATTTCGCCAAATTTGTTGAGGTCCCATGTAATAGGGAGCGAGCCTATTGCCATCAACCGGGCACAAATCCAGACTCCGGGCTGCTACTGAGGAATTTCTGATGGAAAAACCCGATAACACTTTGCTCGACTCAGGATCGACCCCAGAACCTCACGCTACTAGACCAACGAGGCTATAAACTTCATGTAAGCCTAGCACAAAGTAATTAAACCACATTAAAGTTACTGTTAGACCTGTAAACAGAACATTAAATAAGACAAACTTACTTTCTCCATTGTCAGTCAGACTAACATTAAAAAACACTTTATATTGACACTGTGCAGACTTCCTTTGACCTGCATTTAGTTATAGATGGCAGCTTTTAGTGTAGCTACATCAATCTGCCAAGCCTTTTCCCAACTTTATTGGGGTCGGCTTCCAGTCTAACCGGATTCAGCTGGATACCAGTATTTCACATGGAGCGACTGCTTATCTGACCTAAACAACCCAGTAACTGGGTAATACGATTCCCCTTGGTAAGACTGGTTGTCAGACTTTTGGGCTTTTGACGACCCGTAACGACTGTTAAAGATGTATGAATGACAGCCGAGACCAACGGCTTAACGTGCTTTCCGAGGCACGGAGGAGTCTCGGTATGTAAAGATGGTCACTCATCCACGGACCAACCCCGACAAGCGTAGCTTAACCTGATGGATCCACCCGAGCGGCTGGTATTACTTAGCCACGAATTCCATCACACAAGTAACACTGGCCTCCTCACTTCGAGAGAAAGGGGGCTGTTCTACCACGCGGCCCCAATGCGGATTGGTAGATGTCACGTCTTAAAATTTTTGGTTCTAGAACATGCCGGCTTCCTCACGATGTTTTCATTCACCGTTTTGAGAGCAGTGGTGGTGAAATTACACAATTCCCTCTGTCTCTGTCTGAGTTCGAGCGCTCGACCTACAACTCGTAAATGCACGAACTTCAGCTATGATACATCACGGGGTCCGGAAGGACCAATGCCTGCTGGGGTTGCGGGTTTGTCCGAAAGGGATATCGCGGCCCCAGCACACAGGCAACGGAAGGAACACGGGTGGGTTTTAGTCAGTAAAAGTCTGACACTCCCTCTCGCTCCGCCCAGAGCGGGAGGAGTCATTTGATGATTTCCAACCCAAAAAAAAAAAAAAAACCTATGACACATCAGGCCTTTTTTTTTTTTAAAGTTTTCGTGCTGACATCTCGCGAGGCGCGCGTGGAACACAACGCGCCGTCGACCCGAGGCTGGTCATAATTGGACGGCGAGCTACCCATTGCTCACCGTCCGCAAGCCCGCGCCTACGGTGGCCGGAAGTCGGCTCGCGACTCCCGACGCCCGGGGCGTCTCCTATGACACATCAGGCCTTAATTACCTAACACATAATCAGCATATAATAGTTCCACTGTTGGGTGGGACACCGGCCTCCTCTCTGTGAGAGTGTGTGGGCAAAATCCACCACGCGGGCCCAGTGCGGATTGGTATATGGCACGTGTAAAATCCACCACGCGGGCCCAGTGCGGGTTGGTATATGGCACGTGTAAAATCCACCACGCGGGCCCAGTGCGGATTGGTATATGGCACGTGTAAAATCCACCACGCGGGCCCAGTGCGGATTGGTATATGGCACGTGTAAAATCCACCACGCGGGCCCAGTGCGGATTGGTATATGGCACGTGTAAAATCCACCACGCGGGCCCAGTGCGGGTTGGTATATGGCACGTGTAAAATCCACCACGCGGGCCCAGTGCGGATTGGTATATGGCACGTGTAAAATCCACCACGCGGGCCCAGTGCGGGTTGGTATATGGCACGTGTAAAATCCACCACGCGGGCCCAGTGCGGGTTGGTATATGGCACGTGTAAAATCCACCACGCGGGCCCAGTGCGGATTGGTATATGGCACGTGTAAAATCCACCACGCGGGCCCAGTGCGGGTTGGTATATGGCACGTGTAAAATCCACCACGCGGGCCCAGTGCGGGTTGGTATATGGCACGTGTAAAATCCACCACGCGGGCCCAGTGCGGGTTGGTATATGGCACGTGTAAAATCCACCACGCGGGCCCAGTGCGGGTTGGTATATGGCACGTGTAAAATCCACCACGCGGGCCCAGTGCGGGTTGGTATATGGCACGTGTAAAATCCACCACGCGGGCCCAGTGCGGGTTGGTATATGGCACGTGTAAAATCCACCACGCGGGCCCAGTGCGGGTTGGTATATGGCACTTGTCTTGAGGCTGAAATGATGTCTCATTATTTTCAATTCTGTCACGCTTTTTCGGCAGTTGAGTCCCTCACAACGCTAAGAAAACTTTTACAAACCCACGAGTGTTGACAGCTTTTAGATTTACTAAAACAGTATTAAATAAAAGTAACGTTAAAACTATCACAATTGTCACGTCATTTATTGAAATCTATTGAATTCATTCGCATTCTAAATTGACAATGGTGCCGATTCTCTTGTCACAAATGCCTCTTCTCCTCCTGCCTCCTCCTCTTGCTAAAAATCACCAAAATTTTGTTTATTCCTGTCAAACGACGATTTCCCATTCTGAAATAGACTAAAGTGACACAACTTAACTTTATTTTAGTTAGACGGCACTAAGATGACACTGAGTTATTTATTTAGTGACAAATTTGATATTCTGAATTTGACGTTTTTCACCTAAAATTTTGATTGTAAAAAACCAAACCTGACTATTTTTAGTCGCGATTATAAAGATGTGGGATAAAATAAGTTGTCATGAACTAAAAATCACACCAACATATTGACTTCAGGTGCAAAAACAGTACTGTATTTATTTTTACCTAAAAATAATTAAAATTTCGACCCCCTTTAAAAGCATAAACCACTAAAACTCAACATGTAGGTAATAATTTTACATAATTTTCCATACAAAAAGTGAAACATTCCATATAAAACACGTTGAGGATGCCCACACTGCGCAAGAGAATCGGCGCCAGTGTCACATTCTGCAAGGCAAGACAGCGCGTTGATGTCTTTTGTACGTAACGATGTTTCGCACAAAATTACAATTTACTTAACTCAAATAACTCTGAATAATTGCCACAATTATATACGAATCACTGTTAAATACACATTCATATATAATTGGGACATCGATTTATTAAATTATTCAGTTAAACTTGATAGATGTCTACGTAATAAATGTTATAGCTTTGTCAAAGTCGCCTCTTGCGTAAATGATCAAATAACTTGTAATAATCTTGATTATGATGAATTGCTTAACGATTTATGACAGTATATTAGAAGGCTTTGCATAAATATGAGCCCTTTGTTGTCATATGTTTTTTTTTATAAACACTTGTCTATTCCCCAAGACGTCTACAGCGATAAAAAGGAGATTTCTAAGATGCGACCTACAAGGTGCATCAGAAGGACAAAATCACGCAAAAACGGCTGAACGGATTGGAATGAAATTTGGCACACAGATACTTTGCAACCTAGATTAACATATAGGATACTTCTAATCCCGGTAGTACATTTCCATGAGATACTCCGGCCTCCATGCGGGCGAAGCCGCGGGCGAAAGGTAGTTATTTTATAATCTATAAAAAAAAACTCGTCTAGAATCTCCAGATATTACGGTAGTCGCCACAATATGTAGTTAATTGACACAGCCGGTATGTCAGCTGGCTAACGGTAGCTGAGTTATTTTCCTAGCGGTCTAGCCTAGGCGACTCTGGCGATTACTGACGCGTTTCCTTGTGACTGGTTATTTATCTAGGATTAATCGAGCTGGTCTTATGTAAAGGGTTTTGAGGTAATTAAGGGAACTCGTAGACTTGTTAGATCGTCGTGATATATCCAAAGCACTGGTCAAGACTTTGATATGTAGTTAACTGTGTTATTCTGTAAAAGCGCGATTCCACCAGTGTGCGGCACTGTGCGATATTGTCTTGTACGGCATAAGCGTTTATTTCAAACATAAAGTAATATTTAATTAAAAAGGAGTTGTTATTAGAATGATTCAGGTTTATGTGATATTTTTATTGTTACTAAGAGGTTTGTTTAAATAAATAATTTTTGTATTTTTTTTTCTATGCATTTTTATGGGTATCTTTACATAATGATTATACATTATAGGTACCTTTAGTAAAAACCAATGCAAGATCTTTATTTGTTATGAATTGTATAATTATAAGAAAAGCATAATCGATTTCCAAAGTATGTGATTATCGGAGATAAGTTGCGTCGCTGATGAGCCCTGTCGGCGAAGAGTCCTGTCGGCGAAGTGTCCTGTCGGCGAAGAGTCCCGTCGAAGTAAAGTCTTGTCGGTGTTCAGTCTGTTGGCGTAGTGTCTGTCGGCGTTTAGTCGTACACTCGTTTATTTCGGTGGACTAAAGTAAACATTTACAAATAAGTATGCTTCATTATACGCTTACAAAATTTTCCGGTGGAAACAAAGACTAACGGCTCTGCAGCTCACTACGTGTACTGTTGGAATTCTGCACAAAATTTTGGTGGAATCGTGAGAATTCGAACCTCGCTCAAGTGACCGCTTACGATTCGAATTAGTACGAAGTGAAAGAAATGTTACTGTTGACGGTTGAAGTTATTCAACTTATAGTTTTTATGTTCAGTCAACCCAATCCAATCCAATATAAGATGTTTTTATTTTATACACTTTAGTTTATTTTAATAGCAGTATATCTGATCTATAGTTGTATGAGCTCGTGGCTAAGTAATAATAGCCGAAGGAGCGATCGATCAGGTTAAGCTACGCTAGCCGGGGTTGGTCCGTAGATGGGTGAGTCTTTTTCGTGCCTCGTAAAGCACAATAAACTTGTAGTCCCAGCTGTCATTCGTGGGACAGTCGTTACGGGTCGTCAGAAGACCGAAAGTCTGAAAACCAGTCTTACCAAGGGGTATCGTATTACTCAGTTACTGGGTTGTGGAGGTCTGATAGGCAGTCGCTACACGTAAAATACTGGTATTCAGCTGCATCCGGTCAGACTGTACGCAGACTCCAACATAGTTGGGAAAAGGCTGGGCAGATTGATTGATCTGTAGCTATAAGGGTGACGATAAACCACTGTTATTTCCTAGTTTTAAGTTTTCATTTCTATCGGCTGTAGGTATATGGCTGCCTATTTTTTCTTATATCTACAGTTTAGGTTGTGTTTTGTCTGTCAGTTAGTCACTTAACAATTTTTACACGACTCCGGCGAAGCCCAAAGGGAGGGTAATGTTTTTATAAAAATCTATTCGACATAATACGACACGGTTGGCGCAGTGGCTGAGCGATCGACTGCTGCGCAACGTGTCGCGGGTTCGATCCCCGCACGGAACAAATATTTGTATGATCTACAAGTAGTTGTTTCGGGTCTGGGTGTTAGTGTATGTGAGTTTCTATGTTTGTAAACGCACCCACGATACAAGAAGAAATTCTTAGTGTGGGGCAAAGTTTTAAAATATTCTATCTGCCCTCATTACGCCCTTGCCCTTCCCAGTATCTCCACGCATAACAAGTACCTAAGCCCATCGAACTCACGCCTGACCGCGCTGCGCAGGAGTTGATACTTGACGTCGCTAACTGTACTCGCGCCGTTTCCTGGCCTACGGGTTTGTGATATGGGTGTTGTCTTAAGGGGATAAGCAGGTTTCCAAGTGCTTAGTTAGAGGATGTGTTTTATGTTGATTTGGTGTGTACGTAATTAATTTTATGGGTAGCATGCTGCTTCCTTATGAATTATTAATAATTCTAAGCGAAGAGGCAGAGATAGGGAGTTGTTATAGGTACATGAGACATTTCAACTTTGTCATTTTCCCATCAGGAGAGCCGTCGCGTGTCGGCTTGGTTTTCATCCAATCCTACTATATTATAAATATGATAGTTTGTATTTGAATGTTTGTCATAAAACACGCAAAACCTGGTGAACGGATTTGGATGAAATTTTGCACACAGATAGTTTATAACCTGGATTTACATATAGGATACTTTTCATTCCGTTCCGATATCCACGCGGGCAAAGCCGCGGGCAAAAGCTAGTAACATAATAAAACATGTTGACACTCGTGGCAGTAATATTTCTTCGATAGTATGGCAGATGAGCTTTGCTGACTTAACTTTCTTTTTAGTATAAAAAAAACTGATGACATGAGATAACGCTAAACGATAATTAGTTTTTATTGTTTTTTCCTGATTTCTTATATTTTTTATTTTATTACTATAAGCCTTGTTGACCCACTGCAGGACAAAGGCCTCCCTTCCATCTTTCCACCTTCCCTGGTCTACTGCGATTGCGGGCCAATCCTTTAAGAAGGAGATCGATCTGGGGAGTTTGTTGCGCCACTTCTTCTTCCCAGCTAATGCACTAGGAAGTGGTGAAGGGTGGGCCTTTTGGGGGACTGTCTTATGTAATTTTGACGTTCGAAAAGTGCTGATTCTCAGCCTAGTTTGAATAAATGACTTGAATTTTGAATCTTTTGAATTTTGAAGGAAGCTCATCCCGCCATCTCTTTCTGGGCCTGCAACGTAGTTGTTTCCTGCTATTTGGGATCCACTGACTGGTGACTTTTGCGTATTGCTGCTCCGACATGTGGCAGATGTGGCCAGCCCAGTTCCAGTTTAGCCCAGCAACTGTGCGGCCAGTGTCCGCTATTTGTGTTTGGGAACGAAGTATCGATATCTCGTTGGCGGACTCCAAGTGCGGACTTTTGACGCTTTTTAGGAGCCATGTTTGCGCTCCGTAGGTGAGGGTGGGAACATTCCACATGTCCATGACCTTTCGTTTTAGTGAAAGCGGGAGATGAGATGTTTCATCGACCAATAGTTCGTCCAGGGGTTTTCTGTGCGTCGAGCGACTTCTTTGTCCTGTCTCTGATAAATAAATCTGTTCTCAAATCGAATGTACATTTTTGTGATTACGACAACGGAAGTACCATCAACCAATCACTTTACATAGTTAACAGATTAAATTGAATAGGTTTCTCGATAAAAAAGACTTTTATTTTATATTCGAATTTACAGTATTGCTAGTAAAAGCTATGCAATTCAAATTCTAACCACCATTTTCTTTGTTTTAGGTCTCACCATCAACGCAGTCCCCAAAACCATGCAACAGTCATAGCAACGAGCAAACAAGCAAACAAGATGGGTCCTCCTTTAAGTACATGGCCGTATAGCCATCCGCAGAGCGGTGAAAGTGACAGGTGTGAGAAGACAAGTGACGATGTACATAAAAAGTGTTTTTTGTTCCAATCAGTTGACAATTTCCGAGTGATTTGTTTAAATTTTACATTTGCGCTGTTATTCTTTCAAGTGTTGTTAAGTTTGAACTCTGTGAGGGCGGGGCCTGTGATACTCAACATGGATTATTCGCAAGGTGAGATATGTTGCTTTTCTCACTAATTAGTAACATTAGAAATTTTTATGATAAGCTTGTTTTAAAAAATACACAAAAGCACGGATGATCGACGATCTCAGATCTTAAAGAAATCCGTTCCCCTATGTTTTGTTTATTTGTTTTGTTTCTGATTTATCATAAACATTACCAAAAAGACTGCGTTTGCGAAAGCAAAATAATACCTACTGGCTTTCTGCAGATGCGATTTTTTTATGATATCTGTTACGTATATTAGATACTGTCTAGTGGTCAAAAGCGCTACTGTTGAACATGAGATCCTGGCTTCGATTCCTAGGTCGGGCCAAGTGATATTGGGTTTTTCCATTACGAATTTCTCAGTACCAGCCTAGAGTCTGGATTTGTGCCCGGTTGATCGCAATAGGCTCGCCCCCTATTACATGGCACTTAACAGGGTTTATCCAACAAGTTGGCAACGTCGCCAATAACTGTCAAATATTTACCTGTCGTGATTAATATAGCAATATTACTGTATGAAAATAAGAAATGTGGCTAACTAGCGAACTAGAATACTAATAATGAATTGCAATTAATACATTAAATTCGATGTTGTACCCGTTTTAGGTGTAAAAAAAGGTATTTGGAAAGTTTCCAAATACTTTTTTTACATCTAAAACTTACTCGGTGTTACGATATTAATTATTGCATTCCATAATCTAGTCTAGTTCGCTAGTTAGCCACATTTCTTATTTCCATGCAGTAATATTGCCAAATTAATCAAAACAGCGAAATATTTGACATCTATTTGCGACGTTGCCAACTTTCAGAATAAACGCTCTTAAACATAATTGGCGAAATTGTGGGTGAACCTATTATGGGTACAACTTTTCCTAATCAAAAAAACTAGAAGGCTACCTAATACAATAAAAAGCTAGTAAAAATAAATGGAAAGGCAATTCCACCCAGACCGACCAAGCCTGGATTCAAAGGTGGTTTTCTTATTGTAACTACATATGTCCGAACAAATCAATCCAAATAGTTTTGGGAAACACAAGAAAATAAACGCATTTCTCATTAGACAACCACCTCATTACAGCAGAAATCATTAAAACATCTTTTCACTTACCAAACGCTAATGAAGCATGTCCAAAAGTCGCAGTCTACACAACAATGGTTAAGAAAGTGGTCAAAAGTGCGAGTGTAAATAATTGTATGTTCACTAATGAGACATACTGTGGCGAATTCGTTTCGTTAAAAGTGAAATAGGTACTATCAAAGAAGTTCATATCTAACCAGTTTCAAAACAAAATGCCGTGAACACGATGACCACATCTGATACTGGCCCGGTTCTATAGCGGCCGAGCGCTGCAAGCAAGAATAGTCCTTACGGTGGTTAGATATCGGTTTTGGTTGATGGTTGTTGTTGATGGTTTTTTTTTTGAGGCGGGATACTGTGCTTGATGAAAGACTTTCAATTAGTTAGTTGGTCTAGGCGTAAAAGAAAAATAGTTGATTGAATCAGTAGGGGTTATTGATTGATTCACACGAATTTACTTGTCCGAAACGGGCGAATCTACACTTACCTATTTGGGAGCGAATCGACATCTCCAGAAATACATATTAGGCAAATGGCACATTTTGAATTTTATGCTGTAAAGTTACAAAGTTACTGTATTTTTTTCTTAACTCTGAATGAGAATTGAAGAATGATCATTTTCTCAATATTAAAGGTAAGAGAATAAACTCCTCCTTTTTGGAAGTCGGTTAAAAACTGGGCCAAAATTATTATTATTATTAAATAGGACGAGTTGGAAAAGAAAAAATATTAAATAGAGCTGTTTCAGGAGATCTTGAATTTAGAGCAAAAGACAATATTATTTTTCAAGAAAAAGCTCAGCTGGTCACTTGGTCAGGGATAAATCGAACCCAATTTTCTTTACATAACTCTTGATTTTGTAGCTGATAAAAGTTTAATCTTACAACTGAGCTTTAAGTATCTTTGCGATAAATCAATGGAAACACAGTTTCTGTTTAATTTTCTCGACCGCCGAACGGTAAGGAAATGGTCGCCAACCATCTAATTAACGCAAGAATGCGTACCTATTCAAATATCGAAGGCCCAAGAATGTCGTTTGTTGACCTAGTTATTTCGTCCTTGGCCCAGTCAAATATTAATGAATACATTTATAATCGGCACATACCATAGCTATAAAATGGCAGTCCTAAAGCGGCTTAGGGTTTTGACTTTGATTAAAATGAACGAATGTTAATCGTTATTTTGTACTGGGGTTACCGTATACTCTAATGACAGACAAAATCTCATCGTGAAAACTTAGCTGAAGTGAGCTGGTTTAGTGACACTCCCTTGCATCACCTGAGTAAAATTTTCACGTTGAGCGTCTAACAGAATAAGTCGCCAGTACTATTCTGTGAAAATACTTAGGAACTGAGTTTGATGTTATCAATAGGGATGATGACAAAAAAAATTTTTTTAGTCCGTCTTTGTCATTAAAAAAAATATTGGCCAAGTATTTTTTCTTTTTTTACGTAATCTAAAGATTACGGCGATACATTGAGGTAAAATGTGCCTTGACGTCACGAGTATGTAGATTTTATACATACTAGTTACGTGCGACTCCCACTCCCCAACTTAAAATACGTTTTATCTAAGTAATTTTTTATTAATATGATAAAGCAAAAAATACGTGTCTAATATTTTTTTATTATCTGACTGACGGACTAATTAGAATTTCATTTTTGTTTACCCAAGCATCATCTCTATTCGCGTCAGGTTGGATGACAGATGACTTCACATTTTTCACGGCGAGATTTTTACAGGATAGACCGATTATATATATATAGATTTAGAGATAGAGGTTTTTGGATATTAGACGAAAAGTGAAGTGTCATGCTAATTTGTAGTTGTACCATGTGTCTTGTTGCTAAGTTGCTTACTAACCGTAAACAGTCACCTTCCCTAGACCTGCACAATTGTGCATCACCTACCCTGTAATTGATTATGGTAGGGTAGCTTTAACTTCTCGTTACACATACACAGGAGATGACTTTTGAAAATCTTTTCCGAGAGCACTAGTACCTAGCACTATGTTTGCTCACCAAGGATAGAAAATGATTCTGGGTCGCTGTCACCGGATACGGTGAAGAGGACTATAGTTATATAAATATTAGCTATTTTAGTGCAGTGCAATAAAGTGTCGTCATGGAAATTTAATCTTATTTGGCAAACAAAATGCAATTTGCAACGAGCGAACTTTGTTTACTATGCAAGTAAAAAGTAAGTGTAAGTTAGGTATCTCGAAACTCAAAAGAATCAGGGCCAACATCCTCATTTCGGCCGCGACCAACGACCACACTTTCACTTCCTTGCGACCAGGAGCAGCAACTAGGTCGATGACAGTGTGTCATCCGCGTAGGCTCGCTTTCCGAAATAATCGGCATTCGAATCGATTAGGAATGCCGATTTTTATTAACGAGCCGACTGAAGAAGGCGTTTTAATGTTATTAATTGTTAGTCTGTTAGTTACATAGGTACCAGACTAACTATTAATAACATAAACCTACTTTACTTTAAAAGTCAAACATATCATTATTCTGGTGGCATGCAAAATTTGAATGTATGTTAACGATTTACTTTTCCTTACCGTGTTATGAAATGTTTTAAAAATTGATCATATAATACAATTTACAAGTGGAAACGTACTAAAAACATGTATTAGATTTTTGAAAAAGCTAAAAACTGTAAACTAGGAAAATTTTCATAACTTGAAAAAAAAATAAGGTATCATCGGAGAGCTTGTCTTAGTTTTGATAGCTTCATTCTTATTGCTGTATTTACTTGATTAATGTTTAAGATAAATATTATCTTATTAATCAACAACAAAGGTATTCAAACCTGTTTTAAACTTGTCCAAGGCTTTTTACAATGCACTAGGTATGCATGTCTGCTTGCATCTGTTTAAGAATATAATAATTAGTATGTCCATACTTTTTTCAAATACACGCTATTTCTAAACATATACTCGAGCACCTGTCATTAAACGTTCGTTGTTAATTACTATAGGAATGTCGCCTGCTGGACGATGAACTATTATACAGTCAGTTGCTAGTGTGTTTGTAAGTCAGTACATAATAATTTATAGTAAGAACCGAAATAAAGTCAAAGTGATAAGCTTTTTCATAAATTATATTTTAGTTCTGTAATGTTTATACAAACACTTTTAAACGTCTATAATATTTTAAAAACACGATGAGGTCGGTGTTTCCTATCCGTCAGTCCCTTTTAAAGTACATGCATTGTCTTGGTCAGATCATGTAAGGACCGTGTAGATATGTGTCTGGATCTAAAAGAAAGAACCACCCAGATTTGAACGGACCAGCGGACCTGTCCAGTCAATGCAGTCATGTGTCAGTAATAGTGTAGCTCAACTCAGAAATTAAGGAGCTCAACAGCTCGACGAACGATACCAAATAAAATACATTTAGGCACACATAAAAGCTGTAAGTTAAATAGCGTTTGTGAATTAAACTAGGAAATGTATAGGTCTCTTGTCCCTAGAACTGAAACCATTTTTTAATACCGTAATTGAAGAATATACCAATTATGAGCCTATACTGCTGTGGGAACGGTACGATAGCATGTGCTTAGGCTTTTTTGGGCCTCAATGGCAGAGAAAAAACTTAAAAAACTTGAGATCTTTCTCAAAATACGAAAACGAATAATCATCATTATTTATTTTTCTTCCATACTTCTATATTAGTCACTCCCTTTCTACCCGTATCATCTTTCATACACCACAAATATTAATAACTGTCAAATCAACTTTGAACCCTAGTATGTAGGACCTAGCGGAACCTTTGTCTCCCCATCCTGCAGATAGTCAGATTATCTCAAAGAAACCGGCCATGTTTTCAAAACACATAACAAGTTCTCAAACCCATTACATGGGAGTCTGGTTTTAAGTAGAGCGACTGCCTAGCCTCATTATCAAGTCCTGAGGCAGGTTTGCGCAGTAGATATTATCAGTACTTAGATTATCTCCTAACCTGCTTTTAAGTACTTCCTCGGAAATAGATAGGACGGCCTGTACTTAGTGAGTGTTGTTCTACAAACGTTACGGGTTGTCAGAAGCCCGAAAGTCTAACAGCCAGTCAACCAAGGGGTATGGGTATTGTGTTACCCAGTAACTGGGTTGTGGAGGTCAGATAGGCAGACGCTCTTTGTAAATACTGGTATTCAGCAGCATTTGGGTAGTCCGGAAGCTGACCACAACATTATTGGGAAAAAGCTAGGCAAATGATGTTCTACAAACATAGCATAAGGACCTTTAATTATGTTAATATCCGATGCTGGAAAACGACGACGTCTGAAAGACTACAACAACCTTTTCATAATAGAATTTTAGGGGTATGAGGAATAGGGTGTAAAGTTCACTCATCCCCCATAGGAAAGGATCCTCCGACCAGACGGGTGTGATGTCTGGCGGGCAACTGCCCAGAGGGTTGTAGTTGGGAGATTCTTCATATTTTTATCGCGCGGTAAACTCTAATTGCGCGATGCAGGATTTGTGTGACGTCAGGATGTTGTGTGACGTCAGGTCTTTGATGCGTAGTTCGCAAGTAGCGATGTAGATGCCGCTACAGAATATTAGCATAATCGGGTTTTTGATCAAAGTAAGGTTTAGAAGAGCATCCACAGGTTAAGATACTTTAGTAACTTCAGCGCACCTTGGATTTTAGCCCTGCTTATGGTATCTACTAACGTTGCTTACCGACTAATCTTTGCTCATCTTGAAAGATGAATAATCTTAGTTTGTTTTTCTTTTTATTAACAATTAAGATGTGGTGGGTGTCCCCTCAGATCCTGGGGTGTCCTAGATACGCAATTTTTTACAAGTACCAAATTCTATTAATGAGTGAAGTGAAAATACCTACAGAATGTCCTATACAACAGTCGATCGTCTTTAACCAGCGTAATAACAACAAAATTCCAACTGCCATAGAAACAATATACCCAATTTTGAAAATCCGTGTCCCTAATTTCATAATACTTATATTTTATTAATAACTATTGTAAACAGTCAATGGCTCTTCAAACTTAAAGCAATCGTGAATATGTATTGAATGTAGGCCATTGACCGGAGGACATCTGTGACTCAGTTCTTTTCACCTACCTTGCGTTATTTGGGTGTTAAGGCGGTTCCACACAACGAGTTTTTAGTTTATTAAGATTTATGGAAGTAGAATTTTGTTAGTTTTAATAATAGGCTGCCTATACCTGACCAGTGTTTACAAAGGCGACCGCTGAGCGTGAGGTCCTGCATTGGATTCCAAGGTCTGGCAAACTGATTGGGTTTTTTCATCGGGAAATTATTCATTAGCAGGCTAGAGTCTGGATTTTAACCCAGTATAAACTCGTTATTTAATACATACATGACAACATGACAAGCAACGTATACGTGTGTTTTACAAAACTGCCTTAGTAGTACTGTTTCCGAGAATACAGGTGTATTCTTGGAGATAGTATTTTCTAGAGCCACCCTATCTTTGTGACTCTCACCCTCTGAAACAGAGAGCCTTGATAAAGTCTCTGAAAAAAAATCAGCTGAATTCTCATGTCAGCTGTTGTGATTGGCTCAATCAAATAATACCAAAAAATCATTTATTTATTTATGTACACACATATAAACAGACAAGAAGAAAGGAACAGAAAAGTCTCTTCCAGCATACCATCAGCATATCGTCAATATAAGTAATTTAGCAAGCAACAGCTTCTTTGTTCACTGCTTTGAGCGTAATCTTTGCCATTTCTTTGACACAAAACATTATGGACCCAAGTAACAACTAGAAATGAACCGCACCTACTTTTCTTAATGCCTGCAGCCATATGAGTGAATCCAGTCCCTACATCCGTATAAAACTTGTTTCTTATTTATAGTTTGTACTAAGCCTACAATTATTAGGTATATGCCTACGTTTTTACTGTTATTCCTATAGTTTAGTAGGAAGTCTAGCTTTCTAGAGAGCGATAAAATATGTGATATTAATGAAAAACTTGTCTTGCTAAGCTTGCGGTGACAGGCTTAAGTGATATAAGGTCTAATTACTTGGAAAATGGGGTAGGGTTTTAGTTCATAGAGATTAAATTATGCTAGGTGTTGGTAGGTGTGTCTACAGCCGCAGGTTGGTTTATGTGTTTTTTTTTTTTTACAGCGTGTAAAGTTTATCAAGTTCTTGCAACTCCTCTGCAAAAATTAATTTATATACAGGGTGGCAGGGACATCTGTTAACATGGATTCAGTACATGATTCTGAACCCCCTCTGCGTTGAAATATTTCGTCGTAAATATGAATAATTAATAAATAATATTAAAATATTATGATGTAAAAGTCCGTGGAGTTTCTTGCTCGTTCTTCTCCATAGAAATCTACCACGCTTTGGAATAGGCAATTAGCATCATCTTTCTAACTGACCGACCCCTTTACAATTAAAAAGTGCCTGTAATTGGTTTATCTACTCGTATAATAATATTATAAAGAGGTATTATACCTCTCGTGTTTGTAGGAGTAAATTACCCCGGGTAATCCCCAAAACTACCAGTCGGATTTAAAAAGTATTTTCGTATTGGGTAACTCAATTCTTGAGGAAGGTTATAGGCTCGTGGACGAAGTCGCGGATAGAAGCTAGTTTGAAATAAATGCTTTGAGTTTGAGGTAACAAGAAATATTGTTACCTAATAAAAAAAAATAACGGGAAGTCTTGAGACTTGTCTTCTTTTAAATCTTAGCATACCGCAATACATTCCTTTAAGACTTCATTCTTAATTCTTCTTTTATTCAATATTTTTCTCTCATAAATCGAATTAACAAAAAAAGTGGTGACCAGTGTGACCATGCCTTAACTTAAATGTGTTTTTAATGTCCGCGTGACCGCGTGTCCACACTGTCCACTAATAAGGCGTGCCTCTCTCGCTACATGCCTGATTCACCACTTTCTTTTCGTTTTAAATGGATGCTGTATGGGAAAACCCAGGCGATGCAGTGGTATGTTGTTGCCAGTAACAATATAATTTAGTTGTTTACTTAACAAATTTTTCGAAGGAGCTCGTGGCTAAGTAATGACTGCCGCACAAGTTGATCCATCAGGTTAAGCTACGCTTGCCGGGGTTGGTCTGTGGATGGGTGAACATCTTTACACACCGAGACTCCTCCGTGCCTCGGAAAGTACGTTAAGCCGTTGGTCGCGGCTGTGATTCGTGGATCTTTGACAGTCATTACGGGTCGTCAGAAGCCCGAAAGTCCGACAACCAGTATTACCAAGGGGTAACGTATTACCCAGTTACTGGGTTGTAGAGGCAGTCGCTCCATGTAAAATACTGGTATTCAGCTGCATCCGGTTAGAGTGGAAGTCGACACCAACATGGTTGGGAAATGGCTAGGCAGATTGAGTGACTTAAGAAAAAAATCGCTCAAATTAATTTTAATCTTCTTTTGCAAACATTGTTCATTTTTTAGCGGTCTAGACACTATCAGTCAAAATTCAAAATTCAAATGTTGATATCTATATAACTGTCATTACTTCCAATATTGACGTAAAAATATCAAAATATTTAGATCACATCATCATTCCAACTACCACGCTGTCAGTAGTAATGACGTTACTTGAATTTAATATTATTTTTACTGATTTTAGGACATATTTTAGTTTTGAAAATGCAAGTTATTTAACAAAGATTATTTCGTTTTGTAATAACTAGAATAGGAAGCAATATTATAAAGTAGAAACATAGAAGGAAGTATGTATGTGAGGAAGTCATCATATTACTGTGTAATTTTGAATTCAACAATCAAAATGAATGCCAGATCGTCATAAGATAGGACCTACCTACTTAAATACTAAGTATCTATTTATGAGTACAAAAAAACATTTATTTGCAATTATTATTCTTGAAATCTGTTTGTCCCTGAATTTGTTGCTAATTTTGTGTTTAATTAATGGTCATAAATCGTACATAAAAATTAAATATATCCTACTCTGTATTTCCTTTGTTGCACACTCGTATTATCCATTCGGCGAATCGACGATTTTTTTATGTCAAAAACAAAACCTACTCAATCTGATTTTAATAAGCTGTATTTTTTTACGTTTGTTGGTCTAAAATTTTGTGCTTAATATTATGTATTGTTTGTTATTTAAGGCTAAAGTGTACATTCCATATCGTAAAATTTATAAACGCAGAACTGCGATGTATAAATTATTATAATTTTTTGCGGAGAGGTTTTTCACCTCTATCAATTTGGTCGTTTCTGGCTACAATAAACATTTAAAAGAAATAAAGAAAGATAACTGGTTTAATCTGCACAAACTAAACGCACATTACAAAAAAAATACAAATTAGTAAATTAGCCAAAAGCCTCGTACTCAATATTTAAAAGTTTGAAAAATTTTGACCACATATAATTATAACTTACGTAGGCTTATACAGGTTTGACATCCCACCAACTAAGCCATTTCATTTTTGTAGGTCATTTGCATCATAACTACACAGCAAGCTTAGCCTTTTTCTAATTAATTTAGGGTCGGCTTCCAGTCTAACCGGATGTATACCAGTATTTTAAATGAAGCGACTGCTTATTTGACCTCCACAACCCAGTTACTGGGTAACACGATACCCCTTGGTAAGACAAAACTACACAGCACAGTACATTCATATTAAACTTACTAGTAGTTCTTCAACCAGTAGACCTCGCTAGCAGTAACTTTTTTGCAACTATTAATATAATGAATATTTTATATTTTTTATAAAACCAACTTTACGACCAACTTATAGTTGGTTTCATAATTACCTTTCAAATAATAAAAGAACCATCGAAATCGGATCTCATAAGGCGAAGATATCCAGTAGCCCCCTCTTTGCCCCTCTTTGGAGGAAGTCCAATTACAAATACCCGACGGAAAAAAAAAAACTGTAAGTTCTTAAAACCTGTATACCAAGTTTTGTCCAGATCGGTTGTAAAATACGACCTGTAGAGGAGTACCAACAAACTGACTCACAAGCAGAGAAGCTTCGATCGCTTCGATCGGTCGGTCAATAAAAAACGATCGATGTTTTGTGAAGTCGTAGGAACAAATCTCTCTGGAAACAGAGGCAGGTCGTTAGTCTAATAAGATAAGGCAAAATAACAACACTCAGTGATAGGCCAGATGGTCAGTACCAATCAATCTGCCTAGCCTTTTCCCAACTATGTTGGGGTCAGCTTCCAGTCTAACCGGATGCAGCTGAATACCAGTATTTTACATGGAGCGACTGCCTATCTGACCTCCACAACCCAGTAACTGGGTAATACGATACCCCTTGGTAAGACTGGTGTCAGATATTCGGGCTTCTGACGACCCGTAACGACTGTCAAAGATCCACGAATGACAGCCGGGACCAACGGCTTAACGTGCTCTCCGAGGCACGGAGGATTCTCGGTATGTATAGATGGTCACCCATCCACTGACCAACCCCGGCAAGCGTAGCTTAACCTGATGGATCGACCAGTGCGGATGTTATTACTTGTTGACCAGATGGTCAGTACCAATAAGCTTAATAAGTATGTTACTCATTAAAATGGACAACCATATTAATTAATTTATAGATTCGAGACCGCTCGATTAATATTCTATTACATATGTATCCTGTCTAAGTTATGATTCATCGTGCATTTGACCGAAATCAGTACAGCGGTTTCGGAGTAATTGATTACTAAACAAACATTTGAATATATTTCCTGATAAATGAACTTATGTAAGGTAGTTAATATAAATTGTAGAGACCAGTCATCCTCGAAATTATATTTAATTGAACGAATGTATGTGGTACTTAATTATGAAACAGACATTCATAACTACGGTTTTTTTTTTTTGAGGGTGTGAAATTATCAAATAACTTCTCCCGCTCTGCACGGAGCGGGAGGGCGTGTCAGACTCTTACTGACTAAAACCCACCCGTGTTCCTTCAGTTGCCTGTACGTTGTCAGGAGCCACGGTATCCCTTTCGGATTTTCCCGCGATTCATAACTACGGTGAAGAATAATTTACGAATAAGCACAGAGCAAATGCGTCAGTAATTTTTAGGGTTCCGTATCCGAAGGGTGCCAAATGGAACCCTATTATTACTTAGGCTCCGCTGTCCGTCTATCTGTCTGTCCGTCCGTCTGTCTGACAGCGAGCTGTATCTCATGAACCGTAATATGTAGACAGTTGAAGATTTCACAGATTATGCATTTCTATTGCCGCTATAACTAACAACAAATAATAAAAATTAAATCAAATTAAAAATTCCCCATCGATACAATAAATTTTAAATAATGAAAAATTAATCTTACCCAGGCATGTCCCCGTGTCAGTGTCTAGAGGTCATCGAGTAGAAACAAATATTTTTATTTAAAAAAATTATCTTCAAAAATGATGGCCGTAAAAGTTGTCAGTTTTAGAAAATTTTTGTATGAGGTCTATCTCAACAATTAAACAAGTTAGGAATTTTAAACTTCTGTATATCATGTACCATATACCATCAATAAATACTGAAAACGCCGGTTTATAAGGTATTTTATTTAAATATGGGTAATTAGGACATAGAATTGTTTTTATCCCGATATGCCCACGGGATCGAGACTCATCGGGTGAAACCATGGGGCGCAGCTAGTAAACCATATTTTTGTTGTAATAACAAAAATACTAATTTAGTATCTGAAAGTTCCATTATTTTAGTCGTAGGCGATAATAACATTCCATATAAATCTGAAATATTATATTCTCAAAACAATTAATAATAAACTCGCAAATTATATTTAACTGGTATAATTAATTTATTATAGAGTGGCACTTTAATTAATTTACAACAAAATTATTATAGCTACAATTATCATATGGAACATCGAAATGAATATAGGTTAATATGTCTTTTCTGTTGTCTACTTTTGCAATCAATGAATTAATTTGCTTTGAATTCATAAATCAAACGATATTATTACACCCACAAGTTCGACATCGTTCGCAAGTATCGATTATCTTCATTCATTATTGATCGTTATATGCTGTTATATACCTACATCAAACCGATAATTAAACTAGCTTTTACCCGCGGCTTAGCTCGCGTGGAAGTTGGAAATTATCCCATGGACACGAAAATTGTATGACGTATTCATGGAAATTAACCCAGGCTATAAACTATCTGTCTGCCTCATCCAAATCCTATTAGTAGCCTAATATATTAGCTGAATACTATCGTGAATTCATGCATGCCTAGTACTTTTTGTTAGGTTACTGCTCAGAAATTGTACACAACGTCTAATGATTGAAATACTATTTTGTATTCATGCGAGCCTAGTACTTTTTGTGCCAAGTTCCAAGTTTATTAACTCAAGGAATAAGTAATTTCATACTAACGAAATACCCCCTTTTCGCCCCCTTAAAGTTGGGTTTTCCAAGAACCCCTTCTTAGTGCTCGCCTAAATTATAAAAGGAAGCCGTGCACAAAATTTCACGTAGTTTCGGCTCTGCGTTGATAATATGTCAGTCAGTTTCTCTTTTTATATGTATAGAATAGATGTCATCGATTCGACGTCTATCCTGCCCTGTCATTGGCGATTAAAACAATAAAACAACGCCCATTGGTTGATTGATAGGAGAATATAAGGTTCAAATATTGATCATAAGCATCCTCAGCATTATCTCCGTCATCTCAGTAGTTAAACCCTAACCATATGGCGAAGAACGAGAAGAAGAGATGTATCTTAGTTTTCCTCTACTCCACTTATAACCATTCAAGATTCATACGTTCCTCTCAAAATTGATCGTCCTGCACGCGTATCATGACAATCATAGAAACGGGTTTTCTACGTGTTTTGTCGACGGAAGAATAGACAAAATGACAGATTGTGATTGTTTATCTGTCATTTTGTCTATTCTTCCGTCGACAAAATCCGTTTCTATTGTGGTCAAACTAAGCGTGCTGAGCTACTTCACTAACGCGATCGACATTGATGAGGCTGCCTTTCCACTGGAGCGGAGAGGAGAGGAGCGGAGCGGCGGTGTGCCAATATTAACCAATGGAATTGCATAAAACCGCCGCTCCGCTTCAGTGGACAGGGATTTGCGAACAAGTTCAAAAATTCATACAAAACCGGGAAGCGGAGCGGGGAAGCGGAGCGGAGAAGTGGAGAGGGGAAGTGGAGCGGGGAAACGGAGCGGAGAAGTGGAGTGGGGAACCGGAGCGGGGAATTAATACTCGTCGCGTGAACTCGGTCTAGCTCCGCACAGTCCGCAACACCGATTCGCTACCTCGCTCAGCACAGTCCGTAACTCCACTCCGCTACCTCGCTCCGCATCAATGGACAGACACTGTCCGCAACTCCGCTCCACTCCGCTGCCACGCTCCTCTCCGCTGCCTCGCTCCGCTTCAATAGACAGGCAGCCTTAGGCAGCGATGATCTATCTAAACTATATATAGAGATAAAATTGTTTGTTTGTTAGTATCTTTGGAACAGATCCGATTACAAAAATTCTTTCACTCAATGGCACACGGGTAGACCATAATTCCACGGGATCGACACTTATACGGGTGAAAAAGTGGGGCGCAACTAGGCTACTACAAGAAAGATGCAATACTTACAATTTTTTTTAAATATTAATGGATTGGGCCAACAATTTACCGCTTAAGACTAAGATAACCCTTTGAAACGTAACAATATAACATCATAGTAATTATTAACCTATCAAATTATAACTATGTCAGGAGCGCAAGCGCGACTGGTTTGTGAACGGTACTTGGTTCTGTGACGTGAATATGAACAGAGACGAGTGTCACAGTGCAAGGAAATTACAGTAATACAACAACAAAAAAAATTGTGTATTCAAAAATTTCTTATCGAGAGAAAATTATTCAGCTGTTCAATACATTTATGTCCTCATAATATCTCGACAAAATGTAGGGAACAGCTGATTTTTTAGTCGTGATTTCTAGGTTGAGCTGGTTTCTCGGTTTTCAGTTATTTGAATTAGACACCTTGTATTGCTTGACTATAGAAGGTGGCCGAAACGAAACGTACGTTAGGACTATTCTATAATGACAATAAGTCATTGTTGATTCCGTTTGTTACCAAAATGGAGGTCTTCTCGCTAAGCAAATCGAAATCTCGAAATCCGAAGCTATGGGCGACATATACTTCATATCACTTACGGACATATGATTGATATGACAACACGATTTGACAGTTGTTCCTACTCACGATATGCGTTTGCCCGTCCGAAAAATGTAATTGTCACTTGTTGTGATGAATCAACTGCTTTCGGACGGACCCGTATCTTCATTGACGGACTTAAACGTAGATCCACTGCGCTGAATTTAGGGGATAGGCTCTCATCTGCACCTAGTGAATGGCCCTATAACTTTAATAACAAGTAAGACATTCGGTCCCGAGATAGCAGAATTGGTTGGCAAATCAAACCTTGATTTTTAAAAGCTAAAAACAGAAAAATCTGGAATTTACTGGCTGAGGCCTAAACCCTTAATTAATTAGCATTACTTAGTAGTTTATTTTTCGTTGTTAAGAAATAAAAAAGGGCTTTTTATTTTTATATTCATTACGGAATTCGGTGTCCTTCTGAGGCTAGATAATATTATAGTTGTACACTCAATTCATCCTCATGAAAGTACAATTATACGAAACAGTCACGCCGCGGGGTGTTCAGTTATTCCGTGTGTAAAGTAATTCCATTTAAATTAAGTGTCGAGCCTGTCGAGGGCTTCGTTTTACGTGATCAATGCATTTAAATTCTGTGCCTGCGTTGTAATAGTATGATAAGTAGTTTAAATAGGCACTTTGGATTTGACAAGTATAAACGTAGCTTTAGAGATTACCTACATGTCATAAATAAATAAATAGAGAAATGTATTGTGTATTGGCGACATGGTAATGAATGTTTTAACGCCACCAGTTGGGGCCACATTTACAAGTGTTCTTCCATTTCGACAATGAATATATATTATATGATGACGTTCATCATTCGTTTCATTCATTCGTTCATCATTCAGTCACGACTAAAAAAAATAGAGGCGTTTTGACAGGTCCCGGACCTGACGTCTCAGTGCTGCCACCTAGTGAACGCCAATTCAGAAAACCCTCATTGCTGTACCCTTTTTCACAAGACTTCTCTAAGATTAAAACTAACTTACTAAATGTCACAGACGAAAAAACCATTTCGTTTTATAACGTGTTAGGGTGCAAGTGACATTCAACCTTATGGTCTTAAAAGAATAATGAGGTCGATTATACAAGAAATACAACTATTTATAATCTAGGTGCAAAATTGATTTTGCGATTTCTTTTTGAAAGAACTCAGTTTTTGATTAATTATTAATATGTACTTAAACAGGGCGTTTTACATATAAAATCTTTAAATAAAATATATAATTTTAAAATATCTATACTAAGATATTATCATGATATTATGCTGGGGGTAATCTTCGGAACTATGGATTAACTAATTCTTTTACTAATAGAAAGCTGCAGTGTTTCCGAATGTCGTACGATATATTTTAAGTTAAAACAAGAAATTTCACGTGAATGAAGTCGGGGGCAGAAGCTAGTCAAGTTTATAAATAAGGTCGCGTGCCATTTGAATGACCAAATACACTTGTACTACTGCCATTAAACTCCACTACGTAACAATATCAATAAACTTGTTTTCGGAGTTAACCTGTCGGTCAGAGTTGTAATTAACCGTAACCCGTTAGAACGCTCAATGGTCAGTGCCGAGTTGCCGACAACCGACAGACCGACACCTCTTAAATGTTTTGTATACATGTTAGGAACGAGAACCTGCTTTCAGAAGACGTTTTGTTAACCGTGTGTATGTACCTACCGTGTTGTTCTCGGAAATAAAGTTTTACTTTAACGGTAGGCTTTAGAAGCATGTTGTCAAGAGGGTGGGTATCAGCAGTCTCCTTTTTTGCTAATAACTAAACTAATGTTATAAAGAGAAAAAAAAATATTTTTGTTTCCTTGTTTGTTAAGCTGTCAAAACGGCTGCTGCTTAAACGACATAGAATACTTTTTATATTTAACTCTTTAACTAACTAACTAACTTTTTATCTTTACTCCGGCCCGATATTCCCTCGGGCCGGAGTAATATGTGTTAAAAATAAAATAAATTGCGTTGTTCTCTAGTTAAATCGCAAACACGTATTGCTTGTAATGTGGATCTTGCGTCTGATCTCCGGGCTGAGCAAAGTTGATTGAGTTTTTAAATTAAATAGGAATCCACAATATGTGATAACTATCTATCAACATGTGTAGTAAACCTTCTGAAGTATGTACATGTTCATTCTGATGGTCTTAAGAATACATAAGATAAGAAGTCTCAGTCGAGTACATCATGAAGCCAAAGAGTCTGAAAAGGATTTTATTCACACAGTTCCTTAATATCATATTGTCTATAATGTAGCAGTTGTCCCATGTAAAATACTGAAATTCAGAGGTAGCGCTGACTTCATAATGCCTACCCCAATTTGGGTCCATTACAACAGTTGTCTAATTTCCTGCACAAGCTCCTAGCGCTGGTGGCGTTATTGTTATTTTATGCCATCTAGCGAACGATTACGTTATTAAAAAGAGGACTAGCGTTAGGCCGCGATAGGTGTTAACTATAACTGAGTGTAGATGTCGCTGGTAGCATCAATCGACAGAAATCATGGTATATTTTTTGTCTATCAAGTTTTAGAAGAATATTGAATTCCAACAAAGGGGGTCTTCCTGAGTTCAGAAGGACGCGGTTCCAGTTTTTTTTAAATTTGTGCCGGAATAAAAAACAACGATACTCTATGCACAGTATGGTACAGTCGGCTGCAAGTCGTTGGTCACACTTTGACCTCGAACTGGCCTAGCACAGTACGGAGTACGGTTTCAATAGAATAAAAGGCCTGCTTATGCTGGTTACCATTGAAGTGCGTCCTTTTAATACTCGTAATAGTCCACCAGACCGAATTTCGACCATGGTGACCAGTCACCGAACGACAAGAACCGAGTATCTACCCGATTCATAGCCACTGACCCGACTGTGACGGTTGTTTCGATCCCTGAAGTTTTCACTAAAAAAATCCATGGTAAAACAAAACGTTCGTACATAATTTCCAATCGTTGTTTACCACTATATAGACGACCGCGACCTTTAAACTGAGCACTAACAAAAACCAAAGAGTATCACATTAAATTTTTATTGCGATGTCATTGACAAGACTACAATGTTGAAGGCATATCAAATAATAGACACGATTTTTACTAAAGTACCTTTAAAGCGCTTAACATTTTTAATGAATCTGTTTACGATTTAGAAACGAAGAGGAATATGAAAAATATCGTTTACTTTATGTAGTACTTTATAGTAAGGTGAGATGTAGAATAGGTTCCTATGTAGATATAAACCTGACTGACAGCCGAAGGGACAATTTCAAGGTTAAGCAAGGCTTGCCGAGGTCGGTCCGTGGATGGGGAGGCACATGAAGCAATCTGTCCCGGCTGTCATTCTTAGGTCGAAGAAACGGAAAATCAGAATCCTGAAAGTCTTGCCAAGGGGTATGGTGTTACCCAGTATCTGCTGGGTTGTAGAGGTCAGATAGGCAGTCGCTCCATGAAAAGTACTATTCTCTGGTATTTAGCTGCATCTGATTAGACTGCAAGCCCAACATAGTTGGGAAAAGGCTAGGCAGATTGATTGTAGATATATAGCTAACTATGGAAATACATATTGAATTTACTTTAACGTCACACGGTGAAGGATGATTTCCACATAAAAACAGATCAAGTAAGTAGATTACTTGTTCAACTTATTTGTTAAACCGGTTCAGTAGTTTATGATGTACAACTATAATTAATCTAACATACGCAGCCTGTGATTCATATATAAAAATGACTGAGCTTGGTGAGGAGAGCATTGCTCGGCTCGGGCATCACAAAAAAAAAAACTGTATTGCAATAGGAATGTTGACTAAAACCTTTTATTGTGCGTCAGAGAGATTATTAAAAATGTTGTATATATACAACATTTTTTAATAATCTATCTATAACATAATAATGATAAACAGACTTGTGACGTAGCGAGTCCCACTCCCCAACTTTAATGCGTTTTATCTAAATCATTATTTATTAATATGATAAAGCAAAAAATACATGTCTAATATTTTTTTATTATCTGACTGATGGACTAAATAGTTTTTTTCCCCCAGTCATCATCCCTATTGTTTATTTAATTTCAAATTTTTAATTAATTTATTTGTGACACAACTTATTTTGCAATTTTACGGGTGTATCGAATTTTTTGCTTCTAGGACATGCCGGTTTCCTCACGATGTTTTCCTTCACCGTTTTGAGAGCAGTATTGACTAAATAATTAACACAAAATAAAGCGCCTGTCTGGGTTGGAAACTGTGACATATAAATCGCCAGTCGCGGCCGTTACTACTGAATTACCGCTGCTCTTGCGTAGCAATAGTAATACTACAATAATTTCTAAGAAACAGCAAATGAATCAACATGTATTAATGACAAAATGTTAACCTATTCTTTCTCTCTTTCCAGGTCCAGTGCCACTAGCTAGAAATATAAGACACTTGCCCTGCATATCAAGAAGAACAGCACAGGAAGGCCTGTGCATGTTCGCCATAGATTGCCTCAAAGCCAACGGCACCCACCTCGGGACTTGCATAGACAGATTCTACTTCGGATCTTGTTGCCAGATCCCTGACAAAACCATACTACCACAAATTATAGGCAACAACATAGAAGATAATTCAATAGACAGTGCTAATTTCGTACACCCACAAATAGAAGACAAAGTTCAAACGACAGTTAGTAAGATTCCAGATATATTTCCTACGAAAAAAACTACAACTACAGAAAAAGTTGAAATTACAGTAACAGAAAAATCTGAGACGGTACTTGATAGAACTGAGGCTATGGATTTAGAAACAAAATCAGAAGAACAATCGACTATAGACAATCAAATAGTGAACGATGAAGTTAAATTCACTACATCAGCTATCGTAGAAACTACAATGAAGGCTGAAAGTAAAATCACTGAAGCACCAGTCACCGAATTGCCCATGAAACTATCGACATTCCAAACAGTTTCGGGTGAAAATAGTATATTTACTGAAAAACCTGAAAAGGAGGATGTTACAAAAGGTACAACCACTTCTAAGCCAAAACCTACTCGTAAGCCGTCAAGGCCAACCTTCAGGCCTTCATCACAAAAGCCTTATAACCATACAAGACCTCAATATACCTTATCTACTTATAAACCTAGACCTGTGAAGCCAGTTTATAATAGCACTAGGAAACCACCATACAGGCCGCCAAATAAACGACCTACTGCAACGAAAAAGCCTTTGCCTATTCCCCCTAGACTTAACATAACTATACTACCTCAATCAACAAGCTCAAAACCTATATTTACCCGACCATCATCAGTTTCCATCACTTATATCAACACTACTGTTGCGTCATCAACGACAGCTGAATCAACAACTTCTACTACGACTTCTACAACAACAACAACAACTACAACAACAGAGCCACCATCGCCACCAACAACTGTTTTAACCACTGTAACAGAAAAAACGATTGAACCAACCGACCCAGTAACTGAAATTGAGAAAACAACTGAAGTCTTACCTGTTACTGAAACAGAGAAACCAACTGATAAAACAACTATTTCCGAAGCAACTATCGAAACAACGGTCTCAGAAGCAGTGCAAGAAACGACGGTTCAAGCTACTGAAGCAACTGAGGGTGTATCAACGACAGAAGCAGAGCAGTTGGTTACTGAGACAGCAGCGCCTACTTCACCACTAGTTCCTTCGGTGTCCACTGAATCAACTAAAGTTGAAACGTTGACTACTGAAGAGGTTGCTACAAAAGAGCCGGAGAAGATCACAGAAGCTGACGGTGAGTTTTTTCTTGCAATTACTATTTTGCTAGCTGATTTAGGAGTAGTTTTAAACAGTCTTATAAAGAAAACTACTATAGACACCGATGATAAAAAAAAAGCATTACCGCGAAAATATGATATTTTGAAATCTATTTGCTCCAAATCATTTGTATTTATTTTATGCTGTTATTATCCGTATCTACTAATTCAAATACTCGTAGCCAAATGGGCCGACTCTATTAGATTGTTCATCGATTGTTCATCATCAACGCGCTAAAAGAAGAATTATTATTCTTCTTAATCGTCACTCCACTTACTGGTTCTGTTACTTCAATTATCTGTCCTATCAAGTAGGCATTCATTATAACTTGATCCGTGACGCGATTGGTAGCACTGAATTTTGCAGTCATGTGATTGTTAGTACTGTTCTGTCAGTCGCCATTTTGAACTCTATTACCATTGAAACTAAGACTGCAAAATTCAGTGCTACCAAGCTAATCGTACTAATTCTATCATACCATGAGCATGGCATATCAATGTCGGTGCAAAAAAAAATCGCTTCAATTTCTCAACAAATAGTTTCAACTCATAAATTAGTTGCTTGATACGCATATGGCATATTTAAACTGTGATTGACACTATCAATAAATCTACTAATTATACAATTCTGATCATCTTATCTTAGATCTGAATCGTTTGGTGAATGCCAATTTGGTCAAACTGTTTATTTAGTAAGAGAGAGTGTGTGAGCCTAGCACGGACGCGTGAAGTATTTTTCTTTTGTGATAAGCACAACAAGTATCACCCATAGATAAGGAAGTCTGAAACTGGCATCGGTGGCTGAAAAGTTGTGTGGAAATCGGTTGTCATGTGATGCGGAGGAATGAGTGACAAAAGAGTAGGCCGGCTTTGGAAGACCAAAGAAACGATGGATGGACTGTTGAAAGATGATATGGCTAGAAAGGAGGTGACTACCGAGATGACGAATAATAGAGAAGTGTGGAAGAAAAATACATGTTGCGCGGACAGTAAATAAATTGGGATAAGGGCAGCTATGATGATAGAATGATTAAAACTACATAAATGTTATGTGAGAAACGAGTATTTTCAATTTTAAAATCGTTGTTTCGTTACGTTTACTCCTCGTCTTCCTGCACAGCCCACTGTTTCATGAGTTTCCTTATTGAGCTAACTGAGATAATTACTTGAGCATCAGATAATGATTTGACTCTTCAAATATCAATTAAAACTTGATGACTTTTTTACTTTGTTTCTCCTTGGCTTATTTTTGAGATCCGTTATGTAAACTAGAGGATTGTCGTCAATTCTGTTATGTCTACGTATTTTATGGGATCTTTGCAACCTGATGGCCACTTTTAAATGTCTCGTCTACGATATTTTTCTAATCCATTAGTCAGTCATATCAATTCATGACAATGCAGTGAGAAAGCGTATTAATGTTTTTCTTTTTTTGTCAGAGGAAACCTTTGGCTTGCAAGTGGGTCATGATTTATGAGTTTCGTTACCTATAAAAAGCGTTGGATTTATTCTAACTTCAAAACCTACTTTCGTAAGGAAACAGTGACTGCATATCTTCTTCTGTAATTAGAGCATCTCTCTATTATGTCCGTTTCTCTTGTTCAGTTTTTTAAAAACGCCATTTATTTTCATTGATTGTATGCGAGAAGTTAACACGTAGTGTCGTACTACATGTACATAATTATGTATGTCATTACTCATTTGTGTGACGTCATAAAAATACCGCATTTCGTTTTAGCCACCTATGTTTTTGCCAGTTGTCAGATTGTCACCTACCTACGCGTTTGGTAAATAAGTTCAATGACTCTATGGGCATTACACTTTATGACATGAATTGATGTGAATTTTGTTTCTTTGCTCATGCATGTGGTTTTTTTTGTTAGATGGTTATATTTGCGTTAAACGGAATCTACACTTCTAAATGCGAAAGTGAGTCGCAACTCCCAGCTGTTTGTTTGGTTCTTTGTAAAACTGTGAAGACGATTGTGTTGAAGTTTGGTACAGATAGCTTGGTATCTAGAGGAGGGCAAAGAGTGTAATGTACCTGTTTGTCATCTTTAAAACTTCTCTAAAAGTCCTTGGCAAATAATTATGTTACAGAGAAGAATAAAACAAAGAATCGTTGTTTGTCCCTTCGTCATAAAGACACTTGTGATTGATACCACTACTTTGCCTGTTGTTTAGATTTTCTACTTTAAGCAACAATTAGTTCTCTTTAGTCATTCTCCAGTTAAACATTTTCGTATGTGTCAGAAATCATAATCATTTCCTTACTTAAACGCAACAAACAGACATTGAGATTAACTTTCGCATTCATAATATTAGTGTAGGTTTTTGCTTTGTATATTTATTTGTCATCGTTAACCGTTTTAAACTTAAACTCACCTTAACTCCTATTTGTTTCTAATAAATATTTGTTCTGCTTTATTGACACGATTGACACTATTGGCAGTAGTGACCCCACACTGGTGAATTACCGGTTTATGTCAATAACAAATGCAAGAGTATCTTTTACAAGTGTCTATTATGCATACAACTTAAGTTTAGAAGTAGGTGGGTAACTTTTTGTTAATGTTTTGATGATCTTCAAAACGATCCTCGTCATCCTTCTGCGTTTATTTCTATTTGAGTTGAGTGCAGTATGTCTTCTTATTACATTTATTTTAGCCGCCATTTCTATTTCATTATCAGAAGTGATGTCCATTCTAGTTATATTTATCTTTCAAATAAGCCGTTCATGATTTATTTTATCTTCCATGTCTCATCTTGGTCTTACATACAGTCGTCCTTATTCATACTCAAACCTTTCCTCATGTATGTCTCGTATTCCACCGCATGATATGCCCAACCTATACAGACCAGTTTTCACTTCGGACTTGTACCTCTGTATCATAGTTGCGTTGGCAATCTCAAATTCACAAGTACCCAGACCCGGAACAACGATCAGTAGGCCATACAAATATTTGCTCCTTGCTTCTCCTGTAATTTATAGCCCACCTTTGACCTGTAGCTCTGAAGCTAATTGCTCAGGTATACTGAGCCAATTGAGTCTGAGAAGATTGATGTTTGCAGCTGTTTGTTTTCATTTGACTGCGTCGTTAGTTTAGTGATCACCGGAGCGACTTCTCTTGTCTCTCATCATTTGGTTCGAGAAAAGTGTTACCTGTGGTTGGCTTTCCATCTTGAAATATGGTCTATAATTGTCCAGGTCGTCGCCCCCTCAATTCATTCCTACCACTGTCGCCTCACTTAGGACACACCTCACGTATCTAGGCCGTACACGAGCGAACTGGGGTCAAACTCATTGCATTGTCTCACTTTAGATACAGGGCTCACTTTCTTTTCTTTATATCACAGTTCCCATCGTTGTGGGAAATGTGAGAGTCGTTGATTGATGTTTGAGGTATTTCGATGTTTTTCTTATCATCTACTTTGGTATGTTCAGGTGGAAACTATCTAGCTTTTCCCGTAACTTCTTTCGCGTCCATTTTGGAAACATAGAATAATTATTCTTTATTATAATTACATATTGTTACACAGCTCATATACAATACCATAAATTTTAAGAAAAAAATGGTTTCCACTAATAGAAATTTCTAAAACAACGTTTGTAGCTTCAACCACCGATACGGTATAATTGTTAAAACCTATTGTTTTTTATTCATATTGAAAACAATTAGCGGGGCTTTTAAAAAAATTCGTTCCTGATAAAGCACATCTACAGCATCTAAGGAACCTTTTTCATGTTTCTTTTATGTTTCTGTCTTCTGAATAGGCTGTGCGTGTCTGTCAAGCTATGAATCAATCACTTCACTCGTCAAGGAACTCAGCCTCTAACTTCCCTACTGCAATTCAGTAACTATCCAGTAATCTGTAACCTTAACAACTTTTTTCTTTTTACTCAATGAAACTCAATTTTTTCACCTATCCGGCTGTCGTAGTTTATGTTTTTAAATCTATTCAATCTCTTATTTAAAAACATCTAAGTCAGGGCGTTACATGTTCCTCATGACATGAGCTACTTTTACGTTTTTATCAGCTAAAATACTTATGTTCATCCAGTAAATTATTGTTTTATACCGTTAATCCATCATCAATATCTTAACACCTTAAATTCGTAGAAATCATTCGTCATAGAGTTGACACACCATTTCTTCTCAGAATTTTTACATGTAGATAATGTAGGTAATATCTCTGTTGTGAGATTTCTTACGGTTTGACTCACAGTTTATGTTTTGGCATTGGTCACCTTTTCCAATTTGATGAGAGCTTGAACGCATTCACTTTCAAGATTTCTCAAACATATACATAACATCAATCAATGACGCTCTTGAAATTAGGCCTCTCTGAAATTCCGTCACAACACCCGATTCTCCTTCTTCTGTATCCAGTCTATTCAAACCGAGTTTTAAGACGTTCGATGTGTCTTTATGGCGCCAGCTCTTAACATTAACACTAAGTTAACCTTTGCTATCTCTTGGCAGTGTTCCAACTATCACGGAACGGTACTCGATCAAGCATCGATCACGAAGTCATTGCCGTGACTACCGTGTTCCACTTATCTATCGCTAGTAGCTTGACGAGTCACGATTCTCGTGAGAACTGTCAAAATGTCTCGTGGTTTTGGGACGATTTGTGGATAGTTGTGAATTCGAATTGTAGAGGTGGATTAATACAGTCCGGTCATTTTAACATCGTGAGGAAATTCATACCTGAGAGATATTTCTCGACGACATGTGAAGCCAAGTTAGAGGCCTATTGCCGGCATAAAAACTCGGACACCAGGTTAGTCACCAACCACACGAAAAAAAAGAATACAGTATCTGGTTGAAGATTTCTATAATTTATGATGATTATTTTCATATAGGTCAACATCATCATTATCTTTACCCTAAGTAATCCTAATTTATTTGGGGTCGGCAACATATCTTTTTCATAGTAAGCATACCTAATTAAATTGTAATTGCTGCTCTCCACCTGAATATTCCATTGTTGGATAACGGCCGGCGGAGGAGCTCGTGGCTAAGTAATAACAGCCGCATGGGTCGATCCATTAAGTTAAGCTATGCTTGCCGGGGTGGTCCCGTGGATTGGTGACCATCTTTACATACCGAGACTCCTCCGTGCCTCGGAAAGCACGTTAAGCCGTGGGTCCCGGCTGTCATTCGTGGATATTTGACAGTCGTTAAGAGTCGTCAGAAGCCCGAAAGTCTGACACCAGTCTTACCAAGGGGTATCGTATTACCCAGTTACTGGGTTGTTGAGGTCAGATAGGCAGTCGCTCCATGTAAAATACTGGTATTCAGCTTCATCCGGTTAGACTGGAAGCCGACCCCAACATAGTTGGGAAAAGGCGGCAGATTGATTGGATAACGGCTGAACCCAATAACCTATCTATTACCAGTTTTGGCATACTGGAGATAGACAATCCTACCTATCTATGGTTTTAACGTCCCAATAATCTGTCAGAGAATAAGGAATCTTACGGAATGACATTCAATCACAGATAAAATTATACTGTCTAACATCAATAGCGATCTGTCTTTTACTGAAAATAGGTTATTGGGTCCGGCCGTTAAGAGCGTTTAGCCTAAAAGTTGGCAACGTCGCAAATAGCTGTCAAAAATTACCCTATTTTGATTAATTTGGCAATATTACTGTATGGAAATAAGAAATGTGGCTAACTAGCGAACTAGAATATTAATAAGGAATTGCAATTATAACATTGAATTTGATGTTGTACCCGTTCTAGATGTAAAAAAGGCATTTGGAAAGTTTCCAAATACTTTTTTTACATCTAAATCTAAATATTCGGTGTTACGATATTAATTATTGCATTTCATAATCAATATTCTAGTTCGCTAGTTAGCCACATTTCTTATTTCCATATTAATATATGGAAATAAGAAATGTATATTACCAAATCAATCAAAACAGCGAAATATTTGACATCTATTTGCGACGTTGCCCCCTTTCAGAATACACGCTCTTAAGGATTACGAATGATCCCGTGAGTTGAGGTAGTTAGTTACTGCGTTCTAGAGCCAATGTGAATTATTGCTTGTTTCTTAGTTTCGTCTTGTATATTTGCATCAAAAACAGGCCTTTTTGACATTTTCTTACTAATCAGTATCTTGTATTTGACATTTTTGAGCAGCTTTCTCATTTCGCTGGTCCCTCTGTGGAAACCGCAGTTTCTTATTCTAGTAATCAAGTATTCTGTAAACGTATATTAAACAAGGCAGTAACAAGCAATTGTTTTTTACCAAATTGTTTATTAAAAATAATGAGTCTCGTATTGCCAGACATTTTTGTGGAAGTTCAAATATTTTTAGAATCACAATGACATCATGTAGTTACATTATGTTCATGTTCATACATAATTCTGTTATGATAATAACATTAGGAATCGTAAGCGTAAAATCTTGACGCTATAAAGTTACAAATGCAGTAATTTTTTTACAATTTTCATTAATATCATTATTATAAATTCCAGAAAAATGGCCAACAGAAGGCTGGGTTCTAATATCAACAATCCCACCAAAACCAGAAACCCCATCGACAACTATTTCATCGACATCAACAACTGAAACTACCACTTCAACAACAACTGTTGCACCCACAACAACTACATCAACAACGACGACAACAGAAGCACCAGTACCAGACACACCACCCCCAACTACTGTAGAACTTACATCAACAGAACAACAAACTGTAGAACCAACAACAACTTCCACAACAACGACAACTACAACAACGGAAGCCCCAACATCATCATCAACAACAGTAACAACTCAACAACCGATTCTAGAGTTTACTGTGAACGTGACACTGTCACCAACAGTACCGACTTCGACTTCCAGTATTGGCTTGACGACTTTCAGTTCCGTTTCCTCTGAAAATGTTACTGAAAGTCTCAGTGAGAAGAATGGTACCAGTTCTAGTACCACTGAAGCTGTGAATCCTACCGGTGAGTTGTATTCATTATTCTTTTACATCTGAAGTATTGTTTGTATAATTATTCTAGCTGACTGCCTCGTTGGTCTAGTCGCAAGCGCTACTGCTGAGCATGAGCTGATGAGAGGTCTTGGGTTCGATTCCCAGGTCGGGTAAAGTTAACACTTTACCCGACCAGGGAATCGAACCCAAGACCTCTCATAGAGAATTCTAGTAACCTAGAATTCCTCAGTAGCAGCCCAGAGTCTGGACTCGTGCTTCCGTATTTCATGGGACTTGAACATAACTGGCGAAATGTGAGCTATAAGTGCACCTCTGCCTAACCATTGGGGAATTACAGCGTTGATGATATGTTGTTATGTCGACCGCAAGTCAGTGGTGACAAAACCAGAGAAAGCTGGGGGCTTACTTCCTAAGCGATTTCCGTAGTTTCGGCCGTAATTACGGGCGCTTCACTCTCCCTGTCTTCGCTCTTACGGTGTGTCCATAAGTGAGACGGAGAGCAAAGCGCCCGTAAAGACGACTGTAATTCCGGATTTCGCTTAGGGACTAGAACCCCTTTTTTGTTTTTTTTGGGTGGGAAATTATCAAATAACTTCTCCCGCTCTGCGCGGAGCGGGAGGGCGTGTCAGACTTTTACTGACTAAAATCCAATCGTGTTCCTTCCGTTGCCTGTGTGCCACGATATCCCTTTTGGACAAACTCGCAACCCTGGCAGGCATTGGCGCTAATGGACCCCGTCAGTTGGTGCTGACATCTCTTTGAGGCGCGCGTGGAACACAACGCGCCGTCGACCCGGGCCTGGTCTTATCGGACGGCGAGCTACCCATCGCTCACCGTCCGCAAGCCCGCGCCTCCGGTGGCCAGGGAGTAGACTCCCTGGCCCCTTACTCTATTGAACTTTAACTCTGTACTACGTTAGACCAGCTCAAGCTTACGACCCACGTACGGCCGACTGTATCACATTTTCAACGTGCTGTGATAATTATGAGATGGATAATACCATTGATACTGTGGACTAGTTAAATAGTGACATATTTTTTAACAAACTTCCCATTTGTTGCCTTTCACAAAAATGTTCTTTCTGAGCCAAAAAATTACTGAAAAGGCGAATAGGTTAGAAATTGCTCTGACAGATGAGGTTACGTCTGTTGATTATTTCTAACATGTCCCACGCCTAGACAAAGGCCTCCCATCCGCTCCTTTCGCGAGTCCTGCGGAAGTTATAAGAATTATTATATTATAAGATAAATATTATATTTATTTTACAGAAGAGGCCATTCCTACGACAACCTTGGTGCCGGAAACCACGACGGAAGCTGTCAACATGTCCGATTATAAAAACGGTGAGAATTTTTTGTTTAATCATGAATTTATTTACCCACATAAACTCCTCTATTTGTCACACCTAAAAACTTATTAACCTACACACAACAAACAAATATGAAAATGCTTACAAATATGGTTTACAAACACGATAATTAGACTCGGTTGTACCACAAATGACTAAATATGTTGAGCGCTAAACGGAATACAGCGATTTATTTTCATTTTCGCAGTTGTACGCACTTCGAAAAAACATATACAAGCTAACACTGAATTAAATATCAAAATTATGTTCACATATAATAAAAAAGGAAGAGGTCCTTAGACGTTTCCTGTGAAAAAAGACTATATCTAGGCTATAATTCGAAGATTTAATAAATCCCACATCTAAAACGAACTTAATATTTTTAAACAAAAGACATAAAATTTAGACTCTCTTTTTAAAAAACTTTCAAATAAATGCGGAATTAACTATTTAAGTATTTAAATAAAAATGAAATGCTGTTCGTTTGTCCTGCCGTTCCCAAGTTATGGGGGAACTGCAGGACAGATTTGGCTATTTTCTATTTTTAAAGTGTTTGTAGTCCGAATAAGCTTTTTAAGGAGATAAAAATAGAACATTTCCCGGATAATTGGAAAAACTGAAATTGCAATTTCTATGGGAATTGAAATTCGGACAGGGGAACGTCTGTCGGGGTTAGAGTTACTTTAAAATAAATGTTCAGTAAAAAACAAAAACAGAAAACAGAAAACTTCAGAAACGGAAGTTGATTAACAATTATCGACGAATTGCAAAAAAGTGTCAACATCAAATTGTCACCATATTTCTCCATTTTCCTGCCATTGTTAAAACCAATAAATCAACTACAAACAAATGAATGATAGTTAACCAATTAACTTAAATTGATAAATTGGCCTCGATTTTATTTAATTGTAATCAGCGGTTTCCGTAACTATACTTAATAAGATAGACTGTAATTTTATGACGTTGATATACATACGTATATTTCCACGACTGTATCCCGTGAAAATTCCTCCGAGGCTCGTAAAGCACGTTAAGCTGTTGCTCCCGGCTGTCATTCATGGATCTTTGACAGTCTTTACGGGAGTCAAAAGCCCGAAAGTCTGACAACCAGTCTTACCAAGGGGTATCGTATTACCCAGTGACTGGGTTGTGGAGGTCAGATAGGCAGTAGCTCCATGTAAAATACTGGTATTCAGCTGCATCCGGTAAGACTGGAAGCCGACGCCAACATAGTTGGGAAAAGGCTAGGCAGATTGATTGATTCCGTGACCTGTAGACAGGGTCTCATTTGGCAAGGAACATTTAAGTCCCATGTAAGTTGTAATAACCCTGATTGCCATCATCTGGAGACAAATCCAGTCTCTGGCCTAAAAATATAATTTTTATCAATCCTTAAAATACTTGAAGACTTGGTCTAGCGGTGGCACTGATCGTGAGATTGAGAGATTGATTCCCACTAGCACCGAGTTAAAAACGGTGAAGGAAAACATCGTGAAAAATCGAAAATTTTAAGTAATCCACTAACCCGTACTAGGCCAGCATGGTAGATTGCGGCCCACTCCTTCTCACAGAGAGGAGGCCTGCGTCACAGCAGTAGGAACAACCTGATTATGCTATCCCGCAGTCCTGGTTTATATTGGTTAATACAATATGGATGATTGAGGAGCTCGTGGCTAAGTAACAACAGCCGCACTGGTCGATCCATCAGGTTAAGCTACGCTTGCCGGGGTTGGTCAGTGGATGGGTGACCATCTTTACATACCGAGAATCCTCCGTGCCTCGGAAAGCACGTTAAGCCGCCATTCGTGGATCTTTGACAGTCGTTACGAGTCGTCAGAAGCCCGAAAGTCTGACACCAGTCTTACCATGGGGTATTGTATGACCCAGTTACTGGGTTGTGGAGGTCAGATAGGCAGTCGCTCCATGTAAAATACTGGTATTCAGCTGCATCCAGTTAGACTGGAAGCCGACCCCAACATAGTTGGGAAAAGGCTAGGCAGATTGATTTTGACATTATGGATGATTTGTTCCGGGCCAATGGCAGTACTCGGCATTAATTGTCTCTCCTCGTATGACCTATGTGGGAGTTTATTTATTTATTTATTTATTTACGGAAAAACAAACAGTAGCACATTATGGTTACACTTATTTTCTTGAACATTAGGTACATTATAACAATGGGGCTGGGCTTTAATTCGTTGGAGGTGAGAAGAGGCCTTGATCAGCTCACGGTAGCCTGTAAAACTTTACGGGGACGTATAGACTGCCCAGACCTCCATGGCCTTTTCTGCCGACTATTTGTGCCCGACAAATACATCGGCCACCGTCCCAGCCGCCGGCGCAATCTATTTGCGCCACCGTCATCCAAAACTGTTGCCAGAGCTGAATCTCCAGTGTGTCGTACTTTGAAGATGCCTGCCAACCCTGAATGCGATGTGTTTGCTGATGAATGGAATAAAATTATGCGATATGTCTGATGTTCTGTGAGAGAAAGTATGCAAGGGAGTCAACTGTTCCATGTTAGTTTAATTAAATTATATAAAAATAATTGTCAATATTAATATTTTTATATTTCTATGTTAATTAATGTAATTGGTGTTGTACCGTTTTAATTATATATATATAATATAAGGCCATTCACCACAAACAGTACAAGGCAAGCAAGAGCCAGGATGATTACGAGGCGTTTGCTCTGTGTAGGGCTAAAGTAAAACAGTTAATTAAATTAGAGCAAGAACAACATAGTAACAGGGTTCAAAATCAACTGCAAAAAGACCCAAAATCATTTTGGAACTATATAAAGTCCAAAAGGGGTAGTCGAAGTCCACAAAGGATTTTAAAAAACGGGGAGGTTTTGTCTGGTGAGCAATCTGTGAAAGAGTTTGCGCAGTACTTTCACTCGGTCTATAGCGCGAGGCAGCCCGAGTTGAATGTTGCTGCGGCAATAGAAGGGGCGGGTGGTGAGAATGGGGCGGTGCGGATTCATTTGCAGGAATTGCAGTTGAAGGATGTGCAAAGTGCACTTGAACAACTTAAGCCGAAGAGATCTGCGGGACCGGACGGTATTCCGCCGTACATATTCAGAGACTGTAGATCTGTGCTGGCTGTACCGTTGCTCCATATATTCAATAAGTGTTTGAAGACGGCCGTGTTTCCAGAGAGATGGAAAACCACTCGTGTCGTACCGGTACCGAAAGGAGGTATAAGTGACGACAATGTTAGTGGGTACAGACCTATTGCAGTACTGTCGTCACCGGCTAAAGTGTTGGAGTGTGCTATTCATAACAGCATTTTTATGCAAGTGAGAACGCAACTCTCAGATGCACAGCACGGGTTTAGACCAATGAGGAGTACCACCAGTAACTTACTGAGTTACATGGCTCACGTGTTGCCGATTGTAGACAGTGGGGTGCAAGCTGACGCTGCTTACTTCGATTTCAAAAAAGCATTTGACCTGGTCGACAATGACGTGTTGCTCAAGAAGCTAGCAGCCGTTGGTTTCACTCCGCACCTACTTCATTTCTTCGCCAGTTACATGAGGGATAGGCAGCAATACGTAGAGTACGAGGGACACAAGTCAGAGCCGTACTTTACGTGGTCTGGTGTAAGCCAAGGGAGTAGCCTCGGACCTCTGCAATTTATAATTATGGTAAACGATTTGCCCAAAGTTGTTAAGGATGCAAATTGTTTATTATTTGCAGACGATCTTAAGTTATCCCTGGCAGTGAGGGGTGATGAGGACTGTGAACGCTTACAGAAGGCCATTGATAGCGTAGTTACTTGGAGCAAGGAAAACCTTCTGGAATTCAACGCCCAAAAATGTGTCACCATCACTTTCTCGCGTGCACGTAGTCCTATTGTACATGATTACAACATTGATGGAATGCCGATGACCAGGGTTACAGAGGTTAGGGACTTAGGAGTTAGTCTTAACACGGAGCTGGCGTTTCGTGATCATATAGTTAAGTGCTGTAAAAAAGCCTACAGGAATTTGGGTTTTATTATGCGTACTGTTCGTGGTTTCACAAACATTACGGCGATTATCGCTTTATACAACACTTTGGTGAGAAGCCAATTAGAAAGCAACGCAGTCATCTGGGCCCCACATGAGACTAAATATAGTCTCATGTTGGAGCGAATACAAAATAAATTTGTTAGATTTTTATATTTGAGGCTCTATGGAGTATATCCTTTTTACCCACTTATGTATCCAACCTTGTTTATATTAGGCATGGTTGGATACAATGAGCTCAGAGTTAGGCGTGAGTTCGCACTTGTCTTATATTTATTTAAATTAATTAGAAGCATGATACATAACGCCAACATATTAGAGTTGGTGTGTTTGAGTGTGCCTGACAGATATGTGTGGCGGAGACGGCGGCCTCAGCTGCTGGCTGTACCGCGTGGCCGCACTAATCTGGTAAATGAGGCGCCCCTGACGCGGGCGCTTCGCACCCTTAACCTTGTAGCAGAGGAGATAGACATTTTTGCTTGTGCACTGAGTGAATTCACAAGGATTACATTGTATGTAATAAGTTATAGAAAATAAGTTGTTATAGATTTAAATCTTTGGATTTTATTATTATGTTTGCTTTACTATTGCATTGGGTTGTACCTGTAATAATAGTTGTAAGTGATTATATAAATAAAATAAATAAAAAATAAAAATTAACTATGAATAAATAATAAACAATTATGCTACCCACTACGTTCTCCACAGATTACAATTTAAAATACTTAAAAACTTGCTAGTAACACAGACAATACCTAGCAACGCATACCTAGGCGTTAGTTATCCCAGAATTAATATCTGGATTTTTAGAATTTAAGTAAATTTGTGTGCGTACGTTATTAAACATTAAACATTAGTAAGTACATTAATTATATAATACTTTACAGATCCTTTAGAGTTGCTTGGATTTGCTTCTTAAATACATTTTTAGTAAGAAAAAGAATGTCGATTGAATTAAACTCACGAGTTAAACATAACTGGCGAAGTGATGTGGTTACAGCTATATCTCAACCACTGCCTAACCCTCCAAGGAATGCAGGTGTGAAGTTACGTTATGTAATAATCGTAATAAACTGACATAATAAGTATTCTGCCTCAACCGACCGCAGAATAAGGAAGTATTGTTACTCATGCCGTGATGACGCTAAGTAATTGTTAGATTATTAACTACAGTTTAATTATACGACGCCATTGTTGGTAAACTGATTGTTTTGACTGTTAGGCTGGGTGTTCAATGGCGGGAGGAGTTCGAATAGCGAAAAAAAGATGGCTGTCGTCGACGAGTTTGAGAGCTTTGAGCGTGACAACGTCAGTCTATGTCTAAAAATGGACAGCTATAAACTCAGTAGATATTATGTAAATATCCGAATTAAAATATTACTAGCTGCGCCTCGCGGTTTCAACCGCATAATTATAGATTCCGTGAGAATTTTGGGTCCAAATGCCAAATTTCATCCTAATCCGTTCAGCCGTTTTAGCGTGAAAGCGTAACAAATAAATAAACTCACTTTCGCATTTATAAGATTATTAGATTTTGCCAGCGGCTTCGCCCGCGTGAATGTCGGAAATTATCCCAAGGGAACGCACTACCGGGATTAAAAGTATCCTATGTCCTATTCCAGGTCATGGTCTAGTCGTATGCCAAATTTCATCCAAATCCGTTCAGCCGTTTTAGCGCGAAAGCGTAACAAACAAACAAATTCGGTTTCGCATTTATAACATTAGTTAGGACATAATATCACAGAAAATAATGAACATAACATAACATCAAGCCTGTAATCCACGGAGGGTTAGGCAGAAGTCTTCCTATATTATATAGGTTGATGGCAGTAGGCTCGCCCCCTATTACATGGGACTTAAACATAACTGGCGAAATGTGGGTGTACTATTGATAGGTACGCTTTCCTTAACGTAACTTAGTTTCTTTCTGGGGCTTGTAGCTAAGTAATAACAGCCGCACGGATCGATCGATCAGGTTAACCTACGCTTGCCGTGGTTGGTCCGTGGATGGGTGACCATCTTTACATACCAAGACTCCTCCGTGCCTCGGAAAGCACGTTAAGCCGTTGGTCCTGGCTGTCATTTGTACATCTTTGACAGTTCTTACGGGTCGTCAGAAACCCGAAAGTCTGACAACCAGTCTTACCAAAGGCTATTGTGTTACACAGTAACTGGGTTGTGGAGGTCAGATAGGCAGTCACTCCATTTAAAATACTGATATTCAGCTGCATCCGGGTAGACTGGAAGCCGACTCCAACATAGTTGGAAAAATTCTAGGCAAATGATGATTGTGTAATTTCCTAATACTGTCTGAATTTTCCTCAAGTGAACACCTCACCTTACGCGCGTGATAATTAATGAAAATGTCCCCACAGTCACGGACGGATGGATTAGGGTTTATAATTACGGATTAATTCAAATACATGTCCATACTTATCATTGACTCAACTAACAGCTGATGGCGCGTGTAAACCGAGCTACTGGTGAAAAATACAATTTGAATTAAGAACGGGTGCCATTTTTTTCTGTGGATAGGATCTCCCAGGTCAATTTTGGAGGCTGCCGCCTGCTTAACGGGATTATCCTATGAATGCCTGGTAAGGCAGGCCTCCAGCCAAGGCTTAAAACTTATTAACTTAACGACTACACGCTAAGGACAACCCCTGTGGCGTACGCACCTCGGCGTAGGGCGACGCTGGGGAAATTTACTTAAAATATTTTATTTCACATAAACCTACATGGGCACGTAAAACGTTAGAAGAAGGAGGAGCAATAAGGGATAGGCTGTATCGAATTTCCGATATAACAACAAATAATAAAAAATATATACAAAAAACTTTTTTTTTCACTTTTTGTGTTCAGACGTTTCACTTCAAGTGCAAGATGCCGAATGAAAGACATAAACGAACAAAGAGTGAAACGTCAGATATGAGCTTTGAAAGGACGTAATAGATAAAACAAAAATGTCACTAAAACAAATAAGGGATACATTCCTGTCTTCCAAATCGTTGATAAAAGATAAGAGTAACTTGAAAGATAAGTTCAAACCAGAAAAGATGACGCGGTGTAGAAGAATTTTAGTCGACAAGATAATGAAATACTTGATCATACATAAGCTTTTGATTACATTGACAGGAGTGACTGATGAAAACCAATCGTTAATAGGTGATAATGAAATTTTTAGAAGACCAACCCCTAATAGCGTAACACACTTTCTAAGACAATCTGAAGGAAATTCGTAATCCATTGCTTCATAAGTTTGAAAAATCCGTCTGCTCAACAACGTAAATAGCGCAATGAATATGGGTGAACTGTCAAAATGAAACCCATGGCGTTTAAGTGAGTTCTGGAATTACCTCGGTAATTGGTGAACATTAAAATGGCATGCATGCTAAGCAAAGTATGCTAAGAATAGTAAAGCATAATTTTGTGCAACTTGCATATGTAGGTATTTGCGGTTTAAGAGATGTCTGTCTCAAACTTTACTCAAAGGACATCTCAATCAGCCCCACTGTCTGCCTCTGAATCACCCAAAAATGCCTAAGTCCGCCTCTGTATATTTCTGTGCTTGAAGTATTCAATAAATAAAACAGAAAAACGCAATACAATGTCAATATGTTAACCCAATGACATTGCCAAAAACCCTTTAAATTTCAACACAATTTTTATTTTTATTATCACAAACCAATATAAAAATAGCTACCAGCCAGGTTAAAGACCTTTGGAGTCCCAACAAAATGTTCTACAGCCCGTGCATAAACAATAATAAAAATAAAAAACTGTTCGGTTTTCAAACAAAGAGTAGTGAGATCGCGAGGCGACCGCACGCCACGGCCAAGGCGTTTGCAAGGACGAATGTTGTGGCTTTTGCATTGACATTTAAAAAAAAATGTGGACTTTTTGAGCTGAGAACTACGAGTTCTGAAAAAAAGTGCATGTGCAAGTGGTGTTATTGGCAGTACAATTTAATTCTTTGGTCTTGTTCGAAAAATAAAAGTGTTTACAATAGTGACGTGACTTAATAAAAAATTGCAAAAATAAAAATTTCAAACTGCAATTTTATTGTTTTCGAAGTTATGTTAAAAAGTGGGCTACTAGGCAGAATGCCAAAGAGGTTGTTAAAGAGTAAGAATGTAAAAATAAAGATGTCATGGGAGTACGAGGATGAAGTGCATTCGTGAACTGGATTTAAACATTCGTGTTTCGAATTCAATTTTGATTTTCGAATGCGAAAAGTGTTTCAAGAACATTTAAATGTGAATTTTCGAACTCGTCAAAAGTGTTTTTAATAAAGTTCCTTGAAATTGACAAATTCATAAAAATAAGTAAAATAAACACAGCTCACAAAATATTTAATTAAAAAAATAAATTTAGAATTATACACTACGTTTCATGCCAATAACATTGTATTAGCAATTAGCAATATTAGCATACACTAAGAATTATTCAACAGTAGCGTTAAGGTTTTTTAAATGGCAATATATTGAGCAAAAACTTTAATTAGGACTTCTAAAGTTTTACTGGACAAAAACAAGACCAATCCAATCCAGTTTTGGTTAAAAAAAAGTGGACTCTTTTTGCCGTCAGTACCAAAGATTACACAAAGATTTTAAGTGTAAAATATTTCGAACTCGAATTTTAAAACTAAACAAATGAATTTAAATAGTTCTGTAGTGTTCTAATTTTAAAATCTCTTACGAAGAAGTGTATATAAGTTTTTACGGCGCGAATAGATATGAATCTGACAAACGGAGTCCATCGACCTTTTAGTTTTCAAAATAAGAGTACTTAGTTTTATTTTTTAAACTCATTGGATACCTACAACATTGGATAAGGAAAACCTTTTTTTCTTATAATTTGTGGATCCCACTAATATAGAAGCGACAACCGTTAATTAAAATGATTATTAATAACTTATAAAATCATAATAAGAATTGTAAAATTAATAATAATGATAACAACTAGCTAAAATCGCTGATAACACAAGTAGCACACCGCATAAATCTATCAAACCAATAAACACACACACAGCACTAAACAAACCCAATAAATCCAATCCACAACCCTAATAAACATTTCCCGCTCCAATAAATTTATTCCCACTCCAATAAATTTATTCCCACTCCAATAAATGAAATAAAAACCGTACAATGATTCTAAATTCAACCCTATTGGTGCTCGCAGTCTGTGGGCGAAGACTCTGGCAGGCTCCTCAAGGCAGGATCGTGGGTGGAACGAAGTCTGGCTTCGGACAGTGGCCGTGGCAGATATCCCTGAGGCAGTACAGGACTTCGACGTATCTTCACAAATGTGGGGCTGCTCTGCTGAATGAAAACTGGGCGATTACTGCAGCGCATTGTGTTGAACAGTGAGTATTGTTTTGTATTTATTTTAGTTAGTAGTTTAGACTGTCTCGTTGTTCGAGTTGTCGCAAGCGCTACTGGTAAGCATGGTGTACATTTTTTTGCATTTTTTTTTTGAGGGTGGGAAATTATCAAATAACTTCTCCTGCTCTGGGCTGATCGGGAGGGCGTGTCAGAATTTAACTGACTAAAACCCACCCATGTTCCTTCCGTTGCCTGTGTGCCGGGGCGGAGATATCCCTTTCGGACAAACTCGCAACCCTGGCAGGCGTTGGCCCTTACGGACCCCGTCAGTTGGTGCTGGACCATGAGGAGCTGGAGCATGAGGTCCTGGGTTCAATTCCCGGGTCGGGCTAAGTGTTATTGGGCTTTTTTATCTGGAATTTCTCAGTAGCAGCCCGTAGTCTGGATTTGTGCCCGGTTGATGGCTATAGGCTACCCCCTATTACATGGGACTTAAAATAACTGGTGAAATGTGGGTGTACTGTAGGTACACCTCTACCCAACCCTTCGAGGAATTCAGGCTTGATGTTATGCTATGATAAAAGAGGTTACATAAGAACCAGAAAAACCTATAAAATAGGTTTTTCCTGTAACTAAAATTATTAATTTAATGTTGGAAACGCCAACATTATAGATAGGTAGTTGGAAATAGTAGTACTTGTGGCTAAATAATAACAGCCGCACGAGTCTATCGAAAGTTAAATAACGCTTGCCGCGGTCGGTTCGTGGATGGGTGACCAACCATTACATATCGAGACCTCTCCGTGGCTCGGGAAGCACGGTAAGTCCTTAGTCCCATCTGACATTGGTAGTCAGAAGACTAGAAGACAACCAGTCTTACATATGTTACCATAACTTGGTTGTGGAGGTCACTCCATGTAAAACACTGGTATTCAGCTGCATCCGGCTAGACTCGAAGCCGACACCAAAATAGTTGTGAGAAGGCTAGGAACATTGATTTTTTGTTGGGAACATCGACATTATAGATAGTTGGAAATACAAGGAATCAGAGCGTTACACAACTAAAAACAATCTACATACTTGTTGCACAACAAAACATCGATTTTCTACATTCTTTATCAAGTATGAACAAATTGCACTTAATAACACAACTCATAACTCGAGTCATTATCTTGTAAGTGGAATTAGACCTGTGAACCGCATCGTATGAGCATTTTCCTCAAGATGACCTACTGGATTATCGATAGATATCAGTTGTCTTCAATGTCAATTGTTATTTTGTGAATTTCCTTATAAGATTGCACTTGTATGAGTAAGATTTTGATGGGATTTCGTGATAGGTTTTGGCTTGAAAGAAGGTTCTTTTCCTGTTGGTAATCTGAGACAGGCCAGGCGCCCTCCGCGTTCTAGGTATGAAGCTATAAAAACTTTTTACAACAACAAAAAAACAACCGCCTTCCAAAAAAAAAATACTTCAAAGTGAAGAGTTTTGTATTTTCGTTTTTTGCCACCGACTTCCGAAATTAAAGTTATTTTTCAATTTGTAGTATTTTTTTTGGAAGTCGGTTTTTTTTTTGTAAGACGTTTTTATTTTTCACTTTTCAGTTGTGGTACCTACCCCACACGAATTCGAATACTACTACCTGCTTTGTATCTAAAGAACAGATATTTATCTGTTCTGTGCTCATATCATCCACATATATTAAGTGGGAAAAATACGTATTATTGAAGCTTACTGAAAAACTATCCAAGCAAAGTTAATATATTAAATGGCACCAACTTGGGAGACCCTTTCATACAAAAAAAGAATTTAAAAAAAAAAAAAAACTTACGTGCGCGACGAACATATAACCTCGTCCTTTTTGGAAGTTGGTTAAAAAGTACGCGACGGGCTCGACTTGTCAGGCTAACTGAATTAGCCTGACAAGTCGAGCCCGTCGCGTGTGCGTCGCGGGTGCGTAGTCAAAAGATATAAGAGTTACGCGGTAGAAAGAGAGGCAACTTCTAGGTGAATATAACTGTTGGTAATTAGCGCTGTGCGACCTGAATTGCACTTTATTGTGTCGTAGCAAAAGTCGCTTTTTATTTAAATGATTTTGCGGAGTGAGCCATCTTTACTGGTGCCCGAGAGAATCTTTTGTGGTTTATAACACAATGTTCAATAATTCAGATAATAGCCGAAAACATCTTTATATCTTCCGATAATATTTTGTCATGGCCCGTTGCAAGCTAGTTAATATATTCGTAGGTACCTACTTAAAAGCCAAACAAGCTGAAAAATCTTCTAATATATAAAGTTCTCGTGTCGCAGTGTTCGTAACAAAAGTCCTCCAAAACGGCATGACCGATTCTTATGAAATTTTGTGTGTATATTCAGTAGGTCTTTGAGTAGTACGTAAACTATTTTTCATACCCCTAACGTGATATGGGTGGTGCAACTGTTTTTTTTTTTTTTTCGGCATTAAATAGTACATACAAGCCTAAATTTTGATACCACCAACCCCTATATTTGCGATATTAGTACTGTAGGTAGGTATGGTAGGGTAGGTAGGTAGGTATGTAGGTAGGGTAGGTAGGTAAGTATGTAGATAGATAGGTAGGTAGGTAGGGTAGGTAGGTAGGTGTAGGTAGCTAGGTATGTAGATAGATAGGGTAGGTAGGGTAGATAGGGTAGGTAGGTAGGGTAGGTAAGATAGGTAGGGTAGGTGTAGGTAGCTAGGTATGTAGATAGATAGGGTAGGTAGGGTAGATAGGGTAGGTAGGTAGGGTAGGTAGGGTAGGTAGGTGTAGGTAGCTAGGTATGTAGATAGATAGGGTAGGTAGGGTAGGTAGGGTAGGTAGGGTAGGTAGGGTAGGTAGGTGTAGGTAGCTAGGTATGTAGATAGATAGGGTAGGTAGGTAGGGTAGGTAGGGTAGATAGGGTAGGTAGGTAGGGTAGATAGGGTAGGTAGGTAGGGCAGGTAGGGTAGGTAGGGTAGGTAGGTAGGGTAGGTAGAGTAGATAGGGTAGGTAGGGTAGGTAGGGTAGATAGGGTAGGTAGGTAGGGTAGGTAGGGTAGATAGGTAGGCAGTTGCGCCGTAGATAAGTACTTGGTGCTACCTGTGCGAAGTCGGGGCGGACAGCTAGTAGTATTCTATAATCAATTTACTTGGTAGATACTAGTTAAGCCGTTCGTCCCGGCTGTCATTTGTAGATCTTTGGCAGTCGTTACGGGTCGTCAGGAGCACGATAGTCGGACAACCAGTTTTACCAAGGGGTATCGTATCGTATAACTGGGTTGTGGAGGTCAGATAGGCAGTCGCTCCATGTAAAATACTGGTATTCAGCTGCATCCGGTTAGACTGGAAGCCAACCCTAACATAGTTGGGAAAAGGTTTTGCAGATGATGATTGGTAGGTAATTAGTTCGGGTTTCACCAGGCTTTTTCGCTGAGCGTGCAACATACCTACATAAATCAAGCAAAAAAAACAGTTGCACCACTTCTAATTAACATAAAATAACCATTAACATCGACCAAGAGGTCATGTTAATGATGTTTTCGTTGCCTCAAATAAAAATGCAGTTTTTTAAATCAAGTTTCTAGCGAGCCATTTCTGTTTCCTGTGTTGTGTTATATTTGCATGTTGGGTCGATAAATATGTTATAGTAATTAGGTATATTGTATAGGTATATATATGTCACGGATGGATAGGAAAATAAACTTTGGATTAGCTAGCTAATTAGACGAGAGGCTAATGTTAATTTCTTTCATCTTTAGCCAGCTAAACATAAATGTAGCCGTGACCCCGTGGCTAAAAATGAAGTAGCAAATCTTCTTCTTTTCGTGTGGTTAGTGACTAACCTGGTGTCAGAGTTTTAAAGCCGCCCATGGGCCTCTGACTTGGCTTCACATGCCATCGAGAAATATCTCTCAGGCATGCCGGTTTCCTCACGATGTTTTTGTTTTTTTTTTGTTTTAGTTGCAAATGAAAATGGCTGAAAGGTAGATTAGGTTAGGTTAGAACTGTGACTACACAACGCCAGGGTCAGTTTAGACATGAGGGAATGTAAAACACCACATTCCCAAAACATTACATTCTCTCGTACCTAAACGAACCCTGGCGTTGTGTGGTAACAGTTCTAACCTAACCTAGCCCACATTTCAGCCATTATCACACACACATTACAGTACTGTCAAGTTTGCCCGGCTAAAGATGAAATCATTTATCTGAAATGCACAATAAGTGGAACATTAGCCTCTCCCCAAAAATAAATTCAAGTTTAGCCGGCTAATATTAAGTCTATTTCCACTACCGTCTTTAGCCGTAAGATATACTTATCATGATAATAAATAACGAGTCTGAAACTCTCCCACTTATCCAGTTTGAGAAATGGTATTTGTCCTGCAAAAATACCACTTCTCAAACTAAAAAAAAACAGGCAGTAATAACCTCGCTTCCTCACTACGCCTGACCGTTCTAACTCCTAAAGTTTCCCCACCATTTTATATTTATAACTAAATTTTCTCCCACAGCGTCCCTCCATCAGAACTGCTAGTAAGACTGGGTGAACATGACCTAGCTCAGAGCGACGAACCATACGGCTTCGTGGAGCGAAGAGTTCAGATCGTCGCCAGCCATCCACACTTTGACCCTGCCACGTTCGAGTATGATCTGGCGCTGCTGAGGTGAGTTGCACCACTGTTTTTGGCTACAGTTATCATGAAATGCGAGACAAAACAATAGGTTGAGGAGTGGGGGTCGCTACGTCACTAGTATGTATAAAATCTACATACTCGTGACGTCATGGCACATTTTACCTCAATGTATCGCCGTAATCTTTAGATTACGTAAAAAAATAAAAAATACGTGTCCAATATTTTTTTATAATGTCAAAGACGGACTAAAAAATTTTTTTTTGTCATCATCCCTATTATTTATATGTTATTTAATCATTTTATTCATACTATTGGTTGTGTAGTAGCAATAAATTATAAGTACTATTTATTTTATTTTATATTTATGTTTAATTCTTAAAACCTGACTTGGTTTCCGCACGTTTTTTTCGGGTGACCACTGAAAATCAGCGCTGTGGTGTTGGTCTCCATAGCACAGCATCATGCTGAGTGGAAGCCTTCTAGTCACAGTCATGACGTGCCAGCAGCTGCCGACTATTTCTGTTTTGTGCTCGTTATTGTATTGTTATCGTTATATTGTCGTATCTACTCGAGTTTATTATCTTTTGAAGTGAAAACTTCTTTAGCATCGTTGTGATTTGAAAGTCGATGAAACGAAAAAGCGACAGTAAAAAGAGACAGACACATAAATTCATAAGATTTAACGTGGGAGAAAATGAGATAGGAAGCATTATACAGTGTTTCTTATATTCGTGGTTCTCTTTGTGCTGTGCTTCGTACCCCCTCCACTCGTGTTTACCAAGGCGTAGTGGGAGTTTGCTTCAGCCTCAGCGTTGTACGTTTGTTAATACGTGTTTGTGCGCGCATGCGTAGTACAAAGCTTGAGAAAAGGCATCACAACAACCGTGGCGAAATTTTTGAAGGTTTCACTTCTACCACGTGTGAATTGCACACATGTTTTTTTTATGCACGTGTTTCTGTGACAAAAAAACTTTTTTTTTTGTTGCTTTCTTTCAAATGAGATGCAGATTTTGTGGTGCGTGGGCTTATAGGTAGTTCTCTGCCCTTCCCCTCGGGAACAAAGCGTGATGTTATGTTATGTGGGAGGCAGAGAGAGTGAATGGACAACTGCTGGATGCGTTCCGTCAATAGACCATCGATTTTTTTCTGAAAAGATCGTACCTTACCTGGAATCATAAAAAATTGTGAAGCTCACTATGCAATCTTACATCATTATACTTTAGTTATGAGATCGGACTTTTGACACAGGTTTTCATAACCGAGCTAGAAGATCAGTGCTCACCTACACGATTGTAGAAATTATAATTTTTATTTTGTAAAATTGTACTGTTAACTTGTTGGGGCACTTATATCGTGTCCAGCGTGTCCTGTTGCCTGCACGATGCAGGAGCTGACGAACGCTACCGAAGTTGCTAAACTCGTAGCCAAATTCTGCGCTAATTCTATATATCGACAGCTAAGTAGAAAAAACACAAAAACAATGGATCAACATTGGAATAATTGCTTAATTTTACGGATTACCAACAATATTGATCAAGTTGAAACCTTATCGGTTGAACTCCTTTGAGTTGGTGGTTTGATTGGTAAGTTATAGGGTAACATATGTATGGTTAGGGGCACCTATAGTAACCATAATGTTCCTCCAAGGATGAATAGTTCCTGCTGTAAGGAAAAGACAATTAATAAAAAGGCATTTTTATCATTATGCCTAGCTAACTAATGCAAATTTTTAGTATGGCTACTCATATTGACAATCTATTTCTCAACTGAGACTTATATAGATCCATATCAAGATCTTTTCGTATTAAGACGATGGCAATGTAAACCTACGTAAAAATACTAACAAATAAAAAAAGAACTACGTTTCAAAATTACTAGGTACTATCAAGTGTTTTTTTTGTCTGCAAAAAACTTACAAAACAATAAAATGGCAACTGTCACACAATAATTTACTAGCTACAACCGCATACCAGACATACCTGCTTATCAAATGCTATATTAATGACATAATTAGTAGTCTGCCGTAAAATTATTTATGTCTATTAATCTGCTGATCTCGGAACAGATTGACGTCGTTATAAAAACAGTTAGCACATCAGTGAACGTTGCGCTGTATTGTGTTAGGGTTCCTTAGTTAATAAATAAATGGTTTCTTTTCTCTAATTTTTACTGGAGTGTTGAAATAATGTAATGAGTTATTGAAGAGCAGCAGATAGTATAGTGATAGCCTAGTGGTTGTCAGACTTTCGGGCTTCTGACGACCCGTAAAGACTGCCAAAGATTCACAAATGACAGCCGGGACCAACGGCCTAACGTGCTTTTCGAGACACGGACGAGTCATGGTATGTAAGGATGGTCACCCATCTACGCACCAACCCCGGCAAGCATAGCTTAACCTGTTGGATCACCCGTTATTACTTAGCCACGAGCTCCTCATAGCTGCCGTACACAGAACCAACGATAATAAATTCATAGTTGGCCGGTCGGTCACTCGTCGATGCACTTGACCTTACAAGGTTCACTACCACTCTACCGTGTTATTTTAAACTAGATTTTGTGTGCTCGTGCAAATTTCTACCTTATTAACATAAATTAGTTAGGTAAAGTACCTACTAAGATTTATGCAGAAACAAACATGCGGGGCAGTCTTTGGGGACTGCCGATAGAAGTGAAAACTAAGTAACTTGTGAATTGTATATCTATACACAGTATACATACGAGGGTCACACTGAAAGTTCTTAGAAAATCAAAAACAAGCAAGTTATTACTTTTATTATATCTTTTCAAAATAGTGTCCATTTACATCAATACATCGCTGCATCCGATGGAACCACTGAGAAAAGCACTTTGCCCACTCGTCCTTAGGGGTTTCTTCGACGGCATTTTGAAACACAACCACTGCTTCCTCGGCGTCCATAAAACGTTTTCCTTGAAGGTTTTCTTTTATTTTCGGAAAAAAATAAAAATCGCAAGGTGCGAGGTCCGGGTTATAGGGCGGGTGACCCAGTAATTCCACGTCTGACGTCGCCAAGTAGTCGATTGTTTGTTTGGCGGTGTGCGACGAGGCGTTGTCGTGGTGAAGGAGGATCCCACTGCGAGCTCGTTTCTCCCGAATTGTTTTTGGGCCTCTGTCAAATTATGAGGTATCCACCGGGCACAAAGCTTCCTGACCGCTAAATGTTCATGGAGGATTTTGTGCACTTGACTCATACCGATGCCGAAGCTTGTCCCAATCTGCTGATAAGTCACTCTTTTGTCAGTCTCTTTCATACGCCGCACAACACTGATGTTATCTTCAGTCGTCGCCGTAGAAGGCCGTCCTTCACGCAGATCATCGGTGACATTAGTGCGACCACGTTTAAACTCATTAAACCAGTTGTAAACAGTGGCACGAGATGGGGCTTCATCGTGAAAGGCCAATCGAAGTCTATCATAACTTTCTTGTTGACTTAAATGACATCGAAAGTCATAAAAAATCATTGTACGAAAATTTTCTCGCGTTAAATTCATGCTGGCGTGACACAGACAATTTTCAATTTGCCGCCAAATCGTAAACAAATGACAAATGAATAAAATCATACACAATAATATTGGCAAAGAGTTCCATTTTCAAAATTTGAACTAATTTTTTTATTATATCGTTTACAAGTGGCCCGTTCTAAAAACTTTCAGTGTCACCCTCGATATAGCTCAAGGAAAGCGTTCGGTGACGATGACACGAGTTCCGTGATTTTTTTTCACCCAAAAAGTGATCCGCGCGCATAAAGAAGTTATCACTTCAAACAGTTCTATAGTGCGATGTCGTTTCAAGGGTATACGATACAACCTTCTTAGTAAGCTGATTTCATTCTGGTCTAGTACTGTAGGGATCGAAGGCGACTTGAGTTTCGAATCCCAAGTCAGGGAAAGTGCTATTGAGTTTTCCTATATGTAATTTCTTATAGCCGCCCCGATTGATGGCAATCGGCTAGCCACCTAACATGGAAATTAAACGCAATATAAATGTACAGTCAAACCTGGGTCAGTGAGAACTGGTTAAGCGAGAAAACTCTATAAATGAGAGTAATTGGCAGGACCCGTCATTTTAACCCTCTAAAATCTCTATAGATGAGAAACAGAAACCTTTATAAGAGAAAGCTGTTTTTAAATCGCGGAACTCTATAACTGAGACTTCTACTTGGATGCACCTATATAAGCGACAGTCGAGCGTATTTAACATCCCTCGTGGACCTCTATCACTTAGACTGCTACTTGCCCGTACCTCTATAAGTGACAGTCGAGCGTAATTTAACACCTGCTACTCGACTCATTCTTAAATTTCATTGAACTAGCATTGTTTTCTTAAATTACGAGGAACTAACTAACATTATTTTTGTATCGTATTCTATTCGAATGGCAAAAAGTGTATTTTTTTATAAATCTCTATAAATGAGACGGGCCACTCCTGTACCTCTATAAGCTAGAAACTCGAGAAACCTCCTTAAGCGAAACAAGTTGCGGGCTCGCTTATCCAGGTTCGACTGTACTAGGTAAACACCTCTGCCCACCCTTTTGTGGAATACAATCTCCTAGTATGTTATGTTCAACAAAATTCGAAATTAATTATAACGGAGATAGCTGGAACTACTAATAGTGCAGCTATGTTATCTCATTGGTATTTTTTCTCTGCTATTCGCATTTTTTGCCAGATAAGCGTTCCCGTTATAGCATATTATTAGACATTTCGCCAATATATTATTTACCTAATGAGTCTAGATTTACAGCTACCGTTTGTGAGCTAATATTGTCATTATTTAAATGCGCATTTTAGAATATTTTTACGACACATAAATAACACGTATTTTGTATTTTATTGTATTAAACAATATGGTATTAGTAACTAATGAGGATAAATTTATCGACTAAAGAAATATTTATAAATAACAGTTTGTCAACCTCTGACATGACATGCATTTTGCTATCGTATATTTCGACCAATGCTCTTTGTGAAGTAGCTCGCTCGAGGAAGTATCTACTTCTTCTTATCGTGTCAATGGCAATCTACATGGACTCGGCCCGGAATTCGGCTACACGTTTGCCGCTATCACTAGCGTCCATCAGTTCCTGTAAAGGGCAAATTGTGGCGGCATCTACATCGCCACATGCAAACTACGCATCAAAGACCTAACGTCACACAAAATCCTGACGTCACACAAAATCCTGACGTCACACAAAATACTGACCTCACACAAATCCTGCATCACGCAATTAGAGTTTACCGAGCGAACGACATTTATAAGACTATCCGACATCAATCGTTGGGCATTTGCCCGCCAGACACGACACCCGTCTGGTCGGAGGATCCTCCCTTTTCTATGGTGAATGAGTGAACTTTACACCCTGTTCGTCATACCTCTAAACATATGACATTGTGTTGCCAACCATACTGTTAAAAACAGTAATATACTGTTTTTCACTCAAAAATACTGTTTACTGTTCAACAAAAAAAAAGTATATGAATATACTGTTTTCACTGATATCCAAAGATATACCTAAATAAAATGTTGCATCGGGCACGGGTGCGGTGGTAGAGCTAGCCTTAATTTCAGAATGAAACTGTTAAATGTCTTGATAGTTATATTAATCGTTTTTTTATTTGACTGTTTATGTCAATTTATTTTAATTTGTTTTTCATTTATTTTTGACATAATCTACTCATTACAATGATTTTTTAATGAGTTGTATTGCAATATGTGGTTAGCTAGCGACCTCGACAATTGATCATAATATATTATTCCTGCCTAACTGTTTATTTATTTTTAGAAAAGGTTCAGAAAACATTCCTAAGATGCATTCTCAGGAATGTTTTCTGAACCTTTTCTAGTATTAAGACAGACAGCAGTGCCACTTCTTCTTCCCAGCTAAAGCACTAGGAAGTGGTGATTTAGTATTACTTGTTAAAACAAGTAATACTTATAAGTCAGTGTGTGAGTTAAACATAAACATTCCTTCATTTGTTCATCAACGTTATCTGATAGTCAGTTAGATATAGTTTTTTCAACTTTATGCTAATCGTTTGTAAAATATTTGAATCACGTATAAACACTATTTTACATAAAGTTCCCACATTTTTGTTGTAATGCAACGTTTTTACATTTTATTGTATTAAGTACTCATTGAAGTAAAATTAGGTGTCAGCGGAGTCGCTTTCATGTGTCAGTTATAAATACAAGGAAAATAAGTAGTTTTAGTCTCACTATTTACTGAATATCTTAAGCCAGCAAGTCCTTAGGGCGGGCTATCGTGTTACACAGTAACTGGGTTGTGGAGGTCAGATAGACAGTCGCTCCATGTAAAATACTGGTAGTCAGCTGCATCCGGTTAGACGAAGCCGATCCCAACATAGTTGGGAAAAGGCTAGGCAGATAGATTTGAAAGAAATAAAAGAAGAAATATAAATAGGTTTATTTGTCACAAAAAGACGTGCATACAAAAGATAATTAACTGTAATAATAAAGAAAATTTTGAACAATATTTTGTTCAAAATTTTCAATTATCTTTTTGATCTATAGATCTGTTTGCGTTCATCTCTAAAACAGTAAAATTCCACATATTCCATTCGTGAAACAAAAACTATGTACCCCTGTTTACCAAAATTACGCGGACGGAGGACAATCCATCAAAAAATAAAAGCTGATCCAGTTCATGCAGTAAATAAACTCTTTATCTTTCTTGAAAACAACCTAGGTAGAGCAAAAACAACCTAGGTAGACCAAAAACAACCTAGGTAGAGCAAAAACAACCTAGGTAGAGCAAAAACAACCTAGGTAGAGCAAAAACAACCTAGGTAGAGCAAAAACTTTGTACCCCTTTTTACGAAAATTACGCGGACGGAGGAGTATGAAATTTGGCACAGTTAAAGTTTATATGGAGAAGGAGTGCAAAAAGCTAATATTTTTATATAATACACATTAGAAATAAATTAAATTAATAAAAAATAAAAAACACTCCACACACTACCATGCGTTTGACACAAGATGGCTACCTTTGAATCAATATGGCGGCATGGAATTAGTATGTACTATGCAACTTAAAATTTAAATGAATTATGGTCGAATTTCGACCTCTGTGCGACCACTAGTAATAGTAATACTGTAATATTATAATTGAGAAAGTAACTCTGTCTGTCTGTTTGACTGTCACGGTACCTTTTCACGGCTAAACCACAGAACCAGCTGGAATGGACTGGAACTGACTGGACTGCAGGTGATGAAATTGGAAAAGAAAGATCCACTGAAAGTATTCAAAGCTGATAAAAGACGATTGCAATTTATAAAGGCAGTAAAAATTATTTCCTGTACAGGCTGAATACTGAACATTTTCTGTTGAAGGATAGCCTGTTCCATATATCTCAACCCCTAAAATAGTCCCCAAGTCTCCACCGCAATTCAGAGGTGAAGCTGAAGTCAATCTGCCTAGCCTTTTCCCAACTATGTTGGGGTCGGCTTCCAGTCTAACCGTATGCAGCTGAATGTAGTATTTTACATGGAGCGACTGCCTATCTGATCTCTACAACCCAGTAACTGGGTAATACGATACCCCTTGGTAAGACTGGTTGACAGACTTTCGGGCGTCTAACGACCCGTAACGACTGTCAAAGATCCACGAATGACAGCCGGGACCAACGGCTTAACGTGCTCGAGTACCCATCCACAAACCAACCACGGCAAGCGTAGCTTAACCAGATGGATCGACCCGTGCGGCAGTTATAACTTAGCCACGAGCTTCTCCACGAGGTGAAGCTGTAGTGTCACCACTATTTAAATACCCAAATGCAACAGCTCCAGCCTCAGTTACAATATCAACATAACAAACGTTCATTAGAAGTTTACTTACCAATATTTTATGTTTCCAGATTCTACGAGCCAGTGACATTCCAGCCGAACATCCTCCCGGTGTGTGTGCCTGATGACGACGAGGACTTCGTCGGCAAGACTGCCTACGTCACCGGATGGGGGAGACTGTTTGACGGTAAGTAACTTTTAACTACCCATTTCAGTCATGATCTGTCCAAACACGAATTTATTTATTTAATTAATAATTTAGTTCAACACGTCTTTTACATACACCTCAGTTTCATTTCTGTACTAGCCATTTATTTTTTTACAGCCAAGATTCATCATTCATTCCATCGCTCATGCATATCTACAAAAAAATTTTTTTCTTGTCACTATGTTCCTCATTTTAAAACTTAATAATAATTAAAAGTTTATTTCAATAATTATTTACAATTGTACAAATGCTAGCTATATTTTCTTTTTACAAATTAATTAAACATCTGTACCCGGAATAGACAAAACCTTGTATTTCGGCTATCAGCGCCAATCCCCTCAAATAACGATAGCCATCAAGCAGACATGTTTAAATTTTGTAGGACTTTTTTTAATTTAATAACAAAAAGGAAATAAAGTGTACAAGAAAAAACAGCTATAGAACTTTATGCCTACCAGTTCTTCGCATATGCATGATTTACAGTTCACGTCAAATAACTTTGCCGCTCTGAAGTAGTCTACAAATGACTGCGCAGTAGTCAATCTTCCTTATATAACAGAAGAGCGCACGCCAGCGCGCATGCGCAATCTAACTTCAGAGCGGCAAAGTTATTTGACGCGAACTGTAAATAGGATCTAAAATAATGCGACTCATGTCAATAGCCGCCATCATTTCAATAATTTAAACAACAAACATGTCCCTTTCTTCCATACTTCTCTATTAATTGTTATCTAGGTAGTCACCTCCTTTCTAGCCATATCATCTTTCTCACAGTCCATCCATCGTTTCTTAAACAATTCACAAATTTAACCCAATTTCTCAATTCACAGAGGGACCCCTCCCCAGCGTGCTACAAGAAGTAAAAGTCCCAGTGATCAACAACACAGCTTGCGAGGCTATGTACCAGGCAGCAGGCTACAACGAGCACATACCGAACATATTCATATGTGCCGGCCGCAGCAGAGGCGGGGCTGACTCTTGTGAAGGTAAGACTGAATAGGCTATAGTTTACAAAGACAGGCTATAGTTCATAAAGACAGGCTATATTTCACAAAAAAGGCTATAGTTCACAAAGACAGGCTATAAAGAACATATACCCAACCTCTTTATATGCGCTGGACGCTGCAGAGGCGGCGCTGTCTCCTGCGAAGGTAAGACTTGATAGCTATATAGATCACAAAGACAGGCCATAACCAGCACATACAGAACATATTTATATGCGCCGGATGCAGCAAAGGCGGCGCTGACTCTTGTGAAGGTAATACGAATTTTCCCAGATATGAGACCTAGCTAGATCGATTTTTCGCCCCCGTAAATCCCTATATTGCAACTTTCATCGAAATCGTAAGAGCCGTTTTCGAAAACGTGATTACAAATACCTATATAAATATACAAATATTCCTCATTTAATATTATAGGATAGGATAAACAAAATCATCAAAATGTTCTCATCTTCATTAACAATAATCTCTCCTGTTTCTCAGGTGACAGCGGCGGTCCGATGGTAGTTCGTCGCGAGCGCGACGACCGGTTCGTTCTCGGCGGCATCATCTCGTGGGGCATCGGCTGCGCCGAACCGAACCAGCCCGGAGTTTACACAAGGATCTCTGAGTTCAGGGACTGGATTAATCAGATACTACTATTTTAAGGAAGCAAAACGGCTATGGATAGCAAAGTTTCTGGACGGTGTTACGAATTAATGACATTTTAATGGCCTATTCTACAACGATACACAAGTATATAATTCAATCTCGATTCAAATCTGACAGTTTTCATGCCTAATTTTTATGTAACACAATCTAGTTTTCAATCGAGATTCATGCTTGAGCATCGTTCTTTAATATGGCCTTTAAGAGCCATTTAGCGAAACGGCTATAGTTTGCAAAGTAATTTTTGGTTTGCAAATCGGCTATAGTTCACAAATTTTTAATGAAGAAGATTTTTCTAGGGACATTTTAATAATGTGGGTAGGTACGGCAAATAGCCTTTTGATTACCTATTCATTTGAGGACATTTTAAGATTCGTTTGTGATTTCAAATTATGCTCATTGATTTAAAATCTTAAAAGATTGTAAAAAATAAATTATTTATTGAATTAAATACGAAAGGGGAGCATTTTATGACAAAATGGTTTTGAACGAATTTATTTGGACAGTAGTTTACTTCCAAATTATAGAGTAAAATAATAATAAGGATGGTCATTTGCCTACCCCTTAAGAGACTTGGCTTGAAGATACTTAAAAGTACTAAACTACAAAATATTTAAAACAAAGTTCTCCTAAAGGGGCATTTTAGGAACTAAAATGTATCATCCTTATTGATATAATTTTTATATCTGTAAGATTTAGATAAAATTATACGTTTTTATATTATAAGAATAAAATAATATACTTTTGTAAAAATGTCTTAGTAAATAAAACTGCCAACGGCTTATAAATAATAATAGAAAAAAAATCCAATTCTAATTCCAATTCATGAACATGAAAAAATAAGTAGGTATTTTTAAACAAAAATAAAGTAATTTCTAGTTTTAAGCAACGGATTCCGTCCTTAATTTATTTTTAGCTAATTATTTGTAAATATTTTTCGATATATTTTTTATATGAAATGCATTTATTAATTTTATTTAATTAGCCATAATAATGTCTCAGAGTATTTTTGAGTTTCTGATTTTATGAATTTATTAAATAATTTTAAACGGTTATATTGTGTTTTAATTTTTTTTAACCCAACTTTTATTAATAACATAACATCACGCCTGTATTCATTCCTCAAAGGGTTAGGCAGAGGAGTCGCTGACTCTTGTAAAGGTAAGACTTGATAGGCTATTCACAAAGACTGGCTATAGATAACAAAGACAGGCCATAGTTAGCACAAACAGAACATATTTATATGCGCCAGACGCAGCAGAGGCGCTGACTCTTGTGAAGGTAATACTTGACTAAATCTAAACACCAACTTTAGGGTAATGATGCGTTTAGATTTGTAATTCGAGATAAGAGATAAGCATAGGTGTGGTTAACTTCTGCAAAATCATTTGAAGGATCCTCAATACCGTAGTTATTCTTTCCTGGGATGCAGTCATTTTACAGTTCTAAGCCAAATGCTTATTTTCGACTAAACGTGGTCTCAGATCCATTTAAAAGAGTCACCATGCTTCAAACTATACTCCATTTGAAATTTGATTTGACATTTAAACAAACCTTTTTCACAGTCCATCTGACTTCTATACCGTAGGTATACGGATGGCATTAAAAGCAAAAAAGTGGTTACAATACCAACTGTTTACTACAGCTGCCATTTGTCATGCCATTTTAAATCAACGCAATAGAAGTCAAAATCGGTTAAACGGACTGTACTCGTAAAAGGCCTATTCTAGAACGATACCCGAGACTAAATAATTCAATCTCAATTCAATTCTGACAGTTTTCATGATTAATTTATAAGTAACACAATCTAGTTTTCAATCGAGATTCATACTTGAGCATCGTTCTCTAATACGGCCTCTAATAGCCATTTAGCAAAACGGCTATAGATTGCAAAGTAGTTTTTTTGTTTGCAAATCGGCTATAGTTTACCAACTGTACCTATCCGGTTTACAAAAAGTTACTTGCATTTTTAATGAAAAAGATTTTTCTAGGGACATTTATAATATGGATAGGTACGGCGAATATCCATTTTGATTAACTATTTCAAATTGTGCTCATGGTCTAAAATATAAAAAGGATTGTAAAAAATAAATTATTTATTGAATTAAATACGAAAGGGAAGCATTTTATGAGAAAATGGTTGTCAACGAATTTATTTGGACAGTAGTTTACTTGCAAATTATAGAGTAAAATAATAATAAGGATGGCTATTTGTCTACCCTTAAGAGACTTGGCTTGAAGATACTTAAAAGTAGGTGAGTACTATTTAAACAGAAAAAACAACAGTTCTCTTAAAGGGGCATTTTGGGAACTAAAATGAATCATCTTTGTACACATAATTTTTATATCTGATATATTTAGATACAATTATACGAATTTATATTATAAGAATAAATTAATATATTTTTGTAAAAATGTCTTAGTAAATAAAACTGCCAACGGCGGATTTATTAATTCAATTTCCAATTGATCTAAAATTATGAAAAAAATAAGTAATTCTAAACAAAATTAAGTAATTTCTAGTTTTAAGCAACGCATTCCGTCCTTAATTTATGTTTAGCTACTTGTAAATATTTTTCGATATAATTATGTATTTTTTATATATGAAGTTCATTTATTAATTTTATTTAATTAGCCATAATAGTGTCTCGGAGTATATTTGAGCTCTGATTTTATGAATTTATTAAATCATTTTAAACGGTTATATTGTATTTTAATGTATTTTTTAATGGACACTTTTATTCATAACATAACATCACGCCTATATTCCCCAAAGGGTTAGGCAGAGGTGTACCTTTAGTAGATACACACACATTTCGCCAGTCATGTTTAAGTCCCATGTAATAGGGGGCGAGCCTATTGCCATCAACCGGGCACAAATCCAGACTCCTGGCTGCTACTGAGAAATTCTAGACGGAAAACCCAATATCACCCGACCTTGGGAATCCAGGACCTCACTCCGCGCCGGCCGCGCTCGTACATTTGCTCGATAAATTAATGTTACACCAATACGCTCGTTGGTTTTTAAAACCAGTTTGTAACAAAACATCGAGCGTCGTGTTCGTAGTGCGGTTCGATAAAATTTAAAAACGGCGAATGCTCGATGTTCTGTTACAAGTAAATGCTACAGTCTAATCTTACCTTACGAGTAATTTGTCATGTCAAGGTTTATCGCGTACATATTAATCATTATGTTAGAGTAGAGGTCATTCAATAAGTAATTAAATTAACTATAGGAACTTATAAATAGTGACGATCACATATAAGTAAAGTAAACATTTCTACTTGTCACTGTTACTATTCGATACCTATGTAAACTCTTTCGTATTCTTTAATATTGTCCCTTTAAATAACTTATGACAATATTTTTTTATATTAATATCAGTTGGACTTATTTCTCTGAATTTAAATAGCAATGTTGCTGAACCATGTTTTTTACAAATTAAATGAATAGGCAAGTATTTATTTGTTATTAATGTTTAAAACCTGCTCAAAGTGTGGTAATTCCCGCACAGGACAGAACTACACGCGTCGATTGTTTTTATGATTAGGAAGACATCATAGATATTAAGATAAATAATAATACATCTATGAAAGACACATTCGCGCCAGTTTGAAAATCTCCATAAAGTTAGTTGACATAATGCTGACAACTCCAACGGCAACGGCGCGAGCGAATTTCGTCCCAAGTCCCGTGCAGGATTCGCCTCAAATTAATTTAATTTATTCATTTATTTCATACATAATTCTAGTCCATAGTTTTACACGCATATATTTAAATTATAAACATCAAATTCCCCAAAAACCCAAAATAAAATTATGTGAATTAAATTTAAATAAAAAAAACTACAACAACTCATAAACAAAAAAATTAAAATTGTCAAAAAAAATAATAAAATGTCAGAACCGTATAACAATTAAAATATTAAATTGTAAAATGATATTAAAAATTCAAAATATTCAAAAAAAAAAAATTGTAACTAAATAATAATATTAGATACAAAAAATCTGTGGTAATAATTTTACGTCTTTACCTACTCCAAGCCTGATATAGGGGTGCATGTAAGGCCTGCCAGTGATGCATGAAAGGCCCGTCCAACCTGCCCCGCACTCTACACGCTATCGAGGTCGTCCTCTTGCGCGTGCTGGCATAAAAACAGTCATGCGGACGCAAAATCAATCAATCAATAAAAAAAAACAATAAATTCAACCAGATCAATTTTGATCTATTTGACGTGACCTTTTTCTATATCTATCTATAAATCACCTAAACTAGTATAATCCCTATTAGCGTGGTAAGTTGCCAACAGGACTAATTAAGTAGGTACCTACCCACCATACTTACCATTTTTTGTAACTAGTTATTGTTTTTATTCACATTCGGAAACAAAATGTTACGTAACCTAACATTTTGTTATCCGTTTAGCATTCGTGTAAAAGTAAAACATTCGTTAAAACTTTCGAACAATGGTTGCCAAAAGATGGCGCTGTACGCAAACTCAATACAAATACCACAAAATGTAAGGAATCCTACATCTCGCTTTTAAAGTTTTCGTGTTGTTTAGCAATAGTACTAAAATTTGAACTATACAAATGTACTTGCTTCGGCAGTACATATACTAAAATTGGAACGATACAGAGAAGATTAGCATGGCCCCTGCGCAAGGATGACACGCAAAATCGTGAAGCGTTCCACATTTTTTGGATAAATTAAAAACAAAAAAAAACAACCGTCTTCCGAAAAAACACACTACAAAGTGAAAAATAACTTTTATTTCTTTTACTTTAATTTCGGAAGACGGTGGCAAAAAACGAAAATTCAAAACCAAAGACACCGACTTCCGAAATTAAAGTTATTTTTCACTTTGTAGTGTTTTTTTTCGGAAGTCGGTTATTTTTTTTTTGGAAAATGTTTTATCATCGATACTTCCTCGTTTTTCTAGTGGTCGGTCGCAAACGCTACTGCAAGTCCTGGGTTCAATTGAAAGTGTTATTAGGTTTTCTATCAGGAATTTCTCAGTAGCAGCCCGGAGTCTGGATTGGTGCCCGGTTGATGGCAAAAGGCTCGCCCCCTATTACATGGGAGATAAACATAATTGGCGAAGTGTGGGTGTACTATCGGTACACTTCTGCCTAACCCTTCAGGTATACAGGCATTATGTGATGCTGTATGTTATATTGTAATTTCCATAAAGGTATATGGAAATTTCAATATTTTATTTATACTTTAAAAAATTAAAATAATAATTTTGGGCATAATTTATTGCTGTGGTCATCATAATACTTACATCATTTTCAAAATAACTTTTGGGTTCTTACAGTACATTCGTGTTAAAATTGTGTTAAGTCACAAATGAAATTGCATTTTTTTATATTTATTTCATTTACTTGTTTATATTTATTTATTTAAAGAAAACTTAGACAAAAATTACAAAATATTTTAACAGGCTAATTTAGGTCACCAAGTGATGTGCTCATCTGTAGCCGAACTAGGCAGAGCCTGTATTTTGGCTGAAATTGTGACTCTTAGGTTGAGTGAGCATTATGTTGGTATCATTCTCGTGACGAGACGTACAGTAGGCCGCACGTCAGGGTTACAAAACCAGTATGAGCACAGACCATATTATATATTCTACGAGAGTATAATTATAATATGTTCCTCTAAGCTGGGAGGGCCACACCAATGGGAAACGCCATTGATTATCGCGAATATGGACGTTAACCGTAGCCACAATTTATCGCGAGAATTTGGCAATCACATTGGGGTTTGACGTTGGCGATAACTCGGGTGGCGGCAAATGAGCGTTGACGTTGACCGTTCAAGTGTGGCCACTCAATTGATCGCTATAATGATCGTAATAATAACCTAGTTGTTTATGGCGATGATTGGCATTGACCGTTACTGTGACCCCAGCATCAGGACCATTAGGACCTGTTTCTCGAGCAAAAATGAGTTTTCTACGGGTTTTGTCGACGAAAGAATAGACAAGATGACAGATTGTGATTGTTTATCTGATATTTTGTCTATTCTTCCGTCGACAAAACCGGTTTCTATTGTGGTCATGCTAAGCGTGTGGATAGGTATAATAAAACAAATCGGCAAGATAAAGACACTGTTTATATAAATCACATTCGTAGTTATTACAAGATTAGAAGACCAATTCCCGTAATTAAAAACGATCAAAATCTAATCGCCATCATCTCAGCGACAATCAATGTCAATTTATTTACGAAAATGTATGAAAATTAGAGTAATTTTTGACAAATTGAGACTGAGATTAGATGCGAACGTTCTAAGAAACACCCGGGAATTGCCCCCGAGGTGGGACGCAATGTCCAAACGCCGCAAAAATATCTGTTAATTCGTAATCCTCCGGAACTACCGGCGCATCGAAGAACGGATCCGTTGGGGCTGCCGCACCGCCGGAAAGACCGTCTGAAGATGGGTAAACATAGTTATGATAAATCTGCTCTGAGGGGCCCCACGACATCCTTTGAATCTGTCCACGCCAACGCACCACAACCGAAGGATACGCATCACCTTGCAGAGTCCGAAACTTGCACTCAAAATTTAATGGAGCCCGGTCTTTCACGTCATTTCTCTCCGGTACAACAATAGTCTCGGTCTCACCCTGCGCCACCCTCCCCGCACATAACTCAAATGTGAATAATAAAAAGAGAGGAAATAAATATTTCATCGTCAGTCCGAAACGACACCAGGGAATGAAGCTTTAATGTAGACTGTTCCATTTCACCACGCGTAAACATCGTCATTAGATAAGAAGGGCAAGAGTCAATTTAAGACGCTGACAAGAGCTAAAGCGCGGTCACTGTATAGGAAACTGCTCGCGTATACATTGTAATGCTATTTTTAAATCTGTGATTACAATGTATACACGAATTTTGCGTAGCGTCGCAAACAAGTTGAATACCAGCTCACAATTTATCGCAATCTAGTCCTTATGCGTACTGGCACTGTATATTTTGAAATAAGGTAGTTAATTAGGTCACTACGAAGTATACGCGAGTATTTGCGTGCTACTATTGTATAGATTGGAAGACCTTAGTAAAAAAGTGATGTCCAATCTTTAAGCGATTAGTTTCACACCCTTGCGTTCTGGCCTTGTATAGAATGGAAAGAGTCTTTCCGAAAGACGCGTCTTTGTCGAACTGCAATGAAAAGAAAGAGAAGACACAATGCTTGTATAGTATGCGTTAAGCATTTATTTTGCTTAACGCATACAAGCATTGTGTTGTGTGCTTTTGTAGTGTTTACTTTGCTAAAACGTACCCTCGGCGGGGTCAAGCCCCTCCCAAACGACAATCCTGGATTGTTTGATCTATTTACTCAAAAGTGAGTTGAATAATCGAAAATTAAAAAACAACCAAGTTCTGCATTCAAATAGGACGTTCTTGATATTAATTAAATACCAACGCACGTTGATATTTAATATAGATATTTTAAAAGGTAAGTTGTTATGGTAACACTCAATTTCAGAGAAATATTTTCAAGACTTAAAATAATAACGCATTCTAAGGTTCAAGATTAACATATATTATTTCCGCTACCACAAAGTAATACAACTACAAACTAATAGACAAAATAAAGCTAATACTTACTTGGTTTTTTTAAGACTAGAATATTAGCAGTATATTTATATTAGCAGCTTAGAATATTTGTATCCTGTCAATGCCTTAATGTGTTGGTGTAAGATAGAACTATCCTTAAAAAGCAATGCCTTTTAATGTCGTGTTTAATGTTTTTTTGTTCACGATAGTAAAACTGGTAACATGTTGCAAACTTGCAGTGTAACTGTACTGTAAATGTACACTAAAAAGTGTAATACAAGGCAAGGGCAATACTCTTTTATGAGTTGTGACCTCTACGCTATTTAATTACCTTGTTGATACCCTCTTTATTTTTGTAGGGTTTTCCTTAAAGAAACATCGACCTACCATAAAAGTAGATTGATTATACAGCAATCATGATTGAGAAAACAATAGTTTTTTCACATGTCTACTCATAATTAGGATACGATTTTTGCAGCGCTTTAATTTAAATAAAAGCACAGACTTCCGATTCCTAATTTATACCTACAATTAAAGTTTTATGAACCAGCAAACAGAATCTTCATCTATACTCGGGAGATTAACGCAGTCACCCTGCCCCAATAGTGGGCGGTATCCGAGGGAATTTTAGATCGTGACTTACTGTAATTTTGTCCACAAAGCATCGCGGAAAATATTTTCAATTGGCTAGTTTGAGGTCGTCCTTACCGATGGCTGTACCTGAGTTTCCGTGACTTTTGTCAATCGTTGCGTTAACAATATGGTTATTTACCTAAAGAAATGTACCATTTATTATTTAGAGTTTTTTGTAATCTTCTTTCACCGCGCTCCATAGACTACGGAATGATACCTTGAGAGTTATGCAAATAATATTTTTGGAAAAAGTTGTGAGGTATAGAATTGACCCCTTTCAAACAGAATGTGTTACTAATTTCCTTTAGTGAGTGATTGTGTAGAAATTTAAACTGAAGAGGGTTTGTTTACATTTCATCAGATTCTTTTGAAACAGACTAAATGTGTACTGAGCCAGTTTTCGTTCGTTGTATGGAGCAGTGGTGGCCGAGTTACGGCCCCGAGTTACGTACTTTGTAGGTCTTGGGTTTGAACCCGGGCAGGTGCTTAACTTTGTATAAATCATTTCATCACCACTGCTCTCAAAACGGTGAAGGAAAACATCGTGAGGAAACCGGCATGTCCTAGAAACAACAATTCGAAGACATGTGACATCTACCAACCCGCACTGGGCCCGCGTAATATTACCGCCCACTCCATAACCGATGACCGTTGGGGTAGACGTGTTCTAAATTCAAAAGTCATTTATTCAAACTAGGCTGACAATCAGCACTTTTCGAACGTCCAAATTACCCTTCACCACTTCCTAGTGCTTTAGCTGGGAAGAAGTGGCGCAACAAACTGCCCAGCAGCACAGCTGTCTGTTCAGTTAGAAAGTTCTGTGAAGTTCTTGAGTGGAGACCGCGAATCGACAACGTAAGGTAGGACGCCCCAGGCTAGGTGGAGCGACGATCTTCGCAGGGTGGCTGGTAGCAGTTGGATGAGAGTTGCAGAGAATTGAGCTGAATGGCGGGCAATTGAGCAGTGGACTCCTGTAGGCTGATGGTGAATATGATGAAAGCGAGGCCAGCACAAGGTGTCGCTGCGGTCTACAGTAGTACTTACTCATTTTATTCACGTGTTTTCCAAAGCACGTTCGTTTGAATGTGCCCGTATAGTTATAATCGTTCTGTTCTACTACTAGGACTAAACGGAGACAAAAATCCATTTAGTTCTTCTATCTGCAGTATTTTGGTTTAAGTATTAAAAATTCAGGTTTCATGGCTTCCATTCAGTGAAAGATACTGTGCACGTGGGTTGGAATTTGTTTGTTTGTAAGTTTTTTTTTTTTACATTTTATTATTTATATGTGCGTAAAAAATTCCATTGTCATTATTTTCCCAAAATTTTACACTTTGTTAAAAAAATAATTGGTTGTCTGTAAAGTCTGTTTACGGATGATAGTTTAACGTGACAACGTCATAACAAAACATTCCCTTCCCTCGCTCTGATCGTAACGTTACAATGAGCGTAACGTGACAATGAGCGTAACGGGACAATTAGTGTAACGGGACAATGAGCGTAACGGGACACTTTTTCGTGCGTGCAGCCGGCGTTCATCGATTTATTAGACGTTATCACGTCAAAAAAAATGGCGACTTTGAAATACGCTTTTAAAAATACACAATAAACCATAAATCACATAGAGAACCTCCCTGCGTCGTGATCTCTAAACTGAATCCTCCTCATATATTATTTTTTTGTTTGTATGTTTGTTTGTATGTTTGTTTGCAAGTTTGTATGTAGGGGGTAATCTCCGGAACTACCAGTCGGATTTAAAAAAATATTTTTGCATTGGATACCCCAATTCTTGAAGAAGGGTTCTTGCGGACGAAGTCGCGGGCAGAAGCTAGTAAACAATAAAACAATAAGGGAGTGCTTCAAAAATTATTTATTTATTCGTATATATAATTTATATATCCATTTTATAATTAAAATCAACCGATGCACACAACATAAACATCATAATATCGATCGTTCATTCACGCCGCCCGGACGAAAGACGCGCTCTTTGGCAAAACACGTTTTACACGAAAAGCGACTTTATCTCCATGGCAGTAGGTCGAAATCGTCAAAACGTGTTCCCGCCAAAGATTAAGTATACATAGATTTAAAAACTAGATACACAATAATTTATTTAAAAAGTCCTGTCTATGACGATCGCTTGTGTAGGACACTCGAGTAAAAATTATAATTATAAAAAGCTGTAATAAGTATTATCTAAATTAATACTTTCGCTAAAATACTCTGTAGTTATTAAAATAAGGTTTTCGACATAATGTTGTGAATGTAAAAACATTGACGACTAAGAAAGAAACAAGTCTAAAACGGTCTTAGCCACTGATAAAAGGATGTACAAAAAAAAATAGTGCGTGTATAAAAATATGTCTAGATACTATTTCCCGTAAAACTTCTAAAAATTACCATTTATTTCTATTGCAATACGTTCAAAAGTTGGCAACACAACAGTATGTCGAAATTAATAGGAAAAACGGACTTAACCATCCAGCTATGTAATGTAAGTACTATTCTGCAATCGCCAATCGATAATAATGTCATTTTGGCTAAAATTGGAAATAAATAATGCAATTAAATAAATAGAAAAATGAAAACTAATACACTAACATGACTGAAGTATTCGATTTTTTTTATAATACAGACAAAACTGAGATATTAAAAAACTTGCATCACTGGAATAAAACTGATTTTTTATCTTAATTAATTATACTTTTGACTACAAGAAATTGATTTTTATTTGACACTAACTTTAATTTTATTTCGTTTAACGCTTTATTTCAGTGATCAAGCTGAATCAGCAATTGAATTCGAGTTTAGGAAAAGCGTATTTCAATATAGCTAGATTCTAATTTATGAAATTAAATAAGGAACTTTATCTTAAATATTCATCTAGATTTGTTTCGGCATCTATTTAACTGAGAAAAAAATGTTTTTTCATAAAACAAAACACTGGTATTTTTTTATATGTGCGTAAAAAATTCTATTGTCATTATTTTCTCTAGATTTTACCGTTTGTTAAAAAAAACAATATGGCGACATTGAAACACGCTTTTAAAAATACACAGTAAACTATAAATCACATAGAGAACCTCCCTGCGTCGTGAACTCTAAACTTAATCCTCCTCATATATTATTATTTTGTTACAATTAACTTTGGGGGGACCTCACTTGAAAAACACAGTTTCGTTCAATAATATTAATTATTTTAAATTAAAGTAAAAATATCTAATGACGATCAATGTCTCAAAGTCATATAATTTTCGCGGAAAATTAAAAATTTTACTTGATGCATAATAATGAATGAATTAAACAAATCAGATATCTAAAGACGCTTTCATTGCAGTATTTTAATAATTTTTTCTTCTATATACCAATTTTAATGATTCACAATCACCAAGTAATTAAAAAACAATTTTAATTATCAAATATCTTTTTCAAGACAATCTTTTTCCCTTAAGACCCTCTACCACGGTTCTACTAACCAACTCCGTCATTAAAAAGCCGTGATCAAGTAAAGTCCCCTCCTACACAACACAGTCACAGAGCGAACTGCCACAGTAATACATCGTGTTCGCTACCGTTAGCCCTAAGCTACACTTCCTAAACTATTACCGCCTAATGCACAAATTTAGACAGACAACTAGGATTTTTTTACACAAATGACATTGTACAATTGAATCGACTACGAAACTGGCCACCGAATTGAAATTATAGAGTATTTATATACGAGCCGTGGGATGTCACTTTTACTTTTGAATATTTTTTTATAAATAAATTAGTGATGTTTTGTTTAAACGTAAAAAAACATATCTTTTAGACTTTGTTGGGAATATAGAACCAGTGTAAAAGTTATGTTATTTTATTGGTATACTAAACTAATATTTTTAGATTAAAATATATGAAAAGTCCAGCTTAATCATATCTTTATTAGCTTTTTGTGATGTTTTCTGGCGCGGTTATTAAAACGAAAATATTTTTTTGGTTGAGAGTGTGAAGAACTTCAATATATAATCTAACATTTAGGCCTGAAACTTAAGCGTAAATCGACATTTTAATATTCAAAAGTAAACGCAAACGCACTAGCTATAATTAATTACAAGAAAGAAATGCGGAAATCCTTTAAAAATACTGCTTCGTTGCAAGCGCAAATTACAAAAATAATATTCAAAAAGTCTAAAGTATACTTAAAAATATATCTCGTTCTAATACTTTTAGTTAAATTATAGTTACAGCTACTATTTACACGTCATCTAGGTACATCAACAACGAATGTGCGTTGTTACACGAAAATTTCACAATTATTTTTTTCCACCACTTCATTTTGTTTTCGTCACAAAAGTTTAAACATGAGATTCTCAATATTTATTCGTCATATCCGGTGTCGAGTCAATGTTGGAATGTTTTATCGTTTCCGTTAATTATTTTAGTACATTAATCACATTTTAGAAAATGTTTTATATTTTGGAATTTTCTTTTTACGGAATGGAGGTTACGTTAGTTTTGTCAATCGATAGACTGTCTCTATCGACCTTAACTGTCGATAGATTTTTTATCGATATCCCTACAGCATTTTGTTTAGCTCTTATCGATATTGTGAATCAATTTATTATGTTTTTCAATTCAATAGGGATTACAGTAAGTTAAAATATAGTTATTATAAGTCTCCCTACCAAATCCTTCGAATTAACACAATTAATGAATTAACAAAAAACATTAAGTGTAAGTTATCAGTTGATATGGACAGAATGTGTATTTTGAGATCATCTCAGCATTATTAATTAATGATTACGTCATAGCAATGTCGATAAAACAGTATCGATTTTTTTATCGACAATTATTTGTCAAAACGTTTTTTAAATCAACATTTTCGCGATATTATTACACTTGCTCATTCCTATGCCATGTTAAAGATCAAAAATTAATTTATAATTACAACCATTGTTCATTACCACAGCAGGAATAATCCTTCTTCTATTCTCTAAATTGAGTTTGGATCTTATTCCTATGAAATTAAGATTCAGACTCGAACTAACTATTCCACGATTCCCTGCCTGTCTTTTTCTTCCTTTACAGTTAGCCCCTCTTATAATCAACCCGGAGTCAAGGCACACGCAGACACGCGACGCAACTGTAGTAGAACAATTTCTATGAAAACTTCATGAAGATGATTGTTCTACTAGAATCACGTCGCATGGTCGCGTCGCGATGAAGTTAAGACTGCTTGTAACTTTACCGCGTTTAATAATAAAGGGGTCGAATTTTATTTTACAATCCTCAACTTTATTACGCCTTCTCATTTTTGATGGTTCCTATATCTTACCAACCGTTAACGGTTAATATTACGACTCGTATTTTTAACGTTGCGTAAAATATTTTGCTAGATCATATTTTCATTCAATGATTTGCGCAACCTTACTTAAATGTCTGCGCAAGGTCAATAGTATTGTTTCGAAATGACATTGTTAATACGAATTCTTATCATTTTCTATAACATGACAATTATAAATTGCACACATTTCGTCACGGATGAAAAGGACATATTAGCTCCCTAGCCTTGTTACACAGAGCCGTAAACTTAATAATAAACAATCATTAACAATATTCACAATATAACAGAAGACCTTTTTAATTTTGTTAACATGTGCAAAGATATGCTTGTCAATTAAAGTTAATGATATTATTATTTTAAGTGACGACTCTGAGTGTGGCAGTAAGTCACACACGCAGATTTCTACATGGAAAGTCAGCAAAACTTTGAATATTCCCGTGTCTTAAGTAACTGGTAGAATCCTTTATACATTGAAAATTCGGCAATTTATTCGAATTCCTCGGACCGGACTCTCCACCTCGTTAAAAACCTCACAATTTTATAAATGTTATAGGTACATTTATTAGTTATTAACTGAATAACATGTCATTAAAAAATATGCACACATTTTTGTCCCCGCATATTTTATGTACGCGATATTTACATATATTATCAGAGCCCTGAAAAATTGCTTCAAATCGTTTTAGTAGGCAATATTTTCGAATCAGTGTCTTTAAAATTCCTATAAGTATAGTGGGCATAATTCTTAATCCTCATCCCACTGTTGGGTGTGACATCAGATTTGCGTCCACCGGTCGTCAAAGAATTCTCGCATATTGTGACCGGCGCGACCTACGGGACTGTCGTCCTCGTTGAAGACTTCACAGTTGCTGAACATCAGTCGGGCATCTGAGGCGAATTCTTCTTTGCATTTGTAGCTGTTGGGTAGAAATGATTTGTATTAATAACTTTTAATTTTCCTTCCCTTGTCGCATGGGACGTGGGGTTGGCGCACCACGTTTTCTTCTTCCGCTCTCCCCTGTCAACCGTCACGCTATCATTTACTCCCTTCTCTTTCATATCATTCCTCACAAAATCTTTATTCAAATTAGGCTGAGAATCATCACTTTTCGAACGTCAAAATTACATAAGACAGTCCCCCAAAAACGCCCACCCTTCACCACTTCCTAGTGCTTAGCTGGGAAGAAGTAGTGGCGCAACAAACTGTCCAGCACAGCTGTCTGTTCAGTTAGAAAAACTTGATTCTATACAATAGTACTTATGCAAAATAATGTACATTACAACATTAAATTAAATTATTTGCTATATGTCAGCTAGCACACGCCAATATACCAACAAAAATCATCGGCTTCCTCCTCCTCTCCATCCGTCCACATTTAAATTCAAACTAAATAACTAATAATTAATTATACTTAATTAATTAATTATACTTTTAAGGGTGAGCCTGGAGATCTGTGACACAGGTCTTGAACCCAGTACAGACTCCAGCTCTCACAAAGGATAGATTGTTGCAATAACTTGTTACTATGAACTACTATCCGGTGATAGTAAAGAACCTAACAATTATAGGCCCGTCTCAATTCTACCAGTTCTCAGTAAGGTGTTTGAAAAGTTGATGCTCAATCAAATGTTACGTCACTTTAATAAAAATTCCATCTTTCATGAACAACAGTACGGTTTCACCAAAGGGCGTTGTACCACTGACGCTGGTGTCACCCTAATAAAGAACATTTTTAATGCCTGGGAAGAAGCACAAGATGCCATTGGAATCTTTTGCGACCTCTCGAAGGCGTTTGATTGCGTAGACCATGAGACACTTCTGCTGAAACTGGAGCACTATGGGATTAGAAATACAGCTCTTGATTTACTAAGATCATACCTTAAAGATAGAAAGGTTAAAGTTCAAGTAAACGGCGTAAACTCATTAGGGTCTGAAATGGCATTGGGCGTTCCTCAAGGTTCGATATTGGGTCCATTCCTCTTTTTAGTTTACATTAATGATTTACCCCAATTACTTCAAAATCAACCGAAGATGGTGTTATTTGCAGATGACACATCATTGATCTTTAAAATCAACCGACGGTCACAAAATCTTGACGACGTGAATAGCTCTATACTTCAGGTCCAAGATTGGTTTACGGTAAACAATTTGGTACTAAATAAAAAAAAAACCAAATGCATTAGATTTAAATTACCTAATGTTAGAAGTAGCGAATGTGACATCATATTGAATGGAGAAAAACTGGAATTTATTAATCAAACGGTTTTCCTAGGAATCACGCTAGACGAGAAATTACAATGGGGACCTCATATAACATCTCTTGCGGGGCGGCTAAGCTCGGCCGCTTATGCGGTTAGAAAGATAAGACAGTTAACAGACGTTGAAACCGCGCGTTTGGTCTATTTTAGCTACTTCCATAGTATTATGTCGTATGGAATTTTACTGTGGGGTCGGGCTGCTGACATTGAATCCATCTTTATCTTACAAAAGAGAGCTGTCAGAGCCATTTATGATTTACATCGTCGCGAATCTCTCAGGGAACTATTTGGAAAGATTAATATTATGACGGTACCTTGCCAATTCATATATGAAAATATTATGTATGTAAGAAAAATCTACATATTTTTAATAAAATAAGTGATAGACATAATTTTAATACTAGAAATAAAGATAAAATAGATCAACCATTTTTCAGATTATCTAAAGTACATACATCTTTTATGGGGTACTGTGTTAAATGTTACAACAAAATACCTTGTGATATTTTACAATTAAATGAAAGAAAATTTAAAACTCATATTAAAAGTACACTTTGTAAACAAGCATATTACAAATTAGAGGATTATATCCAAGATAAAAATGCTTGGAAACATGCTGGTCCAGCTCCATAGGATAATCTAGAATCTAGACAAAATCAAACTGGTTGCGAATTTAAGTTTTATAAATTATTATATTTTATTATATGACATTGATTTTACATTCTGTGATGACTTCCTCACACACTGACTTATTAATTGTAACTTTTTTTTATTTTTTTTTGGGAAATCGTCTTCTTTTACAATGTTTGTAAATATGTGAGAACCATGTATCTATCACATAGGTAATTAAATTATCTGTTGTTGCTCTCTTTTTAAATTTATTTTTACCTATTGTGGTATGGTAAATTTTATTTTTTTTTGTTTTTAGATGCATCGTCTTCACATATAATTATATAACTAATGTACCTACATATATACAAAATATTGTAAAACATTTTAAAAGAGTAACGGTGGAGTTTCTTGCCCATTCTTCTCCATACGAAAACTACCTTTTGGAAGGGGCGACTAGAATCAATTCATTTTTTTTGTAATTTTTGACGTTCAAAAGTGCCTTGCAAGGGCCTATTTGAAATAAATGATTTGACTTTGACTTTGACTTTACTGTACCTTTTTGAGAGAAAATAAATAAATATATTATTATTATTTATTATTCATAACTGGCTGGAATAGTGGATTTATATTTATATAAAAGACGCATTTCTGTGTGTCTGTCATTTAGTGCGATTATAGATCGAGAGGAATTCATGTATAAGTTTTCTGGCGTGGTTTGGAATTTTAAACATGGGGATCTAGAGCAAAAATTTCAAACGAGTAACGAGCCCGGTTATTAAGAAAAACAACACTTTATAAACGCTAATATTGCAAGTCCCTCACAGTCTCAAAATCTGGCCATGCTTACTTATTTAGATAAATGCCAAGTAACTAACAAGTTCCATTTCTAGACGTTTTTGACAACTTCTTTAACGGCTGAACTCAATAACCTATTTATCACCAGTTTTAGCATACTGGAGATAGAAAAATCTATGGTTTTAACGTCCCAATAATCTGTCAGAGTATAAGGACCTTACGGAGTTGTGGGACGACATTCAATAACAGATATAATTATACTGTCTACCATCAATAGCGATCTGTCTTTTACTGACAATAGGTTATTGGGTTCGGTCGTTAATAATGTTATGTTAAAAAGGTATAATCACGAACACGCATCATTATTTTTATAAACATTGACATAAGGTTTAAATTGCAATGATTTACGCTCGCTCGTGAATTGTAACAACATTAATAATGCAGCAAGCTTCATCTACTTTTAAAATATACTCACATATTATCCTGCAGCTTCCTCTTAATGGTGGACAGGTCCATGGGACACTTGATGGCTTTCTTGTACTGCGGGAACTGCTTGGTGTTGACGGGCAAGAGGAACGGCCACGCGTGCTCGTGGCACTCCATCTCGTTTAGGAGGTTCCTGAGGAAAAAAGATTAGTAATTAGATATTTAATATAGTGGCGGAGGCGGAGGAGCTCGTGGCTAAGTGAGAACAGCCGCACGGGTCGATCCATCAGGTTAAGCTACGCTTGCCGGGGTTGGTCTGTGGATGGGTGACCATCTTTACATACCGAGACTCCTCTTTGCCTCGAAAAGCACGTTAGGCCGTTGGTCCCGGCTGTCATTAGACTGGAAGCCGACCCCATCATAGTTGGGAAAAGTCTAGGCAGATTTATTGATTCGTAAAATTGAAATGAATGAAAATTCTCAATTTTATGCTACATCTAAATTGTGTCGTAAAAAAACCGGGTAAAGTACGAGTCGGACTCACACACGAAGGGTACAGACCCTTACTACTTACGTACTTTACCCGGTTTTTTTTGGTATTTCTGTTACAAAGCAGTCCTTAAAGCCTATTGGAACGAAGTTCCTTAGCGCGCGTTGCGAAAGGGGGCTAGATGGAAAAAATTAAGACCAAAAGTTGTAACGACACTTTTTGCTATAGCTGTAATAAATAATAAATGCTTTTGTATTTTTAGCTTTTTTTTTTTTTTTTTCTAGTTTTATTTTTATTTTTAAAGTGTTTTTGTTTCAAGTTTTAGTTTTTTTTACTTCGTTCCAAGTTTTTTTTTTTTAATTATTGTTGCAGTACTATCATTACAAGTATTTTTATTCTCAGTTAACACGTCAGGCATATGATTTAGTGACTTACTTGCAGAACTGCAGATCTTTCAGCAGTTTCTTCGCAGTGTTCTTTTCCTTCTTGGCGCGAGACATCAGCGGCGCATTCTCTGTTTCGCGGTCTTCAACTGTAGAAGTAAATAATTCAATTAGCTACCAAGACATACTTAAGCCACCCAAGCTACCAATAGTCCAAGATCTTTGTTATCTTTGTTTTGTTGTTCTTCTAACTGAACAGACAGCTGTGCTGCTGGGCAGTTTGTTGCGTGACTTCTTCTTCCCAGCTAAAGCACTAGGAAGTGGTGAAGGGTGGGCGTTTTGGGGGACTGTCTTATGTAATTTTGACGTTCGAAAAGTGCTGATTCTCAGCCTAGTTTAAATAAATGACGTTTGAATTTTGAATTCTTTGAACTTTGTTTCCATATCCTGCAATAGTCCTACACCAACCGGGGGTTATCCTTGGGTGCACTTGCGTAGTGTATACAGGAATAATCGTCGGTTGGTGCCTCATTTCATTAGAAACGTCTGACGACCCTCTGCGAGTTGGCTTAGGCCCCTCGTACGGCTCCTAAAGGTCCAGGACCCCAGGGTCCCGAGAAATCATGCCAGGTTTGCGAGTTTCTCCAAAAGGGATATCGCGGCCCCGGTACACAGGCAACGTAAGGAACACGGGTGGGTTTTATTCAGTAAAAGTCTGACACGCCCTCCCGCTCCCACCCAAAAAAAAAAGGGTCCCGGTAAATGTCAAGAGACGTAAAATAATAATATTTATTCAAAAAATTACAAGGCATAAAATTAGTATAGTTTTGTTTAAATGTAAATTATATTCATAAGTGCGTGCGTGAACTAGGTAATTTTGTGATTCAGGCGAGAAGAGCCAAAATAGACTTATAAAATAAATAAATAATCAACAGGTTGACAATAGTCACTATTTATAAATATGTTGAGTAGCTAACAATAGTGATTTAAGTTCAAACATGTTACTAACAATTTATGGATCTTTTCGTGTTATCCGAAATAAAATTATTTTATTTTATTTATTTATTTAACTTTCGAAATTTAATTTTTAAAGTAATTTTGACGTTCGAAAAGTGCTGATCTCAGCCTAGTTTGAATAAATGACTTTTTAATTTGATAAATACTTCACGTAGGTGAATTTTGTCCATATACAGGGTGACAGGGACATCGACGCGAAAACTAATACCATGGATTCGGTACATGATTCTGAACCCCCCTGCGGTGAAAATTTTCGTCGGTTATTTTTTTTTAAATCTGCTGTTCCATACATTTCGACCGCGTAGGTATTGCATTTTTTTATGGAACAGCAGATTTTTTTTTAAATAACTTCAGTTCAGAATCATGTACTGAATCCATGGCATCAGTTTTCGCGTCGATGTCCCTGAGACACTGTATTTACTTTAGCACAGTTAGTAAATTCTCTGTATCTTCGTAAGACATACTTTGGAGAGCATCCTTAAGATTCTCTTACAATTTGTGTAGTTCACGGAATAAATGTTTTGCTTTCGGGATTTATTCTACTATAGAGAAGAGGACCGAGCTACAGGTAAAATTTGGTACTAACAAAACAAAACTGTATCCAGAAACAGTTTTTACAGAGGCATTATAGCGCGAAATTTCAACGAATCAATCTGGCTAATCGCTAAGAACAGGTTTTGCTTGGACAGTTCTTGTTGCTTTTGTATTTTTTTTTGTTATAAGTTTATCTGATTACTAGGTTATTTATTTAGAAGTATAAAAATTATGTATTATATAGGTATGTTGAAACTGTTGTACTCTCCGTCACTTGTCCTTAAGGGTTCAGAAAACCAGCGTCAGACAGCATTTGTCTGGCATTAATGCTGAAATTAACTTTTTTGGCGCAGCCGTGAGGCACACTTAGAAAGAAAGAAAGAGAAAGAAAAATGCGTTAAAACTATAAAAACAGAAAACAAAATTATAATGCCAAAAGGGCCTCAGCACAGCATATAATAAATAAATAAATAATAAATAATGTCAGATGACAACACAATGTAACCACAATGTAACCAGGCGTCTTAGGTCGAATGTTAATACGCCTGTACGGAGCTACACGGAACCTGCCATCGTGGATAACTCCATGGACATGTCGTGTGACGCCTTAGGGGAACGCAGTCCTCCTCGTAGATACAATGATCCCAGCCAAGGTGCGGATAAACCTGTTCAAACCATCTCTAGCTCAGAGTTTGAAAGATTCTCAAGTGAGTTAAACGGAACTCTCAGCGGCTGGCGGAGTGAGATGAATAAAGAACTGACTCAAATTCGCGACGATATCAAATCAGCTATGGCTAATATGCAAAAGGATATAAATTCGCTGCGTACGGAGCAGTCCCTTTTGAAGCAGAATGTACATGACCTGCGCAATGATGTTGCAAGCCTCCAGGCAACTACTCTGGATTTGACACAGCATTATGACATCCTTGAGAAGCGTACCAGCGAACTAAGTGGCGCTAAGTCTGCTGATGTGGAACTGATAGTCAATGCTCTTGAGACCAAAATTGATACCTTGGAACAACAGGCCCGTCAATGCAATGTTGAAATAGGTAATTTGCCCGAAAGGCGCAACGAAAACCTGCCGGCCCTCATTGAAGCAATTGGTCTTGCACTTAAATCCCCAGTGACACTTCAGAACATCGTCGCCGTCCATAGAGTGCCACATGCACACCAACAAAGCACCAGACCAAAAAATGTCATCGTCAGATTCACGTCGTGTATACACAGGGATAACCTGCTCAGTGCCTTCCGTAAGGCATCATCCCTCAAGACAGAACAAATTGGCATAACTGGAACGACATCTTCTATTTACCTTAATGAGCATTTAACTCTGAAGAAGAAACAGTTATTTCGTAAAGCCCGGGATGTTGCCAAAAGCCACCACTACAAATATGTGTGGATTAGAAATGCCACAATACTTATCCGAGAGCGTGAAGGTGAACCCTCGTTTGCTATACGCGGAGAGAGAGACCTTAATAAAATTCGATCCAAATCTGTCGTGTAAATGTCTAACTCACATAGGTATCAATATTCTGTACAGTCTTTACTGTTGTATTTTTTATGTTTTATTCTGTTTCGTTACCTATTTTTACAAAATTGTGCATGCCATGAAACTTAATACTATTTTAATCAATCTAAATATTTTTACTAAAACACTAAAATCAATTCTATATACAATTTTTATAAAAACTTATTATGAAATGTAAATCAAAATTATATACAATTTTAAATTTTAATCGACCTTATATAATACTATTTAACTCAACATTATATACAAGTTTTAATATTATATTTTTAATTTATATCACTAGCTATAAATGTACTGTTAGAATTCATTGGATTCCACAATGTATCAGGTTTTACAAAAGAACGCGAGATCTATATAAATTTGTTGCAATGTACTCTGATAATGGATAGCACTGATAATTTGTTAATTTACTACCAGAACTGTAGGGGAATTAGAACTAAGCTACACTCGTTACATGTGAATATCTTGGCATCTTCTTATGACGTCATAATATTGACAGAGACTTGGCTGATACCAGAAATAGCGAATAGCGAGTTTATTGACCCTCGTTACGTTGTGTTCCGCTGTGATCGGGATCGTGACGCTGCGGGGAAGCGGGATGGGGGTGGAGTGCTCATTGCAATACTGCGTGAACTTCAATCGGCCTCACTTGATATTCTCAATGGCCCTCATTGTAAGCCCTCTGCATATATTGAGCAGCTCATAGTTGCCCTGCCTTGCAAAAACGATAAGCATAAGATACATGTCATCAGCGCAGTGTACATCCCGCCGGGGACTAGCTCTGATGTCTATACATCTCATTTTGATTTTCTACAGGACACCTTAAATGCACCTAACGTCATGAATTTTTACATCGTCGGCGATTATAATCTTCCTAATGTCACGTGGAGCACGATAGCGGAGGGGCATGAGGCCTGTGTGGCATGTGTTTGTTCACACTCTATTTGCTTGGAACTGACACATCTCATGTCTTCGCTAGATGCTCACCAATATAACACCACGCCTAATAATGGAGGAAAGACCTTGGATTTGTTTATCTCGAACACTTGCTGTACTACTGGCCACCTTAAAGATCCGTTGTTACCAGTCGACCCCCATCACCCCCCTTTTCTCATAGCCGCACCTGTTAGCCTTTCTACACAAATGCTGAAGAGAAAACCGATGAATAAATATAATTTCCGTAAAGCTAATTACGATCTCATCAACAAACACATGGACGAGGTCAATTGGTCCGCGCTGTTCGACAATCTATCATCGGAAGAGGCCGTGGAGGCTTTCTATAGTATGTTGAGTGATATAATTAGCCCACTAGTCCCCCCTGCAAGGCCTGGATCACTTGACTTCCCAATCTGGTTTACACCACAATTAGTTAAAATATTTAAGAAGAAGCAACGTCTTTGGATAAGGTGGAAAAAATACAGCAACATCAAAGACTATAATAACTTCTCCGAATGTAGGTCTATCTTCAAACACATGTGTAAAACCTGTTATTCCAATTATATTAATTCAGTTGAAGATAGTCTCTCTAGTAACATAAAGCATTTTTGGTCCTATATTTCTAACCGTAAAAGTAAGTCAGGCATTCCGTCCATGATGCAGTACCAGAATGTCAAATCAAGTGATCCTGACGTTGTCTGCAATATGTTTTCGGATTTTTTCTTGTCCGTATTTGAGCCCGTATCACCAACGCTCTCTACGTGGGGTCCACCGCAGCAGTACGCAGAGAATGGTGGCTTAGTTACTAATTTGCATATCGACAAATTAAAAATACTCAGCGAGTTGAAACGGTTGGACCCGTGTAAGGGGGCTGGACCGGACGGTCTTCCGGCGGCCTTTTTTAAGGCTACGGCTGATAATATTTGTGAGCCGATCTATATCCTTTTTAATAGATGTCTGCATGAAGGTGTGTTCCCGGTGGTGTGGAAGCGAGCTAACATTACCCCCGTGCATAAGGGTGGCTCAAAGCATGACGTCGAACAATATAGACCTATCTCGATTCTATCGACCTTGTCGAAGCTTTTTGAGAGACTTGTTCACAACGAGATTTACCCTCTTCTGCATAATACTATCATTCCTGAACAACATGGGTTTGTTAGGCGCCGATCTACGACATCTAACCTGTTAATATTTGTAAATTACCTTTTTGAAAGTGTGGATGGGCGGTTGCAAATAGATGCGGTCTACACTGATTTCAAAAAGGCTTTTGACAAGGTCGATCATGAAATTCTCCTGAGTAAAATTGCTTACAATGGAATACGCGGGGATCTATTGCGTTGGTTTGTGTCGTACCTCGAAAACCGGTCACAAAGGGTTGTGGTTAATGGTCATCAGTCTGTCTCTGTTAATATTACTTCCGGAGTTCCACAGGGCTCCATTCTGGGACCGCTTTTATTCATTATTTATATTAATGATATTAAGAAATGTTTTAAAAAGTCAAAATTCTTGATGTACGCTGATGACTTGAAGGCGTTTCAAGCGATACGTACTATAGACGACTGCCAGTCATTTCAGGAGGACCTGGACAGACTAACTGCCTACTGTATTGACAATAGGCTGCATCTTAGTATCCCCAAGTGTAACTATATACACTTTACTAAAAATAACTTCATCATCAATTTCAATTATAATCTTAACTGTATCCCCTTAAATAATATTTCCATAGTGAAGGATCTAGGTGTTCTCTTTGATGGCAAACTGTCCTTGAACCACCATATCGAAGCCATAGTCAATAGTGCTTTTAAAATGTATGGATTTGTGATGAGATCTTCAACAGAATTTAAGCGAACCTCAACCTATCTCTGTCTGTATAAGACGCTCATTCGCTGTCAGTTAGAATATGCGGTCCCTATTTGGAACCCCTTCTACCAAAAGTACGTAGTTGGAATAGAAAGGGTCCAGCGCAAGTACTTCCGTGCTATGAACTACAGATGTACTGGGACTAAGGCTTTTCTATCATACTCCCAACTTCTTGATAAGTACAAGCTTATCAGCTTGGAGAACCGGCGCAAATACCTGGAGGCCAACGTGCTTCATGATATTGTCCACAATCATTTTGATGCCATTGATCTAACGAGTAAGCTGTGTTATTCTGTCCCCCGAACGGTTCATGCACGTCAAGTTCGTGGCCGCACTCTGTTCGCACTAAATTCTTGTCGTACCAACTCTGGCTTACGCTGCCCTATTCATAGAATGTTGGAATCCTATAATTCAAATTTCATTGATATTGATATATTTGCATGTTCAAAATATGAATTTAAAACTAATGTTATAAAAAAATTATCATAATTGTAATCTTATTACTAATTTATTGAATAATTTAGGTAAGTGAAATTGTCTCTTACCTGATTTGGTTTTGTAGCTACAGATAGCTTTATAGTAACTTATTTATTTATTTTAAATTATTTGTTAATTTTGGTAATGCCCGTCTAGTGGCAACCACTGTTCTCTAATATGTCCTATATGCGGATAATGCAGTGGACTGCAACATTACCACTTTAAGTATTGTTAATTTTATGTATAATATATATGTTGTAGTTGTTTATTATCTCTCAATAAATAAAATAAAAAATAAAATAAAAAACACAAAGTGACGCCGATTTTCAGCTGCAACCCACTAGTGCCATACGCTAGAATAATAAACACAGGGAGGGACTTATTGTCAAAAGATTACTATCAATTTTACTTTGTTTGTATTTTGTGTTTCATGAACTGTGTCCAAATAAACGATTACTTTCTTTCTTTCAAATTTGAAATTCATGTAAAACCGAAACCGCGCCAATCGGGGTCGCGTAAGGCTTCATTTACGACCTTGCCGCGGTGAGCGGCGTCTAAGTGCGGGGCGGCGAGCGGTAAGAACAAAAGTATGAAATTGTTTGAAGCACGCCACGAGTCGCCGCTCATAGCGAAAATGCGCGCGGTTTTGTCGGAGCGAATCGCTGCAGCGGCGCGCGGCGAGATCAAAAGTACAAGCAAATGAGTGCGACGCCACGGAACAGAGCGGCGCGGATAGCGGTGTAGGTGTGACGGGCTCGGCGGCGAACTTTTAAACAAAAAAATTTAGACGATTTTGTGGCGGTAATGGATACCGAGGTGTTTATAACTGAAATTTTAAATCGACCCGTACTGTACTCATAAAACTTATCCGGATATTTTCTGTAATCTTCGTATAGGTCAAGAAATTCGCCATTTAAATATCGATCTTTATTCTCTCTCATATTAAGAATATCTTGTTTTAAAAATATACTGCTTTCTAAACACAGAAGGGATAATTTTGATAACGCCATAATTTTGAGCACGTTCTGACTACCTAAACACGTCCACCTCGGCCGCTGCCGCTAGCCGCTACCGAGGTACGTGGCGTGTACAGCGCACCGCTAGCCGCTACCGAGGTACGTGGCGTGTACAGCGCACCGCTAGCCGCTACCGAGGTACGTGGCGTGTACAGCGCACCGCTAGCCGCTACCGAGGTACGTGGCGTGTACAGCGCACCGCTAGCCGCTACCGAGGTACGTGGCGTGTACAGCGCACCGCTAGCCGCTACCGAGGTACGTGGCGTGTACAGCGCACCGCTAGCCGCTACCGAGGTACGTGGCGTGTACAGCGCACCGCTAGCCGCTACCGAGGTACGTGGCGTGTACAGCGCACCGCTAGCCGCTACCGAGGTACGTGGCGTGTACAGCGCACCGCTAGCCGCTACCGAGGTACGTGGCGTGTACAGCGCACCGCTAGCCGCTACCGAGGTACGTGGCGTGTACAGCGCACCGCTAGCCGCTACCGAGGTACGTGGCGTGTACAGCGCACCGCTAGCCGCTACCGAGGTACGTGGCGTGTACAGCGCACCGCTAGCCGCTACCGAGGTACGTGGCGTGTACAGCGCACCGCTAGCCGCTACCGAGGTACGTGGCGTGTACAGCGCACCGCTAGCCGCTACCGAGGTACGTGGCGTGTACAGCGCACCGCTAGCCGCTACCGAGGTACGTGGCGTGTACAGCGCACCGCTAGCCGCTACCGAGGTACGTGGCGTGTACAGCGCACCGCTAGCCGCTACCGAGGTACGTGGCGTGTACAGCGCACCGCTAGCCGCTACCGAGGTACGTGGCGTGTACAGCGCACCGCTAGCCGCTACCGAGGTACGTGGCGTGTACAGCGCACCGCTAGCCGCGCCGCTCGCCGCTAAGACCGAAGTCGTGAATGTGCCGTAAACCGGAGTGTTACTGAGTCTATGATAGATATCGCTAGCTAATTCCATTTGAATCCGTATTTACCCATGTAAATGTACGTACCGTCTATTTGTGTGTCAGTTTCGTCATGTTGTAGGGCTGCGTTGCCGCCCACATAGTGCAGCGCGCGACGTTTCTCTGGAGGACCCTCTTCTGCACTCAGCTCACCTTTTAGGAAGACAAATACTTATTTAATACTAGCTTTTGCCCGGATTATGGGATTATCCCACCACGGGCACGTACGACCGGGATAAAGAGTATGTTATGTCCAAATCCAGGTCATGGTTCATCCGTGTGCCAAATTACATCATAATCCGTTCAGCCGCTAAGAGCGTTTATTCTGAAAGTGGACAACGTCGCAAATAGCTGTCAAATATGTCACTGTTTTGATTGATTTGGCAATATTACTGTTTAGAAATAAGAAAGATATGGCTAACTAGCGAACTAGAATATTGATTATCAAATGCAATAATTAATATCGTGATAATATTTAGTTTTAGATGTAAAAGAAGTATTCGGCAACTTTCCAAATGCTTTTTTTACACCTAAATTTAATTCAGCTTATAATTGTAATTAGTTATTAATATTCTAGTTCGCTAATTAGCCACATTTCTTATATTACTTTATATATATATATTGCCAAATTAATCAAAACAGGTAAATATTTGACAGCTATTTGCGACGTTGCCAACTTTATGGATGAACGTTCTTAAGGCGTGAACAGTTAACAGACAGACAGACAAGACAGAGTTACTTTCGCATTCATAATACTATCTGTAGCCCGCGACTTCCTCTGCGTGTATTTTGTATTTCACCATTTAGTTATACAAATATCTGGGATGAGAAGTAGCCTATGGCCTGCTCCAAGTCCCAGGCGACCTATCTGTCAAATTTCATAACGATAGGTTCAGTGATTTAGCAGTTAAAAGGGGTTGGAAGATGCCCCACGGGAAGTTGGTACCGGGATAAAAAGTAACCCCCAGTGTTCAAACCCCGGTCATGATATACCAGTGTGTCAAATTTTCATCGAAATTCGTTCAGTAAGGGCGTGAAAAGGTAACAGACAAACAGACAAGGTTTTTTTACATTTATAATATTAGTATGGATTCATGATTACTCAAGACTTAGAAGACCAATCAACGCTTCTGCATCAAATACTCTGTAGTCGTTCATCCCAGCTGTCAATTGTGGAACGTTGACAGTCGTTACGGGTCGTCAGAAGCCCGAAAGTCTGACATCCAGTTTTATCAAGGGTTATCGTGTTACCCAGTAACTGGGTTGTAGAGGTCAGATAGGCAGTCACTCCATGTAAAGTACTGATATTCTGCTGCATCCAGCTATGCAGATGATAATGATAATTCAAGACCGAGTGGACCAATCAACGCCTTTGAATCAAATATTCGCACACATAAAAAGAAGTTCGCGTTACGTTGCGTTTCGTCGCAGTCTGCTACATTTTCCGCCAGGGAATGGTTTGACCGCGTTCGTCGCGTTCGCAGCGTCGCGTCGCGTCGAGTTTGTCGTTTTCGCAGGCCACCTCGTAAGATAAACGGAAAATGATACAAAGTGTTTTCGGTTTGATATAACGCAAAACGATTTGATAACATTTAAAAACAAAAAGTATCCGCCCAACGCATGTTAAGTGTGAGGTTATTGCTTTAAGGCGAAAGCGACAGGGTAGCCCGCGAAATACAATTTTCTTACGTTTTTTTGCAATTTGCAGGTCAGTATCAGGTTGTATGTTGATCTTAATATGATTCGCGGCCGTATGCAATGTTTATATATAGAATTATAATCATAAAAGTCATCAATACAACTCTCTAAGTTCATACAATGACTGAATGTCCATTGAATGACCATTTCATGAAATCATGACATTTGACGTTTGTGCTTACTTATGGAGTTATATTCCTGATTGTAATGATTATAATTATGTAAAGCCATATTTGTTACGGTCGCGAATCATGTTTTAATTAACATACAACCTGACACTGACCTGCAAATTGCAAAAAACTTAGAAAATTTGAATTTCGCGGGCTACCTTAGCGCATCACCCTTAAGAAACTTGTGGATGCAGTGTGATAAGTTAAACTAGGGACATATTTTAAGAGAGTGAGTTATTCATGAAAATTTATAACTTTTAACTACGGGACCAACACTGGACTCGCGAAAATATAAAATACTCAAAACTCAATACTTTTATTGCATTCCACATCTACATGTGAATCACCTAAGAATCCCTACGGATTCTTAGGTGGTAACCTTATAATTTGATTATATGCACCCTGAGGATGCATTTGTTAAATATATAAAATTACTTAGCCAACTATTATATTATAATAATGATGTAGGTATTTTATGAGATTAACCAATAGCTTTAATACAAAATATGAACAGGTATCTATTGAGAGATGTTATAATAATTAATAAATCAAATAAAATTTTAAGTCGATGACTTTATGACAAGTGCTCCATACATTTTTGTTCTCATAACTCGACAAAAAGTAGTGAACAGATGATTTTTCAATGTCTGTACCCATTGTAAAAGTTGTTCATTTTCATGAGTACTATGTCTATTTCAAAAGTATCAGATGGAAACGTAAACATACCTCGTTCATGGTTAATTCTTACACAATCACTCACTAAAGGGAATTAGTAACACATTCATCTGTACTTAAGAAGTTTTAATTTTATATTTCACCACTTTTTCCAACAATGATTGTTTTAATAATATTATTAAAATGGAATTGAAAAAATACCGACGAAAATTGAGGTTATAAAATTACCCTCAATAGGGATGATGCCTGGGTAAGAAAAAATAAATTCTAATTAATCCGACAGTCAGATAATAAAAAAATATTAGACACATATTTTTGCTTTATCATATTAATAAAAAAATACTTAGATAAAACGCATTTTAAGTTGGGGAGTGGGGGTCGCTACGTCACTGGTATGTATAAAATCTACATACTCGTGACGTCATGGCACATTTTACCACAATGTATCGCCGTAATCTTTAGATTACGTAGAACAATAAAAAATACGTATCCAATATGTTTTTATAATCTGAAAGACGGACTAAAAAAATTTTTTGTCATCATCCCTATTGTCAAATGAAAAAAAAAAACTTTAAGGGGATTCAAAATTAGGGCTTCTGATTAAGAACTCGAATTTGTAAGTGGCGCTACAAATTGGTATCCACAGGCACGTTTTCTGACCCATTTGCTTACATTTTCATCAGATACTTTTCGAATGGACTATACACTCGAAGTATGTCCCTCGATTAACCTCACACACTGTAGAAAAGATTATGGTTGAGTGAAGGAGACTGTGTCCTCAACCAACACACAAAACAATGTATAAAACTCACCCGTATGATGATTCAATCCATTCTCACTTTCAGCGAGCGTATCGTCCAGCTTATCATCATGTTTCTCAGGAGTGTGGAGTGCAGAACCTGAACATTCTTCAGCTGTAGTTGATGTTGAGGCGTGGGAAGCTGCTGGGCTGAAATGTTGAAATGAAGAGGTTTGTAGTAGGTAAGATGTGGAAAGTTATTTTTCACTTTGTAGTGTTTTGTTTCGGAAGTCTTTTTTTTTTTGTTTTTTGTAAATAGTTTTTTGATAGTTTAAGTAACCATACCTAGGCACCATATTCTGGTCTATGTCGAGACTGGCGTTGAGGTCTCGATGCTTGGCGTCCCTCTTCTTCATGTTCCGCGGCTTCTTGAGCGGCGCGCGCGATATGCACTGCGAACAGTACCACTTGCCGCGGGGGTTCTGTGGGAGCACGAACATTTTATAAATGTTGTTTCGACCTTATTTTCAGAGCTACCTTGAAAACTACACCCATGACGAAAGTCACATTCATTATATTGACCGCCATCGCCATCTTGGAATCCAATTTCAACCTTATTATAGTTTTTTTTTTTTTTTTTTGAGGGTGGTTATATATCAAATAACTTCTCCCGCTCTGGGCGGAGCGGGAGGGCGTGTCAGACTTTTACTGACTAAAACCCACCCGTGTTCCTTCCGTTGCCTGTGTGCCGGGGCCGCGATATCCCCCCCCGTCCTCCCCTGACTGACATATCTACCTGCATCCGGTTAGGCCGCGTGCACTTTGGATGAGTTTTCATGCGAATTTCATTCGTGCGAACACGTACGAACGTATAGTTCCGTCATACGTATAGTTCCGACGTCCGAAAACAATCTGAACTTGTTGGAATTTTTCGTGCTTTCAGTGCGATATCACCGGAACACTAATCTGCATTCGCAATTTATTTGGCAATCAAAAGATTACGGTAATACATTGAGTAGGCAATGCGTTTAAATGTGGCATGACGTCACTGGCCGGTAGATTTTATACTGACTTGTGACGTAGCGAGCCCCACTCCCCAACTTTAATGCGTTTTATCTAAACCATTTTTTATTAATATGATAAAGCAAAAAATACGTGTCTAATATTTTTTTATTATCTGACTGACGGACTAGTGATTATTTTTATCCAAGTAAGTAGCTACGACTGTGCTGAGTTACCCAACACTAAGGCTGCCTGTCCACTGGAGCGGAGAGGAGAGGAGCGGAGTAGCGGTGTGCCAATATTAACCAATGGAATTGCATAAAACCTCCGCTCCGCTTCAGTGGACAGGGATTTGCAGCTTAACAGAGCGGAGAAGCAGAGAGGGGAAGCAGAGCGGGGAAACGGAGCGGAGAAGCGGAGAGGGGAAGCAGAGCGGGGAAACGGAGCGGAGAAGCGGAGAGGGGAAGCAGAGCGGGGAAACGGAGCGGAGAAGCGGAGAGGGGAAGCAGAGCGGGGAAACGGAGCGGAGAAGCGGAGAGGGGAAGCAGAGCGGGGAAACGGAGCGGAGAAGCGGAGAGGGGAAGCAGAGCGGGGAAACGGAGCGGAGAAGCGGAGAGGGAAAAAGGAGTGGGGAAGTGGAGAGGGGAAGCGGAGCGAGGAACCGGAGCGGGGAATTATTACTCGTCGCGTGAACTCGGTCTAGCTCCGCACAGTCCGCAACACCGCTCCGCTACCTCGCCGCGCACAGTCCGTAACTCCGCTCCGCTACCTCGCTCCGCATCAATGGTCAGACACTGACCGCAACTCCGCTCCACTACAGGCAGCATAATTCTGTAGTATATTACCTTCAGAAGCGGCGGGTAGTGACAGTCCTGGTGGTAGGCCCTAGAGCACAGCGCACACGGTATGGTCCTGGTGTTAGCGTTGGCGCCGCCGCACACGATGCAGACGCGCTCGCCCTTAGCTTTGTTTACACATACCCAGCAGTACCTGTAACGAAGATATTAGACATGGTATAAGTTCACGTCAGATAGATAGAATATTCTTTATTATGCACACCATACAAATTACAGAAATAAATTTAGAAATGTTACATAGGGTGACACAATGGGCGGTCTTATCGCTAAAAGCGATCTTTTACAGACAACCTTTGGATGGATTAAAGGGAGAAGGAGAGACAATACTGCAGGTGGTCAGATTTATTGATAGCAATTAAGAGCGTTTATTCTGAAAGTTGGCAACGTCGCAAATAGCTGTCAAAAATTTACCTGTTTTGAATAATTTGGCAACATTACTCAAACTCAAAGCATTTATTTCAAATAAACCAATTACAAGCACTTTTGAATTGTCAAGGGGTCGGTCAGTCAGAAATATGAAGCTAGTTGCCCATTCCAACGCGTAGTTGGTTCCTATGGAGAAGAACGGGCAAGAAACTCCACGGACACTCTTTTAAATCAGAATATGGTTGTACTGTATGAAAATAAGAAATGTGGCTAACTAGCGAACTAGAATATTAATAATGAATTGCAATTATAACATTGAATTTGATGTTGTACCCATTTTAGGTGTAAAAAACGCATTTGGAAAGTTTCCAAATAGTTTTTTTACATCTAAAACTCAACATTCGGTGTTACGATATTAATTATTGCATTTCATAATCAATATTCTAGTTCGCTAGTTAGCCACATTTTTTATTTCCATACAGTATATATATATATATATATTGCTAAATTAATCAAAACAGTGAAATATTTGACATCTATTTGCGACGTTGCGCACCTTCAGAATAAACGCTATAAACTCTTAATTGAATTCTTATCTCATACTAAAGCTCGTATTACAGAACCTCACTCAAAACTCAACCATTACTTAAAACTCGTTTAAAGCCTTTTGATTGGTTGAAACTAGTTTTAGTTGGGTCTTGAGTGAAAACATTAACATTATGGTTTAATAAATGGTTTGGGTTTGAATCTATTTAGCCTATTTCTGGCATTTCGGGCATGCGCTAAGGTAACCCGCGAAATTCAAATTTTCTTTAGTTTTTTGCATTTTGCAGGTCAGTGTCAGGTTTTATGTTGATTAAAATATGATTCGCGACCGTAAAAAATATGGTTTTACATAATTATAATCAATACAATCAGGAATACAACTCCATAAGTAAGCACAAACGTCAAATGTCATGATTTCATGAAATAGTCATTCAATGGAATTATATGAACTTCGAGAATTGTATTGATAATTTTTATGATTACAATTATATAAATATACATTTGATACGGCCGCGAATCATATTTAAATCAACTTACAACATGATACTGACCTGCAAATTGCAAAAAACGTAACAAAATTTGAATTTCGCGGGCTACTTTGACGCTTTCGCCTTAAGAGTTCATCCCGTAATAACAACAAGTTTTGCATGCTTACCAGTCCCCATCAGGAATCTTATCCATCTCTGGCTTGAAGCAGTACGTGTGATACCCCTTATCGCAACCGTCACACAGCAACAGCTGATCTTCGTTGTTACCGCACAGGCAAAACTGACAGTTCTGTGCACAGAATAAGGTAGAATATTAATTGGTATGCTAAGTTTCAGTTAGGAAGGAAGGAAGGATTATACCCAGTAGGAAGTTGTTACGAGTTTTCAATAACTAAAAATAATGAAAATGTTTTTGTTTTTCACAAACTAAAATCAGAACATTTATAACAAGTGAACGTATTTCACTGTAAGCCGCGGAAGGTGGAGCCGCTAGGGTTACCAACCATACTGTTAAAAAACAGTATTATACTATTTTTCACTCTAAACTACTGCAAAAATAAAGTATATAATTATACTGTTTTCATTGATATCCAAAGCTATACCTAAATAAAAAGGAAGTCGGTGGCAAAAAAGGAAATTACAAAACCAAAGACACAAATTAAAGTTATCTCTTTTTCATTTTGTTTTTTTTTTTTTTTTTTGTAAATTTTGTTTTTACGGGATACTGTTTATTTTTCCGAGATACTGTTTATATTTCCGAGATACTGTTTATTTTCCGAGATACTGTTTATTTTTCCGAGATACTGTTTATTTTTCCGAAATACTGTTTATTTTCCAACTTTAACCGTAAATACTTTATTTCATGTACAAAAAGTTGGCAACCTTAGCGACCGCGGCGAGGACAAATGTTACAAGTTACTTAAAGCGTGCCGTGAGGCGCTGCGGGGCGACGCGCGGACCGCCCTATGTCCTATAATACTCTTATTTAAGTTTAGTAAGTGAAAAGAATAAGAATTAATTTATTTCGCAAAGTTTACATTCAAGTGGATTGAATTCCTAGACCTCACACTAGGATTCCCTGTGTTGTGAGACCCAGGCTCCTTCGCTCCGTTAACATATTATGTAAAAAAGTAGGTACATTTAAAAAACTTAAATAATAAGTACATATAAAAAAGAGTGTATGCGTATGCTTGTGGTGCTGTGATTTGTGTTCGTATTGTTGATGTTGTAAGAGTGTTTGTATGTTATAGATATGTTGGTGAACGTGTATTTGTGTATTGTCAATGTGTATACTGTGAGTTTTAACTTAAGCTAAGAAACATTCATGTCGTAGTCCAGTGTAAGAAGCCAGTTTGTTACCGTCAATCTGCATTTTTTTTGTGTTAGTTTCTCTCTCTCTCTCTCTCTCTCTCTCTCTCACTTATTTAAGTTTAGTAAGTGAAATATATTTGATAGGTTTACCGTTTTAAAACCGTAGCCACAAAAAATCTAAGATTCATAAGACAAATACTTATGGACGCTTTATAACTTTTGTTGATCTACAAAACTTACGACGCGCGGATCGAGATATGGATTAGGTCCTTCAATACGAGAATATTATAAAGGATTGTCGAAAATACATTCTACTATGAAAATAATAAAGTTGAAAGACCATACAGTGGAAAAAAAACGCTGCACAGCACTTCGTCAGTTTTTCGCCGGCCCTTATTACAAAAACACAAAATAGTACATACGGCGCACTCCGCATTTTAGTTACCTATAAAGGTATAAGTACGCGGCGAGCTCGTCCCCCCCCCCGACCCTTGCTCGACGATGCGCCAGCCCGCGTCGAAGCTGAGCCCGTAGTCTTAAATTCCCCGAATAATAATAATCTATGTTTGATCCAGCCTGTCCCATCTTGCTGTCCTCCCCCCAGCGACGCCCTAAGCCGAGGTCCGTACCCCACAGGGGGTGCCCTTAGCGAGCGTTCGCCTAGTTTTAATTAGAATAGTTTATGCCCCTGGCTGGAGGCTTTAAGTGTAGAAGCTTAAGGCAGCCACAGGAAAGTCCGGTTAAGCAGCTACGACCTCCTCAGAGGTTAACTGCGAGATGCCATATAAAAAAAAAAAAAAAAAACGAGCTCGTCGTTCGTTCCAATTCAGGGAGCGTAACGTAGTCAGTCAGCGCTGTGCGACCTAAATTGGACTTTATTGTGTCGTAGCAAGCGTTGCTTTTTATTTAAATAATTTAAGTAGTTGCCATATGTACCCTTCGAATTTTCTTTTAGGCTGCTTAGGGTACAATTCTCTCGAGGTTAGAAGAAAAAATGACCAAATTATTAATATGTGTAAGATTCTTCATGGAAAAACAGATGCGCCTGAGCTGCATGATGAACTGTCACATCTTTTTGCTCCGATTAACTATAACCGTGGCAGGAGGCATAGATTGTTTGCCGTGCCTAGGAGTCGAACCGTCGCTCGAGCCCAGTCTCCTGTCCCTCGCACACTCTCTGCGCTCAACGCTCTCTTGGATGCTAAGCCTGACTGTGATGTGTTCGCGGATGAATGGAAGAAGATCTTGTCTGTATGTCTGGAGTATTGTGAGATGAGCGTATGACTGTCGTATAGTTGTATACTTTTGTTTACTGTACTTTAATCATGTGTTTGAGGCTTTGCCTATGTCTTTAACTAATGTAATTGGCCTAGGCCGTTTAATTAAAAAACAAATAAATAAAATAACATGCGAGTAGGGCGACGAACGCTTCGATTCTCGTGTCATCTCGCTCCCGATTTTTAAGACCGCGACCGTCATTAGTCTTGGCGTTTACTATAGTTGGATTTTATCACACGTTTTTCTAACTACAGAAAAAATAATTGCGTGTTCCTGTCACTAGGACGTATGCCCGCGACCACATGGGTATTACGTACATGTCTCATACGTACCGCCTTCATTATACTTTTGTCCCACGCCACGGCCGCCTCTAACGCTTGTAGGCACATCGCTAGTTGTGCCGAAGTGTTGCAGCGGGCGACTGCCTCCCGCCATGTTGCTAAGCCGCGGGCGATGCCTTTGTTGTCAGCTGGGGAAACAAAATGGTAAGTAATTAGTAGCATAACGCTTGAATTCAAAGAGGTAAGTATAGGTGTTATGTTTCACGATTTGGTATAAGTCTATTATGTAATAGGAGGGCGAGTATATTCGCAAATATCCCAAATACTACTAAATGAGCTATATTTGTATTTAAACATGTTTATATATTTGTAATCACGATCTCGACAACGGCTCTAACGATTTCGATGAAAGTTGCAATATAGGGATTTACGGTGGCGAAAAATAGATCTAGCTAGGTCTCATATCTGGGAAAATTCGTTTTCTCTGTATTTTCACCCGAGCAGAGCTCGGTCTCTCAAAGTTTAGAACAAGAAGGCTACCTTAGAATACTGACATGGCAGCATGGAATTAGTAAGTACCTACTATCATGGCAGCATAGAATTAGTAAGTACCTACTATCATGGCAGCATAGAATTAGTAAGTACCTACTATCATGGCAGCATAGAATTAGTAAGTACCTACTATCATGGTAGCATGGAATTAGTAAGTACCTACTATCATGGCAGCATAGAATTAGTAAGTACCTACTATCATGGCAGCATAGAATTAGTAAGTACCTACTATCATGGTAGCATGGAATTAGTAAGTACCTACTATCATGGCAGCATAGAATTAGTAAGTACCTACTATCATGGCAGCATAGAATTAGTAAGTACCTACTATCATGGCAGCATAGAATTAGTAAGTACCTACTATCATGGCAGCATAGAATTAGTAAGTACCTACTATCATGGCAGCATGGAATTAGTAAGTACCTACTATCATGGCAGCATAGAATTAGTAAGTACCTACTATCATGGTAGCATGGAATTAGTAAGTACCTACTATCATGGTAGCATGGAATTAGTAAGTACCTACTATCATGGTAGCATGGAATTAGTATGAACTATCCTATACTATTAAATGAGCATTCTCTAATTTCACCCGAGCAGACCTCGGTCGACCAGGTACTATACCGTAATCATGTTCTCAGAAACGGTTCTAACGATTTCGATGAAAATTGCAATATAGGGGTTTACGGGGTCGAAAAATCGATCTAACTAGGTCTCATAATCTGCGAAAATTCGTTTTCTCTATTTTCAGTCTTGGGAATGTGATACAACGTTGGTATACCTGGACGATATGTTTATTTATGTTCACTTGAGCAGAGCTCGGTCGACCAGGTAATATACGTATATATATACGTATTTGTAATCACGTTCTCGAAAACAGCTCTAACGTTTTCGATGAAAGTTGCAATATAGAGGGCGAAAAATCGATCTAGCTAGGTCTCATATCTGGAAAAATGTACAATAATATTTACCTTTCCCCTCGCTAGCGCTGTCGGTGTTCTGCGGCGACGGCGCGGACGCGTTGCCGTGTTCGGCCTGCAGGACTGCGCCGAGAGTCGCCTCTGATGTACTACACAAAGTAAGATGGAAGATAAGTTATGGATACTAAAGCTGTATACAGGACGTTGTAACATGTAGATTTTCTGTTTTTTATTGATGTCAAAGTCAAAGTCAAAACAATTTATTTCAATTAGGCACATAAAAGGCACTTATGAACGTCAAATTTACAAAAAAATAGAATTGATTCTAGTCGCCCCTTCCAAAAGGTAGTTTTCGTATGGAGAAGAATGGGCAAGAAACTCCACCGTTACTCTTTTAAAATGTTTTTACAATATTTTGTATACATTAATTATATAATTATATGTGAAGACGATGCATCTAGAATAAGATTACTATACCACGATAGGTAAAAAAAAAGGAAAAAAAATAAAGCAATTGCAGATAAATTAATTATGATAGATAGATACATGGTGCTCACATATTTACAAACATTGCAAAATTATACGATATTCCTAACATTTTAACAAGTAATACTAATAAGTCAGTGTGTGAGTTCAAGAAATCACAGAATGTAAAATCAGAGTTATAAAAAATAACAAACTATATAATTAAATAAGCAACCAGTTTGATTTTGTCTAGACTCTAAATTGTCCTATGGAGCAGGACCAGCATGTTTCCAAGCATTCTTATCTTGGATATAATCCTCTAATTTGTAATATGCTTGTTTACAGAGTGTACTTTTAATATGAGTTTTAAATTTTCTTTCATTTAATTGTAATATATCACAAGGTATTTTATTGTAACATTTAACTCAGTACCCCATAAAAGATGTATGTACTTTAGATAATCTGAAAAATGGTTGATCTATTTTATCTTTATTTCTAGTATTAAAATTATGTCTATCACTTATTTTATTAAAAATATGAAGATTTTTTCTTACATACATAATATTTTCATATATGAATTGGCAAGGTACCGTCATAATATTAATCCTTTTAAATAGTTCCCTGAGAGATTCGCGACGATGTAGATTATAAATGGCTCTGACAGCTCTCTTTTGTAAAATAAATATGGATTCAATGTCAGCAGCCCGACCCCACAGTAAAATGCCATACGACATAATACTGTGGAAGTAACTAAAATAAACCAAACGCGCGGTTTCTACATCTGTTAACTGTCTTATCTTTCTAACAGCATAAGCGGCCGAGCTTAGGCGCCCCGCAAGAGATGTTATATGAGGTCCCCATTGTAATTTCTCGTCTAGCGTGATTCCTAGGAAAACCGTTTGATTAATAAATTCTAGTTTTTCTCCATTCAATATGATGTCACATTCGCTACTTCTAACATTAGGTAATTTAAATCTAATGCATTTGGTTTTTTTTTTATTTAGTACCAAATTATTTACCGTAAACCAATCTTGGACTTGAAAAATAGAGCTGTTAACGTCATCAAGATTTTGTGACCGTCGGTTTATTTTAAAGATCAACGATGTGTCATCTGCAAATAACACCATCTTCGGTTGATTTTGAAGTAATTGGGGTAAATCATTAATATAAACTAAAAAGAGGAATGGACCCAATATCGAACCCTGTGGAACGCCCATTGCCATTTCAGATCCCAATGAGTTTACGCCATTTACTTGAACTTTAACTTTTCTATCTTTCAGGTACGATCTTAGTAAATCAAGAGCTGTATTCCTAATCCCATAGTGCTCCAGTTTCAGCAGAAGTGTTTCATGGTCTACGCAATCGAACGCCTTCGAGAGGTCGCAAAAGATTCCAATGGCATCTTGTGCTTCTTCCCAGGCGTTAAAAATGTTCTTTATGAGGGTGACACCGGCGTCAGTGGTACAACGCCCTTTGGTGAAACCGTACTGTTGTTCATGAAAGATGGAATTTTTATTAAAGTGACGTAACATTTGATTCAGCATTAACTTTTCAAACACCTTGCTGAGAACTGGCAGAATTGACACAGGCCTATAATTGTTGGGTTCCTTACTATCACCGGATTTGAACAAAGGAACTACTTTACTGTGTTTCATGAGATCCGGAAAGACTCCTTGGTCTACACTGGTATTAAATATGAAAGCTAAATAAGGCGCAATGGTTTCGATGATACATCTACAGACTTTTACAGACATTCCCCATAGATCTTCTGTTGATTTAATTTTAAGATCTTTAAAAGCTTTTACAACAGCCTGGGGGTTTGTATGCTGAAACCTCAACTCCAAAGGGCATGACTTTACATTTTTTCTAAGTAAGGCAGCAGAAAGCGCGGGTGAGGAATTTAAAGTTTCCGTAGTTTTAAGGGGAATATTAGCAAAAAAGTTTTCAAATTCCTGAGCTATTTCTACATCTGAGTTAATAGGGCCATGTGCAGTCTCTAAGTTAAATTCAGTATTACGCTGCTTTTTCCTACCGGTTTCATTATTTATTATTTGCCAGGTAGTTTTTATTTTATCATCAGCTGATTTTATTTTATTGCTAATGTAAAGAGCTTTAGCCATTTTGCACACACTTTTAAAAGTTTTTGAATATTTTGCAACATGCTGATGAAAGCTTGTATTATTCATATGTTGCTTTAGGCCATACAGTTCAAAAAGTTTTTCCCTGCTTTTACGAATACCTGGAGTCGCCCAATCACTAAATAAGAACTTTGTGTAAATAGTTTTAGTCTTTAGGGGAAAAGTGTCAATAAATTGCTCATTTAATAGTGAAAAGAACTCGGCGTAGAACTCATTTGGGTCACATATATTATTAAAATTCTGAACACATAATTTACTTGCCAAAGAATTATTTAATTTGTCTAAATTTTTACATGTAATTGGCCTAAACCTTATTTGAATTTTTTGTAAAGGCATGTAGGAGCAAAATGTTATTGTTTGTCCACTGTGATCAGATGGCAACTTATTTACAATTTGTTTATGTAAGTAATCACAATTACAAAAAACATTATCTATACAAGTCGCAGAAGAAGCTGTCACTCGAGTTGGTTCAATAAAAACATTTGACAAGTCAAATGACCTAAAAAGACTTAACAGTCTGACAGTATTAGAGTTATTTTCTAATAAATTAATATTAAAATCACCACATATGATTATTGACTTACTACTACTCGTAACACTAACTTTCTTTAGCACATCTTCCATTACAGAATCAAACATAGATAGATTCTGGTAACTTGGAGGTCTGTATACGCATACTATAACTTGCTTATCAAGCTCAACACAGGACAATTCTATGGTGTGTTCAACAGACAGTCCGATTATGTCTTTTCGTTCTTTCGATTTAATTGAATTTTTGACTAATATTAATGACCCACCATGTATCATACGTTTTCGGCTGAAATGGCTAACTACACAATAATTTTCATAGTTAATTGACATTACTTGATGATCTTTTAACCAATGTTCTGTTAAACAAATTACATCAAACTTGGTATTTTCTAAAAACAATTCTATTTCCAGCAATTTGGAAGAGCAACCTTGGATATTTTGATTGAATAATTTTAAAGTATGTTGCCCCCCCTTCGGTTTTTTATTATTATTAATATGTGTAATATTGCCAGAAGATACCTTTTTATTATTCTCTAATAATAATTGGTTATTTGAAGGGGTAACTTCTGTTGTCTTACTTACTAGTTTAAAAAGTTATCCGGAGTGACCTCCACAACTACAACTGAAGAGTCTAGAATGTCTGAATGAATTCCAGCAGGAAGAGAATACCCTATCTGACTGGTAGTGGCCTCCAAAGATGTTGGTATTATAGGTGGATCCTCCTTCGTACAACATGATGATCCATAATTAATCACTATGTTGTTAGTATAACTAGACAACACAGACTCGTCACTAATACTACAATCTGTTATATTAGCTATAACCTCATTAATATTATATGCTATCAACATAGCAATCATATGTCTAGATTCCCAAGACAGAGATAAAGTTCTCTGAGTTAACTTAAAACCACTAATAAACTTGTTAGTGTCAAAATACAATAATTTGTCACTATGACAACATGTCAGCCTGTGAATAGTACTATTCAACTTATAAATATAATTATTTTCATAAACTGATAAAGTATCAGAGTAAGGTAAAGCACACAACATTAGCTTACCTATATTTAACTTTAATAAGGTGTCCACACCATCCACTATGTCCTTTCTGGTAATACCAGTACTATTACCTAATAGCAAAACCATTGTAGAATAATTATCTAGGTTTGTGTTAGCAATTCTTTTAATCATTTGTTTGAAACTTATGTTATGATAACTATGGTTGGTAAAACTATGGCTAAGGTAATTGAGTAATATTTTTCCAAAGCCTGAACCCAATTCGTCACAGAAAAATACAGATTTGTTATTATTATTCTGTGTATTAACACAGGTCTCTGCTGGAAGAGCCAACACTTAGGCAAGTCAGGCTGAGGCTGAGGAGGTGGTGGTTGGTTGGCACAGCTGCATGAGAGATTATTAGTCAGAGACTCATACCTCTCAGCATTGCACTTCACCAAATCCAGCAGTTCCCCAGCCTCAAACAAGCGCTCACTTAGTTGATGTTGTGAAATCTCATATTTCTCAAAAATATCCTTCAGCAACTGCTCCTTGAGTAGTATATCATTATAAAGGAGCTTAGTATCAATGTCATACTTTTCCCTACATTCATCTAACTGAACAGTACAACTATTTAAACTTTTTGAAAGTATTACACGTTCCTTTCTAAGGGAAAGATTTAATTTTAAAAGATTTTGTTTTTTAATAGCTCTCTGTGACCGTTTAATTATTTTCTTAAATTTTATATATTTCTTTAATTTATTATGACTTGTAACAATAGGACACAATGGTATGGTATCGTCACCAGTCAAATCTATTGTTATAGCTGGCTCACACACTGATTTTGACTTACTGCCTACCAAATCATAAAATAGGTTATTGGTGTTAGCAACCTGTTCACTGACCTTGACAGACTCTGAGAGAGATAGGGCCTTATGGGCTTCACATAGTTTCTGTTTAAGTTCTGAAATATTGTTCAAAGCCAGGTCGTGGGTGTCACTGCACTCTTGAAATGATGACACTTGTTGTTGTAGTCTACTGTACTGGTCGGCTAAGTTTATGTGTTCTGTGTGTAGCTCAGCCAGCTCATTTTTGAGGAAGGTGTTTTTGGCGATAACATTCTCCACTTCCACTTCACTGTCTTCCCTTTCCTGGAGCAGTTGTTTGCATTCAGCTTGAGATGTCATTACAGTGTCTTCATTTATTGAGATTTATTAAATCGATTCGTTTTTATGTCTCTTTAGATTTCAAGTATATTTTTCAGTTTTTGACTGTATTTTAAAATGAACAGTAAATATTATTCAATTTAAAATTGTATTTTTTACCACCAACAGGAAGAATAAACATGTATTCCAATAATGTAGATTTGTTTCATTTTATACGCTTAATTTTAAATTTTAAAACATACAAACAATTAAAAAAAAATAGAAAAGCGAAACATTCAATTCATGCGTGCATTGATCAAAACCACCACCCAAGTCCTAATTATTTGTAATTACTAGACATCGGATATATGCATGCATTTTAGGAAGTAATACTTTATTTTGTTGAACTAAGTAACTGAACAATATCACACATAAATACAGATGAGTCACTTCGCATTTTAGGTATGAAGCTACAAGTAGGTACGCGGCGGGCTCGACTTGTCGAATTTAGTGAGCGTAACGTAGTTACAAGATATAAGAGTTACGCGATAGAAAGAGAGGCAACTTCTAGGTGAATATAACTGTAGGTAATTAGCGCTGTGCGATCTGAATTGCACTTTATTGTGTCGCAGCAAGAGTCGCTTTTTATTTAAATGATTTTGCGGAGTGACACATCTGTAGTAATCTCTGCTATGGCTAAATAGAAAATAGATACTGGGATGACGGCTAATGAAAGAAAGCGAATTGACTAGCGACCTAAGTTGTTGGAAAGGTTGACGATGATCAAAGATACAAATAAAAAAGCATCCTTACTTCAAAACTACCCTCAAACCAAACAAAACACCGGCTAATTGCGTGTCGGACCACGCACAATGAAGGGTTCCGTAGTTTGGATGAATTTATCGCAAGACTTTGTAGTTGAAGAATATGTTCTCCGATACGGAATGTATGGGAAAACATGTTTTTTCAACCACAAATGTCAGTTGGTCGATTATTACTCGTTAATTTGTAAAGCCTTCATAGCTGTGATAGTTTTCCTTTTAATTTCGTTATATATACTACTGCCCTGAATACTGCTGGTAGGGGGGGGGACACTTGACTCTAACAAAAATTAGCACTTTAAAGCTTAATATTTCCCAAACGGATCCCTGAATCCAAAAATGGTTTTCACAAACTCGCAATATTTTTGAACGACCTTTCCAATGACACCCCACACTATGGGATAGACGAGAAAAAAAAACATCCTCAATTTTTTTTCTTGATTTTATTTTACCACTTTGTCGGCGTGATTAATATGTATATCCATGCCAAATTACAGCTTTCTAGTACTAACGGTCTCTGAGCTTACCCGTGGACAGACAGACAGACAGACGGACATGGCGAAACTATAAGGGTTCCTTGTTTACTACGGAACCCTAAAAAGCATCCTTTCCTTAAAACTACCCTCAAACCAAACAAAACACCGGCCAAGTGCGTGTCGGACCACGCACAATGAAGGGTTCCATAGTTTGGATGAATTTATCGCAAGTACAAACTTAACATTGTAGTTTAAAAAGATGTTCTCCCATACATTCCAACTGAAAATTTAAGCTTGTACGCACAATATTGAGAAATAGGTTTTCCTATGATCTATGAGTAAAGAACCATTGTCTGTATTTTTTTTTTATTAGGCTCTGATGTTTCAGAGATAAGGTTAGAGGAATAGTAAATTTTCATCTATTTTCTTAAATACCTTTAAAAGTATTTATTTTAAAATTATAAAAAAAAAAAATTGAGATCCTCACAACAAGGCCTTTGATTGATATGTCACACGGTGCAGTTTGCAAAACCTTTTTTTTTTTTTCATTTCCAATTTGCCCCTGAAAAGTGACGCCCATGGTCAAAATTTATTTAGACACGTGACACGTCCGTGTTTGGGTCACCGAAATTCATATGTGTACCAAATTTCAACTAATTTGATCCAGTAGATTCGGAGCAAATTGGCTGTGACAGGCGGACAGCCAGCCAGACACGAGTAATCAAACTCAAACTCAAAGCATTTATTTCAATTAAATCATTTACAGGCACTTTTGAACTGTCAAATAGTCGGTCAGTTAGTCAGATAGTTGAAGCTAGTTGCCCATTCCAAAACGTAGATCTTTATGGAGAAGAACGGGCAAGAAACTCCAAGGACACTCTTTTAAATATAGAAAATTACAAAATCCTGGGTACATTATTCTTGTTGCTTCTTTAAGTGAGAACAATGTACAAAAAATTTCAAAACAATTCAAAATATAAGATTAAAAATAAGCCCTGGCAGATAGGAGATGACCAGACCATAATCCTATAAGAGTTCTGTTTTTTCCTTTTGAGGCACGGAACCCTAAAAAGCATCCTTACTTTAAAACTACCCTTAAAACAAAACAAAAAAATGTACATCTACCGGGTCTTTTTATTTCACGATGTAGTCATATAAAATTATGGACGTATTGTGATGGAAGATGAAATGCCTATAAAGAAAGTGAACTCTGCGATGACGGCAGATACATGGCATGGACGGAAACAACTAAATGCAAGTTTATAATGAAAGAAACAACCAAAAACGCTTACAACTACCCTCAAAACCAAACAAAAACGACAACACTCGTAATAAAGAAGTTATAATACATTACCTAGCGTACCTTTGCACGAGCGGCGGCTTGAGGTACCTCCTCTCTATGTGCGCCTCCAGCGACTGCAGCTTCTGCCGCGCGAGTTCGACCGGGTCCGCCTGGCTGTCGTCGGATGCGCTGTCAACCGGTCGCCAGCTCTTCATTTGCAAGGACGCGGCCAATACGCGATCTTCTAGTTGTTCCACCTGTGGAAGGAAGTAGAAAGATAAAGATTTTTAGGCAGGAACAAGTGATATAATTATTTTATTTATTTTTCACAAGTTACTGTCCCCATAATTTCATCAATGTGGGTACGACAGTTAAATTACTCGTTGCGGTCGACGTCATCATGTCAACGCCGTCTGTTACTGATAACCAGCGATGTCTGTGTCGCATAGGGTCGCAGCATTATGCTGAGCGATGGCCGTTTTGCGTCGATGTGACGCATAATTTCTTTTATTTTTTTAACCGACTTCCTAAAAGGAGGAGGTTATATGTTCGACGCGTAGGTATGTTTTTTTTTTTTTAATGTATGTCCGTCGATTTCACCGTCAATTGTGGACCGATTTTGAAAATTCTATTTTTGTTTGAAAGGGTATGTTCCCGGACTGGTCCCAATAAATTTTATTAACTTTGCTGGGATTGTTTTTGAGTAAGCTTCAATAATACGTATTTTTCCCACTAAGTATATGTGGATGATATGATAACTTCCTGTGACTGTTATTAACATAGCAGGTACTGGTATTCGAATTTGTGTGGGGAGTAGGTACCACAACTAAAAAGTGAAAAATAAAAACTTTTTACAAAAAAAAAACAACCGACTCCCGAAAAAAAACAGTACAAAGTGAAAAATAACTTTAATTTCGGGAGTCGGTGTCAGGGTTTTGAAATTTCGCTTTTTTTTTTTTGTGTCTGTGTTCTTTGCGTCATGTAAACATGAAAAAAATACCTAATAGAAAGAGTTTCGTTTTGTTTCAGTGGTATTTTAGCCGGTGTAACATTTGTGTTTTCAGCATCGTCATCATGTTAGCCAGGATTCACCCACTGATGTATAAGCCACCTCTCTTTCCTACCATTCTCCACGATGTCGAGCATCTCTCTTCACAGTTCTTCTCCTTCTAGACAATTTTGAAGACGTCGTCATCTCAAAGCGTTTTCAGACCACCCGGGTTTTTTTCGACGCACAAACACCTGTCTGTCTTATGTTTATTTAGATTATATTTACCGTAGTGAGCAGCTGCATGTCGAGTCTGTGCTGTGTTAGAGCAGAATGTGACGTGTCCGGGGAAGGAAGCTCGTCGTCGAGATGTGACACGTATAGTTCCATCTCTAAGACGTCACCTTTATCTATGTAGAGCTGTTGACAGAAAAAATATCATGTTTTATAGCAGTTAAATTGACAACCATTTATTTTTAAGGTTGGTAGGCACAGTAAATGTTTATCAAACTGAAGATTGTTGTAGTTTTTGTGCTCTGTTATTTCATTTAGCTCTGTAACATTGAGACCTTTTTACTTTTCGAACCCAACCTCTCCCCGGGCGTCGGGAGTCACAAGCTGACTTCCGGCCACCGTAGGCGCGGGCCTGCGGACGGTGAGCGATGGGCAGCTCGCCGTCCGATAAGGACCAGGCCCGGGTCGACGGCGCGTTGTGTTCCACGCGCGCCTCAAAGGGATGTCAGCAACAACTGACGGGGTCCGGAAGGACCAATGCCTGCTGGGGTTGCGGGTCTGTCCGAAAGGGATATCGCGGCCACAGCACATAGGCAACGGAAGGAACACGGGTGGGTTTTAGTCAGTAAAAGTCTGACACTCCCTCTCGCTCTGCCCAGAGCGGGAGGAGTCATTTGATGATTTCCCACCCAAAAAAAAAAAAAAAAGGCACGCACCTCTGACTTTTCGGATTCATATGCGTATTGTATAATTATCACTTGCTTCAAAAGCGATGAAGGAAAACATCGTGAGGAAACCGGCATGCCTGAGAGATATTTCTCCACGACATGTGAAGCCAAGTTAGAGAATTTAAAACTCTGACACCAGGTTAGTCACTCTAACCACACGAAAAGAAGAAGAATACTTTTAAATTGTACAATAATAGAATATAATAAAAATAAAATAGAAACAATTTTTATTCTGACATTCTGATATTTTGACTCAACTTTATTTTTTAACCACCTGTGGTTAACAAATAAAGTTGAGCAAAATTTAAAAAGTATATCTACCTCATGGATGTGCAATAATAATAAAAATAAAGAAACTACTGAGGCTTTCGCACGCGGTCGATGTCTATAGACGTCATAACAATAACACTTCTGTTATGACTCGTTTAGCTTTCACCAGTCGCCAGTCGCATGTCGCATCGCTTATAAAAATCGAATCGGCACCCCAATTACACCGGTCGACAAAAATCGCGATCTGTACCGACAGCGTAGCGGAACTGCACACTTCATGTGGCGGGCGATGACCTGCAACTGACCATGGTATAATAATATACTTCGCCAGGTATAGCATTCCGAGACACAGTGGTCACGTGGGTGACACAAGTTTACGTCATCACATCTGTGTTACCAGAAGTTTGTAATAATAACTCCCCAACCACCGTTATTACCTGTGCGAATCAATCAATGAGGTTTTAATTAACAATTATGATTAAATTGAATTGTTTCGTTTGATTAGACAAACGACACGACAATTTAAATGCTTTGTACATATTTTTAACAGAATGGTGACTGAAAATCTTTCCGTAATTCGTGTTTTGTTGCAATAAAGTGGCAACTGGATAGTGACGTAAGCATGTGTCACTCCCGGAGTGGCAGACCTTGTTTTATTAGACCATGCAACTGACTATTTACACGGTCAAACTTAGTCACCCGCCGCACGGCAACAGTCGGATGGCACCCAACTTTGGGGCCTGCGATTTTAATCACTTGCGGCCTGCTTACACTAAAAAGGACACTCTTGGAAGGAAGCCGCACTTCCGGCTTGTTAGCACCTGTAAAAAGCCGGAAGAGCGGCTTGCACAGGCACTTTATACATATCTAGCACAATTTAAGTGTAAAAAGAGTCATACCTTGTTATTAACAGTCGCCACATGGTTGATGAGGGACGTATGTAATTCTCTCTCCCTGACGCCACGCGGATGAAGACAATCCATCAAGTCGCGCAGTTGATCCGGATCTGTGATACGCCACCAGCCATGTCTAAAAACATGTCACAAATATTAGATCATTCCCATTTCGATTGATTACCTAGAACCACACTGCGCGTGCTTTCCGAGACTCTTGTGTGCCTCGGAAAGCCAGTTAAGCCGTTGGTCCCGGCTGTCATTCGTAGATCTTTGATAGTCGTTACGGTTCGTCAGAAGCTCGAAATTCTGACAACCAGTCTTACCAAGGGGTTTCGTATTACCCAGTTACTGGGTTGTAGAGGTCAGATAGGCAGTCGCTCTATGTAAAATACTGGTATAAAGCTGCATCCGGCTAGGCCGAACACAATAACCAATGTTCAGTAAAAGACAGATCACTATTGATGGTAGACAGTATAATTCTATCTGTCATTGAATGTCGTCCAACAACTCCGTAAGGTCATTATTCTCTGACAGATTATTGGGACGTTAAAACCATAACCAATTCAAACTCACCTAAGCTCCCTCGGCACGAAATTCCCCTCAACTTTCTTCGGCAACCCATTGACCTTACAGTACTCCAGCTGGTCCATTTCCTCGACCGACATCTGTATGGGCGGCGGACTGTCGCAGGTCACGTATGTCGACAGCGCGTTGAAGTTCAACAGTCCAAGGCTAGTGAGGCTGTTGGCTTTCGCCTTCTGGGTTAGGAGGTCGGCTTTTAGGGCGTCGGCTTGTAGCTCTTTTTCTAGGTCGTTATCCTGTTGAAAAGTCATAAAGATAACATTTTAAGTTATTATCATAGATTTAACAGAGTACAATAGATTTGAGGAAAAACTTAAAACTTGTAATAGCGCCATCTAGCTTCTATAGTTCAGCATAGCGGCGCCCGCATGTCGGTGACGCGAATCTATAAGTTTATCCTCTACCAAAAATAGCTCATGGCACCTAAAGAATTTTTTACTTCAAAAACTATATTTTGATCTCTTAGTTCTTAGGCAAAATATTTTTTATTAAAGATTTTTATAGTACTACTTACTCGTATTATTAGTTTAAGTAGGTTCTACTTCCATAAGTGAAAATGTGCCAATTACAGATATAGTCGGCAAACTTCCGCGGCTGACAAATTTTCAACCTTATTGCTATAAACATAAGAGTGAAAAGTGCTCCACCGCTAACTTTGTCGAGTGAACATCCTATACTAATACCCTAATACTATTAAACGAGCAATTTTTGTATATTTAAATATATATTTGTAATCACGTTCTCGAAAACGGCTCTAACGATTTCTATGAAAGTTGCAATTTAGGGGTTTACGGGGGCGAAAAATAGATCTAGCTAGGTCTCATTTCTGGGAAAATTCGTTTTCTTCGTATTTTCACCCGAGCAGAGCTCGGTCGCTCAAAGTTTAAAACAAGATGGCTACCTTCGAATACTGACATAGCAGCATGGAATTAGTAAGTACCTACTATCATGGCAGCATGGAATTAGTAAGTACCTACTATCATGGCAGCATGGAATTAGTATGTACTATACATGGAATCAGTATGAACAATCGCATACCATTAAATGAGCATTCTCTATTTCCACCCGAGCATAGCTCGGTCGACTCTTGGACCCACTTTCACGAGGTATTTTAAATAATTGTAGCGCTAAACGCATTCAGTGATTTTTGGTGTAGGGACAACATAACCGCGAACCCCTTGGTGATGCCAGTGTCTTTAATTTTTGCTGTGTTTTAATATTGGTATATTGGCGAGTGCTAGCAAATAATTTTTAATGTTTTGTGTTGCGTTATGTACATTATTTTGCATAAGTACTATTGTATAGAATCAAATTTCTGTGTCTGAACAGATACCTGTGCTGCTGGGGAGTTTGTAGCGCCACTTCTTCCCAGCTAACGCAATAGGAAGAGGTGAAGGGCGGGCGTTTTGGGAGACTGTCTTTTGTAATTTTGATCTTCGAAAAGTGCTGATTCTCAGCCTAATTTGAATAAATCACTTTTGATTTTAGTGGATGCCAGATTTAATAAGCCAATCTAAAAGTGTGCCCATTTATATCAAATCAACAACTAACTCCAAAAGTCAGAAAAAAATATATTCACCTGTTCTTTACTATCTTCCTCCGTCTCCATCTCCTGAACACTGCCATCCTTATTAAAACTATTATCAATCACCTCCTGATCCAACCCAGACATAGTCAGACTGGAATCAGCATACACATTATTCGACGGCACTTGAACACTGGTCACCATACTATTCAACGTGAACAAACTAGGGTCATTTAATAGATGAAGGTTATTCGAAACATCCCATTTATGACCTTGACACAAAATGACCTCGGAACAAGTATGTTCGTTGTCACAAAACTCCGGCAAATCTTGCTTTTCAATCTCGTTGATGTTTTTCAAAAATGAGCTTTCGTGTCTGAGGATAGAGAACCATTTGCCTTCTAAGATTTTTGAGTAGAGTTGGAAGTGTGCGGAAGAAGAATCTATCGGTTCTTGCTTGACTTTTTCTTTTTCTTCTTTTATTTCTTGTTCCTTCTTGGCTGCGTCGAGTTGGATTGAAACTGCTTCAGCCATTTTACGTAATTCTTCTAGATTATTGACTAAAGTGTCTTTAGTTTCTTCAATATCCTCGTGGTCTGTCTCGTTTTTGACGACGTTTTCTACCTTGACGATTTCTTGGGGCTTATCCATGGGTTCTGCTTGGGCCGCGAACATGGGTTTGTGGGTGGGTTTCTGCACCAAAAAGGCGGTAGGTATGGAGTCTTCTATGTCGAGCATGTCTTGTTCTTCATTGTTCTTTTGTTGGATGTATTTTTCCTCCATTTTTATTGAAGAGCCTAGTGAGAGAAGATAAATATCATAAAATGTTTAATTGGTTTATTAATCACTTGCTGACCAACATCCAATAACCGAAATAACTTTAGCAAAAATAGATGGGTAGTAATGAATCATAAAAAAAACGATCTTTATGACGTCACTTCGATGGTATCGCCAGGTTGCCAGTGCGTAACAGTCACTTTGCTAGTGACTGTCGAACGCTTCGGGCGTGTGTATATTCGATTGTACAGACGGCTACGTATAAAGCTATAAATTTCCAGTATAAGCTGACCTCTCATTGTACGGAAATCCTATACAATGCGAGATCAGCTTATACTGGAAATTTATTGCTTGATATGTAGCCGTGTGTACAAAGGCTCATCTAAATGTATCACAATAATTACGTATATTCGGTTATCCAAATTCAATCACCAAACTATTTGCCAAAGGTTGAAAAGCTATGATTATCAGATTATGGTACTTTCCCGCTAAATGGTCAAAACTGGGGGATATTACAAGTCAATCGGCAGTGGGAGTTTACAGACCAATGTTATCGTCATGGCATTCAATACGTGGCGAGGCTCTTAGTCTGAGCTATAAAATGACCAAATGTGCAACATTTATTTTGCCGAACGATGTCATGTGCCTTTATTGCGACATTAGCAGCCCATCCACTAGTAATAATACTACTATTTCAAGGTCACTGCCGAGACATAATACTGTTAATTATTTATACTGTGCTTTCGGCATGGAGACCAACAAAATTATCGCAAACGACCGCTCAATCACGCCGGAAAAAAAAACAGGTCGGAACTTGATCAGTTATCGCGTTGTGTCTTTCGCAAGGACGGGAGGGAAGGCAGGATTTTAATACCGTTATTTTTTCTCCCTTTTGCAAATCCGCTGGCGTTCATTCCATAAGGATTGTAGATTCCGGCAGGAATTAACGTTAGTGGACGAGCCACCATTGTAATTAGCATTGTACCAAATCTATTCATAACCCAAATAGAGATGACGACAAAAATAATTTTTTTAGTCCTACTTTGAGATTATAAGAAATATTGGACATGTATTCTTTGTTTTGTTACAAAAATGTGAAATGTGCCATGACGTCACGAGTATGTAGATTTTATACTTACTAGTGACGTAGCGACCCTCACTCCCCGACTTAAAATGCGTTTTATCTAAGTAATTTTTTATCAATATGATAAAGCAAAAAATACGTGTCTAATATTTTTTTTATTATCTAACTGACGGACTAATTAGTTTTTTTTTTTTTACCCAGGCATCATGCCTATTGTCAATAGCAACTACGACTGTTTACCCACATTTTTTTCTTTTTCTTTTTTGCTATTTTGTTTTGTTATTTTATATACATACATCTGTGCGCTCTAATTATTAATCTTAGTTTTAGATATTGTTTCTCAGTAAGTGAATTATGTATGCAATTCTTTATGAGAAATAAAGTTATTCTTAAACCGAAAACCTAAAATATTACACCTACCTTCAACCTTACAAGCGCCATGCTTCACGTTGGGCTCGTACTTAATAATCTGCGTGTGATCACTTAGGTTGAGCTCAGACTTGATGCTCTTGAGTTCCATCTCGCTCTTGAGAGCCTCCTCTTTCTTTTGAGCTTCCGTTTCCGGGTTTGGCTTATCCGGTTCGGGAGGAGTGGGTTCTTTCTTTTCTCGGGGCGCTGGGGGAAACGGATAAGGTTAGAATATTTGAAAGTTGTAAGGAACGCTTGGATAAGTGAGGATCTTTTTTGCATAATTATGCTAAGCAGACCAATTGAACATATGCTACTTATCAATATGCAAGAGTTGGTTTAAAAAAACTCATAAAAACCAATTAAGTTTTGGCTTTGTGCGTTGATATTTGGTTTTTTATTTTTTCGTTTTGTTTGCGTCCAGAGATTTATTTATTTATTTTATTTATTTATCTACAACGGCTGTGCTACAGTCAATTTCAATAACCAAAATTAAAAAAAAATAGGGAGACAATTACCTATAAAAACTTAATAAAAATACTTATTAAAAAATACAAAATAAAAACATGAAAACATACATTTAAAAAAAAGAAGGTTGACAACACTTTCATAAATTCCTCTCACAGTACTTCTGACATACCAATAAAATCTTCTTCCATCCATCCGCAAACAGGTCGCCTGTTGGGTTGGAATCCAAGAGATCATTATGCGCGGCCAGGGTGCGAGGAATTGGCGACTTAGCATGTGCAGCAGTACGACATGGAGGCACGGCAAACAGCCTGTGCCTACTGAGATACTATTAGAAAAGGCGAAGACGTTTATTGTCATACTAAAACGCGCCTCCGACAAGGTAGACCGAAGCACGATGATCTGGTGAACATCACGGGAATCCGCTGGATGCGAAAAGCACAGGAACGATCGATGTGGCGACACCATGGCCCAGCAGCGACGGTATTTGGCTGACTGATGATTCAGCCAAAAAACATTATACAAAAAAAAAAAAACATCTTCCAAAAAAAACACTACAAAGTGAAAATTAATTTGAATTTCGTAAGGCAGGGGCAAAAAAAACCAATTGAATACTAAAGACACCGACTTCCGAAATTAAAGTTATACAGAGAGTTGAGAGTTGTACAGTTGTACTTTGTTGTGTTTTTTTAGAAGTCGGTTGTTCATTTTAGGTAAAAAGTTTTTTTTTTGCACTTTTTTGTTGTGGTACCTACCCCAGAGAGATTCGAATACTACCTGCTATGTACAGTTAGCATCAAAAGTTCATGAACACATTTAGATTTTCAAAATCGCTGTACACCGTATTCACTATGAAGTGCTAATAGTGAATACGGTGTACAGCGATTTTGAAAATCTAAATGTGTTCATGAACTTTTGATGCTGACTGTACATAACAGCGACAGGAACTTATCATCATATCATCCACACATACTAAGTGGCAAAAATACGTATTATTGAAGCCAACTCAAAAAAATAAAATTTATATGGAACCACCTTGAAAGCATACTCTTTCAAACAAAAAAAGGATTTTCAAAATCAGTCTACAATTGACGGAGAAATAGGTTGACATACATAAAACGAACATAGAACCTCCTACTTTTTGGAAGTTCGTTAAAAATCGTCTATAAAAGCATCGTCGTGATGATGAATGACTTATTTAATGACCATGATGACTCCTACCACACGGGCGATGCACACACAAGTCAAGTCTACACACACTACAACGCTCCGCGCCCTGCATCGCTACCGGCTAGACCTGGCTGGGAACACTCCCACTGTGGGGAGCGCCAACCAAAACCGACGCCCTCGTTGCTAGACCGGTCTTTGTCGGGCCTTCCCTGGGGAACTGGGGACCTCACCCGGCAGGGGCCTGGTTGCACGGGCTCCGTGAAACACTTCGGCCGCTCCTACAAATACACCCCAAAGCGCTGAGGTGAGGCAAAACCCCACTCGGCGAGTAGGTGTGCAATAAGCACTCCCCCAATAGGGAGGGAAACCCAATGACCGGCCCCCGATTTCGAGGGCCGAGAGAACAAGGGGCCAAAAAGCCCCAAAACCGATTCCTCGCACCCCCCCCCTCGGGGGCGCGCAGACGACTGTCCACAGTGTACCTTTCTTCTTCCTCCTGCTGCTGCTATCAGGCGGAGCGTTGCCGCTGAGCGCGTTGTCCTCGAGCTGCTGGTGGTACGTCATGATCTCTGGCTGTGCTGACTCCATGCCTTCCACGAAGATGCCGCCGCTTTGGTATAGAGACCAGTATCGGCGCCAGTATCTGGAGCGAAATTAAATTTTAGTTTGCTGATAACATGTTTTTTTCTTTAATTACTGGGCTAGCTGTTGAAGATGTTGAAAGATTTTTATTTTATTTTTTCGTAGCCATTTTCTTTGATTTGACATGTAAAATTTCTTTGTAGTTCATCATTATGAGAAACACTATTTAATACCCAATGCAATAATACTACAGCGTGGTATTTTTTTAAAACATGATCTGGTTTGATTCCTGGCCAATCAATAAGTAAAAAAAAAACAAAACTGCTGTTTTAGTTTCATCTAAATCGAACTCATGGTCCTATTCACTATCTATTCTACCGCTTTATAAAATCATACTTCCGGTTTTCTCATTGAAGTCCATCTCATAAACGAACCCTGTATTTTAATGCATCACATCACATCACATTACATCAACAACAACTTATGAATCATATTGATTCATAAGTTGTCAGGAGAACCGGACAAAATGGTCCTCACGACCAATAACAACCATACATATGTCAATAGATAGGCATTTTGGTAAAGAACAATAACTACTATGGCGACTCATTTCAAATCGCTGTGTGAAAAAAGTTGTGGCGAGGTTTCGCAGGACTGACCTGGATAACAGAACACTTCTAGTGGTCTAGTTTGAATATTTTCAAATGTATGCATTGCGATGATAATACAATAATGTGGTACAGTCAGCATCAAAAGTTGTTGACCACATTTAGATTTTCAAAATCGCTTTATAGTGAAGTGCTAACAGTGAATACGGTATACAGCGATTTTGAAAATCTAAATGTGTTCATCAACTTTTGATGCTGACTGTACCATCGAGCTGATGCGATGGTGGACCTAGACGCTAGATTACGGAACTCTTGAACAGCTTCTTGTAAACCCATCGAGTGTGGGCTCATTAGATGTGTCTCAACGAGTCCTGTTCATTTTACCTGATGACTGAGCTGGACGCTAGATAACGGAACTCGTCCAGGTCAGTCCTGCTTGCGAAACATCGCCACAACTTTTTTCACACAGCGATTTGAAATGACTCGCCATATTAGTTATTTTATTATATTAAAATACCTATCTAATAACATATATGTGGTTGTTATTGGTGCTTGGACCAGCTTCCATACATTTTTGCCGATTTACATTGAATCTATTGATATTTCTATAAACTGTTTTTATTCTTCCTGGATCAATTTTGGATTACTTTTCTAAAAGTTCTGTATCGAAAAAAAGAGAAATTATTTTCGGTTCACCTGTCTTGTCCATAACAAGTAGCTCTCAAAGTATGAGACTCAGTTATAAGTTGTAGCTGCTGCTGTTCAGACTGCTTCAGTAGCTTCTCCAGCTTACGAGCTAGTTCCTCGGATGATAGGTTCTTGTCTTCATCCTGTGATTAAGAAATAAGTAAGAGTAGAATATTACCTTGGATTCTAAAAGCGTACTATAATATTTTGTCTTTAAATCTGCTATTTATACCTAAAAAGTCTATTGAAGGATCCATACTTGTCAAAATTAAAGATAGATGAGAGTGGCTGTTTGTGATTATAGGGTTTTATCAACATTTAGGAGCTCGTGGCTAAGTAATAACAGCCGTACGGGTTGATTCATCAGATTGGGTGACCATCTTTATATACCAAGACTCCTCTGTGCCTCGGAAAGCACGATAAGCCGTTGGCCCCCGCTGTCATTCGTGGATTTTTGACAGTCGTAACGGGTCGTCAGAAGACTGAAAGTCTGACAACCAGTCTTACCAAGCGGTATCGTATTACCCAGTTACTGGGTTGTGGATGTCAGATAGGCAGTCGCTCCATGTAAAATACTGGTATTCAGCTGCATCCGGTTAGACGGCTAGCCGAACCCAACATAGTTAGGCAAAAAATTAGTAGAACGCAGATTAATTCAATATTGAATCGATAAAAAAATATCTGGACTACTTTTGATGGTTTTGTCATGTTTATGACAAAGTTTTTCTACAAACACTTTAATTTAAATGCACAAGCTGCATAATTACGAACTTCTTATTCAGTTTTAAGAAATAGAAGCGTCTATAGGCACATTGGATTAAAGAATAGTAAATCAGGGTATTGGTAGCAGCTCAGCTCACTGTGGTCGCCAAGTCTGTGGGAATCTACGTGAACAACAGTAGGTATCAACAGATAGATGGGAGCAGTGATAGCCTAGTGGTGTGACGGTCGGACTGCCAAGTCAAAGGTCTCGAGTTCGAACCCAAGGCACGCACCTCTGACTGTTCGGATTTATGTGCGTATTGTATAATTATCACTTGCTTCAAAAACGGTGAAGGAAAACACCGTGAGGAAATCGGCATGCCTGAGAGATATTTCTCGACGGCATCTGAAGCCAAGTCAGAGGCCCATTGGCGGCTCTAAAACTCTGACACCAGGTTAGTCACTAACCACACGAAAAGAAGAAGATCAGATAGAAAACTCACCTCTTCCGGCTGCGTGCCTTCACTCTCCAAATCACTCAAATTAGCATCACAGTCCCCAATGACACTGTCCTTATCAATCTTCGAGTTATCAGCCGTGGAACATTCGTCCTTCTTGTTATTCAACATCTCTTTGTTCTTCATACTGTTGGAGAGGTCCTTTATGGGCGATAGTTCCTTGTCGCTTTCTTCAGCCGGTTGGCTCTCCTTGTACGGTGATGGTTCTGACTTTTTGTCTGGTTCGCTTTCAGGGTGTGGTGAAGCTTCCTTGTCTTTTTTAGGAGTTTCTGGCTTTTCTGATTTTTGTTGGTTTTCTGGTGAGAGAAAAAGGATATCGAAGATTGGTTTTGAATATTTAAAATAGCTGAGTGGTTATGTGTCAAAAGAGCATGTTAAAATCACACCCACAACCACACACACAACCACTATACATGATCACATACTTTCAATTACACGCATTCACCTACCCACCTTTGTTCTTCTAACTGACAGCTGTGCTGCTGGGGAGTTTGTGCGCCACTTCTTCTTCCCAGCTAATGCACTAGGAAGTGGTGAAGGGTGGGCGTTTTGGGGAACTGTCTTATGTAATTTTGACGTTCGAAAAGTGCTGATTCTCAGCCTAGTTTGAATAAATGACTTTTGAATTTTGAATTTTTGACCCAATAGCGTTTTCTCTACGTTTATTATTATTATTATTTTCTTTTTACTCTAGATTTGTTTGTTATGTTTTATTTAATGTTAATTTTTGATTCTTAGTTTTGTTTAGCTTTTTATTTAGTTTTTGGTAATTTAAAGATAATAATTTTTACTCTTATTAACTGAACATGTTTTTTAAGATAAATGTTTAAATGGTAAACCCTCCATATTGGTGCCCAAGATACAGGCTTGCCTAGTTTGGGGCCAATGTAAACCCTTTGTAATAATTTTTGTGCAATAAAGATTTTTATATTTTTTTAATTGAGTCAAAAAAATTGTTAAGCGTTCAACCTTGGAAGTTTGATAGTTTGATTTTGTCATTGTTATTTCAACTTATTTTTATGTACGGTGTACAAAAAGGCAAGTTTGCTGTAGCTAATTAAGTACATCATTATGACTTATTACCAGAGATCGGAATAGGTAGAGTATATTTGCCTAAACGTCAAGGATGTAAGTAACATAGAGTTGATAATACCGGCTTCTGAATTCCCGGAATAATAATCCAGAAAACAATATTTTGATTTTAAAGACTGGCCGTGTAGTTTCTCGTCCGTTTTTTTCCATAGGTAGCAACTACGCTTTGAAATGGGCAACTAGCTTCGTCTTTCTGACAATAGGGAGGAAGACAGATAAAACGCATTTTAGGTTGGGGAGTGGGGGCGACCCCCACTCCCCAACCTAAAATGCGTTTTATCTTACTTACGTCACTAGTATGTGTAAAATCTACATACTCGTGACGTCATGGCACATTTTACCTCAATGTATCGCCGTAATCTTTAGATTATGTACAAAAAGAAAAAAATACGTGTCCAATATTTTTTTATAATCTCAAAGACGAACTAAAAAAAAATATCAGTCTTCCTCCCTATTGTCAGAAAGACGAAGCTAGTTGCCCATTTCAAAGCGTAGTTGCTACCTATGGAAAAAAACGGACGAGAAACTACACGGCCAGTCTTTAAAATCAAAATATTGTTTTCTGGATTATTATTCCGGGAATTCAGAAGCCGGTATTATCAACTCTATGTTACTTACATCCTTGACGTTTAGGCAAATATACTCTACCTATTCCGATCTCTGCTTACTACAGACTACGAGAGATGTGGAGTGGGTAACTTTATCAAAAATAAAGTGAAAAAAAAAAATTGTTTATTTTATTTTTATAAGTACATAAATAATAAGCTCTGTGAATTTAGCCCTTAACAGCTGTATTCAATTCATATTCAATTCAAAAGTCATTTATTCAAACTAGGCTGAGAATCAGCACTTTTCGAACGTCAAAATTACATAAGACAGTCCTCCAAAACGCCCCTTCACCACTTCCTAGTGCGTTAGCTGGGAAGAAGAAGTGGCGCAACAAACTGTCCAGCAGCACAGCTGTCTGTTCAGTTGAAAAAACTTGATTCTATACTTCGATCAATAATGCACTAGATTACCGGTAAGCGCTTCAAAAACGGAACGAAAAATAAGAGCACAGATTCGGTTGTGGTCTTATTTCAAATTAGTATGGTCCAATCATAGCCAACGTTAAGACGTCAAAATGCCGCAGTACGCGTTCAAAAAATTTGTAAATAACACCGTAACACCAAGATTTTGGAAGGTTTTTTTTTTTCGGTAAGTTTATTATCAGTAAGTGTTTTTCATAAAATAAAAACAGATTAAATCGTAAATATAAATCAATTAGCAAATATTATGATTGTTTGACCAATGTTTGTGACAACTACCAACTATTGTAACAAACATCGACTGTTCTGGAACAGGAAATGCATGGTGTAGTATTGTTATTTTATATTTTATTTAATTATTTATAATTTAATTCGACAATTTGTTCGATTCATTTTAATAGATTGGACATAACTGGAAACACGCAAAGGGGTAGATTACTAAAACAGTACAACAGTAACAATAAATATTTTTGAACTTATATATAATTGACTTTTTATTTTCAAGCGACATGACATTATATTTGTTTCTCCGAAGACAGAAAGATTTAATTTTGCCATTGTAATTAAATATTTGTTTCCCCGACGACAGAAAGATTTAATTTTGCCATTGTAATTAAACTTTATGTTTGAATGTTAAGGCTTATAATAAACTGAATTTGTTAGTATAAATTATTTTTTTCTGTATTTCATAGAAAGAAATATAAACACATTTCGACTCCACTCATTCCTTGTCCAAGCGGCGAGCCTCTGTCATAAATTTTTATTGCTTTTATTAGCACTTTGTAATTCGAACTTTAAAACAAGCGCGTAAGGTTGGATTTGTTTTGATGTATGTTTGACTTTATTGTTTTTTGTACATAGCTTTGTGAATACAACTTTAAGCATTGCCTGTAAGGTTGAATTTACATTAATGTATATTTATTTAAAATAGAAGTACGTAAACACAATTGGCGACAGTTTTAAGAGAACTTTTGTATTGGATAGTGTATCTAGTGCATTATTGATCGAAGATTCTATATAAGAACACGGACCCGGAGTCAAAAGTCAAAGTTGATTATGAAGAGCACACATTGTGCTCTTCATAATCAACTTTGACAAAATTCAAAACCAAAGACACACAAACAAAAGTAATTTTTCACTTTGTAGTATTTTTTTTTAAAGTCGTTTTTTTTTTTTGTAATATATTTTTATTTTTCCCTTTTTTTGTTGTCGTACCGACCCCACACAAATTCGAATACCACTACCTGCTATGTAAATAACAGTCACAGGAAGTTATCATCATATCATCCACTTAGACTAAGTGGAAAAAAAAATCGTATTATTGAAGCTTACTCAAAAACTATCCAAGCAAAGTTAATAAAATGTATATGTAAATAAACTTGGGAGCCTTTAAGATAAAAAAATAATTTTCAAATTCGGTCCACAATTGACGGAGAAACCGGTGGACATACATAAAAAATTAAAAAAATTAAAACTTAAGCGACGAACATCCTCCTCTCTTTTGGAAGCCGGTTAAAAAGCCCTTCTTTCCAAACTTACCGTCATCATTCAGGTGTGGCGATGTCCTCAAGTTGGCAGCACTTTCCTCCACTAGGCGCTGCATACGCTCCAGCGCTAACGCTTGCTGCTTTTCCGTTTGTTCGGCGCGGACCTTACGTTGGTGGAGGACTCTGATCCTGTTAATGAAAATATTGATCGTGAAAAGTAGTTGAGACAAAATAAAAACATTACCCTCCTTTCGGGCTCTGCCACAGTCGGGTAAAAAAGTTGTTAGGATATGTAACCCCGCGTTACCACGAAGGTATAAACAGTTTTTCCACATGTTTTCTCTACTTCATTTATCGTCTACACCTAAAACAAGTTATAAAGACTAGTTTTATCCAAAACTTAGAAAACTTGACAAAAATTTCGATAAGGTGAACAAAACAGTTAACAAGACATGTCTTAAACAAATACATGACTGTTATTTTCATATAAGTACATTTTATTTTTGTTTTTGTAATTTATATTTGATTACTAGTTTATTAATGTATTTAGAAATATACAAATTATGTATTAGGTACCTATGTTGAAACTGTTTTGTACTCGCCGTCACTTGTCCCTACATAAAGGTTCATTAGAAAACCAGCGTCAGACAGCATCTGTCTGGCATTAATGCTTAAATGAACCTTTTTGGCGCAGCCGTGGCTACTCGTATTATTGTTAAAATATTATTGTCGTTTTTGATTTATTTTGTATATTGTGTTTCACGAACTGTGTCCAAATAAACATTATTCTTTCTTTTCTTTCTTTTATGACATCTTTTAGAACTACTTTTATTATTTGAGTAATATACAATTAAATATAATATACATCTAACACTAAAATATATAAATTATGAATTATGTACAAGTATACAGAGGAAAAAAAGAGGAGCTCGTGGCTAAGTAACAACAGCCGCACTGGTCGATCCATCAGGTTAAGCTACGCTTGCCGGGGTTGGTCAGTGGATGGGTGACCATCTTTACATACCGAGTCTCCTCCGTGCCTCGGAAAGCACGTTAAGCCGTTGGTCCCGGCTGTCATTCGTGGATCTTTGACAGTCGTTACGAGTCGTCAGAAGCCCGAGAGTCTGACACCAGTCTTACCAAGGGGTATCGTATTACCCAAGTTACTGGGTTGTGGAGGTCAGATAGGCAGTCGCTCCATGTAAAATACTGGTATTCAGCTGCATCCGGTTAGACTGGAAGCCGACCCCAACATAGTTGGGAAAAGGCTAGGCAGATTGATACAGAGGAAAAAAAAGAACTTGTACTCGTAATATGGACTTGCTTGTAAGCAATACGGCACTATAGCTAATATACACACACCCCCACACAGACACACACACGCTCTCGTATTTAAAATTGATCGTAAATTTAATTTAATTTTGTTTTTATTTTTTCCTTTCTTTGTTATATTTTGTATACCTGTTTATACTCGTACGTCTATAATGTAAGGGAAGAGCGGAGCCTTCAACTACAGGTATTTTGTATGCTTAAATGGAGACTCCTCGACAAGCAATGTAAGCCAAATGGTTATATGAAATAAACTTATTTTATTTATTTTTATTTATTTTAATATGGTAACCAGAATGTCATCTACGGTCAACCGCACTTCTGAAGTAATACTTGACTATGAAAACCGCCCTAATCACAAATTATTACAGATGGTTCACTCCGCCAAATCATTTTAATAAAAAGCGACTCTTGATACGACACAATAAAGTGCAATTCAGATCGCACAGCGCTAGTTACCTACAGTTATATTCACCTAGAAGTTGCCTCTCTTTCTATCGCGTAACTCTTATATCTTCTGACTACGTTACGCTCTTACCTACTTGTAGCTTCATACCTAAAATGCGGAGTGACCCATCTGTATTCATGTGTGGCCCTTATTGCTACGAAATAAAGGCTTTATCAATTTCATATTGTTACCATGGCCATACTCAAAGACCGTACTTGTTAATTGTGCGATGAGAGTCAAAGAATCACACGTAAACAAAGGATACTTGACACTTGGACGTAAGTACCCAGCATGTGTGTCCATTTCTAGACATTTTTTCCAAGCAAAATTTTCGTGACTCGTTACTTACTTCCTGATCTTCATATCCAAGAGATATCTCTCCTTCTTGATCTGGTTGACATGTTCCAAGCGTGCGTCAATTTGAAATAGCACTGCTTTGTTCTGCAGTAATTCGTCACATATGAACGCGAGGATTCGTGCTTTCAAGGTCGGGCTTAGAGCGGGGAACGATTTGTCGCGAAGAGCCTCTGTGGACAAAAGAATGGGGTAATTAATATTTATTTATTTATTTTATTCATCTTTAATTCAGGTACATTAATCATAATTTGTTAGTGTTACTTAAACTATGTTATTATATATGAGAGAACCATTTAGCTATCACATAAATAATTAATTTATCTGTCGTTGCTGCATTTTTAATTTTTTTTACCTATTGTGGTATGGTATTTTTTTTTAGGTCCATCGTGTTCACATATTATAATTTTATAACTAATTTACCTACATATATAAAATATTCTAGAAAATTTTAAAAGAGTAACGGTGGAGTTTCTTGCCCATTCTTCTCCATACGAAAACTACCTTTTTTCAATATTTTTTTTTTGTAAATTTTGACGTTCAAAAGTGCCTTATCATCATGCGAACTACGCATCAAAGACCTGACGTCACACAACATCCTGGCCTCACACAAAATCCTGCATCGCGCAATTAGAGTTTACCGCGCGATGGACATATATACAATCTCCCAACTTTAACATCTGGGTAGTTGCCCGCAAGACACGACACCCGTCTGGTCGGAGGGTCCTCTCTTTTCTATGGTGGATGAGTGAACTTTACACCCTGTTCCTCATACCCGTAAAGACTATTTGAAATAAATGATTTGACTTTGACTTTGACATACCTGACAGTTTATAAGTAGGGTTATTATGTAGGGTCTCGTAATAGACGTTGTTCTTAGAGTTGGCACAAGTATGTTGCATTTCAGCCTCTGTTTGATGGTGGTCGGCAACGCGACGCTCACGTTCTCGTTCTGCTGTTAATCCTGGAGAAATAAAACAAAAGAAAATATATTTTTAAATGGTTGTTGTAAGCGTACTAAAGCTGTGCTAGTGAGTCCATGTTCGGTCATCTTCCATAAAATTGCGGTTAAAGTTCTATTATTCGTTGAGTTAAAAAACTTGAAACTTGCCACAGTAGGTAAATAATAAAGTTGGTATTTTTTTGTTTTTTTTAACTACCCTCTAAAGGGAGATTATGGGGTGTCAAAGTATATGGAAGAATTTTGAAACTCGGTACAGTCGACTCTCGTTAATTCAAACCTGCGATAATTCGAACCTCTCTATAATTCAAAGTTATCACGAGTTCCCTAGAAAATCTCTTCATATTTCGAACCAAATCAATACATCTTTATGTACTCGGTAATTCGAATAAAAAAATAATTGCTACGTAACAAAACGACGCGTTAATTCGAACTCATCGGCGTCAAACACTTGATAGTTCAAAGTTGAGAGAAAGAGACAGAAAGATTGCAGAACTTGCAGAGGTAAGTACATTTTGAGACAAATTCAAACTTGTTTGGTTTTGTAATGATTATTTTGACAGAGTTCTTTCGAATATGTACACGTATGTACCTCTAAACTTTTGTCATTGTTAATACATAATAATTGATCAACACTCAATCATTCGAAGTTTTATTTATTTTCTCTCAAAAAAATTTCGAACCATTTAATATATCAAACAATCGATAATTCGTAATATTTTAAGAGTCCCTCGAGTTTCGAATTAACGAGAGTCGACTGTATGTGTGTATATTTATAAAACCGAAAATACAGAATAACGTTTAACAGGGTTTTTCGAAAATATACCTCTAAGGGAGAGAAAAACGGGTAGCAAATTTTAGAGGGGTGATTTTATTGCGTGGCTCGAATAACACAAAAATTGGTACAAATAACCTATAAGTCAAATAATAGAAACATCTCACACGATTTTTCAAAGACATACAATATAAATGAAAAATAATTTTACATTGATTAATAAATTTGAAAATTGACCCAAACAATTTTCTTAATAAAGAAAAAGATCATACATTTTCCAAAACTAACTTTTAAAAAAGGTGAAGGGAGTGTTAAATTTTGTAGGAAAAAATACGAAATCTACGTAGACGAAGTCGCGGCCGAATGCTAGTATGCTATATATCTTTAGCGTGACGTCAGTATGATGCGTACACCCACGTGGCGTTGGTGATTAGATGCCGTCACAGTTCCATGTATGTTATTAGAGCCCCGAACAAGTAAGTTGGCAGAAACCGGATAACTCACAATTGTTGCGAACCCGGACCCGACGTGTGGACACGCTCTGATCTCGACGCTTGACGTGTCCACATGTCGCGTCCAGGTTCGCAACAAGTGTGAGTTATCCGGTTTCTGCCAACTTACTTATCAGTCAATCGTCATCCTGAGGATGCCTCGTTGAGAGGTGAAACACGTATCAATTTCTTACAGGGTTCTTTATGACTCTTTAAGAACAGTTAAGCTGATTAGGGTATTTAGTACCCTAATCCGCTTAACTGTTCTTATACGTCGTCTATTGTATTTTATCATGGATTTCCTCAAAGTCACTCCTGAGTCAACTAGACTAACTGAGTTAACTTTAATTTTAACAGCTAGGTGTCTACCATAACTGTAGGCAAGTTTTATTTACTACATGGCCCGCCGACTGACACGGAATCAAAATTAGTTGGGCAGCCTTGCTCTGAATCATTCTAAAATTATAATAATACGTTCTACATACCAGTAAGAGCCTTGACTTCTCCGGTAGCATTAGCATACAGGTATATTCTGAGCACCTCGCTCACATTTTGTGGCGTAATGTCACCCATTCTGATGGGGTGGCCTAGCAGTGTTGTGTGCCGACCTGGGTGAGGTATACCTGGGTCCTCTGTAGAAGAAAATAATAACATTCAACATAATTAGTAAATGGGAAAAAAAACTATTGAACTAATACATTCGGTCGATGACTGAATCCTCGTACTCTGTTGAGACTGATCCTCGCAACCGTAGCCGACGCCCGCGCCACACACAGTACATTACCGCCACAACAGTCATAATATTTCATTCTGTTCCTTTTGTCAGTTGCGTAGCTATAGTTTGACCAGGCCCGCTATTCCGCCCCTTAGGAATGCGCGGCGAGGCGTGGGGGCAGCGTTAACGAATGAGCGGCGGGACGCAGCGTGCCCTGAGCGTTGACGAATTAGTGGCCTGCACTGCCCCTCCGTCTCGCCGCACAGAACAGCGGTATTGGTCAAACTATAGTATAAAGTGACTTACCAATGGCAATAGTAAGTAGCTGTGTGAGTGTTTGTAGCAGTTCTTCATCGCTCTCCACACTAGAGTCGGGTAAGAGAGCCATTTGGAACCCTTCCAGAGCTGGGACTAACTCTGTAACAAACATAAAATGAAGTTTGATCATAAAAGAATATCTAACTTTTAAATATTTCTAGTAATTTGGTTTGCACATTTCCAGTAGTCGTTATAGTAAAATAAAATAAAACTTTTAACTAGGAGTCAGTTTCACGTCAATGGAGCAACGGGTGAGGTTCAAATATTTCCAGTCACATTAATATTCGTGTCAATTCCGTTTATACCGTAACTAGCTTTCCCCCCCCGTCCCACCCCGTCACATCAAATAGCCCGCCCGCGCTATGGCTTAAGAGGATTTATCCTAAAAGTTGGCAACGTCGCAAATAACTGTCAAATATTTACCTGTTTTGATTCCTATAGCAATATTACTGAATATAAATAAGAAATGTAGCTAACTAGAGATCTAGAATATTAATAATTAATTAATTTATTTATTCACTCCAAACATACAAATATCCTTACAGGCTAGACCCAATGCGATATTGTAGTACCCTTAAAATTAACAAATTCCACTGCTTGTACCATAACAAATTCTATAGGAAGCTATTCTTTCAAATTCACCCAGAGCGCAACAAAATATGTCGATGTCATCAGCAATGAGGTTGAGAGTGCGGAGCGCGCTAATTGCAATTATAACATTGAATTTGATGTTGTACCCATTTTAAGTGTAAAAAACGCATTTAGAAAGTTTCCAAATCGTTTTTTTACATCTAAAACTAAACATTCGGTGTTACGATTAGCCACATTTTTTATTTCCACACAGTAATATTGCTAAATTAATCAAAACAGTGAAATATTTGACATCTATTTGCGACGTTGCCCACCTTCAGAATAAACGCTCTAAGTCTCTGTCACAGCGAATACTCGCTGCGAGTGAATTCGCTGCCTGTCACACAGCGATTTCTACACGCGAATTTCGACAGAGCGGCGGCGATGAGCGGAACGACTACTCGCAGCGAGTACCCTGTCACACACAGCAACTTCACCGAGGTTTTACTTCGTTTTCTTTTAGCGTTATTTCTGACTTTTTTTTTTGTTGCGCTTAGGGCGCTGGCATGATGTTAAATAGCCTATAGCCGTCCTCAAAAATTGGGGTGTCAAATGCAAAAAGGTTTTTATTCAAATCCGAATACAGTAGTTCCAAAGATCAACGCGTTTAAACAAAGAAACAAAAAAAACAAACTCTCAGCTTTATTATTAGTATAACTTCATTTAGGTTATAATAATGTTTGTTGCTCAATATTTTTTTCTGTTTAACATCCCTTGTGAGTTGTGTTTTTAAGCCAATAAAAAAACAATGGTCACAATCCGATGAATAGTTTCGGAGATATGCGTGGACAAACATACATACAAACATACAAACAAACATACATACACCTATAAAATTTTGTATATTTGTTTGGAAGCCCTAACAGATTATCATATGTGAATATCTTGCAGTTTCAATAATATTACATACATACATTTCGAATTGATAACCTTCCTTTTTTTGAAGTCGGTAAAAAGGTCCAAATCACTATTACATACATACATGTCGAATTGATAACCTTCCTTTTTTTTAAGTCGGTAAAAAGGTCCAAATCACTACATATTTTAAAAGAAAGTCCCCCCGCCGCGTCTGTCTGTCTGTCTGACCGTAAAAACTACCGAACAAATTTTCATATGGTTTTCACCAATAGACAGAGTGATTCATGAAGACGGTTTAGGTGTATAATTCATTAAATGTTTTGTGTAAATTGGCTGAAATATGATGATGATTGTTGAAGATGTCGGAAAAAGTCAAACCCACTGGGAGCTTTAGCTTTAGCTATTGTGCGCTTCGTAAACCAATAGAGTTATATAATAAAAACTTTTTTCAAAAAAAAAATAACCAACTTCCGAAAATTAAACACTACAAAGTAAAAAATAACTTTATCATCATATCATCCACATGTACTAAGTTGGAAAAATACGTATTATTGAAGCTTACTCAAAAACTATACAAGCAAAGTTAATAAAATGTATATGGGACAAACCGGGAGGGAGCATACCCTTTCAAACAAAAAAATAATTTTCAAAATCGGTCCACAATTGACGGAGAAATCGGCGGACATACATAAAAAAAAAACAATGTATTACCTCCTCCTTTTTGGAAGTCGGTTAAAAACAATGTACTCGTATTACGGAATCGTGTGATTCCGTACTTATTCGGTATTCATATTTATCGGGTACTTTTAATCTCGGTAGTACGTTCCCGTGGGATATATGCCGACATCCATGCGTGCGAAGCCGCCGGCAAAAGCTAGTACAAAATAAAATATGATAACTTACCGAAACCAATTATTTGTCCGAAGCTAACCATGAACTCGTATACTTGTAGAATGTCGGCCAAAACTTGACCTGGCAGTTTTAGTCCTGGGATTCTGTTCAGGGTAGGCAGTGGCTTCTGATCGGAGAGCGACGAGTCTTCTTGTGGTCGCCTGCGTGAAAAGGTATTTAATTTGAAACATTTAATAATCAAGTGAATTGGAGGTTGATAATAATTTATCACGATAGTTTAGTCTTTATATCAAGGCTTGTTATTAGAGATGAAACGGATATCCGGTAACTATTCGGTATCCGGCCTTGGTTTTCAGTATCCGGCCGGATACCGGATAGTAATTCAGTACCTATCCGGCCGGATTCCCGATGGTAAAATTTAAAAAAATCTCAATATTTTACACAAGGTAAATCATACCACAATAAGTTATGGACACCGTTTATTTTTATAATCGTACAATAACACCCGAACGCGCCCGAATATTACCGATCTCTTTCACGGCGCCTATATTCAAATCAAACTGATCGCGTCGTGTATGGTGATAAAGGGCCGAATATCCGGTAGCCGGATATCCGGCGCTCCGGCCTCGTAGCTTGCCGAATATCCAGTATCCGGCCAAACCACTATCCGTTTCAACACTACTTGTTATCAAGCTTGGTGTCTGGATTTGTGACCGATTAATGGAAATACACTCGACTCTATTATGAATGTCATCACATACATGTAAATGTATGTATATACAACGTCGCCCATGGGCATGTGACCGCCCGTATTTTTCCTTATTTTTTGAGTAGCGTTTGCCATATATTTGTATTTTATATACGAGGTGTCAGAGACGTCGACGCGAAGCCGGTTACCATGGATTCAGTGCATGATTCTGAACCCCCCTGCGTTGAAATGTTTCGTCGGTTATTTAAAAAAAAAACAGCTGCTCCATACATTTTGACCGCGTAGGTATTGCACTTTTCTATGAAACAGCAGATTTAAAAAAAAATAACTAACGAAAAATTTCAACTCAGTGGGGTTCAGAATCATGTACTGAATCCATGGTAGCCGGCTTCGCGTCGATGTCCCTGACACACTGTATGTTTCTGTTTATTATTTCTAAAAGCTTATGAGTTATTTTATCGGATTAGCTAAAAGTTTTTAGTAAAATTTGTCGACTATGAAAATAAAGAAATTAAAAAAAATAAAAGTATTTTATTTTCAAAACACAAGTGTAAGTCCATAAAATCATAGGAACATATTGAAAAAATAATTTAAAAAAATAAGAAATATTTAAAAAAAAGAAAATACTAATGTAAATGTTAATTTTCCATAATTTGTCATGAATATTCAGAAAAATACGTGCGGGATATCGTGTTACCCAGTAACTGGGTTGTGGAGATCAGATAGGCAGTCGCTCCATGTAAAATACTGGTATTCAATTGCATCCGGTAAGACTTAAGAGCGTTCATTCTAAAAGTTGGCAACGTCGCTAATAGCTGATAAATATTTACATGTTTTGATTAATTTGGCAATATTATTGTATGGAAATAATAAATATGGCTAACTAGCGAACTAGAATATTAATCACGAATTGCAATTATAACACTGAATTTGATGTTGTAACCTTACATCTAGAACTAAATATTCGCTGTTACGATATTAATGGTTGAATTTCATTATCAATATTTAAGTACACTAGTTAGCCATATTTCATATTTCCACACAGTAATATTGATAGTTAAGTCAAGCGTCGAGAACAGACCTGCCCCGACCGACCGTGACCGACCGTGTCTGCTCTCGACGCTTGACGTGTCCACACGTCGAGTCCGGGTTCGCAACAAGTCAATCGCCATCCTGAGGATGCCTCTTTGAGAGGTGAAACACGTGTCGATTTCTTACAGGGTTCTTTATGACTCTTTAAAAACAGTTACGCGGATTAGGTTACTAAATATACGTCGTTTATTGTATTTTACAGTAATATTGCCAAATTAATCAAAACAGTGATATATTTGACATCTATTTGCGACACTTTTAGAATGCACGCTCTGAAAGCGAGCCCTAACATAGTTGGAAAAATGCTAAGCAGATGATGACATTAGTAAGTCTCCTACCTTAGTTCAGACAGCAGTTCCATCTCCTTCCGTCTCTGCTGCAACTTCTTCTCTTTCACCAGCAGTCTGTCCAGCAGGTTCTGGTGCTTCCTTCGCTCTCTATCCTCCCATCGTCTGCGGGAGTCCAGCTGGCGGATGAACGTGGTGTGCTGGCGTCTTCGTTCTCTTTCCTGAGGAGATGGTTGGAGATTTAGGAAGATGTAGAGAGAGAATTTGGTTGATGTTGATTTTACGTGGTAACCGTAGACCCTTCTTTCTAAGCTAATTAAAACGGCTAATTTGCTTGTGCTAAGTGGGACTCGAATTTGTAACTCCTCATACCACCATGTATCTATCACAAAAGTAATTAATTTATCTGTTATTGTGGTATAGTATTAATATTTTTTAGGTGCATCGTATTTGCATATAATTATATAACTAATGTACCTACATAAACAAAATATTGTAAAACATTTCAAAAGAGTAACGGTGGAGTTTCTTGTCCATTCTTCTCCATACGAAAACTACCTTTTAGAAGGGGCGGCTATAATCAATTCAATTTTATGTAATTTTTGACGTTCAAAAGTGCCTTGCAACGGCCTATTTGAAATAAATGATTTGACTTTGACTTCATTCATTAGTCCGTATATGCTAGTTTATTTAAGTGCTAAGATCAATCTCGTTAATTTTATTACAAGCATAGATCTCAGAATTCTGCGTATTTCATGTCTGTTATGTGCATGCAAATGCTTTCTTGATTTTTGTTCTTTATTCGATCATGCAATAGGACGATTTGGCCCCATTTACTCGATGCAAGTGTCTTGCCTGTGGCATACAATAAAATTGAAGCAATAAATGACTTACATCGTCTAAAGACTTGAGCTCCTTAAGTTCTGAGTTGAGCTCCACGATTACTGACTAATGCTTGCACTGACTGGACAGGTCTACTAAAATCTATGTGGTTCTTTCCTCAAAATACCATTTCAGACACTAATCTACATGGTTCTCATATGGCTTGACCAAGATTATGTCTGGATTTTAGAGACTGTGACCTCTGTTCAGTTGGTTTCGGTCTTTCTTCTCAGAGTTGTCAGATAGGAAACGCCGAACTCAACTAGGTCATTTTTTTTTTTTTGTATGACGTGTAAAAGTGTTTCCAATATCCTATTTACAGAATAAAAAAAGTATAAAAGCTCTGTACTTAGCGCGCGTTAGAGCTCTAGCCTGACGCCGCGCTATAGCGCCGAATTGTGTTGTACTATAATATACCTACGTTTACTGTCAAACAGAGCGTCGGCGGTAGCAACGACGGGACACTAGGGTTGCGTGCTGCGCTAAGTACGCGTTCTACACACATCAACACGGTCTAGGGATATTTCATACTCAATTAAATAACTCGAAAAGTACTAGCCGCATTGGAATCTTTTATACACCGATTTGTTTGTAATTTATCTCAGACTAATTCCAAATTCAAATTTTTGAAAATTCTTTTGTTTCGGTGCCATAAAAATGTCTTGATGTGTAGGAGAGGGTATTTTCATTTGTGCGAAATTTAGAAAACAATACGAATTACATTTAGTTACAGTTTTTTTTCATTTTTAAACGAAAGATAAAGTTAAAATTGAGGTATTGTAGCCATACAACGCCAACATTTGACGAGGGCGGAGATGTTACGAGCTGTGGGAATGCTGGAAGCTGGGTCTGTTCAGCGTAATGTTGCTGAGGCCATAGGGACCCACCACAATGTAATTTCAAGATTGTGGACACGCTATCGTGCCACAGGTGAAGTAGCGGAGAGGCACCGGGGCCCAAGTCGCATCACTACCCCCAGACAAGACCGATTTTTGCAAATTACTGCGCGAGCTCAACCAAATGCAACGGCGACTCAATTGGTCCAAAGGCTGTGAGTGGAACACCAAGTGCTTGTGAGTGACCAAACTGTAAGAAGGCGACTGCATGAAAGCAATCTACGCTCTCGTAGACCACTCCGGGTCCCACCTTTGCGGAGAGGCAATCGTGGACGACGATTAGAATGGGTTCGGAACCACGTGGACTGGGGCCGTGAGCAATGGTCCAATGTGCTGTTCACGGATTAATCCAGGTTCGGCTTCCATCCAGATTCACGAAGGACGTGTGTTTGGCGAGTTCCTGGACGATGGAGCCGTCTTCAGAACCATCAGGAAGTTCACCCATACCAAGGAGGAACAATTATGGTTTGGGCAGGAATTCGTCTTGGAGGACGGACGGATCTCGTTTGGGTGCGGGGCAATATGACGGCAGAACGATACGTCCAACAGGTGCTGGGGCCCGTAATCTTGCCCCACAGAACACAAATGGGGCAAGATTTCCTGCTCATGCACGACAATGCCCGGGCACACACGGCGAGAATGGTAGCAGCTTGGTTACATACACACAATGTTAGGGCCTTAGACTGGCCTGCTCAATCGCCAGATCTAAATCCCATTGAGCATGCGTGGGATATGCTGCAAAGAAGAGCTCTGAAGGAAGTTCCTGAAAATCTGGCTACAGAAGATCAACTTTTTGCGCACCTCAGAAGGACATGGGACAATATTCCGCAGCAAGACATTGACAACCTTGTTCTGAGCATGCCGAATCGTTGCCGATGTGTTATGAACATCATGGGCGCTTTCTCAGACTACTAACTTCAAGTTTATAAACACAAATTAAATGATTTTTCTATTTTTTTCAGTTTTTACTCATAAATTAAAAGTTAATTCATATACGGTTTCCGTCTATGCTTCATTTTTTTTCCATAAAATCCTGAAATTTTAATCGAAGTACCTTAACCATTATTAAAAAATTATAGAATATTAAATAACGTATCTTTTAAATATATACATGTCATATAAATAATTAACACATTGATAGTAATTCGCTTTTTTAAAAATATCCCTAGACCGTGTTGATGTGTGTATTTGGCGAAGCCTTTATTGCTTCTACTTATGTATGCCGCAGGCAATTCAATTGCACCGTGTCGCCTGGCGAACGTCTTTTATTTCAAATGTGTAGCCTGATCAAAGGCGTATTTTTTTTTTTATTGCAATTAATTATGTCGAATGAACCATTTCACAGAGTTTGCGTTTAAGTCACAGAAAATCGGGCCTAAACAAAACTGGAGGATCATTATTATTCTGGGCATTCTGAGATTTTATGTTTTTTTTTCTTCTTACGGTCAAATTCGGTGCGGGTTCCGCGTCATGTACAGGAAGTCTTAAAGTTAATGATAAAAAAAGCGAGCCGCAATAAATTAATCAAGAAAACTACAAAATTCTACTAAACTACTAAAAGCAATACTTATTTAACCCGTGGCAACTACAAGCATTACTATTTAGTAGTATTTGCGTCTTTACTCATGAAAGTTTCACAGAACATTCCCATCTCAACCGAAGCCCTAGGGCAGTGCCAAACGAGCGTAACGAGGCGCAATTTCTGCTGCTCAAACTGAGTCATTGAAATTATGTTGCCAGATACCATAAGTTATTAAAAAATATTAATACAAAAATTCAAGACTACATACATTTCTTGACTCATTTTGAGCGGAAAAAATTATGTAGTGTTCCCGCCCGTTTTACTTCATTAACTTAGTGATTCGTGAGTAAATCCGTAAATACTCCTAAATATAAATGTTAGTCACAAAAGTTAATATTTGTTACTACAAGCACTACTGTTAAATCTACCATAGTATATTATTACCTCGGTTATATACTTTTGCTGTACGCCCGCGGTGTCCAACGAGGATTGTAAATAAAAGAGAAACATAGAGTTACACACAGACACACACAGAAACATATAGAGGTTGTGTATGTGAACCCAAGGGAGAGGCATGAGCTTTAAATTGACTGATATGATAAGTTAGAAGATGGCTCCTAGGCAAATATCTTTTTTTAAATCCAAATATGGAACAAACATCCAATTATACAAGGTGTTTTTTATATCCCTTAACTCTAGGGTATGAATGAGACCGTATCAAAGAATCAACTGGCATGGTTTTTTTTTTTCATTTTTTATTCAAAATAATTCGACATAGTCACGATTATTTATGTAAAAAACCTTTAGGAGAAATATAAAAACTAAAAATACATTTAATTCCGAATATTTTGGTTCATAAAAAGAAAATATGACAACGTCGCATTTTCTTAGCTTTAAATAGGAATGATTGGTTCGATTGAAAATGATTTACTCGTACTTATCAATTAAACTTAGATACACACACCGAGAGTCTAGTGGTAAGTTATAGAAATTTAAAAATAATTTATATGCTAGTTGATTCTTTGACATGGTCTCATTAATACCCTAGAGTTATGGGATATAAAAAAACACCTTTTATAAGAATTTATAGGACCAAATTGCCGGTATTATTTCAACTAGAAATGAAGTGTCCAAGATGTTTTTTTTTTTTTATCTATGCTGTTTCTCAATGATTGAAAAATTTTGAGTATTATAAATTCAAATAACATTATGCTTGTCACCACCGCAAGGGAAAGGGAGTCGGTACACCCACATTTTTTATTTTATTTTATTTTTTATTAATCAAAACAAAAACAAAGAAACAGACATTTGGTTATACACACCACACAAACCATCGCGGGTTTAACAGTGGTGTGGCCAGACACGGCAACTTGGTGCCACTACATATTATTAATTAATTAATTTCAAATTGGTAGGTATATGGATTTTTTTCTAGATCGCTATCTAGGAAGTATCTTTTTAATATTTTTGAGCAGTTCTTCGCATTTAATGAGGAGATCTTTTTGATGAGGAGCTCGTGGCTAAGTAATAACTGCTGCACGGGTCGATCAATCAGGTTAAGCTACGCTTGCCGGGGTTGGTCTGTGGATGGGTGACCATCTTTACATACCGAGACTCCTCCGTGCCTCGGAAAGCACGTTAAGCCGTTGGTCCCGGCTGTCATTCGTGGATCTGTGACAGTCGTTACAGGTCGTCAGAAGCCCGAAAGTCTGACAACCAGTCTTACCAAGGGGTATCGTATTACCCAGTTACTGGGTTGTGGAGGTCAGATAGGCAGTCGCTCCATGTAAAATACTAGTATTCAGCTGCATCCGGTTAGACTGGAAGCCGACCCCAACATAGTTGGGAAAAGGCTAGGCAGATTGATTGAGTTCTTCGCATTTAATACATTGCCGATTTCCTTAGGTAAATAATTCATATACGATGGTAGCATGTACCTACTTCGGAGGGGTCAGTCTATTTGCCAGTACAGGTATATTATCTACAATAACCTCATCCAATCTCCCTCAGGTTCAGATACACTAGTTAATAACACACACAGATAAATAAAGAAAATAATAATATTAACCTGTTCTTTTAGAAGTATGGCCTGTTGCCGCTTTAGTTCTCTCTCCTGTAACAACGAGTTTAATTATATTACTTACTTGTTGAAGATTAGCGGGAATGTTGCCTGACTAGGGACTGAGAGAACTCATAAAATTATAAAAGAAGTTGCATTTCCAAACACCAAATACTAAAAGGAATTTAAGATATTTTTGGAAGTCTTCCTGTGTCTACAATACACCTTTTTATATAATATGTTGTTTGTATTTTATTTTTAAACCGATGGGGATTTGTGGACAAGAAAGTTCACATCCCCCGCTAGCATCCCCATTGATGGGGATTGTCAATGGGGATGACTGGAATAATCCACATTTATGTGGAGACAAAAATAGGGATGATGACAAATTTTTTTTGGTCGTCGTCGGGTAGATTATTGAAAAATCACTCAACGCGACTAAAGAAGTGTTCACATCAAAAACGTTTCAAGTTAAAATGTGGCATGACGTCACGCCTTGCTAGATTTTATACTGAATTGTGACGTAGCGAGCCTTCAATCCCCATACCCCAACTTTAATACATTTTATCTAAGTTATTTTTATATTAAGATAAAGCAAAAAAAGGGGTATTATATTTATTTATTATCTGACTGACGGACTAAATAGTTTATTTTTATTTTTTTATCCAAGCATCATCCCTATTGAGTTGCGTTTGAGATTTCGGTCGTAAGGTGTTAGTGAAGGTTTCAGAGTACAAATTCAGGCAGACCGCTCCCCGGTGCCCACAAAACTAATCAGAGGACACCACGAGCCTCGGCATGATATGTGACCTGTTACAACCATCATTGTTCCAATAAGGATGATGCCTGGGTAAAAAAAATGAAATTCTAATTAGTCCGTCAGTAAGATAATAAAAAAATATTAGACACGTATTTTTGCTTTATCATATTAATAAAAAAATACTTAGATAAAACGCATTTTAAGTTGGGGAGCGGGGGTCGCTACGTCACTAGTATGTATAAAATCTACATACTCGTGACGTCATGGCACATTTTACCTCAATGTATCGCCGTAATCTTTAGATTACGGAAAAAAGATAAAATACGTGTCCAACATTTTTTTATAATCACAAAAACGTACAAAAAAAAAAAATTGTCATCATCCCTATTGCTTCAGCGAGATGATACATCCCTTTTCCGCAACATAACAGTTATGGCTTTAACACTTACAAACACACTCACAAACAGCTTAGGACAGAATTTGACCTTAAGGGTTGTGTTGTGATCTGTCTTCAACACCTCGAGATGTCAGTTGGAACTGGAAATAACGTGTTGAAATAGGTGTTGGAGTAAAGGCGCAATTCTCCTGCTGCGTACGATGTACCCGGAGAGGTTACACACATTTTAAGCGCAGGTTTAATTATTTACCAGCCGATGCCAGTCCATACGTTGATCGCAGAGGACTATCCTACGTACATTTTCATACAAAGCGGAGCTAACACGTGCACAGCGTAGCCATGAGCAGCAAAGGAATTTCGCCTTTATTCCTGTCAAAATTCATACAAACCTGTTGCCTCTTAGCTTGTTCTTCAATCTTCTGCTTCTCAATCTCCTCGTGCTTTCTCCTCTTAGCCTTCATTACGAACGAGCGAACAACATCGAAAGCGGTACAGCAAATTATAAGAACACAGCGTTACATGGAACAAAAAAATAAAAAAACGTCTAACTTAGAAATGTACTGGCTGGTTGTGTTTGATTTCTTTCTTTTTTATTTGAATTTGAATTTGGAATATTCTGTTTTTCGTGGTTTATGTAAGGTTAAAAATGTGGTAAAGTGCGAAAGTATCCGTGAAAAGGAACGAATAAGCCCCGGGTGCTTTTTCAACGGAAAGCTTTTTATCGCGCACTGGATTTTCAACTCTCCGCGTTTAACCGAGGGATGAGAATCTAACAGAGCGTATCCGTGGGCTTAGATGAAGCATGGAATTTTCAGAAAACTAACAAAAATATTGATGATTGGAACAGAAATCAAACACATTGAATTAAAAAAATTAAGGATATTAAGTAACAAATTAATGTCGAAAATAAAATAAAGGCATACAAAGGTGAATTGCGTGCAATAACTTAAAATAGGGTTAAAAAGAAAATATAAATACAGTTAATAACATTATTTATACAAGAGGTTGTATTTATTTGAGGCACTATTTTTTTTTTATCTTTAGAGCTATTTGAAGCCGTGTCCTCATTTAATTTATAGCCACATGTTGCTTTACATTTTCTTTGCGAAATAATTTTTCCCTCAAAGAATCATCTTATTTATTGTTTTTGTAATTACTAAGACGCCAGCCGCGGTGATTTTAAAAGAGTTACAGAATCTTTTTGAATCTCTACTAATACTAATCTAGATTATCTCGTTGGTCTAGTGGTCACAACCGCTACTGCTCAGCATGAGGTCCTGAGTTCGATTCCAGGGTCGAGCAAAGTGATATTGGGTTTTTCTATCTGAAATTTCTCAGTAGTATACCAATAGGGTCGGACTTAAAACTGACTGGCGAAATGAGGGTGTACTATAGGAACACCTCAACAAGTCGTGATGTTATGTTATAATCTTTTTTACGAAGTGTTGAATTGGTGTAGCTCTTGTTATGAAAAGTCTTTCGTTTCACGAGGGTCTTATTAAGAGTTTATAATAGCTCAAATTGCTTAGAACGATCCTCCGTTATATCGAAAATAGTGCAGCATTAGTTTTGAAATAAATATATGTTAAAGTTGAGGATTAATGTTAAGTCCTATTTTTGACGAAAATACGACGGAAAAAATTACAAAGTTACCTCCAAACCGAACACTAGATCATGAAACTTTGCATAATAACTAAACTTACTTTTAAATTATCATTATTTTCACCGTAAAAAGAAATAACAATAACCTAAACTATCGGCGCCTTGGAGCCTTCTCCCCGCCGCTCAGTATCACTCTCACTCAGCCCGCTAGCGGTAGTGTGCGATAGTTTAGATAAAGAGACTTCACCCTCACTCTTACAGACCCAAAGTTTTTTTTTTAAGCCATATTAGACTAAATGACCTTTGGAGACATTTGCTACAGTTTAAAGTCGTTTGCCAAACTTAGAGACAAAATTAATAAGTGCGAAGTACCCAGAAAGACAAGGCTGTTGACAAATTATTTATGATTAAGAAAAAAATATTATATGCTTGGCAATATACAGGGTCAAACTAAACTAGCTAGCGAAACTCCGCAGACGTGGTGAGTATCGATAAAGTAAATATGACAAACCATAAAATAAATTAATTTGATGATGTTTTTTGTGGGGTCAACGACCGCAGTTAGTGTGTAGTCACTTGAAATATCAGTTTAAAAAATTTATGATTTTTGATGATTTTTGTATCTATACAGAAGTTATGGTATACACGATAAAACAGATGTCCTCAACTCCTTCAAGTAAGAACACTACAAGCCTCCCAGAAAAAAACATCACCTAACTTATTTATTTTTGTTTTATCATATTTAGATATTGATACCGATCAAGTCTGCGGAGTTTTAATAGCTAATTAAAGACGACCCTGTGAATAAACAAGAATAATATTTTTGTGCCACTTTGAAAAACGCTGAAGACAATTTTACCCTGAATATGGCCTCATATTTAGGCACCACTTTCATCTATAACCACAGATTAGTAGAGATGGGACACTCCGCAAAATCATTTAAATAAAAAGCGACTTTTGCTACGACACAATAAAGTGCAATTCAGATCGCACAGCGCTAATTACCTACAGTTATATTCACCTACAAGTTGCCTCTCTTACTATCGCGTAACTCTTATATCCTCTGACTACGTTACGGCCACTGAATTCGACAAGTCGAGCCCGCCGCGTACCTACTTGTAGCTTCATACCTAAAATGCAGAGTGACCCATCTGCATTAACCCGTACTATAACCGCACTTCTAATCCTTCACCACACTTCGACCGTTCCTATAAAATATTTACAACAACAAGATACTCCCTATACCTCAAAGATTAGGCGTGCATTGTTAGTGAAACTTCGAAAATTAGTACATTTTAGTTTATTTTCCACGTACCGATGACGTATCCTTGCCTAGGGGTTGCACTGAGATCGATAAGGCGCCATCTTTGCCAACATTAAACGTTCCTTTACTGATTTTCTTTGACATTATATTTGTCAAAATATCGTCATCTTCACTTAAATCTATAACTTCTTTTAAAACAGACTTCGGACTGTCTTTAGGCATTAACATCAGATTTTGAGACATGAATTCATTTTTCGCATCTAAGTATTTTTGTTCTATAGACTTCGGGTCTTCTGTCTTCTTGTCTCCTTGTAGCTTCGACCAATCACAGCCGTTTATAAACTCTGTTATTCTTGAATAAGATTCTATTAGTTTCTCTAAATTGTTCTCTTTGTCGGGCGCTTTCAAGCGCTTTTCTGCAGATTTTATTAACGTGAAATCGTACTGTTTATTGTCTTTCCGTTTTGGGAGATCAAAAGCCGCTTTTTCAGCGAAATCTTTCATTTTGTCTAAAGCGTTATATTCTTCTACTTCTTCCTTCCAACCTGATTGGTCGAACTTTATAGTTTTTATAGGGGAGTCCTGGGAGTCTTTGGGGCCGCTGACCGGTATTAGGGAGAGGCTGATAGGAGGCATAATGCGTTCTTTATTCGTCTTAGTAGCTGGTCCCATCACTATCTCGGGCGTTTTCCATTCGTCGAGACCGGTTTTCGGGACAGTAGGGAGGGGCTCGATCGTCAACTGCGTTCGATTCTTGTTGATATGCTGTTCAATATTGCTTCGTTATTATTTTTATTTTTTGTCGCATTTTCTTGTCTTTATTATCAATTTGGATTATGACAACATTGTCAAGGTCCCTTTGGCGGTTCGGTTTTGTGTTATTATTATACTCTTAACCCAAGTAGACAGATTTTTACATAAATATTATAGAGAAGTATATAAGTATGTATATATACCATATCTAATGCTAACACACAGCTCAGCTACCAACTACAACAAGCTAAGAAAATCCAACGCTTTCTACTAAAAAGCAAAAAGAAACCAATTTTTTTAACGTTGGCAACCCCAAAAGGCCCTTTTTGCTTTTGAATATAGAACAAAGATCTACAGAATACGATTGGTGAGCACAATGTTGCCAAGCATCAAATTGATAATAAAAAATAAAAACAAACACAAGCACATGGTTTTAAAACATAGAGACAAACTAGAGACAAGAATAGTTCTCATATTATTACTAGTTCTAAGTGGATTATATACATATAAGTTATAACATCGACTAACATCACAAATAAAATTATGTGAAGTATTTAGCACGTAGGTAATTATGTAGGTCTTTACGGGGCGTCTGTATTAGTTAACTTACATATTTTATTTCTATTGTTAAATCATTAGAAAATAGCTTTTAAGTAGTAATTTATACAAAGTATTATATTAAGCATTTACATTTGTTAAGGTAATTTTAAAAGAAAGTTACTGTTAAAGCAACTTTCATAATACTTCCCCAAGCAAAAGTTTTTTGTCTGCAGTTACAAATGTAAGAAAACTTTTATCTACTTTTTCCCTCGCCATATTAAATTGTTACATAATCGAGCTTAATTTTTAATTTAAAACAATATAAAAACCTCATTTTTATCTATTAATAATATGAGAACCATCAACAACACAGAAAGGAACAAAATAATTAAATTAAATCCCAACAGAACTATAATATTGACCAACTCATATCCCATATCGATCATTAACTTCAAAGGTTGCAAGTAAGTACGCAAAAATATGTATACATTTAACGAATTTCAACGGCTAAAATTTTAATTTTCAAATATTAAACGTTCCAACACATACTATTAAGATTAGTATAATATCATCAATAGCCTAGCCTTTTCCTAAATATGTTGGGGTCTACTTCCAGTCTAACCGGATGCAGCTGAATACCAGTATTTTACATGGAGCGACCTGACCTCCACAACCCAGTCTAGGTAAAATAATACCCCTTGGTAAGACTGGCTGTCAGACTTCTAGGTTTCTGACTACCCGTCAGGAGTTTTAAAGATCTACGTATGATAGCCGGCACCAACGGCGTAACATGCTTTCCGAGGCAATTTACATGGAGGTATTTTACATGGAGCGACTGCCTATCTAACCTCCATATCCTAGTTACTGGGTAACACGATACCCCTTGATAAGACTGGTTGTCAGACTTTTGGGCTTCTGACTACCCGATAGGTACCCGTAACCACTATTAAAAATACCAACCAACGGCTTAATGGGGTCTTGATATGTAATGGATGGTCATCCATCCACGGACCGACCTCGGCAAGATTTGCTTAACATTGAATATCGACCCGTGTGACTGTTATTATTTAGCTTCGAGGTCCTACGATTAGTACAATATGAAGCGTCAATTTTAAACAAAACTAAGAAAAAAAGATCACATTTGAATTTAGCTAAATGCTTACATATTTTTGACTGTATTCGAGCCCTTTAAGTATCGCTATGGTATATGCAAGAATGTTACCTCAAGCAGCTGTTGACTTCTCGCTTCCTTCTCGCGTTTCGCTAGCTCCGCTTTCTCTGATCTTTCGAGTCGGGCCTGTTGAAGAAAATGTTATGTTATTAAGAGGAAATAATAAAATAAAAATGTCAACCTCTTTTGGGGTTTGCCGTAGTCAGGTAAAAATGGAAGCAGAAATATTTAGAGGTATTTTTAATTATGGAAAGGTGATGTTGTGACAAACATTGAAAAGAGTATGCTTAGATGGTTTGGTCATGTTAAGAGGATGAATGAAAGGCGACTAACAAAAAGTATTTATCTACTCTCATATCGTAATATTCGAATTTTAAACTTTAAAACGAGTTAAATTGACATACTATATAAACACAATACCGAAATTTAAAAATAGAATCATATTATAACACTTTTTCTCTAACAAAATAATGTTGTAATAGTTATTTATGCTATAAGTGCGGAAGGTAGGTGATTTCCGATGAGTGGCATTTTATTCACGAGCGAGCGCAGCGAGCGAGTGTATAAGTCGACACGAGTCGGAAATCATCTTACGCACGTGTATCATACAACGTTTTACTATGCATTGTGAGAGAAAAAAAAAACTCGACTTCGACTTCGACTTCCACTTCCACTTCCATTTCAACTTCCACTTCCACTTCCACTTCCAATTCCACTTCCACTTCAACTTCCACTTCCACTTCCACATCCACATCCACTTCCACTTCCAATTCCACTTCCACTTCCACTTCAACTTCCACTTCCACTTCGACTTTGTCTTTGACTCCGCCATTGCCATCGCCATCGTCATCGATATCGTCATCGCCATCGCCATCGCCATCGCCTTCGCCATCGTCATCGTTATCATCATCATCTGATTTGTAAAACTTTTCTCAAATAATAAAAACTCTTTGCAACGGGCTGACGACGGCCACCAAAATTAAAAAAAAAACAGAAAAGTAAAAAGCACTAGTCAAAAAAAGTTACACTTTCCGCACTAATTTACTGCTTGGAAAAGGCTCTTTTCGAGCAAATGCATTGTAAAACAATTTTTTTCTATTACGATACAATGCAAGTCCAAGAAGTTAATATCACCAAGGAGTTTCCATCAACTTTAGCAATGGAACGTTAGCGGGGCACAGCAGCCCCGCTGTAGCGCATGCGCGGTGGTGTGCTGGTGCAGGCGCCATTCATACGTGAAGTTGTTACTGAGTTTCTTGGGGTTTTTTTAATCTTGATCCTTAACTTTGATCTTTTATTTAGTAGGTTCAATCCCAATGTATGAGAGTAGATCAAGTAGTGTATGAAACTGCACATAACTAGGTATTAAAATACCCCTCTTTATTGGAACAGTTTCATAAACTACTATTACAAGGCAGATGTGAGTGAAAACGCCGCCCGGGAGGGGACGACATTGAAGTTTATTTAGGACCTTATTGGCGATGTTCTTGTTGTTTGTTTGAGGAGCTCGTGGTTAAGTAACAACAGCCGCACTGGTCGATCCATAAGGTTAAGCTACGCTTGCCGGGGTTGGTCAGTGGATGGGTGACCATCTATACATACCGAGAACCCTCCATGCCTCGGAGAACACGTTAAGCCGTTGGTCCCGGCTGTCATTCGTGGATTCGTGGGTCGTCAGAAGCCCGAAAGTCTGACACCAGTCTTACCAAGGGGTATCGTATTACCCAGTTACTGGGTTGTGGAGGTCAGATAGGCAGTCGCTCCATGTAAAATACTGGTATTCAGCTGCATCCGGTTAGACTGGAAGCTGACCCCAACATAGTTGGAAAAAGGCTAGGCAGATTGATTGATTGGTGATGTTCTTCAGAAAGATCAGCTGCATAGTACTCGCAACCGGCGAGCGTGTATTATCTGGACATACACGCCGTATGGACGTAAACGAGGCGGAAGGAATATGTAAGGATTATAGCACATGGTGTTCTGTAGTTTATACAGGTTGTTTGGCGCATGGACCGACACAATTTTATGGGGGGTTGGGAGGGGCATTTGCGAAGTTTCACCCAAAGACCCCATGTCCTAAGTGTCACGGTTATTAAGATATGATTTTTTTAGATTTTTTCCCAAAATTATGCGGAATCTCGCCTTTATATCGTCATTACTTTTTTGTTTATTTCCTCTACCTCATGTTGTGGGGTATCGTTAGAAAGGTCGTTCAAAAATATTGTGAGTTTGTGAAAACCATTTTTGGATTCAGGGATCTGTTTGTAGTAGTCAGTAGTATATATAACATCAAAATCAAAATCAAAATATTTTATTTCACATAAACCTACAAGGGCACTTATGAAACGTCAGAAGCTAGGTGCACTGTTCCAATTGGTCGTTTCCTATGGAGAAGAGCCGGCAAGAAACTCCACGGTTACTCTTTTAAAAGTAAATGGTTTTACAGTTTTAAAAGGTATGAGAGGACAGTGTAGGCCTATCAACAAGTACCAGGTACTTAGCAAAATATAAAATGGTCCACAGATCTACAGTCTGTTAAGCCTACAACGTTCTCACATTCACAAAATTTTGAAGAAACTAGGTATATAAAAGATAAATAAAAATAAAGACCTATTTAACGAAATTAAAAGGAAAACTATCAGAGCTAAGTAGGCTATAGTTAACAAGTAATAATAAATTTGCGGTTTGAAAAACATGATCTCCCATACATTCCGTATGGGAGAACATATTTTTCAACTACAATGTTAAGTTTGTTCTTAAGATAAACTCCTCCCAACTACGGAACCCTTCATTGTGCGTGGTCCGACACGCACTTGGCCGGTTTTTTTTAAATTTCGATTCCATCGATGGTGCACATTTTTATCAACCGGCTGTAGCCAATAGTGGTGTTCAAAAGCTATAAGGTATATAATCGTCGGTAATACATACACCTACCTGGTCCCGCGAGCGGTGCGAGGCGTCCCGGCGCGCGTCCCGCGCGGCCTGCTGCAGGCGCGCCAGCTCCATGCGCCGGTCCAGCGGCGGCGGCGTGGGCCGGCCGCCCGCTGACGCCAGGATGCGGGCTTCTTCCAATCTGAGGGGAGAAGAAAATAAAATTGTGATAAAAAAATACATCCTTTATAGCACTGTTAGTATTCGGTGTAACTCTGTGGTAACAACCTGTATATCTTTATCCGTATTTGGTGTCAACCTGTATATTACTCTCTGTATTCGGTGAGAACCTGCATGTCAGTCTACATTTCGATTAAAAAAACAATTTTGAGAAATAACACCTTTGATCAAGAAATCGGAGATTAGACGCGATATTGTCAAAGCATTGACCATATAATCAGCTGTTTACTTGAAATTATGATCAAATCAAATCTATTAAATAAATATAGCTTGTCCACTTTGAAATAGACGTATTTTTTTCTAAATGACGCGTGCCACTACCGTATTTTACGCACACAGTAATGAAAAGAGACAAAGTCAAATTCAACAGCCTGTTCAATGCGGACGGTAAGCAATGGGTAGCTCGCCATCCGATAAGGACCAGGCCCGGGTCGACAGCACGGTGTGTTCCACGCGCGCCTCAAAGACATATGTCAGCACAACAGCCGGGGTCGCGGGAATGTCCAAAAGGAATACCGTGGCCCCTGGCAACGTACAGGCAACTGAAGGAACACGGGTGGGTTTTAGTCAGTAAGAGTCTGATATCCCGCTCTGCCTAGAGCGGGAGAAGTTATTTGATAATTTCCCACCCAAAAAAAGAAAAGGCCTGTTCAGATATAAGCGATATCGCTGTCGCGCTCGGTAGCGATACTGGACCGCCTTCTAGTGAGTCACTTTGGACCAGTATCGCTACCGAGCGCGATAGCGATATCGCTTATATTTCAATAGGCCTTTAAACAGACTTCCAAAACCTGAGTGTTACCGACAGGCCTACATAATTATTTATAACTTAATACATACCTCTTATTGATCTCATTCTCGTTGTAGACAAGCGGCTCGCCCACGTCGCTGGCCGGCTGTATGTACTCGCCGAGCACGGTGCGCGCAGAGAAACTAAAGTTGTCCGTCGAGAGTGGTGGACACGGGTTCGTGTCTAGGAACTGGAAATAAAATGGAATTATGTTGTTCAGTTGGTTAGTTAATAGGTGTTTGGGTAAAAGTGGCGACGCTTTGAACTAACTAACTAACTTTGAACGCTTTGGTGCAGAATATTATGTATTACTTCTTCTTCCCAGCTAAAGCAATAGGAAGTGGTGAAGGGCGGGCGTTTTGGGGGACTATCTCATGTAATTTTGACGTTCGTAAAGTGCTGATTTTCAGCCTAATTTGTATAAATGACTTTTGAATTTTGAATTTTCGAACTTTATGAAATAACTGTCTAAAATGTACACACTTCATTAAATCATATATAGAGCCTGGATATTTGACTATGTTTTTTGTTGAAAATTGAATAATACTCGTAGATATTTAACTATGTTTATCATTATATTTTCTTGACATACTTACATTAGTTTTGCCGTTACATGACCTTTTGTTTGAGTACTTAACCTGATGAATACAGATGGGTCACACCGCATTTTAGGTATGAAGCTACAAGTAGGTACGCGGCGGGCTCGACTTGTCGAATTCAGTGGGCGTAACGTAGTCAGAAGATATAAGAGTTACGCGATAGAAAGAGAGGCAACTTCTAGGTGAATATAACTGTAGGTAATTAGCGCTGTGCGACCTGAATTGCACTTTATTGTGTCGTAGCAAGAGTCTGTTTTTATTTAAATAATTTTGCGAAGAGTCTTATCTGTACTAATCTGTAGCAGTCCAGAGTTGGAAGTCAATTAATGCCAAAATTGAAATGTAAACAACTCTGCTTACCGCTTCGTGGAATACAGGCGTGATGTTATGTTATAAACACGTTCTGTATTTCATGTTACGACCGCATGGTGATGCCCGCATGCGGGTAAAGCGGCGAGTGATGCTGCAGTTACGTGAAAGACTCTTGAATACAGACACATTTAAACATCATAATACTTTGTATTTGTATTTCGTGTAACGATCGCATGGTGATGCCCGCATGCGGTTCGGGCGGCGAGTGATGCTGCAGTTACGTGAAAAACTCTTGAATACAGACACATTTAAACATACATTATAATACTTACGTTTTGTATTTCATGTAACGACCGCATGGTGATGCCCGCATGCGGGTCGGGCGGTGAATACGTCACGTCGCCTTTGATGCTGCAGTTACGGGATAGACCCTTGATCACAGTCACGCGTTTCCAACCTGCAGTTAAATAAGACTATAATTAATGCTCGGTTCCTGACGATAGTCAACTTCAATACAGTCCTTGAAAGAAAGAATGAAAAAAAACTTGAGAGGTGTCAAGGGACACCCGGATGGAACGAAGTTCAAAGAGAGAGAGAGAGAGAGACAGACAGAGAAACACGCGCACGCCGCACGGCTTACAACTATAGCAAAAAGTGTCGTTACAACTTTTGGTCTTAATTTTTTCCGTCTAGCCCCCTTTCGTAACGCACGATAAGGAACTTCGTTCCAAAATATTTTATTTGGGACACGCACAGGAAATACAAACAGTAAATAATAATAAAAAAGTAAAAATTAAAAAAACATAAAAGAAGCATTTAAAAACTAACAGAATACCTAGCTGACTAGCTTATATTTTCTCCAGAGCATAAATCAATCAATCTGCTTAGCTTTTTCCCAACTAAATTAGGGTCGGCTTGCAGTCTAACCAGATGCATACCAGTATTTTACATGGAGCGACTGCCTATCTGACCTCCACAACCCAGTAACTGGGTAATACGATACCCCTTGATAAGACTGGTTGTTAAACTTTCGGGCTTCTGACTACCCGTAACGACTGTCAAGGATCCACGAATGACAGCCGGGACCAACGGCTTAACGTGCTTTCCGAAACACGGACGAGTCTCGGTATGTAAAGATGGTCACCCATCGGTACCGGTCGGATCGACCCGTGCGGCTGGTATTACTTAGCCACGAGCTCCTGAGCGTTAATAATTTATTTAATTATTTCATACCGATGCAATGGTAGTCGAAAAGGGTTGCCAGTAAAAAAAAATCATTAGATCATTCTAGACTCACCCAGCGCTAGAGGCAGCCTAAGCTGTGCGTCGTTGGGTCTCCGACTGGTGTCGGACGCGTCCGAGTCGGACGGACAGCTGTCCGACGGACACTCTGAGTCCGTGCTCGCAGTCTCGCCTAGTAGCGCTTTTAGTTTTTCCTGGAAAATTAAAGACAAGGTTTAGTAATTTTATTGTACTAACTAAAGTGTTTGGAAGTTTTAGTTGGCACTTGATTAGTATAGCAAAGGGGTAATTCCCGTATTTTTTAAAGAACGTTCTTAATCTAATGTCAGTTTCAATCTGTCAAAAATACCTCTAATTTACTTGACATTGATTCTCGCTGAGATGAGATTGCGACTAGATTTTGTACTTTTTTTTAATACTGGAATTGGCCTTCTGATGATTTCTAAAGTTAACTGTTGTGCCTGTTTGACCTAAAAATTACAGGCAAACAAATAATTAAAACTCGTATTTGAGGAATAGAGAATGATTGGTTTTCATGAAAATCCATGGCACCAGATGGTGCCACTTTGACATTCGTTTCAATCATTCGTTCATCATTCATATTCATATCTTTATTTGCATTCCCTAATGTAGGTAAACAGCTGTTACAATGGCTTAGAGCTAAGTTACAATTAAGGACCCTGTAGGGCGCAGCAAAAAGTGTAAAGAAATTCTTAAAATAAAAATAAAAGAAACAAATTAAGTAGTAATCAACAATTTTTAAATATGCTGTTGTATGTTCTTTTCTTTATTCACGGCTAAAGAAAATAATTATAGGCGCTTTCACACTTTTGGCAGGTGCCCGGACCTGGTGTCTCAGTGTTGCTACTAAAAGTACCTACTAAAAGTCATTTCAGAAAGCCCTCATTGCTGTCTTAATTTTTTTTTTAAGAATGTCTCCCTTTTTTTGCACCAGACGACCACCTACTAAAGTTCGTTTCAGAAAACCCTCATTGGTGTCTTAATTTTTTTTTTTTTAAGAATATGTCCCTTTTTTTTGCACCAGACGAAAATAACTTATTTAACTCTCTTTGACTTCTCTATACTTTTCCTGAATCGTGAAAAGCCCAGCTATGAACCATTCAAAATGCACAGGATTTACACAACACACTATAAAGTATTTTTCTCTTTCTCTTACCAGGTCAGTCTCAGCCAGCAACTGATGCGCCAGCGCAGGCCTAAGGCCCAAAGCCCGACTCTGCGCCAGCAATGAGGCTACAGTATTCTTCTTAGGCTTGCTGACTCCTCTGCCCAAGTTGCGTGGCCGACCCTCGCGCCCTGCCCACCCCGCTACTGCTGTGGGCAGGATCGTGGTGTTAAGTTATTCCTAGAGCTTAGGTTGGGAAATTAGAGGGATTAACCTTTTGAACGCCACTAAAACACAGTGGTCTTTGGCTTTATTGAGGTTTGGGACAGTTTTGGCGTTCAAAAGATGAGTACATTGTTAATCATAAAATATATTTAAAATGATAACGAAATCGAAATAAAAAGACATTTATAAGGGACATCGACCCGAAGCCTGTTACCATGGATTCATTACATGATTCTGAACCCTCCTGCGCGGTGTAATTTATCGAAGGTTATTTAAAAAAAAAAAAAAAGCTGTTCCATACATTTTGACCGCGTAGGTATTAATTACACTTTTCTATGAAACAGCAGATTTTTTTAAGTGAAAAATTCTTTAGCATCGTTGTGATTTGAAAGTCAATGAAACGAAAAAGCGACAGTAAAAAGAGACAGACACATTAATTCATAAGATTTAACGTGGGAGAAAATGAGATAGGAAGCATTATACAGTGTTTCTTATATTCGTGGTTCTCTTTGTAATCTGCTTCGTACCTCCACTCGTGTTTACCAAGGCATAGTGGGAGTTTGCTTGGGCCTCAGCGTTGTACGTAAATCTATGTAATATAAACGAATAAAATGTAAAATAATTATCAAACTTTGTATCACTATGATTATTAATAAAACCTACAATTATCCTCTTCCCGAAATACATTCGTCTCATTATCTTAAAACCAAATTTTTTAAAAGGTTTCACTTCTACCACGTGTGAATTGCACAGGTTTTTTTTAAATAACCGACTAAAAATTTCAACGTTCAGAATCATGTACTGAGAATCCATGGTAACAGTTTTCGCGTCGATGATGCCACTCGGTATAATAAGCAAAATCGGAAATAAGTGTGGTTCGATAAAATACATGCTATAAAAGTACTAAGCCATAGTATAAGTGGAAATACAACGTACATTCACTGTCCTCGCTGCCGCTGGACTTGGGCCGCGGCGCGTCGGGCACGGGGTTCATCTCGGGCGCCACGCGCCGGGGCTTCGCGCCCGGCTTGCGGCGGGCTGGGCAAAGGGGCAAGAGGTTAGTTCTTGCCTGGTTCTACGTAACGTAGATTTTAAATCTTATTTGTATTTTTATCTTATTTAAATTCTCTTCACTTTCATAAAAACACCCAATGTAAGCTTGTACCATCGATGAAGTTCATATCTAACCACCGTAAGGACTATTCTTGCTTGCAGCGCTCGGCGGCTCTAGAACCGCGCCGGTAACAGATGTGGTCATCGTGTTCACGGGATTTTGTTTTGAAACTGGTTAGATATGAACTTCTTTGATGGTACATATGAAGCCCTGGTGACTTTGACCCCACAGGCGTTGCTTGCAATATCTATTACAAGAATCCGTCTGTCACAAATGTAAACTATCCTTAAGCTAGTTTTAAGCACTGTACATTTGTGAAGAGAAAATAAATATACTTATGTTTATATGTGTGTGCATAAATGGTTAAATAAATAAATTTGGCGAACAAATGCATGTAAAAGTTAGCAAAGTAGATTAAGACGTTATGAACAGAACTTGTCCTTATAACCTGGTCGATCAAAGCCAAACAGATCAGAATATGAACTGGTAAGTGCAATATTCTTAATCAACTTTGCTGGTTTAGACAGTCCTATTATTGTATATCGACAGTCTATAATGCATCCAATGTAGTCATACATTGGATGCATTATAGATGCATGATAAATATTTCATTGAACAATCGAAGGTAAACTGTTGTACAGAGGTAAAAACCCACATCTTGGAAAATTCATTTTACTATCATGTCTAATTATTATGGAGAAAGGGGTAGATAAGTAATACTCACATATCCTGTCATGGCTGGAGGACGCGTTGAGCGAACTGCTCAATGACGTCAGTCGCGAGAGAGCGTCTGAAGCTTGCGAACTCGCTGTAAAACAAACAATTAAAATTGAGATATTTATTAAAATCATCAAGTGTCTGAACCTGAACAAAAAATTGCTTTTAAAATTGACCAAGATATTGGTAACAATTTTACTGATCAGAGATTCGAAAAAGCTTCATAAATCAGGGGTACATTCAGGTTCATTTGTGCCATTTTGTAAGTCGGATGTCTTTTGTCTATCTTGAAGAAATGAAATAAGTAGTATAATATAATAATATCAATAGAAATTAATGCAATAGAATAGAATGCAATATAATAGAATACAATAATTAATACCGTAACACCGAATATTTAGTTTTAGATGTAGAGAAGTATTTGGAAACTTTCCAAATGCCTTTTTTACACCTAAAACGGTTACAACATCAAATTCAGTGATATAATTGCAATTCATCAAGTTAATCAAAACAGGTAAATATTTAACAGCTTTTTGCGACATTGCCAACTTTTTGAATAACAGCGGTTATTCTAAAAGTTGGCAATGTCGTTAACAAAGCTGAATGCAACAATTTTAAAATTTATGCATTCAGACACAACAGACAGCTTCATTTTGTTAATCAAATACATCTGCCTTTTATAGGCTGTTACTTAGTGGCCTCTTTTCTGTCTAAGTTAATCCATATACCTTAAAGTGGTAATAAACTTTACTTACCAGGAGTAGGTTTAAGCGATAGGTTAAGTGGCGCGTCGTCATCCATTGCTGAAGACTTGACGCCCAGGTCTAACGGAGAGTCCTCGCCCATCTTAGTGCTTAGGTTGAGACCTGCATCTGTAAGGAGGGAGTGGGTTAGAGGTGTGGAGGGAGTGAGGGAGGTAGCTATTTGGATACGCTTGTAAGACATTTGTATGGGGAGTTGATGGTTTGAATCGTAAATTTGAAGAAAAAATATTGTTTACTAGCTCCGTCCCGCGGTTTTATCCGCATAAGTCTCGATCCCGTCGGAATATCGGGGTAAAATGTATCCTATGTCATGTGCCAAATTTCATCCAAATCTGTTGAACTCACTTTCGCATTTATAATATTAGTTAGGATTACTACAGATTCTTTTGTGGGAAAAGTATTTACTACATTTATGTGTGCTTATACAGGCATATAATTATGCTTTGTAATACTAAAATTAGAATAACTAGAATAACATTACCCAGACCAATGAACTAATTTGAATGGAGAGATCACTAAATAGAAAACATATTTGTAATGCATGAGCTAGCAGACAAACTTTTGATATTTATTTTGATATTTAATGAGCAATATTTGTATTTAAATTTGTAATCACGTTTTCGAAAACGGCTCTATGGGTCAATAAGGGTTTACGGGGGCGAAAAATCGATCTAGCTAGTTTTTCTCATATCTGGGAAAATCCGTTTTCTCTCTACCCGAGCAGAGCTCGGTCGACCAGGTACTTTATGTTGATAGCTAAAGGATTCTGTAATAGATTATGAATGCTAAATTGTCCTGTTTACAATAAGCAGTTGTTGACCCCAGACAATCATCAATTTTAATTTTTTTGTTTCATCATCTGTTGAGTTTCTCTAACTAGTTATGGCGGAAGCGTTAAGGTAGCCCCCGAAATTAAAATTTTGTTACGTTTTTTGCAATTTGCAGGTCAGTATCATGTTGTAAGTTGATTTAAATATGATTCGCGGCCGTATCATGAGTATTATGACACAGATATTGGGTATTTATTTATTTTAGTTTCTCATTCACAACACACCACCCACACTAAATGTATGTCACAACATTTTATTTTATTTGATTTTGTGAGTTTTTCATGTTATCCTATCTTTTACTACTTACCTTAATTTATTCTGTTAATTTATTAAAACGGACACACACTTCCCTGTCTTTATTATTCTAGCGTATGGCACTCGTCGGTTGCTGCTGAAAATCAGCGTCAGGTGGTACACTGTGTGTTGCCATCTGACATCTATGCTGAGCTGAGGCCCTATTGGCATTATAATCATTGTTTTCTGTTTTTTTTTAGTTATAAGGTGTATTTTTCTGCTAATGTAATGCCAATAAACGCATTTTTCTTTCTTTCTTTCTTTATCAAATGTATATTTATAGAATTGTAATCATAAAAATGATCAATACAACTCTCTAAGTTCATATAATTCCATTGAATGACTATTTCATGAAATCATGATATTTGACCATTGTGCTTACTTATAGAGTTGTATTCCTGATTGTAATGATTATAATTATGTAAAGTCATATTGGTTACGGTCGCGAATCATATTTTAATCAACATAAAAACTGACACTGACTTGCTAAATGCAAAAAACTACTGAACATTTGAATTTCGCGGGTTACCTTAGCGCATGCTCCTTATGTTAAATGTGACCTTGTGTAACAAAGCTGTAATAATGAACGGTTGATATAGACATACAATAGTCACCTGTGGAGCCCGCGAGCTGGCGCTCCAGCGCGGCCAGGCTCACGCCGCTCTGACTAGCTATCGTCTGTAGCAGTTCTCGGGATATGCCTGGGGACAAAAAACGTATTTAATTAGAAGGTCACACTTTACACCTCTGAATAGCTATTCGCGGAAAACAGGCGAGAAGTTATAATTCAAGTCTCTTAAGCTGGCCGATGAGGTTGAAAACTGAGCAGATTTCTTGAACTATGAGGAATGTGCGGCGAGGCGGGGGCAGCGTTGACGAATGAGCGGCCTGCCCATGAGCGTTAACGAATGAGCGGCTTCCACAGCAATGCACTCCTTCCACGTCTCGCCGCGCACATACCTAAGGCACGGTGGTGTAAGTCAAACTATAGCCGATATATAATTTCGCTGCTTGATGTGGTTATGGACAAGAACTCACTTCGAGCCCACAATTGGTTAAGCAAAACTAAAATAAACACGTTAGTAAGACCGTAAACATTGGAACCAATTTCTATTAATAGCTGTTAGGCGCCATCTCCACGGACAAGAGAATCGCGGCCATAGTCACGCTGTGCCATAGACAAGCGATACAGACTATTTTTAGATTCTCCTGAATTATACAATGGGTAGCTGTTATTTATAAACTGATAATGATACAATTAGTGTGACACATACCTGCATAGTCGGACAGATTGGGTGGGGGTGTGCCGGCCATGGAGTTGTGTCCGGGCCTGTCCGGTTTGTTGGGCAGCCGGATCACTTCCACCGACGACCGGGAGTTGCCGTACTCGTCCTGCTAAAATATATATAACAGCAACAATCAAATAGTTATTCCGGATCTGGGCCCAAATCAACTATTGTCAATCAATCTGCCTAGCCTTTTCCCAACTATGTTGGGGTCAGCTTCCATTCTAACCGGATGCAGCTGAATACCAGTATTTTACATGGAGCGACTGCCTATCTGACCTCCACAACCCAGTAACTGGGTAATACGATACCCCTTGGTAAGACTGGTGTCAGACTTTCGCGCTTCTGACGACCCGTAACGACTGTCAAAGATCCACGAATGACAGCCGGGACCAACGGCTTAACGTGCTCTCCGAGGCACGGAGGATTCTCGGTATGTAAAGATGGTCACCCATCCACTGACCAACCCCGGCAGGCGTAGCTTAACCTGATGGATCGACCAGTGCGGCTGTTGTTACTTAGCCACGAGCTCCTCAACTATTGTATAGGTCGAAATAGATATTAAAGTTTTGTACGCGAATCAAATCAGTGACTATGGTATTCTGCCCAGTTTACAAAATCTGTCATGTTTTTTTTTTACTGATAACTTCTTTAGGCGCGTTGAGCGATTTTTGTTAGGGGGGTAAACTTGTGGATACGCGTCACCGCGCGCTGTAGTGCTCTTATATAGCATATAGATGGCGCTAATACCAGTTTTAAGTTTTTGTTTGCTTTTTGTTAGCCTGTATTGTGTCCCACTGCAGCACGCGTAACATGAGCACAGTTTTGTCGACGGAAGAGTAGACAAAATGACGTTCCTTGTAGACAGTACGACGGCAGCAAAGTAGAAAGAGTCAACTGCACTTTTTACGAAATTCACTCTTTGACATAATTTGACTCCGAATTCTTTGTTTTTTCATAGGACTTTTTTTCTGTTTGATTCTCTATTTTTACTGATAAGTCACGTATATAAAGACAACTACAACAAAATTATTCTTAAAATGACGAAGTATCGTGTTTTGGAACAAAAAATATTACAGTAATATTGGACCCTTTCCTTGGTAATGCCCTATGATCTAAATGATGTAAAATAGGAGAAGATAGCTTGATAGATTAGACTAGATAGATTGTTCTTCTATTAATTATTATCACAATTTTGCATTCAAAACGTTCTTCTGTATAATCATGATTTTGTAGTTATCCGTTTATACTTTGTGGCAGAGAGTTTTCTACTGTTTTTAGCATGGCGATTACAAAATCAAAATGTCTTCACTACTGTCAGTTGTCAGTGTGATTTTGACAGTTTGGGATAGAAAACTTTCTTCTGCAATAGTCTACATACAAAAGGACCTAGACAAAGATTGTTAGAAACGTAAGACAAAATGACAGATTATAGAAAGATTTCTACGGTGCGATGTCAAAAATGGAGAAACGAAATGTCACTTTGTATAGAAACAGCTGTGTCTATTCTTCGTAGAAATAGATAGCGTCATGCTACGCGTGCTGGGCCAAGCTGTCCCCTTTTCCCTTCCAAACGTGCTTGTCCTGCGATCTCTGGCCATGTTGGCCCTACGAACCTTATCAGATCGTCAGTACCTATTTATTAACCGACTTCCAAAAAGGAGTAGGTTATTTTTTTTGTTATGTGTGTCCATTTCTCCGTCAATTGTGCACCGATTTTGAAAATATTATTTTTGGTACGCTCCCGGATTGGTCCCATATAAATTTTATTAACTTTGCTTGAATAGTTTTTGAGTAAGCATATTTAGTATATGTGGATGATATGATGATAACTTCCTGTGACTGTTATTTACATAGCAGGTAGTGGTATTCGAATTTGTATGGGGTAGGTATCGCAACTAAAAAGTGAAAAATAAAAACTTTTTACAAAAAAAAACAACCGACTTCTGAAAAACAAACACTATAAGTAAAGTGAAAAATAACTTTAATTTCGGAAGTCGGTGTCTTTGGTTTTGAGTTTTCGTTTTTTGCCACCGACTTCCGAAATTAAAGTTATTTTTCACTTTGCAGTGTGTTTTTTTTATTTAACATTTGGATGACCAACAGTATGTTATGGCCAGATATTATAGTTACCGAGTACGATATCTTTATGTAGAAACGTTAACACAATTATGGTGTACAATGCTACATTCTATCTACGTGGGGTAGGGCTTGTACATTGCGATTTCTTGATAGCACACACGAAGTACGGACATAACGATGTACTCACAAGTTTAGGCCGTTTGCTGGGCATGGGCGCGTTCCGGTCGGCGGGATGCACGCTGACGTGCGGCGGGTCTAGCGAGATCGTCTTCTTGCGCCCGCGGGTCGTTGTGCCTGAACCCGCCTGAGAAACAAAAAACGTACATATTTACATCATCATCATTTCAGCCGAAAGACGTCCACTGCTGGACATAGGCCTCCCCCAAATGGGGGGGTTTGCCATAATCGCCACGCTTGGCAGGCGGGTTGGCGGTCGCAGTATGGCGTTAAAATGCGTAGAGAACGCTGCTGCCCATTCTCTAGTGAGTCCCTTAGTCGCCTTTTACGACACCCACGGGAAGAAATGTAATTTTACTATTCTTTACGTCCGGCACCACACGACACATATCGTCGTCTTAGAGTGAAAAGCTCGGTAATGCAATGCACCTTTGACTTTTTATTTTATTACATTTTTGGAAAAAAAAACCTTGCAACACACGCAGTTTTGTGGCGGCATCTATATCGCCACATGCGACCTATGTATCATACTGACGTCACGCAAAATCTTGCATCGCGTAAGCAGATTTTACCGCGCGATCAGCATATATTATAACTTCCCAGTTGCCCGCCAGTTTTTCGCATCTAAGAGGTTTTCACTCTAAGACGACGATATTTACATGCGGGTTACGAATTTCGAATAGTTTTACTTATAATTATTATGATTACGCTTATTGTAGTCACGAATCCTTCTTTTTTTTACCAAAAAAAAATGAGACTGGTATTGGTATCTTTTGAGACAATGAGAGCTCAGCGTATACTTGAAACAAAGACATTTAAATACAGTGTGTCAGGGCATCAACGCAAAAACTGATACCATGGATTCAGTACATGATTCTGAATCAGACTGGGTTGAAATTGTCTGGTATCAATGGTCGATATGTTGTCGATGCGTACATTTTGAGAGACCGAGAAAGAACCGGCAAAACGTTTAAGGTGGATGCGCAAAGGTCGCGAAATTCAAATTTTCTAGCGTTTTTCGCAACCTGCAGGTCAGTGTCAAGTTGTATCTTGATCGTAATATGATTCGCGACCATAACCATAGAAAAGGGAGGACCTCTGACCGAACTGCGGTCTAGTATGCAACTGCCCAGTGATTGATGTTGGGACGTTGTATATATGCTAGTCGTGCGGTAAACCCTGCTTGCGCGATGCAGGATTTTGCGTGACGTCAGTGTGATGCATAGTTCGCATGTGGCAATGTAGATGTCGCCACACTATTATTATACAACTAACTTACAAAATAAGTGAGTATTAGTAAAAAAAAAATTGTCTACATACATGTGCTTTTACCTTGGGCCCGGCTAACGAAGAGGTATACTTGATAATTTCCGTATCCGGCGGCAACCGTACCCCACCCAGGACTGATGACGGATCACTGGAAGAAATAAATAGGTTAATATTTATGAAAAATGTATAGATACTATAGTTTTGGGCCTGTATCACCACCTCCTGATAAGTTTCGGTTTATTTATTTTGAGAGATTTCATCCTGTCTTTGTTTAAATATTTTTGAGGTCGGTCAGTCTTATCTGGCAGATATTTCATACAAGCTATGATTTCAGATTATTTTTACAATTTATCCGGTAGAGCCGAGACCCTATCTGGAGGTGGTTAAACAGGCTCTAAGAATGTTAGAAATGTGATATCTTACCCGCCTTCTAAAGCAGCACTGATAGAACAGAAATTTTGAGTATTAGTTATATGTATTTTACCTCTATCATTCATTACAACAATACATTTATTTCACACAACAAAAATGTAATTTTATTAGTTATTAGTTACTAGCTTTTGCCGTGGATGTCAGAAATAATCCCCCGAGAACGTAGTACCGGAATAAAAAGTATCCTATTGTGTTAATCCAGGTTATAAACTATCCGTCTGCCTCATCCAAATCCTATTAGTAGCATAACATAATGATTGAATACTATCGTGAATTCATGCGAGCCTAGTACTTTTTGTTAGGTTACTGCTCAGAAATTGTGCACAACGTCTAATGATTGAAATACTATTTTGAATCCATGTAAGCCTAGTACTTTTTGTGCCAAGTTTCATGTTTAAGATACACTCTTGTCCCATAAAAACTTTGCCCCCCTTTTTTTTTTTTTTTTTTGAGGCTGGGAAATCATCAAATGACTTCTCCCGCTCTGGGCGGAGCGAGAGGGCGTGTCAGACTTTTACTGACTAAAACCTACCCGTGTTCCTTCCGTTGCCTGTGTGCCGGGGCCGCGATATCCCTTTCGGACAAACCCGCAACCCCAGCAGGCATTGGTCCTTACGGACCCCGTCAGTTGGTGCTGACATCTCTTTGAGGCGCGCGTGGAACACCTTTTGTCACCCCCTTAGGGGTAGAATTTCGGAAAATCCTTTCTTATCGGATGCCTACGTCATACAAAGAACACACCCTCCAAGTTTTAGGTATCTACGATCAGCGGTTTAGGCTGTGCGTTGATCCGTCAGTCAGTCATTCAGGACAAAGCATTTTATATGTATAGATAGAAGATAGACTAGCGACTCGCTCCTGTTTCGCACGGTTTATACGACTTGACAAAACATCGAGATTTCTTAGGTAAACGCATGGTCTAATAAAACAAGGTCTGGCATTCCGAGACTAACACATGCTTACGTCACTATCCAGTTGCCACTCTATTGCAACAAAACAAGATTAAGAAAAGATTTTCAGAAACCAAAGCTTTTAAATTGTCGTTTCGTGTGTCTAATCAAACGAAACAATTCAATTTAAACATATACCAACGTATTTGTTTATTAAAACGTCATTGTTTTATTGCATTCGCACGGGTAATAAAGGTCTTTGGGGAGTTATTATTACAAACTTCTGGTAACATAGATGTGATGACGTAGACTTGTGTTGCCCACGTGACCACTGTGTTTCGGAATGCCATACCTGGCGAAGTAAATTATTATACCATGGGTAAATGTAACTTTAATATTAACATTATTATATACATAACCTCCCGGAAGAAATTCTCTAAACAATGGTGAAAACCTCATCAAAATCTGTTGCGTGGTTTAGAATAACAACGTGGTCATACAGACAAACGCGACTAATTTATAATATGTACAGATTTGAGCCAGCGTGGTGATCAATGCTCAAGCCTTCTCTGTATGAGAAGAGGCCTTTGCTCTGCAGTGGGACAATAACAGGCTGGTATCTCTATATCGATAAAAATCAATGCCATTTTTCGTTGTAATTTTATAACTCAAGAACGGCTGGGCCGATTTAGCTGATTTTGGTTTTGAAATGTTTGTCGTAGTCCAGGGAAGGTTTAAACGGTGAAAATTAGGGTAGGGTAGGTAGGGTTTAAATCTACCCGTGCGAAGTCGGGGCGGGTAAAGCTAGTTATTAATATATTATTATCTTTAGTTAAGTTATGTTTAGAAAACAGACAGTAAGACAAGTAGAAAAAAAAAACAACTGAATAATAAATATTATTATTTTGCGTTTTTTATCCCAAATGTTGTACTCTCGCTGTTAATAGTAATTAGGGTAAATAACCTAATTCAATTATAGATGACGTCACAGCTTTATACCTAAAATGCGGAGTGAACCATCTGGGTTCGCTCACATTTTAGGTATGAAGCTACAAGTACGCAGCGGGCCCGTCTTGTCGGGCCAATTCATTGAGCGTAACGGAGTCAGAAGATATGAGAGTTACGCTATAGAAAGAGAGGCTACTTCTAGGTGAATATAACTGTAGGTAATCTGCCGACCTCATCTAGCTTATTTTTAATATTTTTTAACATGACGTGTAAAAAAGTTGTTTATTCTGTAAATAGGATATCAGAATCACTTGATTGTGATATCCTATTTACAGAATAAACAATTTCATTTCAATTAGCGCTATGCGACCTGAATTGCACTTTATTGTGTCGTAACAAAAGTTGTTTTTTATTTAAATGATTTTGCGGAGTGAACCATCTGTATTAATTTGTGATGACGTCAACATGTTAAGGCTCTGTCCAGTTTTGTTGCCAATAAGCATGAGCACAGGCATTTTTTGGTCAAGCCATAGAAACTTAAGAGGAAATGCGGTCGGAGAGACTTTTGAAAATTAAGTATTTGAAGAAACTATCGCTGTCGCCAGCGCTGCCCGGTCGGGCAAAAGGTCGGGCAAAATGCTCAAAATTGCCTATTTAAACCGCTGTCTACAGAGGTCTAGTGTACAAATTTGACAACTATTTATGAAAAAAGAAAAACATAGGGACACAGTATATATTCTATTTATTCAGTTTCTGAAATATTTTTTAATTTGGTCCAATATTGGGGGAAGAAATAGGCGAGAGCCAAACCTCGAATTATGACTTTTTACTTAGGCTTTTCAGTCGGATCTGCGGCTATCCTTATCGCCCGAAAAGCGGCCGACCGTCGAGCGCTCGCGACAGCGATAGTTTCTCAAATACCTAATTTTCAAAAGTCTCTCCGACCGCATTTCCTCTTAAGAGATTGTAGTTAAAGATATGTGCCAAAGTTGTGTGTTTAATAATAGCATAATTATGCTAAATAAACATATTCTGTTTCTTCTTTTTCTTTTTTGTCTCACCTGAGTATGGTATGCGGCAAGCCAGTGAGCGAGTCAATACCGCCGTGACGACCGTCCTTGTCGGACCCCGGCATGCCGAACGGGTACAGCGGCGACATGTTCTGGAAACAAACAGATCGTTACTAGGAGAAGAAAGCAGATGTCGTCATTGATGATAATAGAAATAGAAATGAGAGGGAATTAATAAATTGTACTTAAATAAATTAAACGAGTGGCGATGAGGTTAACACATTAATTGAAACTATGTATCCTACATGAAGTACTAATACCAAATGTATTATCAATAGAAGGGTAATATTTACAAGGGTTGGGTGTCCTTAACAACATATAACTAATTAATAAATAAAAATAGCAAAATTATATACTAACTTAACTAAAACTATTCAAAAACTAAAATATAGCATCGTAAAATTCATCCGCATCGCTGTCGACTAGTAATGTACCCAAGAGACTAGCCGCATTGCCACTTTGTATGGCAATGCTCTAGCCTCTGCCCAAGGTAAAAACCAGACCTTGGGTCATGGGAAGTGTCAAATAGCCGTTTTGAAATTTCATCAAAGAGGCCATGAGCACTCGGACCCCACGGCCCGAGGGTTTCGACCCCAAACGGCTCGAAAATATAATTACTAATACCATAAACAAAAAAAATACAGTCGCGCTCTCAGACCAAATAAAAAACCAAGACAGAACGCTGCGAACAATACAGTGAAGCCTGACAAAACTACACCTCCGCTCGGTGCATACACGCTCACCTGCACACATTTACAACCATTTACAATGACACTACAATCAAAACATAAAGTGTACACATGTTTACAAAACCGGCTTCACTTTACTGTGGACAACGCTCTGTCTTGGTTTTTTAGTCGGTCTGAGGTTGCCATATTGTAGTTTGTTTTAATATTTAACGTGCCGTAGCTCCTTTTGCAGGTCAGTAATAATATCAACGGTGGTTTATTTCGTGACGATTTTTACGCTAGAGTTAGCAATTTTATTTTTATTATAACAGACCTATATCGACTTGTAGTAACCGCTGTACTATTTAAAGAGATAACCTCATCGCCACTCTGTATATTTAATAAGCATCCGCGAGTCGAACGTTTATTCTGAAAGTGGGCAACGTCGCAAATAGATGTCAAATATGTACTGTTTTGGTTAATTTGGCAATATTACTGTGTGGAAATAAAAAATGTGGATAACTAGCGAACTAGAATATTGATTACGAAATGCAATAATTAATATCGTAACACCGAATGCTTAGTTTTAGATGCAAAAAATCTATTTGGAAAGTTTCCAAATGCGTTTTTTACACCTAAAATAGGTACAACATCAAATACAATGTTAAAATTGCAATTCTTTATTAATATTCGAGTTCGCTAGTTAGCCACATTTCTTATTTCTATTCAGTAATATTGCTATAAGAATCAAAACAGGTCAATATTTGACAGTTATTTGCGACGTTGCCAACTTTTAGGATAAACCCTCTTAAGTCTTGCATCCACGTGAGCCTGCTCAGACGAAGGAGTTGCTCATTAATTCGTCACATGCTAACTTGGACATTTACATGGATACAAGGCCCTGCTGTTCCCACGTCGCCAATCGCTGGGATCTTTCTTTCATTTTCGTGAGGTTAGTGACTAACCTGGTGTCAAGAGTTTTAAAGCCGCCCATGGGCCTCTGACTTGGCTTCACATGCCGTCGAGAAATATCTGTCAGACATGCCGGTTTCCTCACGATATTCTTCTTCACCGTTTTTGAAGCAAAGGATAATTGTTTCAATACAATACGCACATGAATCCGAAAACTCAGAGCTGCGTGCCTTGGGTTTGAACTCGAGACCTATGTCTTGGCAGTCCGACGGTCACACCATTAGGTTATCACTGCTGTTGCACACTGTTGTAGCCAGCTGTTGGACGTGATTATTTTGCTGCCGTCAAACAAGCTCCCAATAACGTCAGCGGCAAACATAGTCTAGACAGGGTGTCCACGGACCCCCCGAACAAGTCCAAAGCACTCTACCACCGGTGACAAGGTAAATCAAATCGAATCCCGCAAATCCTGCGCGTGTGACAATACAACAGTGCGCTTGCCGCATTACCTTGCCCTTAGCGGCGGCGGCGACGGCGGCGTGGTAGGCGCCGTGCGCGGCCGCCTGCGCCAGCATGAGGTCGCCGCGCAGCAGCGCCAGCTCGCGCTCCTTGCCTTTGGAGCTCGACGATGATGAGGATGACGGCTTTTCTGGAAGACGAAATATTTAAATTAGAACATGGTGCCAAATGAACAAACAACGAGATGAGGAAGAATGTAGTTATCGTCATAGTCAAATAACTTATTTTAATTAGGCACATAAAAGGCACTGTTTGATGTCCAAATTTACAAAAAAAAAAAAAGATTCTAGTCGCCCCTTCCAAAAGGCAGGCCGAGGCGGGCCGAGTGCTCTTATCTACATTCTCGCAGGCGACCTGTCTTGGTGTGCCTCGGCGAGAGAGTACAGCCGCCATAAGAAGTCGATATTTACCAACGATGGTACTTAAGGACCTTCAAGAACGGGCTGAAGACCGCCTCCCTGAATCTACTTCAATGATATTTTTTACCAACAAGTATATGATTTAACTATGGGGTAATCCATTCTACTTACTGCTTGGCTGTGGCGCAACAGACGGCTTGCTACTGGGCTTGCTCTGATGAGGAGCGGAGACCAGACTGTTGAGGGAAGCCAGGCTCGAAAGGGACGCAGAGTGGTGCATCGCGGACGGAGAAGACGTCTTCGGTAGACCGTATGAGGATCCTGGAAGGAGAAAGCAAGTTAATTTGAGGTCATGGTGTTAAAACATTGAGAAGTCATGCATTTTAGGTCTAGGCAGGCAATAGAAACACTCTTGCTATTTAAAATTGTGACGTTAATGGTGTGTCATGTGCATTATGATCTCTCCTTTATGAGCGTTTATTCAGAAAGTGGGCAACGTCGCAAACAGATGTCAAATATTTCGCTTTTTTTCATTCATTTTGGCAATATTACTGTATGGAAATAAGAAATGTGGCTAACTAGTGAACTAGAATATTAATAATGAATTGCAATGATAACACTGAATTTGATGTTGGTAACCGTTTTAGGTGTTAAAAAGGCATTTGGAAAGTTTCCAAATACTTTTTTTACGTAAACTAAATATTCGGTGTTACAATATTAATTATTGCATTTCATAATCAATATTTTAGTTCACTAGTTAGCCACATTTCTTATTTCCATACGTATAGTAATATCGCCAAATTAATCAAAACAGCGAACTATTTGACAGCTATTTGCGATGTTGCCCACTGTCTGAATAAACGCTCTTAAAGCTGCCTGTCCATTGAAGCGGAGCGAGGCAGCGGTGAGGAGAATGGCAGCGGAGTGGAGCGGAGTTGCGGACAGTGTCTGTCCATTGATGCAGGATGTCGGAGCGAGGTAGCGGAGCGGAGTTACGGACTGTGCGGAGTGAGGTAGCGGAGCGGTGTTGCGGACTGTGCGGAGCTGGACCAAGTTCACGCGACGAGTAATAATTCCCCGCTACGCTTCCCCGCTCCGTTTCCCCGCTCCGCTTCCTGATTTTGTATGAATTTTTAAACTAGTTCGCAAATCCCTGTCCACTGAAGCGGAGCGGAGGTTTTATGCAATTCCATTGGTTAATATTGGCACACCGCTACTCCGCTCCTCTCCTCTCCGCTCCAATGGACAGGCAGCCTTAAAATGTTTTATTTTTTCTTCTATATAATTATATAATATACAAACATAGGTTGATCCATAACTAGCTCACAACAATGATTAACAACATTACAGCACAGACACACATAATATGATAGTAGATACGTGCCCCACTCACTCATGTTCTGCGAATTTGCGCTGCTGGTCGATGGGCTCTTGTCTTTGGTGGACGCACCTGATGATGTACTGCTTCTGCCTGACCTGGAAAAAGAGAGAAAGAGTTACTAAACTTAAACCAATTACAGCCACTTTTGAATTGTGAGGAGGAGCTCGTGACTAAGTAATAACAGCCACACGGGTCGATCCATCAGGTTAAGCTACGCTTGCCGGGGTTGGTCCGTGGATGGGTGACCATCTTTATATACCGAGACTCCTTCATGCCTCGGAAACCACGTTAAGCCGTTGGTCCCGGCTGTCATTCGTGGATCTTCGATAGTCGTTACGGGTCGTCAGAAGCCCGAAAGTCTGCCAACCAGTCTTACCAAGGGGTATCGTACGTTACTGGGTTGTGGAGGTCGGATAGGCAGTCGCTACACGGGTATCCCTTCGTACTTTCCCGCAACCCCGGCAGGCATCGGTCCTAGCGGACCCCGTCAGTTGTGCTGACATATCTTTGAGGCGCGCGTGGAACACAACGCGCCGTCGACCCGGGCCTGGTCCTTATCGGACGTCGAGCACCCCATTGCTCACCGTCCGCAAGCCCGCACCTATGGTGGCCGGGAATCGGCCTGCGATTCCCGACGTCCAAGGCGTCTCCTGATTTCAGGAAAGGCTTGACCTCCTTATGATAATCTATGATACGTTACCTTTATTTCTCAATACATCATTTATTTATGAGGCCCAAGGCAAGGATCCTTTTGACATGCAAAACAAAGTCCTTTTCACGAAACTTTTAGATTAACAAATGGTGTCTCCCAAATCTATCAAGAGATCATCTTTAAGAATATAAATTACAAAATACGTCATCACAAGTATTGAGTTAAGCTTGCAACGAAAGAAAAAAAAAAAACTTTGGCCTGAGGCTGGCAGTCTGGTCAGGTGGAGCTAATCCCAATAACACTGGTTTTTTTATTTTTTTATTTTGGCAAATTATCAAATAACTTATCCCGCTCTGGGCGGAGCGGGAGGGTGTGTCAGACTTTTACTGACTAAAACCCACACAGGCAACGGAAGGAACACGGGTGTTCCTTCCGTTGCCTGTGTGCCGGGGCCGCGATATCCCTTTCGGAAAAACCCGCAACCCCAGCAGGCCAATAACACTGCCTAACCCTAGGTTCGAACCCAGCAAGCTACGGTGGTCAACGGGCATTATTTTATTCAACAGCCTCTGGTTCCCCTATCCCCCACAAAAGTGACCATAGACCACAGATTGTACCTACATACATCATCATCTGCCATGCCTTTTCAAGGGGTCAGCTTCCAGTCTAACCGGACGCAGCTGAATACCAATATTTTACATGGAGTGACTGCCTGCCTGACCACCACAACCCAGTTACGTGATAACACAATACTCCTTGGTAAGACTGGTTGTTACTCTTTCAGGTTTTTGACTTCCTGTAATAGTTTGCCGATTGTTCTTACCTTTCATTCCGACTAGACAACTTCCCAGGTTTCTGTGGCTGCTTTAGCCCCTGACCGCCGCCGGAGAGAGCCGACAGCGCGGCGTAAGGGTCCGCCAGGGGAGGGAAGTTTAACCCTGAGGCCTGCAGCCGCGCTAGGTAGTCTTGAGCCGCTAGGTGGGATGCCATCGACCACCAGGCTGCACCTGGAAGGAGAGGAAAGGGTTATCAACAGTTCTTGAAAGCTTAATTAGAAAAATTCTCATGTTCGGATTCATTATTGTTGGGAATCGAACCCGACACGTTAGGCGCGGTCTGCATGAGCAAGCTGCGTGATCAACGTGTCATCGACAAGATGAGGCGCGGCGCGGCGACAACACGACTCGTCCCGATGACCACTCGCTTCCACGGACGATTCTCCTCTCTAACTTTATATTTAATTGTTTGTGCGGGACAGTTTATAATATGTAATAAGAACGGCAATATACCAAGCCTTATATAATATAGTCCACGCTTTTATTGCTCCCCGAACAATTATCATTGGCATCCGTGATCCAGCCACTGCTGAGTATAGTCCTCCAGCCTCCCTTTTTATGTTCGGAGTGGTTTGATTTAAATAACTATAACCAAACATGTATGTTGAAGAGAGATTTTACCAAAGATTCAATTGAATAGGTTTACAGGAGATAGGGGTTGCCATCTGAAGCTTGAATAGCCATATGGTTCCAGGCAAAAAAGTACCATTTATATCATCTCGTAGGTGGTCAAGAGCGTTCATTCTAAAAGTTGGCAACGTCGAGCTGTCAAATATTTATCTGTTTTGATTAATTTGGCAATATTACTGAATGGAAATATAAAATATCGCTAACTAGTGAACTAGAATATTAATAATGAATTGCAATTACAACACTGAATTTGATGTTGTAACCGTTTTAGGTGTCAAAGGGCATTTGGAAATATTCGGTGTTAAAGATAAAATAGATAAAATATTTTAAATTTTGGGTCACATACATTTTAGACTTGGTAAAGTCAGTCAGATCATCCTTATCCCTGATAGAATCTCGCTTTGTCTATGTCCTCTGGTATCGTGAACATACTGATACCATGTTCACTGCAGAACAAAGGCCTCTTCTCATTGACAGAATACAACAATGAATGATTACCAGACAAGCTTACCGAGAGAGTTCAGACTATGTAAGTCCCAGATATAGATTTTTCCTTCACCTTTATTTAACACTCTTTACGAATAACTTATTAGCGTTATAAGCATAATCAGCCCATAATGTTCCCATTGCTGGGACCCAGGCCTCCTCTCTGTGAGAGAGAGTGGGCCGTAATCCACCACGCGGGCCCAGTGCGGGTTGGTAGATGTCACATGTCCTCGAATTTTTCGGTTCTAGGACATGCCGGTTTCCTCACGATGTTTTCCTTCACCGTTTTGAGAGCAGTGGTGATGAAATAATGTGTCACGTGCCACCACTGCTCTAAATAACTTATAACTACTTAAAAATATTAGCAAACAATCAAGCTATCATACCATTGTACTTACTGGCAGCTGGATGTAGCCCGAGGGATGCTGCCTGATTGGCCGCCACGCCGAGCGTGGTGGGGGGCGGGTAGCGAGACCCGAAGCCGAAGAGCGCCGCTTGTGCTTGTGCTTGCGCCTGCGCAGCCGCCGCGCCCCCACTGCTGCCGCCATCGCGACCCCAGTATGCTGGAAAAAGATGACGGAGATTAATATCATGAATCATGATAGATATCTTGATGTATGGCTCGGATCCTTGGAACATTACAGCATTGCTGCAGATATTAGTAGATAATCAAAGGATTGGCAGATAATTATGAGAGGAAGGTAATATTGTAGACGTTACTCTATCTCCGCAGGCTGGCTGTTAGAAGCTGGATTAGAGTTGCCGAAGATCGAGTTAGATGAAGTGCTATTGTGCCTATATTCAGCAGAAGACAGCTATATGCTGATCATGAAAAAGCCTAAAAGGTTACTAAATAATTTAATTTATTCAGGTCCGAATTTGAGTCAATATGTTCATGGATGTTTTGGAAGATTCAGGATAATTATATCAACGGCAAGTTTTTTTCTTGTTGGCGTGACGAAGCCAAAAATAACATGAAAAAATACAATACCTATGTAAAAAGAACCCTGACGGATCCGAAAGGGGCACATAGGTACTGGAATAACATTACCAAAAAGTAACAAAATATATTATTATTAAAAATAAAAAAGTTTTTTACCAATATTACCCCAAAATAACCTTGAGACAGTCACTCCCTCAAGTGCTCCCAGAACATAAAAACGAGGAAGAACTAACGCTAGCAAGAACGATAGCGATAAAATAACTATATCAGATTTATTTTACATTCACACTACTTATTACTCTACACATTCGGTACCACAGTAAAGAAGTAACAGTATGCCAAGTCTTTAAAAATATTCTTAATAAAAAATTACTTCCGAACTTAATCAATTCAGGCTGAGTTTACTTCCACGAGAACTTACTTAATTGCATGGTAAAAACATAATATGAAATTATTTTATAAAATACTGGTAGTTATTTTTTTTTATGAATTGTATATTTTATAGTAGTACTTAAGTTGTGTTACGAAATACCTGATAATAATAATTTACATTTACATTTTCTACCATAAAAGCTACCATTTTGGAGCGTTCTCCCTAAACGACCAAAAGGTGTCTAAAAGAGTAAATCTATTATTACATATGTAGAAAAAAAAAAAAAAATTAAAAGATAAATATAGTTCCTCGCACAACAGACTAACAAAACCAGAAACGTACAAAGTTTCCGATAGCGTTAAACGCTAAAGAATACACGATAAAATGCACAGTTGGATTTTCAATTCTCAATTTTCGGCGGATAGCTGAGAGTTGAAAATCCAGGGTACGGTAATAAAACGTAACGGAAAAAACCGCTAGTGCGATGCGGACTTGCTATTTAAAGGTCAAAAGGTAGATCTGGGATCTATGGAGAACCAAGGAGTCGTTAACAAAGGACCGTTGTTTATTATGTATATAGAAACTTTACTGGAGACCGGAATAATGATAAGGTGAAGAATTCAATAAGAAACCAACAGTGTAAAGATGAGAGATCAAAAATCTATATAAATAATAATGAAATGCTGTTCGTTGGTAAGATCATAACTTGAGGGCGCGGCTGCACCGATTTGGGACTTTTTGTCCAGTAACAGTCTGAATATACACCAACTCGCCCTGGCCCTGCGTGGTGGATTATGGCCCACTCCCTGAGAGGAGGCCTGTCCCAACAGTGGGAACGTTATAGGTTGATTATGCTGTAATAGTCGAATAAGGTTTTTAGGGAAACAAAAATTAGAAAAGTTGCCCAAAAACTTGAAAAATTCGGGAAAAACGAAGTTGATCATTGTACAGTATTATTGTTAAAATCCTCATCCTTACGGAACAAGCAAAGGAGTTAGTCAAAAAACGACTCGGTAACCGGTTCTCAACACATTAGAATCTTAAAGTTTTCATCACGGAAGCAACTAAAAATACGTAGTAACAAGTTCCAATGTAACACAGTCAAAAAACACTTAACATACTGCTCAAACATCTACACTGTGGCACGAGCAGACAAGACAAGATTCTCATAAAACGATAAATCATTACATTCACGGACGAACACGAGTTGATGTATTCGTGCATGAGTCACTGTGAAACATTTTTGAGAAATACTTTTGTTAATGATCCGGTTGTGTTTTGTTTCGCTGGATATAGTAACGATTTCCCAATTTTCTTCTTTCATGCTTCTCTATTAGTCGTAATCTCAGTAGTCAGCCTCTTTCTAGCTATATCGTCTTTCGCACAGTCCACAGTTTCCACTAACCTCAGTAGAACCACCGATTAATACAGATGGTTAACTCCACATACTGTCAAAGAGTTACGAATGACAGCAGGGACCAACGTCTTAAGGCGGAAGCGTCAAGGTAGCCTGCGAAATTCAAATTTTGTTACGTTTTTTGCAATTTTCAGATCAGTATCATGTTGTAAGTTTATTTAAATATGATTCGCGGCCGTATCAAATGTATATTTATAGAATTGTAATCATAAAAATGAGCAATACAACTCTCTAAATTCATATAATTCCATTGAATGACTATTTCATGAAATCATGACATTTGACGTTTGTGCCTACTTAAGGAGTTGTATTCCTGATTGTAATGATTATAATTATGTAAAACCATATTTGTTACGGTCGCGAATCAAATTTTAATCAACATAAAACCTGACACTGACTTGCTAAATGCAAAAACTAAAGAAAATTTGAATTTCGCGGTTTACCTTAGCGCATGCACCCTACCATACTTTCGAGGCACGGAAGGGTTTCGTAATGGTCACCCATCCAAAAACTGACCGCGGTAAGCATAGCTTAACCTTCAAACGACCCGTGCAGCTGTTATTATTTAGCCTCATGCCCCTTTGCATTTGTGAATAATACACTGAAATTATTATTACACATCAATAGTCTATTAATAAGTAATCTTCCGAGCCATTACTCGGCCATTAGGAAGATACATAGATATTATAAACGTAGATATATCTTTAAAGATCACTCTGACTCATACATCAGTCGGAATTCGTTCATCGTGTGTTATTCTGTAATGTTGAGCTTGTATTCTTATAGGGCATGCGCTACTGCTGGGGTTGCGGGTTTGTCTGAAAGGGAAATCGCGGCCCCAGCACATAGGCAACGGAAGGAACACGGGTGGGTTTTAGTCAGTAAAAGTCTGACACTCCCTCTCGCTCTGCCCAGAGCGGGAGGAGTCATTTGATGATTTCCCACCCAAAAAAAAAGAGGGTGCCATTGCCACTAAGGGTAAGCTCTTGGCCTGCATCTCACATGATAGTAAGTGATGATCAGGCCGAAGGTGGAACCGAGTTTCACCCGGAATCCCGAGGAACTGGCTATCTTACCTCTAACTGCCGCAATGCTGTTAACATTGTTGTTATGGCGACAGAGTTAGATAAGATGGTGGTAACTAGCCAGGTGGACTAAGAACAAACTCTACCACCAACCAAACTAAGACTCCGCTGTCCGACCGTCCGTCCTTAGGTCACAGGACACTTGAAATTTTTACAGTGTGTACTATTATGGCTGCTATAACAAAAAATGTTACAAGAAACGTGTTTTGATAAACTATAGTATTAAAAAAAAAAAAAAAAAAAAAATGCCAGCCTATTACTGTCCCACTGCAGGGCAAAGGCCTATTCCCATACAGAGAAGGCACGAGCATTGATCACCACGCTTGCTCAAGACGGGTTGGTGATTTCAGACTTATATTAACTACGAGTATAATTCGAGGTTTCCTCACGGTGTTTTCGTTCGATGTCAGTAATGTCCAAAATAAACTCAGAAAGTACATAAGAATTGAAAAAGTCGCATTGGTACTTGCCCGGATTTGAACCCACAACCTCGTGCATGAGAGGCGAGGCCTTAACCACTGGGCTATCACGATCACCAATTCATTTCCTTTTTCATTCATTCATTTTCATTTCCATTTTAAATACATATGACCTTATATTTTGTACGGTGGTACGGAACCCTTCGTGTGGGAGTCCGACTCGCACTTAGCGTTTTTTTTAAATTAGTTAGCGCTAGAACTGGCCATGTGTAACACTATCAATTAGAACCATGTACAGAACACAATGTAATTGAAATGTAATAACAAAAGCGCGCTGATGGATTTTGAACGCTCGGCTCAGAGTCGAAAGTTGAAATTCCGACAACGCGCTTTTAATTTAGGCATTCTTTTAAGTGTCGCCTAGTGTTAATGAAAATGGGCATATTTCATCTTTATTAAATAGACAATAGAGTTCAAAATTGAATATCAAATGCAGTCACCTGTCAACTATAAATTTTATATTCTGACATGAATCGTCTGGCATTTGTTTTTCTTGTGAATAAACTTGTATTCCATTTTTAGGGGGGCTACGTCCAGTAATGGACAATAAGGATAGCTATATATTGTTTTTTTAATTTTCTTTTTGATGTCCACTGAAGTATTGTGTTAACTAGTAGTATTTTCTGATCGGTGATGGATTGATGACAGCACTATTTTTTTTACATAAATTCATGTTGTAGGGATCCAGTTGGAATTACATGGAATGGAACACATCTGTTACCGGCCCGGTTCTATGGCAGCCGAGCGCTGCAAGCAAGAATAGTACTTACGGTGATTAGTTATAAACTTCTTTGAAGGTATACTGTGATACATACAATCACACACAGTCTAAATAGCCCAAAAGATGTTTTATGGCTTGTTAAACAATATTATCATTAAACCGCCTCTGTGGTCTAGGGGTTAGACCACCTGTCTCATACCCAGAGGTCCCGGGTTCGATTCCCAGTAGGGGCAAAATTTTTGCTCGGTTTGGGCTTGTTCTAAGTCCGCCTGGCTAGCTACCACCATCTTATCTAAATCTGTCGCCATAACAACAATGTAAGCAGCATTGTTGTGTTTCGGCAGTTAGAGGTAAGATAGCCAGTTCCTCTGTGGTTGTGGATTCCGGGTGAAGCTCGCTTCCACCTTCGTCCTGATCATCAGTTACTATCAGGTGAGGCAGGCCAAGAGCTTCCCTAGCAAAAAAATAGGGAATATCTACATTTCTAATCAATTCGCAAAAACAAAAAGACACAAAAGAACAAGTGACTAAAGGCTCGTGCAGTCCAGCGCGACGCGATTCGAACAATACAATTTCTAAGAAAACTTCACGGTATAACAATAACTGGTGTCGCGCCGCGCTAGTCTACTAAGCTTTACATGAAAAACACCTAACTAATACATACTTTTTTTTTTTTTTTGGGTGGGAAATCATCCGCGATATAACTAATACATACTTCCATCCTCTACTCGTGAGTCATCTAACCGCAGTGTTCCCATGGCGTTTAAATCGCAATAATGCATGCCAGATGACAGTTAACTTATCAAGGCTCATAGAAACTCGTTCTGAAGAGCTTTTTTACCACTAGCAACATTTCTTTTATTTTTACCTCTGGCAGCTTGCATTACTTTTGTTTTTTCTCACATTCCCGGGTGTTAACTTGGTAGTGGTGGTCTTGTTGTAAGTGCAAAAGCTGTTAAATGTTTTTCTTACGTGATTATGTAAATGGTGAGGTGAACTTCCCAATTTTTCGAATGTACCATCAAAGAAATTCATATCTAACCAGTTTCAAAACCAAATCCCGTGACCACGATGACCACATCTATTACCGGCCCAGTTCTATAGCCGCCGAGCGCTGCAAGCAAGAATAGTCCTTACGGTGGTTAGATATGACCACGATGATATGGTGGTTATGTATGTTAATGCTTGGTTGACTGGCAGAGAATACCTAAGGCATTAAGTCCGCCTTTGTACTTTTTTGAGTGCGAAAAGCTAAAAATAAATAAATAAATATTAACTTCTTCGGTTGTACATAGATGTGACATGAGAAGACTTTTCCCAGCAGCAGGGGCAGTTTCAGGATGAGCCGAGAAGCAAACTTAATTTTGTACCCATAGCATTTTATAACATCTCTTCTTCTCATCTTTTTCTCACACACGGACTTATTAATTGTAACTTTTTTGGAAAATCGTCTACTTTTACAATGTTTGTAAATACGAGTATGTGAGAACCATGTATCTATCACATAAGTAATTAATTTATCTGTTGTTGCTTTCTTCTTAAAATTCTTTTTACCTACGAGTATTGTGGAATAGTATTTTTTTTTCGATGCATCGTACATAATACAAAATATTGTAAAACATTTTAAAAGAGTAACGGTGGAGTTTCTTGCCCATTCTTCTCCATACGAAAACTACCTTTTGGAAGAGACGACTAGAATCAATTCAATTTTTTGTAATTTTTGACGTTTAAAATTGCCTTGCAAGGGCCTACTTGAAATAAATTATTTAACTTTGACTTCTCTTTAAAAAATCATGACAATTACAATTATTTTTTCCATCAGTTAGTCATCTGGGTGTACTATGCCAAATCGAATGCCAAATAATCGAATATCAAATTGATCGACCACAATAAATCGAACATCTCTAACCACCCACATTGTTCGTATGGCTTTTAAATCGCAATAGTGCATGCCAGTTGACAGTAAACTTATCAAGCCTCATAGAAACTCGTTCTGAAAAACATTTTTACCACTAGCAACATTTCTTTTGTTTTTACCACTGGCAACTTGCGTTTTGTTTTTTTCTCACATTCTCGGTTGGAGGACTTGTTGTAAGTGCAAAAGCTGTTAAATGTTTTTCTTACGTGATTATGTAAATGGTTAAGTAGACTGAAGTGTTTATGGGATGTAGATACCTAGTAATGGGGAAAAGTTTGACCAGGAGTAAAAAAAAGAAATTCTAATTAGTCCGTCAGTCAGATAATCAAAAAATATTGGACACGTTTTTTTTTCTTTTATTTCGTACGGCGATACACTGAGTTAAATGTGCCATGACGTCACGAGTACGTAGATGTTATACTCGTACTTACTTGTGACGTAGCGACCCCCACTCCCAAACTTAAAATGCTTTTTATCTAAGTAATTTGTTATTAATATGATAAAGCAAAAAATACGTGTTTAATATTTTTTTATTATCTGGCTGACGGACTAATTAGAATTTCATTTTTTTTTACCCAGCCATCATCCCTATTTTAGGGAAATGTTTTTTTTTTGGCGATTTTTGCTCGATCTTAATAAGGTACGAAACCCTTCGTTGTATGTAAGTCCGACTCGCACTTGGTTAGTTTTTATTTCTTTACGCGATTCTGGTAGCCATTTCATTTTAGGTTTTTTTTTTTTGCACACTTACTTATATCTATTAAGCAAAACATATTTGTTCACATTTTTAATATTACCATGTTTTTAGCAAATAAATGATATTTCTAGAAATTGTTTTACTAGAGTCGCGTCATGCCTGTCTGCAACACCCTTTAAAGTTTCATGTTAGTTGTTACATACACCACCCACAGCCATACAGGCCTGTTTTTGCACAAAGACCACACACAAAACCCCTAAAAACCGTATCAAAATTCATATTTATGTCACCAAAACGTCAAATATTTCACGGAGCCATAAAACCTAACACGATACCTGAGCATTCAACTAAAAATCGGTTACCACAATCCTTATTAAGAAGGAAACCGCCTGACCAACAAAACGATTAATCAACACAAGCCATTTTGATCTTTACTGCTTTGGAAGTAAGAGTTAGGTGAGCGGTAATGTTATGTTTGTACTTTGAGAAGCGCTGGGTGCAGGGTCGTTGAACTCGGTGAGTTTGCTTATATGGTGTAATATCACGCGAATGCAGGGCTGTCAAGGAGGTTGATTGAGTTCTTAGATTAGACGTTAGTTCACACGTTTCTAATGTCGATTTGGAAAATGGTAGGGATGATGACAAAAAAATATTGTTTAGTCCGTCTTTGAGATTATAAAAAAATATTGGACACGTATTTTTTCTTTTTTTGCGTAATCTAAAGATTACGGCGATACATTGAGGTAAAATGTGCCATGACGTCACGAGTATGTAGATTTTATACGTACTAGTGACGTAGCGACCCCCACTCCCCAACTTAAAATGCGTTTTATCTATAGTAATTTTTTAATAAATATGATAAAGCAAAAAATACGTGTCTAATATTTTTTTATTATCTGACTGACGGACTATTTAGAATTTCATTTTTTTTACCTAGGCATCATGCCTATTGAATGGACTATAGCTTGCAAGGTAAAGGGGGCTATTTTTATCTAGACTCTCTCGTTTGTACAGTGGTCGTAAGCGCTACTCCTGAGCATGAGGTCCTGGGTTCGATTCCCGGGTTGATCGAAGTGTTATTGGATTTTCCATCTGGAATTTCTCAGAAGTAGCCCTGAGTCTGGATTTGTGCCCGGTTAGTGGCACACTACTAGCTTCAAAAACGGTGAAGGAAAACATCGTGAGGAAATCGGCATGCCTGAGAGATATTTCTCGACGGCATGTGAAGCCAAGTCAGAGGCCCATGGACGGCTTTAAAACTCTGACACCAGGTTAGTCACTAACCACACGAAAAGATGAAGAAGTGGCAGTAGGCTCGCCACATGGGACTGAAACATAACTGGCGAAATTTAGGTGCTGTAGGTATACCTCTGCAGAACCCTTTGGGGAACACAGGCGTGATGTTATAATATTTAAAAGAATGGGTTAGAGTCCATTAGCGGCGGCGGAAAATCCCAATAACACTTTGCCTGACTTCTGAATCAAAGCCAGGACCTCATGATCAGCAGTAGCGTTTGCAACCACTTGACCAGCGACGGAGTCAGCCGGTCTATTAAATCGTCAAAATAACGAGCTCTATTCCATTATATATCGAGACCCGCTCCGTGCCTCGGAAAGCACGTTAAGGGTGCCTTTCCACCAGAGATGTGCTATGCAACGTTGCTATGGATGCGTTTGATATCCAGCAATGATATTCATTGGCTATGTGGACCAATATAGGATCTTTGATCGTGATGGCCCAGTGGTTAAGACCTCGCCTCTCATGCACGAGGTTGTGGGTTCAAATCCGGGCAAGTATCAATGTGAGTTTTTCAATTCACATGTACTTTCTGAGTTTATCTTGGACATTACTGCATCGATGAAGGAAAACATCGTGAGGAAACCTGGACTTATAGTTAATATAAGTCTGAAATCGCCACCCTGACTTGAGCAAGCGTGGTGATCAATGCTCGTGCCTTCTCTGTATGAGAAGAAGCCTTTGCCCTGCAGTGGGACAGTAATAGGCTGGTATTATTATTATTATCTTTGGAAGATATCAAACGCATCCATAGCAACGTAGCATAGCAGCATAGCATATCTCTGGTGGAAAGGTACCCTAAGTTATTGGTTCCGGCTGTCATTCGTAGTCATTACGGGTAGTTAGATACCCAAAAGTCTAACAACCAGTCTTACCAAAGGGTCATGCAGGTTATGGAGTTCAGATAGGCATGTGCTCCATATCATGGAAGGCGCACAAGATCTCATGATCCCCGGTCCAAGTGTGGGAAGGGAACACTGGCGTGGTTTTTAGTCAGTAGGCGTCTGACAGACCCCTTCGCCCGCCCCAGGGCGGAGGACATCCATGAGGATTCTCCACCACGGAACTAAAAAAGGCAGCTCCGTGTAAGATATTGGAAATATTCAGCTGCATCCGGTTAGACTGGAAGCCGACCCCAACATAGTTGGGAAAAGGTTAGGCAGATAGAATAACGTGCTCTATACAATTTTAAAAGCACAACCCAATGAAGTGATGTTTCTCGACGGTTTAACGACAATGCATGTAGTGGAGGCATGAACAAAAGACAAAGTTATTATTGACCGGAAAGTGCCGACCAATGATCGGATGCCACTTAATGCCAACTCGCGTTTTGTACGGAAAAGTTGGCTGAATATATCTGTATAGTATAGTATTCTAACGTGCGTGATTGCAGTTCTTCTTCTTTTCGTGTGGTTAGTGACTAACCTGGTGTCAGAGTTTTAAATCCGCCCATGTCCCTCTGACTTGGCTTCACATGCCGTCGAGAAATATTTATCAGGCATGCCGGTTTCCTCACGATGTTTTCCTTCACCGATTTTGAAGCAAGTGATAATTATACAATACGCGCATAAATCTGAAAAGTCCGAGGGCGTGACTTGGGTTCGAACTCGAGACCTATAGCTTGGCAGTCCAACGGTCACACCACTAGGCTATCACTGTTATTTCATTGCAGGTGGGATGAAGCGTAGTATAAGTCCTCCAGACCATATTTCGGCCATGGCGGCCAATCTCAACGGAGACTAGCCATCGACGCAGGATATATTATAGTGTACAAGTGTGTGCGCAGACACAGGTGCACTCTCTCTTCCCTCACTTTCATATTCCGATGGGACAGCAATCCGACACGGCCGGAGAGAGATCAGGCGCAGGACCAACGGCTTAACGTGCTTTCCGAGGCACGGGGGAATCAGACCGTCAACTTCTAAACTCCAAGCTGTTACTAAGAAATTCTTAGTGGAGAATAACCCAATAACACTAACCCGATCCGGGAACCGCTCAGCACGAGACCGGCGAGTATTTTTTTGCCTAGCCTTTTCCCAACTACGTTGGGGTCGGCTTCCAGTCTAACCGGATGCAGCTGAATACCAGTATTTTACATGGAGCGACTGCCTATCTGACCTCCACAACCCAGTAACTGGGTAATACGATACCCCTTGGTAAGACTGGTGTCAGACTTTCGGTCTTCTGACGACTCGTAATGACTGTCAAAGATCCACGAATGACAGCCGGGACCAACGGCTTAACGTGCTTTCCGAGGCACGGAGGATTCTCGTTATGTAAAGATGGTCACCCATCCACTGACCAAGCCCGGCAAGCGTAGCTTAACCTGATGGATCGATCAGTGCGGCTGTTGTTACTTAGCCACGAGCTCCTCCGAGTCCGGCGAGTATACGCTACTTAAAGTGAGTCGCCGAAATGACGTTTCTATTTGGCATCGACATTCCAGTTAGATGTTCGATAGATGGCTGATGACTTACAAATGGACCACAGGAGACTATATAGACATATACTCCCCGTCCAACGGGACCAGGGAAGTATGACAAACAAACTTTTACTAAGAAGAATTTTAGTATAAACAATGGTATACCAACTCAGATCGGGAAATTTAATCGGAGCTAGACGAGAACATCAATATTAATTGTGAGACTTCAAATATAACATGTCAGATAGTTGATAGAAGCGACATGTTTATTACTTCCGGAAACAATAAACTCATTGTGGAGACTTGTGGTCGTTGACAAACTAAAGATAATTAAAGATACTGGCGGATGGATAATTAGTCTTTATTCTGCACCGCTAAAAGCGGTTACCGCAACCAATAACTAGCCTCTATTGGATTCCTAAAGTTTCGGCTTATATGCCCTAAAGCCTCGTGCAGATTGGCGCGACGCGACGGCGCTACGCGACTCTCTAAGCCCACGTAAAAATATCGCAGCGGGATTTCATCGCGAACTGGATTTTCAACTTTCGTTGTTACGCCGAGCGTCGAGAATTCAACGCGATAGGACGCACTCTCGTCCCAGTACGTTGAAAAAAGACACTTGAATTTTCAACTGTCGGCGCTAAGCAGTGCGTTGAAAATCCAGTGCACGAAAAAAAAACGCCGCGATATTTTTACGTCCGTGCGCACGTGGGCCACCATACCGTCAAATTTTCTTAAAAATTGTATTGTTCGTTGTCGCGTCGCGCTGGTCTGCACAAGCCTTTAATATTCTAGTTCACTGGTCTTATTTCCACATGGCAATATTGCCAAATTAATCAAAACTGGTAAATATTTGACAGCTATTTGCGACGCTGCCAACTTTTAGGATAAACGCTCTTAAAGACGAATCGACCCTCATATCTCAGCCTGAACTTTTGACAAATCTACCAAATATTATGCGGAATAAAAATAACAAACCACTTCCTACCCCATAATACAACAAATATACCAAATTCCCATAACTTCCCACAAACCCAACCAATCGATTCAACTTTTTCTTGGATTCCCAGATCAATATGGTAATCACCTGGAAATACCAGAGGTGATAATAAATTCTGTGCGAGTATGAGAACGGATTCTCCGCCAACTGTCGCTAGGCAGAATTAGTGGGGTGTCCAATGTGTAGCAATTCGAGGAATGCCAATTGTAGTGTGAGAATTTTTGTAGGAGTAATGGACTCTGGCTGAGTTACTTTTATACGGAAGAATAGGCTTGAAAAGGACAAGAGACATCTCAACTCAAAGAATTCTTGATTTTAAATGGGGGGAATTAATCAAAGATTTTGTGTCTGATATTTTGTAGCTACAGCTATACTTTGCCAAGAATCAGACACCGGAAGACGGAAAGTGTTTTTACAGAATTTGGTAAAATTATAGAGGTATGTATGAGGAATAGGGTGTAAAGTTCACTCATCCTCTATAGAAAAGGGAGGATCCTCCGATCAGACGGGCGTCGTGTGGGGTGGGCAACTGCCCGACGATTGTTGTCGGGACACTGTTGTTTATGTATACTCGTCGCGCGGTAAACTATGCTTGCGCGATGCAGGATTTTGCGTGACGTCAGTGTGATGCGTAGTTCAAATGTGGCGTTGCACATCACTCCCCTCCGGAGTGATGCGGAGGCGATTTCCAAGACAGCTTTTTAAGAAAATATTTAAGTTTCTACTAAGGTAGTAATCTTATTTCAGTAGGTTCAAGTAGTTATTGAAGTCTTTTGTCTTTTTGGTCTTTTTTAGTCAATATACCACGGTCTCCTTAAATTTGTAAGTAGCCAGACAAGTGTCTGGCAACCAAATGGACAGCTTGATAGTAGTAAGTGACCATCGGGCAGCCTATAGTTATACCCGAGTCGAAACATCCACAAATGCATTGCCATCCCAAACCAAATGTAGGGTCTTATTTTTTCTCTTGTAGGGACATCAGTTTATGTAGCTGTCCTAACTCAATCTGCCTAGCCGTTTCCCAACTATGTTGAGGTCGGTTTCCAGTTTAACCGGATGCAGCTGAATACCATTATTTAACATGGAGCGACTGCCCGTCTGACCTCCACAACCCAGTTACCAGGTAAAACGATACCACTTGGTAAGACTGGCTATCAGACTTTTAGGCTTCTGACTACCCGGAACATCTGTCTCGGCTTAACGTGCTTTCCGAGGCACGGAAATCTACGAACCGACCGCGGCAATCGACCCGTGGGGCTCTTATCATTTAGCCACGAGCCCGTCTTCGTTTAACTTATGATAATGTAGTAACTTACCACCAAATAGGTTAGCGGCATCGAGCAGGCCGTCGGGGGGCTGCTTCCCCGCCGCGTCGCCGCCATCCCCCCCTTCCTTGTCCATAACACGCCTGGAACACCAGAGGAACACACTTGAGGATATGACACATTCATATTTATCAAAAAGAAATAATAAAAAAGTATTTATTGAGACTCGGACAGGAACTCACAAATGAAACTAAAAACACACTAAACAAAAATAAAAAACAAAGTAAAAACGAGTCAAACGAGTGTAATATAAATGAGACTAGAATAAGATTGATACACCGTACGCGTAGCACGACATCCATACAAACGGGTGTTCTACGGGTTTTGTCTACGGAAGAATAGACAAAATGACAGATAGTGGTTGTTTATCTGTCATTTTGTCTATTATTCCGTCGACAACACCCGTTTCTATTGTGGTCATGCTAAGCGAGCAGGGGTTTGATTCACCATTCATGTTGTAAATACTTTTTTAGATTGATCAGTTGGTTGCTGTGCAAAAAGTGAAGAACATCAAAATTATTCAGACCAAGTTGGAGGGTGTAAAATTACGCTTTTGACAGAAAACTTATAATAAACATTTTGGTACTTTGTACACGGGTTGGACGTAAATAAAAAGGTGCAAATTGTTAAAAAAATATGTGGAGGTACCAACTAAACTACATCCCAGAAAAAAGGAGATTTGGCAGTAAATAAAAACTACCGAACCTTCAAAAGGACCAAGGGAGTCCGTCAAAAGTGGGCCAAAGTTTCGACAAATCTGAAACTTTTCGAAGATGATGCATAGCTACCTGAAAACACCTCATCTTCAACAAATTCAAGCAAGAATACCGGATCGCGGCTTTAAATTTCATTTAAATAATATTTGTCCAAAATATTTTAATGTAAGTAATATATTTTTTGTGATACAGAATAACACAAACCTGTTATTGATTTTATAATAATAATAATAATAATAATAATAATAAGCCCCCTAAACAACCACACGTCCTGATTGACCATCTAATCACGTGGGGGGCGGACACACGAATGAGAAATTACTGGCGTGGCTAACGTGGCTCTGGAAACCCACTCAAAATGGAGACTCGTTCAAAAAGAAAACGTATAGGACCGCTGCCCGGGGGCGATCGCCGGGGCGCACCTGGAGCTGACGCTGGGTGTCTCAGCATGCGAACCGTCAGCGGTGAGGAGTTGAACAGGCGGGCTCCCACCGACAAAGTTGCTACAGCCGAAGCCGACGATGGTGATAGACTGACAAACAGGACAGACACCCCTGTAGAGCCTTATAGTCCAAGTACAGTATCGTACGCACCCTCAAGATCATCACCATCAATACCATCTTCACCCATACCATCGTCACCTCACATATCTAGTTTTAATACAGTTACACCCACTCCGGCCTTGAATGTTGCGCGGGAGGTATCTACCTTCTTACCCGCGTCCACCAAGGCTGGGAAAGCAAGAGTTCGCATGAGATGGAGCAAAGAAGTTAACCTATTTATCATGCGAACTTATCTATACATAACTAAATTAGAGACCGACATGACCACCTACAGACAACAACTGCATGAACTTTTTACACGTCAATACCCAGAGATTACAGTTACAGAACAAAGAATTTCTGATCAAAGAAGAACAATAATAAGAAATAAGCTACTGTCTCGAGAAATAATAGATCAGTTAAAAGACGAAGTACGTACACAACTACTAGACGAATCAGAAAATATTGAAGGCGCCAACATCATCACATTAACACAAAACGCAACTGAACATAACCCACAAGAACAACCACAGACATACACTCAATCACAACCAATCACACAATCCCAACCATACTTTCAATCACACGCAAATTCACAAACCACGCATACATCCACGCAAACCGAAACTATAACAATAATGTTAGAAAATGAAATAGAAACCCTAGTCGATACCAATCAAAATCAGTTCACAGACACGCGTATCCAAGAAATACACGATAAATTAAAAACAGCTCTCACTCAATATTCCGGCATGGACCCGGCAGCTCGACCAAAACTACCCAAACTCAGGTACACACCAAAACTTTTTCACCTCGTTAATTTATTTAATTTAAATATTCTTAACCAATATATTAGCGAAGAAACTCAACTTTTAGACGTACATACCTTGATATATTGCACAGCATTAGTTATTTCCGAAGAACTTAATTTTAAAATCACAGAATACACAGGCAACACAAGACAAGGAAATGTTAACAAACCAGCATGGCAGCAAAGACTTGAAAAAGATATAGAAAAACTTAGAGCAGACTGTAGTAGACTAACTCATTACATTAACAACAATAGATCAAATAAAGTAGTAAAGAGTGTAGAAACAATTTTTAAAAACATGGCTACCCACACTAGACATGAAAATGACAATAGAAAACCAGAAGAGTTTTTAGATACATTGAAACAGAAATTAGCCCTAAAAGCACACAGGTTGAGAAGATACAAGAAAGCACAAGAACGTAAAAACGATAACTCCTTGTTTGCTACGAACGAAAAGAACTTCTACAGAAAATTACAGAAACCACAAACTGATACCGAAACACTGACAGCCGAAAATAACATAGAACTACCAACAGCGGAACAACTAGAAACATTTTGGTCTAGCATATGGGAAGAGCAAGTGCAACATAACGCACAATCTGATTGGATAACAGACGAAGAAACTAAATGGAGCTCACTAGAAGAAATGGAATTCGTTGAATTAACTGAGTCTGATATAGGTAGTATTACAGCGAGACTACACAATTGGAAATCCCCTGGTATTGATAAAATACATAATTACTGGTATAAAAAATTAGACTCATTACACAAAGTTTTAGCTAAAAATTTAACAGAAATCATATTAGGGAAACAAAACATTCCTGAATTTATTGCTACAGGAATAACGTATATGTTGCCAAAAAATCAATACTCACCACAACCTTCTCAATACAGACCAATCACATGCCTGCCCACAATATACAAGATCCTAACGTCAGCAATAACTACAAAAATCAATAAACACATAGAACATCATAACATAATAGCAGAGGAACAAAAGGGATGCAGAAGGGGCCACATGGGATGTAAAGAGCAACTTGTTATAGATTCAATAATCCACAAACATGCCTCCACAAAAAATAGAAACCTACATTGCACATACATAGATTATAAAAAAGCATTCGATAGTATTCCACACTCCTGGCTCATTCAAATATTACAAATATATAAAATAAATTCAAAAATAATAGACTTCTTACAGAACATCATGTCCCGTTGGAAAACTACACTCCAGTTAAATCATCGACACAACACTATCACTACTCAACAAATATCCATAAAAAAGGGTATTTATCAAGGAGATTCACTAAGTCCCTTATGGTTTTGTCTCGCTCTGAATCCTCTGTCCCACCTACTACATCGCTGCGAAGCCGGATATTCCTTTAAAAATACCAGAGAAGAAACAGTAATCTCACATCTTATTTATATGGACGACATAAAACTATACGCAAAGTCTGAAAAAGAGATGAAAAAATTAATAGATATCACGACAGAATTCAGTAAAGACATAAACATGCAATTCGGATTAGATAAATGTAAAACAGTTCATATAATAAAAGGCAAAATAAAACCGGGTGACTATCCTGTTAATAATACAGACACAATCACAGCTATGGAACAAACGGATTTATATAAATATCTAGGGTACAATCAACTCAAAGGAATAGACCACACAGCAATAAAACACACCTTAAACACCGAATACAAAAGAAGAGTGACCGCAGTATGTAAAACTCAACTCTCCGGAAAACATTTAATAAAGGCATTGAACACCTATGCGATCCCTATATTAACATACTCGTTTGGAGTGATTAAGTGGTCAAAGACTGACATCCAGCAGATAGAGAGATCAACACGCACCACACTCACTAAACACAATAACCTGCACCCTAAATCTGCAATAGAAAGACTGACCATCAAACGGCAATACGGAGGGAGAGGCCTTATAGACGTCCATAACCTCTGGCAGAAACAGATAGCCAAACTAAGAACATTCTTTCATTCTAAATCACACACAAGCAACATTCATAAAGCCGTAATTATGAACGATATTAGATATACCCCACTTAACCTACACGAACAGATAGATACACAAGACACTAGCAATAACGACCCACATAAACAAAAGTTAGAAGACTGGAAAAAAAAAGTGTTGCATGGACGGCACCCCCATGATCTAGAACAATCTCATATAGATACAATAGCGTCAAATAAATGGCTTAAAATCGGTAACTTATTTCCGGAAACCGAGGGATTTATTATTGCAATACAGGATCAGATCATAAATACTAAAAACTACAGAAAATTCATTATTAAAGACCCCACAATAACAAACGATAAATGCCGCAAATGTCACAGCCAACCAGAGACCATACAACACATAACAGGGGCATGCACAACACTCACACAAACAGACTATACACACAGACACAATCAGGTAGCAAACGTCATCCATCAGAAACTAGCACTTAAATATAAACTCATACAAGATACAAACACTCCTTATTACAAGTACATACCACAAATAATCCTAGAAAATACCACACACAAACTTTATTACGATCGCGCCATTCTAACCGACCGGACCGTTCACTATAATAGACCAGATATAACCCTTCAAGATAAAATTAATAAAGTCACATACCTTATCGATATTGCAGTCCCTAATACACATAATTTACAAAAAACAATAGGTGAGAAAATTAGTAAATATGCTGAACTGAAAGAGGAAGTGACCAGAATTTGGAGACAAGAAAAAGTCTACGTAGTACCCATTGTTGTCTCAACAACGGGTGTTATACCCAATCATCTCCACCACAGCCTTAAATTAATAGACCTGAAAGACTCAATTTACATAACACTCCAAAAAGCCGCAATTTTAAACACCTGCAGAATAGTCAGAAAGTTCATGCAAATTGAGGAAAATGAAATCACTCCTCATAACATTAATTCCACATAAAACTTCATCATCACCACACACACACACGCTACATTGACTTGGCTTGGCCCGTTAATGTAGCTTAAACTAGCCAAAGAGCTAAGAAACAAAATTTCTATACCTAAATAATAATAATATATTTATTTGTTAACACAGGTGAATAAATACAGATCTTTTGTTTGGTGAACAGAGCGCTATGTTATGCCAGTAGGCGTACAAATATTGTGTGCAATCTAGCTGAGGATTACAAATTAAAATTTACTAAAAATATTTGATAATCATGCATAATTATGGTATTCATTAGAAAATAAATTGAATAATTACATAATATTTAATACTCCAACTATGTCAGACCTAAATGAAGAATTATTATAATGTCAAAAAGCAAAGAAACAAAAAACTATATCAAAGTAGGTAATTAAAATATCAAAATGATTTAATGTCAATGTTAATAATTGTATTTCTAAATTAATTCGTCATTTAAGTATTCGTCAATTGTATAATAACATTTATCAATTAAGAACAATTTAATTTTTTTCTTAAATTGTGTAAAATTTAATTCTTTTATGGCGTCTGGAATTTTATTATAAATACGTGGAGCCATACCCAGGACACTCTTTTTTACTAATGCAGTTTTACATTTATAGTTACTCAAAGAATTTTTGTACTGACTACGAATTGGAACATTTCGTACTATTGTTAGTTTTTCAAAAAGGTTGGGATTTGTTTTCACGAATATACTAATCTCTAATATGTACATCGCCGGTAGCGTAAGTATTTTTAATGATTTAAAGTACGGTGCACAGCTGTCATCTGTTTTCAGACCACACATGGCTCTAATGCACCTTTTTTGTGCCTTGAATAGTAATCCCTTATCCGGGGAGTTACCCCAAAAAATAATTCCGTATCGTAGAAGTGAGGCTACTAGACCATGATAGGCAACAAGTAACGCGTTTATATTTACTTTTCTAGCCAATTGAAAAAGTGCATAGACAGATTTATTTATTCTTTTACATAGCTGTTCTATATGTGCTTTCCAATTAAGGTTATTGTCAATATGGATACCTAAAAACACACTTACTTTTACTTCTGCTATTTCGTTGCCATTGTAATTGAGACAAACTTTTGGAGGTTCAATTCTTTGGTGGAAATGCATTACTTTGGTTTTTTTTAGGTTGATTACTAAATTATTCATATTAAGCCAATTAATTATGTCAGTAAGAGTATTATTAATGTCAAATTGATAAGTATTTAAGTCCTTACATTTAACTATAGCAGTGCTATCGTCTGCAAACAAAATCATTTGTTGTTGTGTCACTTTTGGCAAATCATTAATGTAGATGAGAAATAAAGGTGGCCCAAGCACGCTACCTTGAGGCACTCCATATTTTATACTCCTGAAATTCGACACATATGTTCGTTCCGTTTTGGTTTTTGAGCACACTCTTGTGATTTCAGTGCATTGCAATCTATTACTTAGATATGATTCTAGTAGTTTTAAAATGTTCCCTCTGATGCCATAGCAATGCAATTTGTCTAGAAGGATTTTGTGATCAACATAATCAAAGGCTTTAGTCATGTCTGTGTAAATAGCGCAGATGGGAGTCTTTTTATCAACAGCAGACATAACATTATTTATAAAGTCGAAAATAGCCATATTAATTGTTTTATTTCTCCGGAAACCGTTTTGTTCTTTGCACAAAATATTATATTTGTGTAGATATTGGTATATCGAGTTATAAATAACTTTTTCAAAGATTTTGGAAAAGATAGGAATTTTGGCTATTGGCCGGTAATTTTTTATATGCGTCTTGTCTTCCTTTTTGTGGAGCGGTTTTATTATGACTTTTTTCAAGCCTTCGGGATAGATACCCTCGGTAATACCTAAATTAATAATATGTGCTAGGGTAGGTGCTATAAGCTCAATTACATATTTAATTACTTTTGTAGATATACCGTCAATACCTACAGTACTAGTATTTTTAAGCGTCTTTGTGGCTAAAATAATATCGGATTTTAGAACAGGCTGCATAAACATTGATTGCATTTTCAAATTATCTAACTTATTGTTTATTTTAATGTCATTTACTATATTATTCTCAATGTCATCTATAAAGTAGTCATTAAATGCGTTTGCAATGTCATTCGGGTTTGTGTAAGTCAAATTCCCTGTTTTTATGGTCAGTATCTGTTCTTTAGGCAGGTTAGTTTTAGATCTATTGACTATCTGCCATGTGGCTTTGGATTTATTTTGCGAATTGTTTATAAAGTAGTTATTTTGTGCCTTCTGCGTTAGTCTAACAATTTTTTTATACTGCGTAGTGTATTTTTTCAAGTCACTTTTACCTTTTTTGGTTGGGTGTAGTCTGTAAGCCCTAAGTCCTAAGTTATGAAATAGCTTTGGTACGATTTGAATATGTTTATAACGAGGTCAAGGTTAACAGCGTTATTTATGTTTTTTTACTATAGCTAAGTATGTATAATAAGTTCTCGATAACTTTACTGCACTTTTATTAAGACGTAGATATATGCCAGTAACCTTGAGTGGTTAGCTTGCGTGTTCTGTACTGAGCTCACGCAACGCGTCGTCCGTCCAGCCAGTAATAGAACTCGCCCATCAAGGAGCGCTGCCCTAAATTAGACGCATTATTAATTTATTAGACTAAAAAACAAAATGTATTTTAATAAAACACGTATAGTAAAAGATCAAAAATTAAATTACGAGTATCTTTAACAAGGTGAAGGTTTCAGAAAAATAAGCTTGACAGATTTTGCGTGATTCTCAGTTTTTTTATCCGCTTTAGACATAACTTTACAAATTAATTTAACTATGTAATATAAACATATTCTGAAATATACGTATATTAAATTATGAAGAAAATGCTCTAATTTTACATATATTTTTTTCCAAATCATTGACACCACTCGTTTAGACGTGATCTTCAGTATAAAATCATTAAAAGTCGGTTATCGTCGCCTTAAGTAAGTCCCTGCACTTTAAAATTCTTTCTACTAACCAAGATATTTACCAGAAGTGTTTTTAATTAATATATGCCACATTTAATTAAAAAACATAAAACCATAATTACGTATTACCAACTAAAATTATCTTCCATATTTTAATCAATGAGGCGTATTGTACGTAGTACCGCGACGCCCCCCGCGGGGTACCATACAACATCAATGGGGGACAATGGGGGTGGAATCCCCCCGCGACTGAATGGAGTTTATTTTTTAATGAAACCGTACTCTGCTCCCACGGCCCAGTGAAATCATTATTAATTTGCAAGGGAATCATTTTATGGTTGATTTCGATCATATTATTTACAAGACAAATACGTCTTGTTGATGTAGTGGTCCCCCACCTTTTTGGGGAATAGGGATGATGCCTGGGTAAAAAAAATGAAATTGTAATTAGTCCGTCAGTCACATAATAAAAAAATATTAGACACGTATTTTTTGCTTTATCATACTTATTAATAAAAAATTACTTAGATAAAACGCATTTTATGTTGGGGAGTGGGGGTCGCTACGTCACTAGTATGTATAAAATCTACATACTCGTGACGTCATGGCACATTTTACCTAAATGTATCGCCGTAATCTTTAGATTACGTAAAAAAAGAAAAAATACGTGTTCAATATTTTTTTATAAACTCAAAGACGCAATAAAAATGTTTTTTTGTTGACATCATCCCTATTGAGGGATGATAATATTTAAGACTTGAGAGTACGTTATATGTACCTTTAAGGCGAAAGCGTCAAGGTAGCCCGCTAAATTCAAATTTTCTTACGTTTTTTGCAATTTGCAGGTCAGTATCATGTTGTATGTTGATCTAAATATGATTTGCGGCCGTATCAAAGGTTTCTTTATAGAATTATAATCATAAAAATTATCAATACAACTCTCTAAATTCATATAATTCCATTGAATGACTATTTCATGAAATCATGACATTTGACGTTTGTGCCTACTTATGGAGTTGTATTGCTGATTGTAATGATTATAATTATGTAAAGCCATATTTGTTACGGTCGCAAATCATATTTTAATCAACATAAAACCTCACACTGACCTGCAAAATGTAAAAATCTAAAGAACATTTAATTTCGCGAGCGAGAAAATTCATAGACCTCGCCTCGTTGGTCTAGTGATTAGCAAGCGCTACTGCTGAGCGTGAGATCCTGGGTTCGATTCCCGGGTCGGGTAAAATGTTATTGGGTTTTTCTATCAGGAATTTCTCAGTAGCAGCCCGGAGTCCGGATTTGTGACCGGTTGATGGCAATAGGCTCGCTCCTATTACATGGAACTTGAACATAACTGGTGAAATAGGTGTGATAAGTAAGTTATACCGCTGCCTACCTTCCGGGGGATACAGTCGTGATGTTTCGTTATGTTTTATTCTTCATTGTCATCCCTAATAATAATACTGCGTTCGCAATTCATTTGCTAAACATGTAAACAAACACTAGTTTTAGAAAAAACAACTGTAATGCCTACACATAAGGTTTAGTTTGCGCTACAACTTCATATTTTTTATGACTTTTTCAACAGTACTAGCCAGTGTAAAATCAACTTTATTTACACTTGCTTAAAGTTGATGTTTGTCTAAGTGAAACGCAGATTACATGTCTAATGCATAAAGCTCAGACCAAATAAAATACCAAGACAGCGTTGTCAACTGTGAAGTGAAGCCAGTTTCGTAAACATGTGTGCTCTTTGTGTGGTGTAGGTTTGATTGAATTGTCATTGTAAACGTTTGTAAATGTGTACGTGTGAGCGTGTATGCACAGAGCGGTAGTGTAGTTTTGGCATGCTTCACTGTATTGTTCGCAGCGCTGTCTTGGTTTTTATTTGGCCTAAAGAGACAAAAATATTTCTTACGTCGGCTTCTTTGAAAAATCAACACTTATAAAACCACCGCTACTTGAATTCAAACATCTAAACATAATAGGTAAAACCGTAACAACATGCTCAGAAACCGTAATCCCATCAAGTTTAACACACTCATAACCGTTAACGCATTCGCTATAGTTGTCGCGCATTAACCGCTCACCCATCATTTTACTAGCCGTGACTTACGACGCTTTACCTTGTATTACAACTATGTTTTACTGAGCAAACTTAGATTAAGTATGACCAAAAGATAGCCTAAGCCTCATTAGCCTATAGTTCCCACTGCTGGGACCCAGGCCTCCTCTCTATGAGAGGGAGTGGGCCGTAATCCACCACGCGGGCCCAGTGCGGGTTGGTAGATGTCACATGTCTTCGAATTTTTGGTTCTAGGACAAGCCGGTTTCCTCACGATGTTTTCCTTCACCGTTTTGAGAGCAGTGGTAATGAAATAATTTACACAATGTTAAGGCGAAAGCGTCAAGGTAGCCCGCGAAATTCAAATTTTCTTAAGTTTTTTGCAATTTGCAGGTCAGTATCATGTTGTATGTTGATCTAAATATGATTTGCGGCCGTATCAAATATTTATTTATAAAATTATAATCATAAAAATTATCAATACAACTCTCTAAGTTCATATAATCGCATTGAATGACTATTTCATGAAATCATGACATTTGGCGATTGTGCTTACTTAAGGAGTTGTATTGCTGATTGTAATGATTATAATTATGTAAAGCCATATTGGTTACGGTCGCGAATCATATTTTAATCAACATAAAACCTCACACTGACCTGCAAAATGTATAAAACTAAAGAACATTTGAATTTCGCGGGCTACCTTAGCGCATGCCCCTTAAGCGGCTGTAATGGGTTCGAACCTACGACCTACAAGTTGTAAGTCGCGGCTGTTACCACTGAGCCACCACTGCTCTCTCACAGGCATAATATTATACCTAAAATATTAACTGTAAGTTCATCAATTACCGCCCAAATATACTGAATACTGATATAATCAAATTAACATTGTTTGTAATATATGTATTATGTTTTTTTTTTATCGTAGTGTGCGTGTAAATGTAAATAATGAAATCCCTGTACGAACAGTCGGGGAAATTAATTATTACGCAAATTGACACCATCAATTTGCCGTGTTTATTATTAGCCATTGCACAGAACTGTCAAAGAATGGTCGTTATTTTTTATTTATTTATAATAAATACTTTCTTTTACACCAGGAGCTCGTGGCTAAGTAATAACTGCCGCACGGGTCGATCCATCAGGTTTAGCTACGCTTGCCGGGGTTGGTCTGTGGATGGGTGAACATCTATACATACCGAGACTCCTCCGTGCCTCGGGAAGCTCGTTAAGCCATTGGTCCCGGCTGTCATTCGTGGGCCTTTGACAGTCGTTACGAGTCGCCCGAAAGTCTGACAACCAGTCTTACCAAGGGGTATCGTATTCCCCAGTAACTGGGTTGTGGAGGTCAGATAGGCAGTCGCTCCATGTAAATTACTGGTATTCAGCTGCATTCGGTTAGACTGGAAGCCGACCCCAATATTGTTGGGAAAAGGCTAGGCAGATTGACGTTCTTTTACACCAGTTTATACATTCCATAAAAATTATAATAATAAAAATTAATAGTACCTAGTTGTGATTTGATTATACGGACTATATAAAGTCGGTAGCCAATTTGCTTAACAATAAATTCCCCTGCCTTTATGTGTGTGAAGATGTTATCAGAAAGTTTATCGACCGTAAAATATCATAGGCAATAGAATAGGAAGTTCTCATATGAGTACTTAACATTACTGGCAGGACTTGGAAATTAGACTAACATAGCATAACATCGCGCTTGTAATTCCCGAAGGAGTAGGCAGAGGTGATCCTGCGCAGGAGAGTCTAGCGGTTAAGCCAGTTTAAGGGTTCATCATGAAAGTATTTCATAGAAATTCATAGAAACCAGTCGTTTCGCGACGACACGTCGCCTGCTGCTGCCGCCAGCGGTCGCGCTAGTGACAGAAAACGCACGAGACTAATAAAGTGATGAATATAAATGTTGATGGATGGAGAGAGGGAGGCCAAAGAAAAGATGGATAGATTGTGTGGAGGAATGATAATGAAAGAGAAGAGAATGAATGATAGCGTGACAATTGACAGGGGAGAGTGGAAGAAGGTAAAGGGTCGCGCCAACCACACGTACCATTGGACAAGGTCAGGGTGATGACGCTACCAATGATGATGATGAATTAAGCTACTCCAATGTACCCCCCCCCCCCCCCCAAGCAACAAACAAGTATTTTAGACTACATGATACTATATGAGCTCATATAATTTGTTTGGATTATTTTATTTGACTGTAAGTCAATTTATTTTAAATTTGTGTTTATTTATTGTTGACATAATCTACTCATTAAAATGTTTTTATTTTATGAGTTGTATTGTAATTTGTGGTAATGTAAATTATTTTAGCATAAGCATTTTATAGAATCAAGTTTTTCCAACTGAACAGACAGCTGTGCTGCTGGGGAGTTTTTTTGCGACAGTCGTTACGAGTCGTCAGAAGCCCGAAAGTATGACAACCAGTCTTATCAAGGGGTATCGTATTACCTAGGTACTGGGTTGTGGAGGTCAGATAGGCAGTCGCTCCATGAAAAATACTGGTATTCAGCTGCATCCGGTTAAACTGGAAGCCGACCCCAACATAGTTGGGAAAAGGCTCGGCAGATTGATTGACTATTGGAACTGGCAGATGTTGTCCTGCCCGAACAGCGCCACTTACCGGGTCCGATTGTATTTTCAAACCATCCAGAAACCCACTCAAATATACACACAATATTTCATCCAAATCGGTCCACCCGTTTAGGAGGAGTTAGGTGACAAACACACGTACGGATTTTTTTTATTAATAAAGATAAGTCAAGGTAATATACCTTTACTTATATTATATTATACTTAGACTTATATAAGTATAAGTATAATATAATATAATATAAGTAAAGGCCTATGTTGCAAGGTAGGAGGTAGAATCTAAAATATACTTTACTGAATCTATTGAGCCACGTTCTTCAGAAAGGTCAGGTCGAATGTAATAACATTCGACCTGACCTTTCTGAAGAACGTCACCATTAAAATCACTATTATTATGTCCTCTTAGGGCGTCCCCTCCCGGCGGCGGCGTTGTTTCCACTCACATCTGCCTTTTGTTAGACGCCTTTCACTTCATTTCTCCTAAACACTGTCTTAAGCATTGGAAGGAAAAGCGATAATATCAATGCTCGTTCCTTCTCTGAGAAAAGGCCTTTGCCTTGTTAGCAATACAGGAGATAATAATAATACCAGCCTATTACTGTCCCACTGCTGGGCAAAGGCATGGAAGGAGCTAAGTAACAACAGCCGCACTGGTCGATCCATCAGGTTAAGCTACGCTTGCCGGGGTTGGTCAGTGGATGGGTGACCATCTTTACATACCGAGAATCCTCCGTGCCTCGGAAAGCACGTTAAGCCATTGGTCCCGGCTGTCATTCGTAGATCTTTGACAATCGTTACGAGTCGTCAGAAGCCCGAAAGTCTGACACCAGTCTTACCAAGGGTTATCGTATTACCCAGTTACTGGGTTGTGGAGGTCAGATAGGCAGTACTCCATGTAAAATACTGGTATTCAGCTGCATCCGGTTAGACTGGAAGCCGACCCCAACATAGATGGGAAAAGGCTAGGCAGATTGATTTGCTGGGCAAAGGCATCTCCTTACACAGAGAAGGCACGAGCATTGATCACCACGCCACGTTTGCTGAAGACGGGTTTGCGATTTAAAAGCAAATTACAACAAAAAAAACCACATTTACATATTTCATACTTCAGACTGATATTAATGAAGTCGAGGTTTCCTCACGATGTATCCCTTCACCGATGTCAGTAATGTCCTAATTTTATTAATTAATGAATTTATCTGTCATTGCTTCATTTTGCATTCTTTTTTACCTATCGTGCTATAGTAATTTTATTCTAGATGCATCGTCTTCACATAATTATAATTATATAATTAATGCATACAAAATATTGTAAAAACATTTTAAAAGAGTGGAGTTTCTTGCCCATTCTTCTCTATACGAAAACTACCTTTTGGAAGGGGCGACTAGAATCAATTCTATTTTTTGTATAATTGACGTTCAGAAGTGCCTTTTATGTGCCTAATTGAAATAAATTGTTTGACTTTGTCCAAAAAACTTACAGGAGAAAGTTCATAAAATGATGGTGCCTAATCTTCCTGTAGGTCTCGGTAAAAATAATTCAAGGACGTCCTCAACTGTAATTATAACATTGCCTGAAATTCTACCTACCCCCAAAAAATCAATAAAGTTCCTATAGTGAACTCAGCTGACACCGACCCCGAATTTTCAACAAAAAAAACTTCATTCATTGCACCCCCAAGGTTACATACAAGGATAATGCAATAAGGAAGCCCCCACCCCTCCCCCGTACTGATTCATACCCCCCCAAACAGCTGATAGGGGGCAACACCCCCTGTAGGGAGGTACACGTCTGTATAGCATTAATATATAAGTAGGTATGTATGTCAGTTGACCTAGGTCAGGATTTTGACGTCATGGCGACGGTAAATATGAAGTTAAAAATATTTTTTTCTTAATTATATTTCTCGTTGGTTGTGGAGGTAAGATAAGCAGCCTCTCCATGTAAAATACTAAGTGGCGGATTTGCTCTAAGGCCCAGTAGGTCCAGGCCTAGGGCGGCCAATCGTGACAAATAATTTACTGATGATAGGAAATAACTCAAAGTACCGATTTATTCTAAACGTTGGCGCACATTATGGCGGGTCCCACTGCACACAATAATAACTTAAAACCATTTAAAAATATGTCCAAATAACTAGGTAATTGAAACGCGTCATAGAATTTCGTGGCGCCAAGCCGACTCATAGTTAACTTAATTTCTGAACCGTTTACAATAAAAGCGGGCAATAAAGTAAATTCATTATGTAGTCTATATGATGGGTGCTGAGAAAGGGGCGGCTGATACTTACTACTTAGCGTGGGGCTTGGGCGGCCAATACTGCAAATCCGCCAATGAAAATACTATAGTCCGTTGCATCCGGTAAGACTGGAAGCTGACCCTAACTTAATTGGAAAAAGGCTTGGTAGATGATGATGATGATTTTTTGTTCTTAGGTATTTTTTTTTGGGAAGTATGAATATAGCTGGCGAAATGAGGGTGTGTTAAGCATATGTAAGTATAACTTTACACCTCATCCATCACAGTCAACTGCTGAACATAGGCATCTCCAAGGCTGCACCACCACACCGCAGCCCCTGATCTAGAATTTTTTGAAGCGGGGCGAAAACTGCCGTCTGCGGTCCCTCGCCAATATTTTATGGAGGGATGTGCTAAGGTAGCCCGCGAAATTCAAATTTTCTGGAAATGAAAATTTTGGCAGCAACATTTTAATCATATTTTATCGATCGATAATGCCCCAATTCAACAGGGGCGCCAAAACATTTAAAAAAAGATTATGAATCTGCTGCGCGTCTCATTTATTGCAAAGTTGGGTTACTTGCCTGCTACGGTTGAATATGGTCGCTCCTGAAGGTGGCGCCTGGGGCAAAACTACGGTTTGCCCCGCTCTAGATCCGGGGTTGGCACACCGTCCTCCGGTTTCCGCAACCTGTGTGTCCTAGCCACCTTTTCAAGGTCTTCAGTCCATCCAGCTGGGGACTTGACACGCGAATAGGACATTTCGGAAATTTTACATTTTGAAACCGTTGGACGTTTTGGCAATTGGACAATCTGAACGGCTTGGCGATACGCGGTCTGCACTCCAAGACCTCTACATATCCGTTCGGGGAAAATGCGTGATGCTATATGTAATGTATATTATTACTTCGACCGTATCCTTGATATTTTCACGTCATTAAATACCTCGACACTACATTAACTTTTTCTCTTTATTACACTTATCAATAAGTAAGTGGGTTATTTTACAATGTGAACTAGGCAACACGCAACAAAGTAACACGTACTTAAGCCCTTCATTAATATTTATCAAATTATCTCCATCTCTTTTTATCACTACATGGATAAGTAGGACATAATGACTCATCGAGAACTAAAACCACTCACTTAATAACACACTCCCAACGTAATTATAAGGTTTTTGTTACTGTAAGAAAGGTGGCAAAAACGTTATATGTGTATTAAGGCGTCGCTCCACTGCAACCTTCGGCTAAGCTACCGTGCGCAGCTAAAAAGTAGATGTACTAAACTCCCCTGCCTTCCCCTTCAGGATATATAATAGGCGTGATGTAATGTAAATCTTAGTCAATCGTCATGCAAGCCTGTCTCAAAATATGCATGTTGTCTGTGGTCAGGTGATCTTCAGATTTTCAAAGTATGATCATGATGCTTCTTGATTTGGCTCCTTGCACTGACAAATGCAAACTTATTTGTACATTAGCTAACAGCCACGATTTTATTTTAGCTACCGTGCGTAGCTAAGCAACTTAGCTTCGCTTTTGTATGAAAATGAAGGCTCGTCCACTAAAATCTGCTCATCTACGTAAATAACGCAATGAATGTTGTTGAACTGTCAAATTGAAACAAATAGTCGTAATCGTTTACGGAAATGTGTTGCGTAATTAGATAGCTCATTCGCGCGTGCGTATTTTTATCGAGGCGATTTTTTTTCGCGCACTGTCCTTTCAATGCGCTACATAGCGCTGGGGGTTCTAAATCCAACAGTGTTTTCTAGACGCGCTGGGATGCGCCCTGTCGGATTCTCAACGCTCGGCCCAAATGCTGAGAGATGAAAGAAAGTGCGCGAAAAAAAATCGACGAGATGAAAATACACCCATGCGAACCTGGACCTTAATTGCGTAATACATGATCAATCACAATCTGAATCATTTTGAAAGAGATTGCTATCTATTGCTTCATAAGTTCGAAATAAAGTCAGATCAACAACGCAATAACGCAATGAATGTTGTTGAACTGTCAAAATTAAACAGTCTTAATCATTTAAGTACGAAAATATGTTACGCAATTAGATAGCATGGCTTTGGCTAACGTTGCAAGCCTCTCCGTGCACATCCTACGTAGCAGTGGACGACTGGACGGTCAACTTTATTCGAAAAGACCTTTTCTGATATAAGGCAGGTGACACAATTATAACAGTACATTAAAAGCTATCATAATTTATAATAATCATCTTACATGAGCTATTAATAAGCACTTAATAACGTTATTAAGATAAAAAGACAGAATCATTTTAAATACTAAAGCACTTTTCACCTTTTAATGTTTTTTGTGACACTTTAAAGAGCGCTCTGTTTAACATGTTGTCACAGCAATAGATATAAATCAATCATTAAAAAAAAATACAAATAATATCCTACCTCAATTTTTTTATAAATATGAGCTACTCTTTGCGTGCTCAGACATTTCTCTAGCATAAAAAGACTTGTAGTAATTAGCGATTGAAATCTTACATGTTTTTGACTTTACTACCAACACTCTCAAAAATAGAATCGTGACTATTAGCTAATGTACTATTAAGTTAGCATTTGTTAGCGCAAGGAGCCAAATCAAGAAGCCTTCATGATCATACTTTGAAAATCTGAAGATCAACCGCATCTGTAGATTTGTGCCTGGCCACAGACAGCATGCATATTTTGAGACAGGCTTGCATGACGATTGACTAAGATTTACATTACACCACACCTATTATACAACCTTAGTTTTTGTTTACACTAAACCTCTTAAGGGGTCATTGTACTCATCATTATGAACAACTTTCACTATGGGTCCAACGCTGGTATCGCGAAAAAAAAATCAGCTGTTCCCTACATGTTCGCATAGCTCGTCGAAATGTCATAGGGCATCAAAAAATTTGTCCGCATCGCAGGCGTTGTATGGCAATGCTGATTCTCTGGCCGAAGAATAGGCCAGCCTTCTGGTCACATGAAGAGTCGACCAACCGCTTTGCGATGTCTTGAAAGACTAAGTGGGCACTCGGACCCCATGGCCCTAGTGTTTCAACCCCAAACGGCTCAAACATATAAGTCCCAATAAGATTGGAGTATTTGCGCCGAAGTTTAGTTTAGTTTTAGTTTTTTTACCGTTTCTGATTCGGGGGATAATGTAATTCATAACCACGGTTAGCAGACGAATTGTATGTATTGTCATAAATTATGGTGCTGTTGGTAAAAGTCAATGGTTGGTTAGTCTGACGTAATACTGTGGTCGCATCTTTCGTCACACGAGCAGAAAGAGATAGCATATTCTTAGCGACTGTCATCATAGTACAAGTAACGAAGTTGAGGATTTTATACTTCAAGATATCTACATCATGACCTAGGTCAGTGGTCGGCAAACTCATTCATCAATAGAGCCAAATATCAATATTATGACTACAAAGATTTCATATGAGAGCCAATCCTTTGTGTCCAAACTGTCTCAATACACTTTTCTTAATCCTTAAAACTCCCATCCTCTTTCACTTCACAACGCTTCCTAAAATTAACTTGCTAAGAAGTAGGATGCCTTCATCATCATCATCATCATATCGGCTGATAATAATATGATGAAGCCATCTTAATTACAAGTTAACCTTGGAAAACTTTCAAAGGTAAATGATTAATTTACGATGTCCTGTTAATTTATGGTGAAAATATTTTAGAAATAAATCTATGAAATAAAGTTTGAATTTTGAATAAAACTCGATAATTATCTTGCTCAAGGCGAAATGGTATCATGGTAGCGTTCCGGGAGCGGCGGTATGACCGGCCCGCGCGCAATTCTATTGCACTATGTTTACAAATATTGAATTTAAAAATTTTACTTGTGTTGATTTAGAAAAATAAGTCCATAATTCCTTAAAGTATTTAATAGTGAACACGTAGACAAAATTTTAATACAATTGCTTTGATAACAATCGAATGAAATAGGTTTTTCTCTTAGTGGTTGTAACAAAAAAAAGCAGATTTTAAAGTAACTTTGCCGTTTTTTTCTATCGAGGAAAGTTTTGTCAATCGTGTTTCGGGCCTCATACTTCACTAAGGAAACTCTTCAATTTTCGTAATCTTAAAAAAAAATATGCAAATTCGTTGTTTTTTTAAGAGAAACATTGATTTTGCGTGAAGTCGAAACATCTGCTTTGGAACCCATTTCACCTTAATGACCGAAACCCGGAACCCCGCGCGTATCTACGCTCGCACTCATCGACATTTGTACAGAGCCGCACTCTATAGGACAAAGAGCCGCATGCGGCTCACGAGCCGCGGTTTGCCGACTACTAACCTAGGTCTTGGCAAGTAGACTCTTTAAGAAGCATAGGTACCTTAAACGAAAGATCCAAGGAAGATGATAATAACTTCATCTTCCTAAATCGTAACGGATCTTAAATTCATTCATTCAATGACTGACAACATAATCGGTCTATACTGTTCCCACTGCTGGGACCAGGCCTCCTCTCTGTGAGAGGGAGTGGGCTGTAATCCACCACGCGGGCCCAGTTCTAGGACATGCCGGTTTCCTCACGATCTTGTCCGTCACCGTTTTGAGAGCAGTGATAAACTACAAAGCCTGTAAATAATAAACTAATAATAGTAGCGTTCATAGGTTTCCCCGTCCCACATAGTCCTTTAAGTTCAAAGCCTACTCTAATGAATGCAGCCCGCAGGCCTCACACCTCAGGTCAAATGACACAAATAAAATGTCGGTACTATTAACGACCGGTAAAATATAGGAACCAGATACAATCAATGTGCCTGCCTAGATACAATAAACGCAAGTTAACCCGTCTTAAACAGACTAACGATCCAAGAACGCAATAAATCTCAAGCCTCGGGTCTAATGACACAAATAATACATGTCCATACTATTAACGATCGGTAAAATATAGGAACCAGACAAATCAATGAGCTAGGTACAATAAACGCAAGTTTACCCGTCTTAAATAGACTAACGATCCAAGAACGCAATACAGCTCAAGCCTCGGGTCTAATGACACAAATAATACATGTCCATACTATTAACGATCGGTAAAATATAGGATCCAGACAAATCAATGTGCTAGGTACAATAAACGCAAGTGTACCCCGCTTAAACACAATAACGATCCAAGAACGTACCTAATACAGCTCAAGCCTCTGGTCTTAATGACACAAATAATACATGTCCATACTATTAACGATCGGTAAAATATAGGATCCAGACAAATCAATGTGCTAGGTACAATAAACGCAAGTTTACCCAGCTTAAAAACAATAACGATCCAAGAACGTACCTAATACAGCTCAAGCCTCTGGTCTAATGACACAAATAATACATGTCCATACTATTAACGATCGGTAAAATATAGGATCCAGACAAATCAATGTGCTAGGTACAATAAACGCAAGTTTACCCAGCTTAAAAACAATAACGATCCAAGAACGTACCTAATACAGCTCAAGCCTCTGGTCTAATGACACAAATAATACATGTCCATAGTATTAACGATCGGTAAAATATAGGACCCAGACAAATCAATGAGCTAGGTACAATAAACGCAAGTTTACCCAGCTTAAACACAATAACGATCCAAGAACGTACCTAATACAGCTCAAGCCTCTGGTCTAATGACACAAATAATACATGTCCATACTATTAACGATCGGTAAAATATAGGATCCAGACAAATCAATGTGCTAGGTACAATAAACGCAAGTTTACCCAGCTTAAAAACAATAACGATCCAAGAACGTACCTAATACAGCTCAAGCCTCTGGTCTAATGACACAAATAATACATGTCCATAGTATTAACGATCGGTAAAATATAGGACCCAGACAAATCAATGAGCTAGGTACAATAAACGCAAGTTTACCCAGCTTAAACACAATAACGATCCAAGAACGTACCTAATACAGCTCAAGCCTCTGGTCTAATGACACAAATAATACATGTCCATACTATTAACGATCGGTAAAATATAGGATCCAGACAAATCAATGAGCTAGGTACAATAAACGCAAGTTTACCCTTCTTAACCAGACTAATGATCCAAGAACGCAATACAGCTCAAGCCTCGGGTCTAATGACACAAATAATATATGTCCATATTGTAACGGAGCCGCCATGACACCCACTCGTTTAAATTTCTCTATACCTCATGCTAACCGAATTTGGTTACCATTAGTACAATACAGGAACCGTCTGTCTTGTTGGTGGCAAAGATTAAGTGGGTGAACTGCAGATGGGACTGATTTGAAGTGCCTACGGGCTGACGAAGGTGATTTGCTCATTCTTGTCTCTCTATTAGATCTTGGATGGAAAATGAGGCTTTTATCTAGCAGTAGCTATTTCCATCTTAAGCCTAGCTTTTTGTCAACTATATCTGTCAGCTTCCAGTCTAACCGGATGCAGCTGAATACCAGTATTTTACATGGAACGACCTATCTGCACGCCACGACCTATTTACTGGATATTACGATACTCCTTGGTTAGACTTGTTGTCAGGATTAGGAGATTATCCAGTAGCTTTAAATGGTATATCTTCTTGCAAAAATATGGAGCAACTGGCAGCAACGCGCAATGTTGAAAAAAAAAAAAAAAAAACACCAAGTGTCATCTTGTAAAGGCATAAGGACCATGAGATGAACCTTATCAACTAAGTCTACCGTTAGATGCCGGTGCTTTCGCGCATGTGCGATTTACGAGCTGTGAACTGTAGTGCACTATACAAGAATTAGTGTTTCCTTTCATTTATATCAAGTGCTTACTACAGTCAGTTTTAAAAGTATCTGATGAAATTGTAAACAAATGAATCGGAAAACGATAAATGTATTGCCAATTTGTAGTGCAACGAACAAATTGAGTGCTTTGATTTGTTTATCACAAACAAGGAATACGTAAACCCGAAATTCTAATTTTAAATTTATTTAAAGATGTTTTACATTTGACAATGCGAGTTCTCATGAATATTCACGCCACCAGTTAGTTGGCACCACTTGGACGAGAGGTCTTCCATTTCGACAATTAATCATTCGTTTCATTCATTCGTTCATCATTCAGTAAAAAGGGCGCTTTGAGACTTTTGACAGGTGCCTGGACCTGACGTCTCAGTGCTGCCACCTAGTTTACGTCATTTTCGATAACCCTGATTGAGGTTATATTATAACATTTTTTTTTTTTTGTCGATGGTTTTTTCAATTACTATTTAATGGTATTCAAATAATAATTGTTGGAAAAACAGTTGAGATAAAATTGAAACCTTCTAAATAGATCATTAATTTTCTCATGCTTGCGTAACCAGGGTTTGTTTCTTTGTTTACGCCTTAATCAGATACTTTTATAACATACATTACCTACATAGAATAATCTAAGTAATTAAACGAGCAGGTACATAATCGCACAGGACATGTTTAAGCGTCTGTGATAAGTGGTAACAAGTTGCTATTGGCGATAATCAATTTGTACCGTTAGATTCTGTTATTTATTTGCAAGAGATCATAAAAAGGCCTTTGACCAGCAATGGGACAGTGTAGGAAAAAAAAACAGGATTTGTGCCCGGTTAATCCCCTTATCAAATTGGACTTTAACATAACTGGCGAAATGTGATTGTACTGGGACTACCTCCAACTTCTGTCGAATCTGCGTTCGCAATTTATTTGGCAAACATGTAAACAAAACACAAGATTTAAGAAAAACAACTGTAATACCTACATATAAGGTTCAGTTTCCGCTGAAACTTCATATTTTTTATGATTGTTTAAACAGTACTGGCCAGTTTAAAATCAACTTTATTTACACTTTTATAAAGGTGAAGTTTAAATGGAAATAACATCAATTGGCAACAAGGATTTAAATAGACCTTACCTCTATACAAGGTCAAATTAAATTAGCTAGCCAAACTCTGCAGATGTGATAGGTATCGATATCTAAACACGATAAAATAAAAATATTTGATGTTTTGTTTAGGTTAACGACCTCTGCTATTGATGTCACTGGAAGTATAAGTTTATTTTTCTTTGTTTTATTGTGTTTATATGTATATCGATGACATTCATCACGTCTGTGAAGTTTTAAAAAAAACAGAGTTTTTAAGCTGACATTACAAGTGACCCCACAAAAAATACATCAAATTTATTTATTTTTTGTTTAATAATTATTAGACATTAATACTCATCACGTCTGCGGAGTTTCGCTAGGTAATTGTATTTGAACCTGTATAATACAAGGCTTGGGTTTAAGAAAAGTGCAGTTATAATGTCTTCTGCGACAGTAAAGAGCGCCGAATTTAAAAAGTACATTTTTCACAATATCATTATGACTTGATAATAAATTTACACCAATGTACACAATTATCACGTCAAATAACAAGTAAACACTATAAAAATAACACGACTTACAAGTAACAGGATTCTTACAAAGTCATTTCAATATTGATAGGTGATCGATATCTACCTATACGACCAATTAAATAAACATGTTTCAACTGCCAATAAATTATTTTTACAGACAGTGAAAAAAAAACACAACAGTACACAAATGAGGCCTCAATATAACCCATGATTTACAAAAACAGTCTAACTCGTCTGTCTAAGGTCTGTTCTAAAAGTATCTGATGAAAGTGTAAACAAATCCTGTTCAGGTTAAATTCTTACGCAATCACTTACACATTCATCTGTATTTAGAACGTTTCAATCACTACCTCACCACTCACCACTGTTTGATTTATGATTAAATTCTAATTGAAAATTTATTGACGAATATTTAAGGTTATAAAAAATTTACCCCAATTGTCAAATGAAAAACATCTTTAAGCTGATTTAAAATTTGAATTTTCAAATAATCAAATCTATGAACTCAATTTGTCCGTTGCACTACAAATTGGTGCTACATTTTAACGTTTCCTGATCGATTTGTTTAAACCATCAAATACTTTTGGAAAAGACTATACGACATCCCAAACAAAAATTCGCACAGTCCTCATCCTCACAGAGGCATCACCCACATTCTACCTACTCGCGCATCTGTCCACACATAATGATTACCGCTGGTCACGCCGCTCGCCAGGTCAGTGACCCCTCATTGTCTCAACTCTTACCCAGCTCGGATCAGTCGTGTTTAACAACTGGTTGGAATTAGAAAACGATTTAATACGCCGTGAGAAACGATACGGAATAAGGACATTACCGAGAACTGTACAGTTTTAATACAGAGGTTGCATAGATATTTGTATAGTACATTGGTTAGAAGTAGAAAACGATTTATTTCGGCATGAGAAACGATACGGAATAAGGACATTACAGACTAGTGTAAAGTTTTAATACAGAGGTTGTACCGATGTTGAAGTACTTCCATACTAATATTTAACTCAATCAATCTGCCTAGACTTTTCCCAACTATGTTGGGGTCGGCTTCCTGCCTAACCGGATGCAGCTGAATACCGTATTTTACATGGAGCGACTGCCTATCTGACCTCCACAACCCAGTAATTGGGTAATACGATACCCCTTGGTAAGACTGGTTGTCAGATTTTCGGGCTTCTGACGACCCGTAACGACTGTCAAAGATTTACGAATGACAGCCGGGACCAACGGCTTAACGTGCTTTCCGAGGCACGGAGGAGTCTCGGTATGTTAAGATGGTCACCCGTTAAACTCAAACTCAAAGCATTTCAATTAAACCATTTACAGGCACTTTTGAATTGTCAAATATTCGCGTCAGTTAGTCAAAAAGTTGCAGCTAGTTCCGTCCACAGACCTACCCTGGCAAGCGTAGCTTCACCTGATGGATCGAACCGTGCGGCTGTAATTACTTAGCCACGAGCTCTAAATAACTAAACTAATATTTAACTAGATTTCTAAATTTATATAATCTGTTATTTATATGGTAGAGAGTAGGGCCCAGTAGTAACGGCACAAACTTACGAGTGTAAATCATTCAAAACGGTGAAGGAAAACAGCGTGAGGAAACCGGCATGTCCTAGAACGAAAAATTTGAAGACATGTGACATCTACCAACCCGCACTGGGCCCGCGTGGTGGATTACAGCTCCCTCCCTCTCTCAGAGAGAGGAGGCCGGTGTCCCAACGATTGGAACGTTACAGGCTGATTATGTATATATATGATGTACATAATAAACAGTAAATTATTATATCCTAAAGAGCTAAACTTCTTTGTTTGTAAGACGTAGTAATTTCAGGGAGTACTGATTCGATTATCTACAAAAAAAAAACACCAATTTTCTATTTGTGAAATATTTTTTGTAGATATAATCGACACTACGTATATTGCCGAGTGCTATAGGATATACACTGACGCGCAATATAAATAATATGTATATCCATGCCAAATTACAGCTTTCTAGTACTAACTGTTTCTAAGCTAAGCCGCGGACAGACAGACAGACGGACATGGTGAAACTATAAGGGTTCCTTGTTTACAACGGAACCCTAAAAAGCCACTATTTGACGTGTTTCTGTGACAAATAAACAAATTTTTCTTGTCATTTCTTTCTAACTTATGTAATATTTCCGAAACCACGCAAGTTAGAAGCAACATTTAAGTGTATTCATTAGAAAATAAAAAACACTTATAAAACTGCTTTCAGGTTTTTTTTACTTCATGTAGCTAACTTGTGTGGTTTAGGAGATATTTAGTTTTATTTTTTTGCAAGTGGCTTTTGTAAATAGCTCGTCCAGTGTATTTTATGAGGGTTCACAGAATACATCTACTTACCAAGTTTCAACAGTATAGTTCTTATAGTTTCGGAAAAAAGTGGCTGTGACATACGGACGGACGATATTCTAGTTCGCTAGTTAGCCACATTTCTTATTTAACACATGCTTACGTCACTATCCAGTTGCCACTTTATTGCAACAAAACACGATTAAGGAAAGATTTTCAGAAACCAAAGCTTTTAAATTGTCGTTTCGTGTGTAATCAAACGAAACAATTCAATTTAAACATAAACCAACGTAATTGTTAATTAAAACCTCATTGTTTTAACGGATTTGCACAGGTAATAAAGGTGGTTAGGGAGTTATTATTACAAACTTCTGGTAACACAGATGTGATGACGTAGACTTGTGTTGCCCACGTGACCACTGTGTTTTGGAATGCCAAACCTGGCGAAGTATATTATTATACCATGGGTAGTAGTAGTTCATCTGTCATGGTCTATTTTTGTCATTTCTAACCAAATCCATTCAGCAATTTAAAAGCGTCGAAATATCAAAGCCAGACTGCTATTACTAAAGCAATCGCCGTTCAAATATGTACTGTACTTCTATGTAATATTCATATTCGATGCGGTTATCGATTTTGTGCCACCTCAGGTAAGGAGTGTTAGAGTTTAGGATTCGCCGTGTTTGCTTGATTTAAGTCTAGTGTTTTCACCTGTTTGTGTTTTGTATTGTAGTTTTCAAACCCAGACGAGAGTAGGATTACAGTACCCTATTTGCTTAACACACTCAATCGCAATCGATCTACTCAACGACGTAAATAACGCAATGAATGTTGTTGAACTGTCAAAAAGGCGACTGCTAATGTTAGTGTGTTATATTATCTATAGGTATATGATGCCTGGGTAAAAAAAAATGAAATTCTAATTAGTCCGTCAGTCAGATAATAAAAAAATATTAAACACGTATTTTTTGCTTTATCATTTATTATTAATACAAAATTACTTAGATAAAACGCATTTCAAGTTGGGGAGTGGGGGTCGCCACGTCACTAGTACGTATAAAATCTACATACTCGTGACGTCATGGCACATTTTTCCTCAATGTATCGCCGTAATCTTTAGATTACGTAAAAAAAGAAAAAATACGTGTCCAATATTTTTTTTATAATCCCAAAGACGCACCAAAAAAAAATTTTTTGTCATCATCCAACTGCCTTTTTGGTTCAGTGAACTATTACATAAATACCTATGTTACAGGTGTACAAAGACGCTTTACGAAGCAGAGACACATCGTAATACGTTCTGGGACATCCTGGTTTCCTCATGATATTTTTCTTCATCGTTTTGAGAGCAGTGGTAAATAAAACCCTGGGATGTTAGTTTATTAACCGACTTCCAAAAAGGAGGAGGTTATATTATGTTCGACGCGTATGTATGTATGTCTTTTATTTTTTTTGTTTCTCCGTCAATTGTGGACCGATTTTGAAAATTCTTTTTTGTATGAAAAGGTATGTTCCCAAGTTGGTCCCATATAAATTATATTATCTTTGCTTGGATAGTTTTTGATTTAGCTTCAATAATACATATTTTTTCCTCATAAACTATGTGGATGATAATATGATAAGTTCCTGTCACTGTTATTGACTTATCAGGTAGTGGTATTCGAATTTGTGTGGGGTAGCTGTATCAAAACTAAAAAGTGAAAAAAAAATACATATTACAAAAAAAAAACACTACAATGTGAAAAATAACTTTAAACTCGGAAGTCGGTGTCTTTCGTATTGAATTTTCGGTTTTTTTTTGGAGGTCGGTTGTTTTTTTTTTTGTAAATAGATTTTATTTTGATTGCTGACGGTACGTAAAGACAACTGTCACGCCACACTCCAAACAGTAAAAGGAAAAACACACGTACAACAGATGTCCTCAACGCACAACATAACGACATAAAATCAATACCCTGCATTGAATATTACATAGCTAATAACGTGCCAACAACGTTTTTACGTAGAAAAATAGAAAAGAAATCACTATCGAACAAGTGTTTTAAGTTTACTTCTACAAAGAAAAACAAACCTTTATACTTGAGTGTTAGGGTTTGAAATACCTACTTTGTGTGGTAGTAGGGTTGGTTTCGTTGACAAGCAATTAAAAGATAATAATCATAACAGGCAACATTGAATGCGATATTCTTTTATTTTTATGGACATAACCTGGTTTTTGAGTGGTAACAGGCATTTAGAGGAGTTTCTTGAGATTGCAGAGGACTGTCTGTTGAAGATGTGAGTTAGTGACGTGAACCGATTACAATTTTTAACACCGGTTTATCCCGATTCGTTATTTATTAAAACCGGTTTTTTTAGGTGCTTCCTAAAAAAAAACCTACCAGTATTAAAATTTAATTATGGTTTAGTACCTATATATTTTTACCGACTTTTCTTAAAATTATTAGGTACAATTACGATCACAAAAAGAAAGTGGTCATCAAACTTAACCAATAACCAGGAAATTTAAATTTTATACTTTGCCTGTTTCTAACACACCAACTTTATTAAAAAAATGCTGCACCAATAAAACCAGTGAACCAGTGGTTTTATTCGGTGTTTTTACCGAATACGTTCACCGGAAAATAACCGGTGATTCTCCGGTGCTCATTACTCCCAAACCGCAAACCTCCTCTAATACATGTCAAAGACTCGGATACTTAAATGTTTTGTGATTTTAATCGGTTTTTCAATGAGAACCGGTGATTATCGGTTTTGACAAAAACCGTTTTGTTTATGTTTATATGAAACCGGTTCACATCACTAATGTGAGTTGTCACAAAGTGTATACGCTCGAACGAACAAGAACATGATGACAACGAACATGTAACACTTCACACTTTGTTCGCATGTGCGTATGCGTACCACTAACTGTGTTCGTTAAAACTGTTCGTGACGATCTTATTTTGAATCCATGGCTACTAATGAGAGCGGTGCGGTTGAGCGCAAACACAAGTCGAACTGGGTTTGCATGGTCTTCGTGTTCGCTTACCTAATTTACATCCACACTTACGAACCAAATGTTCCGTGTTTGATGTTCGTTTAGGGGTATGAGGAACAGGGTGTAAAATTCACTCATCCCCCATAGAAAAGGGAGGATCCTCCGACCAGACGGGTGTGATGTCTAGCGGACAACTGCCCAGAGGTTTGAAGTTGGGAGATTCTATATATGTTTATCGCGCGGTAAACTCTAATTGCGCGATGCAGGATTTGTGTGACGTCAGGATGTTATGTGACGTCAGGTCTTTGATGCGTAGTTCGCATGTAGCGATGTAGATGCCGCTACATTCGTGTCCACCATGTTTTGCCAATCAAACGTTTTAAAACAGCTTTGTTCAAATGGCTTGCAGACAAATCATTTTATTCTGTCAATGAGTATCTAAACTTTAAAGATTCACACGGACATTTTCCTATTATGATCATTTTGATAAGCTGCATGAATTTAAGCGATTTGTTTTAGACAATTAACTGTAATGTACTACAATTCTTGCAAATAAATATAATTTCATTTCATTTACCGAATAGAATATTCGGATCCTAGGATGCGAGTGAAATCGCGAGCTGCAGCTAGTTTGTTCATTATCCTCCACTTAGCTTTATCACTATTTATTTTAGTTCCGCTCAGCATATCTTCAATACCAGTATTTTACATGGAGCGACTGCTTATCTGACCTCCGCAACCCAGTTACTGGGTAGCACGATACCCCTTGGTCTTCCTATAATCATACTTAAAACTTTTTTCATTCCCTGTCTAGCCATCTTCCACAGTTTATAAATGCAAATATCTCATAGTACTCGTATAGTTTGATTCAAGCGTAATGGCGGCTCGGAAGTTAGCCACTCGCTGCGCAGTACCGCACCCCTCACCCCTGCTGACACGTGAATTTGTTACTGCGCAGCGACTCGCCTCATGTTCCGAGTCGCCATAAGTTTGCATCGGGATGTATGAACAGTGCGTCCGGCTTGTTATGACATACGGTGCCGAAACGTCGACACTGAAAGTCAGCCTGGCCAAAAATTCAAGGTCGCTCAGCGCGCTGTGGATGCTCGGAGTTTCTTTAAAGGATAAAACCAGAAATGAAGTTATTCGGAAAAGGACTGGAGTTACCGACATAGCTTGCAGAGGAAGCAAACTGAATTGGCAGTGGGCTGGCCATGTTTGTCGAAGGACCAATGGCCGGTGGAGCAGACGAATCCTGGAGTGGAGACCTCGTATCGGCAAGCTTAGTGTGGGATGTTTAAAAGGTGAGTGTGACAGACTGGATGCGGAAGTCCCCTGCACCCTGTCCTCCACACAGGGTGTTGTGGCGTAGCCTGGGAGAAGCCTATCTCCAGCAGTGGACTGTGACAGGCTGACTTGATTGAGTACACAGTAAAGTAATAAAGTCAAAACCAGACTCTGTTTATATTTATGTGAGACAGCATCGACCTCAGCCTTGTGATTGTGACGTATTCCTAATTGACCCACGAATGTCATTAACATCATTCACTTTTGGTAGCGCCATCAAACGTGGGAGTCTACACAACTAATAAAATAACCATGTTAACCCTCACATGGCCTCTCGGAGTAATAAAAAGGAAAAGAAAAACCGACTTCTTGACTTATTCTGAAATGTATTTTTGGATGACCTGCAATGAACTTTGGCTGTCATAAAAATGAAGTTCATTTGAAAAACAAAGGTCGGATAAGGACGAAAGATATCTACATAATGATTTGGATTTATCAATTTACCCATTTAAGTTGAACATTTGTTTACACATTTATCAAATACTTTTGGAACAGAGTATAGCTACTATGACTTTGTTATCTCAGAAAGTCAAAAATAACACAATATTACGCTTGTATTTTCCGAATGGTAACGGCAGAGGTGTACCTTTTAGCTCAACCAAATAATAAAAAATAAAAAAAAACAAATAAATGTCAAATATCTAATCAAGTTTAATTTTATTTGCTACACATTTCTATCTACTTTTATTTAAATATAGAACACATACACACTATAAAACTGATTTACATCCGTAAGACGTCCTCGTAACAGAAGGTCCAGTTGAAAACCAGCGTCAGACACTAGTTGTCTGGCATTTATGCTGAACTGGGCCTATTTGGCGCAGCCGTGAGGCACACAATATTATTTTAAGTTATTTTAATTTTTTCTGTTTTTTTTTTTGTTTTTGTGTGAATATTGTGTGCCTTAACTGAGTCAAATAAATATATTTTCTTTCTTTCTTTTCTTTCAACCCACGTTTGGCTAGCCTATTGCCATCAACTGGACACAAATCCAGACTCCGGGCTGTTACTGAGAAATTCTGTAGAAAAAAAAGTTTAAATAACTGTAACTCGACTACGGAAGAATAACGAAGCAAGAAACTACGAGGACGGGTACAAAAATGGGCAAGGTGAAGTGGTGGTCTTTTTTTTATCGAGGTCAGAAATGTACGTCCACCATATTAAAAGATATAGCCTATGTCACCCGGGCCATTATTACGAATCTACTGATACCTCATTCATCAAAATTGGTTCAGTAGTTTAGGCGCCACGGCGAAACACACGTAAATACAAACATACATAAAGACAAGACTGCTAAAATCATAACCCTTCCTTTTGGCTTTGCCGTAGTCGGGTAAAAAGGGTTTGATAATCCGGAACTCGATGTTTGTACCAGGTCATAATAGACATAGGTAAACATGAGCAAAACCAGTACTAATTGTAGCGACTTCCTGAGAGCCGAGGAGTAGTAGAATACGTAATAGTCACTTTATACTCAGAGAAAGAATGAAATTGACTAACATCCGTTGAGTTTTGCCATAGTGTAACTACTTACAGTAGTTCAATGGGAGCGTTTTCGCACAAAGGCAACGAACTCATTGCCATTTTGAATATAACATCGTATCCTGAATGTTCTATGAATACAAAAAAAAACTGCTGGCTACATCCTTAGTACAGTCAAACGCACGATAAAGTAACACTTGAACTACGAAAACGACCCTTATGAGCGTGAACTACGAAAACAACATCAAATTCAATGTTATAATTGCAATTCATTATTAATATTCTAGTTCTCTAGTTAGCCACATTTCTTATTTCTATTCAGTAATATTGCTTTATGAATCAAAACAGGTAAATATTTGACAGTTATTTGCGACGTTGCCAACTTTTAGGATAAACCCTCATGCCATTTTTTTTGTTCTGACTATGTTAAAGTTCTTACTTATCTGACAGCTTAGTACCGGACTAAGTTGTCAGTTTTGTATAAAGAACTGTATTTTAATCATGGTAATTAAGTAATTACGTTCTTTTTTTATGTAAAACACTGGTATTCAGCTGCATCCTGTTAGACTGGAAGCCGACCCCAACACAGGGGGAAAAGGCTAGGCAGATTGATGGCAAACGTTAAAAAAAAAAAAAAAACTTCTTTTCGATGGTTTATTTAACCATGGCAAAGAAAAACCTTGATATGCTAATAAATAAATAAGACCGTGACAGGATAAGTAAATGAGCAGCTTTAACGCAAAGGCAACGAACTTATTGCCATTTAGAATGTAACGTCATATCCTCAATGTTCTAGGAATACAAAAAAAAAACTGCTGGCTACATCCTTAGTACAGCCAAACGCACGATAAAGTAACACTTGAACTACGAAAACGACCCTTAAGAGCGTGCATTTTAAAAGTTGGCAACGTCACAAATAGCTGTCAAATATTTAATTGATTTTATTAATTAGCAAAACCAGTACTAATTGTACCGACTTTCTGAGATCCGAGGAGTAGTAGAATACGTAATAAGTGACTATTACGTATTCTACGAGGGGTGTTCAATAAATAGTGAGAATGCGATACATTCTCCTTGGAAAGAAAAAAAAAATACTGGCAGGCATAGCCCAGACATTAGTTAAGATGATAATAAAAAAAGCAATTAATTCTCTTTTGTTTTTTAAAAGTAGAAGTCTATTGTTTGCGTCGTTTCGGAACGTGTTCTTAAAAATAGATAAAATTGAAGTTCGCGCGGTAATATAATATCTCTGCTTGAAAAATTATACTACGGAGCAGGTAAATCAAGACTTGAGAGCAACATTAGGGGTTCATGCTCCTCCATATTCTACGGTTGCGCGTTGGTGTGCTGAGTTCAAGCGAGGAAGAACTTCCACTTACGACAACCCACGAACGGGACGCCCCATATCGGCAGTGACTGAACAAATGATTAAAAAAGTTGAAAATATTGTCTTGGCGGATCGTCGTGTTACTGTTCGTTTTATAGCTGAAGAAGTAAAGATTTCGATAGGAAGTGTCCATAATATTATAAACGACCATTTGGGTATGAAAAAAGTGTCAGCGCGCTGGGTGCCCAGAATGCTTTCTGTCGCGCAGAAACAAACTCGACTGAGAATTTCACAAAGCTGTTTGGATTTGTTACAACAAGATCCTGACCGATTTTTGGCTCGATTCATAACTATGGACGAAACATGGCTTCACCATTATGACCCGGAAACGAAACAACAGTCCATGACTTGGAAGCGACCGTCATCTCAAACTCCAAAGAAATTTAAGGCAATTCCATCCGCCGGAAAGATCATGGGCTCTCTTTTCTGGGACAGCCAAGGGGTGGTAATGATCGAATATCTTAATCATGGAGCCACTATTACGGGGACTATGTACGCAGGACAAGTAACAAAGTTGCGTGAGGAAATACGCAAGAAACGGCGTGGCAAACTCGCTAAAGTTGTTTTGTTTCACCAAGATAACGCCCCTACGCACAAGTCCAGAGTTGCGATGGCTGCCATTCAAGAAGCTGGCTTCGAATTGATGGAACATCCTCCATATTCACCGGACCTTGTTCCTAGTGATTTCTACCTATTTCCGCGCTTAAGGGAACATCTCAGGGGCCAGAAATTCAAAGATGATGACGGAGTAGTCGCCGCCGTAAATGATTTTTTAAGGGATCAGGAAGAAGATTTTTTTAGAAAGGGAATTTTAGGATTAGAGAAAAGATATACAAAGTGTATAAACCTGAAAGGTGACTACGTCGAAAAATAAAATAACATATAATAAAAGATAATTGCGTCTTACTCATTCTCACTATTTATTGAATACCCCTCGTACTACTCCTCGGATCTATATACGCAGAGTAAGAATGGAACTGACCAACATCCGTTGAGTTTTGCCACAGTGTAACTTACAGTAGTTCAATGGGAAGGTTTTCGCAGAGCAATCGTGTTGATGAGCTGAGCTTCAGGTAAAATCATCATCTGCCTTACCTTTTCCCAACTATGTTGGGGTTGGCTTCCAGTCTTACCGGATGCAGCTAAATACCAGTATTTTACATGGTCGCCCAACAGGACTGATTTGTAAAGTGCCTATTGGCAGATAAAGTTAATTTGCGCATTAGTGTCTCTCTAATGGATCTTGGATGAGAAAAGAGACCTTTAACTAACAGTAGCTATCATTATAACCTGCCTAGATTTTTCAACTACATTTGGATCGGCTTCCAATCTTACCAGATGCAGTTGAATACCAGTATTTTACCTGTAGCGACTGCCTATCTGATCTTCTCACACGATATCCCTTGGTAAGACTGAATGTTAGACTTCAGGTTCTTCATGTATATTATACTAAGGTATTGAGGAATGCTAAAAAAGTTTTTATTTATATGTCCTGACAAATTTATGGGCGATGAACCACTGTAAGTAGTTATACTGTGGTATTGCTTGTTTTTCGGATTTATGGCAACTTAGTAACACACGAAGTTGTCGTTAAATCAATATTTTGATAAGAGGTGTGTAAAATTACGTGTATGTATTTACATTATGTTACGTGTTTAGGTTTACATAAGGATAAGAAACGTCTAATATGGTATTTTGAATATCAAATAGTAAGTCTGAAAAGTATTTTTCTAGAAAAGTCTTAGCCATCGATATCTGAAAAAACATTCACTGACTCTTGTGCCACCTGCATCTTGCATTCTGGGAGAAGCCAACAAACGGCATACTTGGGGAAATAAGCAACAAAGACTCTTACCAAGACTATTAAGGTATGATTCCGAAACCGGCTGCATGCAATACTTAAGACGAAATTTGTCAAACTTTTCTGTTTTGAGTATTGAATACGAGGCTTTTGGCTAATTCGTAAAGGGGTATTATTTGTATATATTTTTTGTAATTTGTGTTTAGTTTGTGCAAAATAAACAATTTTTCTTTCCTTTTTAGGGTACCGTAGTAAAAAAGGAAAAACAAATCAGGCTTGTACCGCAAGCGCGACGCTACTCGAACAATACAATTTTTAAGAATACTTCACGGTATATCAATAACCGGTGTCGCGTTGCACCAGTCTGCACGAAGCTTAAACCTACCTATAGACAATGTATTGGGACCAGTAGTGACGCGGCAGAACTGCTGCGACAGCACTGCCACGTGCAGCGGGGATAGGAATCATACCTTTAGAAAACACCGCCCCTAAGACGACCCACTGACCAACGAGGTGTTTGTTGAGTCCCAGGTTTAAAACATTAAGAGCGTTTATTCTGAAGGTGGGCAACACACAACAGATAAAACCTCTTTTATCTGTTCTGTGGTGGGCAACGTCGCAAATAGATGTCAAACATTTCACTGTTTTGATTAATTTAGCAATATTACTGTGTGGAAATAAAAAATGTGGCTAACTAGCGAACTAGAATATTGATTATGAAATGCAATAATTAATATCGTAACACCGAATGTTTAGTTTTAGATGTAAAAAACCGATTTGGAAACTTTCCTAATGCGTTTTTTACACCTAAAATGGGTACAACATCAAATTCAATGTTATAATTGCAATTAGTTAGCGAAATATTTGACAGCTATTTGCGACGTTGCCCTGTCAGAATGCACGCTCATAATGATACGAAAAATCAACGCGCTGTCAAAGTCAGATTGATACCATGGACGTGAGGTTGTCTGTACAATATTTACGTAGTGTAGAATAAGGGAAATGAGTTATTTTAGATTCTTTAAACCACCGGTAGGAAATTTTGGATCTATGTTATTATAAAATTACAAATGAGTTGTAATTAACCTGTCTGCCCTTGTTAATTGGTAGCTAGGACATGTTTAAAGATTTCTAAGTTTGTTCGTCCATAATTCAAGGATTTTCCCCTCGATTTGAAGCTATACTAGAAATACTGATAAACGATCTCATGTGAACCAGCCTGCGTTGTGATTTTTGTCCTTTAGCCACGGATGTCCATTTGATGAAATTGTGGCGCCATCTACATCGCCTCATGCGAACTACGCATAACATTAACGTCGCGCAAAATCCTGCATCGCGCGAATAGCATAAATACAACGTCCCGACATCAATCGTCGACACCCGTCTGGTCGGAGGGTCCTCCCTTTTCTATGGAGGATGAGTGATCTTTACACCCTGTTCCTCATACCTCTATAAAAATAATCTTCTTCTCTTCAATCAATCTACCTAGCCTTTTCCCAACTATGTTGGGGTCGGCTTCCAGTCTAACCGGATGCAGCTGAATACCAGTATTTTACATGGAGCGACTGCCTATCTGACCTCCACAACCCAGTAACTGGGTAATACGATACCCCTTGGTAAGACTGGTGACAGACTTTCGCGCTTCTGACGACTCGTAACGACTGTCAAAGATCCACGAATGACAGCCGGGACCAACGGCTTAACGTGCTTTCCGAGGCACGGAGGATTCTCGGTATGTAAAGATGGTCACCCATCCACTGACCAACCCCGGCAAGCGTAGCTTAACCTGATGGATCGACCAGTGCGGCTGTTGTTACTTAGCCACGAGGAGCTCCTCTTCTCAATCTTCTTCTCTTATATATTCAAATTAATGTACTTTGTTTGTTGATATTTTATGCGCTGCTATACCGTTAATCCGATTGCGATAAAAATTTGTCAACTTATTGCTTGCACTTGGGCGAACGTTGTAGGCAACTCTTCCAAATTTCAAACGATATTTCTACAATTATTTCTTTTTCGGCAGCAACGCGCCGGGTTTCAGCCAGTATGAAATAAATTAAGTAAGAAATCGTCAGCAACCTCTTGAGCAAGTGTGGTGATCAATGTTCGTGCCTTCTCTGTATGAGAAGAGGCCTATACCCTGCAGTGGGACAGTAACAGGCGGGTATTATTAATAAGTAACGTGATAAATTGTTAATATGAAAGAATTGTATCCACAATTTAGGAGACAAATAGCCAGTTTATAACCGACTTCCAAAAAGGAGGAGGTTATTATGTTCGTCGCGTATGTAAGTTTTTTTTTATGTATGTCCACCGATTTCTCCGTCAATTGTTGAACGATTTTGAAAATTATTTTTAGTATGGAAGGGTTTGCTCCCAAGTTGGTCCCATACATTTTTTATTAACTTTGCTTGGATAGTTTTTGAGTAAGCTTCAATAATACGTATTTTTCCCACTTAGTATATGTGGATGATAATTATGATGATAACTTCCTGTCACTGTTATTTAAATAGCAGGTAGTGGTATTCGAATTTGTGTGGGGTAGGTACCACAACTAAAAAGTGAAAAATAGAAACTTTTTACAACAAAAAAATTTTTTTTTTTTATGAAATCAGTTTTTTTTTTTGTTTTTTACTACCTCTGAATTAATTCCTGTTAATTTATTATCTGAAATTGCATATTCGTTACAAAGTGCCTGTCTGAAAACTGTGACACAGGACCAAAAACCATAAGACTTCGCCAAATAGACCGCGTACGAAGTGCGCGTTAGAGTGCTAAGTACAGCGCAGCACGCAACGTTGGTGTCGCGGCGTTGCTAGACCCGGCGCTCTGTTTGACAGTAACGTACGACATAGTGCAACACAACTCGGCGCTGTATAGCGTGGCATTAGGCTAGCAAGAAGCCTTTATCCATAACAATATTAAAGCCAGATTTCCTCACCTTTAGCGGCAGCTATCATTCAGAGCCGGGGCCCCTCCTGCGTCGTCACTCCACCACTCATGTTGATCACTAAGACATGTCACTGCACTACACTACACTAGCACACTCACTTTGTCACTTAGCACATTGTGGGGCATCCAATTTTTTGATCTGAAACAAAAGAAAATCATAAATTACTAATTGTCTACATAGATCAGTAAGAATTATAAAAGAAAATAATCAAAGTTTTTGTGGAGGAGTCACAAAAATGTACCCAAAGTCACGCACGAACCATGATATAAATATAATACACAGGTTAAACACAAATGGAGATGTCTTATGTGGCTTAAAATACCCCTCCGTATCAAAACATCCTAAAAGCAAATGGTCCTAAAAGCAAAACGACCTAGATAATGAATACGACACTTAGGACCTATTTCACGATGTCCAAATAGCCACTACTTACCGAATAAATTCAAAAATGGAACATAATTTGTATGAAATTGTCTGCGAAGTAAGGTGATTATCATAGGAAGTGAAACAGGCCCTTAGCAAAATTTCCAACTAGCAGTTCGACCTATTAGCAAAACTTCCTATTTGTAAAGTACAGTAATCCTGAAAAATCACTATCGGATTTTATCATCATGGATTACTACGGCATATATGTATTTGAAAGGAATCATTGGAACGAAAAATAAAGAAGAATTAAAGCCATGGGCACAGAGATAATATTTTGGCCCTCAATTTTATTGCATGTCTATTTGAATAGATTACAATTTTTTTAGTGTACTGAAAAGCTAGGTTACAAATGTAGAGTTACCAGTGATAGATCATAAAACGTTAGGGAGTAGAAACTGTGCTGTAAGCGATATCACTGGCGATATGGACGAAGTCTGCCAAATGACCAATGACAGTTGAAGAGTCGTATGAACAGCCCGATGGACTGATGCCCTAGAGAAGGTCGGTTTGAAGACTCGTTTTAATAGTAGTATGGCACGTAAAGTAATTGACGTAAGGCCTAATCTAGTGTAACCTTACCTAAACCCGATAGTAAAGTATGTTATGAAGGTTGTCTAAAATGACGTTCACTAGGTGGCAGCACAGAGACGTCATATCCGTGCACCTGTCAAAAGTGTCAAAGCGCCTATATTTTCTTAAGTCGTGACTGAATGATGACCGAATGAATGAAACGAGTGATGAACGTCATCGTATATTTTTTATTCGTTGTCGAAATGGAAGATCTCCTGTCAAAGTGGTGCCAACTGGTGGCATGAATTTTCATGAAAACCCTATTCTCGAAATAGCTCTATTATTGTACAAGTTCAAAGCTTTGTTTTTAGTGAGTGATTGTTCGAATAATGCTCTCATTGTAACTGGAGCAAGAACGTGTCAATATGGGGAATAAATCACTATTATTTATAGTATAGTGCTGGCATGTGCTCTTAATTATTTGAAATGGGTGAAGTAAAAGAAATGTATGTAGGTAGGTATGTAGCCGAATTTACATTAGAATATAATAATCTTTATTATGCAAACGATACAGATACAAATGACGAAATTTTACATAGAGTGACATAGATTGACACAATGCGCGGTCTTATCGCTAAAAACGATATTTTAAAAACAACCTCACATCAGCTTAGCAAGCAAGTTGAAATGATAATAAACTTCAATTGAATAATCCTCAAATAATGTAGTTGACACAAAAAAATATACCTAACCCTGAAATAACACAAAATTGAAACAATAATTCACGACAAAAACACAGGTCTGACTCCGACATCACATACAAAAATTAAACGCACACAGAATCACCCTAATAAAATTACCTTCGCTACTATTCAGCGAAATTATCATTCACAATGCCAACCACCCTTATTGGGGTTTTCCTCCCCTTTGTTTACCCTCTCCCTCTCTCCTACACCGTGAGATAACTCTGTCCCTTTCTAGCGGACTCTAGGATTTCGTTGGAAGTACAACACGTCAATTTTATGTTTAAATGGTTAGGTTGAGTGGGATTGTTTTAAAACGTTGGTTTTGCTCTCAAAACAGGCCAGTCAGATTAATGCTTTCCTAATAGGTTACAAAGCGATTATAACAGAAGAATGAACTAATACACAATATATAGAAATCACTAATCTGCCGTTTCATAACTTCCATTGTTTTGATGATTCCTTAGAATAGAAAGTACCTGTACAATCTATTCGAGAGATCATTTTGAAGATGTCTCGAATAACGGAGTGAACTTTAAACTACTACCGTTCTGAGGTCCCGGGGTCTGTCTGTATCGATCCACTCGAGTCAAGTGTAATTAAGGGACTACATGGTCAGAAACTCAGTAGGTGAGGCTAGTCTGATATTGAAGTAGTCTTTATGGAGCAATAACAATAGAGTATCCATATCTTTAGAATGGTTGCTTCATGTATAAATGACTCATATTTATTCATTGGATGAAGCAATGTCGTTGGTTGTACAGTACTCTTCTCACCAAATATTTTGGACTAATAACACTTCGGACTTAACACAATCATTGGACCATGGTAATGTACTGTATACCATAGACAGAAAACTATTTATTGTACACCATAAACAAAGTACAAATAAGAACGTTGGAGAGTTATTTATGGTATACCACCATTTAGTTCATCTTTATTAATTATAATCATTATTAAAATTCGTTGAACATCATTTTTAGAAGTCTTATTTTAAAAGATGACTTGCAATCTTAAAAGAACTTAAACGCACTTTAGCAAATACACGATATGTACCATTATATTTTTTTTATTTAAGCTTGCCAATTGTTTTCCCATCACTCGAAAATTCTGTGTCAATAGGCCAGAAACCACAGAATCGACTGTGTAACAAAACAATCATGGTATAGGTACTAATGAAAGACAAAAAACCAATAGCTTAAGGGCCTTATAGCGGATTGCTCAACATAATATAGAAATAAGTACTACTAAACTAGCGCCCCGCCTGCTTCGCATTGGTATTTGTTCTTATGTGACGACATTTCAAAACATCAAGATTTCTGAGCAATATCCAAGTGTATTTAACAAATAAACCTTCCGGAATAAATCCCCTAAGTAATGATACAAACCACATCAAAATCCATTCTGGAGTTATGAAGAACTAAGTGCAAATGTAGAGACTGTAGAGAGTGACACACGAAAAGCAATTTTGTTTTATACATACGGAAGTCGACCGCAAAGGTATTAGGTAGGTAAATTCGAACCGGTATGTTTTCTAATTTATGGCTCTATCAAGGACGATCTTGTATGGTGGAGAAATAGGAACGCCCATGAAATCCCCATATATTTAACTTTAGTATCTACTCTTTAACAATCTTCCAAAGAAATGTACAGAGATCAATCTCAAGCCCTTCGGTTCAGATAAACCATACGTCGTCAAATTATTGCGGTGCTAGCAGTGCACAGTCGTTAAAACCTTACTGAGCAGCGTTGGTTTATGACTATCGGCTTTCCAGTACAAAGTAAGTCTTCGTTCACTTGGGTTTTATGACTTGCGCGGATGTTAGGCTAAAAAGGTTTATTGTTATCTGTATTCCCTGATCAAGGTGAAACGATTGGTTTAAAAAAGTAAAAAAACATGCAACTTTTGAAAGAACAAAGCGCCAAGTATCGCACCTTGTGGTCCACCCTTTTGTCTACCAATTATTTATGGTCTATAAATATTAAAACTCATTTAGAGCATTTATTTAAACTTAAAACTGATTAAAACATAGTTAGGAACGTCTCGGCTAGGCTAATGATTATAGTCTTGTTTTTTTTTATTCTAGTAGGTAAATCGAATGCGTCCAGAAAGTCTCCTCTTATTTATTCTGACATATCCGTCGCGTTTCTACAAAAGTATTAAATTGATCTATTCATTTCCCGGGGATACAATCCTCGTAAAGCCCTATTGTCCCCGGGTATGTGTCCTACATAATAACAGGCTAACATTTACATGCAATGTTGCTTCCGGGAATATTCCCACCTTAGGGAAATACTCGGGTACGGTGCACTAGTTATACCTACAAATAAGTACAAAGATTGAAATATAAGGTTTATGGCAGCACTGACATTGATCGAATGATCCAGCAAGATTCACCAGCATCCTTGGAACTATTAAATTTTTTGAGAAATTGATTATCAGACTTCTTTATAAATACATCTTCGGTAGCTAATAGCTTTTTTTCTGAAATTCGGCTTAAGCGCGCCGGAAGAAAAAAAAGACAAAGATTTTTAGACAAGTGGTGCTAAATATTTTTTGATTTATTATTTTCAAATCAAAGTTAAAATAGAACAGTAAAAGTCTTCATTTTACCGATATTGTTGACACCAAATCTAACCGTAACTGGACAAAAGCGTTGTTCATAAACGTTGGCCATAAAATCACTTCATGCGAGGGGAGCTACGAGCTACCCCTATATTCCAGTGGTGCCAAATTATACCAAATGCTGTGATTCGTAATAATATACCACTTTATTTGCAGCTGAATTTATAATTTGCATGTTCCTTTTTGTATTGTTTTTTTTTGCTTAATTTTTTGTTGTAGCAATGTTATGTGATTTATGGTTTTCGTATAACTGCTTTCTAGGCCCAAGGTAAAGGGTGATTGCCTTGGCGTTGTTTCAAACCTTTTTTGGGTGGTTCGTGTTTCTTGAGGGAAGTTTATTTCGCAAGACAAAATTGGGATTTAATGACATTTTAATTCAATATAATTGTCATATTTTGATTAGTCAAAATTGGTCCAATGCTTAGTATAAAAGTATTATCTAAGCCTCAAAGGGTTAGTATCCATTTCATAGCGTTTTGTGCGCACCGTAACTGTTCAAACGTAAGAAAATTTGAAACAAAATCCCGTAAGAGAAAACTGGACCAAAGATGGGATGGGTAAAAACAAAGAACGGTGCGTAGTGTTTATGAGTAACGTCGAATAAACGAAAACAATAAAGTCATCAACATACAAAAGAATGCGTATCTTTACTCTGACGGGATCAGTAAAACTGACTGACCCTTTTAATATTACTTCAGTCAACAGTCTACTTAACTAGAACGATGGCTCGTGAAATTCGTTTAACTTAAACCCTATACTGTTAACTGTACATACTTACATTTCAACTTAATGCTAAAGTGGGAGCTGCTAAAACCCTTATTCCGTATCCACCGCCAGCGCTATCCCAAAACGTAGAATTAACATGTGAAAAGCCAGCATTAGGCACCTACCTAGATACAGTGCGGTCCAGCCACTCACACAAGCAAAACACTATAGCTACACACGCAAAGATGTCTCCAACAAAATAAAACACCGGCCCCTGTCATATGGTATTGATTCCGACCCTTCGATTGCCGTCCCTCTCGCACACCGGTCAGCAACGAAAGTGCGAAAAGGACAGGTGTAGATACTTTCTTCTTGGCGACTCGGTTTGAGATGTAATGTTTACTTGTGTGCAGATTAATACTCGGGTAACGCCCTGCCTGGGATGATTCTGTATAGCTTTTAGTGCCCGAGTCGAGTTTTGATCGGTTCGAGGAAAAGTGATGTTCGTTTAAGTAGAACTATAATGCTTCTTATATTACTGACCCTTGAAGTGAACGTTTTAAGTGTTTTGTATGCTTTCCTGTTTATGTTTGTATGTGTGCGATGAAAGGTGCAAAGAACTCTTTGTCTAGGATGACGCTATATCTTTTTAACACGCTTTCTTGTTGGATAATCATTTTTACAAATATTGAGAAGATTATGAAGGCAGTTTACAGCAGTAAAGACATTGAATAGAAATCATCTGAACTCATCACCATTTTATTAGAATGATAGATTATTGTGAATAATAAACTTAAAACACTTCATCCTAACTGGATTGTTAATTGATTCGATGGCAATTGTTTAAAGAAGTTAATGCAGTCAAAACCACTATTCCAATTTAAACTTTACGAGTATGCAAATACGTTACCTTTTTTATAAAACGGATACCAACAATAGACGCGACGAGATCACCTTTGTAGCTACCTAGCAATTGTATTTATGGCGAACGCATTTCAACATTGGAGATCGAATTGTCCGGGACCCGATAAAGCGGCCCAGCCTACACTTTCAGACGTCCAGCCAGAATAATATGATCCATTATATACCTACATTATTTTGATGGATAGACCAGTATACTGGGGTGACAACTTCGCCCCTAATTTAAGTATATAGTTAGGGCTGGTTAGGGGTGCAATAAAGGGTAGAATTAATCCACGCTTGTTTTAGGGCGCGTGTACAACAGATGTATTGAAAACTGGACATGAAAGGGAAGTTTTAAATTGTAATTGTGTAGTGCTTTCGGTTTAGGATTTAGTGAGCAAATGGCAGTATTAGGTTTCATATTTTTAACAGACATTACCAAATGGTGTGGCCGTTGGTCCGAATACCAAATAAAAATATTAAGCCGAGAACCGACGGTGCGCAATATCGCGCACGCACGCGCACCAGCCCGCACGACGCACCGTGGGAAGGGTAACGTGCGTGGTAGCGCAGACGCGTGCGTGGCGGTGCGTCCTAGTTTGGGTACATTCCCTTTGAAGTTACCGACTCGCCGCGGATAAGCCCGCACGGACACGCACCATGGGAATGGTAGCGTGCGTGGTAGCACAGACGCGTGCGTGGCGGTGCGCCCGATCCGCGGAGAGTCGGTAACTTCAAAGGTGCCCGAGGTATGCTCGGTTTAGCTTACCAATGGTAGCTTTTTTATTGCTCAACCTAGCATTATACTTAAATAGATTCGTAAGCAAATTTTTAAACATGGGCGTTTTTGGATTTCTATGCAAACAGTTAAATATTCGATTTCAGATAGTGAAATCGTTTTTAAAATCCGTTTTTAGAAATCGAGTTCTGGAGCGGCTCCGGCGCTTCCGGCTCGCAGTTTCGATCGTCTCTAGTAATATTATAATTCGGTTGTAAGTGCATCGATCAAAACTATCCAAACATAAACAAATACTTGCTTACGCAAATCTACTCTTGCTGTGGTTTTGTGAAATCGGTTTGTCTAGTTCGGATTATCGATACGATACGATTTGTGACTGAAATCGGATTTTAGATACGTTTTGATATATCTGACCCATGTCTACTAATTTTACCTTTGATAGCTACTTCCATATGGGAGGGTCTACTATGCAAAACTATGATGTCTTTGCTTCATTATTGGTAAAGTAAAAAAAATGTCTTAATTTTAAATAAATAACGGTCCGTAAATTATAGGAATCGGCTTTCAGTCGGTGGTCAATCAGACGCCGACTGTTAGCTCATTTGACTTAACGCCGCATGTGCGTCGAAGGAGACGGCTCCGCTCGCTTATTATAGCTCTCTACATGAAAATACAGTAAATACACAATAGGTAGGTACGTACGTTGCACGCAGCGACTGCATGTCATTTCGTCAAAACAACCGAAATAGTAGTTTATGAAACTGTTGCATAAAGAGGGGTATTAAAATACGAGGGTGTGTTTATAAACCGAGCCGTAGGCTAGGTTTTTAATAGTATCACACGAGTATTTTAATACCTAGTTATGTGCAGTTTCATACACTATTTTATCTACTCTCATACATTGGGAACCTACAAAATAAAAGATCAAATTTAAAGATCAAAAAAATCTCACGAAATTCAGTTCAACAAAACGTAGGAATGGCGCCTGCACCCAGCACATCACCGCGCATGCGCTAGTGCGGTGATGTGCGGTGCCAAAGTATTTTCTACTTTAAAGTACTGACAATAAAGGCGTATGTCGTATGATAAGTTTACAATGACGTATTGTGCCGGAGAGCTATTCGGACAGCCGAATAACCACTTAAAACGAAATTTTGGAACAACCTCATTGACTAAATTCTAGTAACTTTAAAGGGTATGTAAATAAAATAATGATTAATTGAATACAAAAGTTTATTCATTTATAAAAACCGGCCAAGTGCATGTCGGACCACGCACAATGAAGGGTTCCGTAGTTGGAATGAATTTATCCTAAGAACAAATATAACATAGTAGTTGAAAAACATGTTCTCCCATACATTTCAACTGCAACTGTAAGTTTGTACGCACAATATTGGGAGATTTACCATGTTATTTTAAGACTATAGACTTCTTATAGGTTTTTTTGTATCTATAAGTATAGAACTATTTTCTGTATTTTATTTTTATATTTGTAGTCTCAATATTTTCGGAGATAGGGAGAGCGCATGGTCAATTTTCATCTATTTTTTTAATTAGTAAATCCAATTCCTGGAGGGGACTTCGGTCGACGCCGATTACAGCAAGAGCGCGCTACGTATTGTGACTTGTTTCGGACAGCGGAACCCCCGCACTATCCCTTCTCTTCGTTCTTGTTTGGTCTTGATTTAAATAACCTAGTAAGGTGCATCGACCATTTAAATAACCTAGTAAGGTGCATCGACCACTTAAAAACCTTGCAAGTCTCATGAAGAGACTTACTAGGTTTTGAAATGGTTAAATTGACTTACTAGGTTTTGAAGTGGTCACGAGGCAGTGCATTGTGCACTTACTAGGTATCGATGCTTAAATATATCTGCATATAAGTGAGTTTTCAACGCTGTTGTTTTTTATTTGGTAGAGACTTACTAGGTTAACAAGATTATGCAATAAAACGACTTTTGTAAAAAGTGTCCCTTACTAGGTTTTAAATACGACAGCCGTATTGTTGGACGAACTTAAAGTATATTGGACAAACGAAGGATGCGATCCGAAGTATTCCGAAGCGAGCCGAAAGAGCCGTTCGGTCGGCGACTCACTCGGTGAGACGTCTGCCGACCCCTGAATCCGATATCGACTAAAGGATTGACTAAGGACTCGTGTAGATGGGCGTCGACACCGCTAGCGTTACTCAAACTCAAACTCAAACTCAAAGCATTTATTTCAAATAAACCAATTACAGGCACTTTTGAATTGTCAAGGGGTCCGTCAGTCAGAAAGATGAAGCTAGATGCCCATTCCAAAGCGTAGTAGGTACCTATGGAGAAGAACGGGCAAGAAACTCCACGGACACTCTTTTAAATAAATTGTTACAAAGTATTTGTTACATCATTCATGTTGAAATTAAACATGTGAGAACAATGTAGAAAGACGTGCACGTTAGAAGCGTCCGTAATAAAATATAAAACAAAGAACAATTCAAAAATTTAAATCAGCCAAGGCAGCTAAGAGTTGACCAGTCCCCACTGATGGCGCCCGTTCACGAACATGACGCATGGATTAGCACCATTCAGCTCAACCATTTTGAAGGGAGCTAAATGATCCAACACACGCGCCACCGTCAGCGAGACATTAGAGTGAGCATGACATACTCCCAGCCGCCAAGGCACATTCAAGTCAATGAAAGACATATCCAGTACCTAAATGGTAGCTTTATAGTCGGTACATAGTACTCAACATGTGCTCAACATGTGTTAACCATGTAAATCGTACACTGTACACTAAAGCGCCGCCCGCGCCGCCGCGCCGCTGCGCCGCGCCGTCGCCGTCGTCGCACCGGACTTCTACTTCCACTAGTAGAGAGCTGATGTTATAAGGAGTAACTTAGGCTATTTTTATTTTAGAAAAATAATTAGGGTCCACGCGGGCGAAGCCGCGGGCAGCAGTTGGACATAAACAAAAAGTTTTTTTGAATAAATCAATAAATAAATAAATATGAAAAATCTCACGTCATATATTAGTCGGACCAAATCTCACATCTCACTAAGGGGAAGGGGTCGAAAAATCGCCTCACGGAATTATTGAACGACCCTTACTTTCTTTACTGAACTATAGTGAGTCTGAGTGAGCTATTTAGCGAACGAGTGAGTGAGTGTGTGAGCGAGCCTGACGTCAATCAAACAGAGCTGTAGCTCGAGACGGTTCCTGAGGTAGCAGCGCGGTGCGGGAGAGGTGTCGTGATGCGAGAGCTCGGTGATTCGTCAACTTGTGAAAACTGTCACCCCTCCCGCACCGCGCTGCTGCCTCAGGAAGCTTTTTTCTATCACTCGATCACTCGTTACCTTAGTTTAGTCAAAACCTGTTTATTTCGCACGCGTACAGTGGAGTTTTCGGCTACGTGAATAATGGAGTGGACGAACGAGCTTGTTTTTGATTTTTTAAATCTATACCAAAATGAACCCACGCTATGGAACGCTGCGGCACCAGAACACAAAAACAAAAATGATTCATATGATGCATGGAGAAGAATAAAAAGAAAACTAAAGGATAATAATATTACAATTACGGAAATAAAAAAAAAACGAGATTATTTAATGTCAACGTACAGGAGACAAAGATCTAAAGTAAGAGAGTCTATGGGAACTGGTAGTGGTGCTGACGAAATATACAAACCTGAATGGCCCTTTTATAACATAATGTCTACTTTTTTAGACGATGTATACAAACCAAAAAAAACAAAGAGTTCTGAGGTAAGTAGATATTTATTTTAATTCAACCATTTTACATTATCCATACCTACACCATAAAATAACCATAATACACCATACATTATCATTATTATAATTTGTTTGTAGTTGCCAGTAACAATAATATATATTTTTTTACAATTATTAACATTATGAGCATTAATTTTGAAAGGGGGCAACGTCGCTAATAGATGTCAAATATTTCGTTGTTTTGATTAATTTGGCAATATTACTGTATGGAAATAAGAAATGTGGCTAACTAGCGAACTAGAATATTGATTATGAAATGCAATAATTAATATCGTAACACCGAATATTTCGAATTAGATGTAAAAAAAGGATTTGGAAACTTTCCAAATGCCTTTTTTGCACCTAAAACAGGTACAACATCAAATTCAATGTTATAATTGCAATTCATTATTAATATTCTAGTTCCCTAGTTAGCCACATTTCTTATTTCCATACATTAATATTGCCAAATTATTCAAAATAGGTAAATTTTTTACAGCTATTTGCGACGTTGCCAACCTTCTGAATAAACGCTCTTAAGGATGGGATTTATTTAGTAATATAAAACATAAAGCCTCGTGCAGACTGGTGCGACGCGCCGGCCGGCGTGACGTGACTCCGATAATTGTTCTACCATAGTTTACTTAGAAATTATTATGTTAGAGTCGCGTCGTGCCGTCGCGTCACGCCAGACTGCACGAGCCTTGATCAATGCTTAAGGGCTCGGCGCCGGCGCCGCAGCCGCGCCGATACCGCCTCTGCGTAACCATAGAGACTGAACGCTGAAACGCCGCCACCGCACCGTCGCCGCGCCGTCTCCGCTTGATTTTGCGCTATCATTATACAATCTGCGGCGATGTTGCGGCGCGTCAGCGGCGCGGCACCGGTGCGGCAGCGGGCTGGCAACGTTACATAAACACAGCTTAGAGGCGCGGCGACCACCGCACAGCGTCGTCGTCGCCCTGACGACTAAGTGTGCGGCTCTCACATTTAAAAATGTAAACAAACTATATTCCATTAGTTTAGGTAATTAACTAAAGGTAAACAAATCGTAAAAAGGGTTTTTATAGATGACACCTTGTTCAAAAATACGATAAACTTAACCAAATTAAAATTATTTTAAATTTTTACGATAGTTTCCTCTTTTATTAATGTATGTTAAACTTTTACATTCATTCATAAACTAAGTTTTCATCATTCATCGTAGTTGTAACTGCCTGAGCATTTTTTTTTTGTTAGGTTATTCTGACCCCAAAAATACTGCTTCTCTAATAAACCTCAACGAATTATAACGTTGCTAAATTGAAAAGTACAACTGTGACGTAGCATGACAACTGAAGTGACAGGTATTACGTTTAGTCGATTAATCGACAAGACTGAATAAACCACATGACGAGAGAGCTGTCAAAGGCATCTGCCTTTGACAGCTCTCTCGTCATGTGTTTTTTAGGGTTAAATACCCAAAGGTAACCCTATTACTAAGCCTCCGCTGTCCTTCTGTCCATCTGTTTGTCAGCGAGCTGCATCTCATGAACCGTAATAGGTAGACAGTTGAAATTCTCACAGATTGTGTATTTCTATTCCCGCTATAACAGCAAATAATAAAGTTATAAACAAAAACCGGCTAGTGCGTGTTGGACCACGCACAAGTAAGGGTTCCGTAGTGATTGATTTTATGGACTTACACTTGTGTTTTTATAAATAAATAAAGTTTTTTTTTTTCGTATCTTCCTATTTTTATAGTCGGCAGATTTAAAAAAAATTGTTAATCCGATAAAGTAACTCATAAGCTATTAGCAATAATAAACAGAATGCAAATCGAGCCAATAACATCGGAGATATCAAAAAAGCTACAAAAAAAAAATATATACAGAAAAAAATATTAAAGATAGACCCTTTAGATAGAGACTTTTTTAAATACGATGTGGTACGGAACCCTTCGTGGGCGAGTCCGACTCGCACTTGGCCGGTGGTTTTTTTTATTTAAGTACATTTAGTTAACTACCTAAACCAACTAAGTAACATATAACTTATGTGTGTATAACGTATGTGCCTAGCTAACCCTACTATTTACATTGCCGCTATTTTGGTCGCCGTCCACACTAAGCGTAATTATTTTGCCATGCTACAGCGCCATCTGTTATAAAATATTCTGCAAATTTATCTCTTATGGTCTTAGCAGATAAATTTGCTCTTCTTGGTACATTCCTCATAGATATCAAGGAAGTATTTCCTTCAGGATCATTTCGCCACGAGCCTGGATGCACTCCACCTTCATTTTCAGTATCAAAAGTACCAGGGGGTGTATATATTCGTCGTGAATTTTTAGATCGTCTTAAAAAGTTGTGCAGTAAACAACACGTCATAACAATATTGGATACCTTCTTTGGTTCTAATAAAAATGGTTTCTTAAGTACCCTAAAAATACCCGACATAATGCCGAAAACGTTCTCTACTATTCTCCGAGCTCGAGACAAACGATAATTAAAAATTCTTTCTTTTGTTCCCGTAGCGTGGAGACGGCTTCAACATATTTTCAGTGAGAGCAAATGCACTATCTGCCACAAACACGTAGGGAAGTGATTCCTCCTTGAAGGGCAAATTAGTTGATGGTGGAAAATCCAGTTCATTTCTGGAGATTTTTCTATACATCTCTGTATTTCTGTAAACACCGCCATCACTTATTCTGCCTTGACATCCGCAATCCACAAATGTGAAGCTATAGTCAGCATCCACCAAAGCTAACAAAACAATGCTAAAAGTGCCGTGATAGTTGATATATTCAGAACCACTGTGACTGGGACTTTGTATTAGGACATGTTTCCCATCAATTGCGCCAAGGCAATGAGGAAAGTTCCAAGTGCTGTTGAAATCATCTTCAATTTTTAACCATTGTGCTGACGTCCGAGGTAACTGAAATGAATAAAATAGTAAAATAATTTGTGTATTCCTGGACAGGATATTTTGGACGCAGAAGAGATCGAGGAAGACAAAGATCAAAATGCCACACAAGCAACAACGGAAGAAACGTTCAAACATCCTAAAACGTTTGAAAAAAAAAAACCCATTAGAGGCAAATTAAATGAGTGTGATGAAATGAAGAAACGCAGTGATGAAGCTTATAAAGTTTTGCAAAATATCTCTCAAGAGCCCGAATCAGACGCATGTTTACTATATTGCGAGTTATTATGTAATAAATTGAGAGCTTTACAGGAAAGTACAAGAGATATTGCAATGATGGAAATAGACAGAATAATGTATAATTTTAAACAACAAGACAATCATACAAGAAGCTTCCAATACCATAATACAATTCCGTCCATTGGCCAACAACCATACAATTACCACACACCAACACAAGTAACACCAAGCTACTCTCACTCATACAATTCACAACCATCTCCACAACATCAAGTCTCACTGCCATCACCAGGTTACTCTCACTCATCCAACTCACAACCATCCCAACATCATCAAGTGTCATTGCCATCACCAGGTTACTCTCACTCATTCAATTCACCACCATTTTCACAACATCAAGTCTCACTGCCATCACCAGGTTACTCGCACTCATCGAACTCACAACCATTCCCACATCATCAAGACTCACTGCCATCACCAGGTTACTCTCACTCATCCAACTCACAACCATCCCCACATCATCAAGTCTCACTGCCATCACCAGGTTACTCTCACACATTCAATTCACCACCATCTCCACAACTTCAAGTCTCACAACCATCACCAGGTTACTCTCACTCATCCAACTCACAACCATCCCCACATCATCAAGTCTCACTGCCATCACCAGGTTACTCGCACTCATCGAACTCACAACCATTCCCACATCATCAAGACTCACTGCCATCACCAGGTTACTCTCACTCATCCAACTCACAACCATCCCCACATCATCAAGTCTCACTGCCATCACCAGGTTACTCTCACACATTCAATTCACCACCATCTCCACAACTTCAAGTCTCACAACCATCACCAGGTTACTCTCACTCATCCAACTCACAACCATCCCCACATCATCAAGTCTCACTGCCATCACCAGGTTACTCTCACTCATTCAATTCACCACCATCTCCACAACTTCAAGTCTCACAACCATCACCAGGTTACTCTCACTCATCCAACTCACAACCATCCCCACAACATCAAGTCTCACTATCATCACCAGATTACTCAGGCAATTCAGAGCGCATGCTTACACAACTGGCTCTTCAACAACCATCTACTGACGCTCAGCAAGATTCACAGTTGAAAATATATTACGAAAGTAAAATTTTCAATTAGCATTTTTGTTATCAGTGCCGTGTAAATTCTAAAAGTAATTTCGTCTATATCATGTGATTTTTTGCATTTTGACATTAACGTCTGTAGCAAACTTCCACCGCAAAATCATAGCAGTGAAACCGCAGTAGGTCAATTCAACTGGCTCGCGTCATGTTGTTAACATGACGTGAGTCAGTTCAATTGAACTATGTACTGCAGTTTCGCTGCTATGTTTTCGCGGCGGAGTCGTGCTACCCGCCTAAAAAGACCGCAAAAACAACCGAAAAGATTCCATTACTATAATTCGTTATTGGATTTTACCTAAAGGGCACAGGGGGGAGACTGCCGCCCCTGGGGCAGCAGTCTCGAATTCGGTCGCAAAGTCCTAATGGCGTCCCTCGACGATCAAAATTGCTTGACAACCACGTAAAAATCACGTGGTTGTGAAGCACGTCGTGCGCGTCTAGTGACGCCATTAGGACTTCGCGACCGAATTCGGTCGTATAGCGATCGCTATCTATGTCGAGACTGCCCCGGTTTGTAAGATTAATGAAGAATGTGTAATTTGATTTAATTTAACAACTCATTATGTTATGTATCTATTGTGTAGGAGAGAACAACAATTTTGTTGATTGAATGCCTTGTGTTTTCATTACTTTAAAGAAAATAAATGATTTTAGTTTACTTACTTTTATTTCTGCGTTTAATTCTTGTATCAAGGCTTCGCACACGCCAACGACGCATCTTGAAATTGTTTGCTTGGAGACTTTAAACAGATAACTAAGGCTTGTGTAGCTATCTCCAGAAGCTAAATATCTGAGTGCAATTGCAAACCGTTCATTAACAGGAATGCATTGTCGCATGTTGGTATCAGTCTTTGATATAATTGGACCAATTTTGCTCAAAAGGTATTCGAAGTCACTTGCTGTCATCCTACAAAAATTTAAAAATGTATTGCTCGGTTCTCTTGTGAAATCATAGAGCATATCAGTTCCGTTATATCTGAAATTGAATTATAATTAATTAGAAAAAAGTAGGCCCACATTTAACAAAAATTTAATTTAACTATTTAATTTTATAGTTGGCATACCTTGAACGACTTTTGTTATACGCCGACATCCACCAGCGTGGTTTCTTCTTGTTTACTTTGTTTTTATTAGAGCACAAATGATTATTGCAAAAAAATACCACAAGAGCCGCAGCTGCAGCGATACGTTCTCTTTTACTATGCATTTTGCAATGACAAAATGCCGTGTGGTGGTCGTCGGCCGTGTGGGCTGGTGCGCGTGCGTGCGCAATATCACGCACGGTGGGAAGACCCTTGGTGCGTGGTGCGTGGTCGTGCGCCGTGCGGGCTGGTGCGCGTGCGTGCGCGATATTGCGCACCGTCGGTTCTCGGCTTATAATAAAGATGACG